>OX382273.1:384447-3162510 GCA_947507595.1 Pyralis farinalis
GGAATGGTGAACTTGTGATACATTTTCGTATTTAGAATCAGCATAAATAAAAAAAAATGGCTGACCGACACATCAAAACTCAGCCTAAACTACTAGGGGACTTGGTAATTTTGTACAGATGTTTCTTAGGCGCATAGCTCGCAGCTAACAAAGTAGTTTTGAAAATGTCCGTGTGACAGCGGGCTCTGCGCAGACGAAACTTTACTATGATATAAAGCAGACTAGGACCTATATGGAGGATGTATTTTATCTTTGAGTGACATATAACTTTCTAATATAAAATAACAATTACACATCTATACATATAAATAAAATTGAAGTGTCTGTCTGTGATTTCAAAATAAAGCCTTTATCTTAAGCTCATATTATTATTTTCACGTTACCAAAGCCTAAATACGCATTTTTAACTTTTTTGTCTGTCTGTTTGTTTGTCCGGGCTAATCTTCGAAATGGCTGAACCGATTTTAACGGGACTTTCACTGGTAGGTAGAGGACTGTTCAGAGCAGAATATAGGGTACTTTTTATCCCGTAAATATTTAGGGTTCCTGCGTAAAAATGAAAAACTGTTAAAATTAGGGGGAAATATCTTCCCCTTCGGGGGACTTTGCAATTTTATTTTTGTTATTTTCATAGAATACGTACTTTTTGTAACATAAAATAACTACGCATTTTTATGTAATATAAAAAAATACATATACGTTGCCTCCTGTAAAGGTCAATAGATGGCGCTGTATGAAAATTGAATCGCCCTATGGTTGCGTCCACGACCCTGAACTTTGTTTTTTTTTAAACACAAACAATTTCATGTCTACAGAGAAATAAAGGCTACTAAAAGCCCAAATCTCATGCGTGCGAAGCCGCGGGCTTCTGCTAGTATTACAATAAAACGGTAACTAAATACGTTTTAGTGAAAGGTGTATGGAGTCATCAACAATGGTTTCATTGTTTCACGATGGATCTAGCAGCGAGAGGTGACAGCTCAGTGGATAAACAACCAGACTATTAATCAACGGCCCGTGGTTCGAACCCGGTACTACTAAATTCGGATTTTTGATGATTTTTCGATTGATCGAAAAATCCTCAGGCTTAGGTAGCGGACCCCGCTAATCGAATGGAGTAACGCTAGGAAGAAGAAGTATGACATATGCATACCAAAGCCCAAGCGCACTCGAATAAGGTCACAACACAGAGAACCAGCTTAAAAATAATGTATGCACGTAGTCGTCATTGCAGTACTTCCACGGTGTGCAATTTACCAGCTAGTAGCCGAGCGATAGAACAGGCTTTTGGTGCGTTCACTGCACAGGGGATGATTATTTTGCCTATCATAAAAAGGCGTTATGATACGTACGAAATAAAAAAACTAATCGAAAACAATTCCTAACATAGATAGAATTATATTATTAGGTATACTGTTGTGGGCAACGGCGGCTAACATTGAGACTTTTTATCGACTAGAGAATTGTTATCTTACAAAAAAGAGCTATTAGTTCTATTTATAACATTGGCTCCAGAGAATCCCTCGGGGAACTGTTTACTATATTTAATTTATTTACTTCTCAATATATATATATATATATGAAAACATCATGTATGTCCGTAAAAAATTTAAGTCGTTTTCAAACTTCAGCGAAAACCTTAGAAATAGAAATAAGTTTCTTGTAAATTGTATTCGATTTTATAATAAGTTGCCTGAAACAATTCTGTCCTTTCCTGACAATGTATTCAAAAAGCGCATTAAAAATACTCTCTGTAGAAGGGCTTATTATAGAATTGATGAATATATGTAACTGACAAAGATGTTTGGAAATAATTCAGCACAGACGACCTTTCATTAATAATCTTTAATTTTACCATTTGATATCATTATTGTATAATATTAATTGATTAATTAGTTTAATATATTTACATTTAACCTGTATATTTATATATAAATCGGTAACCATGTTCTAAATAAACTCTGTAGTTAGTAAATAAAATATTTTATTTCTTTGCTTCCTTGAATGTAATAAATAACATCTAAAATTATTTTATTCAAACAATACAACGCATATTAACTTTTTCGGTGTATTACGATGACCTTGCTAACGCTACTTGCAATTACGCACACAAGCGCGCGTGTCTATACTCATCGCTACTACAAGTATGGCTCACCCGCCTTCGTCAGATAAAAGGTCTATACCAATATGCTTATGTGATTTTTTTGTAATATCTAATTGACAATTTTAAAAGAGACCTATATTGGCAAGGTTCTTTAGGCATTTCTTCTTCGCTAATGGTAATTTCCGAAATGCTAGTAGATTAAAAAAAGGAAAAAGTAAAATAAGAGAATTGAATAAGATACAATAAGATTATATTTCAAAAATATAAGATGTGACTAAGTGTCCGCGAGGGCCCAATGGCAAATAAATATTTTTTTTATTTTTTTATTCTTCATGCGACTAAGAGCCCATTGGACTGCTTCAGGCATTATAAGTGGCACTAGTCCCTATTTAAAAGGGAGTGCCGGTGGCTGCACCTCTTTATGCTGCTTGTTTAGCAGCTCGTGAAAATATGAACGCCGTCTCTCCTTCACCATGAGGTCCTCGCACAATAGATTGCCGCAAAGGTCTCTTACACAGTGACACTCGGATGTACCCTGTGCTGCTATGATCCCGGAACGTATCAACTTATTGTGCATCGTTTAGAAGTAGTGTCGTCTGGCTCTAGCTACAGCTCTTTTAGTGACACGTTTCGCGGCTCTATACGTGTCATGGTCTTTGGAAGATCTGTACGTTTGCTACTGTTTAAAGAGGGGTTTCTTCACCCTAATATCCCTCTGGACGGTGTCGTTCCATCACCAAGCCTCCTTGTTACACTCACGCCCACACTTGGTTCTTCCAATCACTGCTTGAACCGCTCCGGTGACGGCCGCCTGAATCCTATCCCAGTGGTAACCTAATTTGGAGTCTGCAGAGCTCACAGACTCTCCTTGGGCTTCGCGCAGAGGTCCATGACAAGGAGACGATGTTGTGTAGCGAGACTCACGCCGGGCACGACCTTGCAGTTGGCTACTTTGCTGAAATGGTGTCTCCTGGTGAGTACGAAATCAATCTGGGTAGCATGCCTTCCGCTCCTGTAGGTGATTAAATGTTCGGATGTCTTTTTGAAATACTTCGTATTTGAAGTAGGTATTCACGATGGCCAGATCTGTAGCCGCACACGTCCGGAGGATATCCTCCCCCTCCGCGATACGACTACCGTATCTAAAGCCACCGTGAACACGCTCAAACTTCTCCCATGCCTCACCCACATGACCGTTAAGATCACCACCCAAAATAATCCCCTGTAACAATGGGATACCACAAAGTACTGTATCGAGTCGATTCCAGAACGCTATCCTATTAGCTTCGCTATAACAGGCCTTTTTTTTTGTGACGCGGGGGAAAATGCGTTACGCACACCACCGGTGCCTGGGTGGCCTCCGGTGGTAGTGTGGGACTCCCCGTCGGCTATCCGACGGTATACCCACTAAACGACCCCGCGAAATGCCATCGGCCGCGTTGGTGTGGTGCCCCGGATCTGTTAGCAACAGGACACCACTGCGACTGGCCAGCCCCTCAGAAGGGGCCGCATTTCTGCAATCTAGGGGCCGTCCCGGCAAATTGGGACAGCCCCTCCGGCGGCGGGACCATTATGGGGCCAGGTTTCCATCCTGACCCCTAGTCCCACAAGTTAGGGAGGCGGCAATAGGTGCGCGTAGCGCCTACGCCGCACTCCCGTCCGCCGTCTCCGGAGCGGGACAGCCTCAGGATCATCCTCCCTGTCCCGCTCTGAGGCCTCCTTCTGGGACATGACGGTCTCACAGAAGGAGGCCATCGCCTGCCAGGCACTGTCACTCCCGAGCATGGAGCGGCCCACGCTCGGGAGCGAGAGGTCCGCGCTTCCAAGCGCCAGATCATGGCGCTGCCGAGACCATCTGGGACATTGCTCCAGCGTGTGTTGGGCAGTGTCCTCGGCCGCGCCACAATCGTGGCAGCCCGGCTGTTCCTCCCGCCTCGCGACTCGGTGCAGGTACTGACCGAAGCACCCATGCCCGGTGAGTACCTGCACTATGCGGAAGGTGAGGGGTTTGCGCCTGCGGCGCATCCACGCCTCCAGGACCGAGCGCAGTGCATCCGCAACGCGGACTCCATACCGCGGCTGCGCCAGGTCCTCCCCCCACGTCCGCATCATCTCTGCCCCACTTCCTCTAACGTGGGGCGTTCGCCGAGTGCCCTCCTACTAGCGACGAAGCTATGCACTTCGGCGAGCACCTCCGCCACCAACTCCCAGGGCGGGTCGCCAGCAAGGGCGGTCGCGGCCGTCCACGCTACCGTCCGGTACCCCCTTATCGCCCTCTGCGCTATGACCCGTTGCGCTCTGCGCAGCTGAGCCCTGTTCCGAGCGCAGAGAGCGTCCTTCTATGGGGGCACCGTACGTGGCCATACTCCGGCAGATGCCGGAGTACAGCCGCCTGCACGCGGCGCTGGGTCCGCCCACATTGCGCAGGAGGTGACCCAGCGCCGCCGCAGCTCTGATGACCTTCAGTCCCAACCGCTCGAAGTGGTGGTTGAAGGTCCATCTTCCGTCAAGGGTGAGGCCCAGGTACCTCATCTGGGCACTCACCCTTATACTCTCTCCTCCTATTTGGAGGTGCACTCCCAGGGGGGGGGGGGGCGCCTACCGGTCCCGCGGAAGAGTTTTCTCCAATCGGACCCGAAGCCCAAGGCTCTATATGCGGCTGACCACCAGTCCTACTCCGACTTCGGCCAGCCGCGCCGCCTCCACAAAGGTCTAACCCCGGGACGTGACAACTCATCCCGGGGAGGAGACGGCCCCGCAGGACCCAGTCGTATGCGAGGTCCCACAGGATGGGGCCCAGAACGAACCCCTGTGGGACACCGCAGACGCGTCGTGCGTCTTCTGACCATCTGACCCCTCGCGTCCTCGTAGCGCACCTCCCTGTCCTCCAAGTATGCCTTCAACAGTCTCCCCAAGTACGGAGGCACCTCAAAGTATTTGAGGGCCTCCAGGATGGTACTGTGGGGGAGGCTGTTGAAGGCATCGGCGTAGTTTTAGAGGATATGGTCTGCTCGAAACGACACGCCGACGTTGTCTCTTAAGAAATCTGTGGAGCAAGCTGTAGCTAAATTTCCCATGGAAACAGTGCGTAAATCCATAGAGTCACGGCCAGACAGATTAAAGGCCTGTACCTAAGCCAAAGGTGGCCATTTCGAATAGAATCATTTTTTTAATTTTTTTTCTGAAATTTCTATAAATAGGTATATAAAATATAAGTTTTATTACGATTACATTACCTCTTAAAATAATATATGCATATTCATTTGTAACAGAACTTATGTCCGGACTAGGTAATACGTCGGTGTCAAGGTGATTGTTCGTAGGTATCGGACCGTCTGCAAAGTGAACTATTTCTGAAGTAAGTTGCCCGTGTTTAATAGGTCCCGTATGTTATAACGTACAAAGGAATCCATATCTTTTATTTGTTATCTGTCTATCTGTCTATTTTACAAAAATCACAAACAAACACGTAAGTTCTCTCGATTCATGAAAATTAACGACAGTCAAGGTCCTCAACACACCCCTGTGTGCGACAAATTCAAATATCGCTAGTCGGTAGTTCTGTCTGTCTGTCAGTTTTCCAACCAATCAAAACATTTAGGGTGCGACTTAAAGTCACGACGGATGTCAATATTTCCCATCACGGACAAGGTGACGGTACAACAATCACCATTCCGTTGACGCGCCGTGTATTTGTTTGTGACAATTGTAAACAATTTTCTGAAGATTTTCCACAGTTTTTCGAAATTTACGTCTTGATATCAGAAACATCATTATTCATCTTCAGGTGCGAGCCCAATTTGACAACACCGAAGTAAGCAGTAAAAAGTAGGAAAGTTAACCAAATTTTCCGATTTTCCGTTCCCCGTGTGAGTTTTCCGGAAAACTAATGGCGGATTCGTAATCGGCGACCCCGGAAACCTACTGGTGGACATGTTCAGTCCTTAAGTTATACATTTATTATATTTTGCAATTTTTTTAAAAATGTTTTGGGGGTGTTGGGTGTTGAGTGGGGGGGGGGGGGCTAGTCACTTCGCTTGCTAGTCACGAATGACCTAGAGGACTCATGGAAGATAATGCAAAAATAATTTTTTTGATCCATCTTCCAATAAGAAACTTTTTTATTCGGTCGATTTCCCCGCTTTATTGACTGGACTATCCGTTATTCGTACTGATTTTTATGCATAAATACTAATAGGCTAATAGTCATTATGCCTAGTAACATTATGCCAAAACAAATTAGCCTAAACGATAATTATGTCAACATAAATTGTACGAAAAAACAATTAAGGCAAAGTATAATAATAATAATAATGCCTAAATGATTATTTAAGAGAGGTAGGGTGCATCAAAACAGTCCGTCTGGGGAAGTATCTCCACCTCACGGAAAACTGCAGCCAAATAACAACTCCCTAGAGGGTTGTTGTTTTCCTGTGTGTGAGTGAGGTCACCAGTAAGCCTAAGGAGTTGCAGTGTAAGCAGCAGAGGAGGTATCGCGCGAGTGATACTCAATATATTACACACGTTAATAGGCTACGGTAACTGCTTTACATCAGGTGGATCGCGTGCTTGCATGACTAACTTCTACGTTGTATAAAAAAATATATATTATTAAAAAAACACATTATGCGAAAAGAAGTGATCCCACAGAAACAATACACTGAGAATCGAACTCAATATCGGACCCGGCGACCATTGTAGTGCTGATCAGTGTGAATATCGATATCTTCAACTCTAGCTAGTACTCCGACATCTAATTATTTTTGACTTTATTTAAAAAAATCGTGTAGACGTTTGTTTTTGGCCGTTCGATTATTTTGAGATCTCTGTTTGTGTACATATTAGAAAGACGTGAAAAAAACATGAACCAGACACCGGACACCGTATGTAAAGACACGGTGCGTTTTTGTTTAATCCCTTCGCAGTTAATAACGGCCAATTGAAAGTGAAGCAGATTCATCTCGAACCACGACACAACTAGCCACAGCCTTCAACTTAATCGATGAAACGATACTATTCATTAACGACTCATTGAACATATAAAGAACCTGAGTTCTGTCCAAGTGTCTGTGCGTCTGTGCGCGTGTGACGGACACATGCACGTATTATTCTTCACCGCTTCTAAGATGGATGACACAAGAACGACTGCGGGATGTGTTGAGGAGTTGTAGATGATGACGGAGAAGGCCGTGCCAAGCGAGCGAGACTTGTCGATGGCTCTAGTTCACTCCTTCACGACAACGGCCGGCGCCGCGGCCGCACACTGCGCGACGGATCGTTTCAAAACTACAGGGCAGAACAGATTTATAGGAGAAATTTGTCTATATACAGAAAGGTAAATTTCATAAGTAAGGAGCTAATAAATACCTACGCAGTGAACGAGTTCCGGCTTCAACAGAATGGAGAACAACATAGGTTAATGAATTGTTTCTTTTAATAAAGAAAGTCAAAACATGTCGCATATCCTTAGTTTCATGTACAACTTTTGGGTATCGATTGTGGTCAAATATGATCGTCCCGCGAGTGCCGCCGGCGGAGAACAAATAACACTCGAAGTGAATTCTAAATGTAATATATGCCATCTCTCCGTCTTCCTCAGACTATTACCAGCCGGTGCGCCGGTTAACACCCAATTTATAGACAATATAGTAGTGCCGCGTGACGTCAGGCAATTAGGAAAGCGTTAATTATAGTTATAGGATTCTGGTAGAGCGTACATTGCGCCGAGGCGGCGCGGCGGCGCGGCGGCGGCGGCGAGGTGCTCCGGTTTAAACTCGTCGCAGGTGTCTCTGACGACACGGAAACTTTAATTGTTCCACAGTGCCGACAACCGCGCGCTTGATGACTCACGCGCGAAGGATGGAGCCTCCGCGTCTTGCCTCCGGCAAAGAGCGGCCAGCGCGAATCATCATTGCGAATACGGTCTACAAGCGTTACTCCAAAAATTTTGCGCAACGCTCACATTTCGACCGCATTTATCCTACTTACATGCTCTACTATAATAGACGTTCATACACTTATGAGAATCCATATTTAAATACAAAATTGGAACAAAATCGCTGTAGCCATCGGTCGGAGACCAAGATACAATTCGGGTCGTTGCGCCATTGCCTGCAGTAAGTAAGTTTGTTAACTTTAACAGTCGAAAGTGTTTTTTGAGTACTATTTTACCGACCTTCGTAAGAAATATGCACATGACTATTTTACATATATATGTTTTATATTATGTGTGCATGGACATGTCTGTTTGTCTCGGTCTGGGTGTTCTTAAGAGAGGTAGAGCGTTCCAAAGAAGCCCAACAGGAGAAGTACTTTAACCTAAGAGAATTCAGCAGAGCGTTGTTGTGTTCCTGTGAGTGAGGTCACCAGTAAATCTCCTAAAGAGTTGCTGTGTTAGCAGTAGAGGTGATCACGCACGAGCGATACTTGTATTGCAAGCGTTCATAGGCTACGGTGGCCTGTTTACGGGCCGCGTGTATGTGTGCCTCCCGACGTTGCAGAAAAAAAATAAAGGTATAGTTTTTAGAGAATAACTCTGAATAATTCATAGGTATGGAGTAGGTAGGTCAGACTCTGTATATAAACTATCATTTTGAACAATTGTATCAAAATGTGTTCAGTAGCTTTACGTGCCTAATAGACTAACACAGATACCAAATTTATAAATGATTGTTTTGGTTGTTGTATCGATGGTAGAGTCCAGCCGCTAGATTATAAACATATTCCACAAACACACCGGCCCTCGTACAATTTAATAGTAAGTAGTTACAGGAAGGTCGCAGAGCGCTCGCCGCATCATTACCATTACCGATGTAATGTAGAGCGGTGGCAGGCCGCGGGCGGCGGGCTCGCTGCGAGTGAGGCACGTGCCGCCAAACCGCTGTAGCACATTCCGCGATTACACCTATTTACCTAGGTATTGGCAGTCTGTATGTATATAAGTACATATTTAACGTTGTTCTGTTACGTCAGCTGCTATCTCGTACAAATATGTTTCATATATAAAAATATATGTGTGTATGTATAAACGGCCGGATCTATTTTATTGAAATTTTCAGGCAATGTTCAGATTAGCGGCGGGTTGTTGACCCAATGATTAAAGTGCAGGCGGACTCTTTTTAATTTATGTTTAAATGCAGTTGTCACTGAAACGGTGCAGAGCGCGCTTTTTATGGTCGGTTCATTGCAAAGTCTGAAGTTACATACATTTTGAGTGAAGTCAATTTAGTTGTAAGAGTAATATGAGCGTTATGCTCTTTGCGCGTTTATTACTGCCATCTTGGTGATCCTTCGAGAAGAAAAGCTTTGGTTTACGAGTGACTAGTACCAAACAGACTTTCGTTAAATCGAGGTCCTACAAACCAGTGATCTACAGAGGTGCAGGGAACCCATTGGATTGCAGTGATCACAGGAGCGAGCAATTTCATAAGGAGATAACTAGGTCAGGTCAAACCATTGTTATTATTTTATTTTTTGTTGTTTGATATTTTTTATCAGCAAATAAAATATGTCAGTCGGAAGAATGGAAGAGTACTTTCTCAACCAAACAGAGATCTACGCAATGGAGAAAATACTCTATACCAACATTAGAAAGGATCGATCTGATTGGAAAATACTTGATTATTGTAAACGTAAGTTGGAACTGTTGGAAGCTTTTTGGAACTTATAGTGAGCCGGGGACAGGAAACCATGTTTATTTTAAAAAGGAATGTTTTGAGACCGTGAGAGAGATGAATGTAAGCGTTAAGGAACTTATTACCAATATTAGGGAGTTACTCGGCGCTTCGCAATTAAAACTACGATTTTTTTTTTTTTTTTTTTTTTAATATTATTTCAGCATAGTGGCCCCTCTTTGCCTGATGGTAAGCGAAAGAGGAGCCCAAATCGCAACTGCAACTGACAGCATACTACATCCCGCATCCTGTCAGTTGACGCTGCCATGCTGACCCGCAAAATGCTTCTTCACGCTTCGTTTGAAGGATCCCATATTGTAGGAAGGAGGGAACACATGTGCAGGCAAGGCGTTCCACTTTTTGATGGTACGACAAAGATAGGAGTTGCCGAACTTTTTGGTACGCGAAGAGATATTCTCAACCGTGGAACTATGACATCGCAAGCCCGCACGTGTGGTTCTATGACGGAAGGGTGAGGGTGGGATAAGGGAAATCAGTTCTTCAGAGCACTCGCCACGGTAAAGGCGGTAAAATACGCTTAGAGAGCCTATGTCCCTACGGAGTTGAAGAGGTTCTAGGCTTTTGGTGACCTCTTCGTCGTCAATTATGCGGATAGCCCGTCGCTGCAACCTATCGAGAGCCTCAAGAAGATACTGTGCGGAGCCATCCCAAAGATGCGAGCAATACTCCACGCAGGCCCGAACTTGTGTCTTATAAAGCAGACAAAGCTGGTCCGGCGCGAAGAACCGGCGCACCCTGTTCAGGACTCCGAGCTTTCTTGAGGCTGTTGAGATGAGGCTCTCGATGTAATAACGCTGGTTAAGGTCGCAATGAATACCCATACCCAGCATGTTCAGGCTATCACGCATACTGAGGGAAGCACCCTGAAGACTGGGAGTGGGAAGGAAGGGGGACCCTTTTGTTGTAAACGCGCAAACCTGAGTTTTCTCGGCATTAAACTCAACCAGGTTATTGGAACCCCATTTACTAATGAGATCCAAAACCTGATTCAGTTCAACGACAAGACTCTCACGCCTCTCGCCGATTTCTGTCCGACCAGCACCAGGCCGACCGAAATACAGGATTTTTGTATTTGTGGAAAAGTCGCCTTAGTTTGTCTTTTTCTAAAAATAGCCTAATAAGAGCGGTAATATACCAAGGAGGATATTTGGGTGTTCTTGGACGTATTTTCGGAATATATTTATCAATTACGTAAAATACATCTCTCTGTAAAATACATCCGTCATTCCATCAACGTTCACAGTATTAGAAAACTTCAAAGGCCAATCGATCTTCTTTAACACTTCCTTTATTCTAGAGTAATCTGCACGGGAAAAATTCAAGTTTATTTGGCAACACTGATACACTGAGCTCCAAAATGATGCGAAGTGGGGGGTGATGACTATCTATCTTGCTTATAGGATCCATTGACCTTTCAAGAGATAATTTTTTAACGTTAGTCAATACCAGGTCTAGGGTTATGTTATTAGCATTTTTAATATAATTTAGTTGTTTCAAAATATTTAAATTAATAAAATCTATTAGTGTGTATCCAAGCGAGTTTCTGTAATTATTTGGAATAGTTTCGTTTGAATCATCATCACGTGACCAAGAAATATCTTTTAGATTGAAATCGCCGACAACCAGGACATTGTCCAGTGACTCCATAACAGACACTACATTCCAACAGAAACATTCTTGGATAATCATCATTGTCTTGCGCAATATGTAATGCCGATCACGGTTTATGGGCATGCAGAAAATTTTTCAAGTTATCAGACGAACAAAAATTCAATACAATTAATCAACCTAATTATTGCGTAAACGGCTTTATTTGCCACTTCAACAAACCGTGTCACTCTACTAAATGATGTCGCAAGTGTTTTGGATTGTACTAGTGAACCCTAAAACAATATCTGTAGTGTAGTATCTGAGATATTGCTGGCAACAGCTACAGCCAAGGTCACCGGCGGAGATGCCCAGATATTGGGCTTGAAAAGAAAACAACGTAAAGGAAAAATATTTGGAGTAGGAGAAAAAGAAAATAATTGCAAAGGAATGCTTTATAACTTAGGTTGATTTATAATGAGTTTTCTTTGAATACTAATGTTCTTATCATGAATAACTCATTAAAGAGTTTACACAAAATATTATTTTTTTATTATCGTGTATTATAATTAGGTACAGAAAAATGATGACCTAAAACAGCATACCAACAATTTATGAACGAATATTACAATTTAAACCACATGACGCCTTCGGACACGAACTCGATGCCGGACTTACCTCATCACGCACTGATGAAAGCTGACTCCATCAATATAAAATTTAGAGCCGTATTCAGTGGAGCCGCGAAGTCATCAACAGGGATTAGTCTGAATGACTCTCTGCACAGGGGTCCTAATTTGCAAAAGGACTCCTAAACAAACACTCCTACTGAAATGGAGACAATACCAATTTGTATATACCGCGGACATTGAAAAAATGTATCGGCAGATTATGATACACCATGAAGACCAAGTTTACCAAAAAATATTCTGGAGAGACACGTTCAGGGAACCAATACAATCGTATCAATTGACAACCGGTACTTACGGCACCAAACCAGCACCGTTTCTAGCGATGATGTGTTTAAAACAATTAGCTAAGGACGAAGTGTTAAATTATCCCGTTGTCTCCATTGAAGTAAATGTACAGTTCACAGAGAGGCGTAAACAATAACGTTCGATCTGTCGGAGCGCTCCACAAGAAGAGGCGTCCGTCGGAATTGAATATTGAAGGTGCTATTATTTTATATGGATGATTTTTGCGGAGGGGGACACTCTTTGGAAAAATCCATACAACTGAGAAACGACCTTATCGGATTATTAAGGTCAGCCGGTTTTAATTTAAGAAAATGGACGGCTAATAACCCTCTCCTTCTTGTAGGGTTAGACAAAAATATGCGTAACGAGCAGTATTATGAATTAAGGCAATCGGACGCAACCAAAACTTTAGGGATTGGATGGAACCCTTATAAAGACACCTTTTTTATCGACTGTCAATTAAATCTAGAGACGTCAGTAAAACCGACCAAGAGAGCCCTGCTCTCGGATATTTCGAGGCTTTTCGACCCACTAGTGTAAGAAATAACCATACAAGCATATACAAACTTCTTTATTTCCTTCCTTCTTAAACTAAAAAATGTACAGTTCACAGAGAGGCGTAAACAATAACGTTCGATCTGTCGGAGCGCTCCACAAGAAGAGGCGTCCGTCGGCCAAGTGCCCGCCTTTTTTCGTAACGAGTGGGGATATGCGTTATTCGTTGCGGGTACCGGCATCACTAGTCAAATAAGAGACTTTTAAATAGAATATTAAATGACGTTTGTCTGTTTTTTTTTTATTAAGAACTCTACACTCGACCGTCCTGACATCGTGTATGTCCCCATACACGCGTGTTATGACAACTCTACACTTGGCCGGACTTAAAGCTTAAAATGTTTACTATAAATGTAAAGGAGAAAATGGAATGAACTGAAAACCAGTGAGTGCTGATAATAAACATAACTTCGATTAAAATTATAAACCAAAATACTAGTTTACATCAGTGACATAATTTGAAAACAAGTTGTAAGTACTTATATAGTTTGTAAACAAGTAAATACATAAAGTGTATATATTTAGTCTAGTATATTCACAATCATATTTAAGGTAAAACGTTAATAAAAACTAATTACTATATACAATTTCAGGCCGTAATACGACTTTATAATCATGTTAATTTTAACTTTGTCTAAATCTAAATGTTACATGACCATTATGGTAAACAGTAGCTTAGCGAATCAATCAATTCTCGCTTTCTAATATGATTTTTATCTGATGTGAGCCAATCAATTTCTGCGCCTCGAAGTACCATCCAGAGACCCAATCACTTCTCGGTTCTGGTGGCATCTCGCTGCGTCGCTAGTGAACCAATCAATTCTCACTAGCGGCGAGGAATCCTTCCAGCCGCGAACCAATCAAATCTCGCGGCTAGTCTAAACTGAAGCGAACCAATCAATTCTCGCTTATTGAGTAATACCAACCAGGACTCGAACCAATCAATTCTCGGTCCTGGTGGTAACCTACAAACCCTCTAGTGAACCAATCAATTCTCACTAGTGGCAAACAGGTTTCTGTAACCGCCAACCAGTCGATTCTCACAGGCTGCTGTTTCACGTTCGACCTTAAACAAGATAAGATATCATATAATATCGATACTTAATCGCTAATATTATCATCCGTGCCACTATTAGATTGAGCTTCGTCGTTTTCTAGTTGTAATGCAGTTATATGCACCCAAGGCAGTAGTAGATCGGCTGCTACTGTGGTAGTGCGACTGTTTTTGCAGTTATGAAAACCATGTATGGACGCTATCTTATATCTATCCTGCCCCAACACTTGTGTAACTCGAAATGGTACTATGTAAGATGGAAGGAGCTTTTTGCTTTTTCCGTCATTTTTGAAGTTTATTTTTGTAATTTTTTGTAAATCGCCCTTATTATACACCTTAGCCTGACGTCTATTTCGATCGTACCGTTCCTTTTGCTTTTCTTGTTCCTCGTCTAGTCTCGCTTTGACTTGAGAACGAATTTGAGACACATCGACATCTCGTCGTGTATTATCCGTAATTTCATTTAAGCTAGGATTAATTTTCCCATTCATGTGCATGCCAAACATAACCTTAGTAGGTTCTCTACTAGTAGATTTTTGTACAGTATTGTTCAATCCCCATTGTATTTTACCAACTTGATTGTCCCCATCCTTCTCGTCACACCTTAAATTCTGAGCTTTTAAAGAATTAATAATCGTCCGGTTATATCGCTCAACCTGACCGTTTGATTTAGGACTCGCGACAGCAAGCAATATGTGCTTTATGCCTTTATCATAACAGTATTTCTTGAACGTATTTGATGTAAACGTAACGAACGTAACTTCCGCGATCACTAATCAAACGATCAGGTACCTTAAACGTAGAAAAAATATCATCAAGACTGTGAACCACATTGAACGTATTAGTATTCCGAACTGGCTTTATGAAAACGAATTTCGTAAATGCGTCAACTACTACAAAAAAATAATAATATTTTTTTTTATTCAAGTAACCAGGACTCACATTTTGTTAGTAGAAGATAAGTATTTCCCCTTTTCAATAGATAAGTATTTTCCCTTTTGGACTTTATAAAGGGTCCAAGGTGATCTACATGCAAGTTATGGAATGGCAACCCTATCTTATCAATTGGATGTAATAATCCTTCGTTTTTATTCGATGTCTTTTTCACATAAGCGCAGTCAACACACGCATTCACATATTTTTTTTTACCAATATAGTCATTTTTGAAAACTAGTAATTATTTTTGAATCTATCTAAAGTTTTTTCGATACCAGGATGTCCAATTTCGTCATTATTTAATCCGCATATCTGCCACCTTGCACCCTTTGGAACCACCCAACGTACATTACCATCGTCGCCCTTCAAAATCCTAAATAGCCTATTATTCCGTACTATATAATTTTCCCTGATATATTCCCTTCCGATCCCCTTCCGAGTCCCTTCTGATCTAAATCACTCTCTAAAAGTTCCTTAATTTGACCTAACTCAGAGTCTGCTAATTGCAATGCCAATAACCAATCCTCTTCAGAAATAGACATGATGCACCACTGATTCGTAAGATCGGTTTCAATTGGATTGCGAGATAGCGCATCTGCGTGTATCATTTTGACTCCAGGCCTATAGGCCTTCAACAGTACAATTGAACTCCTGTAACAACAACTACCAACGAGCTATTCTTGGAATGAGATCAAGTTTCAAGAATGTAGATCGTAGAGCACTACAATCTGTCACAATTTTGAATTCCTTTCCCAATAAATAAACTCTAAATTTTTCCAATGCTCTAATTACAGCTAGGGTTTCCAACTCGTAGGAATGGTAGTATTTCTGCTCCGGGGAAGTCTGCCTACTGAAGTAAGCTACGGGTTTAAATGAATCACTACCCTGACAACGCTGTAAAAGAATTCCACCTACTCCGTCCTTACTGGCATCGGTGTGCAACTCGGTATCAGCATCTTGGTGATAAATAGCTAAAACAGGTCGATCTGTAAGTTTCGCTTTTATAGTCTGAAAAGCTTCTTCTTGTTTTTCCCCCCAATTCCATTTGATATCTTTTTTAAGCATTTACGTAAGTGGTGACGCTATTTGTGCAAAGTTCTGAATAAATTTCCTAATATAACTGGTAAGACCAAGAAATTGCCGTACAGAGTGAACGTTCTCAGGGCGGGGAAAATCGCAAACAGACTGAATTTTCTTTTCACTAGGCCGGATACCGCTTGCACCGATTTCGTAACCTAGATAATTTATGTTCGACTTAAGGAGTTCACATTTAGATAAATTTAATTTCAAGTTAGCTTCTTCTAATAATTTCAAAATTTCTCCAAACCTGTCAAGATACTCAGTGGGATTCTTGCCAAAATAAGTATGTCATCCATATTTTCTGTAGTCTTATTAAATCGAGTTGACCCTAATACTTTATTAACCATTCGTTGAAAGACAGCGGTAGCGTTTGCTAACCCGAATGGCATGCAGTTAAATTCGTAGAAGCCATCTGGTGTCACAAACGCTGTTAGGTGCTTACATTTCTCAGTTATAGGCACCTGATAATAACCATACGATATATCAAGAGTTATGAAAAAGGCCGGTCCAGATAACCTAGCGATTTCTCGTCTATAATCGCCAAGGGGGTACTCCTTGGCGATTATATGGCTCCTTCACAGTAATTGAATTTAGCATCCTATAATCAACACACATCCTAGTACTTCCATCCTTCTTACGTACCAGAATAATAGGGCTAGCATATTCGGACATAGACTCTCGTATAATTCCTGCGTCTAACATTTCACCTACCATTGCTTGTACCTTATCGCGTTCGTGGTGTGAAACGGTAAGGTCGATGTACTATAGGCCGTTGGCTATTTAAGTCAATAGTCATGCTTGTAACGTCTGTACAACCTAACTGCTTAAGATTGGATGCAAAATAATGTTTATGCTGGTTCCATATAATCATCAACCTCTGTTTATCATCATTAGATACCTGATCACCAAGTCGAATTTCATCTAACGTAATATTTTTATCCAAATCAACTGATAATCCACCGATTCAGAAATCCCTGGAGGCTGTACTACTAATCGGTGAACAAATTGTACCATTTCTCCTCTACTAAAGATAAAGTCCTTACGGAGCGTGCATGGGATTGTACATGGGTATATATGGACATCCAAATATCCGCCCTTGACATGATATGTGCGTTCGGATATAATACATTTTGTCTAGGATTACCGACTAATTTATTTTCCAGCAACAAGCAACCATCGAAATTTGACTTCACGTAAGACTTCACACAAGCAGGACCATAAAGTTCAACATTTGCACAAATCCTAACTTCTAATACCTGTTCATTATCTTTATGGTGAAAACGAACGGTAGTTCCATACAAATTTTGTGAAATTGCAATCGTTCGGAATTTTTGTACACGGTTATGAGTGATTGTTCAATATAAGATTGTCCTATCAAAACGGGTTTGTCAAAATCCGTCATCTATTACTTGACACGTAACACTAGTTTCGACTCTATCCACCTCTATGTTCAAAGCAAAAGTCCCTAAAGACTTAACAGTGCCTTTTCCAAATCCCTTCGTGACTGTTGGGATCTGATCATGAACCAATTTAAGATTTCAAATCTGCGACTTCCTAACCAGAGTGACTTCACTGCCAAAATCAATAAAAGCATCCACCATTATGTTATTTATTTTAACTTCCTTTATATATTTAGAATTATAACAAGAACTAGAGATACGCATAGTTTTAGAAGATTCGCCTTGATTTATACCAATTTTGTGGCACTTTGTGCATCTAAGCAATGGTTTGGGGCATTGTAAGTATGGGTGACCACGTTCTTTACAATTAAAAGAATATACGTGGCTGTGAGTGATTAAGCTTAAGCTGATTAGATTTATTTAGATGATTTTTTGTACTACCATGAATGTTCTGATTCTGACTAGTGGCGTTGTTGTCAACCCAAGGTTTATTTCTGTTGTAAATGCAATCAAATGATAGCGAGCCTTTGTTGCTCAACAAGTATTTAAGTAGTTCATCAGGTTGAGAACAACGCACTGCCAGAGCACTCGATTTCATGGTTCTGTCCGTAATTCCATGTATTAGACAATATATCGCCCGTTTAGCCGAAATATCATATTGATTTAATAATCCTACTTTTTCGTAATAGTAATTTTCGATTGGTTCGCTAAATCTACGAGTACTTTTTCTTTTGAGCATTTCTTCTAGAATTTGGCCGTAGTTCTGTTCACAACGAAAGGCATTGATTAATTTGTTTTGCCATTCCGACCATGTATAAAGTATAGCACGTAGACCCTCATACCAAACCTTGGCCAAACCCTGAAGCTTTTGTATTGCAAAGTGAGTCGTTGTCCTTTCATCCCAGCTATACACAATGTGCACATTCATTGACTTTACACAACCATATATCAAATCTTTGATTTTTCACTGATGGGTCGAAATTAGGTAATATATTTTTGTGTTCTATACTCTTTGTAGGGACCGTATTAGATGATGATGGCTGGGATTCAAGATCCTTTTTTACAGAAGTAAATAGGCTCATAACATCTTCAATAGAAAAAGAAAGTGCACCTGACCTTTTGTATGACGTGTCTCGATCTTGTAATCCACCCGAAGGTAGGCTGCCTTGTTTGCTGGTCGGACTACGACTTTTGACTCATCGGCGTTGTAGGCTGCCACTGCGACGACGTTGACGGGAGTGATGCTGTCACACCACCGCTTCGGCTGCGTGTACGCTCGAGGCGATGACTGTTCTTTGCTTTGGCCTCGGCTGGTAACTTCAGACATTATCAGTTTGAAAAAGAAAAATATTTCGTAAATATTAGTAACACAATTTGTCACAATTAAATTTATGAAACTAAATTAAAAATTATTAAAGTTCTTTTATCTCGGAAACTAAGCCTTAAATGGAAATAATAATGAAATTATCGTTCCCCTTTATAAAACCCGTAACTTCATCAACTCTACACTAGGTACTAAGTACTCGTACTACCATGAATATATTATTTCGAAATGTGTGGTTATCCGATCTAGACCGGGACGATACATTACCAGAAAACATAATAAATGAGTGGACCGAATTGAGAACTGATCTTCAGGAAATCAAAAACATTTAAGTAAATAGATGTCTAGGAATAAGGAATCAAAACCAAAAATTAGAAATCCACGGATTCTGCGACAGTTCAAGTATAGCATATGCTCGTGTAATATACTGCAGGTCGACCAATAATAACCAGTACCGTGACTCTCGCAGCAGCACGACACAGCACGCCCACTGTAGAACAGTTATTAAACAATAATACGTGTTTTGTCATAACATTACGAGTACTTACATACAACAAACAGTTACCACAACCATTGCTCACCTTACAACAATTGCGTCGTGTACAACAGACGTCGTTTGCACGTGACCTACATAATTTACGTAAACTGCCTTCGAAAAATAACACAACATTTATTAACAATTAGCTACTCGCCCCGGCTTCACACGAGTGATCTGATCGCTACCACACTTCACAGGATCATCCGCTGGACTGATCTGAAAATCCCTGAAAATTTCATCAAAATCTGCTAAACCGTTTTTGAGTCCATAGAAGATATACAGACAAACATTCATTTTTATATATATAGAAAACTTATCATACTAGAAGAAAGTACCGATGCGTTTGAAAAGAAATTCAAAACATATCATACGTGCAAGACTTCACGTTATCTGCCATGGCCGGAAATAGCTTATTGCAAAGCTTGAAAAGGCTTCAAGATACGTTGCTTGATATAATCACCGACATCTATAAAGGTCAAATAAGACTACATTTATTGCCCCCATCTCAGCTCAAAACAGAACTTCAAATAATACATGGTCAACTGCTAGGCGACCTCATTTTACCTATAACCAGTTGAGAATGCGCAAGCTTGCATTGCCAGAGTTACACCTGGCTCGTCAATTATGCAATATTTTTTTTATTTTTATTTGTTGGTCATTTTGACCATGTTCCTTAAGCGATAGGCACGGTGTTCCTGAACATTCCTATTCTACTTTTAATGCTGAATCCGAATTTGAAGTCAAAATTCGAATATTCGAAAAAAGCGACAGATAAACACACAGACAAACATATAGATTTCATATAAGAACGGTGTTCCTGAAAATATTTATACCGACATTCAATATATTTAACAATTGCTTTAATAATAACTTTAATAATAACACCTTACCAATCAAACGCGTATTCAAATGACCAATATTTACCATTCATCGTGTAACCATTTTACCAGTTTTGTAATAAGCTACTTTGTATTTAGTAGAATTTAATAATGAACCATTTTTACATAAAGACTATCAATGAAACTATATTGTCTCCACCAACGATCACCAGTACGTCACTCAGCGGTACACCATCTGCTGAACCAGCGAGCAGAGCCCGCTACGACAACTGTCCGTCTAGTCATTACGATTATAATGAATTTTCTAAGAAAAGTCAAGTGTAAAAGTGTAATTTCAAATAAAACTGTAAAATATGCTCGCCTCGATCGGTCGAACATATTCTTACATATAGTACACGTAATATCAGTTTGTGACACTGTATGTTCAACAAAGAGTTAGTGGTAATGATTAATAACATCGAAATAATTGAAAAGTCTCGGGACCAACGTAGATTCTGAAATACCGTAGGTAATATAAGTCGATGTTCTGAAACGAAATGAACCGAGGACTGCGATAAGGCGTCCGCACGTCTCGGACTCACTCGCGAGTCGCGAGGGACCGCCGCCGCCGCTGGCTACAATGTGCCGGGTTTTTATGAGGGTCCCGCACACTTCGCGTCAATGGCCGCCTATCGTGTTCATTGTGCGACATTGATTCGTTTATGGTAAGTGCTACATAACAGTTTTGGGCCTCACTATTTCTATTTTCGGTAAAAAATAAACAGAGTTGTACCTTTTTTTGTAAGAGTGCAGAGGATTTGTTTGGAGCCTCGCGACGTTTGTTAAACTTTAACATAATGTATACCTGAACTCGACTCACTTTGATTGCGATTTGTTATGTAAGTCGTACTTTGTCTACCGTAGTGTACGGAGTGCCACTTAAGGGCTCTGATCTGGAAGAATAGTTTTTTTTATCAATGGTGGCGACATACAAGCCTACGGTCGACTTCATGTAAAATGGATACCGTGGTCTAGGACTATTTGCAATACCTGGCTTATCGCTCGCGCGATGCTACCTCTGCTGCTAACACGGCAACTCCTTTGGAGCTTACTTATTTGCAGGATCACAGCAACCGCCCGAATAGTTGTTGTTCGGCTATGATTTTTCGTGAGGCGAAGGTTTTTCGCCAAACGGACTGGATGGATGCGTCCTACCTCTTTAAAACAGTGGCAGGTAAGCAAACATTCAAGATTCATCAAATCAAGTTCTGAACGGGGCTTTTTCAAACGAGCTCGGCGGCTCAGTCGTGAATGACGCGACTTTGACACCGACGCTCATGGGTTCGATTCCCACACAAGGCAAACATTTGTGTGCATGAACATGTCTGTTTGTCTTGGTCTGGGTATTTTCTATGTATAATAAGTATGTATTTACAAAAAAAAATGTATTTACGTATGTTTATCAGTTGTCTAGTACCCATAACACAAGCTTCGCTTACTTTGGGGCTAGGTGGCGCTGTGTAATTTGTCCGACAATATTTATTTATTTATTTAAATTACATATTTTTTTCAAACTTCGATGTGAATATTTTTTACAAAGTTGGACTATTCCGCCTCGACGTCAGTCCCTGACAACTAAGGGCTCGAGTCACGCTGAATGTTTTTAGAATTGCCTAGCGAGGAAAGTTGCTGTTTCATCAACTTTTTACTATTTACGGTTACTATGATACGTGGTCTGCAATAGCCGAGCACTTTACATTACGTAAGACAAAGGATATATTTTCTATATTACTTTTAGAAAGTAGAAAAGTAATGCTTGCTAATGTGATTATATTTATTAAAGACAAGTAGTTTAGTGTAGATAATAATGTTAAGATAATAATGTTAAATGAGAAGAATCCAGAACTAATGTAAGGATTACGATTGATGATGAAGTGTTGGAACTAGTGGATGAGTTTGTATATCTTGGATGCGCTTTCAGCAGGGATGGAAGGTACACCGCAGATGTGGAAAGACGAGTGAGTGCTGGGAATAGTGTGAATGGAGCGTTGGGAAAATTTCTTGGCAGTAAAATCCTGAGCCAGAAGGCACAACTCGCTATACACAATGCAGTGTTGGTCCCAACGCTAACTTATGGAAGCGAAAGCTGGGTATGGCAGAAAGAGCATGAATGTAGAATAAACGCAGTCGAAATGCGAGCGCTGCGCAAAGTTTGTGGTGTAAGGCTTGTAGACCGTATTCGCAATGATGATGTTAGAAACAGAGTTGGTCTGAAAGAGAGTGTCGATGTTAAAATAAGAAGAGGCATGTTCCGATGGTTCGGACATGTAGAAAGAATGCAAGACGAAAGAATGACGAAGCAGATATACAATGCAAAAGTGGAAGGATGTAGGAGCCGATGAAGCCAAGGAAGGCCAAGACTTACTTACCATGACCAAATTGGTCGTGTTCTATCAGAAGGTGATGTCAGGAGCGAGCGTGCATGAGAAGAGCAATAAATGTTAAAGAAGCGAGTGAGATATGTAAGGATCGAGTCACGTGGCGCTCGGTTCTCTCTGCCTACCCCGCAAGGGATTTGGCGTGAAGTTATAGATAGATAGAGATAATGTTAAGAAATACGTAATAATCAGAACAACCATTATTATTTCTTAGAAATGTAAACAAAATCTATATATATATAAAACAAAGTCGTGTTAGTTACACCATTTATAACTCAAGAACGGCTGGACCGATTATTATGATTTTTGTGTTTTTGGATTTGTCGTCGTCCGGAAAAGGATAATAAGTGTTAAAAGAATTTATACCATCTAATAAGTTAACACACCATTTATTGATCCTGAGGCGGTACGAAGTTCGCCGGGTCAGCTAGTTACTTATAAAAACCACTTTCAGTAGTGTCAGTAAGTCTTGTCAGTCCAGTATATATTTATGGTCAAGGCTCGAGAAACTGTGTTTTGAACAGTCTTTTGTTTGTTTTTGTTTGTAGAACTTTATTGCATAAATGTATGCATTTATAAAATATAAGAATTTGATTTGCAAAGGCGGGCTTATTCCTTCGAGGAATCTCTTCCAGCCAACCATTGGTTTTGAGTTCCTGAGTGGAATAATGTATGGCGGTGGTAGATAAAAAAAAATGTATATAAGTTTAACACATCAAATACATTGATGCCAACATATTTAAAAAGAATGAAGAACGGAATTTCAAGTCATTACTTTTTGGTGTTTTATTTTCCTTTTTTAATTCTATAAAGTAATGTGCTTGTTTTAATAATATATATTTCTGCTGTCGTACTTAGCTTTAAATTGCCATTATAACTTGTAAAATCGCTTTTTACGCCATATTCATTTATATTGCCTTCTTTTTACTTTCTACCATGTTACCTAAAACAAGCAAATAATTATTCAGAGCTATTGTTTACACGTTTTTAGGGGCACAGCAGTCAATTCAAATGTGCCCTATTACTTTTGTTCAAATCTGCACCAAGAGTACTTGACCCAAAAAATAATAATGTATATTTAAAAAAAAAAACTAAAAAAAAAACGGGTAAATCTCATGTGTATTTGATTAATCCCTGTTGATACCCCATTTTGTAATATAAAAGATATTGGTAATAATTACTTACATGTTGGATAATCTTACGACATTTAAAAAAAATGTTGTCCTAAGTTGGCCCCTTCTCCCCTACATGCATAGTTTTCCTTTTCAATGATAAATATCTAAAAATGATTGTTATCTATAAAGTTATTATTTGCTGGTCGATCGGTCTGAATATCAGATCAACGGCATGCGATTATCGGATCGAGGTATTACGATCCGATATGATCCTTACAATCGGATCGACAAACAGGATCGCGCATCCCTACACTCATGCAAGTTTAGGCTTTGGTATAAGCCAAGTACATAAAGTTAAAGACTATATAGATTCCATAGAAGCCCATTCGAAGATTTGCCAACAAATGTGAAGAAAGACTGCCAAGGGGAAAATATGATTGTTTTATTCTTTGGAAAGGATTATTTCTCAAAAAATTGTGATAAAAGATAAGAAGACTTTTAGTGCAGATTATTGGCAGAGCTGCAATAGCCAGCGGAGCCACATTACCCTCAAAATTGCCGTTTGGGGTAGACTGATGTCATCCAGCTAGCGTTTAGACGGTAATAGTGAGAAACTCCAAAATCGACACACTAATAGCTAACATATTGTAGTTTTGTATCCTTTAATTTGAAATTTAAATGTTCGTTGGTGAGGAAGAACGGTCCAAAATCGTTCCAATTAGAAAAAAAAAACATATGGGAAAACGTATGGCCGGCCACTCTGCAGTGCAGAGTCTGCACTGCACTCCCATCAACAGAAAAAGTAACAGCACTCGTCGCTAGATGTCGTACAGGGTTCCATATATTTAAAAAAAAATTAAAAATAAAATATTTAAATATTTTTTAAATTTAAAAAATATCAGCTCTGCCTACACAGCTTGCTGTTATTTACTAGTTATGTTAGACATTGTTTACCAGTTGACTTGGAAAATGTTCAACATCAGCACGCAAGAAGCAGGATCCTCCTCCATCTCGACACCGCCCCCGCTCGCTCCGTCAGACGGACTATTACGTCTAATATTTGTCCATGGAAGATGTAAAATTAATGAGCCACTCTTCTCGCAGTACAGACCTTACGACTTTCATTTATATTCAAAAATAAAAGATAAACTGAGACGAATTCACTGTATGAAACCTAAAGATACCGAGGCTGCGTTCGAAAAAGGTGTGGAAGAGATTCCCAAAGTAGAGTGCGTTCACTGCTTTAGTCAATACTTTAGAGAGGAACGGAGAGTACTTCGAGAAGCAATAGAAATATTAACAGGGTAATCGTGGTATTTTTGATTTTCAGACTTTCAGTACTTAGTAACTTTCAGCGTTGCCCGCGTACTTCAAATGCTATGCGGTCTTCTACAGTAATATTACACTTGAAATCATTACAAAACACGCAGTCTGGTGACTAAAAATAAATAACAATACAACAGCTGTTCGTTTACACGCGCGCTCGTAAACAAAGGGCGACGATACGATAGTGTCGTATGTACCCTACGCATAAATGTTTATGAAATCGTTTTCGATAGTATGACTCAATATGAGGAACGGCACTACGATAGATTCGTAGCAAGTTAACGAGTTAACTTCAGCGGCCGAGGTTGTTCCGTGGAGAGGCGAAACACGCGTCGCAGAGCCATTGCAGCGTCGGCACGCGTCTGCTAACCGTAGCGCGTAGTTCAATCTTGAAAAGCCAAATGTCCGCGAGGCGCCGGCGTGATTTCATTACAACTCGGTTTAAAACATTTAACTTGATGCCATTTAACATAACGTTTTAATAAAGGGTTTTTCAATTGGCGCGGGTAGTTTATTGGCGGCTCGTGGCGGCCATTTTGTTTTGGTGACATCTGTCAAATCTTTTGTTTATTATTCAGTTACTTATGCCAAATCAACATGGCAAGTTACACGATTGAACAGCACGTTCAAATAATAAAACTTTATTATTAAAATGAGTGTTCGTTAGTGCAAACATTGCGCGCATTGCGCCCATTTTACGGTAGACGTGGGAGCCCTTCACAGTGGACTTTTGAACGTTTGGTGGCTAAATTGAGACGAGCGGTTCGGTAAACAATGAGCCAGCACCCGCGCGTTCAAGGAACGCAAGATCGGCCGAGTACACCGCCGTGGTCCGTGAAAGCGTACAGCAGAACCCGAGGCAGTCGATTCCTCGCCGTGCACAAGAACTCGGTCTTTCGCATACTTCATCTTGGCGAATTTTGCGTTGGGACTCAGGCCTACACTCGTACAAGATCCAACTGACTCAGGAGCTCAAAGGTCATGATATGACTGAGTTTCGAATCGTTTGGAAAAGGACCCCTATTTTGCCCGAAAAGTTATTTTAGCGATGAGTCACATTTTTGGATGAATGGCTGTGTTACCAAGCAAAACTCTCGTATTTGGGACGACACCAACGCGAGGTTCACCAGATGATAATGCACCCTCAAAAAGTTAGCGTTTGGTGTGGATTTTGGGCCGGCGCCGTCATTGCTCCGTACTTTTTCAAAAACGACGCTGGGGAGGCCGGTCATCGTCAACAGCGAGCGCTACAGAACGATAATAACCAACTTCTTATAGCCCGCATTGAACGATGTGGACCTAGACGACATGTGGTCCAGCAGGACGGCGCTACGTGCCACATAGTGGACACCACAATTGACATTCTGCATGAGCGATTTGAGGGTAAGGTTATCTCTCGCATCTATTTCTTGTGGGGTTTCTTGAAGTCGCAGGTGTATGCAAATAAATCACAGTCGACCGATGACCTAAAGGTGAACATAACATAGCTATCGCTCAAATTCAGCCGGATCTTTGCGGAAGAGTCATTGAAAATTGTACCACTAGGATCCATGCCACTGTAAGAAGCCGAAGCGGGCATTTGAACGATGTCATATTCTTCACTTAATGGCACATACAGGTCTTTCAAATCAAAAATTATTTTGTTAATACCTCTTTTTTTTTATACCACTAAGGTGACAATCAAGCATACGGCCTACTTGATGTCAAACAGTCACCGTAGCCTATGCAACACCATTGCAACACCAGAGGCGTCACTCATGCGTTGCTGACCCTCTAAAAACCTCTTCACGCATTTCTTGAAGAACTCCATGCTGTAGTCCCTTGGAAAAACCTCGGCTGGGAGCTCATTCCACAGCTTGAGTGTTCTCGGAAGAAAACTTCTCTGGAACCGCACCGTACGCGACCATTGCGGTTCAAGCGTGTGAGGGTGAACTCCCCGCCGTCGGCGAGCGGTGCGGTTATAAAAAGTAGCTGTCGGCATCATTTCGAACAACTCTTCAGAACACAACCCGTTGTACAATCACACGCAGCTTGTTTTATTTAATTTCAACATCTACCGGCCCTTATTGAAAAACCCTTTATATGTAACACGAATTTGTTATCACAACACTTAGTAAGCTAATTACACATTTTTATTACTAAATAACTGACATCATCACGGCATATATTTGGAAACATAAATATTAGTGACCAGTAGAACTTACGGCGCACCGTTTCTTTCATTATTATACTTTTAGATAATGAAAAGGTGTAAAAAATGAAACACAGAAGATTTGTTAATTAAATTGAAGCACAACTCGTCGGGTCGCCGCGCGTCTCTACGTTGACGTGTTATGATTGTTGGCGAGGCGTGACCACTGCCCGTGGCTGAACGGAGGAGAACGTGTTGATTCATTCATACTAATAAGTAATAGCAAATGTATATAAAATTCACAACAATTTGCCGGGCGCCGACAGAGCGCCCGCGCCGTAAAGAGCGCTGTGTCGACTTGGCTTGTAAGGTATTCAGGATGCCGACGCGACTGCCGCGGTACTGTACTGCATCGGAGATGTTGGCTGGACCGGCGATGACGAGTTCACAGCCGTAATGTACAGGAGAGCGTGTCGTAGCCGGGTCTCCTGGACACAGAGTGAAAAGAGCAGACGCCGACATCGGGCGACGCACCTGATGCACTCTAACCGTGTAATACCTACTCGTAATTATTTTAAACATTTTCTTGTAGTGTGTATGTAGCTTTATTACTTTAGTATGTAACTACATAGTTTTAAGTTAAGACGTGGTACGTTACACGACATCCACGTTTCGACAATATGCTTTGTATATTATATAGTTAAACAGATCATTATCATACAATACAGCACAGTTCACTCGTGTGCTCACCACGTCACCTCTCAACGTCGTCTCTGCGCTCTCACCAGGTGGTCGTAAAAACATATCTTCTATATTACGATGAAGAACAATATATTTAATGTCTCCGGTCATTACGGAGTGTTGTATTATGCAGGTCATTAATCACCTCGATTGTGTGAAAATACAAGAAAACACATTGTAACGAGTATTTTTTCGCGAGCTTCGCTAAAAAACGGTAATTAAGACGGAGCGGCGGGTCCCTGCGTAATTACGAATTACGCGCGGCCGTGCTCCGCCGCCGCCCGCCGCTTCGCTTCACCGGGCGTTATTATCCGTACACCTAGTTTAATACGGCTCTTTATAAAATCCATTCATTATGCTTAACCTTAAATTATATTTTCATACAACATCGCATGAAGAGTGAATGCTTCGACGAGCACACGTTTTCAAATACAAGAAGATGTGAGGTCGGATTTATCTTTAATCATGTCAGTGCGTCACACACACCGAATATCGCCGCAAGGCGTTCTAAAGCAGAGATTCTCAAACGTATTTCCTCTACCGCCCACTTTGAAAATCAATTACTTTTCAGCGCCCCCAATTTATTTACATTCCTAAAACTTAAAAACCACAATGACGTTCATTACTTTAATAATTTAATTATAGTGTGCTATATTAGGCTCGTCTGGAGATTAAACTTACGTTCTAAACGAGATATTTTTACTGGTGAGAGCAATTAAAACGTAATTTTATAATACTAAGAATATCTTTTATTCAAATTAAAAGAAACAATATAGACAGGTAATCAATTTTAATTTTAAAACTAATCTAATGGAATCTGATGATGTCAAAAACAGTCGCAAGGCGCCGCGTTCGGCAACATGCAAACGATTTCTCTATTTAGTAAGCAGCGTTACCACAGCGCTTAATAGCCATTTTAGAATTTGATTTTTATTTCCTCGTTCGTTGTCAGTTCTTTAAGTTCTTCATCCAGCTGGGGTTAGATTGATGTGTTGACATTTGAAAAAGGATCCAACTCCCAGTCTGGTATTTCTAATTTCAAAATGTCCTGGAATCTTTCTATGAAATCACTGTGGAGGTTTTCCAAATGTTGGCAGTAGACAAGCAAGTCGTCGTTATTGCAGGATACTGGTAAATTGGGAAAATTGTGGAACTCACGTCTGCTGATATTCTTCTTGTGTAAGAGCAGCTTGGCCACGACAGCAGCAACGACATTTTTTTTTGATTTTATTACGTTCAAGTCATCTTCTTGAAGTTGGAGATTCATATCATTTAGCAATTTATAAATGTCTGTCAGGTACGCGATATGATTCTTTTATACGATGAGGTTGTCGCGCAATCCTGATCTTTATTTTCCAAAAACTCTATGACAGAGTCAAACAGATTATAAAATCGAGTCAGACAATTTCCTGTTGATAGCCAACGAACTTCTGTGTGAAAGATCAATCGGTTGAAATCTTCATTATAAGAAACACAAAGCTGATTAAATAATATGTCATTTAAAGAGTTGTTTTGGATTTTATTGACTGCTTTGATGTTGTAGTGATTAAAACAGTCGTTCACTTAAATTTCTAGCAACCAAATATTGTCGATGAATGACGCAATGTACAGCGAGCACATCTGGAATTTTGTTTTTTAAGTATGCTATGAAGCATTTTTGATACCCTGTCACAGACGGAGCGTCATCTGTAACAGCTGATATATATTTTTTCAAGTGAATTCCTTTCTCATCACAAAACTTTTCCAGTGTATTAAATATGGTTTCTCTTTTTGTAGCTGTCTCTAAACTTCTAGCAAATACTAGTTCTTGACATATTTTTCATTTTTAGTAAACCTCACGTGAGACAGCAACAATGCTTCATTAGTTGGCAAAGTGGACAGTTTTGGCAGTATTTTTATCAGTGCTCACCTAGTCATAAACTGCACGGTAGGGAAAAAAATTGTGACGATTCCAAACAAATGTAGCTATTTTTACGGAATAAAAAGATTTTGACTTTGACTTTGGACTCATCCAACTGAATTGAAAATTGACTAGTCTTCAGATGATAGTACAATGACTCGTCAATATTTTGAGCCATTTCATCACTCTCGTCTTTGCTCAAAGGAACTTTTCGGATAATACTTATCTGCCGCCGGTTTATGGAGCACAGTAGTTATAACTTCATTTATTGCCGGTAAAATTAACATTTCTCCCATGGTGTGTGGTTTACCTGTTTGAGCAATTAATAAAGATATATTGCATGAATCTCAAGGTCCGTTGCTTAGCAGCTGCCGAAAAAAGTTTTGATACACTTGGCTGAGCATTATGCTTCTTCTCCAGGTCTTGAAAATAAACTACATTTTTGTCCTTCTTATCTGGATACATTTTACTCAAATGATCTTGAAGTCTTGAAAGTACAAGTATCGATGAAGCAGCCGGTTGCTACGGAATTGAACAAATTGCTGTTATTTAACAAAAAATTGATACAACTTGATTGCGTGCGGCCTATCCTACGAAAGCTATGTTATTTTTAGTTTTTATACAATCATTGAGGGCAGAAATATAAATTAAATAATCTGTGTAGTAGGTAGGTTTTAATTTTAGTGAATTTTAAAATATAAAGTAAATGAAATTACAAATCAACGATCGCCCCCCCTAAACCACGCCGACGCCCCATATTTTTTCTGGGCCCCTTACTACCCTCTCTAGGTCTCAGCGCCCACGAGGGGGCATTATCGCCCACTTTGAGAAAGACTATTCTAAAGTGATCATCGCAGTACAGCGGGGCCACTAAAAGAGTGTCGCGGTCGACGATAATTTCTAACGTAATACTGTTGCCGAACGAGCAACGTCGTACGCATCTCGCGATGAGGTGAGCTGGAAGTAATATCCAGTTAAGCAGCTCCTTTGTTTTGTGCGAATGGGATGTACTTTGGAAAAATAGCTGAGCCGTGTCGTTATACGACAATAAGATGGAACCGGCGGCGGCGCGCGGCGGCCGGCGGGACGTTTACACCGCGCGGGGGGCAGCCCGCGCGACGGACGACATCGTCGCGTTCACGTTCACTGCACGTCATAAAGCAGCGTACTGGCTTTCAATATAAAACTGAAAATGTTGATTGGGCAGCCTTTGCTTCTCTTTTCGTTTCTCGCGCCGGGGATTTCAGTCGTGCTGAACTTATAGTCACAGATAGTGTTCAAATTATGTCTGATACATTCACATATTGTGCCGACGTTATTATGGGCTGAAAAACTATAGTAAATAAGAGACGTTGTGACTGGTGGAGTGATACGCTTGTCAGGCTGCGTAGGAGTCTCCGCTGTGCCCGACGTAAGATTTCTAAATTAAGGAAACGTAAAATCGAAGGAGAGTCAACCAAACAGCTCTGACTAACTTGTGTATTGCTAGATCTCACTATCGCGCCGCCATCGAAAAATCTAAGGGTAATTTGCTAAAACGAACAGTAGAAAGATTAAATTGTGAGGGACCGTAGTCTCCCCTGTATCACAAATTTAAGGCAAATAGGCGCATTGATCAGGCCTTTGTTTCTAATATTAAACTTGATAATATCCACACCCTCAGTATAGAGGAGACTACAGATGCACTTTTGCATGCTTTAATTCCGGATGATTGCCCTGATAATGATAGTGACAACCATCGCGAGGTGAGGGCCGCGGTAGATCTGTGCCCAGTCACTTCAATGTCAACTGTGGTGTCGATGGACGAATTTCTACATGTTGTTAAAGCATTACCAACAAATAAAGCTTCTGGTGATGATAAAATCTCAAACAAAATGATCAAGGAAGCTTGTAAAGTAGCCGCGGAACCTATTTTAAAGGTATTAAACAGGTGTATTGTAGAAGGCAACTTTCCTAGCGTTTTGCGTAGTGGTGTTATAAAGATAATATCAAAAAGCGGTGATAAGCAACCCGACGATCCGAAGTCTTATCGCCCTATTATCCTACTGCCATCGTTGGGTAAACTACTTGAACGTTTAATTATACCACGTCTGTTGCCCGGTGACCCTCAATTTCATAAAAATCAATACGGCTTTACCATCGGCAAATCTACTGTTGATGCGGCACTCGCAGTGCGTAAAATTGTGAAACTCTCGGTTAGTAAATACGTTGTAGGTATTTTCTTAGACATTTCAGGTGCCTTCGATAATGCTTGGTGGCCAATGTTGTTGCTGAAACTAAAGGCGACAGGTTGTCATAGCAACATATACTCCCTTATTCGATCGTACTTTTTAGGGTTCCGTACCCAAAGGGTAAAACGGAACCCTATTACTGAGACTCCGCTGTCCGTCCGTCCGTCCGTCCGTCTGTCACCAGGCTGTATCTCATGAACCATGATAGTTAGACAGTTGAAATTTTCACAGATGATGTATTTCTGTTGCCGCTATAACAACAAATACTAAAAAATAGAATAAAGTAAATATTTAAGGGGGCTCCCATACAACAAACATGATTTTTTTGCTCGTTTTTATAGATAATTGTACGGAACCCTTCGTGCGCGAGTCCGACTCGCACTTGGCCGATTTTTAATGATACAACTAAATTAACATTTGGCCATTATGCTGCTTCGAAGGTGCTTACGCGGGGTTGTCCTCAGAGCCGTATCTTTGGAATATCGGTTTTGATGACTTTCTTAGCCTACCCTTACCGGAAGGGTGTTCGTAACTGGCTACACCGATGACGGCCTCTTATTAATAAAAGCTATTTCCAGATCAATTATAGAAAAACTAGCCCTTACTTGCTTTGGCCTCATTTCAGACTGGGGTTATCGTAACCGTCTCGATTTCGCACCCCACAAAACATATCAGCTCTTGCTTAAGGGAAATTTGCAGGTTCCGCCGCGATTCCACTTCAGTGGAGTATCAGATGCAAATAAAAACTCGGTTTGTTACCTGGGATTACTGTTAGACAAAGGTTTTAATTACATTGAACACATAAAGCAGGTTGAAGAAAAAGCCAAAAAGAAATTTTATGCATTAATTCAAATTTCCACCTCGTCGTGGGGCTTAACTTTTAAAACGTTAAAAATTATTTACACAGCCACATATTTAGGATGTATTACGTACGGTTCACCTGCATGCGCTGATAGGGCTGCCATAGATGCTGCGCGTCGTAAGTTGCTGCAAAGTCAGCGGCTCGCTTTAATATTCTTATGTAAATCGTATAGAACTGTGAGCACCGAGGCACTACCAGTGCTGGCAGGCGTATTACCAGTTGACTTACAAATTCAACGCCGGGCTTCAATGTACTACACCTCTAAAAACATACACCCTGGCTTTCTAAAACGCCGCGATATTGACAAAATACTTAGATTGTTCAAACCCATTGACGAGGTATTTGAAACTTTACTGTCGGAATGGCAAGAAAGATGGGAAACTTCTACTAAAGGACGCCATTTGTATCTGTTCTTTCAATCAGTGCGAGACAGATTAAGTAAAGAGTGGTTAGAAGTCGATCATCCTGTTGCGCAATTTTTAACAGGGCATGGAAACTTTAGGGCGAAGCTCTTTTCATTTAGACTTGTGTCATCGCCTTTATGTGAGTGTTCTACGACAAATCATGAATTCGAGCAAACAGCACATCATGTTCTCTGGGAGTGCGATCTCTTGCGTGTCACATCTGGGGTAGTATACTATTCTGATTTGGTGGCAACAAGGGAGAATTACCAGGCATTTAGGCGGTTCTGCAATCTATATTATTGGAATCAATGTGTTAGGTAACAACTCAGAGTTTAGGTCCCAATAGTGTTAGATATTTGATAATCCGTGGTGCACGGCAGTTGAGCTTCACTTGACTAGCCATCTCTTTGAGGTTTTAAATGCCTTATTTGTCATATTGCTGTCTCTCACTTTGCCAAGAGGGGCAGTCAATTCCAAAACTTCCTACTCCTACAAATTTCTTCTGATTAAATTCGTTGTGAGTTCCAAGGCAGCTGTAGTTTAACCCCCTGGACGGCAATGGACTTCACTGTTCATTGCCTTTTTCGTGGTCGCCGCTGTTAATTCTGGCTACAGAGGAGACACAGTGGTACCCACCACAGAGTGGTGGGCCTGCACGTCATAAACTTAATTTTCAAGTCATATTAGTTTTGATGAGCGCGGTCGGATAACGTGACTTTGTCACCGACGCTCGTGGGTAAGATTTTCACACAGGAGAAACATTTGTGTGCATGAGCATGTCTGTTTGTATTGATCTGTGTGTTTTTAATAGAGGCAAGGCGCATCAGCAGGCCGTCCGGGAAGTACCACCACCTCACAGAAAACGGCAGGTAAATATCAATCCCCTTGAGGGTTGTTGTGTTACTGTGTGAGTGAGGTCACCAGTAAGCTCCTAAGAAGTTGCTGTGCTAGCACCAGAGATGGCGTCGCGCAAGTGATACTATAGATACTATATATTATAAGCGTTCATAGGCTACGGTAACCGCTCTCAGGTGGACCGTATGTTTGTATGCCTCCCAACGTATAAAATAAAATCTCCCTGGAACGTTATTGTATTCCTATGTGCCAGTGAGGATATTACTAAGCTCCTTAGGAGCTACTGTGTTGGCAGTAGGGAATGACAACGCTCAAACGATATGCCTTGTATTGCAGACGCTCTTAGGCTACGTACGGTAAGCACTTTCCATGAATTTCATGAGTCTGTAGTTAGTTATTTGTTAGTAAGCAAAATTTTTCGTTCAATTATTTTCCACCCTTGTAAAGCAATTGTTATTGCCTGTGTTACAAGCTGGGGGCGGGTCGTATGCTTCATTACCACCTGATAGACCAAACACCACTTTCCATGATCAATTTCTTTTTATCAGAAGGTAATGTGAAGAACCAGCGAGCGCGCATGAAAAGAGATATGAATGTTAAAGAAGCGAGCGAGGTAGGACCTTTAGTGACATGAGGCGTTATGGGTCAGTGATGTTGTGGCTCTTCCAGCCGACCTCGTAAGGGAAGGCTCGAAGACATAGATACTCGTATTAGTGAAAAGCTGCAAGCAACGATCGTGTCGTGCTCGCCGCGCCTGTTGTGAGGGGCCCGCCGCCCGCCGGCTCGTCGGAGCAGTAACGGCCGGGCCGCTCGTTCTCCGCGGCGCGAGAAAAATCTCAATGGCCTCACCTTTCGCCATCTTTCGATTTCATTTCTTGGTTATGATATTGTCAACTGCTTAGTCGCTAAGCGAATTTGTATTTCGCAAATACAACAGTACGTATCGTATAGATAACACGTGGGTTGTTTCTTTTTCACTGGCTCGGTGCAGACGCAGATCTGTTTGCCTACTTTGTGGTACAACTAGTCTGGCCGTACATATTGTTACATAGAAACTTTTCTTCTTTTATACTTTTTAATTATTTTGAATTTGGAACGCGTTTATTATGTTAAAAACTTCTTTCGATTTCCCGCCGTTTTACATATTTTTTTCCTGTTTATTATCAAATTACAATATGGAATAGGGTGTAGATAGGATTGCAGTGATTGCCTTGCACAACGTGGGTATGGGGCCGTCGGTCACATTCAAGACACTTCAAAAGCTTGGTATCAGCCGTATGTTCGTATGTCGTACTATCGACAGATATACGAACATTTCCTCTGCAATAAAACAAGACCTGAAGCTCGACGCTTATCTTCGATATATAGGACATGCCTTAAATTAATCCCTACAGTTGAAGAGAGTGGATCGATCAATACGCCTTCTGTCCCGATACGCAGGTGAAACACACAGAAATATCCTCTTTACTGATGAAAAAAAATTCACATTTGGAGAGCACACATTACAGTTCTAATGAAGTAGCCCAAATGGTTGGAAAGGTACAACATGGTCATCAGCATGCGTCTCTAATGGGTTGGTGGGGGGGTGTCTTATCTAGGAGTCACAGAGCTTCATTTTTGTGAAAAAAGGAGTGAAGTCTGCAGTCAAAGTGTATCAAAAGACTGTCTTGGATCGTGTTGTGAAACCTTTCAACAATACACTTTTTAAAAATGTACTTTGGACTTTTCAGCAGGCTTCTACACCTGGTCACAAGGCACGAACTACCCAAGCCTGGCTCGAAACCAACGTTCCGGACTTTATACGAGCTGAAGACTGGCCCTCGTCTAGCCGAGATCTGAACCCCTTAGACTACAATTTATGGTCAGTTTTAGAGGACATGGCCTGTTCGAAACGACACGCCGACATTGTATCTCTTAAGAAATCTCTGGAGCAAGCAGTGGCTAAATTTCATGGAAACAGTGGCCAGACAGATTAAAGGCCAGTATCCCAGCTAAAGGTGGCCATTTCGAATAGATCTTCTTTTATTTTTTGCTGAGACTTCCACAAATATGTACATATAAGTTTTATTAAGATTACATTACTTCATAAAAACACAAATGCACATGCATTTGTAACAGAACTTATGGCCGGACGGCCGGAGGTATAATAGTCAACTTAGTGGAAAGATTTTAGAAGATCACCGATTTTTTTTTCAAAAAGGACTTACAAAGGATGTCGCAGGGGCACCAGCGCGAGGACAGACAACGTCATAGTGTCGCCGGCGTGTTCAGTCTGCGGTAACAGCTAAATCACAAAAATGCCACTAAGCCTCCTCGATAACCAATATGGATAATTAAAAATTAAATGCTGTTTGTTAGTAAACGCATCAATTGAAAACAATTTGACTGACTTAGCTTAAAGACTGTCATCTATCGACAATAGCCAGGACCGACGGCTTAACGTGCCCTCCGAAGCATGGAGAAATTCGAGATAGATAAAACTATCCATGAACAGGCGGCAGTCGATGTTGCTTAACCTGCGTGTTCGGTTAGAATAACACGTGCAACGGCGCCACATAAAATTGCCTATAAAAAGAAAAAAAAAATTGGGTGGTTCTGGTCTTTTGCTTTAATATTTAAATACTTAATTAGCAATTTTTAGTAATTCAAGCGACGTCGCGTCGGCGACCGCTTCATAAACAAAACAAAAACAGAATACAAATGAGTTATACGTATTGAACTATAAGAACTGTGCTAGTCTGAAAGTATTGTACGATATAGTTACCTCTTTATTTTATTTCTTTTAAAGCATATGAACTTACTGTCGTCCATCAATCAGTCTATTTCGAGAATGTTTCGGAGTAAATTACTTAACACTCTAGACTGAATGATTTGATATTGTTTGATATTGTTTTTGTTGCTCACCTACGTTGCCTCCATTAGATAGAGAACCTACTTATATTAAAATGTCACATTTTAATATCTTTATCGAGCTTCTTTTTATTTGTATTCTGTTTTTTATTTTATATATTTAGCGGTCCCGACGGACGTATTTACAAAATATTACTAATAATTTATTTACATATTATAGTGACAGGTCCAGGTAATCTGCTGCTCCTTAACCTTTTTGTAATTCTTTTGTAGTTTCGCTTGCTATGTTTCAAACAACTCAAAAGTAAATAATCAACTCATTTTGGCCGATAACCTTTATTTCTTTCATTAATTAATTGAATTAATCATAATTAAGTTGTGAAACATTCAAATTAGGTATATCAAACGATCATAAAGAAAAATATAAAAAAATGTAACACACATTTGATTTCAAGAAATACTATACGTTAACATGCCACTTAGCTTTGTTCAATCGAGTTAAGAATTTGACTTTCGCATGATGAGATGCAGGTACCGCCCTCGAATAACAGACGCATTACTGATACCGGCACGTCAACAATCAACAACAGATGGACAAGAGTGTGTTGTACGTGCGATAAATCCAACTATCCTATTGCGACGGCGAGTAACCCCTAGACTGATCAGTTCCGGTAGCCGCACTCTGAAATGGAACGAATTCTAACTACTAAATATTACTACTCGTACACACACCATGCAATGATTGTCACCTTCGCATGTCATGCAACTTCCCGTCTAATTACAAATATCCAAAAACATGCAAACTGCATTACACACTATACATATTTTTAATTAGGATATGAAGGAAAATGGTAAGGTTGATATTTATTAAATTAAATTTATTAATATTTATAAATTAAAGTTAAATTGCCTTTTCAATATAATCAGAACACCTGGTAGTTTGATTGCACTGTCGACTCTACATTGTACTACCTGTACTCTATATTTTTAACAATGCACTCGATATTAACTAATACGAAATTCACTATAATACTTGATTCTGAATGAATTCACACAAAATTCATTAAAAGATAAAAAGATTAAGATAAAAATCATTTATTTGCCATTAGGCCCTTACGGGCCCTTAGACACGTCTTGCATTCTTTAAATTAAATCATATTTTGTCTTAATAATTTTCCAGTTTTTTTACTTTTAAATCTCTCTTATAATCTACCAGCATTTCGGAAATGACCATTGGTGAAGAAGAAAGCCAAAAGAAACTTGCCAATATGGCTCTTTTTTTCATCGTTAATATATAATACAATAAATATATGTGAGTGTACATATAGTGAAATCAAGTGGTACAATTAAAGATATATTAATACATGTGCTGAATCATTTCCAAACATCTCTATCAGTTAGATATTCATCGATTCTATAATAACCCTTCTTGCACAGAGTATTTTTGATGTACCTTTTGAACATATTCTCAGGCAAGGACTGAACTGTTTCAGGTAATTTATTATAGAATCGAATACAATCTATCTATATGTATATATATATATAGAGAGAAGATCATAAAGTCGGTCCACTTTATGATCTTTGTTTTGTTGAATTTGTCTGCGCCCAGAAGCAGATCGCTATTAAAACATGGAAGAAATAATTATGAATAAAATTCATTTTCTCATACATTTTACATGAAATGCTTTTTGTGCGATATTTCAAGAATGAATTGACAAATTTCATTTTTTTTTTGTTCGTATTGGTGACAGCTGAAACACTTCCAGCGATATTAACCAGATTTTTTTCGATATGCCAAGGCGATTGCTCTGATATGCCACGTTATGACACTTGGAACGCTCATCTCAGATACTTCAACGTGAGCAGCAAGGCTATATGGTTTCTGACGCACATGGCGTTCTGCTGCTGATGTTTTTGGTCGTATTTACACAGTTTATTCAAAGAGTGACGAATGCTTCTGCTTGCGGTTGTTGCTGGTGAACGTTCGTCGGCCGACACCATTTGAATCACTTTGAACTGTCAATGGTGTAGTGTGCCCAATATTTCATGGTTCATGTCAACTGCTCAATTTGCTTGAAAACGATAATCATTGGGACATGATAATAGATGAAGCCGATGCCGTATTTTAAAGTGCTTCCCACAGAAACCTTATAAATTGTGGTACAAAAACATATATTATGTATGTCATAAGGCATTTTACAAGGAATTCGTGCCCGTTCAGGGAATCTTGATCTCGAAGTGAATGAAGAGATACATAACCCGGCTTTGCATTTAATCGAAGACATGTTGTACACCATGTGTTAGTAAAGTTAAGAATTCTACTACCAAATCGTAGAATGAACGTCACTTTTAGTTGAGAATTGGAATGTGAACATGAATATGTTCGAAATAACATACCAACAGAAAGAAATGTGTGATATGTTAACGAAGGCAATTGATGGTGCAAATGGCTTATTTTTCCTCGATGCGCTCGGTGGAACTAGGCAGACAAGCATTGAATTTGTCCACTTTCACCACTTTTCGCAAGATGTCCGAAACTGCATCTTCCTCTGGGATAGCGGTCATGTTACTAAAAAAACGCATAACGTCTCATACAGTGTTGAAATTATCGTAAAACTTTCAAACGACTGAAAAACCGTCATCCATCATTGCAAAAACTCAGCAAATACCTAAGTTTTCATCAGGGATAAATACACAATGAGGCCTAAACGCGTATTGAAAGCGTAACTAACTATGTGGGCAATGAGTCGAGATGTTTTGGAGGTGCAATGATTCTACTGTCTGGCGATTTCCGCCAAATACTACCAGCCATTTCTAGATCAATCGCTGCCGTTGAAATAAACGCTTGCCTTAAATCATCGTCTCTGTGGCGCTATAAGACGAAACTTCAGCTGACGGCAAACATGCGAGTTGCATTGTTAAACGATCCATCTGTTGCAGGTTTCGCCAAGCAATTACTGACTTTCGGTAATGGTCGCATTCCTGTCGACTAATCTAACGAATTGAGTTTGTTTCCATCGATTTTGCAATTTCTTCTAAATGATGAACGAGCTCATCAACAAAGTGTTCCAGAGTATCTTTGATCACCAAGAAAATCACAATTGGTTGAGTGAACGAGTAATTCAAACAAAAATGTAGGACGTTAAAACTTCAGAATTAAAAATTAAATCGTTGGATTAATGCATTCCTACAAAACTACAGACTATGACACAAACCAAGACGAAGCAACCACCTATTCAACTGAATATTTAAACTCATTGGATCAGCCAGACTTGCCCCCGCAGAATTTACAACTGATGGTTAGCTCGGCAGTCAATTCAACGAAGGAAATCGACTCGAATGCAACCTATCCAACAAAAAGCTTAATATAAAGTAGTAGAATAATGGTATGCGAATCATTTCGTTGGCTTATTTAAAGCTAATGCTTTGCTGCCATGTGAATTACATTAGTTATAATATATTTAAAATACTTCTCATTGGCAGAGCTGCGATAGCCAGCGGAGCCACATTACCCTCAAAATTGTCGTATGGGGTAGACTGATGTCATCCAGCTAGCGTTTAGACGGTAATAGTGAGAAACTCCAAAATCGACACACTAATAGCTAACATATTGTAGTTTTGTATCCTTTAATTTGAAATTTAAATGTTCGTTGGTAAGGAAGAACGGTCCAAAATCGTTCCAATTAGAAAAAAAAACATATGGGAAAACGTATGGCCGGCCACTCTGCAGTGCAGAGTCTGCACTGCACTCTCATCAACAGAAAAAGTAACAGCACTCGTCGCTAGATGTCGTACAGGGTTCCATATATTTTAAAAAAATAAAAAAATAAAAAATAAAATATTTAAATATTTTTTAAATTTTAAAAATATCAGCTCTGCCTACACAGCTTGCTGTTATTTAATAGTTTATATTTTTGAACATTGTATGTATGTATATGTATGTATGTATGTATAATTATAATTATGTATAATACTTAATTAATTTTGACTACTCATTTTGTCTACATAAGAACAGAATTTATACCACCTAATAAGTTAACAGACCATTTATTGATTCTGAGGCGGTACGAAGTTCGCCGGGTCAGCTAATTTACAATAAAAGATCTACTAGTCTTAGCAAGCCGATGTACAGGCATACGCAGTCTATTCTTGCTTCTAAGATTTCCACTAAATTTTGAAAATGACTCTATATATACGACGAGCATACATTATGTTCTCATACAAATACTGAGAGGTAACCGTGAGGGTATTTATTTGTTTAAATAGTTCTCTAAGAGATTCCCTGGCGCCCATGTTATAAATAGACCGGATGGCTCTCTTTTGTAATATAGAAATTGTTGGGGTTACCCAAACGTTAAGCTGATGCTAAATGCTAAAGCTGAAGGTTATGCTAGATAGGAATGGTGACTCCAGGAGAGGAGAGCTAATAACCAAACCCGTCGAGTGCTAAACGTATACTGATTTATTGTTTTCACCTAAATTGCATTAATTATAATATAATTGGATACCTATTGCTTCGCAAGCGTTATTAATAAATTATGTTGATGTAGGTATAATATGTGCGAGGTAACTCGTACATCTTGCCGACCAAGACAAAGGAGGATGGCAGCTTAACTAAGATGATACCTACATTTTAGCAACCACACAATAAAGCTGAGCTTAATTTAAATGATATAATATTTTGTTTTTTGTGGTACAAGGTGAAAACAATGCTAATGCTAGATTAAGATATATATAGCTAATGTGTAAATAAAGTCCAATTATAAAACGCACTATACGCTATTTAATCCTCGGTGGGCTTCCAAATTTCACCGTAAGATTGAGTAGGAATCGTAACCGACACTGACCGCGGCGCGCGCGGTGGTTTAGGAGGCGCGACGCCTTTATGTACACTTAGAATGCCCATGCTCACTGATTTACGTAATTCACTGATCTCACTTCTCACTGGGTATTCACTAGACGCAAGAGGTACATCCACTTCACACGTAGGGTGCTCCCTCTCAACAGGAACAGGAGCTTGAGTGCGACGGAGCCTTCTCCGTCTGATGATGACGAATGCTATAATGCCAAGTGCCAATAATGCAGCGAGCAATCCATAGGTAACACTATAGTGGTGGATATCATGGATGCTAAGATCAGTTGTAGATTCCTTTTTTAAGACATTTATCTCGTCCATTAACTTATGATATGCTTGGTCATGATTCTCAGGAGTGAATTTGTAGAAAGTTACACTAGTATTAGAGATTCCATTCAAGACGGATCCCTCTGGAGCTTCGATGCTAGATTGGATATTTATTTTTCGCAGGAAATGATTATGAGCATAGATTGAGAATGAGTCGCCCTTCACAGTACAACCTTGACCTATTTCAAGAAGGCCGTTGCCGGTCATTGTGTTCACTGTTACTCCAGTTTGACACAATATGCGAATATTGCATTTATTGCAACACTGGCGCTGGCGCTGTAATTTAACCCATCTATTCGCACACGGCGATTGTTTATAAATACAGGCTGATGTTGTTTTATCGTTATTTCTTAAAGTTATATTGCATATACTTTGTTGCAGATCTAGCTTGTAATGTGGCATCTCTAGGCTGCACAGAATTTTTTCTTCTGATATATGAAGACAAGCTTGAAGGTCATTTTCAGTAAGAAAGATAGCTACATCCTTTCGAAGATTAAAGACTAAGTAGGGGTAGGCAGGCATTGCTAAATATGTATCAGCTCCTCTACTCTGTGGGATGCTTAGAATTTTATCGAGCTCGTATACTTCGCTGCTGACTAGAGGAACCTTTATTTCAATAATAAGATATGTTTCGAAGACACTTACGAATACTTTTAGCATTTTATACTAGTCTCGAGTAGTTCCTGGCTCTACAGGGATTTTTAAATCATCCTGTAGTTGAGATTTGATAAAGCTAATTTGTCGTTCAAGTTGTTCGCTTGATAGCAAATGTGTATCGAGGCGACCGTGTCGGATATCAGTCACCGTGTCTATAAGCGTGGTTTGCATGCGTCTCAAATTTTCAAGTATAATGTTGACTGATAATGCGGTTGATGTTACATAAAGACAACTGTTGACGTCGGAACGCATTTCTTTCACCTCTGCCATCATGTTTCTCTGCTGCTGGCTAATTAGAGAAAACTGCTCGTTCATGATTTTTTCGTTACGCTGTATTATATTGTATTCTGCTCCGATTATTAGTGTTTGATTTTTTATTAAGTTTTGTATATGATGTGTATTTAAATTAATTTTTTCGATATCCTTAGCATATTGTTGAGCAAAATTGTCATCCAATACACCAAACAAATAATTAGCTACGCTCCCGACACCATTTATCAAACCTCTCTTCTTTCGCTGGCTCGTAGAGGTTCGCAGTAATCGGTTATAGTGCTCAATTTCTGTTAGTTCATGTGCTAATTGCTTGACTATTCCCTTATATTGTGAACTAGACTTAGTAGTCATATTCTGTAGATTTTTAATATTATTTTCTAAGTTTTCGAAGGATTGCCAAAGTTTGTTAGGTTATAGTAGATTATAAGTCTCCATTCTACTCGAATATACTGCAAGTTCGAAATTTTATCAAAGTATAAAGCTCTATTGTCATTAAACGAAGTCGCATTGCTGTTCGAAAAGCTATGTGCACTGGATGGAGATATAATCATGGTAAATAGTAAAATTGCCAGCGTGAGTAAACCTTTAAACAACTTGCGATTACCTCCACGTGTACGACTAGATCTTGTCGCTTGGGATGCTTGAGTGGTTGGGAGATCACTGGCGACGTTGGCGTCGTCGCTGGATGCTGGATCAACCGGTAGCCGTGCAAGTTTAGTCACCGGCCGTTTGAGAATGTTGCTTTCAGTTTTGATGGACACCACTCTGACGTATCCATCCGCTCCAGGGTGTAGCTCTAGGACTCGACCTAGTGCCCATTTTCCAGGTGGTATGTTATCGTCCTTGATAAGTACGATATCGTTAATAGCTAGGTTCTTGGAGGGGGTTCTCCATTTCGTCCGCTCTTGTTTTTCAGTGCTGAATCGTCTGCATTTGACGCACTGCCGAATCTGCCGCTTTACTGTCCGCATTCCGCTGAGAATCCAATATTTTTCTCGGATAAACGATAGAGTTAGTCGTGGGCCGCCGTGTACGGTAGTATGATGTGCTTGATAGATAATCAAATCTGTATATCGAGAGTGGCTGGGTATTATTATCGGATGCTTAGCTGCGCTATTTAAGTTTGAATTGCTGAGGCGGCCACCTACTCTCAATATTCCCTCTTCATCAATATATGGAAGGAGATTTGCTAGCTTGCTGTTCGAGCGAACATGACCCTTGCTTTTAATCTCTGCTAGATCGCTTTCAAATTCGCTTGCTTGTATATGCTTGATTATATAATTGCATGCTTTATTTATTTCAATAGTTGATAAGACGGATGAGTCATGTTTCTGCGGCTCGTGGCGGCCGCGTGTCATTGCAACGAAACGTAATATCCAGCCGACTACCTTTACGGCACGCGTAATTAAGCTATTGTTTAATAATATTTTATCAATGAAACTCGAGCTCTCTTGTTGTAAGGCTACGTTTACACTGACCTTTTTCACTTCTAATGTAGGGGTCTCGTAAACTCGGTTTTCTGTGTTACTAGGATCAAAGTGACAGAGCCATTCTGGCCCGTTCCACCAAAGGTTGCTTGCTTGCAGTTTGTCTACAGTTGATCCACGGGTAGCACAGTCTGCTGCGTTCTCTTCCGACCGAACATGGTTCCAATGCAATGCTGGTATTATATCAGTGATCTGCTGAACTCGATTGGCTACGAACTGTTTCCATCGAGAGTTTTCACCATGGAGCCAACCCAAGACCACCATAGAGTCGGTCCATGCATACACTTCATACTCATTATTTTGTAATGATGCCTTCACAGTCTGCATCAGCTGAGCAAGAAGCAACGCTCCACATAATTCCAACCGTGGTAACGTAATGCTTTTATTCAATGGCGCTAACTTGGTTTTTGCGACGACGAATTGCGATGTGTATTCGCCCTTATCACCTGTTACCAAGAATATGCAGCTAGCGTAAGCTTTTTCCGACGGATCACAAAATCCGTGTAGTTGAAATATTTTTTGAGTATTTCCCAAATATCGAGGAATTTGAAATTGGCTGATGTTTGAAACGTCTCGCTGAAGCTGAATCCATTCCGCTTGAAGCTGGTTGGGAACACTGTCATCCCATAAAATATTTGATGACCATGTCTGTTGGAAGAGAACCTTAGCTCTGATCGTAAGTGGCGAGAGCCAACCCAGAGGATCAAATATTTTAGATATTTCAGCCAGTAGTTGTCGTTTGGTGACACATGTATCTGTCGGTTTTACTTCCTCCTTATTCGCAAAGATAAAATAATCAGTTGCGGGTATGCACTTAAGACCTAAAGTTTTTCGGGACTCTGAACAGTTAAAGACAAAAGGCTTGTCTAGCTGTTCCGACGACAGACCATGTAGAAGCTCTGGCTCATTAGCTGACCACTTCCTTAAATTCATCCCGGCGCCCTTTAATATTTCGATTAGCTGTTTCTGCAACTCCTTAGTAGCTGCAAGTGTGTTTTCTCCGCTGAGCAGATCATCCATGTAAAAATGATTTTTCAATGCTAGTGCTCCCTGAGGATATTCTGATGCGTCGTCAATGGCTAGCTGTTTCAGGGTTCGCATCGCCAAGTATGGAGCAGCTTTTGTACCGTAACTAACGGTGGTAAGAACGTACTCTTGGGGTGGCTCGTTCGGAGATTCTCTCCAGATAATAGATTGTAGATGCTGATCTTTCTCTCGGATCAGTATCTGTCGGAACATTTTCTCTATGTCCGCAGTGATGACATACTTATACTGTCTCCAGTTTAATATAAGTAGTGCTAGATCTTGCTGCAAATTCGGGCCACACTCCATCAAGTCATTAAGACTGTGTCTGTGCTGTGTACTGTGTGTATTATTTTTTGCCATCTTGCATTTTAGCCGTGTAAAAATTGCTGTTGCTCTTCCCTTTGAAGATCCAAGCTTTGCTTCATAATTAGACGTCATCGGTAGTGCTACTTCATATCTGCCGTCTTCGCGGCGGTTAGTAGTGGATCGATAATTTTCTTCACACCGTTGCTTCGCTTCAGTAAGTTCGGATGCTGTATGGGGGATATCCTCTATTTCCCAGTATTTTGCGATCTCCTCTAAATTGTTAAAAACTTTTAACTGCAGCGTGGTTACGCTGCAGTTAAAAGTTTTTACGTTTCCCGATAAGATCCATCCTAATTTCGTCTGCTGAGCTATAGGCGCATTGGGGGTGCCCTTGACGAGTCCGCTCATAATAACAGCTGAATAAACACATGCATCAAGCAATATGTCGATAGGCTTAGATACATTGTATTCAGGATCCGCTAAATTCATATGCTGTAGATGAGACCACGATTGCTTAGAAAATGAGACATTAGGAAGATCGTTCACAATTCGAGGAATAACTAATGCTTCAGTGTTGAAACTGTAGTCCTTGTAGATAGATTGACATTCGAGAGATATAATGCTCTTGCTTTGTTTAGGACTGATACCTACGCCAGACACAGATGCGCTGAACTTTCTACGAGGCAAACCTATTAGCTGGGCTGCGTTTTCAGATATTAAAGTAATCTGAGAACCCTAGTCAAGAAGAGCGCGTAATGTAACACTCAGTGGGAGTCACTAACTATTTTAGGTAATAGGTGGTTCCCGATCCCAAGATTTTGTCGTAGGGCTGAGGTCACACTAAACTTACTACCCACACTTACACATGCACTTAAACACAAACATACACACGTACTTTCACATACACACACACACGTACATTCAAACACACACACACCCATAGACTAAAAAATTAAAATCAACATTGGATTCCTTATATTTTCATTACAATATAATGTAGATATCTAAATAAATAAATATGTATTCTGCTAGTTATTAATATTAATTTATGTAAAACCATTTGTTATGGAAGAGTGACTCCTTCTGACACAGGTGTTTCACACTTAAAAGAAGGAGCCCACCCTCCACACTCTAATATGTAAATTGTGAAAGAAATAAAACATTTTTCATTTTTCATTTTCATTACCGTCCTTGGTTTTTATCTGCAATAAAGTAGTGGCTAATAAGACCTCTTCATTATCTGCCGCAACGTAGTTGGCTGCATGAGGTTTATTGCTGACAGTGCGAGTCGATGTCGTAGCTAATGGCGCACGTGATATCTGATCCGCTGTGGCCGTGACTAATGGCGATAATCCGTTACACGCGTCGTGCAAAATTGTGTGATGTGCATTATTGCAATGCCTACATCGTTTTATAGAAATACATTTATCGTTCGTATGTTTAAATAAGCAGTTTTGACATAATTTCAGTTTCGCAACTGTTTTTAATTTCATATCCGCTGCCATGTCAATAAATTTGTGGCATCTATAGAGCTCGTGATTGAAATTACACAACGGGCAATATGAACCCCGTGACGTAGATGCAGCTTGATATCCTTTCTGCGAAAACTTATTATGGTTATAGATAGTTTTGTAGAAAGGTTTTGTCTGCTGACTCGGCGCTTGCTTCGCTGGAGAAGAGTATTCTCGTTTGTGCGTCCGTTCAAGGGCCATAAACTTGCACTCGAGAAAGCTCATTAATTCATCTAGCGAGGCTAGATCTCTAGGTGATTTACGTGCTTCCTTGTATGCACAGTAAGTGTCGCTGTCCAGCTTCTTGGTGATTAGATGAGTCAATATTGGATCCCACGTAGTAGTATCCACACCGAGATTATGAATAGCATGGATACACTCCGTAGAAGTATCATAGAGTCGCTTAATCTCGTACGACGTCTGCTTGCTAACGCTTGGCTGATTGAGAAATATTTCTATCTGCGTTGTAAATAATACCTGAGGGTTATTATACCGATGCGTAAGTATTTTCCAGGCAATGTCGTAGTTTTCCGCTGAAATATTCAAGTGGTGAATTAGACGCTCCGCTTCCCCTTTTACTCTACCTTTAAGATGCTGCATCTTTTGCGCTTTCGAAAGGAAGTTGTTGTTGTGGATGGACTCGGTATACAAGTCAAAGAAGGTAGGCCAATTGGTATATGTTCCTGTAAATGTAGGTATTTCCAGAACAGGGGTCGCTTGTTGAATATGAGACGTTGCAGATATTTTCTGGTTCAGCTCCCTTTTAGTTTTCTTGAAGAGTGCTTCCTGGACCAAATAATCGTCTTATCAAGACGATATCATCCTCACCTTGAAGAATGTTGTCGATCTCCAGATGAAGCTTATCTATCGCGCTCCACCGAGACTGAAGGCCGCGCAGCTCATCCTCCAGCTCCCATTTCTCGCTGATCTCACTCACCTTAATGCTCATCACCAATCGCTTGAATGCTCGAAAGTTAGTTTTTTGAAGAGATAAAAGCTCGTCAAGTTTAGTAACAACTTTTTGCTCTGCACCCGCTTTTGAACCTGAAGGTCTTTCGTCCCTAAAAGGTTCATAAGTAGCTAATTTAGTACGAAGTTCAAAATAGTAAAGTCTCGTTTTCTCATAGATAGATTCCTCGAAATACCTCTGATTTTTAATTTCGATACCTGCTAGCTTTATGTTATTTGCATCGAACTCTCTCCAAAGGCTATCCAAAGAATCCAAACGTAGTTCTAGGTACTCCGCAGTTTTACGATGCTGAGAGTCCTTGCTAAAGTTAGTGCCGATACGCTGAATTTCGCTGACGAGATGGGCTTGACGATCAAAGAGCGCATCGAGCTCCGCCATTGTAATTGACCAAGCAATAAGGAACAGTCTTACTTGAATGCCGCTGCTAGGCGAGTCTTCCGACTCCCGAAATTTTATGCTGAGCTGCTACTGCTGCTGCTAGTCTCCCGGTCCACAATCGCCTTGGTTCAGGAAACTCGTACGATAGTTCACAAACACTGATTAGTTCAATAGTTCGCAAAAACGTTCAAGATTAGTGGAAAATGTCTCCAAAATTGTCGAAACCAGTCACGTTGCAGTGCCACGTGAGGCTACTTCCGACCGCGCTAGTTCAAGTTCACAGGACCGACGGAATGTTCACTCGCGTTAGGTCCCGCTACGTTAAGCTTGAAGGACCAATGTTGGGGTTACCCAAACGTTAAGCTGATGCTAAATGCTAAAGCTGAAGGTTATGCTAGATAGGAATGGTGACTCCAGGAGAGGAGAGCTAATAACCAAACCCGTCGAGTGATAAACGTATACTGATTTATTGTTTTCACCTAAATTGCATTAATTATAATATAATTGGATACCTATTGCTTCGCAAGCGTTATTAATAAATTATGTTGATGTAGGTATAATATGTGCGAGGTAACTCGTACAGAAATAGTTTCAATGTCAGCCGCTTTTACCCACAATAGTATACCATACGACATAATGCTATGAAAGTAGCTGAAATAGACTAAGCGCGCAGTAGCCACTTCCGTCAATTGTCTAATTCTCCTAACCGCATATGCGGCGGAGTTGAGCTTACTGGTCAGTTTTTTTATGTGGGGGGCCCCCTGCTATTTGGAGTCTATTGTACTTCCAAGAAATACAGTATCATCAATAAATTCTAGTACATTATTGTCAATGAAAACTTCTGTATTGGTTTGGCCGTCCGCGGGTCAGTAGGGTCATAGTAAAATCAAATAAGTAGGTTATCTTCATAGATACGCACCGCGTTCGGTTTGTATGTGTGCGCGCCCGTACCATCCCGTACGTATGCGTCGTCGCACGCACACATTGACAAAATTTATCGTTGCTCAAGGTACTCCAGTCGTGGCTACGTCGTGCTTAATACCGCACGCTCCCACGCACGCACCGCCGCTGTGTATAATTTGTACGTGTGCCTACCTACTTTAACTACAAATTCGTAAAGATGGCTAAAAAGTAAAAATATTTTTTTTGTTTGTATGAAATGTGTAATTTTGTTATAATAACACAAATTTCCTACAGAAAAATGTACTTTTAATGCCTATTATCATTAGCTACTGTAAAAAAATTAAATTATAAATAAATATTAAAACGTCAAGTAACGTCACTCACTCGCCTGAATACAACAACTGTCCAGGGAATTGTTATTTGCCTGCAGATTTCTGTGAGGCGTTAACGTCACTTATTCGCATGAACACAACAATCCTCCAGGGAATTGTTATTCGGCTGCAGTTTTGAGCATATTTTTCGTGAGTTAATAACGTCACTGTCCAGCATGTTTTTGAGACTGAGTTGCGTTTTCTGTCTCTGAATCGGTATACTACTCTGTGTAAAAAGTATCGGGAATATGTCAATAAAAAGACCCGCGTAAAAGAGGTCGTTCTAATTTTTTTACTGCATGTTGGTAGCACTGTACTGATTTAGCGCGCAAAATTTGAGCGGGATCTGTCATTTAATTTGTTTTAAACTACACTTTTTGTTGGTCATAGTTTTGAGTCCTCGGCGATTTTTACAATGGAAAATATTGTTGAACAAAGAGTGTGCCTTAAATTTTGTGTTTCAAATGATATTTCATGTGGTGAATCACTAAAAATGTTGCGAAATACCTACGGCGAATCGTGTATATCGAAAACAAGGGCTTATGAATGGTATAAGGCTTTTAAAGAAGGCCGAGAAGTAGTAGTAGACTTGCCTCGTTCTGGTAGACCTTCAACCGCTACGACCAGAGAAAACATCGACAGAATCAAGAAGCTAGTGCTCGAAAATCGACGTATGAGTCTGAGACAGTTGGCTAGTGAGGTGAACATATCTTTTAAGTCCGTCCACAACATTCTCATTGACATTTTAGGCATGAAACGCGTCGCCGCTCGACTAGTTCCAAAAGAGCTCAATTTTGTTCAAAAAGCGCAGCGAAAGCATGTCGCTGAAGACATGGTTTCCCGAGCTTCTACGGATCCGACCTTTATGAAACGTATAATAACTGGCGACTAGACATGGGTTTATGAGTACGACATGCAAACAAGCCAACAGTCTTCAGAATGGCGTCTCGAAAACGAGCCGAAACCCAAAAAACCGCAGCAAAGTCGCTCCAAAATCAAGGTGATGCTGACAGTTTTTTTTGACTACCGTGGTGTGGTTCACTCCGAATTCCTTCCAGAGGGAGAAACAGTGAATAAAGAATATTATTTAGGCGTCATGAAGCGTTTGCGTGAGAGTATCCGCCGAAAACGTCCAGATTTGTGGCAACACAACTCATGGATGCTGCACCATGATAATGCACCATCACACACAGCCATTATAGTGAAAGAGTTTTTAGCGAAAAATTCAACAAAAGTTCTCGACCAAGCACCGTATTCACCTGATATGGCTCCGTCTGACTTTTTTTTATTTCCCAAGTTAAAATTACCACTTCGAGGAGAACGTTTTGAGTCGATAGAAGCCATAAAAGAAAATTCGCTGAATGAGCTAAAGGCCATACCGCAAATAGCCTATGAAAAATGTATGGAAGACTGGGTGAAGCGGTGGAGATGTTGTATTGCAAGCGATGGGGCCTACTTTGAAGGCGATAAAATAAATTTAGATGAATAATTTGTATTTTTTGTTTTATTGACAAATTCCCGATACTTAGTACACAGAATGTATCTCTGAACAGTTACATTAGTGTTATCGTTCTGGTGTCCTCTTCTGACTCATTTTCAACAACATTGTCTGCCGTGTCCTGCGTCGTTAATATTTTGTTCGGTATTTTTATGCGAATGTAACAAGTTTTCTAAATCTTCTTCTTATCCTAATAATCCAATCATATCTTTTGGAAATGCTGATGTTGCAATGCCCATCTTCATGGGACTATCAAACATTGCTTCGTAAGGGGAGTATTTATTTCCGTCGTGATATGCTCTATTTTTCATGTCCTGGGTGAGTTTCAAGCCTTCTAACCACTTTGATGACTGATTGGTTTCCATCCATGTGCTAAGCATTTTCCCACATCTAGATTAGCCCGTTCTACTGATCCTTGACTCTGCTGTGTCTTGGTTTTCCATGTTCGATTTTAACATCCGGCCACTTAGACAATAAACTGTCTGTTGCGGCCTACTGTGAAATCTGCACTAATGTCTGCAATATATGCAAATATCTGTTATACTAATAAGTTCAGGCGCTTCTACTTTTGTTTAAAATTACCCCACATAAATTGCATTATATTCTTGATCTCACTTGCTTCAAAATCTTCGACGCATCGACACCAAAAGTAACTCTGTGTACGTAGTTTGGATATTACATGAAGTTTCAAGAATTTCAAGAGTTTTAATTGACTCCATTGTGTCCGCTGAGACACTGTCAATTACTTGGTAATAAAATTCCCGACAATTATTGTCGGAGATGGCCAGGATAATGAGTTATTTCATTTTGATTTTTAGAAATAATAAATAATAAGTAATAGTTCTTCGTAGTTTATATCTACACTGTGTTTGTAATTATATCAATTGTACTGTGATGTTTACGTCGACTTCGGTTAATAAAATCGGGGTATCCACGCACTTCTTACTTAGGTTGTCTTCTACTTCCACAGATGCAGGTGTCGCGACTTTGGCGACTTGATAAAATCGACTGACAAATATGAGTGCGCGGACGTGGCGCTCGCCACGTCCGCGCACTCATATTTGTCTGGTAACGTCGCACGTCGTCACCAGATATTTTGTCTCTGGTGAAGTCTTGCGCAGGTTAAGCAACGCCGACCGTAGGCTATCTATAGATTGGTTTATGTATGTCGAGTTTCTCCGTGTTTCGGAGGTTACGTTAAGCCGTCACTCCCGGCTGTTGTCGATGGATGACAGTCGTTAAGCTAAGTCAGTGGCCCTCGGGTGGCTTTAAAATATGTATTGCCAATCCGCATTTGCGCAGCGTGGTGGAGTATGCTCTAAACCCGTTCGGTTGAAGGGAGACTCGTATCTCTGCAGTGGGATGAGTGAGGGTTGATGTGACGTTTGAAGTGCTTGAAAATGGTGATCTGGTAGGGGCGTTGCTTTTATGTGCTCGGTCTAGGCGGGCGTCACATTTCCAACTTTGTTTGCTCACTGCAGACATTATACAAAAACGACCGAAAGAGATGCTCGTGCAGTTTAAATAATATTGTTTTGTACATATAGAACATGTCGATATATGTTCACTTCCTATTTTATTTGTACATTTGCTACATCTTGGGCTTGGGCTTCATCTTGTGTAAATTTTTTCTAACTTGTCAATATAATAAAATATATAAAGTAAAATCACAATATTTTTCCACAATAAGTGCTTCCGCGGTTAGCCTCGAATCGTCGCACTTAGGCGCATAAGATAATGAGTCTACCAAATTGGCCAAATTTATGTTACGTGAAGCGGGAACATCTCTAATGTCTGTCGTAAGCGACGTTAAATGTTGCTTTGTTATGAGTTAATAAGACATAAAGTTCAAAGTTTAAGATTTGAGATAAATTTTATAGTAGTCGCTGTTTGTATGGATGTTTTTCAACTTTATTTCGTAAATACATTTCTTCACACTATTGCAAAATGTTTGTGTTGTTAGTGCGGGCGTGGCGCACCAAACCGTTTTTATAAACGTTAATTGAATAGTGTCACTATTTTAAGGTTTTTAGAATTCACAGACACATCACATCAAATCACATGACTGAATGTATTTGGGTTAAAACGTAGATAACATTTGTAGCCAATATTTTGGTCAAAATATGTCAATTAATACACTTTTTATCAAACACAATTACAATTGAATATTTTTTTACTAATTGCGATATAGAGCGTGTGTTTACATGACAGCGCCATCTATCGAGTTTTAAGAGAGAGAGAGAAAGATGCAGCGACTAACATATTGTAGTGATCAAAAGAAATTAGTGTACAACGTAGTTTACGCCAAACAATAAATGCGTTTCACTATCTGATGAAAGTCCGTACATTTATCACATCAAAATTTAAGTGTAGCAGAAATGTCTACGAAAAGAGCGTTGAAACCGGACAAATCATCAGACTGCTGAACGGAAATATCATTAAAAACAGAGAATGACTGTGATTCTTAGGCCTCGCTTTTACACGCAAATAGTAAATAGAGAGAGGGTTATTTTCAGCAACACCGTTCCTATATGAATTCTATATGTTTGTCTGTGCACTTGTCTGTCGCTTTTTTCGAATATTAGAATTTTGACTTCAGATTTCATTTTCAGATTCAGCATAAAAAGTAGAAAACGAATGTTCAGGAACACCGTTCCTATCTCTTAAGGAACACGGTCAAATTGGCCGACAAATAGAAAAAAAAATTGAATTGTTATATATTTGACGAGCCAGGTTTTCAGTTCAGCCAGGTGGCAATGCAAGCTTGCGCATTCTCAACTGGTTATAGTTACCTTGTTGCCCACGGGCCGTTTAGATATGAAAGTATTGCATTTGCTATGAAATATGCGAAGAAGCAGTATGAATATTGAACAAAAAATAATATTTGATGAAGTGTCAATACATATTCGACATGAAGTCACTGAAACTTTTCTGCAAGTAACCGCACCAATATCAACTGGGTGTCTATTGAACGATAAAATCATTCACAGTGCATTCGCTTTAGACACTGTCCATAAATTGAAAGGAACCACCGTCGAAAAGGCTGTTGTTTATCCGCGTCAAAAGTCTGCAAGGGTGTTGCAATTTGTGAACTTAATCAAAGGAAGCTGTTAAATATTCACAATAAAAAACATTAACAATTAAAATTGACATTGCTGGAGGGTTTGAGGTTCGATTGGCGCTTGTAGCCGGGCGTTGGATGCAGTGAGTTAGTTCTAATCATCTTGTCCTCTTCACTAACTTTTCTTCATTCTTTTCAATCCTGCTTCATTTTGTTGTATATTTACCGTGATCACCACATTTTTTCGCATGATATGCCTATGAAGTTTACTTGAACGCTATTAATCTTATCTGTTTAATAGGCAATACATTTCCTGTTTGAAGCTCCTTGCTTGCCTCTCGCGATTCTTCCTGGGTGATAGCTGAACACCAGTGACTTGCGTTAACGCAAGTAATTCACTGAGCTGTAGCCCTTTCGTTTCTCTGCGACACACACGATATTACACCAACCACCTTATACTCGTATATACATCATGTCTATGTTAATAATGTATTTGTGTCGGTACGTATATGTTTCCTGTGTATGTTTATCTGTCTATATGTCATTAGGCGGGTCCACACAGAGTGAGCAGCCTCGCGAGGCAATTGCCGCCCGAAGCAGCTCGGTTAGTGTGGACGTGCCTCGGCCGAGGCAAGCGCGCGCGCTGCCGCGGGCGAGCGACTGAGCGCCCGAGCCATCGAGTGTCGGTTAATTGTTTTGCTCGAAATGTTTTGCTCAAAGGCGCCTCGGTCGTTTGCCGCGCGCACTCTGGACGTATGCGTATTTTATTTCGTGCCTCACTCGAGCGTAATAATTATGAATAAAGATCAGTGTTTGAAATTAATATCTCTCTATGGTGACTTGGCTATGGAATGCAAGTGATCCTAATTATACAAATAGAGGACTTAGGGAAGATGCCTGGTTAAATATTATGTTATGGATCCAATATCGTCTTCGTTTATGTTTTTGTTGCCTTCTCTTTTTTATAATCCTATTTATAAGGATGAAAGCAACAGCTGCCACCGCAACACGTCCGTGTGGCGCCATTGATGTCTTAAATTCACAACTGAACGAACGAATATAATGGCTCGGGCTTGCCGCGCGCGGCAGCCTCGCGATGACACCGAGGCTGCCGCGCTCGTTCGGGGACAGTTTCCTCGCGCGGCAATTCCCTCGCGAGGCTGCTCGCTATGTGTGGACCCGCCTAATTAAGTATTCGTTTGTAGTTCCAAAACTTATTAATGTAATGCAGTGATAATGAGCGGCGCGTGGTGCCGACACAGTTCTTCCCTTCATATTGTGATGTTCCTTATTGTAATCCTGTTGTACTGTATGTTTCATTGTGTATTTTTGTGAAATGAATAAAGTGTTATCTTACCTTATTCTTCATGACAATTGCTATAATTTAAATGGGCTGCTAACATTAAGAAACGTATGAAACACATATACAGAGTCTCATGTGAGAATCATTGAAGAATACTCCCGTGCGCAAACAATCTTGGCTGTGGCATCGTTTCACAGTGTAGATCATGCTTAGCTTTCAAAATAAGTAATACATACCAAGTCTCAAACCAACGCCACTAACTATTGCGGAACGTCAGGAATCAGCCTAGACTCCAGCATCACGTTATTTCTATCGTACTCGTACTACTGTACTGCTATCAAAACTGATTTACATTTAGACTAAGTTGATTTTTGAAAAACCTTAGACACAGTTGTTTGAATGGTTCTAAGTGGTGCTTGTGATTGGCGAATCTGAATATTTGGTATACCTATATAAATAGATATATGGATGAAGCCGCATGTATCTGAGTAGACTAGTAACGACATCGACTTCGCATTATTCAAAACTCGATCAAAGTCGAACAAAAGTATTTAACATTGAAATTTTAATTTTGCCTTTACTGTTCAACACGTACATATAGTCCAGTCAATAAAGCGGGGAAATCGACCGAATAAAAAAGTTTCTTATAGGAAGATGGATCAAAAAAAATATTTTTGCATTATCTTCTATGGTCATTCGTGACTAGCAAGGGAAGTGAATAGCCCCCCCCCCCCCCCCCCCCCCCCAAATATATAAAAAAATATATTTTCATCAAGACATATACTTATTTATTAATGTATGTATGTATTATTATCAGTATATGTAGTTATAGGAACGTAGTTGTAGCGTAAGGCTCCAGAAGAGAAGCCCTTTGATAATTATTAGAAACAGTACGTATAGATCTGATCTGTAATAACTTTAATTTCTGTGTTTAAATATGTTCAAATTTAGTTCGGCAAAAGTTTTAATTAATGTGTTATGTTTAATGTAATGAAACGTACATGGCGATTTCGAGCGAATTACGAATAAGCAGTTTCATTTGTTATTGTGTAATGTAACGTGTTATTGTAATTAGACACGTATAATGATGTCACCATGGCTTTCCGGTCGCACGGCTGTAGCGTGCTGACATTATTCTTTCATTGAGTTTAAATAATAGTTTGATTTAATGTTTTCATTTTTTCTAGGGTTGTGTCTAGTGGCATTTAAGTTCACGTTAAATGATCGATTCCAAGAGTTCTCTCGTAGGGCTAGACACAGCCCCAGAATGTTTTGCATGTTTGTGCGAATAACATGCTTTATGTGAAAAAATTTTTTTTTAAATAAGGAAGGGGTGTGGTGTAGCGGGCTGGCGACTCGGTACGAAAAGTGCATGCTCGACACTTTCGGCACAGCGAGCCGGTTGCCACGCGCACGCTGCTCCAGTCGTCCCTTGTCGCCCGCTCGAGCTAGGTTCCCCAATATGAGCGTTTCTCAAAAAGTTTGTACTATTTGTCAAAATTTTTATCGAAATATTTATGTATATATTTAAAGGATATTTTTATTGAAAATCATAGAGGAGTTGCTAACGCTTGTGATTATAATACTTTGTTTTGAGATTTAAATCGTAATTAGCTAAAAATAATAATAAATCAATCCAGAGTAGCAAATAATTTCCTATTTTGTTACTGTGATTTCATAAGTCCAATTTAAATTATATACACGTGCATAAAGCTTCATTATATTTCATGTGATTGGTTTACAGTAAAACTCTCGATATTTCTTAATAAAATCACTTTATTCATTTCAATAACATAAAACTTTACGAAAATCTTTCCTTAACGTTACTATTTGGTCACAATGCAGTTTAAACTTACATTTTATAATTATACTATTGTTTAGTTTTTCTTTTCTTCACAAATAACAAATAAAAAACAATCATACAAAATTATTTTGCTTTTGATAATCATTAAAATATTTCACAAACCCAAAAAAATCTCTAAAATAGTAGTCCGCATTTTATGGGACAGTAACAATAATAGGAATTCTGGTAACAAAATAGAAACTCTTAAGTCTATTGTACACTGTAGGATAAAACAGTACTAAACACTTAAACAATAAGAAGTTGTTTTTAATAGTTTTATTCCTTAAGACATTCTCGCCACATGCTAAATAGAAAATGTAATTGAATAATGCATTGATTTAACGAGTCAAAGCATTATTCAATAATTACAATTATTAATTGAGGACTTTGCAGCATAAGGAGGGCAGGTAGCCGTTGCTCTGTTTGTCGACTAAAATTTGTGCAAAAAAGCAACAGGTCCGTAAATACTCATTGGTTTTCGTTTTTCTCTTGAATGTCTAATCTTGTGCATGCTGATTAATAGTTCTTGAAATAAAAAAAATACTTTTATTGATAGAAACTTTAAAAAACCCTAGTAATGCTAAAACGTATTTACTTACTTTAAAAACTTTAGTAAAATATGTTTATATTATATTATACCACATAACTCTTTGACATTAGTGAACAATTGATTTTTAAAAACGTTTTTTCTTAATACCTGAAAGTACAGTTTTGAAACTTAATTGCCTCTCTTTTGCTGCAAGGTCCACAATTATTTTAAGATCTTTAACCCGTCGTGGCCCGTTATATACCTACTGTTTGCCGTAACGCGGGTCTCGACGCGTTAAAGCGTATCTATGTATCACATCAATATTAACGCTAATATTTCAGGAAAAAAAAAATTTTCGATAGAAATTTTGATTGAAAAAAAAATTTTTGACCACTTCTAATTGTTGTTAATGAAATATGCAATGTAATTCAACATATTGTATATTGAACAAAACTTTCATTATTTTGACTAGTAATCATTTTCTAGTATCGCCACTCGTAAACTAAATCTAGGAATAAATTAAATAGATTGTACTACCAGTACTTAGGAACAGTAACTTATTCTAATAATTTCCAGTCTCTTTTAGAAAATGCACTTACAACTACTAATTGGTGGCTTCAACATTATAGCAATGTTCACACTCATCTTGAGGGTAATGGTCGTAAATAGTAAATTTACATATTCGACACCAAAAAAATTCGCTACATAATAAAAAAAATATTTTTTCCGTATTCATCTCGCACTTAAAGTGTAGTGGTATGCTATGGTCAGCTAAAAACCCACAGCTAATGCAACTGGTTCTCTTAATAAAATGTGTTGATGACCAAGGCCATACTAAGCCTTGATTCAAACATTGAATCAAATCATCCTTGCACAAGAATTTATCTATGTCAAGTGATTTTATCATTGTTTGACAATTGTATATCTGCAACAATGAAAATTAGTTACATTAATTCTAGATTTTTAAATTAATTTTCGAAAAGCAATTATTATCTAAATGTTAGTCTAGTATGAAAAAGTATCATTCACGCGTAAAACAATCTAAACAAATAATGTAATCTATAAAGTTTTCTCCACTTCCACAAGATTGACAATAAAAACCATTACAAGTAAGGCACTTGGATACTTCATGCATCGAGAAAGGTTTTTTACATTGCTTGCATATTATTTGGCGACTAATAAAAGTACGCAATGACTTTGATTTTAATTTCGTACCAGACGGTTTTCTTTCACAATTTTCTGACGAGGACATGGATGCAAATTCACTAATGTTATAACTATTTTCTTTATTATGACTATTTAACATGTTGTTGCCTGCTACCGACGTCATAGTATTAACTTTAGAGAGAATTCTAACATCTGAAGGTACTTCAATCGAACAGACTTTTTTTTGCGATATCAAATCTTTCGCGATGGGTTCTGAGGTATCAGAACTTTCAGGCACTTCAGTCATAAACTGCTCTGAAAGTGACTCCAAATTAATGCTACTACAACTAGCGGAGACGGATGGCATAACCTCATTCGCCCCCAGCTTAATGTCATTTACTCCTAGAGGTAAAACCATATTCTCTGAGCTGTTCACTTCGGATGGTGCTACAGATTCGTCAAACATGAATATATCCAAAGGGTCAATGGTTTCGAAAACTGAAACCTCTTCCTCAATTACTCTCATATTGATGTCATCAAATCCAAAATTGGAAGGAATACTATTAACGGCGCTCGCACTGACCGCTGGCATTTCAAACTTATGTATTTTAGGAACGAAACAAGCACAGTCAATTGAACTGTTACAAAAGCAACTTAATTTTCGATGTTTAATTTGATTGTCTTTCAGAGAAATAATTTGGTGAATAGACATCGTACCGGGTACAGTTTTAAGACACGGAGGTAATAATTTAGAGATCTCGTCAATCTTTTGTTCCTTTATGTAAAAACATTGAACAGACTTTGTACATTCTACCACTGTGTTATACACGTCACACGCATCAACCACATCTTTTCCGTATGTTACTTGTCTGTCCAATGTTCTTTTTATCACACCGCCAATTGCATCGGCCACACCTTTACCATGGCCGCTCTCAAAGAACGACCATGTTATTTTGATATTGTGTAGAGTTGCGAAATAATTTATAAGAAAAAAAATATTTTTTTGACGATATTGTGAGCTTGGCCCATCCGAAAATATATGAATTATTTTTAAATTCGGTTCCAAGGATTTCGTCATTTTAATAATGGGCATAAGGTGAGCCCAAATTGCACAAGGTTGGTGGACATTTGACGGCGAAATCGTGCAAAACGACTGTTTTTTACTGTCCAAAAAAAGCATGCCAGTATGAAGCGTTACTTGACACTTTGAAGCACCAAAGTGCATGGCTTGCACTTCTGATGCCATTTTGCACTCATAGTTCTCAGAGAAGTCGCAGTGGATGGCTGCTTCTCCTGGGCCTATCCTAGCTATGCAGTTATTGTATTCATTAGTTTGGTGCCACATGTTATAGTGATGAATTTTAAAGATTTTGAGGTCGGTTTCAAAAATTTTTATCAGTTCTGTGATAGTGCCTTTTTTAATAGTTTTGGCTGTTTTTTTTGTTTTAACTACTTGACTACCCTCTGCATTTGTTTTTTTATATAAATGGTCAATCACTTGCCACATTTGCCAAGTGATTTCTTCTGTCGGAATAAACATTTCTATATTGTATTTTATGGATTTGAATTTACAATTTTTGCACTTATCATTCATGCATTTAAAACAGTTAATATTACAAACAATAGAATTTAAGAGATCGGTGATATTACTGTAATTAAAAACGTTAACTCGTTTTAACGCTGCAAATTTAAAGTTGATGTTACTATGTTTAGAACACAAACACGTGTCCCTATTTTTGATTGACGGTGACAAGACATAAAAAGGTTTATATCTACAAAATGTGGCAAATGAAGCCGAACCACCTTCCTGTTTATAACGATCGAAAAGACATTTTAATGAATTATTGAGATATCGAATTTGTTCCTTATTTTTATTTCTAGTCCTACATTCTTTTTTTCCAGCTGTAGCTCTGCTTATATCGTCTCTTAAGAAAAAATTAACAATAGATGATTTAATTTTTGAGATTCGCACTATCTTCGGTTTTGTACGAATTTTTCCCTTTAAGCCTAGAGTTTTGCTAATGTATGATGACGCTCTTTTCTTCGTTACTGCATCGTTATGAGCAATAGTCTTTAAAATATTTTTTGATTCATAGCTTTTACAGCGTTGGTATGAGTTCTTCAGGGAAATTTCCAATATTTCATTTCTTGCTAACAATGATTCAATTTTTTTTTCTAATCTTTCTTCTGCCTCCATATGAACTTTTTTCGCACGATACAACTTCTTTCTTAAAGTTTCTGTAAGACGTTTCAAATAGAGTATTCGAGATTGAGCTGCATTAAATTGCTTTCGGTACATATTTCTTGATCTTTCAATATTTTTTGTCCTTCGTTGCATATCTGTGTTACCTTGGGACGAAGCAGATGTTTCTGTGATAAGGTCCCTTTGTTTTTCTTTTCTTTTTTGTTCTCTCCATCTTTTTCTTTGTTGTTTTTTTTCATTCTCTGTCAATTCTGATATTTTTTTATACGTATATTTTGATTTTATTCTTTCAAGATTTTTTTTTCTTTGCTCTTCTAGTTTCTCAGGATTTTCTTTTAATCTTTCCCTGTAGCGTCTCATTTTTTCAGCCGGGGTTAAAGGCATTTTGAAATTTAGTGCTGTAAATCGAAACATTTTCTTAAAGTAATTTACAAATGGTCGAAGTCTTGGGCAACATCTACCATGAAATATCTAAAATTTAAGTAGGCTTAATTTAAGGAATAGAATTTTGATACAGTTTTCAATAGCAGATAGATATTTCTGAACAAAATATTTGTATAGGTTATGGACTAAGTACTTAGTTAATAAGCGATTTAATTGATTCAGGTGTTATTTTGTGGAAGTCAAATTTACCTTAAAATTATTTTTTACATTACAAAGCGCACATTGAAAACAAAAGTGACACTATTTAAAAATTGCGCTATTTTAGATATTTTACAAATAAATGATATCGTTTGTGAAACAGACTTTAATCATTTAGTTTAAAAATAGACTTCATGATAGATGTAAATTTTTTTAATTGAGTGAAAAATAGTGTAAAAATCGTCCAAGTGCGAGTCGGACTCGCACATGAAGGGTTCCGTACCATTATCTATAAAAACGGTAAAATAAGTCACGTTTGTTGTATGGGAGCCCCCCTTCAATATTTGTTTTATTTTAATTTAATTATTTATTCTTAAAGTGAATATATAACTAAATATTCTGTGAATATTTCAAGCGTCTACCTGTTGCCGTTATCAATATCGAGGAGCAAAAACGAGCAAAAAAATCACGTTTTTTTGTATGGCAGCCCCTTAAATATATATTTTATCCGATTTTTTAGTATTTGCTGTTATAGCGGCAAGAGAAATACATCATTTGTGAAAATTTCAACTGTCGAACTATCACGGTTCATGAAATACAGCCTGGTGACAGACGGACGGACGGACAACGGAGCCTCAGTAATAGGGTTCCGTTTTACCCTTTGGGTACGGAACCCAAAAAGGTTTATACTGCCTTGAAGAAAAATCGTGATTTCTGTGTGTCACTTTATTTTCAATGCATGAAGGATAATTCATTTCATATATTGCCGAATCGTAATACAATGCAATGTGTATTTTTATGATTCTGTCTAATATACGATAAACATTTTTCATTAAGACCGGTCAATTTAATTATTTCAATAGTTATAATCGTACATACCCTCTCATATTGGGTATTTTTCAAATAACCGGATATATGTAGAACGTTTAGTTAATTACTTAGCCTAGAACATATACACATCATTTACGCCAACAAAGTCGCAGGCACAAAATTGAAAAAAATATTTTGTATTGAAAAAAAGTGCCAATTCAATATTCATTCTCCATCAATAAATTACTGCTACTATAAATTAATTATAATATTTGGTCTATTAAATTTACTACAACCTACTATTAGGATTAAACACTTTGTATTCAATACTGAACAGTGCATACGCTTCTTAATATTTCCTTTTTTGTTATCCCCATTTCCCATCATACGTTACCATTCAAAAGTAACAAAAAAGGAGGTAACGATTTGAATCACAATACATTAAATTTCAACGTATACTCACATTTTATAAACATTGTTAGCTTATGTTCAGATGAAATGAATGAGAAAAGAGCAGTTAAGAGACAGTATAGATAAATATCCTAAAATTATTTCACTTACCTGATTCTCACAGTAACAAAAGTTGGATTTGTTTACACAGGGGACGACCGACGCACAGTTTTGCAGAAACAAGAGAGAACGCACGGGTTGTCAAAATCGGAAATGGACGCCAGACAACTATGTTGCCATTTTTATTAAATTAAATAGCTACTACACCAACGACAAATTATCGCTCTTTGTAAAAATACAGTAACAAAAACTGGAACCAAAAAAGGATTTTTTTCGTAGGACAAGATATAACTCTATTTTTTAAAAATACTAGATAAATAATAGTAAAGAAACGACTGAAATATGATTACTCGATATTACTGTTCTACATAAAAATTCACACACGAAACCAGGTATCTGAGAGCTTTATGAAAAATCGATATGTTCGGTAATCGTTGAAATTGGGACACGGCATTTCTTTAATAGTATATTCGACCGGTTTGATTTTAATTATATTTTAATAATAAATATAATGATTAATTTACTATAATTTGAAATACTTAAGAGTTCATTTAAAAAGCTAATAATATACTTAAAAACGAACTATTAAATTTAGACAATTGATGAAATTAAAACAACATTAATAGATGGGACATACTCGAACTGTGATTGTACAAACTTTTTGAGAAATGCTCATATATGTTTATATAAATATTGAATAGCATTGTGTAATTGTAAATGACATTTCGTGAAGTTAAGAATAAACAGTGAACTCTCTAACAACTCTCATTTACCTACCCTTCTGCCCAGAACACAGTTATAGGAGACATATATAGACCAAACCATAAGACCTTTAAATAGTCTAAAGTAGTTCACTGACCCCCTGAAAAAAAAAACTCCAGGTTTATACCTGGAGTTTTTTTGTTTTGTTCAAATGTTTTTTCAACTTTCAACAATTTTAAAAAAGCATTTTCAACTTTAAAATTTTTTATACTACATATTCCACTTTTTCTGCCGTTTTTCATAAATTAATTTCGTTTAACTTGTACGTAACACTGGATGGCAATTTGAAGCACGTTATTATCAGTAAAGAGAAAAAAAATAAGTATATAAACATATATAAAAAAATCTGAATTTCCACTTTTCAAGGTGATATTTTGATAAATTCATGGCACATTCATGATCAGCGACCCAAAAAACCCATATGTTGGCCTGCTACACGTTCATATCGTCTAAGTTTGAAATTTTCCTTTACCAGACTTTCCACAGTTTTCCGACTTTTTTGATAATCTTATTTCTTTTAACTCGTTCGTAACACTGAACATTAATTTGGAACACTTTATTATCAGTAACAACGAAGAAAAAAAAGAATAAAGCAAGATTTTTCCAATTTTCCACTTTTCATTGGGGATTTTCAAGGAAACTGATAGCATATTCGTGATCAGCGACCCAGAAAACCCCTATAATGACCTGCTACACGCTCATATCGCACAAATTTAAAATTTTCTTATACCAGATTTTTACAGTATTCCGAAGATTTTCCACAGTTTTTCGAAATTTACGTCTTGACATCAGAAACATCATTATTTATCTTCAGGTGCGAGCCCACTTTGACAACATCGAAGAAAGCAGTAAAAAGTAGGAAAATTAACCAAATTTTCCGATTTTCCGCTCCCCGTGTGAGTTTTCCGGAAAACTAATGGCGGATTCGTGATCAGTGACCCCGGAAACCTAATAGGGGATATTTTCAGTCCTTAATATTCACTTTTACTATATTTTGCATTTTTGTTTTAAATGGTGGGTGAGAAAGAAGTTAATTTTGAATTTTGGGGTTGTTGGGAGGAGGGGGGGGGGGGGGGGCTAGTCACTTCGCTTGCTAGTCACGAATGACCTAGAGGACTCATAGAAGGTAATGCAAAAATAATTTTTTTGATACTTCTTCCAAAAATAATTTTTTTGATCCATTTTCTTATAAGAAACTTTTTTATTTCCCCGCTTTATTGACTGGACTAATAGAATATCTCACGAGGTTTGTGTTGACTAATTGTGTTGAAGAGTGATCAATAGTGTACAGCCTACCACAGCCCGTGCCTCCACCGAACTATCGGTCGTTTGAACGTGGAACACGTGCACGGCACATGCAGCTCTAAGTCTCTCTTCGTTCCGCGGGCTGTTTGTTCTTTGTAATGTTTCTACATGCTAGCTGTCTCTCTTTCCTGGGGTAGCAGCAAGAACACTTACGCCTTCCTCACCGTCCTAAGCGTACTGTCATTTTTATCAATTATGCGTTCTCCTCGGACTTCTCTGCTCGCTCTTCCGCGGGTCTTCTCGCGTGCTCGCGTGGATGAACCTGCAGAGCGTAGCGAAGTCTCCATGTGCGTATCTGTTGTCTTAGTCTGGGTGCTTTAATTAACAAAACAATAACTCCTGGAGGGCTGTTATATTACTGTGAGTGACCGGGGTTACCAATAAGCGCTTAAGCGGTTGCTCCGTTGGAGGGATGGCAGAGTTTGTGGTCTACGGTAACCACTTTACATCAGGTGGGGTGTAAAAGCATACACGCCGTATGTCTCCCGAGAGTGTAAAAAAATTTGTGTATGTAACGGAATCTTTAGGGATGCCGGAATACAAAGTTGATACCATGAAGATGCGGGCTGAACGTCTCCTCAAAATTAGTTGAACTACTCTTACAACTAATGTGGTCTTCCTCAAAGAATCCCGCCTGAAACAAGGACTCTCGTGAAAAGTGAGAGGTTCAAGACCACCAGGCCGATGGCCACAATTCAATTATTGTCACGAAAATACCCTCATTCCGGATTGTCTCCGACCAGCAGAGCCGGGGGCAGCGCCCGCGACCGCTGCCACTCTCTCTGACGCCTGTACACAGAACCAACTAGTAATATGAAATATGGATTTGCATCGCGCTAGAGATGTTCTATGAAAGTATCACATCGTTATCTATGTAGCTCTACAACAGCCGGGCTGCACATGTTGAGTAACTTTACCTTCTTCTTCGTCGCTTTTCTAATCCATTAGGATCCGTTACATAAGCCTGAGGATTTGGCGAAGATACTGTTTTTTACACGGAGCGACTGCCGGCAGACCTCCGCAACCCTGGGGGAAAAGCAGATCGTTCTTTGGTGAGGTCGCACGTCTTTAGAAAATACAATATCTTGGCCGCGCGGGTTTCGTCACGATGGTTTCCTTCACCGCCGAGCGAGTGATAATCTATACATATAAATAAAATTGAAGTGTCTGTCTGTGATTTCAAAATAAAGACTTTATCTTAAGCGCATATTATTATTTTCACGTTACCAAAGCCTAAATTCGCATTTTAAATTTTTGTCTGTCTGTCTGTCTGGTTGTTAGTCCGGGCTAATCTTCGAAATGGCTGAACCGATTTTGACGGGACTTTCACTGGTAGGTGCAAGTAGTTCTAACAAAAAGACTGTTCAGAGAAGAATATAGGGTACTTTTTATCCCATAAATATTTAGGGTTCCTGCGTAAAAAATGAAAAACTGTTAAAATTAGGGGGAAATATCTTCCCCTTTGGGGGACTTTGCAGTTTTATTTTATTATTTTCACAGAATACGTATTTTTTGTGATATAAAATAACTACGTATTTTGTATGTATGTAATAAAAATAAAATAATTATACGTTGTATCCCGTAAAGGTCAATAGATGGCGCTGTATGAAAATTGAATCGCTCTATGATTGCATCTACGACCCTGAACTTTTATTTTTTTTTAAACAGAAAGAATTTGAGGTTGTTTAATGGAGAAATAAAGGCTACTAAAAACCCAAATCTCATGTGTGCGAAGCCGCGGGCTTCAGCTAGTTACAAATATGTACATAAATCCGAAAACACGAATTTAGTGGTACATGCCAGGTTTCGAACCGGCGACCCAGGGGGAAAATGAATGAATGTAGACTCTCTGTCCACTAGACCAGCGATCGCTGCTCAAGTTTAGTAATTTTGCCTTTTAAAAACAAAAAAAAAGGATCACGATCCGGTAAAAATGAGTAAAGTCCAAAGAAAAAGAAGCGAATGAATTAATAAAGGGGTAAGTGCATTTTGCACGTTTTTATTGGAATTCAACTCACCTTAAAATGGAAATGGGTGCGCTCGGCGCCGCGCGGAATTTAATTTATTACCCGCCGCCGTCCGCAGACTCGGCGAGCCTGCGGACGAATACATTGTTCGAGTACTCCTGTATAATGTCTGACAACTTTTATGGCGCCAATTATAATGAAGAGGACGACGTCGTTACGTTCACGGGACTGTTAAAACACTGTGATGGTTGTCTGTTGTGTGATAGCGGAGTAATGTAAATAGTCTGTTAAAAGTAATGTATTCAATGAATGAACCTTTCCCGCTGGTGAACGTTATCGAGTTAGTGACTTCCTGCCTGTTAGAAAATTATACATTTGATGTTGAAATCAGCGACGTATCAAAAGGTAGACACGTTATACATCAACATTATTGTATTTTAAAATGGCGCACCTCGTACTATATCTACGTACTGTTATTTATTATGACACTTTGTTCTAACAAAGAGACAAATGATAGGGCATACCTGTCGTTAGAAAGAGACGAATATATATCTTAAGACATTTATGCTTTGTGGCGAAGTACGTATAGCCGCGAAGCGAGAGCGTGCCCACTTGAATGCGAGTTGGGCAATTACCTTACTTTCGTATTGCCATTCTAGAGAGTGTACGATGTATCTATAACTATAAAAACATCATAGGTTGAAATATAATAAAAGCGAAAGAACGAACGCGAGAATTACGGTTGATGATGTAGGGTTACAACAAGTGAATGTGATCAATAAGATCTCTGATATGGAGAGAGCAGTGAGTGCAGGGGACAGCGTGAATGATACATTGGGCAAACTTCAAGGGAGCCGAAATTTAAGCCAGAAGGCACAGCTGCTGTACACAATGCGGTGCTAATTCCAATCCCAATTTATGGAAGTCAAAGCTGGGTATGGCAGAGAGAGCATGAAAGTAGAATAAATGTGGATGAGATACGAGCACTGCGCAAAGCGCTTGCTAACCGCGATCGCAATAATGATGTAAATAAATAAGGAATAGTGTGTCCGTGTTAAGATAAGAGAATACGTGTTCCGTTGGTTCGGACATGTAGCGAGAGTGCAGGATCAAATAATCGCGCAAACTTGTGTCATCATGGGGTTAAATTCAACCAAGTTAAGCCATCTTCAGTCGAATACTTTAACTTACTTCGGGTTCAATTACCCTCCATTTCAAACACAAGTATATCGCTTTCCTCCACGAGCGAGCGATGTTTGCACGGTCTGTATGATAAGTGCTCCCGGTGCTGTCGTCCGCATAACAATGAATGCCATCAATTGACAACATATCATTAATATGCAGCTGAACAGCGTCGGAGACGGTACAGAGCCCTGTGTTTCGTATTGCAGCCGACACAAGCCGCGACCCAAGTTTCGTACGCAGCTTGCTTGAGGAGTTCGGCTTCTATAATCGGCAATTTTATTACTAAATGCTATTTCTAAAATGCTCACTAATTTTAGAAACAGCACTCAATAATAAACTGTATTTAAAAGTAAAAAAGAACATTCCCGGTTCTACTTCGCTGGTACATGCGCCTCTCCGTATGTAACACACACCACTCCTTTCACTGTTCCGACTTTCAATATGTTTTACTAACACATTTTAGTACACATCATCAAATATTTTCAATCCTTCAGAAACAAACCTACGCGGTCCAAGGAAGGCGCACCACGCTCGACGCATGACTCCAATTCGCACTTTGTAGTTTTGACTACACCAATAGTGATAGCTATTGTTATACTCGAGCCAATGTACTTTCCGCCACACATTTCATTAGCTTACTACGACAAACTACTCGTACCTAGAGATGATAGATCGGGGTCCTCTTTAACAACGAGAAGAGACAGCTAGCCCCCGCACTGAACAACTGCATCGAAACTTATTTAACATAAATATTTCCTAATGTTCCATGTTCTATATCTATACATTTTGATTTTGCTTGTCATTTCCGTGTTACGTCAAAGTGAGGTTCAATATGTTGCCTGATATTTTTACTAAACATTATTGTACGTGTTCTACAATTCAAAAGCTTTATTATTTTGTGTTCAGTCAATTTCTTCCCCTCCATAGATTAAGAAACGTGACAGAGAGAGAACGATGAAAGGAAGGGAAGGAGAATAAATACCAGATAATTGGCCGATTCGATTTGAATTCGAGATATATTTTTGTAGAACCGCCGGCGCCGGCGGGGCCAGACACATATAAAGAGGTGGAGTTGTCTCGACGAATTTAATAATTAATCACTTATTGGGACATATAATTGGGAGCTACATTATTCCCGAGTGCTGTAGGCTATTTTTGTTTAGGGTTCCTTTGTTAATATTGAAAATTAACATAGGTACCTTAATCCAAAATGTTATTAAAAAATAAATGACATGTTCTGTAACCACAGTTTGGGATTTTCTTAGTAGTGACGCGCAGATTTCAATCAGTATGTGATTGAACTAGATCAAGGTCAATTGCCTGCAGTTAAATACTTTAGTCAATGCGCGCTCAATTTCAGACAAGTGTATCGTAGCCTTCCTCCACAAGAAAATGCAGGATATTAACATGACCTGTGTTATAAGTATCCCGGTGCTGTCGTCCACATAACAATGAATGCCATCAATTGACATTATATCATTGATATGCGTTGTTGGGGCATAGACAAATATCGATATAGTTTTGCTGTGGCAACACTGGAAGTGTCTGTGGTGTGCATCCGCTTACACGTTTTATTTTTTAGATACTACTTTTTGCTCTGTACCATGTAACGTTGAAAATCTTATAAAATTATAAGAAATAGCACAATCAAGTCTTTTAATTCATCAATCAAGCCTCTGCTTCAAGTAGAAGCGCAAACATACGTCGTGTGGACCTTCGTTGCCGCATTATACAAAATACGACGCAGCGATCTATGGACGCAACGTGGGCGAACACATCGCAAGCGTGTTCCAGCCTATGAAACGCATGCAGAGGCTCAAGCGACGCCAGGATTATGGTTAAGACGTTGGAGTGACTGCAGCAGGCCAACATAATACCAAAACGCGCATTTCGGTACGGTCAGCCATCCTCCCTAACCTTATCCCGTCCATTTGTATTGTGTAACACCGTGCTTTATTAACGTTACAGTGCTTGTGCTTGGCTTTGGAGTCAGCTTTGTGTCGCAGCTAGCATCCGCTGACCTCACAGATCAGGAGTAACCGTGAGTACATTCACAACCCACCAAAATGAGCGTTGAAGAAATCTCTAAGACTCGTGACAAATCTCCGTATAGGCTACTGCCTTCTAACGAAAAAGATTTTGAATTATTAAAAGATTTAATTAAAACGCGAGGTATTATAAAAGGCAGACTAACTAAACTATCTAACTATGTTAATTATGTTACTAGTGAACAGTGAACTAATCAAAAACGCATCGATTTAAGGTTACGTATACAAGGTGCCACCAGCTTGTTTACAGAATTTAGCGATCTTCAAACAAAAATCGAGAAAACCGTACGCGAATGTGACTTAGACGCACAGTTAACACAACGAGAATTGTTTGAAGATAGCTATTACGGTTTGCTGGCTCAGGCTGAGTGTGTGCTTAATTCGTCTGAGGTTACTCACAGTTCTAATATGTGTAACAATAGGCTACAATCGATAAAATTGCCAGTCATATCCCTCCCTGTATTTAACGGCGAATTCGGCCAGTGGATCGAATATCGTGATGTTTATCTATCTCTTGTACATAATTCCAACGATATAAGTGACATACAGAAATTTCACTATTTAAAATCATCACTCAAAGGTAGTGGAGAGTTAGTTATTGATTCCCTGGAGTTTTCGGCTAGTAACTATACTGTGGCATGGGAACTACTTCTCAATAGATATAACAATATCAGTCTATTGATACATAATCACGTCAAGGCCTTATTTACTATTCAAAAACTGACTAAAGAATCACCACACCTTCTCAGACGGCTCATTGACACCATATTAAAAAATCTACGCGCTTTAAAAATATTAGGCGAGCCGACTGAGCACTGGGATACGTTGATTGTTTACATTGTCACATCAAAGTTAGATGAAATAACAGAACGCGAGTGGGAGCAGCATAAGTGCATTATACGTAAAAATCGTGATTTGAAATCATCTCTAAAGGTTGACGATATTCTCGGGTTCCTAAGAGACCGGGCCGACATGCTGGAAACGTTGCTAGTTTCGCACAGTAAGGTTAACTACGATGTTAAAAATACGGCGACAGCACATAACCCGCGTACTTCACATAACACGTCACATAATAAAATCCATTGCAATGTTTCTACCAATAAGCCGGAGCAGAGTCGTAACACTAATGCAAAAAAAATGTGCTTGATGTGTAAAGATAAAGATAAAGATAAAAATTCTTTATTTGCCATTGGGCCCTCGCGGGCACTTAGACACGTCTTACAGTTTTTGAAATATAATCTTATTGTATCTTATTTAATTCTCTTTTTACTTTTTCCTTTTTTTTTATCTACTAGCATTTCGGAAATGACCATTGGCTAAGAAGAAATGCCGAAAGAAACTTGCCAATATAGGTCTCTTTTAAAATTGACAATTAGATATTACAAAAACAAAAAAATCATAAGCATATTGGTACAATAATGTTATCAAATGGTAAAATTAAAGATTATTAAGAACAGGTAGTCTGTGCTGAATTATTTCCAGACATCTTTGTCAGTTATATATTCATCAATTCTATAATAAGCCCTTCTACAGAGAGTATTTTTAATGTACTTTTTGAATACATTGTCAGGAAAGAACAGAACTGTTTCAGGCAACTTATTATAAAATCGAATACAATTTACAAGAAAAGATCTACCAGTCCTAGCAAGCCGATGTACCGGCATACACAACTTATTTCTACTTCTAAGTTTTTCACTGAAGTTTGAAAACGACTTTAAATTTTTACGGGCATACATTATGTTTTCATAAATATATTGAGAAGTAACAGTAAGGATATTTATTTCTTTGAACAGTTCCCTGAGGGATTCTCTGGAGCCCATGTTATAAATAGAGCGAATGGCTCTTTTTTGTAAGATAAAAATTGTCTCAATGTCAGCCGCCGTTCCCCACAACAGTATACCATACGACATAATGCTGTGAAAGTAGCTGAAGTAGACTAAGCGCGCAGTAGCCACATCCGTCAATTGCCTGATTCTCCTAACTGCATATGCAGCAGAGCTGAGCTTACCGGCTAGTTTATTTATGTGGGGGCCCCATTGTAATTTGGAGTCTACTGTAATTCCAAGAAACACAGTGTTATTAACATATTCTAATTTATTATTCCCAATGAGAACTTCTGTATTGGCAGAACTCACATTTGGAAGACTAAATTTGATGCATTTGGTTTTAGCTGAGTTTAGCAACAGATTATTACATGTGAACCAGTTTAAAATAGCAGACACAACACCATTTACCTTGTCAATATTTTCACAATGGCGGGCCACATTAAAAATTAAAGAGGTATCATCAGCAAATAGTACTATATCCGCCATTTTCTGCACCATGTAGGGCAGATCATTTGCATATACTAAAAATAAAAATGGACCCAAAATAGAACCCTGGGGCACCCCGATATTAACATTATGGCCTTCAGATTTAACCCCATTTATGTCAACTGTCTGCACTCTGTTGTTTAAATAAGATGCAATCATGTTCTGGGCTTTACCTCTAACTCCATAATAGTTCAGTTTGAGTAACAATGTCTGATGATCTACACAATCAAAAGCTTTAGAGAGATCACAGAAAACCCCAATAGCATCCTGTGATCTCTCCCATGCGTTAAGGATATGCCTAACCAATGCCACTCCTGCATCCGTAGTAGATTTACCAGCTGTAAAACCGTATTGTGCATCATGAAAAATTTCATTGGTCTTAAAAAAGAGTTGCAATTGATCAAGCATTATCCTTTCGAATATTTTACTCAAAACTGGTAGTATAGATATGGGTCTGTAATTCTCCAGCTCGCTCTTTTCTCCTGACTTGAATAAAGGAATAAGTTTACTGAATTTCATCAAGTCTGGGAACACACCCATATCTATACATATATTAAAAATATGTGACAAGTGTGGAGCTATTGCCTCTATAATACAATAAAAAAACTTTAATGGACATTCCCCAGTGATCCTCTGAGTTTTTAAAGTTCAACTGTGTAAAGCCGATCATTCGCTGTATGCATGCCGAAGGTTTTTAGACTCAAATTTAGACACTAAACTGCAATTCATAACCGCACATAAACTTTGTGAGAACTGTTTACGCTCCGGGCATTCGATGGATACGTGTAAGTTTGGCTCATGTCGAAAGTGCAATAAAAAACATAACACGCTAATTCATAGGGACACGCCTGATCACAGGCAAGTGTTATCGCTTCACTCGGCTGACACCGGTGCTCTGCGCGAGAGTCGGGCGTGCTCCTCGGCCCCCGCGCCGCCCGCGGACTCCAACCCCATGCAAATTCCTTTGTCTCAGGTAAACAGTGCACACATACATAATACACACACATTACACAATCAATCAAATATGCTCATGCACCCAGTTTTATTATCTACCGCTGTGGTCGAGATAGCCGACAGATACAATAATGTTCACCTCGCCCGCGCGCTCCTCGACTGTGGTAGCCAACATTGTTTTATTTCTAAGTCGCTATGTGATCTATTAGATATTAAGTTAATACAGTCCACTTATGAAATTCGAGGGGTAGGTAACTCAATCACACAGTCAAAAGAAATCTGTGACATTGAGATTAAATCACGCGTCTGTACCTACACTACCCAAATACGATGTTTTGTATTGCCATATATTACTTCCACGATACCGGCGGTTGTATATAAACAAGGCGCGTAGCCTATGATTCCTGACAATGTACAGCTCGCTGATCCGTGGTTTTACGAGTCTCAAAATATTGATATTTTAATTGGTGCAGATATATTTTGGGATTTATTGTGTGAAGGTAAAATGAAGCTGCCCAATGGGCCCTTTTTACAAAACACAAAATTAGGCTTTATAGTGTCAGGACCTATTCGCAATCACACGCATAATAATAATAGGCCTATCCAATGTAACTTTACTCGTTCTATTGACACGCAGTTGCGACAGTTTTGGGAACTTGAAGAATTGCCGAAGGCAGGGGTCGTGTACACTGACGAGGAGCGTGCTTGTGAGGACCATTTCGTTAACACTACCACGCGCAATAGTGAAGGAAGGTTTTGTGTGCGCTTGCCACTCAAGGACTCGCCAGACACCCTTGGTGAATCATTCTCCAAGCTGAACGTCGCTTTATAGCACTAGAGAACCGTCTACACCGTAACCTGAGTTACAAAAAACGATATACCGATTTTATACATGAATATATACGTCTAGGTCATATGTTGAAGGTTAATTCGTACGGAACACCACACTACTTTTTGCCGCACCACGGTGTATTTAACGAGCATAGCATTACGACCGCTCTTCGGGTCGTGTTCGACTATTCGTTCGTGTTGTTGTGTTTTGGACTGACTCGACCATAGTACTAGGCTGGTTACACATGTCACCTAATTTACAAAAAACATTTGTTCAAAACAGGACGGCGGAAATACACGAGTTGACAAAAGAACTCCCATGGCGCCATGTGAGCGGGAAAGAAAACCCTGCCGACTTAATTTCACGCGGTGTTCAGTTGGAGGATCTTTCATCCTCAGTCTTATGGTGGGAGGGCCCATATTTCCTTCGCCAAGTAGATTTTAGCTGTAATGATGTTCCTGCAGAATCGTACGACGCACACGACAGCTTGCCGGAGTTGAAGTCTGGAGTATCGCTTTCATTTGCAACGGATCAAGCACGCGACTGTTCATTATTTCCGTTTAGCAGATTCTCTCAGTTTAATCGCATGAGACGGACGGTTGCATACGTGTGTAGGTTTATTTATAATGTACGCAATAAGGGAAAGGTCAACAGTCGGCGTTCTGGCAGTCTTGGCATTGATGAGTTGAGAGAATCTGTTATAACGTTAGCTAGACTGTCTCAGCTAGAATCTTTTCCAGATGAGTACATGTCACTCACAAATAATGGACCCATAGTCAATAAGCATAATTTATCTAAATTAAATTTGTTTATTGATGAAAATAAAATCATTCGTGTTGGTGGTCGCATCGTAAATTCTCCCGACTTCACTTTCGATAAAAAGCATCCGATTCTTATTTCTTCTAAGCATACCTTTTCATTGTTGCTCTTTCGATATGAGCATAAACAGCTACTGCACGCACCCCCACAGGCGCTTTTATACAACTTGCGAGAAACATGGTGGCCCATCGGCGGTAGAAATCTCGCGAGAAAGGTGGTGCACGACTGCATTGTTTGTAGGCGTTTGAGAGGTAGAACACCAAGTCCTGTGATGGGAAATTTGCCTAAAGAGCGCCTGAGTCCCGGCTTTGCATTTATACGCTGTGGGGTGGACTATGGAGGTCCCATGGTCATCTTCAATCGCAAGGGTAAGGGGGCTAGGACGACAAAATGCTACGTTTGCATTTTCGTTTGTTTCGTGACACGAGCGGTTCACTTGGAACTTGTCAGTGACCTGTCTACAGATGCCTATTTACTAGCCTTAAAGCGTTTTATTTCTAGACGTGGCAAACCTCTAGAAATATTCTCCGACAATGGTCGCAATTTTGTCGGGTTGATGAATGACTTCAAACGTTTCTTAGCTAACTGTTCACCAGAAATCATAGCTTATGCTACGAATCAAAATATTTAATTTACTTTCATACCGCCATACGCGTCCAATTTCGGTGGATTGTGGGAGGCAGCGGTGAAATCCTGCAAACACCACTTACGACGTGTCATAGGGAACGCACATTTAACCTACGAGGAGTTCAGCACGGTGTTAACACAAATTGAGGCTGTCCTGAACTCCCGTCCTTTAAGTCCTATGTCCGCAGATCCGAACGATCTTGCCCCGCTAACTCCAGCTCACTTCCTGGTTGGCCGTCCGCTTACTGCACCTGCTTGTGAGAACTTCGCCGAAACGCCTGCACATCGCCTCAATCGCTACCAACGAGTAGAGCAGATCCGCCAGCATTTCTGGTCCCGTTGGGCAAAGGAGTATGTATCTGAGCTCCAAGCTAGAACTAAAGGATGGAAGGCAGCCCCTCTACTGCTGCCTCATATGCTCGTCGTCATTAAAGATGATCATTTGCCTCCTCTCAAGTGGCAACTGGGACGTATAATCAGAATCATTCCTGGAACGGACGGCATCGCCAGAGTCGCTGATATTAGGACAGCGTCAGGAATCGTGAGACGCACCTATGCCAAGATCTGCCCTCTCCTCGAAGATTAGCTCCAGCATTTGCAGTGAACTACATTGAAAGCCAGTGCTTCCAAGGCCGGGGGCATGTTGGGGCATAGACAAATATCGATATAGTTTTGCTGTGGCAACACTGGAAGTGTCTGTGGTGTGCATCCGCTTACACGTTTTACTTTTTAGATACTACTTTTTGCTCTGTACCATGTAACGTTGAAAATCTTATAAAATTATAAGAAATAGCACAATCAAGTCTTTTAATACATCAATCAAGCCTCTGCTTCAAGTAGAAGCGCAAACATGCGTAGAACTGTGAGACGCCAGCAATGATATCCGTACTATCGCAGCAGCCACCGTCAACCACGACTTTTATGCATGTATTGGATAAGAAGCTGACAACGCATTTGCACAAACCTTCTCATTTCTAGTCTTCAGGGCGCTTTCCTCAGTATGCGAGATGGCCTCAATATACTAGGCATGGATAACCTTAACCAATGAAACTACATCGAGAGCCTCATATCAACAGCTTCAAGAAAAATCGGAGTATTGAACAGGGTGCGCCGGTTCTTCACGGCAACTACTATCTCTGTCGTACCATCAAAAAGTGGAACGCCTTGCCTGCACATGTGTTTCCTCCTTCCTAAAATATGGGATCCTTCAAACGAAGCGTGAAGAAGCATCTTGCGGGGCAGCATGCAGCGTCAACTGACAGGACACTGTGTAGTTTTTTGTCAGTTGCCGTTGCGATTTGGGCTCGTCTTCCACTTCCATCAGCATCACATTCAGGCGAAGCGGAGCCAATATGCTGAGCTTACATAAAAAACCCTCGGGCAGCCCCGGTGCGAAGCCCGGTGGTCGAAGCTCAGCGGGATATAAGATTTTTTTAATATTTATATATGAAACGAAACCTCCTTGTGTCAAATACTTTATTTCATCATAAGGTTATTCACACGTATACATGGAGACGGAATGACCAAAAAAGTGTTAATAGATAGACGTCTCCGAAATGCTATAATGGATACAAGAGCCTTTAGAGGTCCCACTCTTGAGACGGACCACTACCTGGTGGTAAGCCGGTTTGTGAGACTTTTCTTAAAGTGGAGGCACTAGCGAGTGCGTATCCATTTCGGAGATCTAATAAGTATAAGGAGCGAAAAATTGCAATGAGAAAGAACGTATGTGCAACTGGTAAACGAAAGTCTTACAAATGCCGACTCAGAATGATTGAATGATTGCTGGAAAGTTTTGAAAGAAAGTATCGTGGATAGTGCAAAAGAAGCATGTGAATGCGGAAAGAGACATAAAACAGTGAAAGGAGATGCGGAGGTTGAATCCTCCGTAGCAAGAAAGAGAAAAGCGTGGCGAGACTATGTATCATCTTTGTCCTTAAATAAAAATATGAGAGAAAAGAAGAACGAAATGTACCGTCTATGCAAGAATGAAACCAAGGCTTTAGTGAAAGAGAAAAACAAATTATGAATGAGGAAGAGAGGCTGACGAAAAACTTCGAGGCATATACCTAACTCTTTTGCAGAGCGGTAAAGAAATATCGGAGTGGTTAGTCGGCATCCAGAATAGATAACATAAAGTCTAAAGCTGGTGCCATTCTTGCGGACAATCAGGAAGTGTTAGAACAGTGGAGTGAATATTTTGAAGAAATGTATGAGTATGCCTCGGACGCTTGCAATGAGAGTCTGATGCTTACTCCACGTTGATAGCGTCCGACGAAGGCATAACTATGGTTGAGATCGAATGGTCAATTCGAAGCTTGAAAATGGGAAATCAGCGGGAATTGATCTGATCACAGCTGAGATGATCAAACTAGGTGGAACTTATGTCCGGGACGCCTTGTCGTACTTAAACAATCTATGCTGAAGTACTGGAAGAGTTCCAATGGACTGGACACGCGCAGTAATCGTGCCTTTGTATAAACGCACGCAGACGCATGGACAGAGCTAGATATAGGGCCATCAGTTTGATCAGCTTAGCAGCAAAAGTAAAAATGGAAAGGTAATTGAAAGGAGAATGAGGGTAAACTCCGATGGACTGCCGTGGTAGGCACTGGGAGGATTACGAAATGGAAGAGGATTTACGGATCAAGTTTTCTCGTTCCTCAATATCGTGGAGAAGCATCTGGCCATAGATCAGAAGATTTTCTGCGGTTTTGTGGATTTTGAGAAAGCATTAGATAGGGTTGTGCGAAAGGAACAGTAGTGGTACATATTGCCGAGATATGGGATTGACAATTCACAGCTCCGTGGTGTGCAGTCCACTTACAAGGATTGCTCAGCATGTGTGCGGAGAGATGGTGGCATGTCACCCTGGTTTGATGTCAAATTTGGCGTCAAATAGGGTTGCATGCTCTCTCTGCTAGGCTGTTTATCCTATATCTCGATAGTTGTCTGCAGAGAATAAGGTCAACGAATGTAGGATTGCGCATGGGTGACCTAGTGGTGAACTGTCTGCTGTATGCAGACGATACTGTGTTATTTGCAGAAACACTATCTGAACTGCAAACAACGTCGAAAGAATGTATGGTGAAAGGCTTACTATTGAATGCGAAGAAAACAAAGATAATGGTATTTGAAAGAGAAGAAACCAAACCCAATGTAAGGATTACGTTTGATGATGAAATATTTTAACAAGTGGATGACATTGTATATTTTGAATGCGCTTTCAACAGGGATGGAAGGTACACCGCAGATGTGGAAAGAAGAGTGAGTGCCCGGAATAGTGTGAATGGTGCGTTGGGAAAACTTCTTGGCAGTAAAAACTTGAGCCAGAAGGTATAGCTGTGCTGGTCCCAACGCTTACTTATGGAAGCGAGAGCTGGGTATGGCAGAGAGAGCATGAAAGTAGGATAAACACGATTGAAATGCGAGCGTTGCGCAAAATTTGTGGCATAACGCTTGTTGACCGTATTCGCAATGATGATGTTAGAAACAGTGTTGGTCTGAAAGAGAGCGTCGGTGTTAAAATAAGAAGTGACACGCTGCGTTGGTTCGGTTCAATGCACAAGTGGAAGAATGTACGAGCCGAGGAAGGCCGTGACTAAATTGGTCGTGTTCTATAAGGTGATATCAGGAGCCCTAGAAATCGGTGAGTGTGCATGAGAAGAGTATTGAATATTAAAGATGCGAGTGACGTATGTAAGGATCGAGTCACGTGGCGCTCCGTTGTACCCCGAAAGAGATTTGGCGTGAAGTTATAGATAGATTACGCAGTATAGATTTCTTAAAGAAAGGCGTGAAGAGGTTATTAGAAGGTCGGCAGCGCACGAGTTACATCCATGGTGTTGCAAATGTTCGAAGGATATGATGAATGTTTACCATCAGGCAGGCCGTATGCTTGTACACCACCCTAGTTGTGTATAAAAAATAGAAGCAGAGGTGGCATCGCGAGAGTTATACTTAATGTATAACAAGAGTTCATAGATACGCGGTAACCACTTTACCTCAGGTGGGCAGTACGCTTGTATGCTCCCAGATGAAAAAAAAAACAAAAAATAGGCGTCGCGCCGTGGCGCGGGAATGCGATGTAAACTTTGTTATTGTCGACATATGGTCGATAATCGTTTTATGCGCGCAGGGACTGTCAGCCATGATGTTTCTATTAAAGGGATGATATCTACATAACATCCCTTTTATTAAAACGCCATGGAAAATTGTTGTCACGCGTAGAAAATTATTGTCACATTTTGAATGTATTTATGTATGTTGAAATTAAACTATTTTTAACGGAAGTATCGCGTGTTTTGTTTATTTTGTTGGATGTAATGGTTTGACCAACCAAACCATTACATCCGGTTCGATAAACCATAAATCCTCGCCAAGGAGAATCGCTACATGCCGAGAATGTTGCGCGAGGCTATTGAAATAAGAAAACACCCCAATTTCAATAGAGAAGATGGTTGGCAAGTACCACCTGCTTGGGATCCAGTCCTAAAAATAATCAAGTCACAAATCCAAAGATCTACTAAAAAATGTTCGGACACTGTGAGCGATTTTTGTGTGAATCGGAACATATATAATTAATCCATCCATGTCGGTAGATGTAATAATTGAATAACTAATGTAAGACATATACCACCTTAGTCTTTCCTGCGACCACGGACGCTGCAAAGCGTTCGAAACCTCAGGTTTCAACAAAATAAACAAAACACGCGATACTTCCGTTAAAAATAGTTTAATTTCAATGTGTAACAATCGCGAAAACCTAAGACCATAGGTATTTATGTATGTCCGGTAACTTTATTGCGTCAAGTTGTATGATAAGAATTAATATTTACATAGAAAGCATTTTTTAGTACTTTGTTCTGGAGTGGTTGCAACTTGTCGCATGTTGGTAAGCATAGAATGTGCTTACCAACTCGTGTCGGCCAGCACACGGACTGCAACTGTAACGAGAGGTCTGGCCACACTTCTCATTTCGACCAGTTTACTTCGCCTATTCGAGATGGGATTTAGGCCATCTAGCATCTTGACGGCCTTCATTCTGGTCGATTTGATATGTTCCGTCCACTTTTGTTTTATTGTCAAACCTAACGAAATGGCACTTGATTGTTTTTGCGGGAAGGGATTGAGTGATTGTTTTCTGTGAGATCACTTGGCTCCATAAGACGCGGTCCTTACACACTTTACTCGCTTCTTTAAAATCCATAGCTCTTTTCATGCACGCTCGCCGGTTTCTAAGGCTCCTGACATCACTGTCTAATAAAACACGACCAATTTGGTCATGGTAGGTTAGTCTTGGTCTTCCTCGGCTCCAACATCCTACCACTTTCGCATTGTTTATTTAGTTTACTTTAGCTGTGTTTGGTGTTCATTTATTAGTTAAGACAGATTTAGGTTAGTTTTATCAGTGACTCGTCGAAGTGGACGATATCTACAGTCAGTTTGTCAAGTTACTCTAGTTAGTCATTTTTACAGAAGGGACGTCAGAAGACAACCGAGACGACGGTCCATGGAAACGCTAAAATATTTGTAAATGTTGACTTAAATCTGAGTAAATACGCGAGTAACACTTTCACAAACACGGGTTTCTCTCACTTCTTCTTCTTAGCGCTATCCCGATTCCTTATCCACTAGAACTGGCGGAGTCCGCTATCTAAGCTTAAGGATTTGGCGATGACACTGATTTTTACATGAAGCGACCGCCGTCAGTCCTTCACAACCTAGTAGGAAAACCAGTTCACTCCCGGGCACGGTCACAGCGGCTTCCGGAATACAATGTCCTGGAGGTGCGGGTCTCCTCGCGGCGGTCTCCCGCCCGGCGCCGGCGAGCGGTGGTAATAACTAATGTGTAAATACATACGTAACCTATGAACGCTTGCATCCTATTTAGTATCACTCTGCTGCTAATACCTGTCTTAAAAACACCCACACCAAGACAACCAGACATGTTCATGCACACAAATGTTAGTCCTTTTTGGGGGATCGAACCCATGAGCGTTGGTGTCAGAGTAGAATATGCAATTTGATCTAACCTGCTTTGTATGCTTCCGCCACCAATTAGTTCATGCGGCCTAGCGCCGGCCGGCACCCGCCATTACCGTTAGTAGATGCAACATGCCGACGTTGCCATGGCTGCTCCGGTAGTTTCTGCTTCGCCTGCTGCGGTCGTCCGCCATCTGGCACAGAAACCGTATGCCCCGTAAGGTACTCGAAATACCTTATATTAAATATATATTAAATACCTTATATTTTTTTCCTTAATTATCTCTGATGTAATTTTCTAATATAATGAAAACAAAAAAACATTTGAGAGTTTTGATATTACTAAAATTAGCGGAAGTTACTATAAGAAAATGGCTATTAGAAAACTTTATTGGCTTTGGAAACCATAGCGTCGGAGTGTTTATACAATACGAGTCACGTCGTTCGATCGCATAATAAATAACATTTGTTGGTTTCCACACAAGACAAACATTTGTGTGCATGGACATGTTTGTTTGTCTTGTAGGGCGCATCAAAGCAGCCCGACCGGGGAAGTACCTCCACCTCACAGAAAACCGTAGCCAAATAATAACTGTATGTCATTAGGAAACTCCCAAGGAGTTGCGTGTCAGCACGCGAGTGATACTTAATACTGTATTGTAAGATTCTCTGAGAGATAGCCCAATGTCACGACGTATAATGATAATTCGGCCGAAATGGGAGAGGATGCGTGTGATCTTTTCGCTGACTACTTCACTACATTTAACTCTGATACAGGCAACTCAATTATCACTGACAGCAATGATTCTGACTCAGCACCTCCCGCAACTGGCGCCGTACACGAGGATCATGAAATAGTTTCGAAGGATGCGGAGTTTGTATAGAAACCCGCTGGTTGGCCGTCATCGTCACGAAGTGTCGCGTGGTAGTATGTAAGACACGTGGTTTCACACGCTTATTTGTTACATACGAGGTAGCTATAGGGAGTTAACGTTTAAGTCAAAGTCAAAGTCAAAATCTTTTTATTCCGTAAAAATGGCTACATTTGTTTGGAATCGTCACAATTTTTTTCCCTACCGTGCAGTTTATGACTAGGTGAGCACTGATAAAAATACTGCCAAAAAACTCAGGCATCCCTCTTTTGGTGTCCAAACAAATTTACATATTTTATTAATTACATTATAATTGGATCGACTCACTCCCAGGCATTTTTATCATTAATATAGTCAGATACTTTATAATATGCCCTGCTACACAATTTGGCTTTAATAGTAGTTTTAAATTTGTTTATTGACAATTCTCTTATATTGCTGGGAAGTTTGTTATAGAACCGTATACATTGCCCCATAAAAGAATTACTTATTTTGTGGAGACGGCTTGCATGTAACACAAGATTATGCTTATATCTAGTATTTATGCTATGAGTATCACTCTTTTTACAAAATGAGTCTATGTTTTTATGGACATACAAAAGATTTTCATAGATATATTGCGATGCGACTGTTAGAATATTTATTTCTTTGAATTTTTCTCTAAGGCTCTCCCGGGGACCAAGTTTGTAGATAGCTCTTATGGCTCTCTTTTGCAATAAAAAGATGGTGTTAATGTCCGCGGAGTTACCCCAAAGAAGAATTCCATATGACATAATACTATGAAAGTAGCTGAAATAAACTATTCTAGCCGTATCAATATCAGTGAGCCGTCTAATAGTTTTCACTGCATAGGCTGCAGAACTTAGTTTTCCTGATAATTTTTCAATTTGTGGGCCCCATTGTAGTCTGGAGTCAATTGTTATACCCAAGAACACAGTTGTCTCCACAGGGGCTAAATTAGTTCCATTAACATGTACATTGGTAGCCACCTGTCTTACATTAGGTGTTGAGAACTTAATTACTTTAGTCTTTTTATCGTTTAAAAGCAGATTATTAACACTAAACCAATGAATAACTTTAGAGAGAGCATCGTTAACTTCGTCATAATTACCTAACTGTCTATTAATTTTGAATGTCAAAGAGGTATCATCCGCAAACAATACAATCTCATGTTTATCCCTTACATAATAAGGTAAGTCATTTATATAAACTAAAAATAAGAATGGACCTAGAATTGACCCCTGTGGGACTCCCATAACTACAGGGGACCCCGAAGATCTTTTACCATTAACATCGACCTTCTGTATCCTATTGCCCAGATAAGAAGACAGAAGTTCGAGAGCCTTGTTCCTGATACCGTAGTGGTGTAATTTTCTGACAAGAGTGTCATGGTGCACGCAGTCAAACGCTTTAGACAGATCACAGAAAATTCCCAAGGCATCTTGCGAACCCTCCCATGCCGCGAATATACTTTTAAGCAAATGAATCCCTGCGTCTATAGTTGAACAACCTCTCGTAAATCCGAACTGTTTCCTATGAAGCAAATTATGTGCATTGAAATGTCTGAGCAACTGGCTAAGCATTATAGTTTATATATGCTTCTATGCTCGTTGGATAGATATGGGGTTTTGTAAGGTAACATGCATGGCGATATGCTCGTTTGGCATATACGAAGTATGTTAGCGGAACGGAAACGCGATTTAAAATGCAATTAAACGAGCGTATATGTGTAGGCCAGTGTATGTGTATGATTATTATTTGTAAATAATGGCTTGTGTCTCATAGCAATGTGTGTTAGAATATGTTTTATTAATGTGTAATCCGTTTTATGCCTAAGTGTATATTGTTTTCGTGCTCATATGCTCTGGCAGAGAGAGTGGGGAGAATATAATGTACACGAATGTGTTTCCGACTGTACTCCACTCCACTCCACTCTGTATTTGTCGCACACATATACAAATATTATACCTAGATAGACTTAAGAATATAATTTACACATTTTTAACAGAGCTTGCAATATGCACTCACTGTTGCAACCATGTAGTATAGGTATTCATTTTGGTGGAAACAATTAAATTAGTATACGTCCCACACTCGACGAGTCTTAGCGTCGCTTTAGTCAGCCCTCAGCTTTTAACGTTTATATATAGACCCTATACATATAATTATAGGAAGCGCAGCGTTTTCGTCGCGTGGGAATAATCCAACCAGTCGTTCCGCTCCGCCCGTCCGTTCGGGCGAAGTTCAGGTAGTTCAGATGTTTGATTTTGAAGAATAAATAATTCTGAGCAACGAGACTTTATTTAATGCTCAAAGACTTAGATAAAAATCCCCTAAATAACCTGTCAACAAAATTTTCATTCCAAAAATATGTTACCTGTTAAAAATATTTACAAAAGTGTAGCAAATAAAATAAAACGCTGGAGTCATAATACAAAGTTAGTTGAGGGAGCGCGCGCCCCCGCAGCCCGCGGGCCGCGGACGGGATCGATACCAGAGGATTCCTCCAAACTTTATCATTTACACCTACATGCGTGAGGGAACGAGGAGATAAATCTGTACTTTCTTCAAGTAGCTGCGGACATTTTTTATTTCCGAAATATTAGACGTCGCGAGGTGTCGCGACAGATGAGCTCATTGTAATACGAACGCTGACGAAGGCCGCCGAAGACGAGGGAATGTGAAGTGCGGTGAGCTGAGTTCACACGAGCGCTACTTACACTGCGAGTTCCCAAAAATATTATTATTAACTGTATTAGATGATGATTGACGGTTCACTTTATGCTTTTGAATGCAAATTCAAGTTGTTTTTGAACTTTTCCTGAAGAAAATGTTCACGAACAAATACAACTGCGGCCTTCAAAAACAGTCTGCGGTCTTTTTAAAGGGCTGGTTGAGTTTTGGTACACTTTTTATGTTGGTAATGTCTTGGGGGGGTCTACGGCCTACCATTAGACGTTCTACACGCTCATATGGCGCCAACGAAGGGTATACATGGGGCACACTAAATGTTTTGCACTACTAGCTAATCGGAACTATTTGAATTTCGAATGTTATATTTTTTGAAACGTTGCAACCTACTTAGTAATAAAAAAAAAAAAATTGGCGGGAAATCATTTGTCAATTGTTTTTATCACACATCAAAGTTCTACGTACGCAACGAAAATGGAATTGAGTCGAAAAGATTTTAGAGCGATGATTTTTTATGATTTTAAAAGTTCTCTCTCTCCGCAAGACTGTGCTGCTCGTCTTCAAAATGCTTTTGGGAGAGAAGCACCTTCTTTGAGCACCGTGAGGCGATGGTTTGCTGAATTTGAGAGAGCTCGAGTTTCTTTACATGACGAATTTCGTGGCCTTCAACTGCCGTCAACATAAATAATGTGGCTACTGTTAAGCGGCTAATTGAACAAAACCCGTGGATTACCTATGAGACAATTCGAGAACTATTGGGGATTGGTATGAGACAAATTCAGAAAATTTTACACAAAGAATTGACAGTTCGGAAACTTTGTTGTCGTTGGATCCCTCATGAACTGACAGCGGAGCAGAAGCGGGCTCGCGTGGAATGGTGCTCACAGATGCTACTGAAGTATGACCACGGACATTCTAATGCTGTTTATGACATTGTCACAGGAGACGAAACGTGGATTTATTATTTTGGACCCGAAAAAAAACAGCAATTTTGTGAATGGGTGTTTGAAAATGAGAACAGGCCAACAAAAGTGAGGCAGGCGAGAAACGTTGGTAAAAAATGATCGCGTTTTTTTCTCAGCTACGGGTCCCATCTGCACAATTCCACTTGAAGATCAAAAGAGTGTTAATGCCGAGTGGTATTCTACCATTTGTTTACCCAGGGTGTTAGAAAAAGTTCGCGAAAGGCGACCAAAAAGCCGCGTTCTCCTACATCATGACAACGCTTCTTCACACACGGCCAACAAAACAAAGTCATTTTTAACTTCCGAAAAAGTACAACTCGTTACCCATCCTTCGCATAGCCCCGACCTAGCACCCTGTGATTTCTGTATTTTCCCCAAAATCAAAGATTTGATGAGAGGTTTCACTTTTACCAACTCCGAAGAGGCAGTGATAGCGTTCAATCAGCACGTAGAAAACATGCCTTCAGATCTGTGGTACTCCTGTTTTAAAAAATGGTTCGATCGCATGAAAAAATGTTTAAAATGTAAAGGAGAGTATTTTGAAAAGCAATAAACATAATATTTTGGTTATAACATGTTGTTCTTTTAAGTTACGCAAAACTTATAGTGTGACCTACGTATAACCATGAAATGAACGACTCTCATTGTGTTCTAGCGAATGAGGGACGTTACTGGAGGTACCTTCGTCTGTCTCTATGTCAACAGCAGAAGCTTTAAGAACGCGCGCCCGATTTATTTTGTATTTCATGTATCCGTAGCCTACAGCTTCCATTTCGTAGAGGCATACTTTCCAGAGCGAAGGGCCGCGAGTCGCCCGCGCTACGAGCTCTGCGGAGGCGGGCGGCACGCAAGGCGCGGAGAGACCGGCCTGAGTTGCAGTCAAATCTCTTTTGTTGTACTATTTGTATCTGGTCGGTTTTGATATTATAGATGACATTTGTACAAACAAAAGTAAACAGTAAAAACGATTTCCCGCCGTTTTAATCGTTTTTCTATCCGCCAAAAGAGCGAATCTAATGAAGAAATTCCATACATTTTGAAGTTTCATTACGAAAAAGGGAATAAAAATTGGGACGTTTATAAATTTAACGAAGTATCAGTAAGAGTAGCACAAAATTGGTTCAATTCGTTTTCATTACCTGAATTTTGATGTCCAAGGTGAAGCTGCTCTGGTCGACCTGTTACGGATAAAGTCGATGGCATTTTTGGTATAATGGAGCAAGATCGGCATACTAGTGGTCACGACATAACTGAAGAGCTGGGTATCGACTACAAAACATTTTTGACCGATTTGAAAAAGTCGAAACATTCAAAAAGCTCGATATTTGTGCGCCGCGCGACCTCACCGAAAGAAACCAAATAAATCGTATACTCATTTGCGATTCAACATCAAAACGTAATGAAACTGAACCGTTTTTTAAAATATTTATCATTCCCATCATCTCGGCCTGTACTCGTCCGCTGCTGAACACAGCCCTCCCCTCCTCTAGAGCGCCCCTCGTCTCGATCCTGTGCCGCCTGCATCCATCGACTGTCTGCAAACATCTTGAGGTCGTGGTTCCATCTGGGGGTATTGGGTCGGCCCACACTGAAAAAAATCATGGTCAAAAGGCAGTCAACCTCTTTTTGATGAGCCCAGGGGCGCAGTGATTATTAACGATACTTTGCCACCAACGCTCGTGGGTTCGATTCCTACACAGGACAAACATTTGTGTGAAGGAACATGTTTTGTATTATGTCATGTATGGGTCTTTTTAATGGTTACATATAATATTTTGTACGAATTTTAATATACCGAAAACGTTTTGTATTTTTTTTATTTTCTATATTTTCATTAGACAGATAATTCAATTGACATATTGCTGAAAAAATATTGTACTCTCTGCCTGCCCCGCGAGGGATTTGGCGTGAAGTTATAGATAGATATTGGTACAATTTCGATTTTCGGTTATTATTTTCGAAAGCTGTATGTTGTAACTCCACGTTAAAATAAACAAGGTAAGTAGTATAAATAAATAGTTTACGTGGCTTATTCGTTTATTTGTTCTCCTGTATTAATTGGGCGTGTCCCATGTTCAATAAACATATTGAGAGAGTTTGTTTGGAAAGTGTTACTGCGCCCACCATAGCTCTGACCTCATGCACCCTCAGACTTTCACCTGTTTCCGTCTCTTCAGCACGTATGACGTAGTGTGAGGTCGACGTCGAGAGAGGCCTGTCAAAACTACTTGTCGCAGTTTTAATCAGAAGTGTCAACGTTCCTATAACAATGAAATCACGGCACTCCCTACGGACGCCATCCTGTAGGGAGCGCCGTAATAGCAAGTTATCGAACAAAATAGTCTATATACTGGTATATATTATAATCAAATGTAAATAAACTGAGAAAAAAATCTTGAATTTTATATAAAACAGCGAAAAATCTTTTTTCCGATCTAACATAATGTTTTCCACTAGCGTTCGGTTCGTGTATTTGAAGAAAAAGTCCTACACGCAACAGACGTCCTGTGTATTAGAGTGTACCAAATAATAAGATTATCGTCTTATCGAGGAGGTCCCAGCAGTGGAAAGTTTATTGTCCGCGAGTCGAAGCGCCGCCGGCGGAGTCCGTCGCCGGGGGAGCGGCGCGGCCCGCTCGACGCGGCGCGGCCCGCTCGGCCCGGCGCTCCGCGGTCCTGGCTGTACTTACAACAATACATCTTTTTTTATTTTATACAACGTCGGAAGGCATACAACCGTAGTCCTCACCGTAGACTATTAACGCGTGTAAATTAAGTATCACTCGCGCGATGCCTTCTCTGCTGCTTACACAGCAACTCCTTAGGAGCCTACCGGTGACCTCTTTTTCGATTTTTCTTTTTTAGTCTACTAGCATTTCGGCAATGACCCTTGGCGAAGAAGAAATACTGAAAGAAACTTAGTAAATGGTAGAAATTCAGAATTATTAAGAAGAGGTTGTCTATGATGAATTAATTCCAGACATTTTTGTCAGTCAGGAACACATTCATCAATTCTATAATAAACATTTTTACAGAGATCAGATCGTTGCTGCTTGCTTTTTGAATACACTGTCAAGAAAATACAGAACTGTTTCAGGCAAGGTATTATAAAATTGAATACAATTTACCAGTCCTAGCAAGCCGGTGTACCGGCATATACTACTTATTCCTACTTCTAAGTTTTTCGCTGAAGTTTGAAAACGAGTTCAAATTTTTACAGACATACTCGTACATTATGTTTTTATAAATATATTGAGAAGTAACAGTGAGGATATTTATTTCTTTGAATAGCTCACCGAGTGATTCTTTGGAGCCTATATTATAAATAGAGCAAATGGCTCTTTTTTGGAAGATAAAAATTGTCTCAATGTCAGGCGTTTTCCACAATAATGTACCGTATGACATACTGCTGTGAAAGTAGCTGAAATAGACTAAGCACGCAGCAGCTGCATCCAACGTACGATCGATCCGAGTACGTGACAACCCAGTTCGTGAGAGTTTCCAGTTTCCTTACTTGTTTTTGATGTAACTTAATTTACCTAGTTCGTGGCAATCTCCGTGTTATTCAATTACTTCTGCATTGCAGATAGAAGACTACATCGAAGAGGTTGTATATTGCTCTTTGTGGCTGATCGTCCGCGCGGGACGGACGCAAGGGAATTTTATACATGTCGGTAAGAAGGACCCTTAATGCACGCGTCCTCATACTTACTGTAAGGCAGATTATATATTTATTTGCCACCACAGTCGTATAAACAAAATCGTTATTCTAATAAAATAAAAGCGCATAGTACTCGTAAGAAGCCGTAGCCGAGTGCGGGCCCGGCCGTAGTGATATAAACGGATCAAGTTTGCTCGCGAACTTTCAGACAGACTTGCGAACTGCCGGCGGCGGAGCTCTCCGAAAGGATTCTACTAAACTTCACGGTGGCTGTTATTTATTTGAATATTTTATTTACTTATTTGTCCGGAAATCAACAGCCTCAGTAAAATACGGTTCACGTTAGAGATCGAGTTAATTATTTTGGTAACGCAGATGACGCTCTCCACGCCTTCAATAACTGTATAAAGCGGAGATATTTATGATCATTAATAATGAATAGTGAGTAGGAGCATTCGGCAATACTAAAACTGTCCAATGGACGGCTTTGATGTATAATTTGTGAACGGTCTCCGTTCTCTTTCCAAAAGTATTTTCCAAATTTCTTGAGCGCGTCGCTGTCGCTGCTGTCGAGCTGTCGATCACAGAACATAATTAAATAATAACTGCGTAACATTTTGGTATTCTTGCGATATTCATACGGTTACGTCTAACCTTTGGGGAGTTTTCGAAGAGGGCCAGCCGGGGAGGAGGCGAGGTGGGTTGCTACACAAATGATCCGCGAATAAGATTTACTGTTATTAACGCAGAACTTGGTCCATTAAAAGTTGGCGGCCCCCTCCGCCCTCCCATATGCCGCGTGTACCTTTGTACACGTGAAGGGAACATTCGCCACATTGTCGTTAGAGGGAGGAGGGAGCTCCTTCCGCGGCGACGGTGCGCTCTTGATGCACAACATACTCACATGGTGTTGTATATACATGTATTTTATTTTATACCACTACTCGAATGGAAAACATGAACGAATGTAGCTTTGAACGCAGAATGCCCATTCATGGTTTCAAGTTGTGCACAGTTAAGTTTAACATTAAAAATCCAGCCATTATTTGTCACTACATCTCCCAAAAAATTAAGCCATAATTTCTCGGGAGAATAAATTACATAGACAAGTCCCGGTTCGTCATTTAAATGAAATTATTGCCAGCACTCAAAGGTAAATGAAGTACTCGCCTGAATTAACGCAGTCAGCGTTTACATAAAAATAAATATAATATAATTTAGTGCGCATAACTTATACACATTACAATTTCGATGACAATTGAAAACGTTCCATGTATATTTTCACTACTTACGTGTGTTTAACAGAAGAAGTTTAAAAATCGAGAAACTCGTTTGAATTAATCAATATACGGCAACATTGATGGATGTCTTGAATTGACAAATGTATACGTTTGATGTATCCGCTTTTGTTCTGTTCTATGCGAAAGTATACCTACAGACTACAGACACAGTTCGTTCGCCCGTGTTTCAATGTTTTATATTATATCATTTCATATTTCTTGTCGTAATACGAGTCGAGTTGAGCTTCTCGAAATATGACAATAATATCAAGTAATATTGTAATTACTATATATATGATATGGCAGAATTATGTCGATGATTACTGAAGATTTGTAAAAAGGTCACGCCGTCCGGGAGCTACGCGTATGCTCTGCTACACGTGCGAAGACAAATAATAAAATGATATGTCTTCCTGCGACCACGGACGCTGCAAAGCACTCGAAACGTCAGGCTCAACAAAATAAATAAAACCCGCGATACTTCCGTTACAAATTGTTTAATTCAATGTACGAGTATAACAATCGCGAAAACCTAAGACAATAAAATTATTTATACCTCACGTACATTATATATAGCAGCTACCTATAATCAACCCGAAAAATGTAGGTGATATTACCGGTCTATAGTAACCTAAAATGAAGAATTTATTATAGTTTTTCTTGTAATTCCGTAGCTATTTGTAAACTTGTTACTTCTATTGGAATACATAGTTGAAGCTCTACAGGCTGTAGCTGGTTTAATTTGTGCACAACAATAACAATATTGAAACCGAACTCCATCGAAACAATGGGCATTCTCCTTTAAGGAGAAAATGGAGTATTAAAATTGAAAAGATTTAATAAAGTTTTCTATATAAAGTTATCCATAACTTCACGCTAAGTTCCTCGCCGGGGTAAGCGGAGGCAACCGCGCGCCACGCGACTCGCCCTTCACACCTCATGAGCTTCTATAATATTCTTAACATAGTTTTCAATCAGAAAAATATAAATTTGTATAATGTTTTCGGTGCATTCGTACTTGTCAGGAACTGTAGAGTACCGGTCCGTCGCCGGGATGGCTCATTTACTCAGCTCGGCACTTAACCAAGGTCATTGTACTAACAAGGCTCGTCCCCACTAGTTGAGTTTGCGTCGTTCTACATCTAACGTTTTATTATCGCCTGTCCTGAGAAGAATCCCGCGGATGTCGCTGGCTGGCTTTGATCCGCCGCGGCGGAGCTTGTTTGCTGGCAGAATTCTTAGCGTTCCCTGAATTATTGCATATCTGACAAGTTTAGTCAAAATTCATGGCAATTAATAATATTTGCGCCTTGTTAATACATAATGTATAATTTAATAATATTGTGTGTGTCACTTTCTACATCGCAAATAGCTCTGACACCTTACTGTAACACCTTCGACGGCCGGGCGTCCCGAGGACGGGTGAGTTGGTGTTGTTGATCCTGTATCATTTTCTTCTTTGTTGTATACAATCTTCAATTTGCTAGCGAGACACGTCGGCCGCGACTGACCGACCACGACCAAAACAATTTTTTAAATATGTTTGTTTAATTAAACAGTTAAATTGAATTCGAGGTATAAATTGTGTTCAGGAACTGCGTTAAATAAGTGAAGCGGGGCGCGCTGTGCGACGTCGGCCGGCGGGCGGTGGCGATGCTGCCGGCGGGCGGTGGCGATGCAGCCGGCGGGCGGTGGCGATGCTGCCGGCGGGCGGTGGCGATGCTGCCGGCGGGCGGTGGCGAAGCTGCAGGCGGGCGGTGGCGAAGCTGCCGGCGGGCGGTGGCGAAGCTGCCGGCGGGCGGTGGCGTTGCTGTCGGCGGGCGGTGGCGATGCTGCCGACCGACTGTTTGTCCACGAACTGAACCTCTCGTGTTTTTTTTATACAACGTCGGGAGGCATACTAGCATATGGCCTACTTGATGTAAAGCTGTTACCGTAGTCTATTAATGCTTGTAATAGATTAAGTATCACTCGCACGATGCTTCCTCTGCTGTTGGCACAGCAACTCGTTTACTGGTGACCTCACTCACACACAGGAACACAACAACCCTCTAGGGAGTTGTTATTTGGCTGCGATTTTCTGTGGAGGTACTTCCCCAGACGGGCTGCTTTGATGCGTCCTACCTCACTTAAAACATCCAGACCGAGACAAACATGTAAGGTTTGGTTTCGTTCTTGCAAAACGGTATATTTCATTCTCATCTTCTAGGGAAGATCATCGGTGTGCTTAGGCTTCCTTCCGCTTGGTAGAGACCAAGCGCTGGCAAAATATGAATTTCCATCCTTCACTCACCTGCCAATACTGCACATGTGTTTCTTTGAGCTGCCACACTGAGTGCTGCATGAAGACTGGCGCCACCCATTGCTGCTTGCACTTTATTTCGTACCGATGCGGGCGGATTGGCAGCGAACGTAATGAGCACGCTTCGAATACATATACATAGGCTTCATTTCATTATACATTTTGACTGGGAGTTTAAAAGATCAGTGATAAAGTATTTTAATGTCCGATGTGCGTACACTGCGGCGACGCGGCCGTGCACAGTATTAACGTCGGATTAGTGTCCTCGTTAAAGTTGTCAACGGTATTTGAGGATTTGTGGACCGTTTTAATAAAAAGAGCTACCGTTTATAAAAGAGAGAGACGTAAAGCCTCTGTTAACTTATTTTTAGAGTAAGTGAACTTATTTCTGGATGTATTCAGTGTTTTAGTTGTATAAAATTTTAATCACAAGATGCTCCTATGGAAATGAAAGTACTCGATAATATGTGTTAGCATCGGAAAGAAATATTTTTTTTGTGTCACATATGGAAAGTTTGTGTTTTACATATGAAAAAAAAAATGTTTTGCTCTAAAAAACATCTCGCACAACATTTTTTTCTTGTTTTTATTATTTACTTGTTCTAACATAATGCAGTTTTTTCAAAATAAGAAACTAAATTATTCTTCTTCTTTGCGCTAGCCCTGTACGAGTGTAGTACATTATTAGTTTTAATATTTATGGTGACGCGCACACTTTCAATACTGTTGTATATTACGTTTGAACTTCTGCGCAATAAATACGTGCATCAAACACAGTCGTTTGACATTTTTCTATTTAGCCGATTTCAAACTGTTCAAAACATTGAGCATCTGTCGGGCTCTGTTGACCAGTGAGCAGATGTGGTTATCAACATTTATAATCGAGTAGAACCTCCAACTGGTACACATACTCACCTTTTCTAGTGGCAGGACGAAACATTGATTACGATATGATGATCGTGACGCGGATGAGTTGCTGTGAAAGGTGTAGCCAGTGTAGAGAACGTAATGATTTTTATTGGGACATTTAATGAAAGCGTATTGTCGTCTAACATGGAATTAAAATCAGCTCGGAGTAGTGTGTTTACTTTACCAGAGAGAGCTGTTTTATTCTTGTGCCGAGAATGTTCCCTCCTTGTGTGAAAAATCCGAGGAGGCGGCGTGTGCCAAAGTTCTCTACATATGTTTTAAAATCGGATAGTGAGATCAAATGCCTCTTTGAGATCGAGGAATATGGGCTGCGGTATTTTAATACATACCATAGTAAAATTATTACCGTTACACCCATATTTATTACCGTTGTTAATAAATATTTAACCTTAGTATGATATTTATTACCATTCCCAAAATTTCTCCCAACGCCGTTTGTCAGATTAAACTTTGTCGGCGGCGGCCGCCCGCCTCTAAAGCCAGATTGTTTATCTTCTTGGAGGTTCACAAGGCAATTATTAATAAGATGCTCAAGTAAATTTGACAGCGAAAGCAGGATAGAGATAGGTCTATAATTGCTTGCACAGATGCGATGGCTATGCTTATGGACAGGATGTATCATCTTTCCACATGAAACTCTGAACATGTATGTATGTATATCTTCACGGCAGGTCCCTTGCGGGGTAGGCAGAGAGAACCGAGCGCCATAGGATGCGGTCCTTACTTACTTCACTCACTTCTCTAACATTCATAGCTCTTTTCATGCACGCTCGCCTATTCCTGTGCCTCCTGACACCACCTTCTCATAAAACACCACCAATTTAGTCATGGTAAGTTAGTCTCGGTCTTCCTCGGCTCCTACATCCTTCCAATTTTGCATTGTATATTTGTTTCGTCATTCTTTCATCCTGCATTCTTTCTACATGTCCGAACCAACGGAGCATGGCTTTTTTTATCTTAATACCGACACTCTCTTTCAGACCAACTCTTTCTCTCACGTCGTCATTATGAACGCGGTCAACAAGCGTTATGCCACTAATTTTGCGTAATGCTCTCATCTCGACCGCATTTATTCTACTTTCATGCTCTCTCTGTCATACCCAGTTTTCACTTCCATAAGTTAGCATTGGGATTAGTACCGCATTGTATACAGCGAGCTAAAAATTTACCCAACGCTCCGTTCACCCTATTCCCTGCGCTGATTCTTCTCTACATCAGCGGTATACTTTCCATCGCTGCTAAAAGCACTTCCAATATATACCACCTCATTCACTTGCTCTAACACTACATCACCAACCGTAATCCTGTTCTCTAGTATTGTCTTAGGTTTTCGCGATTGTTACACATTGAAATTAAACTATTTTTAACGGAAGTATCGCGTGTTTTATTTATTTTGTTGAAACCTGACGTTTCGAACGCTTTGCAGCGTCCGTGGTCGCAGGAAAGACTAAGGTGGTATTTGTCCTACATTAGTTATTCAATTATTACATCTACATTTTTCAACAAAATAAATAAAACACGCGATACTTCCATTAAAAATAGTTTAATTTCAACCTGTTATCTCTCTTTCAAATACCATTATCTTGGGTTCCTTCGCAATCAATTGTAAGCCTTTCTTCATACGATTGTATGAAGAAAGGCTTACAATTGTTGTAACTAGTGTTTGCAGTTCTGGATGGTGATACTGCTATTAATCGACTTTATCGAAATTAATCGACAGCACGCATCCCTGTCCGATACCAATATTGACATCAAACCAGGACAACAAGCTGCCGTCTATCCGCACACATGTTGTACAATCCTCATAAGTGCAGCACGGAGCAGGTCACCGTCAACCCCATATCTGGGCAAAATGTTCCAGAGAGTCTTTCACACGACTCTATCAAATACTTTCTCAAGGTCCACAAAACCGCAGAAAACCATGGTCCAAAACCAGATGCTTCTCTATGATCTTGCGAAGTGAATAATTTTGATCCGTACATCCTCTGCCGCTTCGAAATCCCCCTGTGCTTCCCAAAGCATTCCATCGAATTTCACCCTCATTCTTCTTTCAATGATTTTTCCATACACTTAGCTGCTAAGCTGATCAAACTGATGGCTCTGTAGTCAAAGTCAAAATCTTTTTATTCCGTAAAAATGGCTACATTTGTTTGGAATCGTCACAATTTTTTTCCCTACCGTGCAGTTCATGACTAGGTGAGCACTGATAAAAATACTGCCAAAAAACTCAGGCATCCCTCTTTTGGTATCCAAACAAATTTACATAATTTATTAATTACATTATAATTGGATCGACTCAATCCCAGGCATTTTTATCATTAATATAGTCAGATACTTTATAATATGCCCTGCTACACAATGTGGCTTTAATAGTAGTTTTAAACTTGTTTATTGACAATTCTCTTATATTGCTGGGAAGTTTGTTATAGAACCGTATACATTGCCCCATAAAAGAATTACTTATTTTGTGGAGACGGCTTGCATGTAACACAAGATTATGCTTATATCTAGTATTTATGTTATGAGTATCGCTCTTTTTACAAAATGAGTCCATGTTTTTATGGACATACAAAAGATTTTCATAGATATATTGCGATGCGACTGTTAGAATATTTATTTCTTTGAATTTTTCTCTAAGGCTCTCCCGGGGACCAAGTTTATAGATAGCTCTTATGGCTCTCTTTTGCAATAAAAAGATGGTGTTAATGTCCGCGGAGTTACCCCAAAGAAGAATTCCGTATGACATAATACTATGAAAGTAGCTGAAATAAACTATTCTAGCCGTATCAACATCAGTGAGCCGTCTAATAGTTTGTAGTTTGTAGGCTTTATGTTACGCGTATGTCAGCGAATTGTATTGTTTCGTAGCTCAGTGGTTGGCTCGCCGCGATTTCGTTCAGTTGTCTGACGTAATTAAAGTATGTCCAAATATCGACTCTTCTATTTAGCCATCACTCACTCGTACACCGATCTCCTCAGGTACCTAACAAAGAGGTCCATAACAGCTCTATAGTAGGCGCAGTCCATACGTGAGCCCTTGTCTTTATACAAGAGCAGATGACTGCGCATCTCCAATGGCTCGGGACCCTTCCGGTTCTCCAGCATAACTGGCTCAAAAACCAGAAGGCGTTCCTAACGTAGGTGCCACCTAGTTTGATCATATCAGCTGTTACCATGTCGATTCCAGCTGACTTTCCATTTTTCAAACTTCGTATCAGCCATTCAATCTCATCCATGGTAATACCTTCATGGCACGCGGGCACTGCCGAGTCAATCATAGACTCATTCACAGTGCCAGCGCCCTGGACATAATCATACATTTCTGAAAGTCTGAACATAGTTTTCGGATTCCTCATGCATTCATATAATATACATAAGTATATTTCTTTCAACTACGTAGTAATGTTATCTTTAATTAATCACTACAAATTGAATTAAACAATTTTTAACGGAAGTATCGCGTATTTTATTTATTTTGTTGAACCTGACGTTTCGAACGCTTTGCAGCGTCCGTGGTCGCAGGAAGACTAAGGTGGTATTTGTCTTACATTAGTTATTAAATTATTACATCTACCGACATGGATGGATTAATTATATATGTTCCGATTCACACAAAAATCGCTCACAGTGTCCGAACATTTTTTAGATCTCTGGGTTTGTGACTTGATAACTTTTAGAACTAGTCCCAAGCAGGTGGTACTTGCCAACCATCTTCTCTATTGAAATTGGGGTGTTTTCTTATTTCAATAGCCTCGCGTAACATTCTAGGCATGTAGCGATTCTCCTTGGCGAGGATTTGTGGTTTATCAAAAAAATAAAAATTAGACTGCGAATGTGGTTTTTCATACATAGGGCAAACAAAGAGAAACGTAGGTGCTCGTGTGAAAGAACACATTGCTGACATGAAGAATAGGCGCGATAAAAACTGCAGTATGTGAACATACACTGGACCAGCCAAACCATTACATCCGGTTCGATAAACCACAAATCCTCGCCAAGGAGAATCGCTACATGCCGAGAATAAAAACCCGGCTGAATAAAACCGACTTGATGTAAAAAAAAACAAATGGCGCGCATTTTGTACCATTGTAAAACTTTGATACTTCATATTTAGCAAGTCTAGCAAAAGTTAAAAAAAATGGAAATAGACAGCGATAGCGATATGAATTCAACTCCAGAAAGTATAAAAACAGCTGCAAATGAAATTGTTAATAACCTTTTGCCGCAAAAGTCGCGGATAAATATTTAAAAGCTTATGAAAATTTTATTAAGTGGAGAAACGAAAGACGTGTAAAATCACTGTCCGAAAGTGTGTTTCAACGTATTTCAGTGAGATGTCCATAAAAATGAGACCATCTTCTTTGTGGTCTATACATTCAATGTTAAAAAGCACAGTTAATACCGAGCACAACGTGGATATAAAAGAATACTCTAATTTAACATCGCATCTGAAGCGGCTATCAGATATGTGAGTGAAATGTCGAAAGTGATCACAGCCCAGGATATAGAAACATTTTTGAATGAAGTATCTGACGATAAATATTTAGCAACAAAGGTAAGTTTTAAGTATATATAATCTAGACATTGACACATTATGACCGGTATAAACACTGTTCAGTGCAAGTGTTTAACAGAACTACATTTCCAGCTAAGTAGAATAATTACTTGCGACATGTTTGAAGTTATTTATAATTTTTATCTTAACTTATTTTGAGTTACGCGAAACGTTCAGTGCACCCTGTACAATTTGACGCCATCAAATAATAAGTACAGACGAAGGAGCACTACTGGAGAACGCCCCACTTCGCCTCTCCCGCCTCGACCCGCACTCTGTCACCTTGCTAATGCCTGCAGCACACGTCAGCAGCCTCGTTGGCGAAGATAAAAAGAGAAATGTACAGTGAGGGGAGTTAGTACGAGCACCGCGGTAAACATTTCATTCCGTCTGCCGTGCCTTGGTTATTGCGTAAGTGCAATATCACACGTATTATTTTGTATACAGGATAACAGGAGTTTATTTGTAAACATGCAGTCCAAAAGCAGAACTCCTTTCCAGTACAGATTTTAAAACGGTGATTGTGTCCGCTCCCTGCGCGTCGTTCGCCTGTCTGTAAACATTCAGGTAGCCGACGCATACAGCGGGTGACGACAATATTTAAAAACTTACATCATAACTATTCTTTTTAATAAATACTTGTATTTTTACAAACTGTTGCGATAAATGTTGAAAGTGTAATTTTTGACTATTTCGTCCCAGTTCGGACAGCGGTGAGGTTGCAGAAGGAAACTGTCGGCATCATATCAAACCACTCTTCTAACATAACCCATTGTACAGCCTGTAGAATACACACACAGGGAGACAACGTTTCTCCTTAAACAGAATGAATTAATACCGCGTGTCAACTATTGAAGAAATCGATTGCCCTGATCGCTGATGATATCAATTGTTGTCTCATGTTCAAATGAAAACGAACCGTCGCCAAATTTAATAGGCTAACTTAATTATATAACATACCATACTCTTGTCGTGAACTTTGAAAAAAAAAACGAAGGCGGTGCAGTGCAAGCCTTACCTTACAATACCTCTTAACTCATTCGATATCATATCACACCATTAGAGTGGGTAAACATGTTTACGTTACAGCTAACTAATTATTGCAAAATACTAATAAATGAAAACCCAAATTCGGCACATGTGTGACAAACTATCCAGATTTAGCACATATATCTTTATCTACATGCCTTTATTTCTACATCATCTACGAGTATCACCATCATTATCATATAACGAGCTCGGTGGCTCAGTCGTGAATGACGCGACTTTGACACCGACGCTCGTGGATTCGATTCCCACACAAGGCAAATACTTGTGTGCATGAACGTGTCTGTTTGTCTTGGTCTGGATGTTTTAAGAGAGGTAGGGTGCATGAAAGCAGCGCGTCTGGGGAAGTACCTCCACCTCACAAAAAACCGCAGACATATAACAACTCCCTAGAGGGTTGTTGTTTTCCTGCGTGTGAGTGAGGTCACCAGTAAGCTCCCAAGGAGTTGCTGTGTAAGCAGCAAAGGAGGCATCGCGCGAGTGATACTTATATATATATATCTCAAGCGTTAATAGGTATACGGTACCCGCTTTACATCAGGTGGGCCGTATGCTCGTATGCCTCCCGACGTTGTATAAAAAAAACATGGGGAGGCAAACAAGCATACGGCCCGCCTGGTGTAAAGATGTTGCCGTAGTTAAACGCTACGCACTGGAACACAACAACCCTCTTGGGAGTAGTTATTTAGCTGCGGTTTTCTGTGAGGTGGAGGTACATCCTCAGACAGACTACTATGATGTGCCCTACTTCTCTTAATGCCTTGTCACATTTAAAGAAGACAACCGATTTCAAGTCAGCATCTACGGCATATGCGTACGCTTATGCTAGATTTAGCATAGCAACACTTATAATAACAATTTTTAACATTATTAAAAAATAAAAAAAATATTTAGTTTAGAGGTAGATAGTTAAAATAACATGTTTCTTATGGGCTGCCAGTTTTGTCTCTTTGACGTATGATGTCTAAATTCAGAGATCTCGGCGTGCCGTTGCGCTCGTGTCGCACCGTCGCGTCCTGTGTCCATCTCCCGCCGCCGCGTCCTGTGTCCATCTCCCGCCGCCGCGTCCTGTGTCCATCTCCCGCCGCCGCGTCCTGTGTCCATCTCCCGCCGCCGCGTCCTGTGTCCATCTCCCGCCGCCGCGTCCTGTGTCCATCTCCCGCCGCCGCGTCCTGTGTCCATCTCCCGCCGCCGCGTCCTGTGTCCATCTCCCGCCGCCGCGTCCTGTGTCCATCTCCCGCCGCCCCGTCCTGTGTCCATCTCCCGCCGCCGCGTCCTGTGTCCATCTCCCGCCGCCCCGTCCTGTGTCCATCTCCCGCCGCCCCGTCCTGTGTCCATCTCCCGCCGCCGCGTCCTGTGTCCATCTCCCGCCGCCGCGTCCTGTGTCCATCTCCCGCCGCCGCGTCCTGTGTCCATCTCCCGCCGCCGCGTCCTGTGTCCATCTCCCGCCGCCGCGTCCTGTGTCCATCTCCCGCCGCCCCGTCCTGTGTCCATCTCCCGCCGCCGCGTCCTGTGTCCATCTCCCGCCGCCGCATCCTGTGTCCATCTCCCGCCGCCGTACGGTCCGTTAAGTCCCAGTGAGTACACGGAGCTACTGTTAATTCCAGCGCGGCGCCCACGTCTCCTTAACAAACTTTATGTAGTGAGCGAGGTGTTATTAAAAGCTGTCGCTGTTAAGATTTTCTCTTAATTAAATTTATGACGGCCTCGAGCGGCGGCCACTTGGTGGAGCAAGTCACGGGCAGAGTGCGCGGCCTGCGGGCTGACCCCGCCCGCCGCCGAGTCTAGCGTCGACACTCGATACCTATATCAATAAATTTGATGTGCTGTTCCTTTGTCGGTGCATCGAGTGGTAGCGACTGGATCGATTTGATTATTTTTATTTTTAAATCTAAGTAACATGAAACTTACACGTCGTGCATAACTATATACCTGGCGAAAGAGATGTAAGACGCAGCACAGCAGACCGACTGGGGAATACCTTCACCTCGGCGAAAACTGTAGCCAAATAATGACTCTCTGGAGGGTTGTTATATTTTAGAGAGTAAGTACAGTGACTAACAATCTTCTGAGTTAACTGTAAGGTGGCGACGCGGGAGCTTCTTGTATTACAAGCACTTGTAGGCTAGGTAATTAGTTTTGTCTCGTATTTAACAAATATACTGATCCCTGTGGTCAGCCACAATTCTTCAGAGATACTAATCCACTACCGCCCGTGACTTGGTACCCAGTGTTTTCGAATAAAAATGGAGAATACCTGAGCCGCCGTCTGTCTACCGTTCAACGCTGACCGCGGGCGGCTCTGCTCGCTAATTATTTAGTGTCGACTTTGCCAACTCTCGAGGGCGATTCTTATCTGAAATTAGAGTAAACGCAATGGAAAAAGTTGATATTTTAACATTTACACTTAAAAATAAGCGGGCGGTCGTATTGATCCGAGGGCAGATGCCATTTCACAAAATATAAAAACACAGACCTTAACTGCACGTAGGTCCACTTCTGTTTACTTCGAACTGAAATAATTAAAGGCAAATCGACGGAGTCTCACTACGCCGGGCTCCTGATTCCACATTTATTAAATAGCCAAGCCCTACGGCTACAACTTATTAATTATCACCAGACTCTTTTTTTTACTAGAAGTTCATTTCATAATCGGCAGTGCAGGTCAGGTCGGTGTCGGTCTGAAGGTGTATATGATATGGAGTATATAGCTCGTGTAAGAGGTCCGAGCTGACGTCATTTATAGATCAGTATAAGAAAAGTCCATATGCACGATCATATTCCATTGTCTTTCCCATATTAATGTTCATAAATAAATATAACTACATAAATAACTAATATATGTAGTGTTAAAACAATGAAGGAAATAACAAAACTTTAATGGAAAACCGATGTAATGATTTTAATTTGAACTCACCGCCGCGGCTCGGGCACGCGCGGCTCGGGCCCGCGCGGCTCGGGGCTCTGGGTGAAGTGGAACGCCCAACTCAAATAAACTAATTCACGGACCAACATGTCACTTCAGGTTACTGATTTAAACATGGCCACACCAGGCAGTAGGCTCCAGTCGAGGAGATATTTACTAACACTAACTTCCAGTGATCAGAGCTGTCTTTATGTTGTTGATCGTACTCCAAAACACAGTTACATAAACGTGTCGGATCTAAATTATAACTGTCGTGGTCAGCGATCTCGAGGAGTATTCGAGCAATTAGGATTCAGAGGAGCTCGTTTGAATATGGAGGCGGTGTGTAAAGATAAAAATCATTTATTTGCCATCGGGCCCTCACGGGCTTTCAGACGCGTCTTGCATTCTTAAAATTATTAAAATCGTATAGTATCTTATTATTTTTTCATAGCTTTAATCTCTCTTTTTTAATCTACCAGCATTTCGAAAATGGACATTGGTGCAGAAGAAATGCCAAAATAAACTTACCAATATAGGTCTTTTTTTCAAATAATTAATTTATGTTACAATATTATAATTGGTAGTTGAGTTTAATAAAAAATGATTACATGTAAACCTATTTAGAATGGCAAATAGAACACTATTGACCTTGTCCGTACCGGCGAGACATTAAAAATTAAAGACATATCATCAGCAAACAGTAGTATATCCGCCATTTTCTGCACCGCATAGGGCAAATCATTCACAAATACTAAAAATAAAAAGGGGCCCAATATATAGTATGCAGATGAAGACTCAGAGGAAACAAGTATGTGTACATATTACAATTACATGCACCGACCCTTAACATTGTTAATCGAATCGAAAGTAGGTTGAGAGGCAACAAAATGAAATCCCATTTCCTGTGATGTTGCCAGCCACTTGTATTTTTCACGAAACTGCAGCTCCCCGCGCGGCCGTTATGAAAGTTCGTACGCGCGTATCTAAAGCTGAATAATTGAATTTGTACTCCGCCGGCCCACGCCGCGCCGCGCCGCCCGACACACACGCCGCGCTCTGCGACTCTCGCTGTCATATTGAATGCGACCGGATTTACATTTACGCAACTGTTACGAGATACCAGAAAAGCGTTTAATTTTGAGATACTAAATCCAAAATGGTCTCGAAGTAAAGTAACTCCCAAATGTTGGTCCCGTTTGACTGTCTGTGGTCGCGTGTTGTGTTTCATACCTTTGTGTTGTGTTTGTAATCATAAGGTATAAAAACATACTTGTTCCGCTAATGACCTATATTTTTATTTTAGTATATTACTTTAAAAATATATTTCGAGCATTTCGCAAACTTCTCTAACGATTTGGATCCTATTTTGTATTTAAATAAGGTTTTGCTTTTTATCGACATCATCTATTCTAAAGAAACTTGGTTTTACAAAAAGAAAATAAATACTGGGCTGTTACGTTTTGTTCTTTTATGTTGGTACATCGCGTCAAACAGTCGTCGTTTGTAGTCGTTTGTTCGGTTCTGTCCTAATAAATGAACTGTCAAGAGGCCGCTCCGTGCATCGCTCCATCCTTATTCCGAGTATATCACAGCCCCTGCACACGCTCGACATTTCTTCTCGTAGAGAACACGTCCGAGCAACGTGCATTTGAACTGTTCTTCTTATTCTCAGCGATATCTCTTTTCCTAATACATTAGGATTGGCGAAGTCCACTATATAAGCTTTTATAAGTTTTGCATACAATATTGATTTTGACGTAAATCCACTGCCGCCAAACATCCTCAACCAAGAGGGAAAAGCAGACTTCTTGCAGGTTAAGTCACGCGTCTTTCGAAATTTTGTTTGTTAATGTTACTCTCAAGTAAGTGACAATTAAAAACATGTATATAAATTAAATAATAAAATGAATGTAGTCGTACACGCCCACGCTAGGATTTGAACTGTCGGTTAATAAATAAATATTGTCGCCTCGGTATAAAGGCAAGGGTTCACGTATGGACTGCGCCAACTATACGACCATCAGTTTGATCAGCTTAGCAGCTAAAATGTATGGGATAAACATTGAAAGAAAAATGAGGGTGAAATCCGATGGAATGCTTTGGGAAGCACATGGTGGATTTCGAAGCGGCAGAAGATGTACTGATCGAGTTTTTTCACTCCGCAACATCGTAGAGAAGCATCTGGCGATGTATCAGAAGGTTTTCTGCGGCTTCGCGGGCTTTGAGAAAGCATTTGATGGGTTCGTGCAAAAGAATTTCTGGAACATTTTGCCCGGATATGGGGTTGACGGTGACCTGCTCCGTGCTGTGCGATCCACTTATGAGGATTGTACAGCATGTGTGCGGGTGGAGGGCAGCTTGTCGCATGGGTTTGGTATCAGCAATGTATATTGTCGTAGGGTGGCGGCACTGACGAGTGCGTATCCCTTTCGGGGATCACGAATTTATAAGAAGTAAAAATTGAAAGGTGGAAGTGTAAGGAGTCCGTACTTATATCTAGTTAGTTAAAGACTTGCAAACGCAAGCTTTTCCGATTAGATATATATTATACAATCTAAAGTCGAGCCGTACATGGAGTACTGCATTAACCTTTGCATGGGAGCACCTGGATCATCTATTACGTTGTAATGTGGTTCAGAGAATTGTCGAGGGGCATATAAATCTTAAATTAAAAGAAAGTTTGACTCCTTTTGTTTGTTCACCAATTGTACCATGGGTTGTGTTCCGAGGAGTTGTTCATATGATGCCTACAGCTTCCTGTTTAATGACATCGTGCTGGAACCGCCGTTAGCGAGGAAATCATATTTACGCTACTATTTACCGGAGATTCCAGCGTAACTCTGCCAAGGTTTCCTAAGACTTTGCGAACGAGATAAACAGGGCGATACAGTGACGGCAATGCACAGATTACATCTCTGGCATTGTAAATATCCATGGACTACGGTAACTGCGTACCATTAGACAACTTGTATACTTATACCCGTATGTCACCGTAGTTGTATAAAAATAGATATGGTCTCAGCTGAGTCGATCTTACAAGGTGGCATCTACGTTCGAGACAACTTCTGGTTCTTAAACAACTAGTACTAGTAAACCGGAATGGTTGTGAATGTAACAGTCCATGTTATGATGGGACACACGTAAATATACACATATCTATAATATGTGTACATTTACGTGTGTCCCATCATAACAAATAATCGACTCGTCGGATTTCGATGACTGCGGTGTCAATGGTCCGTTATGTGATCCGGGTGACACAGGCTACATTTCTATGAAATATGATTAGAAAGATGAAAGAAAGAAAGAAACTTTATTACATAGCGCACTACAACACTAGAAACATTACAGTTCATCAAACATCAGTTAACTATATCGCAACACTTTTAATACAATAGCATTCAACAATGTCAGGGGTGTCACAGCGCCCAATATAAAAATACCTCACTCAGCACGAGCCATGGCGCAAGCCAGGCGCTGGTATTCTGTGAGGCCTTATGTAGTATCTGTCACGTACAGTCACGAACCTCGCAGAATCAACACGATAATTAATAAAATAAATAAAGTCAAAATAAAATAATTATCATTGCAATTTAGCAAATATGTATACAAAAAGAATATAAATATATGAAGAGGATCATGAGTGTGGAAGAAGCGAGACCATGTTTGGATCGGCGCACCTGGCGTTCTATCTCCGCCTATCCCGACGGGAGACAGGCGTGATGATATGTATGTATAAATAAATAATAACATTAAAAAGTAATAATAAAACATAAAAATAAAAACTTGAAATGATAAAAAATAATAAAATGTAATCAAGTGGAAGCGAAATAGCAAGCAAGCAGTCATTTCGCCTTTCGAGCATGCACGCATAAACGAGATCGTTACCGCGCCTTTTTTCAGATGAGTCGAGAATATCTTTCACCTTTTTGTGACCTTAACAATACACTCTTGTAGCTACTTCTGAATGCGCTTATTGTGTTTAATCTACGAATAGGCGGCGGCAAATCATTCCAGCACTTGGACGCAGCGAACTTAAAGCATCCTCTAAAGGCAGCGGTACGATGTCGTGGCAGAACGAGACCACTATCTGAGGCGCGCGTTTTATACGAGTGTACATCATGCGACCAAGTTAGCTTGTCGGCAAGATAAGGTGGAATTTGATATTTGATCACGTAGAACAGAAGACATGCCAAGTACAGCTCACTACGAGATTTCATCTTTAAAATATTTGCACTATTCAAAAATGGAGTTACGTGTGTTTGTGGCAATATTCCAAAACAAAATCTTGCACATGCATTTTGGACACGTTGGATCAATTGTTGCGTGCGCGCCAGGAGGCGAGGACCATATAATACGTCCAAATAATTAAATTTTGACAGCGCAAGCGATTCGCAGAGCTTTAAGCGAATATCTGTATTGATGTAGTCTCTCACTTGATATAGGACCTTCAGCCGATAGAAACAATTACTTGCTGTAGTCCTCACATACACGCTTTTCAAAGCGTAATTGTTCGTCCATGAGTATTCCCAAATTGCGAGCCTCGGTCACCCTGTCTATAGCTTCTCCACTAAGCACGATGCTTAGGTTTTGTTGTGCGATTTTATTAGTTTGGGTTACGGAACCAAGAATCATAAATTTAGTTTTATTCCCATTAAGGCAAGGGAATTCGCTTCTGACCATGTAGCAATGCTTTCAAAATCGTCATTTATTCGCTTAACTGCTGATTTGACATCATATGGATTACTTGACGTGTATATCTGAATATCATCCGCGTATATATGATATTTACAGCGCTGAATATGTTGCACTACATCCGCACTGTAAATTACAAAGAGCAAAGGACCCAGAATAGATCCTTGGGGAACACCTCTTGTCACTTGCCTGGCCTCAGACTTCACCTTATCTCCGTTAGCATCGGACAGTTCAACTTGCTGCGTTCGATTGCCGAAATAACTACTAAACCATTTTATGGTGTTAGAACTAAAACCGTAGAAGCGTAGCTTGGCCAACAAGAGGGGCACATTAATGCAATCAAAGCCCTGGAGAAATCAAGCAGGACTAGCAGAGTAGCTTGCCCAGCGTCTTGGGAGTCCAATGAATCGTCTACTATGTCTAACAAGGCTGTTGCTGTACTGTGAGCTTTTCTGAAACCAGATTGTCTAGGCGGCAATATGTTATTTTTTACAAGCTTTTATTTAACTTGCAATGTAAGTGTGTATGTAAGTATGTTCGGGTGAAATCTTGCAACTCAATTTTGAAGCAGATATCTTTAACCGATTGAGCTGAAATTTTGTATACACGTTCAGTTTGGATGACAATGCATGATTAACTGTGTGACGTCATTCTACATCCAACATACACAAGATGGCGGACCAACTATTTTTAATGCACTCCTACAATATGGGTATCAAATAAAAGGGCTTGCTAAGAGTAACTCGAAAAATAATGTGACGTCACCCTTAATCCCATATGGCGGACTTCTGAAGCTTGAAAATCAATTTCGAAGCAGATATCTTCAATCGATTAAGATGAAATTTTGTATACACGTTCAGTTTGGATGACAATGCATGGTTAAATGTGTGACGTCATTCTAAATTCAACATAGCGGCATACACAAGATGGCGGATCAACAATTTTTAATGCACTCCTATAATATGGGTATCAAATAAAAGGGCTTGCTAAGAGTAACTCAAAAAATAATGTGACGTCACTCTTAATCCAATATGGCGGACTTCTGAAGCTTGAAAATCAATTTCGAAGCAGATATCTTCAATCGATTGAGCTGAAATTTTTTATACACGTTCAGTTTGGATGACAATGCATGGTTAACTGTGTGACGTCATTACAAATATTATTCACAAATCCTACATGATGGAACACCCAAGATGGCGAATACGAGCTACGAATAGGACGAGTTCGGTGGCGCAGTGGTGAAACGCGTTGTTACGCTACTTTGACACCAACGCTCGTGGGTTCGATTCCCACACAGTACAAACATTTGTGTGCATGAACATGTCTGTTTGTCTTGGTCTGGGTGTTTTCTATGTACAATAAGTATGGATATAAAAAAAAAAAAAATTACGTAAGTTTATCAGTTGTCTAGTACCCATAACACAAGCTTCGCTTACTTTGGGGCTAGATGGCGCTGTGTAATTTGTCCGAAAAAAAAGAATATTTTTTTTCTATTCATTCCTACAATATAAGTATCCAATGAAAGGGCTTGCTGGGAATAAGTCAAAAGATAAAGTGACGTCACTCTAAAACAATATGGCGGAATAAGTTTTTAGTGCTTGCTTATAATATGGGTCTCAATTGAAAAGACTTACAGACAATACGAATGCGAGTTTAAAAAAAAAGATGCTCAATATCAACTCCATTGCTCCAATCCGTCTGGAATTTTGGTGTACTGGGGTTTTTGGAGTCGTCGATTATGATATTGAAGTCGAATTGTTACTCCAAAATCAAACCCGGAACTGTGTTTCGTAAGGCACAAGTAAGCTTCAAGCTGAAATAAGTGGTACATTTCTCTAAACACCCAAGTCAAGGCGACGCCGTGCCGAGGACTGAGTGGCATCAAGGTGTAATATGATGTCGCGAACGTACCACCTCCGGGCACTGGGGCGAACCCTGTTGTATATTAGCTCTTACCATTCTAAACGAAGCTCACGACCATGCAACAATGATGCGTTGAATGAGATGAACAGACTTAGAAACGTGTCCAGCGATAACTAAAAAGGACAAAAATAAATTAAAAGTAAAAAACCTTTTTAAAAACAAGCTTTTATTTAAATGCTCTAAAAAGAAAAAAATTAAGTTTTCTAATAAAAAAAATTATGTTAAATTATAACGTCATTTCAAATTTGACACAATTTATATGATATAAAAGCTTGTCGCGAGATTCAGTTCATTTAAGGTCGAGGGGCATGACGTCTTAGGAGTAAGGTTTACGAGAGCATGTTCCCACATAGTTGGACATGTGTTAGTCTCGATGGATCTATTAACTATTGCCGTCATGGTAGACAGACTATTGGGCAAGCTCATAAGTAACATATCCAACGATATGCCATCTATGCCTACAGCATTGGATTTAAGCGATGTTATTACCTTTGCCACTTCAGTTTCGCTGACTGCTCGCAGTTTAAAACAGGCAGACGTCTTACAATTGTTCGTAAAATATGACAGATGCGATGCACAAACATTATTATTTCCAGGAACTCTCAAGAAATGATCATTAATTTGTGTGGGATTACTAAAAGTACTAGACGATATTTCTGATTTGGATTTTATTCGGACATTTTTTTTTATTGTCTTTCATAGCGTACGTGGATCCTTATTATAATTTACATAGTGATTATAGTAAGCCTTTTTTTTAATTAATCAATGCCATACTGACTATTTGCTTCAGTTAATATGGTTAATAGATTAATATGGTTAACGTAACGTTAACAGAATGAACAAAGAAAAACTGACACGTAGTCATTTTAAAGGGCTTTATAAACCAAGGCAAGATATCTTTCAATATTTTTCAAACAAGTTAATAGTTAGGTCATCATTTATAAAAAGTAGTCGTTCTGCTTGCATCAAGTTCAGCTCTTCAGTTTAGTTTTAATCCGGACCGATGTGGGTTTATAATCAGCGATCTGGAAACTTCTGTGTTACCAAAATGACGGATTAGGAGATATCGAGAAGTCTTGACTATGCTCGATTATAAGCAAATACGTAAATACTGATTTCTACACCAATTCAATCTCGGTCGAGGCAGTGTGTGTGGAATGCTCATGTAGTAAAAACCTGAGCCAGAAGGCACAACTCGCTATACGCAATGCAGTGTTGGTCCCAACGCTAACTTATGGAAGCGAGAGCTGGGTATGGCAGAAAGAGCATGAAAGTAGAATAAACGCGGTAGAAATGCGAGCGCTGCGCAAAATTTGTGGCGTAAGGCTTGTAGACCCTATTCGCAATGATGATATTAGAACATTTGACTCAATTACTATTCTATTTCTTAGTTTTTGTAGCTGAGTTTTAGATTTTTAACATAATTTTAATTTACTTAGGATTTCTGTGTAAAAATTGAAAAGCCAATACCCACGCGAGTCGATAAATTGTCTTCTTATACGATCAGTACATTAAATGCAAGCGGACGCGATATGGTAATGATAAAGCGAAACCCGATCGCGACGTGAGTGTACGTCGATGTCGCGTCGCGTCGCGTCGTGTACGGGGCAACGCAAACAGAAGGCGATAAGGCGAAGGTACGGTACAGATACGGCACGGATACGGCGCAGGCGCGATATCTGCGCAAACAGACGCGGCGACGGTACGGCACAGAGTATTATTATACAAGGTGCTATTTATTGGAAATAACACTTATTGCACATCCTTTCGGATTTTTTTCGAATTAACATTTTCCTCCTTTTGTATCATATATCATATAATTCCAATCAATTTCTAAAAGTGGCTGATGGATCATTAGTTTGTGATGCTGTCGCTCTAGCTACTTACTCCTTTTTATAGAATATGATCGTGAGTACATGTGTGACGATGATGAGTGAATGTTTAATACTTGAATTGGTCCGTAGAGCAAGTGAGACGGAAGCAGGATGGGCAGGGTTCTCGCTTGTTCGCTCTCTCGTTCTTTCGCTGGCAAGACCACTATTTACTATTTAAGTGGTTAATCAACATCTTTGAATCAAAGTCAACTGCTGACTGACAAACGAAGCTATGGCGAAAAGAGAGGTAGGGAGCGTCATTGTAAGCTGCCCAACAGGGGAAGCACCTCTACCTCACAGAATACCGCAGCCAAATAACAATTCCCTTGAGGGTTGTTGTGTTCCTGCGAGTGAGTGAGGTTACTAGAAAGGAAGGAGATGCTACGTTGGCAGCGGGGGCGGCGGCATTTTAAGGGCGATATTTTAAGTTGCGAGCGTTAATATGGCTAGGGTAGTCGCTTCACATCAGGTGGGCCGTATGCTTGTCTCCCACCCGACGTAGAGTAAAAAAAATATATGTAACCACAATGTTTGCCTTTAAGTGCTTTAAAATATTAAAAACAAAAGAAATTCAATTACATCGGATTTTCATTAAAACCATGGATCGACCCATATGGACGAAAATTTTAAGTTTAAAATATATCGCTTCGTATCTTTGTTCATACTGTATACAACGCGAGACGCCGCTTGCGCCTTCCCGGTGTCGCATCTGCTGGCGACGTGGCGGGGGGCGAGGGACGGCGTACCTGCGCCGTCCGCTTGCCGCCTTCAGTCACGATTGTCACGAACAGATAAGTTGAGCAAAATGCACGTCGATTCGTATACAGGATGCGTGACGACATTGAGTTTAATATTATGTTTTGCGAATTAATTGAGCAATACCCAAATATCTCCGACTACACTAAGACAGGGTACAGTTTATAAATTGACATTTTATAAATTGTGCGAAAACGATCAGGATATTTATATAAAGTTTCCATTATCGTATGAAACCTGTGTTCTTCTGATTCTCTCCACACTGGATGTATCCAATACCTTCTTGGTCTTTGCTGTAAATTAATAATCTGTAGCAAAGGCTTTGTGCATCTTCATCTTCGTCGGAAGAGGAATACATGTTACCTCGTCAACATCACGCTTTATAATGACATAACTTGCCGTACCGTCGCCGCGTCTATGTGCGCAGATGTCGCGCCTGCGCCGTATCCGTGCCGTATCCTGTACCGTACCTTCGCCTTATCGCCTTCTGTTTGCGTTGCCCCTACAAGTGTAATTAGGCGTAACCGCGGCGGCGCGCTGAGTGCGGCGCGGGCTCTTTCACTGCAGCGGTAACGAGTGCTCGCGGGCACAATGCGGCGACCATTTTATAATGATCACTGAAATTGCTTAATTAATATAAAAAAGTAGTAACTAAATTGAGTACAAACCTGACTTTCTACCGAACCATTTTTCACCGTTTTGAGAAAGGCTATTATTCAAGTGACGAAAGGTTCACATGAACATTGCTCGCGGCGGCTCGTCATATAACGGCGTACGAAGCTTGTGTTATGGTACTAGACAACTGATAAACGTACGTAAATATATACTTGTGATACGTAGACAACATCTAGATCAAGACAAACACATATGCTCATGCACACAAATGTTTGTCATATGTGGGAATCGAACGCACGAGTGCCGGCGTCAGTAAGTCAGTAGCATTACTAACTACTGCGTCACCGAACTTGACAAAAAAACACAGCAATTATATGACCTGTAATGTGGCGGACCTCCCACGCACATCGTCCCCACTTCCTGTTCCACTCACTCGTACAAAACACATTGGATTACAATATGAGACGTTTGTACAGCGTGAATAATATAGATATGTTAGCATCTCATTACAAAAGTTAAGTCAGAAACAATGTGCGTAAGTCGCGAGAGGGAACTTGTAATGTTGGAACAACGCCGAGCAGAGAGCACGTGGCCGCCATCTTAAACTACGTCATGAATAACTTACCAAAGTTTGAACGAGTCCTCGCCGCCGCCGCCGCCGCCGCCGCGTGTGCCGCGCCACACTGCTCCCCACTGACGGACAGACGGCGCGCGGACACACACCTCGTTATATCCTTTGTGTACATAAACCGGTCCTTTAGATTCTTTTATACAACAAGATTGGCAAACAAGCTTGCAGCCCACATCAGATAGTAAGCGGTCACCGCAGCCCTTCCGACGTTCGCAACACCACGGGGATGTTATTCGCGCGCTGCCAATCTTGTGACCTAAGGCTGTTTCGTCACAGTACCCAGTAATTTCTCTGCCATATCTCACCCTTCAAACCGGAACACAGCTATATAAATATGGCTGCTTGGCGGTAGAAATAGGTGAGACAGAGGCACCCACGCAGACGACGACTGTACAAAGTCTCCCTCTGGTAACTGGTGATGAACACGTCCTGCAACAGAACACACGCCGTCATTCACAACATCATTTTAAACAGATCCCAGAATAGGAGAGAAATCCCTCACCCGTTGGGTGTAACGTCAGTCTATTGTTTATATATCAACCGATACACTGAAGCGATTGCACGGACTGTGATGATCCTAACTGTATTTCGGTGAATTGTTTTTAAAAAATATAATAATATTAAAAAAAAAGAGTGTTGTTTAGATCACACGACTGAAGTAAAACTTACAGACAATAGGCAATTTAATATCCTTCGCGCTCGCGACGGACGGACCGACGCACGCACGCATTCACGGAGAGTGTTGACTGGGAATTTCACTTGGTTCTTCTTCTTCAACTTTATTGAACGTTAGCGCTTAGAAGCACTTTTTTCACATTCACATTATTATAGTGGTTGCCAAAAGTCACTAACTTATATCTCCCTCTCAACTTCCGTTCGCCTCGCCCGATCACACTTTTCGTAACGCTCTCGTCGCGCATTCACCGCCTTACTCCGCAAGTCAAGCGTGCGTAAAGAAGTTTTACTTCAAAAATGCTTTTATGAACATTTACCAGCGTTGGACGTAATATCTTATCTTAAACTAAATGTCAGAGAACACTTATAAGAAACTATTAAACGTAAAACTTTTAATATTTCTTGAATTAAACAATTTTTAACGGAAGTATCGCGTGTTTTATTTATTTTGTTGAACCTGACGTTTCGAATGCTTTGCAGCGTCCGTGGTCGCAGGAAGACTAAGGAGACATTTGTCTTACATTGGTTATTCAATTATTACATCTACCGACATGGATGGATTAATTATATATGTTCGGATTCACACAAAAATCGCTCACGGTGTCCGAACGTTTTTGAGTAGATCTCTGGGTTTGTGACTTGATTATTTTTAGAACTGGATCCCAAGCAGGTGGTACTTGCCAACCGTCTTCTCTATTGAAATTGGGGTGTTTTCTTATTTCAATAGCCTCGTGTAGCAGTCTCGGCATGTAGCGATTCTCCTTGGCGAGTATTTGTGGCTTATCGAACCGCATGTAATGGTTTGGCTGGTTCAGTGTATGTTCACATACTGCAGAGTTTTTATCGCGTCTATTCTTTATGTTAGCAATGTGTTCTTTCACTTGAGTACCTATGCTTCTCTTTGTTTGCCCTATGTATGATAAACCACATTTTGCAGTCTAATTTGTGTACTCCTGCATCTTGTAAGGGGGATATTACACTTGACAGGTCTTAGAAACCGACTGATCTTCTTATGGGGCTTGAAATAAGTTTTAATTGAAGCTCGCCGTAAGATATTGCCAATTTTGTCTATGACTCCCTTTAAATATGGTAAGATAGCAGGTTGACGTTCAACTGTAGGTAGCTTCGGGCGGCTTCTATGACGCATGCGAGGGAGTTTGTGACTATTGCTCCGTAGTACTTGTTTGACATGTTGGAGTTCCTCTAGGTCCTTCAACTCCGAGGCTACCAACGTAGTGATAGGTTCCTATTCCAGATGACGAGGAAACGCGGAAATAACCGCAGCAGCCGAGACAGGCAGGTTGACATACATCTACTAGCTTCTATGCGTACTAGCTCCGTCAACCACCCGCTACCTGTGGGTTGTTGTTGGCGCAACTTCGCCTGAACTAATTGGTCGCGTAAGCATAGAAAACTGATTAGATTTATTTACTATTTTTTCAACGTCAGAAGGCATTCATGCGTACGGCCCGCCTGATGTAAAGTTAGCCTATGAACGCTTGTAATACATTAAGTATCACTCGCGAGAAGCCTTCTCTGCTGTTAACACAGCGACCCCTTAGGAGCTTACTGATAACTTCATTCTATGCAGGGACGCAACAACCCTCTAGGGAGTTGTTATTTCACTGCGGTTTTCTGTGAGGTGGAGGTACTCCCTCAAACAGGCTGCTTTGATACGCCCTACCTTTCTTAAAACATCCAGACCAAGACAAACATACATGTTCATGTATACAAATGTTTGTCTTATATGGGAATCGAATCCACCAGCGTAGGTGTCAAAGTCGCGTCATTCACGACTGCGACTGACCAATAACAATTATTTCACTAATTCTGACGATCTCGGTGGCGCAGTGGTGAAACGCCCTGTTACGTTATCTTTACTAGCCACATAGAACTTACAATAGGTGGAAACTTAATATAACCTTTACAACGAAGAAGATGAAAACATCAATACACGCAGGTATTACGAAGTATGTATGGTCGCGTTGGTCCACAGTAGTCGTCACCCCGCCGGACACGGCTCGCGCCCGCCGCCCGCCGCGTGCTGGCGCCAGCAGACAGCGCGTGTAATTACCGGAGCCTGATGTACGGCAGAATATATACGGCATAATAACAGAATCATTCCAGTTTTTAGATCTTAATTTTACTACGAACAATCTTGTAGTACAAGATTGTTCGTAGTAAGCAAGTAGTAAGTAAGTAGTAGCGTGATAAAGAAATATTATCCCTATATAATATTAACCCGTCTGGGAAGGTACCTCCACCTCACAGAAAACCGCAGCCAAGTAAAAACTCCCTAACTAGTGGCTTGTTGTGTTCCTGTGAGTGAGATAACCAGTAAGCTCCTAAGGAGTTGTTGTGTTAGCAGCAGAGGTGGCATCGCGCGTGAGATATTTAATATATGACAAGCGTTCATAAGGTAACCGGTTTACATCAGGTGGGCCGTGCTTGTATGCCCCTCGCAGACACAGACATCAGGAATATCGGGTCTCTCACGCAGTACGACTGCTACTGCTCAATCCTGCATAGAACTGGCGACTGTCGCGGGTTACATGTTTCATTAACTGTATGTAACTGACAAAGATGTCTGGAAACAATTCAGCGCAGACTACCTGTCCTTTAATCGTTAGTTTTATCATTTAATATCATTGTAATAATATGCTTATGGATTTTTTTTGTTGTAATATCTAATTGACAATTAAAAAAAAATACCTATATTGGAAAGTTCCTTTCGGCATTTCTTCTTCGCCAATGGTCATTTCCGAAATGCTAGTAGATTAAAAAAAAGGAAAATATTAAAATAAGAGAATTAAATAAGATACAATAACATTATACTTCAAAAAATGTAAGACGTGTCTAAGTACCCGCGAGGGTCCAATGTTACTTTTTATGTTTTCATTACCAATCAAAGACATCCACTCCACTGACATTGCATACGTCGGTCGCCTGCCCGTCGGTTGGTCGCCTCTAGTGAACATCAGTGTCCAGTATACATGAGTACGAGTACGTACACGCGTCTGCAAACGAAGCTCCGGCATTGACGATGCATTTCGCAGTCCATACGCTCGAACATAGTGCGAGTTGAAGACATTATTACTGGCAGTGTCGCCCGTTGCTCGAAATTAGACTGTAGTCATTATTGAAAATTTGGGGGGAAAATGGGACCACGCAGGTGAATAACGCTGAATTGAAGGAGATAGTGGAAGCCGATCAGATTCAAACTACTCAGGAATGAGCGGCATGATTTAACGTTACCTTACCTACAATATTGACGCATCAAATCAATAAGGGAAATCAGAAACGAGTGTTGAAACTTGTGTTGGCATTATTGCTCCATGATAGCGCTAAACCTCACACTGCACGAGAAACCGTTGTAACTCCACAGGAGCTGCAGGTATAAACCGTACGTCATCCTCCGTACTCGCGAGCCCTTGCTCTGACTACCATTTTTTTAGTGATTTGGACAATTTTCAACGTGGTAAACAAGTTTTCTTCCCAGGAGGCAGTACAAAAACGGTTTCACACAGTTTGTCGAATCTAGGTCCTCAGAGTTCTATCGAAAAGGCATAAATAAACTCCCGATTAGATGACAGCTATGTATAGATAATGAGGGTAAATATTTTGATTAAATAAATAATCTTAGAAAAAAACGAGTTTTAATTTTTCAGTACATACCGGCAATTAGGAGCATATTTTTGCGATCTCTTGTGAAGTAGTTTTAAGGTCTGTTCCATTTTTGCGAATGTAGTAAAGATTGGTGCAATGAGTAGCAAGTTCAAAAAAACCTTCTTTAAAGTAGTGTTGTATATACTGACTAGGGGTTCTTACTGGTTCCGAGGGTTGGCATGGATAGTTAATTTCCTTGCAACTGAATGTAGTTTGCCTCCAAAAAACTGTTCGCCTGGTAGACAAATTTCGGGAATTTACCTGATTTGATGAATGTGCTTGTGGTGTTGAATGACGCTGAGGATAGACTGGTGACGGTGCTTCTTTTTCTGGTTCTGAAAAGGGGTCTTCGTTTTCCTGGTCAAGAATATCTTGAAAGAGTACAGGGTCGAATTCTTTTTCACCTTCATCATGGAGCTCCTCGATGTCAGAGTCATTGCCATCCTGTATGAGGTTCAAAATATCTTCGTCCCGCAAAATTCTACCTAAAACAATACAAATTAAAAGTGGAAACTTACATACAGCGTGAAAACAATAATTAGCAATTGACGATTTTTAATAGTAAATATTGCAATAAAACCCGAAGCGTTACGATCGTGACGTTCCATGTTTACAAGATTGTAGGCAAAAGATAAACGATATTATTTACATTGCAAATGTGTTATCGTATTATTTGTTTATCATCATAAGCAACAACAACAAAAACAATAAACATGTAATGTAAAATGTAAGAAAATAATGTACTTACGTGATCGCGTACCCTCGCCAAAATGCGCAGCCATCTTTGGTAAGGGTCCGGTGGCCACTGGCAGGTTACAGCAAGTCATTGTTTCGTTTATATTAGCGGCAAATATCCACACGATCGTGTGAAGCCGGTGGCGCTCACAAAAACGAGTCTGTTTCGCGCCAAAAAAATATTTGTCGATCGTCACGCCCGTAGAGAATCGGGCTACACAGGTTATACAGAAGACCGAAGAGTATAACCGGCCACTATGCTTAGCGTTTTTAGACTATGAGGAAGCCTTCGATCGATTGAGACCTGGGCTGTGCTTCCAGTCTCTCCGGCGGTGCCGCATTGATTTAAAGGTATATCGAAGTATGAGTATGATCGAAGTAGAGAATATTATATATTAAAACGAGACAATGTTATTTCGAACTACAGGATCGGAGCACGAAAGCTATTCGATTGCAGAGAGGTGTGAGACTGGAAAAGTCCACTTCTCAGGCATGCTTCTCTCTAATAGAGAAGAACACAATGAATAGAAGAGTGCCTGTAGCTGTAGTTTTATTCGACATGAGAGAAGCTTTCGACCATGTTTGTAATGAAATACTCATATCTAAGCTAGAAAAAAATGGAGTTCGCGATCTACCTTATCATTAATTGGTTGATAACTTACCTTAGAGACAGAACTCAGTGTGTTGTAATAAGGTCAGTAGTCAAACTTTTTGTTCTGAATTTTATATAGGTGTACCAGATAAAGTGAAACTACTTTATGATTAAGACCTTACTGTACCTTTGTCTAGGCAAATAAATGATTTGATTTGATTGGCGTTATTTCTCCGAAACTGTTCTCTGATGCGTTGGAAGATGGTTTTAAGCTAATGGACTGTAAAGGATACGACATCAACATTAACGGCGAGTGTACCCCTTCGATTTGCTGATAATATAATAATCAATTCCGAATCGATAGAGGACTGGAGTGTAACGCCCGAAGACTTAGAACATCCCAAGTTGTCTTAAAATGAACATTGACAAAACGAGGATTATTTCAAATGTACTCAGTGCAGTTACAGTTGACAGTTCGGTTTTCGAAGTTGTTGACAATGTCTACCTGAGACAAACAGTCCAGCTAGGTAAGTCCAACTTCAAAAAAGAGGTTTCTCGTCGAACCTAACTTGGATGAACATTGGGGAAATGCGAAAGATTTTCTCGTTCAAAATACCTCAACGCCTATCTATATCAAGACGAAATTCTTTGATCAGTGTGTGTTACAAGTAATGATTCACAGCACTCACGTGGTCCTTTACTATGGGCCTCATACTGCTGAAGCTGAAGGTTTTAACAGTGCGTGATGGAGAGAGCGATGTTTGGAGTTTCTCTGCAAGATAAATTCAGAAATTAGCACATTCGTAGTAGAACTGGAGTTAACGACGTGGTTTTAAGGACCATCAAGCTGAAGTGGCAGTGGGTACGGCGCATAGTTTGATGAACTGATGGCCATTGGCGCAGAAAGGTTCTCGAATGGCGACCATGGAACTAAAAACGCTAAAAATGATCTGGTGTAGATTGCAGGTAGCCGGTGGATGCAAGCGGTACAGGAGCGATAGCTGTCGAAGTCTAATGAAGAGGCCTTTGTTTAGCAGTGGACGTACTTTGGCAGAAATGATGACGAGTTGATAATGATGAGTTATTAATTGTAACAAATTGTTATGTGAGTATTGGAGATACTAGTAAAGAGTCTATGTATCTATTGTATAAATTACGCATGACGGGCCTCCTGTAACGAGACGAATCAGCAAATTCTAGTTCGAACGAACAGCTACACATTTGATCACACACTCAATTGCTGAAACAGGAAGCGAGGTTTTTAGTCCTTATATTATGTTGAAAAGGGTGGTTCTTAAAATATCTAATACAATATACACAATAAAATAAAGTGACCGATATGTCTCACAACATTTAGTTCCATCGCTTTCGGAATGAAATCATACGTCCCGTCTGTCAGGCGTCCCGTCCACTCCTAAACAAACAGTGCGGACGACTTATCAGATATTTTCGGGTTGGTTTTTCCTCGGGGAACACAAATAACAATTTGAGGACTCAGCATAATCTTACCTTTTTATTCTCCGAGGGCTATAAAAATTCGCTCTGGAAGCTGTTTGCTCTGGGTACTGGCGTAGTTTTTCTGGTGTTATTTAATTTTATCATATGAAAAAGTTTAACGGAGACTCTGAACGAAATGTTTGAACCATTTCGTTCAGAGTTTCCGACCGACTTAAACGACCAGCCGCAGCTCGCTTGTTTTCACCTATCTGTCTATAACTTCACGCCAAATCCCTTGCGGGGTAGGCAGAGAGAACCGAGCGCCGCGTGTCTCGATCTACAATCTGCATCTACAGTAAATACTATAGATACGAGTTCTCCTTGTTACTATGGCTGCTTTCGAAACGAATTCTCTTCAGCTGGTGCCTGTGCCGGTCTGTACGAAAGTGTTTACAAACAACAGTAGTGCAGTATGTACCTACTACAGTCTACCTTGAATTAACATTGGCGAAGTTAAGCGTCGATGTGTCTCTTTGTTATCTCTCTAAAACTATTATAATTTGGGAAGGAGGTAGCCAGTGGTATTCAATGTGAAATAGGCTACTCATCACTGCGATACCGCGATCCCACGTAGGTGTAGCCGCGAGTAAAAGGAAGTTGTTAAAAAGAACTATACGTGGTCAATTGTTTTTTTTTGTAAGAGAAAAATAAAAGCGAGGTATATTAAAAGTATAAATTGAAATAAAGCGGGTAGGTTGGTAGGTACATACAAAAAAAGAAAAAATGCAGAATGGAAAATTCAAATATCTCTCATCATGGTGAGCTGTCGCTAATATGTAACAAATGCTTAGTCCATACCGAGATAAAAGAGTGAACGATGCTGGATGCTGCTAAGTTACTTTTAGACGTATGTATGGCACGAAACCTCCTTGTGTCGAATACGTTCTTCCATCACAAGGATATTCAAACTTACACAATAATAACTTTATTTCGAAAAATAGGTTTAAAACAGATCCGAGTTGCAATGACCCCACACTAGGCTAGGCCTGTGTCGTGGGCGTCAAATGAGTACAGTAGAATACATAGTCATAGTTCTTAAAAAATACCTTAAAAAAAAAAAAAAAAAATGAAATGGTCACGACAATGAAAGACATATGTTCGCTTCGCCTACCTGCTCGAGTTAACTACATATAATTAAAAGCGTTAGATAAGTTTGTTTGTTTATATATATTTGTAAGTTGTTAGGGAAGTTCTAAGTGAACAAGTAGGTGTTCGATATATTACATAGTTTGTAAGTCAAATTTGTTTTAATTTGAAGACTTTTAGGTAATAATTCTAGTTTAGATTAAATTTTAGTTTTAGTAACTGAATCAATAGAATAATTGATATTGTTTAAGGAATAGGATTTAGTATAAAGTACAGTATTCATGTAGATAATTTAATGTTGCAAATTATTCGGAACCCTCGCGGGCAGACCTCCTCTCAGTAATTACGATTATTTTTTGTACAGCGCTGGCAAAAAGCAAGTATACGGCCTACCTCATTCACTTGTAGAAATAGGGCACTTGTATTATTTAGGGCGTTGTACCCTGAATAATACAAGTGCCCTAAAGTAAGACGAAGGTAGATCTCTAGCGGCATTGATGTGCTTTACCTCTCTGTCGCCAGAGCTCCGATTGTTAATTGCCATCACATACCACTTGCCGTAAAGATCCACAAAAATAACGGACACACATCCTGAAGGTAAAATAAAAGACGCACATGATGGCGGCGTGCGGAGCGCCCGCCCGCCCGGGCGCCCCCCGGCGCCGGGCATCGCAGCACGCTTAACGAACTAAAATAATTGAATTATCCGTCGTCGGACATTTTAATTTAGTCCCATTAACGTGAACAACGAGCGCTCTGCGCGGACTGCGGCCGCCGGCCGGTCGCCGGGCACGACGGGGAATTAAGACGCAAACAAAACAGACATACAGATTGTAAACATTTTGCACATTCTCTCATTCGTGACCGTTGAATCTCGATGACAGTATGCGCTCTCAATCCAAGACACACCACAAACAATCCTCTAATTGAAAGTTGGAGTGTTAGCAAGCCGGTGTACCGGCATAAATCTATTCCTGCTTCTAAGATTTTCACAAATTTTTATAAACAACTACATTTTTACGAGCAGACCTTATGTTCTCATAAATACACTGAGAGGTAACCGTGAGGATATTTATTTCTTGTAACAGTTTTCTAAGTGATACCCTGGCGCCCATGTTATAAATAGAGCGGATGGCTCTCTTTTGTAATATAAAAATAGTTTCAATGTCAGCCGCTTTTTCATACAACAATATACCATATCATACGACATAATGCTATGAAAGTAGTTGAAATAGATTAAGCGCGCAGTAACCACCGTCCGTCAATTGTCTAATTCTCCTGACTGCATATGCGGCGGTGCTGAGCTTACTGGCTAGTTGTTTATGTGGGGGCCCACTGCAATATGGAGTCTATTGTAATTCCAAGTACAGTATCATTAATAAATTCTAGTACATTATTGTTAATGAGAACTTCTGTATTGGCAGAAGCCACATTTGGTAGACTAAATTTTATACATTTGGTTTTAGTAGAGTTTAATAAAAGACTTTCACATGTGAAGTCAATATTTTCGCACCGGCGAGTAACATTAAAAATTAAAGAAGTATCATCAACAAACAGTAGTAGGTATATCCGTCATTTTCTGTACCATGTTGGGCAGATAACATATACTAAAAATAAGTCTGGGAACACACCCATATATAATTAAAATAAATTACATTGATTAAAAATAAGTGCCAAATGTGAAGCTATAGACTCTCTCTGAATTTTAATAATTTCGCTTGACTGACTATGTATGAATGAAATGAATGTAAAAAGCTCTACCCTTGGTTGTACATTCTCCTTTAATAACTGTTGACGCCAAGTCATCGTTCAAACATTCATTCATAATTCAATTTGTAAATCATACTCGTTCACCGCGAGGCATTCGCAAATCCGCGCCACATCGGCTAAGTCCGCTCGCGTCCGCCTATCCGCACCCCGCGCAATAGATCTTAGAGTTATTATGATTTTATTATATTTAATATATCAGTGCCTCAAAGCCATCCTTAATCCTTAATAATATTCCCTTATCAAAAATATTGTGTCACCGCGAGTGTTATTGTGGAATCAAGAATAAAGCAACGCTGCAAAAGCCGGGCCCGTGAAGAACAGCAGCCATCTTGAAGACGCCGTAAACCACCATTAGGTCAGTCCTTTGTTCCTTTAAATATATATTTTCTCCCCACTTTTTATAATAACCCCAAATACATTCCACTATATTTGTTTAGGACATTTGTCTAATAATTACAGGCAGTACATAACGCGCCCCACCAGCAGCAGCAGCACGTGGAGATGAGGTAAGGGAGTCAGTAGTACTGTAAGAGATATTAGTGAAGAAGTCGTCAAATAGATTTGCTACTTGTTTAGCAGTAGTTTGACTCGGATCGGCTTCCACTCCTTCCGTTCAGCGTTATTCACCTGTGTGGGCAGTCTTCCACGTGGTTCGTTCTACAAGTCCAAGTTTCCAATACGAAAGCGTTTAAACCAAAAACGCAAGATGCGTTCATTAGCAGTCTCCTCTCCAAACGCAGCATTGATATTGCGAGCCGTTTCTGCCGCCTTAGTTCCGCGTCGGAACTCGTATTCAAAAATTACTCGGATTTTCGAAGTATCAATCTTTCCTGTCTAAGCTGACAATAATATGAGTAAAAAAACAATTTAAATTCGAAAATCTTTTTTTTTTTAAAGAAAAACCTCATAGGTTTCATGTGAAAAAAGTTTCACTCGAAAATTTCACACCATGAAGGTTTAATGTCAATTCAAAGTATCTATTACTATTAAAACGGCAATTTCATACTTTAACACCTATTCCTTCTGAGAACTCTTCAGTAAATCTGTGTAAATAACTCCCTGGCGAAGTTTTTCCAACATGCAGTACTTCAAAATAGATGAGAAGAGGTTTATATAGAGTCGGGGACACGCGAGTGACGCCTCCTGTGTTGCTGTAGTGATTGAGTACGTACGTAGTGACGCAACGTGGACCGAATGCGCAACGTGGAAGGGAGAAAGGGAGTTGGTCTGAAACAAAGCACCGATGTTCATGTAAGAAGAGCCATGCTCCGTGGGTTCGGCCATTTAGAAAGAATGCGAGGTAAAAGAATAATAGCACAGATATACGATGCAAAAGGAGAATGATGTAGGTGCCGAGGAAGAGCGAGGCTCACCTTCCACGATCAAATAGATTGGAACTTATCAGAAGCCGTAAGAATGTCGGGCATGCATGAAAAGGCCATGAATATTAAAAAAGTTATAGATAGATAGATATGTTGTAATATAAACTAGATATATAGATAGATATGAAATCTGAAATAAATATAATTATTATAAATATTTCTTTCCACACGCGGGTATTAATCCCGGTCATTTGATAGGCGTGCGCGGGGATAAGGATCCAATGTGTAGAGGCCCCTTAGAAAAGAAAGATGTAATGTATTATACCCGCTGTGACCTGCTCTAAGGGATATCAATGGGAGGATATACCCACGAACAGATCACGGCAGGTATTGGGATTATTGCAAATGTGTCGGAAATAATTGAGCTATTGAAATGAGATCTGGAGGGATTATTAGTACAGGGCTATTACAGAAGAGGGACGGACGCCTGCCACAACTATCATATCTGATGTTACTTCCGGCAGGCGGTGGCTCGCCACTCACTGGATGGACCCCCCGAAATGCCAGAGAAATTCTGCCGGGTGCAACACCGGTGTCAGTGACTCAGGGGTGTTGAGAGGTGCGCTGCGCTTTCTCCGTAGTTACTCGCGGCGTTATGCCCTTTAATACTTCCACCCCTGGAGCATATCACCTGATAAAGCAATATGCTCTATTGACTCCTCTCTGGACGGCCAACGAAGGCAAGCCAGATATTATTATTATTAAACAAGTGTCCTTCACGAAGACTGGTTGTTCTTTAAACTCGTTTCACACTGTATGTCACTGCACAGCGAGTATGGTGCGGGAATGGATACTGCGAGGCTTGATGTTTAAATAGTACTTACTACTCTCGACGACCGCAATATTATTTTGTGATTTTTCACTACAATTTAATAAGAGCTCCGAAATGATGTTAAAAACTACATATATAATTTTTCGTCACTTCAACTTGCCAAATCTGTGGGTCACGCGACAATTTATGCGCGACAACTGTTTGTTCTACTGAGGGCGCCACTTTCGGAATAATACTGTGTAAAATGGAAACGTCTTGAAAGCTGCATCCTAAAAGTCCGGGTCACTCCAGTATTGGAGGGCGTCGGCAGTCGGGTCGCGTCCGAAGACAAATGTCGTCCGCGCGCGGCGTGCATTAGTAATTGAATTGAATATACTCTGCAGGTCGTACGGCCCCGGGCGGGCCTACAGCCGTCCTCTTTTCAGCCCCGGCCGGAGATATATTGTAGCACTCTCCAGTACTTCCTGAATTTCATGAAAGATGTTATTTTTAATGAATAGACTATGTCTACGTAAATTGTTAACTCATCAATAATCAGTATAAATAAAACGTAGCAATTAATTAATATCTCAAAGCTATATAAATTTGGCTAGGATGTATAAAAAGTGCCGTATAAAAAGATGATATATGATATTAAAATCGCTATGTTGTATATATATGCCAATTGCTAATAGATAGATGTGTACGCGAATGGCCTGCGCGACGATGTTGTGTGAACTGATTTCTACAAATTGTTTCTAAAGTAATTGAAGTCAAAGCGCTGGTCGGGCGATATGTGCGGTTGCAACGTACAGGCTGCTACGAGACGAAAATAGAAAAGGTCACGTCGTGTGGGACGAAAGGATGAACGTTTTTCAAATAAGAAGGCGTAGAAGATATAAATAAATAATAATAATAAATAATAATATGAAAGTTTCTGCGATAACGGATGGAAAGTCCCTGGAGTTGCGTACGGAATTCGGAAACGTGGTCAACTTACAGAGATCATAAATAAAACGAATACACACGTTTTGAAGACGTTTAAAGTCATTAAGCTGCTGTTCGGAATGATCTAGATAGCAAGAAATTTAGAATAGGAAGGAATACGGACTGTGCTGGCGCAGTTTTGGGATGTATGAGAAGGAAATTTCGATTTTGTCGATAAAAACGAACGGCTGCAAACAACTTCCTGCAGACCTCGGTGACCTGAGGGGTCCAGGACGAGGTTCTGTGAAAGTAATAAATATTATTGGACAAATTACACAGCGCCATGTAGCCCCAAAGTAAGCGAAGCTTGTGTTATGTGTATCAGACAACTGATAAACATTTTTTTAATACATACGTACGATACATAGAAAATAAAAAAGTATAATGAGCAACGTCTATAAACACTCACATTCTTTTTAATTAATAATTAATTTTAAATTATTCGGAAGCGTTAGACGCGGGTAAACAGTCCGCCGTGTTGTGGCAATCGCGAGCCCGCGGTTACTTCGAAAATTCCTGCAAGAGACCTCCGTACGTACGGGCCGAGTAGTATCTCACCCTTAAATTTGGCTCCCGGCTTTGCATAAAACAAACAGAAACAATTACCGCTATTAGCATCCATAAATGCCAAGAAGAATATTCTGTATTGACTGAACCACAAATCCATATAAATTCCAAGATATAAATCTTTAGTAACCTTACGTTTACAATAGTGTATTAATTAAGTACACCCGATAACTATATATAAATAAACATGGATAATTTGTGCTTAAATTACTTTCCGTCTCACATCAAGCGAGTCATTTACTCGTCTCAAAGAAACTAATTAGAAATAAAGAAACTAGCGTGTAATATCGATCAGAGAGCTGACGTAAGGGAACGCTTGCAAACCAGCCGAGGCCTCGACTACGAGCACCAGGCGGGGTGGCTGCGCAACCTCATTACCTTATCATTCAAATCTGCTTCAGTTCTCGTTTGTGGCTTTGCTATTATTATAAAATTCGAGGACACCAAGGAAATAAATAATTGAATAAATGATCGGAGCAAACTTTTTTGTACCTACTTCGAAAGTTATTAATTGTTCTGAAAATTATTAAACAATAATGATTGAAAACGGCGCGTCAAATGTGTCAGAGAGTGTGAACTGCAGCACAATACATTTAAATAATCAATACGAGAAGGTAATACATATATAAATAGGTATACATTATCTATACCATTGGTTATATAATCAAATGCTGCGCTAGATACATGGTTTCCCTAATGCTTTCCACGATGCATCCAACAACAAATTTTAATATTTGCTTCATGTTTTCCAGTTCAGTTTTAGTTAAATCGTCTTACGTACAATTGTTACACCAACTAGATGAATCGACGTGAACGGTTGCCGAGTCCTCGTGACCTCTGACCTCATCATACCAACTCGATAGTAACACGTGGTGAATACTAATCAGTATGTGTTCTTAAGTACACTCCTTGGCATATTTGGTAGGATACGTATTTGAATGTCGAAAATTAATATATTTACGGTGAAAATATCGACGTTCAAAATATTGAAAATTTAGGCCAACCGGATCAGTAGTACCATTGACTAGTACCATTGATGGTACAAGTGACACAACTTTACATCCTTAGCGAACGTTTCAAAATATCTACAATCATTATATCTAAGTCTACAATGTCTCTACAATGAAATCTTGAAAAAATGGAAGCACAGGGTGGATTTCGAAACGGCAGAGGATGTACGGATCAAGTTTTTTCACTCCGCAACATCGTAGAGAAGCATCTGGCTTTGGACCAGAAGGTTTTCTGCGGTTTTGTTTACTTTGAGTAAGCATTTGATACGGTCGTGCGAAAGAATCTCTGGAACATTTTGCCCGGATATGGGGTTGACGGTGGCCTAACTCCGTGATGTGCAATCCACTTATGAGGATTGTACAGCATGTGTGCGGGTGGACGGCAGCTTGTCGCCCTGGTTTGATGTCAACATTGGTGTCCGACAGGGATGCGTGCTGTCGGCTCGGCTGTTCATCTTGTATCTGGACAGTTGTCTTCAGAGAATAAGAAATATGAATGTGGGAATGCGGATGGGTGACTCAGTGGTCAACTGCCTGCTTTATGCAGACGACGCGGTATTAATAGCAGAATTACCATCGGAACTTCAAACATTAGTTACCACAATGAAAGATGATTGTATGAAGAAAGGTTTACAATTGAATGCGAAGAAAACCAAGATTTCACACAATGGTATTTGAAAGAGAGACAACCAGAACGAACACTAGGATTATGGTTGATGATGTAGTGTTGGAGCAAGTGAATGAGATTGTATATCTTGGAAGTGCTTTTAGCAGCAATGGAAGGTACACCGCTGATGTGGAGAGACGAGTGAGTGCCGGGAATAGGGTGAATGGAGCGTTGGGTAAACTTCTAGGCAGCTGAAATCTAAGCCAGAAGGCACAGCTCGCTGTACACAACGCGGTGCTAATCCCAACGCTAACTTATGGAAGTGAGAGCTGGGTATGGCAGAGAGAGCATGAAAGTAGAATAAATGCGGTCGAGATGAGAGTATTGCGCAAAATTTGTGGCATAACGCTAATGAAGATGTGAGAGAAAGAGTTGGTCTGAAAGAGAGTGTCGGTGTTAAGATAAGAAAGGGCATGCTCCGTTGGTTCGGACATGTAGAAAGAATGCGGGACGAAAGAATGACGAAACAGATATACAATGCAAAAGTGGAAGGATGTAGGAGCCGAGGAAGACCGAGACGAACCTACCATGACCAAATTGGTCGTGTTTTATCAGAAGGTGATGTCAGGAGCCTCAGAAACCGGCGAGCGTGCATGAAAAGTGCTATGAATGTCACAGAAGCGAGTGAAGTATGTACGGACCGCGTCTTATGGCGCTCGGTTCTCTCTGCCTATCCCGCAAGGGACTTGGCGTGAAGAAATACATACATACATACATACTACTATGTCTCCGATTGAAATACCAACATATTAGAATATCGAATAGTTCAAAATGTCTATATTTATTACAGCTAAGTTAAGTTATCCACCTGAAAAATGCCAACTCATTAAAATATCTACGAGTAGTTAAATATTAGGGTACATATGAAATTATCACATTCTTAGCTGTGACACTTTGATGTGCGGATAGAGTTGGTAGCACAATGTAATAATATTACATACTTTCCTGGTACAGATCTTCTAATTGACGAAGACGAGCGGGCTTTACTTGTGGTGACTCCTTATCTGTGTAAGTGAAGGCATAAATACGAGTGATCTGGAGCGACGGCTCGCCCGCCACTCGCTGCTGATTGTCTCCGTCTAGCACGCGGTCTATCGCGTGTGTATGAACATGTTCAACCGCTAGTAAAGCTCGCTTGCCTTCGTAATTGCGACATATGTAGCAAGTCGTTTCTGGTGGGGTTTTAGTTCTAACCTAACCTACCATTCTGGTAGCGGTCCGTACCTGATGGTGATTCGTTTTCTGGTGGGGTCGCAGTTCTAACCTAACCTACTTTTATAGTAGCAAGTCGTTTCTGACGGGGTCGCAATTCTAACCTACAAATAACAACTGCTTACGGGGTTGTCGTGGTCCTGCGTGAGGTCGCCAGGAAGTTCCTCAGGAGTTGCTGTGTTAGCAGCAGAGGAGGCATCGTGCGAATGATATTTAATCTCGTATTACAATCGTACGGTAACCGCTTTACTTAGTTTAGTTAAGTTTATATAATATTTTACTATGTTGTCCCAAGTGTCCTCACTAAGGGGCCACGCAAACAGAAGGCGATAAGGCGAAGGTACGGTACAGATACGGCACGGATACGGCGCAGGCGCGACATCTGCGCACATAGACGCGGCGACGGTACGGCAAGTTATGTCATTATAAAGCGTGATGTTGACGAGGTAACATGTATTCCTCTTCCGACGAAGATGAAGATGCACTGGCTTTGCTACAGATTATTAATTTACAGCAAAGACCAAGAAGGTATTGGATACATCCAGTGTGGAGAGAATCAGAAGAACACAGGTTTCATACGATAATGGAAACTTTATATAAATATCCTGATCGTTTTCGCACAATTTATAAAATGACAATTTATAAACTGTACCCTGTCTTAGTGTAGTCGTAGATATTTGGGTATTGCTCAATTAATTCGCAAAACATAATATTAAACTCAATGTCGTCACGCATCCTGTATACGAATCGACGTGCATTTTGCTCAACTTATCTGTTCGTGACAATCGTGACTGAAGGCGGCAAGCGGACGGCGCAGGTACGCCGTCCCTCGCCCCCCGCCACGTCGCCAGCAGATGCGACACCGGGAAGGCGCAAGCGGCGTCTCGCGTTGTATACAGTATGAACAAAGATACGAAGCGATATATTTTAAACTTAAAATTTTCGTCCATATGGGTCGATCCATGGTTTTAATGAAAATCCGATGTAATTGAATTTCTTTTGTTTTTAATATTTTAAAGCACTTAAAGGCAAACATTGTGGTTACATATATTTTTTTTACTCTACGTCGGGTGGGAGACAAGCATACGGCCCACCTGATGTGAAGCGACTACCCTAGCCATATTAACGCTCGCAACTTAAAATATCGCCCTTAAAATGCCGCCGCCCCCGCTGCCAACGTAGCATCTCCTTCCTTTCTAGTAACCTCACTCACTCGCAGGAACACAACAACCCTCAAGGGAATTGTTATTTGGCTGCGGTATTCTGTGAGGTAGAGGTGCTTCCCCTGTTGGGCAGCTTACAATGACGCTCCCTACCTCTCTTTTCGCCATAGCTTCGTTTGTCAGTCAGCAGTTGACTTTGATTCAAAGATGTTGATTAACCACTTAAATAGTAAATAGTGGTCTTGCCAGCGAAAGAACGAGAGAGCGAACAAGCGAGAACCCTGCCCATCCTGCTTCCGTCTCACTTGCTCTACGGACCAATTCAAGTATTAAACATTCACTCATCATCGTCACACATGTACTCACGATCATATTCTATAAAAAGGAGTAAGTAGCTAGAGCGACAGCATCACAAACTAATGATCCATCAGCCACTTTTAGAAATTGATTGGAATTATATGATATATGATACAAAAGGAGGAAAATGTTAATTCGAAAAAAATCCGAAAGGATGTGCAATAAGTGTTATTTCCAATAAATAGCACCTTGTATAATAATACTCTGTGCCGTACCGTCGCCGCGTCTGTTTGCGCAGATATCGCGCCTGCGCCGTATCCGTACCGTATCTGTACCGTACCTTCGCCTTATCGCCTTCTGTTTGCGTCGCCCCTAAGTGTTCAACGTGACTTAATCCTCGTGTACACGTCAAGTAGCGGAGAGCACCGCCGTGTGTCGCGGCCCGCCATCGGCCGGCAGCCGTGTGCGGTGCCCGCAGCGAGCCGCTCGTACCTGCGATTACGGCTAATGGCCGCCCGCCGCTTAATGCGGCCAGGTACGTGCCTCTTGACATAAACCTCTTACATAAATCATATTTTGTGGGAATTTACTTTTATATTTAAACATATGAAGCAGTGTCCTCGCTGGTAGACATACCGACCTCTATATACATACATACGCCTCTTTATATTGTGCAAAATTATGACAATGTTGAGTAGGGCCACGCTTACTACAGACATCGTCCGCGTCAAACTGAATCTAAATAGGTCAACCAACCAACCAACCACTTCAACCCTAACTCATCCCACTGCAGGGATACGGGTCTCCCTTCAATCGAAGAGGTTAAGAGCATACTCCACCACGCTGCTCAAATGCCGATTGGCGGAGGCCAGTGTTTTCAAGCCGCCTGAAGGCCACTGACTTAGCTTAACGACTGTCATCTATCGACAACAGCCGGGACCGACGGCTTAACGTGCCCTTCGAAGCACGGAGAAACTCGAGATAGACAAACCCATCCATAGACAATGACACGCGCAACGACGACATCGACTAAATAGGCCGGCAGGCAATACTCCTATTGTTTGGTGGGGAGATGGATCAAAGTACCGAACTCGATGTACCTATTCATACAATAAATTCTAGCGTACATTTGAATTTTTGAATCGAGTTTGGTGTAGTTATCATATAAATTAATGATGGCTGTTGAGGATGGCAAAGGAAAATGAGGAAAATTATTATCAATACGTGTTGTTGGTACGATTTATTTTAGAGACTGGTGTTTTTTGACAGTGATTTGGAATATAAAAAAGAATAAGAACTGAGAATTTAAAATTGATGGCCGAAAAGGTTTACTTACGCTGGTGGTTGCCAACATGGCCCCCGACGGTGAGAAGCACCCAATATTATTGGCCGGCAACCAGCAGCGCCACCTTACGAGTAGGTCGACGCAGCACGCCCCCTTTTGTAGAGATGTCTACTACACGAACTATGCCGTCCTTGCCTGGATATACTGCCACTATTCGCCCACGAGGCCAGCATGATCTTGGTAGTGTTCCATCGGCGATAAAAACTACGTCACCAACTTTAAACTGGTCCTTTTGAGGAATCTTTTTGCGCGGGGTTAGAGTTGGCAGGTACTCCTTTACAAAACGTTGCCAAAAATGGTCGGCAAGTCGCTGCGCTTTCCTCCAGTCTACTCGTCTGTGCAGATCGCTGTCGTCGAATTCTTTCATAGCTGGCTCGTAGCTCGAAATCCCGATTAAAAAGGAGAACGGGGTAATAGCGTACTCACAATCAATATCTACAGAGACATGAGTAAGAGGTCTGGAATTGATCACACATTCAGCCTCAAGGAGCAGCGTATGTAGCACCTCTTCCTTTGGCGTTCGGTCTTTTAAGGTTATGGAGAGAGCAGACTTTATAGAGCGGACTAGTCGTTCCCAGCAACCTCCGAAGAACGGCGCTGAAGGTGGTATAAACTTCCACTCAATCTTTGTATTAGCACAGAAGTCAAACAGCTGTGGTAACATTTTTGCTGCACCAACGAAAGAAGTCCCATTATCGGAATAAATATGTGTTGGGCAACCTCGTCTCGCAATAAAATGTCTAATAGCCATCATGGCAGAATCTGAAGAAAGGTTCTCAACTATTTCAAGATGTACCGCCCTCACAGTTATGCAAGTAAACAGGGCTATCCATCTTTTGGCGGTGCGTCTGCAAATAGAAACATTTAGTGGCCCGAAGTAGTCGAGACCCACGTGACTAAAGGGACGCTGATGATGCGCCAATCTTGCGTGAGGAAGATCTCCTAATGGTGGTGTTGCAGGTTTAACTTTACGATTCCGGCAAAATTGACATCTCTGTGATATTCCTCTCACGGTTGGTCTCAGACTGAGGATGAAATACTTCTGGCGTAATTCGTTGACTACCAACTCATTATTACCATGAGCGAATTTGATGTGGTAGGAATATATTAACAAATTAGTAATCCGATGTTTCCCATCTAGTACAATTGGATTAGATTCTATGCCTTCAGCGGCGGCAGTTCGTCCAGAAAGTCGAAGTAGGTTGTCTTTGCTATATAAAAGAGAAACGTTTCTCAGCCTACTATCATTTGAAACAGGACGTGCTGCTTGAACGCGAATCAATTCATCGGAAAACGAATCTAACTGTACCTTTTGAAATAAGCTGATCTCTGCAACGTTGAGATCTTGAATAGTGAGCAAAAGTAAATTACTATTATCGCGAAGAGAATTAGAAGGAAATTTTGAATTTGGACGTAATATAGACAAAAAGACTCTCATACATTGATGTATCCGAGCTGTAGCGCGAAGCAAACGTAACCACGTACTAAATCGTTGGTGGTCCGCAACTACCGGTGAAGGAAGTTGATGCGGTGTTGCTGTAACGTGTCCCACTGATTCTGAATCTCGTTTAAGCTCTTCAGTTATCAAAGGTACGTTGCACGTTGGTTCACGTGGCCACTCTGATTGAGGCGATAAAAGAAATGATGGGCCAGTGAACCATCGTGATGAAATCGTGAAGTTATGGCAATTTCGAGTAGCATCGTCTGCGATATTTAAAGCTGTAGGAACGTACTTCCAATTTTGGGTATTGGTTGTTTCAGCTATTTCGCCTACACGAAAAGAAACGAAAGCTTTAAACGAACAGGCATCACTACGAAGCCATTTTAGTACGGTTAGAGAATCAGTCCAGTAAAAGGTTTGATTGGGTTTTCGTCTGTGCGCATCGATTATATATGTGCCAAAACGAGAGGCGATAAGGGCGGCTTGTAGTTCTAATCTAGGGGTAGAAACAGGTTTCAAAGGTGCAAGCCGACCTTTTCCTCCAATCAGAGATAAGTTAATGCTACCATCGACGTAAGTGAAACGCCAGTATGCTACACAGGCATAGGCTCGTTCACTCGCGTCGGCGAAGATATGAAGTTGAATATTATTTATTATACCGGTGCTATTTATGTAGCATCGAGGAATAGCACTATTATATAAGCTTTGTATTTCAAGGAACCAATCTTTCCAATTATTAATTAGAGTACTGGGTAAATCATGATCCCAATCAATACCTAACTTCCAAGTTCTTTGAAATAATACACGACCTTTCATAATAATAGGCGTCAATAACCCTAACGGATCATATATGGACATTAATAATGATAAAACAGATCGCTTAGTAAATTTAGCTGGTGTTTTCGGAAGAGATTTGACGAAGTGAAGTTTATCCTCACTGACATTCCAGGTGAGACATAAGACACAAATTTGCGAAGGAGAAGTTGGGCCTAAGCTAACTTCGTTGGTATCTGTCGCATGTAATTCGGCAGGAATCAGAGTCAAAGCTTCTTTATGGTTCGAGACCCAAGATCGCATCTCGAAAGAAGCAGCTTTATGAATGGAAACTATTTCAGATGCTCGCTGAGCAGCCTCCTTTACGCTGTTAAAACTACCTAAAAAAGCGTCCATATAATGGTCTTCGATGATAAATTTTACAGCTTCCGGATATTGCAGCTGAAACTGGTTAGCATTTACATTTTTAATCCATAGAGCAGTACACGGACTGGAAGCTGCCCCAAATATCATCGAGGACATACGAAATTCTTGTAGCGGTAAGTCAGGGCTGTCTCTCCACAAGAAACGTTGGGAGTCTCTGTCCTCAGGTCTGATTTTAACTTGTGGGAACATCTCTCTGATATCCCCAGTTAAGGCAACTGGGCCTTCCCTAAATCGCATCACGATACTGAGCAGTGGCTAAAGAAGATCAGGTCCAATCATAAGCAAAGAATTGAGACTAACTCCAGCGCATTTCGCTGCTGCATCATGAACAACTCGTAATTTTTTCTTATTAGGATGAATAACACCAAAGTGAGGTAGATACCATGGAATCTGTCCCGTGGGAGGCCCGGTGCATAACTCAGCGTATTCCTTATTAATCATACCGTGAATATTATTTTTGTAGATATCGGCATATGACTTATCTTTGGACATTTTGCGCTCAAGGCTAGGCAAGGCGCAAAATCTGGCTAAAGCTAACTCGCGGCTCTCCGGTACAAAGGTAATATTATCACGCCACAACAGGCCCGTTTCGTATCTCCCCGAATCTAAACGTTTGGTAGTCTCCTCTAGAATTTTTAGGGCACGCTCCTCGCTAGCGCTACGGTGATCTACCTTCACTATCCCTATAGAGTCCAGTTTGAAATAATCTTTAATCAACGTATCTAAAGAACAATCGTTTGTATCATCGGCCGTTGAAATATGATTAATCGAATCAAAATTTGATTTACGATTCTTGCAGGTTTTATACTGATGCAAACCTTTCTTTAAACATTTACGGCAAACTTTGTTGTCTATAGCCCACTGCCAACGGTCGTCCAAGGAGAGAGATTGAAAATTTTTGCAATCGCTTATTTCATGTTTGCCTAAATTACAGTATTTGCATACATTAGAACTTTTTTGTTTAGTAGGCGAATCTGAAGAGGTGGTTGCATAAATTTTATCTTTGGTCGGTTTGACAGATTGACTTTGTTGATTTTTATTGACATGTAAATATGTCGACTCTGACAAAATAAAACCGAATTTAATTTGTAAATTTGCCTCGTATTCAAGAAACTCTGACAAAATTTCCAATTTAAATTTACCACAACCGATTCTTGTTGCAGCAAAGTCAGCCCACCTAGACCTGAGAAGTGGTGTTAATTTGCCAATTATTGTATTGACTAGTTCAGGGGCTGCTAGATATTCTGGTAGGTTAAGAAGTCGAATTACTTCTACGCAATTACGAATGCGGCAAGCAAAAACATTGAGCTCCCGCGGGGCCTCATATGCAGCGAGCCTCGGAAGACTACGTACAAGTGCTAATTGCTGGAGCACAATATACTCGGGTTGAGCGAACCTTGTTTCAAGAGCCTGGATGACATGCTCCGGGTCTGCGGCGGATATAAGAAGCATCGCGACTGCCTCCCTCGCCGGGCCTTGAACGGCGGTGGCGATCCTTGCCATGTTGTCACTCGTAGAGAAATTCTCTTTGGAGTGATCATAGGCTTTCTTGAAGGGAAGCCAGTTCAGAACGCTGCCGTCAAACTTAGGAAGATCTCTTACCCTTGTATTCTTCTTACTCAGGTCCGCGATGGCGTTGGCGAGTAAAATAAAGTTATCTTGTGTACCTACAGTTTGCTTATGACTTTTATTTCTGTATAAATTAGAATTCTCATTATAGTATTGTGTACCTAACCCTGGTGCATGTAAAGTAGTGTTTTGTAGTTCACCGCCACAATATGGATCTGACACTTGCGCCGTGGCGACATCTCCGGCTTTGGGCACGGTGACGCCTCTGGCCTCCGGAATAGCAAATGCAGAATCTTGAGGCGGAAAACGCAACGCTGTCGCGGCTATCTGGCATGCGTCGCCAGGGTTCGCATTAATTATTGTAGCCCTGTCAAAGGGATGTACTGGATTAAAGTGTTCTGACTCTACATTATTATCATGAGAAGTGACTAACCAATTGTCAATGCTATCCATTTTAGACGTCCCTGAGGAGCTGCAAGCAATAGCTGCTAGCTCAGCTTCGAGTTCTAGATCTGCGAGCGCCTTTTCTTTCTCTAGCAGTAGTCGAGCGTGCTCAACTCTGGCAGCCAATTCTCGAGCTTTAACCGTACTTCTTGAGCATGCGCTTGATTTCGTAAATGATCTCGTCACATTTGTATGCGCAGCTGTTCTGTTTCGGTCTACTTTATCCGACAACACGTTTGAGGCGAGAGGCAAATTCAGTGCAATGGTGTGAGGTATGCTAGACAACGCAGGTACTTGGGCACCAGAAATAGAGGCGCTATCTTGATGTAGAGCACTATCACAAGGCACTGTATTTGATGGTAACTCGCAAATATTCCTTTTCCTTTTGATTTCTAATGAACGAGCTCTAGTTTGCATAGGCATTTTTTTTACCAAATTACTTCTGACACCACAATGTTGAGGATGGCAAAGGAAAATGAGGAAAATTATTATCAATACGTGTTGTTGGTACGATTTATTTTAGAGACTGGTGTTTTTTGACAGTGATTTGGAATATAAAAAAGAATAAGAACTGAGAATTTAAAATTGATGGCCGAAAAGGTTTACTTACGCTGGTGGTTGCCAACAATGGCCGACTTATTAGTTATACTGTACGAGGGTAGTAGAGTTCCGTAGCAAAATGAGATTTCTTCTTCCTCCTTCTAGACCTACCTCAAGAATGGTATGAATGATTCAATGCACCATGAACGGTAAAAATGTGAATAGAATTTGAAATTTTGGGATTACAATGACTTAATTATTAAAATTAATTTATGTTTATTTATTAATAATGTATATATTTACTATAGCTAATTACATAACACTCAAGAACAGCATAAATATTCGATTATACATACAGAGAGGTAGGGCGCATCAAAGTAGCCCGTCTGGGGAAGTACCTCCACCTCACAGAAAACCGCAGCCAAATAACTGCTCCGTAGAGGATTGTTGAGATTTTATTGGAATTAAATGTCAAAGTTTTCACAAATATTTCATAATCTCGACTACTGAAGTGAAATGTATAGTGAGTATACGATGTACTGGGTCAGAAAGGAAGGAAGTACGTGAGAATGTTACACAGGTTGCTTAGTACTATATAGAGAACTATAAAGGATATGTTTACACACAAGCCGACCATTTAATCTCATACTTGAATTGCGGGTGATCCCCCGGCGTTAAGCGAGTGAGACCAATATATCTTTGATTTTCTTCAAAAACGCACGAGTGACGCCCTGCGAGTGTTTCATAAGATATGGTAATTGCTTACCATCAGACAGTCGCATGGTACCTTGGAGCTATTAAAAAATATTTTCATGGTATACAACACAATATGTTCGCGAACAAAGAAAGGTTGTACCGAAGGTTCGTCGTGTTTGTGTGTTCATCGGGCGTGATGCTCAGCAATGCGTGATAATTTAATTTCCACATTCGACATTTTCATGATCCGTTCGCACGTAAGCAGGTCGCAGGTCGCAGGTCGTCGTTATACTCGCGGAGGAAAGTAAACACCCGCCGTGGGCACACGGCATGGAGTCACAGATGTGGCGCGACCGTTGGACATCGGGACAAACGATTTGGACGACGACGACAGTTCGGTTGCAAATATTATGTCTTTACATATGAGATTGGCGTTCTATATGGAAAAAGTAAAACGAAAAAAACATATGAAATTGTATATTTAATTAATATCAAATTATGTACCATTGTTTGAAGACGATTTGGACTTAAAACGTCCCATCGAAATTGAATTTTTGTCTAAATTGCGAAAAAAGTGGTTATCTGTTGGAGCAAGCAAGACCTGATCTGAATGATGGGTGCCGGAGACATTCCGATCGCTGCTCCTCTAATTTAGCGACCGTCTGTCGTGAAGTGTGAGGTCCAGCGTTGTCCCGAAGCAGCAGTGGGCTAGAGCAATTGACCAGTCTCAGTTGTTGAATAGCGAGCTTTTCCCTCATGGTTTGCAATTGTTACCAATACAGATCAGCCGAAATCGTCAGGCCAGACTTAAGAAGCTGTAGTGTATGACACCAGCACTGGTCCACCAAACACCCATCAGTAGGTACCTTTTTCTGAGTCAACTTTCGCTTGGGCCGATTGTCGTAGAGGATACATTTTTCATCACAAGTAACAATACGATTCAAAACTCCGTCGTTATTGTGACGGTTGGTGACAATGCGTGTTCGTCGGTGTGCTTCACTCAATTCATGCGGTACCCATTTCTCGAGCTTTTTCACTTTTCCAATTTGTTTCATGATGTAAAGCTATTTTGTCACTCACACCGAAGCCTGCCGCTAACTCTGACGTGGTTTGCGATGGATCTGCTTCCACGATCAGCTTTAATTCTTCGTTGTCAACTAGGGTTTCCGGCCGTCCACGGAGTTTGTTCTGTAGATCAAAATACTAGAGCGAAAACGTTGGAACCAAAAACGTACCGTGTTTTCTTTTGCAGTACCTTCCCCATACACGTCATTAATCCTTCGATCTGTTTCTGCAACGTCGGTGCCACTGGTGGTGGAACTCGTGCTCGTAAATAACGAGATATTTTAAGTATTCCATATTATGAATACACAATAAATACACAAGCCTAAATTTGAATTTAGAATTCCTAACAAAACACCAGATATTTGAGATCAAAGTGGTCAATTTCATATGTAAGGATCTAATATTACAGTTTTCAGCTTAGCTGGCAGGGATCGCGGAATTCAAGCTGAAGGGTTTACATTATAAAACCGAGTTGAACTTCCATTATTTGGAGTTCACCTTTTCTTCTGAGATGTGCGGAAATTGAACTTCAGTTTACTTAGCAGCGATAGTGGCGAGCTCTCAAAGTGGCTTGGGATGGCTACCAATAGTGTGAAGGGGTCGTGTTGAGAACACGCGCGCGGCCGGCAGTGCTGGCGTCACTCACAATATTTATCTGCGACAAGAAGCCCTCGTCTCCGCCCACACTGGTCGGCAAACAATACACGCTGCGATATTTACTGAGGGGCAGGCAGATTAGACTGGACCCGGAGAGTTGGATAGTTCTCGCGAGTAAGGTAAGCTCAGTGGCTTTAGTTTTAGGGTTCCGTAGTAAACGAGGAACTCTTATAGTTTCGCCATGTCCGTCTGTCTGTCTTTTATTTTTTTTTGTACTACGTCGGGAGGCATACAAGCATACGGCCCACCTGATGTAAAGCGAGTACCGTAGCCTATTAACGCTAGTAATATATTAAGTATCACTCGTGCGATGCCTCCTCTGCTGCTTACACAGCAACTCCTTGGGAGTTTACTGGTGACCTCACTCACACGCAGGAACACAATAACCCTCTAGTGAGTTGTTACTTGGCTGCGGTCTTCTGTGAGGTGGAGACACTTCTCCAGACGGGCTGCTTTGAAGCGCCTTACCTCTCTTGTCTGTCCGTCTATCCGCGGCCTAGCTCAGGGACCCTTGATACAGAAAACTGTAGTTTATCATGTATATACACATGAACTAAGATGACAAAGTGGTAGATTAAAATATTGAAAAAAAATTTTTTTGTTTGTCACCCCTACACGTAAAGCGGGGATGAATTTTTTATTCACGCCCATCCCATGGAGTCGTTAGATAAGTTTTTTAAAACATGGCGGGCGTGGGAAGATCATTGTTCGATATAGTGATCCGTTTGCGAAATATTTATTGTAAAAGTACACATTTTTGTTAGACTCAAGTGTTTTCATTAATCTTATAGAAGTCAACCAATTATAGGCGTTATATTTAGGCGCTTGTGCGTTCTGGATCTGAATAGTCGTAGATTTTATTCCCACTTTGTGTATATCTTTGGATATTAAGTTACATTATTTAAATAGGTATAGTTATAAGTAGTAAAGTATAAATAAAAAAGTTATAGTAGCATTTAATAGTTACTGACACGGCACGATTTTTGAATGTATGTATAATTACGTTACGATATTTGACAAGTGCTCAGTAACTTTGTTTTGAATGTTTTGAAAAAATAAATTCAATAGGCTCGATTTCGTATTATTTTAGGCAACTAACTAATTTTTCCGCAAGCAAGAAAAGCGAAACAAACACGGAACCCTACACTGTGCGTGGCCCGACATGCACTTGGCCGGTTTTTTATTAATAACGTTTTAATGCGCGCCGATATTGCACTTTTTGATGAGCTCGAAAGCGGAGTGGTTAGTGATGCTATTTTGATACCAAATCTCGTGAGTTCCATTCCCACCACGAGAAACATTTGTGTGTATGAACACGTCTGTTTGTTTTGATCTAGGTGATTCTAAGAGATCTCTCTTAAGATCACCTAGACCAAAGTCTAGGATCTTTAAGAGAGGGCGCATCAAAGTAACCCGTCTGGGGAAGTATCTCTACCTCCAGAAAGTCGCAGTCAAATAACAACTCTCTGGAGGGTTGTTGTGTTCCTGCGTTCCTGCAGATGAGGCGTGGTGTGAATGATACTTAATATATTACAATAATTTATAGTCTACGGTAACCGCTTTACATCAGGTGGATCGTATGCTTCCTGACGATGTACAAAAAAATTAAATTTTAGTTTGTGTTTATACGTATGTTGTCGTGCAGTCGGCGGCCGTCGTACGCGAACAGTGCTCGCCGTGTGTTGGTATGTTGTGCTGCCCGTATTTAAAATCAAATGTGCTTCGTTTGTTCACTAGTACGATTACAACAACTCTACTAAAACGTGTGTGAACAAACACGGCACGCCGCCGCGCGCCCTTCGCTGCGACATATTCGACAAGTGTCGAAAATGATAGCATTGGAAAGCAAGTCAATGATTACAGTTTTCTTTATACTACGACAGATAGCAAACGAGCACACGGTCCGCCTGATGTAAAGCGCTTAGTTGCCTATGAACACAAGCAACAAAAATAATGTCGCTAGCGCGTTGCCACCTCCGCTGTCAACACGGTTGTCCTCATTTTCTGGTAACTTCACTCACTCGCAGGAACACAACAACCCTCCACGGAGTTGTTATTTGGCTGCCGTCTTCTGTGAGGTGGAGGTACTTTCCTTTCGGGCTAATGTCGTGCCCTACCTCTCTTTCGCCAGAGCCTCGTCTATTGATAAGCAGGTTGTACCACGTGTAGATGAGGTTGGCTTTGGCTTTAAAGTTGACATTGAACCACTTACAGCCCAAGACCCCGGTTTTCTCTATTACCAACTTGGTTGTATTACTGTGGCTATTCTGTGTCGCATTGCTCGCAGACAGGTCGTCACTTCCATGGACGGTTGATGCAAAAATCGAGGAGTGACTGACGTCGTCACATTGCGAGTAGACTCGTGTCCAGTACAAAATACACCACCACATCAACCCTCACTCATCCCACTGCAGGGACACGGGTCTCCCTTCAACCAAAGGGGTTTAGAGGATACTCCACCACGCTGCTCAAATGCGGATTGGCGGTGGCCAGTGTTTTCAAGCCGCCCGAGGGCCACTGACTTAGCTTAACGACTGTCATCTATCGACAACAGCCGGGACCGACGGCTTAATGTGCCCTTCTAAGCACGGAGAAACTCGAGATAGATATCTGTCTCCATACCCGCGTGTTTGCGAAAATTGTCGGACAAATATTGTCGGACAAATTACACAGCGCCACCTAGCCCCAAAGTAAGCGAAGCTTGTGTTATGGGTACTAGACAACTGATAAACATACGTAAATACATTTTTTTTGTAAATACATACTTATTATACATAGAAAATACCCAGACCAAGACAAACAGACATGTTCATGCACACAAATGTTTGTACTATGTGGGAATCGAACCCACGAGCGTTGGTGTCAAAGTAGCGTAACAACGCGTTTCATCACTGCGCCACCGAGCTCGTCCGCTCGACACCATCGAGCTCCATAAAATACAGCATTCCTTAAATAATTAGTTAAAGCAGTTACCGTAGCCTATTAACGTTTGTAATATATTCAATTAAAGTATAAATATTTTGATTAAATAAATATGTTACATCTGGGAAAAAATAGCTTTAATTTTTCAGTACAAATCGGCAATTTCATAGTTTAACCCTTAACTACACAAACTAATTATCTCTAAGGCTAAGGTTTAGTGTGCACAGACGCTTGGGAGCTATATACTATTTGGAATCGGTATAACGTATTTGCGGAAGGTATTCACGAACCAGAAATAATGTTCGATACAAATATTTTCAAGGGACAAATTCCCAGCGTGCTTGGAAATTGTTCCGAGAGCTAGATTTATAAAACATTCAATTTTTTATATAATTCCGAAGGCATGAGTACTTTACCTATACAGCTTACTGTAGCTATGTTTACCACAAGAATGAATTATAAATGGGGGTTTTCTCGTCGTCATCTCGCTGCCGTTATAGCATCTTTTTATCAGCTACTCGTACCTCGCAAGAACACGGTCTAGGTATGAGGGATTATTTTAAATCATCACTTCAGCTCGTATTCGGCCATTGCTGAATATAGGCTTCTACTCTGGAGAGTCATTCGCCTCGATCCTGTGCCTCCTTCCATTGACCGACGTTGTATAAAAAAAAGAAACCGGTCAGGGTTACGCAGGAGAGTTGTCCGAGCGGAAAACGCCTATATAAATATATACTACTCGTATTTGCGATGATTGGAATCCTGGAGATAAAAACGCTATCGCCTGCACCACAGCCAGTCACAACGTCAGCTATGCTTTGCTGTTTGTAACCCTTAATATACTTCCGTTGGATAATGTCGGTGGAATGTCTCAGTGGAGTTATGGGAGTTGAAATTTTTAACGTTATTTTGAGTGACATGAGGTGCCTTAAAGTATTTATAAACTCTATGGGATAATTGGTCGCATTTTTCTGTTCCATGACTATGTACATAGATAATAAACTTGCTTCTCCGGTGTTCGCGAATTCGCGATGAGTGCGGTCCGTAACTGCCCTCGGCAGGGCCGGGCCAAAGTCGGAATCAAACGTCGAATGGACCCGGTCTCGATCGCTACGCCAGGCTAAATTACGGGCACTACTTTCGGCCGTGTTACACAGCGCTAGTGTGGGGAGACAAGCTGGCCAGCGGGGTTCAGGGATCCGCCCTAATAGACTACTTAAAAAATGAAAGGAAGTTAGCTTACCAATATTGAAGTACACTTAAAGTTTGTTGGCGGTTGGCGGGTGAACCGAAGCGGCGTACCGGCCGGCCAGCTGAAAGTACGTAGCACACAAATTTTCTCACCAGCCAACAGCACGATACAACACAAGTGAATAATGTATTCCACTACACAACGCGTACACAAATTCGAATTCAGAAAGTCAACCAAAACTTGCAACGGTCGCGAATATAACACTACTAAAAATTGCTCGGATTTTCGAAGTATCCATCTTTCACGTCTAAGCTGAATAAAAAAAACAATAGAAAATCGAAAATCAAATGTTGCACATTTTTTAAAAGAAAAACCACAGGTGTCTTGTGAAAAAAGTTTCACTCGAAAATCTCACACCATGCAGGTTTGAAGAAAATTAATGTCAATTCAAAGCATCTATTACTATAAGACGGCAATTTCATACTATAACCCTTAATATAAACGCACATCGTGAGTTGTCTCTCAAAATATCATTTCAATTTACTTGTGTATCTGTCTTCGCCAATTTCCAGCAGCGGGTTAACTTGGGTTATGTTACAATTACGAATAACATTGGCTTTGTCACTGGTTCTATAAATATCGCGTAAAGTTGTTTCAGCAAGTTTTAAATCAATTGGAATTTTAAACATCGTGTCAGTTGTTTTGCTTCCAGGTAATAATGTAACGTGTTTGAGGGATTTTCAGATTCTAATATTGAAAATGGTTGGTGAAAGTTAACGGCAGGATAATTATCATACATTCGAAATTTTCTAAATTCATCCGGTTATAGAAAATTGCCACCCGTTTGTCGTAGTAACGTACACGTAGAACGTAGACGGTTCAATTAATTTGTAATATATGTATAACTAGCTATTACCAGTGGTTTCGCTCGCATGGTCAAAAAAACAAAGCGAGTTTTCCTGTGGAAGTAAGATTCTTTGCTACGGTAAAAGTAGCCTATGTCACCGTCGAGCCCTCCATGCAAAATAAATCTCCATACAAAAAAAACAGCAATACGTCGCTTCGTTTTGATTTGACAAAAGGGCTAACCGACAACCAGGGGGAGGCTTTATACAAAAGTGGTCTGCGTGGGTACCTCTGTCTCAACTATTTATACCGCCAAGCAGCTATATTTATATAGCTGTGTTCCGGTTTGAAGGGTGAGATATGGCAGAGAAATTATTGGGTACTGTGACGAAACAGCATTAGGCTACAAGATTGGCAGCGCACGAGTAACATCCCGGTAGTGTTGCGAGCGTCAATAGACTGCGGCGACCGCTTACCATTTAATGCGGGCCGCATGCACTTTTACATTAATTACGTACGAATGGTAAAGTTACGAACCCCTCTAAGACATTTGGACTTTATTACTCTATGAGTTCTATGATTCTCTACGTTTGAGATCTATTTCCACAGGAGCCTTGTCCGGAATAAAAGTGACACTGTTTTAACTTATTTATACAAAAATAGATGATATTGGTAGTTGATATCGTAATCCTAGCAGCTTCACATTTCAATAACAACATGCTTCTGTAGACAATATTATAAGACCGATTACTTTCGACGGACACATACAAATTTCGGGCACTGGAAACTAGGGAGCAATCCACATAAACTTGACTAATGGTGGGGAATCTCTGGGTAAAGCAGAGTTTTCGCGAAGGGGTCATCCCCCAGGAACACAAAACGTTGCCTTTTTCTGCCGGTGATGTGTTCCTCTGACACGTTAAAGCGTCCATCCATATTTAGTACGATTCAAACATCTAAACATCCTAACTATCCCACAGGAATATATCACCGGGATAAAAAGTAGCCGATATGTTAATCCAGTACCTAGTCTATCTATCTACCAAATTTCATCCAAATCCATTTACGCGTTGAGGCGAACAAACATCCACTTATTAGGGTTCCGTACCCAAAGGGTAAAACGGAACCCTATTACTGAGGCTCCGCTGTCCGTCCGTCCGTCCGTCCGTCTGTCACCAGGCTGTATCTCACGAACCGTGATAGTTAGACAGTTGAAATTTTCACAGATGATGTATTTCTGTTGCCGCTATAACAACAAATACTAAAAAATCGGCCAAGTGCGAGTCGGACTCGCGCACTAAGGGTTCCGTACTATTATCTATATAAACGTCAAAAAAAAATCACGTTTGTTGTATGGGAGCCCCCTTAAATATTGAATTTATTCTATTTTTTAGTATTTGTTGTTATAGCGGCAATAGAAATACATCATCTGTGAAAATTTCAACTCTCTAACATACAGCCTGGTGACAGACGGACGGACGGATGGACAGCGGAGCCTCAGTAATAGGGTTCCGTTTTACCCTTTGGGTACGGAACCCTAAAAATAGAATAAAATAAATATTTAAGGGGGCTCCCTTACAACAAACGTGATTTTTTTGCTCATTTTTAGGGTTCCTTCCGTCCGTTCGTTTGTCACCAGGCTGTATCTCATGAACCGTGATAGTTATACAGTTGAAATTTTCTCAGATGATGTATTTCTATTGCCGCTATAACAACAAATACTAAAAAATAGAATAAAATAAATATTTAAGGGGGCTCCCATACAAGAACGTGATTTTTTTGCTCATTTTCGCTGGATATTGATAACGGCAACAGGTAGACGCTTGAAATATTCACAGAATATTTAGTTACATATTCACTTTAAGAATAAATAATTAAATTAAAATAAAACAAATATTTAAGGGGGGCTCCCATACAACAAACGTGTTTTTTTTGCCATTTTTATAGATAATGGTACGGAACCCTTCGTGCGCGAGTCCGACTCGCACTTGACCGGTGCTGGTGTTGTAATAATAGCGACATCGTCTACCTTTCGAGTCAGAACGCGTACTGAGCACTCAACGCCTCGCACATTCGCTAGCCAGCACACATCTCTGCTACACAGTACGCAAGGACTTCCTACTTGGCGTTCATAAGCTACATACTCGGGAGTATGTAGCTTATGAATGCCAACGGGATGTGTCTAGAGATTTCTAGATCGGTTTTTTCTCGAGACTTAGTGGCTCAGGACTCTAATCATTAAAAGTCCCTAGAATGCAGCCGTACCCCGTCAAGTCGGTCAACTCCCCGCCGGGCACCCCGTGTGTCGTGATTATTTTCTGGCTGTAGATGCTATCAGGCTCGCCACGGCCCTCGGCGGCCATCACGTTTTACGGTCGTCGCCGCGGCTGTAAACTCCGCGCTCGTCGCCCAGCCCTCGGCTTCATAACAGCAATGACCCGCTCGTGGAGTGTGGTCGTCACATTTACCATCACGATAATTTGAGAGCTCGCGTGTGTGAAGTAAGTAATTAGTTTGATCTAGCTAATACGTTTTATGTAATGTCTACGACCACGCATATTTCTATAATATTTAGCTGAGGTTTAGTCCTAAGGGCAGCTGTAATACTGGTCGGACTGTAGTGCATATACGTATACCAGGGTCAATACTCTGCGTTTTATGTACAACAATATAAAATGAAATCAGGAAGGCTATATGTTTGTTTAAACTCAATCTATAACCAAAATAAAATCAATCTATCAATCAATCTTTTTACGAATTATTTTAAAAACCAAGTTCAATACATGTTTCGTTATTTTTTAATATTAACTTAATTTTGTAATATTTTCAAATCCTGATTTAACTTTTATAGTATAGACTTCTTCAATACCTCAAATACGTTAATTTCATTCCTGACTCACTTACGACTGAATGTGTACTTTTTAAAGATCTACAGTGCTGAGTACAAGGTAGAATTTGATCACAAATAACAATAAGCAACGACATTTGCATTTTCAATCTTCAATATTTTTTTATTGGCAATCAATCATAAATTTATGTAAAATGGAGGCACGAAGGGGAGGCCGGTCGGACATGAAGCGCGCCGTACGCGTCCGGTATTGGTTTATTCAGGTGCGAAACGACGCCGCGCCCGCCGCACTCGTCGCGCCCGCCGCGCCCGCCGCGCTCGTTGTACTCGTAATAAAAAAACCGGTGTGCTAGAATGAAGGGCGTGTGCGTAAGGAAATGTAGATGGTAAAAAAATTAAGGCCGAGCAAAATTAAAAAAACCTAATCCATTTAACTAAAAGTTACTCTCTTACAAAGAATAATGAAACCCAGTAGGGGTATACGAGTACGTCGCCAAATTTGCAAGCTAATAACGCTTTCACCGTTATAATAAAAGATCTCATGTTGAACGAAGCCCTTAAGGCGTAACTTAATAAGCCGTTACTCTACAAATCTTATATCTGGGCTCAAAAGTATGGCTCGGTGGTTTAACACAGATCAGATTTGTAATAAGTAATTCCCGATTACACCTTTTAATGATGTGTCGGGGATCGACCAAATCACACTTTTTGACCAGGAAAAAAAAGAAAGACGCAGCCTTGCGTTCTCACAAGTCGTCATCATCACCAGAGCGTTATTCCCGGTCGCCTCCTCCGCTCTCGCTTCGGAGCCCAGAGTTAGCTTTCCGGTTTTTACACCTCCACTTCACGCAGAATTCGGCATCCCTTATAGTGAGACCATTGGCACGCATGTGGCACGGCTAGACATTTGTTCCACGTAACTTGCTAGTTTCCGTAAGGCGTGACCGTACCAGCGAAGGCGACACTCTACTATATTTCTGACAAGAATGTTGCCGCAAATGCGGGAGTTCCTTCCGCGGTCCTTCCGCGTTTCTTCGTACATCTAGCGCAGTATATTCATCTCCGTGATACGCAACTCCTGAAAGTGATGCCCAAGTACCGGCCACGCTTTGCAGTCACAGGACAGGTCTAATAGGTCTAATGATGGATTTAAGCCTGTCCTTTCAGCTTAATTCATTTCAGGGTCACAAATGACACCAGCCATCTCACGCGACTTGGCTCCAGCCGCTGATATGCACGCCTTGACGTCGTAATCGATGTCCCCGGACGCGCGGAGGACAGATCCGACATACCTCCTCCAGTCCGTGCGCTCGACCGTGTCTTCGCCAATGCGTATGGGTACAGGCTCAGAGATACTGCAGACCAAGTATTAGGTTGTTCTCAAGCGACACTCTTCAAGCATTCACTCACCGATTGACGGTAAAATGACATAATGAACAGGGCCCTTCCAATCCCACCAAACACACTGGCTCACCTTATTGTGAGTTAATCCGGGTTTCGCTATAGTCTGCGGAGCTTGATTACACTTTGAGCATGATCTTTTGTACACGTTCATGTCGTAGGTAATCCTCTTTTCGTCACCAGTGATGAATCTTTTCTAAAACGGTTCGGTTTAATTATGTGTCAATAGACGAACCACCACTTTTGAAACATAACGACACTTTTGATACAACTAAGACGAATGCCGTAGAATACCTCAAAATAAAAGGCAGATAAAACAGAACGAACAAACATGCGATCATCATAATTTACAATTGGATGCTTGCCGAGTACGCGAGGGAAGATGTCATCTACCTTTAACAAATCTAATTAGTAAAATATTAGCCGTGCCACAAAAAAAATTGATTGCTAGCGCCTTTTGTAGAGAGAGATTATACATACTGACAAGATTATTAAAGATATTAGCAGCTGCCCCCCTTTAGAGAATTCAGATATTGATGATTTTACTAAACTGACTTCAACCTGAGTGAAATTGGTTGTACTAACGCGGAAGACATGAAAATAGATTTATTCGATGATAAACCTGTATTATATAGACCTTACCGCTTGTCACACTCTTAAGAGAGCAATTGAGGAAAATCATCGACGATTTTTTATATTTTTGCTGATTAATTATAGAATTGCATATACTTCAGTTTTTATTTATTACAGTTAAATCAAGAATTAATATCTTTTATTATGTTATTCATATCATTATTTAAGTCCTTGTCTACCTAGTCCGGCCATAAGTTCTGTAACAAATGAATATGTATTTAGTTTGTATGAAGTAATGTAATCTTAATGTAACTTATATGCACATATTTATGGAATACTCAGCAAAAAATAATATAAACGATTTTATTATAAATGACCACCTTTTGCTTTTATACAGACCTTTAATCTGTCTGGCCACGAATTAATGGATTTACGCATTGTTTAATGGGAAATTTAGCCGCTGCTTGCTTCAGAGATTTCTTAAGAGACACAATATCGGCGTGTCGTTTCGAGCAGGCATTGTCTTCTAAAACTGATCATAATTCGTAAAGTTAAATTCGTCTAAAGGGTTAGGCGATGGCCAGTTTTCAGCTCCTATAAAGTCCTTTCATGCCTTGTAGCCAAGTGCAGAGTCCTCACTATACGTTAGCTGAAGTCTTCACTCTTTTTTCACAAAAATGAAGCTTTGTCATTCCTTGATACGATGGGGTTTCGGTGAATTCTGGCTTTAACAGTATTAACAGCCTTTGTAGTTCTAACAGCACGCGGTCGCCCCGATCTTTTATGGTCTTCAACAAAGGAAGTATTGGTATATCTGTACTACTATGATATACGAACATACGGCTGATATCAAGCTTTTGAAGTGTCTTGAATGTGACCGCTGATTTTATACCCACATTGTGTAAAGCAATCACTGCAATCCTATTTTTTTAACACCCTATTTCATATTGTAATTTGATAATAAATACAAAAAAATTGGCGGGAAACCGAAAGAAGCTTTTAACATAATAAACGCGTTCCATATTCAAAATAATTAAAGAGCTGCAGAAAAGAAAGTTTGTATATAAGAGTATTTATGGCCAGACTAGTTATATCAATCAGACATCATTACGAAACGTCAGCAAAAAGAGTGTAATAAAGAAAAGAGTATTGCTGAGTCGGGTTTCATTTATTGTATCGTTTCAATAATAATAATATAATGAACACAATGGTGCTAACGTAGTAGATTTATCTTTTTGAAACCTTCTTTGATCTTCAATTTATCATTCAATACTTGTATAAAAAAAGATTTTAATCATCAGTACTCAGTACTTGACATTTTTAAACTATCAGTGGTCTCTAAGTGTTCGTTTTCAGGTGCAGTCATGTTACTTGTGACTATACTCTATGGTGTAAAAGCCTGAGATGGAGTTTGCATGCGTTTTCTATTTTTTTACTTGGATTTACATAAATAGTTTTATCTTTCATGTTTATCTTTTAATTTGTGTTGTTTACGAGGTCAAGAGGTAGATGATGTGGAGTGCTTAATGAATTTATCATATTTTTCGTAGTTTCTCGTCATTCTACTATTTATGTTAATAGAACGTAATCTTTATGCATTATATGTTATTTTGAAATTAAACTGTTTTTAACGGAAGTCGCAGGAAAGACAGTCTTTCCTGCGACCATGGACGCTGCAAAGCGTTCGAAACGTCAGGTTTCAACAAAATAAATAAAACACGCGATACTTCCGTTAAAAATAGTTTAATTTGAAAGTGTAACAATCGCGAAAACCTAAGACAATAATATGTTATTTTTCAGGATACCGAGCCGTAGTCAATTCGTAACATCACATAACATAGTTATTTTTTTATTTTTTTAACTTACTCATATTTTGCATCTGCATATTCACCCCGAGTCCCTTGCGGCGTAGGCAGAGGGTACCGAGGATGCAATTGTAGAAACTCGGTCATTTGAAGTAGTAAGACGCGACTGAGGTGCACTCGCTTCTTTGACGTCCATAGCATTTGTCGTGTACGTCTGACTGAGGCTGACATGGTGTCTGCATCTTCTAATAAGACACGACCAATTTGGTCGTGGTCAAAATATTTTCACTAACATTATAAGGGACCAAAATTAAATTTACTCTCAGAGAATCTAGTTTAAATGATAATTTAAACTAGATTCTGCGAGAGTAAATTTGAAATGTACAGTACATAAAAAAATGTACATTAAACCACCTCTCTTGACGATGTTAAAATGACGCAGCGTCTTTTTCAACGAAATTCATAAAAGATAAATGAAATTGTGTCAGGAAAATACTAACACATTACAAATTTTCGTGATCTCATATTTCCAAAAAGCCTCATACAATTGACCGCAGGCTGTGGCGCCGCGCACACTTCAACGATTATATTCGACCTTGTCGTGAGCCGAGAGTAACCGAGTGTTATCTGTTGAGAGTGACACGCGGAGGGTCGTGCGTCGTCTGCGAGCCGACCGCGGTCGACATCGCTGTACATTCGACAATTATCAACACGAGCTTTAAATAAAATGTAACCTTTATTTAAATATGTTCCCACACCATGTCACGTTTTAAAATTATATACTTATTTTGCTGGAAAAACTGAAAAGTTTAAGAATAATTTCCATATTTAAAAAATATAAAACATACAGATAAATATAAAACCGTATAATTATAGATTATTCGTCGCTTTTACTGATAAATAAGGAAGATATATTCTATATTTATCCATAAAAGTGAGAAGCGATTGATTATCGCAAACTGAAACACAATATTCACGGAAGAACCATGGATATTAATATTGTCTATAACTAAACTATTGTCTATACTCGCAGGGGTATACAAACAAACAAATATACAGGGTTTATAAAAAAACAACAGCAATTTTAACAAATCCATGAACATTGCTACAAAACAGGCGAATAAGAAACATTGTTATTTGACACTGTAACTGCCACGTGGGATTGACTTTTATAAATAGACATTTCCACGAGGAGCTTGTCCGTCGTTGTATATTCCTGATGGTTCTGATTTACATAATGTCCAAATGAGTTGTCTGTTTGCCATCTGCTCTCTATTTGATAAACAAAGCTCGCCTCACCGTCGCTAGGCCTTTTAAATTAACAGCCAGTGAATAATTTTGCTATCAGTGGCACGTTGCTGAAATATTATAAATTCACGAAAGTTTGTTTGCTACTAAAATGCGATAACGGACCAAATTGAGTTTAATTGAAGGGTATTCGATTCTGTGAAAATACACTAAACTAAATTAAACTGGCTGTTAGACTTAACACAGAGACCACACCAGAAAATATATGATGTATTATAAACATGAGATCCATGTTTTAATAGTCGGATTCTATCAAACTCCACTAAATAACTTATATAATATAAATAAAGAAATTATTATTATTATTATTATTATTATTATTAAATATTCAAATAATTATGTATACCTTTATGTGAATATCATTTACTTTCTGTGATCAATCCGAGGTTGGGGTCAAACCTCAAGTCTTTCGAGGAGATATTTTCTGACGTGATACTCGTATTTGCATCACATATTTAGAGCTAAAAATTCGATGTCTTTTAAGAACGGCTTTATATTATTTCACACGCCATTTTGAGTAATTACAGTAAGGATAGTTATTTTTTTTGAAAATTCTCTGATAATTCCTGAAATCCATAAAAAAATATTTCCTCTTAGCGATGATTGTCCATAACAGTATAATATAATCTTTTTCTATAAGAATCGGCCCAAGAAATGATCACTGCGGCATACCAATGTTTGCATGTACGCCTTCAGATTCCACACTGTTGATAGAAAATAAAAGGAAAGAGAATTCGTAATCCTTGGGTCGTGCATACGTCTGTTACGCGACCGTTTGTATTTCTTCTATTATTGAAGTTATACTTCTTTAGGCGCGTTATGAAAAAATGATGAGAGTGGAATTTTAAGATGCGCGCGCATCACAGTAACACAAAAGTTACAGGTTGAAGTTGCCCGCTAAACGGCCGGAGTAGCCATGGCAACGGCGGCGGCATGCATCTACGTTCGTACAGGATTGTACCAAATCGGTACCGGAGGCGCACAAAGTACTTTAAACCAAGTGCTAATTGTGCTTATATACTTTTTCAAGTGCTCCAATATAATTGAGGTTAACTATCCGTATGTATTATTTATTGATATAAATTAAAATATTATTATTTAATAATGCCAAAGAAGTATAACTTCTCACGCGCGTACATGAGTATACGCACCCATTTTTTTTGTTATTTATTTTCAGATTTCAATTTAAAATGGTCTCAACACATCGTTACTCTTCGCACTTATCGAGTTGCATTGCTGGTGGTTTGGTTAGGCAAGAGAAGTGGCTATACAAAAAGTCCTTACAAATTCACACAATAACGATTCAGCGTAAAGGTAGTTATGCTCTAATATTGTTATGCCTGTCACCGTAAAATAAATTAATGTTACGTTTATAACTCTTACTAGAAGTTGTGAACATGCAATTTAGGAGGAAAAAATGATGCCCTTAAATAATTATGTTGTTATGTTCATAAACTATATGCCGCCTACTATTCCGAAATGCAGTAGATCCATTCCGGAAATCGTAATTTTCCAGCAAGATGGTTGACGGACTACTAAAAAAATCAAGTTAGATTTGTTGCGGGACGAGCTGTGAACGTTGTCGACGATTTCAAGATTCCAAATATATGGTACCGAGCCCTTAAATATAAGCAGAGACGTTGCTTACCTTTTCGTGTGTACCGATTGAACAATAAATAGGTTACGTTACGAGGAGCTGTTCGATACAATGGCCACAGCTTCATGATCACCACCGGGAGGAGCACATCGCCAGGGAGTTCATCACCATACAGTGAAACCACAATAAGAGCATACTGTGAAACATCACGGCGAGGTATTTCTTCTGAGACTCTTGTGGAATGAACTTTTAGACGAGATTTTTCCAATAAACTACAGTACGGGGGTCAAGTGGTGTGAAGGTGTTTTTCCAAGGTTCACAATGACAGAGTTATGGGCATAGTAATAACTGCTTATTATCAGGCGGACCGTACCTACGTTTGCTACCTTAGTGTGATACATAAAATAACACAAAAAATAAAATTCAGGTTAAAACCCTTGTATATTGATATCGATATAGAGTGCTGAGTGCAGAAATTGCAATCATTTACGAGTATGATCCGATTAAAAATTTTAACAAAGTAGTTTTTTAGCCTATTATATGACCAAATACGAGCAGTATTGGGCGAAATTTATTTTTAAGTAAATGTAGTTCATCAGCAGTGAGGGTCTCATAAATACTGAACGACTCGTTACTTCGTATCGATTGATGGGCCATTAAAACCATCTCTCTCTAAAACGACAAACACAACTTAAGGAATACTAAGTACAAGAATAATTTATGATTTGTAAATAAATAGTATGAACCAAACAAACACGGATTAATGATCATTGATATTTAAGCCCCAGTTCTCATAATGTCTGAGTTTACGTACCTATCGAAGCGAGCACAATAATACCTAACAATCTGCCTTTATTATAACAGCAGAAATAAATTACCCTCGTCCAAATTGCTCGCGATATTTACGCACCACGGGCACAACTTCACGGAGTTACGTCCATAATTACGCCCACTTTATTACGAGCCTCGTACAACGATAAATTTAACGCTTAGATACTATTATGTAATATAATAGGACGTTATGGTCATAATGTACGTGCGCCGCGGCGCGTCTGCCGCTCGCCGACGACTGCCAGCTTTTGGTGTGATTTAATGCTCGCCGGCTCCGGTGCTTTATGTTCGCATGCGGGCAGGGACTTGCTGAGGATGCTTCTCGTGTTATTGTCCCGAGAGATCTGAATCAATATGGACAGTACTGATCATTGTAGAGTGTTGGAATTCCGTGATGTATGGCGTCGACTCACCGAGTACCTTCGGTATATTATACGTATAATACTATTACTACTTAACCAAGAAAGGTAGTTCTTAGTATATTAATAAAACTTATGTGTACATATTTATGGAATTTTCAGTAAAAATAAAAATAAATATTCTATTCGAAATGGCCACCTTTGGCTTTGATACAGGCCTTTAATCTGTCTGGCCGCGACTCTATGGATTTACGCACTGTTTCAATGGGAAATTTAGCTACTGCTTGCTCCAGAGTTTTCTGAAGGGACACAATGTCGGCGTGTCGTTACGAGCAGGCCATGCCCTCTAAAACTGACCAGAATTTGAAGTCTAAGGTGTTCAGATCTGGGTTATACAAGGGCCAGTCTTCAGGTCTAAAAATGTCTCTAATAAAGTCCAGAACGTTGGTTTCGAGCCAGGCTTGGGTAGTTCGTGCCTTGTGACCAGGTGCAGAGTCCTGCTGGAAAGTCAAAAGGTACGGTACATTTTTAAAAAGTGGATTGCTAAGAGGTTTCACAACACGATCCAAGACAGTCTCTTGATACACATTTTTCATCCAAAGTGTTTGCTGTTTTAGTCTTCACTCCTTTTTCACAAAAATGAAGCTTTGCGATTCCTTGATAAGACACCCCACTCCAAACCAGATGCAAGATGATGACCACGTTGTACCTTTCCGACTACTGGGCTGGCTTCTTTAGAACTATGTGCGTACACTTTGTCATTTTACTTGTTGTACTGCTCTTCAATAGTGAAATTTTGTCATCAGTACAGAGGATATTTCTGTGCCTTTCATCGTATCAGGACTGTAGGCGATTTAATGGATCCACTCTGTTCAACTGCAGAAATATAGGGCATGCCCTGTATTTCGACGGTAAGCGCTGAGCTTCAGGTCTTGTTTTATTATACGTGAAAGGGTCCTAGCGGGAATCTTCTATTCTCGTCATAAGATTTTTTGTTTCCTAATGGGGTTTCAGCGCATTCTGCTTTTAACAGCGCGCGGTCGTCATGATCTTTTATGGTCGTCGCGCTACGCCCGGGGCGCCTACGTAGTGCTACGGTACGCGTTCCTTATAATTTTCCACGCAGGAATTGTTACACGGCACAGCGTTAGTGGTTCTATATTTTTCGAGTGAAAACTTCTTTAGCGGCGTTGTGCACTTTTTGGGATGAGAAAAAAATGCTAAACTCGCGTCAGGCCGTCAGGACACGTGACCCTGGCCGTAAGATTTTGGTGAGAATTAGAACTTAAGTTCGCCGCAGCGCTAAAACATTAGTTCCCTCTAATTAAACAATTAAAACATGAAGCGCTAGATCGTTCATAGGGCATTATTTTCTCGGGACCAAATCGTTGTAAGCGCCATGAATTTTTTGGCGATTACGCGTTTCGTTCAACGTCGCGTAGTTTATCAACATCGCTGTTGGTTTAAGCGGCGCAGGGCGCTTGCACGAGTGTGCGTGTGTGTTTGAGTTTTAGAGATTGGCGATGATGATGCTGGTAATGATGACGGTGAGTCGTTAAAATTATGGATGAAAGTTGATTTTTCTGATAGATAATTTTTTTAATGTAAAATAATTGTCATAGTTCTGAAGTGTTGAATTTTTAATGCAATATAAATTGTCATATTTGTGGTCGATAGCGCAATAAATGAATATTGTATTTTACCACATACATGATAGTACGAGTACGTTTATACTGATAAATAAAGCAATTCGTGCGAAATTATTCCCTAACCATTCCAAAATATTCAAAAATGCACAACGTTATGTTATATAATTATGTTAATGTTCAAGTTTTCACTTCTGCCGGTACTCCTGGAGTGCAACCCGTTTTTTTAACAAATCCGTTTTTTGTAAAGTACTTAAAATAATAAAGTAAGATAAGTATAACGCAAAGATAAATAAGATTTTTAATAATACTGGCCTCTTTTTATTTCAATCAATATTGATCTAAACAAGACCCACACATTGCCTTGGTAGATAGGAGCTAGGCAGAGGCGTAGGTGCGAGCGCGGGGGAGTTCCCCCCTTAACTAGCTAGTAACGTACTACCGAAGTAAAATATATTTAGTAACCATCTTTAGGATCATAAAATAAGTTTTTTTGTGTAATTCGTTGTCGTGGTATTTATATAATGTTTCTGGCGTTGTTGTATTTTTCGCCGCTGTAAACGTTATCTGTCATTAGTATGCGCAAAACATAGCAATGGAATTTTGATTACTAATGCTATTCGAATTAGATTCTATTTTCATATTACTCATGTTTTATAAAACATAAGGCCAGTGAAAACCAGCATAAATATTCATTTTCCTTGCAAATTGACAGAATATTACGTAGCACTCGGCGCCCAAAAACTGTAGCCTCTCCAAAACCATCCATCAAGGTCTGCAAGCCCACAAAATGAAAGAGCTCTCGGGGCTCGAGTGATTTCGGGCCCGAGACGCACTCGACACCTAATGGTGCCTATATAAATTATTGTCAGCAGTCTGCTCCTGACGACACGGCGGCGGCGGACACCTGGAGCGGTGTTTGACTCAAACATTGATACAATACAACAATTTACCAACATGTTGCACAGTTTCTACAAATAGTTACATACATAAAACAATAGTTAAACAAGTACAAGTTATGTATGTCGGTCCCACACCAGGCCGTGCCTGTCTGTTGGCACCGGATGTACATTGTAAACAAAACATGTCACGGTACAGAATGCAAGTGGATAAAGTAGCATATCGTACAAACGGTGACTCCTATTTAAGTTCATTTTGATTATTTAGTAATTGTGTTATTTAAAGTATTATATTTGAAAATATTTAATTGAAATGAATATACATGACTAAATACGACTTTATAACGTTGGACACATCCACAACTAAGTAGTGAGCAAAGTGTACAGTGAACCACTTCGGTTGAACGGAGACTGTGTCCCAAGAGTGGGATGAGCGAGGATAACATGTTACCATTAGAGTAAGTGGTTCACCATAGCCTTTGGCACTAAAGCCAAAGCTCTCCCCTGCAGATGGTGGACCTTGCGTTTACCAAACGAGGCACCGACTGAGGGTTAAGAGCATAGTGACTTGCAATAAGTAGTTCACACAGAAAACTCAAATACAACCACTAGTAGAGTTCTTATGCTTGTGTATCTGCGAGTGAGTGAGGGTACTAATTAATTACTGAAGTAGCTGCCTTAGTAGCGGGAGGCAACACACGAGAGTTGCGTACTTGCTTTTTATCAGCCGATCTATATATTTGAGATTATATTTAATAATAAAACCTATGTACTCGTAGAAAGCCTCCCAGTGAATTATTTAATATGATACTGATCGAAACTATAGACATAGGTCATTGTACCGCGACTGAAGTTCGAAAAAAAACGTAATAATAAATTCTAACGACATCATATAATTTGAACAACATATACTGTCATTACAACACTGCTACAATATACTCAAATTGCAACATATATTGGTGAATTATTGTTCATTTGGTTGTATACAATAACAAATGTAAATAATTTACTATCTACGACTTCCCTCCGCTTCCTCTTGTAAGCGCGAATGAGACTCAACATTCTTTAATCACGAAAAGTGAAGTCTTGACTCGCGTAAAAATTTAAAGGCCGCGATAATATATATTACGTTTTTCGTTTTAATCATGTTGCCTTGAACCTGACAATAGAAGCTGAACGCCGACTCAGACGACCCTGAACACGTCGCCTGCACGCTGCAGTATGTGTACCAAGTGGCTAGTGCTTTTGCTACTTTAAGACCAAAGGTTGTGAGTTCGATTCCCGTGCAAGACTAATATTTGTTGCCATAAACATACGTATATTGGTTGCTTTAGATAGATGGATGTATTTCAAACCTTGCTCTGAGTGGGCGAGACTCTATATACTATGAAACATAGTTAATATATTCAGACGTTAATTTGCGAAGGTCAAATTTACATGCAATTTGATCTAAACTGCTTTGTTGTTGGTGGAAACACCCCCCAACTACGGCCGGTACCCACTACCGTTAGTAGATGTAATATGCCGACTCTGCCATGGATGCTCCAGTCGTCTCGCTAGGCTGGCGAGTTCTTTCTCGCGATTGCCGCATTCTGGTTCTGGAACAGGAGGCGCTTGTCGCCGTTGTTTCCCTGGCTGCTTCGGTTGTGTCTGCGACACGTGTTTCTCCTCTCAACGCGACTTACTTAGACGCTGTTCGAGTTGTACGACGATTAACATAAGTGATGTATGTTAATCAGTTGTCCAGTGCCCACGGCACAGGATTTGCTTAATTTGTTCGACAACAAGTACAGCCATTTTTTAGAACGGTGTTAATTAAGGTTATATAAGATAATTAAGATAACTTAGATCACAAGGTAGTTAGACAATTTAATTTAGTTCTTCTCCTGACGATGCTTTTCGGCTTAACGGCATTGTATAGCCGTGTACTGTTACTGGGCTGTGAGCACATAAACAACCGTGAGCATACGAGAAGCAGGAGGATGGTTACTTCTAGCTTCAGTGCCGTGTCGCCTCGTCGTGCGATTGTCAGGCCGTGCTTATGTGTTATAACGGACTTCCCGAATGGTGCAGGATGTCTTCATAAGTATATAAACTATGTTTGTGGTTTTTTATAATGTGTACGGCTCACTATCATATTTTCATTCAAAATTAAACTCATCTGCACGTGGTGCACTCTGCTAAATAGCAAACGAGACTCTGATTAAACAGACGTACGGCATATTTAAGCCGACCAGGGAAGTATTTCCACTTCAAGAAGACAGCAAAATAATATCAGCTCCTGGAGGGATGTTGAGTCCCTGCGGGTGAGACAGGTAGCCTTTCACTCGCAGGAAGAAAAAACGAAAGTAGGCTCCCTAAGAGAGGAGTGGAGAACGAGGGAATTTTTTCCATTATAAGCATTCATAAGTTACTGAAATAACTGTGCATCAGACTGTATGGTCGCTTGCTATATTGATATTGCCTTTGTTTGCGCACTATTATTCAGTGCCTGCACACATTGCACAGTGAATGCAAGGACACAAGGACAGAATTCGCTTAATGTTAGATACGGTCGCCTTTGCCATAAATAGACCCGGCTGATGATGATGATAAGTTATTTGACCTACTCAAGTGTGATGAACACGGCTAGAGGAGGCGCCCGCTCGGCCCGCTTTGGTGTGAAATCGCCTTTGCTACGTCACAAAATGGGTGATTAGAGTTATATTGGCTTGTAGGTTTATTCATGTGGAGAGAGCGAGCGGTTCTATATTTAGCCGAGCGCTATAAAAGAGATACACGAAAGTGGTACTTGAGCGTTTGTGCGCCACGATTTACAACGATAAAAATGGGCTCGCAGAAAATGGGAGGCAATCTCCGATTAGGGCTGGCGGGCTGCCGGAAATAATGGCCGATAGCGTTTTATATTTAACTGTTGTTCAAGTAATGTAAGAGAATTGTGCTTTGGTAATTATTGCTGCGTTAACTCTTTTATTGCGATCGTACGATGACGTGATACATACCAGTCGCGGGCGAACAATTACACTGAGTTGTTTATATTGGTACTCGCTCAGATGACACTCTTGGTATTACAAATGGCCATAGGCTATGATAACGGCTCACCATCGTAGGCTCGGTGGTATAAACCATCATTGTAATAAAACTATATGCCAATGATCAAATAAGTATACCTGAGTTTAATTCAATAATTAAGTGTTGCATTTTCTTTTTGACGTTTGCGTGGTATTTAATTAATTTATGAAATAATATTTTTCTGTTTTAAGACATATTTTTGTATTTGATTACCAACTTTTTAACAATCTTTTTAACGGACAAACTAACTCGTGAACAACATTCTCACGATCAAGGTTTACGTCAAACTTAGAGTATTTTTTTGTTTTTGCATTAGCCCTAGTGAGCAGTTCGCTTTGAACGATGGTGATGAACAAACTCAGTGGCGCAGTGGTTTCCATAATTGACGAACATTTGTGTGCGTAACATGTCTGTTTGTATTGGTGTGGGAGATTTTAAGAGGTAGGGTGCATCAAAGCAGCCTCCTGAGGAAGTACCTCCACCTCATAGAAAACTGCGGCCAAATAACAACTTTCTGAAGGGTTGTTACATTCCTGCGTGTGAGTGAGGTCACCAATAGTCGATATCGAGCTGCTGTGATTTTTCATATTTTTTTTGTACAATGGTGATCAAGACAGGCGATTCCAAATTTCATTGATCATAATTTGAAGCTATTTCCAACCCTCGCCGCTTGGAACAGAGTGTGGTTACGAAGGTGACGCAGCAGCAGGTACGAAGGTGGCGGTTCTGTATATGACTGAGTATTCAAGTTTTTGAATATGTATGATGAATTTTTTTTACAAGTATAACTACAATAGATTTTTGACAAATGTGAAATATGTCTTTGATAAAACATTACTGTGACTGGCAACTTGGTACGACATAGCAGTTTATTTGTGTAGAGTTAAGTCTATCAGTTGTTTCGTAAGCGAATAAGTAGGGTGCACCACAAACAGCAGGTGAGCCAACCTACAGGTAATATCGGCTAAGGAAACTAGGATTGTGACCAATGCTATGCAACAAAAAGGAAACTTGAGATTAGCCAGCCCTGCACGAACGACAATATGTCGTCGATTGTCGCGAGTCTGTTAATTTCACGGCGCGTTACGTCCGCAAGCGGCGCCCGGCGACGGCGCGACGGCCGCCCGCGCGGGGAGCGCTCTGCGCGGTGTCTGCTACACTCGGCTAATTCAAATCTCGGCTTCATCACAAACGTTTATGAATTCAAACAACAATCTTGTAAACTTTTTGTTCAAATATACGGAAAGGCAATGTGACCGAATAAAGTGTTCCTTCCTTGTTTTCTTTATCTACACATACTTTGAATTAAACGAGCCTAAAAAGCATCGAGCGCGGGCTAAATATTTTCATTGATTGTATTACCTCTATTAAAAACACTTTTATTTCTAACTAGATAACCCGGTGAACTTCGTATCATTTACAATATATTTTTTTCATTAAATTAAACTTGTTCTACATACGTACATTTATTGAATTGAAAACTTTCTGGTGAACGTGTTTTTACTTTTGTTTCTCAATGCATAAATATATCGTACACGTGAATACGCGACATATTTGTTGTCTATACGTGAAACATGGAAACTCTAAGTTAATTCCCCAAACGTCCGTCGACTGGCCTTGTAATTTGTTTATGATCATCGCAAACGCTCGACGCACGGGGAATTCACAGCCGGTCTCGTTACAGTGTATAGTCGAGGTTGATTAATGTTATGCAAGCCTTGCACATTATGAGACGGTAGTGCAGGTAATGACAGTGAATTCAAAGCTCTGTGGGATATGTAACTACATCATCCTTTTTTTTTTTTTTTTTGTGTCGCGGGGAAAAATGCATTACGCACACCACCGGTGCCTGGGTGGCCTCCGGTGGTAGTGTGGGACTCCCCGTCGGCTGTCCGACGGTATACCCACTAAACGACCCCGCGAAATGCCATCGGCCGCGTTGGTGTGGTGCCCCGGATCTGTCAGCAACAGGACACCACTGCGACTGGCCAGCCCCTCAGAAGGGGCCGGACTTCTTCAATCTAGGGGCCGTCCCGGCAAATTGGGACAGCCCCTCCGGCGGCGGGACCATTATGGGGCCAGATTCCCATCCTGACCCCTAGTCCCACAAGTTAGGGAGGCGGCAATAGGTGCGCGTAGCGCCTACGCCGCACTCCCGTCCGCCGTCTCCGGAGCGGGACAGCCTCGGGATCATCCTCCCTGTCCCGCTCCGAGGCCTCCTTCTGGGACATGACCGTCTCACAGAAGGAGGCCATCGCCTGCCGGGCACTGTCACTCCCGAGCATGGAGCGGACCACGCTCGGGAGCGAGAGGTCCGCGCGCTTCCAAGCGCGGACACCAGATCATGGCGCTGCCGAGACCATCTGGGACACTGCTCCAGCGTGTGTTGGGCAGTGTCCTCGGCCGCGCCACAATCGTGGCAGCCCGGCTGTTCCTCCCGCCTCGCGACCCGGTGCAGGTACTCACCGAAGCACCCATGCCCGGTGAGCACCTGCACCATACGGAAGGTGAGGGGTTTGCGCCTGCGGCGCATCCACGCCTCCAGCACCGGGCGCAGCGCATCCGCAACGCGGACTCCATACTGCGGCTGCGCCAGGTCCTCCCCCCACCTCCGCATCATCTCTGAATGCCCTCGCTGGCGACACCGCCCCACTTCCTCCAACGTGGGGCGCTCGCCGAGTGCCCTCCTACTTGCGACGAAGCTATGCACTTCGGCGAGCACCTCCGCCACCAACTCCCAGGGCGGGTCGCCAGCAAGGGCGGTCGCGGCCGTCCACGCTACCGTCCGGTACCCCCTTATCGCCCTCTGCGCTATGACCCGCTGCGCTCTGCGCAGCTGAGCCCTGTTCCGAGCGCAGAGAGCGTCCGCCCATATGGGGGCTAACTACCTCATCCTGGTTGACAACCGTGTCGATCGATTTGAAGGGAAATAGCTGTACTGGAATAAAATTTTGAATGGTCGCATTGAGATCATCGACATCTTTGTTTTTTTGCCGCCGAAAAGAAATTGATTATCATATCATGTCGATTAAACGTTCAGTTTCAGGTTGGCATTATAAGGAAAATATAAATCCACAACTATAACCAGTGTCCTTTGCAAACTAGAGACGAGTGACATATCATTTTACACTTAAAGGCGGTCTAGTGTCACAAATAAGAGTTCCCGTTTCGCATTTTGAAATATAGGTGAAACATGTAATCTATACTTCGTCGAAGTCATTTCATTAAGAAATGAAATCCGCTATAGTTCACCCCCCCCCCCCCCCCCCATGCTGTTGAGATTCCACACATTCCCACGAAGCGATTTGCTTCTTCTTATAAGGTGTTCCCTGAGAAATACAACCTGGGCCTCTTCAACCTGGTTCTCACCATCACTTACCATTTTTTTCTTGGAATTACAATAGACTCCAAATTGAAGGGGGCCCCTACATAAAAAACTGACCAGTAAGCTCAGCTCCGCCGCATATGCGGTTAGTAGAATTAGACAATTGACGGATGTAGTTACTGCGCGCTTAGTATATTTCAGCTACTTTCATAGCATTATGTCGTATGGTATACTATTGTGGGGAAAAACGGCTGACATTGAAACTATTTTTATATTACAAAAGAGAGCCGTCCGCTCTATTTATAACATGGGAATCTCTTAGAGAACTATTTAAATATCCTCACGGTTACCTTTCTGTATATTTATGAGAACATAATGTATGCTCGTAAAAATATAGAGATATTTTCAAAATTTTGTGAAAATCTTAGAAGCAAGAATAGATTGCGTATGCCTGTACATCGGCTTGCTAAGACTCGTAGATCTTTTATTGTAAATTGCATTCGATCTATAATAAATTACCTGAAACAGTTCTGTCCTTGCATGTTCAAAACGTACATTAAAAATATTCTGTGTAAGAAGGTTTATTACAGAATCGTTCGTACGAGAAACACTTTAATTTGGTAACTCTGTTAACGATCGTATTTCCACGGAGCTATGTAGTGTTGATACCTTATCATCAGTCCGGAGCTCGTAGGCCGACGACAGCCCATCGATCACACCTTGGCCTGTGTACACTCGCCGGTGAAACACGAACTGAACTAACAGTCTAGAGATTGTGCAGGCGAGTGTACCTTGTACTTACAGGGTGGGGACTTAATGACTCACAAGGAGTAAGGAGGTGACAATTACCTCCTTACTCCTCACAAATTATAATAACTTTGACTGTGAGATTAAATTTAAAATATTCAAAAATTACGTATCAGTACAAATTGTTCGAGTAGCTTCTATGTTGGTTTGCATTTAAAAGTTATTTTTATTGACAAGTACATTCGCTTCACATTTCTTTAACGTTACCATCACTATTGTCTTATCAAGCCAGAGTAATTGCTTTTGATGTAATAATACCCATGGAGGTTCTAGCAAGCTGTTCGCACACGGGGTATAGAGGGTATCGACTGTTGATTACCTTCACAGGTCACGTTGCATACTTGCCAACAACACTTGCTTGCGGTGTATTAGGTGTACAGCGATGACAGATACATTCCCAAATGACAATCAACTTGTTAAACTTGTGTTGACGAGCTCGGTGGCGCAGTGGTGAAACGCGCTGTTACGCTACTTTGACACCAACGCTCGTGGGTTCGATTCCCACACAGTACAAACATTTGTGTGCATGAACATGGCTGTTTGTATTGGTCTGGGTATTTTCTATGTATAATAAGTATGTATTTACAAAAAAAAAAAATGTATTTACGTATGTTTATCAGTTGTCTAGTACCCATAACACAAGCTTCGCTTACTTTGGGGCTAGGTGGCGCTGTGTAATTTGTCCGACAATATTTATTTATTTATTTATTTAATTGTTTTTATTTCCTGAAAGGTGAAGGTCCTTCACTAGTCGAGCGGATATTTAATGCCATGCGACTCGATCTAACCTGCTTTCTCTATTTTTTTATTAACTATTTGTTGCCAAAGAGTACATTAGCATCGACGTCCGCTGTGTACTCGTCCTTTGTTACAGTTCGTCAAAGATTCAAACGAGTCACTGTTGTCGGTACGGAACTTACCGTAATTGCTGTTTTTCTATTTTTCTGATATTTCAATCGCTTCCCTGACTAACCGTGGTATGAAGCGTAGTTCAGTTGAGACTAACTTATGATTATGCAACTCAATCCAGAGATTGATATCTGCTATGGTGGACCTCTCAATGTCTCTGTTCAGGAATACCGTTCCTATATGAAATCTATATGTTTGTCTCTGTGTGTGTGTTTGTCTGTCGCTTTTTTCAAATATTCAAATTTTGACTTCAGATTCAGCATAAAAAAGTAGAATGGAATGTCTGACAAACCAACCTCCTGTCTCTTAAGGAACATGGTCAAAATGGCCGACAAACTTTAAAAAATAATAATTAAATTGTTATATAATTGACGAGCCAAGTCCCTCTGGCAATGCAAGCTTGCGCATTCTCAACTGGTTTTTACTGCAGTTGCGTGTTCATTGACCCTCCGTGTCACCGATTTTTTGGGCTTTCGCAGCTGTAGTCAATTTAATAGACTAATAATTTTAAATGGAATACAAATAAATAAAATTATAATAATTTATTTGGAACAATAGTACAGAAACAATATTATACGATCACAGCTACATTAGTCTCTAAGGACTGTGTCGCAGCTATTAACGCCCATTCCCCAAACAACTTTATACAAATTTCTTATTTTGTTTACATTAGATACACAAAGAAATTTAATAGTGTTGGTTACACGCTTCCCTAACTATACCTTATTCTATATGAATTTTGTATATAGACAAATACATATATTATTTTATTATTACACAATGCATAAATGAATGAACCCAACCTAATTCATCTACAAATATTACATCAGCAGATTCTCCATGTTGTCATATGCCAATCCCTGCAACCATTCCGATGTTGTCCTTTTGCAGGTCTTTAGAATCAATGGGTCGATGCATAGGTACTTGTTATCCTTATTGTATAGCAATTGGCAAATATAATGATACTGTCGGTTCACCACGTAGAGTTGGCCTCTCTCTACGATACAGACGCTACGACGGCTCCTTTTGACATTATTAAAGTTGGGGTCATAAGAATGAAGGGAATTTTTACGTAGTGTGGCGTACAAAATGAACAATCCTCTGACTGTGTACACTTTGCAAAGTGCATCTAATTTTATTGTGGAAAATCGTATAGGTTTTTATGTAATGACTTTCAAAATGGCCTGCTGTGCTATTTTCAACCTTAGCACGAGTCTTAGCAGAGGCACTCTGGCAGTAATGTAGTATGAAATTACAGACTGTGCAATAGCAAAGTAGACAGTTCTCAACATCGAGAAGTCCGCTGTTGATCTCAACTTCCTAAAAACTAAAATAAAATTTCTAGTGCGTATAACTACTGACTGTATGTACTCTTTCCAAGACATGAGGCTATCAATGATAACCCCAAATACTTGCTATTATGAGTTCTTATTAGTTCTGGACAACTACAGTTGACATTATGTTAAGTCACATACTGATGCGCTTGAATTTTAAATGATGAGGCTGATTGTGATGATTGGTTGGGAGAAAAGGTAATATATTGCGTTTTAGTCATGTTAAGGGTCAGTAGACCTAAATTTAGCTAATTCATTACCATGCATAGGGCAGATTCCGTATTTGTGCGAACATTGTTCCGACTATTGCCATGATCAACAATAGCTGTATCATCAGCATATACAAATATTACGGAATTGTTGAGATTAAGTTTGCAAATGTCATTAATGTATAAGAGTAACAGCGATGGACAGCGTTCTTCGTGACTCATGAAATTATCAACCGTCAAAAAACGCACTGAGATTGGATGCTTAGGTAGCTTTCAAAAATGTTCAACACAGTTCCTCGTATACCATTTTTTTGCAATTTGTCTAGAAGAATGGGGACAGACAAATGCCTTAGACAGGTCCAGAAGATATTCAGAAGTTTGAGATTTGCATTCGTAAGTTTAGATACTGAGCTAGAAAATCCAAGACTGCATCCTTCGTTGATTTACCAGATCTAAATCCGTATTGATTTGGTGCAAGCAAGTTTATTGAATTAAGGTAAGATTGAAGTCGTTTATTTAAACTTTTTTCGAAGACATTCCATAAAATTGTAACTCTATTCCCACTCTTATAGACGGGGAGTAAACTTTGGAAATATACTAAACACAGATTAAAAATGTGGTTTAAAATTGGGATAAGAATGTGTTGACCAGGTTTTATAAGGAAGGCTGGTATGCCGTCCCAGCCCGTGGCGCAGTTTTGTTTGAGCCCTACAATGATCGCTTTGATTTCATCGCTGTCTGTTGGAAATAAGGCCATAGAATTGGGTTCAGATTTCAGTCCGAGATGTGGATTAACTAATGGAACATGAGTACCACTCATGGGTAACTTAGAAGCAAAATTTTTACCTACATTAACAAAAAAATGTTCACTACGTCAAGAGAAGAATTCGGATCACCACGTAATGAAAGCAACTCGCTAGATGTTGTCGTATTAACATTGAGATTTGAGATTTTTTTTATCAATTTCGAGGTCTCACTAGGGTTTTTATGATATTGTTGGTATTCTTGTTTTATTCTTTTTAGTAGCTTATTGCAGAAATTCCTATACCGTTTACTGCTAAGTGAGAGAATTTCATTGCTTAGGTCGAGTTTGGATTTCCTACAGAGCTGTTGACGGTGGCGGATACATCGTACTGAACAGGTGTGAGCCATGGTTTTATTGTCCTCGCACGGCTAATTGTGGTAACGTAGGATAAGTGGGTGTCAATATTTGATGACAATAGATTTACTAGATTCTTGATTCTTGATGTCTTAGATAGACATTACAAGTACCTTCCGCACGGTCGCTACTTTGTATTTTCGAACAATTTGCTCGCTGTAACTCATCTACACACGCCACAATATTGATACGCTTGTGTCTTCTTGTGTTATGTACTTGTTTAGGTAGACCGTGAGAGCACAGAATAATTGGTGATCCGTTATAAAGTAGTTTAGTATTAATATAGTAGATGAGTTCCCTGTTTTAATTACCAGGTGATCAAGACAATTACTGTTCCGCATTAGATAGGTATTTGCAGGTAATATTGCATGTGAGGCTATCAGGTTCAGGTAAACATCAGAATTGCAGTCCGAGGAATTAGGTTGAGATAGTCATATTGACATCACCGATGACTACCGTAGCATACGAGCATAAGGATAAGGAAGAATGGAATTAATAGAATTTGTAAAGTTATCTATGTTTCTATTGGATGGACGGCAAGTATAGCAATATCTTTTTTTTGGCTTAATAAGTGTCTACTTATTTTTTTTAGTAATAACTTAGATTGGTAATAAATTGGGAAACAAAAATATTAATCTTTACATCTAAACTATTGAAATACACATCAGATTATCGATTTGATGTACAATTCAGTATTTTTAGATATGAACATAGTATTCTTGTAGGTTAGGTAAGGTTAGTATGTTGATCAATTAAATACAATCCATTTTAAAGTGCGTCTTTCGGTGATCGCATGTAATCCATTGACTTCCTAGCTAGCGTAAATGTAGTCCTAATGGAATATTTTGTCAGCAGCCTTCCATGTACGAAAGAAATGTGTCTGTCTGTCAACCGTCAAATTATCATACCTTCTCGAGGTGCAAGTGGTCTGAGCTTACTCCCATCCCATCGATTGCGATTTAAAACTGCCTGGATATGCTTCAACTCTATTTTCAAGTGATCTCCATCATAAGGATCGTACACTCTTCGCGTGAGAGAGTGGGCCACTGAGTGGAGACGTCTAGGATGACGATAAGAAGTAGCGTACCTGCCAGTGTTAGGTTTTCTGTATACCGTCTGTCTTAAACGTGTTTTTCGTGTAAAATGAAATTTTGACATTTAAAATGACAGGCGTCTGACGTTTTCAAACAAGTCACTAAAATCTCATAAATATAAATATTTTTTATGTGATTACTTATGTGAAACATGCTCGACGTTTCTATGAAAAACTAATCTATATATATATAAAATAAATAAATAAATATTGTTGGACAAATTACACAGCGCCACCTAGCCCCAAGATAAGCGAAGCTTGTGTTATGGGTACTAGAAAACTGATAAACGTACGTAAATACATTTTTTTTTTTTGTAAATAGTTACGCTTATTATACATAGAAAATACCCAGACCAAGACAAATAGACATGTTCATATACACAAATGTTTGTATTGTGTGGGAATCGAACCCACGAGCGTTGGTGTCAAAGTAGCGTAACAGCGCGATTCACCACTGCGCCACCGAGCTCGTGAAAGTCGCGTTAGTTACACCATTTGTAACTCAAGAACTGTAATATTTCAAAAATGAATTGACAAATTTCATTGTATATTTTTTTTTTGTTCGTCTTGGTGAGAACAATCACAAAAACACCTCCAGCAACATTAACCAGTTTTTTTTCGATTTGCAAACGAACGTTGCCTCTGATATGCCACGTTATTACACTTGGAACGCTCATCTCAGATATTTCAACGTGAACAGCAAGGCTATATGGTTTCTGACGCACATGGCGTTCTGCTGCTGATGTTTTTGGTCGTATTTACACAGTTTATTCAGAGAGTGACGAGTGCTTCTGCTCGCGGTTGTTGTTGGTGAACGTTCGTCGGCCGACACCATTTGAATCACTTCGAACTGTCAGTGGTGTAGTGTGCCCAATATTTCATGGTTCATGTCAACTGCTCAATTTGCTTGAAAACGATACTCATTGGGACATGATATTAGTTGAAGCCGATGCTATATTTTAAAGTGCTTCCCACGGAAACCACATGAATTGTGGTACAAAAACGTATATTATGTATGTCATAAGACATTTTACATCGAATTCGTGTCAGTTCAGGGAATCCCGATCTCGAAGTGAATGAAGAGATACTCGTACATAACCCGGCTTTGAATCGAACACATGTGGTACATCATGTGTTAGTGAAGTTAAGAATGCTACTACCAAATCGTGGAAAGAACGTCGCTTTTAGTCGAGAATTGGAATGTGAACGTGAATATGTTCGAAATAACATACCAACAGAAGGAAATGTGCGATATGTTAACGAAGGCAATTGATGATGTAAATGGCTTATTTTTCCTCGATGCGCTCGGTGGAACTAGGCAGACAGGCATTGAATTTGTCCACTTTGCCCACTTTTCGCATGATGTCCGAAACTACAATTGCTTCCCATGGAATAGCGGTGTTACTAAAAAAACGCACAACGTCTCATACAGTGTTGAAATTATCGTTAAACCTTCAAACGACTAAAAAACCGTCATCCAACATTGCAAAACACTCAGCAAGGACCAAAGTTTTCGTAACAATAAATTCATCATCAGGGATAAATACACAATGGCTCCTAAACGCGTATTGAAAGCGTATCTAACGATGTGGGCAATGACTCGAGATGTTTTGGAGGCGCAACGATTTTACTGTCTGGCGATTTCCGCCAAATACATGTACTACCAGCCATTTTTAGATCGACCGCTGCCGTTGAAATAAACGCTTGCCTTAAATCATCGTCTCTGTAGCGCTATGAGACGAAACTTTAGCCGACGGCAAACATGCGAGTTGCATTGCTAAACGATCCATCTGTTGCAGGTTTCGCCAAGCAATTACTGACTTTCAGTAATGGTCGCATTCTTGTCGACTAATCTAACGAATTGAGTTTGTTTCCACCGAATTTTGCAATTTCTTCTCAATGAAGAACGAGCTCATCAACAAAGTGTTACCGAGTATCTTTGATCGTCACGAAAATCACAATTGGTTGAGTGAACGAGTAATTCTTGCAGCAAAGAACAAAAATGTAGAACATTTACACTTCAGAATTAAAAATTAAATCGTTGTTCTACTGCATACTGCAAAAAAAAAAATTTATTCCACCTAATAAGTCAACACACCATTTATTGATTCTGAGGCGGTACGAAGTTCGCCGGGTCAGCTAGTATGAACTAAATCTACATGTACCACTAACATTATTATATTTTGTGACTGAGTGTATATCGTAGGTAACGTTTTGATACTCTGTTCGAGTCCACGCGGTCGAGATATGCGTCCTTCAGCGACGTCGTCGAGGGGAAGGACGGCGATATCTCATATCGCGGGTGTGGCTCCTTATCAGTAAAACATTACCGCGGCAGAGCGAGCTCGCGGCCGGCGGTCCCTGCTCGCCCGCACTGGGCACGCGCAGTCACATGACATTTCCATAGTACATTTAACCTGTGAGACCCCGTTATATACGTTTTCCCATACATTTCTTGGTTGAAAAGCGGTCCGCGGATAATGATGAGAGGTTAATAGAGAGCCTAACAATATTCATATGTTCTTTGGTTTTGTGGGAATTTTTAATACAAATTCTAATTGAAAACTCTTCTTTAAAGCATGAGTCATGATTAAAGACAAGTTGGCCGCGAGTAATAGCGAGCGCATAACTCTCCGACATTTATTTTCTGCACTCGTACATCTGACAGTTGTGTATGCATTTTTGAGCAGGTAATAGAGGATTCTATAAGACAATAAAGACGTGATAATCTGTGGTAATTTCAATGTTGCCATTCTAGTTTATATATAAATATTAGAAAGCTTTGCATAAATCACTTAATTTACAAGATGTATTTTGGAATATATGCGCATAATGGCAACGTTGGCTATTTATCTAATAATAATATCTATTGTTATCGTGAACATATTATCAACAAACGTACGTAGGTACTATCCAACAACTGCAACTATGTAATAGTTAAAACTATAATATTAATATATTTAGTATAAACAAAACATCATAAATTCAATGTACAAAACAAAGCCCTAGTTCCGACATGAAAGTTCAACGTCCGGCGCTTTAAGCAGCTGCTGCAATCAGCCGATCGCACACTTCCGGCGCCATGGCACGCGACCTACTTCCGGCCGACGCTCGCGAGCTGTGCTTCAACCGTATGATACTATTGTTTTAATACATTCATCAAGATTAATTCGATAGAACGGAATTTCGTCGCCTTATTAATTATTTACAATAATTCATTCAATCAGCGCGTGTTAAAGACTAGTAATTTGCTACAATTGCGTAGCGATCGTAGCTCGTAGACCATACGCTACGTAGCTACGCCGTAGCGAATAGTTGCCCGATAGTTGTTTCTTAAAGATTGCCGCGCTGTCTATTTGCTCAGCATCTCTTCAGAGCTAACTAGCAGAATTTATCACGTATCACGTGACGTTGGTTTGGCTTTATTGTGTATATTATAAAATTCATTAAACTAAATCATCATTCTAAAACAGGAATTCGGTAAATAAAACGTAAAATTACACTAATATTATCAGCAATTTAAAATACATTTAAACAGATCAATTGCTAGTAATTACACTCAACTTACATATGCTCGAAGCGATTACGAGAATAAACGTCCATTTAAAACGAGTGTTGCAGCGAGCGCCAGAGTGCCGCGACCGCACGGCACTAATTCTGCCAACTACCGACTTGATAATTAAACTTAAGTACACTTTGTTCCAGTTGAACCGGTCTGCTAACTTTGATCGATTTTGTTCACGGACATTTGTTAAATGCCGGTAGATTTATACGAAGCGATCCTGGAGAGCAAGTGACCCATCCTAATGAGTCTAATGGTGATAGTTATCATCATCATTTTAATATGATAAACCATCTTAATTGTATAAAAATCACATGCTAATCTACAGGTTTATACACTGTATTGCGTTTCCGCTATCAGTTTTGCTCGTAAGAACTAGCCACGGTCGACACCCGCCCACTGCCGTTGACTCCCGTCTATTAGACTATCCGTCTATTAACTACCAATCCCGTTAACGAACGAGGTTTTGAAAACCTATGTATTATTGTCACTTCTATGAGTGTAATATGAACGCGTCGTCGGTGTACCTTTATAAATAAATAAAAACAAAACGGGTGCATCGAAGTGTCATGACTTGAGAAGTATCTTCACCTCACAGAAGACCAGCAAAGCAGTAAGTGCTGTAGTAACGCATAACCGTTACATTTTGTGTTTCTATGCTGCGGTAGATATTTTACGTAAACCGAGCCTTAAGGGAAAATGTCTCCTCACTGAACACCGGATGTCATTGACAAATACAAAAGAAAAAGCTCTAAATTAAAAAAAAAAACATAACCAACATAATGTACATACGTTCACACTATGTTAACAACAGGGTAGACTTGTCAGACGTGCGAGTGAACACCAACTACTGAGAGTCTGTTGAACGTATGAAACACAAGGGAACATTGAACGATAATTATATTTAAACATTTTATATCAAACTGGCGTTCGCACCGCGCAGCGCGAGCACAGCCTCGGGACGTCGGCGACAGGGCTTCTACTACTAACGCTACCGATACCGACGCTGTTAAACGCCTCTTTGCTATAAATTCATAAATTATATATTTATTGTAAAAATATGCTTCGTCAAATGATGATTTATATTGTATAACAAATTAAAATAAAGAAACATTTGGTAATTGCCATTAAAAAATAAATTTATACATGTTCCGGAACACCGTTCCTATATGAAATCTATATGTTTGTCTGTGTGTTTGTCTGTATTTTTTTCGAATATTCGAATTTTGACTTTAGATTCGGATTCAGCATAAAAAAAATAGAATAGGAATGTTCAGGAACACCGAACATGGTCAAAATGGTCGACTTATATTTTATATTAAAAAAAAAATGAATTGTTATATAATTGACGACCAGGTGTTCCTCTGGCAATGCAAGCTTGCGCATTCTCAACTGGTTTTACTTTGAATTTGAAGTCCTTTCAATATTACAAATGTCATAGTTGTCACAGTCCACAGTAGAGTAACAAGGCCGGCCGTCGCCGAGCTCACTCCGACCGACCCCACCGCCCGCTCCAGCCTCTCCTCTGAGAGTGGACGATAAACAGTTTATCGCACTCGAAAGTGGTTTTGCGAAAAGCGTTTCTAAATTGTTACTTCGTTTGCTGGTCGATGAAACTACAGTTTCTGTTAGAACAAAAGTGATGCCGCGAACTGTAGGAATTGTGTTATTGGATATTAGTCTGCCGCTGTGAGTCAATGTGACCGAAAGAATCTGATCACTCTCATAGGAAACGGTGTGCCTGTCATAATATTGTAGTTTAAACATGAATGTAATGTACTACAGTGATTGAGTGAATGATTGAGTGAATGTCGGTTCTTTATTCATTCATCATTATTTAGTCCTTTCCTATGAAATATTTTTTGTCAAAAAATAATTCTCAAACAACTATTTTAATATTGTCATCTTGTTTACACTTACTACATTGGAGCGCCCTTGATGATGTCTTCTTCTTCTTCCCTCTGCCGTACTGTGACACTATTTTAAATTTGTAAACAGTTTCTCTGATACTACTATTTCTTTACACAAAGAAATAGTAGTATCAGCCCTCTAGGAAGTTGTTATTTGGTTGTCGTTTTCTGTGAGGAGGTAGTTCACCAGTAGGGCTGCTTGGATGCGCTCTTCTTTGCTTGACAAGCGTCATCTGTAATAAGCGTATGTAGGTGCAAGCGCGGCCGCTGCTCTGAGAGTATATACCCAGCAATATCGGTTCGAGGAGTACAGTATATTGTTATTCAGCGAGTCTAATTAATATTACCTAATAACCAAATTTCCAAGTTATCGTTTGCGGCCGGACGCAAATTAATCACCGGTTCCACGCTACCCTAATGTGATTGTACTTCAACTAATTAATAATTCCATGAAATTCCAGCTATGACGTCCAATTAAGGAGTCATATAAACTCAATAAGGTTTACTTAACAGAGCTTCGATTGTTCTTGTATAAATAGCGATAATAGTGAAGTGTCGTAGATACATATTTTTGACCGGATGGAGCGGAGGAGAGTGGTGAAGAGAGTGGCCTCCGAGCGGAATGACAGCTTAGTTGTCGGCCGAGATTGACTCACTGGTCGGATGACGATGACGATCTCTTATGTTATACAATATCCACGTAGTCTGTCATATTTTCGTTAGATAAGGTGGCAAAAGTTATATAAGACGAGCTCGGTGGCTCAGTCGTGAATGACGCGTCTTTGACACCGACGCTCGCGGGTTCGATTCTCAGACAAGACAAACATTTGTGTACATGAACACGTCTGTTTGTTTTGGTCTGGATGTTTTAAGTGAGCTAGGGCACATTAAGGCAGCCCGCCTGGGTAAGTACCTCCACCTCACAGAAAACCATAGTCAAATAACAACTCCTTAGAGGGTTGTTGTGTTCCTGCGTGTGAGTGAGGTCATCAGTAAACTCCTAAGGAGTTGCTGTGTAAGCAGCAGAGGAGGCATCGCCCAAGTGATACTTATTATATTACAAGCGTTAATAGGCTACAGTAACTGCTTTACATCAGGTGGGGCAGGAAGGATAACTTTGAGGATGTAGTGTTGGAACAAGTAAATAAATTTGTATGTTTGATGCACTTTTAGCAGAGATGTACTAGATACACCGCTGGTGTGAAATGCGAGTGAATACAGGGAATAGCGAGCACGGAGCGTTGAGAAGGGTTCTTGACAGTAAAAACCTGAGCCAGTAAGCATGGCTCGCTATACACACAGCGTTGCGGATCCCAATGTATATATTTGGAAACGAGCGTTGCGCAAAATCAGCTGCGTAATGCGTAGTCCGAGTTCGCAATGTGGATGTAAGAGAGTTGGTCGGAAAGAAAGTATCGATGTTAAGATGGGAAGGGGCGTGCTCCGTTGCTTCGGACATGTGGAGTGCTAAGAATGCAAGAGGAAAATCAGATGTGCAACGCGAAAGGAGAAGGATGCAGGTAATCAGAAGGCGGCATCAGGAGAAAAGAACTTACACATTACCTTTCTATAACTGTATTGGGAGGTAAAATAAATTAATACGAGTATCTTAAGGGTATTCAATTATTTGAACATTTGGAATGTTTGTAAAAAGTTGGACATTTACTAACTGTTAGAAATTACAACATGAAACATGTATTGTTCTAAATTTGGTGAAGTGCAGCTAATGGCGGGCGAATAAAGTTTTCTGTAAAATCTCGCTCAACTGCCGAACATTTCTGACTTCAAAATGGTCTGCAGATATTTCTTAAACGTAGAGAAAATATATTATTGCACTTTGCATTCTTATTGCGCTTAGTGCTGATAATATTATGTCGAGTAAAAAGCTTTTTTTGTATTTTATAAGTAATAAGTTGCAGTAAAATATTTTTTTTTCTACTAAATAAAAATGTTTTCCTGCCATTATTCTGTCCGCCAAAATGAACGAATCTATCGAAGAAATTCAGTACATTTTGAAGTTTTTTTCCAAAAACTGATAAATGTGACAAAAGGAGCGCAAAATATTGTGACGTTTATAGATTTAACACAGAGTCGTTAAGAGTCGCACACAATGGGTTCAACCGTTATAAGTTTGGGATGGCTCGATATCACCTTTAGAGCCAAAGTCAACCTCACCTGTACGTGGTGCACCCTGCTTATCAACAGACGAGGCTCTACTGAAAGAGAGGTGGGGCACGACGTCAGTCCGACTGGATATGTACCTCCACCTCACAGAAGACGGTAGCCAAATAACAACTCCCTGGAGGGTTGTCGTGTCGCTGCGAGTGAGTGAGGTCACCAGAAGGCGAGGAGTTGTTGTGTTGACAGTGGAGCTTTGCATCAACCAGACCGTATGCTTGTTTGCTATCCATCGCAGTATAAAAAAAAGAAAGTCCAGAAATTTTGATATCAATTTTAAACCTCGCGCCGGTCGACCTGTTACGGATAAAGTCGACATCATTGTTGAAATAATGGAGTAAGATAGTATTAGTGCAGCACGTAGACGTGTAGTGATGGCAGGGGTAGAGTCAGGTATCGAACACAAATAGTTTTGATCCATTTGAAACTATGCATTATAAAAATCAAGAGGCCATGTGATCTACCCACTGTGTGTAATTTTGCCATTAAAGTAGTTCAGATCTAATTGCCAATAAATTTTACTTTCGCAAAATAAAGCCTGCATCCATTAACTAGCAAACAAAAATATGATGTTTCACATGAACGTTACGTTGTGCCGCCCTCACGGTGCCGTACTCTTCCATCCTTCGACACGAGACGCAGAGTCGCGCCGGAGCGGGTCGGTCGTCGGTCGCAGAACTTTGTGCCGTCTGCCAAATTATTTGTTTTAAGGTGGTTCAAAATGTAAAACTCGTCCGACCGAATTCAATAAAATTGGTGACAAATGCGCCGTTCGCGTGCCGCGCTCCGATCAAATGGAGGAAGCAAATTACCGCCCGCCCGCGACACTCGCCCCGCAACTCAGTACACTGCCTTTGAATCAGAAATTGATCGCGAAACTAAAGAAAATATTAAATTATACATCCGTAAATTGTGAAGCGCATTTAATGAGATGTTATGGATAATATACACCATTCTAGTCCCCTGCGTCCCCAAAACCCCGTCCTAATAATGTGACGGGAGACAGTGTATTTGATTGCAGCTCAGGTATATATACTATATATACTCGTATCTACAGCAAAAATACTTATATTTCAAATATCTCTAAATGTTATTGTCTCCGGTTAAAACGGTGTATTTATTACTTTCAGAGTTAAAAATATGTACATAACAAATGATAAATAATCTTCAACACAAAATATTTATTTTAATTACGAGATATTCATAAACCTCTTTATGTAACAGAATTTTTCGTGATGTCTAGAAAACTACAATGTCCTCCAATATAAGAATGGTGAATGTTGTGACATAGCTATTCAGCTTTGTCGTAACTACTCGTACTATTCTGCGTACTAATATCGTCTTGCTCCGCTTTTTCAAAAATATTATCGACTTTATCATAGCAGACCGATCGGAACGAGCTTCATATTTCAGATCAAAATTCCTGGACTTAAAACGCTTGAACCAATTTTGTGCTACTCTTACTGAGGACATATTAGAGGATCATTCTATCTACCTCCTCTGATATTAATATCTGTAATTATTTAAGATTGTTCGCTGCAGAAACTTCAGACATAAAGGTGGGTTGGGGAGGTATGCTATCTGTGAACGACGAACGAACGAACGGACAGAGAGAACAAACTCTTTTTCTGACCAGTGACTACAGTACTGCGGCCTGTCTTGAGATTTGTAAAGCTTTATATGGCTAGCGTTATTGGCACACAAGTTTCTATTAGTATTTCTAAATGATACCGAGGACAAACAAAAATAGCAATATATAATAATGTTTCAAAGCGACGTGTAAAAATACTCCCGCTATAAGAAGGTTCTTTACGAATAGTAATTCGCAGAGTTCCCAACTTCAAGTTAGTGAAGGTCGAGGAGACTCGCCTTGCAGTTCCCGACTCGACGCTATTTCTCAACGAGTTCCCAGAAAGTACATCCGACGCGAGTGAACTTTATATCATTAATCTTGAAGTTCAACAGAGTTGTGTTTAACAAAGTGCACAGCAGCAAACTCACCGAGTCAGGTTTCACGCACGTGACTCTCAAGATTTTAACTAAATTCTGTAATATCATTGCCCTAAAGTTCTATCCACCTTAACATCAAGTCCGTTTAGTAGTCGAGGGAGACAATGTCACGTCGCGTCACACGACTCGTTTTACACTCAGCTCGCTCCTTTCTCTTCATTCACAACTCTTTGCACGCTCTCCAGGCCGCAGTGAACTAGAGCAGCCCGCGCAAGAGCATTGAAATCAGGGAAATAATACGACAGTTGTAGTGAAAATTGATTGTATGTATCCTAAATAGCAGGGTGCAAGGATTCTTTAGCAAGGAATTTACTCAGGAACAGTCTCGATTTACCAAATGAAGGGCAATGCGAGAGCAAATTTTCATTCTGATACTTGTAATTGTTTTTTATTACAAGGGTCAGAATGAGGATTTACTCCAATCTTTACGTTAGGAAAGCTGGAGAATTCAACAAATCAGAAATTACGGAAAGTGGTGTTAGAAATGGGAACATCTACTCGTAGTACATTTAATCGAGCGACTGTACAAGAAGGGCACTGCGACTGTTTGATTAATGTCTGTCGACACAGACTGCACAAGTCTGGAGACCGCGGCCGGCGTCCGACAGAGATGCATACTTCACTTATATTTTCAATATTTATGAAGGAGATAAATTGATCGCGGTTTCTAATAACAGGAACTAAGCACGAAGGAACTGGAGCAGAATGAGATTTAAAAACCTTTTTAATCTCCTGAAAGTGTTAAATTTGAACTCTGCTATAAATGGAGTGTTTACTATGATAATGGATCGAATAAATGACAATAGAGCTGCTATATACAATATAGGTACTCGTGAAGACAGACTTGTGAGAATGGAGATACACTTGTGTTGTTCACATCTAAGTGTTTCCCCGTTCTCCCATTACGGATACAGAAACTATGAGAAGAAAATAAAACGTCGATATGCCGAGACGACATCGGCTGTAGAGAAGCTCAAGATGATTTGGAAAGACGGTCCCATAACAAACAACATCAACGTTAGACCAATGAGATGATTAATTTTTCCAATCTTTATCTAGAGAGCTGAAACTACTACTACATTGGCTATCAAAAGTACTGTCAAGGTGTGTACAGATTACCGGAAGTGTCTGTTTCCTGATAACTCTCATGTGGCTTTGATAATAGCAAACTAAAACTATTTTTTTTTTCTAAATGTACATGACATTTAGAAAATAATTGGAAGCTGCTGTCAAGTAAATTAAAGACCGAAGAGCAGTCGGAGTAAACGGAATACCTGCCGAAGACATTAAAGTCATACGTCGATCTTGATCAATCGTTTCCCATCCATCATCATCATTAACATTTCGTAAACATGTATACTGTACGCCCCAGACAGGCTAAGTCCAGTTTAGGAGTCAAAAGTCATTGTTAATGATTGTAATTTTTTAGTTGATATGTAAGTTTTTAGTTAAAATAAATATATTTGTTGCTTGTTGTTGTTACCTTACTCTGCAAGTCATCATACTTATGATAGAACTACAGAACTCGGTCTCTACTCCCGATGTCTCTCACCACAAGTATACGCATATGCGTCACAACTTTTGCGTTTTCGTATACTCAGCTCCTGTGTATGGGTTATTTTTAGATCATAGAGACCGCAGTAATCAGCAAACCAGTCAGCACGGTAGTGCTATTGTGCTGGTGAACCTTGTCAACAACATTAGTGCCTCTTCAAATCAAATCAATCACACTTCTGTTCATTCCTTCTCCATATGTAAGTGTGAATATCGTGTTCGACACAAAGCCCAGCCTCATAACTGCTTCGCTTGGTCCCAAAAAACATTTAGATCACCACACATAATTATCTGTTCATTCGCTTCAGCCAAATCCAGAACACCCCTTACACTGCCTTACAGTCTCCCAAAACTTCTCGAGCTCCTGGGGATCAGCAGAGCTCACAGAAGCATATACTGTATCAAAAACACTCGCGTAATCCCTAGTTTTATCGTAACCCAGAGAAATCTTGGAGTTACTAAATCGCAATCTTTCACACCAGCGGCCAAGTGAGATGAAAGCAAGACGCTTATGCCAGCGCTGGCATGAACGTCCTGGTTCACCCCGGACTACAGAGTCACAATGCCATCGGGCAGATCTTTGGTGTCACTTCCCTTTCGCTTGGTCTCTGACGCACACAAAGCATCTAGGCATCGCACGTTCATTATATCTATCAACTCATTCGTCTTATATTTTAGTCCACCTCTCACATTCCATGTGCCTTTACGACACTCGGCTCTCCCCGACCCGCCGGGATGGGCGTTGCGTGGTGGTGGCGGCCCCCACCGCCGCATGCATTTAATCTCACATCAACGAGTGCGGATCGGTGCGTGGTGTCTCCGGGGGATGCCCTAATCCGCGCGTCTGTGCGGTTTGAGTCTAGAATTGCAGTCAACAGTGTCGAACTGGCAGGGTCGCGGCGTGCACGCTTCTGATAACAGCAAGCTAATATTTGACAAACATATAGATCGCATTGTAAAAATTCATCTAAAGCTTTAGGTTTTATTAGAAGCTTTAGGTTTTATTAGACCTATAAAAATAATGTATAGTGCCTTCGTGCCTTGCATGACAAGAAGTTAAAGAGAGGAAATAGCAGAAACCCAAATAAATTATTCGTACCTAAACAACGACTGAAAGTTTACAGTGACAACACATATTGCATGGCTATAAAAATTTATAATTAACTACCTAATGACATTAAGGAAATTTCTATTATTAATAAATTCAGAGGTAAATTACTTAATTGACTCTTATGTAAATGCTTTTATGCCATTAAAGAATATTTAGACGAAATGCACAAATAGAATGTAAGATGACATATCGGAATTGTATTTAATTTACATTTTCATTAATAACAACGGACATTTAATTAGCAATTATTAATATGTAATTACGTATCTGGTGACAAACCTGTTTTAAATAAAATAGTAATCAATGTTCAACTTATACTATACTTTATATTTCTACGCTGCCGGGAGCGGCAAGATATGTATGACCTAGATATAAGATATTTTTGACCTTGTTTACCATGACTTGAGGAATAAATATTCATTCATTCGTGCGTAGTCGCCTTGAATATGCGTCCCAGATATGGTCCTCGGTACTTGATATACAAATCTTGTATTGAAGGCATTCTATAACAATTTTTACGATATCTTTAAAGCATATCAGAGATCTACCGACTATAATCAGCGATGTAACCGTTACCACTTCCTTCCACTGGAATTGCGGCGCCAGGTGAGCGACATCTGCTACTACCTCAATATTGCCAATGTATCCGCAGATAGTCCTGAATTATTATCTAAGGTTGGCTTACGTTGTAGCGGGCCTCGCTCGAAACAACGTGTGTCAGTTGTCGTGCCACCGGGACGTACAAATTACAGCCGTAATTCGTTTATTCCTCGAACATCCACTGCGAGTGACAACTCAATCCTAGATATTGACCTATTTTGCATCAGCAGCAAATGTGTAAAGTACAACGCGGCCAAAAGATTTTTGGAGCAGCTTAGATGATGATGCAGTCACTGAATATTATTTCTTATTTTTATAATAACGATTTAATATTCTCTCTTTTTCTTGTTTTGTTGTGTCGCGTTCTTATATTTCTAGGTATAGGTGGAGTATTGTCATTGGCATATTGTTAACATATATTAAATTATTTTGCTGTAAGACTCCCAAATAAAATGAAAAATAATGTCGATGATCGTTTAACAACATTGGGGAGTAGGTGTTACTGTCGATGCCCAAGATCGTGGCTTCTTCGAGCAGCGCGGTCAGAACATTCGCTTTGATAAACAATCTTTGATGTAGACAGTCGACATATCTGTTATGGTCTGAAACCATTGTAAACAGACAGACACAAGACACAGTCGTGGCTCGGCGCACATCACAAATCGAAGTTCTTCGAGCATCGTGATCGGAATCCACTCGCGATCTACTTAAAGTCCTGCCTTCGAGTTCACCAAAGATTATCGTCGATTCGTCTTCGAGACAGGTCACGAATAAGGTAGAAGGTCTCGTCGAGTTCACGACCGACTGCTCCGTGATGGAGTGTACTTATAGTGCCACGAAGGGAAAAGATGGAACAACCGCTGGATTTAACCAGGCTCAACTCACAACCGGGACGCTCTTAAGAAGACTAAGAAGCAAACGTTATTCGATCTCTAGACAAACGAGTTTATCTACTAGGAAAGATAGGAACAGCAACTTCAATTAAATTACATGAGGCTTAGAACACAAGGATAATCCTGATTATTACAACAATTGAAATGTAACCCATTCAATGTTGCGATGAATTAGTGCGAATGCTGGAAAGTAGGGCGAGCCGAGCGCACCACTCTCGCAACAATAGTACGTGTATATTATTCGTTACCGCGAGGTTTACGAGATTTTGGTCGGCATGTAGAGCTAACAGTGTTTTAGAATTCTGTGAACTGAATAGTTTAGTTCACGGTATGAATAGAGACGGATTCAATAAAAAGTTTGTTATAGACTTTTTCCATTTAATATTATGATTATAGTGCGGATACAGAGGGATTTCTTCATTGCACATCCCGTGGTGCGGGGCGCTAGGACGTAACTATTGATGGACTGGATTGTTAGTTAAAGTAATAATATGGCAGGAGACGTAGCTTGTAGTAATCTTTATTTCAGTTTATGTAAAATATTGAAATTTTAGAACGAAAATATAAAACTATATTTTCGACATCGAAACCGTCGATTCTTTATGTTTTTTTTTATACCACGTTGGAAGGCATACGGTCCATCTGATTTAAAGCAGTTACCGTACCGCCTATGAACGCTTGGAATACATTGTTAATACTTGCACGATGCCACTTCTACTGCTAAAACAGCAACTCTACGGGAGCTTACTGGTGACCTCACTCACACGCAGGAACACAACAACCCTCCAGGGAGTTGTTATTTGGTTGCGGTTTTCTGTGAGGTGGAAGTACTTCCCCAGTTGGGCCGCTGTGATGCGCCCTACCTCTCTTAAAAACACCCACACCATGACAAACAGACTTGTTGATGCACACAAATGTTTGTCCTGTATGGAAATCGAAACCACGAGCGTCGGCGTGAAAGTCGTGTTATTAGCCGCTGCGCCACACAGCTCGTCAAAATTATAATTGTAATGTACTTTGTAAATTTCGACCAACACAACATTTTTATTCACAGGTTGTCGCCATGTAACAATCAAGAAATAGATTCTTGAGGAGTTGCTATCAGCAGGTTGGCAATACGAATTCTCCTTGTATTGCAGGCATCCACAGGGATACCGCAGAATAACATACCCTTTATTTCAGTTGAGTTAAACTTGCTTGTCGTCCACAATGTACAAAAAGAGAAAACGTTCACCTCACAAACCTTTAGTGACGTCCTGACGCCGTCACAGTACAGAGATGCCAGCAGTAGACCTACTGACAAACGTTTTTGGATCTTATTTGATGGCACCACTATTACCACCGACTTTCGACGAGCTCGGTGGCTCAGTCGTGAATGACGCGACTTTGACACCACCGCCCGTGGGTTCGATTCCCACACAGGACAAACATTTGTGTGCATGAACATGTCTGTTTGTCTTGGGTCGGATGTTTTAAGTGAGGTCGGGCGCATCAAAGCAGCCCGTTTGGGGAAGTACCTCCACCTCACAGAAAACCGCAGCCATATAACAACTCCCTAGAGGGTTGTTGTGTTCCTGTGTGTGAGTGAGATCACTAGTAAACTTCTAAGGATTGCTGTGTAAGCAGCAGAGGAGGCATCGTGCGAGTGATACGTAATATATTAGAAGCATTAATATAGGCACGGTAACTGCTTTACATCAGGTGGGCCATATGCTTGTATCCCTTCCGACGATGTATAAAAAAAACAACCGCTATAGCTCTACGGTCATCACTTTTCATAATCGTAGACAGTGAGCGTCGCACTACGCAGAAACACATATATTGATACTTAGAATGATATAACGGCAGGCGACTGCTTGCATGCGACTATTTCGAGTGTTTGTTTCAAGTTATCATACTGCTAATACTCTACACTGTGTCAATATCTGTTCGCTGGTGCACCACCAGTTTTAATGTATTATTGTTAGTAATCTGAACGAAATTTAGATAAAAGGAATGTAGATGGCTTCATCTCTGCATCTGTCCGTCCGTCGTTTTTATCACTTTACTTCAGGTGGGCCGTATGCTTGTATCCGCCCGACTTGGAATAAAAAAAAATAGTAATTTCAAGCTGGGAATGTAATATTAATTGTATACGACAACCCTCCATGAAGTTGATATTGACTGTAAGGATGTTACTCAAATTACCTAAGAATCAGTGCCAACTTATTTATTTCACATATCATTATCAAAATAGATTAACAGAATGTATATATTATTCTTTTTCCAAGCGTAATTCCGTTTCCAAGTCCACCAGTACCGGCGGGCGGCGGCCGGCCGACTTCTTAAGCCGAGGCACACGTCTTTCCAATTTCTTGGACGTGCGGGTTTCCTCACGATGTTTTTCGTCACCGCCGAACATCTTGCTGGATTATTGTACACAGAGAGTACAGCCATCTGAGCCAGCAACCGGCAAGCGCAGCCGCCAGCGGGAAGCATCACAACGCGCTCACCAACTCTACTGATGAAATCTGATTTAGATCTAGCAGACGTTCGCTTACTGAACCAGGAGACAGTATTTAGTTTGCGTTTCAAATTGTATACATAATAGAGACATTGGCACGCGACGCAGTGCAATGTTCCTCGGGTACGATGAGTAGGATTCACGCAATCCATCTTAGTCTGACATGTATTATTCGATTCTTTGAATAGTTTAAATGGGTATCCATGAAAATGCGATTAATAGAACAACTTATACCTCACAATGCGACAAGACATTATGTTAATTGACATATTCGCGCATATTTCACGGGAGGAATCTGCGTACACGGCTAATATTGAGTGTTCCATTATTAAATTTACATTTAAATTAGTTTAATTTTGTGAACTTCGTTACAATTTCCAAGAGTTCGCCGGCGGAGTGCGGGGCGCGGGGCGAGTGCGTGCAGCCGTGCGAGTACTCGTCATTGGATACTCGCCGCTTGAGGCGATGACGTCACGGCTGTCTTACCTACGCCCGGCCCAAGTGATTGTGTAATCGCGAGCGAGAGGCGGCCGCCTCGCCGGCGCCGGCGACATAGCGCCAAAGCCGTCTAAGACGGCCTACGCTCTCTAACAGCCGACCTACGAGTAATAAAGATATCAGAATAATACAGTTGTGTACATAAACATTGACATAAAGTAGTTCGAATTATAATGAGCACTTTACCATTTAAACGATGAAAGAAAAATATTATATTTGTTATGAAACTTGTACAGAAAGTAAATTTTTATCTCCATGATTTTATTCTGCCAGAGTAAAAAGACTGACAGTATGTCTTAAAAAGAGATATTTTAAGCTGGTATTTTAACACGGCGCAAGCCTGCGAACTACGAGTAGCATTTTTCAGTACATTAGTCAGTACATACCCGAGATACTTTACTCTGTCCACTATAAATGGAGCACAGCCATGAAGCACAACCGGTGGTATATAACAAGGGCGGATTTTTCCGGATGTGAATGTGAGCAATTCACTCAAATATACAGAGCGAACGTGGTATTATGTAGAAGACCCAACTCATCTACAACGACCGCAAGCAGCTAGCGAGGTGTGTACGGGCTGCGTTTTGTGGCATGAGCACAAAGATGGACGTAAAGATAGAGTTTAGAATATTTTTTATGAGATAACGGAATCCCGCTGATAGATAGATGCCAGCGATATACGAGTATGTACGTTGACATATTATACCTATTTCGACCATAAGTTCTGTTACAAATGTATAATTTTTTATAAAGTAAGGTATGTATGTATATCTTCACGCCAAGTCCCTTGCGGGGTAGGCAGAGAGAACCGAGCGTCATAAGACGCGGTCCTTGCATACTTCACTCGCTACATAAAGTAATGTATTCTTAATAAAACTTATATGTACATATATATGGAAGTCTCAGCAAAAAATAAAAAAATGATTCTATTCGAAATGGCCACTTTATGTCTTTGATACAGGCCTTTAGCCTGTCTGGCTACGAATCTATGGATTTACGCACTATTTCCTGGGAAATTTAGTGACGTGCTCCAGTGATTTCTTAAGAGACACAACATCGGCGTGTTCGAAACGACACCATGGCCATGTCCTCTAAAACTGACCATAATTTGTAGCCAGGTTCAGATATGGGCTAGGCAGGGCCAGTCTTCAGCTCGTATAAAGTCCGGAACGTTGGTTTCGAGACAGGCTTGTGTAGTTCGTGCCTTGTGGCCAGATGCAGAGTACTGCTGGAAAGTCCACGGTACATGGTACATTGAACCAACACTTGACTGCTCCGGGACGTAGACAAGCAGGCAGGCGTAGAATGATAGTCCTCACGGTCTGCAGAACAACCACTCGTGCACTCTGAGAACATTACAAAGCTTTACAAAAACATAGTTACGAGTATTAATATTATTTTGAATATTAATACTAAAAACAGCGTGGAATCTAAAGTCGTCGCCTAAAACTCTCTCGTAGTCCATTTAAATGTGTCGAGGAACTAACAACTACTATTTTCGAAATTTCATTAATATTCAGATACATTGTTTTGATATTTATCTATGACTTCACGCCAAGTCCCTTACGTGAAGGTCCCTTACGAGCGCCTCTTAACTCGGCCCATACACGTCTGTTTCATCATTCTTTCCACTTGTCCAAACCAACGGAGCATGCCTTTTTTTTATTCTAAACCAATACTTTCTATCAGTTTTATTGTCATTTCATCACGAATTACAAAGAAGTACATATATATAGCATTGCTACAGTGGCCACAGTGCAAATCCATCAGTTTCTTTGTTCAGTTTGTGCACTTTGAATGTACTCTTCAAGTAATAAATTATGAGCTGAAACACAAGCTCATCTCTCTCGGCCTCCCCCGAGGCATTCGCACGGAGTCCTGCTGACGACGCAAGTGGCGCCGCGTCACGTCGAGGGTCGCGGCTCGTCTCGCGAGACACGTCGCCGACAGCTGCATTCAAGGCTATGTAGCTATTTGTATCCCACGCACCGTCCCACGGGTCACACCACGTGCACTCTGAGCAGTGTGGTGTTCGTATATACATGTAAACTACATTTTTGACAAACACGGTACTGGAGTGAGTGAGCCCAAAGCTCGTGAGTTCGATTCCCAACAGGACAAGTGTTTGTGCGGGTGAACATGTCAGTTTGTCTTGATCAGGGTATTCTTAATAAAGGGGGATAACCTCCACCTCACAGAATACCGTAACCAAATAACAACTCCCTGGAGGGTTATTATGTTCCTGCGAGTGAGTGGGGTATACTCCTAAGAGTGTGTGCGCGCGAGAAATACTCCTTCTATTACAATCATGTCAGCTACGGTACTCATTTTACAGCTGGCAGTTACATGATATTAAACACAACTAAATGTAATAAGTGATAAAATATGACACGTGTCAATGGTACTCGTGCCAGTCTTATGAATATTGTACAGAAGGAGCATGACAATCACTTGTGCGGGTTTTTATTGTAAAAAGTTCCTTTCTCGCCGCAACACTCGTGTATTGCGAGCCACAGTCGAGCGAGCGAGCGGCTGACTGTGAGCAATACCTTTGACACAAAGCTTCATAAAAGAGTATTGTTGCATTGCATTTGTTGGATGGTTAGAAAATATTGTGTGAAAGTCAATGAAGCGTACACAACCTCATGAGACTGGTTATCTCTGCTGGCGCTGTGTGGAGCTGTCACCTTAAAGTATACTAAAATAACAACAATATGATCTTCGGTACATCCCACTATCCCCATTGTCGTGATCCATGGATATCTCCATACTGTGGGGATACTGTTTCAATAGAGTCTGCTCCCACTATCTCCATTAGTCATGTTGCGTTACGACGAATGACCAGGTATTATTACCATAAGAATAAAGAAAAATAGACCCAGACATATATATATATATTTATATCTGTTTCCTTGAAATCATATCTGGAATAGAAATAAATGTTCGAGATGAAGAAATTCTTTTGACAGGTAAATGTGTCGAATGTGGCAGATTTTGCGACATGTTAGTTAATAAAAGTTAGCACGTTCTATTTCGTATTATTTAATTCTGCAAAATGACTCATGGGGTAGTGGGAAAAAAATCTCCATTAATGGAGTTTCATAATGGGGATAGTGGGATGTACCGAACCTGATGTGCACAACAGTAGCGGTACGTGCGAGTGAGTGACGAAAAATGGTTTCCCTGATTATGGCCACACTGCTACAAACTCAGATCCTTTCTCATATTAGTACATTCTACAGTTATTATTTGTTGATATTGAAATGCAATGCAACAAACTAAATTACTTTTTTCAAAGACGTACATTTCGGGAACGAGTAGAATACATTCACTCTAATTAACTTGAAAACTTTTTTTCCAGTATTTTCAAAGTCGGTGCAGCAAATGCGAATGGAGGCCAGTGTTTTCATGCCGCCCGAGGGCCACTGACTTAGCTTAACGACCGTTATTTCGACATCTCGAGTATGCCCGGCAAAAGCCGGGACCGACGGCCTAACCTTCCCTCCGTAGCACGGAGAAACTCGAGATAGATAAACCCATCCATAGACAGGCGGCGGTGGACGTTGCTTAACCTGCGTGTTCCGTTAGAATGAAACGCGCAACGACGCCATCGAGCTCTCAGTAAATAATTTGAGAGAAATCTATTGACCAATATTTATTTTCACAAATAAGCCAAAATTTCGAAAAGTACTCAAAAGATTCTTTTGCTGACAATTGTACCTACTTTTGCTACTTATCTACAAAATGTCACGTACGACGGAACAGTCGCTCGAGAAATATCACTCGAAATCAAAATTCAGAAATATACGGAAAAAGCTCGAATAATATGATTTGAAAGTTTGCTCATCGATCATTACAACTAAATCAACAATGAAAAAAAATATTATTATGTAATTCGGTTCATGTGTAGGTATGTAAAAAAAAGTGCAATTTTCAAAAAAATAATTAGTGCCACATAGTTATAGCCCTTAAAAAATAAAATTTATGTATAAATGTGAAGATACGACGGAAAAATGCGCTCCCCGAAATTAATGTTTACTCGGCAATAATCACCCACTGGCTTCTAAAGTAAACGCCATTATAAAGAGAGTCGCACGTCCCCGCAGATGGCCGTCGCTCCGCCTCTCCAGCCGGCGCCGTCTCCGCCGCAGGTATATCGTCTAATATCCGTGATCGCTCAGCTCGCCGGCCCCAATCTTCCGCAACAAAGAGCGCCTCAACTTTGTCTAAACGCTCATTTCGCATTCTCCGAGGCGAGCACTCTGTTTGATTGTTTGGAAAATTGCGCTCCGCAACACAATGTTCAAAGTCCGCGACAAAATTCCTAAAGCTATTGTTCGTACTGTGACGCTCGCCGACTCCTATCGACATTTTAGGAAATAAGTTTCCAGTTGACGACTTCTCTCAGTTACGATTCGCAACTGAAAGTGTCTATTTCGTCCTTGTGAAAAAATTGAGGAGGTAAATGACGTTGTAGGGCGCATTAGTCATTAGTCAGCATTGCTTAACTTGCATGCTTAATCATGCAAGTTAAGCAATGCTGACCGTAGCATGTCTGTGGGTAGCTTTATGTTTCTCGTGCTTCGAAGGCCATGCTAAGACATCGATTTCTTCTGTGTTTGATAAATGACAGTCATTAAGCTAAGCCAAAGCACAATTGAGCACTACGATGGAGTTGTTAGATGATGTTAAAAAGTCAAGCAACTTCCACCAGTGAACGGTATGAAAATATAGAGACGCGTTGATAAGGTAAAAAACAGTCCGTCTAAAGTGTATGCGTAGAAGGAATCGAAATTAAGCAACCTCAAACAGATTTGTTGATTGTTCAGACTGGAAGCGTAGCCCTTGACCCCGGAGCTCCTATCCTCCTAAACTACTGCGTTTGGTTCATAATGAAGCCTAAATATCCGTTTTTCTAAGTCTCTATACAAACAAAACGGCCTTTATGTGTCTTGGATAGGAAGCGATGACTCAAGAAACTTCTCCAAAGTTCGTTGTGATGTTGAAACTGCTGGCTAGACGATAAGTTGTAATTTGTATGATTCGTGATTTTATAAATTTTTAAAATAGAGGAATGGGTTTAAAATGATAAGTGTTTTTTTTTCATATGAGCGCAAGAAATAATGCAGGCCATTAAACGGGATGACGTGAGAAGCGAGGAGTATTCAGTTCTCTCTGACGATGTGTATCTACGAGTATACAATATACTGAGACTGATATTCCTGCATCACACAACCTGGGCCTAGAGAAAAGTAAGTATATTTCCTTGATATAGAAGTATAGATTTTTAGTAATAGCCATGGAAGCTCCCGAAAGTCCTCTATTTCCTCATAAAATTTCACAATAAACCCAACGGTACATTCTTTGTTGGTTGTATATGTATGTCGTGAGGAAGGAAACATGAGATCCTTTGGCACGATCCTGTACATTCCTGCATAGCGACGCGTCGGCGCGGCCCGCCCGCCGCCCGTGCCGCTTGTTCCTGAATACTTTAGGCGGCGGTCGCGACACCAGCTCTATCTCAACGACTTGAACACAATTTTACTCGCAATATTTTTTGGGGTAATCGGTGTTTGGTGATCGATTCAAGCGTTACCGATCTATGCTTTGTGGCAAAATATACATGCGGTGTAGACATAACATGTAAAGTATGCATCGGTCAGTCATGCCCCTTACAGAGCTACAACCAGCCTTACCTGCACGTGGTGCACTCTGTGAATTACTAAACGGAACTCAAGAGCGACCGCTTCCGTCCGCGTCTTCATTCGCATCGAGTTTGACTTTTCAAGTTTTACATAGCATGTCTCGGTTATATTATTTAAATCTGAGAAAATATAGAGCCACTTAGTATTGAGTTTTCTCGTACATTCCTCTTTGACTTTGGTGGCTTCGAAAACAGTGCTACGAGAAACAATACGAAAAGTAGTTCAAATATGTTACGAACAATTCAAGGATTCAGAGAAACATTCCGACAAACAATCGTGTTCTATTGTACCGCAAGGTCGTTTTACAATACATTCAAAGAATATTTATCAAAATCGTTTCGGAATTGCGACCTCCAGCGTGCGAACACACGCATGTACGGACGTGCAGACCAGAGATGGCAGCGCATTACACCTTTCAAAGGCAAAGTTTGGTTATCTATACTTCTATACTATCTATACTATTATTATAAAGAGGAAAGATTTGTATGTATGTTATGAATAAACTCAAAAACTACTGGGCCGATTTCAAAAATTCTTTCACCATTAGAATGCTACAATATAAATCATTAACATAGGCTATAAAATATTTTGAAAATAGTTAGGGATCCGTATGAAAACTTCGATAATGTGTGAAAAAGATACCAAAAAATCCTTATACCGCGTACGCTGCTGAAACTATTGACAATAGAGCAAAGTAATGTACTACAGTTTTATAGGGGACATCAATATCTACAGAAAAGTCCGCGATATCATATGTCTAACTACGCCACATTATTCGTACCTTGGTATTAATCCTTATCCAAATAAATCATTTCGTATTCCAGACTGTTTCAATGCCTGTAGGTTACTTTTTGAATTAACGAAATCGGACATTCCATTCCAAGGATATTACGGATTTTGTTCTGTGTTTTAATCCCTTGCTTGCGACACCGGCGGCCACGGCGCGTGGCAGCGGGCGGCGCGGCGCACATCTATGAGATAGGCACGGGTAATTCGCGCGCTACCGACATTGAATGTTTTGACTTTTTCATACCACATTTTTTCTGTTCCAGTTAAAAAGTTCTTTTCAGAAAAGCGTGCCTCAAATCATCGCCTTTGTGATATGTAGCACGTTTAAGTAATGACGGCAACGACAATTTCTCACAAAAATTACTTGAACTTGGAAGCGGAAAATTACCATCTCCAATTGCACATAGCCTCCAAGTATTATTGGATAATGAATTGGCTCAAGCTGTTCACAGTCTAGAAATCCTTATAGAGACAATCTATCCCGACATCGAACATCTTACAGAAAGAAATTTCGATTGACTCTATTCGAGGGCGATCGTCTCACCGAAAAACAGCTCAGTACATGAGATAAATAAAATGATCATTGAAAAAGTACCAGGTGATTTTAAATGTTACAAATCTATTGATAACGTGTGCAACATCGAAGATACAGTGCACTATCTACAAGAATTTTTAAATTCTCTCTATCCCGCCGGCTTGCCACTACACGAACTGAAATTAAAAGTAGGTACTCCCATTATGATGTTGAGAAATTTAAGCCCTCCCAATATGTGTAATGGTACAAGGCTTTTGATAAAGGAATTACGGGACAATCTGATTATAGCAACAATCATCACCGGTCCCACGGCCGGACAGCTAGCTCACATTCCGCGGATCCCGATGATACCAACAGATTTGCCCATGTCTTTTAAAAGGTTAAAGTTTCCTGTAAAGGTATCGTTTGCCCTTATAATAAATAAATCCCAGGGACACTTTCTCGATCTTTGGCATCGACCTAAGAGAAGAATGCTTTTCTCATAGCCAATAAAATTATATGTTGCACTTTCTCGAGTAGTATTCCTAAAAATCAATATATTTTGTTGCCATCTACGAATACCACAGCCAATATAGTATACAGCCTTAAGGTAGAAACTAAAAAATTAAAACCTATTAAATTAAATTAATATAAAGTCTCGAAATATGTTATATATATTAAAATAAATGTAAAAAAGAAATGTAAAAATAAAACTACAAACAATATAAATAAATAAAAAATAAACTTTCCGATTGTAATTAGGGTTATGGATAAAAACTAATAAAAAATTAAATACCACTAAGTACGTACCACTTAAAGTAATTTGTGTGAAAAAAAAGCTACTTAAGAAAAACTATTTAATAAACTCTCTAAAGATACATTTACTCTTCGTTTATCCCAAAATGTTTAAAAAGTAAATGTCCACCCGTGCGAAGCCGGGGCGGGCTGCTAGTTATTAATTAAAGTGACAGAAGTAACGAATAATATTATTTAGTGAACAGCGACATCTATGGTGCTATATCAACATAATTATAGTTATTAAAAGCAAGTGATGCTAGCGACATCTGTTATAGCGGATGTAAACTAAAAAAAACATTTAATAACTGAGAACACCAACAAACTAAACAACGATAACTGCAGACAGCAGAGGGCGCATACTAATACTTATAGTCTAAGTACTGAACATGTACGAGTACAAGCCCTAAAGTAAAAAGAAAAAAAAAATGTCTGTGGTTCGTTCTATCATTCCTAAAGAAAGAACTAACAAAAAATACATGATTTAGAGATTTAAAAATATGTCTAAACAGAATGGCCAGAATTACCAACTTATCACACTCGAAAATTTCACGAAAAACAAGAAACAACAACAATATGGTTCCACAAACTGAAACTCAAGAACCTGTAACAAACGAGGACAACGTGGAAATAAATACTCACATATACGAGAACGAGAAAGCACTTACAAAACTAGACTAGACTTAGAACGACTGGTCTCAGTAAACATTACACGGAGATGTTGCCTCTTCGTATCGCAGCGGCGCAGCTTGCGCACGCGTCGCTGGCGCCTGGCGCAGAGATCACAGATGTCTGTCGCCGTTTTATGTTTTCTTTCCGTTATAAAGTGCACGGTTAAGTACATACAAATAAGTTCTTATTTATGTATCTTTTGTAAACAATCTTGTTGTTTTGTCAAACGAGCCGGTGATGCTGATTGCGGACTGAAAGTATGGATGTCTTGAAAGAGAAGAAACAAACACAGTAAGTATCAATTTCGACCAATCACCCAAAGTCCCAGAAAGAAACCCGAAAACATACCTACATCAAATAGCTTCTAGTATTTTTTTTTATTTATTTTCGGGAAATTAACAGATTCACAAATCACGTAGTATAATATTATTAACATGGGAAGATGTTGATAACAAATTTCCGCATATAACACGTTAACAAAGGATGATGAATACAAATAAAAAGAAAAAATGTTTGATAAAATAAATACTAGACCGAATAACCAAATGTAGTGGAATTATTAAAAATATCAATATAGTCAATGCTGAAAATAACTCAATGTGAGATAATTTCTGACAGTGTTAATAGACGAGCAGAACAGGTCAACATCAAAGTCTGATAATATTTTATTAAAATTTTTGCAGGCTCTTACGAAGAATGAATTTTGCCTATAACTGGTGTTGTCAAAGGCAACATTCAGTAAGGAAGGGTTTCTTATATTTGTACGGTGTATATTTAATACAAGTTTAGCTAATAAATCAGGCGAATCAATACTTCCATTTGCTGTCTTCATTAAGTAGCAAATATTTGCACTCTCGCGTAGGTAATTGTGGAGAGTTCGATGGCATTGTCGCGCGTTAAATTCTAATCGAACACGCAGGTTAAGCAAGGTCGACCGCAGCCTGTCTATGGGTGGATTTATCTATCTCGAGTTTCTCCGTGCTTCGGAGGGCACGTTAAGCCGTCGGTCCCGGCTGTTGTCGGTAGATGATAGTCGTTAAGCTAAGTCAGCGGCCAACACTCGCTCCCGGAGAGGGACAACACCGTGAGGAAATCTGGCATTTGAATTGGTTACCGTGGTAACTGATTTGATCAGGTGGACTGTATGCTTGAATGCCTCCGTTGTACAGAAACGTACTCCTAGTGACAATATAACATTGTTATTTCGTTTCACTGCAACAAGAACATCAAAGAAAACACTCTAATCGTGTAGTCTTTTATGCATACTGTGCAATTACACACGTAAGTACGTACGTACAACTGATAGCACGTCAAGCGCTCGAAGTTTGTATGGTCAACGCAATACAAGTTAAATGTAAACTGCGCTTTATATAATAATAAAGCTAGATATGACTCTATTTTCCTTCCCACGGTGATTTGAGGGGCCGCCGCAGTAACAAACAACAGTTTTGGAACGGGCTCCACAACGACCTACGTCGGTACTGTCGGTAGCGGGCGCGGGGACGGGGACAGTAGCCATACATTTCTATCTATCCTTTCCTTTAAACATAAGATTAAGAAAAGAATAGTACAAACAAACAATTAGTAATATTATACTACAAAATAATTGTATGTTTCTAATTAGTAATTGATAAACGAGAATGTTTTTTTTTTCACAAACATTAAGAGTATGGATTCTGCGCGCTGTTATTTATTAACAGGTAATTAGTGTTGTTATTTTCATATAACAGTAACAGATATAACAGGTATCACATTTAATCTGTTACGACTCATCTCTAGATGGAATACAATAATGAAACTTAAAACTTAAATAAGTTGTATTTAATTTGATAATTTGCGCCGACTTTGAGTTATTCACCCAAATCGGCAACAACCAAAAATACCATTTAAAAAAATAGCTCTTTTCAAATTCAGTGACTACTTATTTTACAACTCGCCGCTGTACTAAATTGCAAACACCAAACCATAGCGCGATGTAACTAACGAACAGCGCCATCTAGTTTGAGTAAGGACACTAACTATATTTCCATTGTAGTATATGAAGTTCTTTGTGTTCACGGAAAAATTCAAATTCATACCACTCTGTGTATAATAGATTTTTTATGGAACTAAGTTGGCAAACAAGCTCATGACCCGCCTGATGGTAAGCGGTTAACGTAGCCTTTTGGCAGTTGCAACACTAAGAGCGATTCTAGTATTATATATTAGAGCAGAATATTGTTCTTCTACAATAGCTCGACCGGTGAAGTACTGCCATTTCACAGAGGACAAGAAAGAATTCCTTCCGTGTATTTCTGCGAATAAGGTACCATCAAACTCCTGAAAAGTTACTATTTTGCAGTAGGGGCTATGCACGGGCGATACTCCTCGTATTGCAAGCCCTCATAGGCTTCGGTAACGATTTTATGTTAGGTGTCAGGCTTGTTCGCCTCCCGACGTTGTACTCGCACAACGCAAGGTCGGGTTGGCTGCAAGACGACGCGCTTTGCTCCAGCGACATATGTTGGCACTTGGCAGTCCTACGTGCGACGTTTGAACACTTTCCGCTACTTACAGTGCGCGATTACAACGCGCTTTACTCCAGCGACATATGTTGGCACTTGGCAGGCCTACGTGCGACGTTTGAACACTTTCCTCTACTTACAGTGCGCGATTACAACGCGCTTTACTCCAGCGACATATGTTGGCACTTGGCAGGCCTACGTGCGACGTTTGAACACTTTCCTCTACTTACAGTGCGCGATTACAACGCGCTTTACTCCAGCGACATATGTTGGCACTTGGCAGGCCTACGTGCGACGTTTGAACACTTTCCGCTACTTACAGTGCGCGATTACAACGCGCTTTACTCCAGCGACATATGTTGGCACTTGGCAGGCCTACTTGCGACGTTTGAACACTTTCCTCTACTTACAGTGCGCGATTACAACGCGCTTTACTCCAGCGACATATGTTGGCACTTGGCAGGCCTACGTGCGACGTTTGAACACTTTCCTCTACTTACAGTGCGCGATTACAACGCGCTTTACTCCAGCGACATATGTTGGCACTTGGCAGGCCTACGTGCGACGTTTGAACACTTTCCGCTACTTACAGTGCACGATTACAACGCGCTTTACTCCAGCGACATAAGTTGGCACTTGGCAGTCCTACGTGCGACGTTTGAACACTTTCCGCTACTTACAGTGCGCGATTACAACGCGCTTTACTCCAGTGACATATGTTGGTACTTGATAGTCCAAGTAAAAACAAAGTAGGTAAGTAATGTACTTAGAAAATTATAAGCGATCTTGCCGTAATATAATCATCACATTTGGTCCTTGCGAGCGCCCCCTACTGACCGAAATGGAGGAAGTTTCACATCGATAAATGAAGTAAAGAGCGAAAACAAAGTTCGTTAGTACACTGAACGCTCTAATGCATATTTTTTGCTCCAACAATAAGTAAATTCGCAAGTGTGAACATGACATTTCAACTGGTTTATCAAAATATTGATTGGGCAGAAGAATCGTCCGTAACAGAATTTAAAAGAAAATGTTTTTAGAATCGATTATTAAGCTTCATTTTTGTGAAAAAAAGAGAAGACTTCAGCTAGAGTGTATCTAGAGACTGTGTTGGATCGTGTTGTGAAACTTCTTGAGGAATGATATAGGTTTCATTTATTTAATTTCCTGCTCCGGAGCGGGCGACGTTATTGGTAATAGCTAATTAAATATCTATGGTTTCCTAAGCTGAATCATTTCCATACAACTTTCAAAACGAGTATTTTTGATGTCTCTCAAAATGTTGTAAGAGCAGGACTCTTTCTGGTAGTTTATTAAATAATGAGTTCAATTTATAACATTTTTATACTGATTCTTGTTATATATATACATACATGACTTATATCTCTGGTTCACCATTTAGACTACATTACATTTAGGATATGTTAAGAGTTCCTTGAATACTACAAACTCCACGGGAAGTCTGCACCACCTACTCATATTTATATTTGGCCGAAACACGGTGACTCTGTTCTTGTGTGACAGGGAACTATAAACCATTTTGTGAATTAAGTAGATCACTGTACTATTCAGAATAAAGGTTCAATTTCACCAAAGTTAAGTGATTTGTTTTGCAATCGGTCCCCTATGGGCACCGAGACACGTCTTGCATATTTGACAGTGATCGTTTCAGCCGAAGGATGTCCACTGCTGAACATTCGCCTCCCTCTTACACTTAGCATACGGTCTTCTGCGAGCTCCACCAGTTCACTCCACCGTGTGGTGGCCGTTATATTTTTAAATGTTTTTCATTATTTATTTTGTTCTATTGTTGTTTTTATAAACTATCAGCATTTCAAAATTGACTACCGGCGAAGATGAAATACCGAAGTCATCTTGCACAGATCAACTAGATAGATCACATAGATACGTCTTGATTAAGATATAGCACTTGTTTCAGATCATCCGTCTTCATACAGCATGTCAATACAATAAGTTATGATACCGTACATTGTACATTGATATGTGTACCGAGTTGAATCATTTCTAGACATGTTTGTCAGTTAAAATTACTATAGTTCTATATTAAGCTTTTCTAGCTATTTAATTTGACGTAGATAGTTCTTAACCCTCTTTTCTAGCAAGGCTACAGCTATTTCATATAATATATTATAAAATCGAATGCAAGTCGCAACGAAGAATTTGCTAGTGTTAGGAAGTCTATGCATCGACTTCGCAGCTTGTCCCTGCATCTCAGACTTGTAGCCGACCAATGGCTATCTTTTAAAAACTACTCTATATTCATACGATCATACATAATATTAATATTATTAAGAGGTACATTTTGTTCGTTTGTTGGCATGTAATCTTTGCAGAGATTGATTTGATACCGCATTTTTCGCCAAAGTGTCTTAGGAAGTTTGTTATTTCCCAACAATAATACAATTTTTAACACTATATTTTAAAATACAATCTATTAAAAAACGCCGAAAAATACTTTTCTTGTATTCCCATACAACCCATATACATATAGGCTTATTTTATTTTGATTATTTATTGTTAAAGCTCAGAAATATAGACGCTGTGAAAATTTAATAGTCTAACTTCGCAAAGATACTGATTTAGACATTTAGTTGAAACTGAGACATTGAATATGGGTCTAAACGGATTGTTTCTATCTCGCGACTTAAATAAATATATGGTTATTAAGGGAAGTACTTTCACCTCACAGAAAACCGCAGCCAAATAACAACTTCCTAGAGGGTTGTTGTGTTCCTGTGTGGTCACCAGTAAGCTCCCAAGGAGTTGCTGTGTAATCAGCAGAGGAGGCATCGCGCGAGTGATACTTCATGTATCTCAACCGTTAATAGGCTACGGTACCCGCTTTACATCAGGTGGGCCGTAAGCTTGTAAGACGTAGTATAAAAAAAAGGTATAAGTTTGTTTGTTCCATGAAATTTCTGAGTTGGCGATGGTGTCTATTATACATTAACCGACATTTACTTGTGGACGATACTTGCACATAATACATCCTGCTGACTAGCAAATGATGTTGACGTAACACTGAATTATAATTATTAGTCAGCTGTTTCCAAAATTGGCAGACAGAGCATGCTCACATCAATTACATTCATTTTGTGCGAACACCTCACTGCCATAATCCATACATATCCTACTCCCGGGCGACGGATCTCCGTTCAACTGCACGGGGTTAGAAAATATTTCGCCACGCTGCCTAATTGTTGATTGGTAGATTTTATAAGTATTTACAAGCCCCTGACCATCTTCCACCTTTTGAAGTATTCTTCCGAGAAATCATTTCTCAAGTTGTGGAATGAGCTGCCAGCCGAAGTTTATCCAAGGGACTACAGCATGAAATTCTTCAAGAAATGCGTGAAGAGGTTTTTAAATGGTCGGCAGCACATGAGTGACATCCTTGGTGTTGCAAGTGTCCATAGGCTACGGTGACTGTTTACCATCAGACGTAGACCGTATGCTCGATTGCCACCTTAGTGGTATAAAAATCCTCAACCGGAATAATCGACTCAACTTGCATTCGGAAGTTCGGAAGGTGAAGCTCGAGATAGATACACCTGTTCATGTACGGGTATAGTGACCATTGCTTGACTTATATGTTCGAATATACTGACATGTCAACACGACGACTTTAACGTTTAAATAAATAAATATATAATCATAAATACTGAATTCACGACAATAGAAATATGTAGAAGTTCACTACAAACTAATAAGAACACCACACTACTGAGCTGAAAATATCTATTCAAGTTAAATTACCTTGTACTCTACGTGATTTAATTTGATTAGATAATTCTGGAATATTTTCCATCAAAATAAATAGTCAATTCTGACAAATAGCTATCGTGACTTCATCTGGGAATATTATGAAAATAGCGAGCATTTCTATTTATTCAAATGGGTTTCAATTTAATAAACTCTTGTATTTTCCTACGGCTGCCATTACGAAAACAGATACGGAGTTAGCGGAATAACAAGGCACTGAGATATAATTAGACAGTTGATTCAAAACGATGTGAAGCGTTCTGCGCGCGTGCGAAGCCCACGCGGCGGGCTACCGCCACTGCCACCGCCACACCCACTGCCTACTTGATTTTATTTACCAAATATATACAGACAGACAGTTTCTGGAACTGGCCACTAAATGTAAAAGAAATAGAAAACCAATAACGAAATTTGGAAATGGAACTCTCTAGAAACATTTTCCATTTAACTAGCGAGATTGTCATTTGTTTTTCATTGTTGACACGGTTTGAACATTGTATGTAGAAATTATAATGAATGTAATCTTAAATGATGATCAATGATCACTGAAGATTAAATTGGTGAATGTTAAATCGCGAAGGCTTAGAGAGTCGCCAGAGATTCTGCGGTTACCAAATCTACGAGTAGTATTAATATCTTACCTCAATTAATTGAGACCAACTGAAAATTACTCGTCAACAAATTCGTGCTATTTTTAGATATTCGAACGAGTCAAGTGTAAAGATTTTACATGTTTGTCTGTAGTATAGTAAAATCAAACAAGTAGGCCGACTCGACCCCTGAGCGAAGGATAATAGCCTAAACACGTAGGGCTGTCGCTTATACAAGTACAATAGTTTATACAATCGTCAAAAATGCATAGTCTATATACAAAACAATTTTCCCCTGTAGGTGAATCATCAGGGATCTATAATACAAAGTTTTTTTTAATTATTTTTTGTACATAGACCAGGAGCTGACTATTGTATTGAAGTTATATACTCCTTTAGGCGCGTTACGAAAAAATGATGAGTCAACCTGTTACTTTTGTGTTACAGTATCGTTGAACTGCCCGCTAAACCGCTCATTAAGTCACGAAAAATATGCTCAAAGCGACTGCCAAATAACAATTCCCTGGAGGATTATTGTGTTCATGCAAGTGAGTGATGTTATTACCTCACGGAAAACTGCAGCCATATAACGTCATGTAACGTCACTCACTCGCCTGAACACAACAAGCGTCCAGGGAATTGTTATTTGGCTGCAGATTTCTGTGAGGTGTTAACGTCACTCACTCGCATGAACACAACAATCCTCCAGGGAATTGTTATTCGGCTGCAGTTTTGAGCATATTTTTCATGAGGTAGTAACGTCACTCACTCGCATGAACGCAACATCTGTCCAGCGAATTGTTATTTGGCTGCAGTTTCCCGTGAGGTAGTAACATCACTCACTCGCCTGAACACAACAACCATCCAGGGAATTGTTATTTGGCTGCAGATTTCTATGCGGTGGTAACGTCACTCACTCGCATGAACAAACAAGCATACGATCCACCCAATTTAAAGCGGTCACTGTAGCTATTTATGCTTGCAATACATTAAGTATGCCTCGCGTATTGCCACCTCTGCCGCTAACACGGCAACTCCTTAGGAGCTTACTCGTGACGTCACTCAGATGAACACAACATCCCTCCAGGGAAGTGTTATATGACTGCACTTTCCCGTGAGGTAGTAACGACACTCACTTGCATGAACACAACAACCCTCCAAGGAATTGTTATTTGGCTGCAGTTGCCTGTGAGGTGGTAACGTCACTCATTCGCATGAACACAACATCCCTCCAGGGATTTGTGTTTTAATGATGCCAGAGAAGTATAACTTCTCACGCGCGTACATAAGTACACGCACCCATTTTTTTTTTACACTACACTGTTTTTTACGTTTACATTTACTACACTTACCAAAATTATAATCTTCATATTCGGAAATTTAATATTTTTACAGTAGCCTAAAATGATAGGCATTAAAAGTACTTTCTTCTGTAGGAAATTTGTGATTTTATAACAAAATTACACATTTAATACAAAAAAAAAATATTTTGACTTTTTAGCCATCTTTACGAATTTGTAGTTAAAGTAGGTAGGTACACGTACAAATTATTACGAGCGGGAGCGCAACATAGTTAATAATAATGCATTAAAAAACCCATAGCACGATTCGATGTTTCGATTAAAATTAACTTCTATCTATAACTTCACGCCAAATCCCTTGCGGGGTAGGCAGAGAGAACCGAGCGTCACGTGACTCGATCCTTACATATCTCACTCGCTTCTTTAACATTCATTGCTCATCTCATGCACGCACGCCGGTTTCTAGGGCTCCTGACATCACCTTCTGATAGAACATGACCAATTTGGTCATGGTAGGTAAGTCTTGGCCTTCCCCGGCTCCTACATCCTTCCACTTTTGCATTGTATATCTGCTTCGTCATTCTTTCATCTTGCATTCTTTCTACATGCCCGAACCATCGGAGCATGCCTCTTCTTATTTTAACACCGACGCTCTCTTTCAGACCAACTCTATTTCTAACATCATCATTGCGAATGCGGTCTGCAAGCCTTACGCCACAAATTTTGCGCAGCGCTCGCATTTCAACCGCGTTTATTCTACTTTCATGCTCTTTCTGCCATACCCAACTCTCGCTTCCATAAGTTAGCGTTGGGACTAACACTGCATTGTGTATAGCGAGTTGTGCCTTCTGGCTCAGGATTTTACTGCCAAGAAGTTTTCCCAACGCTCCATTCACACTATTCCCAGCACTCACTCGTCTTTCCACATCTGCGGTGTACCTTCCATCCCTGCTGAAAGCGCATCCAAGATATACAAACTCATCCACTTGTTCTAACACTTCATCATCAATCGTAATCCTTACATTAGTTCTGGATTCTTCTCTTTCAAATACCATTATCTTTGTTTTCTTCGCATTCAAATTAACTTTACGCTAAATTTATAAGTGTAACTTTAAACGAAAAGACTTTACAACAATTGCAATTGCAATATCTGTTACGAAAGTAACAAATATTGCAACAGAATGATCGGTTTCTAATCACATCGGTTTAAAATAATAGTGGCCGCCATTCAGAGACAAAACACACGTATATCGTTATTTAATCTTAAACGATATCTTTTTAAATTAGATGGGATACGTCCGTTTGTCCTCGGTAACAATTTTTAGAACTGGCTGGCTGCCTGTTCATGTACCACTTGACTTGTATTAACAAATTGTTACATTGACTTAAACACCTCGATAACATTGATGTGGCGTTTGATTTGACTTGACGGTCGACCAGGTAGGTGGCGTTCATTCTTGAGTAGAAGTAGCGCTGAGTTTCGGTCTCGTGGCCACACACGGCGTGTTTACGCGCCGCAGCGCGAGGTAATTATGGAGATTTCATATCAATGATCAAAGAACATTGAAACATTTCAATTTTCTTCAATAAAAATAATGCGTGTGTTGATTTGATAATGGACGACGTCATTTGAATAGAAATGGAAACAAGCCGACGCGGAGTAGGTGCAGTCACGTCTACATAAATATGTGTGGAGTGTTTCAGAATATATTCACGCACAATACTTTATAAACATTTGGGTACGCTTCATACATCTATGAAGAATTCTCGGATCATATTTGTCTAAGAATAGATATCTTTTAGTTGAAATAATATACATATACAGTCTGCAAGAGAATACAGCATTCTTCAAAACTGGTTGTAAATAATATGTACTAAAACAATAATAAATAATATTTTTATTGTTAACTCTCGATGGTACAATAAATTTGAAAATGAAATACCAGAATGAAGAATTACTGTTGATGACAGAAACACGTGGATGAGATGAGAGCTAAACAGGCCGAAACGTACCTACCACTACCTAATTGGTCGTATATATTTAGAAGTCGTCAGGATGTCAGGAGCCCAATGAGACGGCGCTCAGTTCAATCTGCCTGCCCCGTAATGGACTTAGCGTGAAGACACAGGCAGATAGATACATCAGTAGTATTATTTAAACGTTTATGATGATTCGATTGTGACAATTCCAAACAAATGTAGCTATTTTTACGGAATAAAAAGATTTTGACTTTGACTTTGACGCGAGGGCGACCATCTGCCCCAAGGTGGTGTCGGGTTTCTAAAGATCGATGCTATGTCGGCGAGGATTGCAGGATTAATATTCAGAATTACCAAACGGTATTCACTGAAGGTTATACAGGTCTACGCACCAACTTCGACACAACCCGATGATGGGGTAGAGGGTATGTATGAAGACATCTCGAACGCCATACATAACTCACTACACACATAGGGGCTAACTGCTGGTCGACTTCATGGAGAGGGACGAACTCTCAGCAGCATAAGTGAACCTGAAGTTCCCCGGATGATTCGACAAAAAACAAGATAGACTTTATGCAATTTGATCTAACCTGCTTTGCGTGCTTCCGCCACCAATTAGTTCATGCGGCCTAGCGCCGGCCGGCACCCACCCACTACTGTTAGTACTTGGTACATGCCGACGCTGCCATGGCTGCTCCGGTAGTCTCTGCTTCGGCTGCTGCGGTCGTCCGTCATCTGGAACAGAATCCGCATGCCCCCACCACCACCGTCGCTGCCACGACTGGCCTGGTCGTCGCTGCGACACGTGTTTCGCCTCTCCACGAGGCATCATCAGGCGTTGTAGACGTTAATCGTAAGAATAACATGCTACAAGTGACAAATCCATCGCAGTGCCGTCCCTTATATTGAATTGAGGGTGGAGGTGGATGGTGTGAGCGAAAAGATATTTAATAGTGGGGAATGGTTTACGTCAGTCTGTTTGTTCATGAGAGTAATTTTAGAATTTTTATGTTTATTAATTTCTAATTGTTCCCTAATATTTAGTTTTAAACCTTTGTCTATGGTGTGTAAAATTTGATATGTATTAGTGGGGGATAAGTTATGTCCTTTGTCTATAAGATGCTCGGCGAAGTGTGACCTTTCTGGGCGATTGTTTTTATACGCCGATACGTGTTCGTGAAATCGTGTTATAAAGTTACGACCAGTTTGCCCGATATAAACGTGTTCACATTCATCGCAGAACAGCTTATAGACGCCGGATTTTTTATTGGGCGGAATTTTATCTTTAGTGTTACAAAGTGACCTGAGTGAATTATGGGATTTAAGAGCAACATGTATGTTATTTTTTCTAAATATGTGAACTATTTTGTCAGTGATTTTACCCAGGTATGACAAACTCGCAGTGTATTTATTTGTCGAAATATATGGAACCGCGTACAATAGTCTGTTAACGATACTACTCGTTTTTTTACGCAATAATTTATCGATGGTAGATCTACCATCGATAAATTATTGCGTAAAAATAAAAAATCCGGCGTCTATAAGCTGTTCTGCGATGAATGTGAACACGTTTATATCGGGCAAACTGGTCGTAACTTTATAACACGATTTCACGAACACGTATCGGCGTATAAAAACAATCGCCCAGAAAGGTCACACTTCGCCGAGCATCTTATAGACAAAGGACATAACTTATCCCCCACTAATACATATCAAATTTTACACACCATAGACAAAGGTTTAAAACTAAATATTAGGGAACAATTAGAAATTAATAAACAAAAAAATTCTAAAATTACTCTCATGAACAAACAGACTGACGTAAACCATTCCCCACTATTAAATATCTTTTCGCTCACACCATCCACCTCCACCCTCAATTCAATATAAGGGACGGCACTGCGATGGATTTGTCACTTGTAGCATGTTATTCTTACGATTAACGTCTACAACGCCTGATGATGCCTCGTGGAGAGGCGAAACACGTGTCGCAGCGACGACCAGGCCAGTCGTGGCAGCGACGGTGGTGGTGGGGGCATGCGGATTCTGTTCCAGATGACGGACGACCGCAGCAGCCGAAGCAGAGACTACCGGAGCAGCCATGGCAGCGTCGGCATGTACCAAGTACTAACAGTAGTGGGTGGGTGCCGGCCGGCGCTAGGCCGCATGAACTAATTGGTGGCGGAAGCACGCAAAGCAGGTTAGATCAAATTGCATATAGATTTGACTTTTGCAAAGTAACGCCTGAATCTATTAACCAAGATAGACTTTACCTTGACGACCCTTTGTTCAAGAATGTTTGTGTGATCAACAGGCTGAAAACCAAAGCACAGCCGAGCAACAGTGCTAGTAACGATCCAAGAGCTACTAGCTCGATGTTATACCGATGATATCCCGGACATATGTAAACTTTATTCTTTTAAAGAGTGCGTATTACAATGGCTCCGCTATACACCGGGAAGGACGCAACAAATAATAAAAATAAAGTTAAAATTTACAGGACAACAGGAATACAACCGTACCATACAAGTATGATCGTTGTATCTTTTTTTATTAAATACTTAAAAATGTATATTGTTTGATGGCAAGGAATGGAATGCTTGGAGTGGAAGGAAATTGTGTGTGTCTCGCACTTGGCCGGTTTTTCAAATATTCTTTAAACCTAAACTACGAGTATATTAGCCTAAGATCCCACTGCAAAATTGTGTAGGTATCTGTTTTTTAAATAAAACATCATTCAGATGATAGATTATTGGTAGTATATTGTATTAATTCCGGGTGGTCTATAAAAATAAGTCGTTTAAATTACATATTTTTTAAAATTTCATATTTTATAATTAATGAATTTATATGATTTTGAGTTATATGTTGTTTTAGGTGAAAGAAACGTCATTTGAAAGGAAATGACGTAAAGAATGTAAATAAAAAGTGGTTGCTACCTTACAGTGAGCCACAACCTTTAGGTGACCCGCTTCAAAAAGGTACATTAATGTTGATTTCTTGCATCGAGTTTTTTTTGAAGTTATACTTCTTTAGGATCGTTATGAAAAAATGATGAGAGTGAAATTTTAAGATGAGCGCACATCACTGTAACACAAAAGTAACAGGTTGAAGCTGCTAAATGTTTCACGGTATTACCGGTAGATGACGCTATAGTTAAAAATGTATAACATTTGTACTTGACATTTGACTTGTATGCAATTACATTCCATAAACATCGCCGCTACTACTTGATAGACTTTTTTACTTTTACTCCAATAATCCTTCTTATAAATTAAAATATTATTATTTAATATAATTACTACTAAATATTATTAAATTATTAATGTTAAATATTTATTTAATGATACCAAAGAAATATAACTTCTTACGCGCGTACATAAGTACATGCACCCATTTTTTTTATATTACTTATATCAAATTGAAGTTAATTTTGTACTGAACATAATAATCCATGGTTGCTGGTAAAAAAATGGCCGTAAGCGATGGTTGCCATGATTTGAAGTACCTACTCGTAATTGCTCCCAGTTTAAATAAGTGCAAGCGTGAGGTAAGGAATGCGCGCGTTGCTTCGTGATGTAATTTTAACAATTAAAAAATGCAGGAAATAATTTTGAAATCAATTACTCATTTTGCGATGCGATGCGATTGTAATGATTAAAATAATATCAAAATTTATCGATAGGATAGGTACAAACCTGCGACGTAGAGAGCACAATTTTTTTTTTTTGACGAGATCGGTGGCTCAGGTTCAGTTTCGTTTCCCACACAGGACAAACATTTGTGTGCATGAACATGTATGTTGTCTTGGTCTGGATGCTTTAAGAGAGACAGGGCGCATCAAAGCAGCGCGTCTGGTGAAATACATCCGCCTCACAGAAAACCGGAGCCAAATAACAACTCCCAAGAGGATTGTTGTGTTCCAGCGTGCGAGTGAGGTCACCAGGAAGCTCCTAAGGAGTTGCTGTATAAGCAGCAGAGGAGGACTCGTGCGAGTGATACTTGATATTTTACAAGCGTTAATAGGCCACGGTAACTCCTTTACATCAGGTAGGCCGAATGCTTGTATGCCTACCGACACAGTTTAAAAAAAAGTTCTTCGAGACTCAATAGCTGTAGAGTAGCTTAGTACAGTTATCTGATTTCCTTACCCTTACCTGTAAAGTGAAAGCAGATACGTGCGACAGCCGGCTGGATTTATAGCTGCAATTTATTGTCGAGGTACAGCATACGAGGAGACGTGGAGCAAATGCATGATATATTTTCCTTTACATTCATTCTTCAGTAAATCCAGCCGTTCAATGCAGCATAGTATGATAAAACCCTAATAAGCATCTGCCGCATATTGTTAATTGAATATCACCAAACATACCTATTTACATCCTCAGGCAAAGTTCCTTGCGGTGTAGATAGAGAACCAAGGGCCACTTGACTCTTACAGACCTCACTCGCTTCTGTAACATTTACAGCTCTTTTAATGCCAGCTCGGTTCATAGGTCTCCTGATACCACCATTAGATAATACGCGACCAATTTGGTCGTGGTGTGCAAGTCTTCGCCTTCCTCAGGTCCCACTTTCGCTTTGTATATCTGTTTCGTCATTCTTTGTTCTTGCATTCTTTCTTTCATTTATGTTTGCACGCCACTTTAATGCCTGGTAAAATGGAACTAACTATCTTATGAATACAACTGTGGAATACTTACCTTACTCTGACAAATAAACGCATTCATTTATTCATTCATTCATTCATTCATTAATGAGAGACAAGTCTCGATAAAGAAGGATGCCAATTCATATCGTTTTTAGGGTTCCGTACCCAAAGGGTAAAACGGAACCCTATTACTGAGGCTCCGCTTTCCGTCCGTCCGTCCGTCCGTCTGTCACCAGGCTGTATCTCATGAACCGTGATAGTTAGACAGTTGAAATTTTCACAGATGATGTATTTCTATTGCCGCTATAACAACAAATACTAAAAAATAGAAAATAAAAATACATATTTAAGGGGGCTCCCATACAACAAACATGATTTTTTTGCTCATTTTTGCTCGATTTTGAAAACGGCAACAGGTAGACGCTTGAAATATTCACAGAATGATTAGTTATATATTTACTTTAAGAATAAATAATTAAATTAAAATAAAACAAATATTTAAGGGGGGCTCCCATACAACAAAGACCGCATACACGGTCCGACCGCGTATGCGAATACGTAATAAACATATTGTACAATGGGCGGTGTCAGTGTTTAATTAGTATATGATCCGCACATTTTTATGTAAAATCAAGTTTTTCCACGAAACGGTACTATATCGATTAACTTACATTAGAAAACCTCATACATACATACTTATCAACTACACACCACACTCATCAACCTCTTCATGCATGCTCTTCAGTTTTGGGTACTTTTTATTTGGCCATTTTTCAACACATCACCAATTAGATCTATACGTGTCCGTCTAGGGCGGCCCCTCCCGACATCACCGTTCACTCTTGCTCGATACACTTCTTTCGTAACTCTTTTGTCATTCATTCTTTGTAAATGATCAAACCATCTCAGCATACCATTTTCAATTTTTGTCACTACATCAACATTCGTTCCACAAAGTTTTCGTATCGTACTAGTTTTTATTCTATCGACCATTCTCACTCCACACATACCCCTCAGGGCTCTCATTTCTACGATATTCACTCTGCTTTCATGCTTCTTCTGCCATACCCATGTTTCACTGCCGTACATCAATGTAGTACACCCTGAATGATAGCAAGGCGAGCTTTACTCGATATGTTATCGCTTGTTACCACGGAGTACAACGCGCCATTGCTTCGGTTTCCTGCTTTCACTCTTCTTTCAATTTTCCATTTCTCATAAACATAGAATCCAGATACACAAATTCATGCACTGTTTCCACTTATTCATCTTCGATTATTATCTGACAATCTGTAACACTTTCATTTCTTTCAAACATCATCGCTTTCGTCTTCATTACATTTATTTTTATACCTTTCCTTTTAAAGACCACATTCTTTACAGTAACATTTGTTGTAATTCTTCCGCCGAAGATCCAAGGAGAACCTGATCATCGGCGTACAACAGGGCTTTAAATACTGACTCATTAATTTTTATGCCACAGTCATACTCTTTCAAGTCTGTCCAACAACTGTCCATGAATAAGTTGAACAGCTGGGTGATGCTACACAGCCCTGTCTACCACCACATTCGATGCTGAACCAGTCTGTACAGACCCCATTTACTCTGACACAGGCACTCGAATCTTTATACAAGGACTTACACCTCATTTAAGTACTAAATTCGATAGAAGTAGCTAGAGCCGTTACATGTTTTTTTTTAAAAGCGTTTATTCAAAGAATAAGTACCTATTTAAAATGTTTACAAATGCTGCGTCACGAAAACCCACAGGGTGTGTCTGTGTTAATGAAATTATTTATGTAATAGTTTTTGAACTTCCCTTTAACTTTACATAAGTTATATTTAGCATTTTGTAAATATACATTCTGCAACTGGTCTCGCAATTCATTTAGATAAGTTGCAGTAAGATAATTACACGTTCTAACAACTTGTTTAAACATAAGATGTCTTGAAATTAAATTAAATAACCTTATTTATTAAATATACTTGAAATGTGTCGTACAAATCTTAGCTCTGTTAATACAACGCGGGCACGAACTAAACTTCATAATTCATAACGAAATTATGAAGTTTATTGTTGATCGTAAGTTGCGGAATGCAAATCTGCCGGCCAACTTAAACACCGCAATAAAACATGATTGCCATAATAAATAGCTCGGCCCGGCGTCGCGGTCTTGGCTACGTCTTTCGATACGTACGTAATTACTGAACGTAATTTTAACGTCTGTGTAACTCGATCTTCTGTGTACTCTAGCCAAGTTCCTAGCAGGCACATGCCGGCGCGGGACACATGACTCGCTCCTTACACGTTGGTTGCTTACGTTACTTGACTGCTTGAATAGAGCTGCGATTGTGTGATTATTAAAGATTCTCCTCTAGTATTGTATTTCTGTGACTCCTAACACCCCCTTCTGAAAACAAGTCAAATTCGAAGGGATTATTTTGGTCCAAAATCTCAGAACGGCAGTCTCAAAAATCCTCAAAGTTTATAGTACTTATTTAAAAAATATTTTTTAGTATAGCTACAAACAATGAGACTCAGTTACAAAATAAATAAACACTTTTATTTTATTTATTTTGAAAAAAGATAAAGGTATAGTTAGGTTATGTATCATGACCGCATTTGAGTCAGAGAGAAGAAGATTTTTTTCTTCTGAGAGTATATCGATGATGCAAGAATAAAATCAAAACTCTACTGGAAGTAAAACGTGGAAAAATAATTGTGAATACTGGTGAGAGACTTCAAGGCGAATACCAAAGTCTTCACTGACTGGTATTAGACTGATCTGCTACCGTCGATACCACTTTTGCTGCGGCCTTTGGAATGGTGATCTTCTGAACGACTAACGACTAACGGTGTGTGTGAACACACCGTTAGTCGTTAGCGATTGAGATTCAAGATGAGGCATTGGACTTCGGGCCCGGCACAATGGTCTTTTATCGAAGTTTCCATACACGGGCTGTCCGCGGGTTTGTGCCAGAGGTTAGCCGGTATTTTATACATAACAATCGTTATTGCCGGTAGCCGCCCTGATAGCATACGAATGCTGCCATCTCGTAAGCACTGCAGTGTTTCTTTTCTTTGCTAAACGCTCCGCGTTGATATCCTTGCTTTCCTCGTGGTTTAAACGTACTTTAACTAAAGTACCCAATTGGAGTAAACGAAAATGATCTTTTGTACCTGCTGAAGTTTGAAGATTATTAGAAATATAAATAAAAGCCATGTATACATTTTTAAACATACGAAACCTTTGATACGCCTTTAAAATGTGAAATAAACTAATAAATGGAGATTTTGCCTCTGTAATAACAGAAGAGGTGATGATGAGATGGTGCCTGTGCAGAGTAGTGCTGAGGGTCCGCGCCTGGTCAGAGGCGTCGCCAAATGATACCACTGTATATGTGTATAGATGAAGCCGAGACAAGAAAGAAAGAAGACTTTATTAGACTGTTTTAGTCTATATATAATATCAGGATTGCCGCCGACCAAGTAATACTCGCAGTAGTGTATTAAGTTGCGGTTAAATACACTAACTAGCCAATATGCTACACCTCCCTTTGTTTTACCGATTGTACAACGAGTTGTGTTCTGAAGAATTGTTCGAAATGATGCCGACAGCTACTTTTTATAAGCGCACAGCTCGCCGACGGTGGGGAGTTCACCCGCACACGCTGGAACCGCAATGGTCTCGTACTGTGCGGTGCGGTTTCAGAGAACGTTTCTTCCGAGAACTCTCAAGCTGTGGAATAAGCTCCCAGCCGAGATTTTTCCAAGGGACTACAGCATGGAATTCTTCAAGAAATGCGTGAAGAGGTTTTTAGAAGGTCGGCAACGCATATAATATAATAGTAAACTCCAAGAATAATGTATTATTAAAAAATAAACTTCATATTTCTGTAAATTATTGTATAATAATTAAAATTAGAAATATTTAAGTAATGACCGTCATTGAGACAGATTTGTTATATTTGTGGTAACAGAGGTCATGAAATAAAAATATCTCGATTATAAAAACATTTATTACTCGTCTGGTCACAATAAATACACGCATTACATTCTTTACATCTTTTAATATCATATTCATTTACAAATACACTAAAATTCATGTGTCATAGTTTGTTATTATAAATTTTGTATTAATTTAAACTACATTACTTTACCGTAGTCTTTATTAATTGTATTCCGTTACATTCATATTATATTCATTACTAAATAATTCATATGCCATAATATTCATAATGGTGACTTACAGGGTTTCTAAATATACTATATTTTCGTGGTCATAATTTATCAAGCACGCATATGCTTAGGCACTAATCATATACAATATCTAATATTGATAGTCGTTAATCTATTGGTGATAGTTACTAGTATATATTGTTGTCGAACGAGTCATCTGACAGGGAAACTTGTATATTAGACAACTATAAGAGAACATTCCTTCAATAAGCAATAATTTAATTAATAAAAAGAATTTTAGTAATATAACAAAATTTTCATCATGAAATTCGGGGAAACATAACTTATTTATTATCTTTGCGATTACATATATATAAATAATGCTCAGTCGCATTACGTCATGTTGGTCCAAACTAAATGTTAGTTAGGAACGCCAACAACAAATAAATTACTAATTAATTTATTATTAAATTAATTAAACTCCTCCATTGAACTCGCGACGCCCACTCGACCACAGAGATAGTCTTACATTTTAAATTTCAAAACATTTAATATACTCAAGGGATATGAATAGATATGTAAGAAATATTAGGCTTGGATTAATTACTTTTAAATTCCAATTATTATACTTTATAAGTATTTGATATTATTCTTATATAAAAATATCTACAGGATATCTATGTTCCCAAATCCAGTTACATATATAAGAACTTTCTATATTATTACATAGTCAAATGATAGTGACGCGTATTGGCAATGTTTAGTCGTGACACTTTCTGTGACCACGAGTATCTTAATGTCCATTTTCATTAATATGAAGTACAATAGTTTACAAGCAGGATTACATTATGCGAAATCAATATATTTACATTAATTACACCATGGAAAAAGGTTCGTTGGACGCGGCCATAAAACAATATGAGATGTCACGTGTCGCAGAGATGCCCGCCATTTCATTTATTTCAGATGGCGGACAATCGTAGAGACGACCACAGCAGCGGAGGTAGAGACGACCGGAGTAGCCATGGTAGCGATGGCATGCATCCACTAACGGCAGTGGGTGAGCGCCAGCCGACGCTAGTTCGCATTAACTATTTGGTGGAAGCACACAAAGTTTAGATCAAATTGCATGTAATTTGGCTTTCGCAAAATGACGCCTTGAACGTTGAATAAAACTGGATCCGGTAATGTGGCTGACCTTATTACAGCGATAACAGTCAGAGTAGATAAATATATGGGTATTCCCTAGATGTGTAAATATGTAACAATAAGTGATACGTTGTTAGTGAAAGTCATAAGATGTGAGCTGTATTGTAAACCTGTTTGTGGTTCTGTCAATATGTGAAAAAAAAAGTAGATTGTCACGAGGTACATTATACACATTATGGATCTTAGACTATTATGAAACGTGAAATAGAATACTGATTTTCAATTTCAATGTGTCCCTTTCGTAACGTCACTTTTCGAAATGTGAAATGACGTTCGAAATTTGACATTGACAAAGACATTTTTTAAAATTTTATTTACCATATCTATGTCTAAGGCTTACCATTTCTAAGTACTATTAGTAGAAAGTTCAATTCTATACGCATTGCCGTCTTCGTAATACCTTTATGAACATAATAAGAAAGCAGCACCTTTTGAAACAAATATCCCTGAATCTGTATTGGTTCTTAGCATTTTGTAAAATAGATAAAGATGTTAGAAATATATTTATAAAAAAGCCTTTTGTTCCAAAAATTGGTCGTAACGGGACGATATTTATTTTAGGACGAATACTCTAAAATTTCTCATAGATTTTTGCATAGTTTATTTATTTCAACAGACGGAACATAAATTTACGATAGAGTCAAATATCCATATTAAGACGGGTGACAATGAAAATCTCACACGAATGGAAATCATGTTGTACACAAATACAAGTCAGAACTTGTTGTACGGAACAAACCCCGAATATTTCGAAGCATGTTACATAACAGCACCTGAAATCTGCAAAACTATATAACTGTAATTTAAAAAATGATATGATAACTCTTATGTCTGTTCATCGCAGAATGTTTTTTTTTATTCACCATATATTTCTCCGTTTTCCATTTGACGAATATATTCAATGTCACTCGGTAAGTTTATAAATAAGTATATCCTTTATGCTTTCCATCTAAAATCACATCAAAATACATGTCTAATAGTTTCTTAATATAAAAATATCATTATGTTACTTTCCACAAAATCCCTATTAAAGCCTGTTTCCATGCAGTTCATGCGATTCGCCGACTTGAGACTCGAGACATTACTATCTACTGCCGCGCGCTCGGGACGCACGCTCACTACCTTCTTGCATCTCTATTTTACACAAGTATTTCATTTACATAAGTATTTCATTCGCTTCCTATTTGAAGGTTGCATTTAATTAAATTATTTTGTTTTTTTCTGTGGCTTGTGATAACAATGAAATGTACTATTGTTTATTAAAATAAGTCACGTTGTTTACGTTTTTATAAAGTCGTGTTTTGTAAGTGGGCTCAGTTTGTTTTCTTGTTAAGATCACAAAGCACAATTGTAAAATAGAGATAAACAGGAGATTGATCGTAAATCATAACAAAAATATAAAATTGATAGTATCATAAAGAATATATAAAATTGTTTTGTTATACTTACTTACAAAGTGTAAATTTAAAACTAATTCTTTAAAACAGTCATAAATATTAATATCTTGAGAAACAAATCCAAATCGCACTTGTAGAGTTACAGACAACATTGAAAGACACACAGGAAGGTGACTTGACTATTTCAGGATCAATACATCTGTATATGTTCTGGTTCCATGACACTAATATAGTACTTTTGGAAGTTGCGTGTATACAAAATCGCCTTCCTGCATTATTGTGCTACGTTTAGATATAAAGTTACATATATGTATACCATTTTCAAAATGTATAATATCTACAAGTCATAAGTAATATAACCGTGGAACGTGTTGCGATGTTACGACACGATACTTTCACGAAATGTATTTTTTTAATATCAGTTTAATACATGCTAAAACGTCGATTCTAGTACTAATAAATATTCGTTGTATCTCAGTTAAAATAAAACTCTGCGTCTAATATCTATGAAATATACATGAAATCGAAATCAATGCGAAGTCCATATTCTACTATCACATAACTATGCTACGTCGTGCTTCGAGCGTTGGCGTCTATGGAACTAAAAGAAGCGTTGAGCACGGACCGAACTAAGCCTCGACCGATGCCAGCGACGGCTACGTCACTCGCCACCCTTCAAAAGTAGTATATCTTGTCCGTAGATTCAAAGTGTACGTGTTTCTCGCCGTTAGTGGGCAGCACAATGAACAACCATCAGGGTGGGCTCCTCGTGCCGATCTTAACGTCACTCCTCACCGCGCTTCTGGGATGTTTGGCGGGACCGTTATCTTCATCGTTGGGCTCGTTTATTTGCGGGATCTTTTGTTTTTGTGCGTCGGCGACGTCTCTGTCGGCCTGCGTGAGGACCTCCTGCACGTGGATGGTGAGCTCCGGGCGCACGACTTGCGTGAACGGCAGCAGCGCCCCCGCCACGTCCATGGTGTTGTTGATGTTCCTGTGCCATAGCTCGAGCACGACGCTGCGCCGTTGCTACTTGTACCGCGGCGGGCCGAGCCAGCCGCAGCCGAACACCTGCACACAGCGCGATCTCATTAACACCGCACCGCCCACTAGCGCGCCGAACACTGATTACGGCGCAACACATGTGTCAGTTACAACACTGTTATTTAAACTATTTTCTTATAATAAATCGCTATAATGAGCAAATTTTAGACTTCGATGATTAGTTGTCGACGTGGTACTTTGTGTGCACTGACTATGTGAATGACACGATGAGAATTACAAAACGAAACTCATTACGACTGAAGTGAAGGAAGTCGCTAGCTCTAAAGTACAAACAAACTCAAAAAGTAAAGTAATGAGATGTAGAATAGGGGAGGTGAACAACAACAAAAATAAACTTTTACTCAGACGAACAGCTTGAAGTAGGGGAAAAGACAGAGAATTGGAGAGATGGCGAGCGAAAATTCGAAGGTGGTTTGGAGATAGGTAAATGGTTGTTTATTTAGAAGAAATCGTCGTCACAGCTAGTACATTTGACTCACTTGGCAGATGACCAGCGCCAGCAGTAGGAGCAGCAGGAGCGCCACCACGCCCCACACGACGGCCAGCTGCGTCAGCGCGAACACATACAGCGTCCGGTGGCACCACTGGTTGGGCTCGAACAGTGTGGGCGCGTAGTCCGGCCACATGATGCCCAGTGTCCAATAGTTGCCGAACGCGAACCTGCCGAAGAAAACCTTTGAAACAAGCCCTGTCGTCAAGTCAAAGGTACCCGATTCATCTAAAAGAGTATGAATATAAGCAATTTTTTATATTATTTTTGTTGTATAAACCAAAGGACGTTCAAGTGCGAGTTATACTCGCCCGCCGAGGTTTCTGGGAGAGTAGTTATTGAGTTATGCATCTACCACTTCATAAATAAAAGTATTATGAATTATAAATATAAAAGCCTCACGTTAAATTCTGTAAACTGCTAACGACGTGTCGCTACATAGTCTCGGTTGTCGTAGCTTTTTAAATGTAACCCCAACACAACCATCAGTTGTATACTCGCAGGAAATATTTCCTCCGCGGTGGAAGTAGAAGGCAACGCGATGTTTAGTCGATAAGTAATGACAGCAAGTATCTCCGGGGATTGTAGAGAGCCGGGACAGCTTTCGCCTGGCAGTTGGCTCAAAAACCAGAGTGTGGAACGTGCTCCAGAGGCGGTTATTCTGGACCCAGCCCAAATTTGAGGAAATTCCTTATTATGGACTCACTCCGCTACCGACGAATATTCATTTCACATCTTTATGAATAAATATAATAATAATTGGGAATGTTTTAATCATACCAAAAGTAAAAATGAGCCAATTGCATAACTGAATTAGATTAAGAAATTTTTGATGATTTTTAAAAACTTTGCTTATTTTTCTGTACCATTTACGTATTCTTTCATTATCTTTAACTATTTCATATTTTTTTGCCGACAGAAATAGTTCGAGCCGCACTTTGAAATGACCTTATAAAAATGTAAACTTTCGAAATGGCCTTAATAACTGATTTAAACTAATGACGTAGGTATTTGATTTGAATGTAATATGATTAAAATGAAATAGAAAAGAAGCAAACGAGAAAGATTTCACAAATGTCCAATTACCCGTTTTTACAGCGATATCAGGTGACGCGAGGCTTTGAAACTTAAAAACTTTTTTCTGTTTGTGACAATCTGAACGAGATTAAGTCAATTAGCGAGCATTCACAAGTTAAAAGAATAATCTTTGTTTCAAAGTCCCCCGACTTCGAATAACGAATCAGACTTCATGAAGTCGTAAAGCCGGTGCCGGTTCAGCCACGTCAGGTTAGTTCGTTGGCTTACAATCTGAAATATTTATTTATGTATTCTGTTCGTAACTATAAATTAATATTTATTTTTCCAATAATCCTTTTTGTCCATTGGCGTCACAATAACAGTAACTGGCGACCTGTTCTTACGACTACGTCTGTTAAATATTAAAAGCAATTTGATCTACAAGTATATTGCTTTCTGTTTTTCAGCAATCAAGATATTATGTGGATATTAAACCATTGCTGCAGCCTGTTATATTAGGAAGACATACCATCCCATGAGAAAGACAGTGAGGGTGTAAGCCAACACTCGCTCGGGCACGCTGGCCGAGGAGTTGGTGGTCCTGCTGGCGAGCTGCGCCCACAGCAGCCAGCACAGGCCCGCGCCGCCCGCTGCTCCGCCCACCACCATGTATACGGGCAGGCGGGGCTCGGCCGGACAGTCGCGAATGTACTGCACTCCTAAACATAGATAAAGTATAATTTGAGTATTAAGAGTATTCCCTCTAAGTGCAACTACGTTTGCGACTGGCTCCTAAGGAGGTGCCATAACAACAGTAAGGATAGCAACGCGTGAGCAATATTTCCAATGATACAAGCGTTCGTAGACTACAGTAGCCACTTTACATTAGGCAGTACGAGCATGCTTGTGTGCCTTCCGACGATGTTAAAAAAAGTTCTTCATTTCGGCCAGTCCTGGCTGCTCTCAAAAGATAACAGTCATTAAGCTGAACAGTGGTCTTCGGGTGGTTAAGACTTAATTTTTTTGTTTACTCAGTTGAGCAGTGTAGTGAAACACATCTTTTCGGTTGAAGGGAGATCACTAGTCTTCCATCAATGAGATTGAAGACCATAGACCAGAAGGTTTTCTGCGGTTTTGTGAATCTTAAGAAAGCATTTGATAGGATTGTACGAAGGGAACTGAGGGGTATATTGCCGAGATATGGGATTGATGGTGCACTGCTCCGTGCTGTGCAGTCTACCCACAAAAATTGCTCATCATGTGTGCGATCAGATGGCAACATGGCACCCTGGTTTAATATCAAAATTGGTGTCAAAAAGGGTTGCATGTTGTCTGCTAGGCTGTTTATTCTGTATCTCGATAGTTGTCTACAGAGAATAAGATCGACGAATGTAGGATTATGTATGGGTGACTTAATGGTGAACTATCTGCTGTATGCAGACGATGCTGTTAGCAGATACACTATCTGAGCTATAAACACTGGTCACGATAATGAAAGGCGATGGTATGGAGAAAGGCTATTGCGAAGAAGACAAAGATATTGATATTTGAAAGAAACGAAAGCAGAACCAATGTAAGGATAACGGTTAATGACGAAGTGTTGAAACAAGAGTGAATGCGATTGTATATCTTCGATGCACTTTCAGCGGGGATGGAAGGTACACCGCTGACATGGAAGGACGAGTGAGTATTGGGAATAGTGTGAATGGAACGTTGGAAAAACTTCTTGGCAGTAAAAGCTTGAGCCAGAAGGCACAGCTCGCTATACAGAACGTAGTGCTGGTCTCAACGCTTACTTATGGAATCGAGAGCTGGGTATGGCAGAGAGAGCATGAAAGTAGAATAAATGCGGTCGAAATGCGAGCGTTACTCTAAATTTGTGGCGTAACGCTTGTAGACCGTATTCGCAATGATGATGTTAGAAATAGAGCTGGTCTTATAGACAGTGTCTGTATTGAAATAAGAAGAGGCATGCTCCGTTGATTCAGACTTGTAGAAAGTATGCAGGAAGAAAGAATTACGAAATAGCCGAGCCGAGGAAGGCCAAGACTTACCTACCATAATCAAATTGGTTAAGTTTTGGCGAGCACCCATAAGAAGATCAATGAATGTTAAAGAAGCGAGTGAGGTTTGTAAGGATCAAGTCACGTGGCGCTCGGGTCTCTCTGCCTCACACGCAAGGACTTTGGCGTGAAATTATTAATAGTGCTTAGTTAGAAGGGTGTTCAAGTAAATACGTTGTAATAGTTCACGAAAGAATATATTTGTCATATACCACATATGCACAAATATGGGAAAATACAAATGATAGAGCTAGTATGATACGACGTGTGATTGACCGCCGCCAGCCGTTGGCGCAGGTCCGTTTATACAACGGTCACATCACCATACCGCTCTATAGGTATTATAAATTTCAAAGAAACTTAATTGCCAAAATTTAGGCACACATTTACAGGAAAATTCGAAAAAATGTCTGCAAAAAAAACATCAGTGGTCTCCACACATGAACCAAAATACTCGTAGTAAAGAAGAATGAATAATATAACAATAATTAGTATCCGATCACCGTTCACAATAGTAATGTTGACTCGACCAAGTCGTTTTGTATTGTTATTTAATATTTTTATAGAAGTAGGTAGGAAAGTTCTGTTTCGTTTCCTTAAGCATGTATTTTCTTTTGGTTAATAAACACTTTTTTTTTCACATTTATCATTTTGTCAGTCGCGCCTGATTCGTAGCAGTTTTATTAGTCACGTCAATTATCCCATTAGTGGGAGGGTTTTCGCTACAGTCCGCAGCAAGCGCTAATGAAACTAATCCAATTTAAGTCGAAGGTTAAAATACTTCGCCAACTGTGTTCACAAACAGAATATTGGAGTAACGTCCACTCCGGTCGCATTTAGTTCGCGATATATCTATGAACCCACGTCTGCGCGGACGTGGGTTCCTTACTATCTAAATGCCTCGAGAATTAGAGGACGCACAATCACATGCCTTGAATTATAATCTGAATCATGTGCGGAGGGCACAAGGGAATAATTAGAAACAGTTTTGAGAGACAAATTACTTAAATTGGTACTATTTGAAAAAAAAAAACATTACTTCCCACATATTATTGTTATTATTATGACGAGCTCGGTGGCGCAGTGGTAAAACGCGCTGTTATGCTACTTTGACACCGACGCTCGTGGGTTCGATTCCCACACAGGACAAATATTTGTATGCATGAACATGTCTGTTTGTCTTGGTCTGGGTATTTTCTATATATAATAAGTATGTATTTGCAAAAAAATATATATTTACGTATATTTATCGGTTGTCTAGTACCTTTGGGGCTAGATGGTGCTGTGTAATTTGTCCGACAATATTTATTTATTATTTTTATACGATACGATCACATAATTTGAAGGTATCCAGAAAATCCATTCGTTTGTGAAGCTCACTCGGCGTTACCGTGAAACAGTGCGACAGGGAACGTGTAGAGTTTTCGCACCTGTTCAATCATTGGACGGCTGCTCGCGCCTTGCTCGCCCATTCGAGGCTCCATCGCAGAGGTCAAGCGAGAGGTCACCTGGCGCACTTACACCTGCTTCACAAGTTACTATCTCATCAACATTGCACGAGATCATGTGTAGATAAGCGTCAAATTAATACTCAGATAAATACACTCCGTAGAAATGACTTGTTAAATATCATTTGTTAAGATAACGTAGTGAACATGCCACTTGTTAAACGGAAGTTTCCCATTCTCTTTAGAATTTGGAACACGGAGCCGTGCGTCGCGCAGCGCGTAAACGTGGCGCTAATTTCAATGCACCTGGTACACTTTCGGTACAGCCAATATTTTTTTTCAACGATGAGATCATATTTTTTTAATAGTAAACAAGCACCGCAGATGCAAAAAATAAAAAATAAACAATATTTTGCCATTGGTCCCTCGAGGGCACGAGGGACAGATCTTTCATTTCTTTAAATATAATCTTATTGAATCTTATTAAATTCTTATACATTATTATCATTATTACTTTTTAATTTGCTAGCATTTGGGAAATGACCATTGGCGAAGAAGAAATACCGAAAGAAACTTGATAAGATACTTTCAAATCATCAATTAGATATTACAATAATGATGTCAGGATATACTCGTAGGTTCAATAATAGTCACGTCAAGTGGTAGAGTTGTAGATTATTATAAAAAATAGAAAAGGTCAATTCAGCAATTCTATAATAAGCCTCTTTAGAGAGAGTATCTTTGATCTGTTTTTGAATATATTATCAGGAAAGGACAGAACTGTTTCAAGTAAGATTGGTAGCTCTTATCTTGTAAATTGTAAAGAGCTACCAATCCTAGCAAGCCAACCTTACACATATAATTTCTAGTTCTAAGCTTTTCACTGAAGTATGAAAACGACTGTAAATTTTTGCGGATATGCATTTTTATTTTATTCTATTTATTATACAGAATATTATTTAATATATTATACAAAGAAGTGATAATATTTATATCCTTGAGCGATTCTCTGAAGCATAAGTTATAAATAGAGCGAATAGATGTATTTTCGCAAGGTAAAAATTGTTTCGATGTTTATTCAAAACCGGCATCTCCCACAATAGTATGCCGTGTGGATACGACATAATGTTGTGAAAGTAGCTGAAGTAGACTAAGGTCGGTGCAGAAACTTGCTAAAGTATGTAACGTGCTATTTGTTTTTGACTCTTGATGCCCGCTCTTAAAAGCATCAAAACTTATTCTTCCATCTTTTGAAAATCCAAAATTCGCAAATAATATAATTGAAAATTGAAAATTTTTCCGTTAAAGAAGTTCTGTCTACTCACTGAACTTGTTATTATCGCTCGGCTGGATATTGATTTTTGTCCACCGATGAATAGAACAAGCCTATTAGGTTTTTTAACTTTCTCTTTACCTCGCCGAAGCCTCCCTCGTGAGAAGTAATAACTTATCACGAGGATAGATGGGACAATAATCAATATAAAAAGCTGTGCTCTCGGGACGGATGATGGAGGAGCATCGCGTCCGCGTCCTATGAACAACCCGGCGACGTGTCATACTCACTCCTTTGAGTGATGCTGCGTGTTTACCTACCGACGTTGTATAAACAAGATCTTATTATTATGGCAATACGTACCAGGCGAGTAAAGACGTTTGTTGTATTGCCGTGCCGGTGAGCCACTTGGTGTTTATTAACAGACAAGGTGGCAGTTGAATTGGTTGGAGCTCTATATATTTATACATAACTCTTACTCTTACCGAGCTGTATATTTAAAAAAATCTTTACTTGCCATTGGGCCCTCGCGGGCACTTAGATATGCCTTACATTTTTCAAATACAGCCAATCTGTTAGCATTTTGAAAATGACCATCGGCGGAGAAGAAACGGCGAAAGGAACTTGCCAATATAGGTCTCTTTTAAAATATGTAGTTAATATTAAATTTTAATTTTGTATATATGTTATCATTTTATGTAAGTAATATTACTATGTTTTTAATTGTAAATATGTATTTTGTTTTTAGTTTATTCAACACTCATCACTCATTCAGATGCACTTTTTGTATCTACTGTTTTACAAAAGGCCGCACCACACGCTGGAAAAGATCTCTTATAGCAGCTTGCCTTTGCAAACTATTGTTCAAATATTGGCATGTGCATTAAATAATATTCATAAAAGTCGACCAAACGTAACCAGCGCCAGCGTGCGGTGAGCGCGGTTCCTATGTAAACGCCCTCGAGCACACAGCATCTGACAATGAATCCCTCGTACAATAATTCCGCGATATTAATATTGTTATCAGGCCGACATTCGTCAACATTACGCTGATACGAGAGCGGGGCCAAGTTTGCGTCCTTGCGGTTGTTTCGCAAGTTCCCCGAGTGTTCCGTAAATACGGCTGATTAAGTCTAATGAAGCCATATTTTAATTTATTCCAGTTGTGTATGTCGCAGGGATTTTATCAAACTCGAGTAACAGAGTAAGATATCTTTTTTAAAAGAAGTAGGGCACACGAAGCAGAACGTCTGGGAAAGTACCTCCACCTCACAGAATACCGCAGCCAAAACAACTCCCTAGAGGATTCTTGTGTTCCTGAGGAGTTGCAGTGTAAGCAGCAGAGGAGGCATCGCGCGAGTGATACTTAATATGTTACAAGCGTTAATAGGCTACGGATACTGCTGTACATCAGGCAGGCCGTATGCTTGTATGAATTCTGACGTTGTATAAACATAATATTTAATTAAATCGTGAAGAATGCTTATTTGGATTTTATTGTATTTGTGTGATGTTATTTCCCTGACCGAATGCTGCAAATGTTAAGACAGCTTCTAGGAAAATTATAAAAATGACTTCGGCCATTACAGCGAAGAACGTGACGGTGTTAGATCCGCCGAGATACATAACACGACTTGACAAGATAAGGAGTTTTCATTTCCCTAAACATTTCTGGATTTAAAATAAACCAATGCCTATTTTGATTTTGGCATCCGACCTAATTTGATTATTCTCATAGGTAACAAAAAAAAATATGGGTAAAATGATTTCGTATTTGTAAATAAAACGTAAGATCTCTTTGGTTGTACTGTTTAAATATACGTATATACATTTTTATTATATAAATATATACTTGTAATACATCCAGAATACACCCAGACCAAGACAAAAAAACAAAAAGAGTTCATATTGTTCATGTGCACGAATCTTGTGTGAGAATCTAACCCACGAGCGTTAGTGTCAAAGTAGCGTTACTAACCACTATGCCGCCAAACTCGTCATCTGCCGGCTGAGTTTGATACTGTTAAATAGATTTACATTTGAAAACAGAAAAACTAAAAAGTAAAAACGGTTTCCCGCCATTTCTCTAATGTTTTTTTTATCCGCCAAATGAGCGAAATCTTACAATCTGGTGTTATAATAAAAAAGAATATTCAGAAACGTTGGAATGAGGAGGAGTTAACGAAGCAGGAACAATGAGATAGACGAAGACGTTGTATTATATATTTGGAAACGGAAAACAAACAAGAAGTATTTAGTTGCAGACTGTATTCTGTTGATAGTTCGCCGATAAAAGCAATAAGGCAGCCATTACCGACGGCGCTTGGAATACAAATGGGTGGCAAACAAACGGGGGAAGCCGCCAATTTGTTCAACAACGCTGTAATTCCGTGAGCGATATAGTCGCAACCTCTTCACAGATGTAAATATACCGCGTCCTACCAGACTACGTCGAATTAACGGACTACCGGTATAAATAACTCATCAGATATCCATTTGAACGCATAACAACAGTGATTATTTAATTATTTTTAATACCTATACGCCAAGTCCCTTGCGGGGTAGGCAGAGAGTACCGAGCATTAATTACTTTAATAATATTAGTAACATTACTTAATTAATTTACAATAGCGTATGGCAGTATTGTTGCCAAGAGCTAGATAACAGAAGATTTTGAACATGTAAATCATAGCAATAAAGCAGTTTATTTGAAGAAACATATATATCGGCGCAAGGCATAGATAAATAATCATACATCGGTTGTTGTGCATCAAGTCTGTCGCTGAATGAGTCAGTGTAGGTCATGTGTAGGCAAGTCACGTCATGCGCTCGGAAACAACACGTCATGCTTCACCCGATTGGAGGGGCTGGCGGGGGTTGTTTGCAAGCAGCCGACCGCCTGTGCGGAGTCACTTCTGTTCGAGTGGTCGTGCCGTGAAGTGTGTGTGAAGATTGAATAAAGAGTAGTACAGGGACTACGATGAAGCTCTGCTCATTGGAGCTGGGATCACCTGACCGTTCGAACTTTATGTAAACATCATAAATTATTAGCTGAAAGGTGAATAAATGAACCGTTTTATAACATCTTGGGTTTCATTCCAACATTCCTCAGAGATGAAATGATTGCCATTAGGACGACAGCAGCAATGTTGGCGTCACGCCAACTGAAAAGTACGCGCAGGCCGTTCCTTCAACATATATAAATGCAAGTAGTTTAAAAAAAAGGTATAAAGTAAAATAAGAGAAATAAAATACAATAAGAGTATATTTCAAAAAATGTAAGACGTGCCTAAGTGCCCGCGAGGGCCCAATGGCAAAAAATGATTTTTTGTCCCTTTTTATCTCTTATTAAAATCTTTGAACCCTAGTATACAGGTAAGCGGTCACGCTTGGACTGCGCTAGCTATAGGGCCATCAGTTTGATCAGCTTAGCAGCAAAAAATTCTATGCAGCCGAAATCTAAGCCAGATGGCACAGCTCCCTGTACACAACGCGGTGTTAATCCCAACGCTAACTTATAGAAGTGAGAGCTGGGTTTGGCAGAGAGAGCATGAAAGAAGAATAAATGCGGTCGAGATAAGAGTATTGCGCAAAATTTGTGGCATATCGCTTGCTGACCGCGTTCGTAATGATGACGTAAGAGAGAGAGAGAGAGTTGGTCTGAAAGAGAGTGTCGGTGTCAAGATAAGAAAAGGCATGCTCCGTTGGTTCAGACATGTACAAAGAATGCAGGACGAAAGAATGACCAAACAGATATACAATACGAAAATTAGTCGTGTTTTATCAGAATGTGATGTCAGTAGCCCCAGGAACCGGCTAGCGTGCATGAAAAGAGCTATGAATATTAGAGAAGCGAATGTTAGAGAAGGACCGCAACTTATGGCGCTGGTTCTCTCTGCCTACCCCGCAAGGGATCTGGCGTAAAGATATACATATATACGAGTAGCACGGCAAAATGGCCGCTAATTTACGTCGCGAAGTCGTTCAGAAGCACAGCGGGCTTGGTTAACAGTTTGAAATAAATATTGTCGATTTCTTGAAGTGACGGGTCTGTCAGACCCATGAATCGATTAGGCGACTTGATTTAAAATACAGGGCTAATTGTTTTTGCATTTGTTTAGTTCCTAGAAAATGATTTTGTATCGTATTACAGAATCTCAATGCCGTATCTTTTTTGTTACTACGAGTATAGCCGACTTTCGTAGCGCCAAAGCAAAGGAATTTATTTTACTATAATTTTTACCAGTGTTTTATACATGTATTTTAATCAACACAAATCCCTAAAAATCGAGTATAGTCTATTGCGATAATTTTTGTTTATCTAATGCAGAATTCAATTATAATGGATATGATTGTAATTGACGAAATAACGTTCGTTTGTTCACCGGGCTATCATTGTTCTTTGTCCACCGGTCTATCATTGTTCTTTGTTCACCGGGCTATCATTGTTCTATGTCCACCGGGCTATCATTATTCTATGTTGCTGAATTAAGTATTTGTAATTTACTATGATGATGATATATGCAACAAGTTCATATTATTAAGTGGGAAGTATAAGGAAAAGAGAACCAAGTGCCAGGTCTATCTATAAATTCTGATTCCAATGCTAATAGAAGGACAATATATTTAATTCTACTAGTCATTTCGGAAATACCATTTCGAAAAAGTATATTTGCGAAGTAAAAATAACATTGTCATAAGAAACTTGCGAATATAGATTTTTAATCATCAATTACGTATCATAGAAAATTTATGTCAGAACATCGGTACAATAACAATAAAATTATGACAAGACATAAAAAGTATTTTTAAAGATGTTCACGGGAAAAGCTCAAATATTTTTTTTATATTACAGGGGGACAAACGAGCATATGGTCACTTGACGGCAAGTGCCTACCACCGCCCGTAGACATCAGCAACACCAAAAGTTCACTGATCCGTTGCCATCCTTTTTAGGGAAACATAGGCGATTTTCTTGAAAGCACCCATGTCGTATTTTTCCGGGAACACCTCTGACGGTAGTTTATTCCACAATTTCACCGTACGTGGTAGAAAATGCCTCAAAAAGCGTACCGACAAGTGCTTGAGGCAATATAATAAAGAGGTGTATACAATTTACAAATTTTAAACCTTCCGGTTTAGTACGCGAATGCACCGGCAGACGCAATTTATTCCTGTTTCTAAGGTTTTAAATGGTTTTAAAAACTGTTAGTATTGCATATTTACAATATAGTTAATAGAAGGTTCAATCTTTATTTCAAAGTTATCGTGAAGAAAAGCTCAAATTGGGTAACGACCTGAACAGCCCGGACCTACCGGGACTCGTAAGAGCTATCATGATGCATCAAATGAGATTCTTATTGCTGATTAAATATCATTTTTATTTTTGTTATTTTTATGTATCATTGGTGTAAACGTCGTAATATTTAGTTTTATTGCCGCAAAAATACAATTTCAGTAAATCAAATTGTACAATTGCTCATAGGACGGGATAAGGGTAGTGTGGGAACTCAAATACAAAACCCTTAAATACAAATATCAAATCGATAAAGATTATTATTATATATTTTTTACATTTCTATGAAAATGCATCATGTTTTCATAAATATGTCAAGACTCTGAGAGAATATCGATATGTTTGAAGAGTTCTCTAAGTAATTAATTTCCTGGAGGCCTTCGTATGTTATCAATAGACTCTTTTATAAAAGAAAAATTCATTCAATATCAGTAACTTTTTCACAAATAACTATATCATTAAGAGATAACGAGATATTATTAGAACTAGACAGTTGGCGGACGCGGTTACTGCAGCTACGTCCATCAACGGTATAATTATATTAACTGCACATGCGGCGAGCTGAGCCTACTGGCAAGTTTATTCATATTGAGGGCCTATTGCAGTTTGGAAAGCACTGTAGTTCCAAGGAATACATTATTATTAAAAACGCTCGCTCGCATATTACTCGTTTGTCTCAAAATAACGGGAGTTATGACTGGAAAGCCTATTGAGTATGGTATTTCTGAGACCTTTAGTCAAGGTTGTTTTTTTGGAAGTAGTATAATGTTTTACAAGTTTAACTTGCGAGAAAAGTTTGAGAGAGGTTTCTTTTTTTATTAAATAGCAGCATCATTTAAGAGACCACATAAATGTGAATTTTAAGCTTAGATCATTCAGGAAGAAACGACATGAAACAGTATCGCTAAAACTTACCTTGCTTTCGAGGTGATGAACTATCTATAAATTCACGCCACACCCCTTGCGGGGTAGACAAAGAGAACCGAAGCCATAAGACGTGGTACTAACATACATCGTTCGCTTTATTAACATTCGTAGCTCTTTTCATACCCGCTCGCCGGTTGGTAGAGCTAAGGTGTCAAGAACCTTCAGGCAATAGGCATTACTCGTGCGTTGTCAACCCAAAGTGGTTACAAAGTCGTATTTTTTTATGGAACGTCAGAAGGCAAACAAACATACGGCCTACTTGACGGCATGAACTGTATAGCATAGCGTATGAATGCTTACAAATCAAGGAATTGCCACTTCCGCTTACATCAAATCTCACTCACAAAACATCACAACTTTTCGAGAAGTTGTTATTTGTAAAATATTTCGCCGGGCTGTTTGTTGCGCTTTACCTGTCTCGGCCTCATTGCAATTAGCAGCATGAGCTAAGTGTACGTGAGGGTAGTGTTGATTGTATAGATGATAGTGATACCCAAAAAGGTACGCATTGAGGGGTAATCTTCTAACAAATACATGAAACATGCATGGGACAATACATTTATTACACAATTCAGGGGCTTTTCCATACAAATTACAGCTAATTTTATGTCCATTTGAAGTGTCCGGAAAATTAATTTTAACGATTTAATTTTAACGATGTGACACTTATTACAAGTACGATAAAGTCCAGTGGTGTGTCGCTATTTTATTTTATGAGGGCCACTCAGTCGTGCCACACACCTTGTGTAAAGTGGTTACGGTAGCCTACGATTGCGACAACGAGTGCCGCACCCGATGCTTACATAGCAACTACTTACGGAAGTGGTAACGCGCGAGCGATACTTGTAGTTAAGCAACATTCTTAAGCTACATCAACCACTTTACATCGGGTATGTTTGTATGTTTGTACGTCTCCCGCCAATGTACTCGTGTATAAAAGAGTAGTGAATCTTAAACTATTCACACATAGTTATAACATCATATCGGTACAATAACCAAGTGGTAATATGAAAGGTGTATGCCTGTGCTCAGATTATCTTTTCCTTATTTTTAACGGGACAGGCCCACCACTCATTTCCAGTACTATGTCTCCTGTGTAGCCATAATTAACAGCGGCGACCACCAAAAAGGCAATGAACAGTGAAGTCCATTGCTGTCCCGGGGGTGAAACTACAGCTGCCTTGGAACTCACAACGAATTTAATGAGAAGAAATTTGTAAGAGTAGGAAGTTTTCGAATTGGCTTATCTTTTAGTTATCAACTCACCCATGATGAGCATGACGACAGGCAGCGTCGACAGGCAGGCCAGGAACACCGTCATCAGGACTGAAACAAACGTCATCCATTGACCTCGCCAGAAAAAGAAAGAACAGTTATCCTCTTCCGAATATAAATGTTCACTTACATGACACCAGCCTCTGCAACGAACTGTTATCATTGAATGAATGGTGCAATTTTGTGGATATATTGAAACGCGTGCGAGCGCCGGTCTCAGAGGAAAGTACCTTGCAATACTATACATTACACTGTATTGTATTACACCTTGTGATTGTTTCCTTAAAATGTATTATATCGACTTCTACCAAATCCATTTACGAACTACTACAGTGAGTCGATTTGTTTCCTCGTTGTGCTTCTGTGGAGTAGTTCCACCAGTTTGAAGTTCATGACCAGTTATTATTCTTTAGGAACCAGAACCAGAGATGGTCTCTGGTAAAAAAAAAACTTCAAAGGTTGCAGTTTGAAAAAAGGAGGCGCATGTGAATTGAACTCGTGCTACGAAGGTTCCATACAGATTTTGGACATGCCAGACCACTCATAAATATGAGAGATATCTATCTATCTATAACTTCACGTCAAATCCCTTGCGGGGTAGGCAGAGAGAACGGAGCGCCACGTGACTCGATCCTTACATATCTCACTCGCTTCTTTAACATTCATTGCTCTTCTCATGCACGCACGCCGGTTTCTAGGGCTCCTGACATCACCTTCTGATAGAACATGACCAATTTGGTCATGGTAGGTAAGTCTTGGCCTTCCCCGGCTCCTACATCCTTCCACTTTTGCATTGTATATCTGCTTCGTCATTCTTTCATCTTGCATTCTTTCTACATGCCCGAACCATCGGTGCATGCCTCTTCTTATTTTAACACCGACGCTCTCTTTCAGACCAACTCTATTTCTAACATCATCATTGCGAATACGGTCTACGAGCCTTACGCCACAAATTTTGCGCAGCGCTCGCATTTCAACCGCGTTTATTCTACTTTCATGCTCTTTCTGCCATACCCAACTCTCGCTTCCATAAGTTAGCGTTGGGATCAACACTGCATTGTGTATAGCGAGTTGTGCCTTCTGGCTCAGAATTTTACTGCCAAGAAGTTTTCCCAACGCTCCATTCACACTATTCCCAGCACTCACTCGTCTTTCCACATCTGCGGTGTACCTTCCATCCCTGCTGAAAGCGCATCCAAGATATACAAACTCATCCACTTGTTCCAACACTTCATCATCAATCGTAATCCTTACATTAATTCTAGATTCTTCTCTTTCAAATACCATTATCTTTGTTTTCTTCGCATTCAGTAGTAAGCCTTTCTCCATACAGTCGTCTTTCATCGCTGTGACCAGTGTTTGCAGTTTAGATGGTGTATCTGCTAATAGCACGGCATCGTCTGCATACAGCAGACAGTTCACCACTTGGTCACCCATGCGCAATCCCACATTCGTTGCCCTTATTCTCTGCAGACAACTATCGAGATACAGGATAAACAGCCTAGCAGATAGCATGCAACCCTGTTTGACACCAATTTTGACATCAAACCAGGGTGACATGCCACCGTCTATCCGCACACATGCTGAGCAATCCTTGTAAGTGGACTGCACAGCACGGAGCAGTGAACCGTCAATCCCATATCTCGGCAATATGTCCCACAGTTTTATTTTTTTTATTTATTTCAACCTATATCACTATAATTTACAATTATCGCGTCATCGTGCCAGAAAACCTTTTCAGGTTTGAATTGAGTTCCTTTCGCACAACCCTATCAAAGGCTTTCTCAAGATCCACAAAACCGCAGAAGACCTTCCGGTCTATGGCCAGATGCTTCTCTACGATATTGCGGAGCGAGAAAACTTGATCCGTACATCCCCTTCCATTTCGGAAACCTCCTTGTGCGTCCCACAGCATTTCATCGGATTTCACCCTCATTCTCCTTTCAATCACCTTTCCATATACTTTTGCTGCTAAGCTGATCAAACTGATGGCCCTATAGTTGGCGCAGTCCATATCTATGAGAGATATCATAATCTATTTTGAAAATATTATTATTTATAAGTAAAATAGCTACGTTCCAATTTCAAATTCCTTCTACATTTTTAGCGAGGCAATTTAAATTATTGTGTTTCGAAAACTGGTTCAGTCGCATGAAACTTTGTACAGAGGCTGGTGTAGAGTACTTTGAAAAGATTTAATAAAAAATATTTACCTACAGAACACTTCCTTTTATTTTCGCAAAGCTTTCCGAGTGTCCCATGCACATACAGTTCAAGAATAAAAGTTATAGAACTGTTTATTCTGAAAGAAGTGTATAAAATAAACTTATACACTTCTTTGCATTGCATCATGCATCATTTGCATAATAGTCAGTTCGTATAACTTTGGCTTGTCCAAGTGTAGTTCTTTCATAATGATTTTAACCGCCCATTTCAAACTCTTTAAAAAAAAACATATTTTGTATTTGTACTAATCTAATTAAGCAATATTTAAAATTTATCTAATATAAGCAATATTTAAACTACTCCAAAAACTATTCCAAACTTCAAATAGCGAGCTTTAACAATTGCCGTAATATGCACAATGAGAGGCAGACAAAGGACGTACAAAATTGCACCAAAAGGGTTCCCTTTTTGTTATTTTTATACGGAACCCTAATAACTGACATTTGACATGAGAACAATTGGTACTCATCAACTAAACTGAATCCCGACTCACTGGTCCTGTTCATGATCTTAGCGGCACGGCACACGAAGTCGACGGTGCCCGAAGCCTCCATGTTGGCGTCCTTGAGCTGGTAGGCCACGGAGCCGTAGGTGGTGAGCCCCACGCCCAGCCCCAGCCCGCCGCGCTCGCTGTACTTGGCCTGCTCCCCGCATAGCCGCCGCTGCTCATCGCCCGACACCTGCGCACGATCCACTTGTTGATAACCTTGGCCACTTCAGCTGGTCGACGTGTCCAGCAGCGAGTAGCTTATTTTAAACACTTCGATAGTACTGCAAACAAATTCGATAATTTGTGATCGAGTGGTCAGCAATAGGCACTAAGATTCGTGGGTTCGATTCCCACATAATACAAACATTTGTGTGCATGACCATGTCCGCTTGTCTTGGTATGGGTGTTGTTAAGAGAGGTAGGGTGCACCAAAGTTGGTTAAATACCATAACCTCACACGGTTTTCTGTAACTAACATTTCCCTGGAGATAATGCGGTTACAAATAAATGTTGAACCATATGCATTGTACGCTCTTGGTGATGTATATAAAATATACTTAATAACTCAGCCAAAATCTCGATGAGCGCCAATCCGACAGTTCACAATTTCGACGTGCAGTACAGTAGATCGACAGAAGACTAAACCGACACAGATTATCTCGACTGAACGCCAGCGCGACTCTCATTGAGGCCGACAAAGCGCTACATCGACACACCGTTTATCGATAAATGACATCACGACAGTAGACCGACCCGACCGATGGATAGGCCGGAATAATTTATCACGACTGAACATTATCAATCCTCCGCCAATCCACATTTGAGCAGCGTGGTGGAGTATGCTCTAAACCCGTTCAGTTGAAGGGAGGCCCGACACGGGCCTGCAGTGGGATGAGCAAGGGTTGATGTGGTGGTGGTGGTGGAACATTATCACTCTAGTGCTGCATCCGTCCATAGGCGCTTACCATCACGTAGGCCCTAAGCATGTAAGACACTTTAGTGGTATAAAAAATAATCCCGACCGGTAGAAAACCAAGGGACTATGAGTGAATCTCTGGTTAAAAAGAATTTTCCATGAAAACTTAGTAGGCTCGATAAAAATAACTCGCAGCTCCACTGCACGTTGGGATGTCTAACAAGGTTACGATCAATGTGATAGTAAGCGCCTACGGAGGGATGCAGCACCAGAGTGATAATGTTTAGTCTAGATAAATTATTCCGGCCTAGCCTGTTGTCGGGCCACTGCATGTCGGGACGACATTAATCGATGAACAGTGTGTCGATCTAGTAGAACACTTTGTCGGCCTCAATGACAGACGCGATAGCGTTAAGTCGAGATTATGAATTGTCAGTCTAGCGTTCATCGGGATTTTATCTGTCGGAACCCGCGGTAGGATCAAAATTTCTATGCGTACTTATGATCCCAGTAATGACTGACCCGGTTAAAATGGTTTCATCCATTTCGTTCTTAAGTCTACCAATTTACAAGAAAGCACAATACACGTGAACTTGAGAAATGTTATTTACTATTCTAAGAAATTAGGCGACCTTGAACGATTTATAATATCCAACACGCAAACTTACACTCGACTCAAAACATATAGTTAACATTCATCGCCGCGGGCACTACCACCGGTGCGGGTACGGGCACATCTAAGGGTACGACGGATTAGCTAAGGTCTAAACCAGAAAATCTCGAAATAATTCCACAGCACCAACTCCCAAATTAAGCGGATCTTGTGCTATGGATACTAGACAACATATATATATAGGTCACGGTTCTTAATTTGTAAATACACACTTGCATAGACTGAGACAAACAGACATGTGCAGGAATCAAACCCACGAATACACCATGGTAACCCAAAGGCTCAAAATAGCTTTTCCCGCTCACCCGCTATATTAATGTGTCAATTTCGGTGAAGTCACGACTTCACTAAAGTTGTAACTTCCCCGAAATTCACACTGATTCAGTAGGATGCCAGGATCTTCATAATAAATAAAATTCGTTCACAAGTAGTAGAAATTGAGATAAAAGGCATGAGGCCTTTTATTTGAAATCGTATAAAGATTAATGTAGATAAAAACTCTAAAATGGGATCATCACCTTTTTTTATGTAACGTCACTATCGACGGACTATATACTGTTCACTTGGTGCTTACCGTATCTATGACTGCTTGCAATTCAAAGAGTATCATGAAGGTGTTTCCCCAGTCGTTCATTTTGTTGTACCTTCCCACTCTTTCGACATCCTCGTTTATTGAGTAGCAGGTTGCACCATGTGTAGGTGAAATTGGCTTCGACTCTAAAAATTATAGCGACCCACTTCCATCTCTTCTTACCATAGTTTCAATGTTTAAAAAATATAATTAACATAATATTCAAAACCAAAACCGAAGAATCTGACAATGTTCTAGGAACCCTATGCTAACCTGGCTGACGGAGCTGGAGGCGCGCCTGGAGCCCGTGTCCGACAAGGCGCCGGTGCCGCCCTGCCGGCCGCTCATCGACGCTCGGTACGGAGACACGCTTCTCCCTCGGGTGCCTGCGCAAACATATCTTCAGCTCAAAACATATCCCAATACTTCTAAAAAACCTGCAGCCGCACATTGACGCTTGTTACTCGTATTTAAATCGCGCAGGAGTAGTGCAGAGCCACGAGATTATAGTAAAATACATGTATTCTATTATAATCCCGTGACACCATCTTCTGATCAAATATGACCTTTTTCACCGTGGCAGGTAAGTATTGGCCTTTCTCGGCTCCGATGTTCTTTCAGTCTTGTGTAACAAATCATAAGTCAAAAGTGGCTACATTACAGGAGAGCAAAATAATTGTTTACAATTATTGAAATGACACATGTATGTATGTATATGTTCACATATCACTCGCTTCTTCAAAATTTATAGATCTTTTGATGCACGCTCGCTGGTTGCTAAGTCTCCTGATATCACGTTCTGATAAAACACGACCAATTTGGTCATGGTAGGTTAGTCTTGGTCTTTCTCGGGTTGTGCATCCTTCCACTTTAGCATTTTATATCTGTTTCGTCATTCTTTCATTCTACATTCTTTCTACATATCCAAACTAACTTTCTTACGTCATTATTACGAACGCAGTCAGCAAACATTATGCTACAAATTTTGCGCTATGCTCGCATCTCGACTGTATTAAGTCTACTTGCATGCCCTCTCTCTCTCTTCCAAACCCAGGTTTCACTTCCATAAGTTAACATTGGGATCAGCACCACGTTAGTACAGCGAGCTGTGACTTCTGGCTTAAAATTGGACTGCCTAGAAGTTTACCGAAGGTTTCATTCGTCTCTCCACATCAGCGGTGTTCTTCCAAAACGCGCTTCCAAGATATACAATCTCACCGACTTGCTCCAACATCATCAACCGAAATCTTCGTGTTCTGGTTCAAATACTATAATTACATATATGTTATTATATATATATATATATATATTTATAATTATATTACATCTCTTTCAAATACCATTATTTTGGTTTTCTTCCTATTTGTAAGCCTGTAAGTCAATTGTAAATATGTCTTCATACTGTCATCTTTCATTGCGGCAAATAGTGTTTTCAGTTCGAATGGCGATTCTGCTATTAATACCGCGTCGTCGTATGCATAAAGCAGGGTAGTACACTACTGAACTAGGTCACCCTTTCGCAATCCCACATTCATATTTCTTATTTTCTGAAAACAACTGTCCAGATACAGGATGAATAGCCGAGCCGACAGCACGCATCCCTGTCTGACACCAATGTTTACCAATATCAATCAAAGCAGGGCGACAAGCTGCCGTTGTGCCGATTGCACAACACGGAGTAGGTCACCGTCAACCCCATATCTGGCCAAAATGTTCTAGAGATCCTTTCACACGATCCTACCAAATGCTTTCTCAAGATCCATAAAACCGCAGAAAACTTTGTGGTCCATAGCCAGATACATCTTCATGATGTTGCGGAGTGAAAATACTTGATCTGTACATTTCATGCATCACACAATCAAGCGAGCTTTCTTAATAGTATCTCAAATTCATATTTTATAATTGTCTTCCACAAGTTACATTATTTTTAAGAACGTATTTATTTTGTGCCGTGTATCTCCATATGATTTTGTGTAAATATATATTTTGCTTTTACTAACATAAAATACCTCAATTTGTTTCAGATTAATCACTTGTTTCGTACTTTTAAGTGTATTTAAATAAATTTTATCATTTTCCGTATCGGAGTCGGGTTTTAATTCTTCTCAAATATTTTTTATTTATTTATTGTCAAGACGTTCCATTTTAGTTTTGGGAAAGCATAATTAATAGAATTGTGTCAACGAGACATGAAAATTATCCAAAGCTACATTACTTCACGTAAGGTTATGGTTTTCTTCAAACTTGTTTCTGTTTTCCTCATACCCGAATGAAGCTTGCCGCTAAGAACTTATAGAGTTACGTTCGTACGCAATTGAAACTTTGAATAAAACTGTTTATCCTGTTTCATGGTCAAAAATTCATTCACATTACTCCTAGTGTAATGCCAGCGATTACATCAATGCAGCTTTTTTACTAGTAGGTTTCGTATATGATTATTTAGGTTGTAATTGTTAAGCAGTGAAGTTCTTTGGAAACTTGGTTATCCTTTAACGAATCTATGTTCCAATCCCCGCCTAATATAAATCTAGTTTTGTGTTTAGTAGTTAATTTGTGAATAATTTTAGATGTCGATGTTTCGCTTTAATTGTTTGAGTCAATAAATATATGAAAAAAGAAACACATAATCATTAAAGTTTAAATATGTAGTAAGTAGTAGTACCAAAAATCATAATGAACAAAGTTTTCTTTATTTTTAACAATGTAGATTTAGTAGGCATAGGCATAGGCTTTATATATATATATATATATATATATATATATATAAATATAAATATATATAAAATAAAGAAAACGATTTGTTCATTATGATTTTTGGTTATAAGCCTATTTCATGTTTGTAATATAAAAAATAGTATAACTTTCTGCTGTTTAAGTATTGTTGAAGAAACATACATGAAGGGTGATTCGTCGGTAAAATTTATGTTATTGAACACTATTAAAGTTTCTAACACCGATAACCGGGACTACTTTGATGAAAACATAAAATTTTTAGAAAATAATTACATGTATTTTACCTGCAGCTTGGCTGTCTTCACTTGCTCTCCTTTCTCTCGAAACTAGAGGTTCTTGAAACGTCAGCGTCAAGCTTCCTCTAGGGCTAACTCTCGACGCATCGCCTTCTCCTGTTACTAAACTACCCCTGGCACTCCGCTCTGAAGGTGCGATACTGCCTCTCGGGCTTCTCTGTGAATCTGGAATTAAAGATCCCCTCGGACTTCGACTGATTTCATTCAACTCTTTTGTTTTTAACGTAGCATCAGGAACTATACTCGGCCTTGGACTTGTCCGTAGACTAGGGCCTAATTCTTTTTGACTTCTCGCTGGATCTATTTGTATACTCGCCACAGAGTGCCTAGGACTTCTTCCTACATCAGGGACTAAAGAATTTCTTGGCTGGTTCCATGATGTCCCTTCCGGCACTAAGCTTCGACGAGGACTCCTAGCCGTCGCATCGGGAGTAATACTGTTTCTCGGACTTCTATTGAAATCTTGAGGATTCAGACTTAATCTAGATCCGTATGCTAATTCAACGCCTAAGTTATTCCTATTTGGGGTCAGGCTATTTCTTACTTGTGGCGCGGAGTCCGGAGTGATAGAATTCCTAGCGGATCTTATTTCAGGAACTAAGGAGTGACGTGGACTACGGTGGTATATATCCAATGCTGCATCAGGTGCGAGGCTAGCTCGTGGACTTCTTTGTGGCGGCGGTGACGGTTCTATTTCATCGTCGGTTTCAGTCGTGGCCAACGACGCTCGCCTCGAAGGGTGAGCTGATGTTCTTGGAGACCGCGCTTGAGGAGAAGTTGCAGCACTCCGAGAAGCACGACGGCGCCTTGAAGATGATGTTCTGTGCAGCATTTTGTCACAAATTCACATCACTTTTTTAACTTGTGTTTGATTTCATTATAGCGCCTTCCGTGAATCTGAAAACAAAGAGAAAATTACATCTTTATATATTATTGAATGATTTACGTTGATACCTTTTAATTAAAGTATCAAAACATTGGTACTAAATTGGCTTGACGGCTTTATAAGGGACCTCCATAAGCCTACAGTTATTTGGTTTGCTGTTTATTTGTTTCCGCAACTGAGCATTTTATCCACCTGAAGTCGAGTTACCGTATTTGTATTATGTTTCCACGTTATATTGCGGAATAAGAAAATATTGTGATTATGTTTCTTGCATTATTCGCGAGGAACGGACTATAATCAGAAAAGGGCTTAGTGAAACAAACATTTATGTGAAGTGCATAATAAAATTTGTTACTGTACTATATTGCAAATACATTTTGCCTTACTAATTCAAAGAACAAAGGAGAATTGAGATTAAATTTTTAAAAGGCTTTGTACGTGTGTAAATGATTCTCTGCCGCTTCATGTCTCTAAAATTATGTTTCTGGTTTCATCAAATGAGCTATCATTAGAATTCGAAATGACTTCTGCTACCTAGATAATTTATCGATTGAAAAAACACATTCATTGAAACATGAGTGACGAAGTAGTATATACTTATGAGTATTACTCGTACATAAATATGAGTACACTTTGTTTAATGTAAGATGACACTGTTTGCTGTGTATATATTGTTGTTCAGTGTTGTGTTGTGTACGAATAAATGTTTTTCTTTCTTTCTTTCTGTTCTTTACACTGGGCAATTTGTCAGGGAATATTTATTTGTTTATTTATTATAAAACTATAATGACAGTTAGCCTTCTCCATAGGGAAGGCGGAACAGTGGATAAATAAATGTATTAAGAGCAGCAATGAAAATAGAAAATACCTAGGAAAAAACCTTTTTTCTGATATTTTCATTTTGATCTTGAATGAGGATGAAATTATTTAAAGAAATAAAGCTAGAAACAGGAATAAGGAAGGATTTGGTTTGGTGGATGGAGGGATAGGGGGACAATGGTGAACATTTATCTCATATAATAAAATAATAAATTCGACCCAGACATACATACAGACCTACGCATTCACCCCATATGTGGCCTCCATTCCACGATATCCCTCGTCTCCATCTATGATCACTGACTAGAGAAGATGTATATCTATGTAGTGATAGAAGACCGCAGCCAAGTAAAATCAAAGTGGATGATTGTCGCGTTTCTGCGAGTGAGTGAGATTACCGGTAAGCTCGGTTACCAATACAGTGAGTTATCATTGAGGTAGGTTTATAATCGAGGATAGTTTTTCAAAAATTATACTAAATTAAATAGTTACTATGTGAACAGTTAGCAAGTGACTACAAACGTATAAGGAGAGCGAACAAAGATTTTAGAGTTCTGCGAATGTCAATAGATCCCTCTGCCTACGACGCACGGCATTTCGAGTGAAGATATTCAATCCTTATCTTTAGGTAGATAGATAAATACTATTAAATTGTTATTAAAACATTTAATTAAAATATTAAATGACGTTATATAAGTTAGAACGATAGAAGGAAAAAGACAAAACACGAGGATGCAGCGCCGAACGTTATACGATACAGAGGAGCAGGTTAACGAAACAACTAGTTTGTTCAGGTACTCGAATAATAATCCACCTCATTAGTTCCATCAATCTCTATATATACAAGATGTAATGCTGCCAGATACATTTCCTAGCTCACGTGTACAAAACGTACTATTATTAAGTACACTGTACACAGAACACCCTTCCCCTTGGGATTTTTTATTTCATAAATTAAAAAAAGAAATAACATACTCGTAACTACGTTTAAGTTAAATATAACAATCTTAAAGTTAGGTAGTGTGCATCTTAGTTCTATTCTTATGTACTATCATTTCTTTATTATTCACAAGTATAACTACATTAGATTCTATTTCTTTTATAACTAAATATGGTCCATAATATAAAGGATCTAATTTCGTCCCGGTTTCATTTGTTAGTAACTACTTGTCTCCTGGTCCTGTACCTGTCTCCTGAATTGACATATCATATTTTTATTTACCTGTCCTGTTGAGACTTCTGGAATCTTAATTTAAATTCTGATACATAATTATCATAGTTAAATAATGGTTCTATACTATTAGGTACATGTTACTCGGCAGTCTACATGCTTCTCCAAATACTAGTTCGTATAGAGTGTATCTAGAATGTGTATCTAGAATTTCACAAAAAACAAACATAAAAAGAAAATATTTATCTGATGAAAAACTAAATAAATATGGTGTACCACAAGGAAGTATACTTGGCCCCCTATTATTTCTCATATATATTAATGACCTTCCAAAATCTATCGTTCAACCCATGGTCCTATTTGCAGATGACAGTACAGCGATATTTGTTGATAAACCTAATGATAAATATGAAGATGACATTAATAAAGCATTAACATTAATTATAGACTGGTTGCATTCAAATAACCTAAAAATTAACCTAGACAAGACCAAAGTCATGACATTTAAAAATAAAAATAGTAGACAACACGAATTAAATATTAAATATAATGGAAAGAAAATTGACGAAATAAATAAAACAAAATTTTTAGGTGTTCATATTGACTCTAATATGTCATGGAAATCACATATAGAACAAATATGCTTAAAACTTAATCGTTTTTCTTATGCATTGTACATGCTTGCCAAAGTAGTAAACAAATCGGCGTTACTAACTGCATATCATGCATACGTAGGATCTACATTGAAATATGCAATACTTTTCTGGGGAAACTCAACAGATAATAACAAAGCTTTCAAGGCACAGAAAAAATGTATAAGATCTATGTGTAGATTACGGCAGACAGATTCATGTAAACCGTACTTTCAAAAGTTGCGGTTGCTTACACTGCCCTCGTTATATATCTATGAGGTATCAAATTTTGTAAAACAAAACATTCATTCTTACAATATGCTATCAAGTAAACGACATAATGACCAACTATGTACCATAACGTCCAATACCACTATGTTCCATAAAAGTGTATATTGTATGGCCCCAAAAATATATAATAAATTACCCCAATATGTCAAGGCTGAAGAAAATATACAAGGTTTTAAGAAAAAGCTAAAAGACTTACTAATAGAAAGGGCTTATTATTTTGTTGACGAATTTGTAAATGATAAATTTGTTGTCAATATTAATTAAGTGACAATATTTTATGCAAAATTTGTTATGTGTTAATTAACTAATGTAAGTTTATAATTACGATTGGACATATTTTATTTAAATATTTTGTTAACTGTAACGATATATATATTTTATGTTAAAAAGCTTGCATGCCTATACTACAGGTAAAATTTGGCTTGTTCATATATACAAACTTTATATAAGATCTTTGTTACCCATATTTAGCAAGAAATAAATTGAATTGAATTGAATTGAATTGTATTTAGTTTCCGAATGCACCGATGTATTACAGGAAAAACTCCAAATTGTAACCAAGAACTCCAAGATGAAAGGTGTTTATTAGTTTGGATCCAATATCTTACGTGTATTTTCTAATGCTCCAATACTTTGATGGTGGTGAGCTGTGGCAATAGTTTGAGTTATTCCCAAAGTTTACACATTTCTGACAGTATGCTGGAAATGAATTCGGTTCCTCGATCGCTCGCGATTTCGATCGGTATCCGTAAAGTAAAATATTTTTATCTATAAATGTTTTTGCAACTTCTTGAATACTTTTTGTTATTAATGGATACATATGCTTTTACATATTTACTGAGTCCGCATTGTAATGTAAGTCTAAAGGTCCCATAATACCAAGAAAAATCTTTTGAAAAGGACCGGAAGCTGTACCTGTGACTGTCAGTTCTTTGTGAATTTTTGTGTACTTGTGTTTTCGACAGAAGTCACATTTCCTGGCGTAATTCCTAACGTCCTTTTCTAATGATGGCCAATTATAATATTTTTGAAGTGAAAACTTCTTTAGCGGAATTGTGCACATTTTGGGATGAGTAAAAAATGTCTCTCCGGGACTGCAAGCTGGACTAATTCAGCATGACGAGGACGTCAGGGATGTCTTGAAGGCCGTGTAAGAAGGAATGGATCCAGGGACAGCCAACGTCATAGCTAACTTTTAGTCACCGCGATGTATCGAGCCTCAGTTCATTCGGACATCGCTCACTTTTGGTCGAGACAGCGCGGAGAGCGGACGGGGTCGTCACCGCTATTGCGTATCGTACCTATTTGTTATTTTGTTGCAAGAAATTAATAAAAGTATCTAATATAGGAGTTAATCGTTTTTTTTATCTAAATTAATTTTGTTTGCTTTAACTATTTTTACTTTTACTATAATGAAAATTCTTATTCTTTGAGAATTTTAACATTTCTGCAGAGTCCTTATTTTTTAATGATTCTTTTCACTTCTTGCGCAAGGTACTATCCTGCAAAATAATGTGTTCGATATCCGAGTTACATTTTTTGAGAACTTCTACTGCTCTAGGCAGGCCTAATCTTTCGTTAATCGACGTCTCTTCTCTATCCGATGAGTAATTTTCTTAGTTTGTGCTCTAGTGAACACACACATTAAATTATTTCTCATTTCCTTCAATTCTTCAGACGTTAAAATAATCCTCGATAACTGCGACATTATGCTTCCCTTTGACGTACATTATTTTAAAGTCATATTCCTCTAAAGCCAAAAGAAATTTTGTTAATCTACTTGATGGGTTGGTCATATTGAACAAGTATATCAATGGGCGATGGTCTGATTTAACAAGAAACTTTTTCCCATATAAATATGGCCTAAAATGCTTTATCGACTAAACGATTGCCAAGCGTAATTTTTTTATGGTTGCATAATTTAACTCTGCATCATTCAAACCTCGACTAGTATATGCAACTGGTTTTCCATTTGAGTCACGAAGTGTACTACCAAGAGCATAACCGCTGCTGTCTTTTTGTAAAATAAACTCGTTTTCTTGAGAAAAGTTCTGAAAATCGAGAACAGATGGGGATGTAAGTAATTTTTTGAGTGTTTATAGTGATTTCCAGAAGAATGGAACATTTTTCAACATAGCCTATTTAATGTTTACATTATGTTTTCATAAATATATTGAAAAGTAACAGTGAGTATATTTATTTCTTTGAACAATTTCCTAAGACATTCTTTCAAAACCAAGTTATAAATAAAGCGGATGTCTTTCTTTTGTAAAATAAAAATTGTTTTAATATTAGCCGCTTTTTCCCACAACGGTTTCTCGCTAAAATATACTAAGCATGCTGTAGTCACGTCCACCAAATGTCTGATTTTCCTAACTGCATGTGCAAGCTTACTAGCAAGTTTATTTATGTGCAATTTGTAGTCTTCTGTAATAATAAATCACTATTTCTCCACAAACTAAATAAACATGGTCATAGACTTTCTGTATCGCTGTAGTAGTTGGGACAAGTAGAAGATTGATCGAACTAGACAGAGACTAGCCTCCGAGCGCCAATACTCGCGGGATATGCATGCATGGAACAGTGCTTACAGCTTATTATTTAAATGTAGTTAAGCTCGTGTTACTTAAGGTAAGTGAGTGTAAAAGAGTGGCAGTGGGCGAGCATGCGTGAGTGTGTATATGTGTGAGTGTGTATATGAGAGAGTGAGAGAGAGAGAGTGGAGTGAACTATCTGTGAGAGATTTATGTACCTAGGTTATAATGAAAGGAGAATCGCCAAAATGTATGCATGAACTGACGTGCGTAATAATTCGGCATTGATTTAGCGATATCGGATAAAACTTGCTTTTACTCGTAGTTTTGTCTGTTGTATAGGTATAGATTGGTGAGTTTATTATACAGGATTACATACAGATTATATAACAAGGGAACACAAGAATCTATGTGATAAACGGTTTTGAAACAAGATGACCTTGCCACTGTATGATTTCGGTAGACAGAGGACAATGATGGGTTATGTTCGGTCATTCAATAACGTCCAATACAATACGGTTGTTCCCAACGAGTAACACCCTCCGCTGTTACACTGCGACTCGTTGGGAAAAATATTCCAAAAAAAGTCAAATCTTGTCACACTTTTACTCTATGGAAATATTTTTTATACTAATTTCCAACGAGACACACCCCGAAAGCAGGGATGTTACTCGTTGGGAAAGCAATATTCCCATCCAGTAACAGTGTTACATGTTGGCAGTATTGTTTCAGGACAGTGTATAAAATAAAAAAAGTTAGCGAACAGTGAGGATTTGGCAGAATTGATAGAGCTCAAATGTAATTTCAAGAACTTCTGTATTGGCAAAAGTCACATTTGTAAGGTTATTTCATACATTTGGTTTTAGTTGTTTATCTCTCACTCCATCAATCATTCTGACTCCTTACGTACTCCTCAGTGCTCACATTTATTCAGACCTGACCAGAATTTATACACATGATGAGAACAATGTGGAATAAAATATGATGAAGAAACAAAAATTGAAAAGGGTTTGCTGAGATTATTTGAACGTTTGGAAATAATTGACGACAACAGAGTTATGAAGGAATACATCTTTCGATCGAGCAAGAGTATGCGGGGAGTCGGCAGGGGTCGCCCTTAGCGCGCACATGGATCAAATAGCTGATGTGGTGAAGAAAGGTCAATAGCACTCGGAACCGAAGAGCATGCGTGAAGAGGTTGATGACTGCGGAAGAGGCGAAAGAGGTATATTGGATCGGTACACCTGGCGTTCCATTGTTTCCTGCCCACCACAATTAGAGACAGGCGTGATAACATGTATAAATAATAAATAATAATAAATATTGTCAGACAAATTATACAGCGCCATCTAGCCCGAAAGTAAGCAAAATTTGTATTATGAGTACTAGACAACTGATAAACATACGTAAATACATTTTTTTTTGTAAATACATACTAATTATACATAGAAAATACCCAGACAACAGACATGTTCATGCACAGAAATGTTTGTACTGTGTGGGAATTGAACCCACGAACCACGAGCGTTGGTGTCAAAGTAGCGTAACAGCGCGTTCCACCACTGCGCTACCGAGCTCGTCATGGGTGTACGGTCACTATTTACTTTATTTTCGCATCGGCAAGCAACATTAAACGTTAAAGAAGTATCATTAGCAAATAGTAGCACCATGTAGGCCAGATAGATAAAAAAAAGGAAACTAATAGAACTCTAGCGCACCCCTAATATTAACGTATTTAAATAGGCCCTATTTATGTCAACAGTCTGTGTTTTGTTGTTGAAGTACCTATGTATGTATTGATATTATGAAAGAATGGCAATGAAATTTTGCGTATACCATACTCAATCGCGTAAATACAACAATATTATAAGGTCTTGTTATTTGGTTGGGCGAGTGCTTCTGGGAGATGCAGTTCCACAGTCGTGCTGCTTCCACGCTCCCTACCTCTCTTTCAACTAAGCATCGCTCATTAATTAGCACTGTGCACGACATTCATAACTCTTCCCATGCACGCTCGCCGTTTCCTAGAGCTTTCGATAGGTACCACCATCGGATCAATTGTACTCTGAACATTTATGACACCTCGCTAAAAACAGCGGTTTAATATACTACTTATATGTGCCTGATATTATGTGCCTGAACTCTTTCAAAAATGTCTAAGTGAAAACATTTTAGGCACATTAAACTTTTGACGCCTTTTTCGATGAAAAGCCTTAAAAAAAGGCGCGAAGAGGTTATTACCGGGTAGGTGACGCCCGTGTGACTCTCCTGGCATTGCAAGTGTCCATAGGCTAAGATAACTGCTTATCATCAGGCAGTCTGTATTACATGCCACCATTGTGGTGTAATACAATTGTAAACATAAAAGGTATGTAAAAATATAGGATATCGTGAATCGAATTATGGAACTACGGAATACGGACGTGGGCAATACGGCGCGCGGGCCCACAGCCAAGGTATCACTTATTCATGGCTGTACATATTTGATGGGAGCGCTGGCTGTGCGGCGGAAGTAGCGCGACTTGCGTTGGTGGCTTATCGCACTAACATTGGGTATTGTTTTACAAGCTCCTGAGCTTGTAAAACATTAAATCAAAAATTTTAAACCCCCCGATAAAAAAACCTATAAAAAGTAAAATATTATATTTCTCGGCCTGCTCCTTTAACTTTAATATTTAAATAATTAATTAGTAATTTTTTGTGATTCAAGCGTCGTCGCGTCGGGGATCGCTAAATAATATCACGCACATGTTTGAAAGTAAAATAAATATCAATTATGCGTCGAGCCACCTCTACAAAACCTGCTAAATAATAACAACAAATCGCATACAAATCGATTCACCGATACATCGATTTACGAGTTACGGTATCACTAACGGACAGACACACACACACACACACACATAGTGATCTAATTTAAAACACCCCTCTTTTTTGCGTCGGGGGTTGTAAACAAATATTCGACCTAACTGATGTAAAGTATTTACTATAGTCTATAAACGTTTACAATAAAAATAGTATCACTCGCTCCTCGCCACAACCACTCCAATCAGCAACTTTTCAGGGTCTTCCTTTGCAGGAATACGATAGCCCTTCAGCGTGCAGTCAATTCTGAGGTTCGGTGTTCTGAGAGGTCCCCAATCGTGCTGCTGCGAAGCATCCACGTTTCGCTAGAGCCTCGTTTATTAAACAAACTGGTTGCACCGCGTGCAGGTGAAGTTGGCTCTGTCAGTAAAGAAGATTGTGATCCCCTTACTTTGATTTCATATGAAAAAAATTAAAATTTCGACAAGCTCAAGGAAAATCATGACATCCAAAATACAACTTAATTGGAACATGTTGAACAAGGGGTTTCTGTGACCATTCCGCTCCATTGAGGTGAGCGGTGTACCCTGCCCGGGACCTTCGTTGCCGTGGCCACGTGTGTAATAGGTTCCACCGGGCTTGGACGACGTCAGGCCTGCATGTATGACAAGCGGGATACTCTCCGCCTGCAATAGCTTTTTGTTCTTAAAAAGTTAAACATACCTATATATTTTTTCTTGTCAATATTTTTAATTTCAAAAATTGCCATTGATGATGAAGAAATGTCGAAAGATGCCAATATGTTTTTTTTTTCAATTATTTATTTATGTCTTATATATATCTATATATTATAGTGTAAATCTATACAGTGTACTTTATACACAGCTTATGAATATAACACTATAAGAAGCATGGTTTTCAAAGACATATTTCGTACCATTGTATTTACACATTATTGTAAGGTTTTTTGTCTCTGCCGCCATTTTGTATTTTATAGATGCCATTATCGTATTACAGAAACGAAACCCTGAGAATGAAACGCTTTCGTTTCTATAATACGAAAATGGCCTTTAGCAGCTGTCACTGGTTGTAAGTTATAACCCGAGATCTCGGTGCAATATCTGAATGATGTTTTATTTAAAAAACACAGGTATGTTTTTTAAATACAACATCATTCAGTTGAATTATTGTAGGTAATACAATGTAATAATTCCGGATTGCTTATAAAAAATTAGCCTCAATGATTTTTAATTACATATTTCCCAATTAATAAAATTGTCTGATTTCGAGTTATATATTTTTTAAGTAAATGAAACGTAATTTTAAAGGAAATGATGTAAAGATGTGAAAAAATGTGTTTGCCACCTTCCAGTTAGCAGCAACCTTTAGGCAACCTGTTGTACATTAATGTTAATTTTTTTACCAGTTTTTTTTAATATTGTATCAAATTGAAGTTAAATTTGTGCTAATACTAACTACTAATATATGGTTGCCGTTAAAAAAATGGCCGCAAGCCGCGGTTGCCATGATTTGAATTAATTTGATGGAAAAAGTGTGAGCGAGAGGCAAGGAATGCACATGCTGCTTCGTCCTGTAGCATGGCCGGTGAGACAGCTCATTTTAAATACCGCATTGACGCAAATTTTAAAATTGTCGAGAATTGTGTTGTTTTTATTATTGAATATTGAAAATGAAAACTTTTTTTTTGTGCCCAGATAGTGGCCATTTAATTGAATTGAATGAGAAATCTTTTCAGAAATGTTAATTTATGTCATTATTTCGTCAAAAACAGAATTATTAATACAATGACATAACCTTAAATAGTGATACGGTTCAAACACATGTTTATCATTTACAATGTTATAAAAAGTTTACTGTTTTGAAGCGAAAGGATAAAAAAATATATTGTTAAATTCAAATGGTAAGTAAAATATCAACGTTAAAAAGATTTATTTTGTCTGTAGATACATAATGTTATCAATATTTTCATGAATTGTTATCAATGTTGGTTGGTCATTAATTGATGGTAATTTAAAGTCAACATGGTTTGTTGGTGACCAGACACCAATGACAGTTGAAGACATTTTATCCGAGTTAAAGAAAGTAACTTCTGATGAACATGAAAAAGACACAGATGAAAATTATTTTGATATTGATGAAAGCTCTGATGACTCATATTCAGATAAGAATGATAAGAAGAACAAAAATATGAATAAGAAAGAATGTAGAATTGTAAGATACATCATTGACAACACGGGAGCGGTGGTGGCCCCGCGGTAAAACCGCACGCCTAACAAGCGTGAGGTTTCGCATTCGAACCCCGGCGGGTACTTACTCGATTTTTACGACTAGGTACAATTTACTTGCGTTCGGCCACCACTCGCTCCTGGCGAGAGGAAAACACTGTGAGGAAACCTGCACATGCAGATCTTCTGGGTATATAATCATGATTCATTGTCTTGTCTGGTTCCCCTTTAAGGTTGACGGAGGTCAGATGGCAGTCGCTTCAATGTAATAACTGGACTCACACTTGTATCATAATCATAGCGAACCCCGAGCTCCGAGTGGATGCAACCGGGACTCGCCGCTTGATGAGTGAGTGATTACATTGACTACACACACTACATTACATATCGTTTACAGCACGAAGCAACGCGGAGATTCCTCGCCTCTCGCTTGCACTTATTCAAGCTGGGAGCAATTAATTCAAATCATGGCAACCATGGATTGCGGCCATTTTTTACCGATATCCATGAAATATTGTATTCAGCACAAACTGAACTTCAATTTGATATATAAAAAAAATAAGTGACTAAAAAAAATCAACATAAATGTACTTCTTTACAGCGGGTTGCCTAAAGGTCACGGCTGACTGGAAGGTGGCAACCACATTCGTGACGTTTCATGCACTTAAAAAAAATAATGCTCAAAATCATAATTTAAATATTATAACATATTTAATTAAACATCATTGCGGCTATTTTTTTATATGCAACCCGGAATTAATACATTGTATTACTAATAATCAATCATCTGAATGATGTTTCATTAAAAAAAAAACAAAGACCTACACAATTTTGCGCCGGGATCTTAGGCTATTATATTTCGTTCAATATCGATTCCTCCAAATTTTCCATCTGAGATCGTTCGGAAAGTACAAATTTGCATAATTCATTTCTTATTGCGTTTCTAGCTAATAAAATACGTATATTATTTTGTAGTAAGTTCATGTTCTTACGTAGTTTCGACTATAAATTGATAAGTCTTAACCAACAGTGTCTTTTTATTACATAGACATAGATTTGCCACTTAGTACAAACCCTACAAATTCCACCGGTTCTCGCACGCAACAGCGGAGCTTTATACTATTTTACACAAGTTTTATACTACTCGTATTTTGTCGCTGTTGAACTAATACAACAAACTACTTAACATTTTTTTACCTGCGGTCACACTATACCGCCAGAGGATTAGTGGAAGTGTGAATACAGCAGACTTTCAGACTTTAAATAAAAAAATGGGGAATGACAGGAAGTAATAACAATATGATTTTATTTAAAATTAGCTATGCCCGCGACTTCGTCCGCGTGGAATATTATTTATTTATATTAGTAAAAATAAATAAAATTTCTAAAATAAAAGTAGCCTAAGTTACTCCTTATTACATCAGCTATCAAAATCGGTCCAGCCGTTTCAGAGTTTAGCCGGAACAAACGACAGACAGACAGACAAAAATTATAAAAATATTCATTTTGGTATATGTACCGTATATACAGCGATATGCATTTAGTATAAAGCGGTCATTTTAATATTACAAACAGACACTCCAATTTTATCTGTATGTACCTATATAAAAATGTTAAAACTCGTCCAAGTGGTTCGTGAGATTCCAATGCCAAATAAATATTTTTTATCTTTTTAATAATTTTAAATGTTGAAAAATAATCTATCAGTGTACCGCCACACTAACGTAATCATTAAACTGGCAATTTGATTAGACTACTTCGAGTAAACGCCACCACACTTTGTGTGATTTAAGTGATGCGTGAAATTGCCTGTAACGTTGACTGTCACAAAATAATGCCTAAATATATTAACTCTGCATTGAAACTATCGCTCTGAAATTAGAAATTCATAACGCTGAAATAACCACTACGTCTGTATAATCTATTGGGCTGTAATTAAGGCCGGGCGTTGGAACTATTTGCCGCCACCCCACGCGGCCGCCCAGGGCCCGAGGATCCTTCATTATTATACGATGTCAGAGTAAATTACTATGTCGACCGCCAGATGGCGTGAGTTAATTGGCACACAGAGATTCTTGACGCCGAGAAATCGCTCATCGAATTGTAAATCGTTAATGTATTCAAAGGTAGCCTGACTACTAGGCGGTATGAAAATGCAAGCACACGCCCGCCCGGATTTCATATTGAGCAGCGGGTGTGTCGCGGCATTTATACGCAGTTTAATTCGAGTATCAGCTGTAAGTGTAAGTGTCAAATTAACATACGACCTGCCTGGCATTAAGCTGTTACCGTAGAGTATGAACACTTCCTACACCCTCGGTGGCCCTCTGCGCTGCTTCCGCTGTGAAAATCTATACACGTCTTTTTGAGGACCCCGGTGGTGTAGTCTCTAAGATGTTTTTAATTGGATATTCTTAAAAAATTCTTTAGTCTTTCAAACGTTAAATGGTATATGAAAGAAAAAATATACAAAAAATGTTCTATTTATATCTCTATCTATGTTTTCACAGCATATCTCTTGCCATGCCATCAATAATACATGCTTGTAAGTTAGACAAATTTGTATTCGCATTACGCAGACTGAAAGCGATAGCTTCGGAAGAGACAGCGTTAATAGCATACCACGGGTACGTTGCAGCTGTGTTACGTTACGGACTACTCAGTCACAAAAAGCATTCAAAATACAAAAAAAAAATGCATAAGAACAATACACGGAGCCGACTACCTGCATCATTGCAAGCCACTGTTCCAAAAAGCAAAAATTCTCCCTCTACCTTGTCTCTACGTATTTGAGACTCGCTGGTTTGTCAAAAAGTAGCCAAGTCACTTTCCTCTATATGACAAGGTTCTAAAAAAACAAAGCAGAAATCCAACAAAATTATACATACATACAGCAAAGGTTAAAATTATACAGTGACAACATATTTTGTATGGAAATTAAACTTTTCAATAAATTAACCATTAGTGACATTAAAGAGACACTGGTTGTAAATAACTTCAAACATAAATTATTTGGTTGGCTCATAAGCAAATATTTTTATTCTGTCAAGGAGTACTTAAAATATAAGGGGCAATAGAATAAATGCTTTGACATAACGTAATGGACACGTATATAAGGAGTTACAGTAGCTCTTTTCGATGTAGTTCTCAACCATGCATATCGTAAAATCGTGACAAGTAGTTATTTAGTCAACAAAAAAAAGTAAATTTTCCTCCGCCAGTAAAGGCAGAATATGCAGGCGCAAAACATGTCTTTGTAACACCTATCTTGTACACCATATTCTTTGGGATAATTATCTATTTATCTATCATGTAGGCAGAGAACCGAGCGTCACAGGAGGGTGACCTTACTTACCTCGCTCGCTTCTTTCATTCATAGTTCGTATATGTATAAAATTAATAAATTAATTAGTTCGTTTTCGGTTACCTAGAGTTGTTTTAACGCTCCATTCGCACTATTCTCTGCACTCACTCGTCTCTCCACACATCAGCGGTGTTCCATCCCTGCTGAAAGCGCTTCCAGTACATACAATCTCATTTAATTAGTCCAACAGTACATTATCAACCTAATCCTCATCTTCGTTCTGGTTTCCTCTTCAAATACCGTTGTTTTCGCATTTAATTGTAAGCTTTTTTTCATATAATCATCTTTCAACACCGTAACGAGTTCTCGTTCTATGCAGACAACTGTTCAGATACAGGAAAAATAGCTGAGCCGACAGCACGCAGCTATATTAGACACCAGCCAAACCAGGGCGACAAGCTGCCGCCCATCCGCATATGAACATTATTCATAAGTGCAGACCAGGTCGCCGTCAATCCCATATCCGGCCACTATGTCCCAAAGATCCATTAGCACGCCCCTAACAAATGCTTTCACGAGATCAACTAAACCTTCTGGTCTAGAGCTAAATGTTTCCAGATAATGAAGCATTCGTATAATCGATCCGTAGATTTCATACCATTTCTGGATCCGGCATTCTGAGTTTTTTATTATTTAGGGATGGTTGTGCAACTCCAGGTGCCTGCTTCGTGTAGCAGCTTGGGGCGATAAGCGAGGCGAAGGCGAAGAATGAAAGTTGTAAGCACGACAGATGAACAACAGTTTATTATGAATATAGCACAGGTAGTTCACATTAGAGTACACAGAAGGAGTGAAAATGAGAGAGAAGTGAAGTATGAATGCACAGAATTGATATGGATAAACATGCAGCGTATGCGTAAGCGATCTTTGCGTATGCACGGCGGTAAGCACCGCGGCTGTTACCGCCGCTTATTGTGATCAAATTCGCCACAATGACAAAAACCCTGGGGAAACTGCAACCCGCTACATGGAATAAATAGCTCTAGAAAAAGCAAACAGGTTGGAGGACTTACAACACAGGTTTAATTCTCATCAATCTCTCAAGGGGGATCTCAAGGGGATCCTTTGAATACGGAACCCTAAAATATCGCCCAAGTGCGAATCTGATTCGCAGGTGAATGTTACGTATCAATGTAAACACAATTGGCCGACATAGACATATTTCTCACATGGGAGGTCATAATGAAATGTGGTTCATTTTGAATTTTATTTTAATTTTTTTACGGCATTATTGCCTACACTCTCTGCGAAGTATTATTTATTTCTTATTTATTATTACATTTAGAATGTCAAGCACACTTTTTTTTCCTTCTAGCGTTATCCAATTCCCTAATTCATACGAATTGACGGGGCCCGCTACCTGAGCCTAAGGGTTTAGCAATGATACTGGTTTTGACATGGATCAATTGCTGTCAGTCCTTCACAACCCACTGGGAAAACCAGTTAGATCTTGTGAAATATAATTTCTTGAACGTGCAGTGTCCTCGCGTTTTTTTTTTCTTTCCTTTTACCGCCGTGGAAGTGGCAATTACAAATGTATAGGTGCATAAATCTGAAACACAATTTTAGTGATACATGCCTATACCAGGATTTGAACCCGAGACCAGTCGATTAATATCCACATTCCTATTACTGCTCTTAATTGTCTACCTATCACGAACAAAAAAATACAGCCCTGTGACAGAAGAACGGACGACCCGACAGACGAAACGCCTTGATAATAGGGTCCCCTGACAAACTTTTGGTGCGAAAAACTGAAAGAAGAAGAAATAGAAAGAAGAAATAGAAAGAAGAAATAGAAAGAACCTTTTCAATAAAAAAACCGTGTTCTTACATGTGTCCGTATCCGTGGTAGACGAGCAGACGGGCCCCGGGAGGTATCGACGTCGGCCATTTCTCTTTGTATATAGATTGATATCATAGGTAGTCACTGGCACCCTAATGTCACATTCTATTTCTGGAATCCTTTTTATACCGCCCTTAAGCTAATAAAATAATTCATCCATTATTTTCCTGGCAGGCTGCCGGCGGCCATTATAAACAGTAATGGATTTGTTTTATCAAGAGCACGGCTTGCGTCACTCGCCAACACAATATTGCATTTGTCAGACACCACATTACATTCCTTTTCAAACAACTGTGGGAGGCATACAAGCATACGGCCCAGCCGATGTGAAGTGATTACTGTAGCCAATGGACGGTTCCAATACTAACACAGTACCCTCTCAGGAGCGTACTCGTATTCTCACTCATTTTATGGAACACAATTACCCTCCAGAAAGTTTCAATTTGGCTGTGGAAGACTTTGCTTAACAACTGTCGTCTAACACCTGAAACAATTCTATCCTTGCCTGTCAATATGCTCAAAAGTCACATCGAAAATACTCTATGTAAGAAGGTTTATTACAGAATCGATGAATATCGGACTGACAGAGATGTCTGGATATCATTCAGCACACGTATTAATATACCTTATAGTGTACCACTTGGCAACCATTATATATTTAATAATTATTACTATTATAATGTAGAAAGAATGCGGGACGAAAGAATGACGAAACAAATATACAATGCAAAAGTAGAAGGATGTAGGAGCCGAGGACAACCGAGATTAACCTACCATGACCAAATTGGTCATGTTTTATCAGAAGGTGATGTGAGAAGCCCCAGGAACGGGCGAGCGTGCATGAAAAGAGCTATGAATGTCACAGAAGCGAGTGAAGCATGCAAGGACCGCGTCTTATGGCGCTCGGTTCTCTCTGCCTACCCCGCAAGGGACTTGGCGTGAAGATATACATACATACATACATACATTATAATATACCCCGCAGGGAACCTTGTGGCGAGCTGCTGGTGCGCTGTGACACCACGGGTATCCGAGTGCTCCAGAGAATCGATCAGGACCTTCGTCTCCGGCGTGTCTTCGTCTATCGAAGTGGAAAGCCAAGAAGGCCCGCAGGAGTCTCAGCTCCACCACAAAGAGAAGTCGATAGAGCATATTGCTTTATCAGGTGATATGCTCCAGGGGTGGAAATGTTAAAGGGGATAACGACGCGAGTAACTTCGGAGAAAGCGCAGCACACCTCTCGACACCCCTGAGTCACTCACACCGGTGTTGCCCACGGCCGACTTTCCCTGGCATTTCGGGGGCTCATCTAGTGAGTGGCGAGCTAACGTCTGCCGAAAGTAATATCATATGATAGTTATGGCAGGCGTCCGTCACTCTTCTGCAATAGCCCAGTTCTAATAACGCCTCCAGAACTCATTTTAATAGCCCACTTTTTCCCGACATAATTGCAATAGTCCCAATACCTGCCGTGACCTGTTCATGGCTATATTGACCCAAAATACATTACATCATTATTTCAATGGGGCCTCTACACGTTGGATTCATGTACCCGCGCACGCCTATCAAATAACCGGGGTAAACGCCCGAAACTTTATACAAATAATAACAAATCATTTATTTCGGATAACTTCGGTGTGTCAGTAATGACAAAAATTCTTAACACTATGTCATCATGAACCTAAAAAAATAATCCGTTAGACATTGGATTTTAATCGACGCTCTTAGTGTTGGACAATCAAATCTGCCCGTTAACACATGTATGTTGTTGTTGTTACCACCACGGACGCGACGCAGCAAGGAGGCCACTCTCTTCCTAATGATAGTATGAAAGCTATCCGTATGGATCTCTGCAAACATGTCAGAAGCACTGCAAAGCCTTGGCAACCTCAACATCATCCTAAATATGTTGTTATAATGGTGGGAAAAGCATTGAAAGCCCGCTGAGTGTATTCGGCCCACAGATTACAAGTGGAAAAGGACACTAGGCCTTAAACAGAGGCACTTTTACCTCCGCTGTACACCTAGCAAACTTGCGAGCCAACATATCCCCGGACCGCCGACGCCCTTCACTCCCTCCAGATGCCTTATATTTGCGAGGTTGAAAAACAAGCAAATTGCTCTTTTGCGCATTGTACTTGAGCATTGTATATCTGTTTGGTCTGTCTTTCGACCTGCATTCTATCTACGTATGTACCCGAACCGACGGGGCATGCCATTCCTTAATTTAACACCGACATTCCCTTTCAAAACAACTGTAAATTACATACATACATATCATCACGCCTGTATCATATTAGGTAAGCAGAAATTATGGAAAAATTATTAGTTGATAATTCCAAAAAGTTAAGGTGAAATCACAACTAAAATAATTTCCCCTGAAGAGAAAGCTTTAAAGATACAATTTAACGTAATAAGCAATAAATCACAGAAATTACGATAAACATCCTCCGTCGAGCGGGAGTTTGGTTGGATGTAAAATGGCGGCCGCCGATGTTTGACGATGTTCCGCGGGAAACGCGCCGGAAATTACGAGGCCGGCGAGTACCGCGGCGGCGGGGACCAATCACGTACTAGGATGTGTCGCCAATTGCAACTTCTCTATTATAATCTGTATGTTTTCGGGCTGGACACACCACCATCTTCAGACACCAAGTCAATCAAAGTCTAACAGGAAACGAGGTACTTGTCCTCGCGGACCTCACAGAATACCGCAGCCAAATAACAACTCACTGGAAACCATTCAACGAGTTGTTATTTGGCTGCGATTTTACCAGTAGAGATGGCAACGCGAGATTGATTCTTCATGTATTCCAAGTCTTCGTAGGCCATAGCATATAGCAGAGGAAGACGGAATATACAACCTCATAAACATACAGCATGCCTGTATTGAAATAGATGAACCCTGTTTTTGGATTATATACATGTTATGAAATAAAACTTGTAATTAAATAAATTTGCTCAACAACAACAATAAAAACAAATTCTTATTAAAAATCATTTCATAACTCCCCTCATCTCATTATTAGAACCTCAGCTTTGAAAGCTTTACAAGTAAAATTAATTATGATCTTTCCAAAAGGAAAGCAATAAATTATATCCATTCAGAAATCTCTATTAACAAACACCGATTTATACAGGATGATTTATTTACATTGAATACAGGGGGTCCGTCGAAGCTGAACGAAGGCCGGCGCCGGCCCGTTCAATGGCTCTAATTACATGGCAACACTTCGACAAGTACTAATACGAGCGAACACGTCTGCCGTATTGTCCAACGATATGACATGAACGACGCCAACCGGTCGCGTGCTCCAGACATAATAATCATAATTTGTTTGCTTGGGATGTAGGTATGTTTAAGTAGGTGATACACGGTTAAGTTGAGGCACTTGTACATGTCGCCTTCAAATAAGACATGACTCAATAAAAAGAAATTAAATTATTTACGTTTTTTTATATACTACGTCAGAAGGCATGCAAGCATACAGCCCACCTGATGTAAAGCGGTTACCGTAGCCATTAACGCTTGTAATTTTCTAAGTATCACTCGCGTGATGTCCCCCTGCTGCTTACACAGCAACTCCTTAGGAGCTTACTGGTGACCTCACTCACTCGCAGGAACACAACAACCCTCTAGGGAGTTGTTATTCGGCTGCGGTTTTCCGTGAGGTGAAGGTACTTCCCCAAAGGGGCTGGTTTCGTGCGCCCTACCTCTCTTAAATTATTTAGATAATCATTAATCGAATAGTAGCATTTGTTGGTTAAAAAAGATTTTAATATATTCCGAAACAAGGTCAATGGCAATATTTTTAAACTGTCTGGTAGTTTATTATATATTCTGATTATACTCTTCTCTAACGATGCTGTATTATAACCACCAACTGTAAGGTTGCGAACACACCGGGCTCGTAACTGTCCTACCCTCCAAGCCACGAGCGGACGTCGTAGTATCCTATTAGTTTAAATGAGCAATTCTTACATATACAAATACATTTCGTAGGTCACTAAAACAGTTTAAATGATTTGGCTCAATTTTTGTACTAAAATTACTTTTTTTTAAAGTTTTCATTATGTTTTTCTTGAAACAGGTATTTTATGCAACGGAGCTCTATCATTCAATATTCATGACACCGTCATAGCTCCATCATTTCACCGAAGATCATTGCTATCGCTCCCCTTGCGCTTAGTCTCTGTCACACACGAAGCATCTAAACATCTCATTCATTATTCGTCTATCAGTTCGTTAGTCTTATCATTCAATCTGAACATGTCTGTTTGTCTTGGTCTGGATGTTTGTAAGAGAGGTCGGGCGCATCAAAGCAGCCCGTCTGGTGAAATGCATGCACTTCACAGAAAACCAGAGCCAAGTAACAACTCCCTAGAGAATTGTTGTGTTCCTGCGTGTGAGTGAGGTCACCAGTAAGTTTTTAAGGAGTTGCTGTGTTAGCAGCAGAGGTAGCATCACGCGAGGGATATTTAATGTATTACAAGCGTTTATAGGCTACGGTAACCGCTTTACACCAGGTGGGCCGTATGCTTATATGCCTTCCGATGTTGTGAAAAAGAAATGCAATTTTTTTTGAGGAGCTACTTCTGATCGTGTTTTTATAACATTGTGCTCTATTTCTGTCCAGCCTCCTTTGCCTGTATATAAAATCACGAGGTCGGATTTGGCTCTGAAAATAACGATTACCCGTTACCCACCAAACACGTAATCAATATTTGAATATCTGTAAATTAAACAACAATAAAGGTTTGAAACCTGAAAACCGAATTCAATTAAGCCAATAATTCATCAAACTTACAGACGAGTAATCCTATACCAGCGGCTTCCTAATTAGTCTATTCATTTTACGTATTCTAAATGGGTATACAATTGGCAAAGACATGGATCAAAATACATTTTAAATATACAGCTAAACAGCACATCTCCTGTTTTACACAACGTATACAAACATACGGATCACCTTATGTTTATAGTATTGTATTACCATCATTACACACAAAGCAGTAACTCATTAAGAACTGGTAATCTCATTCGCTCACACAAACACAACAGCCTTCCAGAGAGTTGTTATTTGGCTGCGATTTTCTCTACGTTTTACCTCTCTTTAAAACACACAGACCAACCCCCACCACCTTCCCGTGCCTCCACCGACCTCTCGGTCATATGAGCCGAGTCGCGGGAGTTACCCGCGGCACTTGGCTTGCTCTTTTCGTGCCGCGGGTCACGTTTGGATCAATACAAGCAGTTTTGTTCATGCACGTATATGTTTGTCCCAAAGGAACCAAGGACTCAATGGTATGTGCAATAAGTCGCACCGGTCGCAGTCAGACTTTTCAGTTTTTGACGAGCTCGGTGGCTCAGTCGTGAATGACGCGACTTTGCCGCCAACGCTCGTGGGTTCGATTCCTACACAACACAAACATTGTGTGCGTGAACATGTCTGTTTGTCTTGATCTGGATGTTTTAAGAGAGATAGGGCGCATCAAAGCACAAACGCATCAAAGTTCGTCTTTTCCTCACCTCACAAAAAAGAGAGTTGTTTACGGCCACAAATCTCATTAGAAACAAGGTATCTAAGGTTAATGCCAAGGACATATGTATCTTCATGACGAACAGACCCTCCCCGCACTCGGCGATACAAAGGAAATAATCAAACAAAAATAATCCCACTAGAGTCCTACGTTTTGGAGTAAAGCCATTTGTGGAGGGCGCGTACGAGAGATACAATAGACAGCCTGTAGCCACCCTCAAACAGTACCACATTAACCTTTGTAAGAATTATTCATCTTGTAGATATTTGTTTTTGTATGGCAATGCAATTATTTTACTGGTTGGCAGTCAGAACCCGTTATATACGTTTTCCCATACATTTCGCGGTCGTATACGACCACCCGGGTTTCGAAGGGTTAAAAGGATACATAGGATTGGAACGGTTTTCTCTTAGGACGGGAGGTAAGCAACCCAACTCTATGTGGATGTGATCTCAGTCCAGCGTGAGTATTCCGGAGGAGAAAAGGAGAAGGAGGGACGAGGTCAAAAAGCTCCTCAGAACATTCCCCATGATAGATACGATAGAGAACATTCAAGCTACCTATATCCCTACGAAGCTGAAGAGGTTCAAGGCAGTTAGTGACCTCAGCGCTATCTATGATGCGTATAGCGCGGTGCTGCATTCTATCGAGAGCGTAAAGTAGATATTTGGCAGACCCGTCACAGAGGTGAGAACAGTACTCCACGCATGGGCGAACTTGCGCTTTGTATAGAAGGCAGCGCTGCTCAGACGTGAAGAACCGTCTCACCCTGTTCAGGATGCCAAATACACGTAAGATTTGTATTCCAATTCTGCGTGCTATAAAAACAAATTGAATAAATAATATTTAATGTAATCAAATTTTGTAAAATCAAGCGAACAATGTTAAATTTTAATTGTATATTTCAGCAACTCCCCATTACATGGAGAAACCCTGCTGAACGTTCGTGTGTTGTGTCGGCATATAGGCACGTCAGTATGTCTGAATACATGGTTTGTCAATGCTTAAAAAAACAAATCTGTATTGAAAACCTATAAAAGTTAAAAGTTTACATCGTCGAGTAGTAAAATAACTAAATCTAAATCTCTGCCGACTTCGAGATAATTGAGAATAAATACTGTTTTAAAGTGTCCATTGCAAACTCATTTTTGTCCGTGAACTGGCCGCTCGCGGCTCGCGAAGTTAATTGTCGAGATAGTTTGTGCGAGAGGCAGCGGCGGACGTCATCCGACGACTCGGTCCATTACTCACAATCGTGCCGCGCTGGAGTGTGAGGACTGCTCCTTGAAGGATTGTGGACCAAATTAATGATGAGAAATGGCGCGTTACGCTGAAACTTACTTTAGAAGTCGGACATGAGATTTCATCCAAGTACCAAGTCGGTACTTTTTCCAAGATGCAATTTTTCCCGAGACTTATGTCCGCGGGATTATATTTTATGTTTGCTGCGCATCCTCTCACCTTTGTACTTTCGCCATTAAAGTTAAAGTATATTGTCAACAATATAACACGCAGGGCTGACTGACTTCATGCAAATAAAATTCCCTATCCGGCAGCCTTTTAAAGGAATCCAGATACGATTCGTTTGCAGCTAAAATTCGTAAAAAAAGCAAGTGTGAATCAGGTCTATAATGCTTCTATAAGTCTTCACTTGTGTTAGTTCTTATATATTATAATATCTGTTTGTTTTGACTAAAAATTTGGGGAAAATACTTATTTTGAGTTGACGCGACTGCCGCCACACCTCCCCGACCCCGCGCGGGTTGATCACAGCCTGCACGCTACACTATGAGGGATTTTACTGTTGATTGTTTATGTATCACTTTTTCGCCAGAGACTCGTCTGAAACTTTGCAGTATTCACCACGTGTAGGTGAGATTGGTCAAAGATTACAGAGAGCTATTTACATTTTAAAATCAATAATAATCGTGATTCGTGCATCTATATCCCGACCACGCAAGAGTGACACTCTTGGTGTTGCAAATGTCTATAGGCTACGGTAACTGTTTATCACCAGACAGGCCGTACGCTTGTTTTCTGCCTTGGTGATACATAAAAAATTAAACTAGAATTTCATCAAACTAGACGGGAAACATCTTAAATGAATAAAAAACAATTCGAGGCTTAGTATGCGATAAGAGCGTTTTCATGTAGCTGAGTGAACGAAGTGGCTGGAATGAAAACGAAGGTGGGATCAGGAGTTCATTCCTCTTTGTTTCAGTTCTCCTGAAGAAAAACATATGGCTTTTTTTGAATCGCTGTGATTTTACATATCCGTGCGGTGACGGAGAAATAATACAAACAGTCACCGCTCACTCTCTCCTCGTGGTGTCGGTAGAGGCGACTAAGGGATTTCCTGACATTTCAGCTTCTCAGCCGGTGGTAGGTTTGGTAAATACCCGCCTGGTTGGCAACCACCGTACACCCACGGCGAAACACCTGTGAAATACTGTTCCTGTAAGTCGCGTTTCGGGATCAGCTGGTATGTAACCAGTACTCAGGGGATAGTTAAGGTGATATTGCGGTAACAATGATGATTCTGTCTATCCATTGTCAGAAAGACTAAACTGACCCTGACGTTGGTCGCCCGCGGTATAGTACAGAGGCCCAATCAAGACTAACCACATTGAGGGCTGCCTTTTCATACCGCGCATAAGTAGAGGGGGGTTGATGGCCGAATGGCGGGGACTCAGCGACTACCTCCAGGGGTTCGGGGCTCTTCCGTCCTACGGACCAGTACAGCTACTTTGTCGACAAACTAATGGAAAAACAGTCCATCACGCTTCTTCTCCAATGTCGTGGCAATTCTCTCCCGCTTCTCACTTCCCTTCTGTTTTCCCGTCATGACAGTGCAATTAAGGGTATATGGTGTTACAGCGGTGCACTCCCCTTACCACCTTGTTCAAGGTTGAGTTCGCTAATATCCGTGGACTCCACTCAAACATTAATGCTGTCCACCAACACCTTGAGACGGCACAGCCCACCATGCTCTTCCTGACGGAGACCCATATCCAGCGTCCAGTGGACACGTCATCGAGTACCCCGGTTACGTGCTTGAGGAGAATTTCCTCGCGTAATCCGGGGACTGTTTGTTTGTCCGCTCGAATGTATGTTTACGTACCAAAAACTTCGGCAACTCCTGCCTTTGTCGTACCATTAAAAAGTGGAACGCCTTGCCTGCACATGAGCTCCCTCCTTCCTACAATATGTGATTTAAACGAAGCGTGAAGAAGCATCTTGCGGGCCATCTGGCAGCGTCAACTGACAGGACACTGTGTAGTCTCTTGTCAGTTGCTGTTGCGATTTATGCTCCTCTTTCGCTCACCATCAGGCGAAGCGGAGTATGCTGAGCTTATATAGAAAAAAAAATAAAGAACAAAAAATACATTATCATTATTAACCTACGTCGCGAGATATACAAACATACGCCTGATGTAAAATGGTCACAGTGACATAAAAACGCAAGTATCGCTCGCGCGTTCTCGTCTGGTTTCGAATGCAAAAGCTTCCCAGGAGCTGACTGTTAACCTCACTCGCAGGAATACAATAACCATCTACGAAGTCGTTATTTGTCGTCTGTGAAATGAAGGTCTAGCGATTTTGAAGAGGCCTTACCTCTCTTTCACCAGAGCCTCGTTTGTTCACTAGCAGTGTGCACCACGTGCAGATTAGTTTGGATTTGTCTGTAAAGATGATAATTTCGTACACCTCCGAACCCTCTGTCCTTAGTGTTATAAGAAAATGTTTTGATTTTTTTTTATACCACGTCAGGTGGGATACAAGCATATAGTCCACCTGATGTAAAGTGGTTACCGCAGCCTATGAACGCTTGCAATACATTTAGTAGCACTCGCGCGATGCCACCTCCGCTGCTACCACAGCAAATCCTTAGAAGCTTACTGGTGACCTCACTCGCAGGTTCGCAACAACCCTCTAGTTGTTATTTGGCTGCGGTTTTCTGTGAGGTGAATGTATTACCCCAGATGAGCTGAGTTAATGTGTCCTACCTCTATTAAAAATACTCAGATCTAGAGCGACAGACATGTTCGTGCACATAAATGTTTGTACTGATTGGGAATTGAACGCACAAACATTGGTGTCAAAAGAATATAACAGCGCATTTCACCACTGCGCCACCGGGCTCGTCAAAATGTGAATAATATTTGAGCTAAATCGTCACAAGAAGTGTATAAGCGACCGCCTCGTGATGCTCGGTTCTCTCTGACTACCCCGCATGGGACCCGGCGTGTACATATAGATTGTGATCCAATAAGAAGACTAATACACATACAGGCAAATAGTGAAACGGAAACATAACTCTATCTCATATTATTAATTTTTACGGCTCTATGTTAATGATAGAGAGAGTAGAGTGGCACCTGGAGCGCGACGACCACCGCAGGCGAGCCCGCGTGCAACAACTGTATTGTCTCTATCTATTTATTGGTATTTCCAGTCTGAACTTAAGTGTGAAAAGAATGTATCAAAACCATAAATATTGGTCAGACCATCATGGAGGAACCCGGGAGGAAGGCCGGCACTCGCCTACCACAAACCACAATCACTACAATAAAAGGATTAGTATGCAAAGTAGGATTTGGCACTAATGAACAAATAACAATTCTGTAACTTTTATCTTCCAATCCGCCTTTGACATGTGGTGGGGGTTTTTTTTTTTTTTTATTGTTATTTCGTGCACCCCTGCCATGGGCAAGGCTATTTCGACATTTTTAAAATATTACATTAAATATAAATTATCACATTCATACATCATACTTTCTTCCTTTCCACAATTCCTTCTTTCATTCTTCATCTTTCAGTGTTAATCTCTAAAATTCTAATATTTGCCCGTTTTGAACGCCGGTGAAATTATTTTATCTGTTTCCGAACTTCCCTCCCCATACTACGTCAATCCATCCACGGGCGACAGCGGGCTTCACAGCTCCACCTAGCCACCGCGATCCCATCAGCTATACGGAGTATAGCCGAGGTATACAGCATTAGTCCTAGGTGGAGCTGCTCTGCTTGTTGCGATCAATGACGACTGTAGCTAGACTGACGCAGTATTTTATAAAATTAGATCTATTTCCCCCCAAAACTATTTCGGAGACTGTGGTTTCGGTGACCCGCATTCCCAACTCCTGCTCCAAATCGTACCTCTGTTTGGAGAATGCGGGACACCGAAACAATATGTGCTGCACTGTCTGGTCCACGCCGGGCTCGCAGAAGCAGGATGGGTCATCCGCGCACTTGAACCTGTGCAAGTACGCGGAGAACCCACCATGCCCCGAGAGGACCTGCGTGGTGATGCTCGACGGCACCATTTTGCCCACGATGCCGTACGCCTCCGCCGCACTCGGGAAGAACAGCTTCGTCGTCGAAGCTGTTGTTCCCGATTTGTATCTCCTGTCCCATTCGTCAATGGTCCCTTTGCGGATCATACCTTTGACGAATGAGACAGGGCAGCGGTCGCAGTCTGGCCGCCTCCGCAACCCCAGTGCGGCGCTCCTGGCGAGTTCATCGGCACGTTCGTTCCCCTCCAACCCCGCGTGTGCCTTGATCCAGAAAAACGAGACGCTCTTACCCTGGCTTTTGCACAGTTTAAGAGCGTCCCGTGTCTGCACCGCCAGGGTATGGGGGGACTCGACGTTCGCCACCGCCTGGAGCGCCGCCATGGAGTCGCTGAAGATGCCGATACTGGGCCCATCGCAGCTCAAAGCGTACTCGGCCGCCGTGCAGATAGCCAGGAGTTCCGCCTGGTAGACGGTACAGTAGGACGACAAAGCAAGCTTGACGGTCTTGGTTTCCGCGCCGCCGTTCCATATGGATACAGCGGCGCCAACCCGGCCCTCAATCTTGCTGCCGTCCGTGTAAATTCGCAGGGCAAAGTTGGAGTGTGCCCTGCATTGTTCCTCGTCCACCAGGCTGCCGAACTCCAAGCTATCTAGCTCCGCGGGATGCGGGGCCTCGATCTTCGAGGCCATCCGCTCGATCTCCCTGTCCCCGAGCAGCGGATGGGGTAGCCCCCTCTTGGCCTCGTACAAAGAGGCGACCTCGCGCACTCTGAGGTCAAGAGGCAGCACCCCGGCCAGCAGCAGTGCGGAGTTCAGGGAGACCGTGCGGTAGGCTCTGCAGATCTTCTGCGCGAAGCCCCGCTGTACGCTATTGAGCTGTTTCTGGATGCCCAGCTTATTGACCGCTGGAGCCCATGCGGCGGCAGCGTACAATATCGTAGGTTCCACTACGGCTGAATATATGATCTTCACTACTTCAGGGTTGAGACCCCAACTGACGCGGGCCGTACGCGCAAGGCGCCCGTATATGGCCACTGCCCTTTTACAGACAGTAGCCACGTGCGTGTTGAACGTCAGACCCGCGTCAATCGTCAACCCCAGCAGTTTGATCTGCCGAGACATGCCAATGTCTATCCCGCCCATGGTAAGTCGCGGAGTGTCATACCTAAGTTTGCGCGTGACCAGCATAGCGCTGGTCTTATGCGGCGCAAACTTCAACCGGTTTTTGACACCCCACGCCCTCACATGCTCGAGAACGGCATTGGCCTGTCTCTCTATATCCAGCGCAGTGTTGCCGTCGAACATCAGCACGACGTCATCGGCAAAGGCCTGACAGTGCACCCCCGCAAGGTCGAGTTGCTCAATCGAAGGGGTTTAGACCATACTCCACCACGCTGCTCAAATGCGGATTGGCGGAGGCCAGTGTTTTCAAGCCGCCCGAGGGCCACTGACTTAGCTTAACGACTGTCATCTACCGACAACAGCCGGGACCGACGGCTTAGCGTGCCCTCCGAAGCACGGAGCTACTCGAGATAGATAAACCTATCCATAGGCAGGCTGCGGTCGACGTTGTTTAACCTACGTGTTCGGATAGAATGACATGCGAAACGACGCCATCGCGCTCTCGAGACAATGATTGGCACACTGATAATGAAACATGTAACATGTGTACGTTGAGGTCTGTATACAAAAAAATTAGAGGTATAGCCGCCTTTAGGTATTGTTTCTCAAATCGTTTAATCAGGGTCGATGTGATCACCCCTGTTTGAGCATAAATTGAGATATATTTTCAATCAAACTCGATCCTGATTAAAGCGGTGGCTGGCAACCGCCGCCCGCCGCCTGCGAACTGAGCATGCCGTACTCGTATCACATCTACGTTTGGAAATTATTTTTGGATCTTAAAACGGAGCGTTTTCTCAGGGTACTTTGAAGACTATAAAGGGAGTGAGTTTTTAATCATTCATTACACAGAATGAATTAAAACATAGGGTTATCCCTCTGTAACCATCCCACGCTTAGCTTAATTTATAAAAGTCATTACTTTGTTCGTAGTTGAAGAGCCAGCAGACTGTTTTGAGTACATACTTGTGGTATGTTCAAAATACTTGTAGCATCTATCTGTATCCTTTGTTGGAAGTATTTTTAATGAATGTGGGAATATGAAGTTGGCACCTAGCTGGCATTATTGAATATAGTTTTTGATAATTTTAATGCTGAAAATATTTTTAGGCACTTTTACACTAAAAACTTTTGTTTAATTTCTGGCAATTTGGCGAGAGAAATGAGTAATTACAGTTAAGGATTTCTATAGTGCCAGTCAATTCAATTTTAATTTATGTTTAAATACAATATATATTTATAAAACAACTCCCCACAGGGTTGTTGTGTTCCTGCGTATGAGTGAGGTCGCCAGTAAGCTTCCAAGGAGTTGCTGTGTAAGCAGTAGAGAAGGCATCGCGCGAGTGATACTTAATATATTGCAAGCGTTAATAGGCTACGGTACTTGCTTTACGTCGGGTGGGCCGTATATTTGTATGCCTCCCGACGTAGTATAAAAAAAATGTCGTAAACATATATGCAATTTGATCTAACCTGCTTTGTGTACTTTCGCCACCAATTAGTTCATGCGGCGGCCCTCGTGGAGAGGCGAAACATTTCGCAGCGACGACTAGGCCAGTCGTGGCAGCGACGGTGGCGGTGAGGGCATGCGGTTTCTGTCCCAGATGGCGGACGACCGCAGCAGCCGAGGCAGAGACTACCGGAGCAGCCATGGCAGCGTCGGCATGCTGCATTTACTAACAGTAGTGCGTGGGTGCCGGCCGGCGCTATAGTATGAACTAATTGGTGGCGGAAGCACACAAAGCAGGTTAGATCAAATTGTATGTAAATTTGACTTTCGCAATATAACGCCTGAATCTATTAACTGTAAACATATATTTGAAATACACAATAATTATGGTATTTATAATGCTATACATAACACGGCAGATCTATCTTATGAGTACGAGTATTTCATATAAAAAATCACAACTGACTCACAGCCAGTTTAGCCAGGAAGCCAATTTCATATTCACATATTCGCAGATAACCTAAACGTATTAATATGCGCCTCGAGTATGTACTTCAGAATGTCTACCAGCTCTTGGGATATTCCACCACACCCGCCCCGAAACCTCGGCTCAGGCGAAGACTCCGTTATTAACAGTAATGTTTACACATTTACCAAACAAAGTGCCGCCGGTTTAATAACGGGCCAAACTTGTTATAATCTTCAGCAAATTTAATTAGTATTAAATTAAGGTATACCTACTAGTCACGTTAACTTTAGTCATCCTGAGGATTTATGTATTATAAATTAGGTTTATTTTGGGGTACAATATAGAAGTTAAATGTAGTGAATTTGTATTGAAACTTAAAATTATGTGAGCGAATGGAATGCTCGTGAATATCAAATATTTTACAATCTCGAATGAGCTGTTTTGGTTGTGCATTGATCTGATGATTATTTGGTCATGTCTAATCTATTCATGAGATGTAGTCGTGAGCCATCTTAATCTGTGTACACAGGCAGACAATACAAAATGGGCCCGGAAGTGTTCCCGTGTACTGATAAATACGACAGATACGACGACTGCCAAAACAATGGCCCCGCACTCGCTTTACAGAGGTGGCTTTACTATGGCTGGACTCGAAGGGTCGCCGCACACCGACGATGATATTTCAACTACGATTTGATGATTTTTATCATTTTTTCCGTCCTTCGAGAAAATATCGCTATTTCCTTAAAATACTGAGAGCAACAACTTTAACTCGATTTGGTACTACTACTACACCAAGCCGAACTCATCCCACTGCAGGGATACGGGTCTCCCTTCAACTGAAGAGGTTTAGAGCATACTCCACCACATTGCTCAACTGTAGATTGGCGGAAGTCAGTGGTTTCAAGTCGCCCAAAGGCCACTTTCTTAGCTTAACATCTGTCATCTATCGAAAACAGTCGGGACCAACAACGGCTTAACTTGTCCTCCAGAGCATGAAGAAGCTAAGGATAGATAAACTCATATATAGGCACACTGCGGTCGACGTTGCTTAATCTGCGTCTTCGCTTAGAAAGACAAAAACAGCGACGCCATTGAGCTCTCCGACAATTTGATGCAATTAACGGTAATGTCCGATGATGATGAATGTCCCGACACGTCCTGAGTAAAATCAGGACTTGTTTAACTGAGTGAACAAAATGATTTAACTTTGATACTTATGATTTTAGCGGATTAGCTTTGAACCTTTTCAGCAGGAAATAATTCCGTAATTACTCAAAACACGTCGCTCTCGACCTCTGAATTGATGTTAATTTAACCGACACCATTTTAATTTGTCTGCACGTGTACGTTCCAACTAATTACATTACAGGCTGGCCACACACTACCTTCGAAAAAAAAACAACTTATATTGTCTAAACATACTCCCAAAGATATAGTCTTGTTGAAATCTCACACAGAGAGCTAAATTCAGCGGGGTCCGATCGGTCCGATGAGGGCTCTTTGATTGAGCCGAGGTGCATCTGATTGCAAACGTAGCTTGCAGCTAAATGCTTCGGACGACGGGGCTCGCTTGGAGACCAATCAACTGATGCAACGGTGCACCGATTAGAATGCGATACACATTTAGCAGGAGTAAATCGACTGATTGATTTCAACTGAGTTTCGTTGTAAGCTTGTCAAGGATACCCATCACTTCTAGCAAGACAATAGTTTCCTATCAGAATCTTTTTTTTATACAACGTCGGAAAGCATACATGTATACGGCTCACCTGATGTAAAGCGGTTACGGTAGCCTGTGAACGCTTGTAATACATTAAATATCACTCGCGCGATGCCTCCTCTGCTGCTAACACAGCTACTCCTTAGGAGCTTACTGGTGACCTCACTCACACGCAGGAAGACAACAACCTACTAGGGACTTGTTATTTGGCTGCGGTTTTCTGTGAGGAAGATATACTTCCCCAGATGGGCTGCTTTGATGCGGGTAGAGCGTATCAAAGCAGTTGGGCTCTCTGTCTGGAACAGAGAGAGTTTAAATTGAACTACAAAAAATTGCTAATTTTCAAATGAATTACGAAATTAATTACATTTTGACGAGCTCGGTGGCGGAGTTAGCCGCGCTACTTTCACACCAACGGCCGGGGGGTTCGATTCCCACACAGGTCAAACATTTGTATGCATGAACATGTCTGTTTGTCTTGGTCTGGGTGGTTCCAATAGAGTTAGGGAGTATTAAAACAACCCGGCTGGGTAAGTTCCTCTACGTCACAAAAAAACGTAGTCAAATAGGAACTCCGTAAAAAGTTGGTCGGTTCCTGCGAGTGAGTAAGGTCATTAGTAAGCACCTAAGGAAGGTAAAACATAAAATCTTATATACAAATTTTGATCCGAATCATTAGAACCATTTCCGAGATACACGGAATACATTGAATTAAACAATTTTTAACGGAAGTATCGCGTGTTTTATTTATTTTGTTGAACCTGACGTTTCAGCCAGCCAGTTCCAGCATCCATGGTCGCAGGAAGACTAAGGTGATATTAGTTATTCAATTATTACATCTACCGACATGGATGAATTAATTATATATGTTCCGATTCACACAAAAATCGCTCAAGGTGTCCGAATGTTTTTGAGTAGATCTCTGGGTTTGTGACTTGATTAGTTTTAGAACTGGATCCCAAGCAGGTGGTACTTGCCAACCATCTTCTCTATTGAAATTGGGGTGTTTTCTTATTTCAATAGCCTCGCGTAGCATTCAAGGCATGTAGCGGTTCTCCTTGGCGAGGATTTGTGGTTTATCGAACCGCATGTAATGGTTTGGTTGGTCCAGTGTATGTTCACATACTGCAGAGTTTTTATCACGCCTATTCTTCATGTCAGCAATGTGTTCTTTCACTATACGGGTTAGATGTAATAATTGAATAACCGATGTAAGACAAATGTCACCTTAGTCTTCCTGAGACCACGGACGCTGCAAAGCATTCGAAACGTCAGGTTCAACAAAATAAATGAAACACGCGATACTTCCGTTAAAAATTGTTTAATTCAATGTGTAATAATCGCGAAAACCTAAGACAATACTATACACCTTTATATACTCGTATAAACAAAAATTACTCGTTTAACGTAATAGGAAAAATGTATAAAGTAGAAGTAACGTTAATGGGCTTCGAACCGGGGACCTTTCTGACTGTATGATGTACACTATATATGTCGTGTGATGTAGTACATACAGCACGTAATTGTCACATTGATGACTAGCTGATATTAAATGTGTAGGACGAAGAGCGCTTCGCATGCTTCTTATATTCTATAAAAAATCGATTTTAAGGAAAGACACCTAAATACTCGTAGATAGACTTTAAAAGGAAAACCTTATCAAATTAGTTGTTTCTATGGTAAATATTGTATTGTATTGTATATCTTCACGCCAGGTCCCTTGCGGGGTAGGCAGAGAGAACCGAGCGCCGTAAGACGCGGTCCTTACACACGTCACTCGCTTCTTTCACATTCATAGCTCTTTTTATGCACGCTCGCCGATTCCTAAGGTTCCTGACATCACCTTCTGATAAAACACGACCAATTTGTTCATGATAGGTAAGTCTCGGTCTTCCTCGGCTCCTACATCCTTCCACTTTCGCATTGTATATCTGTTTCGTCATTCTCTCATCCTGCATTCTTTCTACATGTCCGAACTAACGGAGCATGCCTTTCTCATCACTTAACACCGACACTCTCTTTCAGACCAACTCTCTTTCGTCATCATTTCGAAAGCGGTTTAATAAGTTAAATATATTACAAATATACACACATCAAAAGTGTCTAGGGATCAACATATATTTTTGCAATAACTTTTCTCCTGATTGATATTAATTAAAATTTTCTTTAAGGATTCATCAAATAAAGTGTTTTCGTTTGTCTACAGTAACGATAAACCAAGTCACCTTTGCATTAATAAAGAAATTTGCCATTTTCATAATAAAGGGATTTTTGACATTGGAACCACTAACATTAAAGTTCGAAAAAAAGACTGAAATAACAGTTTTCTTTAAAATTTTATTGGGTAACACACATCAAAAGTCATTTAAGCAGGGAAGAAATGCTCAGAGCCGTGGGAATGATAGAAGCTGGTTCCCGGCAACGTACTGTGGCTTTAGCTCTGAATACAAGTCAGAGTGTTATCAGGCGACTTTGGACACGTTACCAAAGCACTGGTACCGTGGCTGAGCGCCATGGAGGACGGTATCGCTGCACCACACGGAGACAAGACCGATACATTCAAATCACAACTCGAAGAGCTCCAACAATAACCGCCATGATGTTAGCCGTGACGCTTCATCACTCTTCAGGGAATTTAATTAGCGACCAAACAGTCAGAAACCGCTTGCATGAAGTGAACCTTCATTCCCGAAGACCGCTAAGGGTACCACCTATAGCAATGCACAATCGTAGGATTCGATATCAATGGGCTCTTGAACACAGAAATTGGGCAGAAGAACAATGGCGTTTCGTGTGCTTTTCTGATGAGTCTCGTTTTGGTATGAGACCGGATACAAGACGTATACGACACTGGAGAACCCCTGGACGTCAACAGCGATTAAAATCCTGCCAGGAAGTCCATCCTTATAGTGGTGGAACCATCATGGTATGGGCGGGTATTTGGATCGGCGGAAGAACTGAGTTGATTTGGATCAGAGGCAACCTCAACGCTCAAATTTATGCTGAGACGATTGTATCAGACGTCATCGTTCCTCTACAAGTGCAAATCGGTCCCTTATTTCAGTTAATGCATGATAATGCACGACCGCACACCGCAAGAGTTGTAAGACAGACTCTCGCCGCAGCTAACATCAATGTCATGCCCTGGCCTGCTCAGTCGCCAGACTTGAACCCGATTGAGCATGCATGGGATATGCTACAGAGAAGAGCTCTGCCGAATATGGAGGGTATCCAGTCGCAAGAAGACCTTTTTTTGTTGTTGCAACGAACATGGGCGGCCATTCCACAGCGTGATTTGGATGAACTCATTTTGAGTATGCCAAACCGATGTTCTTGTGTTGCTAGTGTTCGCGGTAGAAACACGGATTATTAATTGTTTAAGTTACCCAATAAAATTTTAAAGAAAACTGTTATTTCAGTCTTTTTTTCGAACTTTAATGTTAGTGGTTCAAATGTCAAAAATCCCTTTATTATGAAAATAGCAAATTTCTTTATTAATGCAAAGGTGACTTGGTTTATCGTTACTGTAAACAAACGAAAACACTTTATTTGATGAATCCTTAAAGAAAATTTTAATTAATATCAATCAGGAGAAAAGTTATTGCAAAAATATATGTTGATCCCTAGACACTTTTGATGTGTGTATAAGAATTGCTCAGAGCTGTCGTAGTCCAGTGGATAGTCCTAAGGGATTAGGCAACGGGATATCGCTAGGCAGAAGATTTACAAATTTTATTATTCTTGTCCGCCCGTATACCGGTATCCCGTGGGAACAGCTTTTTCTATTTTCTTTCTCTTTCCTTCTATCGGGGCCTATAACATTCCTCGAGTATTGTGCTATCAAAATCAAAAAGAATTCTTCAAATCCGACCAGCAGTTCCAGAGACAAACGCGTCAAACAAACAAACTCGTTCGTTTTATGCATTAGCATAGACCTATCTATCTATCTTCAACTTTACGCCAAATCCCTTGCGCGGTTGGCAGAGAGAACCGAGCGTCACGTGTCTCGATCCTTACGCACCTCACTCGCTTCTTTAACATCAATTGCTCTTCTCGTGCACGCTCGCCGGTTTCTAACGCTCCTGACATCACCTTCTGATAGAACACAATCAATTTGTTCATGGAAGGTAAGTCTTGGCCTTCCGCTGCTCCTACATTCTTCCACTTATGCGTTGTATATCTGCTTCGTCAATCTTTCATTAGAATAGATTGGTCGTTTAAATTCATAAGATAATTGCCATTTGATTTAATGTATACTAATGTTAAAAACAAAAGTTAGTGAAATACAAAATTAAAGGAGTACATTTGAGTACGAACAGACCTTTTCGCCGGGCCGGCAGCCGGCAGCCGGCAGCCAGCGGTGAAGCAATAAGGCAGCGCGGTCCCCGTTGAATTACAAACGCGCGGCTGTTATTGGCTGTTCGGTCTCGGCTCGGCGCCGTAATTGGACACGACCCTACACTCGATTACTGAATTCATTCCCAAACAAATTATTGGACAATATCTTTGGATAATCCTAATTTGAATGATAATATTTGGTATTTATTTTGAAATCGTTAGCCAATATCATACTTCGTGAGACATTTTATTGTAGTGCCTTTCTTCAGAGTCGGATATTTAGCGGGACGTAGTTCTATTACATATACTTTTTTTATACAATTTTATACAACGTCAGTTGGCATATAAGTTTACGGCCCACCTGATGTAAAGTGGTTACCTTAGCCCATTAAGGAAATAACCTATAGAGAGTGTATTGGCGGACGGATTTCATTTGTTGGATTACACTGTAGACGATCCTGATTTTCTTTATTCCAATCTGTTTCGTGTTATATCCAGTGAATATCAAACAATATTTAAATGTAAAAAAAATTATATTAAAAATAAATTAGAGTTTAATGATTGGGCAACTACAGGTATTCTGCTAAGTAGAAACAATATGATTGATTTGTATGCAGAAAAGTCTTTGCATACAAATCAAATATTTAGTTAGAAAAATTGACCCCATTTTTGTCAATTACGCATACATACATATCATCATGTGGGAGACATGATGATATGTATGTATGCGTAATTGATCCCATTCCATTGGGGATAGGCAGAGACTGTGGAACGCCAGGTGCACCGCGCCAAACATACTCTTCTCTCATCTTCCACTATCATCAACCTCTTCATGCATGCTCTTCGGTTTTGGGTACTTTTGATTTGGCTCTTTTTCAACACATAGTGATGTGTTGAAAAAGAGCCAAATCAAAAGTATAAGTAATTTGGTCTATGTGTGTGTGTCAATTACATCAAGAAGTATTCCAAAATATTTAAAAATGTTTGCAGAGAAGCAAATTCTATGTATATTAAAAATAAAATAAGGCAATCATTAAATAAAATTACGGCTGTATGAGATATTGTTAGCAAAAAAAGGTAAATGTAAGCTACGGGAGTGTTCTATAAAATATGACAATCGAAGCATCTCAGACGTTAAACAAGTAGCAGATCTATTTCAAGACTACTTCATCGACACCCCTTATCTTGCCACTAACTCCCTTAATTCATCTCCAGATGGTGCTGCTGAGTTGTTAGAAGAAAATGTACGACCTAGTGTGGAACTTTTTAGTTTACACATATTGATCCAAATAAAATAAATAAAACTTTTAAACAATTGAACATTAAAAACTCAGAGGATCACTGGGGAATGTCTATTAAAGTATCTTATTGGATTATCGAGGCAGTAGCACACTTGTCGCGTGTTTTTAAAATATGTGTAGATATCGTTGTTTTCCCAGACTTGATGAAATTTAGCAATCTTGATCCTTTATTCAAGTCAGGGGAAAAGAGAGAGCTGGGGAGTTACAGGAATTGACGGTTGTGGCTACTGAGCAGTTAGTCTTGTCTAGTTGATACCTAATACGAGTATATCACAAGCGGTAATAGGCTACGGTTACATCAGGTGGGCCGTTTGCTTGTATGCCTCCCCACGTTGTATAAAAAAAGTCTATTTCTGCTACTTTCACAGCATTATATCATATGGTATACTGTTGTGGGGAACAGCGGATGATATTTAGACAATTTTTATCTTACAAAAAAAGAGCCATTCGCTCTATTTATAACTTGGGCTCCAGATAATCCCTGACCGTTACTTCTCGGTATATTTATAAAACATAATGTATGTCCGCAAAAATTTAAAGTCGTATTCAAACTTCAGCGAAAAACTTCGAAGTAGAAATAAGTTGTGTATACCGGTACACCGGCTTGCTAGGACTGGTAGTTTTTTTTTTGTAAATTTTATTCGATCGATAGTTTTATCTTTAAAAATGCCTTCTATCTCATTCTCTCGCACGTTAAATCCTATAGATGTATGTGGTTGTCTGTTTATACTGTCGCTTTTTCGTTAATTGGGTTTCAAATCACAACGATGCTAAAAAAGTTATCACTTTAATAATAATATTAATAATGTATGAATTTTGAAATTTGTACTGAAAAATTAAAACTCGTTTTTTCTAATATATACCTAACATATTTATTTAATCAAAATATTTACCTCCATACATTGCTGCCATCTAATCGGAAGTTTATTCATGCTTTTGGGATAGAATTCTGGGGATCTAGATTCGACAAACTGTGTGAAAGCATTTTGTACTGCCTCCTGGGATGAAAATTTTTTACCACGTAGAAAATTGTCTAAATCACGAAAAAAATGGTAGTCAGTTGGAGAAAGGTCTGGCGAGTACGGAGGATGACGTGTGATTTCTAACTGCAGCTCCTATAGAGTTAGAACAGTTTCTCGTGCAATGTGGGGTCTTGCGTGATCATGAAGCAATAATGGTGAAGATCGATTCACGAGTCGGGGCTGTTTCACTGCCAGTTTCACCATCATTGTTCGAAGTTCGGCACAGTAAACATCTGCTGTTATTGTTTGACCTGAGAAAGCTATAATGAATAACGTCACGAAGATACCACCAACAGTTACCATTACCTTTTTATTGGTAAGCTTTGCTTTAGGACACTGTTGCGGCGTTTGACATGTTGTCAGCCATTGCATTTTTCGCTTACGGTTATCGTAAAGTGTCCACTTTTCGTCACATGTCACAATTCGATATATTCCTTCATTTCTGTACCGATTCAACAAGGCGACACAAGTTTCAACACGCGTTTCTTTCTGCAGATCAGTCAAATCATGAGGCACACATTTTTCATATTTTTTTATTTTATCTTTTTGATGCAAATGAGTCAATATCGTAGGTAAGGTAATGTTAAACCATGACGCTAATTTCTGAGTAGTTTGACTCGGATCTGCTTCCACCATCTCCTTCAATTCAGCGTTATTCACGTGTGTGGGCGGTCTTCCTTGTGATTCGTTCTTGAAGTCGAAGTTTCCATTACGAAAGCGTTTGAACAAAAAACGCACAGTGCGTTCATTAGCAGTCTCCTCTCCAAACGCAGTATTGATATTGCGAGCCGTTTCTGCCGCGTTAGTTCTGCGTCGGAACTCGTATTCAAAAATTACTCGGATTTTCGAAGCATTCATCTTTCCCTCTAAGCTGAATAAAAAAAGAATTGAAATTCGAAAATCAAATATTGCAGATTTTTAAAAGAAAAACCTCATAGAAAAAGAAATCGGAGTAAAGTCCTTTTTTGTTGAATGTCAATTCAAAGTATATATACATTCTGTGTACTAAGTATCGGGAATTTGTCAATAAAACAAAAAATACAAATTATTCATCTAAATTTATTTTATCGCCTTCAAAGTAGGCCCCATCGCTTGCAATACAACATCTCCACCGCTTCACCCAGTCTTCCATACATTTTTCATAGGCTATTTGCGGTATGGCCTTTAGCTCATTCAGCGAATTTTCTTTTATGGCTTCTATCGACTCAAAACGTTTTCCTCGAAGTGGTAATTTTAACTTGGGAAATAAAAAAAAGTCAGACGGAGCCATATCAGGTGAATACGGTGCTTGGTCGAGAACTTTTGTTGAATTTTTCGCTAAAATCTCTTTCACTATAATGGCTGTGTGTGATGGTGCATTATCATGGTGCAGCATCCATGAGTTGTGTTGCCACAAATCTGGACGTTTTCGGCGGATACTCTCACGCAAACGCTTCATGACGCCTAAATAATATTCTTTATTCACTGTTTCTCCCTCTGGAAGGAATTCGGAGTGAACCACACCACGGTAGTAAAAAAAAACTGTCAGCATCACCTTGATTTTGGAGCGACTTTGCCGCGGTTTTTTGGGTTTCGGCTCGTTTTCGAGACGCCATTCTGAAGACTGTTGGCTTGTTTGCATGTCGTACTCATAAACCCATGTCTCGTCGCCAGTTATTATACGTTTCATAAAGGTCGGATCCGTAGAAGCTCGGGAAACCATGTCTTCAGCGACATGCTTTCGCTGCGCTTTTTGAACAAAATTGAGCTCTTTTGGAACTAGTCGAGCGGCGACGCGTTTCATGCCTAAAATGTCAATGAGAATGTTGTGGACGGACTTAAAAGATATGTTCACCTCACTAGCCAACTCTCTCAGACTCATACGTCGATTTTCGAGCACTAGCTTCTTGATTCTGTCGATGTTTTCTCTGGTCGTAGCGGTTGAAGGTCTACCAGAACGAGGCAAGTCTACTACTACTTCTCGGCCTTCTTTAAAAGCCTTATACCATTCATAAGCCCTTGTTTTCGATATACACGATTCGCCGTAGGTATTTCGCAACATTTTTAGTGATTCACCACATGAAATATCATTTGAAACACAAAATTTAAGGCACACTCTTTGTTCAACAATATTTTCCATTGTAAAAATCGCCGAGGACTCAAAACTATGACCAACAAAAAGTGTAGTTTAAAACAAATTAAATGACAGATCCCGCTCAAATTTTGCGCGCTAAATCAGTACAGTGCTACCAACATGCAGTAAAAAAATTAGAACGACCTCTTTTACGCGGGTCTTTTTATTGACATATTCCCGATACTTTTTACACAGAGTAGTATATATATATAAAACGGCAATTTCATACTTTAACTCCTATTATTACTATACACTATATATATATAATTCTAGAATATTGTACCCCAACAGTGAACGTCAGGTAGAAGGGCGGTGGGTTGTCAATATTAGTGAAATACTAACATTATCAAAGATGTTATAAATGGACAGGTCACTTGGCCGTCGTCATGTCACTGAAGCCCACGTTAATAATATGGTTTGACGTGAACATGAGTGATTGATTTGCCATTCGTTGAGTCGAGGTTGTTGTCTAGAAGTCATTATGCTATCTATCTATAACTTCACGTCAAATCGCTTGCGGTGTAGGCAGAGATCGATTCCATCAATAATTGACTTAAAGTGGTTTACTGTGAATTTAATAGGTATTCCCATAAACTGTTTAGAGTCTTTCTGGTAATGATTGATGATTAGATGTAATTGCTACCGATGAAAATTCCAACTTTAAGCCTATTCTAAGATAACTCAATTTCTGAAAAAAAAATGTCGAATCGACGATGGCTCTTCTCGTGCACGCTCGCCTGTTTCTAAGACTCCTGACAGCACCTTAGAAGTCATTATTGCCTCTTATGTAGCACACCAAAAACCACAGGAAACTATAACCTATGACTATCTAGATTCTATATCTATTCGCCCTTGTCGGTGTTTATATTACGTCTTTTCTACTTCTCTTGAAAATACCGGCCCTTTTTCCTCCAGGGGCCCTAACCCCTGTGACACTTATTTATCGCGACACAACAAAGTTGTTTAAATTAAATAAAACAAATTCTAATTGTCAAGAGTACGTTAGTGTTATTTATGTATATATTCGTAAGTACATAAAGCTCGGACTAGGCCTGGTGCGACAGTCGTGAGAGGTCCTTATTGTCCAAGCCGACCTGCACGTGGTCCACCCTGCTAATATTTAATTTAGGTTCTGGTAAAAGAGAGGGGAGAAATACGTCACAGAAGACCGAAGCTAAATAGCAATACTTTGAAGGGTATTTGTGTACTTGTGAGTTTGTGAGGTGACCACTGTTAGCAGCGAACAACTTACGAGGTGCTGTGATGACAGCGTAAGTGGAATCCGATACTCCTCATATTGCAAGCGATCAGCTACGGTGAACACTTTACATCAGATAATCTCGTGTGCGTCAAAACGTTGCATGAAAAATGTTGTATTTCATAGCACATTTAAGGATATATAGAGATTTGAAAGAGATAGGGCGCATCAAAGCAGCCCGTCTGGGGAAGTATCTCCACGTCACAGAAAAGCGCAGCCAAATAACAACTCCCTAGACGGTTATTGTGTTCCTGTGTTGAGTGAGGTCACCAGTAAGCTCTTAAGGAGTTGCTGTGTTAACAGTAGAGGTGGCATCGCGCGAGTGATATTTAATGTATTACAAGCGTTTACAGGCTACGGTAACCGCTTCACATCACGCGGACTATATGCCTCCCGACGTTGCATGAAAATAAATCGGTATCTACAATAAATAATATTCAATTTAATTCAGAATTCTATACTACCGAAACATTCATTAAGACAAGTTAAATGAGGTCAGACCTCATTGTAATACCAGCCCGATGGCATCATATCACCGTACTGTCGCCAGAGCACTGCGACGTACTGAGGCTACGCCCTACACCCAGTCTGCAAGGTCAATAATGGCACAACAATTACAAAGTATTGGAATTCGGTACCACAGACTCCCTTCTCTACACCCCCCGGTGGTACCACACCTACATTATCATCCGAACTACAATCAACTGCTAAATTGCGTGAGAATTCTTCTTCTTCTCAACGTTATCCCGTTTCCCAATCCATTAGGATTAGCGGCTCCCGCTACATAAGACTAAGGATTTTAAGATACTAATTATTGTTTGGAGCGAGAGCTGTCAGACCTCCACAATCCAGAGGGAAAACCAGAGCTTTCTTAGTTCTAGATTTATGCAATTAGATGTGCAAACAAGCATGCGCCCCGTATTAGATGGTAAGCGGTCACCGCAGCCTATTGACGCTCGCAACACCACGGGGATGTTATTCGTGCGCTGCCAAGCTTGTGACCTAAGGGTGTTTCGTCACAGTACCCAGTAATTTCTTTGACATATCTCGCCCTTCAAACCGGAACACAGCTATATAAATATAACTGGTTGGCGGTAGAAATAGGTGAGACAGATGTACCCACGTAGACGATTTTCTACAAAGCTGGTATACGTTTTTCGAAATTTCTTGAAGGTATCGGTTTCCTAGCGATGTTTTCCTTCACCGCTAGCGATAATAACAAATATGTTTATAAATCTAAAAACATGAATCTAGTAGTACATGCCAGCATTCGAATCGAAGACCAGTTGGTCAAATAGGTTGCTACTTTATCCACTGGGCTATCCCTGTTCGTAAATCGTAAACTACTGCTGAATTGCGTGAGAATACGCAAAGTAATAAATTCTTTTTCATTAAATTCCACGACGTGGTCAGCACATTGACCTAATCAAAAGGTGCTAAAAGCATGATTATTTCGAACTACCATCAATCTGTATGTAGCTATACACAGTACATGTCCAAGGCTTTTCTCGGCTAATCAGAAATAGGGCGCGCACTGCCGGAGGATTGCCTCGGCGAGCCAATCACATTCCGGGCGAGCTGCGTCCACCTCGCGGGACGGCACGCGACCACGCGACGCAGCTCTATTACGACACGGGCCGGACTCGCTACAAACTCTACACTATATATAACAATGACGAAATAACTTTTCCATTCTGGGACACATTATTATCAGGCGAGTTCGAAAGGAGCTGAACAACTTTCTCTTTAATTATAGATCACTTCTGACTGATGTATAAGTTTGAAATTTTGCATTATTGTAGATCACTAACCGTGTATATACTAGATATTATCAAATATAAGACAATGTTAACGTTTATTATTTTTATTTAAATGCCTTCAAGATGCGAGCGTTGCTCAAATCCGCGGCATAGCGCTTGTAAACTGAATTCGCAATGAAGATGTGAAAAAGAGAAATTCGTATCGGTATTTAATAAAGAAAAGGCATGCTCCGTTAGTTCGAATATGTAGACAAAAAGCAAGACAAAAATAATGATCAAACAGATATAAAACGCGAAAGTTGAAGGATGCAGGTGTCGAGGAATGCCCACATTCAACTACCACGACCAAATAGGGCGTGTGCCGTAAGAAGGTGGTGTCAGAAGCCCCAGGATCGTATGAGTGACGTGTATAACAACCGAGTCATGATTTTTGGTTCTCTCTGCCTACCCCTAGAAAGTCTTGACGTGAAGATGTAGATAGATAATTAGATCAAATATAAAGTAAGCAAAGAGTAAAAACCTTTATTTATATAGAAATAAAGTACCGCCTGAACATGTTTCTATTGTAAAAATGATATCCCAACAAAAACATGAATGTGAGACAACGGGCCAAGTTCGCCACAAGCGATGTCAGAGGTTGAACGTATCAATTTGTTTCAATATGCTGTCAATGTGATTTAACGTCAGTTTAACCCCTTGTGATTAAGCTGACGTTAAATTTAGTTAAATGCTAGCAAACTATGCAAATATAATCACAATTAAACGGTGGGCGAGCGAGCGTTAACATGTACTATTATAGGCTTGAAGATGTACCTTCGATATTAGGTAGGTAGCCATCTAGTAAGTTAAAGGTAAAGATATGATAAAAAATATTAATCACGGGCACTTAGACGCGTCATACACTTTTCAGAAACACCGTTCTTATATGAAATCTATATGTTTTACTGTGTGTGTGTCTGTATGTGCGTATGTCTGTCGCTTTTCTCGAATATTCGAATTTTGATTCGGATTCAGCATAAAAAAGTAGAATAGAAATGTTCAGGAACACCGTTCCTATCTCTTAAGGAACATGGCCAAAATGGCCGACAAATTAAAAAAAATATATAAATGAATTGTTATATAATTGACGAGCCAGGTGTTCCTCTGGCAATGCAAGCTTGCGCATTCTCAACTGGTTTAAATATGATCTTATTGTATCTTATTCAATTCTCTCATGTTACTATTTTTCTTTTTTAATTTGGTGGCATTTCGGAAATGACCATTGGCGAAGAAGAAATACCGAAAGAAACTTGCCAATATAGGTCTCTTGTCAAACTGTCAATTAGCTATTTCAATAAATTCACGTTAGTATATTGGTACAATAATGATATCAAATGGTAGACTTAAAGATTATCAATTCGTCGTCTGTGCTGAATTATTTCCAGATATCTATATCAAGGAGGTTTCCGAAATGGAAGGGGATGTACGCATCAAGTTTTCTCGCTCCGCAATATCGTAGAGAAGCATCTGGCCATAGACCGGAAGGTCTTCTGCGGTTTTGTGGATCTTGAGAAAGCCTTTGATAGGGTTGTGCGAAAGGAACTGTGGGACATATTGCCGAGATATGGGATTGACGGTTCACTGCTCCGTGCTGTGCAGTCCACTTACAAGGATTGCTCAGCATGTGTGCGGATAGACGGTGGCATGTCACCCTGGTTTGATGTCAAAATTGGTGTCAAACAGGGTTGCATGCTATCTGCTAGGCTGTTTATCCTGTATCTCGATAGTTGTCTGCAGATAATAAGGCCAACGAATGTGGGATTGCGCATGGGTGACCTAGTGGTGAACTGTCTGCTGTATGCAGACGATGCCGTGCTATTAGCAGATACACCATCTAAACTGCAAACACTGGTCACAACGATGAAAGACGAATGTATGGAGAAAGGCTTACTACTGAATGCGAAGAAAACAAAGATAATGGTATTTGAAAGAGAAGAATCCAGAACTAATGTAAGGATTACGATTGACGATGAAGTGTTGGAACAAGTGGATGAGTTTGTATATCTTGGATGCGCTTTCAGCAGGGATGGTACACCGCAGATGTGGAAAGACGAGTGAGTGCTGGGAATAGTGTGAATGGAGCGTTGGGAAAACTTCTTAGAAGTAAAAACCTGAGCCAGAAGGCACAACTCGCTATACACAATGCAGTGTTGGTCCCAACGCTAACTTATGGAAGCGAGAGCTGGGTATGGCAGAAAGAGCATGAAAGTAGAATAAACGCGGTTGAAATGCGAGCGCTGCGCAAAATTTGTGGCGTAAGGCTTGTACACCGTATTCGCAATGATGATGTTAGAAATAGAGTTGGTCTGAAAGAGAGCGTCGGTGTTAAAATAAGAAGAGGCATGCTCCGATGGTTCGGGCATGCAGAAAGAATGCAAGATGAAAGAATGACGAAGCAGATATACAATGCAAAAGTGGAAGGATGTAGGAGCCGGGGAAGGCCAAGACTTACCTACCATGACCAAATTGGTCGTGTTCTATCAGAAGGTGATGTCAGGAGCCCTAGAAACCGGCGAGCGTGCATGAGAAGAGCAATGAATGTTAAAGAAGCGAGTGAAATATGTAAGGATCGAGTCACGTGGCGCTCGGTTCTCTCTGCCTACCCCGCAAGGGATTTGGCGTGAAGTTATAGATAGATAGATATCTATATCAATTACATATTTATCAATTCTATAATAAGCCCTTCTACAAAGAGTTTTATTGATGTGCTTTTTAAACACATTGTCAGGAAAGAACAGAACTGTTTCACGCAATTTATTATAGAATCTTATACAATTTACAAGAAAAGATCTACCAGTCCTAGCAAGCCGATGTACCGGCATACACAACATATTTCTTCGTCTAAGTTTTTCACTCAAGTTTGAAAACGACTTTAATTTTTTACAGACATACATTATGTTTTCACAAATATATTGAGAAGTAACAGTGAGGATATTTATTTGTTTGAACAGTGCTCTGAGTGACTCTCTGGAGCCATGTGATAAATAGAGGATGGAGTTATTAGAACAAACCATTCAATTACCTGCATTAATATACAATAATTTATACCATATTTGATTCTTAACAAATTTCATGATTCTTTCGGCCAAGTTACAGGACGCTCACGCCAAATCCCTTGCGAGGTTGCCGGAGAGAACCGAGCGCCACGTGACTCGATCCTTACATATCTCACTCGCTTCTTTAACATTCATTGCTCTTCTCATGCTCGCCGATTTCTAGGGCTCCTGAGATCACCTTCTGATAGAACACGACCAATTTGGTTATGGTAGGTATCTCAAGTTTAGTTAACTAATTTAAATTTTTCTTTTTTATAATAATAACTCCCTAAGATATTATGTTCATACCAATAAGCCAGGTTAAGCGAGCTTGTAAGATTGTGAATAAATTCGTGTAGACCGTTTGCTTGCGTCGTTTATAGATACAAGCTAAGTCTTAGCTACAATTTCGATTCCCTGGCAGGTAGTACGTCACCAAGTCCCACCTCCCTCGAATACAAAGTTGGAGACGCAGAGCACTCGAGCCCACCGGTGTACCTCGACCTTGAGTTCAATCAGGGGAGTCTTGTCATTAGTCACAAGTCGGTCGGCTGCGCACATTGGAAAACTTTTCCAAAACTACCCGCAATCGTATCGTTCATTCAATTACATAGTTAGCGCGCCTCGCGTCGTGGCCTGTGTATTAATAAATTTTAAGAGAGGTAGGGCTCATTAAAGCAGCAAAACCGCAGCCAAATAACAACTTCCTAGAGGGTTGTTGTGTTCCTGCGTGTGAGTGACCACCAGTAAGCTCCCAAGGAGTTGCTGTGTAAGCAGAGAAGGCATCGCGGGAGTGACGCTTAATATATCTCAAGCGTTGATAGGCTACGGTAACCGCTTTACATCAGGTGGGCCGTATGCCTCCCGACGTTGAATATAAAAGAATGATTACTGACTAACAACATCGGCAACTTAGGATGCCCGTTCTCCATAAGTATACTACACAGTGGACCGAGTGAGATGTAGACACACATAGGCAGATGGGAAATCTATCTAAGATTTCTTTTTTAAATAAAATACCGGCCCTTCTTGCCCCAGGGCACTAACCCCTGCAACCCTTATTTATCACGACAGATCGCGACGCAACAAACTTGTATACATTAAATAAAACAAATTCTAGTTGTCGAGAGTACGTTAATATTATTTATTTGTATAAGTACATAAAGCTCGGACTAGGCCTGGTGCGACAGTGGTGAGAGGTCCTATTGTCCAAGCCGACCTGCACGTGGTCCACCCTGCTAATATATAATTTAGGTTCTGGTGAAAGAGAGGGAAGGATCATAAAATCAACTCAACTGAATAAATACGTTTAAAAAAACTAAGGATTTGCTATGTTAGCAGCAGAGGTGATATCGCACGAGTGATACCACTTTACATCAGGTGGGCCGTGTGCTTGTGTACCGCGCGACGATGTATAATTGTGTAAATGTTACAGTAAGTGGAGAGATGGTGACAAAAGATTGTACAAGTAAGCAGTTACCAAGATACGACTGCCGGCAGACCTCCCAGAGGGAAAACCAGGTCATTCTTAGGTAAGGTCACACGTCTGTCAAAATATAATTTCTTCCATATCAACCCTTACTCATCCCACTGCAGGGCTACGGGTCTTCCTTCAACCGAAGTGGTTAAGAGCGTACGCCACCACGCTGCTCAAATGCGGATTGGCGGAGGTCAGTGTTTTCAAGCCGCCCGAGGGCCACTGACTTAACCACTGTCATCTATCGACAACAGCCGGGACCGACGGCTTAACCGGCGCTCCGAAGCACAAGATAAATAAACCCATGAATAGACAGGATGCGATGGACGTTGCTTAACCTGCGCGTTTGGTTAGAATGACACGCGCAACGACGCGATCGAGCTCTAAGTTCGTCGAGCTAGTGATCATTATAAATTGCAAATATGTATTATTTATAATTTGAAAACACGAATTTAGTGATAAGTACATGCCGCGATTCGAAACAAGTGCCTGGCGGTCCAAAGGCCGGTTCTTTAACTACTAGGCTCTCACAGCTTTGTTGTACTTTATATATTTTCGTAAATCACGCATATCTGCAGCTTACCCAGTACCTGATTTAAGAACCCGCCCACCCGTACGCCCGAGGCGGCTAATTCAGGGAAAAGGGCCGGATTCAAGGAACAAATATTGTACCGTAAATTAGGGACCATAACAAGAGTATTCCTAATGCGGAGCTTCGTGCGTTCTTCTTCTTTTGTGTTGTTTATTAAATGTTACATATGAACAACACGAGTAATGAGCTCCTTTATCGTTTTCATTCAGCCCCGAGCGAGTGAGGAGATTACACTATAGTAAATTTCCTAAAATCTGCCTTGTTATAAGACACCGTTTATACGGGGTGGGGATGGCAATTCTTTTGCAGTGAATAAAAAAGTAGGGTTATCTGCTAAAAACATGACCGAGTCACGTGGTCGGTTCTCTTTGCCTACCCCGCAAGGGATTTGGCGTGAAGTTATAATACTACTATCTATCAGATAGAAATAGAATCGAGATAGAAAAAAGGAGGTTTTTTTTCATTTGCTAATTGGAAATTGTCTACGCCATTAAAAATATCAATAATAAGTCCACTATTCAAAAGTGGAGAGAAAGACAATGTGAAGAACTATCGACTTTCCATACAATTTTAGAGCAGTTTCATACAATTTTAAGTTTGATTGATGACATTGTAATAATATTATGTTCCAATTCGTATGTGAACCTGGATATTAAGACCTTTATGTAATGTACCTTCGTTTATGCAAATAGATGAATTATTATTATGTCTTTCCAGTCACGGGTAATAATCCCGGTCATTTGATAGGCGTGTGCGGGGATAAGGATCCAACGCGTAGAGGCCCCCTTCGAGAAGACTGTATGTAATGTTGTACATATTATTGAATTATTATATTATTATTATTTTATGCAATGTCTGGAGGCATACAAGCATACGACCTACCTGATGTAAAGCGGTTACCATTGCCAATGAACGCTTGCATATTAAGTATCACTCGCGCGATATCACCTCCACTACTAACACAGTTACTCCTTAGATGCTTACTAGTGACCTCACTCACTCGCAGGAACACAACAACCCAGGTAGTCGTTATTTAGCTGTAGTTTTCTGTTAGGTAGAGGTACTTTCCCAGATGTGCATTACCTCTCTTAAAAACATCCAGACCAAGATAAACGGACATATTCAATACTCATTCACAAAATATTTGTCCTGTGTGGGAATCGAACCCACGACCATTGGCGTCAAAGTAGCGTTACTAATCACTGCGTCACCGAGGTCGCCAAAATATTAGTTAAAGTACGTATAATTATCATAAATGCGGGTCATTAAGATTTGTACGTTTAATGTAATTATTCTAAAGATCCTGTGTGTATATAATATTCCATTAATGTCCTATAACTTCATCGATATTATTGTTTACAATTACTAATTTATTACGAAGATTAGTCTTATATTGTCGACGCATTTTACAGAAAACAACATGCCAAATATATTGCAATATAAATACATTTGAAATATATGATCTAATAACCTTAATAGTATTATTATTAAATAATATCAACGTTTATTGTGAATCAGCTCGTTGTTAAATGGCTTCGATTGAACTGTAGACTAAAATAATAATTATAAATTCATATCACTAACAATTCTATCACAATTGTACAGATGTCCTGATAAATGTAGTCATATATTATTAAAATATTTTAATTACTACACTATAGAAGATCACAAACGAAATAAATATAAAATGAATATTTACAAAATAATAAGGAATGGCGTTGTTTTATTATGCTGCGTGTGTTACTCGTGAAAGAAATCAAAGTATTATTTTGTGCCTACGTTGAGTCGTACACCCAAGTAGGAAACATGTAAAAATTCCAATTAGCAAATGAGGCTCTAAAGCGATGTGTTTGGAACAACCTAGCCGGGAACTCACAATGAAAAGTATCAAACCATAGCGCGATGTAAAAACAAGACAGCGCCATCTGATATAGAATAACGTCACTAATGCTCTTATCTGTTAAACCGATTCCAAAACCACGTCTATTTTAGCGATAAACCTATATAAAAGGATTTTTAAATTAGAATTCTGGATGTAGCGAGAGTATCAAAATCCATGGACAAAAGAAATTTGTAGCCGACTGATATATTTTATTTTTGTTTCCTCTCTAAAAAATAATTCGTTCGTGTTTCATTTAATTGCACATAACAAGAACAATAATCCATGTTTTTATTTCCTGTCTTTTTTTCTATACAATTTAGGGAGGCAAACAAGCATAACACGGGCGCGCTCGATGTAAAGTACGGCTCGGTGCCTTCTGAAACGAGGCTCACAAAGGTTTTTTATACATAGAAAGTAAGTTTTATTGGTAACAATTTTTATTGGTAACATTTCCCGGTCGAGATGTATGGTAGTTGTACTTAAAATGTGTAATTATAAAATATTAGAGCCAATATTATCGAAACTCTACGAAAGTCTTGTTCAGAAAAGGTCTGCTTTATTGAAGTATCAATCATCGCTCTGCGAATAGACGATCTTGCTGTATTACGAGATGGTGACGTTACTTAGTGAAAATAACATTAGACATCGAGGTTCGAGTGTCGAGGGCAACGTTCGAACGACCGACGGCACAACCTCCGTTCATCATTCAATTACAGCGAAGTCTCAACGAGACCTAAAGACGAGCGTGGAACTAGCAGACGAGGAATGTTCTCGAAAGAAGTACTATTTCAGTGCCACATATTAGTACCGGCGAAGAATTATTAAATTTTGGGATAAATGACAAAGTAGAAGACAGTTTATATCGTGAAAACAAACGACTATTTAATGAATTTAAATGGTTCTTTGTTTTCATTTGAAATCATTTATAGCTTTCATGTGGTACATTTCGTTCTTAAAATTAAATTACCATAACATAATGTAAAGTATTGATAATGATTTAAATTATTTCTCAAAACAAATGCTATAAATCAGGCGTGTTCATGTTTAAATGAACACGCCTGATTCTCAGACTTCTCACGGGTAGTTGCAATCACCCCGGCCTGACGACTCTCGGATGCTGGTAGTGAGGTGGTGGTGAATCGCATCAGTTCTGCAAGTTCGCATCAATCTCTGCGGACTTTGGGAAGATAAAAACTATTATACTGTCCGTAGTGCTATGGCATATGCATCACAAATATGGAATCCACAGTACAATATTCAAATGTACATTCTCTGACATTTCGGGGGTCCAACCAGTGAATGGCGAGCTACCGCCTGCCGTAAGCAGCAATCGGATATAATAATTATGGCAGGCCACTCTCCCTTTGTAATAGGCCATGCGATGCGTGCCGAGAGCTCATCGGTATATTGTTCAATTAATATTTCTTGGGGTGGATCACGGCGGGTGTACTGTATTTCATCAAACTTCTCAAAAAGGTTTCTATGAATCAAAAAGGTTTTTTCTTCTCTTCTTGGATGGCAACACCGCCGCCGACATAAACACGACCTCTGTACTAAATTAATTTAAAAACTCGCTAAAATAGTATTATACACTTTGATTTTACGTTTAAATTGTAGCAAAGACTGTGATATACAAGTGATAGTGTTATCTCAAGAAAATATTCAACATATACAATAATAAGCAAAAAAAAACATATTGACAAATCGAGGTAAATAAACAGTACTTACACCACAATTAACCTAACTAAAAGGGAATAAAATACACAATAAACAGTGAAAGTGATTAGTTAGTGGCTAAATACGAAATAAATAAAATATATATTGTATAAAATAACAACCGAAGTGAAACATATGTGTTAATAATATATCTACCCTCTACTGTTCCATAAATAGTAATATCTAAATTTCACTTATCGCTTATGAATTGAAAATACGCCGCTTTTGTCAAAGGAGCACTGACCGAATGGATAAGGTATCTACACTACAGTGCCAAAGACCCAAGTTCGAATCCAAGGGTGAGTCTGAAATTTTTGTGATAAAAACACTTTTTAGATAATTTTAGTTGGAAAACGAATTATTAGACATAAATTTAGTAAAATATCGTTAAAAATGGATACAGAAAACGTAACTAAAAGACGAAAAATAACAACCCAATTAGCAACATCTTTCGAATCACTGAATAATTACTCATTAACTTCGGATACCGATATAGAAAAAAGTTTACCGGATTTATCAACCAGAGATGTAGATGAAATAAGTTATCTAAAAAATAAAATTATAGATATGGAACTAAGACTTGAAAGTGCTAATAACGAAATAGATAAGCTGTGTTTAGAAAATGCACAATTGAGTAAAGTACTTGCAGACCAAGAATTAAAAATAAAAAAACTAAGTCACATATGTTCATCAAGTGTCAGAAAAGAAGGCGGTTCCATCAGGAAAAGAACACTTAGTGCCATTAAGAAAAAAATTAATTTTAATGAAGCAGATAAGAATTGCAGTGTTTTTTCTACGCCAATACATGATAAAATTTCTTTATCGCTCCGACAAAACCAGCGATCTACTTTAGAAACAGAGACTCATACGACAGATGTCTCAGCAACACAGAATACGGTAAAAAGTAATAAAACCACTTATGGGGACCAACTACATGTTAAAAAAAAGAAGATCTGGATATTCGGTGGTCAGCTATGTGCTGGACTGGGAGTTAGTATGCAAAAAACTAGAAAAAATACCAAATATGAACAATATGACGTGATGTGCACATCGAAACCATATGCAACTACGAAGGACATATTGAAGGGATGTGAAAACCTACAAATTGGAATAGAAGACAAACTTATTATAAGTGTCGGGGAGAATGACGTTGATCCTTCCCTCGTAATTTGTGAATTGTATAGTATTCTAAAGAAATTCGTAGGCCATGACATAATTATCTTAAATGTATTGCACAATGACTACCTAAATGAAAATATGTTAAATAATAAATTGAATCATGTATGCATGCAATTTTCTAATTGTAAATTAATTGACCTAAATAATTGTTTGCATGACATATCAATAAATGACATTCGCTATATAATTAGTAATAAGATTAATTATGCCGTGGATTGTATGGACTACGACAATATTTTTTTAAATTTCAAGAACTGTCAAAAATATAGGAATATTAGTAACAGCAACCGCATATCTTTGACGGTACAAAGTGATAGTAAAGCCTTGCCATTACCTATAAAGAACACAATTCCGTACTATTTTAAGATTATAAAACCCAAAGTTTGCGACTCCAATATCGATGTAGCCATGAATTTAAAACAGGGTACAATACCCTATTATTTCTCAAAAATGAATATGAGAAACAACAATAGGCGTTTAATTCTAAACAATACATGTAATAATTATAAGGAACATCTAGACACACAGACAAACAAGTCTAAAATGGAGGGTCAGTTTTTTCTTTAGAATAATGCATCAAAATATTGCAGGCATTTTGTCAAAAAAGGAATTACTTACTATAACAATTGATGAACTTAGAAACGAGGGCATATATCCTAATGTAATTTGTTTGACAGAAACGTTTATTCAATCGGGAAGTGAACAGAATGTAAATATAAATGGGTACACCCTGGGATCATTTTACTCAAGGGGTAAAAAGCGAGGCGGTGTATGCATATTATTAGATAAAGATGTAGAGTTTAAAAAAATTATAGATTTTGATAACTTAAATCAGAATAACATTTTTGAATGCTGTGCTGTTGAAATTGTAAATCACCAAATAATTATCGTCTGCTTGTACAGAACACCGGCATCTAACGTTAACAGTTTCTTCGATAAACTGGAATTACTGCTATATAAAATAATCCAAAAACACAACAAAAAAAGGATTGTACTAGCAGGCGATTTCAACATAAACATACTTAAAAATACTAATGTAACCTCAAATTTGTTAGATATTTTTCAACGCCATAACTTAAATATTTTCATAAATGAACCAACACGGCGTGGCTCATGCATAGATCTAATTGTGAGCGACATGGAAAACGCAAGTGGCATAGTTTTGCCTCTGGGTTTATCGGACCATGAAACTGCGCAAATGATCAAAATCCCGATAGAAAGAGTAATCGTTGCTCCTGCACAATTTTACATCTATAAAAGAGACTACTCAAAAGAAAATATTGGAAAATTTCGTAAATGTCTGCAAAATTTATCTTGGTCTGACTTATATGAACAAAAAGATCCCAACAGTGCATTTAATAAATTTCACGACCTTTTTTGTTTATTTTATCGCATGTACTTTCCGAAACTAAAAATAAAAATAAGTACTAAATCGAAGTCAAAATGGATCACAAGGGGACTCAAACTCAGTTGTAAAACAAAACGGAAGCTTAGATTCAGTTATTATAAAAACAAAACTGAAACAAATAAAGCAAATTATACAAAATACTCAAAATTGCTTCGACAATGTCTCATACAAGCACAACGAAATAACAACACAACGTTATTAACTAAAAGTAAAAATATATGTCAAGCAACGTGGAAAATAATTAAAAATGAAATTGAAAATACATCACAAGCACAGGAAATACAAAAAATATACTTAAATGACCAATACATCCAAGAACCGATCGACATAGCGAATAAATTTAATGACTTTTTTATCGAGACAACCAACACATTTAGAAACGACTCAAAGAAAAGTAACATAAACAAATCGCTTCCTAATACAATATTTTTAAGCCCATGTGACAAAGAGGAAATAAGTAAAATAATTATGTCACTCAAAAATACCAAATCCGTGGGTTATGATGAGATCTCCACTCTTATCTTGAAAGAGTGTAAAGATGAAATAAAAGATGTACTTGCTTACTTGGTAAATATGTCCTTTGAAACCGGTTTTTTCCCCGAAAAGCTTAGAGTCACCGTTGTCAAGCCAGCTCACAAAAGAGGAGACAAGGCTTGCTTGGAAAATTATCGGCCTATTGCACTTATTTCTAATTTCTCAAAGATATATGAAAAATGTATGTTTCGCAGACTAACCCAGTTCTTTGACACACACAGTATCATAAAAAAGGAACAACACGGGTTTCAGAAAAATAAATCTACGACGCTTGCTGCCTATAACTTGATAAATGAGGTATTAATCAATATCGACCAGAAAATTTTGACTACGGTACTATTTTATGACATGACTCGCGCTTTTGATTTCGTTCGACATGATATGTTACTTGATAAGCTAAATAATTATGGAATTAGAGGTCCAGCTTCAAATTGGATTAAAACTTATTTAGAAAATAGACTGCAATGTGTAGAGATTAATAAAATTAATGAATATAATATTACAGAAACAATTAAATCAAAATATAAACACAATAAACTTGGTGTTCCCCAAGGGAGTGTAATAGGACCATTACTATTTTTGGTATATATTAATGAATTACCAAATATTATTGAGCATAAAAGCGTATTATTTGCGGACGACATCTCCATTATTGTCACAAATAAAACACAAGATATTGGCAAACATGAAACAGAAGTAAATAAAACTGTTACTTCTGTCATAGAATGGTTATCGAATAATAATCTGAATGTAAATATTACTAAAACCAAATATCTTGACCTCGTTAATCCAAGCAATAAACAATTAAACATTAACCATAATGGACAAATACTACAAACGTCTGAAACTGTGACTTTCTTAGGTATAATAATAGATAAAAAATTAAGATGGGAGAACCACATAAATAAAACTTGTTCTAAAATAAACAAATTTGTTTATGCTCTTAATAGACTGCGAAAAATAGTGACACAAAAAGCTGCTCTATCAGCGTACTATGGCTATGTTGAGTCAGTTCTTAGATATGGATTAATAATTTGGGGTAATGGCATAGGTATCAATCGAGCTTTTATAGCTCAAAAGAAATGTGTAAGAGCTCTATGCGGTGTTGCACCGTTTATCTCGTGTAAGCCATTGTTTCTAAAGCTGAGAATATTGCCCCTACCTTGTATATATATATTTGAAATAGCAAAATTTGTAAAACTAAATTTCCAATTATTCACAACTGCCTCGATGATGTACACACGGAGTACAAGAAAAGGCAATAGGCTTGTTTTATCACACATTCCTAGGACGACACTATATTTAAGAAATACTTATGGTATGTGTACGAAAATTTACAACAAAATACCACAATCCATAAAAGACCAGCCATACAAAAAATTCAGTAAACAGTTACACAAATTCCTATTAGCCGAAAGATTTTACTCAGTTAACGAGTTTTTAACATATAAATGACTAAATGCAAGACTAAAATTGACTATACTAAATATGACTATGTAATTTCAGATATTGTATTATTTTGTATATTGTATTATTATGGAAAAATATAATCAATTAAAATTTGCATATGTAAATTAATAATTATTTATTAAGAACTTTTTTAAAAGAACATCTAATAACATGTACTTAACTGATTATTTTTGTACGCCGACGAGTTTGGCAAGATATGTGCATCTAATAATGTATAACTAACACCACTACATGTATACCATATCTTATGCAAATAAATGATTCTGATTCTGATTCTGATTCTATGTGTTGGATTCATATCCCCGCGCACGCCTTTTCAATGACCTGAATTAATACCTAACTGTGATTAAATAAAAAGAGAAATAAAAAACGTGCTGCGTGGGAGTGCCGGCAGAAGTGAAAACTTGAACATTAACGTTGTCCATTTTTGAATATATTGGAATTGTTAGGGAATAATTTCGCACGAATTGCTTTATTTATCAGTAAAAAAGTACTAACATGTATGTGGTAAAATACAATATTAATTTATTGCGCTATCGTACACAAACATGACAATTTATATTACATTAACAATTTAACACTTCAGAACTATTACAATTATTTTACATTAAAAAGTGTATCTCTCAGAAAAATCAACTTTCATCCATAGTTTCAATGACTCACTATCATCATTACCAGCATCATTATCGCCAATCTCTAAAACTCAAACACACAGGCACACTCGCGCAAGCGCCCTGCGCCGCTTAAACCAAACAAGATGTTGATTTGTAACAATTGTTGACGTTTACGCGTTTCGTTCAACGTAGTTTACGTTGAACGAAACGCGTAAACGCCAACAATTTCATGGCGCTTACAACGTTTTGGTCGCGAGAAAATAATGCCCTGTGAACAATCTAGCGCTTCATGTTTTAATTGTTCAATTAGAGGTAACTAATGTTTTAGCGCTGCAGCGAACTTAAGTTCTAATTCTCACCAAAATCTTAGGGTCAGGGTCACGTGTCCTGACGGCCTGACGCGAGTTTAGCATTTTTTTCTCATCCCAAAAAGTGCACAACGAATTAATGTGATAGACTCGCATTGGAGGTTACTATTTATTTCTCATAAAATAGTGTACCGACATTTTTTTTTGTTTATTTGTGGTTGTTTCAGAAAAAACAGAATCGCGTCGACCAAGGTCCGTCCCACACTTGGTTGGATTTGAAAGATTAATTTGAGCTGCACTAGACGTTCTAGATAGGGAAAGTTATATGTACGGAATTTTATTTGGATAAAGCCAGGCAGCCTTTTGTGCCTTTATATTGTTGCCAAAAATCCAAGTTAACCCGCTCACAGGTTACGTAACGGAATGCCGAAAGGTCAAAGGCGTACGAAGGGGAGAGGATTTGTTGAACGAATATAAAATATAAACTCCGCGGCCGTAAGTAAGCGTCGAGAAGAATTGCAACTTGCGATTACTTGGAAGAAATCTCATGTCCGACTTCTAAAGTAAGTTTCAGCGTAACGCGCCATTTCTCATCATTAATTTGGTCCACAATCCTTCAAGGAGCAGTCCTCACACTTCAGCGCGGCACGATTGTGAGTAATGGACCGAGTCGTCGGATGACGTCCGCCGCTGCCTCTCGCACAAACTATCTCGACAATTAACTTCGCGAGCCGCGAGCGGCCAGTTCACGGACAAAAATGAGTTTCCAATGGACACTTTAAAACAGTGCTTATTCTCAATTATCTCGATGTCAGAGGTAAAGAGATCTGGATTTAGTAACTTTAAAAATAATCCGCGACATATTTGATAGATTTTATGCACATAATTTTGGGCTCAATTTTTATATACAATTTCGGGGGGCATACAAACAAACCACCCAAATATAAAGCGGTTACCGTAGGTTATAAACGCTTGCATTAAGTATTACTCGCGCGATGCATTTGTGTGCATGGACATGTCTGTTTGTCTTGGTCAGAGCGCATCAAAGCAACTTATCCTACCTCCTACCTAAAATACATCCACCTCACAGAAAAACCGCAAACAACAATTCCTAGGAGGATTGTTGTGTTCCTGCTTGTGAATGAGGTCACCAGTAAATTCCTAAGAAGTTGCTATATTAGTAGCATAGGTGGCAACGCGCTAGTGATACTTAATGTGTTGCAAGTGTTCATTGGCTACAGTACCGCTTTACATCAGTTGAGCCATACGCTTGTATAAAAAAGTTAGTGGTAAAATGTCAGTGTTACCCACATTATAGATTACACATAATTATTTATTTCTATCTATAGAGAACTATGTATGTATGTATATATTCACGCCAGGTCCCTTACGGCGTAGGCAGAGAGAACTATCACAATAATATTAGTTTTCAAAATGACTCCTCAAATGGTTAAATAGTAGCTGGTCTTAGGTCTTCTATAATTGGAGAGTGACGACTGCAAAGCAATTATAGGTAGTTCGCGAGGAAATTATACAGCTTGGCTGTCAGTCACAGCGCGCAGCCAGCGTGGCAGCCGTCACTCAGCACGCGTTGACGCGCGGCGTGTCGCAGGCGGGCTCTGCCACCGCTCACTTATCATTCAGTTCTCGTTGGTGTGTTCCGCGAGCATGATTTATTTTTATACTATTTCGAGAGGTAAGCAAGCGTACGACTCTGATAGTAAGCGATTACACATTAACAGTTTTAAGAGAGGTAGAACGCATCGAAGCAGCCCTTTAGGGGAAGTACCTCCACCTCACAGAAAACGCCACCTCGCGCGATGCCACCTCTGTTGCTGTATAAAAAAAGCAACCTGGTTATGTACGGTGTTTGTACATATCTGTTTTGCCACTTACGATAATGGTAGCTAGTAATTCTGACGTAGTTTGAGATGAATCTGCTTCCATTGCGAGCTTATTGCCGAGATCAAAATTTCCGTAAACGTACTATCCTTTGTTGACGTTGCGTACTGTCTCCTGAATTAGCGTCGCTTCAAAACCGATGTACGATGATGATGATGATGTGTAATACGCACACGAATTATAATTTTGATTTGTTCATGAACATGATTCATCCTCACGATGAACATCCATGTCGAAGAAAAGTCAAACGGCTGGATTACAAGTGATTGTTTAATAGACAATATTTTTAAATCCAGTCGAATTCGAAATTGTATTAGACTCGATAGTTTCACGGTGGAAAATGAAACGAAGAGAGCGTAGCCTAGTCGACAAAAACTAAAAGTAATTCTCAAGATAAATTAATATCCTTTATTGCATAAGAAAACATATAAAATAGATATTACAGAAAACAGTGTCCAAAGGCGAGATTATCTCTTTAAGAGATATCTTCTAGCTAACCCTAACGTGTGTGCAGTAATTTTGTTTTGGCTGGTAGTTAAAAGTTGTACAGAATTAAATCTACATATTTTCCATATTTATACAAATATTAAATAAATTAATACATAATATATATATATATATATTACTTGTCGTGAGTAAGTGCTCACTCTTGAAAGTAGATACAGAGCAGCTGTTCCGTATTTGCAGCGGTAATTTGTTCCACAGCCGTGCGGCATTGACAGTATATGACTGAAAGAAAAAGATTGTGTTGGATGAGGGATAGTTAAATAACACTTTTCAAAAAGATTTGACACGTCAACAAAAACATAATTATGAATGCGGAGGCTGAGTTTGACACAAAAGATGTCACGACATGAACGAGTGCCAAATTTTACAGCACTTTCCTGAATGATAGGTATAAAAAGTTACAACCCGACTGAATTTGTAACTTGCCAAGTTTTATATCAGACCTAATGTTCGTAGTATAAAATTATAACCACTAGCATAAATATTATCCTCTCTTTGTTATAAAATATTCAAGCAAGTTATGATGCACTGAAGGAGGCCTACTGGTGAATTGACTCCACGTCACAGAAAACGGCGGCCATTTAACATCACCTTGGAGGGTTATTGTGTTCCTACGAGTGAGTGGTAACCCACCAGTGCGATCCTAGGGAGTTGTAGTATTAGCATGGCACGCGAGTGATAGTTCTTGTATTGCAAGCGTTAATATGCTACGGTAACCAATTTACATGAGGTGGGCCGTATACTTGTGTGCCTCCCGGTGTTGTATAACAAAATATTTTCTTCTCGTGCTGCTAAGACTTATAGCTATACAATGATCGTCGGTCTGTTAAATCAGTGTTCGTATGAATTTTATATATTCAAATTGAAAATGTGAAGGTACAAATTGAATATCAATAAAAGTATCAAATTTATTTCGAAATAAATGTAAGAATGCTGTACATTCTAAGCCCTATCATTTAATAAAACCGCTATGGAGCTTAACACCCGTTCAGATCTCAACCCTTTTGTCGGCGACCCCGTCAACAGCGACGTAACTGACAGCTTTTGTACTGAACTTGGTTTTTCGATAGATACGTTTTTGTTGAGGTGTGAATCACATAAGGGGCGTAGATAAACACGATTAATTGTAATTTAATATTCCTACCCGACTGTCGACACACAAAAGTAGTGTAATGCTTTCATGTTTCATGTAGGTAGGCGTGTTAACGAGTTTATGTTCTTCTTGTGAGTGTTGTGAATATAAGGTTTTTTTCTTCTGTCAACACGTTTCAATGTGTGCAAACGTACGGGATATGTGAAAAACCGTTAATTATCTTAGAAAAGTACTGCCAGAGAATCTTTAAAATTCAGAGTTACTGTTTCATAACAATAAAGTACAGTTACCCTTCCCCTTAACTCTGAAGTTCGTAAAGCGAACAATCTGAAGTATGTTCAGGCGACGGGAGAGTGCGAACATCACTCTAGCTCGATGTTTCCTACCTCGCCGCACAGATTTCACAAATCATCGAAATCCGTCACATAATTATTTATAATGCGTTAGTTTACAAGCAACCGCTCACATCAGGTGGACCGTATGCTTGTACGCCTTGGAACGTAGTGTGAAAGTATATAAGATTGTTTATTAGTTTAATACAATCTGTCTATTGAATTATTAATGTAACTAATATAATTGAACATTTTTTCTTATATAACACCTCATTAAATATTGGTTTTAGAATAATATTAAATCTGTTAATTCATATACTTTCTAACACTAAAGTTAAAATAGTGTTTCCCACTCCGTAATAACGTTTTACGCTTTAAACTACTAATCAGAAAATATGATTGCTATTAGTACGTAGAATTTTTCATCAAAAATTCTACTTGTAGAGAAACCAGATTGAACAAACTCAGTGTGTCACTATATCGGTTGCAGGAGTAGTCAGTTATGTTAAACAACATTGTTACAGATTATCTCCTGAAAAACACCAGCTCTTATCACCGGAGCACACAAAATGCTTGAACGCGAAACATCAAATCCTCGGCTATTTCCTGTGAGTACAGCTCCCGGGAGTAACAGCGAATGCCGTTTTTGCTTTGATAGAATCTCAATCCTGATACTCGACGCAAATCCCATTGCCTTCCTTTCGATAACAAAATAAACGGTAATCTACAGAACGCCAATTTCTTATCTGGTATTGATATTGGTAAACCTTTTTGTGAAATGAATGAATTTGATAATGTTAAGCTGCTTTCTATTTAACAGGTAGAGATATGCAGGTTTGATGACATTGACTTTTAAGGATAACTTTGTAAGACCCTCAAACCTTGCACCATTTTAGTAAGGGATTAAAATACCCAGTAAATGAAAATATAATAAAGTAAAGTCAAATTAGATTACGCTATTCCGACTTCATATAATGAAATTAGATAAACAGGTACCACGATGTGCCGATGGCACTCTTAAATTATTTTTAAATCGAATATATATATATTTATATGTCTGAGCAGTGACAGCTCAGTGGTAAAGGAAGCGGCCTGTCGGCCACCTGGTCGCCGGTTCGAATCCTGCATGCACCACTACATTTGTATTTAAGGATTCATGTACATGTTTATCACTTGCTTGGCGGTGAAGGAAAACATCGTGAGGAAAGCCGCACGACCAAGAAATTATATTTCGAAAGACACGTGACCTAAGAAAGACGGGTTTTTCCTGGATTGTAGAAGTCTAGCGGCAGTCGCTCTATGTAAAAATCGGCCAAGTGCGAGTCGGACTCAACAAGGGTTCCGTACCATTATCTATAAAAAACGGCAAAAAAAATCACATTTGTTGTATGGGAAATTTATAAAATATTTGTTTTATTTTGATTTAATTATTTATTCTTAAAGTGAATATATAACTAAATATTCTGTGAATATTTCAAGCGTCTACCTGTTGCCGTTATCAATATCGAGCAAAAAAATCACGTTTCTTGTATGGGAGCCCCCTTAAATATTTATTTTATTCTATTTTTTAGTATTTATTGTTATAACAGAAATACATCATCTGTGAAAATTTCAACTGTCTAACTATCACCGTTCATGAGATACAGCCTGGTGACAGACGGACGGACGGACGGACGGACAGCGGAGCCTCAGTAATAGGGTTCCGTTTTACCCTTTGGGTACGGAACCCTAAAAATCAGTGTGTTCGCCAAATCCTTAGGATTAGATAGCGGACCCCGCCGATCCTGATGTATTAGGAAACGGGATAATGATAAGATGAAGAACTCTTTTCTATATTCTTCTTCGTCCGCGGAGTCAACAGGAAACAAAGCGTGTCGTCCTGTGGGAGTAAGATATTTAGCCGCGGTGAAAGTAGCCTATGTCCCTGTCGGGCCCTCCATATAAAATATATCTCCATACAAAAAGAAACACGTCAATTTGGGCTTCGTTTTGATTTGAAAAAAGGACTAACCGACAAATAAATACACTTTTACATTCATAATAGTACGACCCCCTCTAAGACATTTGAACTCTATGACTGTATGAATTCTATAATTCTCTACGCTCTAGATTTATTCTACAGGAGCCGTGCATTTGCCCGGAATAAAAGTGACATATGTTTTAACGTATCAATTTATGCGACACAAACAATCTCTATACAAAAATAGCTATCCTACAGGAGTTATAAATGTTTCAGGAATAATTAAATGAAATCCGTTCAGTCGTTAATACGATAATCGTAGTTGATGTCATAATCCTAAACAACTTCACATCACATAAAGTTGACTAATAGTGGGAAATCTGTGGGCAGAGATCTCGCGAAAGAGTCATCCCACAGGAACACGTCACCGGGATAAAAGTGCTACTTTTGTTGTGTTTTTTGTTACGTTCTTGTGGAATAGTTTGGGATAGTAGTAGATGAAAAGCCGCTGATACGTGAAACCGAAATAAAACATCCATATTTAGTACGATTCTAACATGTAAACAACCATACTATCCCACAGTAACAAATCACCACGATAAAAAGTAGCCGATATGTTAATCCAGTACCTCAGCTATCTACATACCAAATTACATCCAAATCCGTTCACTCGTTGAGGCGTGAACACGGAACAAACATCTAAACAACCGTACTTTCACATTTATAATATTAAAAACTAGCTGCTGCCCGCGGCTCCGCCCGCGTGGAGTCAAATAACGTAGCCTATGTGTTAATCCAGATCATAATCTATCTACATGCCAAATTTCTTCAAATCCGTTCAGACGTTTAAGCGTGAAAGAGCAACAAACATCCATCCATACATACAAACTTTCGCATTTATAATATTAGTAGGATGTATAGGGAAGGTACCAATACTTTATTTAAAGTAGTATATTTATGATTTTTTAATACAACTAGATTGGCAAACAAGCATCCGGTCCGCATTAGATGGTAAGCGGTCACCGCAGCCTATTGATACTCGCAACACCACGGGGATGTTACTCGCGCGCTGCCAATCTTGTGACCTGAGGCTGTTTCGTCATAGTACCCAGTAATTTCTCTGCCATATCTGACCCTTCGAACCACGACACAGCTATATAAATATTGCAGTTTGGCGGTAGAAATATGTGAGACAGAGGTACCCACGCAGATGCATTTTGCACAAAGTCTCCCTCTGGTGAAATCTACAGTATAAAACACACATGTTGAACTGTCTGGCATTTCCACGGAGCTGTAAGAGTCAAGATGGACACGAGAGGCGCCCGCCGCCGACGAGCGATGAGCAGGTAGTTCCGAGAGTAGGAATGCTACCGTTCGTCATTCAGTTGACAAATTCAGATTCCAATGTCAAATAATTGAGTATAATTTTGGCGAGAAGAGATGTAATCCCATCAATAGTTAATCAATCACAGACTTCAAGTCGCACTTGAGCGGTTATTTTTTTAATTGTTTGCATAACCAAAGTCTTCTTCAATTGCCGATAATTTCTAGTTTACAGTTCTTTTTTCCTTTGTGTATGGCTGATGATTTGTTTTGTTTCGAGTTTGTAACAAATGTTAAGTTTCGCTGCGCGGTCGCTCCACTGAGCTGCCAGCGGCGCGACGCGGCCCACGTTTGACCTTTTGTCGGTAAATTGCCATTTCACTAACTCGAGTTAAAATATGTGAATTGTATAATTTTGTTGCTGCTTCGTCAAATAAAACTAAGTAAATATCGCCAGTCGCTAAACTTGACGAGCTTGGTGGCGCAGTCGCCACTGCGCGACTTTCACACCAACGCTCGTGGGTTCGATTTCGACACAAGACAAACATTTGTTTCCATGAACATGTATGTTTGTCTTGGTCTGGGTATTTTTAATAAACGTAGGGCTCCTCAAAGCAGCTCGTCTGGGGAAGTACCTCCACCTCCCAGAAAACCGCAGCAAAATAACTACTCCCTATAGGGTCGTTGTGTTCCTGCGTTCTTGCGTGTGAGTGAGTGTACCAGTAAGCTTCTAAGGAGTTGATGTATTAGCAACAGAGGTGGCATCGCGCGGGTGAGGCTTAGCGTTCATAGGCTACGGTAACCACTTTACATCAGGTGGACCATACGGCATATAAGCATACGCTTGTATATTGTATAAATTTCCTGTTGGTAAGTTACGAATGACTTCCTATTTTGAGTATAAAAGTACTAATAACTAAGGGTCCGATTACTTTTAACCTGTCAGAACCCGTTATATACGTTTTCCCATATATTTCGCGGTCGTATACGACCACCCGAGTTTCGAAAGTTGTACATAATATGCTACGTCTGGTCACTAGAGCAACATTTTGTAACGTACATACAGACATACCCCTAAACACGCACACACACACGCACACGCTCCCACACAACTATAAGTATAAATTAATGAAAATAGAAAATATCAATTGTCACTTTAGGGGTAACTCCAAGAAGAAGATGATAAATGTGTAGACAGAGTTAATTTCAATGAGAAATAAATCATCTATCATAATACAATTTGGAATCAAAAGGAAAAATATTTTACATGTAACCGATCCGATGTGATGAATAATGATGAATTTTGCAAATTGTCACCTAATCAGTCACATAGCACTGGTCTAGAAATTGTTACCTAATTAGTCACATAGCACTGGTCTAGAAATTTGATGAGAGATACTCATGTAACCACACTACTCGACTATCTTTGTATGTGCCAGCTTATTTATATTTTCTACTTACATAATGTGAGCTACGCCAGTAATTAATTAAGCGAATCATAAGAGTGAGTCAGTCAGGGAGATGTCGACATCTCCAGTAGTGGTGCTCGAAGTATCGAAGTCATCTCGTGGAAAAGTCAAGCTGGCGTCTAAAAAACTTGGTGTCCCCAATAGAGCAAAGCAGTACTTCAGTGCGGAGCAAAGACTTATGTTACACTAGCTTATGCCTGCAGCTTCGCACGCGTAGATTTTGGAATTTCAGCAGTTTTACTTACTTTTATTTTACTTCTTATTTTTTAGTACAGTCGGCATTAAGTAGTTAGTAAAAGTATCAAATATCCTTATTTGTCTAGTAATGAAGATATGTCACGGCCTGTTCGGTTTTCATTAACTATTTGATACTGGCTGTATACACTCAAAGCACCTCTTTATTCTCAACATTGCCTATTTTAAAAACATAAAAGTTTCAAGCCACTTCAAAAAATATCTGCCTTGGTTGAAATTCAAAAAAATCTTCCTTATCTCTCATGTGCAATACAAAAGGAACCTATTGGTGAGTCAGTGAATTAGACAGGAACTCCATTTCTATTAATATAGATTAGCGTCTCGTTCAAACACAATTTCAACCCCCTTTTCACCTCACCTCGCTAAGGGTGGAATTATTGAAAAACGTTGAAACCAATTTTTTTTGGATTCTAATAGAGAGTATCTGTACAAAGTTTCAAATCACTAACTTCAAAAAGTTTTCTGCTCCATACAAACTGTCAACCCCCCTTTCAGCCCCTAAAGGTGAAAACTGAAAAACGCTGAAATTACTTATTTGACGTCTTGATTGAGAGTATATTTACAGTCTAAAGCAGCTCACTTTAAAAAATAACAATTTCTTAATAATTCAAATTTTAGTTAAATACTTTTGAACTCCTTTACACCCGGGGTGGAATTTTTGAAACTACTTTTTTGGATTTTAATGAAGAGTATCTGTATAAAGTTTCAAGTCACTAAATTGAAATAATTTTTCAACTCCATACAAACTGTCAAGCCCCTCTTCACTCTCGTGAGGTTTACAAAAGTAACCTCTTTGCAAAATTTCAGCTTTCTAGGTTCAAGAGTTTGGCTATCTCTTAGCAATAATTGGTACGAATCGAAACTAATACATATATATTTTGTGCCCCTGTTTTTAACCCCCGACGAAAACATGACGGGGTGTTATAAGTTAGACATGTGTGTGTGTGTGTGTGTGTGTGTGTGAAGGTGTGTGTGTGTGTCTATGTGATTCTGAGTCTTTCTGTGTCATCGTAGCTCCCGCACGGCTGAACCCATTTAGATTTATTTATTTTTGTTTGAAAGGTGTATTAGTCGGGAGTGTTCTTAGCTATGTTTGGTGAAAATTGGTCCAGCACTGAAATGAAAGGGCGAATGACGAACCGACTTTCTGGACTGTCGGGGAGGTTTTAAATTTTAAACAGTTAGATATTTTCTGCATTCGGGTTGCCCACTTGTCGACCGCGGCACATCCGTACGCGCACGGCCCGCTAGATAGAAGAGTTTCGACAGGTTCGAATCCGATAATGTAGGTAAAAACGAAAATCTTTTATACTTTCAATACCTTCATGCTGAATTTCATTCGAATAACTATAACTATAAGCTGAGGCCAAGCGTATTTTACCGCCTTTACCATGGCGAGTGCTCTGAAGAACTGTTTTCCCTTATCCCACCCTCACCCTTCCGTCATAGAACCACACGTGCGGGCTTGCGATGTCATAGTTCCACGGTTGAGAATATCTCTTCGCGTACCAAAAAGTTCGGCAACTCCTATCTTTGTCGTACCATTAAAAAGTAGAACGCCTTGCCTGCACATGTGTTCCCTCCTTCCTTCAATATGGGATCCTTCAAACGAAGCGTGAAGAAGTATTTTGCGGGTCAGCATGGCGGAGTCAATATACGGATACGGGATGTAGTATATCGTCAGTTGCAGTTGCGATTTTGGGCTCCTCTTTCGCTTACCATCAGGCAAAGAGGGGCCACTATGCTGAACTAATAAAAAAAAAACTTAAATTTAAATTAGCTAAATAATATCTCGCGAAACTCTACAGAATGATTTCGACTAACATATTTAAAGTTACCTCTGAACATAGGCCTCATATGCCACATAGGCCATAGGGGGTATCTAATTCTAAGTATAAACTTACGTATAAAATATAATACTTCATATGGCTCTATCGCGTCACTCAGCTAATTTAAAATAATTGAGAAACACGAAAATAGTAGTTAATTATTATTGTTGAATATCCCAACTAGCCACCGCCATATCCTGACTCCCCGCGGAAAACAAACTGCCCCAAACTTTAAATTGGCCGACATCGCGTTCGCTATATAAATGAAAAACGTCTGTCCCCGAGCCCGCGGAACCCTCCAAACTTTGTTCGTTCGTCCGCCGATATCTCTCGAACGGTCACGTACTATATAAGTGTTCGAAACGGGTGGAAAGTCGCCGAATTATGTGTCCCCAGAGTCTTTTATCCCTACTTGTATGTTATCTCTAAAAGTTCACACAAACACTGGTAGGAACTCGTGGATCTATACGACTAGGTAATCTTTATAGCAAATAATAATGAAACTGGGATGGTTGGGTTACGAGGAAATATGGCCAAGTAAAGAGAGAAGTTAATAGCAATCCCAGGAGTAAAACTGCGAAGACTTGGAACGTATATCTGATTTAATTAGCAACGTAATACAAAGTATATTAATATACGAGTATTAAAAAGATGATCAATTAAGAGATTCGCCTGACGTGCTGTCGACTTCATATGAAAGTTATGGAGAAATAGAGACGTGGCAAAAACACATGTAAATAGAATAAACGCCGTAGAGACGCGAGCGTTGCACAACATCTGTGACGTCACGCTTGTAGGACTAAAAGAAAGTATTGGTATTAAGATAAGAGACATTCGAATACATACATAGAAAGCACACATAGAAATAATGCACGAGGAGAGAATGACGAAACGGATATATAACATGAATGTAGAAGTATGTGGGAACCGAGGAGGGGCAGAACTTACCTGCTACGGCCAAATTGGTCTGTCAGAAGGTGGTGTCAGGAATAGAAACCGACGAGCGTGTATACAAGACCTATGAATGTTTAGGAGCGAGTGAGCGTGTAGAGATCGAAGTCAGATCACTCTACCTACCCCGCAAGGGATTTGACGTGAAGGCCAGAGAATTAGATGGAGAACCCTATAATAAATGTGTGGTGTTTATATTGTTATCTAAAAATATTTATTGCATTAATCCAAATGAGGTACTACGTTCACCTTTAGAAAAATCTAATCTGAGCTAAATATTTTGTGTACAATGTGCACTGTACACGGATATTTTGAGTGTAAATGATACCTCAGCGCTCGGCACGGCTGCCTTGTAGGGTTCCGTACCCAAAGGGTAAAACGGAACCCTATTACTGAGACTCCGCTGTCCGTCCGTCCGTCCGTCTGTCACCAGGCTGTATCTCATGAAGCGTGATAGTTAGACAGTTGAAATTTTCACATATGATGTATTTCTGTTGCCGCTATAACAACAAATACTAAAAAATAGAATAAAATAAATATTTGAGGGGGCTCCCATACAACAAACGCGTTTATTTGCCGTTTTTATAGATAATGAGTGAGTTGAGTGTTCTCGGAAGAAAACTCCTCTGGAACCGCACCGTACGCGACCATTGCGGTTCCAGCGTGTGAGGGTGAACTCCCCGCCGTCGGCGAGCGGTGCGGTTATAAAAAGTAGCTTCGGGTGCCATCTCCTAACGGAGGTTAGCAATCATTAGAGCTTAACTTTCGAGGCGGTTACCCAAAACAGGAATCTGGACTCAGCCTGAACCAATCTCTGAGATTTCGATGCCAGGATGTCCGTCTTCGGCCAAGAGGTCTACGGCCATGTATATTTGGCTGGATTACAAGTTGAAGCAGGTCATAGTGGTGATTTCGCATTATGCGCCCCATGTATCTTGCAGACTATAATTATAACACACAACCACCCACCCGGGTGTGTGTTTAGACAGAAACCACGCATATAAAATATATACATAGATACTTATATTACTATACGATAACTGAGTTTTTTTATGTGCGCAGATTTTTATGCACAGTATATGTGTTTGGATGCCAATGTGTCAATGTATCTAAGTATGATATACACAAGTACGCTCAGAAAAAGAAATATATACATAAACACTTACACACTATGCGGCAACTAAGTTTAATTAGGATATTATTGTATGATTTTGATGTAGCTTAAAACTAAATAACATTTTTTTATCTCGACAGCGGCGGCGGGATATTATTCCAACATCTCGTGGTATAATATTTAAAATTGCCACGAAACGGCGCCGGATTATAACGGAACAGCGCCACGAACACGGGACATAAAAGTTAATTTATTATATAAATATTGGGACATAAAAGAAGCCCTAGAAACCGGTGAACGTACACGAGAACATCTGTGAATGGTATAGAAGCGAGTGCAGTGTATAAAGATCAAGTAATGTGACTCGATATCCACTGCCTACCTTGGGAGGACTTGGGAGATATAATATAGTATAAGTATAGAACTGGGGCGTATGATTGTTAATTATACCAAAAGCATCGTTTCCTAATTACTTACACATCTTTAGATCTGGTGATATTGGAATATTTTCAAAATGATCGCCGCGGCAAGATGGCGGATGATGTATTTTTGTCAACTTCCCTAACACCGGTAACAAATGACTACAAGAGCGGAAAACGAGTGACATAATACTAAATTCAATATGGCCGCCCGTCCAAGACGGCGGATTACATTATCTTTTCCAGTCCCTTAATATGAGTGTCAAATAGTAAGTTAGTATGTAGAGAAAGAAAGGTTCTGATATCTAAACTTTTGTATTGAACAAAACTGTTAGTGACTACGTAGCTAGGTTACAAAACTATGCTTAGCCACGGCCTTTTTGCATTACTATAATAGGTACACACGTGCATGTAAATTGTTTAAAAATGTTAAAACTTGATCTAGGTTTTCTATAGTACTATAATTTGGTGTAGGTATGTGTGTATTGTAGAAACAAATAATCTCTATTGCAAGATGGTCGTATTTAACATTGATCTTAACCTGTCTAGGAGAAGGAAAACTACAAAATCAGATACAGATTTCATTTTCGGTAAGGTGCGATTAAAGTCACAAATGAAATATTTAGCCCAAATGACTAAAAAGAGCAAAATAATAAAGTAACACAAAATACTTTCTTTATAATCGCAAACAATTAATACCAATCACACGCTGTCTGACCAATAATTTGGTGGCTTCTTCTATTAACGAACATAACATAGAGCCTTTTGAAAATATATAATTAAACATAATATAATAAATTATTTTCAGAATCATACATAGTAGGTACATTTATATTTACTGGTATTTACTAATGAGAAAGATGATTGTAGGTACCTACTTGTGCACTTAATATACCTTGTATGTCCTCTTGATCTTTCAAGATTTTCTGAAGGAGGTATGTGATGAAGGATTTTGTTAAGCACTTTATTTATAGCTTTGTACATGTTCCTTCGAGATTGGATCATCTCCGCCCTTACTATGTGTACTAGCGGGTTCGGATTATTTAAAGGTTTCTATTGCATTCAAATCAAAGATTATTTTATTTGATTTAGAACTGACATCATTAAGTACTTGTTTTTAAACAGTTTCGTTTGTTTATTTTATAGACTTTAATGAGACCTAAAAGTTAGAAGCTATACAAACCAATATGTGTTAGAATTTCTAGAATTGTCCAGAGTGAAGCTCTGAGTATGAAAAATTCAACGAAGCGCTTCAGGAAAACAAGGGTAGTGCCCTTGCTGCGTTTGGCATGTCTCGATATTATCGCGGGCACGAGGTATCTCGTCCAATTTATTTTAAAATAACTGTACCAGTGTCTTAGTGAAGCATATAGAATTTACGTGTTCATTTAAAACTCTGCGCGCATTTATCGTTACAATGACGGATTTTCCGGAGCATTAGGCCCAAATCGAATATTATTCGTGTAATGATAGGTGAAGTCCCAGAGGATCGGGTAATTGTGGAACCTTCGCGAGATAGTAAAAGTCATGATTTGTCAGCTTATGTAATGTAACTCACCAACCTTAAATTTTACCGATAAAATTAATAATATAGCAGGTATTGAAATTAAACTATTTTTAACGGAAGTATCGCGTGTTTTATTTATTTTGTTGAAACCTGACCTTTGCGACCACAGACGCTGCAAAGCGTTCGAAACGTCAGGTTTCAACAAAATAAATAAAACACGCGATACTTCCGTTAAAAATAGTTTAATTTCAATGTGTAACAATCGCGAAAACCTAAGACAATACAATATAGCAGGTAATTTGATATAAAATCATTTTAAATTTAACTACATTCATGGGCTCACTACAGAATGCGATAAAAACACACATACATAATGGTTTTTGAAACAGAAGAATCCAGAAGCAATGTAAAGATTACGGTTGGTAAAAAAATAGTTGGAACAAATGTATGAAATTGTATATTATTTCGGATGTGCTTTTAGCAGAGATGGAAGGTACACCGCTGATGTGGAAAGACTAGTGAGTGCTGAGAATAGCGTGAATAGAGCGCTGGGAAAACTTCTTGGCGTAAAAGCTTGAGCCAGAAGTCACGGCTCGCTATAAAAAAATCGGCCAAGTGCGAGTCGGACTCGCGCACGAAGGGTTCCGTACCATTATCTATAAAAACAGCAAAAAAATCACGTTTGTTGTATGGGAGCCCCCTTAAATATTTATTTTATTCTATTTTTTAGTATTTGTTGTTATAGCGGCAACAGAAATACATCATCTGTGAAAATTTCAACTGTCTAACTATCACCGTTCATGAGATACAGCCTGGTGACAGACGGACGGACGGACGGACGGACGGACGGACGGACGGACGGACAGCGGAGCCTCAGTAATAGGGTTCCGTTTTACCCTTTGGGTACGGAACCCTAAAAACACAGTGGTGGTCCCAGTACTAAATTATGGACACGAGAGCTAGGTGTGGTAGAGAGAGCATGATAGTAGGATAAACGCCATCGAAATGCGAGCGTTGCGAAAATTTATGATCACACACACACAACGGAAAATAGAAGGAAGTAGGAGCCGCCATGACCAAACTGACAGGACACTGTAGTCCTTTGTCAGTTGCCACTGCAATTTGGGCTCCTCTTTTCGCTTACCAACAGGCGAAGGTGTGGTAAAGTCGTCGGTCATTCCCTTTTTGTTCAAACCAATTGACGAGGAACTTGAATCTTTCAATCAGTGCGAGACAGATTAAATAAAGAGTGGTTAGAAGTCGATCATCCCGTTGAGCAATTTTTAACTGTGCATGGAAACTTTAAGGCGTGGAAACAGCACATCATGTTCTCTGGGAGTGTGATCTCTGGCGTCGGGAGCGGTACGATATGCCACATCCGGGGTAGTATACAATTCTGATTTGGTGGCAATAAGGGAGAATTACCGGGCGTTTAGGTGGTTCTGCAATCTATATTATTGGAATCGATGTGTTAGGTAACAACTCACAGTTTAGGTCTCAATAGCGTTAGATATCTGATAAACCGTGGTACACGGCAGTTGAGCTTCACTTGACTAGCCATCTCTTTGAGGTTTTTTAATGCCTTATTTGTCATATTGCTGTCTCTCACTTTTCGAAGAGGAGAAGTCTATTCCAAAACTTCCTACAATTTCTTCTGATATTCGTTATGAGTTCCAAGGCAGTTGTAGTTTAACGGACAGCTATGAACTTCACAGTTAATTTCCTTTTTAGATGGTTGCCGCTGTTAATTCTGGGTATGAAATCTGCTAGATAAGAGACACCATAGATAACAGAAACAACGGGAGATGTGACATACTACGTGAGTTTATACCGGGACGGTTGTCGCCTAGTTTCACCCCACCATAAAACACTCACACACTTAAATAAATAAAAGATGTCATTCTACGCACAAAAGTACAACGACACACTTTTGTTAAGACGCTGTCATTGGACGTTTATTTTAAGTAAGCATGCACTACTACAAACACTGATAAAGCGACTTTGCTGGGACACGCGGGTCGATATGGCTTTGTCAATATTGACAACGTTATATCGATCTATGATCTATCAAGAAGTGTAATGTTTGTAATAAAATATTTATGGGGTGTAAGTGGATCAATGTCAACTGAGAGCCAAAGCCATCCCCACTATACTATATAACAATTCCCTGGAGGATGATTGATTTCATGCGAGTTAGTGAGGTCACAAGAAGTTGAGTTGCTGGATTGGCAGCGAGGGTGACCATGAAAATATAGATGAAATAATAACTACAGTAAAGACTTATAATTTTTATCTAATACTAGCAGTCTATTGACACTTCGTATCGATAAGTGAAGTCAAAGCGCACCCCTAACCGACGGCAGAAACAAGCGGCCGTATCTCGAAACTGCAGACACAGTGAACGAATAATATCACTCGCTTTACATTGCGTGTTGGGAAACAAGCGGTGGCGACTGCGTAATGGTAGAAAAGCAATGTATGATTTAAGAATGAGATGTTGATTATTTAAAATTTGCATCGTGGTAAGGTTCAGGTAGAAATGGCGTCAGAGAATTTTTGAAATTAATTTTGTATTTATGCTTATAAAACGTAATATTATTTGTACTTACAGGTGATAAGTGATTCCATTTGATTTAAAGTTAACCACTGCACTTCTATTTTTGCAAATTGCAACAGCACAACTTGGCATTTTGCTAAAACAAGGAGCAACGTATCTCAATCGAACTTGATTGCAACTAACTAACTGTTCTTGGAAATGTTCTCGTTTTGAGCATATTGCGGCGACACCAACCACGCCCCCTCGTCACATCTCCCGTTGTTTCTGTTATCTATGGGAGACACAGTGGTGGGAATAAGTGGTGAGCCTGTCCCTACAAAAAAAAAACGTACGCACACAGTTCTAAAGAAGTCGCGCAAGTGGTCGGAAAGGTACAACGTGGTCATGATCTGGCTGGCCTGTTATGGTTTGGTGAGGGGTCTCTTATCAAGGAGTCACAAAGCTACATTTTTGTGAAAAAGGAGTGAAGACTTCAGCCAAAGTGTATATCTTGAATTGTGTTGTGAAACTTCTCAGCAACACATTTTTTAAAAATGTACCGTGGACTTTCCAACAGCTGTGCACCTGATCACAAGGCATGAACTAACGAAGCCTGGTTCAAAACCAACGTTCAAGACTTTATAAGAGCTGAAGACTGGTCTAGCCCAGGTCTGAACCCTATGAACCCCTAGACTACAAATTATGGTCAGTTTTAGAGGACAAGGCCTGCTCGAAACGACACGCCGACATTGTGTCTCTTTAGAAATCTCTGGAGGAAGCTAAATTTCCCATGGAAACAGGCGAATTAGAATAGAATATTTTTTTTTTTACTGATAGTTCTATAATTATGTACATATAAGTTTTATTATGATTACATTACTTCATAAAAAAGAACTTCTTGCCGGACTAGGTGTATCATGTAAATGCAACACAACCTTGATTTATAATTTATTTTACTATTTATTGAAAAATGTTTATATCTGTTTTATATCGTGAAAATACATAATAAGATTAAGGTGACATACAGACATAACCTACATGATGATAAGCAGTTGCCGTGTATATTTAATGTTATCTCGGGCGACAATAAGAAGCCTTTGAATGCTTGATGTATAACCAGTATCACCGGCGTATTGCCGCTGGAATGGAACCAATTGACACCAGGTTCCATGTGGGGAGAAAACTGTCGTGAAGTAAAATGTCGTTCGCGAACCCGGACAATGAATATTGCGGCTCCGCACTCGTCGGAGCTCGTTCTGTGACAGTTTGGGGTGTAAGTGGCTCAATATCACCTTTAGAGCCAAAGCCAACCTCACCTGCACGTGGTGCACCCTGCTTATCAACAGACGATGCTCTGGCGAAAGAGAGGTAGGGCACGACGTCACCCCGACTGGGGAAGTACCTCCACCTCACAGAAGACAGCAGCCAAATAACTCCTTGGAGGGTTGTTGTGTTGTTACGAGTGAGTGAGGTCACCAGACTATGAGGAGTTGCTGCGGGGGTAGCAACACGCTAGCGACATTATTTTCGTTGCTAGCGTTCATAGGCTACGGTAACCGCTTTACATCAGGCGGACCGTATGCTTGTTTGCTATCCATCGTAGTATAAAAAAAAGAAGCCACGATGGGGACGTCAATATTTTCATATTTCTTTTAATCAGTTTCATACATTTTATCATTTCATACATATATATGACATATATTCTCAAATAAATTACAAAGCGCTATCTGGTTTCAAACTTCGAAAAGGTTGAAGGCTTTATAAAATATTTTTTGTTATAAAGAAAATACATTTCTTACATACACTTATAACACATAAATCAGTTAATAAATTTATGTTTTAATTTGTTGAGACTCACAGGTTGAGGCGAAACACGTGTCGAAGAAATGACTAACAGCCAGGGCAGCTACGACACGCGTCTACCGGCGTTATTGGTTTGGCGCTAGTTGGCATGAATTAATTGGTGGCGGTAGCACACTAGGTAATTTAGATCAAGTTGCACATATGCTCATGTACATGTAAAAAATAGTTTTGCATAGGGATAAAACTAACAAGCCTTGGTACTAAAGTAGCCTTGTTAGCCACTAGACTACTAGGCTTTTTAATGTCTGTCAGATATCGTAATTTATGTGCATATATTAATATATATGAGTGAGTAGGATGTTTGTTGTTGTTGCCTTATATGTTGACTATGTTTATTTCCTTGCTTGTTTGCTTTGTATAATAATGTGATAATGTAGGGTCCGAGTGAATTTGCGGAATCGAATGCGGAGGTCCACAGATTGCCTCCTACATCGGAACAGGAAAGCGAACGCACAAATTCTATCTCCTAGTATTAGGCTGCGTGTACTCTACCTGATTGACCAAAATTAGGTCAATAATTTCCCCCTAAAGGAAGGGTAAATAAACCGACACGTTTTCATATTTATTAAAGTAAAGTACTGGTGTTGCTCGGCGGCGCGGCGCGGGGATGTGAGAAAGTAGACCGTATGTTTTATTCAGTTTATTGCAGACTAGCTGTCACCCGCAGCTCTGCTTGCATGGAGTTCGATTTGCAAGTTTTATACAAGATAATTTCTTCTCCACTTTATGAACTATGTACAAGTTCATCATTACTACATGTTGCGTGATGTGACGAAGAATAATAAAAATCACCGCCCCCTCTTTTCTCGTGGGTGTCGTAAGAGACGACTAAGGGATTTCCTGAGAGTCCAGCTCCGGTGGTAGGACAAATACCTGCCTAGTTGGCTACCATCGTACACACGGCGAAACATCCGCGAAGTAAGGTACCTGTGAGTAAGTCGTGTTTCGGGATCAGCTGGTGTATAACCAATGCTCGGGGAATTATTGAAGCGATATTGCGGGAACAGTGGTGGATTCTGTCTATCCATTGTCAGGAGGACTGAGCTGACCCGTCGGCCAGGGAAGCCTGTTGAAACGGTTGTTCCGCTGGCCGCCAATGGTATAGTATAGGGGCCTGATCAAGTCTAACCACTTTGAGAGGCTGCCCTTTCATTCTGCGCATATCTAATCTCGGGGTAGATCGTCGTGCCGGTTGGCGGTTGGTCACCAGATGGTGGGGAACCGGCAACTACCTTCGGGGGGGTTCGGGAGCCCTTCCTTCCGACAGATCAGTGCAATTCCTTTTTCGACAAACTAATAGAAACACAGTCCACCGTGATACTTCTCCAATGTCGTGGAAATTCTCGAAAGCCGGGGTCTGCTGTTTGTCCACTCGTTGTCGCCGTCTGCACTGTTTAGAGGATTAATCCTTTCCCGTCCTCTGAGTGCATGCAAACCTGGGCTTTCAGACCCGTATTTACATGTTCCTATACCGACCCCATAATAGAGACACGGGGACGATGCCGCTCTTTGAGTACATGAGTCGGGCGGTAGATGAAGCGCAGGAGCGGTACCCAACAAAGATGGTGTGTTTGGGGGACTTTAACTCTCACCAGGACTCCTGGTTGGGATCCTCCACAACTAACCATGCAAGAAGGACCGCCCACACGTTCGCTCTTTCGCAAAGCATGACGCAATAGGTAGACCAACCTACCAGAATACCAGATATCGCTGGTCAAGACTCCTCTCTACTAGACCTAGTGTAGACCACCCATCCTGCTGGCTACCGGGTTGAGTTCAGGGCGCCCCTGGGCATATCTGTCCACTGCCTAGTGTCCTGCAAGCGCGATCCCACCATAACCTAATAAAAGGTTAAGCGTCGTGTCTGGCACTATTCGGCAGTGGATTGGGATGGCAAGCGCGACTACTTTCCGTCCATACCATAGGGGCAGCGCTTTTTCAGTAAGAAAGAACTTACGGCGAATGCTGCGGCCATTGTTGACGAGATCGGCGTTGGCACGGAATACAACATTCCTCACTGATGTCGTCATCAAAAGCCGGAGATGCCTGCTACTTGCTACACAGCAGAGCTTACTGGGAATTTGCAAGTACATAAGAACCCTCCAGAGAGTCATTATTTGGCTGCGATTTTTTGTGAGATGAAGGTACTCCCCTGTTTCTTTGATCCAGCTGATTCTTTGGTATTTATTCGGGTTAATCTTAGAAACTATTATTAAGATTTTGTAATGTAATGAGAATTTTAAAGCAATGTATGAGAATGTGAGTAACTGTGAATGTTAAAGAAGAGAGTGAGATAAGTGGCGCAGCGAATCTTGTGGCGCTCAGCTCTCACTGCCGACCCCTCAAGGGTGTCTATGTTCAGAAAGAGATAGATAGTGTCCTAAGGACTATAATATACTACACGTGCATCAAAAGGGGTCGCAAGTCTCTGAATAGGCAAAGCAGTTATATACATTTTTATCAACCGATTTTATTTTTTGTTTAGTAGTTGTAGTCGAGGAACTATTCCTAATATTATTAAACAGTGTCAGTGGCTTACTATTGTCTTTAGACTCAAAGCCCACCTCTCCTGCACGTCGTAGACCTCCTCCCCCTTTGCAATTGTACAAATGAGGCTCTGCTCAAATGGTGGTAGAGCGCATCAGACAGTTCAGCTGGGTCAGCACCTCAGAAGATCACGTCTATTTAAGGTTGTTGTGTTCCAGTGAGCGACTTTTCCTGTAAGCTCTTGGGGAGTTGCTGTGTTAGCAGTGCGGTTAACCTCTGACACTAGGTTTGACATACCCAATGGTTACTCAAAAATGTTAGTAATGAAGACAGAAGTGAAGACTTAAGACTCTTTCACAGTTACATGTACTGTTCACTAGTAAGCATGACGCAGACCATCATTATTTTGCTACACCTTAAACCTTTTCACTTTGAAAATCCGAATATCTGTTAAATATTCATCGCAACAGAGATATCAGTGAATCTGATTATTACTTATAAAGGTTCGCCAGACAACGCCGTGAACACACTAGCGGAGTAAATGCATTGAGTGATACATTTTCTAATTAATGGCCCAGCGCGGTGCCCGCTTTCAATTTACATATTAAAATAATCAATTCGCGTGATCCTCTCAGACAACACTGACTGGGAGAGATCTCTTAAAGACGTGCTAGCCGATCTGCTGCGGGCTCGCCTGCCTGTGTTCACTTTCGCAGGACAATATTCAAATAACCTTTACTTAAGATTTCATAAAGATAGGCTGGAAAATCATCAGCCGGGTGATCACTGATCATTACGAAAAGTCTAAATATTATAGTATAGTCTGATGTTCGTTCCTTACATACCCCTTAGGGGGAAGCAATAACATTGAATTCGAGTATTAGTACTCGAATTCAATGTTATTGCTTTCCTCTCTTGTTCTTTTTACTTTGTCATATATTCTCCATCCGTCGGACTAAGAATTACGTAAATTGTACGCATGTTCAAAGGATTCCGAGGATTTATTTCTATTCTCGTATAAAATGGCTTACCTTAAAGTTTCATTTCTATATTATTCTACCTTTATTCACACCGGGTGACAGAAATGTTACTTGAAAAATGTACACTTCTAGCATTTTTCTTCTTTACTTTCTTTCTTTATCTTTCACTCTCAGTTTGTCGGTCAAATTTCAGATCTCAAGCTGTTATTTCTATGTATTTATACCAGTAAGGTAAACAATCGTACCGCCTGCTCTCTATTTTTCGATTATTTTCTCCTCGAGTCCTGTCGCAAAAAAACGTAACAAGAACACTCGTGTTCCAGTTACGTGTTATGTTTACAAACTTTCCATTTATCCTTCTCAACATCCTACCGCACTCTCAAAATTCATTTAATTATAAAAGAGTTTTATTAGTTCTATTTAGTTAAATATGTTAATATGTCCATAGTATTATTATACTAATATCTTTTTAATTTTTGTTATGAGTGAGGTCTTTATCAGAGAAAATCTAATACTGGTTTCAGTATCATAATTGTTGTAAAAAATAATTGAATTTACTCGCCGCTGAAAATAACGCAAAAGGCAAGCTATCGCAGAGCAGACAGTGTTTAGCATATTGTATTAAAGTGGGAGGATGCACAATATTTGCATACATTACGAATAAAACTGCTCGCAGAGTATATGTTGTATTTAGAGAATATTTCCCAGAGTAAAAAAAAATGCTAAATGCGGAACTTAATGACGATATTTGAATATTTGAGGGTCAGCCACTTCACAATGATTACCGACTTTTATTCTTTTCGTTATAGTGTCCACACTAATAACGATTCTGTGAAAATTGCAAGTCTCTATCTCTTACCGTTTAAAGATACAACCAGTAAAAATTAAGAGGTTATACAATACAGATAGCGACAGACAGACGAACAGACCGCGGAGGCCTAGAAGTACGAGTAGAATTGCGCTAGTACCCTTCATGTACGGAGTCCAAAAAAGTGAGACGGGTGATCATTGTGAAGCGACTATACCTCAAATATCCAAACATCATCATTAAGGTCCGCATTTATCAAATTGTTATTAGTGGCATAAAGCAGAATTCGACAAAGTGTGTGCCGCGGCACTTTTGTGTGCCGTGGACATCAGACGGCGTAAAAGTAGCAAATTGTGTGAGAAAGTATGATGTATATTAATAGTTACACATTGGTAAGAGTTATGCGAACGGGGCACCGCGCGAGAAGCTATTCGCCACTAACTAGTCACTAGTTCAATATAGTTAGTGAAATATTAGGTTTTCTCCATACATATATATATATATATATATTTTGATTAGGAAGCTGTACCTTGAACACATAAGGTATCCTAGTAAAGTTTTCCACTAACACACAATATTAATCATGAAATAAAAAACTATTCCTCAAAAGATATAGTTGATAAGATCACTCACGGCATGATATTTGTAATAAATTTTTAAAAACTGTAATTTAATTTTATCTGTAAAAGGAATCTCAAAAAGCGCAAGAAACCCTCGGAGCTCGAATCCACTTCGCACTTGAGATGTTTTGGCTCTGGAAAATATTCTCTAAATACAAAATATACTCTGCGAGCAGTTTTATTCTTAATGTATGCAAATATTGTGCATCCTCCCACTTTAATACAATATGCTAAACACTGTCTGCTCTGCGATAGCTTGCCTTTTGCGTTATTTTCAGCGGCGAGTACATTCAATTATTTTTTACAACAATTATCATACTGAAACCAATACTAGATTTTCCCTGATAAAGATCTCACTCAAAACAAAAATTAAACTTAGATATATAGTAGATAGATTGGATTAGATAGATAGTATAATAACACTATGGAGATATTAACATATTTAAATATTCAATAGGTCTAACAAAAGTTTTTTATAATTAAATAAATTTCAAAAGTGCGGTAGAATGTTGAGAAGTATAAATCGAAAGTTTGCAAGCGTAAAAAGTAGTTTTTACTTATACATGTAGTATGCAGGCGACAGAACCTCCATTAGGGCTTTTTATGGTTTTCACAAGAGACATTTAAGTAGGGAAACTTAAAAAGTAAAAGATTGTCTAAATACAAAATTATCCAAATGGTTAGAGCCAATTTTGTGTTACATGAAATATATTCTACATATATAAAGATTACTCGTTGAAATATACAAGATATATTAAAAAATAAACGATAGGCATTCGTTAAAATTACTAATTTTTTTCCATCCACTTTCGTAGAAGTAAACTTCTAATTTTTTCAGTGTTATATTTGTCAGATTTTTCAGATATTCTCATATGCAATAAATTCGTTATTGCATTTGAAGACATCTGAAAAATCTGACAAATAAAAATAACACGATTTATAATTGACGATACCAATTTAATTCAAAATTTATCAAGCTTTTAATGATGCCTTTTTGATAGTTACGAGTAGCAAGTGGGATACCTTCTTTTCGCAATTTTTTTTGTTTTCTAATATATTTTGTTATACATTTTATGTTGACTTAATATATAATAGATAGAGAGAATATATTAAAGATAATTGTCTTTTAAGCTAATTTATTATAGCATATAATTTTAATTCGCATAATGTTACTGGGTATAATGACTATTAGCCTAATATTATTTGTGTGATGTAGTGTAATCAATAGATTAAGGTGCGGCGGGGGCGGCTCTCGGGCCACTGCTAAGCCGCCAATATTTTTTACATACATATAACAAATTTACAAAACTTACCTTTTCTCTAAGTACATTATTATTATGCGTATGCCTATAAAAATATGTTTTAATATCATTATGCGTAAATAAATGTGTGCTTTCAATAGTTATGCTTAGAGAAATTATGCTTTAAAACGGAGAGCTTGGCGTATTTTAATATTTTCCGCGTGTGAATATACTATGTAGGTGTTATTTCAATTATCATGAAGACTTGGCCTGTTTGTTTTTGTTTTTTCTAGCGGCAATAAACTAACTACAACTCGATCACTTCTACCGAAAACCGAATCCATCCACAAATGCTTACGCGGGAACGCTCCGTTCTGGACGCGTTGTACACGGGTATACGCGCGAAATTAATCGCGACAAATTCGATCCTTCCGAACAACGTCTCAGTAAACGAATATGAGTTGAGATACACGATGGTACAGGGCCCTAAGTACGCAAATACCACTCGCATTAAACAGGTTTTTTATTCTGTTTCAAAACACTTCTGGAAAAGGCCTCCTTCATTAATTCACCGTCTCCTGTCTGTTTATCGATTGTTTCAGGTGAACAAACAAAACAAAGGAAAACAGATCATTGGAAACAATCCAAAGATAAATCAGGGCAAGTAAACATCTGCCGTGAAGCGTCAGAGTCTCCGCCGGGCACGTACCGCCGAAACGTACCAAATATAAATATTGGTTTGATGGCAACACTGCAGCTGGCCGCCGGCAAATGGCCGCCTTCGATGTAGTGCCGGCAATAAAACGGAATTACCGCTAAATTAACGGCCGCTGCTGACGGGGCGGCACCCGAGCTGGCTTTAATAGATGTCAGGCTTCACAAACTGCCCGGTTGGACATCGTGCTGCCCGAGCGTCGGAGTCGCTTCAATAAAATCACGACGAAAACTGCGGCCATTCGTGTACTACACAATAGGACTGGAACATACGTACACATTTCGTAGTATATGTCTATGGAGTACATAATATAGAGAGGTCAAAATTTTCAGAATTTTCAGAAATCTACTGATCGACGACAAATATATTTCTATAGTTGTATATCTTAGATGCGTTTTTAGCAAGGACACACAGTATTTCGCTGAAGTGTAGAGGTTGCTGGGGATAGTTTGACAGCAGCGTTAGAAAACCTTTTAGCTAGTGGAAGATGAAGTCGGAAGGCACAGCTCGCCAGACGCAACGCGTTGTTTATTACAATGTCAACTTACGGAAAAGAGAGCTGGGTATGACAGAAAGATTGTAAAATGACAATCCAGTCAAAATATGAGCGGTAGGTATGCAAAATCTGCGATGTAACGCGTGTAGATGGCGTTCACGGTAATGGCGTAAAAAAGAGAGCTTGAGATGAGAGCTAGTCTGATAGTATCGGTATTGAGTTTTTGAGGTACAGGTTTTTTAACACATTTTATATTCTAGAAATCTTTTTTCTATATAAAAATGCTTATTGAGTCCGATATGTAGCAAATGTCTAATTATCCTGCAACACAAAGACGGGAAACTTGTTTATTTGTTGAATATAGGGAATCCAGAATTAATGATTAGAAAACTAAAATTCGTTCAATAATAGTAATGGGGGTTAAAGAATGAAATTGCCATTTTATAGTGTGAGATTTTTCAGTGAATCCTTTTTCACATGATACCTATTAGGTTTTTCTTGTAAAAAATGTACAACATTTGATTTTCGAATTTCAGTCAAACTATCCAGAAATTAGCGGCATGGTTTAACGTTACCTTGCCAACAATATTGACTCATTTTCATCAAATAAATAAGATAATAAAATATGAAAAATCGGCCAAGTGCGAGTCGGACTCGCGCACGAAGGGTTCCGTACCATTATCTATAAAAACAGCAAAAAAAAAAACACGTTTGTTGTATGGGAGCCCCCCTTAAATATTTGTTTTATTTTAGTTGAATTATTTATTCTTAAAGTGAATATATAACTAAATATTCTGTGAATATTTCAAGCGTCTACCTATTGCCGTTATCAATATCAAGCAAAAATGAGCAAAAAAATCACGTTTGTTGTATGCGGGCCCCCTTAAATATTTATTCTATTCTAATTTTTAGTATTTGTTGTTATAGCGGCAACAGAAATACATTATCTGTGAAAAATTCAACTGTCTACCTATCACGGTTCATGAGATACAGCCTGGTGACAGACGGACGGACGGACGGACAGCGGAGCCTCAGTAATAGGGTTCCGTTTTACCCTTTGGGTACGGAACCATAAAAATGGGCGCCTCATGATTTGACTGATCTGCAGAAAGAAACGCGTGTTGAAACTTGTGTTGCCTTGTTGAAACGGTACAGAACTGAAGGAATATTGGATCGAATTGTGACATGTGACGAAAAGTGGATTCTTTACGATAACAGTAAGCGGAAAATACAATGGCTGACCACAGGTCAAACGCCGCAACAGTGCCCTAATGTAAAGCTTACCAATAAAAAGGTAATGGTAACTATTTGATGGTCTCTTCACGGCGTTATTCACTATAGATATCTCAGGTCTGGTCAAGCGATAACAGCAGATGTTTACTGTGCCGAACTTCGAACAATGATGGCGGAACTGCCAGTGAAACGGCCCCGACTCGTGAATCGATCTTCACCATTATTGCTCCATGACAACGCAAGACCTCACACTGCACGAGAAACCGTTGTAACTCTACAGGAGCTGCAGTTAGAAACCATACGTCATCCTCCGTACTCGCCAGACCTTGTTCCAACTGACTACCATTTTTTTCGTGATTTGGACAATTTTCTACGTTGTAAAAAATGATCTTCCCAGGAGGCCGTTCAAAATGCTTTCACACAGTTTGTCGAATCTTGATCCCCAGATATCTATCATAAAGGCATAAATAAACTTTCGATTAGATGGCAGCAATGTAGAGATAATAAGGGTAAATATTTTGATTAAATAAATATGTTACATCTTAGAAAAAAACGAGTTCTTCTTCTTTAACCCCTAATAAGATACATTATACGTGAGTGTCGCGGTAGGTGTGTTGTTCGGGGTGCCTGTAACCCTTAACAAGCCGGCCTCCCCGGGCGGAGTCGCGGCCGGCAACCAGTGTATAATAAAATCGATATAATTGTTCACATCAGAGCTATGAGCAGTATATATGAGCAGCTACTTACAGGGCATTCGAAGACATGCCTAAAACTAGGGGGCTAGAATTACTAACACAGATCAGCGATCTAAAGTAGCAATGATCTCTCAGATACTACTATTTTTAGCAGGTTGTGTTATTTTAGTAATATGTATCATATTGCCTAGTATATTACATACATACATGTAGATAAATTTTGACGAGCTCGGTGGCTCAGTCGTGAATAACGCGACTTTGACACCAACGCTCGTGGGTTCGATTCCCGCACAAGGCAAACATTTGTGTGCATGAACATGTCTGTTTGTCGTGGTCTGGATGTTTTAAGACAGGTAGGGCGCATCAAAGCAGCTCCTCTGGACAACTCCCTAGAAGGTTGTTGGTCTACCCGCTTTACATCAGGTGGCCCGTATGCTTGTATGCCTTCGGACGTAGTAAAAAAAAAATTGCTATCATACTCTTGCTTTAATAGTTTTGGGTGCGAGCTGTGCCTTCTGGCTTAGTTTTCACTTACCTAGATGTATAGGCTAGCCGGCTCTCCATTCTCACTGTACCGCGCATTCACTCGTCTATTGAACTCAACGATGTACCTTCCATCTCTTAAAGCACTTCACCATACATTCCAATCTCATATACTTGTTTCAACAATGTTTATTCATTCCTCTGATGCCCTCTCTTTCAAATGCCATTATCTTTTGCATTCATCATAGTATAGCCTTTCTCTGTGTTTCTCTCTGTTCTCTGCCCACTTTTTTTATTGTACAGGAGGTAACGGCCGGTGACCAGCTCTGTGGTCTGTGGTCAAGCGGTTAAGAATGGCAGTTATGACACCAAGGCTCTTGGATCGATTTCCATACGAGACAAATATTTGTGTGCAAGAAAATGTCCGTTTTGTCTTGGTCTGGGTGTTTTTAAGAGAGTTACCACAAAGTTGTGCTCCTGCGAGTGAGTTACCGTGTTAGCAGCAGGGGTGGCAACGAGCAAGCGATACTTTCTGTAAAGACGTCTAGTGGGCGGTGGTCCCCCTCTGCGTATACTGGTACGGGAACGACATTTCGACAACCTTTCTTTCCCAGCGATTGTATATATTATTTATATATATGTTATATATATATTACATTTTATAGTGTCTTTTTTTCACTGACACAATGACTCACTCGTCAAAAATTAAGACCACAGATGATTTACGAATATAATACATATAATACAACGGAAAAGAATCTTGTAAGAAGTGTATGATCGCAGTTAAACCGAAATAATTGTATATCGTGTATTTGTTACAAGTAAAAAAAACATAAGGACTTACAAGTAAAAAAAACTATCAGTTATAATTATCGCAAATCAATGATATGACAAAACAACATATCTAAAACAGAGGACTCGTTCAGTAGAGGCGGCGTGCGGGGTAGTCAGTTTCGTGAATAAAGATTACATCCAACAGGTGCGTTATTTCACAACAGTCAAAGTCTAAACAGAAAATACAATGTTTTCCAATTAAATTAAAATCGAATGTATTACATTCTTTAATAACGCTTTACTTTAAAAAACAATTCATTTCGTTAAAAATTGACTACTATGGAATTTGGCCGCTTTTTCACAGTAATATTTTTGTTGCGATTCTCGCCTCCGCGCGCGTTCCTCAGCGAGGCACTCTCCTCTGCCTTTCCCAGTTTAAATTATTTAGTTGTGAACTCCGAAATCCATCTGAAGGACTATTGTTCATAAGCTAAGCCTCTCATTGTCGTACATTTGCATGAAGACAAAGCCACGGCGCGGCTCCATTCGAAAGGACCCCGTCTAGGACGCTCGCTGCCACAATGAAAATGCTCACCACTATTGTTTGGCTTCCAATTATTCAAAACGCACGTCTTTACGAACACATTATGAAAATTAGTATAATGATTATGTTACAATTAAAAAGAATTCTATTGTTTAATTCAAAATCAGATAAACACATAGAATTCTATCTATAGTCTACCTACGAGTATATCTGAGCGTGACATGAAGTGCTCCTTACAAATTTCGCTTCTTTAATATTTTTTTTATACAACGTCGGGAGGCATACAAGCATACGATCTACCTGATGTAATGGGGTTACCGTAGCCTATGAACGTTTGCAACACTTTATGTATTTACTCGCGCGATACTGGTGACCTCACTCGCACGAAGGAACACAACATTTTCTGTGAGGTGGAGATACTTCCCCATATGGGCCGTTGTGCTACCTACCTCGCTTGTCCTACTTACTTCCCCAGAGCGATTGCTTTGATGCACTCTACCTCTTTTATACTACGTTGGGAGGAACACAAGCATACGGCCCACCCGATGCAAAGCTGATACCGTAGCCTATTAACGTTTCTAATATATTAAGTATCATAATACACCCGAGACAAAAGAACATTCACCATAATACACCCGAGACAAAAGAACATTCGAAACAATGGAAAAAAAGCAGGATCGCCCACCCCAAAGAAGGCAAAGGTGGTTTTATCGGCGGGCAAAGTCATGGCATCCGTTTTTTGGGATGCAAAGAGTATAATTCTCGTGGATTATTTAAAAAAGGGTGAAACAATAAACTCCGATTACTATTGCAACCTGTTGCGTCGTTTGAGAGAAGAAATCAAAGAAAAACGTCCAGGTTTATTGAGAAGAAAAGTTTTGTTTCATCAGGACAATGCGCGCGTTCACACCTCTGTGCAATCCATGGCAGAAATCCATCAATGTGGCTTCAAATTGTTACCTCATCCCCCATATTCACCGGATTTAGCACTGTCCGACTTTTATCTGTTCCCAAAGCTGAAAAAATTTTTAGGTGGTAAACATTTTTTTACAAATGAAGAGGTCATAGCCGCCGTGGACGCTTATTTTGAGGAGTTAGACGAACATTTTTTTAAAACGGGTATCGAAGCCTTACCGGGTCGATGGAAAAAGTGTTTTGAGCACGGAGGAGAGTATGTTGAAAAATAAACTCAAAATCGTGTGGTTTCATTAAGTACATATGTTAGACTAAGAACTTTTCAAATGACCCTCGTATTATCACAATTCGTTTTATAGAACGTGTAGAGCCATTCATGTATGCGGCCCGCCTGATGTAAACTGGTTTCCGGGGCTGAAACTTCTGAACGCTTGCAACACAGTAAGTATCCTCGCCTTACTATTCTTCTTGCTAACACAATTAGACGAAAAATGCTTTAGAAACACAACAACCTCCCTGGGGTTGTTATTTCACTGCGGTTTTCTGTGAGGTGGAGGCGCTTCCCTAGAGCGATTGTTTTGGTGCACTCTACCTCTCTTAAGAACGTTCATGCACACAAATGTTTGTATCTGTGTGGGAATCGAACCCGCCATCGTTAGTTAAAATAGCATTACCTACGTAGAAACATATAATATACATAACAATCAGTCACATACGAACGATCATATCCATGTGCTCAAATGTTGATCTTGTTAAGTTCGATACAATATCGAACCCACTGCCGTTGGTGCTAAACTGTCTATTGTTAAACACTCAACAACCAGACACATCAATATAATAAATATTGCGAGTGTGTGTGAAATGTTCTTGATTTGTATGTGGGCAGTGGTAGCACAGTGCACAGTGGATGAAACTGACCTATTGACTACTTGGTCTTCGGTTCGAATTCGCCACTAAAATTCATATTTTCGGAAAACATCGTGAGGAAACACACACGTGCAGAAAATTATATTTCGAAAGACGTGTGTCCTTACCTAAGAAAGGTCTGGTTTACCCTCAGGGTTGTGGAAATCTGACGGCAGTCGCTCCGTGTCAAAATTAGTGTCTTCACCAAATCCTTCGACTTAAAACGGGATAACGCGAAGAGATCTTTCAATATTTACTGTTTTTCTATATATTCGTCGTCGTATTTTACAGTTAAGGTATTGTATTCGACACTGGTTCACGTATTTCATTGGCAGTGACAGATCGCCGAAGCCGAGCCCGCGACGACGAAGCGCGGTGCGCCGCACTTTAATAAACGTCGGAATTGTCCGTTTTATTAAAACTGTCCTGTAGCGATGCTCCAAATTAAATATTCCCCAATCATATTTCCTCCAACGACCGCTCCGTCTCTCCACTCTTCGAGCGACGCTTCTCGTATAATTCTGAGTTTAATTCAAGGGAAACTGTTTTGCATGCATTTATTTATCGTGCTACAGTCGCGCCGACGCCGATCGTGTTGATGTCGTCACTTGATAAGCTTCGTACAGTGACGAGATTTGTTTAACGTAAAACCATCTAGCACATAAGTATTGAATAGTTATTAAGAAATCACTTGTTAATTGATATCGATTATTTTTATCTTCATTACACACTAGTATACACTTACACATTGTACAGTTTAAAGTAAATAAAAATACTATTTGTTAAAATGATATTATATATATCCATAAGTTAAAGTTTAGACTATTATACTAACATGTACTGCAATATATACACAGATATGTAATTTTAATTTAAAATATGTGTAAAATGCATTGTTGTTTACATCAGGTGGGCCGTATGCTTATTTGCCCCTCAATATTTTTTATTTTTGGTTCTTTTTATCCCCGAGGGGAAAGGCAAAGGGATCTAGCCCATACAGCCAAGTCATCAGTTTAGAACCATTTGTAAATCTTAATTCTATATTCCAGCTTCAGGAACTGTGCTCAAAAAATACTTGGGAAGGGTACTTCGACCCAATCATCCCAGTTTAAATACCACCCGTAAAACGATGGGATTTTACAAGGTTTTCTTGATGAACTTATTCACGTCTTCCAAAAAGTGCATAAACGTGTTATATTTGAGTTTTTTCATTATTGTATAATTGCACTAGCACTTATGTTACAAAACACTATCGAAATTGTCACATAAAACGAATTTTATACTGAATTGTAAAAATTTCAAGTATAAGAACAATGTCACTCGTCAAAAGCGCGGGAAGAAGTCCGCCCCTCAATAATATACAAAAGGGCATTGTTTTACATTCCATTATAACAAAGATTATTCATAATGTCAAATTCCAAGCAAAGAGTTTTTGAATAAAAAAATACAAATGTTTTCTTCTTCTTAGTTGTAGTTTAGGTCTGCACTCGAAAAATAATTGCCACAGGCAAGTGTTTAAAGATTGTTTAGATAGATATATAAGCAGTATAATTGTTTTTCAATTATACATATAATTAGCTATTTAACTAGTCTGGCCATAAATACTGTTACTTAGAAACTTTGCTTTTTTACAACTCTTTAATTATTTTGAATTTGGAACGCGTTTATTATGTTAAAAACTCTTTCGATGTCCCGCCGTTTTACATATTTTTTCGTATTTATTATCAAATTGCGATATGAAATAGGGTGTTTATTGTATAAAAAAAATATGGACTATGATATAAAGAGAGATCCCTCTTCATTTTGGCGGTATGTAAATATTAAAACTGATTGCAAATGTATTTGTAAACGAATTTGAAAGACGGTCAGTTAGTCCCTTCGGAGGATACGGCGCAGGCATTTGTTGATTACTTCTGCTCTTCGTTCGCGATACCTAACACTATTGGGACCTAAATTGTGAGATTTTACCTAACACATCGATTCCAGTAATATAGATTGCAAAACCGCCTAAACACCCGGTAATTCTCCCTTGTTGCCACCAAATCTGAATAGTATACTACCCCGGATGTGACACGCAAGGAATTTAACATATCGTCCCGCTCCCGACGCCAGAGGTCGCACTCCCAAAGAACATGATGTGCTGTTTGCTAAGTAAACACTTGAGACGTGACACGCCATCGTCCATATCTCATTTTACCAAAAATATCCATTACTATATCACCCCTAACTCATCACACTGCAGGGATATGAGTCTCTCAATAATTTCAACCCTCAACTACAAATTAGCAGTGTAGTGTAGTCAAGGCTTAGTTTAACGACTGTCATCTATCGACAACAGCTGGGAACGACGGCTTAACGTGCCCTTCAAAGCTCGGGGAAATTCGAGATAGATAAACTCATCCGCAGACAGACCGCGGTCGAAGTTGCTTTACCCGCGTGTTCGGTTAGAATGACAGGCGAAACGACGTCATAGAGCTCTCTCGAATTATGCATAGTGCAAAGCGACATCTAATTAGGAGCAACCCGTATAGGGAAGTACTTTACACAAGAATTACTGAACAATTCTCTGAAAGGTTCCTGCGAGTGAGTGAGACGCTGCTATGATAGTAGCTCCATGAAAAACTAGCATCTTCGCGAAATCCTTAAGTCTAGTGGCGGACCCCGCCAGGCCTAATGGAGTAGGGAATGGTATAACGCTGGGTAGAAGTTAGTAGAAATCATTGCAAACAAGTATTTCTACGGGTACTTGAAAATCGATTAAAAAATGTGATAAAAGATGCAATCAGTCAGTACTTTAATTTTCATGGGAAATCCATTTTTCAGAATTTCGTTTACTTGTGGTAAAAGTGGGTCCTGAAATACACTGTAATATATGTATGTACACTGTGTGGATTTTTTTCATACGACGTCGCGATACCTCATGTAAAATGAGTACCTACTGTAGCCTATGTCCCTCCTGGGACGTCAAGGAAACACCGTAGCTAGCAGTTGACTGGTTTATTCGAACGAACATTCCTATTACCCTCCACCATACATAATATCTAATCTACCCTAAGAACATACATCGTCACATCTTCCCCTTTCTAATTTACTACCTACTTACATTATAGGTATGAGACAACATTATTTTTTGTTACCGTTCTACGATAAGCACGCAGTGCTCGGGCGGACGCGTTTGACGGCGACGGAGGAGGTGAGGGTGCCGTCCGAACCTCGGTATCGGCTACGGTGATAACTTTTTCCGCATTCTCCACCTCCCCCTTCGAACCGTCCGACGCGTCCTCAAACGAGTCCTCAGCATCTTTATCGGCCAAACCGGAAGTATTTATTTCCGAAGTCGTTCCCTCTGTTTTAGGCGCTTGACTTGCACGCGACAACGAAAATCTATTTTTATTATTTATTAAAATTTGGTCAGCATGTCTTCGCCAATAAGTATCACGACCTACGTCCACTTTATACGAAACCGGCCCTGTCTTTTTAATTACTACGCCCTCGGCCCACTTGCTACCTTTAACCGAGTAATCACGCGTTAAAACATGGTCTCCTACGGCGATGTCCCTCGACGTGCCGGCGGTGGCACGCACCTGCCGCTCTTGGTTGGCTCGTACCACGGCCGCCACGTCGGGACGCAACGCGTCTAGCCGCCCGCGCAACCGCCGCCCCAGCAATGCCACCGCCGGTGACACGCCCGTTGTCGCGTGCTCACAATTCCTGTACTGGAATAAAAATCTTTGCAAGGCGGTGGTTACGTCTTCGTTTTCGTGAAGTGCCCGTTTGATCGCCTTTTTTACCGTTTTGACCGCATTTTCGGCTGCACCGTTTCCTTGAGGCCTATAAGGTGCTGAGGTCACGTGTTTTATACCATTACTTTTACAATACATTTTAAACTCTTGAGCAAAGAAAGGTGGGCCATTGTCAGTCACGAGTTGAGATGGTACTCCGAATCGTGCAAAAATGCTTCTTAATATTTTTATTGTCGATGTCGCATCAGTACTACGCATCTCTACGGCTTCGATCCACTTCGAGTGGGCGTCTACTATTATTAAATAGCGTCTGCTCGCACACTCGGCGAAATCCGCGTGTATTCTTCTCCATGGGTGTTGAGGAAATTCCCACGGGTGTAAAGGACTATGTGGCGGAGCGTCCCGGACCGCCCCACAAGCCTCACACACCCGACACAGTTCTTCCAAATCTTTATCGAGGCTAGGCCAATAAACGTAACTACGAGATAGAGATTTCATTTTATTTACTCCTAAATGGCCCGTATGAATGTCGGATAGAACTCGTTTCCTAAGGGCCGGCGGGATGACAATTCTATATCTATAAACTATACATCCTGATTCAATGACTAATTCTCGCTTCCTAGCAAAATAAGGACTTTCATCATCACAACTCGTGCTGTTTGGCCAACCGAACTGAATATAACCTTTAATTCTACATAGCAATTTATCTTTGTCTGTTTCCCGTGAAACGTCCTTAAAATTAATCGGTACACATTCTTGGATCAACTGTAAATAATCAATAGTGTCCGCCGAGCGCCCCTCCCGTGCTAGCGGCAAGCGTGATAATGCATCAGCTGGGCCATTATTTGCCGACCTTACGAACTCAATACTAAAGTCGTAGGCGGCCAGACGGGCCGCCCATCTTTGCAGCCTACTTGCCGCGGTCTGCGGAATACCGCCTTTAGCTCCTAAGATATAAGTTAACGGTTGATGATCTGTGCGTAACGCGAACCGCCTACCGTATAAATACTGATGATGCTTTGTGACACCAAACATTATCGCGAGCGCCTCTTTATCCAGTTGACTATAATTACGTTCAGGCTCGGAGAGCGTGCGCGATACGCAGGAAATAGGCCGCTCGCTGCCGTCGGGGTAGCGATGCGCCAATACCGCTCCGAGTCCGTACGAGCTGCTATCCACGGACAGTACTAACGGGCGATTCGACTCGTAATGGGCCAGCATTCGATCGCTCAGGAGGGCTCGCTTAGCGTCCTCGAACGCGCGTTCACAATTTGAGTCCCATTTCCAGATAACGTCTTTTTTTAGTAGCTTATGTAGAGGGTGCAATAAATTTCCCAAATTGGAAATAAATTTGGAATAATAATTTAACATGCCTAAAAAACTTTTCAGTTGAGAGACGTTCTCTGGGACGGGCGCGCTCGATATCGCTTCTACTTTGCTAGGGTCAGGACGCAAGCCTTCTTTATCTATAATAAATCCCAAGTATTTTACTTTCTCTTGTAAAAATTTACATTTACTTATTTTTATTGTAAGTCCCATGTTGCGTAACCTTTCGAGTACAGCCCTTAAATTTCTTATGTGCTGCTCTTTATCTTTCCCTGTGACGCAAATATCGTCCAAAAATACTACGCACCCGGGCACGCCCCGCAGCGTCTCCTCCATAATTTTCTGAAATTTTTCAGGAATACAGGAGAGACCATAGGGGCACCGCCGGTACACAAATGTGCCTACGTGTGTCGTAATCGCGGTGTACGGTTGGGACTCCTCAGAAATTAGACATTGTTCGTATGCATGCTTAAGGTCTATTTTTGTATAGCGATCGCCGCCGCTGAGGCATGCGAATAATTCCTCTATGCGAGGCAAAGGATAATATTCCCTTTTTAATTTCGGATTGATCGTTATTTTATAGTCCCCGCAGATCCGTATGTCCCCGTTTTGTTTAACTACCGGGACGATGGGCGTGCCATACTCGGAGTAGTCGACGCGGTAGATGGCCCCGTCAGCCTCGAGCCGAGCGAGCTCGCGCTCGATGCGCGCGCGCAGCGCTAGCGGCGCCGGGCGCGCCCGCACGTACACCGGCGACTCGTCACTGAGCTGTAGTCGAATGGTGCGCTTACATGTACCTAATTTATCCATAAATACCTCTGGGAAATCGATACATAACTGGTTCACGAATCCATCGTCGATCATACCATGTAGATTTATGTTGTTGATCTTTAGTCTGCGCAACCAATCGCGGCCCAATAATGGGCGTGCTCCCCCTTTAATAACATATAGTTGTAATAACTTAGCCTCGGTATTACCCAACCGCACATCTACCTCGATATAGCCCGCCGATTCGATTCGTGAACCAGAGTATGAGCGTAGAAAAATATTATCGCTAATCATCTTTTTATGCTTGAATAACGTCGAATACATCGTATCACTTATTGCCGAGATTCGGCTACCCGTGTCTATTTCACACTCGATGATTTTACCGTCAATCACTACTTTAATAAAGTATGGTTTGTTACCTTCCGCTGCCACTTCGATGTCGAACATGTCATCTGAATTGTCACTGAAGTAATTGTGTCGGTCGCTTATACGACCCTTACCACCACGTAGTTGCGCGCACATCACTATTAAATGCCCTCTTTTATTGCACTCATCACAATTATAATGCGCGTATCGACAACGCTCCGCTCGATGCGCCTTACCACAGCGCCAGCATGCCGGCGAGCCGTCCCGCCCGGGGCCGGCACGCGGCCCGCCGTCGCCGCTCGCGCTCGTCCCTGCGCCGCGCCACGCGCCCGCTGCGCCTGCGCCGCCGCTGAGCCCGCGCCCTCGGCCTCGCTGTCCCCGCGTGAAATGCAAGCTGTCGCCCGCGTCGCCGCCACCTGCACCTGCACTGTCCATTGGCCCCCTGCTGCCACTGACTTCTGCATGTTTTTCTGCGGCCTCCAGAGCCAATGCCAGCTCGACTGCTTCCTTGTATCGTATTATTTTTTTAGCGAAAATTCTGGACCTCATGGCATCGTTAGCGAGACCCGAGACGAACTGATCCCTCAGATTTTCTTCTAGCGTGGAACAGGTTTTGCATTTACCGAAATTGCACGTAGCCGCGAGGTGTTTGAGTGCTTGTAGGTACTCCATAAGCGGCTCGCCTGCTCGTTGACGCCGCAGTCTGAATACGTGACGTTCCGCTATTTCTGATCGTTTCGGTTCTAAATGTTCTTCCACTAGTTTTACTAACACTTCGTATGATTTATTTTCCGGTAATTCCGGCGAGCACAAGTCGCACATTAACGAGTACGTGGCGTCACCCACCACCGTTATTAACATGGCCACTCTTAATTCTGCATTGATATTATTTAGCAAAATATATTGATTTACGCGCCGAACGTAAGCTGGCCATTGCTTAGAATTTAAATTGAAAGGTTCTAACTTGCCGATGGGCATTGTTGTAAACGATTTAATTATCACGCGTGTAGTCGAAGCACCTCGTCGCCAGTGGGACGTCAAGGAAACACCGTAGCTAGCAGTTGACTGGTTTATTCGAACGAACATTCCTATTACCCTCCACCATACATAATATCTAATCTACCCTAAGAACATACATCGTCACACCTCCTACTGCTAACACGAGAGCAACTCCTTAGGAGCTTGCTGAAAACCTCTCAGTCACTCGCAGGAACATCACAACCCATCCAGGGTGATGTATCTACGCGGCGGTTTTCTGTGAAATTACCTCCAGCGATGAAGAAAATAACGAGAAATGATCAGACGATTTTGTGTAGTAGTTCAAGTTACCGATGTAAAGCAGTTACCGTAGCCTATTAATGGTTGTAATTTATTAAGTATCACTCGCGCGATGCCTGCTCTGCTGCTTACACAGCAACTCCTTACGAGCTTACCGGTGATCTCACTCACACGCTGGAACGCAACAACTCTCCATGGAGTTGTTATTTGGCTGCGGTTTTCTGTGAGGTGGAGGTGCTTCCCCAGACGGGCTGCTTTGATGCGCCCTACATCTCTTATTAGGTGGTGTTAAAGAAAGTAAGAAAAAACCGTTCCGCAGATGGGTCTTGTCGCGCCCTATCTCTCCTAAATAACACATAAGCTTTCGTTTGTAATTATCTCCCTATCGTGCTTCACACAAACACACAATGCACCGTTACCAAATTCAATTTTCGAACCAATAATTGCTGTACACACAACACGGGATTAATCCCATAACCGGTTATTTGCCCAAAATCGCGTGTCGAGTCCACAAATAGCCGTCGATATTCGGCCCGTTAGCCCCGAAATACACGTTTTGTTTTGTGAACAATGGCTGAAGACCAGCGTTCCGTGACGCAGTCTCCACCGGCGCCGTGCCCACCCCTTACCTCATGTTTGCGCAGCACTCGGCCGCTGACAACACACGGACCGTTTGATGGAAAGCGTGTGACGTGGAACTTGGAATGTGTGTTATCCGGCTCGCTATCTGATGTAACGCCAACGGTACGATATTATAACACAGTATATTAAAAGCTAACAGTAAGTAAGATGAACAGAAATGGTCGTTGGAAATATTTTAATGATTTTCTCTGACAAACAATTTGTTGTGTAACATTATATAAAAACATAAATACCTACAGGCAATCTTTCTCTACATATTCATTAAGTAGTAAGTATTAAGTAGTAGGTAAGTAAGATTTTGAAATACACTTCCTCTAGATTAAGGAAAAACGGACCTTTCCTCTCCATTGACTCTTTCAAACGCCGAATGCGTAAATTTCTAGTCGAAAATATCTTAACCCTCTGTCACTCATAAACTCGAATTTATTTGATTTTTTGTATTGGGTATGGTAACAAAAAAATAAAATACACGTATTCCTGGATTTTTGCATTTTTCTATTATTTGGAAAGAAAGTCACAAAAATAGGGAGTGTTGCTTTTTGGCAACACTGAGGCAAGTGGTCAAAATCTGCAGTATGGCAGCACAAGTTATGAAAGATGAAAATTTCTGAAGTAATTCTTTCTTTTCGTATAGCATAAGGCCACCTCGCATTTTTCACATATATTGTGGGTAAATCGTAGGATTTACTAACGAAGTGTGTAGATACTTCGGAAACTGCAAGTTATTTTTTTATCAGACCATTGCTGCCAGTGGCCACTCTGGTCTTGCCGGACTACTTTTGAAGGCACATATTGAGCAGGTCCTTTATACTTTCTTGCTTGAATCCCGCTCTCCAGCGACCGCCGACTACACAAACTAGATTTTATTCCCATTTTGCAAAGGGTCACAGCTACCTCCAGCTGAAATAAGCGGCCTGATTGTATTTTTTTCTATTTAGCAACCCTTTTGTACAGAATCCATGCGTTGACCATTGTCAGATCTAAATAATGATAAAATAGGCGAATGGGCCATCGTGTGCTTCGTACGTATCTAATAAATGGCCATGATGCTGTCAAGAAGGTCAACTCTACCCTCTACCCATCTACTACCGATTATATTCTCCAACTACATTGGGTCGCTTTATGTTCACTTCTGTTTGTCGTTATGGTTTCCTGTATTAGAGCTGTTCCAAGTATAGGACTCCTGTGGAACGTAACTCTAGGTAATTGGACGAGAGACATCAGATATACCACACCTATGAATTGCCTTACATCCTCGTCTGACATTCGAAAAGTACTATTAGGATATAAGTTTTACTCCTCAGAAATTTTCTTCATTAGTAATAGTGAAAATAAGTAGAAAATGATACTGTACGGGAGTATCTAGCTAGTAGATCAGGACCCAGGGTATTGTTTCCGGTAAACAATAGCTGCTCTGCATTTAATTCTAAATTATTTTTCTTTCAGCGTAAATTCGGCTTAGTTAGCTTCTCTTCGACAGATTTTCTGGCTTGGGTAGGTTTAGCTAGTAGTTTAGTAGTACTTTCTTGTGATGGTGCTTTCCTGCTCGAGGAAGGACATTGTCTTTGAAGGATTTCTATAATAGAATCCATATCAATATCCATCTTTGGCACCTCGTCTTCCATTATTTCCAAATCAGGAACAAAATCAGGATCGGCGAGGCTATCGTCATCAAAATCTAAGCCATTTTCACGATCTTGATCATCATGTAGCACAGTAGCAATGTCCTTGTCATCAAAGGGCCTCTTATGAGACATCCTGGAAAATAATAAAAACTACGATCAACCTAATAGGTATCAAATAAAATTTTGCACTTTTCGTCTGATGTAGCCTGCGAGCAACAAACCAACTTACCAGCAAAAACACTATAAAGCGTAAAAAGTTTTTAATAATAATATTACACAATAAAGTTCAAACACTTACCTCTCCAATTTATCAATATCATGAACAAAACACAAGCACAACAATTTTTTATGATTTTTCAAATCGCAGCAGACCGACACTTTTCGAAACTCCCGACAGATTGACGAACAAATTTCAATTTGCTACACGTATCGCCATCTAGCCGTTTTCATTTATATTAATTCGCTAACTCAGAGTGTAGACCACACATTACAGTGCGTGATTACTTTTAAAAATCAATCCTGTAAATTGTGGAGGCGCTCAATCAGTACGATGCCTTCAGTCTACACTATGCTACAGAGAGTTAAAATGTGTCCTTCGTCTATTACCAGGCCACTCAGAAAGTATTGCGAAAAAAGTTTTTATATATGAAAGACTGGCCAGATATAACTTATAAATAATATATATGAAAATATTATTATTTATTATTATTTATTATATAAGTAAAAATAGGTACGTTCTAATTTCAAAATGTACCTCCACATTTTTTGCGAGCTAATTTAAATTATCGCGTCTCTTTGAAAAATGAATCTACGCCGGGAACGTTTTCGCGCTATGATGTTTTACCATTTCAAGTGTCGCCTGAAACCGGACGAATCGTACGTAATGGTACGTAGGAACTTCCTGGGCAGCACGCCGGTCAAACACTTGTGTCGCCCACCTTACAGCCCCCACCTACCACCGTGTGACTTCTTTTTTATTCCCGAAAATAAAAAATCAGCTCAAAGGGATACAATTTTCGTCGCTGGAAGATGCGCTGTCAGCGTTCGAGCAGGCTGTGAATGAGGTGTCTGCGGTGGACTGGAAAAAGTGTTTCGAAAACTGGTTCAGACGGATGAAACTTTGTGTAGAGGCCGGTGGAGATTACTTTGAAAAAATTTAATAAAAAAATATTTACCTATCGAACACTTTTTTTATTTTCGCAAAACCTTCTGACTGTCCTACGTATGCCTCGTTACTTCATGCATGTATATTTTATTTAGGTATTTTGGTATATTTAATAGTTAATATGTAAAACATTATGTTATGTAATCTTTAATACAACTTCAGGAGCACTAAAACATACGGCGCACCTGATGCACAGCGGTTACCGTAGCTTGTGACCGCTTGCAACACGTTAAGCATCAATCGTGTGATGCCACCTCTGCTGATAGCACAGCAACTCCCTAGGAGCTTTCTAGTGACCTCACTCAGGGAGTTATTATTCAGTTACGGTTTTCTGCGAGCTGGAGGTACTTCTCCAGACGGGATGCTATTGCGCCCTACCTCTCAACTAATTAATATAACTTATTTAAAAAATAAAAATACGTATATTTAACGAAATACGTTACATTATAATGTGGCAGTGAACTGGCGTGTGCTTTCTCGCCGTTCCATGTTCTGTCTATTAGAGCTGATTCAGCTGCAGTTTTCCGTGTGTGTACGTGAATAACGTAGTCGTATGCAGATGGAAATTTGTAAGTAATCTCACTTACAATGTAAGCTTTCATAGTATTATTTTAAATATAATAATTTTAAATGAATAAAAATTGCAAGATAAAATAATACAAATACGAGGTGTCATAATGCAACTAAGAATATGAAGTTTAAATATGAATATTAATAATTAAAAAATACATCTTTACATATTTCCGTACGAATGCAGTAAATATATTTACATTTCAGAGACCAAAGAGCATTGTTACAGGCGAGAAACAAAAAAATATTAGCAATCTCTGTGGCTCACAGTCAAAGCTCAAAAACTATAGTTTTGTATTTTATAAGTAATTGTGAATTATATATTATTGTATATTCACTTATACTTATACGTAGTTGTAATTATGTTAGTTATTGAATAAATAATTTATTATTATTATAGAGAGGAAAGAACTTAAAAACTTACGACAAATTACTTTAACTATATGGATTTCATTTGAGAACCTATCTATTATTCATTCATTCAGCTGGAATGAATAATAAAAAAGCTGAGACAAGTCTGATAAATCCGAAGAGATAGATCTGTCAAAATCCCTTACATTGATATTTAGGAGCAACATTTAACTTAAAATTCTATCGCATTTAAATAACATTTTAGACCTGTATGTTACTGTCTGACTCAAAAGACATATTTATTTGCCGAACAATGTTTATGAATAATAAATACTGTAACAAACACTCTTCGACAAATAAATGACTATTGTATTGGATTGAATGTAATCGTTTGGACTCCGCAGGTTCTAAAATAAACACCGGTTGTGTGAGCAGTCTGCCGGATCTCGTGACGTCAGTGACCGTGTTTGTTTGTGAAATTTGTTTGCAACTCTTGTGTTGTAAGGAGCTTTTGTACGATAATTATATTTAGTGAACGTTGCCGGGTCACACTCAACGTTTCTGGAACTGGCCGCTTACTACAAAGGAAATAGAAAACCAATTACGAAATTTGGAAATGGAACTCTCCGAGAACATATTATTTTTTAACTTCCAAGATTGTTGTTTGTTACACATTGTGGTATCGTTTTCTAACTTTTCTGCGGTTTATACCAGTTGGAGTAGCCGGAGACTTCAGTAGTTATTTGGTGATGAAGCCCCATCTCTTAGATGCATGTATGTACGTGGTTCAGTGATTTGAAACGTGGACAGGTCGTCGTGAATATTGCCATGGTACGTATTGTTTGTGTAATTTTTTAATATATTAATGAGAAAAAGTCGTCAATGAAGAGGCATGCGCTTGCTGATTTGAAGCTTATACAATATAATTTAAATCAGGGGTTTAAAACCTTATTCATACTAGCTTAATAGACTAAAATAAATATGTAGTTCCCAGCAGAGTGTTATAGCAAAAACTAGTAACTGAAAGCCTGAATTTCAGTATTCAATTGAGAAAAATGTGAAGCTGCAAGTAGTATGGTGAGTTAGCGGGGCGAGGACATCTCGCTGCAGCGCGATGGATTTGTATGTTAATTAAATATTTAAACTTTAATTAATTACAAAAGTTTTGTTCATCAAACAGCTTCAGGAGGTCTTCGAGTCGGCCGCTCTTTACTTTGAAACCTCTGTACATTAGCTCGTGTTTTTTTGTGACGAGAAATCTTTAACAATACTGCATGATACCAGGATCAGGGACAGCCCAGCGGATAAAGAACCGGCCGAATACCGATAGTTCCGGGTTAGAATCTCAGTGTGGGCATTTACCACTAAATTCGTATTTTCGTTTTTATCTACATATTTGTAATGATTACTTGTTCTGTAATAAAGGAAAACATCGAAAGAAACGTCACGTCCACGAAATTATATTTCAAGAGACGTGTGGCCTGACACAACAAAGATCTCACTCTCCCTCTGGCTTGTGAAGGCCCGACTCTATGTAAAAAAGCCGTCAAGTACGAGTCAAGAACATCAAGCATTAAAGCTATCTTGTGTTTCTACTTTGAATTAAGTTAAAATGTTCAGAGCTAGATTCAGAATGTCACATTTTTTATAATAAACAATTCAAGTGTTGTCTGGCTACATAAATGTCGAAATCGCAAGACTTGTAACCGATATAAATCCAAGTCATCTTCTATTATTACTGTTATATATTATAATTACTGATGTGACAAATATCATACCAATATAATATCAATGATTAATATCAATGAAGAAACTTATATTTAAGACAACTTGTCAACGTCATAAAAACATTTTTTCAATAAATAAGTTTTCAATTGCTTTTTAAACACATTTTCATTGTCTATTGTTATCTAATTTCCTTTTAGTTTTCGATGTAGTTTGTTGAATAACTTTACCGCCTGGAATCGCGCACTAGCATAGTGCGCGAGTTATTCGCCATTATTATTATTAGTTATTGCTCTATGGATTCGATATCCTTCCGTCTTGTGCTATAGCGTTTTGCTCTTTGATCCTCAGTTTTATACTTGTTCAGATGCTTGACAAGATCAGTGATCAAAATCAAAATATACAAACATGAGAGTGTTAGGATTTATAAATTTACGAAATGTCTCCTACACGCCATTTGGTGTATTCGGAGAATGATTCTCATTGCTCTTTGCTTTTTGTAAGTTTAAATGCTTTTTTAAGTTATAATCATAGCTTTTCCCCCACAATTTTATGTTATATCTTAGGCGAGATTCTACTAATGCGTAATATGTAATTTTCAGTTGTTCCATGTCAATTCCTTCCTTAAGCTTCTAAAGGCATAACATGCAGAACTTATTTTGTGTCCAATATAGTTTAGTTCTTCTTTCCAATTTAGGTGAGAGTCGATGTGAATGCCTAGGAATTTCACAGATTTTGTTTGTTTGTTTGTTTGTAATATCTTTATTGTACATAAAATAACAATGAAAAATATAAATTAAAATGCAACACATTAATAAATGTACAAAGGCGGACTTATTCCTATAAGGAATCTCTTCCAGTCAACCTTTGAGTGTCTAATTGGAATTTGGTAGGCGAGTGGCGCGGTAGTACAACATAAACGAAACAGATCATTATAATAATTAATAACAAATATAAAAGTAATAAATGTCAAAAAACAAAAATATATATACATGAAATTGAAAGTAGCTAGACAAAACAGAATATGAATATATATGTAAAGAAGAAAGAAAAAAAAAGAAAAACGAAAGAATAAAAGAAAACGAAATTAACTAAGATAAAAATAAAATCAGTCTAAAGCACCATGATCATCGTGAGAGCCTTTCAGAGCCAGTTTAAACGATTCAATGGTGGGAGACAATTTAATGTGCAAAGAGAGTGAATTCCACAATTTTGCAGCATGAACCGAGAAAGATTTGGTGTATGTACTACTGGTGTGCATAGGAATATTCAGTAAAGGATCCACTGAAGACCGCAGACGATTATCTATATCACGAAATTGAAACCTTTCACGTAAGTACTCAGGAGCAGATGGGTTAAATAGTACGTTGAAAAGAAGGGACAATATATGGAATTTTCTACGTAGCCTAATCGGATGCCAACCGAGCTGCTTGCGAAATTCAGAGATGTGGTCATACTTCCGCAGACCAAATACGTATCTTACACAAAGATTCAAAAGTCTATCCAGTCTATCAAGCAGCCCCTCTGCCGGATCCAGGTAGGCCACATCAGCATAATCTAACAGAGGAAGCAGGAGGGATTGTACTAGCATCGCCTTAGTGGAAATCGGAAGGAAATTTTGCAGACGTCTAAGAGAATGCACAGAGGCGAAAAGTTTACGGCTGACTTCATTTACCTGAGGTATCCACGACAGAGTTTGATCCATGATAACACCCAAATTTGTTACGGTCGAAGAGATCGGTATAACAGTGCCGTCAAAAACTAAACTGGGAATCATCATGGAGTCCAATTTAAAAATGAAGTGGGAACTACCAATTATAATTGCCTGTGACTTAGCTGCATTAATTTTAATGCCAAAGCGTTGGGACCATTGAGAAATGGCAGCGAGATCAGAGTTGATGGTATTAATAGCTTGAGAAATATTAGAAAGAGAGGCAGCCGTGTATATTTGAAGATCATCTGCATATAAATGAAAGGAAGAAGACAGTGGAAGAGTAATGCCATTAATAAACATAGCGAATAAAACTGGCGATAATATCCCTCCCTGGGGAACCCCGGCAGTCAAGTCACACCAATCAGACCGACAGTCGCCGAGTCTCACCAATTGACGTCGTCCTTTGAGATATGACTCAAACCAGGTAAGCAAGATGGGTGAAAGGTTGAAAGTTTTAATGACACCTAGCAATATATCATAATCAACAGAATTGAAAGCGCTAGTAAAATCCAGGAGTGAGAGAATAGTAAGATTTTTGTTCTCAATATTATGGCGAATGTCATCTGTGATTTTGACCAGAGCGGAGACAGTGCTATGCCCACTACGAAATCCTGACTGATATTTACTAAGAAGACTAAAACGCTGAAGATGGCTCGTAAGGCGTTGGTGTACAAAATACTCCAACACCTTTGATAGAAAAGGAAGGATAGATATCGGACGATATTCAGAAAAAAGAGAAGGATTAAGCTTCTTAGGCAGCGGTATAACATGTCCTAATTTCCACAAAGAAGGAAATAGACCAGAAGAAAGTGAACAGTTAAAAATATCTGCCAGAATAGGGGCAATTTCATTCTTAATCGGGTTGATCATATTTAACGAAATTTCATCCTCACCAACAGCCCTAGACTTGATATTACTAATTATATTTACAATTTCGTCAGGTGTTATGACATCAAGATTCAATTGGGGACAGTTAGCTTGAGGACTATTTTCCAAATCAAAAAGTGTTGCTCGTTTGGTAAATGGGTGAAGACTGACGGGAGAGGAACTAAAGTGAGCATTTAAAAGATTAATATCGATGTTGGTACAAGCACTGGTCCGCTCCTTCCCGACTCCTAAACTCTTTAAATACTTCCACAACTTTGAGGGAGGACAGTTTTCGATGGTGGACATGATTTGTTTACGTCGAGCATACCTGCACATCCTGCTACATTGATTACGCAGGTCAATGAACCTTGACCGATTCTCAGTTGTTTGATCATGACGGAACTTTATTTTGGCTCTATCTCTCCTGGCCATCATCGCCTTTATTTCTGGAGTCAGCCAAGGAGCCGGATAATGCTTAACGCGGACTGCTTTAACAGGCGCATATTTGTCAAATATAGACAAGAGTGTCTCGTTAAAAAGAGTAACTTTAGCATCTATATTTTCAGCTAAAAGAACAGGACTCCAATCCACATCAGACACATCCCCCCTTAGCTGACTCCAGTCAATCAGACCGAAATTATGCTGAAAAATAACTTTATGTTTACGCTTAGGTGGGCGAATAACAAAAGAAGCAAATATAAGATCATGCGCTGAAAAGGATGGCGCATTGTGCTGGCCATGCGTGGCTACTAGGTCAGGGCAGGATGTGATAGCAAGATCGAGGAGGGATGGAGGACCATTGTGCGGGAAATGTGTGGGGTTGAGTGGAAGAACAGACAAGTTAAGAGAATGCAGAAGAGAAATTAGAGTTTTAGAACGACTATCGTTTTTTGCAAGGCACGTGTTGAAATCCCCCATAACGATGACGTGATTGAATTTAGGAAGAAGGTCATTTAAGAGAATTTCTAAGGAATTAAAGTAATTTATATGAAGAGAAGGACTATAGTATACTCCGAGAAGAACTTTCGTGTGATGAAGGGTGACCGACAAAAACAGGTATTCAGGCGCTTGAAATTCCGGAGGAGATAGTGAGACAACTTCACATTCGATGTCGCTGCGTAGGTATATAGCTACTCCACCATATCCCACCATCCTGCCGGCGTTATCATTATGCTTTGTACACGTACGATCGTTCCTAATCAACCGAAAACCGGGCAACGGATATAAAGTCGATGGAAGTGACGGTTTCAAAAATGTTTCAGATATTAAAATGGCGTGGATATTATCTGAAGAGAATGTGGCCAGCAAATCTGCGTAATGTGAAGCTACACTCTGAGCATTTATGTGAATAACATTAAAATTCTTGTGAACTGTTGAAAAGGTAACATTTAAAAAATCACCCAAAGAAGGTACATCGGAAGCATCACTCATAGCACCTGAAAAACTCTCTGAGGATGACGAAATTGAGAAATATTCCGAGTCACAGTCTGACATCTCCGTAACAATACTTTAGACTAGATTAAGTACTAAAAATATAAGAACACTAAATAACAATTTAAATAAGTTCTACCTTACGCTAATTATCAATTTGACACTCGCCGGCAGCTATTAAGATGAGAAAAACAAAATATCACATAATGCAAATGCATAAACAAATGGAAAGCACATAATAAAGGTACTTAGATGTTACTTGAGTAGATAACAATAAAAATTATGAGAATGCGTCGATAATAATGATGGTTGCTCCGCGTGTCTACTTATCACTAATTAATGGAGTCTTTTGTGTAACTTCAAGATCAGCAATAACACTAACATTGCTATATATGTTGTAGTATTCATGGAGGAAAAATAATAATAATAAAAAAAAAAAAAATTAATGTATGCAACAATTTAAGTCTGGCAAGATCTAGTATCCAAGTCCGTTAAACTATTATATTAAGATAATGATGTCGTCGCTGTTATGTCAGATTCAGATTTTGACATATTATACTACCGTATTTTGGTTATCGCAAACAACTTATGTATTAGTGAAATACAAAACATATATAACATAAATACAAACAATTGTAAGATGCAGGTACAAACATTAACAAATTTAACTACCACCGTCCAATGACGGAACAAAGCATAGATTTTGTAAGTGCTATACATTCATCATTCAATCTCACATCAAATATATTTGATGTAGATTGTTATAAATATAAGAACTAATTAGCGAAAGGGAGATCTGTTCGTCCAGAGCCTCGTTTATTAATTAGCAAGCTGCACTACGTGCAGGTGAGGCTTAAGATCTAAATAATACAATGAATCACTTACATGCCAAAATGCTCAAATTTCTCAATTATGCTTGTGAAGATTAGTTTATTTTGGTAGTCTTAAGCTACAAATAAAATCGCTTTGATGCTCGCTTCTGGAGCAGCGGTGGCAAAATAGTATTTTGTTGTATACAATGTCGGTAGACATGCCTACTAGTACACGACGCACCTGAAGTAAAACGGTTACCATGGCCTCACTCTTGTAACAAATTAAGTATCACGCGCGACTCTACTTCTGCTACTAATACAGGTGCTTCGGTGGTTACTGGTGCCCTCACTCACTCGCAGGACCACAACAACCCTCCAGAGAGTTGTTATTTGGCTGCGGTTTTCTGTGAGGTAGAGGTGCTTCTCCAAACGGGCTGCTTTGATGCACTCTACCCCATATAAACAGCCAGACCAAGACAAATATAAATGTAGGGACGAATGGTGCGTTAGCGTCCAAGTTACTAACCACTGCGCCTCGGAGTTCGTCAAACTAGTAACTTGGATTTAACAACACGGTGGCAGAGAAAGTACCATAATGAAGACCTAATTAAAAACTTAAACATGAGTAATTAGCACTCTACGACGAGACAGCTACAAAAATGTGTCATATGTAGAGATTTTTTGACTTACAGATGTAGAGTTTTATTTGCACACTCAAATATCTAATTAAAAACATTGTAAGTTGTAAGTTATACGAGCGGTACAAGAGTTGCTAACAAGAATCATTAAAGCCTCAGGCTTCTAATAGCCTCTTTTTTGTAATTCTCTCCACGCCGTCATTAACACACAATGTACTTTTACAGCTTTGCTCTACATTTCATCTGCTACCTCGAAAGCCGATCGGCAGGGTACACCGTGCACAGTTGAGATCGACCTTGACTCTAAATATGTTGGTATTATTAATAAAATATATTAATGTAATGATGAAAATATTTCGATACCATCTCCAATTCAAGAAAGGGGAAGAGCCGTAATGGATAACGTTCTGCGCTTCAGGCTAATCATTAGTGATTGAATTTCGAACATTATATTTGATGAAATACAAAATTATACTTGTCCCTCTTTTTCAGTAACATACAAGGTAGTCATACGGCATGATGTAATGGAACTAGTATATTAGAAGAAAGAAGTTTTGAAGCCTCTTTTACATTGTTCATGAAGGCGGTGTTAGCTGCGGGCACAATATCATTAAATGTGTGAGCTGACAGGAATTTACAAAAGGTTTCATCCAAGTAACAAGTCGTTGCGGAGCTGCAACGTTACTACAAGCTAATAATTTTACCAGAAAGCTACTAAAAAATTGTTACGTAAACAAATTGATTAGTATAACATGAGTGATACACTTTATATTGCAAGTGTACATCAGGCAGGTCGCGCTTGGCACTGTAGAGATATAAGGAAGCATCTGTTATGTTTCCAATTACCGTCAAGCCGGCGGGCCACGTCGGGCGGGCGGCGCGGGGCGCGGGGCCGTTATCTTAATTGAATCCGCCGAACATTCCCATCAAATAAATTGTTTTTATGAATATTTCAACTTTTATTCCATCACAACGTCGAAACTTCTAACTGCAGAGTCACCTGGGCGGGGAACGTGGAGTGGGGACCGCGGTATTATCATAATATTATTATATTTCCTTCTCCAAAACTATCCCTATAATAATAAATACGCTTTATCATATATTGGCATGTTTTCACATTGGTTTATTTAGGATCTCACTATCTTATTAAATAGGCTGAAATGTTTTCAACTGGTTAAATAAAATAAATCAAATGCGCTCATTTTGGCAAACTCGAGGCCTCGAGGAGTGACTCACCGTCCATCTCCAGAATACGTCATTAGATACTCCTCACCTAAGACTCGGCATTCGACTTGTTCAAACAAACCAAATGTACCCACAAAAAGTCGATTAGTTTAATGGAACCTATAGAAAGAACCCGTTCAAATAACGCTATCCACCTCGAGGTTCTATCATCAGATCAGCTCGATGCAGCCAAATTATTGTATTGTCATTGGTATTAGACAGATACAAGTTGGTTAAATTTGAGTTTGAAATGTGGTCTCTGCGCCAACTCGCAGTACACACACGTATTTGAAATGAAAACTTGACTCGTGATTACCTGCAGCTGGAGCGCGAGGTCGCCTCTCAAGTTGCCCGGCGGAAACAGGTCGGCTTTTCGGGAAAGTTGTTCTGAAACAAATATGCAATTTCAGTTAGCCAGTTCCCGGCTCTTTCAGTTTTCAACTATATTTCAGTCAAACTAGAATATGTTTTGTGTTTCTTCGTCGAGAATATTTGTTTGTCAAACAAATTTAGAATGGTTTTTCCTGTAGGATATTTGTTTAGGCGTTTGTACACTTAGTAAGAATGATTCGTTTTAAACATATTATATTTTGCTGTACATCTCCTAAAATGCTCTTATCTCGCAGATCAAATGTATGATTACTACCATAATGGTAAAAAAAATCGTCAAAATGCGAGACGAACTCATACAACAAAAGGTTCCACAGTAATATACGAGTAGGTAACATAACAATGAATAACATTTGCTGTTTCAGTTGTTTAAAAGGAGGGCTCTCTTCCTGTGATTACTTAGTAGGTTTAAACAATATAACTATCAAGTTACAATAGATTATTTGCAAAGAGTTTTCCCGACCACATCATGAAGTTCTTCAAAAAAGTACTGAAGAGGTATTTAAAGGATCGGCACCGCACGAGTAACGCTACTGGTGTTCGAACTGTTCATAGGCTGTAGTAGCTGCTTACCATCAAAGAGGCCATATCATTGTTTGGCACCCAAGTTGTATAAAAAAAGAGGTTTCTATCGTCCTGATTACTTGTGATTCATTATGAAAGTAATACTAATGAAACACTCTTGAATAATAAAAACTATAATACTAGTATTATGTCTTATGGCGCTCGGTTCTCTCTGCCTACCCCGCAAGGGACTTGGCGTGAAGATATACATACATACATACAATATAATACTAGTAAGCTAATAAAGTTTACCCCTATATTAATTCATTTTATTTGCTAATATTAAAGCAATAAATGAGTTATCGAAATATACCATTTTACCAGAAAGGGGTACACGTAATTTTAACAAACAATCCCCTAAAAACCTCTACAAAACTGACGTGGGACAACCCTCAATATAGTTTGAAAAATGTTTTTCGACGACACCCCCACGGTGGGGTGCTCTAACAAAAATCTTTTACGCTTTAGTTGTAGGGATTTAATTTGTATGTTTATTTAAAGTTCATAACTTTATTAGCCTTATAAATTTTTATGACATTACCACATATTTGCTTTCTCACTCAGACGGTCTGCGAGTAAAATAACTGTGAAATGACCCACGGACAGACAGATGGCGAAACTTTAACTTTTTGTTTTATACTACGTCGGGACGTCTACAAGCATACGGCCCACCTGATGGAAAGCGGGTACCGTAGCCTATTAACGCTTATAATATATTAAGTATATATACTCGCGCGATGCCTCCTTTGCTGCTTACACAGCAACCCTTGGGAGCTTACTGGTGACCTCACTCATACGCAGAAACACAATAACTCTCTAGGGAGTTGTTATTTGGCTGCGGTATTCTGTTGCTAACGTGTACCTAACGCAGTGCGAGCCACGGAAGCTATCAGATGGGACGATTTTTGCCAAATTCTTTCACAGACATCACACTGGTAATTTATTTGAATGTTCATAAATTATAACCAAAAAAAATAAGAACACAACAACCCTCTAGGGAGTTGTTATTTGGCTGCGGTTTTCTGTGAGGTGGGGGTACTTCTCCAGACGGGCTGCTTTGATGCGCCCTACCTCTCTTAAAACATCCAGCCCAATACAAACAGACATGTTCATACACACAAATGTTTGCCTTGTGTGGCAATCGAACCCACGAGCGTTGGTGGCAAAGTCGCGTTATTTACGACTGAGCCACCGAACTCGTCAAGTAACTAGTGTTCCTTGTATATTATGGAACCCTAAAACACGTTTATTAACTTCCATTTTAGCAAAGTACCTAGGTTTTAACATAATATTTCATTTGAATAAGCTGGCCACAATATAGTCCTTTAGAAAGACCGTTCGATATGTCTCCGTGCCGAGGGTATGATTTATCGCCGCGAGCAGACGCGGACGAGCTGGCCGGCCGGCGGACTCCCCCGGCGGACTCCCCCGGCGGACTCCCCGGCGCACACGGTATATCCGAAACTAACCAACTAACGCATGGAACACGCGGGCCGAGTTTCATAAGTTACTTCTTGTTAAGACTTATTCGATATCTTCTGAACACCCGGGGCGCGGATCTTATTATCGCCTAATGTACCGGCCTCCTGTTTTATTACACAAAAGTAGTTTTATTACACTTTGGGTAATTTCTCAATATTTTACATTTAATGGAGGTTCATGAGGAAATTGTTTATTTCCATCTATTACCTCTTCTTCTTATCTTAGTCCCGTTTTCTAATCTATTAGGATTTGCGGGGCCCGTTACCAAAGTCTAAGGATTTGGCGAAGATACAGATTTTTACACGGAGCGACTACCTTTAGACCTTCACAACACAGGGGGGAAATCAGATCTTAGGTCAGGTCAGGCGTCAATTGAAATATAACTTTTCAGACGTGCGGGTTCCTCACAATGTATTCCCTGCGCCGGCGAGCAAGTGATGCTTACAATAACACATAAATCCGAATACACGATCGTAGTGGCACATGTCCAGACAGCCGACGGGCTGCTTCTTTATCTACACGGTCATCACAGCCTCTCTTTCAGCCATACTCTTTTTGTCAGCGTCATTGCGATTCGATTAATTTCTATTGTTTCCAATTCGTCTAAGAATGCCTGCAATTAAGGATAATGTTTTATTTGTACCAGAGGACACACGACGACACATTTTGACGAGCTCGAAGGCGCAGTGGCGAAACGCGCTGTTACGTTATATTACACCAACGCTCGTGGGTTCGATTTTCACACAAGGCAAACATTTGTGTGCATGAATATGTCCGTTTGTCTTGGTCTGGATATTTTAAGAGAGGTAGGGTGCATCGAAGCAGATCTGTTGGGGAAGTACCTCCACCTGACAGAAAAGCGCAGCCCAATAACGACTTCGTATAGAGGGTTGTTGTGTTCCAGCGTGTGAGTGAGGTCACCAGTAAACTCCTATGGAGTTGCTGTGTTTAGCGGCAGAGGTGGCATTGCGCGAGTGATACTCAATGTATTGCAAGCGTTTATAGGTGCAGAGTACAGAGGTGCAGGGCGGCATGTACTCGTATCAAACCAGGAGAGAGTGCTCCCCGCTCCCCGCACTCTACTCCTGTACACTTTCACTGTACAGTGTCGACAATAATATCTCAATATCTAAATGAACACTATGTATCACGATGTAAATAATACAAAATAATTATATAAAACACATCATCTAAACAAATAAAACAATCAAAGACCATAATGCCATAATTATCAAGTTATTCTCAACAAAAAAAAAAACAGACTGAGACTTTGTACAAAAGTCGTCTGCGTGACGATGCTCTGTATCACCTATTTCTACCGCCAAACAGCTATATTTATATAGCTGTGTTCCAGTTTGAAGGGTGAGATACGGCAGAGAAATTACTGGGTACTGTGACGAAACAAACTTAGATCAAAAAAGATTGGCAGCGCGCGAGTAACCACCCCCGTGGTGTTTCGAGCGTCAATGGGCTTCGGTGACCGCTTACCATCTAATGAGGGCCGCATGCTTGCTTGCTAATCTAATTGTATATAAAAATAATCGAAGTACAGTATCCACACCACACTGTGCTGGAGCTTCGTCATGCGAGTGTGTCGCAGTGATACAAGGAGGCAGCAGCCCACTGTACAATGGTACAAACATTTTTTTACATTTTAACAAAAAATATAAAGTAAAAATGAAAAATATGTGAATTAGCCAACAATTGTAAAAGTGCAAATTTTTTATAATACCAATACATATAAGATTCAATATGTAACCAATATACAAAGGTTGAACCGATAATAAACAACTTTATATATATACACTCATAAACATGGACACACACAAATACATATAATTCATACAAAGGAAAAGAATAAATCAGAAATGAATAGAGACGGAGTTACCATCACCAAGGCGACAAGTTTGTATTCCTAGTTTTTGAGAATTAAGTAGTGCAGATTTTAGTTCATATTTAAAATAGTACTTCAACGGAGCGTTTCTTATTGGAGGAGGAATAGTATTCCAACACTTAGTTGCCTGATTGCGGAAACTGCCATTCAAGCCCGTCGGTCTATGACAGTGAGTTGTCAAAGGAGCGCGACATGATCTGCGTATACCAAGGCCATGGTGTTAATGAAATGTCAAAACTTACTTTGGTATAAAGATGTTCGGAATTTTTTAAATTTATTAAATCTAACATCAAGGCCGAGACTCTATACTGAGTAGATATGGAAGCTCTGTTAATAAACGGAGTTACTGGCTTCGCGGAAGGATATCAAAGCAAAAGCGACAAGCAATTCAAGGAATACCGCCTGCGCGTTGGCACCCCCGCGATTATTGCTTTTCGTATTATTATGAATTGTCCGCTTTGTTTATGTAAATATTGATATCGTACGAGACCTTCAACAATAAGTTTATTTTCATAAAATAAATTAATATGGTAATAGTACGGTCGCCGGCCGCCCGGAACTGTCGCCGGTGAATTATAAATGGTGGAGGTGAGGAATCGATAATCAATACATAGAAATCGCGTCCCTCGCGCTCTACGGCCGCCGCGGGACTGTCAAACAAATTCCATTAAAATGTCACAAATTAGAGAGGGCGATCTCGCCTCGCCGTCGGCGACGATCCCGCGGGATCTCGATCCTTGATTAGGAGGTCTGTGCACATTGAGATACGAGTTAACAACTGACTGGATACTGTGTAGTCTTTGGTTAGTTGCAGTTGTGATTTGGGATCCTCTTTCACTTAGCATCAGGCAAAGAGGAGCCACTATGCTGAACTAATATAAAAAAAAGTTAACTAGAAGTAGTCTATTCGCGATTTGTGCTATACATAGTATATACACAGTTCATACAATCTAAATTATGTAGTACCAAGCATGTACCGTGGCAGGACACAATCAGCTTACATCGAATTGTTTATATATATTACATTCATAAAATTACAATACCATTCATTAATTTACATTCAAATACGTTATAATAGATATATAGATCATTTTAATTAAAAATATTATACAAATTATTATAAATATTACCAAAATATATCAACCCAAAACGTTTTTTATCTACGAGTATCAGTATATTTAAAAAAAGAGAGTTGTTTGACGCCTTGAGGCCCGTTATATACTTGGCGCCGTAACTCCATGGCGGAATTCAGCCACGCGGGCCTCGACGTATATGGCTCAGTAGTCGCCATTCCTACAGTTTACAGGAGTATCTATCGCACTGCCTAAATAATAAAGTATTCCATTCCTGCTAGATCATTTTAATATAGAATATATTAATGACATTTTATTTTTTTCTTGCGTGTCGTTACTTTATGACTAATTGTGTAAAATGTACACTTTATTCACCCCAGCTTGGGGCTGTGCTACTCCATTGGTGCGTAGGACGTGCACGTAGAGACTGCGGTCTATAGGTCACAGGCCTGACCACGTAGTACGCAGCGTGCTCGTGGCTCTCAGTTAATATTGTAACATACTATTTCAAACAAAGCGAAGTTAAGTCAACGTGCGTAGCGTGGCCGTGCGCAGCAATGGAGTAGCGTCTTTACATTAGAGTATTGGCTGTAACCGACAGACTTCCCGGGGACGGTCGAGTGGTCGAGGCGTTCACGTGACTTAATTTCAGCAGATCAATATATATAATATATATACGCACGGCGCACGGCCACGCTACGCATGTTGACTTAACTTCGCTTTGTTGCAGCAATGGAGTAGCACAGCCCCAAGCTGGGGTGAGTCGCTAGTTAACATAATAAAGTGTACATTTTACACAATTAGTCATAAAGTAACGACACGCAAGAAAAAATATAATGTCATTAATATATTCTATATTAAAATGATCTAGCAGGAATGGAATACTTTATTATTTAGGCAGTGCGATAGATACTCCTGTAAACTGTAGGAATGTCGACTACTGAGCCATATACGTTGAAGTCCGCGTGGCTGAATGAAACGAAGTTAACGATGCTCTCTCTAAAGTTATTCATTGGTTTAGTGTTAATAATCTGCTTTTAAATGATAAAAAGACTAAAGTAATTAAGTTCTCAACACCTAATGTAAGACAGGTGGCTACCAATGTACATGTTAATGGAGCTAATTTGGCCCCTGTGGAGACAACTGTGTTCTTGGGTATAACAATTGACTCCAGACTACAATGGGGCCCACAAATTGAAAAATTATCAGGAAAACTAAGTTCTGCAGCCTATGCAGTGAAAACTATTAGACGGCTCACTGATATTGATACGGCTAGAATAGTTTATTTCAGCTACTTTCATAGTATTATGTCATATGGAATTCTTCTCTGGGGTAACTCCGGGGACATTAACACCATCTTTTTATTGCAAAAGAGAGCCATAAGAGCTATCTACAAACTTTGTCCCCGTGAGAGCCTTAGAGAAAAATTCAAAGAATAATATATATATATATATATATATATATATATATATATATATATATATATATATATATATATATATATATATATATATATATATATATATATAGGTACGGTGGATAGCACGAAGGCCCAACCTCAGATAATAGAAGAAAGGGCTTTGCATTGTCAGCGCGATACCGCCGTCGACGATAATTAAGATAGGGTGTTGTAGCGCGAGTTAATTTAATCCCTAAATTATTTATCTTAATTATATGGTTTAAAGTTAAATGGCAATTTAGATCTAAACGAAATAGTTAAGTAAATGACTGACATATTTATTTAGATATGAATTAATATATGTTGATGAAAATACCATCGCAAAAACATAAAGATAAACTTTCAGATAAAATTTACTTAAAAAATCACAAAGAAAGGTTAATGTTAGTCAACCTTAAAAGCTAGACGGATTTTTAAGATCGTCTTAAGAGGAGATATTCCAGCGCACACTGCGACACCGAGCTCGAACCTCCTTGTCATCAAAATGTCAAGTGATCTGACCTCTGCCTGTCTATAGATGAATATCACACGCAGTGTTTCGTACATTATTCTCATGTAACTTTAACTACCTTTTTTTATACTACGTCGGGAGGCATACGGCTCACCTGATGTAAAGCGGGTACCGTAGCCTATTAACACTTGCGATATATTAATTATAGCTCGCGCGATGCCTCCTCTGCTGCTTACACAGCAACTCCTTGGGAACTTACTGATGACCTCACTCATACGCAGAAACACAACAACCCTCTAGGAAGTTGTTATTTGGCTGCGGTTTTCTGTTGCTAACGTGTACCTAACGCAGTGCGAGCCATGGTACGATTTTTGCCGAACTCTTTCACAGACATCACATTGGTAATTTACTTGAATGTTCATAAATTATAACCTTTGTATAACCAACCCCTATTCCTATCATTAAAAGCCGTATAAAAAAGTATAGTAATTTGATAAACCCGAACAAACACGGACGCGGCGCGCTGCGGACTTTATAACATTTATTGATCGATGATGATAGATAGTTACATGTAGTCAAACATACAGCCGGACAAATTAAACTTTAAGTAAAGAATTTTGAAAAGGGCTGAGCAAACAAACATATATGTGTGTTTTTATTGAAAAGTGGTGAATGTGTTTGAATAAAATGTCAATAAATAAACATTGACATAATCTAATAAATGTATTAGAAATGAAAGTTGACATAAAGAGTATGTTATATTTAATTAATTAGTGTATTCATTCAATAGTTTAACAGAATTGTATAGAGATGTGCTTATTTTTTATAATTGTTTTCTTTCTTTTTGTAATTAACTTTTTATACTTACACATTTGACATTTATGAACATTATTTATAGCATTGACATTTTTAGTATTAACATCTCTCGCTGACTTCTTTAAACATTTGCATACCTTTAGAATACCAAATTTGTAACTTAACTCACCATCTATGTAAACCACTGTATGTTCAGGCGAATAAATGAAATTTGTATTCGAATTTATTTCATACATATTTAATAATTATCGTCAAATTCATAAATAAAAAGATTGTTTCCACCGTACAATGTTAAAACACTTATTTAAACCATTAAGATATGAATTTTCATAAAAGCGGAAATACATGTTCGACTGTTTTAATTGAAGAGTGTGCATAATAAATTCATTCCTTCATTTGATTTGATTCATCCATCATTATACAACAATTAAATTAAAATTGATTTCGACAACCTCTCATGTTTCTATCCTATTCTTTATATACGTAGGGTACTATCAAATTATATATAGGGTTTGCTGAGGTTTTCTCAACGGGTTACAGCATGGGGATCTTCAAAAAGGCGTTTGAAAGGGTCAGCAACGCGTGAGTAATAGCCCTGGTATCACAAATGTTCATAGGCTTTTTTATACAACGTCAGGAGGTATACATATGCTTGTATGCCTCCCGACCTGACAACGAGGTGTGGTAAATAGAAACTCAACGTATTCTTACTGTTTTCTTTCTTTTTACGTACATGCATACTCCATGCTGTAGTGGGAGGACGCTGGGAAAGCCAGAAAGCCTTTCTGGAATCATACCGTAGTGCAGTGGTAATATAGTTATTTTTTTAAAGTAACTACTGTTCACTCTCATGTCCGAAATTCGATCATAATCACTATGGAACATTTGAGAAAAGCCTACGAATTTGTGAGCTTCCGACTTTATATTTCAGTTTGCCTTTTTTATTCATAACACTGGAGCTCGTCAATATTTAATAATATATACGTCAAGATATAACAATAATAGTGATGATGTCGAGTGATAAGTGACAAAATATAAAATAATATTAATGATTGTACTGAATCATTTCCTTCATAATAAGCCCTATTATAAATAGTAATGAATTGAAGATATTGTCAGGATAGGACAGAACTGCTGCAGGTAATTTATTATAGAATCGAATACAATTTACAACGCATAATCTATCAGTCCTGGGAAGCCGATGTACTGATATTCGTAACTAATATGTTTCTAACATAATTTCATTGTTTCTAATATAATTCTAATAACTGCATTCTGAACTGACTTTATATATCCGTCAATATTCGAATTTTCCTAACTGCATATACGGCGGAGCTAAGCTTACTGGCAAGTTCATTTATAAGAGGGACCTACTGCAACTTGGAGTCTGCTGTAACTCCAAAATACTGTATGTAACTAATTCTAATTAATTATTATCAATGAAAACTTTTTTTTTAATTCTACGTCGAGAGGCATACAGCCATATGGCCCACCTGATGTAATGCGAGTACCGTAGCCTATTAACGCTTGCGATATATCACTCTCGCGATGCCTCCTTTGCTGCATACACAGTAAGTCCTTGGGAGCTTACTGGTGACCTCACTCGCACGCAGGAACACAACAACCCTGTCAAATAACAACTTTTTAACATTACTAACACCACCTTACTGGGACAAAAATAAAGTATAATTAAATTAACAAACAAAAATAACCTCTGAACATGTTTGGAACTTCTTTTAGACGGTTTTTATGATATAAGCTCAATGACGATGGTACATGCAGGAAACTTATTATCCCGGCGAAGTGTAGCGTTCCAGCAGCAGCTAACTCAAACTGCATTCTGGCATACGGTCCACTTGATGGCTATCGGAGATTATAAATGCTCTTACAATATATTAGGTGTCGCTAGCGCGTTGCCACCTTTGCTGCTAACACACCCCTTGGGAACTTACGTAATCTCACACATTCACAGGTACAGGGAGTTGTTATTTGACTGCGGTTTTCCGTGAGAGAAAGGTATTTCGTCATACGTACTACTTTAATCTACCCTATTTCTCTTAAAAAACACCCAGACTTAAATAAACAGACATGTTGATACGCACAAATGTTTGTCCTGCGTGGGAATCGAACAAACGAACCGTGGTAGCATTGTCAATGTTTATATGCCTCCCGACGATGTATACAATAATGTGTAAGTAAATAACTCGTAGACTCCTTGTCAAATGCGAAACAGAAGTTTAGTTTTCAAAACTTGCGATTATTTATTTGCTCTCGGCGAACTGCTAGAAAATATATCGCAAGTTAGTTCTGTTTCTGTTTGCAATAAAACTGTTTGGAAGTATCGCGGAGACTGCTTTTTACTTTATCGAACCGCTCGGGAATATCAAGTACAGACCGCTAGCGTTGAGACAGGACATGCTCGAGTGGGTTTGATTCACAGAAAGAGAGGGTTTGACAAACATGTGTGTGCATGAACATGACTGTTTGTCTACGTCTGGGTGTTAGAGCTAGGATGCATTATAGCAGCCCTTCGTGATAGCCCCGTGGATAAGGAACCGGCCTGTTGACTAACTGGTCCTCGGTTCGAATCCTGGTTGGTGCATGTGCAATCCCCTCCATCATCACACAACGCATACCATCGTATCTGGAACAGGACCACAATATGAGGTCTCTGCTCTCCTCACTTGTCCCGCGTATACATCTACTCGTACTCGCACCAAGTTCATGCAGGCTCTTTCAAAATATACCATACCCCAGGAGCATCTACCAAACTTGGTAGTCAGACACTCGGGAACCACAGCGGTCCAATATCAGGTCTCCGTCGACCTAGTTCCCCACCGACCGCGGTCTTGCGCACCCCGTCAAGATGACCGTTACCGATTATCTCCAGATCTGCAGGAAGGATTCCAGCTAGAACGGGCAGGGCAACCGTACTGGCCGATCGGTATGCCTTGGTCGTTGCTGCAAATCGTTGGCTACAAATTGCTGGTGCATAGATAAATAATGCAACAAACGCCATACAAGATGATGGTGTGACCCTCGACATTCTCCCAAAACAGGCTGTAGCGTGCTCGCCAATTCATAAAGCGTGCTGCATATGGCCGGATCCAACTCCACTGCGAGGACCGCAGCTGATGTGACGCTCCACTCTTGACCAAATTTAACTACTGGGGGGCCCTGGAACTTTTTTATATACCACTAAGTTGGTATACAGCATACGGCCTGCCTGATGGTAAACAGTCACCCCAGCCTATGGAGATTTACAACACCAGGGGTTACACTTATGCGTTGCCGACTCTCTAGAAACGTCTACGCGCCTTTCGTGAAGTTCCCCATGCTGTAGTCCCTTGGAAAAAACATCGGCTGGGAGCTTATTCTACAACTTGAGAGTTCTCCAAAGAAAACTTCACTGGAACCGCACAGTACGCGACCATTGCGATTTCAGCGTGTGAACTCCTTGCCCTCGGCGAGCGGTGCGGTTATAAAAAGTAGCTATGCCGACAGCTACTTTTCATATCGAACAATTCTTCAGAACACAACCCGCTGTACAATCGGTAGAACACACAAAGGGAGGCAAAATCTCTCCTTAAACTTATGGGTTCAATACCGTGTGTAAGCTTAGGATCGTCGACAATTCTCACAGCTCGTCTCTAAATCGAATCACATAGTTCAAGCTTGTATGCCGGTGCTGACGCCCAACGGTGACTGCAGTACTCCAAATGCGGTCTGACTTTAGATTTATATAACATAAGTCTTTGTCTCGCGTTGAAGTACTACTTTGCTCTGTTGAGAGAGTTTTTTGAACGCCAGTCTGACCTTGTCCTCCAGGTGACTTCGATATTGCACATCACTTGAGATTTCGACGCCAAGCATCCTAATACTTTTGGAAATTATAAGAGGTGTGTTCTGGAATTTGGGAACCACAGCAAATGGGGTTTTCTTGGCGGTGAACGCGCAAACTTGTAACTTGGAACTTTCCCTTCACCGACAGGTTTCCGGGGAAAAGGCCAGCCTATCACTACCAAGACAAACAGATACGTTCATCCACACAAATGATTATGCTAAGTGGGAATCAAACCCACTCAAAGTATCAAACTAGTCTTACAAATCACATCGCCACCGAGCTAGTCATGTAGTCTAGGCACCGTATTTATTCAGATTTGTTATTTGGAAACAAATCACTATCCTAACGTGTACTCGTGTGCGCCCCGTCGCCGCCCCCGCCCCCACCCCCGCCGGCGCTGAACGGGATTTCAAACGGAAACCGTTTATCACAAAAAAGGCGTTCAATAAATCCCCCTGATATTTATTGCCCTCAGCGATGTAATTACGAACTCTGTTATATACAAGCTGCCGCCCGCCGCCTCGACTTCCTCTGTCCAAGTTTTACTGAATACATCAGCGTCAAAAACTAGCTTATATGTTAATAGAGAACATATTCTATTGTTGTACTAAACTTCATCTATACTCTTCACAGTTTTTCCGTGACAGAGTAACAAACTCCATACAGAAGTTTCACATTTATGATATTGGTACGGCTTATGACTAGATGTGACAAGCCACGAGAAAAACATATGACGTTCATGGACCAAACGCAGTATCAGTAAGAGTCACGGAAAATTGGTTCAGGCGTTTTCAGTGAGTTATCTTGAGATGAGGCTCGCTCTGGTCTGCTTGTTATGGATAAAGTCGATGACATTTTTGGAAAACAGGAGCGAGATCGTCACGATATAGCTCAAGAGCTAGGAGTTGACCACAAAAAACTTTTGAACCATTTGAAAAAGCCTGGATATATAAAACAGCTCGATATTTGCGAGATCACTGAAAAAACCTAATGAATCGTTGCTCATTTCCGATTCTCTATCGAAACATAATGAAACCGGTTTTTGAAAAGATTGGTCATTGGCGATGAAAAGTAGATCATATAAATCTAAACTTAGATCGTGCGAAAATATCATGATCAAAGGGCAGTTAATATCTACAGACTATAGGGAAAACCGGATTAACTCGCTATAAGGTGATGCAGTAAGAGTGGTGCGATTGGAAGGGATCGTTATAAGCTGTTACCGTCGGACAAAACCATCGATTCGAAGCTCTCCTGCCAAATGCTGATGAGACTCGAGCAATAAATTGAGAAAAAACGGACGGAATAAATCTTTAGCCACTCATCAAATTTTTGCTTAGTTGAGAAATGTTAATGCATAAACCATGTAACCCTGACCTTGCACTCTCAAACTTTCACTGGTTTGGGTTTCTTGACATTTCTTTAGGTAGTGTTAGGATAACATCAAGAGAGGCCTGTCAAAACTGCTTGTCGTAGTTTCTTGATCAGAAGTCTCGAAATTTCTACAGCAAAATGATTCTGTTCTTGAACAAAATGGCAAATACAATATAGTATAACCAAATGTAAATAATCTATGAAAAAACAATATCTTGTATTTATAGTATAGAACATGAAAAACTCATTTTCACCAACCTAATGTATAAATAGACAGATTTTGACAGATAGTGCGCGCGTGTCTGGGGAAGTATCTCCACCACACAGAAAAGCGCAGCCAAATAACAACTCCCAAGAGGGTTGTTATGTTGTTACGTGTGAGTGAAGTCACCGGTAACCTCCTAAGGTGTTGCTGTGTTAGCAGCAGAGGAAGCATCGCACGAGTGATACTTAATGTATTATATGCGTTCACAGGCTATGGTAACCGCTTTACATCAGGTAGGCCGTATGCTTCCTATGCTTCCCGACGATGTATAAAAAAAAAGGACAGATAAAATCATAACTGATGCTTTGCCCTGCGTAGTCTATTACCCGGGAGCTGGAGGGATAGCTTTCGGAGACTGCCCGGGTAATGAGCAAGCGATTATTTCAACGGCAGCGGTCGATCTTGAAATGGCTGGTAGTATTTGGCGGAAATCGACATGCAGTAGAATCATTGCGCCTCAAAACATCTCAAGTCATTGCCCAGATCGTTAAATGAGTGCTTTCAATATACGTTTATGCACTTTTGTGCATTCATCGCTGATGATGATGAATGATTAACTTGTTACCAAAACTTTGGTTCTTGCTGAGTGTTTTGCAATGTTGGATCTCGGGTTTTCAGTCGTTTAAAAGTTTAACGATAATTTCAACGCTGAATGAGTCTATCGCGTCATTTTAGTAACATGACCGCTATCCTAATAGAAGCAACTGCAATTTCGGATATCTTGCGAAAAGTGGGCAAAATCAATGATATAAAGAATGTCTGCCTAGTTCCATAGAGGATAAATAAGCTATTTCCATCATCAATTGCCTTCGTTAACGTATCGCACACTTTCTTCTGTTGGGTGTTCAACACAAGTACATTCGTTCCAACTCATTGGTTCAATGCATTTCGAACATATTCACGTTCACATTCATTCCATAATGGTATTAGTAGGCAGTAGCATTCTTAACTTCACTAACAAACTACCGCGCATATATACCAAATGAATTCGATTAAAAGCAAACCACGGTTATGTATCTCTTCATTCACCTCGAGATTGGGATTCGTCGAACTGAACGAATTCGATGTAAAATGTCTTTTGACATGCATATATACATTTTTGTTCCACAATTCAAGTAGTTTCCGTGGGAAGCACTTGGAAATATAGCAACTGCTTTAGGGATTGTCATGCCGCAATTTGAGCCGTTGACATGAACCATGAAACATTGGGCACACTACACCATTGACAGTTCGAAGTGATTCAAACACATTCAAACATTCACCAGCAATAAACGCAAGTAGAAGCATTCATCACTCATTCACTATATATATATATATATATATATATATATATGTATATGTATATAGTGTAACGAAGAAAAAACAGAAACACACGTCAATGCGGTTAATTGTTAAGCCTATAGTTCACATTTATGAATAATATACATTTTATTCTTATTATCTTAGAATTTTAGAAATTATTTTAGAATACGTTCATTTTCCATCTTTTTCTATTCGATGTATATCATAATTATCATTCGTAAGGAGTCAGCTCACTCGTGCGTCGGAGCTGACACACGCACACACTTTTTTTATATACCACATCGGGAGGCTACGGCCGTAAGGCGGTTACTGTAACCCATGAACCCTTGCATTAAGTATCACTCGCGCGATGTCATATCTGCTGCTAAGGTACTCCTTGTGATCTCACTGGTGACCTCACTCACACACAGGAACACAACGACCCTCTGCGGAGTTGTTATTTGGTTGCGGTTATCTGTGAGGTGAAGCTTCTTCCCCAGACGTGCTGCTTTTATGTGCCTTACCTCTCTTAACTTGTGTTCGTGTCTACCTTAACAGTATTAATTTTCCGAATCGGTTCAGCTTTATTCTATGTATCATAACGATTTTAAAGTCGGTTAAATCTTATAGTTAAATATATAGAGAATACATAATTTGAATAAACAGACATTTATATTGTAAACTTATAACATTGCGATTGGTTCTCACTGCCTACTCCGCGAAGGAAACTGGCGTGAACATACAGAGAGAAGAACGAGTACATTATTTACTAAGCCGCCTACAACATGAACAGACATGCCAAATTTATATTTAATAATAATATTACTGCCGGGAACATTGATTTACGAACTTCCAGAAAGAAAATTAGTGAATTAATTCAAGTTAATTGGGTGCTTGAACGAAAGTGGTTTGTTCTGCGTCCGCAGACTCGAGTAGTCGCGCGCTCGGCTCGCCGCTTCGACACGATATTGAAAACCAAATTTAAAAAATATTTTTATGGCTCCGCATTAATAATGAAGTCTTATAAATGCGGGGCCATCCTGTATTGATATAGTCCGGGTAAAGCTTCATCAACGAAAACAATATGGAATGAAAGATGATGTCGGATCGTCGATGATCCTGGACTCACACACGGCATTGAGCCCTTGAGCTTGAGAAGAGATTTTGTTTCCCTTTGCGTGTTCTACCGGCTGTATAATGGATTGTGTTCTGAGGAGTTGTTCGACATTATACCAACAGCCTCGTTTTGCAATCACACAGCTCGCCGACGGCTGGGAGTTCATCCTCATACATTGGAACCGCAATGATCACGTACTGTGCGGTTCCAGACTAGTTTTCTCCCGAGAACTATTAGGTTGTGGAATGAGCTCCCTGCCTAGGTTTTCCCAAGGGACTACAGTATGGGGTTCTTCAAAAAAGGCGTGAAGAGGTTCTACCAGGTTGGCAACGCAAGAGTGACACCTCTGGTGTTGTAAATGTCCATAGATTGCGGTAACTGCTTGGCAAGCCGTATGCTTGTTTGCCACTTTAGTGGTATAAAAAAAATGTAGTGACAAAAATTAAAAAGGGTATGCTGGGATGGTTTGATCATTTACAAAGAATGAATGACAAAAGAGTTGCAAGAGTGAAGGTTGATGTGCGGAGGGCCCGCCCTAGACGGACACGTATAGATCAAATTGGTGATGTGTTGAAAAATGGCAAATCAAGGGCAAGAAGAGGATCATGAGTGTGAAAGAAGCGAGAGCGGTATGATTGGATCGGTGCACCTGGCGTTCCATAGTCTCTGCCTACCCCGATGGGAGACAGGCGTGATGATATGTACCTATGTATGTAAAACTTCATCAAATGTTTTTTTGATATTTAACATTTTTTTTTCTCACTTTTCAGCAAATTTTTGAAGTGATTTCGTGAAAAGGGCCGGAAATGTGTAACAGAAAGCCTAGGAAACGCGCGGTATTTGATTTGACCAAAGAGCGCGCGCAGTGGCAGAGGCCGTCAGATGGTACACCAACACATTTTCCGAAAGGTTGGCATTACTGATAGGAATAGTTTACAGTATGAGTAAAAAAGCCACATTTGCATAACTTGTTGCAAAGTCTGTTCAATTATTATCATAATTTGACTGATTGATTAACAAAAGATGTTAAAATTTATTAACTGATTGATTGACAAAAACCTTGCGGACCTTCTTGAGTTTCCACTCCGACCGACGAAGACACGCCGGAGGCGAAGGCCCTGATCGACTCTCTGGAGCACTCGGGTACCCGTGGTGTCGTTACGCACCGGCAGCTCGTCACAAGCTGCCCTGCGGGGTTATTATTGATTATTGATTATTTTTTTATTTACGGGTATTATTCCGGTCATTTGATAGGCGTGCGCGGGGATATTGATCCAACGCGTAGAGGTCATATATCTATGAGCAGGTCACGGTTAGGTATTGGGACTATTGCGACTGTGTAGGAAATTCTTAGTCTATTGTAATGAGGTCTGGAGGGATTATTGGTACTGGGTTATTGCAGAAGAGGGACGGACGCCTGCCATAACTAATATCATTATTATTATTGTATTCACTTGAATTCTCAATTTATAGCTAAATATATGTTCGTTTGAAAACATTATTTCTGTCGGAAAATCCGAATTACTCGTTATATCACATCTAAAGAGTAAGTAACCTCAAAAACAAATAAATTAATTACACAGATTGAATTTGACATTACTAATTTCTTAAAATCCCGTCTTTTAGAGACATTTTTACGCTCTTCCGGGCAATTCTCCCACTTTTTCTCTTTAAAAGAACCTTCCTGGGACTTCAATGAATATTTGAAAAAGAAATTAGTCGAAGCGGTCCAGCCGCCTTCGAGTTTTGCGCTTAGCGACACATTTAGCGCTTCATTTTTATTTCTATACATTTGCTTGTTGCCAAAGTGAGATGTCAGATGTTACACATATGTACGGTAGGTACAACATTAATACTTCGTTAGAACCGTAGTTAAATAACAACTCCTTGGAGGGTTGTTTTGTTCCTGGTAGTGAGTAAAGTTCCGAGCGAGCTCCTGAAGAGTTGCCGTCTGAATAACGAGCGGTGTTAGCACACTAATTACACTCTTGCCTATGTTGACCACTGTACAATAGATGGCTACAATTGTACATATTCTAACCAACTTATAACTTATTCCGTTGGTTCGGACATGTAGAAAGAATGTTGGATGAAAGGATATAGGAGTTCGGAACCGACGAACATGCATGAAAGGAGCTACTCGTATGGATGTGAAAAAAGTGAGTAAGGTGTGCAAGGACCGCGTTTTATGATGTTCGGTTCTGTCTGTCTACCCCGCAAGGTACCTGGCGTAATCTTTTTTTTAATAACCGTTATTTCTCCGTTCTGTAATTCTGTATTCTCAGTTATTATATATTATAACACACCAGAAAAAGGAATTGTTGAGTTAGTAGCGGCGATTTATACTCATTGTATTGCAAACATTCTAAGCAATTTACAGCAAGTGGTCACATTCTTTCGACAAAAAACAAAAAAAAAACATTTATCCACTGGATTAACATAATTCAAGCTATAATCTTAAAACTGAACTATAAAATTAATACCAGTAACGTGGCAAACAAGCGTAAAGCCTCTCTGCTGGTAAGCACTATACTGTTACCTATGCACATATATGTACACAAGATGTATACACATTGATAGTCTATTCATATACATTATATTTAACAGACAGACAGGTGTCAAAACAGAAATTAATATAGAAAGATGAGATCTTCTTCTTCCTGGCGCTATCACGTTTCCTAATTCATTAGGTTTTACGGAGTCCGCTGCCTAAGCCTAAAGATTTGGCCAAGATTCTGATATTTACATGGAGCGACTGCCGGCAGTCCTCCACAAGCCATCATAGGGACAACCAGACCTTTCCTAGGTTCCTTCCTAGGCTACTAAGGGAGTTGTTATTTACTTATAGTCTAATGTGTTGAGTAGCAGTATGTACGAGTACCACGTATAAACTTGGTTAACATTATTTATATGAAATTATATAAGTTATCCATACCTTAAGAAATGTATACCCGGCGTCGCGTCATGCCACCCCCAATCAAATATTCGTGCACATCTTTTGAAGAGAACTAAACAAACCCCTGATTGGCTGTCAACCCTCGTCAGGGCCCCGAGGAAATCTCCTTAACTCGATCACCGTTAAATCAAACCTCCCAAGATCACGACGACAAGATTTGAATATTTCTGTAGCCGACTTCGCAAAGGAGGAGTTGGATTTAGAAATCCTTACTAAAATAGTAAGATAAATAGTAAATAGACTCAGTTAGTTGTTCACGAGATGCCGAATGAAAAAAGAGCTACGAATGTTAAATGTGGTGTGCGAGGACTGTTCAACCCAGGTGTCATGGTGCACGCGCACGGGGACGTGGACACGTGTGGGACAATAAAGGATAAGAAAGGTATCTGCTACAGAACACAAATTTGTTCACAATCTGTTTGTTGTGGCCAATATAGATATTTTAAAACATAATGTACGATACTGAATGAATGGATTTAAGCAGTAGTTGCAGTTGAGTTGATCAAATTAAAAGGAATGATTAAAATTTATGACTTTTGTGCGTCAATTTTAATCTTATGTAGGTAGTTAGAATATCTAGTTGTAATTCTCCCTGCCTTCTCTGTAAGGAACTTCGCAAAAAAATATAACAAATAAGTCGTTGTAAGGAGGTTTTAAGAAGTTTGATGGTGATTCGCTTGTCGGTCTGTGTATGTCCATTCTTGAGTCCCTCCGGGCTCAGAGGGCCGTTTAACCATCGGCCCGCTACGAGGTGTAGGGCGCAACAAAGTATGTATACCGATTAGGGAACTACTGCCATCTCTTAAAAAATCGTAGCACAATAGTTATATATAGTTTGCGAGGTTACCAGTAGGCTCCTGAGGAATTGCTGTTTAGCAGCATGGATGGCAAGATTTATTCCTGTATTGTAAGAGTTTATAAGCTACAGTAACTATTATTCATCAGATGGGCCGTATGCGTATGCCTTCCGACATTTTGTAAAAAAACAATGGAACGTAAATTTATGTTTCCAACCAATAAGTTTAGAAATGATGAAAAGTCCTCTGAAAGCGTTTGGAAAACTAAAAATCTAAAATAATTGAATGAATGAATGAATACTCGAATGAATGAATGAATGAATACGTTTATTTGCCAGAGTAAGGTAATTCTTACACAGTTGTATGTTTAAGATAGTTAGTTCCATTTTACTCTGCCATTAAAATAGCGTGCAAATTATTCTATTTGTGAATGACAATAACTAGTTAATTATATATATATGTTGAAATAAGCAATTAGGTAAGCAAAATAATAGTCATACAATATTTTTGTCATTTAAGAATTCATCAACTGAATAGTAACATTTTCCCAGTAATACGAGTAGAATAAAAAGTGCTTTTTTAGCCGACTAACATTATTTTCCTTAACGCTGTCTGGTAGATGATTATACACTCTTATTGCCATTGAGTATGTACTCCTACTGAACACTGTCAGTCGTTGCATTGGCACACATAATTTATTTTTTAGTCTTGTGCAACGCTCTACTGTGTTGGCATATTTTGCAAATAAGTCCGGGTGAGTTTTAACAAAAATGCACAACTCGTATATATATATATATGTATTGCAATTACAGCCGATAATAGTTTATTTTTTAGTCGAGATGAGAGCATTGCGCAGAATTTGTGGCGCTTGCTGACCGCGTTCGTAATGACGACGTGAGAGAAAGAGTTGGTCTGAAAGAGAGTGTCGGTGTTAAGAAAGGAAAAAGCATGCTCTGTTGGTTCGGACGTGTAGAAAGAATGCAGGACGAAAGAATGACGAAACAAAAGTGGAAGAATGTAGGAGCCGAGGAAGACCAAGACTAATCTACCATGGCCAAATTATTCATGTTTTATCAGAAGGTGATGTCTTGACGAGCTCAGTGACTCAGGGAATGACGCGACTTTGACACCGACACTCGTGGGTTCGATTTCCACACGAGGCAAACATCGGTTCCCTCTTCCTACCTCGCAAGGGACCTGGCGTGAAGATATACATATATACGATAATCGTTTATATAAAAGGAAAGCTACAGGAACATTAATATTAATAGCATAATGTTTTCAGAGTATTCTAGATTTTACAGATGACCAAATGTTGCTGACCGCTAGACCAATCATCAATCAGCCAGCTCGCGTAGTAGAGCCGGCTCCCGGCGCCGCGGACGAGGCCCAGCGGCGACGGTCTCCCGAGTGTGGTCCTAATTGAATAGATCTCTGAGAGCCTGCACTCATTAAATGCTCCAGCACTCCGCTATGATAAATTAATGTTTATATACATAGTTTGTGACATACAGTACAACATATACACACCCGTATTATTATAAGCCAGTAGTTTTACTAATGGACTAAGGACTAACAGACATTCTGTTAATAAATGATAAATAAATAGGTTTTCACAAGGAAAGATTATTTCTTCGTAAACAAAATTAGCTATTTGTAATGTGCGACTTGAATTCGACTCGCGTGGGATCTCACAGGCCAGGGGCCTACGAGGACTATGAGGACAATAAATTTTATATTTTCTTATCGGTATATCGCTCTTCCGCTTAGATAAGTGATAATATCTTGTCTACAGTCGGCAGAGCTCCAGGAAGCCTGTCCCGTTCACTAAATAAAATGATCATTAACTGCGCCACTGCGGGCTATGTATGGGAAGAGTTATCAAGATAGACGAGCTCGGTGGCGGGGCTCGGTGGCGGGGCTCGGTGGTGAAACGCACTGTTACGCTACTGTGACGCCAACGCTCGTGGGTTCGATTCCCACACAGTACAAACATTTGTGTGCATGAACACGTCTGTTTGTCTTGGTCTAGATATTTTCTATGTATAATAAGTATGTATTTACAAAGAAAATGTATTTACGTATGTTTATCAGTTGTCTAGTACCCATAACACAAGCTTCGCTTACTTTGGAGCTAGATGGCGCTGTGTAATTTATCCGACAATAATGCTCGGAGTTTCTCTACGTGATAGAAATGAGAATATCCGCAGTAGAACTAAGATAACCAATATAGCTCACAAGATAAGCAAGTTGAAGAGGCAGTGGGCCGGCCACGTAGTTCGTAGAACCAATAACCACTGGGGAAGAAAAAATCTCGAATGTCGTCCCCGTACTGTTGCACGCAGTGGGGACGAACCCCCACTAGTTGGAGCGACAACCTCGAGAAGTTTGTTGATTAATGCAGGTGGCACAGGATCGAAAGGCACTTTAGAGTGGACACCTATGTTCAAAGTGCACAAATACCAGCTGAGATGATGGTAATGATGAATGGTCATTATCGAAAATCGAAGTTCTGATGAAACGAGTGAAGTGTGTAAGGACCAAATCATACGGCACGATTCTCTCTGCCTACACCGCAAGGGACTTGGGGTAAAGATGAAATAGCAGTACTGCCATTGAATATGTTTCTAATGTCCTTTGTATATATATATATGCTACTCCCATTTGGAAATGTTTTAATTTTAAAAATGCAATTAGTATCACAAGGAACGTCATTCCAGAAAGCAGCAGTTGCGTAATGAAAGTCAATACAAGTTTTCAATACAGTTTAACTCAGAAAAATTTAGTAATGCGAACCTTCATAAAATTTTAATTTGGAAGCTTAAAGCATCATATGAAAAATTGGCTAAAACATTTGGGGCCAAGCTGTGGCTAATACTAAACAGTATCACAAGGAACGTCATTCCAGAAAGCAGCAGTTGCGTAATGAAAGTCAATACAAGTTTTCAATACAGTTTAACTCAGAAAAATTTAGTAATGCGAACCTTCATAAAATTTTAATTTGGAAGCTTAAAGCATCATATGAAAAATTGGCTAAAACATTTGGCGCCAAGCTGTGGCTAATACTAAATACTTGTTTTTGTAACTTGTAATTATTGTATTAAATATGAGAGATACGAGTAGTGATGAGAGTGATATTGAAAAATTAACGCCGTCAGAAATAACCGCAGCAAAATATTTATTTTCAACTGTACTACAACAGTACCGAACATTAACAGAACCGAAACAGCAAAATATTGACTTTCCAAAAAATCTCAAAAGAAGTATGAAAAATGCTACACAAGTTTCTGTGATTGCAGGAAAAGCAAGTAGAATCTCTTTCCAAAAATATTTTCTTGGTTTATTTTAAACACTTGGCGAATATACATAAGTCATCGACACTTTGGATTACATATTCCATGCTGCGATCGACAATAAATTTGAATCCCAACCAAAATATTTAAACGTATGGAATTCGATTGCCTTTTTAAAACGCCAGTCTGTAGGTTACGAGTATATAGGAAAAGAGTCGAAGGTTTTTACCCATGGATATATAAAATTATTCATCAATAAAGCAACGCATAAGTTATATTTGAAAAGTTAGTTTTTATCACTAATCAATATTTATTTTACTTTCTATATTGTTATTCACTAAACAACGTACAATTTTATTTCAAATTGCACTTATCTTTGATGTAAGGGGTGCCTGCCGTAAGCAAGAACTGTACAAACTAAAGATTAAATACGTGCAACACATGAAAACTGATATTCTGATCAATATAGCAAACATGAAAAAAGACTTCTTTTACTATTACCGGCAAATACTATGAATTATGTAAACGATATATGGAACTGAACAAAACAAAACCTTATCAACGCAATATTTTTTCTTAGTTATATAACCGGCAAATGTACAACCCAAAGCATTGGAATAAATAAGCTAGGAAGTCTCTGTAAAATAATTGCTGATTGTCTCAATCTATCTAACGCAAAATAATACACTGGCCACTGCTTCTGTCGAACGTCTGCAGCTTTGTTAGTGGACGCTGGTGGAGATATAATTACTTTATATATATAGGTAGATATAATTTCGTCACGGTGGACGGAAATCTACCTCCGTGGCCAAAGGTTACATAGAGGAGTCCACCCAAAACAAAGTCAACGTTTCTAATCAAATATTAAATGTCGTTGAAAACTAAAGTTGTAACGAAATTAATATTAATTTGCCTTCTAAAGTCTCTGAACAGTCTTCTACTCCTCTCATAATTTTGATAACTGTAATACACAAAATGTCAACTACTATGAGGAGTCCTAAACATTTTTCCTTTCGTTACACTTCAGTTTTATTTACCTATAATTATGGTCACAGAAAAAGTAATGTATCCGACTGCATTAGAAACAGTCATTGTAACACTCACGCTAATCTATTGTGACTCGTGTTACAATGACTATCATTTCAGTGCAGTGACACAAATTACTATTTTAATTCGCACTGAAGTTTAGAAATCATCAAAACTTCTTTTCATCAATAGACCTACACTTATTCCCTTTTCGCTTGGTGTGTTACGCAATCAGCGACACATGTGACGAATTATGTATAATATAATATATGTCGCATCCGGTCATGAGTATGGATGTTTACAACGAAACGAAAGCCCGCGATCGGTGGCGAACTTTGGCAGAATCAAGAGGTCGACACTGGGAGAAATGGAGAGTTAGTGCTAACGGCGGCAAGTGACGACGTCTTGGGACTGTCCTCTCGTTTCGTATTTTCCTGAACATTGATTACAAGTGTTGATTTAAAATTATAGTGTGATTCGAATTGCGTTGTATTTCTCATTGCACAACTACACACCATACGTCCGCATAATATTGGATAGACCTAAAAATGCTACGAATACGACATATGTATATATATGTATGTGTGTATATATGTATATCTTCACGCCAAGTCCCTTGCGGGGTAGGCAGAGAGAACCGAGCGCCATAAGACGCGGTCCTTACATACTTCACTTGCTTCTGTGACATTCACGCTCGTCGGTTCCTGGGGCTCGTGATAAAACACGACCAATTTGGTCATGGTAGGTTAGTCTCGGTCTTCCTTGGCTCCTACATCCTTCCACTTTTGTATTGTATATCTGTTTCATCATTCTTTCGTCCCGCATTATTTCTACATGTCCGAACCAACGGAGCATGGCTTTTCTTATCTTAACACCGACACTCTCTTTGAGACCAACTCTTTCTCTCACGTCTACATTACGAACGCGGTTAGCAAGCGTTATGCCACAAATTTTGCGCATTGCTCTCATCTCGACCACATTTATTCTACAGTCATGCTCTCTCTGTCATAACCAGCTCTCACTTCTATAAGTTACGTTGGGATTAGCACCGCGTTGTATACAGCCTATTCCCGGCACTCACTCGTCTCTCCACATCAGCGGTGTACCTTCCATCGCTGCTAAAAGCACTTCGAAGATATACAATCTCATTCACTTGCTCCAACACTACATCATCAACCATAATCCTAGTGTTCGTTCTGGTTGTCTCTCTTTCAAATACCATTATCTTGGTTTCCTTCGCATTCAATTGTAACCCTTTCTTCATACAATCATCTTTCATTGTTGTAACTAGTGTTTGCAGTTCGGATGGTGATTCTGCTATTAATACCGCGTCGTCTGCATAAAGCAGGCAGACCACTGATCACCCATTCGCATTCCCACATTCATATTTCTTGTTCCCTGAAGACAACTGTCCAGATACAGGATGAATAGCCCAGCCGACAGCATCCCTGTCTGACGCCAATGTTGATATCAAACCAGGGCGACAAGCTGCCGTCCAGCCGCACACATGCTGTACAATCCTCATAAGTGGATTGCATAGCACGGAGTAGGTCACCGTCAACCCCATAACTGGGCAAAATGTTCCAGAGATTCTTTCGCATGACCCTATCAAATGCTTTCTCAAAGTCTACAAAACCGCAAAAAACCTTCTGGTTCAAAGCCAGATGCTTCTCTACGATATTGCGGAGTAAAAATACTTGATCCGTACATCCTCTGCCGCTTCGAAATCTACCCTGTGCTTCCCAAAGCATTCCATCGGATTTCACCCTCATTCTCCTTTCAATGATTTTTCCTTTAGCTGCTAAGCTGATCAAACTGATGACCCTATAGTTGGCGCAGTCCATACGTGAGCCCTTGCCTTTATACAAGGGCACGATGACTGCGCGTCTCCAATCGCTCGGGACCCTTCCGGTACTCCAGCATAATTTGCTCAAAAACCAGAAGGCGTCCCTAACATAGGTTCCTGGCTCGATCATCTCAGCTGTTACCATATCGACTCCCGCTGACTTTCCATCTTTCAAACTTCGTATCGACCATTCAAACTCATCCATAGTAATGTTTTCATGGTACGCTCAATACGTCAATCACAGACTCATTCACAATGCCAGCGTCATGGATATAATCATACATTTCTCTGAAATATTCACTCCACCGTTCTAACACTTCCTAAGTATCAGCAAGAATGCCACCAGCTTTACTTTATCTTATCTTGTCCATTCTGGATGCTGACGAACCACTTCGAGACTTCTTTACCTCTCTCCAGAAGAGTTTGGTATTTGCCCCGAAGTTCTTCGTTAGCTTCGCTTCCTTCTTTCACGCTTCTCTTTCAATAAAGCTTTGGTATCATTCTTGCAATGACGGTATATTTCTTTCTTCATTTTTTTTACCATCACTCTGGTGCAAAGATGATACGTAATCCAGCCACGCTTTCCTCTTTTTTTCACGGAGGATTGAACCTCCGCATCCCACCAGGTATCTCCTCTCAGTGTTCTACGTCTCTTTGCGCATCCACATGCTACTTTCGCACTGTCCACCATACTTTCTTTCAGAACTTTTCAACATTCGTCTACATCTGAGTCGGAAAGACTCGCGTTCGCAAGTCTTTCACTGACTAGACGTGCAGACGTACTCCTCACACTTTTATCTTCCAATTTTTCACTTCTTATACTTTCATGATCTCCGAAAGGAATACGCACTTGCCAGTGCCTCCACTTCTTGAAAAGGCCCACAAGTCAGCTTATCACCAGATAGTGGTCTGTTTTAAGAGTGGGACCTGTGAAGGCTGTTGTATCCATTAACGACTTTCGGAGTCGTCCATCTATCAAAATCAAATCAATCACACTTTTCTGTTCATTCCGTCTCCATGTGTAAGTGTGAATATCCTTGTGATGGAAGAGCGTGTTCGACACAAGGAGGTTTCTTTCCATACATACGTCTAAAAGTAACTTACCAGCATCGTTCACTCTCTTATCTCTGTATGGACCAAACACAGCCTCATAACTGCTTCGCTTGGTCCCAACCCATCCATTTAGTTCACCACACATAATTATCCGTTCATTCGCTTCGGCCAAATCCAGAACACCCCTCACAGTCTCCCAAAACTTCTCGAGATCAGGGGAGATCACTGAGGATCAGCAGAGCTCACAGGCGCATATGCTGCACCTAAAAACACTCGCGTAATCCCCAGTTTTATCGTCAGAGATCAGAGAAGTCTTGGACCTACTAAATCGTAATCTTTCACACCAGCGGCCAAGCGAGATGAAAGCACGACACATACGCCAGCGCTTGCATGAACGTCTTGGTCCATCCCGGACTACAGGGCCATCATGCCACCGGGCAGATCTTCGGTGTCGCTTCCCTTTCGCTTGGTCTCTGACACACACAAAGCATCTAGGCATCTCACGTTCATTATATCTATCAACTCATTCATCTTATCTTTTAGACAACCTCTCACATTCCATGTGCCTATACGATACTCAGCTCTCCTCGACCCGCCGGAATGGACGTTGCGTGGTGGGTGGCGGCCCCCACCGCCGCATGCCTTAGATTGCCGCATGCCCGCACCGACGGGGGCGGATCGGTGCGCGTCGCCTCCGGGGGACGGCCTAATCCGCGCGTCTGTGCGGTTTGGGTCCTGATTTGCAGTCAACAGTGTTGGACTGACAGGGTCGCGGCGTGCACGCTTCTGGTACCAACCCGCCCGACCGGCCCGATATAATGACTGCCAATCTTGTGTGTGTGACTTAGATGAGAGTCATTAAGCCAAGCCAATCCGCATTTGAGCAGCTGGTGGAGTATGCTGTAAACCCCTTCGGTTGAAGGGAGACCCGTATCCCCGCAGTGGAATGGGTAAGGTTTGATGTCGCATAAGTTGATAAACATTACGACGTGAGTCCGTCTCGTAAATAACTTAATTAAGGTCAAGTTAAGGTTTGGTTTAAGTTTGAATCTAATTTGGACCAAGTTTGGATCAGATTTCGGTAACATGAAGAAAAATAGAACGCTTACAACTAGTTCGTACACCTACTTAGTTAAGCGAAACCTCTGGCGCTGCAGTCCATCGCCCACTGGATTTGTTAATAAACTTGAAATCGTCGTAATAATGTATACATTCACAATACATTGTCTGATTTTCAAAATCTGACAATAAAATAAACAAATTATACAAAAAAGACACAATACAAATCCGAGCGCCGTACGTCAGTTTGCTGAACGGAGCTTCGCCTTTGTTTTCGTTTTATTTATTTGTTTGGAAAGAAATACGCATTCAACCCACCAAGTATTAGGTATCATGTCCACAAAAACACCATAATTCATTTTAGAGTATATTTTAAATAACGTAGCGAGCACTCGTATGTACAAAAAATTACCAATTATTTTTATGACAGTCGTGTTTTTCCGGCGAGTTCCAAAACCACCCGAACGAGAACTTCTTTATTACCCGATTGATGAAAGGGTATTCTTTTCCATGTATATTTTGACAATTAGGTATTTCTATATTCGTCTCGATATCTCAAGTGTCTTGGGACATGTGCCTCCAAAATTTATATTCGATATGGTGAATTTTGGGCAACATTTTGTGAAATTTAAGAATATACAATTTCATATTTTTCGAGTGGAGTGTGAAAATGAAGGGTTTTAAAGCAACTCAAAAAAGTTTTTTTTTATACTACTTCGGGCGACATACAAGCATACGACCCACCTGATGTAAAGCGGCTACCGAAGCCTATTCAGTATCATTCGCGCGATACCTCCTCTGCTGCTTATACAGCAACACTTTGGGGGCATACTAGTGACCTCACTCACGCAGGAACACACCAACTCTCCAGGGAGTTGTTATTTGGCTGCGGTTTTTTGTGAGGTGGTGTGGAGATGGGATGCTTTGAACCGCCCTACCTCTCTTAAAACAACTTACAAAAAATAATTCGTGATGACATATTAACGCTCGGTTCTCTCTGCCTACCCAGCAAGGGATTTGGCGAAAAGTTACAGATAGATATTAATAATGTTACATTGAAATTACTCAGTCACGTTTTACATTTTATGAGCTTTTGGTTTCCCGTTTGTGTGCATTGTGTGTGTTCCGACATGCTATTCAGCTGGAATTTTGAACAAACCTTTGGTTATGAAGACAGTACAATATAATATTATGGTAAAATTAGTGTGGCGGCCACCATAAAACGGCGGATTACCTTTTCTTTTCAACTCCCTCGGCATTGGTATCAAATAAAAGGTTATGACGAGTAAAATACAATTAGCTGTGTTACGTTATTTAAAATCTAATGAAGATGGCGGCCACAAAAAGGAGTATCACCCTGTTTATTCTAACCCCCTCGAGGGTATATTAAAGGAAATATAGGTAGATTTTGACGGGATTATCAATATATACAATACTACTTAAAGATAAAACAAAAAAAAACAATTTGTAAAAAATAAGGAATAAGTTATTTAATACAGTAAACATTACTTAAACATGACTTTGTATACCCTACATAACCAAACTTTTGTGTGTCGGTGTGTGTGTGAATCGTGCACAAACTAAAAATTTGTGTATGTGTGCATCGCTCGTACCAATTGCAGAGCATGTACTTAAAATAGTAGTAATATATAATAAACTAAAAGTTAATAAAACTAAACTTTTTCTTAAAAGAAGCTTTCATTCTAAAAATTCTAACAAGATTTTTTTGAATACTGTGCGCCTCTGGGTCTTACCCTGTAGTACATAGCGGTCGTTAAGAAAGTATTTTACAAAAGTTTTTTAAGAAAGATTTTTTTCACATTAATTAATTAAAAGCTTGTTTTAAAAACATACATTGATTTCGCGACTGTTATACATAATCGCTATCGGGTCTCGTGTGTACAGTAAATCGACCTGTAACTGTAATGTTGTTGTCCGCTGTCTTCAACACCACGTAAATAAGTAAGGAGGCCGCGTCGTTCGCGATCGAGCGGCGACAAGTTTCTTGAGTTTGAATGAACGTTTGCTATACAGCTGACTAGTACCTTCATTCCCTCGTTGGAACCCAACAACCCTTCAGGAGTCTTTCGCTGTGGACTTCTGTGAGGTGTAGTTACTTACTCTTTACTCTTCTTACGCTCTTTCGATGCTCCACGAGCAGATGAGTTTAGCTCAGACTCTAAACATGATAGTGCTTCGCTTAAACGCCAGGTTTTGAAAAGACACGTTTGGACGTAACTAGAATGCATACCAAACCTAGTCTAATGCTATGATGCAAATAGTGCTTAAAATTTCCTTTCGTAGCCCTTTAAAATTTTCCTTAAGAATTTCCTTTCGTAGCCCTTTGTGCTTCCTGGTGATTGTACAATGGTTTTCCGGTGAATAGTTCGCACCTCTCGTCAACGGCGGCTGATTCACGCTTACATTGGAACCGCAATGGTCGTACACTGTGCGGTTTCAGAGAATTTTTGTTCCAACAACTCTGTAGTTATCTTAGTGATCTCAAAAAATATATATATATTACATAGAGATAGTATCACGGGTTGCGCAACAAACTCGTAGTTGATGGTACTTGTGGAATATGTACGCTAAATTAATGCTTAATGCTAATGTACCAGAAGGCTGTTATTGTCGCCCACTCTGTTCCTTCTGCAAATGTGATATGCTTCATGCGCCCAACATTCACTGTTTTGCTGGCGATAGTACAGTGGTTTCACGATATGCCGATCAACTAAATATCTCTTGGAATTACGTCGATGAGAGCGTGTGGGATTTGGCCTAACTTTAGCCATAGAAAGTTCAGTTAAGCTTTTTCACAGATTCATCTGTCCAGGGCACAAAAGTGTGTATTCATAATAAAAGCCCACATTTGTGACAGTTCCCCAATTAGAGACTATTCTTACGAGAGTTAATTCCCCTGACACCCAACGATATCGAGTCATGTTCGATTTGAGTCACGGTCACTTTTAGTGCAAAGCAAACTTTCACGCTTCCAACAAGATTGTTTGTTTATATAACTTTATTGCATTATTTACAATTATAATTACAAGTGTAAGAATTACATGATTTGCATTACATGATTGATGTACTGATCAGAGCACGGTCATTTTTGTGCTCCACCTGTGATGAAACCTTAGCCAGCTACGAGAGGGACAGGACCCATAGGCTACGGCTGTCTCACACCACGAGTTCAATGATTCGTCCAATCTAGTCTCGGCCGTATATATATATGAACTTGGTTGAATATTACAAGTAGTTGGGTTTTGAATGATCGTGTAGTTTATTTTATTTATTTGAACTCAAAGTATTAAAGCGTTGGTTTGAAAGCATTAGGAGCGGTCCAGAACAATTGTATAGTTAGAGCGATTGGAGAAATCATTAACAAAACCAAATTAATCAAAACCATCTTAGAAATCGTCCCATCAACTGTAGACATTTATTGCTTACAATAAGACGCGCACATCCCGAGTGACTGTTATAAACATATTTATTGCCTTTCGCAACAGAACATTCATTTTAAAATTACATCTTGTACGGCACTATTTTTGGACATGCAATAAAAACCTTATGAAACCCCCAAACAATATTTACCATCATCTTTCACCATTTTAAGCTTTTAGCATGCAACTTATGTCACTATTTATATATCCCATCTAACACAAGCTTACATTCAAACACGCCATGCTTTTCTTTTTCATGCTAAACGGATTAGTATAGACTACCCGATACAGTCAATTGAATCTCTGAACATGATAAGCATAAACAAAGAACAGCCCTTCGACGCACACCAAGATCAAACAACAATCGCTATAAAGTTTATAGGTAAGTTCTATAGACATAGGCTCCAGTTACTGATGTATCATTACACACCATCACCTTCAACTGTATGGACTGACCGCATTGAACAATGTCATATCTCTGTGCTGATATATATGGAATTGTGGTGGATTCTGTCTATCCATTGTCAGGAGGCAGAGCTGACTCGTCGGCCAGGGAGTCATTCATTGCGACGTTGCGATAGGTCTCAACAGCTTCAAGTAAACTCGGAATCCTGAACAGGGTGCACCGGTTCTTCACGCCGGACCAGCTTTGTCTACTTTATAAGACTCAAGTTGGGGCCTGTATAGAGTATTGCCCGCATCTCTGGGACTTCTGCATAATATCTTCTCGAGGCTCTCGATATGTTGCAGCGACGGGCTATCCGCATAATCAATGACGAAGAGATCACCAAAAACCTAGAACTTCTACAACTTCGTAGGGTCATTAGCTCGCTAAGCGTATTTTACCGCCTTTACCATGGTGAATGCTCTAAAAAACTGTTTTCACTTATCCCACCCCCTTCCTTCCGTCATAGAACCATACGTGCAGGCTTGCGATGTCAATATTTAACTGTCGAGAACATTTCTTCGCGTACTAAAAAGTTCAGCAACTCCTACCTCTGTCGTACTATTAAAAAAAGGAACACCTCGCCTGCACATGTATTTCCTCCTTCCTACAACATGGGATCCTGCGAGCGAAGCCTGAAGGAGCACCTTGGGGCATGGAAGCGTCAACTGACAGGACTCTGTAGTCTTTTGTCAGTTGCCATTGTGATTTGAGCTTCGCGTCGTTCATCAGGCGAAGCGGGGTAACTATGATATGATAAGATAAATATAATCATTTATTTACCATTAGGTCCTTACGGGCACTGAGACACGTCTTACAGTTTTTAAATTAGACTATATTGTATCTTATTATTTTTTTATAGTTTTAATCTCTCTTTTTAATCTACCAGCATTGCGAAAATGACCATTGGCGAAGAAGAAATGCCAAAAGAAACTTACCAATATGGGTCTTTATTTTTCATCATCTATATATATTAGAATTTATATATATCAATATATAGGCAATTTGGAGTCTATTGTAATTCCAGAAATACAGTACCATTCATAAATTCTAGTATATTATTCAACCAGAACTTCTGTATTGGCAGAAGGCACATTCGGTAGACTAAATTTTATACATTTGGATTTAGTTGAGTTTAATAAAAGATTATTACAGGTGAACCAATTTAGAGTGGCAGATGGAACACTATTTATCTTGTCAATATTTTCGCACCGACGAGTAACATTAAAAATTAAAGAAGTATCATCAGCAAACAGTAATTCATCCGCAATTTCCAGTACCATGTAGGGCAGATCATTCACGTATACTGAAAATAAAAAGGGGCCTTATATAGAGCCCAGGGCCCAATATTAACATTGCTGCCTTTATACTCGTATTTGACCCCATTTTGTTCACATATTGGGTTACAAAACTAACTTATGGACGCAATTTGGAACTGTTTTTGTAGCATTAAAATAAGTCATTCAACGTAATTTACATCTATAAAGATAGAGATACATCTTATATATATAAACAGTTAGTTAGTAAATCGCGTCTATAAATTAGTTTTGTAACCCAATCTGTGGTAAACAGAAAGTAATGTTTTAGAGTTCCGGCCAAGAAAATAAAGGTTATTTTATGAGGGCGGGCCCTCCGGCGCGCCCTGATCGATGCGACCCGGTCGTCTTGCACCTCTCGCCGCGACCACTAGCCACGACGTACTCTTATTCCATCAATTGGCTAACAAAAATAAAACATATATTTGGGACATTGGACTCATAAAACATTTATGAGAAAATTATTCAATGGAAAATAAGTATTTTAATATTTTTTTATCTTTTCCACGTATTCTCTGGTTTCAGGTGAAAAGAGCGAGCGGAAAGGCACTTATATTTTCATTTCAAAACTAAGCTAATTAACATGATAACATTTAAGATCTTATATAATAAATAAATCTTATGTAAGTAGTATAACATTGTTGCTTTCTGAGTAGAGACCCTTGGTCCGTGGGGTCCAAGCGCGCAGTCGCTTTTTCAAGAACTAACGAGACGTCTGCCATGCAATTCTCTAAGCGACTCGTAATGGCTGTGTGCGTCGCTGTGATCACAGATGTCACAGCTTTGACATCGTCTACTGCGATCACGGCTAAATTATTTGGTATTCTATAAGGCTGTAAGCGTACGCGAGGCTGTTTGCCTTGTAGAATTCCAATTCCAAACGCAGCCTTGCGGCGCTAGTGTCGCACAACCATGAAAAGCGACACCAAAGAATTGCAATTTTGTGTTCAAGGCTGTGACAGCCGATGTTTCCGAGGATGAAAGGACGTTTGCTCTTACAGAATTGCATGGCAGATGGACGTCACTGGCGACCAAAGAGCTGGTAGCTTTCTCGCTCAGCGTATTAGTATTGCCATTCAGCGCGGGAATGTTGCCAGCATCGTCGGTACAATGCCGCGGGGACACACTTTTTAGATATACTTTAGGTTATTATTATTATTTTAGATTTATTAAATTTTAGATCTTAATTGTTTTTACAAAATGTTATTGTTACTTATTTCTCCGTGATCATTTCGAAAGTAACAATATTGCTACTTTCGAAATGTATTTGTCTGTTCGTCAATTACAATAATTTTATGTGAATTGAATAGTACCGTAGTAGCAACTTTATTTAGTACTAGCTGTGCCTGCGACTTGATCCGCCCGCGCGGAATAGTTATGTTTATTATTTATTTATATTAATAAAAATAAATAAAAATTCTAAAATAAAAGTAGTCTAAGTTACTCCTTATTACATCAGCTATCTGCCAGTGAAAGTCCCGTCAAAATCGGTTCAGCCATTTCAGACATTAGCCGGAACAAACAGACAGACAGACAGACAAAAATTGTAAAAAAGTATTTTGGTATACGTACCGTGTATACATATATTTGCATTTAATAAAAAGCGGTTATTTTAATATCAGAAACTGACACTCCAATTTTATTTATGTGCATAGATGTAATAGGTTTTTTACAAAGAGTACTTTTCCTGTGCCTTATATAGTAAATATCTTGAATTGGGTAAATAGATCACGTCTTGATATGGATAACCTCTAAACTATCAAACACAGAACAATATGGCCGGCCGCGATAAGCTCGGCGTAACGACGCACTTCCAGTGCGAGCTGCTCCCGCCTCGGCCGGGTTCTATATAACTTGTACTGATTGTATGTACTATTCAACATCTGAGCACGAACTTGTTTCTTATTCATAATTCTTTTCTTAATTCTGCAGTATCACGGAACCTGGTGTAAAGCAGTTACCGTAGCCTATTAACGCTTGTAATATATTAAATAATACACGTGTGATGCCTCCTCTGCTGCTTACACAGCAACTCCTTAGGAACTTACTCACTCGCAGGAATACAACAATCCTCTATAAAGTTTTTATTTGGCTGCGGTTTTCTGTGAGGTGGCGGTGGTGCTTTGATGCGCGCTTAAAATATCCAGACCAAGACAAACAGACATGTTCAGGCACAAAAATGTTTGTCTTGTGTGGAAATCAAACCCACCAGTGTTGGTGTCAAAGTCGCGTCATTCACGACTGAGCCACCGAGCTCGTCCAATCTCTGAGAATACCCGCAGCCTCACCGCTGGTGAGGATAAATTGATGCTGTCTGATATTTTTGAAGCAGCGAGACTGTACAGGGGAAAGAAAAGCTATTGTAAAGCCAGTTGAAGAATATACCGTATGTATTATTTATTTCAGTAAATTAACTCTAGATAAATATACATAAATAGTTTGTAATACTACATATAAATAGATATCGTAGCGGTAATTTATATAACGGTATCATACAGTATTGTTACACATTTTTCGTCACAAAAACACAAGCTAATGTACAGAGCTTTCAAGAGCGGCCGACTCCAAGATCAGCTGTTTGACGAACAAAACTTGTGTAATTAATTAATGTTTAAATATTTAATTAACGTACAAATTACCCTCGCGCTGCAGCGAGATGTCCTCGCCCCGCTAACTCACCACACTACCTGCAGCTTCACATTTTTCTCAATTAATTACTGAAACTTTTCAGCTACTTTGTTAAAGTTTTTGCTGTAACACTCTGCTGGGAACCACTTTTTTTTTGTTTTACAGACCATTGAGCTATATTAGTAAAGTTTGTAAGCCCTGATTTACCGACTTTTGTGTCAAAATTGAATTTTATTTGATTCATTGCAATCGGCAGGCACTCACTCCGTCGCTCCTTCGTTGAGTCTGTGATTAATGATTATTCTCATTTATGAAAAATGTGAAATGTAATCATTATTTTGTCAGCCGTATTTGAGTTTAATTGAAGTTGTCGCAACTAACGGCTCACGCCAGTCAACGCCACGTCGGTCGTATTCAGCGGTCAAAAAACGATGTAACGTAACCTCATACAACTGAAAAACTTAAACGCCGTTTAATCGAAACTTAACTATCATGTGTTTCTAAGAGAGGTAGGGCACATCAAAGCAGCCCGTCTGGGGAAGTACCTGCACCTCACAGAAAATCGCAGCCAAATAACAACTCCCTAGAGGGTTGTTGTGTTCCTGCGTGGGAGTGAGGTCACCAGTAAGCTCCAAAGGAGTAGCTGTGTAAGCAGCAGAGGAGGCATCACGCGAGTGTTAATTAATATATCGCAAGCGTTAATAGGCTACGGTACCCGCTTTACATCCGGTGGGCCGTATGCTTGTATGCCTTCCAACGTTGTATATAAAAAAAAATGTTCTGAATTAGAGAATTAATAATTATTACTGATCTCCTAGTGGCAATTATTTGCAATTTCAGCATGTAATGTAGGTATTTTAAGAAAAAAAATTAAAAGCACAAAAGAACACTTTGGGAACTCGGTGGCTCAGTCATGAATGACGCGATTTTGACTCCAACTCTCATGGGTTCGATTTCCGCACAAGGCAAACATTTGTGTGCATGAACATGTCTGTTTGTCTTGGACTGAATGTTTTAAGTGAGGTAGGGCACATCAAAGCCCGTGTTGGTTAGTACCTCCACCTCACAGAGAACTGCAGCAAGAAAAGAGACCTTTTGAGATGGGCAAGTTTCTATCGGCATATCTTCTTAGCCAATGGTCATTTTCGGAACGTTAGCAGAATAAAAAAGTAACATAAGATAATTGAAAAGGAGAAAATAAGATTATATTAAAAAAAAACGTAATCTAAGTACGCGTGAGTGCCAAATGGTAAACAGATAATTTTTATCTTTTTTTTTGCGTTAAATTTAAGGAGAGTTGCTAAATAAGGCAATTTATTAAAGGTTTTTATTAACTTTTCGACCTGACTTGAAACGATATCTCTTTGAAATTAACATATTATACTAAGTAAAAATATTATATTATTTTTGTGTGATTCGACAACTTAGTCGTTTACTTAATTTGTTAAAATAAATTTGGGCAAAGAAAATGATTGCGACAATTAAAATCTTGGCAAAACAAATTTACAGAAATATACAGTTAACAAAAATGGTCATAAATATTTATTCAAGAGAGGTCCTCCCCCTCACAGAAAATCGCAGCCCCATAACAATCCCTGGACGGTTATTGTGTTCCTGCGAGTGAGCGGAGTCAGGGGGCTCCTAAGGACTTGCTGTGTTAGCAGCAGGCACGGCATTGATTCTTCCTGTACTGCGAGAGTCCCTGGTCTTCGGTAATCAATTTACATCAGGTGGGTCGTACACTCGTATGCTTCCCGACTGATATAAACTCTGTTTCCATCGATAAATTACTCAACGTGATAGAGTCACTCCCACGACTGGAAAGAATTACATAAATCACTATTGATTGGCTCGTGTATGTGTGTCAGGTCAGGGAGGGCTCGGGAGGGCTCGGGAGGGCTCCTCTCAATATTCGATGACATTCTCGGAGGGTCGCATATCATTAGTTGTAACCTTTACAAATAGGGATTAAGCGAATGAGGTTGCATTATATATGCCAGTAACTTGCACTGTAACCTATAACATTGGAAAGAGAACTAAAGTTCATACGAGTATGATAGTAATAGTGAAAATAAATAACGGATCAGTGGCGTAATAGTGGATAAGTGAGAAATGTACACTTATTTATTTATAGAGTGAAGATACAAAATCCTGGTGGCTCCGCGTTCGAGCCCCGGCGGGTGCCTGCTCGGTTTTTACAATTTACTTGCGTTCGGCTACCACTCGCTCCCGGCGAGGGACACCGTGAGGAAACCTGCACATGCAGGGTGTATAATCATGATTCATTGTCTTGTCTGGTTCCCCGTTAAGGGTGACGGAGGTCAGATGGCAGTCGCTCTAATGTAATAACTGGACTCGCCACATCTTGGATCATGATCACAGCGAACCCCGGGCTCTGCAGTGGATGCAACCGGGACTTACCGCTTGATGAGTGAGTGAAGATTCAATATCCTTCTAATTACAGAGATTCTGTCTGTATTGTTTGGCTTCATGTGAGTTTGGGGAAGGTATTTCATTGAAGTCTTCTTTTTAGTATTATCTCGTTTTCTAATCCATTGCCATAGATGGGGACGGCCTGAGAATGTGGTGAAGATACTGATTTTAACAGGGAGCGACTGCCGTCAGACTTTCGCCATACGAGGAAATCAGACCATCTTAGGTAAGGTCACACGTCTTTCGAAATATTATTTCTTCAACGTGGAGTCTTCTTCGCCGCCGAGCAATCTATAATTACAAATATGTACATAAATCCGAATTTAGTTGTACATGTCAAGATTCAAACCAGGGACAGCGGGTCAATAAGCCGGTATTTTATCGCTACTCGTACTTTAACATCTTTGTCACTTTTACAAAGAGGGAAGGATTCAAGGGCTTAATACCGTGTGTAAGCTTAGGGTTGTTGATAATTCTCAGAGCTCGTCTCTGAACCGAACTATAAAGTCGTTATTGATATGGAGGCGTTCCCGCCCAAAGGTGACTGCAATATTCAGAGTGCGGTCTGATTTGAGACTTGTATACTCGTACATTATGTATCACAAAACAACGTATTTCAAAATCGTAACTTCCTGACTGACGTTAAAAGTTTCTAAAACACTTCCTCTGAACAAAATAATGCGATGTCTTGAGAAGCTACTCCCAGGCACTCGAATTAATTTTATTGAATAACCCGATTAACTTTAATGAACACAATTTGTCTTTCAGAGCCGCCGCCCGCCGCCCGCCGGCCGCCGCCCGCCGCCCGCCGCCCGCCGCCTGCGTGTCGAGTGCCGGACTCACGGAGTGCCGCAGCGAGAGACTTAACTCTTGAGCTAATCTCGTTACTCGTCTCAATTCAATTAATTCTCTTTTTAATCCAACGTCGCGAGCACGCAAGCACGCGGTCTGATCTTATGTATACGCTTGCAATACGTGAAGTATCAGGATCAATTGCCGACCCCGCCGATATATATCAACTCCGTAGGAGCTCAATTTTAACGTCACTAACTCGCAGTAATACAAGAATCCCCCAATGGAATAAAAAATAAAAATAAAGGAATAAAAAATAATAAATAAATAATGTGTATTTTCATACATATTTTTAATTAATTTATTATTATTAAAATATTTACCGGGAGCACATGATCGCTTACAACCCATAATGTATCTCTCGCGCGATGATTACTGCCGCTAACACATCAACTTCTTAAAAGCTTACCGGTAAAGTCACCTCCTCGCAGGAACACATTAACCCTTCCAGTTGTCTTTTGGCCTGCACGTTGTGCAGACTGCTAATTGACAAACAAGCCTAGTGAAGAAGTGGAGAAGAACTCAACAAAACTATTAGTAGTAGGAGGGAAGTATCCCCACTCCACAGAAGTTGGCGGCTACATAACAACTCCTCGAAAGGTTGTTGTGCACCTGCTAGTGGGCGATGATAGCAGTGGGCGTAGCAAAATGAATGCGATACCTTCCAATGCAGCTTTTTCTACACATCGCCGGGTTCCAGTATTCGGTAAAATGGTTGTGATATTAACCTCACTCGCACGAACACAACAACCCTTCAGGATTTATAAACAGTCGCACTTGTATTAGTTGAGTCGTGCGCTCCCTTCACTCTCGACGTCATATACATAACATCTCATGTAATGGCGTCGTATATAAAAATGCCGAATGGAATATCTTCCGCGGTGATCACAATTAACGTAGTTAAATAATGAGCTTTTAAGTACGCGTCGCTATAATGTAAATGTCCAAAGTTTCCTCTTCCTCTTAGAAAATTAGCATAAATGAGGTCGGGTGAACACACCCGCCGTGTCATCACTTAAGAGAAATAGGACTCGAAGATATTTGCAGCAGTAGGTTAGTGAATAAAGAACCAGCCTATAATGCGATCGGTCCCCGGTTCAAATTCTAGTGTGGGCAAGTACCACTGAATACGTGTTTTTCGAAACGTACTCACTCGCTCGGCGGTGAAGGAAAACACCGTTAGGAAACCCGCACGACCGAGAAATTATATTTGGAAAGACGTGTGACCTCACCTGAGAAAGATCTGGTTTTCCCTCAGGGTTGTGGAGCTCTGCCGGCGGTCGCTCCATGTCATAATCAGTATTTACGCCAAATCCTTAGGCTTAGGTAGCGGTCCCAGCCAATGGCAACACAATAGGAAATGAGATAATATTACAAAGAAGAAGAATCGAGTTTTTTTTATATACTACATCGGGAGGCATGCAAGCATACGGCACACCTGATGTAAAGCGGGTACCGTAGCCTATTAACGCTTGTAATATATTAAGTATCACTCGTGCGATGCCTCCTCTGCTGCTTACACAGCTGCAACTCCTTGAGAGCATACTGGTGACCTCACTCTCATGCAGGAACACAGCAACCCTTTCGGGAGTTGTTATTTGGCTGCGGCTTTCTGTGAGATGGAGGTACTTCCCCATACGGACTGCTTAGATGCGCCCTACCTCTCTTAAGTGCAACAATTTTTCCTTGTTGATTACTTAGCTTCATTAAAAAATGAAAATTACGTTGTTATTTTTCCTGTCAAGACGGCTGTCACAGTTTAATTTTTAATGCCTCGTAAATTGTTCAAATTTTTATATTAAAATTGTAAATTGTTTCTGCGAGACGGCGTTTTTAAGAAATTTTTAAACTCACAATGCGGAAAAGAAAACTTATAATATCAGGGTGTGGCAGAGAAGCATGAAAGTAGAATAAATGTGAGCGTTGCAAAATTTGTAGCATGTCGCTTGCTGACCGTGTTCCCAACGGTAATGCAAGAAAAATAGTGGAAAAACAGTGTCGGTGTTAGGAATAGGTTGCTTCGTCCCCAGTTGGTTCGGACATGTAAAAGGAATGTAGTGTGAACGATTCATGAAATAGTTATACAATGCGAAATTGGAAGGATGTAGGCGCCGAGGAAGACCAACCAACACCAACAAAAAGATCAAGACCACCTTCTGATAAAACAAGACCACGACGAAATTGGTCTTGTTTTATCAGAAGGTGAGAGTCTTTGGAAGTGGACAGTATGTGTGAAAAGATCTATGAATATTAATAAAGCCAGTGAGGTGTCAGAGTGATTGACATTTGATAAATCAAAATTTGTTAATGATACTGTGTTTCATGGAATTCCTGTAGATTCCGGTTGCAGTGGGACCCTTACGTAAACAAACTTGACAGTAAGCTCAGCTCCACCGCATATGCAGTAAGGGTGGTCAGACAATGGACGGATGCTACTTCTACTGCTACTATCCACTTAATCTAAGCTGCTTTCACAGTATTTTGTCGTACTGTTCTGTAGAAAAGCGCTTTTTTTTATACCACTAAGGTGGCAAACAAACACACGGCCTGCCTGATGTTAAACAGTCACCGTAGCCTATGGACATTTGCAACACCAGAGGCGTCACTTATGCGTTGCCGACCCTCTAAAAACCTCTTCACGCATTTCTTGAAGAACTCCATGCTGTAGTCCCTTGGAAAAGCCTCGGCTGGGAGCTCATTCCACAGCTTGAGTGTTCTCGGAAGAAAACTCCTCTGGAACCGCACCGTACGCGACCATTGCGGTTCAAGCGTGTGAGGGTGAGCTCCCCGCCGTCGGCGAGCGGTGCGGTTATAAAAAGTAACTGTCGGCATCATTTCGAACAACTCTTCAGAATACAACCCGTTGTACAATCGGTAGAACACACACAAAGAGGCAAAGTCTCTCCTTAAACTTAAGGGTTCAATACCGTGTGTAAGCTTAGGATTGTCGACAATTCTCACAGCTCGTCTTTGAATCGAATCACACGGTCCAAGCTGGTATCCAGGTGCTCCCGCCCAAAGGTGACTGCAGTACTCCAAGTACGGTCTGACTTGAGACTTATATAACATAAGTCTTTGCCTCGCACTGAAGTACTGCTTAGCCCTGTTGAGCACACCAAGTTTGTTATAAAAAAAAATGTTTTACAAATGAGAGACATCTTTAATCGTATTTATAACATTGGCTCTAGGGAGTCTCTCCGGAGATTGTTCAAAGAAATAAATATCCTCTCTGTTACCTCTCCAGGGTATTTATGAACATAACATATGCTTATAAAATTAAGCGAAATTATTTGCAAAATTCAGTGAAAACCTTAGAAGCAGTAATAAGTTGCGGCGAATGGCAGTAGACGGCCTGTTAAGATGATAAATATATTGTTGTAAATGGTATTCGATTATATAATGAATTGCCTGAAACAGTTCTGTCCTAACCTGACAATATGTTCAAAAGGGCATCACGCTAGCAGAACTGTGAAGCTAACTCAGACTGGATTTACGATGCATGACGCGCGTCCCGCCACGTGACCTGAACCTGCCGTCGACCGCCGGAGTCGCTCCGGGGCTCAGGACGAATGTACTTCTATTTAATTAATATGTTTGTATGGTGAAACTCGATAAAGACACAGCTCAGTATCTGAACAAATAAATTATTAAAATGTACAGACAAAAATATCGTATAACAAATATGTTTAGTAGCGCGGACTTCCTGTTTCCTTCTCGCCCGAAGAGTGTGGGCGAGCGGTTTGCCCGAGTTTGTATCGTAAATCGAAATCTATATTTCATGTTCCTACTTTGTTTTATTACAATCAGCTATGTACTGGCCATTGGATGACCTTTTAAAATATTCTCTTTTGAGAGAATTGTTTATTTATAGATACATTAAAGAAGCCTATTTGAAAGTCTATTTGAACGAGGCAGAAATGAAACAAATAGAAACGAAGATGTGAAAGAGGATTTTAACTATGAAAATGAAATTAGCATGAGAGAGATAATGAATGCAATAAAAATAATGAAAATGGGTAAATCTGGAGGATATCTGCCGAAATTCTCAAAGCGGGTCGAGGAATCATAGCAGGCCTGCTGTACCTTTTATTCAACATGTGCTGGCGTTCGAGCCGTGTACCAGTCGACTGGGTTAAGGCCGTGATTGTGCCGCTGTACAAAGGTAAAGCTTCACAGCAGGAATGCAAGAATTATCGTGGTATAAGTCTACTGAGTGTAGTGGGCAAATTGTATCCAAAGGTTCTGATTGAAAGAGTGATGTCTGTAACGGAATCGAAAAATTGGGATGTGCAAGCGAGGTTTCGAAAGGGGAGGGATGTGTGGATTTTAAGGTGTATAATGGTTTCTCCGTTATACACCTTAAGGAAAAGACTTAGCAAAACACAAAAAGGGTTTCTGTGCGTTCATTGACTTGGAAAAGGCTTATGACAGAGTGGCGAGGGATGAACTATGGACTACACTCTTCATGTATGAGGTGGATAGTATTTTGATACGGGTACTCGAGTCCTTGTATAAAGATTCGAGTGTCTGTGTCAGGGTAAATGGGGTCTGTACAGACTGGTTCAGCATCGAATGTGGTGGTAGAGCTGTGTCGCATCCCCTCGGCTGTTCAACTTATTCATGGACAGTTGTTGGACAGACTTGAAAGAGTATGACTGTGGAATAAAAATGAATGAGTCAATATTTAAAACCCTGTTGTACGCCGATGATCAGGTTCTCCTTGCATCTTCGGCGGAAGAATTACAATAAATGTTACTGTAAAGAATGAGGCCTTTAAAAGGAAAGGTATGAAAATAAACGTAATGAAGACGAAAGCGATGGTGTTTGAAAGAAATGAAAGTGTTGCAGATTGGTAGATAATGATCGAAGCTGAAAAAGTGGAACAAGTGAATTTGTGTATCTGGGTTCTATGTTTACGAGAGATGGAAAATTTGAGAGCGTATTGACAGAAGAGTGAAAGCAGGAAACAGTATCATTGGTGCGTTGTACTCCGTGGTAACAAGCGATAACATATCGAGCAAAGCTCGCCTTGCTATCGTTCAGGATGTATTAACGCCAACATTGATATATGGTTGTGAAATATAGGTATGGCAGATAAGCATGAAAGCAGGGTGAACGCCGTAGAAATGAGAGCGCTAAGGAGTATGTGTGGAGTGAGAATGGCTGATAGAATAAAAAATAGCACGATACGAGAACAATGTGGAATGAAAGTTGATGTTGTGAAAATGAAAGTTTGGTCATTTAGAAAGAATGAATGATAATAGAGTTACGAAAGAGTGTATCAAGCAAGAGTGATGGTGAATGTATATCGTCAATGTATATATACATATATATATTTATGAATACAATGATGATGTCTGGAGGGGCCGCCCTAGACGCACACGTATAGATCAAATTGGTGATGTGTTGAAAAAGGGCCAGATCAAACGTACACAAAACCGAAGAGCATGCATGAAAAGGTTGATGAGTGTGGAAGAAGCGAAAGTAGAAGAATGTTTGGATCGGTGCATCTGACGTTCCATAGTTTCTGCCTACCCCAATGGGAGACAGGCGGAATGATATGTATGTATCTATTAAAATAAATATTAATGGAGTTTTATTTACAACTAAAGACAAACAAACGTATCGCCGGACGGTAAGTTGTTAACGCAAGGAGCATCACAACAGACTGTGTGTTTATTTAGCGCTCAAAGTAGAATACAGAATGTTTTTTCATCTTTTTTTTTTTTTTTTTATATTGGCTCAGCATAGTGGCTCCTCTTCGCCTGTTGGTAAGCGAAAAGGGGAGCCCAAATTGCAGCGGCAACTGACAAAGGACTACGGTGTCCTGTCAGTTGACGCTACCATGCTGGCCCGCAAGGTGCTTCTTCACGCTTCGTTTGAAGGATCCCATGTTGTAGGAAGGAGGAAACACATGTGCAGGCAAGGCGTTCCACTTTTTAATAGTTCGACAGAGATAGGAGTTGCCGAACTTTTTAGTACGAGAACAAATGTCCTCAACAGTGGAATGATGACATCGCAAGCCTGCACGTGTGGTTCTATGACGGAAGGGAGAGGGTGGGATAAGGGAAAATAGTTCTTCAGAGCACTCACCATGGTACAGGCGGTAAAATGTACTTAGGGAGCCTATGTACCTACGAAGTTGCAGAGGTTCTAGGTATTTTGTGACCTCTTCGTCGTCGATTATGCGGATAGCCCGTCGCTGCAACTTATCGAGAGCCTCGAGAAGATACTGTGCGGAGCCGTCCCAGAGATGCGAGCAATACTCCACGCAGGCCCGAACTTGAGTCTTATAAAGAAGACAAAGTTGGTCCGGCGTGAAGAACCGGCGCACCCTGTTCAGGACTCCGAGTTTCTTTGAAGCTGTTAAAATGAGGCTCTCGATGTAATTTCGTTGGTTTAGGTCGCAACGAATATCCATGCCTAGCATATTCAGGCTATCGCGCATATTGAGGGTAGCGCCCTGAAGACTGGGAGTGGGATGAAATGGGGACATTTTTGTTGTGAACGCGCACACCTGAGTTTTCTTGGCATTGAACTCAACCAGGTTATTGGAACCCCATTTACTAACGAGGTCCAAAACCCGATTAAGCTCAACGACAAGACTCTCACGCCTCTCACCGATTTCTACCCGACCAGCACTAGGCCGCTCGAAATATCGCCCATGGACCGTACTGTCATCTGCATAGCAATGAATATTACCAAGTGGCAGCATATCATTGATATGCAGAAGAAAGAGGGTGGGCGATAGGACGGAGCCCTGTGGGACACCGGCATTCACTGACATGAACCGCGAAGCGCGTTCATCTGCAAGGACGCGGATTCTACGCTCATGCAGGAAGCCAGCAATCCACTTACAAAGCTGGAGGGGCAGACCGTATGCCGGAAGTTTGGAGAGAAGTGCTTTATGCCAAACCCGATCAAATGCCTTGGCGATATCTAGGCTGACTGCCATAGATTCACCATGTTTATCAATTGCCTCCCCCCAGAGGTGCGTCACATACGCTAGAAGATCACCCGTCGATCGTTTCGGTCTAAAGCCATATTGACGATCTAATTTTATTGTATTGTATTATACTATCATCTTCATCGTCCATACGAGCGCTTGCCGACAATACTTCCATCCGCCGTCTGTCCTCACTACATTTTAAGATTCTCTACGATTCCTTCCTTCCTCTGCTTCAACATTCATATTTTAACAAACAATTCCTAATACAATTTGCATTCTACTCATCATAACCAATTGTTCTTTTCCATAATTATATATATTCCTATGGAGACTTGTGATCGAGTGGTTAGCAACGGCCACATTAAGTAACCAAAATTTTAATTATTGCTTATTGTGGCCACTTAGAGCAATAGTCAAAGTTATGACTAATTGTACATAAATAATGAATACAGAATATGTTTCAAAAAAACATAAAATGTTTCTTCAGTGGCTGTATTGAGCGTTTTTCCGGAATTGGTCCGCGTTTTTAATAAAAAAAAAATAAGGGCGCCACTTACCTTTATGCCCCTCCTCTTAACACCGAGGCTCGTGAATTGAATTCCTCCACGAGACGAACGATTGTGTCGTGTCCGTTTGTCTTGGTTATGGTAAGTTTTACAAGAATTGAATTGGTTATTTGTGCATTGTATAGCTAACTACAAACGAGAGGTTATGTAAAATCTAAAAGAGGTTGGGCGCATTACATCAGATCAACTGAGAAAGTACCTCCATGTCATAGAAAATCGCAGTCAAATTATACTTCCCTGGAGGGTAATCGTGTGTGAGCGATTGAGGTTACCACTTAGCTTCCTGATACTTTCTGTATTGCGAGCGTTCATAGGCTACGGTAACCATTTTGCATCGGATGGACCGTATGCATAATGACGACATCATAAAAAAAATAGAAATTCAGAGACATGACATAACTTTCATTTTGGCGAATAAAAGTGTATGAGCATATATATATATATATATATATATATATATATATGTAGTCTTGCCAGTTATCAAGACCAGACCAGTTATCAATAAAAGCATGCACTCTTTCCATGGGAAAATTCTGATGAAGTCCGAAACGTTCGTTTCCAACCAAGACTGCGTAGACCGAGCTTTATGACCCGGCGCCGAGTCTTGCTGGAAGGACCATTCTTGGTTATTGAACATGGTGTTGTTAAGAGGCTTCACTACCTTCTCAAGAATGATATCTTGATACACTTGTGCCGATGTTTCGATACCTTTTTCACAAAAGTATGGCTCAGTCACTCCTTCATAGCTAATACCCCACCAAACCATCACTGAAGTCGGATAGTGCCCACATTGCACTCTGTCGACTAATTGGGAAGCTTCCTTAGAGCTTTGAGCATGAATACGGTCATTTTGTTTGTTAAAATGTTGCTCAATTGTAAAAATATTCTCATCCGTAAACAAAATTTTTCTGTGACCTCCCTTTGCGTACCGCTTCTGTAGTTATTTCGATTTTACCACCCTATTCATTTTTAAATTATCAGTTAAGAAACGACCAGTACGCCTCTTATAGGCTGCAAGTCCTAAGTCATCTTTTAAAATACGCTACATGGTTCTAGGTGCTATTTTCATCTCCCGACATAAAATCTTTTGCTTTCGGACAGGATTTCTTCGGATTCTTTCCCTTACTGCTTTGACTACCTTTTTCGTACGAACACTACGTGGACGGCCAGATCTTTTTCTGTCACAAACAGACGAGGTCTCATTGTACCTATTAATAGCCCGGTACACAAACATTTTACTAATACCAAGCGTATGGAGAGTTTTAAAAATTGCATTTGGCTCCATACCTACTTTGTGTAATGCAATCACAGCGATTCGGTTCTCTTTATCACCCCACTTCATTTTAATATCGCAAAATATTGTACAATGTATTGGCGCGAAAATGAGAAAGATCAATGAAAAATCATATAAAAATGACAGATTCCAAATTCAAATGTAATAGTTTGTTTATTTTTAATTGTAACAGTATTTATGGCCAGACTAAGTATGTATATACATATATATAATCCTCAAAGTCGTGTTTCGCCATTCAATTTCGATCCATTAATTACTACACCAGACATGAATACACGCGGCGGGATGAAATAATCACTCAAGTATTCTATTCACAAATATCACCAAATTATGATATCAAAATGATTTATTTTGTCCATAAAGAACCTGTGGAGAGCCAATGACACGATTTTACATAGTAACTTAATTCACCGCTACGGGGCGGAGGTAGCATCGCGTAGCAACAACATCGCTGCACTTATCGGCTTATTGATTAAAATATTCCCCCATTGGTCGGTAGAAACGTTAACCTGACATTTAGATGCTAAAGCACAACATTTCTGTGAGCGCAGGATGCCTCTTCATGTGCAGTCGAGTGGTTTCTTGTTTTGTGTTTAAGAGGGGGCATAAAGCTAAGTGGCGCCTTCATTTTGTTTTTATTAATAACTCTGAATTTAACAATTCCATAAAACGCTCTACAATACAGGCACTTAAGAATCATATTTTTGTTTTTTTTTAAACATATCTTGTATTTATTATCTATGTACAAATAACCATAATTTTAATTATTGCTTATTGTGGCCACTTATAGCAATAATCAAATTATGACATGAATAATAAAAACAGAATATGTGTCAAAAAACATAAATATGTTTCTTCTGTGCCTGTATTGTGCGTTTTTTGGAATTGGTCTTAAATTGCGCGTTATTAATAAAAACAAAATAAGGGCGCCACTTAGCTTTATGCCCCCTCTTAAGTCCCAGCTAAAGATGTACAAACTTGCCGCAGCACTCCGCAGCATTCCCAGTCCTGCTGAATTACTATAATTAACCGCTCAATAGATGGCGCTGTTGATTTAATCACGTCTGTATACTTATCCAGTCATTGTACTTACATTGTAACTAACCTATTATTTCGAACCATTGAATTTTTTTAGAGCAGACTTTAAAAAGTATTCTTATTTAGAATTGAAGTGTGGGTATTATTACGCCATTGTGGTAGACACGAGCATTATCTATCTCTAAATACTTTCACGAACTCCTTGCTAATCCCTCAGTATCAGACGGAGGTGTACAATGTGTGATCACGGTCAGATTACTACCGGAATCCGGGCGGAGCGTTACTCCGGCGGACTCATAAGTTATTCATTTGGTAAATGGATTCCAGCGGGCACGGCCGTAAACAAGTCATCTCGCCTGGATTTACAATGTGAAGGGAAAGAAACATTAGCTTCCCTTTTTTGAGTTCATCAACAATAGTACAGTTGTTCAAGGACATTTGAACGCCCACACACCAACAGCACCGCTGGCAGTGATTAACAACCACATATTTTTTGCTACCTAGACAGGAATGAACGCATTTTGAAATTTATACATGTAATTGTTTTTATATAACGTCGAGAGACATACAAGCTTACGGCCCGCCTAATTTAAAGTGGTTACCGTAGCCAATGAATACATTAAGTACCACTTGTATGATGCCACCTCTACGGCTAACACAACAACACCTTAGGAGCTTACAGGGTAACCTCGCTCACACGCAGAAACACTACAGCCAGATGTGAATTTGACGACTGTACAATTGAAATGACGAATATCTGATTAACAATGACGCCTGGAAATTATTTAGCAAATACATTCATATTTCTTAATATTACCACTTGACATTATTTGTACACTGGTTTTCTGCATTTTGTTTTCACTAATGGTCATTTTCGAAATACTGGTAAACTGAAAAAAAAAGAAAATGACGAGAAATTATTAAAATATATTAAATATCAATTTACTTAAAAACACGAAGACATTATACTCGCGAAGTCTTAATGGTAAATAATCTTTATTTGCCATTAATTTCACTTTTATTTTTAACTTATCTCAAGATAGCAGAGAAGCATTGTGAGTGAAGAGAAGAGATGCTTAGTCAACTAGCAAGATACGAGTATTTACTCTTTGAAAGCGCTCTCCTATATATAAAAAAGAGGGAACTCGATAGGCGATCTTTAAAAGCGCAGACAGCCGGTTCACTCACAACCATAATTTTAAGTCACCTATAGAATCCCAGCGGCATTCGTTCAGAAATGGAATTGCCTGTCAAAATGGCGCCATTGCAATCAGCGCCGGCGGAAGCTGATCAACGACCAATTAACTGTGCACAGATAATGAACTTGACGGATTTAAATCTGCCGGCGACCGCGTCGGTGACAGCCGCCTGCTCGGTCACAAATTATATTTTGTGGAAACAAATGAACTGTTTCATATTTACAATTTCTTGTTATTTAATCCCCGCTCGAACATGTCCGTCCGCTCCGGATACAATCAGTAACAACTAAATACACATTGAAGCTACAGTAATCAACTTTGTATGTATATACCTATATGTAAGTATGTAAAACCATACAAAGATCTCCTCAAGATAAATACCAAATAATCAGATCAGTTCGATGATAGCATACTATTGAACTGTATAAAAATTGTATATACTTCAAAAAATAACTGGTTGTAATCCGGTTCTTTACATTTCGTATCTATGTACAAGTCAATCTAATAAATGCGTGTTAATTAACAGTACGCTGTGAATTAGGGGCCGTAGGGAGGGATTCAACAACGAGAGGTCTAGGAATCTGGAATCGATCGATCCTAACAATTTTCACCAAGGTATTTGAACAGTTGCTTAATACTATATTGACTTGGCACTTGAAACAACTAATTAGTACACCAGCACGGCTAGGCACGGTTGACAGTCGGAACTCTTTGCAATGACGGTTCCGCACGTGTACTGAACAACTATTTTTAATACAGTTGCGAAAAAATTAAGCAATTTAATAAAATAATAAAAACACAATAAACTCAACTAACTAGGAAAATGGCGCCAACCGTAAAAGAATATAATTTTTTTTTTGGTTCTTATCCCCGAGGGGAAAGGCAAAGGGATCTAGCCCATACAGCCAAGTCATCAGTTTAGAACCATTTGAAAATCTTAATTCTATGTTCCAGCTTCAGGAACTGTGCTGAAAAAATACTTGGGAAGGGTGGCTCGACCCAATCAACCCAGTTTAAATACCACCCGTAAAACGATAGTGATTTTTACAAGGTTTTCTTGATGAACTTATTCACGTCTTTCACAAAGTGCATAAACGTGTTATATTTGAGTTTCTTCATTACTGTATAATTTCACTGGCACTTATGTTACAAAATACTCGTACTATCGAAATTGTCACATAAAACTAATTTTACACTGAATTGTAAAAATTTCAAGTATAACTACAATTTCACTCGTCAAAAGCGCGGGGTAAAAGAATATAAGCAGAGATTTTCTTTTGTTTTCTTCACCCATTCTGGGTAGGCAAAGGGAACTATGCCCATACAGCCAAGTCTTCAGTAGATTTTTTTTATTGATATGAAATGAAAATGAAATTTAATGAAATGAAATGAAATGAAACCCAACCTAACTCATTGAATCAAATCATTAAATCTGATATTAAAACAAATAAAAACTTTTATGAATTTTTTTTAGTAAAAACTTCGTGGTTGGTTTTTATTTATAATAGACATTATTTTGACAGTTGGGAAAGAGAACGCACGAGTTCGGAAAAGGTAAAGAAAAAGCTCGAGCATGTATGTAGCCCACATCCCGAACGCTATACGTCCCTGCAATACGCCACTTTTTGAGCAACTGTATTAAAAAAAAAAAAAATCATTGTAATGAAACATAATATAGATGCAGATAATGTACTAAAACAAGAAAATAGTTATATAATTATATACAAGAAGTTATCAGTTATCACATTCCTTCTTCCTTAGTCGTTCACTCTTGACAGAGTGGTCTCATGACGATGCATCTTCTTTGGACAATGCCGCCTTCGCGATGCGTCTCCACTGCTTGCGGTCTTCAGCGTTACGGAAACATTGGACTGTGTATCCGTTGCAGCTTAGCTTTTATGAAATCTGTCCAGCACATAGATGATCGTCCTCGTGACCGCTTGCCCTCCAATGGTACCTGGACAACGAGTCGTTCCATGGAGTTTAGGTTTCGAACAATGTGTCCGAAATATTTGAGAATTCGTGTTTGCACAGTCGACGATAATCTCTCCTTAATTTGTAGCTCTTCCAGGATCGAGGCATTGGTCCGAAACGCTGTCCAAGGAATCCGTAGCAGTGGTCGCCAGCACCACATTTCGAGTGCATCAATCTTACGTCGGTCTATTTGGCGAACTGTCCATGTTTCTGCACTATACAGAAATATAAGGACAGAGACAGCTTCTCATAAAGCGGACTTTCGTGGCTTTGGTGATATTATTATTGAGCTATACATTAACTACCTCAATATTGAGGTTCTTTACAATAACACCGTTTAACTTAAAAAAAATCGGCCAAGTGCGAGTCGGACTCGCGCACGAAGGGTTCCGTACCATTATCTATAAAAAAGGCAAAAAAATCACGTTTGTTGTATGGGAGCCCCCTTAAATATTTATTTTATTCTATTTTTTAGTATTTGTTGCTATAGCGGCAATAGAAATACATCATCTGTGAAAATTTCAACTGTCTAGCTATCACGGTTCATGAGATACAGCATGGTGACAGACGGACGGACGGACGGACGGACGGACGGACGGACGGACGGACGGACGGACGGACGGACGGACGGACGGACGGACGGACGGACAGCGGAGCCTCAGTAATAGGGTTCCGTTTTGCCCTTTGGGTACGGAACCCTAAAAATATATACCAACTTATTTTTTCATCATCAATATTACTGCCAAATGGTTCCACATATCTGATAGTTTTTTATTTGCGGATGACACAGCAGATACTACCCTAATTCATAAAGATCTTTGTAATCTAAAAATATATTGGAATAACATGCCGGATGGAGAGGTACCTCCACCTTGTATAAATCTGTAGTCCGCCCAAGTCTAGTCTCTATCTGTCTGTATTGTTTTAGATCCTTGGGGGGTGGGCAGAGGGACCCGCGCGCGACATGACTCGGTCGTTACACTCCTCACTTGTTTGTTCAACATTCACTACTTTTTCATGCACAGTCTCCAGCTCCTGTGGAGTTGCTATATTAACAGCGGGGCTACCTACTTGCGAGGGAGAAGTCCTTTTGATATACAAGGTCAGACCTATGACCTATGACCTATGAACGTTTACAATACAAAAAGTATTACTCACTCGCGCATTGCCACTTCTGCTGCAACAAAGTAACACCTCAGGAGTTAACTGGTGACTTACTTACAATAATCCTCTTGGTAATTATTATTATGCTGTTGTCTTCTATGAGGTGGATATAATTACCCAGGTGGACGGAGTTTTATTCTCATTGGTGTTGACTCTAAAGATGATGACAAGCCACTCCAAAACCTTCTTCTATCGTAAGCTATCATAGACAAAGCTTCACACCAGGCGGTAGATACCTATGCTTTTGCCATGTGACTTACAAAAACACCGGTACATTAATAATTGTGTATGGAGGCATCCACATTCGTGGGAGTATACCTAATGAATATAAATGCAAATACGACAGGAAATGAAAAGTTTTACGAGCCATTAAGAACATTATGAGACTTTTATGGATCTACTTTACAGCTGCAGGACGACTGCACACGAGACGTCGTAAAAAAGAAGGTCACACGAGTAAAAGGAAATTTATATTGTACTAGGCACATAGTTATATATGCCCGCCAAATTATAAGTTCCAATTATTGTCTGTTATGACCGCAGTTAAAAGCGACACCGCACCAACCCATTCCCTGGTGGTTGGACATGGATTGAAGGGTAGTGTTTCCAAACCCCACAAAAGCTAGTGACTCAGGTTAACAACCCTCATCTATCAACAATAGTTACTAGTTATATCAACGGCTTAACGTACACACAGGAACTCGAGATGACTAACCCCATCCACAGATAGGCTACAGAAGGCTAGGGTGCAAGGTTACAATGGACTATATGAAACAATGACATTAGCAATGAGGCTGCAATTTCAAAAGCTTTGGAAGGACTCCTGGATATCACATACAAGAAACCTAAATAAACATAAGATTACTAACACAATGCTGATAGCACCAAACAACGTCATCCCAAAACGTGAGTATTTAACCAATATTTAGAATATTAGGTATTTAACTATTACGTCTCTTCGCAAGTCAACAAAAGGAGCCCGAACATAAGCGCTGAGGATCTTTACGGGCGCAGGTACTTTCCATGAGGAACTGAATATACTCGACATTGAGTTGTTGGTAACTGGGTGTTGCACCTACACCATAATGTTTCAAGCTGAGTGCACAGGGATAATCGAAGCGGCAGCTGCAGTACCAGACGAAAGGTATACGTATCATGTTCACAGCAAGCCGGTAATGCTAGCTCTAAACTCCAGCATTATAAACTCAGCCCTGATTCTATCATCTCTGTAACCCTGCAATAGATCAAGGGGCGGAGAACAAATTAGTAAACTATTACATTAACAGGTTACAAATTGCCATTAAAGTATCTATCTACCTACAACTTCACGCCAAATCCCTTGCGGGGTGGGCAGAGAGAACCGAGCGCCACGTGACTCGGTCCTTACACATCTCACTCGCTTCTTTAGCATTCATTGCTCTTCTCGTGCACGCTCGCTGGTTTCTAACGCTCCTGACATCACCTTCTGATAGAACACGATCAATTTGTTCATGGAAGGTAAGTCTTGGCCTTCCGCTGCTCCTACATTCTTCTAATTTCAAGTTGTATATTTGTTTTGTTATTATTTCTTCCCGTATTCTTTCTACATGTCCGAATCAACGGAGCGTGCCTCTTCTTATTTTAACACCGACACTCTCTTTCAGACCGACTCTGTTTCTAACATCATCATTGTGAATACGGTCTACAAGCGCTAAAATATTCTCATTAAACTTTTTTGTTTTTTTATACGTGTCGGGAGTCATACAAGCATACAGCCCACCTCATGTAAAGCGGTTACCGTAGCCTATGAACGCTTGTAATACAAGTTTAAGTATCACTCGCGCAATGCCTCCTCTGCTGCTAACACAGCGACTCCTTAGGAGTTTACTGGTAACCTCACTCACACGCAGGACCACAACAACCTTCTAGAGAGTTGTTATTTGGCAGCGATTTTCTGTGAGTTGGAAGTATTTCCCCAGACGGGCTGCGTTGATGTGCCTTACCTCTCTTAAAACATCTAAACCAAGACAAACAGACATGTTCATGCGCACAAATATTTGTTTTGTGTGGGAATCGAACCCACGAGCGTTGGTGTCAAAGTCGGGTCAATCACGACTGCGCCACCGAGCTCGTCAAACTATTCGCCAATATAACATGCGTTATTTGGCTGCGGACTTCTATTAGATGGACGTACCACCGTGCTCGGGCTACTTCGATACGACCTTCCTCTCTACTATAATGAAACCGATTTAATTTTTGTTTTAATTGGTTCAATTAAAATACAGCGATAACATGCGAGCAATTTACCAGTTGCAAAATTTACTCTCATCCACATCTAAGTTTTTCTCTTATAATCGATTTTTGAAGGAATACGCTAGCGGCTGTACTGGCAATTTACGTCGTGTATTACTTAATGTTTGAGCCTCGTGACAGAGCCCGCACACAGTGTTACTATTGTGTCATCTGTGGAGCCAACATTGAGAGCGACAGTCGCTAAAATCTCTTGCACAGTAAAACTAGCAATTAAATAATATTCTAAGTTCCAAGGAAAAGAAATTTGCAGAAAAAGGATGTCTGAGCTTCCTCAAATAGCCCGCCGGACGAACGAGCTCAGTGTCGCTCAGCGTGCTGTTGAAAGAGCTATGATCGGTGTCTTTCTGTATAGAATCAGAAATGAGAATATCCACAGTAGAACATAGCCCAAAGAAAAAGCAAGTTAAAGATTTTTTAATGGCGCCCCCGTACTGGTACACGCTGTGTTGATTGACCCCCACTAGACGGAGCGACGACCTCGTCAGGTTTACAGGGAGTCGATGGATGCAGGTGGCACAGGATTGAGGTGATTCACTCTCTAGAGAGGAAAACCTATGTTCAGCAGTGGAGGAATACGAGCAAAAATGAAGAAGACGAGGATGTCTGAGAGTGGACATCGTCAGGAGATATCCGTGCCAGAACCCAGTCCGTCAGTGTTATACCGGGCGTGTTTTATATACGAGAAACAGTATCCCACGTCGTCACGTGGCGCGCGGTGTGTGAACTGCCTTACCAATGGAAATGATAACCATATGAGACAAAAGGCATCAATAGCTCCGAGCGGCCGAGCGGCCGAGCGGCCGGTCAAAACTTCACCGCGATCGTTATTATTCAAGAAAGAGAAAAGCACTTAATTATTAATTTGCCATTTTAATCCTCGTTGAGAAGAAAAATGTGGCAAAGTTATGAGCACTCCGGCCATTTTCTCTTACGTGTAAAAGTTCGAAGGCGAATAATTAGAAAGTTGTGATTTGTGAGTTTCCGAAAGAGCGAACAAAGAGAGTGATTGTTTTAGCGGCGGCGGCGGCGGCGGCTCGTGCGCGGCTAATTGGGTTTTGTTTTGTTTGAGGATCCGCTGCCGACTTACAGGTTTTATGTCTAATTTGATCTTTAATAATCATTTTATATTACGTCAGGGACGCCCCCTTTCCCCACACCTATCGGCTGACGAGGCTGGGCCGGAGGAGGGGTGGCTGATATTTAATAAGAAGCTCTCAGATTATTGTAGATCTTTCAAGTTACAAAAGACCGCAGTTAGATCTACACATACGGCAGTGCGTCAGCCAAGTTTGGATAAGAAAAGGCGCCGCACCGTTCAAATAACACGAAACATTTCGAGATGCTTTCGACCCAAGACCGAAATTACTAACAAGTTGTTAATAAAATCACGTGTCAAGCTACATCTGCAAACTTTCAATTAGAGGAGTCAAATTTCTTAAACGTATTAACTTAAGACTTACCAACCTAGAAATTTCATTATATAATCGACGAATTTCGATGAGCTCGGTGGCGCAGTGGTGAATGACGAGATTTTGATCATTCGTGGGTTCGATTCCCACACATGATAAACATTTGTGTGTATGAACATTTTTGTCTTGGGCTGGGTATTTTAAGAGAAGTAGGGTAAATTAAAGCAGCCCGCTTGGGGAGGTACCTCTACCTCACAGAAAACCGCAGTTTATTAACTCCGCCAGCTTTTCTGCGTACTTTAAAATGATACAACTGTCACTTTGGTGAGCACTTTACAGTTAATGATGGGTAGTCATTATATTCACACTACGGTCGCTTTCAAAATAGAGTCTGCTAAACTTCTCCGGCAAGGCATCTCAATCGTTAACCCGTTATCGATAAATTTCTTATGGCTGTAATCCGTATGCTATGGAATCTCGCAACACTCGGTCGCCCGTGTGTTGCTGAATCTATAAAAAAATATTCACAACTTTTTTTAAGACTACAACATGAAGGATATTGTAGTCGTTTGGTAAAATCTAAGCAAACAATTCATTCCACAGTTTAAGAGTTCGCGGAAGAAAACTTTTCGTCACAATGTGCGAGGACGAATGCCACGCTGCCGGCGAGCAGTGCGGTAGTAGAAAGAAGCTGCTGGCATCACATCGAACAACTCCTCGAAACACAGTTAATTTTTAGAACGCACAAAGTGTGGCAACTTCTCTAAAACATAATACCTATTTTCTTTTATACAACGTCGGGTCAATCAAGCATACCGCCCACCTGATGAAAAGCGGTTCCTGTAGCTTGTGAAGGCGCGTAAAACATTAAGTATCACTCGCGCGATGTCACCTGCTGCTGCACAGCAACTCCTTAGGAGCTTATTTGTGACCTAACTCACCCGCAGGAACACAACTTATAATTTTTTTTATGTATATTTGGTAGGTATGAGAATAGGCCGTAAAGTATATTTCATTAAAAAAAAATAGAAAAATAAAAAAGTATGTGTCTTCTAAAATAATAAGAATAAAATATATATTCATAAATGTGATGTGTATGGTTCATATCCTACAGGCATACTTGGCAACATCCACTGTTACGCTGATGACAGCACGGCATATATGGGATATGAGGGTCACGCCGGGATCAGGAGTAATGACGTCCGGGAACTGCGGGAGACGGTGATCTTTAGACTGAATGACGTTTGAATGGAGTAGTTCATTGAAGTAACCAAAATCTTGTAAATTTTAACGCGAATAAAACTCAGGCCTGTTCGTTTTCTACTAAGAAGGACCCGTTTTCTCCGGCCCCAACTTTTCTTGACGTCTCGCTTCCCATCGGCGACCATTTATCGATCCTTGACTTGAACTTGCGTTCAGACCTGAATCACAGGTATTACATCCGAATTGTCTTACTGAACGCCTCTCGTAAACTTGGAGTGCTGAACAGGGTTCGGCAGTATTTCACACCCACACAGCGGCAGTTGCTTTACAAAGCACAAATCCGACCGTGTGTGGAATACTGTTCGCATCTCTGGGATGGCTCCGCAAACTACCTAATGGATGCCCTTGATTCATTGCGAAGGCGAGTGGTCCGGATTATTGACGACCCTAAGCTGGGAGCATCTCTTGAGCCGTTGGAGCTCCGCGGAGAGGTCGCCGCGCTGAGTCACTTTTACCGACTGTATCATGGTGAATGTTCGGAGGAACTCTACAGCTGTATTCCTCCTTCTCCGTTCAAGTACCGGAACTACCGTCCATCTCAACGTGCACATTCTCACATAGTCGAGAATATTATCCCATTGCCTTGCACAAAAAGGTTTAGTCAATACTTTTTGTGCCGAACCGCTGACCGGTGAAATAAACTAGCCGGCGGCGTGTTTCCGGCTTCACAAGTGTTCGACATTGGGTCCTTCAAGAGGAATGTAAAGACCTTCAAGGCCGGCATAGTAGACGCGACTAGATGACATGAAGTGCATGGTATTTCGTGGCTTTTATTCCTGGACACCAGTGTCCTGCGGCCCTCCAAGTAGGCCCTGGCTGTCACATGCTGTGTCGCCAATAAAAAAAAAAAACAATTAACCGCATTCACGTGTGTTTCTGTTTCTTCTTCGTTACGACTCGAATCAATTTCATTCTTGATGTTTTGTTTAACAGTACATAATAGCAGAAATAGCCCCCCCCCCCCCCCCCCCCATACAAATACATTTCGTAGTATTTTATAGTTTATCTGAATTTCATACATTCATTAATACGAGTACCTATACTCGTAATTTCATTTTGTAGAAGTCAACCGCGTGTGGATTTAATATTCATGTACCTATGCGTTTAATGCGTTCTGGTTCTGGATAGTCGTAGATTTTATTCCCACTTTGTATACCTTTATATTATTATATACCTTTGGATACTTAATTACATTATATAAATAGGTATGTTTATAAGAAGTAAAGTTTAGTTTTGAATGTTTAAAAAATAATCCAATATCCTCGATTTCCTATTATTTTATGCAACTATCAAATTTTTTTGCAAGCAAGCAAGCAAAGCTAAGCAAATACGGAACCCTACACTGTGCGTGGCCCGACATGTACTTGGCAGGTTTTTGGTAACGCGTTCACTTGATTTTACTCCTCATAAAACTTCCATACCACGCTTTATAACTCAAAATCGTTTCTTAAGTCAACTTCAATTATAATAAAGAATAATTTACATGGCAGACGAACGCTTGCCGGGTCAGCTAGTAATTTGTGAGAAACGTTACGAGTAGATGTCAATTCGCTATTTTGTGTGTAGGTAACGTAACGGCACGCATTCGCAATAAAACAGTCGAATCGACAACTCCGAGGTTTAAATTTCTCCGACCTCTTATCGTCCTTGGTTTTAATCGTCGAGTTGGATGCATCGACATTACTAAAAGTATGTCAGTTGTTTATAAATATTTAGCACAAACGTGTTACAGGAAATGGGATTACACTTGAAAGGAGATTATACCATAATTGAAGACAGTCCCGCGCGTGGGTACTCTTTTAATCAAATGTGGGCCACATGCCGCCGCGGCCGGCCGCTTCACTCGGCGGTTGAGCGCCTGATAACGAATGCCTTCTATATATCGTTTGTTTGTGTCGCTACAACCGAGAGCAGTCTTTTAGACAAGTTACTGGCAATATTTGTATACGGGAATTTACTGGTAATTTACTCAATAGTAATGTTCCCGGCCGGCGCGGCGGCAACACCCCTACTGCGAACCACATGAATCTATCGAGAAACGACATATATTAGGGGTTAAAGTATGAAATGTACTGAAAAATTAAAACACGTTTTTTTCTTAGATATAACATATTTATTTAATCAAAATATTTACCCTCCACCTCACAGAAAACTTTTTGTTGGGTTGTTGTGCCCCTGCGTGTGAGTGAGGTCACCAGTAAGCTCGTAAGGAGTTGCTGTGTAAGCAGTAGAGGAGGCAACGCGCGAGTGATAGTTAATATATTACAAGCGTTAATAGGCTACGGTAACTGTTTTACATCAGGTGGGCCGTATGCTTGTATATCTACCGGCGTTGTATAAAAAAAAACAATGTATATTAGCATAAAATTAGATTGTTTTCTCATTTGCTTTTTTTTTCAGAGAATTCTTATTCGTTTTTTAAAATGAAAGTAGCCTATGTTACTCTTTATAATATCGGCTATCTGCCAGTGATTGTCAAAATCGATCTAGCCTTTTAAAAAATATTTTTTATTATATATATATATATATTTTATTATTTATATTATATATTTTTTATTATATATATATGTACCGTGTGTTTCATACATTTGTTATTCATAAACATTTTGTAAAAAGCTGTTATTCTCGTTTTACAAACAGACACTTCAATTTAATTCATTTGTATAGATCTGTCAAAATGAGTCAAAATACATTATTGCGAGACTTACAGACACCGGAATAGACTGTGAAACACACCCTCGTATATGTACTAACACTCATAACACGTATGCACATAACACACCCACACCACACATCCAAACACCCTAACACACACATATACAATCATGCAAAGATACTGTCCTGCATTCATATTCTATACAACCTGATCTGGAACTATAAGATACAGTCATTAGTAAGTACAGTACATCCGGTAAGTTTAATAAGTAAACAGGTAGATTTTACTTATTATTAAACGAAAATTACAACTGAAGCTATCGATTGTCCCGAATTATTGTTGTTGTTGTTGTCGAAACTAAACTTTAATATTCCCTCCAAATTTGCCAAGCGGTACCATGCGCCCTATCACGTACCACTAGTTAAAAATAATTATCGTTTAAATTTATTTTTGTTCGAGCAACTAGCAAATTTAATAAACTAACCCTCAACTAAATCTTGCCATATTCAATACGAGTGTACCGACGGTGCTAAGTAGTGTGTTCTATTTTTCGAAAAATATGTAAATTAGTAATGTAGTAATATGTGTACTTTCTATCATATTGTAAACATTATATACCTACTCGGTAGATCGGACAACGGTGAAGAGAAGAAATATAAAAAGAAAAATGGTATTGTCTTAGGTTTTCGCGATTGTTACACATTGAATTAAACAATTTTTAACGGAAGTATCGCGTATTTTATTTATTTTGTTGAACCTGACGTTTCGAACGCTTTGCAGCGTCGTGGTCGCGAAGTGGTCGCTGCAAAGCGTTCGAAACGTCAGGTTCAACAAAATAAATAAAATACGCGATACTTCCGTTAAAAATTGTTTAATTCAAGAAAAATGGTGTTAAGCTGTGTATTATTTACGAGTATGTTCGTGTTATGTGTAGTAGTAGTAGTAGTAGTCTAAATCTTATAAGTGAAGACTTGTTATTATTATTTATTACTATTACTATATACTATTATATATACTATATTATATTATATATACTATTATTTATGTTATTATATGGGCTCTCTGTTATTTATAAGTTTTTTAATGTAATTTGATTTAAAACGCTATTGATCTTCCAAAGAATAAATAAATAAGTAACTACACGTAGCTGTTTATAACGAAAACAAAGTATGTGACGAATCATTTGAAAAACAATATAGTTCTGCTGTGTATGATATGATAGTTATTGAACCAACGACTTATTAACCATCCAGACTTACTCACATACACAAACATTTCATCGCTCCTGCCGTTTAGGAGGGGTTTGGCGACATATAAATAGGTACTGAAGATTTATATTTATCAAGATAAATATTTACCTAATTATATTTTTATATTCGTATGGAAAATTGTATTTATTGATAGAACAAGATCAACTAACTCGATGCCTACACTGTAACTAGATTATTACTTTTACCTTATAACATATAAGGTTGGGACAATAAGCGTCAGCAAAGACACACACCTGCGCCGCGGAGTTAACAAGAATGGTCGCGAAGGTAAACACATCCCCCATATTTTCTAAAACCTCAAGATAATTTGCTGAGACGTTTGGCCTGATTGTAATTTTCCAAGCGATTAAGTCAAGCCTGCTCGATGTAGGTCAACGGCGTTAGAGTGCCGATGAAGAGGTCCGCCCGACTTGGCATAACTAGGTCTGCTGACACTATTACTACCGCATTAGTTAGAACTTAATTTCAACCTATCAGCATAATTGTTCCTGAAAATCGAAACTCAAGTAGTAACATATCTACGTTTTGAGGCCTTTTCAGTCGTAGAATACAACATTGTTAAGATGTTGTGTATGTGTCCGTATATCCGTAGTTCGTGAAAATCGATCTCCCGACCACTGCACACATAGCGCTGCATCTTTACTGTGACTGTATCTTACTTAAGCTTGATTACATTTTCTACTTAAGCTTGATCCTAACAGGATGAGATGTTTTTTAGTCGTTTACTTGAAGTTTGTTGCACCTTAAAATGAGAAAAATGTGACACTAAAGTGGTAACAGTGCGTGAGTCAGAAGAAGCTAATTATAATATTACAGGATAGCGAACTTTATACAATTATTGTAACGAACATTAGAAGTATATATTGTGGGAAAACGTATTTAAAATAAACTGTGTGAAGAAATCAATGGTAATTTCCACCACATTTTCATCATTCTCAAACGATCTTTCTTACTTCTAGGACATTAAAATATTAAAATCGCTAAAACTGACATATGCACTTTTAGAACTTCACTGTAAATGCTGAATTCCTTATACCTACGTCTCATCCAATGTCGCGAGTAACAATAATCACGCAGAATGTCCAGGCGTTTAGTAACGCTGGATGTTATAAGATGTTATATGATGATATCAACGGAGGTAATGTCACAACACATGAGTTCCCCGTACTGTTACATACATTATCTCTTTTTTACACTACATCCGTGTTTATGTCATATTACTATTTCTGACATAACCAAGGAAGGAAGTCACAAACTTCCCACTCCTACTAATTTCTTCATATTAAATTGGTGGTGAGTTCCGAGGCAGTCGTAGTATCTCCCGGCGCTGCTATGAACTTCCCTGTTCATTGTTAGTGTGTCGGCCTGCGCTGTATAAATCCCATATCCAATAACTACCACAAGAAACGTAATGAAATTGCTACTTTGCCTCGTTCTTGGGTTTCCAGGACGATGGGTCCGGTGGGATCATTTTGGTTATTACTCAAGTATTTGTCCGGGCGTATGCCATTGAATATTTTATTAGAAACTCATGTAAACATTTTTCATACGGGTTCCTTACACCTGTAGGAGCTAATAAATATATTTTTTATAATCTAGGCGTGGGACGACATCACTTGTAGCTCGTTAAGTAGAGTACAGCTAAGTGCACGTCAAGTTTCACACTTTGACCTTTTTTACTATGTATATCGAACTTAAAATGTTGTGTGCAGATCACACTTGACAGGCGATGTGTTTTTATCTTTATTTACACACTACACACTAACAGATGATTAATCACGTTCGTGAAGGCAAACACACTCTTATTTGAATTTGAGAATTGGTAGAAAATCATAAATGATCAATATCACATCCCTATATCTAACTTATACTAAATTTTAAATAACAAATACATATGACTTATGCATTACCTACGTACAAAACAAACAAATATATTTCTTCCCACTGAGTTATTATTTAAAGGAGCTATCATAAGTAAAAGTCTTGCTCCATTTTGGTAATCATTACTAATATCCGCTGCAGCGCTGAAATAATTTAGTTGTATATCCCAAAGATTCGAAGATGCAGCACTAAATCGCTTATAAGGGGTGTTTTTCTCGCGACCAAAAGGTCAAAAGTGCCATGATTTTTGACCATTGACATGTGTGTCTGTCGAGACGTTCATATTGCCATAATCATTTATAAGAGCGAGAGGTCCTGCTGTGCTCCGAACCCCCACATTTTACTGCAGTGGAAGGGTGTAACAAAACTTCTACTACAGACGACTACTACGACGGATGGCAGTACCGAGGTCACTGTATATTAATAAGATCGTGTTTACATTCCTCGTTTCCATGTGGATGAAGCTGCGATAAAGCAGCGAGCAGAAAAGTCGAGACAGAGCCGATACTTTCATGTTTGTGCATTAAACGCTAAAAATGTAGTAACGATGCCTAGAGTCCACTTACAATTATAAAATTGCTTCTTTAAAGAGAAAAAATAAAATTAAAATTAGTTTTCCTCAAAATGCTAACCTAATAAATAAAAGTATTGAATAAAATAGACTGATGTAATTGCATTATTGGAACGAAGCCCCAGTCAGGACGCTCCGGGAGACGCAGCAGGCCCGTCTGCCGGAGGGTCATTAGTCGCCTTCACACCCACGGCGAAGAATAAATAAACATTAGCCACGGGACGAGATGGCTGCGACGTGGGTAATTTTATACGGCGCTCACTCGGACGAATGACTCGGTAATCTTAAAACATTTAGTAAGGAAACTCTGATTAAATGATTCCCAAAAAACCACAATGTGAAGAAGGCACTCTATAACAATAAAAAGATACGCATTGAAAAGATTACCCAAATATTGATCAGGTGTCTTTAAATAAACATCGAGCTGATATCCAAACGAAAGTAAGTTATACTAAAAGGAAATTATGTGATGCAGGGAAATGATCTCAAAATGGCGGTGCGTACCCTGACGCGTGCAATGCAAACTCTTAACTTAAACACATGAGCTTTCTCCATCACAGTATTTTCCACTCTATTAGAAAGAAATAAAGAACACGTGACACACAGAAAATATAGTTATTTTAAAATTGGTGATTTGTTTTTCGTAACGATATGAGAGATAGCAATTTCCAGACCCGACCATCCATTTTCGGACCTTTTTTATTATGTGAGTGTGTCGCCGACGCCGGCTACGGCCGTACTGTCCTAGTTACCATTGTAATTTATAGTCGCGTCAAAGGATTCAAATGGAATGTTTTATTATTCATATAACCATTTCAAAAGGAGCGTCGTCTACATGTTATATGAGTCTGCGTGGGCCCACTTTATATCTCTTGCAATATGGCTTCTTCACGCTTTTTATAGTTCGCCGGGAGGCATACGACCCACCTGATATGAACGACGAACGCTCGTAATACAGGAAGCGTATTAGCGCCCCTGTTGCCATACTCCTCAGGAACTACTTGTAACCTCACTCTCTTGCAAGAACGCAACTACTGGAGGATGTTTACGTTCCAGCGTGTGAGTGAGACTAGTTGATACTAGAAGTTGCGGGAGTTCTTATTTGGTTGCGCTCTTGATTTCGTATCTGTGTGTAAACAAACCAGGCTTTGCCGCAAGAGAGGTACGGCGCATCAAAGCACCCCAACAGGCAACGTAGATCTCCCAGAAGACCGCTGGTAATTAACAACTTCTCGAAGGGTAGTTATGTTCATGCCAATGAGCAAGGTTACAGTTACCTGGGGAGTTGCTGAGTTAGCAGCGGGAGTGGCAATGCGGGACCGATGCTTCTCGTATTGCACTTTCCTCATACTGCTCAACAAAGATTTTTCACAGTTTGGATATGCAGCTTCCCAGTCCAGATATTAAGTACCTATTCTCTGAACCGTACTGACCTGCGGCTAGCGATCAGTCGTTTCACCGGCCCTCCCTAACCGCTCTGGTCGCCTGCCGCGCCACACCCCTGACTGTAGTTCCACGTACGTTGTTCCTCTTGCTGTCACCAGTTCAAAGAGAGATCAGCACACAAATTCCTGCCAATATTATTATTTATTGGGGTCTCTAGACGGATATTTAGCGATCAGTTTTGTCATTCCCCACCATCACCTCTCGCGGTATCCAGTCTCTTTTAAATATAAATAAATAAATAAATATTGTCGGACAAATTACACAGCGCCATCCAGCCCCAATGTAAGCGAAGCTTGTGTTATGGGTACTAGACAATTGATAAACATACGTAAATACATTTTTTTTTAAATATGTTTTTCTCAAATTCTTCAAACTTATCTCTCTTACAAACCAACCAACCAAAGAAAGATAAGAGAAGAAAAATGCATTTTTCTATTGGTGCGAATGCAAAGACAAACAATGTGTCAGAAAGAATAACAAAATAGATACCAACACGAAACTGCAAGCATGTAAGAGTAGGAGTTCCAGAGCGGTCCCCGCCGGTCGCCCGCCCGTCGCCCGCCGGCCCTAATGGATGAGAAAATGGTATAACTCTTGGAAGAAGAAATATTTTTGCTATCGTTTGTTGACTGTACTCTGTTGTACAGATATTGTCTGACCCATTATCTTAGTCTGTGAAAGATCCAGTACTGAATAAACCAAATTAAATTTATTAATTAAACTTGTGAAAGTTTTATTCCTCGTACAAAAAGCTCGCGGCGGCGCACCTGCCGGCCGGGCGACTTTTCACGACTTTTATTAAGCTTAAAAATTTTGTACTGATTACAGTGAGTTCTGCCGACTTTATGAGAAAATACCCGAGCCCTGGCTGAATGTCTGCGTGTATCTGTCATTGTGTATACGCACTTTTTATATAAATACGGATGTTCAGACACTTAAACCATGAATGTATATTGGCAAATTGGCAATGCTGTTCCATTTCAATTAATCATATTTTTTCTACTTCCTTAAAAACAGTTCATCAAATTGAACACATATATAAATATACACACACACATAGTTTCAAAAATGGTAGCGAATGACTTTTAGGACAGATCGAACAGTTCGAACCCTTTCCTCTTCTAGTTGTCAACATTTTTTTTAAAGTGTTAGAAACATGCACATTCGTATTCGTTTGTTTGCCTAAAATTATTAATAATGATTATGGTCGAATTTGGACCAGAAGTGCGGTCTGCAGGAAGCCGAGGGTGCAAGCTGACTCCAATACGTTCCTGAATCGATCTCCATTTTGCTTATTTTTGATATACACGTAAAACTTACGTTTATTTTTACTTTTATTCACTTTGGAAGTAGAATGGAGGGGCGAAAACAATATCTACAGATACTTGTGACAGCGATAGATAAACGGACGAACAGACTCACGGCAGCTCCATTTTTTATACCCGTTTAAACCCATTTAAAATATTTTTTTTATAGAATGTCGGAAGCATCGCACGTCATCGGAAACAAATATACGACCCACCTAATGTGAAGTTGGTAATCGTAGCTTATGAACGCATGCAATAAGAAACTACGCGCGATTATTGCGGCTCCAGTTAATGAGGATAAACTCCTAGTCATCGGCGAGCTGTGCGATTATAAAACGAAGCTTTTGGTATTATGTCGAACAATTTCTCCGAGCACAACCCATTGTGCAATCGTAGAATACACAAAGGGAGGCAAAATCTCTTCTTAAACTCAAGGGCTCAATACCGTGCGTGAGTTTGGATCATCTACGACCGTCACAGCTCCTCTTTGCACCGAGTCACAAGGTCCTAGTTGGTACCTAAGTGCCCCCGCCGAAAGGTAACTACAGTACTCCATCCACATACGGTTTGACTTGGAACTTGTATAATATAAGTCTTTGCCCCGAGCTGAATTACTGTTTGGTTCCGTTGAACATATAGTAGAGTTTCTCCCGCAGATAACTTCGGTACTGAACATCGCTAAAGATCTCGACACCAAGAATCCTAATGCTCTCGGCAATGGTAAATGGCGTGTTCTGGAATTGGGCAACTATAGCAAATGGGATCTTTTGTTTTGGTAGGGTTAAAATGGACCAAGTACAATTGGCCTCGGCCAGATACTTTTATTTTATTACAAAGTACTCTCAATTTCAGAAACAAGCTTAAACGCGCCATTGATATGCAGCAAAACATCATCAGGGACAATGCAAAGATGGATATCAATAGTGATGTCCTCCCGGACATCACTATTGATATCCATGCTATCGGAGCAACTACCCCTACCACGGCTATTATTCATCTGTTGGATAAAAACTGGCAAACTTTTTGCACAAATCCTGGGGCAGTCCGTACGAAGTAACTTTGATAGAATACTCTGACGCCAGACCTGATTGAACGCCTTTTGCCGTAATATATCTACGCGGACAGCCAATGCCTCACTTTGACTCTTAATCGTCGAAGCCTAGCGGTGTGTAAGATACACTAGAAGATCACCAGTCGAACGACCGTGACGGAAGCCGTATCGACGATCGCTGATCAAGTCCTGTAGGTTGAAGGTATGCCAGGAGTCGCATATATATCACACGCTCCAAACCTTAACTCATTTTCACAAACCATCTCACCAGGGAGCTTTTTCAGTATAGATTTCACTCGGATTGCTTTTTATATGTCAGCTAGCGCTGTACAAAGGGTCCGAGTCCCTTACATCCGACATTATTTCCTAATCTATGCATAATCTTAGCTGTTCACCGGCAGAGACTTCCCGAGAAACGCGAAGCTGATGTATGAAACAAGGACATTAAGATCCCAGACACGTCCCGCACCTCCGACTGTTTCACCGGCGCCTCTCATCCAATATGCAACAGATATGATCGGCCCCGCGCCCGGCGATCACCGGACGCGGGCCGAAACCCTGCAAGGTTGAGAGTTCGCAAGAGGTCGTGAATGCTTATTCGTAATTGAGACCTCTTTATAAGCCTCCCGCGACTCCAAAGTCTTTTTGTTAAGAAACTTGCAGGTATTATAATAACAAATTCAATTAAGGCAGGATTACTTTTCATTTCGAATATTCATTTCGTTGCTCTCCATTCAATGCTCTAATTGTAATCACTCCACATTTATTGTTTGCTTTAATAGAAATATTTTTATGACGATAATATTTTTATTGAAATTTTACATGAGATACACTCATAATGTAGATTTAAATATACCTGGCGGGGTAGGCAGAGACAACCGAGCATACCTCACTTGCTTCTTTAACATTCATAGATCTTTTTATGCACGCTCCTGGCACCTTCTGATAATACACGACTAATTTAGTCGTGACAGGTGAATTTTGCCTTCGTTGTCTGCTGATTATTCAGTTTTCACGTTGTGTATCTGCTTCATCATTCTATCTCTTTGCGTGCTTTCTACACGTCCAAATCAATGGAGCGAGCCCTGAAACTTGACGAATGTGTAACATCAGCCTGTGTGGGAGCGACCGGTGCTCGGCAATAAAAATATAATGTCGAAATCGATATACTAGTTGCGGAGATTTTTCCGGACATACACGCAAATAAATACAAATATTTCTTTCATAACTGCCTCCTATTTTGAAGTTGGTACACATAGATCCGCGACGTCGTGTTCATGTTCGACATGCTCATGCGCGCAAATGTTAGTCCTGTCTAGGATCATCATTATTATCATCATCATCATCCTATCGTAACCTATCAAACACTTGTGTTCAAGTAGCATTACTAACTACTCCACCATCAGATTCGCCAAAATACGCTATCACAGGATACACCCATCACAGTGCTGAGATCCAAATGTACCTTCAATGTGATTGGTGAGTATACTCACACACCTTGACTTCGCTGATTTTAATTAATCAAAATCCAATTTATTAAGAGAGATCAAAGCGTCCCGTGTGGGGAAGTACTTCCACCTCACAGAAAACACATAGTTGTTCCCTCGAATGAGTGAAGTTACCAGTATGTTCCCAAGAAGATTCTATGTTAACAGCGGGGCGCATATAGTATTGCAAGCGTTCATAAGTTACGTTAACCACATTCCATCAGGTGGGCCGTATGCTTGTATTTCTCCCGAAAATAGGGAACCGAAGCATGGAGAGCATGATATAAACAATTCCACAGACAGGTTCAACATTCCGCGTCCGTCGAGCTGCGTGTTCGACCGAGCCGCCCGCCGCCGCCCGCCGCCGCCCGCCGCCGCCCGCCGCCGCACGCAAGCCGCCGCGGCTCCTCGACGATCGACCAATTACGTCTAAATATCGAGCACTAGTCACCTACAGACACGTCTGTTTCTATTCCGAATCATAAATCAAATCGTCACCCTTTACTAGGGGCTGTTGAAATTTCGAACGGAACCACACTTAAATAACTTATTTGATTATGATTACTCAGATGGAAATGGCAACTTAGTTTTGGTTAATAAGTTTGATCTAATGGTGTTTATTAAGCCTTATACAGTTTACATGTATGTATGTACATGCGTGCATGGGTGCTACTGCTCCTGGTATTTTACATGTCTTAAAAAACAACACTCCACTTATCCACAACACAAAAGGTCGGGGAAAAAGTTTTTTCGTATTTCATAATTAAAAGTTGCTGTTAAATCTCTTTGGTTGTGTTGCCTGTATGTGGCTGGTTTTGACGCCATTAAATAGATGTTACGAGTACATTAAAAATAGAAAAATAAAATGTAAAAACGGTCTCCCAACATTTTTCTATCGGGTTTTCTGTCCGCCACTAGTACTGGTAAGGAAAAGTTGATTATCTGCGACAAGAACACGTGATAAAGATCTCGATCAAAGGGCAGTCAAACTCCGCAGACAACAGATAAACCCGGAACTCACAGTAAGGTTCTCACTCACATCACACGCTCCTTCATTGTGAGCTCAAATCTCTTCTCTTACCGCCGGACAAAACCATCGATTCGGATCTCTACCAACAGCAGTTGATAACACTCAAGCAGGAAATAGAATCAAACCCATGATCGATTCGGTTAAATTTGCTGTTGCTAATGACTCGACCACTGCTGATTCTTCAAAAGTCTCTGTTGGTTGTGCACATATTACGAAGTAACTACTGAACGGATGTCAGGGACTTTTTATACGGCGAGAGTTTATGAATCAACGATAGATTTTCTTGATATCAAAAAAATATGTAGGGTTTTCGTCTAAAAGTTTAACTAGAAGTGCGGCTAGATGTATTTGTCGCGCGCCGATAAATATATCCGTGCATTTGCACGGGAGGGTGTACTACGTGTAAATGTTGATATTAGCTCTAAAGGCGATTTACATCACAAAATGTTTTTTTCATTTGCTGATATTTCCTTTGAGAGCACTTCCGTGGAGGTTTGTTGTTGTTCGCTGCCTCTGTTATTATTAACGAAATGGATTCCTGTCTTCCTTTTCCTCCTACTTGTCGTCATAAATATACAGTTGTGTCGTAAATGAACAAAGCTGTAAAGTAATAGACCAATAATAATGGATTATCAAATTGGACAGGCAGAGTCGGCAGTTGTTTTCCATCGACTACTATTTCTCAGTTTGTCTTTGGCTGATCTTCGGTATTGCGGTAGTCCAGTTTCCGGAGACTATGGAGAAAGAGGTCGAGGAGCTCGATGGCGTCGTTGCGCGTGTCACTCTTATCCATGCTGATAAATGAAAGTTGACCGTAGCGAGGAAAAAATGTTTTTTCTTCCCACCATAATGAAAGCCTTGGAAACTTGCTTCCTTACTGGAGTAATAAAAAGCATTATTTAGTATTCAATATGAAATATAATAATTTGTCTTTAATAGCAGAATCCTTGAGAAGGTTATAGATTATTTAATATCAAAATACGACCCTTGGGGCACATTGAACGGCGGGGGAAACCGCGGCGCACAGCTATAATGAAATTTTCCTTCATTTAGAAATGTATTAACAAATGTGACGTATGTGTTTTTGTAAGAAACATTCATTAACTCTCTACTTTTACCGATGACTCAAAAAACTTTCTAACTTTTGAAGGCGAACAGTGGAAAATTGTGTGTGGTGGTAAACATCAGGAAAGCACTCGGCAGTCAATAAGTCTGGGTGAAGATTACAATATATTCATTTGGTATCTCATTTGGTAAAACATTTTTACATATTGTAATAAAAAATATATATTTTTTTAATTTCACGTTCTTTTCGATGCCACTCTTGAGCATACATGCGGTATACTGAATAAATAATAAGTCGCGGTATACAATGTATTTAGCACGGTACATATAGCACTGTATACGAGTCTCACTCGCCCCTGTACTCCAGATACGAACTTATTTATGTATTTTTAATAAGTATTTTTTTAAGTGCTCATCTATTTTAAAAGTTTTCACTTCTGACGACTGACAGCCATTTTTTATATTTAACCTTGGTGTCTATCGAAATTATTACAATTTTGATGAACTTATTATCATCTCCTCTCAGGCCGCCCGTTTATCTCTAGAAATAACGATTGGGCACAAAAAAACATTACAATAAATATTAAGTTAAAAACTAAAATCCAACTACGTAAAGTAGGAAACATTATGAGATTAAAAAATTAAAATGTTTCTGTTACGAATTTGCAAGAAATTGGAGAGGTTCAGCTGTACACCAGACTCGTGCGCCACAAGAACGATACCGAATGTTTCCATTCTGTTAATGATAAGAAAGGTGAACAGCTCCTACGACTTTACAACTCCGTGACAGAAACCAGTTCTACGTTTCTATAATCGAATTTTGGTTCCTTAAACAAACCGTATTCTTTGGACGAGTAGGCCTCCCTTATCTTTATTATGTTATTATAAAGAATTAATGGATTTCGTGTAGTTTTGTTGATTTGATTTTCTATAGTTTTACTCAAATGTAGTTACGATTTATTGCGTGTGTTTGTTATCAATAGGCATGATATTGCTCGCTGGATCCCACGTCTTTTGAAATATAATTACTATAATTACCTGACGATGTTTTCTTTACAACAGCTGATTATAAATATGTACATAAATCTTCACGCATTTAGCGGTACATGCCTACACCAGGATTCGAACCGGCGATCGGTCGATCAATAGGTTGCTCTTTATCTACTAGGCTATCACTGACCCAGTCCTTGAGCGCTCGTCAGGTATTATCAGTGGACCTTTTAGCATTTGAAATATTCTTGACAACTGACCAGAGATTTGGTCGGAACTCACAGGGACACAATTTATTTCCAAAGTGGAGGCTTTTAGCTTCTGATCGAACACATGAGATCTTTTTATAGCAAGCCCCGGTAGGTGCAGGCAGTTTGTTTCTTACTTGACATACCTGATGTTAAACGTTCACCACCATCAAATTTCGCACAAGGAACACTCGTCTCTTGATGTCAAACGCCTCTTAAGAATTGTGCATATAAACAAACATACAGGAAAACAAAGAACCTCCCTTTTGTTGAAATTGAAGTAAAGCCCGCCGCGGGTCGGCATACAGCGTGTTACATAATTAACGCGACCCCTTTATAAGAAAGTTTAGGGCACCAACACAAACATCCACTATGGAGACCGTCGTCAAACCGACGGAACAGTAGTCACATACGCACCATACCTATTCTTTATTGTATTCTCGATTGTACGTAACTATTCATTCACTTGAGCGGTCATGGTGAACCTGGCCTGCTTGGTTAACTATTTAACAAATTGAGGAGTCTATTCCTGTTCTTGTAAAGTATGCTTCCAAACTGAGCCCCCTCTATTCCCTCTATCTATCAAATATGAGCCAATAGTCTGCACAATTAATGAGCAGCGATAGCCCAGTGGATAAGGAGCCGGCCTATTGAGCGACAGGTTCCCGGTTGGAATCCTGTACCACCAAATTAATGTTTTTGGATTTATGTACATATTCGTAATTATCACTTGCCGACGCTGATAGTAAACATCGCGAGGAAAGCCGCCGTGAGGAAACGGCGTCAATCCATGTCAAAATCAGTATATTCGCCACATCTTTAGGCTTAGGTAGCGGACCCCGTCGATCCTAATGGATAAAGAAATGGAATAATGCTAGGAAGAAAGAAAACTCTGCATAATGAATATGCTTTTATATATCGTACTGAAATGATAGAGGCTCATTAATATATGCTGTGTTGTATTCCGTGATGTTTGTGTAACACAAGACTAGCTGCGTATCCCGGTTGCCGGTGAAACCGCTTTTTCTCAATTTCACTTATTTATGTCCGCTTTTAAAAGCGTGTAATCTTGCTCAAGATTCGCCTATCAAATGCAAAAAAAAGTTCGAGATATTAGAGCACTCAAAGAAACAAGGAGAGTTTGTTTGTTTGAACGCTTTGCATATTAGTATAGATAGTATTTAAAACTAAAATAAAAGGTTAAATGCGAATCTTGTCTTGTTCCATTTGCATTCCGTTTCTGCCTTCATTAATCATATTGTAATATACAAATCAAATAAATGAAGATTTTAGAAATTTTTATATGCTGTCCTTAAGGGATGAAACATTATCCGTTTATATTTTCAAACCAAGTCCCTTAAAGGGTAGTCATGGAGAACTCTGTCCTGACACACCTCACTCACTTCTTCATTCTCATCTCTGGTCTGCACGCTCGACGGTTCCCAGGACGACGAACGTTTTTAAAAAGTAGATACAGAAATAGATTTTCTTACTTGCTAGCGACCAGCGATTAATCGGTTGTGGATACGTGCTTCCGTTAGTTCGGTCGCAAGAGAACTCCCTGTTGGTCTTCGAGAATGTTCCAGTGTAAACGATGAAAATTATGGTCAGAAGTTTCCTCGGAATGATCGCCCAATATGTCTCGTATGCAATAATTTATTAGGTACAGTGAGGATTACGTACCCGTAGCACGTCTGATAACTCAATACCAATGTTACATCATTGTTTTCTTTTGCATTATTTCTGCATGTCTAAACCAATGAAGCGCCTTCTTCTGCCGACATTTTTTCGGACGAACTCCCTTTCCTATGAGATACATAAAATTTCTTCATTTGTAATATTGACTAGCTGGGCCGTGTTGAATGACGGCTAGAAATACATCCTCATACACTGGAGCCGTAATGGTCACGTACTGTGCGGTTCCAGAAAAACTTTCTTCCGAACACTATTAATTTATGGAATGAGCTCTCTGCCGAGGTTTTTCCATATCAACTAAAGCATGGGGTTCTTCAAGAAAGGCTTAAAGAGGCTTTTACAGAATCGGCAACGCAAGAGTGATACTCCTGGTGTTGCTAAATTCATAGGTTTACAGTAACTACTTACCATCAAGCAGGCCGTACACTTGTTTGCCACCATTATTATTAAGACCATAACATTTAATAGTCGCAAAATTGCTCGAATTACTTACAAAATTTGGACGCGTGATCTACGAATATGGTACAGGAGGAGGGTACATGGACGGATGTGTTCAATCGATTGCACGATGGCTCGTGTTCTGAGAAGTTATTCGATAAGATGCTAACGGATACCTCCCGCTGCTCACTCACTGTACGCGGGGAACTCATCCTCAAACACTGGAAATGTACCCTAAAAGTTTTCTTCAGAGAACTCTTAAGATGTGTATAGTACTCTCGGCCGAGCTTTCCAGGATCAGGGGCTCTAGCATGCGGTACTTATAAAAAGATTATATAAGTATGGCACCGAACGCGCCCGTCAAGGGCATGAGCACTACAGTCACCGTCGTTGCTTAACATAGGTAAGCTACACATGTTTTCTGTCTTAGTAGTATAAAATGAACGTTAATTCGACAACATACAATCAGATAGTGTAGTATTTTTTTTTCGTAGATTCCGCACGCGTGGGATTCTTTTACCACAATAACAAGTTGCCTGCTTCCACCAGACCCTCATCAACACCTAACTTTACCCATCCCACTACAAAGTTACGGGTGTCCCTTTAACCGGGTTTAATTTAGTCAGATACCCGCAGGCGTTCTTTGGTTACAGCCGTAACATATGAACGCCTGCAATACAAGAGCATCGTTCGCACGTTGCCACTCCCGCTGCGAACTCCTCAGAAACTGACTCGTAACATCACTTACTCGCAGCGACCGACGGCGATACATTTATTCCACATCAATTAGTTTACGGGAAGTAGCGCTGGCCGAAGCCTATTGACTTTCGTTAGCAGAAGCATACTGCCGACTGCTGCAGTGGCGGGTTCATGTGGATCATGTTCCAGATGGTTCACATTCAATGATGCGACCAGATCAGCGGACATATTTGACTTTCGCAAAATGACACTTGAATCTATTAACAATCGGCCATGCCCCCCCTTGAAGATGATGACTGGTGACACCGCACGGTGAGGGGTCGGTCCCACCAGCGGGCGCGAGGCCCCGCACGCGGCCCGCCGGCAGGTGCGCGTCCCTTCGTTATAGTGAACCAATAATTGGTATTGATTTTCCGTTAGAGCCGGCCTCGCCGCCCGTACACACAGCCGCTCCCGTTGTCTCTGGATTTACCGAACTCTACTTCATAGACAATTCACATTCGACACTTCTATAACATATGATACACTCGTACCCGCTTATTACAAATCTACACTAATGTATGAAGCGAAAGAGTTTGTATGGACTTGCTAATCTCTGGAAATACCAATTGAATTGAATTTCAAAAAAACGAGTGTGCTTTAGACCATACGATTGAAGTATAACTTCTTTAGCTCCATAGTGTGCGTAAAGAAGTTTTACTTCAAAAATCTTTTTTTATTTGATAGCCTAGTTCTTGAAGTAAGTTATAGGCTATAGGATCAGGATAAGACCCTTAAAAGCCGAGAAAATAGAAACGAAGTAGAAAAACCGATTGCCACCGGATACCGGGACACACGTGGAGAGTCGCGCGAGGCGGCCGGGACTAAATAACAGTTCGACAATTTCAATATGTAGAAATAAATGTTTGATATTCTTCCTGGTATTGTAAATGAATAATTCATTTTGAAAATGTAAAACATGTCTAAGTGCCAACGAACAGCGGTGAACACTGTTTACCTTTTACATTTTTATGTTCCACTTTAAAAGAGTACAGCGGGTTTGAGAGAGATACCGCAAAGCGATTTGATCGATAGAAAAAGCTCGGTGGTTAAATGGTTAGAGATGGCTACTTTAGCAGCGGGGGGGTTCGATTCGGGTAAGGTCATCATCAGATAGCTGAGGAAGTTCTGTATTAGCGGAGACAGCGTGAAAAGAAAATTGCTTATTTTCTATATGTTGCAAGCATTTATACACTACGGTAAAATATGCGAATTTGATGCTCGTCCATAAAAAAACTAAGTTTTATAGACAGTTCCCGATATAGAGACTCACTTAAAGCCAAATATGACGAGAGCGCGTACCGTTACAGTCGGTTACAGTACGTCGATATACCTGCAGTGAAGTAAACGTTCACCCAATACTTAACAGGACATATTTTCATCGTTCCGAAGCTTTGATTATGATCATAATCAATACATTTTGTTTACTTTCCGTTTGAAAAACCTCGCGTGGGAAGGCGGGCGGCCCACACAGCCCACCGTGCGGCTGATTAAAATTAAAGTTGTTATTCCATCATATAAAATTATCATTCCCTTATCAAAGTAATACTGAACGGCTGAAATTTCTCGTAAAAACAATTTTCTCGAAGTAATGTTTGACATTGAGAAAGGCCTCCACGCGGCGGTAGTGCGACCGCCGTGTCGGCCGTGCAGCCGGGATTTGATAAATATACAGTTAATGTGAACATGTCAGTGATATTAATAGGAGTAGAAATGTTACATTCCACTTCCCTCATCTGCAGTGTACGAGGACAGATCGACTCTCGTGCATATGATTTACGTTATCTATCTGAATCTATCAGTACAGACAGGGACTCAGTGTTTACAGCTTTTTTTTATATATATAATACATTAAGTATCACTCGCGCGATGCCTCCACCGCTGCTAACATAGCACCTTACACGCAGTAGAGAGTTGTTATTTGGCCGGGATTTTCTGTTAGGTGGAGGTACTTCACCAGTCGAGCTGCTTTGATGCGCCCTATCCAAGACAGAACAGACATGTTCATGCACACAAATGTTTGTCTTGAGTGGGAATCGAAGCCATGAGCTTTTAGCGTAATTAACCACTACGAGCTAGTCAAAGGTTTTCTAGATTCACATAAAAATACAAAACAGCTGATGTATTAGTAGAAGACAATAAATACGTGGACCCCACATGTCTAGACAGAATATTTTACACTGTGAAGGTTATCAATGGTCAACCCTCATTTGACTCATGTAATTCGCCTTAAACTGCAGGATTTCATTTTATCAATTTCTCCAACGTGTCATGACTGGTAAATAAAAATAAAGATTTTCTATTATAAAAAGAGCAAAAACACACTGATCATAAATTTTTAATTATTATTGAATTAAAACGAAATTGCAGCAGTACATGTCAATTTCAACAAGAGTTGTTAAGTTTTATACGAGCATACTGCAATAGAGGTGATTACCGTATAAAACATTACTGCCATCAAATGACTGCAAGGGTTAACTTAATACTTGACCTAGTATTTGTATTAATCGGTAACAAACTATCATCTGCGAAGCTTGTTAGCGAGTAACCTTGAGATAAGAGCGGGCCAAAATTATCATTAATATACTGTCAATCAATCAGGTTTATTTGTATGAATGTATACAGGACAAACAATTGGTCAACATTAACAATCACACTTCAATATTTAGGTACAAATCACAATCAATTATCACAGCTGAGATGATCTTACTGGGTGGCAAAGGGAAGAAACCAGAGTCAAGGTAAGGATTACGGGATGATGGAGAGTTGGAACAAGTCAATGAGACTGTATATCTTGGATGCGCTTTCAGCTGGGATGGAAGGTACACCGGTGATGTGGAAAGACGAGTGAGTGCTGGGGATAGTGTGAATGAAGCACTGGGAAATCTTCGTGGCAGTAAAAACTTGAACCAGAAGGCACAGCTTGCTATACACAATATAATGCTAGGTCCCAGCGCTTAATTATACAAGAGAGAACTGGGTATGGCAAAGAGAGCATGAAAGTAGGATAAATGCGGTCGAAATGCGGTCGAAATGCGGGCGTTGCGCAAAAGTAGAAAGATGTAATAGCCGAGGAAGGGCAAAACTTACCTACCGTGACCAAATTGATTGTGTTTTATCAGAAAATGATGTTAGTAGTTTTAGAAACCGGCGAGCGTGCATGAAAAGGGCAATGAATTTTCAAGACGCGAGTGAGGTATGTATAGATCGAGTCATGTGGCACGGTTTCTCTGCCTACGCCGTAACGGATGTGGCGAGATAGACAGAATGTGCGCAAATCCATACAAAGGTATATTTTTACAGCAATATATACATTTTCAATATTACTTGCTACATCAAATAAATTATAACATCATTGATTACATTTTTAAATAATATAAAAAAGTACATTTAAAATTACAAAAACACCCCCCACCTCCCCTTGATAGCGGGAACAATCTCAAACTATAAGTTTCAACTATCAGTCAGTTAATCTGGTTAATGTACTCGTTTCAACTATCAAGGTCACGGAGACAGAAACCTCTTCACAGTACCTGCCTGCAGGACTGGAGGACTGCTATCTGGCCATCATATATGGCCCTCCAGCTTCCCAACGTGAACCTCTACAGATGTTTGAAGAGCCTTGTCTTGGCTATTAAGCCATTGACGGACTCAACAATCGGAATAATAAATGTTGAATTGATATCGCACATCGATCTCGTGAGCTAAATCATTACTTACTTGTTACATTATTACAAGCTTATGTTATAACATTATTAATTAGAATTCATAACATATTAAATGCATATAATTTAATGTATAATTTGCTGCAAGATTTAATTAGTCTTTGTGAGGGTAATTTATCTTAAACACTACTCCTAAAGGTCAGTGAATCATCGATCAAGTACATTCTTGGGCACTTTGTTGTACAATCTAGGTGTCATGATAAATACTCTAGTGTCGTACATAGCAGTTCTCGACTGTGGAATACTAAATTTACGACAGTGGCGATTGCTTTGTAAATTTGTAAATGAGCTGCTACGACCTTCCTCTATTTCACCAAAGCCTCGTCTGCTCCTTGGTGGAATGCTCGATGCCGGCAATGTCACAAAGTTAATGAAAAATATTCCCCTGGCAACATAATAAAAAAATAGCTAAGGCCCATTGCTTTTTTGTCACCATTTGGCACAAACTTTCAGGTACCTCCTGTGTCTAATGGCAATGTGAGGAACATATACTCAGTGTATTGTAAACATCTAGACACTACATTAACTGCATTAAACAATCCAAACATTTTTGTAGAAATGTTTTTTTTATACTACGTCGGGAGGTATACAAGCATACAGCCCACCTGATGTAAAGCGTATACCGCAGCCTATTAACGCTTGCGAGATATTAACTATCACTCGCGCGATGCCTCCTCAGCTGCTTACACAGCAACTCCTTGGGAGCTTACTGGTGACCTCACTCACACGCAGGAACACAACAACCCTCTAGGGAGTTGTCATTTGACTACGGTTTTCTGTGAAGTGGAGATACTTCCCCAGACGCGCTGCTTTGTTACGCCCTACATCTCTTAAAACTTCCAGACCAAGACAAACAGACCTGTTCATGCACACAAATGTTTGCCTTGTGTGGGAATCGAACCTACGAGCGTTGGTGTCAAAGTCGCGTCTTTCACGACTGAGCCACCGAACTCGTCAAAATTTGCAAAGCCCTGATGCTGTATGCGATGATGGAAAGTGATCATTACAGCCGCCCTACAGCTTGTAGCCTTAGAGTACTTTTGTAGCAATTATACACCATTACACTCAGGAAGTGTTAGAATGAAGGAGTGAATATTTTAGAGAAATGTATGATTATGTCCATGACGCTGGCATTGTGAAGGAGTCTGTGATTGACTCGGCAGTGCCAGCGTACCATGAAGACATTACTATGGATGAGATTGAATGGTCGAAACGAAGTTTAAAAGATGGAAAGTCAGCGGGAATCGATATGGTAACAGCTGAGATGATCAAGCTAGGTGGTACCTACGTTAGGGACGCCTTCTGGTTTTTGAGCAAATTATGCTGGAGAACCGGAAGGGTCCCGAGCGATTAGAGACGCGCAGTTATCGTGCCATGTATAAAGGCAAGGGCTCACGTATGGACTGCGCCAACTATAGGGCCATCAGTTTGATCAGCTTAGCAGCTAAAGTGTATGGAAGAATCATTGAAAGGAGAATGAGGGTGAAATCCGATGGAATGCTTTGGGAAGCACAGGGAGGATTTCGAAGTGGCAGAGGATCAAGTTTTTTCACTCCGCAACATTGTAGAGAAGCATCTGGCTTTGGACCAGAAGGTTTTCTGCGGTTTTGTGGACTTTGAGAAAGCATTTGATAGGGTTGTGCGAAAGAATCTCTGGAGCATTTTGCCCAGGTATGGGGTTGACGGTGACCTACTCCGTGCTGTGCAATCCACTTATGATTTGTGGCATAACGCTTGCTGACCGCGTTCGTAATGAAGACGTGAGAGAAAGAGTTGGTCTGAAAGAGAGTGTCGGTGTTAAGATAAGAAAGGGCATGCTCCGTTGGTTCGGACATGTAGAAAGATGTAGTGGTATAAAAAAAGACAAGTGCTACTGGCACAGAAACAGGTAATAATGTGACTGTGTAAACTTGCCACAATTCACCAAACAATCCACATTTGACTGACTAGTCAAACTATAAAATCTATACGTGTAAATTAGTAAAGTTATATCTTTCAAAGAAATGTAGGTATAAGATAGCCACTTTAGTGACACTATATTAGTAACTAAAAACTAATTGTATATACTCGTAGATATGACTGCAGACTTAAACTGCTCAAAAAGAGAAAGGAAGGCAAAACCTTAATTTTGTACATCAAAATATTCAATTTAGGCTTCCTTGGCTGCGAACAAATTGTACAATTATTTTTAGAAAAATATGATATTAATATTTTTTGTTTAACTGAATACTAGTTAAACAAATGTTAAATATTATTTGAAATTGATAATTATAAAATAGTAAGTTGCTTTAAGAGAGAGTCTTCGATTCGAGGCAGTGCAATGATGAGTACAAAAAATGCTACAAAGTCAAAGAACGTAAGGACATTGTTAGGCTCTCTATTGAATGCAATATAGAGATGTCATGTGCTGAATTAGATAATTGTTTGTGTATATAGACCTCCAAGCGGCGACTTTACAAAATTTGAGCAGGTAATGGAGGATATTTTAATAAAAGTTTTTATAGGTAAAAAAAACATTATAGTCCGTGGTGATTTTAATGTAGACATTCTAGTCAATAAGACAACCCTTAGATTTTTTAATTTATTTAAATCATTTAATTTACAATATATTTTCCTGGAGCCTACACAGCCACGTCTGCTTGTCTTTTTTTTATTTATTGTCCAACACATCTCTATTTCATATATTTAATATATGCCCACATAACAAAAACCTCGCAGGGTTTAACCGTTTTGTGAGGAGTCGCTTATGTGTAACTAAACATTAATATTTAGTTGTTATGTTTTACAAGATTAGGATTTGTTAGATAATATTTTTTAAATTTGCTTTTGTACGAGTAATATACAGAGTTCGAGTATAGGTCTTGAAATTCTTTTGGTAGTTCATTTAGATGAGACATGATTTAGCTTTCTAGTTCCATATGCGGTTGCTACTTTGGGAAGGATATACTTTAAGTTGTTGCGATTTAATTTTCTCAATTTATTCGTTCTTTGATATTCTTCTAAATAAGATTTTAAGTTACATTCTACCAAGTTATTAAATTTAATTTTATCAAAAACGTTCATTACGTTACAGTGTTCAAAAAGGCCCTGATCATCCTCCTTATATTTATTTTTAATATACTTCGGAACAATTATTTTTAATAATTTGCGTAAATCTGGAGCATATCTTTTGTAATTGTGAGCATATCAATAAATCAATAATTGTCGACTTGCCTTCAGATCATTGCGGTCAATTGGTAGTATAAAAATGTCCGAAGAACACAGATTTAGAAAGTCATTCATTGTATATACAACCGACCACAAACAAATCTATAAAGTACAACAATGTATTGGGGGGCAAGTTACCTTTATTGGATTACTTTGTAGATAATCGTGACTTGCACTACACAAAATTGTTTCCTGTTATATCCAGTGAATACCAAAAAATAATCATACAAATATTAATATTACAAATAAATTTAAGGTTAATGATTGGTCAACTACAGATATAACTAATAAGTAGAAACAACTGACTCCCTTAACTCATCTCCACATGCTGCGTCTCAGTTATTAAAGGAGAATGTAGAAGGTGGAGCTTTTTCAACTTACACACAGCGAAATAATTAAAACTTTTACATTAAAAATTCAAAAGATCATTGGGGTACGTCTTTTTAGGCTTCCGTACCCAAAGGGTAAAACGGTACCCTATTACTGAGGCTCCGCTGTCCGTCCGTCCGTCCGTCCGTCCGTCCGTCTGTCACCAGGCTGTATCTCATGAACCGTGATAGTTAGACAGTTGAAATTTTCACAGATGATGTATTTCTGTTCGCTATAACAACAAATACTAAAAAATAAAATAAAATAAATATTTTGGGGGCTCCCATACAACAAACGTGATTTTTTTGCTCAACGGCAACAGGTAGGCGCTTGAAATATTCACAGAATATTTATTTATATATTCACTTTAAGAATAAATAATTAAATTAAAATAAAACAAATATTTAAGGGGGACTCCCATACAACAAACGTGATTTTTTGCCGTTTTTATCGATAATGGTACAGAACCCTTCGTGCGCGAGTCCGACTCGCACTTGGCCGATTTTTTTTATACAACGTCGGAAAGCATGCAAGCATACGACCCAACCGATGTAAAGCGATTACCGTAGCCTATTAACGCTTGTAATATTTTAAGTATCACTCGCGCGATGCTTTCTCTGGTTATTACGCAGCAACTCCGTAGGAGCTTACTGGTGACCTCACTCACGAGAATCATCCTCACGAGAAGATGAAGGTGTAGAATCTCGTGAAGGCTTCCCGATCCAATCTGCAGTATGTGCTCAATCTCCTGATACATAACTCGCCTATTATCTTGGATGAATTTTTTCACTGCTAGCACGTTTACTTCAGTAACAGCCGTCAAACGGCGACTACTTCTTTCTGCATCCTCCGAAGTTAATCGACCGCGCTTGAATTCGTTATAATACACGATTGCCTTGGAAGGGCTTTCAGCCATGAATGCCATTTGAAGTCTATCGTACGATTCGTCCGGTTGTAGGCGACACTTGAGGTCGTAAAAAATCAGAGCGCGTAAATGTTCACGGCGCAGTTCCATTTTTCAATGCGACACGATAATTTAAATTAGCTCGCAAAAAATGTGGAGGGAAATTTTTAAATTGAAACGTAGCTATTTTTACTCATAAATAATCATATTTTCAAAAATAGATTTTAACTGACATCTCTCATGCATAAAACCTTTGTTTCGCAACACTTTCTGAGTGGCTTGGTATGTGTTGTGAATTTGTAATAAGTAATAATTAATTTACCCTTAATGAAATGTAATATTATTAACATTTATGTGTTATGTGCTTAATATTGCATTGTTTCTAGATTCTACTAATTTTATTTTCATTTCATTCCCTACCTTTGATAGTTATTCGTCACAATTATTAATTAATTAGTAATAATTAATTATTACATTACATGATTCTTTTCGAAGGGGCCTCTACGCGTTGGATTCATATCCCCGCGCACGCCTGTCAAATGACCGGAATTAAAACCCATGTAATAAGAAAAAATAATTGTTAATTAAATCTATATTTTCTCCACAGTCTAAGTAAACAAACATAATATAGTGGTTGTGACAAGTAGAAGATTGCGCGAGACTGATGACTGAACTAGGCATGGACCTGTGACTCAGAGCACCACCACTCTCTCCCCGGGATGTACATGGATATAACAAAAAAGAAAATACGCGTTATAGATTAAATCCACAACGATATCATCCATTAGAGTGAATAAATGCATATAATAACATATATATTTAGTTCACATAATGTTCTCATAAATATACAGAGAAGTAATCATAAGAATGTTTATTTCCTTGAACGGTTGTCTAAGTGATTACCTGAAGCCCATGTCATAAATACAGCGGACGGCTCTCATGTCTAAAATAAAAAATATTTTTGTCGGCGGCCTTCCCCGCTACAATATGCCATAATTTTGACGTAATGCTGTGGCTGTAACTGAAATAGAGTAGACGCGCAATGACCACGTCTTTGAATTATCTAATTCTCCTAAATATACATGCGGTGGAGCTGAGCTTACGGGCAAGTCCGGATCATGTGGAGGGATCACTGTAATTTTGAGCCTACTATATTGTAGTGTAATCATAACTACTCTGGCCATAAATATTGTTACATAGAAACTGATATTTTTTTCAACTTTTTAATTATTTTGAATTTGGAACGCATTTCTTATGTTTAAAACATCTTATGATTTCCCGCCGTTTTACATATTTTTTTCGTGTGTATTATCAAATTACAATATGGAATGGGGTGTTAAATAAAACAGAATTACAGTGACAGCCTTGGACAAAGTGGGTATGGAGCCGTCGGTCATATTCAAGACACTTCAAAAACTTGGTATCAGCCGTATGTTCGTATGTCGCACTATCGATATAAAACAGGACCTGTAGCTCGGCGCTTATTGTCGATATACATGACATACATACATACCCTCAATCAATTCCTACAGTTGAAGAGTATGAATCGATCAAAACGCCTTCTGTCCCGATATAAATGTAAAGAAATATCCTCTTTACTGATGAAAACATTTTCACGATTGAAGAACTACAACAAGCAAAATGACAAAGTGTACGCACACAGTTCTAAAGAAGCCGCCCAAGTGGCCGGAAATGTACAACGTGTCTTAAGGAGTTACACAGTTTCCTTTTCGTGAAAAAGGAGTGAAAACTTCAGACTGTCTTGGAGCATATTGTGAAAGCTCTCAGCAACACTTTTTTAAAATGTACCGTGGACTTTCTAGCAGGACTCTACACCTGGTCACAAGGCACGAACTATCTAAGCCTGGCTCGAACCTCGTCTAGCCCATATCTGAACCCCTTAGACTACAAATTATGGTCAGTTTTAAAGGACATGACCTGCTAGGAACGACACGCCATTGTATCTCTTAAGAAATCTTTGGAGCAAGCAGTGGCTAAATTTCCCATGGAAACAGTGAGTAAATAAATCCATAGATTCATGGCCAGATATAAAAAAAATAATGCGTATTCATTTGTACTTATGGTCGGACTAGGAAGTATGTTTAAAAAAAATAGGGTGGATAATTATTATCGTCAATGAAAACTTTTGCACTGGCAGAAATTACATTTGGAAGACTAAATTTAGTACATGTCGTGTTGGCTGAATTTTATTATAGATTGTAGAAACAAAAATGACACCTTGCCAATGTTTTCACCCCGGTAAGCCAAATTAAAATTCAAGAGGTATCAATAGTAAATAATACTACATCTGTCTTTTTGTGCGCGATAGATCACTAAAATACTGCATCTAACGCTGTTGGAGGTGACTGCATCAGCCGTAAGATGATCATTCCTCTAATTGATATCCTTGTTCCTATCCTGACAAAAATCCTCAATTTTTCTATTTCAACTAGCTCGTTCTCTAAATGCTGGAAAGATGCACATATCATCCCCTTACCCAAGAAGCCTTTTCCTTCTTTCTTTAGTGACTACCGTCCTATTTCTACTCTTCCTTTTCTGTCCAAAGTGCTAGAGCGGTTAGTCCACTGGCAATTAAGTTTATTCCTCACCTCCAATACAGTACAATACAATACAATAACCTTCACAATCCTTTCCAGTCTGGTTTCCGTCCTGGTCATTCTACGGCTACTGCATCGGTCAAAATTTCTGACGACATTAGATGTGGCATGGAGAACCAACAGCTTACAGTGTTAACTTTACTTGATTTCAGCAATGCTTTTAATACTGTTGAATTTGATATTCTACTAGGCGTACTCTCTTCTCTTAACATATCTCCTACGGTGATTAGTTGGTTTCATAATTACCTGTACGGGCGACGGCAATGTGTCAAAATTGATCACTCCAATTCCACCTGGTGTGACACAACTGCCGGAGTGCCGCACGGTGGCGTGCTGTCTCCGCTGTTATTTTCTCTTTTCATTAATTCAATAACTCACAATATTACTTCATCCTACCACCTTTATGCAGATGATTTACAAATTTATTCTCAAGCCTCGCTTACTAACATCGCACAGGCCATTAATCAAACGAATATTGACTTAAACCGGATTTCGTTATGGAGTACACGCTTCGGATTGAAAATAAATGCAAGTAAATTCCAATGCATTATATTAGGCAGTCCAGCGTTTATTTCCAGGCTTGATGTTTCTCAAATCCCTTCAGTTGTGTTTGATGGTACGTGCATTCCATTTAGTGAAACGGTAAAAAATCTGGGTATTATTTTCGATTCCATCTTATCTTGGAGGCCACAGGTTGCAGGTCTTAGCAGGAAAATGTTTGCTGCGTCGGCGTCTCTCCGACGTATTAGAAATTTTTTGCCCACTGCCACTAAAGTAGTTCTTGCACAATCCCTTCTTTTTCCTATCCTTGACTACGCTGATGTTTCTTATCTTTTCTTATCTTTTCTATCTATCTATCTATCTACAATACACCAAAAACAAGCGATCCAAAATAGAAAGAACCCTTTCGACACCCAGATATTTACATTTGTGGCCTTAGATTGAACCCCGTTTGTGTCAGCAGTTTGCGTTCTGTTGCTTAAATGAAATGTTAACAAAAGAGAATTCTCTAATCCATATATTTCCATTCGATAGCTTGTTTATAATTCTTTATATGTTTGTAGTGTATAGTATATATTATGCTAGCTGCTGCCCGCGGCTCCGCCCGCATGGAGTCAAATAACGTAGCCTATGTGTTAATCCAAATCATAATCTATCTACGTGCCAAATTTCATTCAAATCCGTTCAGCCGTTTAAGCGTGAAAGAGCAACAAACATCCATCCATACATACAAACTTTCGCATTTATAATATTAGTAGGAGTTAAAGGTACAGTGCAGAGGCACTGCGCCATTGAACCGATTTGTCTGATCTCTACAGGTATATATAATATTGCTTATGTGTGGTTGAGCCGTGACGGCCCAGTGGGTACGGAACCGACGTAGTGACCAACTGGTCCCCGATTCGAATACCGAATACAATGGCATATATTACAAAATTCGTGTTTTCAGATTTATGTACATATTTGTAGTTATCACTCGCTCGGCGATGATGGAAAATGTCGTGAGGAAACCACGTCCAAGAAATTATATTTCATCGGACGTGTGACATAACCAAAAAAAGATCTGGTGTTCCCTCTGGGTTGTGGAGGTCTGACTGCATTTGCTTCATGTCGAAATCAATGTCTTCTCTCTTCTAGACTTAGGTAGCGGACCCCGCCAATCCTAATGGATTAGGAAGCTAGATAACGTAGGAAGATGAATATTGCTTATTTGTAAAGATCGGTTATCGACGAATTATCTGGCTGAGTCCATTGAAGTGCAACTCGCTACTACTCTATCGTAGGGTCTCTCAGTAATTTACTAAATAGCTTACGACTAAGCGTTCCTTAGGCTTAGCGCATGCCGACGGAGTGACGGAGAAGAAACTCATTCAACTACAATGTACTTAAATATTTCACTCTTGTCGTGTTTGACATATTGTGAAACGTATGTAACGGAAATAAATCCATACTGCAGATCGCTGCTACGCCAATTCTGGCCGTACGTGGGGTATAATAAAATTTCATTTTACATTTTTATTGAACACTCTTCGCCACTACTGTCTCGGACGGTGCTAAACCTTAAAGTTAACAAAATAAAGTTTGGATTAGAAACAATGTTATATATAAATTAATAGTAATATATTTATGTAAATGATGAGCGCTCGCTTATACTTCCAGCCGAGCGAGAAAAGCGGCCGGCGCAAAGCTGTTGTCAAAGCTGGCGACTATCTTCGGTTGAAAATCAATGACAGAAAACAATCATAGGTATGCTTATTATTCTCTCTCTTTCGCAATTTAATAAAGAAAAAATCGGTCAAGTGCGAGTGGGACTCGCGCACGAAGGGTTCCGTACCATTATCTATAAAAAAGGCAATAAAATCACGTTTGTTGTATGGGAGCCCCCTTAAATATTTATTTTATTCTATTTTTTAGTATTTGTTGTTATAGCGGCAACAGAAATTCATCATCTGTGAAAATTTCAACTGTCTAACTATCACCGTTCATGAGATACAGCCTGGTGACAGACGGACGGACGGACGGACGGACAGACGGACGGACGGACGGACGGACAGCGGAGCCTCAGTAATAGGGTTCCGTTTTACCCTTTGGGTACGGAACCCTAAAAATGTTAAAAAATTGCCATTGTCACATTTTTTTAAATAGCAGTTGTTGCGTGGGTTAACTATATAAAATACATGTATCTACTGTCAATGATTTTCGTTCCTTCGTTATTTAACGGTCGTGGCCGATAATCAGTTGATTATCTAGTTAATGCTGAAAGTAACTCAAGACATTCAAACACTGTCTATATAACCGTGAACATTAATTGTATTTTTTTTAACTTTACGCGACCAAAACCGTGATTAAAAACTAGCTTGTTAAAGAGCAGGGAATGTGTAGTGGATAAAGGATCGGCCTGTTGACCGACTGGTTCCCGGTTCGAGTCCTGGTATCGGTGCCACTAAATTCGTGTTTTCGAGTTTATGTTTATATTTGTAATTACAAGTACTAAGAAAGTTTTGTTTTTCCTCTGGTTGTGAAGGCCTGATATCAGTCGCTCCATATCAAAAATCAGTATCCTCACCAAATCGTTAGGGCTTAGGATGTTTATTTATTATGTCCTCGATATCCTAGGCTTGTGCAGCGGACCTCGCCAATCCTAATTAATTAGCGTTATTAAAAAGAAGAAAGGCCTATTTAAGGTCCCGAACGAGTGATAATTACATATATATAAATTCGACAACTTATTCGAGTGATAATTACATATATAAAAAAATTGTGGTACACGTCCACGGTAGGATTCAAACCGGGGATGGTTGGATAATCCACTGAGCTACCTTCACCTACCAAAAATGTTCTGTAATAGTTAATGCATCCAAATAATAACTCCCCGGAGAGTTGTCATATTTGTGTGAGTAAGTAAGGTTACAACAACTATCGTGTTAGCAGCTTGTATAGCAAGCCTTCACAGGTTACTTTACATGGGTGGTATGCTTGTTTGCTTTTGTTTTGTTTGAAGTAACATAGTTACACATCTAGTGCCTTCAAACTAGTAACGTTATTATATTACCTGCAGTTGCTACGAAGTTGATCTACGCCGCTGCAAACTGCTACGATGCATCAGCTACGAGACCGTAGCAGACGCTTCGAGATCCGTAGCAGACGCTCCGAGATCCGTAGCAGACGCTACAAGATCCGTAGCAGACACTCCGAGATGCGTAGCTGTTACTACCGAGTTTGTACAGTGATGTTCGTGGGCAATAAAGTATTATCGTTGTGATAAATTATGAACGGTATACTATTTCTCGAGTGTCATCATATAAACAAATCGTAGGCAGTATATATTTCCGACACACAAATGTGGTTGTAAGGAGATAAAACGAAAAACGAGGAAATCGGATCCATATGAAACGAACATAAAAGAAGTCTCGAGGGCGGCTCTCCAATGCTCGTATAGCTCGGTAAGTATTTCAAGTGACGCTCAAAATAAGTTAGTTTTGTATGTGTTTAGACTATTGGACATTATTTCCTTTTTTTTTGAGTGTCCATTAGTTTGTTGGTTTTAAAACATTTATAAAAAATCTATCTTGAATTCTAGGTTACATATGAGATTGCTAAATATTAACTATATTCAGCGAAATATCTGTACATTTGTTTTCCCGCCATTTTTTATATCACGATTTCTTCCCGTGTGGAGAAACGAGATATTTTGGAACAAAAGTTCTCTCGTTACAGTAACACAGCATAGAAGATATGCAATATGAACAGCGTGTATGAACCTTATGTCACAAATTAATTCGTTCGCTATCGCGCTTCGTTTATTCTAGAAGTTTCGATTTCAATATTTCAATGAATCCCAGAGGAGAATGTCTTAAATCAAATTATCCTTTCTATTTAAATATAGATCCTGTATTTCAATCGAATATATTATAAAAATATATAGTTAGACGCCGTGAAGGCAGCAATGTTCCAAACGAACAACTCGATAAAAAAGCTGCTTGTGTGTATATTGTAGGTTGTATTTCTTGTCTTGCTTGTTTCTGCAATGGTGTACAAACAAATGATAGTTGTCACCTGTGGGGCCACTTCTTATTCGACAACGCTCGTCCACACGCCGACAACGGGCTGCCTCGAAAGCTACAGCAATCTGGAAACTTTCCGTCACGCACCACACTCGCCATACCTTACTGCGACTAATTCGCGTTTATTTTTTATAAATTTGAGGAACTATATTCAAGGGAAAAGCTTCAACTCCAATAAGGCGTAAAGAATTTCTCAATTTCCGTTCCCAGGATTTCAACAGCCGACCCATGAATGAACGTTTATAAAAAAAAGTGTACAGATAATTTTATTCTTGTAATTAGAATAATAAAATGTTAACTCTTTATTTATATAAAAAAGGATTTTATATAAATCGGCGATTTCATAGGTAAGTACTTAATAATAAGTTATTGTAACACCTGATATTTTACGAAGTACGTTATAAGTTTTCTCAGACATTGCAAGACGAATGGTTCATTAGAATAATACTGTAAGTAAATATCATAAAGCGGCCAACTTACCGATAAACTCATAATGCTCCACTATAAACCAATAAATACAAAGTTCACTTAAAAATAATTTACTAAGAACTGTTCATTTTCCATCAACAGTCAAAACAAATACCAACGTAAAAGTAAACAAAACAAAATACCAGAGACTGCTAGCACTCCAGATTATTTTCAAATGAATTTTCAAACGTTTTTCAAAAATACCATTCGTGTACAGTAATTTCCCGGCGAGAGGCGCGTCGCCGCCGACGTCGTTGCGGGGCGGTTGCAGGCGACGTACTGCCGGGCGCCGAGTGGAGCACACCGGCTTGACACAACATTCTCATACTGCAGTAACAACATTCGAACTGGCGTTCGATTTACGCACAAGATAAGATAATGGAACGCAAATTAAATTACTAATTGACACTATGGCATCACCTCACATTACACTTGTGATCAATCTTCATTGTATGCAATTTGATCCAAACTGCTTTGTGTGCTTCCGCCACCAATTAGTTCATGCGGCCTAGCGCCGGCCGGCACCCACCCACTACTGTTAGTACGTGCTATATGCCGACCCTGCCATGGCTGCTCCGGTAGTCTCTGCCTCGGCTGCTGCGGTCGTCCGCCATCTGAAACAGAATCCGCACCGTCGCTGCCACGACTGGCCTGGTCGTCGCTGCGACACGTGTTTCGCCTCTCCACGAGGCATCATCAGGCGTAGTAGACGTTAATCGTAAGAATAACATGCTACAAGTGACAAATCCATCGCAGTTCCGTCCCTTATATTTAATGGAGGGTGGGGGTAGATGCTGTGAGCGAAAAGATATTTAATAGTTGGGAATGGTTTACGTCAGTCTGTTTGTTCATAAGAGTAATTTTAGAATTTTTATGTTTATTAATTTCTAATTGTTCCATGGACTAAGAGGGGACCCCAAAAATCCTCAAGTACTCTTTAGAAAATAAATTCATTCATCCTGGCGAGACAGATGACATATTACGACTGACAAGACTTTGCATGTCTCAAAATTATTTTCAGTTTGATAATAAATACTATTTTCAAAAAGAAGGGTTAGCAATGGGGTCCCCTCTTAGTCCATTGATGGCTGACTTATTTATGGATAATTACGAACGCGAACACATAATCGGTAAACCACACATATTCTATTACTATAGATATGTCGACGATATTCTCATATGCTGGACAGGTACCAATCGTCAATTGGATCTCTTTGTTTCCAAATTAAATTAAATCCACCCTAAAATTAAATTCACTTTAGAAATAGAACAAAACAGTTCACTTCACTTTTTAGATTTCACTTTTTACATCAGTAGTGGGCGGGTGCCGGCCGGCGCTAGGCCGCATGAACTAATTCGTGGCGGAAGCACACAAAGCAGGTTAGATCAAATTGCATGTAAATTTTCGACGGAAGAACTGCAACAAATGGTTACTATAATGAATGAGGCCTTTTTGAAAGGTATGAAAGTGAATGTAATGAAGACGAGAGCGTTGGTGATTGAAACGAATGAGACTGTTTGTTACAGAGTGTCAGATAATAAGTTAAAATAAAAAAATAGATATTGAAAGACGAGTAAAAGCAGGAAAGCGTATCAATGGTGCGTTGTACGCGGTTTTGATGAGTGAAAATATATCGAGCAAAACTAGCCTTATATATCGAGCAAAATTCAAAGTGCATTAACGCTAATATAAACAAATCGGTCCAATCTGAAACCGCGGAACATGCATGAAGAGGTTGATGAGTGTGGAAAAGGTATGTTTGGATCGATGCACCTGGCGTTCCATAGTCTCTGCGTACATGGGAGATAGTCGTAATGATATGTATGTACGTATGGTGGTAAACGCTGTCAGCCAACAATGCTTTATGTCGCTTTTTGAGAATCGGTAATGGTACCTTTATGTGGTAGTAGGTATTAAGCTGTTAATAAATACTGGCATTTGGAAAATACTCTTTTCATTATCATTGATAATTTAATGTAATATATAACCTAATCCTTTATCAACTGTTATGATTATAGATTTTTCGATTCTCAAACTTCAAAGTTAGGTTAGTAAAGAGAGGTGGGATAAGAGCCTATTAATGTACGGTAATGATGCTATGGCATAACTTACTTAATATTTTTTTACCTTTTGTGATGGAGCCCAAAAAACCATATTACATGAAAAAGTTTTGTATCCAGTGCTAAAATTGTAATCATCAATACAAGCATCCTAGATCAATACATCTGACATAGCTACGCCAGATATAGTTTATGGCATTAGCCAAAGCTCAACTACATATTTTTATAGATCTCGATAGAAACGTATTCCTTCTTCTTCCTCGTGAATGACAACAATGTAAATTGAAATTTTTATAAAACTAAAAGTGTATAAGACCCTCGTAGCCCGAATCCGTCAATAACTTAATGGTTTTTTTTAAACCTTTTATTTAATGTATTTTCTCAGTCACAGGTATTAATTTTGGTCATTTCGTATGTTTAAAATTTCGTAACTGTCATTGCCTAATATCATACTTTGCGTTTAGAATGAATATTGTGAATTTGTTGTTTATTTGCGGTGTTATCAAATCACTTGTGGTTACAAAGTAAGTTACTGCGGCTATGTTTATTTGGCGGCACTGCATCACTGTCCAGTGTGTTTGCCTCTGCGGTGGATTATCGAGTGGTTTTATTAGCCAATTAATCTCTTTTTATATTGGAGACTAATCTTTACAAATATTATGTTTCAATTTTGTACGATCCCCACTCTTTTGGTGGTCCACCTTCCAATTGTTCGGCCGAAGCCGTTTCCATCAAATACGTGGACGGACGTTAATAAATTCATTTATAGCGAATATTAAACACGCCTAGCTCCCCCAGGTGAATAACGAAATTTCATACTTTAGGTGTAAACGCTTTTTCATAATATTTACATAGTACGTATTATAAGAGATAGGGCAAATAATATTCCTAACTGAAGAAGTACTTCCACCTCACAGGAAACCGCAACCAAATATGAACCCCCTGAAGGCTTATTGTGTTCCTGTGAGTGAGTGAGGTAACCAGTAAGTTGTTCAGGAATTTCTGTGTTAGCAGTATGGGCAACAACGCACTACCGATACTTCCTGTATTGCAAGTGTTCATAGGCCACTTTATATCAGGCAGACCGTATGCGTGTATGTCTTGTACTCCAGTTGAAGTATAAAAAATGGTGGTACTTCCGCCCCTGGAGCATATAGCTCTGTCGACCCCTCTCTGAACGCCCAAAGAAGGCAAGCCAGAGCTGAGAGCCGTGCGTGCCTTATTAGGTTTCCACTCCGACCGCCCAAGACGACGACTTTGACGAGCTCGGTGGCTCAGTCGTGAATGACGCTCGTGGGTTCGATTCCCACACAAGGCTAACATTTGTGTGCATGAGCATGTCGGTTTGTCTTGGTCTGGTATGTTTTAAGAGAGGTAGGGCGCATCAAAATACTTCACAGAAAACCGCAGCCAAATAACAACTCCGTAGAGGGTTGTTGTGTTCCTGCGTGTGTGTGTGAGGTCACCAGTAGGCTCCCAAGGAGTTGCTGTGTAAGCAGCAGAGGAGGCATCGCGCGAGTGATACTTAATATATTACAAGCGTTAATAGGCTACGGTACCCGCTTTACATCAGGTGGGCCGTAAGCTTGTATGCTTCCCGACGTAGTATAAAAAAAACACGCCGTGGACAAAGACCCTCACGACTCTCTGGAGCACTCGGGTACCCGCGGTGTCGTCACTACCAGCTGCCGTGTGGGAGTTATTATAATTATTTTAACAGCGACTTTATTATGATACACAATCTGTAAACATTTCACTTCTGTACCTGTTACGATTCAAAAGATACAGTCCTGACGGACACAGATAGACGAACAGACAGTGGAGCCACAGTGATAAAGTTACGGTACCCTTTCCATACGGAACCCTAATATCGAAGATTATATGTTTCGTATGTGTATTCAGTGTAGGTTCACAGGTGCGTCGGAAATGGTTCAGCCAGCCATAAGTTCAGTTACAAATGAATATGCATTTATGTTTTAATGTAATCTTAATAAAACTTGTATGTACATATTTATAGAAGTCCCAGCAAAAAATAAAAAAATGACTCTATTCGAAATGACCAGCTTTGGCGTTGATAGAGGCCTTTAATCTGTGTGTGCTAAAGTGAATCTATGAATTTACGCACTGTTTCCTGGGAAATTTAGTGACGTGCTCCAGAGACTTCTTAAGAGACACAATGTCGGCGTGTCGTTTCGAGCAGGTCATGTTCTCTAAAACTGACCATAATTTGTAGTCTAAGGGGTTCAGATATGGGCTAGACGAGGGCCAGTCTTCAGCTCCTATAAAGTCCGGAATGTTGGTTTCGAGCCAGGCTTGGGTAGTTCATGCCTTGTGACCAGATGCAAAGTCCTGCTGGAAAGTCCACGGTACATTTAAAAAAAATATATTACTGAGAGGTTTCACATCACGATATAAGACACTCTCTTAATACACTGTGGCTGAAGTCTTCACTCTTTTTTCACAAAAATGAAGTTTTGTCACTCCTTGATAAGACACTCCCCCTCAAACATTACAGACGCAGGATGCTGACCACGTTGTACCTTTCCAGCCACTAGGGCGGCTTCTTTAGAACTGCGTGCGTACACTTTGTCATTTTGCTTGTTGTAGTGCTCTTCAATCATTAATTTTTGTCATCCGTTAATGTGAATATTTCTATGCCTTTGCCCTGCGTATCGGAATAGAAGGCATTTTGATCGATCCACTCTCTTTAACTGTAGGGATGGATTTAGGGCATGTCCCGATATCGACGATAATCTTCGCGCTTATCTTCATTTTTTGGGGGATAAGTGTTGGTAAATCTGTTGATAGAACGATATACAAATATGACCGACACGGGTCCATATATAATAAACACGAAAAAAATATGTAAAACGGCAAGAAATTGAAAGAATTTGTTTTAATATAATAAACCCGGTCCAAAGTCAAAATAATCAGAGAGTTAAAAAAAAATGTTTATATGTAACAGTACTTATGGCCAAACTAGTTATAGTTGGAATATTGTGTAACGTTTTCGATCACTATGAACTAGTTAAAACAAAGGCGATCGATCGTTATGTAGTAAAATATATTTACATTAAGCAGGCGTCACAGGGGTAAGTGTGTATAAGCTGTGTGGTGCGGGCGGGGGCGGAGGATTAGATTCAGCTGACAACACTGCGACTGCCGAGATATAATCGTGGTTTAATATTACCGAGCCCTTCACCGCGTATTTTGATTTTTCGCTTTACAAATCTAAATGAAAAGGATCGCTGTTTGTGTTGTACAGACTCGCGGACAGTAGGCCGATTCTACTAAAAAGCTGCAAATGCACTGCAGCGCGGCGTGCGTATAAAATTTTGATGTTTCGTTAAGCGATCTGACAGCGGCGACGTTTAACGAAACGTCAAAATGTACGTATTTTGACATACGCCGCGGTGCAGTGCAGTTGCAGTTTTTTAGTAGAATCGGCCTACTGACCAACAAGGTTGAAATTTATTGTAATACTAGTTGACGATTTGAATAACACCTACATAGGTGAGTTCCTTTGCGTATTTCTTCTTCGCTTGTGCGAGTGGTCATTTCTGAAATGCAGGAGGAAAATAAGAAAAAATCACGTGAAATAGATAAAATGTGAGACGTGTCTAAGTGCTCGCCAGCGCTCAATGGCAAATAAAGTACTTTTATGTTTTAAATTTATCTTTATCTAATTTATATATATATCATTCTTTTCACCGGGAATCCTAAAACAATATTGTTTTTATAAGAAAAATAGTCCTTTATCCAAAGTTAACGTTTTTTTTCCTTTCTAGCGTTATCTCGTTTCCTAATCCATTAGTATTGACGAAGTCCATTAAGTCTAAGGATTTGGACTTTGTTTTGGACAAAGAATGACCGCCGTCAGGCCTCCACAAGCGAAAGGGAGGACCAGACCTAAATTGGGTCTGACGTCTTTCGATATGTAATTTCTCGGACATGGGTATCCACCTGTTTTTTATACACATTGTATATACATGAGAACCATACAAGCATACAGTCCATCTAATGTAAAGAGTAATATATTCTCTGCTGTTAACAGAGCAACTCCTTGGGAGCTTACTGGTGACGTCACTTACACGCAGGAAACAACCTCCAGAGCATTTGTTATTTGGCTGCGATTTTCGAGGTACTTCCCCAGTAGAGCTTCTTTGATGCGCCCTACCTCTCTGAGAAACACCCAAACCAAATCAAACGGACATATTCAAACACACAAATATTTGTCGTGTGTGGGAGTGGAACCCGCGAGCGTTGGTGACAAGCTCGCGTTCGAGTTTTCCTGCACCGCCGAGTAAGTGATAATTGCAAATATATGAACCCGAAAACACACCAAGATTCGAACTGAGGACCGCCCGGTTATCACAGGTCACGTACAAACTCGGCGTTGTTAACATTTTATATATAGGTACATGTATAGATATGGTTTCGTTTCCTGTTCACCTTCAAACTGGCGGCGAGGGGCCACTCCTCGAATTGTTATTTGCAGTATCGCAGCCTCTGAATGTCTCGTCAGGCCTCCGCAGTAATCGAGTCAACGTGTTTCCGACGGTCGTACAGTCGATGCGAAATTTTCGCGAATTTGTGTACAATTTCGCGAATTCACCGGAAGCTTATTAGCAGTGACGTGTGGACGTACACTTCGATTTAGACTTGGTACAATGTACACTTGATGGATGACGTTTTTGCATAATTTAGATTTAAGGAAATACATTCAAAAAATTACTACTATATACCGCGCAACAAGGCGGCCTTATCTTATTATCTTTACAAAGCAACCTTAAGATTCACGATTCAGTGTACAGAAAAAGGTAAGGCTAGCATGGAAAGAATTGAGAGAATATACTCGTATATAACTGACAATTTGATCTAAACTACTTTGTATGCTTCCGCTCCCGATTAAGTTATGCGATCTAGTAGACCGGCCGGCACCCACCCACTACCGTTAGTAGATGCATGCCGACGCCGCCGCCAGGGTAGGAACGGTGGCGGTTGCATGCGGTTCACATTTCAGATGGTAAACACACATTTTTTCAATGGCGAATAGATAGCTATTTAAGTTGTACATTACAGTTACGTGGTCATATTTACGAAGATCGAATATGAACCTAACACAGAGATTCTGGAGTCTTTCTAATTTATTTATTAGACCCACATTAAAGTCAGGATAAGAAATATTAGCGTAATCAAAAATATGAAAAAGAAGAGATTGTACAAGAACTATTTTAACAGCGGCAGCGGGTAAAAAAAATCTAATACGTCGGAAAGACGCCGGTGTATTAGAAATTTTACCGCCGTAATGATTGGCGCGACAAACGAAGTAACACGAATTTATCCGAAGGCTCCCGAACTGCACCAAAACCATAAACATTGCTGTGTAATCGGCAAACTAATCGGCCATTTGAGCACTGGCCAGTCGACTAATCGGCCTAATCCATAATCGGCCTATCTCTTAGTTTCGTCTGAATAGAAACATAAGTAAAATTGTATGAGAGTTAGGATCGCAAACGAATAAACCACTCGACTGCGCATGTAGGCAACCAATACGCTCACAAACACGTTGTCTATTTGCGCCTAATTTTCTCAACAATTCGTGCCTACTGGCCTCTTCTTCTTACCGTTATCCCGTTTTCTAATCCATTTGGATTGGCGGTGTCCGCTACCTAAGTCTAAGGATTTGGCGGAGATACTGATTGTTGCATGTTGCGACTGCCGGCCGACCTCCACACCGGAGCCCGGAGACCCAGAGGAAATATCGAACCTATTGACCGAACCGGAGAATATTTTAAACAATGAACGGATACGTATCACGTCATATCGGTTGATCCGTGAACTAACCAATAAAAGCCTAGCGTTCTACTTCACTCCCCGAACCGTAGCGGTGAATTTAGTTATTATGTAAAATTGTTCTCATTGGTTCACCATAGGGTATTTACTTCATGGTTAGGATGCATGGTAGTACGTCCCCAGTGGTACTGACCGGGGTAAGTACTACCTCACGGAAAACCGCGGTCCGTATTAATTCAGCCATGCAATTCTCTAAGCGACTCGTAATGGCTGTGTGCGTCGCTGTGATCACAGATGTCACAGCTTTGACATCGTCTACTGCGATCACGGCTAAATTATTTGATATTCTATAAGGCTGTAAGCGTACGCGAGGCTGTTTGCCTTGTAGAATTCCAATTCCAAACGCAGCCTTGCGGCGCTAGTGTCGCACAACCATGAAAAGCGACACCAAAGAATTGCAATTTTGTGTTCAAGGCTGTAACAGCCGATGTTTCCGAGGATGTAAGGACGTTTGCTCTTACAGAATTGCATGGCAGTTCAGTAATGCTGAGCTGAGTTGCCGTATTAGTATCAGTGGTGGCAAAGCCCTAGCAACTCTACATGTACTGCAAGCGTCCATAGTAGCCAATGTGAAGATCGCGGGCTAGACATTAGATTGACCGTATGCTTGTATACTAACGACCGGAGTTGTCACGGCTTCGTCGGCATGCAAACAGTAATGAGTGGCTGGCCGGCGCTAGTTCGTATGATCTAATCGGTGGCGCAAGCACACAAAGTAGGTTAGATCGATCTATGTGTCTATCAGTTACATAAACCTGTATTAACTGAAATATAAACAATTTGGGTCACACCGCGAGCTCCTTATTTACTTTTGCTACGGAACCCAGAGAAGCCTCCCTTATACCGGTCTATTCTCTTTGGCATTCGTGTTAATTTTATGAAATCTATGAAATCTGTAACACCTGTCAGATTTAATAAATATCATCGCGAGTAAGATATATAGTGATGTATCCGAGATGGATGTCTGCGAGCGTGATGGATGGGTAGTGGGAGCGCCGCGGGACTCGCGCCTCGCACGGTACGTTGAGAGTAAGTGGCAATCAATAAATATTGGAGGTGGGTGGTTTTGTGTGAGGTAACTATGCGTGCATAGACCTATAATGACGACGTATTTCATGACAAAGCAAATCAACGTAACAAACCACCAGAACATTTTAACCGAAGAACGTTTACTGCTGAACATAGGCCTCCCTCCTAGAATACCGGTCGGCAAAAATTAGTAAAAAAATAAAATTGTGAAGATTTTTGTGAAGTTTATCCATCTTAAAAACTATTCTTCTAAACATATAAATGAAATCCACAAAGTTCTGATACCTTACCGGAAACGATGAATATGTATTTATTTTAAACATGAACTCAAAATGTTACATCACGCTGTCCCTGGAGTACATTCAGGTTGAGTGCACACATTACAGCGCAGATCTTTTATAGATTCATTCATCTTCTTTCATTTTTCAATTTCAATTCGTTTATAATACGAGCGAACAATAAACTGCAACTTAAACAAATGCGTTCACATAAATCATTGTGATTCAGAACTGTTAACTAGATTTATAAATCCTAAGCCTGCTGCAAACTGGCTAATCTCAGCCTTTTCTGTGAAAGTTATCATGTAAGTTTCCATTTGTTTCAGCCATTCCTGAGCCAGACACTTCAGCTCTAGTGCATTCGTCTAAGTGTCTAGACTGTGTAATCTGTTCAGCGCATCTGAAGTAGAACTGCTGTGTTGCTGGGATACAGATGCCGCGGGATGTAGTCTCTGTGTTTGCACATACCGCAGGGCGGAGGACAAAATGTTTAATACGCAATCACAACAAGATAAACTAGATTTAAAAGATATAGTGAGTCATACTGTAGGTAATATCCTAATTTATCAACTTTCAATGGAGTTGTTTGAACTGGCAACGTTCTGTCAATTATTACTACGAGTATATTCCAGTTATTAGAAATATTTATTGATATTGGAATTTGTTTTTCAATACATTCCTAAACATTATTACAATGGAAAGTTTCACTCCCCTGCTCAAGTGGGGTTCGGACTCACGATCTCTCGATTGTCGGTCGAGTGCTCTTCAAACTCGGCTAACAGAAATGTAGTATCATGCAGGCAAATTTTTCCATTTCAATATATCGCTGTACGATCGCGGTATGGCGTGGTCTCTCTAGCAAGTAATGCAGCAAGATGGGCTGCTTTGTTTTGATTTGCTACTTTGTTCAATCAGTTTGTACTTTCTTGTCCTATAAAAAAAATGAGAGCTCGATGGATTCGTTGCGCGTGTCATTCTAACCGAACACGCAGTTTAAGCAACGTCGACCGCAGGCTGTCTTTGGATGGGTTTACATATCTCGAGTTTCTCGGTGCTTCGGAGGGCACGTTAAGCCGTCGGTCCCGGCTGTTGTCGATAGATGACAGTCGTTAAGCTAAGTCAGTGGCCCTCGGGCGGCTTGAAAACACTGGCCTCCGCCAATCCGCATTGAGCAGCGTGGTGGAGTATGCTCTAAACCCCTTCGGTTGAAGGGAGACCCGTAACCCTGCAGTGGGATGAGTAAGGGTTGATGTGGTGGTGGATGTGGTGTCCTATAAACATATTACAGGCGTTGTGAATTCCGCATAGTTTATTTTGTCCTCGGCACCGTTCCTACTGCCTAATAATATCATGTTGTAAAGTTATAAAATAAAAAAAAGCCGTCAAGTGCGAGTCCGACTCGCGCAATGAGGGTTCCGTAAAAAACTGTTTCCGCAAATTATTATCGTAATTTTCTTTTTGTGATGTGACTACAAATTTACGGTTAGCAAATTTTTCCTTTACTTGTCAATGGGACGTCAATGGGAAGTACCTTCTAGGTTTACAATTCTTGATAGAAAAGGTCTTTGGAATCATACAATACGCGACCATTCCGGTTCCAGTATTTTTATAAATGAATTCTATATCTATATATAACTTAACGCCAAATCCCTTGCGTAGTAACAGAGAGAACCTAGCGCCAAAAGACGCGGTCCTTACACACTTCACTTGGTTCTTTAACATTCATAATTCTTTTCATGCACGCCCGCCGGTTTCTAGGACTCTTGATATCACCTTCTTATAAAACACGACCAATTTAATCATGGTAGGTTAGTCTTGGTCTTCCTCGATTCCTACAGCCTTCCACTTTTGGATTGATTGCCTGTTTCGTCATTCTTTCATCCTGCATTTTATCTACATGTCCGAATCAACGGATCATGCCTTTTCTTATATGAACACCGACACTCTTTTTCAGACCAACTCTTTTTCTTAAGTCATCATTACGAACGCGGTCAGCAATCGGTAAACCACAAATTTTGCGCAATGCTCTCATCTCGACCGCATTTATTCTACTTTCATGCTTTCTCTGGCCCAGCTTTCACTTCCATAAATTAGCGTTGGGATTAGTATCACGTTGTGTACAGCGAGCTGTGACTTCTGGCTTTAATTTCGGCTGCCTAGAAGTTTACCCCAACCTTCCATTCACACTGTTCCCTGCACTAACTCGTCTCTCCACGTCAGTGGTGTAACTTTCATCGCTGCTAAAAGCGCTTTCAAGATATACAATCTCATCTACTTGCTCCAACACTTCATCATCAACCGTAATCCTAGTGTTCGTTCTAGTTATCTCTCTTTCAAACACTATGTTTTCTTCGCATTCAATTGTAAGCTTTTCTTCATACAATCATCTTTCATTACTGTAACTAGTGTTTGCACTTTGGATGACGATTCTGCTATTAATACCGCGTCGTCTGCATAAATCACCGTAATGCACAGTTATCCATTCGCATTCACACATTTACATTTCTTATTCTCTGAAGACAACTGTCCAGATACATGATGAATAACCGAGGAGACAGCACGCATCCATTTTTGACTCCAATGTTGGTATCAAACCAGAATGACAAGCTGCCGTTCACCCGCAAAGATGCTGTACAATCTTCATACATATATTGCACAGCACGGAGCAGGTCACTGTCAACCTTATCAAATTTGTACGACCCTATCAAATACTTTCTCAGGGTCAACAAAATCGCAGAAAACCCCCTGGTTCTTAGCCAGATGTTTCTCCACGATGTTGCGGAGTGAAAAAACTTTATCCGTAGATCCTCTACTACTTCGAAATCCACCCTGTACTTTCCAAAGCATTCCATCGGATTTCACCGTCATTCTCCTTTCAACGATTTTTCCATACACATTAGATGCTAAGCTATAGTTGGCACAATCCATACGTTCTCCCTTGCCTTTATAGATGGGCAGGATGACTGCGCGTCTCCAATCGGTCGCGACCCTTCCAGTTCTCCAACATAATTTGCTCAAAAACCAGAAGACGCCCCTGACTCGATATCGATTCTTCATACCATATCGATTCCCGCTGACTTTCCATTTTTCAAACTTCGTATCGACCATTCAATCTCATCCGTGCTAATGTCTTCATGGTACGCTGGCACTGCCGAATCAGTCACGTTCACAGACACTTCCTGGACTCTTTCCTACTATTGAACCAAATTGATTATACACTGTGTAGAACCGCAACCGTAAGGCTTTCAATTGCGAACCCTGCGAAATGAACACCATGCCGAGGTATATTTCAGCGTCCACAACTAGATTATTTGAAAAGCATGGTGTCCACGACGCATGAGTTTTAAGATATTTTTTTTATGTTAGAGAGGGTAAAACGAGCATATGGGTCACCTAATGGTAAGTGGTCACCACCGCCCATAGACATCAGCAACAACAAAGGTTCACTGATCCGTTGCCAGCCTTTTAGGAAAACATAGGCTCTTTTTTTGAAGGCACCCCATATCGTATTTGTTCGGGTACACCGCTGAGAGTAATTGATCCCACAATTTCACCGTACGCGGTAGAAAATGTCTCAAAAAGCATAATGTACAGTAGTAGATTGCCACTCATCAAGATGGTGAGGGTGAAATTTTAGTTTGAAGCGAGTGGTACGATAGTGGAACTCAGCGGCGGTATTCAGTTGAACAGCTCAAAGTCAAAGTCAAAGTCAAAATCTTTTTATTCCGTAAAAAATGGCTACATTTGTTTGGAATCGTCACAATTTTTTTCCCTACCGTGCAGTTTATGACTAGGTGAGCACTGATAAAAATACTGCCAAAAAACTCAGGCATCCCTCTTTTGGTGTCCAAACAAATTTACATATTTTATTAATTACATTATAATTGGATCGACTCACTCCCAGGCATTTTTATCATTAATATAGTCAGATACTTTATAATATGCCCTGCTACACAATTTGGCTTTAATAGTAGTTTTAAATTTGTTTATTGACAATTCTCTTATATTGCTGGGAAGTTTGTTATAGAACCGTATACATTGCCCCATAAAAGAATTACTTATTTTGTGGAGACGGCTTGCATGTAACACAAGATTATGCTTATATCTAGTATTTATGCTATGAGTATCACTCTTTTTACAAAATGAGTCTATGTTTTTATGGACATACAAAAGATTTTCATAGATATATTGCGATGCGACTGTTAGAATATTTATTTCTTTGAATTTTTCTCTAAGGCTCTCCCGGGGACCAAGTTTGTAGATAGCTCTTATGGCTCTCTTTTGCAATAAAAAGATGGTGTTAATGTCCGCGGAGTTACCCCAAAGAAGAATTCCATATGACATAATACTATGAAAGTAGCTGAAATAAACTATTCTAGCCGTATCAATATCAGTGAGCCGTCTAATAGTTTTCACTGCATAGGCTGCAGAACTTAGTTTTCCTGATAATTTTTCAATTTGTGGGCCCCATTGTAGTCTGGAGTCAATTGTTATACCCAAGAACACAGTTGTCTCCACAGGGGCTAAATTAGTTCCATTAACATGTACATTGGTAGCCACCTGTCTTACATTAGGTGTTGAGAACTTAATTACTTTAGTCTTTTTATCGTTTAAAAGCAGATTATTAACACTAAACCAATGAATAACTTTAGAGAGAGCATCGTTAACTTCGTCATAATTACCTAACTGTCTATTAATTTTGAATGTCAAAGAGGTATCATCCGCAAACAATACAATCTCATGTTTATCCCTTACATAATAAGGTAAGTCATTTATATAAACTAAAAATAAGAATGGACCTAGAATTGACCCCTGTGGGACTCCCATAACTACAGGGGACCCCGAAGATCTTTTACCATTAACATCGACCTTCTGTATCCTATTGCCCAGATAAGAAGACAGAAGTTCGAGAGCCTTGTTCCTGATACCGTAGTGGTGTAATTTTCTGACAAGAGTGTCATGGTGCACGCAGTCAAACGCTTTAGACAGATCACAGAAAATTCCCAAGGCATCTTGCGAACCCTCCCATGCCGCGAATATACTTTTAAGCAAATGAATCCCTGCGTCTATAGTTGAACAACCTCTCGTAAATCCGAACTGTTTCCTATGAAGCAAATTATGTGCATTGAAATGTCTGAGCAACTGGCTAAGCATTAGTTTTTCAAAAATTTTACTGAGAATGGGCAGTATGGAAACAGGTCGAAAATTCGAAGGGTCCGAACTATCACCAGATTTAAATAATGGAATGATTTTACTATGTTTCATCAAGTCAGGAAATACACCAGATGCCACACAACAATTGAAAATTGTAGCTAAATGTGGAGCGATTGAAATAATAATAGAAGAAATGGTTTTGACAGATAGACCCCACAGATCTTTAGTGTTTTTCATATTTATTGATTTAAAAGCGTTCAAAACATCTTTTGGGCTTACAGCTGAAAATTCAAATATTGTGTCGCATTCTACCACGCTCTGTTTGAGAACCAGTTCAGCAGATATAGAAGAAGACATAAGATTTCTCGTAGTAATAAGAGGAATGTTAGAAAAATATTTTTCAAACTCAGTCGCAATTTCTACATCATTTTTGATATCTATATCATTTATCTTTAACCGAAAGTCTCGACTACGTACTTTCGCTCTACCCGTCTCATTATTTATCATATCCCAAACAGATTTAATAATATTTGTTGAACCATTAATTTTATTTTTTAAATATATAGACTTAGCATTGGAACAGGCTCGTTTAAATATTTTGGCATAATTTTTTACAAGTTCTTGAAAAGTCGGATTGTGATTACAGGTCCTTTCTTCATAAAGTTCATACAATTTATTCCGACTTTTGTAAATACCAGGAGTTGCCCAATCACTGAATGTCATACGGTCACTTACAGACAGTCGTTTTGGAGTAAAGATTGTATTAAATTCACTAGTGATTAAGCTAAATAACGAGCTGTACAAGTGGTCCGGAGTACCGTGACAGGGCAACAATACAATTTTTTCTGCTATATTAGACTTAAATCTTTCTAAGCGGCTTTTAGTAAATGGTATATAATTTATTTGCTTTCTTTGTATTTTTGAAGAATTTGGAAATGAAACCAACTGACCTGAATGGTCTGACTGAACTTTATTAATTATACATTGATACAAAGGTTTTACAGTGCTAAATATGTTATCAATACATGTAGCACTTGTAGCAGTTACTCTTGTTGGCTCTGTAAAAATATGATGCAAATTGTATGATTTAAATAAATTTAAAAAGTTGTAGGTAACAGTATTTTTCTCCAAAATATTTATATTAAAGTCTCCACAAATTATAACAGTTTTATGGCTATTAGATAATTTATTTAAGGCATCCTCCATGATATTTGAAAATGTTTCAAAGGGCGTGCTAGGAGGTTTATACAGGTTCATAACAATGAATCGTTCCAATTCAATGCATGAAATCTCTACAACTCGCTCAACAGAGAGGCTCACAATGTCACCCCTTTCTTTAAATTTAAGCAACTTATTTAATAATATTAAGGAGCCACCATGTATACAGTTATCTCTGATGAATGAGCTTGCAACCTGGTGGTTATTGAAGCTGAAAATGAATTGATGGGGTTTTAGCCAGTGCTCAGTTAGACATAAAATATCAATATTGCTACAATTCATAAACAACTCCAATTCTAACTCCTTTCTTATCATCCCCTGAATGTTTTGGTGCACCAGGTTGATACAATTATTATTCTTTCTATATTCTTGACACTTTACAATTGATGGGGATATAGTCCTATTATTACTTTTAGTTCCGTTTTTAATATTGTTATTATTACTATTTACATTGCCAGAGTAAAACTCTATTGTCTTGTAACCTAATTTAAAGAATTTGGAATACCTTCCAAGGTACCATTACTCAATGTCAAATTATCTAACTGCTCAAAAGAAGCAGGGTTGTTAGCCAAACTTTTGGCTGGTTTCATAAAACAATATGATAGCGAATCTGCTATTTGTCTTTTATAAAAATTGCTAAGATAAAATTTATCTTCTGTCAAATTATAATATTTATTATTAAATATATTTATGTCAAGTATATGAAATTTGTCATCATATAATGTCAATGTATGCATTTTATCATTTAATCTATACCTAGATGCATTTTCCGCCTCGGGCAACAATTGACTGTATGGGAAAGTAAATAAAAACACTTTTCCCACATTTATCTGTTGTAACATATTAAAATATTTAATCATTATATGTTTATTTAAATTTCCTCTCCTCCCAATAAAAACAATTAAAGTTGTGTTGGGGTGGTAATCCCTCTTAACTATTTTATCAACTATTTGAGTGAAACTGGCTCCAGGCAAACAATAATTGGTAACCAGTTTTCCTGATTTTTGTAATAATAATTGGCCCATGTTTTTACCTATTTCATCACTATACATTATTATGTTGGAGTTATTATTTTCGCTATTATTATTTAATGATGATGACATCTGTTGAAAAGCACTACTATTAATGGCCTCATTCACATTGTGGCTCTTCCGCTCACCCGCCATGATAAAATTTGTACAGTACACAAAGAGAAGCAACATCTCGTCGTGTACAAAGCGAGTCCAGCCGAGCGGAGATCAATGGGTCGCCAACGATTCGAACTGCTCTACGTTGCATGCGATCAAATGGACCAATCAAATATTGTGACGTAAACTGGCTTTACAGGAGTCTACAGGACGGTACAGACTTTGTGATATACAGAAAATATATGTAACCTCATTGCGATCATATCAAAGACTTCTTAGTAATTATCGATATACACGTGTATTGACATATAGATCGATTAATACTAACCAACGAAAGAAAACATGTCATTGAAACATTCTTTGACAAGCTCGTGTATTATGTTATTTATACTTCGTCGCTTTCGATAATGACGAGACACATTATAAAGCTCTTTCACACGGCACCACCGGCGACACAACAAAAGATAACTCGTCTGGATATATCACTATGTGGATATAGTTGTGGACAACAGAACATACATACATGATATTCAGTGGATGTTTGTCTGACTGTCAATCTGGAGTAGCTTTCCTTAGAAAGTATTCTAATCTATACAACCTGACCAAATCGATCCCTTATCGCCGTGTTCTGGAGAGTGACAAGACATCATAGGTGCAACGTTGACAGATGGGTAGTTCGGTTTGTCCATCCTAAAAGGTGGCTACACTAGATTTTATACTCGTAAACGCGTGTCCGTCTATTCACCCTAGATAGACCCTAGACGGGGTGGAATTTGTCTCTGAAAGTACGAGCACGTGTAGGCGGTAACAGCTTTTCAATTGTATTCAGCTAATAAAATGAAATTAATGTATTTTTAATCAGTTGGAAACACATTTTAAATGCCACATAATAGTAAATAGTTATGGGGACTACCGACAGAAGTGAAAACTTAAGACAAATAAATATTTTACATCGGCGTATCGATATCGTGGGCATGTCGACTTTCTTCTATCAAAAATTGTTCAACGCCCTTGAAGAAATTTTCTTTTCAATAATAATTTTTTCATACAAAGAAATAAAAATGATTTACACAATTATAATTAAAAGTAATATACTCACCCCCAGGATCGTAATGATCGCGTTCAATGTTCCGTAAAGTAAACGAACAGCGATAACCTAAACTATGGGATATTAGACGACTGATCCTGGTTCATATCGTGGTGTAGCCATGTATTACCAAAACTTCTAATTTTCGGATTTATGTCTATAACTTCACGCCAAATCCCTTAAGGGGTAGCCAGACAGAACCGAGCGTCACGTGACTCGACCCTTACATATCTCACTCGTTTCTTTAACATTCATTGCTCTACATGAGAAGAGCAATGAATGTTAAAGAAACAGTGTGCACAAGCACGCTCACCGGTTTCTAGGGCTCCTGACATCACCTTCTGATAGAACACGACCAATTTGGTCATGGTAGGTAAGTCTTGGGCTTCCTCGGCTCCTACATTCTTCCACTTTTGCATTGTATATCTGCTTCGTCATTGTTTCATTCTGCATTATTTCTACATGTCTGAACCAACGGAGCTTATTTTAACACCGACGCTCTCTTTCAGACCAACTCTGTTTCGAACATTATCATTGCGAATACGGTCTACAAGCTGTATGCTACAAATTTTGCGCAGCGCTCGCATTTCGACCACGTTTATTCTACTTTCATGCTCTTTCTGCTATAGCCAGCTCTCGCTTCCATAAGTTAGAGTTGGGACCAAAACTGCATTGTGTATAGCGTGTTGTGCCTTCTGGCTAGGGTTTTTGCTGCCAAGAAGTTTTCTCAATGCTCCATTCACACTACTCCCAGCACTCACTCGTCTTTCCACATCTGCAGTATACCTTCCATCCCTGCTGAAAGCGCATCCAAGATATACAATCTCATCCACTTGTTCCAACACTTCATCATCAACCATAATCCTTGCATTAGTTCTGGATTCTTCTCTTTCAAATACCATTACCTTTGTTTTCTTCGCATTCAGTAGTAAGCCTTTCTACATACATTCGTCTTTCATCGTTGTGACCAGTGTTTGCAGTTCAGATGGTGTATCTGCTAATAGCACGGCATCGTCTACATACAGCAGACAGTTCACCACTAGGTCACTCATGCGCAATCCCACATTCGTTGACCTTATTCTCTGCAGACAACTATCGACATACAGGATCAAACAGCCTAGCAGATAGCATGCAACCCTGTTTTGACACCAATTTTGACATCAAACCAGGGTGATATGTTGCCATCTATTCGCATACATGCTGAGCAATCCTTGTAAGTGGACTGTACAACACGGAGCAGTGAACCGTCAATCTCATATCACGGCAATATGTCCCACAGTTTATTTCGCACAACCCTATCCAATGCTTTCTCAAGATCCACAAAACCACAGAAAATCTTCTGGTTTATGGTCAGATGCTTCTCCACGATATTGCAGAGCGAGAAAATTTGATCCGTACACTCCCTTCCATTTCGTAACCCTACTTGTGCGTCCCACAGCATTCCATCGGATTTCACCTTCATTCTCCTTTCAATCACCTTTCCATATACTTTTGCTGCTAAGCTGATTAAACTGATGGCCCTATAGCTGGCGCAGTCCATGCGTGACCCCTAGCCTTTTTACAAGGGCACGATGACTGCGCGTCTCCAGTCCATTGGGACCCTTCCAGTTCTCCAGCACAGATTGCTTAAGTACCAGAAGGCGTCCCGGATGTAAGGCACTACCTAGTTTGATCATCTCAGCTCTCATATATATATATATATATATTGTTTTCTGTCATTTATTACTTTTATATTTGTTATTAATTATTATAATGATCTGTTTCGTTTATGTTGTACTACCGCGTCACTCGCCTACCAAATTCCAATTAGACACTCAAAGGTTGACTGGAAGAGAGGTGTTGCATTTTAATTTATATTTTTCATTGTTATTTTATGTACAATAAAGATATTACAAACAAACAAACTATCGGTCTGTGACACCGTGCGCGAGTATAGGTGTTACAAAAATTGGCGCGAGTATAGGAAGGTTAAGAAGTGGAGGCACTGGTGAGTGCATATCCCTTTCGCAGATCATGAAAGGATAAGGAGCGAAAAATTGCAAGATGAAAGTGTAAGGGGAACGTATGAGCATCTGGTAAGTGAAAGACTTGCAAAGGGAAACCTCCGACTCAGATGTGGATGAGTGTTGGAAAGTTTTGTAAGAAAGTATGGTGAATAGTGCAAAAGAAGTATGTGGATGCGCAAAGAGACGTAAAACAGCGAAAGGAGATGCCTGGTGGGATGCAGTAGGTTGAATCCTTCGTAGCAAAAGATGAAAGCGTGGCTGGATTACGTATCATCTTTGCCCTTAAATGAAAATATGAGAGAAAAGAAGAAAGAAATGTATCATCTATACTACAAGAATGAAACCAAGGCTTTAGTGAACGAGAAGCGTGAAAGACAATTTATGAATGAGGAAGAGAGGCTGACGAAAAACTTCGAGACATATACCAAACTCTTTTGGAGAGAGGTAAAGACATGTCGGAGTGGTTTGTCGGCATTCAGAAAGGATAAGATAAAGTCTAAAGCTGGTGTCATTCTTGCGAACACTCAGGAAGTGTTAGAACGGTGGAGTGACTATTTTGAGGAAAAGTATGATTATGCCTCGGACGCTGACAATGAGAGTGAGTCAGATGCTTACTCCACGTTGACGGCGTCCGACGAAGGCATAACTATGGATGAGATTGAATGGTCGATACGAAGCTCGAAAAATGGAAAATCAGCGGGAATTGATCTGATCACAGCTGAGATGATCAAACTAGGTAGTGCCTTACGTCCGGGACGCCTTCTGGTACTTAAGCAATCTGTGCTGGAGAACTGGAAGGGTCCCAATGGACTGGAGACGCGCAGTCATCGTGCCCTTGTAAAAAGGCAAGGGGTCACGCATGGACTGCGCCAGCTATAGGGCCATCAGTTTAATCAGCTTAGCAGCAAAAGTATATGGAAAGGTGATTGAAAGGAGAATGAAGGTGAAATCCGATGGAATGCTGTGGGACGCACAAGTAGGGTTACGAAATGGAAGGGAGTGTACGGATCAAATTTTCTCGCTCTGCAATATCGTGGAGAAGCATCTGACCATAAACCAGAAGATTTTCTGTGGTTTTGTGGATCTTGAGAAAGCATTGGATAGGGTTGTGCGAAATAAACTGTGGGACATATTGCCGTGATATGAGATTGACGGTTCACTGCTCCGTGTTGTACAGTCCACTTACAAGGATTGCTCAGCATGTATGCGAATAGATGGCAACATATCACCCTGGTTTGATGTCAAAATTGGTGTCAAAACAGGGTTGCATGCTATCTGCTAGGCTGTTTGATCCTGTATGTCGATAGTTGTCTGCAGAGAATAAGGTCAACGAATGTGGGATTGCGCATGAGTGACCTAGTGGTGAACTGTCTGCTGTATGTAGACGATGCCGTGCTATTAGCAGATACACCATCTGAACTGCAAACACTGGTCACAACGATGAAAGACGAATGTATGTAGAAAGGCTTACTACTGAATGCGAAGAAAACAAAGGTAATGGTATTTGAAAGAGAAGAATCCAGAACTAATGCAAGGATTATGGTTGATGATGAAGTGTTGGAACAAGTGGATGAGATTGTATATCTTGGATGCGCTTTCAGCAGGGATGGAAGGTATACTGCAGATGTGGAAAGACGAGTGAGTGCTGGGAGTAGTGTGAATGGAGCATTGAGAAAACTTCTTGGCAGCAAAAACCTTAGCCAGAAGGCACAACACGCTATACACAATGCAGTTTTGGTCCCAACTCTAACTTATGGAAGCGAGAGCTGGCTATAGCAGAAAGAGCATGAAAGTAGAATAAACGCGGTCGAAATGCGAGCGCTGCGCAAAATTTGTAGCATACAGCTTGTAGACCGTATTCGCAATGATAATGTTCGAAACAGAGTTGGTCTGAAAGAGAGCGTCGGTGTTAAAATAAGCTCCGTTGGTTCAGACATGTAGAAATAATGCAGAATGAAAGAATGACGAAGCAGATATACAATGCAAAAGTGGAAGAATGTAGGAGCCGAGGAAGCCCAAGACTTACCTACCATAACCAAATTGGTCGTGTTCTATCAGAAGGTGATGTCAGGAGCCCTAGAAACCGGTGAGCGTGCTTGTGCACACTGTTTCTTTAACATTCATTGCTCTTCTCATGTAGAGCAATGAATGTTAAAGAAACGAGTGAGATATGTAAGGGTCGAGTCACGTGACGCTCGGTTCTGTCTGGCTACCCCTTAAGGGATTTGGCGTGAAGTTATAGACATAAATCCGAAAATTAGAAGTTTTGATAGTACATGGCTACACCAGGATATGAACCGCAACACAAAAACCCTGAAAATGCAACACCTCTCTTCCAGTCAACCTTTGAGTGTCTAATTGGAATTTAGTAGGCGAGTGACGCGGTAGTATAACATAAACGAAACAGATCATTATAAGAATTAATAACAAATATATATAATATATATATATATTATTATTATTTTTTTATATTTATATATGCATATATATATATATATATGAAATTGAAAGTAGCTAGACAAAATAGAACAGAATATGAATAAATATGTAAAGGAAAATGAAAAAAAAACGAAAGAATAAAAGAAAACGAAATTAACTAAGATAAAAATAAAATCAGTCTAAAGCACCATGATCATCGTGAGAGCCTTTCAGAGCCAGTTTAAACGATTCAATGGTGGGAGACAATTTAATGTGCAAAGAGAGTGAATTCCACAATTTTGCAGCATGAACCGAGAAAGATTTGGTGTATGTACTACTGGTGTGCATAGGAATATTCAGTAAAGGATCCACTGAAGACCGCAGACGATTATCTATATCACGAAATTGAAACCTTTCACGTAAGTACTCAGGAGCAGATGGGTTAAATAGTATGTTGAAAAGAAGGGGCAATATATGGAATTTTCTACGTAGCTTAATCGGATACCAACCGAGCTGCTTGCGAAATTCAGAGATGTGGTCATACTTCCGCAGACCAAATACGTACCTTACACAAAGATTCAAAAGTCTATCCAGTGTATCAAGCAACCCCTCTGCCGGATCCAGATAGGCCACATCAGCATAATCCAACAGAGAAAGCAGGAGGGATTGTACTAGCATCGCCTTAGTGGAAATCAGAAATTTTGCAGACGTCTAAGAGAATGCACAGAGGCGAAAAGTTTACGGCTGACTTCATTTACCTGAGGTATCCACGACAGAGTTTGATCCATGATAACACCTAAGTTAGTTACGGTCGAAGAGATCAGTATAACAGTGCCGTCAAAAACTAAACAGGGAATCATCATGGAGTCCAATTTAAAAATGAAGTGGGAACTACCAATTATAATTGCCTGTGACTTAGCTCCATTAATTTTAATGCCAAAGCGTTGGGACCATTGAGAAATGGCAGCAAGATCAGAGTTGATGGTATTAATAGCTTGAGAAATATTAGAAAGAGAGGCAGCCGTGTATATCTGAAGATCATCTGCATCTAAATGAAAGGAAGAAGACAGTGGTAGAGTAATGCCATTAATAAACATAGCAAATAAAACTGGCGATAATCCCTCCCTGGGGAACCCTGGCAGTCAAGTCACACCAATCAGACCGATAGTCTCCGAGTCTCACCAATTGACGTCGTCCTTTGAGATATGACTCAAACCAGGTTTTCGAAGGAGAAAAACAAAATATCACATACTGCAAATGCATATATAAATAAAAAAAAATCGGATATACGAGTACACAAATGGAAAGCACATAATAAAGGTACTTAGATGTTACTTGAGTAGATAACAATAAAAATGATGAGAATGCGTCGATAATGATGGTTGCTCCGCGTGGCTACTTATCACCAATTAATGGAGTCTTTTGTGTAACTTCAGGATCGGCAATAACACTAACATTGCTATATATGTAGTAGTATTCGTGGTGGAAAAAAATAAAATAAAATTAAAGTATGCAACAATTTAAGTCTGGCAAGATCTAGTATCCAAGTCCGTTAAACTACTCGTATTATATTAAGATATGATTTCGTCGCTGTTATGTCAGATTTAGATTTTGACATATTATACTACCGTATTTATTTTATTTATAGCAAACAACTTATGTATTAGTGAAATACAAAACAAAATAATTGTAAGATGCAGGTACAAACATTAACAAATACGTTACAAGTTTATACCCCTACAACATATTTTATTACTAAGAAGCCCAAAAACTATTCCTATTATTTCAAAGTTTAGGATGTAATGAAACAAAATAGTATAAATAATACTTAATGTATTAATTATTTTACTGACTTATAGTCTATCACAAATCAGTCTTCGAATTTGAGATTTTTTCTTAAGTACTAGGAAAACAAAATTAAAATCTGAACTTCGTTTTAAAAACAAAATAAACTTCTGAATAATAATAATTAACATATCAAAGGACATATTTATCTATGTTTGGCTTAGTTTTGAGCCTCACCATAACAATCAGGGCATGCGGTTACAGCATGTTCCAAACAAAAGTATTTTTTTCCCGAACGCGCGGCGTGCACTAAAATGAAGTTAGCCACAAATCCGGCAGCTAGCAAGGAACTCGACTTCTTAGAATTTACCTGCATAAAATTGTGTTTCGTCGGTCTCACAGACCAACGCGCGAGTATAGGAAGGTTAAAAAGGCCCACAAACCGGCTTACCACCAGGTAGTGGTCCGTCTCAAGAATGGGGCCTCTGAAGGCCCTTGTATCCATTATAACATTTTGAAGACGCTTATCTATTAAAATCAAATCAATCACACTTTTTTGGTTATTTCTTCTCCATGTATACGTGTGAATATCCTTACGATGAAAAAAGTATTCGACACGAGGAGGTTTCGTTCCTTACATAAATCTAGTATTGACTTACTCTTATCTCCATACGGACCACAACAGCTTCATAGCTGTATCACTTGGTCCCAACTCCTCCATTCAAATCTCCACACATAATCACTATTTCATTTCCTTCAGTTACGTCCAGAACATCCCTCACAGACTCCCAAAACTTCTCTAGTTCTTGAGCACACGCTGAGCTTACGGGAGCGTATGCTGCGACCTGAAATACTCGCGTGATGCCCAGTTTAATACGAATCCAAAGAAGTCTAGGCCCTACCAAACAGTAATCTCTTACACTAGTGGCTAAGCGAAAGGAGAGTAAACGATCGGGGCGACCGCGTACTGTTAGAACTATAAAGGCTGTTAATGCTGTTAAAGCCAGAATTCGCCGAAACTCCATTAGGAAACAGAAAATCTTATCGCGAGTAATGAAGATTCCCGCTAGGACTCTGTCGTGTATAATAAAACAAGACCTGAAACTCGGCGCTTATCGTCGATATACAGGATATGCTCTAAATCAATCCCTGCAGTTGAAGGGACTAGATCGATCAAAATGCCTTCTGTCCTGGTACGCAGGTGAAAGACACAGAATTTTCTTCTTTACTGATGAAAAAAATTTCACGTATGTAGAGCACTACAACAAGCAAAATGACAAAGTGTACGCACACAGTTCTAAAGAAGCCGTCCAAGTCGTCGGAAAGGTACAACGTGATCATCATTCTGCGTCTGTAATGGTTCGGTGGGGGGTGTCTTATCAAGGTACCACAAAGCTTCATTTTTGTGAAAATAGGAGTGAAGACTTCAGCCAAAGTGTATCAAGAGACTGTCTTGAATCGTGTTGTGAAACCTCGTAGCAATAAACATTTTAAAAATGAGTTTCTAGCAGGACTCTGCTCCTGGCCACAAGGCACGACCTACCCAAGCCTGTCTCGAAACCAACGTTCCGGACTTTATAAGAGCTGAAGACTGGCCCTCGTCTAACCCAGATCTGAACCATTTAGATTACAAATTATGGTCAGTTTTAGAAGACATAGCCTGCTCGAAACGACACGCCGACATTGTGTCTCTTAAGAAATCTCTGGAGCAAGCAGTTGCTAAATTTCCCAGGAAACAGTGCATAAATCCATAGATTCGCGGCCAGAAAAATTAAAGGCCTGTATCAAAGCCAAAATCGTGTATCGTGCATGAAAAGAGCTATGAATGTCACAGAAGCGAGTGAAGTATGCAAGGACCGCGTCTTATGGCGCTCGGTTCTTTCTGCCTACCCCGCAAGGGACTTGGCGTGAAGATATACATACATACATACATATATCAAAGCCAAAGGTGGCCATTTCGAATACATTTATTTTATTTTATTTTTTTGCTGAGATTTCCATAAATATATACACATAAGTTCTATTAAGATTACATTACTTCATAAAAAATTAAATGTACGAGTATATTCATTGGTAACAGAACATATGGCCGGACTAGGTATATTGGTGTGTTGGGTACTACTCGTAAATGGTTTCTTTGTTTCTCATAGCAGCACACCGATCGTGTGTTGCAGCCCTAATCCGCGTCGCGTCTCCTTACATAACCTTTCAGTATTTGTAACATATTGTTTGTGTGAAACGATTACATGCCGCTGACAGTTTCGTAATACGACACGGGATTAATATTGATATTGTTACATTTGAGAAATGTTCGCAACAACAAACTGAACATGGAATTGTTCTCCGACTGTTCCATTTGCAGCGCACGGGACATAGACTAATACATTCTTATACTGCATCGTTGCCACGTGACGGACGCAATATACTCGAAGAAGATTATTTTGCATATAAATTCAAATATTATTTATTCTAATAGGCTTAAGAGGGTGCATCGATAATTTCGGTGCACTATATATGATCTAAATTTTGTGATGGAAACTTCTTTATGCACAATGGACTCTTTTGTGATAGGGAAAATCACTGAACTCACGTGACTGTCACACTCAGATATATATATAATGAACCCAAAAATAGTGCTTACAAGTTTGTGTAGATAAGAAGTTTTCACTTATGAGGTGAAGTCTTAACACTGACAGGCTATTGTACAGTTTCCATTCGTAGAATAATAAAAAATCGACCAAGTGCGAGTCGGACTCGCGCACGAAGGGTACCGTACCACTATCTATAAAAATCGGCCAAGTGCGAGTAGGACTCGCGCACGAAGGATTCCGTACCACTATCTATAATAACGGCAAAAAAATCACGTTTGTTGTGTGGGAGCCCCCCTTAAATATTTGTTTTATTTTAATTTAATTATTTATTATTAAAGTGAATATATAACTAAATATTCTGTGAATATTTCAAGCGTCTACCTGTTGCTGTTATCAATATCGGGCAAATCGAGTAAAAAAATCACGTTTGTTGTATGGGAGCCCCTTAAATATTTATGTTATTCTATTTTTTTGTATTTGTTGTTATAGCGGCAACAGAAATACATCATCTGGGAAAATTTCAACTGTCTAACTATCACGGTTCGTGAGATACAGCCTGGTGACAGACGGACGGACGGACGGACAGCGAAGTCTCAGTAATAGGGTTCCGTTTTACCCTTTGCGTATGGAACCATAAAAACTAATTGAAGAGGACAAACAAGCGTTCGGCCATCTTATTGTTTGTAATTGTTCTCGGGGATGAAGGAAACACGCTCGTCTCGTGAGCTTTCAGTTGTTTATGAAGCCAACGAAACTATTTAATATCTGTCAAAATTGGACCGAATTTCATAATTTGGTTACGAAATTGAGTAAAGAAAGAGACGGCATTAAAGTTAGGCAAGTGATTTATTTGGTGGCAGGTGTGCCCTCGCGAGGCCGACTTATTATTGAGGGCTTTATCTATTGTTTCGAAACGAAGCTTTTTCTCGCGAAGACGTTTTAATTTTGTTGGTGACCCTTTTAATTAATTTGACATCAAAATTTCGTGAAGATAAAGGGAAATTATATTAATAAATTTTGTTTACTCACCTGTAGATAGTGGGTTAACCTTGACGGGGTTTCTTGAAAGATGAGTTTCGATTTTCCCCTTTCATTCTTTTCGGGATTTAAATGTGACCTTTATAATCATATATGTTTACAAAACAATATCCCTCAATTAGACCGCTTCGTATTGATGATCTCGTAAATATATAGTTGGTTTGAAAGAGAGTTAAAATAAGGAGAATCGCGCTCCGTTAGATCCGACATGTGGAATGAATGCAAGATGAAAGAATAATGTAACAGATATTTCGACAAGCTCGGTGGCGCTGTGGTTAATAACGCTATCTTGACACCAAAATTCGTGGGTTCGATTTGTCTTGGTCTGTATATTTTGAAGAGAGGTTTACAAGCACGCATTAAAGCAGCCTGACTTCGGAAGTATTTCTACCTGACAGAAAACCGTAGCTATGTAACTGCCTGAGAATTTGGGTTCCTGAGTGTGAGTTAGGTCTGGTGACCTGGTGAACTAAGCTTCTAAGAAGTTGCTGTACCAGCAGCGGATGTGGTATACGTGACTGATACTTAATGTATTGCTAGCACTATGGTAACCGCTTTGCATCAGGTGGAAAGTGTGCTATTACGCCTACTGACATTGCATTAAAAAAGAGAGCGAGGTGTGAAAGAACCGTATCTCGGTTCTCTCCGCCTGCCACAAGGGACCCGGCGTGAAGACCAGACCAAGACATTAGCACCTCACATTCTCTTAAAACAAGTTGTCTTTGTCTGTAACAGCAATTTACGAGTACAAGTGAAAAGTAAAATCTGTCATTGAGGCAGCCATAGCCGCGAAAGAAACTGTATAAGCCTACATTACTTGATGATTATTTATCATTAAATACTGATGAAATATTTTAGTTTTCGACATCGTTCATAGATTGTCAAGCAAGATATTGTTAAGCAAGATATTGTTAAGAGTTCCTCTCTTTTCGTCTGTACACAAACCGAGTACTCCAATATGAAGTGCACTTATAAGATTCCTAGATTAATTTGAATGCTGCAGCCGACGTCAATAATGAAGGGAATATAAAACAAAACTCGTATATAGAATAGTATTGTCTTAGATTTTCACGATTGTTACATATTAAATTAAACCTTTTTATGGAAGTATCGCGTGTTTTATTTATTTTGTTGAACCTGACGTTTCGAATGCTTTGCAGCGTTTGCCTGCGACCACGGACAACAAAACAAATAAACCGCGCGATACTTCCGTTAAAAATTGTTTAATTCAATCGTATACACAATGTTTGAATTAATCATAACTAATTGTCAAGAGCAGTGGATAAAGACTCGGCATATTGACCACTTGGTCCCCGGTTGGAATCCTGGAGGAACACCGTAAAGAAATCCACACGTCCAAGAAATTATATTTCGAAAGACGTGTGACCTAACTTAAGAAACGTCTAGTTTTCCCTCTGGGCTGTCTGAAGTCTGACGGCAATCGCTCCATCTAAACATCAGTGTCTTCGCCAAATCATCAGGCTTAGGTAGCGGACCCCGCCAATCCTAATAGATTAGGAACCGGATAAAGCGAAGAAGAAAAAATCCTTATTTGTGATGGATCCATCTGGTGTTCTTTATATTTCATAAAATTCCCGGCCTAAATATCTAGAATTATTTATATCGTTTTATACACAATGTCGGGTGATATATAAACATACGGCCTATGTGACACAAAGTGGTTACCGTTGTTTCCGAACCATCGCAAAACAGTAATTATTACTCGCACGTTGTCACCCCTACTGTTAACACAGTAATTCCTCAGGAGCTTACTGGTAACTTCTAGTGGTTTTTTTTATGCGCGTGCACTCTAGTTTATCTACCGTGAGCCCTAGAAATCGACGAGCGTACATGAAAAGAGCTATGAATATTAAAGAAGCGAGTGAAGTGTGTAAGAGCCACGTCTTATGCCCTTACACTTTTCGATTTTTCGTTCGATGTTCGATGAGTTCGATTCCCACACAGTACAAACATTTGTGTGCATGAACATGTCTGTTTGTCTTGGTCTGGGTATTTTCTATGTATAATAAGTATGTATTTACAAAGAAAAAATGTATTTACGTATGTTTATCAGTTGTCTAGTACCATAACACAAGCTTCGCTTACTTTGGGGCTATATGGCGCTGTGCAATTAATCCGACAATATTATTATTTATTATTATTCTTATTTCACGGGTTTTAATCCCGGTCATTTGATAGGCGTACGCAGGGATATGAATCCAACGAGTAGAGGCCCCTTCGAAAAGAATGATGTAATGTATTATACCTGCTGTGACCTGCTCTAAGGGATATCAATGGGAGGATATACCCACGAACAGGTCAAGGCAGGAATTGGAACTATTGCAAATGTGTCAGAAATAATTGAGCTATTGAAATGAGGTCTGGAGGGATTATTAGTACTGGGCTATTACAGAAGAGAGACGGACATCTGCCATAACTATCATATCTGATTTTACTTCGGCAGGCGGTGGCTCGCCACTCATTTATTTATTTATTATTATGGCGCTCGGTTCTCTCTGCCTACCCCGCAAAGGATCTGGCATGAAGATATATATATATAAACTTACAAAAACGCAGATTTTTAGCCACAGCCGAGTGCGCGAGTGTAGGAGGTAGGTTTATTGTGAGAGAGTGTATGCCTGGATACGACATAAGTATCAAACATTGTGAAAGAATCTATCGATGAGGCGGGCAGAGATAACCGAGCGCCCCGTGACTTGGTCCTTATACACCTAACTCGTTTCTTTAGCATTCATAGCTCTTGAAAGAATAGGTCTCAATAAATGAAGAGATATGGAATAACTTAATTTGTGTACGGGTCGATATAAATTTCTTTGTTTCAAGCGCAAGTTTAAGCGGCAGTAGATTTTTTTTTACAAAACTGATTGTGAATGAGTGCATAGATTATAAATGGGTAGGAAATTGAACAATTTTATATGAGTAGGATAGACAATTAAACAAAATGAAATGAAATAATGTAGACTTAATGTGCACCGTTTCTGACAGCGACTACTATAGGACACTTTTGGAATATCTAATTTATGTATTACTAAAAGATATTCTGATAATAGCTTGTTGAATGTATAGCTAGAAATAATATAATAATGATATCAAACCAGACGTGTGCCCTCGTATTCAATTGTACACGATCCAATTTGTAGTACGCAAACGAACCATTTCTATCGTTCTGTTAATTTCAGAATAGTAAATATAGATCGTAAGGCCTTTGTTCGATCGTACATATTAAACGATATGTTTTGGTTACAAACGTTTCATTTTCGGTATTCAAAAGCTAATACAAAGTTAGAATAATAAAATAAATATATTTTAAATATAATAATTTGAATAGTAATCAATATTCAAAATGTATATTGTTCTGTTGATAGAATTTTCAATATTTTTTTATCGGTTCAAGTTTTTCATCGATATCGATTCTTTTTAATCGATAAAAATGAGTAACATTGCATTCACAATCACACGCGTGTTTTATAAAAATAAACTTCTGTGTGTAAACGGTGTGTAACTCCGGTGGTATAGTAATTCTTCACGGAACCATTAAAGAAACACCGGAAAAGAAAAAGATAAATCAAAGTCGATATACAACACTATAACATCGAACGAACCAAAAAAAAAAGCTGATTTACTAAAGTTTTAAATTGCTTTTTAACAAACACCGTATAACTACTAAATTCATATCCAAATTTGAATACCTTAATACAAAACAGTATGAATTATTCAGATTAATCACCGAGATATCGTGTATATAAAACCGGGCAAATGCGAGTCGAATATTTAAAACTGCAAATTGTTTTAAAAATTAAAAAAACACTACATTACGATTTAGCGTTTTAGTATTCGATGTTTACTTTAGAAACTACTTGTTTTAGTAAATATGTTTTAATGTTTAGAAATGACTGTATATAGAAACTAGTTATTATTTTCATCTCATCCAATTTCTAAACTATATTTGAGTTGTGAACTTGTGACATATGGGCAGATGGACGAGCATGCAGAAATAGTGTTCCAATTGCCGTATCCATCGTGTCATACTGTCCAATTGCAAGTACGGAACCGTAACCATGTAATTTATAATTGAACGTAAAAAAATCATTTAAATTAAAAATTAAATTTAATATTATTTTAAGCCCAACGTTTATTGATAGAATTTTCTGTTTTTTTTTTCAGAAACACCGTTCCTATATGAAATCTATATGTTTATCTGTGTGTGCATTTGTCGGTGTGCATGTCTGTCGCTTTTTAGAATATTCGAATTTTGACTTCAGATTCGGATTCAGCATAAAAAAGTAGAATAGGAATGTCTGAAAAACCAACCTCCTATCTCTTAAGGAACATGGTCAAAATGGCCGACAAATTAAAAAAAAAAAAAAAATATTTCAGATTCGAAAAGTAAATTAAAAAGTAGAATAGGAATGTCTTAAAAACCAATATCATATTTCTTAAGGAACATGGTCAAAATGGCCGACAAAGCTTATAAAAAAATGTTCAATGCAAGCTTGCGCATACTTAACTGGTTTGTTATTTATTTTTATTAATATATGAAAAACAAATCAAGTGTGAGTTAATGTTTATTCTATCATTTTAATTACGTTTCATTTATACGCACCAAATATCAAAATTACCATCGGATCGACAGTTTTCGCTGGCAAATATACAATAATGTTTCCAGCAATATCCTCAAAAAGATGGCTGCTGTTCGGTTGTCATCGAGAGACGTTAAAACAAAATGATAATGTTCATATCCGTCTCTACAACACGCTGCGTGCTTGTGTTACCTTGTTAAACCATAACCTATGTGTCGATTGTGATATATACGTAAGCACCTATAAGGTACTATTGCCTACTCTGCAAATGATTTGGCTTGAAGTTATAGACTTACACGGTGTACGTATAAGGGTTTCACTTTATCTTTGAGCTTAGGATCTCTAAAAATACGCGCGCATAGAACCTCTTTCTTCTCTAAATCCGAGTAAAAATTAAAACTTTTCGTAAACCTTAACACATATAGAGTTGGGTAAGCCGCGGCGTCGTCGTGTGAATCGTCGAATATGTATGTGCATGAATAATATAATGCTCGGAGTTTCTCTGTGTACGCTGAGGAACCCGACGATTCATATTCCTCAGTTCATACGACATATATAAATACATATGTAATACTCGTAGCACGGTAACTTACTGACTTAAACATGACCTACTGAATTAAACTTTGTTGTAACTTTAGAAGAACATTCCTTGAAATGAAATTATTTGCTAGAGTCGAGTTACCAAACGGTTCCGTGTCTGATGTAAATTGATGTACATTTACATTAGACGTGCAAAAATTTTGGTAACTGAGTAAAATAATGTAGTTTATAATCGTAACATTACAAATAACAGTCTCCTTTTAACTATTAACTGATATTTTGATGTCAAGAATTTCTTTACTTCATAAAAAATAGTTATCAAATAGACGTCAGAACAAATTTGCGTTTAAATATTTTTAAATTATATATTAAAAAAACTCGTCAAAAGGTTTTCAGTTTTTGTCCAATATTGTGCCTTTACGTATTTATCGGCTTCAACAAAAGTTGTGTCGGATGTCCTAAATGAGGAGTTTTGAAAATTACCTTGAAGCCGCGTGAGAAGTCACGGGAATCCTCTATGATGTATGTAGGTCGAGTGTCAATGACAGACGTATGAACGGAAAGTAGCAATTTTAGAGCTCAGTGCTCTAAGAGCAGGAAATGGGGCCTGAAAGTATGTTTGCAACATTATACGGCCCACCCGCGTAAACGATAAGGTGTACCTAAAGAAAATTATATAGTGCAGCGAAATGATCTTAAATGACGGCGATTTCCTCCGCCGCTCGGGATGCATCACTGTAACGAATTCGTTGAGTCTTTAGCTATCACGTGATGTAATTAAACGATATTCATGTAGCTATAACATCAAACTGTATCCCGAATTAGTTATCATCGCTTTTCTGAATTGCCTCCCACTATAGAAGCTAATTTAAGACGTTTTCGCGTCAAAAGGCGTAACAGTACTAGTCGACATACTACTATACATAAATATAACGCGATTTTAATGATATTGTCTATAGTTGTGCCGCCATCTTGTTTACGCACTTGAACGTGTAATCAAATCGTGTGAATTGCCATCCGGCTGCTCCCATGCGCGAGGGGAAGCAATATGCCAAATCAACAGCCTCGCTAAAACGATCTCCATCAAACTTAATGAACTGTACTGGGTTGTAATTATAGCTTTAATTAGAGCTACGTCTCGCACCACGGCGGACGGAGTCATCGTTCATCTCGAGCCACAGTAGCCTCTATTCTCTTGGAGTAAACAGAGAACAATAATGGACGCAACAACTTACATATGTCTTACAATTTTTAAATAAATTCTTATTGTTAATCGTTTCTCTTCGTTTTTACGCTACTTTTAATCTATAAGTCATTTTTCCTAACGTTATCCCGTTTCCTAATCCACTAGGATGGGCGGGGTCCGCTACCTAAGTCTAAGGATTTCGCAAAGACACTGTTTTTTTAAATAGAGCGACTACAGTCAGACCTTTCTTAGGTTATGCATTATTCTGAAATATTATTTCACGAAATTGCAGGTTTCCTCACGATGTTTTCTTCGCCGTCGAATAACTGATAATTACAAATGTGTACATAAATCCGAAACATGCCGACATGCCGAAACAACAGGATTCGAACTAGGGACCGTCGTCGGCTGGTTGTGCCGAGAGATTCTTGGCAATTTTTTTTTTTTTAAATCATCAATTACGTATTTATTGTACATATAAGTCTACATATCGGTACAAAATGATACTAGTACAATGAAACAGATACGTCATTTGTTCTGAGATGGAGACAGAGACTTAGATTTTAGAGTGAGAGCAGTCCTTGTTCACTTCATAAATGTTCCAAATCGATCTATGGCCGAGCGTCCAGAACACCACATACGGAACACACTGTTCTCAGTTTGATAAAAGAGTTCACCGTAATCATATTCGCGATCACAAAAATTCAAAAAACTGTCTCATGCGGTCACATGTTTGTACAGTGGCGAATTTTGTTAGTTTCAAATACTGGCACCAAAAGATTTCATACATATAGTACTACGAGTATATTACAAACTAATAGGTATCATGTGAAAAAAAGTTTCACTCGAAAATCTCACACCATTAAGGTTTAATGGCAATTCAAAGTATTGTAATGTTACTAGTTGAAAAGAAAAGAGAGTTCTAAAAAGAGTTACAAATTTATTAAGGCTATTATTCACAGTATTATATATATATAACTTATATAATATATATATATATATATATATATATATATATATATATATATATATATATATATATATATATATATATATATATATATATATATATATATATATATATATATATATATATATATATATATATATATATATATAAAGGGTTTCTTAAAAGTTCGGCTAATTTAAGTCTTTAAGAACTCGCGATGGAACGATCTAACTCGAAGTTCACTGTCTGAAGCACCCGCGAATGTAGTAAGCGGCCGCCGGCTGTAGTGGGCCGCCGACTGTAGACGGGCACGCCAGCGAACCAGCCAGCACACAGATCCGTGAGAGACTCACGGATGTCGCAGTTCAAGTTGCAGACGATGACAGGAATCGGTGGGAACCGCCTTGTGGTCCAACACCGCAGCGGTAAAAGATGCCGATATACAGTTAAGAAAGTATCCGGAGGTTCAGGGGATCGGTAAAAGAGAATAATATACCGACGAGTTGACCGCGAGCCAACACAGCAGGGGCTGGTGGCCTCGGACGCGGTACACCGTGCGTTCATCCTCATCCATCATCCTCCTATAGACTGCTTTGTTTCATCGTTCGTTCGTCTATTCAACATCTTTATTTTAAATATTTAAATTTACAAATTAATTTTTACTACCTGTTTTGACAATTGACATTTCATAGAGTTAAGAGAGACAATAAAAAAGATTGCAAATATTACAGTACCATAGACTATAAAACGGCAATTTCATACTTTAACCGCTATTATTTATGGAAGTCTCATCATAAAATAAAATAAAAAATTCGAAATTGCAAAGGTGGCAATTTTGAATTATTGATGTATTTTCACGCCAGGTCCCTTGCGGCGTAGACAGAGAGAACCGAGCGCCATAAGACGCAATCCTTACATACTTCACTCGCTTCTCTAACATTCATAGCCCTTTTCATGCACGCTCGCCGGTTCCTGCGGCTCCTGACATAACCTTCTGATAAAACACGACTGATTTGGTAATGGTAGGTTAGTCTCGGTCTTCCTCGGCTCCAAAATCCTTTTGCATTGTATATCTGTTGCGTCATTCTTTCGTCCTGCATTCTTTCTACATGTCCGCACCAACGAAGCATGCCTTTTCTTATATTAACACCGACACTCTCTTTCAGCCCAACTCTTTCTCTCACGTCGTCGTTACGAACGCGGTCAGCAAGCGTTATGCCACAAATTTTGCGCAATGTTCTCATCTCGACCGCATTTATTCTACTTTTATGCGCTCTCTGCCATACTCACTTCTCACTTCCATTAGTTGGCGTTCGGATTAGCACCGAGCGCGCTGTGCTTTCTCGCTTAGATTTCGGCTGCCTAGAAGTTTTCACAACGCTCCATTTACCCTATTCCTTGCACTCACTCGTCTCTCTACATCAGCGGTGTACCTTCCAATGCTACTTAAAGCGCTTCCAAGATATACAAACTCATTCACTTGCTCCAACACTATATATCAACCGTAATCCTAATGTTCGTTCTTGGCTTTGATACAGACCGTTAAGATTAACTCATATCTGTCTGGCTACGAATCTATGGATTTACGCACTGTTTCCATGGGAAATTTAGCCACTGCTTGTTTCTGACATTTCTCTGTCAGCGCCAACAACAATGTCAGCGTGTCGTTTGGAGTAGGTCATGCCCTCTAAGACTGATCATAATTTGTAGTCTAAGGGTTTCAGATCTGGGGTAAACGAGAGTCAGTCTTCAGCTCTTATGAAGTCCGGAACGTTGGTTTCGAGCCAGGCTGGGGTAGTTCGTGCCTTGTGACCAGATGCAGTCTTGCTGGCAAGTCCACGGTACATTAAAAAAAAGTGTATTGTTGATCCAAGACAGTCCCTTGATATACTTTGGCTGAAGTCTTCACTCCTTTTTACAAAAATGAAGCTTTAACTCCTTGATAAGACACCCCCCACACAGAATGATGACCACGTTGTACCCTTCCGACCATTTGGTGACATTTTGACATTTTGCTTGTTGTAGCTCTTCAATCGTGAATTTGTGTCATCAGTAAAGAGGATATTTCTGTTGTGCCTTGCACCTGCGTATCGGGCCAAAAGGCATTTAGATCGATACACTCTCTTCATCTGTAGGGATTTATTTAGATGCCCTGTATATGGACGATAAGCACCGAGCTTCAGATCTTGTTTTGTTATACGCGACAGGAATCTTCTTTTTTCGCAACAATATTTTTTGTTTCCTACTGGGGTTTCGTTTTCCTATCGGCGTTTGAAGTGTCTTGAATATGACCGACGGCTCCATACCCACTTTGTGCAAGGCAATCCTATTTTCTTTAACACCCCATTCCATATTGTAATTTGGTAATAAACACGAAATAAATATGTAAAACCGCGGGAAATAGAAAGAATTTTTAACATAATAAACACGTTCCAAAATAATTAAAGGGTTGAAAAAAAGAAAAGTTTCTATGTAACAATATTTAAGACCAGACTAGTTATATAATAATTACTAAGCAGTACACTGATCAATTCCGGTGGGAAAGGCAGTATTTAACATAACTCACGACGTTATGGTAGGGCGTAGTACATGTAATTCATATTTGTGTCAATTTAAAGTTATAAACATGAAAAAGTATGTTTTTTTTTATGAAATGTGACGACTGTGCAACCCTTTTTTTTGTGACGCGGGGAAAAATACATTACGCACACCACCGGTGCCTGGGTGGCCTCCGGTGGTAGTGTGGGACTCCCCGGCTGTCCGACAGTATACCCACTAAACGACCCCGCGAAATGCCATCGGCCGCGTTGGTGTGGTGCCCCGGATCTGTCAGCAACAGGACACCACTGCGACTGGCCAGCCCCTCAGATGGGGCCGGACTTCTTCAATCTAAGGGCCGTCCCGACAAATTGGGACAGCCCCTCCGGCGGCGGGACCACTATGGGGCCAGGTTCCCATCCTGACCCCTAGTCCCACAAGCTAAGGAGGCGGCAATAGGTGCGCGTAGCGCCTACGCCGCACTCCCGTCCGCCGTCTCCCGACTCTCACGTCTCACGACTGTGCAACCCTGGTGTCACTGCATAAGATACGTAATGTCCAGAAATGGTGTGCAAGAGCTCGGGTAGTGGTCGGTGGTAGTAAGAGAAATAGCTTACTTCGGGATATAACACGCAAGTAAAAGTTATTTGTGTCCATATTTGTTTGATTATCAACTGGATCTGTCTCTAGTTCTTATACATATTAACTGGAGACAGCACGCACAAGATGCTTCACATTTCATTATGACTGCATGTCTGCCACAGTCTACGTGATCTTTTTTCATGACGCAATTCTCCGAGATCGAACCGTACGTAAGATGTTCATCGAATTTACCACAAAATGTTATTATGTAGATACAAAATGTAGTATAAAATTGCCTTACTCAAAACGTTCGAAACATACCTTTTAATTATAAACCAATTATGTATAAATAAGTCTGTTCGAGTCTCGTAAGAATTAATTACAGCCTTTTGACGTTGGTTAATGTACTCATTTGTATGTTGATTTAATTACCTCTGTTCTCCAGAACATAACTCGGGAAATGTCACGTACGAGAGGCCTGTGTGGGGGGGGGGGGGGGCATCAATTTACGTAACAACTTGTCAAATGGAGTTTGAGGCGAGACGTATGAGGCGAACGGACAATTATGGTAGACCTCACTTGTACATAATGATGGCTGGCTTGTTGGGGGCGACTTCGTACATAACATATTAAGGGAGACATACATGTGGCGACTACACTGTGGATTTACTGAGTTTATCTCTGTAAGAGATCTCTCCCCGCCGGCCAATCAGCGGGACCTTTTGCTCGTAACGGTAAAGTGAATTGCACATGAAGGCCAATAAAGAAACAAAAAATATTTACAAAAAATTAAATATGAAACTTTTCAAAAATAATAAAAAATATCTGTATATGTTCTATAATTTCAAGGCTTACTAATCCCTTGTAGGGTAAGCAGATAAAGCAGGGGAAGTCACATGACTTGGCGCTTCTTATACCTCACCATCATCTTTTATTGAACTTGTTTTATCATCATCACTTTCTGATAAAACACAATATAAAAATATTTATACCCTGTTATAATAATATATAATTAATGTAAATATGTATTGATAAACTATTAAATACTTATTGTTAGCGACAGACCTTTTTAGATATTTTTATCTTTTTGATGTATTTTTTAAATATTTGTTTTTATATTGGCAATTGTATAGTTTTGAGTGAAACGTACTCCGAAATACAAGTGAGTTCCTCCGATGAGCGATTTTTGTGTGAATCGGAACATATATAATTAATCCATCCATGTCGGTAGATGTAATAATTGAATAACTAATGTAAGACAAATATCACCTTAGTCTACCTGCGACCACGGACGCTGCAAAGCGTTCGAAACGTCAGGTTCAACAAAATAAATAAAAAACGCGATACTTCCGTTAAAAATTGTTTAATTTAAATGCTGCCCTATACTCCATCCACAGCTCTATTCACTATTAATACTTATAATATTAAATAATCGTAGTATTACATAATATTAATATTTTTAACAATCGTGGCTAATCGATAGGAGTTTCAGGCTCTTTCTAAAGGAAGTGAGGAACGACGGAATCTCGCCCCTTTAAACACTGCCCGTGAAACTATAATTCTCCCGTAGGAATTTATTTCACCAACTGCATACGATTTGTAAGAGTGAATTCGGGTTCAAACTTGCAACAAACTTCGTAGAACCAACTAATATAACAAACTAAGCAGGCCGTTGATCTATCAGTCAAGCATTATTTCAGTCGACAGTGCGAGTATGTATAATTATTGAAAACTAGTAGCTACTGACGTAGTGTAAATTGATATGCCTTATATCTGACGTTTTAAACTCTTGTCTAACATCTCCAGAATATAACATTCGACTACGCATAAAGGTACCGCTCACAAAACCGTTGTGTTTTACCGCTAAAAGCGATTCAAGCCTGCTGATCAATGCTTTGTCTTAATCAATAAGTCGATGCGACGCGAGATTGATCCGCGAACTAGCCTAAGAAACACTATACTATTTTGCTCCTTAGCCTGTAGTGGTGAATTGAGTTACTATGTGATATCTGCTCTCAATAGGTTATTTCTTCATGACTAAACCACATATAGATATAGATTTGTTTGCTTCCTTCAAACTCAACGTGTCACCAACTGGGACCAGGGGTACGAGAGGGACTCCTAAATGGCCAGGGATTGAAACTATAATGTCACAGTGGTTTGCTCTGTTACTGATTGTCACATCGTGGCAAGATGTACTTAATATATTATTTAATTTGGACAGGCAGGCAGTTCAAAACAAATTTCATCAAAAGGCTCAACTTTACGAGGCAATAATCTCTCGTAAAGATGTCAAAATTGAAGTGTCAGGGAGTCTGCTCTTATAACCAGTGATGGCGATATATCCCGCCGAGACTGTAAACAAATGTCAAATGTCAATATGAAATGACAATCTTACATTAAGAGAAGACAGACTTTTACACAACATCGAGTGTCAATGGTTACCATACCCTATGAACGTTTGCAACATATAAAATATCGCTGCAGCTAGCAACAACTCCTTAGGAGCTTATTGGTGACCTTACACACTGGTAGGAACACACCAACCCTCCAGCTAGTTGTCATTAGCCGCGATTTTCTGTGAGGTACTTTCCCAGTGGGAACATAAACATTATACATAGTACAGAAACACAACGAAGACACAAGTCTACTTTATGTCTTCATTCTGTTTATGGATCAACTTTGATTTTTGTTCGCGTTAATTTGATGATACCGTATGACTTCGTGATTTGAAGATAAAGTAAAAGTTACGAAATTTTTACAATTTCGAAATAGTGAAATCAACTACATTAAAGTTTACTGCAGTAGAGACAAGTCGATGTTTACTCACATAATTGGTTAACTGAAATAAGTAGGTAAGTTTTTAACCGACTTCCGAAAAAAGAGGATTGCATGTCTTCCACTCATATTTGTAATTAAAATTTTGTGGCGGTGAAGAAAATCATCGTAAAGAAATGTCCAAGAAATTATATTTTGTAAGACGCGTGACTTAATCCAGCAAAGCTCTAGTTTTCTCTCTGAATTGGGGAGGTTTGACGGCAGTCGTTCCATGTAAGATTCTTAGACTTATGTAGCGGGCCCCGCCAATCCTAAGGAATTAGGAAATTGAATACAGCTAAGAAGAAGAAATATGTGTTCCAATCATATTTGAAGTAAGAATTACTTGCGGCGGCTAAAGTTAAATAAGAAGTACACATACGCGATTGTGTTCGCTGGCCCTTCTTCATTTCTTCCTTCGGTTCAAATAGATCGCGATCGCGTCCTGTCGCCGAGCCTTTGATGACAATATAAATAACAGACAGTAAAACATTCGGCGCCACATGAAGCCCCATAAACGTGCGTCCCCCGCGATGACACTGACAAACACGCGCAGACGGCCCGCTCTCTACCAACTACTTCTTATATCATTTTGCTGACCTCTGTTTATTTTACATATAATTCATAAAATGCATTTTTTATTTTGTACAATATATAATTTAGTAATTTATTTAATTTAAATAATAGGGATTATGGAATGTTTCACATAGCGCGCGATGCATCACAGTCCCTGCTCAACGAAACGAATTCTTTTATTCATTAGCTATTAAATGACGTAATTAATTTACGTAGCTACAACACCAAACTGTATTCCCCGATTTTGTTGACATCAGTTTTGCTTCTTACTATGGAGGCATATTTAAAGACGTATTCACGTCAAAACTTACCTTACTTACGAAGTGAAACTATACCAAACAATTTAAACACGTATTCACGTCAAAACTTACCTTCCTTACGAAGTGAAACTATACCAAACAATTTTAAACACGTATTCACGTCAAAACTTACCTTCCTTACGAAGTGAAACTATACCAAACAATTTTAAACACGTATTCACGTCAAAACTTACCTTCCTTACGAAGTGAAACTATACCAAACAATTTTAAACACGTATTCACGTCAAAACTTACCTTCCTTACGAAGTGAAACTATACCAAACAAATTTAAAGATGTATTCACATCAAAACTTACCTTCCTTACGAAGTGAAACTATACCAAACAATTTTAAACACTTATTCACGTCAAAACTTTCCTTACTTACGAAGTGAAAGTGTTGAAGTGTTTGGTATAGCAAACAAATTTAAAGACGTATTCACGGCAAAACTTACCTTACTTACGAAGTGAAACTATACCAAACACTCTTAATTATGCGAAAATTGTACCGTTGCAAAATATGTACAATATAACCACATTACCTCTAGGCATTATGTACCTCCAGGAATATCTGTTGGCATCAAATTATCTTCACATTTGGAATTCTAGGATATTATCATTGAGTTCTCTTAAAAACACAGATCACATACGAGTAATTTGCGAAGAAATAAGGCGCTCAAAAATATTAATATCCCGCTGTGCATGTAAAGGGCTTGCCGCCTGTTTCGCCACCACAATAAACAAGGAACATGAAATTAAGAACAAGCTTTATTAACATGCGTAATGAATTGGTGCTTTCAATGAATTCATACCAAACTTTGGTACGAAGCAACCTCGATAACAACACCTCAACCGGAACCTTCTTACTGCGAACTTTTACGATTTGACCGATTTTTTTTTTTCATCGCGTTCGTTTCGTAACCTGTATTCACATTGCCTCTAAACACTATATTCGCATCAGAATCGAAAAGTTATCTGTCAAAATGTATTGAATCTAAGTAAAAGCTTGTCCGTTTCGAATATAGCTTTCAGTTACAACAACATCTTCTATGATGATTTATGACGGTGTTTGGCCATGCTACTTTATCACTCTCGGGTGTCTATTTCTCTCGGATTCCAACACAGGGCAAATATGACTTGATGAACCAAATACCCAAATAGAGAGTCGATGGAACGAAGTACTGTGAAACTCTACTCACCGCTACATGTCGGGAGGTGTATTAGAACGCGTGTCTCTAATTAGCTAATTCAATATTCAACAATTGTGTTACTACCTACATCTTATTATCTAAAATACGAGTATCGTCGCACTAGACCACATACTCGATGAGTAAAGATATTTAGACGGTAAATGTCTTCGTTTTGTCGTGTGGAGTGGCTCTGTGCGGCGTCAAGTGAAATATAATTGGTTTAACCTGCACTACTAGTATTTATGCAGTAATATAAGAATGCAGCCAACGTAATTACGTAGCGAAGTGGCCGGGAATGCAACGTGCTCTATCTATTACTAATCATAATAATATGGCATAATTCTAATATTATTATTTTTTACAGATTGTAAGTAAAATAATTATTCCTTCCAAAAAATATATTTTTACTTACAATTTGCAAAAAATATGAATAGAATTTTAAACATGGCTATGCTCATAGAATGATGGTAGTTAATACATAATGATTATGGAAGATGCGCAGCCGGCCTCGCTCTATGTACTAAATGTTACACTAGTTGAGGTAGACAGAGTATTATAATATTTTATAATCGTGATATAATGAAATGTATTATGTATGTATGTACATTCATATTTTATAAATGGTAAATATACCACCAATAATTGCTTTACCAGCATTACAATGTTTACTACCCTACGGCGTGTCGTATACGTATGAACATGGTTTCCGAGACGTAATGATAAACAGTGTTCGTTACACTATTTCGAATCCGTCTTGAATGTTCCTAGCCGTACACATTTACATATGAACCAGAGGACATAGACATATTCAACATAAAATTAAAGAAATTACGATACGCGACACATACACAACAGCACACAGTCGGGAGTGGAATCGGCGACATCTCACAAAACTACCTGACTGCGAAACAGTATGCCGTATATTTGTGTGTCTCCCGACATTGTATATAAATAAAGACGCGAACAAAACCGTGTCCTTCTGTGAGTATTTATTACGTCGCAGCGAAGAGGTATCGGCTCACTTTATAGCGCCATCGGGTATTCATTGCGGAAATAAAAAGTGACGACTCTGAACGCAATAACGGTGGACCTTTGGAACTGAGCACACCCGAGATGAAACGAAACGTTACTCGATACGTTTCACGATGCAAACACTAAACTGCGAATCACCACGGTGCGAATTAACAACGCGCAGTTCTTACGAGACATCAGTGTAACAGATTGACGAACCTCGCAGATGTCTGCGGTCCCACGTCGCATCGTAGTTTTGTGTTTACATTCTAAAACCATAGATCCATTGCCGGAGGGATCACGAAAAGTCAAATAAGCACTTCCTACGTAGATGGACTTAGGTAGTGCTGCCTGTCAGTGGCAAGGGGGCGTCACTCCGCAGGTTAGGTACGCGCGGCCGGCGCGCTTCCCGGGCAGGTGTATAGCCGAAGGTAACAATCTTTTGTGTGATTTTTGCAACGAACAATGACTTATGAACTATCGTATAATCCGTATAATAGATACTGCTCTGTTTACGGGTGTCAAAATAAAGGGAAGAACAATGAATCAAAATTATCATTTTGTTTAATTCCTGGAAATATCGAATGGAAAGCTATTTGGTTGTAGTTAAATCATCACATAGTTACCAAAATACTCTGTAACTGTAGTAGGTACATAACGAGAACGAGATTGTTATACATTTGTAAGCATTTTCAAAGTCAAAGTCAAAGTCAAAATCTTTTTATTCCGTAAAAATGGCTACATTTGTTTGGAATCGTCACAATTTTTTTCCCTACCGTGCAGTTCATGACTAGGTGAGCACTGATAAAAATACTGCCAAAAAACTCAGGCATCCCTCTTTTGGTATCCAAACAAATTTACATAATCTATTAATTACATTATAATTGGATCGACTCAATCCCAGGCATTTTTATCATTAATATAGTCAGATACTTTATAATATGCCCTGCTACACAATTTGGCTTTAATAGTAGTTTTAAACTTGTTTATTGACAATTCTCTTATATTGCTGGGAAGTTTGTTATAGAACCGTATACATTGCCCCATAAAAGAATTACTTATTTTGTGGAGACGGCTTGCATGTAACACAAGATTATGCTTATATCTAGTATTTATGTTATGAGTATCACTCTTTTTACAAAATGAGTCTATGTTTTTATGGACATACAAAAGATTTTCATAGATATATTGCGATGCGACTGTTAGAATATTTATTTCTTTGAATTTTTCTCTAAGGCTCTCACGGGGACCAAGTTTGTAGATAGCTCTTATGGCTCTCTTTTGCAATAAAAAGATGGTGTTAATGTCCGCGGAGTTACCCCAAAGAAGAATTCCGTATGACATAATACTATGAAAGTAGCTGAAATAAACTATTCTAGCCGTATCAACATCAGTGAGCCGTCTAATAGTTTTCACTGCATAGGCTGCAGAACTTAGTTTTCCTGATAATTTTTCAATTTGTGGGCCCCATTGTAGTTTGGAGTCAATTGTTATACCCAAGAACACAGTTGTCTCCACAGGGGCTAAATTAGTTCCATTAACGTGTACATTGGTAGTCGCCTGTCTTACATTAGGTGTTGAGAACTTAATTACTTTAGTCTTTTTATCATTTAAAAGCAGATTATTAACATTAAACCAATGCATAACTTTAGAGAGAGCATCGTTAACTTCGTCATAATTACCTAACTGTCTATTAATTTTGAATGTCAAAGAGGTATCATCCGCAAACAATACAATCTCATGTTTATCCTTTACATAATAAGGTAAGTCATTTATATATACTAAAAATAAGAATGGACCTAGAATTGACCCCTGTGGGACTCCCATGACTACAGGGGTCCCCGAAGATCTTTTACCATTAACATCGACCTTCTGTATCCTATTGCCCAGATAAGAAGACAGAAGTTCGAGAGCCTTGTTCCTGATACCGTAGTGGTGTAATTTTCTGACAAGAGTGTCATGGTGCACGCAGTCAAACGCTTTAGACAGATCACAGAAAATTCCCAAGGCATCTTGCGAACCTTCCCATGCCGCGAATATACTTTTAAGCAAATGAATCCCTGCGTCTATAGTTGAACAACCTCTCGTAAATCCGAACTGTCTCCTATGAAGCAAATTATGTGTATTAAAATGTCTGAGCATGAGCATTTTAGAAATGAAATGAAATGAAATTGTTTATTTGCACATATACAGTCATTTTTCTTTTTAAATATAAGGCCAAGGATGAATATTGTTTGGCAACTGTATATTGCCTTAAAAACGTAGGCATGCAAAATATTGGGATACATTTAGTTACGAGAATTACAACATGTCAATTTATACAGTTATTCATAAAAGTCAACATTAATTTAAATAAAAAAAATATTCAGTTTGTTACAATTACATATTTTTGATGGCAGGTTAAGTTACACAGACAATAGATATGACAATAATACAGGTCAACTTAAAATCTATAATTTAAATAGTCATTTATACAATAAAAGGAATTTTGGAGAAGCCATTCCTCCAATTGTGTTTAAATTTGTACACAGGCAACTCCACGAATTTAGATGGCAAATTATTGAATAGTTTTGGCGCCATGTAAGACACATTTTTTTTGAAAAAGTCGAAGATTACTTTTTGGCGTAACACTTCTATTTGTTCTATTTGAACGCACATGCTCCTTCTGTTTGTGCACAGGTAACATATAATTCCAGATGTTGTTTAACAAACATGCAAGCCTCCAAAATATATAAACATGGTAAGGGTAGTATTCCTAATTTTTTGAAAAGAGGCTTACAAGATTGTCTACACCCTACATTACATAAGGCTCTTACACATTTCTTTTGAGCCCTAAATACTCTTTCAATGTCACATGAGTTGCCCAAAATTATTAAGCCATAGCGTAACACGGAAGAAACAATACCGTAATAGGCGTTCAGCGCCGTCTGAAGCGATGCAATTTGACGGAGTCTGTAAAGTGCAAATGCAAATCTGTTTATGTTTTTACATATAACACCGATATGATTTTTCCAATTTAGGTTTTCATCAATTGTGATGCCTAAGAATGTTGTAGAATTAGTTACGTCAATTTTTTGATCCCTACTATTTATATTTAGTGTCGGTCTTGGGCTTAAGTTAGTTTTGAATTGAACAGCCTTGGTCTTTGCAATATTTACTTGTAAATTGTTGAGATGAAGCCACTGTAAAACCCGTTCCAGTACACAGTTCACTTCATTTCCAAAGGTATTTGAGTTATTATATTTAAGTACAAGTGTACAATCATCGGCAAATAATATGCACGTCTAAAGGGATGAATACGTGTGCGAAATATGTAGCCAAGGAACGAGCAACGAATTTATTTTATTTGTGAGCAATACGAAAAGTATTGCTCACAAATAAAATAAATTCGTTTGGTTTACTTAATAAATATAGGCTTTAGACTATGTTTAAAACAAATCACAATTACCGTGTGGCGCCGTGGCGCCGCGTCGAAGCGCGTTCGACGGCGGCGGCCGGTGGTTCCCTTTAGTCCTCTAAATTCCTACCCAAGTTCTAAATAGTGCGTATATTTGAGTTATCTAGCGATAAAATTCTAATCAGTTGGTCAGAAACAGTTTTAGGGACAAACATGTTTTTGTTTTGCCAATACAAACATCTGTAGCTGAGGATGTAGAAGGTAGGTTATTATGTTTGTTACGGTGTTTTGATTTACTTACTAATGGAAGTTCATTGAATAAATTTTACCAGAGGGAGGCTTTGTACAAAAGTCGTATATTTAAATAGCTGTGTTCAAGTTTGAAGGGTGAGATATGGCAGAGAAATTACTGGGTACTGTGACGAAACATCCTTAGGTCACAAGATTGGCAGCGCGCGAGTTACATCCCCGTGGTGTTGCGAGCGTCAATAGGCTGCGGTGACCGCTTACCATCTAACGCGTACCGCATTATTGTTTACCAATCTAGTTGTATAAAATAAAAAATCGAAGTCTATCATAACGTTGTTGGTGGTTAAGACCACAACGATTGCCGTAATATATCATGGAGCGGAAATTTTCTGTTTTCAAATTCATTTCCACGCACCGCAGGCACTTTATAAATTGCTGTCAAATTGTACGAAGACATGACACAATTCATTTAATGTACATGTACATCTACTGCTTCCGAAACAGTTCTTTATTGGAAATGTAAATAGTTTTTTGATGGATAACTTTCCTTACTGGCCGGTTTTAAAACTGTGTACAGTGTGTCCGTATTATTTACTATGTTTCCTTTTTCATCATTTTAATTTCTTCTGATATGTCTGCACAAACTTGTAAACAGATTTGAAATTAAACAACAGATATTTTTCTGACATGTAAGCTGGTTTATTTAATATTTAAATAAATTAATTAAATAAAAACCCCACAGTTGTAAATTACACAATTCATCGTACAAGACCAGTTTGGAGTGGCCCCGAAGTTAAATAAGATTAATCGTTTTACTACAATGAACTCATTTATTCGCAGGAACACGACACTCCCCCCACGGACACTCATCCATCGCACAGCCAGAAGATATAAACAAAGAACATTGGTCAAGGCCAAAGGTCAAGATACCGGTATATCTTTGATCTTGAATATTTTTCCCAATTTTTTAATATGACGTCTTTCTTTTTATACAACGTCGAGAGGCATACACGCATACGTACCACCTGATGTAAAGAGATTGCCGTAGCCTATAAACGCTTGCAATACATTTAGTACACGCGTGATGCCACCTTTGCTGCTAACACAGCAACTGGCCTGTGATGTTGACATTATTGATGACCTCACTCCCAACAATCCTCTAGGGAGTTGTTTAATTCAACCTATACAAATAATATTTTCATTCAAGTGAATCATTAGAGCACCCGTCACTCTCTACTCTTATAATAAAAGTGTCTGTAATGTTATCAATTACTTTGACGAGTTAGTCAATTATCCTCCTATTTGCACAGGTTTGAACAGGGTGCGCCGGACCAGCTTTGTCTGCTTTATAAGACACAAGTTCGGGCCTGCGTGTAGTATTACTCGCATTTCTGGCACAGAATCTTCTCGAGGCTCTCGATAGGTTGCAGCGACGAGCTATCCGCATAATTGACGACGAAGAGGTCACCAAAAACCTAGAACCTCTTCAACTCCGTAGGGAGGCGAGTGCTCTGAAGAACTGTTTTCCCTTATCCCACCCTCTCCCGTCCGTCATAAAACCACACGTGCTGGCTTGCGATGTCATCGTTCCGCTGTTGAGAATATCTCTTACGGTAGCCGCTTTACATCAGGTGGGCCGTATGCTTGTATGCCTCCCAACGTAGCATAAAAAAACGGAATAACGCCAGTAAAAAGCAGTGCAATCAAACATTGTGTAACCCGGCACTAGACACGAAATACGAATACCACGAGACATTGAACATTTTGAGTGCTTGTATAATACCTAGTTACTTTAAAACCATTTCACATCATTAATATTCGCTCACAATCACGAATGGCGTTAGTTAGTGAGCGGAGAGCGCGATCCGTTTCCCCGCCAGCATCATTAAAATGTCATTAGGAAGCGTCACATTCACATTACATTCAACACGGGCGGTGGACGATCACATTTCAACAGTACCTGTTACCTACACGGTTTGGAATTTAACAAGTTTAGGACGCATACAGTATCCAACAGCGGCTTGTGATATGAAGACTATATTCGTTGCGATATTCACTCCAGCAGTACCTTCTTATGCCTTAATCATTGGCTATCGTATTTTAGTAGATTAGTCTTCAAGTGAGAATTCATTGCCATAACTAAAGATAGAAAAAGAATCACAACCAAATACCAACAGTTTGTGGACTTCTTCCCGCGCTTTTGACGAATGACATTTTTGTTTTACTTGAAATTTTTACAATTCAGTATAAAATAGTTTTGTGTGACAATTTCGATAGTATTTTGTAACATAAGTGCTAGTGAAATTATACAGTAATGAATGAAATTAGTCGCTGCCTAATATAAATCAGTTGACGCAACATCGTCTCGCATAACACTCGTGTATTCATAATCATCTATTAGCAATTAATATTTACTTAATATGAAATGATCTTAATATCAAATATTAATGTATTATTATCATCTCCGGTGTACAACGCGTACATATTAAAAAAAAGTGTGTGTGTGTGTCAGCTCCGACGCACGAGTGAGGTTCCTCCTTACGAACGATAATTATGATTTATATCTAATAGAAAAAGAGGGAAAATGAACGTATCTTTTGAAATAATAAGAATACAATTTATATTATTCATAAATGTGAAGTTTACCAATGGTTAATTGCATCCACGTTTTTCTAATTCTTCTTCATTACCACTTGAATTAATTACTTTCATATTTTCTAATGTTTTTTTAACTTTAGATATGTTTGCGAACGAGAGTAGAAGTATTTCAGAGAATTTAATTTTATTTATGATGACAACAAAGTCTTCTAAACTAATCCTGTTTCTAAGTCATTCACTGAATTTTTAAACCCCGACGCAAATTGGAGCAGTGTTACATGTTCGACCGCTGTGTGTGTGTGTGTCTGTCTGTGGTACCGTTACTCTTAAACGGGTGAACCCTTTTGGATGCGGTTTTTTTTATTTGAAAGCAGGTTTTCTAGCGGTTGCTAGCGGTAACCCGCGGGCGTTGGTGTCAAAGGCGCGTCATTCTCGACTGCGCCACTGAGCTCGTCAAGTGGTCGGTACAACGTGGTCATCATCCTGCATCAGTAATGGTGGGGTGGGGGGGGGGTCTTATCAAAGACTTACAATGCATAATTTTAGTGAATCGAACGAACACGAACAAACTAAGCCTGACTCGAAACCAACGTTCCGGTCTTTATAAGAGCTAAAGACTGGCTCTCGTCTAAGTCAGATCTGGACCCCATAGACTACAAATTATGGCCAGTTTTAGTTTATTGTATCTTTTAAGAAGTCTCTAGCGCAAGCAAGGGCTAAATTTCCCATGGAAACAGTGCGTATGCACATCCATAGATTCGTAGCCAGACAGATTAAAGGCCTGTATTAGGTCCAAAGGTGGCCATTACGAATAGTATTTGTTTTTATTTTTTGCTGAGACTTCCGTAAACATGTACGCATAAGTTTTATTAACATTACATTACTTCATTAAAAAATGCATATTCATTTGTAACAGAATTTATGGCCGGACAGAGTACGAGAATTGTTCATTTGAAGTATTATTCTGGAATTACTTTAATTATTTACCATTTAACTTTCAAAAATCTTAATTGTGAATTTTTATGCCCGCATTTATCATGCCAATAAATTAGTGTCGAGAACAAACATTTGAATTTACAGAAGCAGTCAGTTTTTATACACGGTTAGTTGTAGTTGTTTGAGATTTTATATTTTCAAATATAACGATCGAGGGCATTTAGCAAGCAAACAAATATTTTTCACAAAAAAAAAACAACAGAAGTTCAAAATCATTCAATTCGTTGTCGAACTATTTCAAATAATGTTGTTCAATGGACAACATTTATTATTTGACCACCTGGTTCTTTCGTTTTAATAAAAAATACGAAGCAGGTAATCTGTATTTAGTTATTAATTTTTATTATATACATGTATATATATTAATTTGAAAAACATAGGTTAATTAACTGTGTAGTCTTGTTGAAACCTGTGGCCAGTGTAGCAATAAAAGAAATCCAGATATTCCAGAAATGGTCAAACAGCGCGTTATTATTTTTTAAACATGCTTTAGACAAGCTAGAGCTTTACGTATACATATTTTTCTCACGTCTCGCTGACGGCTTAGAATTCTTCCTTAGACACTGGAAGCGCAATGGTCGCGTACTGTGCTCTACCATAGAAGTTTTCTACATAGAACGAACTCTGTGGAATGAACTCGCTGCCTAGGTTTACCCAGCATGAGGTTATTCAAGAAAGACGTGAAGAGGTTTTTGCAAGGTCGGCAACGCGCGAGTATCAGTTTTCCTAATGACGTATTTGAACATGCTCGCAGCTTACGCAATGAAAAAATACAAATATTATCGATGATTTTAAGAAGTATGCTCTTTGACAAAAAAAAATTTATAGGGTCCAAGATAAAAAATAAATGCGTTATGGTCGCATTTCGTCCACTGGCCGACCACTAGTATTTATTTGTTCCACAATTCCAGCGGTACCTGGAGCCTGGAGCCGATGTTATAAAGAGGGCGGATGGCTCTCTTGTGTGAAATAAAAATTGATTCAATGTATGCGCCCTTCACCGACATCAGTATATCTTATGACAATGTGTGAAGTTAGCAATATATTACGGTACGCAGTAAACATGCGCCAAACAGTTCACTTTTACAAAAGTTGCAACGACCTGCCTGAAGGAAGCAGTTACCATAGCCTATGGATATTTGCAACACCCGGGTGTCTCTTTCGTTGCAAAAAGGTGATATATGTTTTGTAGATCTTTATAATAAATCATTTAACTTTATCATCTACCATTGTGTAAGGATCGGGTTACGTGACGCTCAGTACTCTCTGCCTGCCCCGCAAGGGATTTGGCGTTAAGTTGTAGATAGATAGATCTCCTATTTAACTCATATTTCTTTAACTAGACGTACCAGAATTCCAAGGACATATTATTATAATGGATAGTAAAATATCAATTAGGTACGTTAATTTCATGAAATGCATGTTCGGTGATGGAACTAATGTATTTATATAATGTATTTCAGATTAGGACAATTTATTTATGACATATATTGAATTAGAGTCACTCCACACATAGGTATGTGTGGAGTGAGAATGATTCATAGAGTAAGAAATAGCGCGATACGAGAACTTTGTGGAATGAAAGATGATGTAGTGACAAAAATTGTAAATGGTATGCTGAGATGGTTTGGTCATTTACAAAGAATGAATGATACGTAAGAAGTGTATCGAGCAAGAGTGAATGGTGATATCAGGAGGGGCCGGCCTAGACGCATACATATAGATCAAATTGGTGATGTGTTGAAAAAGGGCCAGATAAAAAGTACCCAAAACCGAAGAGCATGCATGAAGAGGTCGATGAGTGTGAAAGAAACGAGAGCGGTATGTTTGGGTCGACGCACCTGGCGTTCCATAGTCTCTGCCTACCGCAATGGGAGACAGGCGTGATGATATGTATGCATAGAATTATTAGATATTTATGAATTATCATTATCTCTATAACTATTTGATCGATAGACATACAGAATTAATTTTATAACTTGCTTGAAATTTTGTTACACAGATAGTTTAAGTACCGATTAACGTCAACTAAATGATAATACAAATTATATTAACATTCCCAAAGGACAGGCCGGGCCTGGTGTGCGAGTTTTACTCTACGGAACAAGTTTTTAAGATCTTTCCAAGTTAAATAAGCCAATAACTGGCACGATGTTGATCTGCGATATAGCCAATAAGAACAACACGTTGTATGAGTACTTTACCCCGCGACCAGTAGTGGGGTTTTTTTACTAACCAAAATCGAATCATTGGGTCTCCATAAGTTATTTCTTTCCCACCACAAACCAACGTCACACACCTTTGGAAAATTATTTATTGACGGGCTTTTCGTAGATTAGATTAACTTTAGTTGCATGAATAAGGTACAATTAAATTTATATCATTAGCACTTATACGTAGTCGGTTCTTATTCTGCCAGTAACAGCAGCGCGCGAATATTACATTGATTAGAACTAAGAAACAATGGAAGTTATTTTGCATATCACACTTATGCCAAAGCTTAACATAATAAAATTGCCTAAATCATACAATGTTTGTTGGAATAGTATTAAATGAGTGTAATTTGTGATATAAAACAAAGCAAATACGCACCAATAAAATTAAGATCAGTAATTAAGTACAATATTTTGTGATTAAAATTATAATATGTTATTAAAATATTTTTTAATACTTTTATCATTCATGAACTCATCCACTGAATAATAACATTTGTCCATTAGTAGCCGGAAGAGGTTAAGTTTCGTGTCTCCGTATTGTCTATGCGTACTAGATATTAAAATGTGCAGGAATCAGTTATGATACATTTGCTCTCCGGATGTATGCCATCAACATTTGGTACTACAACCACAGTTTAAGATGTGCCGCCAGTGTAATGAAACTCTCGCCTCTAATACATATATTAATTATTATTATTTTTCGCTGCGTAACTTTAATTAATTAAATGAACCAACTACTACATCACCTGTCACTGCAAGGTCCCTCGAGCGAATTCGAACCTGCGACCTATGTAGTATGTATATAATAGGTAGGTTTACAATATAGTCACTGTTCTATACGATAACGTGAAATCTTCTTTTTTCTTTCATTACAATACCTCATTGCAATCTTTAGGGTTGATGAGGGTGGTAATAGTCTTTATAAATTTATATAAACATACCTCTTTTAATTTGCACGTGCATACAGGGGAGGCATACGGCCCACCTGATGTTAAGTGGAAGCCTATAAACGCTTGCAATGCGTTATGTTATCACCATATATGCGTATGTTCACAGTACCGTCGTACAATAACGTTCACGGGAAAAGGACATGGCAGTATATACTGCCAAGTATACTTAATGATTATCCTGCTGCTATATTAAACAAATTAAAAAACATTGATCTCCATAATGTAAAGTTTCACAAGAGGTGCAAGTCTGTATTAAAGGAATATTATATGAGCACTAATGACAAGAACGACTCACCTAACTACAGATAAACCGCTTAGGCTTATGTAGTTGGTATTGTAATTTTTATATGTATTGTAAAGATATAACATGAATAAAGAAAGAAAAAAAAAAAATGTATCACTCGTGCGATGTCACCACTACGTAACACAGCAACTTCTTAGTAGCTTACTGGCGACCTCACTCACACGCAGGAACACTATAACCCTCCAGGGAGTTGTTATTTATATTCTATTTGTTTTTCAAGAGTCCTAGAAACCGGCGAGCGTGCATGACAAGAGTTATGAATATTAAAGAAGCGAGTGAAGTGCTCGGTTCTCTCTGCCTACCCCTCAAGGGATTTGCCGTGATGTTTTATACAGATACGTGGAGACTCAGAAAGTTTTACGAAAATAAAAAAAGTGTTCTATAGGTAAATATGTTTTAGTAAATCTTTTCAAAGTACTGTCCATTCTTTTGAGTGGCCTGGTCGATAGTCTTTTCCGTGAGGCGAATGTTCTGTTGCTTTGGTGCGCCGCAGCTCTCTTACAAACACCCACACCGCGACTTGCACCACCGATCTCGTCAGAGTTGCATAATTTGTTACTATTACTAATTCACAATACTTCTGCAACCGTTGTATTGTATACCAGGAAATTGTATATAACTATTGTATACCAGGATATTTGAGATACAGTATTAATAAAACTCAAACAAAGATGTCAAACACGCAACGTTACATTTTGTAAGAGTTCTCTTCCTATATTGGAAAACTTTAAACATATTATGAACCTAAATTTTTGAAAATAAATACTCGTAGGTAGGTATATATTAAATAAACAGCAGAAATATGATTCGGTTCGTATTCCTGCGAACGGTACTGCACTCGTAGTTACTTTCTAACAAAAAATAATCAATCAACACTACGCTGGCAGACATCCAAGCATACGGCCCACCTGAAATCAAGTGGTTTTTTTTTTATAATAGGTACACCCCTGCCGTGGGCAAGGCACTTTTATTTACAGTTTTTAAAATCGTTACAATACACATATAAATAACATATTCATACATCACACTCTTCCGTGCCTCAATTAATTCTTTCATTCATCTTTCAGTTATTCAGAAAAAAAATCTGATTTGCCCATTTTAGAACGCCAGTGAAACGTTTGTACCTATTGACAAACTTCCCTCCCCATACTTTTTTTTTTTGTTTTTTTTTTTTTTTTTTTTTTTTTAAATACTAGCACCCCTAGGGCAAGGCTATTTTTTAACATTCGCTAATTTGTCACAATTTACATATAAATAAACACATTCATACATCACATTCTCTTTCATTCCGCAATTCATCTTTCATTCATCATCTTTCAGTTATATTTTCAAAAAAAAATTTTGATTTGGCCCATTTTAGAACGCCGGTAAAACGATTATAACTGTTTCCAAATTTCCCTCCCTATACTGCGTCAGTCCAGACCTCGGCTATACAGAGTATAGCCGAGGTATACAACATTAGTCCTAGGTGGAGCTGCTCTGCTTATTACGATCTATGACGGCCGTGGCTAGACAGACGCAGTATTTTAAAAATTTCGATCTGTTTCTCCCCGTTACCACTTCGGAGACTGTGTTTTCGGTGACCCGCATTCCCAAATCCTGCTCCAAATCGTACCTCTGTTTGGAGAATGCGGGACACCGAAACAATATGTGCTGCACTGTCTGGTCCACGCCGGGCTCGCAGAAGCACGATGGGTCATCCGCGCACTTGAATCTGTGCAAGTACGCGGAGAACCCACCATGCCCCGAGAGGACCTGCGTAGTGATGCTCGACGGCACCATTTTACCCACGATGCCGTACGCCGCCGCCGCACTCGGGAAGAACATCCTCGTTGTCGAAGCTGTTGTTCCCGATTTGTATCTCCTGTCCCATTCGTCAATGGTCCCCTTGCGGATCATACCTTTGACGAATGAGACAGGGCAGCGATCGTAGTCTGGCCGCCTCCGCAACGCCAGTGCGGCGCTCCTGGCGAGTTCATCGGCGCGTTCGTTCCCCTCCAACCCCGCGTGTGCCTTAATCCAGAACAGCGAGACGCTCTTACCCTGGCTTTTGCACAGTTTAAGAGCGTCCCGTGTTTGCACCGCCAGGGGATGGGGGGACTCGACGTTCGCCACCGCCTGGAGCGCCGCCATGGAGTCGCTGAAGATGCCAATACTGGGTCCATCGCAGCTCAAAGCGTACTCGGCCGCCGTGCAGATAGCCAGGAGTTCCGCCTGGTAGACGGTACAGTAGGACGACAAAGCAAGCTTGAGGGCCTTGGTTTCAGCGTCACCGTTCCATATGGACACAGCGGCGCCAACCCGGCCCTCAATCTTGCTGCCGTCCGTAAATATTCGCAGGGCAAAGTTGGAGTGTGCCCTGCATTGTTCCTCGTCCACCAGGCTGCCGAACTCCAAGCTATCTAGCTCCGCGGGATGCGGGGCCTCGATCTTCGAGGCCATCCGCTCGATCTCCCTGTCCCCGAGCAGCGGATGGGGTAGCCCCCTCTTGGCCTCGTATAAAGAGGCGACTTCGCGCACTCTGAGGTCAAGAGGCAGCACCCCAGCCAGCAGTAGTGCGGAGTTCAGGGAGACCGTGCGGTAGGCTCTGCAGATCTTCTGAGCGAAGCCCCGCTGTACGCTGTTGAGCTGTTTCTGGATACCCAGCTTATTGACCGCTGGAGCCCATGCGGCGGCAGCGTACAATATCGTAGGTTCCACTACGGCTGAATATATGATCTTCACTACTTCAGGCTTGAGTCCCCAACTGACGCGGGCCGTACGCGCAAGGCGCCCGTATATGGCCACTGCCCTTTTACAGACAGTAGCCACGTGCGCGTTGAACGTCAGACCCGCGTCAATCGTCAACCCCAGCAGTTTGATCTGCCGAGACATGCCAATGTCTATCCCGCCCATGGTAAGCCGCGGGGTGTCATACCGAAGTTTGCGCGTGATCAGCATATCGCTGGTTTTATGCGGCGCAAACTTCAACCGGTTTTTGACACCCCACGCCCTCACATGCTCGAGAGCGGCATTGGCCTGTCTCTCTATATCCAGCGCAGTGTTGCCGTCGAACATCAGCACGACGTCATCGGCGAAGGCCTGACAGTGCACCCCCGCAAGGTCGAGTTGCTGCAGAAGAGGATCCAATAGGAGGTTCCACAAAATCGGTCCTCCTATGGACCCTTGGACGCACCCTTTGGTGGTCCCTCCCCATACTGCGTCAGTCCAGCCACGGGCGACAACGGGCTTCGCAGCTCCACCTAGCCACCGCGATCGCGTCGGTTATACAGGGTATAGCCGAGGCATACAACATTACTCCTAGGTGGAGCTGCTCTGCTTATTGCGATCTGTGACAGGCATGGCTACACTGACGCAGTATTTTAAAAATTTTGATCTGTCTTTCCATTAACCACTTCGGAGACTGTGATTTAGGTGACCCGCATTCCCAACTCCTGCTCCATGTCAAACCTCTGTTTGGAGAATGCGGGGCACCGAAACAATATATGCTGCACTGTCTGGTCCATGCCGGGCTCATAGAAGCACGATGGGTCATCCATCAATACGGCTGCTAATACAACTACTTCTTTGGAACTTCTGGTTACCTCACTCACTCACAGGAACACAACAATTGTCCATGGAGTTGTTATTTGTCTGCAGTTTCTGTAAGCTAGGGGTTAGACTACGTCGAGCTGTTTTGATGCCCCGAATCTATCTTAAAAACACCTTGTCAAAGACGGACATGTTCATGCACACAATCGAACCCACGAGCGTTGGTATCAAGTAGCATTACTAACTAGTCCGTCACCGGGCTTGTCACCGCCGAGATCACATGCCCCGCCTCTCGCAAACTTTGACGTTTGCGTTCACTGACGTGCACTGACATTACATGCAGGTATACTAATCGTAGTTTTTGTGTGTGGATCAGATTGTGTTACTCGCCGAACCCATCGCATACACGACAACGAGACACGAGGAAACCATTGTCGACTGTTACAAGATAACTTACTGTACAAACTTGCCAACTAGATAAAAGGGAAGTTCAGGCGCGGGGCGGGTTCCGTACGTACTCGTGCGGCTGATAAACACTAACTTGAATTTCACTTTTAAAGAACAGCTTTTTTTATACAACGTCGGGATGCATACAAGCATACGGCAAACCTGATGGACAGCAGTTACCGTAGCCTATGAACTCTCGCAATTCATTAAGTATCACTCGCGCGCTGCCAGCTGAGCACAGCAACTCCTTAGGAGCTTTCTGGTGACCTCGCTCACACGACAACCCTCCATGGAGTTATTTGGCTGCGGTCTTCAGTGAGGTGTAGGTACTTCCCCACACAGTCTGTAATGATGCGCCCAACCTCTCTTAAGACGCTTCAACTGTGAAGTGGTTACCGTAGCCTATGAACGCTTGCAGTAGTCGTGTATTCTCCTTATGTTATTTCGTAGTAACACACGCGCATTGCCACCCCTGTTGCTAACACAGCTACTCAAGAACTTACCGCTGTAACTCCACTCACTCGAAGGAAAACTACAACCGTATTAAGAGAGGTTAATTAGCTGCGGTTTTCTGAGGTGGAGGTGGACGCTGCGAGAAATTGAAAAGAAAATGGTACATGGAGTTGGAAATAATTGTCACAATAATACTTATTATTTATTCGTAGCAATAATACTAAAAATATCAGATGATCTTAATATTCATTTCTCCTCTTCTGCCGTTTTTGACAGCAGCCCTGAAACGACTGCCCTTATCCTTCATCACCTCTAATCTCCAGATTTTCTACATTTTTCTTGACTCAATTTATTGACCATGATGTTGAGAGTGACGTGCGTACAGACGCGTCAAATGCCGTGGAGGATGCCAGCGTCAGTCGTCTAATAATCCTACCGATTCTTGATATCCTTCCAGTTACCACATTGATCTCGAATTATTCCATATCACCCGAAATCTTTCCCTATGCTTGGAAAAATGCACACGCGGTGCTTTTACCCAAGAAACCTAATCCTTCGTATTGTCTTAGGTTTTCGCGATTGTTATACATTGAATTAAACTATTTTTAACGGAAGTATCGCGTGTTTTAGTCTTCCTACGACCAAGGACGCTGCAAAGCATTCGAAACGTCAGGTTCAACAAAATAAATAAAACACGCGATACTTCCGTTAAAAATTGTTTAATTAACCTAATCCTTCGTTTTGCTCAGTCCCATTTCTATTCTTCCTTTGTTATAGTAATGTCCTAGCTTGATTCGGCAGCAATTAAAACTAATTTATATGCTCACCAATTTATTATAAAAGAAGTTAAATATAAATTAAATTACATATATTTACAAAGACACATTATTTACATTATCATTAAAGAAGTATGTACCGACGAGTGTTCTCGACTTGCCTCGCCAATACTGTTCAAATTATTTGTTACGAGATTGAGTGACGTGTTTCTGTACTGTCATTATATTATAGTCTATGGTCCATTCGGTGCACCGTACGCGCAGGCTACGAACACTCTGCCAATTAGTCAGAGTTGATTTCATCGGCTACCTGTTGCCACTTGGCGACGAGAGTTGACACCGTTTTATGCTTCATGCCGATCGACGAAGAGATTTTCACCTGCAAGAAAAAGGAAAATTTTAAAATTTCCTACCGCAGTGTGGGGACGAACATTTGTTACTATACAAACATAAGGTCTGTCTAATGCGATTTGGGACCTCGTATTCAGTTGGAGCACGACCTCGGTGGCGCAGCGGTTAATAGCGCAACTTTGACACCAACGCTCGTGGGTTCGATTGCCACACAGGACAAACATTTGTGTGCATGAACATGAATGTTGTTTGACTTGGTCTGAGTGTTTTTAAGACAGGTAGGGCGCATTAAAGCAGCCCGCCTGCGGAAGTACCTCCCACCTCACAGAAAATCGCAGCCAAATAACAACTGTCTGGAGGGTTGTTGTGTTTCTGCGAGTGAGTGAGTGCACCAGTAAGCTCTTAAGAAGTTCTGTGTTAGCAGCAGGGGTGGCATAGCGCGAGTGATACTTAATGTACAAGCGTTTATAGGCTACGGTAACCGCTTTACATCAGGTGGGTCATACATCCGTATGCTTGTATGCCTTTAATTATTATTGTTTTAAAAGTCATGCCTCAGATTTAAAACATTAATAATATTTAACAATGGCACATATTATGTCATGATGACGGTGCAAATCAATCGCTTTTTGTTTGGTTGAACTGTCATCTTGTTTAATATTGTCCTATAAGTTGTCCGGCCTACCATCAGTTTGTTTATTTTAATCGGTTTATTTGAACGTTCATTTGTGCAATTAATATAATAGTGGTCATCTTGTATTATTATATATGTAACTGTAATGGCTGTATAATTACTTGTGATTACTACTGAACTACACTGATAACGTATACTCTATTACTTTTTTGCCCTCCGTACATCAATTAACTACGTGAATACAGTCGGCAATTACAACGGAGATATTACATCGTTCATTACCTTTATTTCGATTGAATAGACAATAAATATCGATGAAGTTATGATAGAACAGATGCACAAAATAGGCAAGTTAATACATTCAGACGTTACTTTGCGAAAGTCAAATTTACAGGCAATTTCATACTACTTTGTGTGCTTCCGCTAACGATTAGTTCATCCGAACTAGCGCCGGCCGGCACTCACCTACTACCGACAAAAGCTCAATACGAGGAGAGGAGACAGACAACAAATCAAAAAATAATATATCGTATTATTTTAAATGATCATCAATAAATTATGAAAAAAAATAACACAATCAAAGCAACAAAAATCATTGTTCCACTGTTGAGAATATTCCTTGGCGTACCAACAAGCGTTCGGCAACTCTCATCTCTGTCGTATTCAAAAGTGGAACGCCTTGCCTGCACATGTGCTTCCTCCTTCCTACAATATGGAATTCTTCAAACGAAGCGTGAAGAAGCACCTTGCAGGCCAGCATGGCAGCGTCAACTGACAGGACACTCTGTAATTTGTTAGTTCTAAGAGAGGTAGGGCGCATCAAAGCAGCCCGTCTGGGAAAGTACCTCAACCTCACAGACAACCGCAGCCAAATGACGATTCCCTGGAGAGTTCTTGTGTTCCTGCGTGTGAGTGAGGTCATCAGTAAGCTCCTAAGGAGTTACTGAGTTAGCAGCAGAGGAGGCATCGCGCGAGTGATACTTAATGTACAAGCGTTGAGGTTACGGTAACCACTTTACATCGGGTGGACCGTATGCTTGTATGCCGACGTTGTATAAAAAAATGTCTTTTGTCAGTTGCCGTTGCGATTTGGCCTCCTCAGGCAAAGCAGAGCCAATATGCTGAGCTTTCATACAAAAAACCATGTTCAAATACGATGACCTTAAGAGACGGGCATACGGCATCGTGTTCAAGTCTCTCTCATGCTGTTTGACTTAAAGTAGACCAATAAATGTTCATTATATAATAAGCTATCAATTTGTACACCGCTGAAAAGATATACTCGTATTAATAAAATTTCGTTACTGTTAAGTACACAGATTGAAGAAGGTTGTGTATTATTACTTAGTTGACACGCAGAGCTACAATGCATCGAAAACAATATTGCAATTCAAAAGTACCTTCGATTTCTTTTTACTGATAACAGTTTTCGATCCCTTGTCTTCCTTCTCTTTCTCCTTCTGTATTTTCTCTCTCTCCTTGTATTTGTCGACGACGTCGGGCGCAGGCGCCGGAGGTTCTGGTGTCTTACTCCTGGGCGGAGCCGGCCGCGGAGCGCTCGTCATCTCGAGCTGGGCGATGTCATTGTAAAATGACATCAACTCATCTCCGATCTCCTGTTTTTGTTCCTGATGAATAAATAACATTATAGCAATCATACATTTAACTTTACACGCTCGTCCAACTGGAGACTTCATTTGATCATTTCCACACACACACCGGCAGTCTTACAGGCTAAGTTTGAACAGTAGGGTTACTCTGGAAACCAATTCCGACAACTCGCTATTGGAATTAAATTGTTGAATCACGACAAGAAGCCCAGATTAGTTTAATGTTCATCCCCGATTGTCTCTTTGGGTATTAGTGCAATAGGATGCAATCGCATGTTGACCAAATTATAGTCGGAATTATGAAATATTACCGATTTGACATTGGAATTAGTGTCAAGAGTAACCCTACAAGTGTGTGAAATGATTATTCAAGTTGCCCTCAGTCCATTGGACTTCCAGATGCTATCACAATTTATAATTTTATATCGTTAACTTAGTATCAGATCGTCATCTCACGCGTTTCATTTGGAGCTTTATAAATTGATAGCGATGCGCTGTAATTATTGCAAAAGCCTTTCTTCTTGCCAGGTCGTTGCGATGTAACCGCATGAATGAAGTTCTCATTTTATATTCTATGCAGATCTATCTATCTATCTATATCCTCACACCAAATCCCTTGCGGGGTAGGCAGAGGGAACCGAGTGCCACATGACGATGTCCGTACAAACCTCACTCGTTTCTTTGACATTCATTTCTCATGTACGCTCGCTTGTTTTTAAGGCCCCTGACGTTAGCTTCGGACAAAATTCATTCAATTTGGTCATGTTGTAAGTCTTGACCATCCTAGGATCATACATTCTTCTAATTTCGCGTTGGAAATGTTTCGTAATTATTTCCCCCTGCATTTTTCTTGTACATATACGAAACAACAACTGTTTCTGACATCACCATTGCGCACACGGTCTACAAGCGTACAAATTTGTGGAACGCTCGCTTTTCGACCGCATTTATCCTACTTTCATGCTCTCTCTGCCTTACCCAACTCACGTTTCCATAAATTAGTAAGCGTTGGGACCAGCAGTGCATGCGCGCAACGAGCTGTACCTTCAGGCTCAAGTTTGTACTGCTAAGAAGTTCTCCCAACGCTCTATTCACACTATTCCCAGCGCTCACTCGTCTTTCCACACCGGCAACGTACCTTACATCCCTGCTGAAAGCGCATTCAAGGTATATATTTTTTATGTTCTACAACAATTTATTTCTATATTTAATGGCTCAGGTGGCCAAGCAAATAGAATCTACTGTATGGAAGGAAGGTATTGATGATGGGCAGCTAGAAGCCACATCAAGTGCCTTCTTCTTTGAGAAAGACTACAGTGAGTAAATTTCTGATAGGTTCCACATTGGCGTTCATCATTTCAAGAAAAGCCATCTTGACTGAACATGCGTAGCAGAGCTTAATAAATATGTGTTTATACACAACTGACCATGATAGGCGGTGGAGGTGGCGGCGGCGGCGCAGGCGGCGGCAGCAGGTCGTCACAGCCCGGCGGCGGCGGGTCGTGCCAGCCCGGCGGCGGCGGCTCGGTCCACCTCGGCGGCGGTGGTTCATGCCAGGCGGGCGGCGAGGGAGTCCGCGGGGAGAGAGGCGGCGGCGGCGGCGGTGGGGGAGTCACGGGCGGCGGCGGGGGAGGCGGTGGCGGCGGCGGCGGCGGGGGCTCCTGTACAAAACAACACATGTTTGTACCAAAATTGACAGTTTTAACCGTCACATATAGATACATAGTATTGTATTATTCAGATAGCATGAGTACGGCGACTATACATGATAATTCACGAGAATTCAAAACCAAATTACGCAGAAGTATTTCGAATAATAAGATGCACAAAAATTATAATAAATAAATATCATCGGACAAATTACACAGCGCCATGTAGCCCTAAAGTAAGCGATGCTTGTCTTATGGGTACTATAGACAGCTAATAAACATAAGTAAATAAATTTTTAAAATTTTGTAATTACCTACTTAATTTACATAGAAAATACCCAGACAACAGACATGTTCATGCACACAAATGTTTGTCCTGTGTGGGAATCGAACCCACGAGCGTTGGTGTCAAAGTAGCGTAACGTTTCACTAGTGCGCCACCGAGCTCGTATTTGAATTGGATCATAAATTCTTAATTTATACGAACATTCTGTTGTAATTGTAATTTTAAATCTTCTTTCAGCCTCAATGAAGACATGAAGACCAACGTCCAAACTCAGCGTGCTTGTTCCGTAAATTTAAATCGCTTTAATTTACAGCTAGTGCCTGGGCGACTGACCTTCGATCGGCGTTTTTTCCCGCTTTTTTTTTGTAAAATTGCGTTTTTAGGTACACATTTGGGGGTCATCTACCAGAAGCGAGCTCGTTCCCGACCACTGCTAATCAATCAGATTGCAATTATGGACCAAGAGCGCACCGACGTGCGGATTAGGACGTCGATGCGAATGTAGCTGCATGCGGCGGTGGGGGCCGCCACCCACCACGCAGCGCCAATTTTGGCGGGTCGAGGAGGCCCGAGTGCTGCATAGGCACGTGGAATGTGAGAGGTGGATTGAGTGATAAGATGAACGAGCTGATGGACGAAATGAATGAGAGACGTTTGGATGCTTTGTGTGTGACAGAGACTAAGCGCAAGGGGAGCGACACCGGTGATCTGCCCGATGGGATGATGGGCCTGTGGTCTGGGGTAGGCCGGGACAATCATGCCAGTGCTGGTGTAGGCGTCGTACTCTCCTCTCGCTTGGCCACTGGTACAAGAGATATTGTTTGGTAGGGCCTAGACTTCGTTCGTTCGTTCTGGGTTCGTATTAAACTGGGCAACACTCAAGTATTTCTCATTTTATATATCTCGGTTGCAGCATACGCTCCCGAAAGCTCAGCGTCTGCTCAAGAACTAGAGAAGTTTTGAGAGTCTGTGAGGGATGTTCTGGATTTAGCTGAAGGGAATGAAAGAGTGAATGAATGAAAGGATGGGTTGGAACCAAGCAAGACAGCTATGAAGCTGTTCTAGGTCCGTATGAAGATAGGAGAGTGAACGAAGCAGGTAAGTCAATTCTAGATTTATGTAGGACAACCTAGCGATGGGCGATTCCGAGATGTTTTAACAATCGAAAGAATCGCAGTCGTCAAAATTTACAATCGAGTCAACAATCGACTCGCCGTTTTACAAAACAATCGAGAGGTTTTTCGATTGTTTCGATTGTTGCATCAGTTATTCATTCATCGGTCGCCGGTTAGTTTAGCCGGACGGACTCGACTCGCTGCTAGTTGTTTACAAGCATCGAGCCGAGGTGTATGTGTCGCGATTGTTTATCGAGCCGCTGTGATTTTTTGTATTAAAACTAAAAAACTATGTTGCATACATTGCACAAGTTTATTTAAGTCATTAAAAATAGATGATTCATTGAATTATACAATTTTTAACGGAAGTATCGCGTGTTTTATTTATTTTGTTGAACCTGACGTTTCGAACGCTTTGCAGCGTCCGTGGTCGCAGGAAGACTCCGTTAAAAATAGTATAATTCAATGTGTAACAATCGCGAAAACCTAAGACAATAGATGATTATAAACTTCGATTAATTAATTTATTTTCGTGATTCCTTTCTCCTATAATACGTACGTAAGTTGGGTAAGTTTGCTACTTTTCATGCTTAGTTTGAACTCGCAAATCGCAATCACAAGACAAGGCCAAGTCCGGCCATCGAGATGTTCTAATATAACTCAAAACAATCGACTGAAACCTCTCGCCATCGTGCATACTCGCAATTCGCAACCACAAATTCGAGTTGAAATCGCGCCAAAGACGAACACAACAACAATCGAGATGTTCGACGAAACAATCGAAAACAATCGAGATGTTCGAACAATCGAGACAATCGAAAAAAACCTCTCGCAATCGCCCATCGCTAGGACAACCTCCTCGTGTCGAATACTTCATTTCATCACAAGGATATTCACACATATACATGAATACGGAATGACCAAAAAGGGTATGATTGACTTCATTTTAATAGATAGACGTCTCCGAAATACTATAATGGATACAAGAGCCTTTAGAGGTCCCACTCTTGAAACGGACCACTACCTGGTGGTAAGCCGGTTTGTGGGACTTTTCAAGAAGCGGAGGCACTGGAGAGTGCGTATCCCTTTCGGAGATCATGAAAGGAGTGAAAAATTGCAAGATGAAGGTGTAAAGAGAACGTATGTACATTTGGTAAGCGAAAGACTTACTGCAGCCTTAGCACTTAGATGTGGATGATTGCTGAAAAGTTTTGAAAGAAAGTATGGTGGATAGTGCAAAAGAAGCATGTGGATGCGCAGAGGCATAAAACATTGATGCCGGGTGGGATGCGGAGGATGTTTAAATATGAGAGAGAAGAAGAAAGAAATGTACCGCCTATGCAAGAATGAAACCAAGGCTTTAGTGAAAGAGAAAGACAAATTCACCAAACTCTTTTGGAGAGAGGTAAAGAAGTCTCGGAGAATTAATGCATTATTTTACTCTTAAAAAACCTTTAGTTCGCCAAACATCGTGTGCGCAATGTGGATTAAATTTATTCCCAATTACTGTGGAAATTGTAGTCTTACGTTGTATTCGGCGGTGCAGTGTATCTGCGGCTGGTGCGGCGGCGTGGTGCAGATGTCCATGTCGGTGTCCGCCAGCGCGGGGAACTCCCACTGCTCCAGCCCGTCCGCGAGGCGCCGGTAGCGGTAGCGGAGCGCCGCCCTACAAACACAATTCACACTCAAAGTAACCGAGCAGGGAACAGGGGAAGGGGCCCCGCGACTTCCGACCACTTTCACGAATCACAAACTTGTGTATATCTATTTAATCACACGAATAATTTACGTCATTATAATTGTTCTAGAAGATCGTTTTTGACGAATCAAGATAATGTAGAAAGTTATTCGAATGAGGTTTTGGAAACGGCACAAAAAGGTGTATATACAGATGGTCCACACAGATCACTACACGACGAGAGACAGTGCGAGGTGTGCGCGGCATCTACTCACTGAAAAGCCCTTTCTTCTTTAAAAACTCTTTGAAACTGGTCTCTGTATGCAAATGAAATAAAACATGTGAACGTAAATATAAAAAGTAAATAAATTATATTCGATTTGAGTTTCAAAATGTATATTTATTTACTATACGTTTGAAATAAGTTGATAACTGTCATAATGACATTTTGATACGTGTCGATAACTTCATTGTGTATAATATGTATGACCTTACGTTACACAATGAAGTTATCGACACGTATCAAAATGTCATTATGACAGTTATCAACTTATTTGAAACGCATTATATATTTGTGTGGGCCGGGTGGAATCTATTCCGTCGTAATAAGAGAAGATCGTAATAAGAATTTCGGTGACAATAAGACAAGAAAATGGCATCACTTCAAAATAAAAATTATACAGACGCGAATTTTAGTCGTAGAAAAACGTCGATTTTTAAACGCTGGAAAAATTAAAGATACTGTACCTAAGATTATTGTTGCACGGTTTGATAGATATATTTATCTCTTCTCTGTCGATAGAAACTAACGGATAAAAACTATATACAGTATTTTAATAACAAAACTAATATTTTCCATTCTGTTATCGGGACATTGCGGCATCTAGAAATCTATTTTCTAGTTTCCGGATTAGTAGTGAATTAAAGGAAAATTGGATGTTGGATGTTATACTATCCAAACTATGAACAGAAAACAAACTGTGAAATACCAAAAACTAAAAAGACAATCTACCGCTATCGTTCCAAAATTCGGCAAAAATATATATACAATTTGGCTATTCTTTAGTTACAAAAAGATTTACACAACCTTCAAAACTTGTAATTCTTCCAAACCGACCAGAAGCCGCGAGGCGCGCTTACAAACTAACTGACAAACAAAATCATGTGATGTGTATACTTAAACCATTGAACGAAGAATCTTTCTTGAGACATAAAGTGCTCCACTTTCGTGGCACAGCCGCCTCGCTGTCATACGAGAGTCGTTTTAAACGATTCCAGTATTGTTATGGCTATCTGGAAAAGATCAAAGTGTAATATCTAGAAATATTTAAAAATATAATTAAAACAAATTCAAATCTCTCACCGACATCCCCGGCGCGGAGCGTCGCGCGGCTCGCCGGGCGGCGCGGTCGTCCGATCTTCCGCCTTCATTGCTTCGTCACTTATATTTAAGATCGTAAGGGGCGTTCCCGTCGATAAATGGATCGGGTTATAACATAATATTAAAGAAAATCTAAGTTTCTTTGTAAAATATTTATTTTCAAAGATTTAATCACAGTATTATCACAGACAATTGAGAAATTCATATACCTAGAAGTAACCTAGTCTAATATCAAGTATCGTAAACAGGATATCAAGCCCTTTCCGATGCGGTCTCAAAGCACGACCCCAGACTCGCCCAATTCGCCCCGCGTACCTACTTCATAATCGCTTATGCAGTGACAGCCAATGACAGTAAAACTTCATATACTAACTTATTCGAGAATATGTACACACATTTATGACATTAACGTTTTCATATAAAACCTATATATATTTTTGTGTGTAGACAAAATAGTCTCAAAATTTTCAATTTTTGGATTTAGGTAATTTGCTTCGGTAGTATTTTTTTTTTTAACTTGGAACTTGTCTGCACGAGATACCCATTGATAAACATTTGATACAGCTCTGTAACAACCATGAGAGCGCTTGTATGAAAACTGTGAAAGTTCGCCGCCGGAAAAGGCCCGTTTTAATACTTGATACTGAACGGCCGACCACACAAATAACAGCACTCGATATACGTAGGGACACTTTGTAATTGGAAGCAACTATGAAAGTAAGTAGTGGTGATGATTTTCCTCTTTCTATTAACTTTTGTGTGGCACCCGCGTATTACGCCAACAGTACCTACAGTTAGCAATGGATCCAAGAAAACGAATATTTCTTTCACTGCCCCATATCAGAAGATGAAGCCGGCCAGGCTCTAATTTAACTTATGAAGGCGTATATAGGTAGGAATACAGTATGGCTGCCTGGGCACGCCGGCATTAGTATCCCCCGCAGGCTTAGAGGTAGCTGATCAACTCGACTGGAAAGTGCGCGTACATTGAAGATGGATCAAGGGAGGAATTTGGAACGACACAATCACCAAATGGCAAGACGAGGGGGTAGTAAATGTATAACCGATATGGGTCGAAGCGGATAAGTGACGCCCCATATCCCAGATAGCAAAAGTCTGCTTTATTACAAGGCGTAGCGGAGCCGGCCAATCATAATGGATTAGACAATAGGATAACGCTAGAAATAAAAGGACGGATACTTCCATATTTAGGAACCACAATGTGACTACTTTGACAATGTGAGCAAAATTGTATTTAAATCTTTAGATATATAATTGTAACAAATTAGAAAAGACTTTAATAATAATTGATCGCCGATTGCCCTCGATAAGAAAAATAAAAGAAATGAAAATATCAATCACCAGAACCAAACGCTACTGTCAAATCTACAAAAACGGCAGTTATTTTTGTGGTCGTCCTGTTGAACATTCTCATCGCAAGGCACTTACGAAAACAAGATATTATACACAATATTAACAATAGCCATCGAGTGGACAAAAACAATCACAATGTATTTGTATAAATAAAGAAATTAGAGATCTCTCCAACTATCATGGAAGTGGAATATTACAGGTGAATGATAATTTTACCTGAACACGTCCCTGTAAGTAACAAACAATCATTTGACGTCGGAGCCCGTCCGTACACCGAGCCACGACCGAGTGTCTGCGGCGAGCTTCCCTTCAATGTCTTTAAGCCATATTTAAATGTTATTTGCGCACTGTGCGATTAATGTTGGTAGAAAAGGCAGTTCGCTGCGAGCGACGAATCTGTTGGAGGGCATTTGTAAGTACGTAATTTTCGGTTGTTGTGACCGATGATTAGAAAAGTTTGCATGTATAAGTAACACGCACAACGGATCAATTGGTCAGTCTACGATCAATGGTCAAACTGTTGAAATTTATTTATCTTGTATTCGAAACTATTGGTTAACCGAAAATAAAGTATTAGCAGAATAATTATATACAATTTGAACATGCCCCGCCATATTCACAGATATTTTATTAATTGTCAAATCTGTATGTTTGTAAACATGGAATTGGTCTTTTGACATAGTTTTTCAATTGTATAAACCATCACTATTTAACGAAAGCTAAATGACTAGATAAAGAAACAGAAGGTGCGGTTATTTCTCATTTAATACAATCCCTTTATGAAACAAGTTTATTACACGAAAACAAACAACTTTATCTATGGACACAATGGTCAAATTGCTAAAAAACTAACTGTTCTATAAAATTTAGGCAAATAAATATGCAGTATAGCATTGATAGAACAGTGAACGTATTTCACGATTATCACAATGGTGACCATAGTAAAGTCAGTTTATGTGCACTAAATTTGTAGCCAAAGGGTTGTTGTATGCAGATTCTGTTGATAGTGAGATGAGAGAGTGATCGCGCGGGCCGGCCGCGCCCTAGCCCCGGCCGCAGCGGGCGGACCGCACAGCGCGCAAACTCCAAACGTCCGCACGGTGTAAGTCGTCGGGGGCAGTAGTGTGTATGTACCTCTGGAAGTGTGCGGTCCAGCCGGGCGGCGCGGCGGCGGCCTCGCGCCGCGTCAGCTCGTCGGCCATGGCGGCCGCGGCGTCGCGCCAGTACGACACGGACAGCGCGCCGGCGCGGAACGCCGCACCCAGCGTCTGCAAACGAAAACAACAAAATTAGCAATAACACCAACTTCGATCTTAAATTCTTCTTCTTTTGCGTTATTCTGTTAACTGCATTAAAATCGAAGGCTAGAGGAGGTAGATGTGGCGAGGATAGTGATTTTCACATGGAGCGACTGCGGTCACACCTCCACGGACCAGAGAGAACCCTACACCTTTGTTACATTTAGGTTAGGTCACACGTCTTTCAAAGTACAATATCTCGGACGTGGGGGTTACCTCACGATGTTTTCCTTCACCGCCGAGCTAGTGACAATTACAAATATGTGTACATAAATCGGAAAATACTAATTTACTGGTACACGTTATGATTCGAACCGAGACCCTCCTGTTGGTCACTAGGCCCGTTCTTTATCCACTACGCTATCACTTCAACTTCAGTCTTTAAATTATATCATGACAAATATAACTACTAGCGTATTTGTAATTGTTAAATATATTCTCATTTCAAACACACTACACTTGGATGGTAAAAGCAATTGAAATTATCATCATCGAAATTGTTCCAGTAGATTCTGCGGGGCGGGAACTGGGGCCTTCACTAAGGATGTAGCAAAGTGAAAATGAAGTTATCGAGTACTCTTTCACGTAGTTTCCTACGTCGCCACCATTATGATCAAATCAATTTAAAAATTACAGAATTAGTACAATTTTTATAAGTAAGTACGCAGATACTCAAAATATATAGCACATACCGAGCACCTATACTCCGTCCATCGGGCAGTAGTGAGCTGGAGTGACAGATGACGTCACACAAATGTCGCGCTGTTTGTAAAGCGATTTTTGTAAAACGCTTGGTAATTGCAAAAATTTCTTAGTTTTGATCATCATCATCATCCGAGCGTTAATTCGGGTGACATCATACGCTTTCGCTTCAGAGTCCAGTGTCCGCTATTTACAAGTTTCTGGCGGTTAGTTATTGACTAGGTAGGGATATATTTTTCACAGTAAGCAATATTTTGATCAGGTCTATATTTCGTAACCATAAATTCCTACGGAAGATTGTCTATGACATAAATATATTTTAACAGAGTGGCATCCCCACTCTGTGTCTCTCTCTCTCTAAGGATTGTGGCTAAGCGCGTTGCCTCCTAATAAAGTTAATTATTTAATTCTCTAAAAGTTTTAATTATTCATTACACCCAGCTTTTACAAAGGTTTATTTGGAAATCGTAAAAATTCTGATGTCATATTTCAATTGGGAATTTTAATCATTTCGTAGGTACACATTGCCTGCCATTTTCACTAACGCTAATGGCGTCACTGCGCTCGAGCCTTAGGACACTCCTGATGAGATGCTATATTCGACTAAGCTAACCAATCATTTAATATTATATATGCTAATCAAACGGGCCGTATCCTCGTTTGCCACCCGATATGACTAAAATCACAAGAGACTTACTTGGCGTGATGATACAAGAAAAGAAAGTGATACAAAGTCTCACCTGCATTTGTATTAACATCTCCTGCACCGGACTGACCAGAGTTGGCTGCAGTGAGCTCAAATACTTCAGTTTAGCTTCCACCAGGTCTGTTAGGTCGTCCAGAGCCTCATCCTTCTTGTCTTCATTCAACGTCTCCCCCTTTGTGAACACCAGTCCGTTCCCGTAGCTTACGGTTTTCTTTGGACTATCGTTACTCTCGTCCTCTTTGCTGAAGCCTAACCCTGTGCGCTCACTAGAAAATCCTTCAATGAACTGTGAATATTTTGTAGTGTACGATGGCAATTCAGCCTTCTTTCGTTCGGGCAGCACAGAGTTTGATATCCTCAATTTTTTCCTACTAGTATTTTCTATGGGTTCACTTGAATCCATTATGTATAAGTTTGTTCCTTTCTTTTCCATAACTATGGCTTCAGGAAGACTCTTAGCTTCATCTTTGGTATTATTTTCTTCAGTGATGTTGGCAGCGCTTGGAAACAAAGCAGGCTCTTCAGATATAGCTCTGCTGCTCGGGAATAACGCCTTCATCTCTTCTAATGGTGGAGTATGATCGCCGTTACTCCTAGGAGAATTCTTCTGACTGTTAGCTTGAGAAGAATGGTTCGAACTGAACATGTCAATTTTAGTTTTAGACTTAACTTTGGGCAATTCTTTCTTTTCAATTTCATCTAACAAATCATCAATGTTTGTTTCTGTGTCTTTACTATCTTTGCTATTTTCCTCTATATACTTTGGCGAAGCCGTTCCTGACAATGTTTCTTCTCCTATAATCTTTTGCAGCTCACTAGGTATCTCACCGCCTAGTTTTTCCAACAGTCTAGCTTTATCTTTTAATTTCATTAACAAAACATCATCATCTTCCATTTCAGTGTTTTTGGAAGGTTTCTTGGGCTAAATATCAAATAAAAATAAAGGACATCATTAATAAATTTAGCAAATTAACATATCAATGGCCTACAATTTTCGTTACATTGTTACCTACTTCTACTATAACAATTCAGATAAACATCATCTTGAGGTTCGTTATAGGTGTGTATACAAAAGACATCTCAGATTGAAAACTTTACCCATCACAGCGCCTGATAACAGTTTCAATCTTATTGACAACACGACCAGACTCACGCGCCGCCATCATTAATTACCAGAATTAATTATGGCGGACATTCGCGAGCGAGGTGAAACAGGAACTGTGTGAAACCAATGTGTCTTTTGTGAGACTTTGATTTCAATCAGTTGGGAAATAAAGAACGAACGAGATAATACAAGTAATAAATTGCAAAACGTTGTTAATAACATTGACTAGTTATTCGTGAGCGTTTTCAGGTTGCTTTCTCATCACTGACGTCACAGGTGGTTCCTATTTTGCCAAAACTGACTGACCAAAAATTGCAGATCTTTAAAAAAAAAGCTATTGAAAATACATAATATCTGGAAAAATCGCGAAACCTAGAAATACTTCACAATACAACCTAGGAATACTACAAGAACGCAACAATTTATACAATATATGTTTGTAATATGTCTCTGGCACATTGACCTACCGGTAACTCAGTGCCGAACTCTGTAGTAGTTTACTGTGTATCCCCCACTCGTACGAACAAGACAATTCTCCAGGAGGTTTATTATTTAGTTGGGCTCTTATGTAAGTAAGAGACAACCAGTTCAGCAGCCTTATAATCGCGCTGTGCACTACCTATTATTAGCATGAGCCCCGTTCGTTTTTCAACTGGCTGAACCACATGCATGTAAGATGGCTTTAACTCTAAAACTGATTTTAACCCTCTATCTCCCTACACAGGTATGTTATAAGTTCAAGAACATGTCAATGCAAAATCTACATTTATTAAATATTCCAATTTCTTGATTTAGACTTTAAATAATAAATTTTGCATAATTATCTCAAAGTAAACATGTATTTTGTAAACAACACTGCGTACATGAATAAGCTATGAATGTCAATGAAGCTAGCGAGGTGTGCAAGTCTTATGGCGCTCGGTTCGCTCTGCCTACCCTGCAATGGACCTGGCCTGAAGATATACATACATACAACAGGGGATCAGACAAAAATTCTAATAAGTAATTCAAATTACTCATTATGAACATAAAAATATCATTTTATTTAAAATTATATGTTTTAACATTTAAATGGTCCAAAACTATGTATGAGATTATTTATTTAAAAATGTCACATATAAGGCTTAGGAAGATGTATTTAACGTATCTATGTCTGTAACTTTTTTTTTATGATTATCCATTTATAAGTAATTAAACTAATACCCAATTGGTCTAAACGTTTTCGTCGCAAGTTACCTACCTAACTTTCAAATGACATTATTAAGTAAGCAGATAATAGTCCCATACCTGTTCCTTTGCAGTATTTTCAATATCAACTTCAGGAGACTTTGGTTTATTTCCACTCAGCAATTCTGCAGGGATCTCAGGTCCAATAGGAACCGTATAGTTCTGGTTGGGAGGTAACGCCGGCCCGTACTCAACCACGGCGGGTTTCTTCTGTTTCTTAAGTTCCTTTGACTTGGCGGCCGGTTTCGGTGCAAGAGACGTTTTTTTGGGCTTCACTGGACTCTCATCTTCATTAGACTCCGAGTCCGAGTTGTGATATGATGTTATGAGCTCAATTTTTCTGGAATAACATTGTAGTTTCATAACTTTACGTAACCATATTTATTTATAGGAACACGACAATTTCTGCTGTAAATTGTCAAACACCTCTTTCTTTTAGAAGAGCCCTGTTTAATAGAGGTACCCGGGCGACACTCAGTCAGTATCCATTCGCCCGTTTACCCTTACGTAACCAAGTAGGTACTAATTAAGTAAGTCATTGCGGAAACCAAATTAAAGTGGAAATGCGTGAACTGAAAATCATTTATTAATTCACCTGAACACAAACTTTGGTACCATTCATGATACTCATAGATGGTTGGGTGCAGATGTGCAAGTGATATGTCGCAGGGAAATAACGATAACGGTGGTTTCACGAAATCCCTAGGAAATCACGGTAGGTGTCGAATACTTTTTTTCTTTTACGTCTTCTTACTAAAAATGTCTAATGATATGACAAAATATTAACATACTAACAGTGACACGTCATTTCAAGAAAACAGAATCCAGTAAAATGTAAAAAATAACGGATATCATAGAATACGATACGAGTCATGCCGCTGTCGGGATTCCACGAGTGCCGGCCTGGGCCCGGGGAGCCCGTGTGAATGCGATAAAATTAGAATTTAATTGTCCAATTATTATAAAAAAAATCTAAACGAACTAAGAGAGCGAGACAAGCCCTTATGAACTGCAGATAACATCAAAAATGTAATTAACCTCGTTAGTGAATATAAATTGCCACCGATTTTGAACGAATCTCGTAAGTGACTCGAAAGTTAATTACAACAGAACTAAATATAATGTAATGAGTATTGGCCAACTAAAAGTTTTGATTCTGACTCTCTGAAACAGACTCAATTCCTGTAAATATTCCAACGGAAGATTACTATGGTGTCTCTAAATTAATTCATTTTCAATATTGTTTTTCTGTCGGTCAATACTTTTCTCAATTTAAAAGATTCTGTTCAATGAAACGAAATATCACTGAAGGTAGTTCTAGGCGGTTCAAGGGATTTCGTGATAACACTGAAATCCTCATTTGCCTGCCACATATTATTTAGTTTGCAGTTGGTTTGTATTAACTTTATTGTGCCCAAAATAAGAATTAATCTACAGAACGCTAATACATGAAGTATGAAGGAATACTTATCCCTATGCACTTTTATTTTTTACCGTTTTGACAGTACTCAATGTAGACGTAATAAGCCTGGCACTTGGCAAATATGTCTCTCTGTAAAACCACAGCCCCGTCACTCATTCTGCGCAGATGCATTAGAGAGATCATTGGAGGATCAGTGCTCCAATGATCTCTCTAATGCATCTACGCAATTTACAGACCAAACAAAAAAATGTGCTAAACATGATTATGATATTATATAGATAGCAATTGTTGAGTTTATTGGGACCAAATACTGGCGAGCGTACCACCTCCGCTGCTAACACAGCAACTCCATAGGAGATTACTGGAGACCGCGCTCACACGCAGGAACACAACAACCCTCAAGGAAGTTGTTATTTGGCTGTGGTTTTCTATGAGGTGAAGGTACTTCCACAGAATGCTTTGATGCGCCCTTCCTTTCTTAAAAACACCCAGACCAAGACAAACAGACACATTCACGCACACAAATGTTTGTCCTGTGTGGGAATCGAACCCACGAGCGTTGGTCTCAAAGTAGCGTAACAGCGCGTTTCACCGCTGCGTCAGCGAGCTCGTAATCCTCTCGTCATAAACTCTTTAGGAGTTGTTGTGTTAACATCAACGAGTATCTCGCATGTGATACTTCCGTTCCGAGCGTTCATAGGCTACGGTAACCGCTTTAAATCAGGTGGGATGTATGCTTGTATGCCTCTGTACATTATATATGAAAAAAATATTATGTTACGGTTGAATACGCATAAGTACATCATTGACAGCTAAAGACGGATTTGTCGTCGTTGAGTAAAAAGCTACTTACTCATCATCACTGTTCCGCCGTCTCTTCACCCCCTTCGTAGCTTTGTCCTTGTTGTTGGCGGCGGGCGCGGCCGCCGTGATCTCTCTCGCCGGCGGCTTGCTCGCCGGCGCGGCGAGTTTCACTTTGTTCTGTGCGTTTTGTTTCTCCGCTAATGCCTGCTGGTACAACTGCCACTCCTCAGCAGATACTTCTGCTGATCCTGAAAGATACAATATTTATAAACTATCAGCACCATTCTGTGTTGCGTCTGTTGAGGATATTCCATGCTCCTCAGTATTCGGAGGGTACATTAAATCAACTATCTCGGTAGTTATTGAAAGATGACAGTAATTAAGTCAGTAGTTTAACTAACTACTGGCCTCCGGAGACAGTCTGCGATTGAGCAGCGTATTGGAGTTAAGTAGTACAAGCGTACTTTACCGCATTTACATGGTGAGTGCTCTGAAGAATTGTTTTCCCGTAGCCCACCCTCTCCCATCCGTCAAACAAGGCGTAAAGAAGCATCTTGCGGGCCAGCACGGCAGCGTTAACTGACAGGACACTGTGTAGTCCTTAGTCAGCTGCCGTTGCGATTTGGGCTCCACTTTCGCTTACCATCAGGCGAAGCGGAGCCACTATGCTGAGTTTATATAAAAAAAAGGAATGAGAAACGCCAAATCCTTAGGCTTAGGTAGCGGACACCGCCATTTAGAAATGGGATAATGCTAAGAAGAAGAGTAAGTTACATTTAGTATACACTAAAACCACAAGAACTATCAACACATTAAGTAGTTACTGCTCTTGCTGCTAACTGGGACTACATTAACTAAGAAGAAGTGCAAACTATAATTTAACATACCTGTGGTGTTCATATGCTGTTGTGCTAGTTTCAGTGCCAGAAGGTAGTCGGGTGGAGCTTCCCAAGTGACCGCATTTGTTTGCTGGTTCCAGTAGTAGGTGAAACCGCTGCCTTCGTCGTAGCATGCTGACCAAGCTGTCCGATAACAATTAAACACTTAATTTAGTCAAGACAATTAAAAAAATGCTCTGTAAGTCACGTGAAAATGACTTTGTTCAACAAACCAAAACTTTTTGTGGAGTAATCCAGATTGAGAATATGTAACATCTGATAATAGGTTCTATATTTATTTCGTTTTTCATTAGTGTAACATTCAAGTTGAGTGAAATTGGGAAGACATACAGTTTCATAGATAATATTTTCGACAAAGCGAAACTCTAGCTACACTGTCTTGTTTTTTTTCAAAGGCTCACTTCACATATGCACATCACCAGCCAGCCATAAAATAAGGAAATTCAACTAACTCTCAATACTCACTATGATTTTGGCAGTATTTTTATCAGTGCTCACCTAGTATTGTATTAAGTTCTCGCGATTGTTACACATTGAAATTAAACTATTTTTAACGGAAGTATCGCGTGTTTTATTTATTTTGTTGAAACCTGACGTTTCGAACGCTTTGCAGCGTCCGTGGTCGCAAACAAAATAAATAAAACACGCGATGCGATACTTCTGTTAAAAATAGTTTAATTTCAGTGCTCACCTAGTCATAAACTGCACGGTAGGGAAAAAAATTGTGACGATTCCAAACAAATGTAGCCATTTTTACGGAATAAAAAGATTTTGACTTTGACTTTGATCAACGTTTTAAGAAAGGTAAGAAAGGTAGTTCATAGATTACAGTAACTGCATTACATCCCATGGGATATATAATATTAATAATAATATTTTTGAAATACAAAAACACCTCACTCTAATTACACTAAAACAATAATGATAATAATAATGCTATCCCTGTGCACGCCTATGAAATGAGCCCGTGAATAAAAATATTAATGCTAATTAAACATTAAATAAATTATTTATGATCATTTGTGAAAGACATTATTCACTGGAAGGTCACAGGATTTCCATTGGACCCACACTAGGCAATGCCTGTCCTGTGGCGACCAAATTTTAATATACAATGATAATCAATGCCCGCTAATCATTGAGTGGAAGTATTTCAAAATGACGCTAGGCAATCAAGACAAGTTAATTATGTTACATAATAAATAAACATAAGATTAGTATACAAAGGCAAAAGAAGACACCTCACACACATCACGGAATCTTATTGAATCTTATTTAGCTACGTGTAAACACTGTTCAGTATTATTGTAACTCCGAGGTAAAATATGAGATCAACAATATTATTTGCTTTTCCAAGAGAAACCTCTTTAATATGGTACTCGCTGTGCGGTTGTAAACGAGTGGACCTGTCGATGGTTTGAAACGCTGGAAAGAGATGTATTTGTATAAGTGGTTCCCACTGTTAAGACTTGAAGGAAAGCAAAAGCATTTATGCAACATCACCTTTAATACGGCTCTTTGGGCTCTCTCGAGGCTGATCAAGTGACATGACACAGCACCGCCCCACACCACTATGCAATAAGTTAGTATCGATTGACATAAGGCAAAATAAACAGTTGTTAGTAACTGTTTGTCAGCAACTTCTCGAAGCAATATCATGGTATAGATCAGTTTGCATGTCCTCGAACAGGTGAACTTTGAACAGGAACTGTTATATGCATAACATTGTATAGAAAGAAATCATAATTTCTGCCAAAGGATGTATATACAACATAAGCCTTCACCTTAGATTTTCCTAGTGATCAGCCCTGTTTCACTAACATACATCAGCTCCCTGTGATCTTCATTAGATCACCAGTCCATCATGTGGAGCATCATCCTATGCTGCGTTTTCCTTCTCCTTCGAGAACCTATCTGCCATTAAGCCCTTGTTTCGTCAAGCCATGTGGCTTAAACACGGGCACTTCAACTTGGTGATCCTAAACTTAGTCAACCATGCTCTAAATTCATATCTTATAAGAAACACACAAAGAAACCATGTTTTTCAATACTTTACTAAACCATTTCCATACATTATATTTTATGCTAATTTTTAATGACACTTAATATTCAAAGAGTATTGTTTATGTATAGCCATCATATGTGCTAATGCAGCAATCTTTCATCAGCATTCTGGTGAGAGGAGCATCTACTTGCCTTTATTATTGAGAAGCCATTTACACTATTGGAGTAAATGACAAACAAAAATCTCTAGATTTTTTTTTTAAGTTTGATTTACTTCTACCTTTGAAAAAGCTGTCAACTAAAACATAATTACTTATGAAAGGAATATCTTAATATATTTTTACATACGACAATATTGCACGGGGGCCGGGTGAATGCCTGCCGGGTGAACGTTCGGCGCGACCGTGGCAATTGTAGCTGGGGCCACTGCTGGAACTGGAACCGGTGCAGGAGCGCTTTTAGTTACAGCCATCATCTTGGCGACTCTCGGCGATTCTTCGTCTGAGTCCTCATCAGAATCCCCATAGTTACCGATTAGGCTCGCTAAAGGATTACCTTTACTCATTTCAAAGCAATTCATGCAAATGTCGGTCGCAAATTTTTGCAATCACCTTTTCATTACTACATTACACAAGAAGCAATAAGAACTAAATGAAAAACTGCACAAGGATTTCTTGCACTAAGTTTGAAATATGCCTATCTATTTATAATATTACAAAGAAATTAAAACATGGAACGTGTGGTGAAATACGCAGAAAGTCATTGTTTTTTTGGCAGCTTTGACTTGACATGACAGCAAAGAGGAAAGCATAGACAAGAGCTTATTTTTTTTTTTGTTTTTGGTTCTTTTTATCCCCGAGGGGAAAGGCAAAGGGATCTAGCCCATACAGCTAAGTATTTAGAACTATTTGAAAATCTTAATTGTATGTTCCAGCTTCAGGAACTGTGCTGAAAAATACTTGGGAAGTGTACCCAGACTCAATCAACCCAGTTTAAATACCACCCGTAAAACGATAGTGATTTTACAAGGTTTTCTTGATGAACTTATTCACGTCTTCCAAAAAGTGCATAAACGTGTTCGGATTATATTTGAGTTTTTTCATTACTATATAATTTCACTAGCACTTATGTTACAAAATACTATCAAACTGTCACATAAAACTAATTTTATTCTGAATTATGAAAAAAAAGTATAAAAACAATGTCACTCATCAAAAGCGCGGAAAGAAGTCCAAGAGCTTATGTTTTCTCAGCTCTTTGGATTTTATTTATTTTTACTATGTTTGTAAATCCTAGAACGTACCAGGCAAATGTTCTGTAGACGTACAGCTTGCACAATACAATTTATGGTCATGTTATTTATTATAAACAATTTGAGCGCTGTAGTCATAGACGTAATAAAAAAAGCAGACACCGTCTCCCGAACTAAACACTGAAGCACCTCCATAGTAAGTCAGTCGCTATACGTACGAGCCGACACGCACACATTCACACCATAGTAAGTCTACCGCCCGCCATTACGCACCGACACCTCGCCGCGTGATAACCTTGTCGAAAAAAATAATAATGCCGTCGTGCGTAGTGAAAAGCAGTCGGAACCATAGTGGTACAATTAAAAAAAGCCAAGGGATTACTTTTCAAGCAAGTAATTTTTCTGATTAACTAATCGTTTTCACTTAAATTAATTTTTGAAAACAATAAATCGACCGGTGTTGCCATAACTCACATTTTCAAATTAGCGTAAATGTGTGGGAGATCATTTTTCTTTTGTTCTCTTGTAATTCTTACTTAATTCAGATACCTAATTTCATACTTAACTTAATAAACTTACATGTTTACATCCTATTTGGGGCTAGGTGGCGCTGTGTAATAATTTGTGCAACAATATCAATATCAATATTTATGATTCTTTTACTGAAGAACTATTATTAATACCTTTAATATTTTTTAGATTTCCATCGTCAAACTATGCATGGAAGAATGATTGGGTACAAATTATAAGAGAGTCCAGAAAAGAAAGCGGCTTGATTCCATCTAGATCCAGTGTAATATGCAGTATACATTTTGAGGAGTGTGAGGAGTGGCTGCCGTCTTCTGTGAGGTGGAGGTACTTCCCCAGTCAGGCTAACGTGCCCTACCTCTTTTTCGCCAGAGCCTCTTCTGGTCATTAAAATTGGTGTATTTGTTTGGGCATTATTTATTTCAAATAAGTATGCATCTGTTTGTCCTACATTATAAAAGGAATATGTAATATTATATTTCATGTGTTTAATTTATTTTCATCAATACCTATTTTAAACAATACAAGTTACAAATCAACGACCCATAAAATTCGCCAAAGACAGTAACGAATCATAATAATTGTTTTATTTCTTTTGTTAATTTATTTATTATTATTTTTGTTCTTTTGTAAATTAGTTAGTTTCTCTCAAGCTGTGGAATGAGCATCCAGCCGAGGTTTTTCCAAGGGACTACAGCATGGAGTTCTTCAAGAAATCTGTGAAGAGGTTTTTAGAGGGTCGGCAACGCATGAGTGGCACACCTGGTGTTGCAAATGTCCATAGGCTACAGTAAATGTTTACCATCAGGCAGGCCGTATGCTTGATTGCCACCTTAGTGGTATAAAAAAAAATTGTTAAAGAAATGGGAAATTTTCTTCCATCTGGCAACCCACTTGACACTCACACATATTTACATGCCGCCATTGTGGTGCTTCAGTTGTTTCTCAGCGAGATTTCGTCTGACTATTTTATTACGTCTATGGCTGTAGTATAGAAATGTATGATATGATTTGCGGTATGTGCGTGATATTTATACACACTTTACATGCATGAATATTAATTGATTTCATGTACATACTAGGTACATTAATTAAGGTGTTTTGGCGTAACTCCGTCATATTTTTATATTACCCATCCAACACTTTAAATATTGATAAAGATTTGTTAAATTTTTTTCTAGCAATTCAAGTTACCTACCTTTTAATTGAAATATACCTAAGATCCAAAACTGTTCATGAACTCTTTGTTCTGTGAAGTATCGTTTGAAATTTGTTATCGTAATTACACCTACCAAGTGTAATTCAGAAAAACTAGTCCTTTGGAGTAGATACAGACTCATCACGAGTTTACTCCTCAAAATTTACTTCTCCAAAGAGACTATCGAACAGCAGTGTTTGAATAAAGAAACCATTGAATTAAACAATTTTTAACGGAAGTATCGCGTGTTTTATTTATTTTGTTGAACCTGACGTTTCGAACGCTTTGCAGCGTCCGTGGTCGCAGGAAGACTGTCTTCCTGCGACCACGGACGCTGCAAAGCTTTAAAAGTTGTTTAATTCAATGTGTAACAATCGCGAAAACCTAAGACAAAAAAAAACCAGTGAGGTGTGAACCTGAACGTAGGTACAAATTGATTGATCCATGACTTTTTCAGTGGAAGAACTATTTTTTCTTGAATTTTCCTTTACGTGTACTGCGAAATCTCGTTCCTCTTACCAAATTTTATGATTTCTAGTCAACAGATATAATAAGTGTTGAATTACTTATGTGTTTGTTAAAATTTAATTATATAAATGGGCATATTTTTATTTGCATTGATTTCGAAGCCAGAATGTTTGTCCGGAATGGTAGTAGTGTCGACAGATATGCAGGACCGTCAATACCAGGCAATACTCTACACCGCATGTTGTCACCAATGTCTCTACCAAATGACATGATTGCTTCTACCGCCGAACTTTATTTCCAGAGCTCTGGATCAAGGCAGCGAAAAAAATATATTGATTGCTCCTAAATTGAACAGAGTGCTAAATCACTTACAACTTGTTATATGCGTATACAGTGCAGGTGTTGCCGAACAAACATACCCGTACATACCCCGGCACAATGCACAATTGATACCCGGGGTATTACAAGAAAGATATGTGGGGTCGGGGAGGATATTTGCGTATTCGTGAGAAAAAGAATGGTCGGCTGAGCGGTTACAAAGGGATGGTGAACCCCGTAAATATCGCGCGTGAAGTCGCCTGATGTTGCAAAAATTCACATTGATTGTAGAGGGGGGCGCAACTGTGTTAATATTTTTTTTACTAAGAATGTAGAAGTTGAAAAATAGAGAAGTAGTTGAAATACAGAGTAGAGGACAAAATCGCGGTGTCTTCCACAACATCGCAGCGCGGGTTCATTTTGACTGGTGCAATTCCGCCAAAACGTCATTTTTATTTTTGTCACTACATACTACTTTTAAGTTATCTTTATAAAAATAGTAATAATATTATAGTTTATGAAAAATAAACGTCTACAGTGACAGAATAGACAAACGCAGAGGTGTACGAAAATAAAATAAACGCATACAAAACAATAAAATTAATTTAATATATTGTATTCACTAGGCTAGTTATAGGCACAGTTCTACAAAAGGTACAAAGTACAAAATTATTTATAAATATCTATCGACTATCTAAGATTATGATAAAGGTTTATCTGGGAATTACTCTCGACTCTAATTATTATTGTATTCGACACGTTTAACAAGCTCAAAATACCCATGAATATGATTTTTTTAATAGTGTGGCAACTCTAGCTACACCATCTATTACTTCCATAAACTATATGGAATGCTAAAGCCATTATTACTTCATACACTTTGGTAGGCAAGGTTGTGATTATATAGAACAGTTAACTTCATATAAGCACTTTGAGCACAGACTACTCATTGCTTCTGCTGCGACTCGTCTCATTGTCGCACACTTTTGTAAAACGAGTCGTCGTACTCGTAACTTGGCAGAGACAAACGCGACAACAATAGTTTTGTCTCTGCCACACCCATACCTGCAATGTTGCATAGGTAGGTAGGTACTTCAACTTTGAAACTTCGCGTTTACAGTAAAGGGTCACCCGAAACTAGGGTGTTGTGTCGATTGCCAAAATTTAAACTTAATAATAAATTTTACAGAATAACATTTCGTTGTAATTTTAGGAGACATAATCAACATTTGAGATACTAGGTACAAAGCGAAAGTTATTAGCGGAAATACAAAAAAAAAAAACATCTTATGTTTTATTATGTTGTGCTAATAATTTTCACAAAGTATAATATTTTCGTGACAAAATTCATTTGCATTTTTGCACCAGAAGTATAAATTTTCGAAGGCTATTTTCGAGAGAGTAGGTAACGACGTCGTAACTAACGGCTGTCGACTGAACTAGTGAGCGTATACTTGCTCCGCAAAGAATGCAACATATTCTTTGAGGTGCAAATACTTAAAATGTTGAATGTACGTTACTGTCGGAACATTGGCAATAAAAATCTTGTATTTTACTTACATAGGTACCTGTACTTCACTGAATGAAGCTGACATTCTGTAGCCTGTATAATTTATGCCCACATTTTTTTATAGCTATGTGAATTATGTCTATAGAAGGGATGATGTGATCATACGCTACGCTTGTACGTATATACTAAGTAATCTTATACTTAAGTTGACAGTAAAACTAAACGGTAACAGATGAGTTTCAAAATTCACGGGCTTACTCATTTCCTTTACGACTAACAACAAAAACATTGGCTTATTTCGACTATTAAAATCCTTATCTTATGTAACATAATTAAAGGCATATAATTATGTTGCCTCTATTAGATTAGATACTAAATGTCGTTTAGGTATATATTTTCATACAAATTATATTTTTGTGCACGCCTGAAACAATCTAATCAGCACACCCATACTCGTAGATTTTGGTAACTTGATAGACGGTCGTCCATAGATCTGATCGGATCTGGTTTTAAAACTAACCCTACAGGATCTGACTAAATGTGGCACGTTAGTTGTGTGAAGCTGTAGTATCTAAACTAGTTATCTACGTATCATATATTTGTTTGCTACTAATGGTATAAATATGATTAACCTTTTAAAGTCATAATTTATCACAACTGTTATCTACTGGAAAAAAGTAAAAGAAGACCTGATAGTCTAGGTTGATTGTTGGATAGACTATATTTTTCAACCCAATTTCATCGAGTAAGATGTTCAGTATTCTGAGTGCACCAAACAAAAGCACTAGTATTTGATTAAATTAATTAGGCATTATGTCGGCTATCACGTTTTAGAACAATAAAGTACCTTAGTAATAACATACAAAACATCATCCTTGTACCTCTGATCGATTGGTTTGAATTCATCAGTCAGCGGTGAAACTCATGTTGGTAGTTTCAATGTGTGAATAAGTTCGCAACTCTACTTTAATTTATAAACAGATTTATTTTTATCTGTATAATACAATACACACTCAAGTGTAGGTAAGTGTTTTAGAGATTAATGGTAATTTTGTTTCGAATTCTGGAAACATAGTTCAATATGAAAGTAGTGGTGGTAATAAATAGCTCAATAATTTCTCATAAACAATAATAAATCCGAGTTGTCAACTTATCCAACCACAGAATGATTACAAACTATTTTGTCATCTGTTTCATTTTGAATAATACGTTAGCACGTTTATGATAACGCAATGTGTTTCTATTAGTTCAAAAATATATTTATAACTTAGCCTGCACTTTTACGTAAATGATAAAAACGTAAAATATTAAAAAAAAACTTATAATTATATTAAAATCTATTAAACGTATATGTTTGGTATTATATTTGTATAAAACAGAGAATAGAGTAACCTATTATAGAGGAAATAAAACGACTTGGTATAAAGGCCACGCCACAATATACTTTGTGAAAAATGTTTTAAAATATCTTGTCTTCTTCCATTAAACTAATCAAAGTTGCAAGTCACGAGTAGATTGAATAGGTACATATTTAGGGTCATTTTGCTAACTTTGACTTTAGTTTAATAGCGAAATTTGGGCCACAACGCTTGGTGACCGCGTTCGTAATGAAGACGAAAGAAAGAGAATTGATCTGAAAGAGAGTGTCGGTGATAAGATAAGAAAAGGCATGCTCCGATGGTTCGGACATGTCAAAAGAATTCAGGATGAAAGAATGACGAAACAGATATACAATACGAAAATGGAAGGACCTAGGAGTCGAGGAAGACTAACACTAACCTACCATGACCAAACTGGTCGTATTTTATCAGAAGGTGATGTCAGGAGCCCTAGGAATCGGCGAGCGTGTATGAAAAGAGCTATGAATGTTAAAGAAGATAATGTTGTGTGTAAGGATCTTATACGTGTTATGGCGCTAGATTCTCTCTGGCTACCCATACAAACTTTAGTTTAAAAACTATTATCATGGGTAAAATAGGCACATGTATAATATATATAGGTACCTATTTCAAATTTACGTCAGTAGAATAAACGTAGGCATAACAGAAGAGATTGACATAAGAGAGGTTCAATAGTTTTACATTATGGCTTTTAACATTAGTAGGCTGCGTCTACAAATAGACATATAGTTACCGCTTAACGATGCAGGGTTCGCAAGTCCCTGGCTTCAAGTAAGCGGGGTGGCAGTGAGGACAGTCGGGATTCTCTCCGTAACTGGCCCTGCCGGGCCGCGCTACCTTCACCTGGAACGACGTCTGTGCCTCATTGTTCTCATAACTCGGGTGAGGGTTATCCAGTGGAAACACGTAATCAGGGACGAAGTACGAACTGGTATTATATTCCGTGTTCTTTGGTTTCGTTTCCACATTTACAGTGCGTCTTGTAACGCTACTGAACGGACTACGACCTTGGGCTTCACTTTTAGGAGTTTCTGTATCGGTTGCATTGCTCTGTTTAGGTGGTTCTAAATCGAAGGCAGGTACAGCCCATTTCCATTCAAAATAAACTGGAGGTCCCATTGTCGTGGACGGCTGGGCAGAGAATTCACTTTTAGGAGGCTCCAACTCCCTGCTGGGTGCCGGATAGTTGGTACTCGTAGCTGGGACTGTAGTGGTAGTAAATTCTGCTGGAGTTGTGGGCTTCACATTGACTGTATCGAAACGTGATTGTTGGGAGAAATCTTTATTGTTGCCATTTTGGAAATTATTGAAGTTGCCCTCGTTGTTATTTTTTCGTGGAGTTCTTTCTTCTTCAGCACTGACTTGTCCAGCTGGTAACTGTTGGTTGATACTTATAATCTCTGACCTGGTCATAGCTGTTTTATGAGAATCAGGAGAGTTTGGGTCGAAACGTTTAATGAAATTGAAAACAGGATCTTCGGACAACTCGGTGTTCATTCTCAGATCTAAGTCAAATTCTTCCGAAGTTGGGGATTCCGTGGTTGTTGTTGATGGAAGTAAAGGCAGGCTTAATTCTGGAGATGGTGGTGATACACGAGGGACGCGGGTACTCGACGCGAAGTTTCTCTCTGTCGCGGGTCGGAATGTAGGCGAGGGGTTCTGAGAAGCCGCGCCGGTGATGTCGTATTGGGGCGCCTGTTGATTGCTGGACCCGATGCCGGTGGACCACGTGTTGGGCGGCCTGTAGGTCTGCTTGTCGCTGTCCAGCCCATTGTTGTTAGTATTTGACAAGGTATCAGCGATGCCAACTATGCTGTTTCCCGGGTGGAGTTGGACCTGTAAATAGAATATGTCAGTTTTAGAGTAGTTCTATTCTGAGTTAGGTAATAGAACATATACTACTACAGCTTTACAAATAATGGATGTCATGGCTATACCAAGCGTTTAGATGATTTTGCTAAAGACTGTAATTGTAATAATCTTTGATGCGCGTCAGTCGAGTTTCACTTGACTAGCCCACTTTTTAGATTATATATGTGTTTTTATGATACTCGTATTTCTGTTTCTTATATTGCCAGGCAGAGCAGTCGAATGTAAAACTTCCTACTTCTACTGGTTACATTCGATGTTAACACAGCAACTACAGCCGTAGTATAGATACGACCACATCAACCCTCACTCATCCCACTGCAGGGATACGGGTCTCCCTTCAACCGAAGGGGTTTAGAGCGTACTCCACTACGCTGCTCAAATGCGGATTGGCGGAGGCCAGTATATTCAAGCCGCCCGATGGCCACTGACTTAGCTTAACGACTGTCATCTATCGACAACAGCCGGAACCGACGACTTAACGTTCCCTTCGAGCACGGAGAAACTCGAGATAGATAAACCCATCCATAGACAGGCTGCAGTCGACGTTGCTTAACCTGCGTGTTTGGATAGAATGACACGTGCAACGACGCCATCGGGCTCTCGACGACGCCATCGAGCTCTCGTACCCTCCATAGAACAGATATATGTAATTCAGTAGGGGGTGATGTAATGAACTTCTCTGGGACGGGAGTTTATAGTTTTTTAAGAGAGTTTTATTTTTTAAGAGAGGTATGCCGCGTCACAGCAGCCCGTCTGGGGAAGTACCTCCGCCTCACAGAAAACCGCAGCCAAATAACAATTCCCTAGAGGGTTGTTATGTTCCTGCTTGTGAGTGAGGTCACCAGTTAGCTCCTAAGGAGTTGCTGTGTAAGCAGCAGAGGAGGCATCGCACGAATGATACTTAATATATCGCAAGCGTTAATAGGCTATGGTATCCGCTTTACATCAGGTGGGCCGTATGCTTGTATGCCTCCCGACCCGACGTAGTATAAAAAAAAATGTAAATGTGATGGATAAACTTCTGAAATAGGAAGCGCTAGAAGCACGGTGGTTACCTTGGTCTCGGCCTGCTTCAGTCCTTCGAAGTAGTTGGTGTTGGGCGGCACCGAGAGGATGTCGGGGCGCGGCGTGCGCTGCCGCATCTCCTCTTCAGACACGAACGGCTTGTCGCGCTGGCCTGCAATGTCACACATATATATACCATTATTCCTAAAATCAATAAATGTACCCGTTTAGTGTCTGTCCGCCATGGACCTCCTATGAGCACCGCTTATACACCACTTGCCCGCAGTGACATATCGAGAGCTGTTAGACGTGACCACTTCAGACCAATTTTGATTAAGTTTTTTTAACGAGTATTCCGTTTATTGCCTGCTGCCTGCTTTATGCAGACGATGCGGCATTAATAGCAGAATCACCATCCGAACTGCAAACACTAGTTACAACAATGAAAGATGATTGTATGAAGAAAGGCTTACAATTGAATGCGAAGTAAGCAAAGATAATGGTATTTGAAAGAGAGACAACCAGAACGAACACTAGGATTATGGTTGCTGATACAGTGTTGGAGCAAGTGAATGAGATTGTATATCTTGGAGGTGCTTTTAGCAGCAATGGAAGGTACACCGCTGATGTGGAGAAAAGGGTGAGTGCCGGGAATAGGGTGAATGGAGCGTTGGGTAAACTTCTAGGCAGCCGAAATCTAAGCCAGAAGGCACAGCTCGCTGTACACAACGCGGTGCTAATACAAACGCTAACTTATGGAAGTGAGAGCTGGGTATGGCAGAGAGAGCACGAAAGTAGAATAAATGCGGTCAAGATGAGAGCAATTCGAAAAATTTGTAGCATAACGCTTGCTGACCGCGTTCGAAATGAAGACGTGAGAGAAAGAGTTGGTCTAAAAGAGAGTGTCGGTGTTAAGATAAGAAAGGGCATGCTCCGTTGGTTCGGACGTGTAGAAAGAATGCGGGACGAAAGAATGATGAAACAGATATACAATGCAAAAGTGGAAGGATGTAGGAGCCGAGGAAGGCCGAGACTAACCTACCATGACCAAATTGGTCGTGTTTTATCAGAAGGTGATGTGAGAAGCCGCAGGAACCGGCGAGCGTGCATGAAAAGAGCTATGAATGTCACAGAAGCGAGTGAAGTATGCAAGGACCGCGTCTTATGGCGTTCGGTTCTCTCTGCCTACCCCGCAAGGGACTGGGGGAGACCCAGAAGGGAATGAAATGAGCGCCGACTCTATGTTTATTTAACGAGCTGGGTGGTGCAGCGTTCGATTCCCACACAGGACAAACATTTTGTGTGCATGAAAATATTTGTTTGTCTCGATCTGGGTGTTTTAAGACAGTTAGGCGCAACAAAGTCTGGCGGAGTACCTCCGAAAGACCGCAACTAAATAATAACTTCCCGGAGGGTTATCGTGTTTCTGCCTGTGAGTAAAGTCACCAGTAAGCTTCTAAGGAGTTGCTGTGTTAGCAGCAGAGGTGGCATTGCGCGAGTGACGCTTAATGTATTACAAGCGGGCATAGTCTATGGCAATAATTTTACATCATGTGGACCGTACGTTTATATGCTTTCCGACACCTTTGCACCTCGCACAGAATTGAAAAATATAGATATAGTTACATGTAGCCTGAACTGAAAAATCGCTTGAAAGTCCTAGAACTTCGACTGCCCTTGGGTGGCAAGCGTTTGTTTGACACGCCGAGCGCGGCACATGCGAGCGCTGTGCGCGTTACATAACCAGTCGTTAAAGGTTGTACATAATGTATGGGTTCATACAAATTCACCGTCACGACTAATAGTGCCATAGACTACTATTCTATATCTTCACGCCAGGTCCCTAGCTTGGTAGGCAGAGAGAACAGAGCGCGCCGTAAGACGCAGTCCTTACACACATCACTCGCATCTTCACCATTCGTTGCTCTTGACAAGCATACTCGCCGATTCGTAGGGCTGTTCCAACTTCTGTTTTTTTATACAATTAGATTGGCAAACAAGCATGCTGCCCGCATCACCCGATGGTAAGCGGTCTCCGCAGCCTATTGACGCTCGCAACATCACCGGGATGTTACTCGCGCGCTGCCAATCTTGTGACCTAAGGCTGTTTCGTCACAGTACAGGCTGTAGAATGTGCTACCCTCCAAAGTTTTCCAGAATTCACAACACGCGAGTGATAATCCCATCATCAATCATAATCATAATCCCATAATCATCAAGTTACTTTATTAATCATAATAGCAATAATATAATTTTGACACGCGTAGATCTTCGCTGGAAGGTACACCGCAAATGTAGAAAGACGAGTGAGTGCTGGGACTAGAGTGAATGGAGCGCTGGGGAAACTTCTTGGCTGTAAAAACCTGAGCCAGAAGGCACAGCTGGCTATACACAATGCTGTGCTGGTCCCAACGCTTACTTATGGAAGCGAGAGCTGGGCATGGCAGAGAGAGCATGAAAGAAGAATAAACGAGCATAAATTTGTAGCGTAATGCTTATAAACTTTATTCGCCATCATGATGTTAGAAACAGAGTCAGTCTGAAAGAGAGCTTCGGTGTTAAAATAAGAAGAGGCATGCTCCGTTGGTTCGGAGATGTACAAAGAATGCAGAATGAAAGAATGTCGAAGCAGATGTACAATGCAAAAGTGGAAGAATTTAGGAGCCGAGGAAGGCCAAGACTTACCTACCACGACCAAATTGGTCCTGTTCTATCAGAAGGTGATGTCAGGAGCCCTAGAAACCGGCGAACGTGCATGAAAAGAGCAATGAATGTTAAAGAAGCGAGTGAGGTATGTAAGGATCGAGTCACGTGGCGCTCGGTTCTCTCTGCCTACCTCGTAAGGGATTTGGCTTGAAGTTATAGATAGATAGATCTTCGATCATAAGTATAAGAATATATACGAGTATGTAAACAAATATTAGTATAAACAAAGCGTATTATTAGTGATATTAAGAATTCTGAGGATTACGAATTTCGATCATTAGTATTAAAGGTGTCCCATGGCCTATAGACATTTTTGATTTGCATATTACACATTATTTAGGTGGGCCACCGGCAAGAAAAACCCCGTGGTCCACCCAGGTGAACTAAGCAGGTGGACCCCAACCGAGTACTGGCGTAGATCAAACTGGCCTTTATAAAATCCCTTTTATTATGTACACCTTAAAATACATAAAAGAGTTGCGATAATATTAACGCATAAATATTTAAAATATATACTGCATCTTTATGCAGTATCTTGCACATTTACGCAACCATCCACCACCATCCATTACTGAAGGAAAACATCTAACAAAACTTATTGTTTATCGACAAACCTCTACAAAAAAAGGTGATGAAAATGTATTTAAAAACACATTAAGATTTCACAAAAGTTAAAAGTTTGCCAAGCCGCGTGCATTCCTAACCTAATTTAAAATATTTAAATTTGAACAATTCGGATTTAAAAGAAATATATTCACTGGTTCAGCAGTTCACCTGATCAAAAAAGTCACGCAACAGTCAAATGGCAAAGCCCCAATTATGGCTATCTTCCTTGATATGACCAAGGCTATTGATTTTTGTTACATAACAAAGCTAGTGAACTTTGTCACGTAACACAAAATTGGCACTTTGCCATTTAACAAAGCAGTGTTACAAAAAGCAACAAAGCAGCTCAGTGAACAAAGAACCGGCCTACTGACCAGCTGAGCCCCGGTCGAATCCTGGCGTGTACCGAAAAAATCTTGCTATCGGTTTTATGTACATATTTGTAATTAACACTCGCTCAGCGGCGAATGAAAAACATCGTTAGAAAACCTGCACGTCCAAGAAATTATATTTCGGAAAATGTGTGACCTTAACCTAAGAAAGGTCTGATTTTCGCTTTGCAGTCGCTTTATGTAAAATTCAGTATCTTTGCCAAATCCTTAGGCTTAGGTAGGGGACCCCGCCAATCCCAATGGATAGGAAACAGAATGACACTGAGAAGAAAAACTAATTTATGCAATTTAATATTATATTCATATATCTAAAACTGGGTACAATAACTGGCAACTTATCTACAGCAATATCTATAAACTTTATCTCTCGACATAGTATGGAAAATAGTTTCTTGTTTCAACAAACTCGCTGCTCGTTGCACAAGTTGTCTGTCAGTGTTTACTCATATGAAATCATCATTGGCTAGTTTTTGCTGATGATACTCACTGATTTAGACTCTATGACCAATGTTGTAAACACTCGGCTCATAAACATTACCAGATCGTGACACGGGCGGACATGGTGAATTACTCCGACATTACTTACCTAGGGAAGCGTTTGTTCTATTTGAGATGTTTCTAACACTAATACGTGATGATGCGTCGTCTATTACGCCAAATATTTGTTGAAATATTATGGCCAACGTACCTACTAGAAATGATTCAACTTACTTAGTAGGTACGTATTTAATTTATTATTATTTTTATTATTTTATATTTTATTTATATTTTTAGTGATTACTTTCATTTACATATTATTATTATATTAGTAAGAAATAATGTTGAAAAAAAAACATAGAAGTTAATGTTTTTTTCAACTCTATTTCTTTTGCATTGTATTGCAGAAGAAATAGTCATTATTTGGCGAGTTCGTTGGCGCAGTGGTTAGTAATGCTACTTCGACACCAACGCTCGTGGGTTCGATTCCCACGTAGTACAAACATTTGTGCGCACGAATATGTCTCTTTGTCTTTGTCTGGGTGTTTTTAATAGAGGTAAGGTGCGTCAAAGCAGCCCGTCTGGGAAGTACCTCCACCTCACAGAGAACCGCAGCCAAATATGTTCCAGATTGTGATTGAGGACACTGCTCTGTAAGGAGTTGTTGTGTTAGTAGCAGAGGAGGCATCATGCGGGTGATACTTAATGTATTACAAGGCGGGCCGTACACTTGTATGCCTTCCGACGTAATATAAATCATTTACACATGTAACATTGCTTGCTTCGTATTGCAGGAAGTATTGCATGTTCCCACCTGCGCTGTCAACATAGCAAGTCTCAGGAGCTCGTAGAATCAAATAACAACACATTAGAGGGTCGTTAGGCAATTGTTGTGTGGTCGCGGTATTTTTAAGGTGGCGATACTTTTCCAGTCGGCCTTTTTATACCTCAAAGGCGACAAGCATGCGACCTGCCCAATGGCAATCAGTTATCTCAGCCTGTGGACGCTTGCAATATCAGGAGCGGCACTGGTGTAAAAGACTCCTCACGTCTTTTCGAATTACCTCATGCTGTATTCCCTGGGGAAAACCTCGGCAAGGACGTCATTTCACAACTTAGAGGTCTCGGTGGTATTTTTTTTGGGACTGCACAGTACGCATTCTTTGCGGTTGCAGTGTATGAGAATGAATTCCCAGCCGTCGGCGAGCGGTGCATTAGCAAAAAGAGGATGCTTATCATCACATCTTCAACGCAATTGTGACAGTGCGCAAGTCAAAAGTCGTTTTTTTATATATTATACCTACTACGTCGGGAGGCATATAAACATACGGTGCACCTGATGTAAAGCGGGTACCGTAGCCAATTAACGCTTGCGATATATTAAGTATCACTCGCACAATGCCTCCTCTGCTGCTTACACAGCAACTCCTTGGGAGCTTATTGGTGAACTCACTCACACGCAGGAACACAACAACTCTCTAGGGAGTTGTTATTTGGCTGCGGTTTTCAGTGAGGTGGAGGTACTTCCACAGACGGGCTGCTTTGATGCGCCCTACCTCTCTTAGATATTATCGGGGTAGCTGTCGTTTCCAACGGCTTTTATGCATCTGTTATAGGCGAAAAGTTGCCCGCGACAAAACTGTTTGTGCAACTTCTACGGAAGACCCCGATATCAATCTAATGGAATAGCTTCCCCATATCTAAGCTGACAGCCAATTCCTCACCTTGAGTGTCAATCGCCGTAGCCCAGCGATCTTTGACATACAATAGAAGATCACCGGTAGGATGACCGCTATTGGTGGTCGCTGATCAAATGCCGTCAGACGTCCCAGAGTTAAACCCAGACCTTTCTTAGGCAAGTCCACACGTCTTTCTTACTTGGATGTGCGGATTTCCTCAGGATGTTGACTGGTGACCTCACTCACACGCGGGAACATAACAGCCCTCCAGAGAGTTGTTATTTGGCTACGGTTTTCTGTGAGGTGGAAGGAAGGTTCTTCCCCAGACGGGCTGCTTTGATGAACCATTCCTCTTTTAAACACCCCCAGCCCAAGACAAACGGACATGTTCACGCACACAAATGTTTGTTCTGTGTGGGAATCGAACCCACGAGCGTTGGTGTCTAAGTCGCGTTACTACCCGCGGCGTCACCGAGCTCGTCAAAACACCACATTCGGGTGCAGTTGACGCCCATAATTTTATTTGAAATGTTTTTAACAAAATTGTATTCGCTCGCCCCATGCGTCACGTCAAATATTTGCTCAAATACTGGGGCCAAGGTGTTCGCAGACGATCCAACTCACGGCGGTCAAGGGCACAACACTTCATTACGTTCATTGACGTAATGACACAAATGTAAACATCAACTTTATTATCTAAATAGTATATTTGTTACGTAACAATAAATCATTATCGAAAGGTTGGATCGAGATATGGTTTGACGTTTAACATAATTGTCCGGGCGTTCTGAAAATACGAATAATTATGAATGGAGTCTTGATGAGGCATTCATGAAGTGACGCGTGTCATCAAAGGGAATTGATCCGTTCTAAACACCCTGAATTAAGGCTAGATTGATGAGCCGGTGAGCTCAATAGCCCGGCGTTGGTCATCCTCGGCCTGTCCAATGGTTGACGCGAGTTATGTGAGCGAAGGTTGCAACATCCAATTCAATACACATACGTACTTATTCGTAATAATTACCAGCAACTAACAATAGCATATGTATGAACTAACAATTTGGATTGTATTTTTATTCATGTTAAGATAAGAAAGGGCATGCGGATAGAATGCAAGTCGAAAGAATTATGGAACAAATATAACATGCAAAAGTGAAAGGATGTGGGAGACGAGAAAGGCCAAGACTCAGCTAGCGCGATCAAATTGGTTTTATCTGATTGTGGTATCAGGAGGAGAGAACAGACAGATATTTTTTACTCACAATTACACATATATATGAAGAAGTAGTCAACAATGCTGCGTCTGCCTCAACAGGTTCTCCACATGATACCGAAAACTTAATTGAGTATCATCTATACAGATAAATAAAATTGGAGTGTCTGTTTGTAATATTAAAATAACCGCTTTTTACTAAATGCATATGGATATATATACGGTACATATACCAAAATGAATATTTTTTAAATTTTTGTCTGTCAGTCTGTCTGTTTGTTCCGGCTAATCTCTGAAACGGCTGGACCGATTTTGACGGGACTTTCATTGGTAGGTAGACGACTGTTCAGAGCACAATATAGGGTACTTTTTATCCCGTAAATATTTAGGGTTCCTGCGTAAAATATGAAAAACTTAAAATTAGGGGGAAATATCTTCCCCTTCGGGGGTGCGATTCACTAAATAGAAGAATTTCATTAAAATTAGCATAGGTATTTCTATACGCGAAATACAGAATTAATAAGTTATAGTAAACTCTGCGAACTGAACAATAACTTTTTTGTTAAATTCCACGCGGTCGAAGTCGCGGGCACAGCTAGTAGTAAAATAAAGAAATACATAAAAGTTATAAAAACCTGTGTCAAAATTAGGTAAATCACTAAAAAAATACTATAATTTCATTAACAATGTAAAAGTCCACTCCGAGTTTAAGTTATGTCAAACACAACTGGTGGAAACGCAACAAATATATGACGCTGACACAAAATTGAAACTTTGGCTAGGTTACAAGTTAAATACAGTTTATCCCAAAGCCAAGAATGAATTTTGGCACTGGATGAAAATATACACGAGTAGATACAATGCAGATCGCTTTGAATCTTGAGTAATCGCTAATCGCAGCACTAGTAGCTTGTAGCAATGCAAACATACTCGTATCTGTGGTCAGTGACACCCGGCCCGTTTCAATGGATCTCCTAACAAAAAAAATGTAAAAATCTAAATTCAGGTAGGTATTTGTGTCAGCAGTTTAGGTCATAACGGCAAAACCATTCTCGGACAGAATAGGTTCTAATATATCTATAGGCCCTTTATTAATAACCACGTTAAAGGCATTATAAATTGAATAGTATTAATTATTGTACGCCATATAATATTAACAATTTATACCACTTGACATGTCGTCATAATGGCAATGTTGTATTTTTAATAATTTATATTATATTAAATTAATTAGTGTTATAAATATTATATTAGTGATTGTTATTTGACGAAAGTTATATTATATCTTTTAAATAAATCTAGAATTAAGATATCCACTCTAGTGGCTTATAATGTCAATAGTCAGTCAGATCAGTTTACATTGTAAACGACAAACGAAAACTAATTTTATCGATGTGACTGCAGATTTAGACTATTCAATGAGACAAAAGGAAAGGAAAACTTGAATCTATATATATCTCTTCACGCCAGGTACCTTGCGGGGTAGGCAGAGAGTACCAAGCGTTATAAGACGCGGTCCTTACATACTTCACTCGCTTCTCTAACATTCATAGCTCTTTTCATGCACGCTCGCGGGTTCCTGGGGCTATTGACATCACCTTCTGATAAAACACGACCAACTTGGTCATGGTAGGTTAGTCTCGGTCTTCCTTGGCTCCTACATCCTTCCACTTTTGCATTGTATATCTGTTTCGTCATTCTTTCATCCTTCATTCTTTCTACACGTCCGAACAAACGGAGCATGCCTTTTCTTACCTTAACACCCACACTCTCTTTCAGACCAACTCTTTCTCTCACGTCGAACGAACGTGGTCAGCAAGCGTTATGCCACAAATTTTGCGCAATGCTCTCATCTCGACCGCATTTATTCTACTTCCATGCTCTCTATGCCATACCCAGCATTCACTTCCATAAGTTAGCGTTGGGAGCACCGCATTATGTACAGCGAGCTGTGCCTTCTGGCTTAGATTTCGGCTGCCTTGATTACCCAACGCTCCATTCACTCTATTCCCTGCATTCGCTCCTCTCTCCGCGTCAGCGGTGTACCTTCCATTGCTCCTAAAACCGCTTCCAAAATATACAATCTCATTCGCTTGCTCCAACAAGTGAATGTGGTCTGTGGTCCTGGTGATCCTTCGGGTTGTGGAGGTCTGAGGGCAGTCGCACCAAAATCAGTATGTAGACCAAATCCTTAGGCTTAGGTAATGAAAACCGCCAATTTTACATATAAAATAATATTATACACATAGGGAAACGGGATAACGCTAGAAAAAAGAAGACTCACTTATGGCTCGAGTTTTTACCGCCATGAAATTGCCCTAACGCACCATTCACACTAGTCGTATTTCTATTTTAGTACGGTTAAAGTTTTTAATCTTACCGATGAGTAAGTTGGCGTCGTAGTCCCTCTCGGATTTGGAGCAGTTCACCATGTACCAGTGGTCGCAGATCAGCATCCGCTGCTGGAATAGGGTTGTGTTCGGGCACGAGTAACTGAACTGCCGACCCAGGCCGTCGCACATGTGGTACACCTAGAACAAACGAAGGGGAGCTTAATACGAATATGTTTCCTTTATCTATAAGCTCTATATCATATCCTCCTATATCAAGGAAATTAGTCTGAATTGACGAGTAGTTATTTTCTTTCTGGTGTTTCGCAAAGCAGTACCCTCGGCCCAAATCTCTTCCATTCTGTACCGTACTTACCGGGTGCAGCTGCTCTAAAGTTTGTATTTGATTATTGGTCATTAAATAATTCTAACACTTGCCGAGACCTGCTCATGAGTATATTTTTCTATAAATACCCCTAGAATAGGTGTGTGTGTAGGATCCACAGATAAAAATCCATATCTGAATGATCGTATATTTGTAAATAGTGAAGATTACTTCTTGTACAGCAAGCATTTTGCTTCGGAAATATCTTTGAAGACCATATGCTTGTTTGTCTTCCAACATTATATAAAACGAAATTATCTGCAATTTAAGAAAGAGAAAGAAGATACTAACATTTACTGCTATTACGAAAAGTTGTTCCAATCAAAAACATAACATATATGTCTATACAATTAACGAAATACATTAAAAACTAGAAATATTTTGTGGTTCTGACGACTAAGTGCCATGACCTTTACTAAATGCATTGAGCACGAGCCAATGATCCTGCCTGGAGAACATGAATATTCATCTCAGGGTCGGCCAGGTGCAGTGCGAGCAGCAACTAAGTATTTGATTCTACCAACAATTGTGACTATCGCTCGCTTGAGGACTACCGCTCTATCTACCACGTCAGTATTAACAAACTAAACTAACGGCCGAGGGCCCTATCATGTATTCGTCATTCCATCAGTCAGACGAAGGTATTTTTTAACTGTTTAAATAAAATTATTGGAGGAAATACGTTTAAGATTTACCTGACTTTATTAAAGTTGATCATACTGGTGATGGTACAGTTGATGCTGACATATTGGCGATGATGATACAATAAAGACTGTATCACACAGCAGACTATGGTTTGACAAATTATTACTTACTACCAGGTCAATTACTTAAACACAAAATACATCAATGTCAAACTTAATCATTTCGTTGCCCGTATTCATGCATTAATTCATTCAGGTTCATTGCAACGCTAGATTTCAAAGTCAATATGTTATTAAAATAAACACCAGAACTTGTTTCGCAACGGTACAATTGCAAAAAGTAGAATGGAGATGTGAACTGGTTTCTGGTAGATTACAAAAGAGTCATTATCCCTTTTTTTTAGAGAATCAACAGAACTAATATGTTGCTCTCATATTGCCGCTTGTTTTCTTTTTTATTCATAGATGTAGACTCGATTGATCAAATTAAATCATTATCTCGTAAATGTATTAATTATAGAGGAAATAATAATAAGATAAATAAATAAATAAATAGATAAATAATAACCTTAGAGCGAGGAGTCTCGACCGCCACCTTGAGAGGCTTTCGCTCGACAGTTGGGTCAAGAACCAGATTCAGATGGCGGCACTTTTGGACACGGCCCGCGTCTTGAGGAAGTCCCTGACTATAGAGCCCTACCCACCGATAGCTTGGGTCTTTGCTTCGCTACCGGCGGGTGCCTATTTTTTATATTATTTAATTTATTTTGTATAACCATTTATGTTTAAATGAGAAAACGTAAACAATGATTTGTAATAAATATAGAGATAAATAACTATCAATATAATTAAAATCAAATTAGAGGTCCAAATTAAATACTTCCGAGATTATCACATATGTTATTCTATGTGTGAATAGCTCGGAAGTGATTATGATCTAAGGTCGTAGATATACTAAATAGATTTTAAGAACTTGACTAGTCATAATTCTCTGATTAGTTCTCTCTGCCTTCAATGTGTAACAATGCAACATTGTTGTTTGTTTTTTTTAATACAATGTCGGGAGTCATACTAGCATACGGCTACCTGATGTAAAGCGGTTACCGTAGCCGTATCGTATGAACGCTTGCAATACATTCTGTGTACTAAGTATCGGGAATTTGTCAATAAAACAAAAAATACAAATTATTCATCTAAATTTATTTTATCGCCTTCAAAGTAGGCCCCATCGCTTGCAATACAACATCTCCACCGCTTCACCCAGTCTTCCATACATTTTTCATAGGCTATTTGCGGTATGGCCTTTAGCTCATTCAGCGAATTTTCTTTTATGGCTTCTATCGACTCAAAACGTTGTCCTCGAAGTGGTAATTTTAACTTGGGAAATAAAAAAAAGTCAGACGGAGCCATATCAGGTGAATACGGTGCTTGGTCGAGAACTTTTGTTGAATTTTTCGCTAAAAACTCTTTCACTATAATGGCTGTGTGTGATGGTGCATTATCATGGTGCAGCATCCATGAGTTGTGTTGCCACAAATCTGGACGTTTTCGGCGGATACTCTCACGCAAACGCTTCATGACGCCTAAATAATATTCTTTATTCACTGTTTCTCCCTCTGGAAGGAATTCGGAGTGAACCACACCACGGTAGTCAAAAAAAACTGTCAGCATCACCTTGATTTTGGAGCGACTTTGCCGCGGTTTTTTGGGTTTCGGCTCGTTTTCGAGACGCCATTCTGAAGACTGTTGGCTTGTTTGCATGTCGTACTCATAAACCCATGTCTCGTCGCCAGTTATTATACGTTTCATAAAGGTCGGATCCGTAGAAGCTCGGGAAACCATGTCTTCAGCGACATGCTTTCGCTGCGCTTTTTGAACAAAATTGAGCTCTTTTGGAACTAGTCGAGCGGCGACGCGTTTCATGCCTAAAATGTCAATGAGAATGTTGTGGACGGACTTAAAAGATATGTTCACCTCACTAGCCAACTCTCTCAGACTCATACGTCGATTTTCGAGCACTAGCTTCTTGATTCTGTCGATGTTTTCTCTGGTCGTAGCGGTTGAAGGTCTACCAGAACGAGGCAAGTCTACTACTACTTCTCGGCCTTCTTTAAAAGCCTTATACCATTCATAAGCCCTTGTTTTCGATATACACGATTCGCCGTAGGTATTTCGCAACATTTTTAGTGATTCACCACATGAAATATCATTTGAAACACAAAATTTAAGACACACTCTTTGTTCAACAATATTTTCCATTGTAAAAATCGCCGAGGACTCAAAACTATGACCAACAAAAAGTGTAGTTTAAAACAAATTAAATGACAGATCCCGCTCAAATTTTGCGCGCTAAATCAGTACAGTGCTACCAACATGCAGTAAAAAAATTAGAACGACCTCTTTTACGCGGGTCTTTTTATTGACATATTCCCGATACTTTTTACACAGAGTAGTACATCAAGTATCGCTCGCGCGATGCCACTTCTTCTGCTAACACACAACTCCTTAGGAGCTTACTGGTGGCCTCACTCACACGTAATAACACAACAACCCTCCAAAAATTGATATTTGGCTGCGGTTTTCTGTGAGGTGAAGGTGCTTCTCAAACTGACAGGCTGCTTTGATGCGTCACATTTCTCTTGAATCTCTTGAAGTTGATTCTTATGTGAGAAAAATGTTTATGCGCACGAACACATGATCAAACAGACTTGTTTGTGCGCATGTCTGTATGTCATGATCTGATTTTATTTCAATGTAGGTATGGCCAGTACCTTCACCTTTTATCTACTATCCACGTTGAAAGCTTTACTTAGTTTGAGTTTTTTTATACGACTAAGGTGGCAAACAAGCGTACGGCCTGCAGCCGGCAACGCCGACCCTGTAAGAACCTCTTCACGCCTTTCTTGAAACCCCATACTGTAGTCCCTTGGGAAAACCTCGACAGGGAGCTCATTCCACAACTTAGTAGAAAACTTCTCGTTAACCGCACAGTGCGCGACCATTACGGTTCCAGTGTATGAGGATGAACTCCCAACCGTCGGCGAGCTGTGCGTTTGTAAAACGAAGAAGGCTGTTGGCATAATGTCGAACAACTCCTCAGAACACAACCCATTATAGGTACAGCCGGTAGAATACAAAAAGAGAGGCAAAATGAGATTAAATGACAATGCATATAATAGCCTTTATTGAAGTACATTAACATGACCTAAAGTAACTTATTATTTAACTACATATAAACAGGCAAAGGCAGAATGGTGCAGTGTCTACTTCTTATCTACGAGTACATATCATCATGACGAGCTCGGTGTCGCAGTGGTGAACGCGTTGTTACGCTACTTTGACACCAACGCTCGTGGGTTCGATTCCCACACAGTACAAACATTTGCGTGCACGAACATGTCTGTTTGTCTTGGTCTGGGTGTTTTCTATGTGTAATAAGTATGTATTTACAAAAAAAAATGTTTTTACGTATGTTTATCAGTTGTCTAGTACCCATAACACAAGCTTCGCTTACTTTGGGGCTAGATGGCGCTGTGTAATTTGTCCGACAATATTTATTTATTTATATCAAGAGACTACCTTTTTTTCGTTTAGATGCTATTGACGAGCTTTAGTGTCTCGTTAAAAAAATTAGAAACAGAAAAAAGTATACATGACAATGCGTACAAGTACTCCTCACATTATCAATAATGATTTTGAATTGGGTGAAACACTCGTAATGGTAAATCAAATAATAATAACACAAACAAACACAGCCGATATGCGTATTGTGGACAACGAAACATTTGAGGATTGACAGCTCATTTATACCAGAGGGAGGCTTTGTACAAAAGTCGTCTGCGTGGGTACCTCTGTCTCACCTATTTCTACCGGCTCGGCCGGGCAGCTATATTTATATAGCTGTGTTCCGGTTTGAAGGGCGAGTATGGCAGAGAAATTACTGGGTACTGTGACGAAACAGCCTTAGGTCACAAGATTGGCAGCGCACGAGTAACATTCCCGTGGTGTTGCGAGCGTCAATAGGCTGAGGTGACCGCTTACCATCTAATGCAAGTCGCATGCTTGTTTGCCAATCTAGTTATATATTAAAAAAAAAATATTCCTGCTCTATGCCTACCCCGTAAAGGACCTGGCGTGAAGATATACATACATACAAACAAAATATGCATGTAGATGTTTGTCGCAAAAGTTGTAATTTGCAAATCAATACATATAAATAAAATTGGAGTGTCTGTTTGTAATATTAAAATAACCAAAATATTTTTTTTACAATTTTTGTCTGTCTGTCTGTTTGTTCTGGGTAATCTCTGAAACGGCTGGATCGATTTTGACGGGACTTTCACTCGCAGACAGCTGATCCTTATTAAGGAGTAACTTAGGCTAATTTTATTTTAGAAATTGTATTTATTTATATTAATATAAATAAATAATAAAAATAACTATTCCGCGCGGACGAAGTCGCGGGCACAACTAGTAGTTTATAAAATTGAGAAAAATTGAGAATGTCTTGGTATTCAAATGCCAAGACATTCTCAATTTTTCTCCATTTTACTGAAGTCAGTTAAGTTTAAGTTAAACTGAAGCCAGGATTTTATTAGGGTAAGCTGCTTTACGTAGCTTGGTTCCGGTTAGGTCACGAGATACTATGACGAGTATTTAAAAATTTTAAATCCGTATCAGCAAAGGAAAAATACGACTGTCAACGAGATAACTGGCGAGTAACGAGCGTGTTAATGTCGTTGCGTATTTAATCGATTGCTGCACATTTAAGTGAAAAGCAAATGCTGGCGCTGCAAATACAGCAACTTATAACGTAAGATGAATATTGTCGATTTTAACAGGTGATATATTTTACTACGTGACCCACTGTACTTGCTGCCTTAGTTATCTAGTGACCATGGCGTCTGTAACATCGCCGAGATGTGAAGAAAATACAACAATAAATCAGGGTAAGCTCCTTAGTTACTTTATAACTTGTGCAAACGGTAATCAGTGCAAATGTTATGTTCTGTTTCTAAATCTTTTACTTTTAGTTCTTTGTTCGTTTGTTTTTCTTCCTGGAGTATTGTTGTTCTAAATGTATGTTTATATGTTCGTATTCACAAAGAACGCATTTGTGTACGTTCTCCAGAACAAAAAGCTTAACGTATTTTACTGCGACTACGTCGAATAACAACTAACAACTAAAAACAACTGTCTGTAAGTGACCGTATGACATTCAGTGATTGGGCAACTCCTGGTATTTACAAAAGTCGGAATAAATTGTATGAACTTTATGAAGAAAGGACCAGGAATCACAATCCGACTTTTCAAGAACTTGTAAAAAATTATGCCAAAATATTTAAACGAGTCTGTTCCATTGCTAAGTCCATATATTTAAGAAAAAAAATTAATGGTTCAACAAATATTATTAAATCTGTTTGGGATATGATAAATAATGTGTGGAATTTTTTTCAAATAATTGTATTAACATGGCTCCACTAATACAAAAATGCCCAATTTGTAAAAAAATCATAAATTGTAAAGAATATTTGAAGTGCAAAAAATGTATAAGCAGTTACCATTTAGACTGTCAAAGTGTATCATACCAATTATTTCGCTTAATGAATAGAAAAAATGAGTGGATCTGTCGCAAGTGTACCAGTGAAAAAAGGCAAAATATCCATGCTTCGACGCCGAAAGATACTTCCGCCCCGGAACGAATGACATCACATTCGTACTGCGTAAAAACCACTCCAACAAATTTATCAGTTGCAAGCACTGATATTTCGCCTAATATATCATTAGACGATACGAAGGCCGGCAATTCTGCAAACTTACAAGATAATGAAATCGAGCATAGCACCTCACACAAACAGACGTACGTAACGCTGCGGAAGAAAAAAGATGCCCGGAACACATCAAATGACAGTCACACCACGGAAAGCAATGAGGATTCCGTAACATCAATATCACAAGCCAACTTAAGCCTACCCGACATGCAAGCTATTGAAAATGGTGAAATAATTAAACTTAAACTAGAAATAAGTCAACTTAAAATGTCACTACAATCAACGGAGATTGAGATGGAAAACACAATAATAGAGAAGAATGAATTAAAGAGAAGGGTCGCAGCACAGGATCGGAAAATACAGCAATTGCTGTTGATATGTTCTAACCCAGGAAAATTTAAAGATCAATCTATGACGACAACAAGTTTATCTCGCAAAAGTAGAAAAAGGAAAAACAAAACGGTTGGCGAGAGTACTAAAAATGAGTACAACCTAAGCCCGAGAAATTTACAGGAGGTCTCCACAAGGAAGAGCAACGAAGATAATACATTGAGATATCAAGATGATGGAAGGGAAAACATTTCTAAGGAAAATGACGACCAAAGAGTCATTCAGGAACAGAGAGACATCATCAAAACATCGGACACACCAACAAAGGAACGAAAATTATGTATTCTAAGTAACAGATACTATTCGGGAAAACTCCAATTAATTGAGGATACTTTTTCTGCAGATTTTAATTTCTGTCGCTATTTATCGCCAAATACATGCGTTAAACAACTCCTCACCAATATAACTGATAAATTGTACAACTTCACGATGAATGATTACTGTATAATCCTACTGGGTGAAGTGGATTTTAAGAGAGATTGTAATTTTATGGAGTTAATTTACTCAATTAGAAATGTAATAAAAGATATAAACCATACAAATATAATAATATGTACACCAACCTATGTACAAGGAGCGCCTATATATAACTACAAAATTGAATTATTTAATAGCTTATTATGTGTTGAGTTGCAACATAATGAATGTGCGCATTTCTTCGACTCAAATCTAAATTTATCACATGAAATGTTTTCAAAATGGACAGGGAGAATTAATAATTTTGGGTTGTCAAACATCTTTGGGACTATCATGAATAAGTTAAAGATAGATTTTAAAATGTTCCCATATGCAACCACAAACTCTGTATGTAACATGCTTTTCGAAAATAGGACAAATTGTGAGGGCAGTACATCAACCAATTCAGTAGAAAACTTTTTTCGTGTATAACAGTTCAGGCTGTGCATATAATTCAATAAATGAACTAAATATACTGTATCAGAATATGCAAAGTATATGTAATAAGATACATCTTCTAGAAGCTCTAATTGAGGATAAGCCAAATATGCATGCCATTTGTTTGTCTGAAACATGGTTGAATAAAGAAAAGGAGAAACTGCTAAACATAAACAATTACACTATAGCCGGGTCTTACTGTCGAGTCAATCGCGAGGGCGGTGGCGTCTGCATACTTACACAAAATACTATAGAACATATTAATCGTGTTGATATATCATCGTTAAGTATAGAGACTATATTTGAAGTATGCGCAATTGAAATACCTAAAGTAAACCTGTTGTTAATAAATATATATTGGCCAAACAGCAATAGAGAGATCGAGGTGTTTTATACTACACTTGAAAAACTTTTAACACTAACAGACAAAAAAGATAAGTGTAAAAACATCATCATAACAGGTGATATGAATGTAGACTTCTTGAACAAAGTGAAACGAAGTAGACTTTTGAATCTAATGTTGACTTATAACTTTCACCAAAAAGTATCAGAACCAACGCGAATTACCAATACAAGTGAAAAGTGCATTGATTTGGTTTTCACAAATTTTAACAAAGAGAGCTGTAAAGCTGAGGTTCATGAACTCGGTTTTTCAGATCATAAGGGCATAATCTTTTCTACAACATTATCTACACAAACCCTGAAACATTTCTCAGTACTAAAACGGGTATTTAACAATAAAAATATAAATAAGTTTAAAAAGGAAATCTCAATTATAAAATGGAACGATATGTTACTCCAAACAAAAGATGTAAATGAAAATTATAATATATTTAATAAAATCATTCAATATAACCTAAATAAATGTATACCTAAAATAAAGATAAAAAATAAAACTTCATGTAAGAAAACTTATTTAACACCGGGAATAAGAACTTCTTGTCATAATAAAAGACTATTAAAGCTACTAATATCACAGACAGATAATAAAATCTTACGTAGAAATTATAAAATGTATTGTAAAGTATTAAAAAAAGCAGTAAAAAAATCCAAAAGAATTTGTAATCAACGCAAGTTTGCAATCGCCACAAATAAAACGAAGTGTATGTGGAATATTATACGTGCTGAAACCAATAAAAATGGTAATAACAATAAAATTAACATAAGGCTTGAACTACCAGGGCGACAAACTATACAGGATTCGAAAAGAGTAGCAGAAGAATTTAATAACTATTTTCTATCTATTGGACAATCACACACAAACTCTGAAACAAATATAATCGCTAAAAATAAAATATCTAACACATTCTTCCTAAACCCTGTTGATCAAAAGGAAGTAAGAAATATATTAAAAAATCTTAAAAATAAAAATTCATTTGGAATAGACGAAGTCCCTTCGACTCTTTTAAAAGCATGCGCGGATGAACTGTCTGTCCCTTACACAATACTGATTAATCAATCCTTTACAGAAGGATTTTTTCCTGATGCCTTAAAAGTCTCAATAATAAAACCAAAACACAAAAAAGGATCCACCACAGATATTAATAACTATCGTCCTATTTCGCTTCTACCCACGTCTACTAAAATATATGAAACAGCAATGGTAAGACGAATAAGTAGTTTTTATGAAAAATATAAGTTTCTAAATCAAAACCAAAATGGTTTTAGAAAACATCACTCCACAACTTTAGCTATTTACAAGTACACCCAAAAGATCTTTGAAAGAATTGATAATAAAGAATATGCAGTAGGTCTCCTCCTGGACATGAGCAAAGCTTATGATAGAGTCTGTCACAAGATTCTGCTTACCAAATTATACGAATCAGGCATTAGAGGACTCGCCCATGATTGGTTTAAATCATACCTTAACAACCGTACTCAATGCGTTGAAATTAAAAACACCAACTATAACACGGGAATAACACAATACATTAGATCCGATATAATACGCACTACTAACTCTATCCCCCAGGGTAGTGTCTTGGGATGCATGTTGTTCCTCATCTATATAAATGACCTGCCCGATGAAATTGAAGAAGAAACAGTACTTTTCGCTGACGACGTGTCCGTTCTATTATCTTGTCACGACACTATCGAATTAGAAAACAAACTGAATATTACCTTAGACAAAATTATACATTGGCTAGGAGATCATAATTTGGAGCTTAATCTAAATAAAACTAAGATAATCCAGTTCAAACCAATTCAAAAACTTCCATTGCAAATAAGATATAACTTTAAAAACACCAAACTGGAAACAACATGCTCCGCGCCCCTGCTGGGGTTGGAACTAGACACGAATTTGTCATGGAAACCGCACATCCAAAAACTAAAAAATAAACTATCTTCCTTCATATATGCCTTAAATAAACTAAAACGTGCGACAGACTTTAAGACCTCTCTTGCAGCATACTATGCATATGCGCATTCCAGACTGTCTTATGGTGTGGTGCTGTGGGGGAATTGTTGCGAAGTAAATGATGTATTCGTCCTACAAAAGAAATGTCTTAGAATACTTTTAAACATCGACCAAATGACATCCTGTAGACCCTATTTTGTAAAACACCAAATTTTGACCCTAACTTCAATTTACATTCTGGAAGTATGCAAATTTGTGAGAAAACATGATTACTTATATACAACAATGGAAAATAATAATAAAAGAAATAATAGATATGAAAATAAATATAAAATACCCCATACAAAAATGAAATTAGTTTCTACTAGCCCACACCACATGGCTATCAAAATATATAATCAAATCCCAAATAATATTAAAAATATAAAAAAACCTATACCATTTCAAAATCTGCTAAAAAAGCATCTTATTGATAAATGTTATTACCATATAAGTGATTTTTTTAACGACAAAAGTTTTTGAAGGGTAACATAGCCTGGATTTCTCTAAAACTGAATAAATCATATTAGGTATATCCATCAACGTATAATATCAAATAAATATTGTAATAGTGTTTTAGGAGTTTATAATTTTAAGAATTTATTTCATTTAAGAATTTATTATTAGAATTAAGAATTTATAGCAGATATTAAGTAATGTTGTTAATTTTGTTTCAATAGATTGTAAGACGTTAAGTAAGAGCAGCTAGTTGCGCAAGTTATGTTTACAGTGCCCTCACAGGGCGTCACATGTACATTCCATATACTTAACACCTTATAAAACTGTGACTTGCAATAAAGAATGAATATGAATATGAATAATGAGACGGGTAGAGCGAAAGTACGTAGTCGAGACTTTCAGTTAAAGATAAATGATATAGATATCAAAAATGATGTATAAATTGCGACTGAGTTTGAAAAATATTTTTCTAACATTCCTCTTATTACTACGAGAAATCTTATGTCTTCTTCTATATCTGCTGAACAGGTTCTCAAACAGAGCGTGGTAGAATGCGACACAATATTTGAATTTTCAGCTGTAAGCCCAAAAGATGTTTTGAACGCTTTTAAATCAATAAATATGAAAAACACTAAAGATCTGTGGGGTCTATCTGTCAAAACCATTTCTTCTATTATTATTTCAATCGCTCCACATTTAGCTACAATTTTCAATTGTTGTGTGTCATCTGGTGTATTTCCTGACTTGATGAAACATAGTAAAATCATTCCATTATTTAAATCTGGTGATAGTTCGGACCCTTCGAATTTTCGACCTGTTTCCATACTGCCCATTCGTACTATTCGTACATACTATGTTTTTAATTCTTTCATCGCAGTGCAGCGTTACTCTGCAATATATTGCCTCCACAACTAAGGGACGCTCAAATCCCTGGTGTTGAAAGTGTCCATTGGCTATCGTAACTGGTTATCTACAGGCAGGCCGTAAGCTTGATTGCTATATTAGTGCTTTAAAAAGAGTATTAGCAGGGGTGTGATTCGTTGGGAATTTGTACAAAAATTATTACCATCGAGTAACGGTGTGACAGGTTGGTTTTTTTTTGAGAACACAATGTATTAATATGCGTTAGTGACTCGATGGTTCCGCATTTTAATACATTTTAAATTTGTAACATCACATTTTTGAAGGCAATTAACTCATCTTTTTAAAAATACTTATAAGTATACTTAAAATCCTATCTATATATAAAATTTGATCCAAACTGTAAGAGCCATTTCCGAGATACGTGAAATATATACATCTAAACACAAGAATTACTCGTGTAAGGTATTAGATACGTTTAAATATGTGGTGCAGGTATCTACTGCAGCTGAACGCAATGGCGATGTGTGCATACTTGCGAAACTGTTTTTTAAATTGCCATTTTGTGAGGAGTACAAATTTTGTAATAGTTATAAGTTTTGATTAGCCGTCATTTGTTGTATGATTACTTGTCGCGTCGTCGCGTGTCGTCGTGAGCGACTTGACAGCGACGTACTAGCAGTAACATCTCGCGACGACCAATCAGAACGTTTATCATCTCGCGACGACCAATCAGAACGTTCGACACACTAGTTGTGGATATTATACTTGATACGAAATATTACAGCAATTGTTAATTACGCATTAATGAATTTATAATTTTTATGGAATATATTTAATATATAAACGTAGGAAGATTGTAGTATATTTACATTTTTTTATACCACTAAGGTGGCAACCAAGCATACAGCCTGCCTGATGGTAAACAGTCATCGTAGCCTATGGACATTTGCAACAGCAGACACCCCTGCTCTCTTATTTTCTAGTTTTTAGAGAGGGTCGACAACTCATGCGTTGCCAACTCTCTGTTATTATCACTCAAATGAACCAGTAGCAAAATGTGTCCCTTCAAAGCTACCATTCCACCGCTAATACGCTAAAACTACATAACTTAAGCACATGATACTGTAGAACACTTACTTTTTGTTTGGTTTGGTTGCATTAGAACGCAAAAGTCCGCGCCACGAGAAGATTGAAATTTTGTAAATAAACGTCAGGTATCTCAAACATTTTTCTCGAAGTTCATAATTAAAAGCCGTGGATTATCCGTGAGTCTATAGTTTATTACTAATCGTAAGAATACCAATAATTCAAACGTAAGAATCAAATGTAAGAATACCAACAAACCATTGACACTCAAGTTCACCTGAACTACAGATATTCCCAGCATATTCAGATATTATGTCATATTAATAATAAAACAGTCAATAGCATTCATTTTTATACAACATCGGGAGGCATACAAGTGGTTACCGTAGCCTAATAACGCTTGTAATATATTAAGCATCACTCGCGCAACGCCTCCTCTACTGCTTACACAGCAACTTCTTAGGAGCTTACTGGTGACCTCACTCACATGCAGGAACACAACAACCCGGAGTTGTTATTTGGCTGCGGTTTTATGTGATGTGTAGCCACTTCGCCAGATGGGCTACTTTGATGCACCCTACCTTTCTTAAATTATCCAGACCAAAACAAACAGGCATGTTCATGCACACAAATGTTTGTCTTGTGTTGGAATGGAACCCACGAGCGTTGGTGTCAAAGTCGAATTATTCACGACTGAGCCACCGAGTTCGTCATAACATTCATAATTTTATTTATCAAAATGAGTAATATTTCTTTATTAAAAAATACTTATCATGACAGAAATAGGTCATTCAAAATGGCAAGCAGACCAAATGTTGACAACCTATGCGCAGAACGCATTTCTGGTACCACAATACTAAACGACAGCTTTTCGTAACGGGGTCGTATACCCTACCCAATTCAATGATTGCTACTTTACTACTTTTCTACGTTCATAATACTAACTTAATACATTGTGTTATTTAAATTGGTTACATTGCTGGTACTTCGTATAAATTAGTACAAGTTGAAGTTTCTTTACAAAATATCGAGCTTTTCGCGGCGCGATCTTTGATACATGCAAGCAATTACACGTGCATACACATGTGCATCTTCTCAAACTGTGAAGTGCTACAGTTGCACAATTGGATGGCACACGGATTACGGACGGGCTGGACAGCCAATTACGTTGGGCAATAGTCTGTCATTGGACGCACGATTCGTCGCAATTATTCATTGTATAATATAAATAATTATTATATTTTTGACGCTAATACTGACCGGCGAGGCTGGGTGATTGATGCCCCGACAAATTGCAATGGGAACTTTGAAACTGCGGTGTGGAAATTGAATTATAAATTAGAGCAACAACCAATCCATTTTACCAGAGGGAGACTTTGTACAAAAGTCGTCTGCGTAGGTACCTCTGTCTCACCAATTTCTACCGCCAAGCAGATATATTTATATAGCTGTGTTCCGTTTTGACAGGTGGGATATGGCAGAGAAATTACTGGGTACTGTGACGAAACATCCTTAGGTCACAAGATTGGCAGCGCGCGAGTAACATCCCCGTGGTGTTGCGAGCGTCAATAGGTTGCGGTGACCGCTTACCGTCTAATGCGGGCCGCATACTTGTTTGCCAATCTAGTTGTACAAAAAACCCCAAGGCTGCGGTTGAGGAGATCACCACGTCGCTGAGACGGTCCTTAAGAGCTAGACGGTCCTATGAGAAAAAAAAGTCCTCCCGTCACATGACAGTCATACGTCGTCTGATCAGCCCGAGCGTATTCATATCATTTGTTTAGTGTGAATCAGAAATGCCACCAACTTGTTTGTTTATATCACTAGAAACCCAAATAAGCATAGTGCAACCTACTTAGCAATGCTACGTTGACACCAACGTTCAAGAAATATTTGTGTGCACGAAAATGTTTATTCTCTTGGTCTAGGTGTTTTCAAGAAGACGTACCAAAGCAGCCCAGCTGGGGAAGTAAGTACCTCTACCTCTCAGGAAGCCGCAGACAAATAATAACTCCCTAGAGGGTTGTTCTATTCCTGCGAGTGAGTGAGGATGCAGTAAACTGCTAAGGAGTGTGTGTGTGTCAGTAACTGTGTTATTAGCTGGGGTGAGAACGCGCGAGTGATACATTCATTGGCTATGGTAACCAATTTACAACAGGTGGGCCATACGCTTGCATGCCTCTCGACGTTGTATAAAAAATAGTATTTACCATAGTCTGAGGACACTTGCAAGATCAGAGGCAACACTCGTAACGTTGAAGACATTGAGTTCAAAGTTGTTAAGAGGTTTTTCACCTGTTCAAACCCCGTAAAAACCCCGAGTGGAAACCTATTTGGACACACACTGTAATTTAGACTTGAGATTCTTAAAATTTATGTAATTTTTTTATGTGTTACCAAATAAACGTTTTACTTTCTTACTTTCTAAAACCCCATTCACACCCCGTACACATATACTCTTGTAGTTTGAGACCAACAAACTATTTTGGTCATTTACAGTTTCTATAGAGATCTTTCTAGAATCTTTACTACTCGTAGTACTCAAGCCATTTCCAAAGGAGTTGCTGTATTATCAGCAATGGTTAGCGACGCGGGGGTTACACTTTCTGTATTGCAAGTGTGCATAGGTTACGTTTACCACTTTACATCAGTTGGGTTTCCCAGTGAAATAAAAAAATGTGATAGAATCTTTGGAACAGAATTTCCACGATTTTGATTGTTCATATTTTTCCACTATGATTTAATCGTTGTATCATCTCCAAACTTGGCTGGTTGGTTGTCAGCCTCTCAACAATAAATAAATGAAAATATATTACTATTACTAATATCAATACATGTTCACGCCAAGTCCTTTGCGGGGTAGGCAGAGAGAACCGAGCGCCACGTGACTCAGTGCTTACACTCCTCACTTCATTAACATTTTATAGCTCTTCTCATGCACGCCGGTTTCTGGTGAAATCTTCCAGTCAAACACGACCAATTAGGTAATGGTAATGGTAGGTAAGTCTTGACCTTCACCGGCTCCTACATCCTTCCACTTTCGTCTGTTGTACATCTGTTTTGGGTGTATTTCCTCCTGCATTCAATCTTCTATCAAAATTCATCATAAAAGTAGTTTCAGCGCTTTTCAAAATTCCATTCTTAGGGGTCTGAAAAAGTGCCAGTTTGTATGGAGTAAAAATGTTTTTTGAAGTCAGTGACATAAAACTTTGTACATATACTCTGTATTAGAATTAGAATACAAAAAAAAAATGGTTTCAGCGTTTTCAAAAATTCCAACCTTAGTTGACGAGTTGCTATTCTATATTAATAACAATGGAGTTCCTGACTAGTTCCTTTTGTAATGCATAAGAGAAATAAGAATGGATATTATGAAATTCATAGAGAGATATTTTTTCAAGTTAGTGACTTGAAACTTTATGTTTTTAAAATAAACTTTAGTTGAAAAAATATTTGTGAGTTTATATGCTATGTATCTACATACATTTAGGGCGAGAAAAGAAAATCTATTAATAAGTTAATGAAAGCCAAACTGATCGTACATACTTATCTTCATTACTACACAAATAAGGATATTTGGTACTATTTAATGCTGACTGAACTTAAAAATAAAAAGTAAAATAAAAATAAGTTACACTGTCGAATTTCCAAAAAAAAACGTGTCCTAAGCCGCGGGGCAAAAAGTAACAAGTAAATATAGTTGTGGAACAAAACAGACATTTTTGTTTGGACACGAATGTTTGTTTTGTGCGGGAATCGAACTCGCAGTCCTTAGAGTTAATGTAGCCACAGCTGCTGCTTCTCCACCGAGCTTGTCATATATAAAAGATCAAAGACTAAAAATCGGTTTGACTCCTCATAAGAATTATTTTTTAAACCGTACTGTCATTTTTAACTAGGTACTTTTAAATTGTTATCTCATGCGTAATACAATCTCTATCCAATTACATTCAGTTGCGTTTACTTTCGTCATTGGACATCATCATTACGGCGAGTTAGTGTTGTAACCTTTCTGTATATAGGTTTAAGATTCACGGATTGTGTAAATGGATAGTTACTACGGAAATGTAACTGAATTAGTTACTTACACCTTATTTAAATTGTTGTAATGCTATCTGTGACAGACGGACGGAATGTTTTACGGCTACTTAAAATAAGGTGGTTACTGGTAACCCAATTGATACGTAGAAACAGAACGCTCCAGAGAGTTGTTATTTGACTGCGATATTTTGCGGAGGTACAGACTACATATTATAGCATTTAGTCTAGAAATTCCTGAGTTCAGCATATTTGAAATATTCTCCGATGTACCTATTCAATATATTACTGTAATTACGTATTATCTAATACAGTGGGCACATTACGACTTCGATGATTTATTTAATTCACGTATTCATTTACTCCCTATTGTTCGCGGTTAGTCTGCGGCTGTAGCAGAATAATCAGCGTTTTGTTCAACACGACAAAACAAGTAGTTTAGTTACAGCCATTTTGTGTTACTGCGGCACACATATGATTTTTCCCCCTCTGTAGTGAACATGTTTCTTTGTATAGCTTACATTTATAAGCATAATTGTAACAAATTGTTACGTGTGTGCTGGAGATACAAATAAAGAATCTATCTATCTATCTAAATAATCTACGCTAACCACTTTATATCCGTATGAGCCGTATGCTAGTGGGACTCTCGCCGTTATGTTAAATAAAATATTCAACAATCGTGTACACAAATAAAGTACACACATCCAATATAAGTGAAATACAATACTGTTCACTTCACCAAATAAATTAATAATTATACATGCTTGAATTAAAACAGACAACCGCGGCACGCAGGTCAAGTTAGGTGCGCAACGAAGGTTAAGGTCAGAGCACTTCCTCGTTCCAGGTGAAGCCGGGCATACCATCACCACACACATATGTATATATAAAAGGAGTGTAATGTCGTCAAGGTCCATGTCGTATATTGTGACTATAATACATGTGAAATGATCCAGACGTGTGAGATACGAGTATCATTATATATGTAGATATCCCAAGTAACATACGTAATGTGACGTCATAATGAAAACATGGCGGAATACATGCTCCATATTGTGCGGACAAAAATCTTCTAAATCGTTATGGGTGTCGAAAATAAGGGGTCTCGAACATTGAATTATTATGTATGTAGTGTACTAGAGCCGACACCGCAAACCAAACGTTTGCGCCATGCTTTGTTGGCGATCGGCAACAACTCATTGCTGCACTACATTGAACGAAACGCGTAAGCGCCATGAAAATTACGGCGATTCTGACCTTTTGGTTGCGAGAAAAATACCCCTTAGGAGCGATTTAGTGCTGTATCTTCGAATCTTTGGGATACACATCTAAATTATTTCAGCGCTGCAGCGGACATTAGTTGAAATTATTAACAAAATGGAGCAAGACTTTTACTTAGGATAGCCCCAATAATAATTTATCGATTAAATCCGTACTTAATTTTTTAAAGGTTATAGTTATTAGTTGAGCTATTTATAGAAACAATAGTATGAGTGGTTTTTAATAAATTGACTTATTACGTATATTTATGCCATATTATCATTTATATGTTCTATTACATATGTATATCTCGAGAATGGCTGCCACATTAATTTCTCGGCTGACTTTGAGAATTATGACGACTCACTAATAATGAATATCTGGTTGACAAATATGTCCGAAATATTATTCAGCACGAGCAACTATATATTTTTAATTTAACACTGGACATCATTATTATCGTACCAATATGTTGTCACAGATATAGTGTAACGTCTATTGGCAATGTTTCTTTGCCAATAGTTACGTTTGACGTGCCGATAGATTAATAAAAGAAAAATGAAATCTATGAAAGATAATATAAATTTGTAAACATATCCAGGCGTCATTTTGTGAATATCAAATTACCTGTATATAAATGAATAAGATAGAACAAGGTTTTATTTAAAAAATGTGCCTATTTATGTACCTACTCGTAATATAAAATTACAGAAAATATAGAATTTTACACTTCTTTTTTTTCCTTATATGTAGAATTTCAGTGTTCCATTTTCAATGTATCCGTATGCACCAGCCTGACGACGAACACTCGTGTCCCTTTTTTTTACAACGTCGGGAGGCATACAAGCACACGGTCCACCTGATGTAAAGCAGTTAACGTAGCCTATTTATGGTTGTAATAGATTAAGTATCACTCGCACGATGCCTCCTCTGCTGCTTATACAGCAACTCCTTAGGAGTTTATTGGTGACCTCACTCACACACAGGAACACAACGACCCTCAAAGGGAGTTGTTGTTGAAGAGCAATGAATGTGATAGAAGCGAGTGAGGTCTGCAAGGATCGAGTCACGTGGCGCTCGGTTTTCTCTGCCTATCCCGCAAGGGATTTGGCGTGAAGTTATAGATAGATCTATATAAAAGCTAAGTGCTGCTTGTCGGCAAGCACATCATTTGAGAATGGCTAAATTGTTTTTTAATGGTCGTTATAGTCTCCGTCAGTTTTTTAATAAATGAAAAACTAGTGTTGCCAAGAAAATTGGAATATTCGGGTAACCTGTTCGTATACCGGAATGGTCGCGTACTCTATGGTACCAGATAAGTTTACTCTGCAGAACATTAACTTGTGGAATTTACTCCGTGCCGAGGTTTTTCCGAGGGTCCGCATGAGGTTCTTTGAAATGGGCGTGAAGAGGTATTTTACAGGATTGGTAACTAACTACTATAATCACTCACCATCAGGCAGGCAGCATACGGCCTTTTTTACAAGCATACGGCCCACCTGATGTAAAACGGTTACCGCTTGCATTACATAAAGTATCACTTGCGTGACGCCAACTCTGCTGCTAACACAGCAACTCCTTAGGAGCTTGCTGCCGACGTCACTCACACGGAGTAGCATAACAACCTTCTAGGGAGTTATTTGACTGCGGTTTTCTGTGAGGTGGAGATATTGCTCCAGACGGGCTGCTTTAATGTGTCCTACCTCTCTTAAACATGAACGCTTATTTGCTAAACATTTTGGACGAGCTCGGTGGCTCAGTCGTGAATGACGCGACTTTGACACCAAAGCTCGTGGGTTCGATTCCCACATAAGGCAAACATTTGCGTGCATGAACATGTCTGTTTGTCTTGGTCTGGATGTTTTAAGAGAGGTAGGGCGCATCAAAGCAGCTCGTCTGGGGAAGTACCTCCACCTCACAGAAAACCGCACCCAAAGAACAACTCATTAGAGGGTTGTAGTGTTCCTGCGTGTGAGTGAGGGCATCGCGCGAGTGATACTTAATATATCGCAAGCGTTACCAGGCTACGGTATGCCTCCCGACGTAGTATAAAAAAAAATCTACGCAATAACCAGAACGCGATCACCTTTGGCCTATTATATCATTTAACATATATTAATATAATATATATATAAAGTATATATTTACAACTTCCTAGTGCCTCCGCGCGGCGCGAACATGTAAATCAAAGGTAGGCATGAAGAGTGACTATTACTTATTTGGTGTTGTGTTCAACCAGTTTGGTTATGATCTACATTTTCATGGTAATTTATTCGAGATGAGATTAACATGTGACCTTCAACATTACAGGCTCAGTTAGGGTTCCGTAGTAAACAAGGGACCCTTAGTTTCTCTCCATGTATGTATATTCTTCATTTTGCTCTTAGATAAACTATTTCGTTTATTATTTTTTTTTATTTTTTTTTGATTTTTGATTTGTAATTATCACTTGCTCCGCGGTGAAGGAAAACATCGTGAGTGTGACCTAACTCAAGAAAGGTCTGGTTTTCCCTCAGGGTTGTGTTCTGACGGCAGTCGTTCCAATTAAAATACAGTATGTTCATCAAATCTTAAACTTAGGTAGCGTACTCCGTCAATATCAAAGGATTAGGAAACGTGATAACGCTTAGAAGAAGAACTTATTTTTTGATACTTCTAAGGTGCCAAAGCATACGGCCTGCCGAACAAGCAGATACAGTAACCTAAGGACAGTTACGACATTAGGAGTGAACAGTAGTTCTTCTTCACGTTATCCCGTTTTCTTATTCATTAGAATTGGCGGGGTCCGTTATCTAAGCCTAAAGATTTGGCGATGACACTGACTTTTACATGGAGCGACTGGAAAATCAGATCTTTCTTAGGCAAGATAACACGTCTTTCGAAATATATTTTCTTGGACGTGCGGGTGTCCTCGCGATGTTTTCCATCACCGCCGAGCGAGTGATAGATATGTACTTACATAAATCCGAAAACACGAATTCAGTGGTGCAGCATGAGATGGCATCCATTAACTGGCTGTTGTCGCCGCTGCTTAGCTTGCCAGTAGTATCGAAATATATCATGTATATGTAGAATATAATACACTTTATTGCACCAAGATTAACATTTGAGTAACATATTACTGCAAAAGTCCAAGGGTCTCATCACTAAAGCGTCTCTACCAGCCGACCATATCCAAGGAAGAGAAACAATCATTAGTGGCGCATTTATGACATATATGTAATGAAGTAACATACAAAAAAACAAATATTAATTCAAATTAATTCTGAATTATACCTATTGAACGTTATGAACACCGATTTGAATTTGCTACAAGATTCCTCTGGGTCAATTCACATAATTGGATAATCTAAATTGAATGTTAGCTTCGAATGGTAGCTGTAAATTTTATATTACAATCAAATGTTGTGACAAATGATTCGAGTTTATTTACTATTATTACTTACTATTATTATTACTTTATTACGACGAGCTCGGTGTCGCAGTGGTGAAACGCGTTGTTACGCTACTTTGACACCAACGCTCGTGGGTTCGATTCCCACACAATACAAACATTTGTGTGCATGAACATGTCTGTTTGTATTGGTCTGGGTATTTTCTATGTATAATAAGTATGTATTTACAAAAAAAAAAAAATGTATTTACGTATGTTTATCAGTTGTCTAGTACCAATAATACAAGCTTCGCTTATTTTGGGGCTAGATGGCGCTGTGTAATTTGTCCGACAATATTTATATTTATTTATATTTATTGTAAAATACGAGAGCTCGATGGCGTCGTTGCGCGTCTCATTCTAACCGAACACGCAGGTTAAGCAACGTCGACCGCAGCCTGTCTATGGATGGGTTTGCCTATCTCGAATTTCTCCGTGCTCAGAGGGCACGTTAAGCCGTCGGTCCCGGCTGTTTTCGATAGATGACAGTCGTCAAGCTAGGCAGTGGCCCTCGGGCGGCTTGAAAACACTGGCCTCCGCTAATCCGCAATTGAGTAGTGTGGTGGAGTATACTCTAAATCCCTTCGGTTGAAGGGCGACCCGTGTCCCTGCTGTGGGGTCGCGGTAGGAGGTTGGAGGCCGGCCGCCTCCGTCAGTGGGATGAGTAAGGATCGATGCGGATGGATGTTAACAATCCGTTACGATTGCTGTAACAATAATAATGTATGAACAAAAAGTTGGTCTCAAAGAGAGCGTTTCTATTATGACAAGAAGAGGTATGTTCATTTAAAATAAATAAATATTGTCGGACAATTTATAGAGCGCCAATAGGCCCCCAAGTAAGCGAAGGTTGTGTTATGTACTAGACAACATACTTATGATACATAGAAAATACCCAGACATGTCTGTTTGTCTTGGTCTGGATGTTTTAATAGAGGTAGGGCGCATCAAAGCAGCCGATCTGGGGAAGTGCCTCCACCTCACAGAAAACCGCATTCAAATTACAACTCCTTAGAGGGTTGTTGTGTTCCTGCGTGTGAGTGGGGTCACCAGTACCTAAGCTCCCGAGGAGTTGCAGTGTAAGCAGCAGAGGAGGCATCGCGCGAGTGATACTTAATATATCGCAAGCGTTAATAGGCTACGGTACCCGCTTTACATCAGGTGGGCTGTATGCTTGTATACCTCCCGACGTAGTATAAAAAAAGAACGATAACTTATTGCTTTTCATTCGAATATTGTGTTTCGGAGCAATATAAATACGCCTACTGGACTTATTTTGATGACATTTACAGGAAATCTTCAAATTAGCTCAGCGGGTGATTCTTTCAAGTTTGGTAGCGATTGAATCACTCATAAGAAGCTGAGGCGGCCTGCTAGTGTATAGGTACACTGGCTCGCTGTCGTCTATAGAGTCAAACACAATCAAACGGAGCCTTGGAGCAGCTCAACTAGGGAAGTAGCTCTACCTCACAGAAGACAACAGCCAAATAGCATCTGCCTGGAGAATTGCTATATATGCAGCTAGGGCTAGTAACGCACGATACATCTTAAATTATATATTAATTATATATAAGCATTTATAGGCTACGGTAATGATTTCGCATCAGGTGGGCTGCACGCTCGCTCCATAGGTCTTATAAAGAAATAAACATGTACACCAGAAGATGTTTACATAAATTTTCTTGACTCGTTGTTGTATTACGAGAACTTTCTCTGAGGCCGCGTGCTCACTGTTACATAACGAGCTCGCCGCCGCGAAGGTCAAGGTTGCCGCTGGCTCACTGGGGCACGGGGCCGACTCGCCGGTCGCAGTCACAGCGGACCGTCAACTCTGGGACTATAGCACAAAGTACGTTTTCATCTGACATAACATGATGGTAGAGTTTCTCGAGAGTGTCGTCCGTTGCACCCGCTGTATCCTAACCTGCTTGACTGATTTTGAAGTGTGACATGCCGCTAGGTTCGACTGTATCTGTATATTCCCGTAGTGTCACGGCGATATGTATATTCTTCTTCTTAGCCCTATCCCGTTTCCTAATTCATTGGGATTGGCGACGTCTGCAAACACTAAGAGTTTGGCGAACATACTGATTTGTACATAGAGCTACTGCTGTCAGGCTAGCACAACGAAGAGGGAAGGCCAGACCTTTCTAAGGTTAGGGTCACACATCTTTCGAAAATATTTTTTAAGATATGCGGGTTTTCTTCGCCGCCTAGCAGATGATAATTACATACCAGGATCTGAACCAGTGACCGTCGCATTAATAGATTGGTTGGTGGTAGTCACTACTCTGAATGGAAGTTTGTTAGTCTTTAATGGAAAACCCGCTGAACAAATTTAGGTGAAGTTTATCGAAGTGTGTTCCGGATTAATGTTCTTCTTCTTCGCGTGGTCCACTACCTAAGCCTAAGGATTTGGCGAAGACGCTGAACTGGAAAACCACATCTTTCTTAGGTTAGGTCACACGTCTTTCCAGATATAATTTCTTGGACGCGTGGGTTTCCTCACGATGTTTTCCTTCAACGCCGAGCAAGTGATAAATACGAGTAGGTACATAAGTCCGAAAACACGAATTTAGTGGAACATGCCAGGAGTCGAACCGGGGAGCTGTTGGTCAGCAGGCCGGTTCCTTAACCACTGGGCTGTCCCAGCTCATCATGTGTACTGGATGTAGTCTTTTAATTTGGAAATTTCGGTTCCCTCTATAAAACTTTAACAGTTAGAGAAGAAGGAACTGAGGGGAGAGGAGGGCTCAGCGGCGCAGTGGCGAAACGCGCTCGAAACGGGTTCGATTCCCACATTTGTGTGCATGAATGTGTGAATGTGTGTTTGTCTTGGTCTGAATATATTTATGGGCACATCAAAGCAACCCATCTGAGGAATTACCCCCACCTCACAGAAAAACGCAGCCAAATGACAACTCCCTAAATAATTGTTATGTTCCTGCGTGTGAACGTGGTCACCAATAAGCTCCTATAGAGTTGCTGTGTTAGCAGCAGAGGTGGCATCGCGCGACTGATACTTAATGTATTGCACGCGATTATAGGCTACGGTAACCGCTTTACATCAGGTAGGCCGTATGCTTGTATGCCTCCCGACGTTGTATAAAAAAAGGTAATTAGACAACTTTAAAAGTATCTTCACTAAAAGATACAAGTAGAGAAAATCCATTTAACTTATAACCTTAAGTGGACTAAAGGAACGAGAGACAACAAGTAGCTCCTCTGACCTAGTCTTGATCAAGACGTGTTGAAATAATGGCGCAAACCGCTGAGAATTTCTTTATCAGCGAGACCAAGGCGTACGATCTCGCGGCCCGAGCCTTTGATCAGTACGAAGAGTAGTAAGTAATTATACAATGTAACGTTTGCTAGCTCGCGGGTCTCTTCCTCCTCAGCTTCCAGAGCACCGTGAAAGGTCAAGGTGCATCAGATACGAGTGAGTTATTGAATCGTAACTATCAGCACGAGTGAAATATAACACGATAGTCACGCTGTTAAAACATCTTTAGATAAGTAAAAAACGCTTCAAAAAATTGTTTATCCATTTTTTTTCCACAGTATGTAAAGTCTCATTTACTAAGTATAATGTGCGTTGAGATTGATTTTATTTTTAAATTTTATTATCTTAGGCTTACTTGTGTTCCTGACTTCATCTTTTTTATACTCTTAGATTATGAACGCTTGTAATACAAATAGCAACCCGCTGTTAACACACCAACTACTCTGGTAACCTCACTCAATTGCGGGAACAGGACTACTCTCCAGAAAGTAGTTATTGCGCTGCGGTCTTCTTCAGTGATGATGTTTAATAACGATCCCTTATAGAAAATAGCCGCGACCGACGTGCCCTCTGACGAAGGAACTTGAGATGACCGAACCCACCCGTAGACAGATTATGATCGAAGCTGCTTAACTCACGTGTATAATTAGCCTGTGTCACGCAATGGCGCTCGTCGTTCTCATGAAATTGTCTATGCTTGTTTCCTTTTTCATTCTGTGACATCAGATGACCACCTAACTAATATGTTGACTGTGGGAATACTGCTGTAGTGTTTATTCATCCATTAAAGCCTCCTAAAAGGTCCCTAAAACCTAAAAGGTCTTCGTCTTTGATATTTTATATAAACTTTTGTACAGGAATGTAAGAAGGCGGGCTTATCTAATGCTATAACGTTGGCTAACAAAATACATGGGTGCGAGGTGATTCGGGGACACGTGAGGATCGGTATTAGCCAAATTATAATAATACTTGAACAGTTAAAAGTTAGTAAACTCTATTGTCGTTGGATTCCTCATGAGCAGAAACGGGCTCGTATTGGTTGGGCAAAGGGCATTGCTAAAGTACGGTCATGAACATTCCAATGCAGTTCACGAGTAATCTAAGGAAACGAAAAGAGACAAAACTGCAGGATTTTCGTAAACGAGAACAGACCGACAAATTTGAGGCAGACGACAGACGCGTGTCAAAAAATTATTGCGTTTTTGTCTCCCGCACGAATCCTGTATGTACTTATATAATGCCACTTGAAGATCCAGAAGGGTTGCAGACTCTACCATTTGCGTATCCAATGTGCTTAAAGAGAAGATGACCAAGAAACTGCATCCTCCTGCACCATGTTAATGCAACTTCACACACGGTGAGCAAAATAAAGTCATTTTTAAACTCTGAAAAAGTCGAGTTTGTGGCTCAGTACATTATCCGGACCTCGCATTCTGCATTTATTATTTTATTTTATTAATTTCCCTGGAAATCAATATTTGACTTTAGCGAATTAAAAAAGGCTAGATCATTTGTGCTTTGAAAACTATTTCCACGAAATAAAAAAATTAAATGTAACGGCCATTTTGAAAAAAATATATATTATTGCTCTCAACTTAATTTATACATTAGTAACGCAAAACTTTTAATTCACGTTGTAATAATAAAAGAACCCATTTAGGACTTAAAAACGACTACGATACATAAATATTTTCCTAGGATTTGATCACCTTAAGGCTAATGAAGATAGTTCCATCATTTTAGATAGTAGTTCACCTCAGAATCACTGTGGACGTCGCCGCCCCTCACGCGGCACTCCATTCGGAGCAGGCGGCGCTGCGAGCACGCTGGTTGCTGTACAGGTCAGGGCTGGCGGTTGCCGAGCAACAGTAGCGTGCGAATCCCATTGTCTCCCACATTATATTTACGACATCTTGTGTCTCGTACATTAATATGATTTAAGAGTGTTGGGTTTACACAATGTTGACATTCAAGATACCTTAAAAAAGACACGCCAACGGTTTTATACTATAATTAACGAGTCGAGTTTGTGCATTCCAATTATGTTTGTAATGTACTACGCCTGAATCACATAACAATGTATGTTAATTTTGAATGGTTTGGAAATTGTGCTTCGTAAAGGAATGGTATCAACGTTACAAAGAATGAAATACTTAGCAAAAATTATGACCATGTTAACCTTTTTTGATAACATATTTATGTACATTGTTACAAAATTACAAATTGAGAAAGTGATTTTTTTATACAACTGCGGCCTGCATTAGATTGTAAGCGGTCACCGCAGCCTATTGACGCTCGCAACCTATATACACCACGGGGATGTTACTCGCGCGCTGCTAATCTTGTGACCTAATGCTGTTTCGTCACAGTGCCCAGTAATTTCTCTGCCATATCTCACTCTTCAAACTGGAACACAGCTATATAAATATAACTGGTTGGCGGTAGAGATAGGTGAGACAGAGGTGCCCACACAGACGACTTTTGTACAAAGTCTCCCTCTGGTCATCGTGAGTCCAAGAGGATAGTAGAGCCAAAGGCCTATGTATTCATTAAGGATACAAGAACGATTGAGTATTGAGGAAGAAAAGACACTCGAGAAAATGTGTTTTTGAATTTAAAGAGACACCAAGGGAAGGACAGTAGAGCTGTTTTCGCGTTGAACTGTAGGTAAGATTAATAAAAAAAAAAGAATTTGCGTAGCAGATTTTACGAATTACCTAAATTAAGGATGGGTTCCGTTAGCACAGTGGTGAGTAATCTCGTCTTCAAAGTCAAAGTCAAAGTCAAAATCTTTTTATTCCGTAAAAATGGCTACATTTGTTTGGAATCGTCACAATTTTTTTCCCTACCGTGCAGTTCATGACTAGGTGAGCACTGATAAAAATACTGCCAAAAAACTCAGGCATCCCTCTTTTGGTATCCAAACAAATTTACATAATTTATTAATTACGTTATAATTGGATCGACTCACTCCCAGGCATTTTTATCATTAATATAGTCAGATACTTTATAATATGCCCTGCTACACAATTTGGCTTTAATAGTAGTTTTAAATTTGTTTATTGACAATTCTCTTATATTGCTGGGAAGTTTGTTATAGAACCGTATACATTGCCCCATAAAAGAATTACTTATTTTGTGGAGACGGCTTGCATGTAACACAAGATTATGCTTATATCTAGTATTTATATTATGAGTATCACTCTTTTTACAAAATGAGTCTATGTTTTTATGGACATACTTCAAATATCTTTGGTCAAATTACACATTCGTCTAACAACTTCCAGCCTCATATTAAGAGAAGCTTATGCTATACGCAGTATACATCTGATGAATATAATAATATATATTTTTTATTCACTTCTCACAAGGTTACTTTACATATGTAAGTATATTTACTCCGAGAAGTATCTCATAATTTACGCACATACAACCACACTTTTTTTTATACAACGTCGTAAGGCATACAAACGGCCTACTTGATGCAAAACGGTAACCGTAGCCTACGAACGCTTGTAAAAACTTAAGTATCAGTCGCGCCACGATGCCTTCTAAGCTGCTAACACAACAACTCCCTAGGAGCTTACTGGCGACCTCACTCACACGCAGGAACACAACACAACTCTACGGAGTTGTTGGTAGCGGTCTTCTGCGAGGTGGAGGTACTTCGCCTCACCTCAAGTTGTTTGACTGATATTCCGTTCTTATGGCGCTCGATAAGAGCAAAAATGATGCTGCAAGTGTATAACATGACTTTTGATTTTTGTAAACACACACTAATGATACATAGACAACCTCCAGACCAAGATAAAGAAACTTGTCTATGCGCGCAAAATGTTTGTGGTGTGTACGAATGGTACGTAATGGAACAAACCGCTTAAACTAGCGATTGCTTAAAATACGAACACCGACAAACCACTTGATTACGCATGAAAGCAACCCGCGTACTCACAAACACGTTGTGTTTTAGCACCCAAATATCTCAGGGATTACCTTCCAACCGACGGGAGAATATTTTGACTAATAAGCCGGTGAGTGCCGCAATGTCGATCCGCGAAAGTGAATGAGAACTATTCTGTCTCACCTCTCAACCGGTAGCGGTGAATTGAGTTACTACGCAATATCGGTCTCATTGGTTCTCCATAGGTTATTTATTTCATGATCATGCGGTAGATCAGGGTTCCATACCGGTAGTAGATATCCCTATTAAATTCGTAATTTTTGCTTTTTTAAAACTTTTTTTGTAACCTCGCAACTGACATGAAATCGTGTTTATCTTTAATCGCATAATTATGTTATATAAAAAGTAGCACTCTTCTTACCGCTGGAAATAGGCCGCCAAAAAAACAGTATAAAAAGTACACGATCTGTCGGTTGGTAAGAAAATGCAGTTTGGTTTTTTTATGGTCACACTGCGAAATAGTTTTTCAGTGGGATGTTAAAAAAATTAAGCTGTTAATATTTTATATATTTATTATAATATATTTTAATAATTCGATATCGTCGTTGCGTGTGTCATTCTAACCAAACACGCAGGTTAAGCAACGTCGACCGCAGCCAGTCTATGGATGGGTTTATCTATCTCGAGTTTCTCGTTAAGCTCGATCATCCCGTTGCGCAATTTTTAACTGGACATGGAAACTTTAGAGCTAAGCTCTTTTCGTTTAGACTTGTGTCATCGCCTTTATGCGAGTGTTCTACGACAAATAATGAATTCGAGCAAACAGCACATCATGTTTTTGGGAGTGCGATCTCTGGCGTCGGCAGCGAGACGATATGTTAAATTCCGTGCGTGATTTGGTGGCAACAAGGGAGAATTACCGGGCGTTTAGGCGGTTCTGCAATCTATATTATTAGAATCGTTGTGTTAGGTAACAACTCACAGTTCAGGGGGTCTACTCTCTTTCGCCAAAACGAAATTTCGCAAACGAACGAAAATTAAACGAAGTTTCGTTTGCAACTCTACTCTATTTCATTTTCGTTTACACACACGAAGTTCGGATCTATAGACAATTTTACTGAACGAATGATATAGATAGGTCTTTTTTCGTGTCCCCTGCCGTTCATTCTTTACTTAAAATTTGTTAAAATATTTCGCATTATTTTAAAATTTTACATGTTACATGCAGTTTATTAATTATTTTTTATAGTATTGCCGTAGATACTTTAATTAAACATTACATATATGTATAAATTCTATTTTTGACGTATTTTACCAGAGGTTCTATAAAACACCTATTGTTATCCGACTAATTGAAGAAGTACTTTTTCATGTACTGGGTCGGATTATAATTCAAGACAACCTAAAATCTCCGTATATTTACTTGCGGAATTGACAGCTAAAGTTTTTGTTTGCATTCTTTGAATAGTTTGAATTTCTTTGATTAGTTTAAACACATATGTTTTTCAAGTGTTGTGTTATCAAGTGTTTTTTTTATTGCATACGACATAAAGATTCCATAAGAAAGTTTCGAGTCGTAGTCTCCATTCTGGGTCTCCACAAGTTGCTTGTTTTCGATTCAAAAACTTTGTAAGTATAATTGTGCATTGTATTCATGTTTTTATTAAACACAAGCCTTATTTAAGTACTAAAAACTCTAATTTTTTATCACTTACTTATATTTTCTGCTTCTTTTCAGTTTAAAATGGCTCCACATACGGGTTCAGCAACTTCAGACCAAATTAATACACTCCTCGATTTCTTGGATGGTCATAGAGACTTAGCTCGCGGGAGATTGAGGAGTCGAAGGGAAAGTCCAAGCTAAGAGGCTGTGGGAAGAAATATGCAACACACTCAATTCTATGGGTGGTTGCACTAAGAATGTTCAGCAGTGGCAAAAAGTAAGTTTTACCTTTTTAGTACCTTCACTTTACAGAATACTGCTGCCATGTATTTATTGTATGGTCCAAAACTCAGAGAATATGTACATAATAGCAAGGTTGACAATCACAAGCAATGCTTTTTGTATTACAAGCATCTACACTTATGGTATTTAATTAGATCTGGCGGGCCATGTGCATGTTTGCCATCCGAGGTAGTGTAAAAAATAGGTATTTAAGAACAATTCAGAATTTTAATATTAATCAGACTAATAGGTAAAAAATCTGCTTTATTTTCAGAGTCTTGAACCACTCCCATCGACCAGCCCATCTCTTTTGGATGATCCGACCTCCGAGCCAACAAATTTTCCACAGCCTAATAGAATGGACTTTCTCAACCGAGTTGTGGAGTTTGCTGAACCCAGCCAAGAGGGCAGTCAGCCCATACAGCTCTCTGAATCTGCGAGTCAACCGATGTTACAAGAACCCTCAAATTCTAGACGTTGTAAGTGTTAATTACTGTTTTAACTAACTAACATTGTTGTATTATTTGTTAGTAGCTTAATTTGGCAGTGTAATTAGATAAAAATAATATACCTACTTGGTTTGAAAAATGTTTAGTAAATTTAGATGGAAAATATAACTATTTAGATCTGTGCTTGCCAAAGTGCTCTCTATGGACCCCATGGGGTACCCCATTGTAACAAGTAAGGGTCCATCAGATACATTCATTTTTTAGTTAGGCAGGGGATTTAAGAGAGCAGAAAATATGTATGGAAACCTCTGATTCAGAGCAATTTATTGAACCCATAAGTGTCTTAGGCATTTATTGTCAGTGTATTTAAATTGGAATGTTCTTTTACAGCCTCACAAGCTACACGTCGTAGGAATCAATCTGCTGCTGGCTCTGTCAGAAGCCAGATTGTTTCAACTTGAAGAGGAGCACTTAGAAAGAGAGGCAACGAGGAACATTGAACTCGCAGGCATCAGGGCTGCCCTGCAGGAGCTGTGTGGGCTTATTAGAGAATATTTAAATAGATAAATTGATATGTTTGTGTATTAGTTAGTAAGTTAAATAAAATTTTATATATATACATGTAGGTATTAAAACAAAAATCAATTAATCTTATTGAATTTTATTTCACATATTTATTACACCCTATTAGTATCTATTTGAACTAGCCTAGCTCTTGCTCTTCGGCCTGCCTGTAAGGCTTGAGAGGCCGACGTGGCAGAGACACAGGCAGGATCCTAAACCTGCCTGTTTCTCTCATCCTCGAGTTGCTCTTCTGTCAACTCGGGAACATCAATACCAGCAGCCCTTATACATAAATTATGTAGAACACAGCAGGCTATAATAATTTTACCCGCTGTTTCAGGGCAGTAGTGAAGTTCCCGAGCTGCCAAAAGACATCTCCAGCGACCTTTCAATATACCAAATGTGCGTTCTATAGTGGAACGTGCACGTTTTTGGAGAGAATTATATCTTCCTTCAGGGGAGTCCTCAGCAGCATTATCTATAGGGGTCATCATATGCTCCCGTAGAGCATAACCTGAATCACCTAAAAATTAAAAACATATTAATGTGAATTTCATTACTTATTTCAAATTTTTTTTCAAGCTTGCTCATATTATTATACTACAACAAAATCAGTAATTTAAACATACCCAACAGACATACTGTTTCATTACTGAGTCCCTCCATATGACTTCTGATATCACATTCTCTCCAAATAAATGCATCATGTGTCGCTCCACCATATGAAGCATCCACATTGGTAATATAGCAGTCGCTGTCACAAATCTGAAAATAATGCAATTCAATGTGTCATAGGTACACAAAAAGCAATTAAGTCAATCATACAACACTCCCGTCCCAGGTCCCAATTGTGTTAGATATTTGATAATCCGTGGTGCACGGCAGTTGAGCTTCACTTGAACAGCCATCACTTTGAGGTTTTTAAATGCCTTATTTGTCATATTGTTGTCTCTCACTTTGTCAAGAAGAGAAGTCAATCAAACAAGAAGAAAAGTTCAAAACTTCCTATTCCTAAAAATTTCTTCTGATTAAATTCGTTGTGAGTTCCAAGGCAGCTGTAGTTGAACCCCGGGACGGCAGTGAACTTCACTGTTCATTGCCTTTTTGTGGTCGCCGCTGTTAATTCTGGCTACACAGGAGACACAGTATGGTGGTATGAGTGGCGGGCCTGTCCCGTTAAAAAAAAAAGTCGTTAAGCTAAGTCAGTGGCCCTCGGGCGGCTTGAAAACACTGACCTCTGCCAATCCGCATTTGAGCAGCGTGGTGGAGTATGCTCTAAACCCCTTCGGTTGAAGGGAGACCCGTATCCCTGCAGTGGGATGAGTGAGGGTTGATGTGGTGGATGTGGTTAATATTTGGTAAAAAAATGACGGAAGGTTCGAGATAATTTAAAACTATTGTTGACATATTCATTTATTTTATATTTACAACACCATATTCTATATTCATTCGCTTTTTAAGGTTCCAGATACCAACCGAACACTAATATTGATGCTTCGCTCTCTGTCCGTCTGACACACGCACAAAGCAATAAACCAGTCGACTGCTCATAAAGACACCTCTCACTCATCACGACGTAGTGTTTTAACGCTTAAATATTTTAGAGATTCGACCCTACGGTTCAATGGGATGATATTTTAATTAGTAATTGGATAAGTGGCGAAGTGACGTGTCGATCAATAAACTACTCGTAGCCATTAAGAGTTTTATTACTTTATCCCAACCAATAGCGGTGAGATGCACTTACAAAGCAAAATCGTTCCATCGGTTCTCCACTGGTTATTTCGTCAACGGTAACAGGACTGTGAACTTGTGACTTTGAACTGTAATAGGTGCGTACTTGAATTCACAAAACGTGTGTATCGCTATAGCCGCCGTAACAACAAACAATAATAACATCCACTTTAAATATAGTTAAACTGGCTTCCCGAACAAGAAACATGTTTTTTGTTTGTCGATGTGTAAAGTATCAATTTAGCCATTTTTTTCGCTAAGCTCTTTTAATGCAACAGGTGATTACAATTATTGTCCTCCAATAACAATCCCGGAAGATAATGGATGCCATTTCGAGTGTAAACGATGCCGGCAGTATTTTGAGAGAACTCGATTTCAGTAAGTATACAATACAATACAAATATTCTTTATTGCACCAAATTAAAATTGTAAACATAAGATACTTAGAAACTATAGTACAATTACGCGGTCTTATCGCTAAGCAATCTCTTCCAGACAACCTTAAGATGAGAGAAAACTATTATCTTGTAATAATACAGGTAGGTGGTGCAGAGCAAACCATACGAATTAAAACAAAATTATTATATACATGAAAAAGTATTAAAAGTTATTGTAGTTACAGTAATGTCAGAGACTCAGTGATGATCAAGAAAGAGAAAAAGAATGATCAAATAGAGTTATAGGAAAGGTAGTGTTCTTTGACAAGAGATTTAAAAGAGGAAAGTGTTTGAGCACAACGAATATTAAGTGGTAGAGCATTCCAAAGACGTACTGCTTGAACTGAAAACGATTTAGAATAGAATTGAGAGGAGTGAAATGGAGTTTTAAGTCGAAGAAGAAGGTTTTGACGTAATTCACGACCCTGTACATCGCCATAAAATATAAATTGATCTTTCAGGTAATTAGGAGAAGCGGGATTGAAGAAAATAGAATAGAGAAGAGATAGCAAATGCAAGTTGCGGCGAAGTGAGATAGGAAGCCACTTGAGCTGAGTACGAAATTCGGAGACATGGTCATATTTGCGGAGTCCAAATATGAATCGAATACAAAGGTTTTGAAGATAGTTTTCTCTCATCTCAAGTTTATTTAATTGCTGTACAGTGAGGTCAAGGTAGCAGGAATCGGCATAATCAAGAATGGGAAGGAGAATGGATTGTGCAAGCGCAATTTTGGTGTCCATCGGTAAGAAGTTACGCAGTCTTCTAAGAGAGCAATTGGCAGCAAACAATCTTCTGCTAATATCTGTAATGTAATATAACATTCTAATAATAATGAGAGCTCGATGGCGTCGTTGCGCGTGTTGAACACGCAGGTTAAGCAACATCGGCCGCATCCTGTCTATGGGATGGGTTTACCTACCTCGAGTTTCTCCGTGCTCGGAGGGCACGTTCAGCCGTCGGTCCCGGCTGTTGTCGATAGATGACAGTCGTTAAACTAAGTCAGTGGCCCTCGGTCGGCTTGAAAACACTGGCCTCCGCCAATCCGCATTTGAGCATCGTGGTGGAGTATGCTCTAAACCCGTTCGGTTGAAGGGAGACCCGTATCCCTGCAGTGGGATGAGTAAGGGTTGATGTGCTGAATAACATTCTAATGGTTGTCTCCCGATACTTGGAACCTGGCCGCCTCCCTCACCGCTCCTGTTTCCTTCATCCACCATATAAAATATATTCAGGAACACCGTTCCTATATGAAATCTATATGTTTGTCTGTGTGTGTCTGTCGCTTTTTTTTCGAATATTCGAATTTCAGATTCGAATTCAGCATAAAAAAGTAGAATAGGAATGTCTTACAAACCAATATCATATTTCTTAAGGAACATGGTCAAAATGGCCGACAAAGCTTTAAAAAAAAAAATCAGTTGTTATATAATTGACGAGCCAGGTGTTCCTCTGGCAATGCTAACTTGCGCATTCTCAACTGGTTTAATAATGAATAATGGTTATTTGCGTTTAAGTCTCTAGCATAGCGCCAACATTTGGTTCGCGGTGTCGGTTTTAGTACATAATAATTCAATGTTGAAAATAGAGTTGATCTGAAAGAGAGGGTCGGTGTTAAGATGAGAAGAGGTATGCTCCGTTCGGACACGTGGAAAGAATGCGAGAGGAAAGAACAACGAAACAGATGTAGGAGCCGAGGAAGACTACCGTGACCGAATTGATCGTGTTCAGAAAGTGATGTCAGGAGCCTTAGAAACCGGTGAGTGTGCACGAGAAGAGCAATGGATGTTGAAGACGCGTGCGAAGTGTCTACTGTGTACTGTGTGAGATGTGGCGTGTAGTTAGAGGAAATATTTTTTTATTAGAAATTAATTTTATCAACGTATACAGTAGTACAATTTGAACGAGTATTTATAGCGCTGCTTTACATGAAAAAACAAGGCAATTTTTCACGCTCGCTTTCATCTGTATATGAATCTGAGAGTGATGGTCATGCGAGCTCAGTGTTTTTACCCCATCCCAAAAATGGCCAACGTTTTCGCTACAAAAAAATTCTCACGATCTACTATATATTTAAAAATCGATTCCATTAAACGTAACCTCGTTTAGACATAAAAATATATCAACACACTGACAGGCCAATGTGAGATGAAATGTCAGGATCTCGATATATACGAAATAAAAATGTAAAGGTTCCAGAGCTCGCGATATCACCTTCTGATTAAGCCAAGTGGCGCAGTGGTGAAAGAGTGGTGGTCTGTTACGTTACTTTGACACCGACGCTTGTGAGTTCGATTCCCCACACAGGACAAATATTTGTGTGCATGAACATTACTGTTTGTCTTGGTCTGGGTGTTCATAAGAGAAGTAGGCCGCAATGAGCTCGTCTGGGGAAGTACATCCACCTAAAAGAAAACCGCAGCCAATTGTTGTGTTCCTGCGTGTGAGTGAGGTCACCAGTAAGCTCCTAAAGAGTTGCTGTGTTAGCAGCAGAGGTGACATCGCGCGAATGATACAATATATATTCAAGCATTTATAGTCTACAGTAACCGTTTTACATCAGGTGGGCCACACGCTTGTATGGCTCCCGAAGTTGTATAAAAAATCGGCCAAGTGCGAGTCGGACTCGCACACGAAGGGTTCCGTACCATTACCATCTATAAAAGCGCCAAAAAAATACACTTTTGTTGTATGGGAGCCCCCCTTAAATATTTGTTTTATTTTAATTTAATTATTTATTCTTAAAGTGAATATATAACTAAATATTCTGTGAATATTTCAAGCGTCTACCTGTTGCCGTTATCAATATCGAGCAAAAATGAGCAAAAAAATCGGCCAAGTGCGAGTCGGACTCGCGCACTAAGGGTTCCGTACCATTATCAATAAAAACGTCAATAAAATCACGTTTGTTGTATGGGAGCCCCTATAAATATTTAATTTATTCTATTTTTTAGTATTTGTTGTTATAGCGGCAACAGAAATACATCATCTGTGAAAATTTGAACTCTCTAACTATCACGGTTCATGAGATACAGCCTGGTGACAGACGGACGGACGGACGGACGGACGGACGGACGGACGGACGGACGGACAGCGGAGCCTCAGTAATAGGGTTCCGTTTTACCCTTTGGGTACGGAACCCTAAAAATCACGTTTGTTGTATGGGAGCCCCCTTAAATATTTATTTAATTCTACTTTTTAGTATTTGTTGTTATAGCGGCAACAGAAATACATTATCTGTGAAAATTTCAACTGTCTAACTATCACGGTTCATGAGATACAGCCTGGTGACAGACGGACGGACGGACAGCAGAGTCTCAGTAATAGGGTTCCGTTTACGGAACCCTAAAAAATGAAAAGAGTTTTAAATACTAAAGAATCGAGTAAGGTGTATAAGGATCGCATCATGTCTCTCTCTGTCTACCCTGCAAGGGGCCTAGCCTGAAGATATACATAAATTGGTTGATAGGCCGGCGAATCATTGATAATTAATGAACAAGTCGAACCGGCGTGCCGCGACCTTGACACCACCATCGCGTCAAATGTTAACTGCCACCGCGGTAACTAAAGTAATTGTCATTCTGACAGATTGTTTCGTAACATTACTATAGAATACTGAAACACTAAGGAGTTGCCGTGTTAGCAGCAGTGGTGGCATCGTGCGAGTGATACTTAATGTATTGCAAGCGTTCATAGGTTACGGTAACCGCTTTACATCAGGCAGGTTGTATGCCTACCGACGTTGTACAAAAAAATGTGACGAGCTCGGTGGTGCAAAGGCTGCTTTGTCACCGACGCTTGCGAGTTCGATTCCCACACTAGACAGACATTTGTGTGTATGAACATATCTGTTTGTCTTGGTCTGGGTGTTTTTAAGAGGTGTAGGGCGCATTAAAGCAGCTCATCTGGGGGAGTATCTCCAAGTCGCCGAAAACCGCAGCCAAACAGCAACTCCGTGGAGGGCTGTTGTGTTCCTGCGTTCTATGTATTTATAAATGTGTCTTTCGAAAAAAGACGGTACGTATTTTTTTATTTAGGTATGTTCATCAGTTGGCTATAAATTCTTGAATATATATTTTATCACTCGCGCGATGCCACCTCTGCTGCTAACACAGCAACTCTTTAGGAGCTTACTGGTGAGCTCACTCACACGCAGGAACACAACAATTGGCTGCGGTTTTCTTTTAGGTAGATGTATCTCCCCAGACGAGCTGCTTCGATGCGCCCTACCTCTCATAAAAACACCCAGACCAAGACAAACAGACATGTTCATGCACACAAATGTTTGTCTTGTGTGGGAATCGAACCCACGAGCGTCGGTGACAAAGTCGCGTTATTAACCGCTGCGCCACCGAGCTCGTCAACACGTCGCCACACACGAATTCTTCCTAACGCCATCCAGTTTCCTTTACCATTAGTATTGACGGGGTCCGTACCTAAGCCTAAGGATTTGGCGAAGAAGATTTTTACATGGAGCGACTGCCGGCATACCTCCACAACACAGAGGAAAGACCAAACATTTTTAGGTGAGATCACGCGTCGTCCGAAATATAATTTCTCACGATGTTTTCCATCACCGCCGAGCTAGTGAAATTACAAATATGTACATAAATATGAAAACACGAACTTAATGGTACACGCCAGGATTCGAACCGGGGACCAATAGGTCAATATACCGGTTCCTTATCCACTAGGCTATATAGTTCCTTATCCACTAGGCTATATAGTTCCTTATCCACTAGGCTATATAGTTCCTTATCCACTAGGCTATAGTTGGTTCAATTATGGTGTAGTAACTTGGCTATGTAATTTAATGAAGATAATAGTACACCAAATTCCATAAGAGTTGTATTAGCAGCGACGGTGGCAACTACACTCCTAGGATTGCAGGTTGTGCTACTTTTACTTTACGAAAGGTGGGCTGTATGCTCGTTCGCCTCCCGACGTTGATAAAACCAATCGACGCCGAAACAACTTTAACATTCATAGTTCTTCTCATGCATGCTCACCGGCTTCTAGGGCTCCGGACGTCACCTTCTGATAATACACGATTAAATTGGTCAGGTCATTGGTAAATCTTGGCCTTCCTCGGCTCCCATGTCGTTCTACTTTCGCGTTGTACTTGTATATATGTATTATGATTCTTTCTTCCTGCATTTTTTCTACATGTCCGAACTAATAGAGCGTGCCTTTTATTTCAGCGCTCTCTGTCTGACCAACCGAATCTCTTTCAAAACTATATTAAAGTCTCATGTAATATCTGACATAACATTAAAGTGTATAGTTGAAAAATTGGGATATAATAGGTAATTAAGCATACGCATTATCATTTCAAACAGAATATGCTAATTTTTAAGTCTGTTCTTTTTAAGTGTTCGTACTAGCCGGCCCAACTCGCACTTGGCTCCCTAAACACCAGCCAAAGAGGGCCAAAGTCAAAGTCGCACGTTAATGGTACGAGGGAAATACAAAACATTAGGTATCTAACATTAGATTACATACAAAACTGTTTTTTTACGAAACTAATACACGAATAATTTAACTAATTTTAGGTTTACTGCGACGTAACCTACTCTTGCACGACAGCTATTTAGTTTGATTGTTGTGGTAACCATTTTAATGTTTGAACAAAACGTTTATACGAAATATTTTTATATGTCTTCAATTTACAAGGTTATTTTACGGGTACTGTCAGGTATTCTATCAACTCTTACTGGACTTTCGAAGGCGAGGAATGTTGTTCGAGTATAAGTACATCAAGTATGATGACACTCAGGATATAAAGACGAATCTAACACACACCTCACATCGAAATTGCGGTGACAAAACTTAGTGGCGCAGTGATGAAACGCGCTGTTACGCTACTTTGATACCAACGCTCGTGGGTTCATTTCCCACACAGGACGAACATTTGTGTGCATGAACATATCTGTTTGTCTTAGTTTGGATGTTTTTAAGAAAGGTAGGGCGTATCTGGGGAAGGACCTCCATCTCACAAAAAACCGCAGTCAAATAACTGAGGTTTGGGTGTTCCTGCGTGCGACTGAGGTCTCCAGTGAGCCTTGAAAGAGTTGGTGTGTTCGCAGCAAAGATGGCATCGCAGGTGGCCTGTATACGCGCATGTCTCACGACCTAGTAGATTCGTTAGAAACAGTTACAGATACATGCCAAAGGAATAATAAACGAACACAGAGACAAACCGACAGACATCGGAGTCTCCCTCCTTCGGCAGTCGGGCACTTGCCTATGAGGTTTTTTCCGCAGTTGCAGTTTCTGAATTACTTTACTTGTTTATGTAATCTGTTAAAATGTCAACCTACAGGCAGTGCCGGCACTGAACCTATAAAAAATTCTCCGCTTGACTAATTCATAGGCGAGTCTTTATCGCAAGTATGACCTTTCGCGCTCTTACACCACAGTTAGGTTTCTGTCTCAATTTTATTAGTATATTGCTAATAAAATAGCCCCGCGGCGATACTGGCCGAGGGAAAATGTCAGATACTCTCTCTTCATCCACGGCTATAAGTACTGTTAACAATATTAATGTTAACATTATATACAATAGTAGCGGGCGTCTGGGGAATTGATTATTTATAAAGGATTTTTTTTATTATTATTATGATAAAGTTTGGTAGTTTTAAATATTTATATATTAAAACTTGGTAGGGGGCATCAAAGCAGCCCGTCTGAGGAAGTACCTCCACCTCACAGAAAACCACAGCCAAATAATAACTCCCTAGAGGGTTGTTGTGTTCCTGCGTGTGAGTAAGGTGGGCCGTATGCTTGTATGTCTCCCGACGTAGTATAAAAAAAAGAAAAGTTAATTTATATAATTTACTTTTCACCCGACTGACCTCTATCTATCTATAACTTTACGCCAAATCCCTTGCGAGGTAGGCAGAGAGTATCGAGCGCTACGTGACTCGGTCCTTACACACCTCACTCGCTTCTTTAACATTCATTGCTCTTCTCATGCACACTCGCCGGTTTCAAAGAGTGTACCCGCAATATTGCTATGAGCGCTGCGGATCCGCTCTTATAGATTCATGCTCTTTTTTTATACAACATCGGGAAGCATACAAGCATGCGGCCCACCTGATATAAAGCGGTCCTTGGTAGAACGTAATACAATATATTAAATATTACTCGCGCAATGCCATCTCAACTCCTTGGGAGCTTACTGGTGACCTCACTCATATGCAGGAACACAACAACTCTCTAGATTGTTATTTGGCTACAGTTTTCTGTCAGTTGGAGGTAGTTCCCCGCCGGGCTGCTACGATGAGCCCTACGAGAGGTAGGGCTCATCGTAGCAGCCCGGGGCTAATAATACTAATGAAACTGAAATACAATTCTAATGTTGTTTGATAACAAGATAGAAATATAAATAGAAATATAAACAAAACTCAAGTATCAAAATGGGTCACACAAAATAGTAAAGCGCCGAAGTTACACACAGAGACTGTGCGTTGTAGTGTGCGTTTAGAATAGTTTCGAGTTGCGTTGCGTTACATAAAGTGCAATTGCTCTGGAACCAAGACAGACATGTTCATGCACACAAACGCTTGTCCCGTGTGGGAAGCGAACGCACGAGCTTTGATCTCAAAGTAGAGTAACTAAGCACAAAGCCACCGCGTTCATCAAATTATAAGAATATTATAATTTACTAGCTGCTGCCCGCGGCTCCGCCCGCCTGGAGTCAAATAACGCAGCCTATGTGTTAATCCAGATCATAATCTATCTACGTGCCAAATTTCATTCAAATCCGTTCAGCCGTTTAAGCGTGAAAGAGCAACAAACATCCATCCATACATACAAACTTTCTCATTTATAATATTAGTAGGATAGTAATCTATTGAGTTACTTGCTAGCTTGTATTGTAACAACTTAAAAAAAAAATCCGTAAATAGTCAAATTGTCGTTTGATACAAATTATGGTAAGTACATTTCGTAATATATAATTATCTGTAGTAAATAATCAGGTCTTCGTGGGTCAAAGAAGGCCCGCCGTGACCGCAGACCGGTCCTCGTTCGCCGGCCCTCGTTATGTCACGTTAAATGTTTTGTATCGGCAAACAAATCGCAAAAGTCGGACGCTTCGAGCGCCATCTTTATATTGACTTCTTAAACATGATGTATAAAAAGGGGGCGAGTGCGAGTTGGGCTCGCGCGCGAAGGGCTCCGTACCACTCTGTATACATCTTCTACCTAGCGTTATCCCATTTCCATTAGGATTGGCGGGGTCCGCTAGCTAAGCCTAAAGATTTGTCGAAGATACTGATTTTAAATTATGGAGCGAGTGCTGTCAGACCTTTAGCCGGAGGGAAAACCAGGCCTTTCTCAGGTTACACGTCTATCGAAATATAATTTCTTGAACGTGCAGATGTTTTCCATCACCAAGTAATAATTTACAAATATGTACATAAGTCCGAAAACACGAATTTAGTGGCACATGCCCTGCCAGGACTCGAACCGGCGACCTGTCGGTCAGCAGGCCGGTTCCTTATCCAGTGGGGTATTGTTTATCTACCATTATGTATAAATAACGAAACAAAAGTAAGTTTCTTGTAATGTTTATCGTCAATTTTTAACTTTTTAATTTTAATATTTGTTGTTACAGCGGTAACACATTCTGTGAAATTTACAAGCCCATCTGATGTAAAGCGGTTACCGGAGCAATACATTAACTCGCGCGTTATCATCTATGCTACTAACAGAGCTACTCTTTAGGAGCTTGTTGGTTACCTCGCTTACTCGCAGGAACACACCAACCCTCCTAGGAATTGTTATTTAGCTGCGGTTCTCTGTGAGATGGAGGTACTTCCCCTGGTGGGCTGCTATGACGCGTCCTACCTCTCATAGAAAATGTCTACCAATTACGATTCAGAAGAAACAGTCCTGTAACAGACGGACGGACAAACATCGAAGTCTTAGTGTTCAAGCAACCATGACATTTTGTCATCATTAGTAAAACCTAATGCTTTCAAAACCTCACGATTGCTTTTTAGGGCGTACTCAGAAAAACGCACCGTAGGACGGCCACACACAACGGACTGATGATCTATCTATTATATATATAGATCGCAGGGAGCCGATGGATGCAAGCGGCACTGGATCGATCGTCGTGGAAAACTGCGGGAGAGGCATATATTCAGCTGTGTCTTTCGCATCATCATCATCATCTTCTTTTTTTCTTTCTTGATGTCAGGAGCCCTAGAAACCGGCGAGCGTGCGTAAGAAGAGCAATGAATGTTAAAGAAACGAGTGAGGTATGTAAGGATCGAGTCACGTGGCGCTCGGTACTCTCTGCCTACCCCGGCCGATCTGGCGTGAAGATATAAAAAAATCGGCCAAGTGCGAGTCGGACTCGCGCACGAAGGGTTCCGTACCATTATCTATAAAAACGGCGAAAAAATCACGTTTGTTGTATGGGAGCCCCCTTAAATATTTATTTTATTCTATTTTTTAGTATTTGTTGTTATAGCGGCAACAGAAATACATCATCTGTGAAAATTTCAACTGTCTAACTATCACGGTTCATGAGATACAGCCTGGTGACAGACGGACGGACGGACGGACGGACGGACGGACGGACAGCGGAGCCTCAGTAATAGGGTTCCGTTTTACCCTTTGGGTACGGAACCCTAAAAACGAGTGTGCTTGAAACCACCCGACTGAAGTAAAACTTCGTTAGCTCCATAGTGTGATACAGACAATAGGCCTGCACTGTGTCTTACATATACGAAATTTAACTTGCTATATGAGAGAAATAGAAAAAGAAAATGTGTGCTCGCACCTCTCTCTCTTGCTCCTACGAAACGTAACTCTTTCTCTTTCTATCTTTACTAACTTATATCTCCATCTCAACTTCCGTTCGCCTCAACCGATTACACTTTTCGTAACGCTCTCGTCACGCATTCACCAGCTTACTCCCCAAGTCAAGCGTGCGTAAAGAAGTTTTACAACAAAAATCGTCTTTCACGTGAATGATGATGACTGATGAGTAAGATCTTATCTATGTCTCATACCAAGTCATACAGAGTAGGAGATTGTATGAAATAATTCATTGAAACGATAAGCGGGAGCTTCTTGGAGGTCTATCAATTGTTTCATACATTCAGCTGTTGCTTTCGGGAGTTCTAAAATAGGCTATTAGGTCTAGATTATTTTATACAACGTCGAGAGACATACAAGCATACCGCCCACGTAATATAAACGGGTTACCGTAGTACAGGAAGTAGCCCTCGCGTTGCCTTGCTGCTAATACAACTCCTCAAGAGCTTACTGGTAATCTCGTTCACTCGTCAGTAGATTAAATGTTCCTTGTTAGATTACACAATTACGAGTTTTCACAGTAATTTGTTTGGCCTATATAAAACAGATTACGGGACTATCTGTGTGCATAGTACATGTCTGTTGGTCTCGGTCTAGGTGTTTTTAAGAGAGGTAGGGCGCATCAAAGCAGCCCGTCTGGGGAAGTACCTCCACCTCACATAAAACCGCAGTCTCAAATAACAACTCCCTGGAGGGTTGTTATGTTTCTGTGTGTAAGTGAGCCCACTATTAAAAGCAGTTGCTGTGCTAGCAGCAGAGGTAGCCCGTATGGGTCGCATCCTTGTATGTCTCCCGCCGTTATATACATAATGATTGATGAAGATGAAGTAAATTATCTAACAGCCAGGGGAGAAAAAGGTAGCAAACTGTTTTATATATAATATATATGTTTATATGATGTACTGGATGTATGTCAGGAGTTCATGGTGTGCAAGCGGAAGCTCGTTCGCCGTAGAAGGCGCGCCGGCCGAGTCCACTCGCCGGCGTGGGCGTCTCCTTTATAGCTTCATGGTTTTACTGCGAATGTCCGCGCAGAGTTATAGCTTTTAAATTATTTATTAAAGACTTTGAATTAAATATTTTTTAACGGAAGTATCGCGTGTTTTATTTATTTTGTTGAACCTGACGTTTCGAATGCTTTGCAGCATCCGTAGTCGCAGGAAAACTAAAGTGACATTTGTCTTACATTGGTTATTCAATTATTACATCTACCGACATGGATGAATTAATTATATATGTTCCGATTCACACAAAAATCGCTCACGGTGTCCGAATGTTTTTGAGTAGATCTCTGGGGTTGGGTTACCTTAGTCTTCGTGCGACCACGGACGCTGCAAAGCGTTCGAAACGTCAGGTTCAACAAAATAAATAAAATACGCGATATTTCCGTTAAAAAATTGTTTAATTCAATGTGTAACAATCGCGAAAACCTAAGACAATACCAAACACTTCTTTAATAAAAGTACTAGTAAGTCCATGGTACGTTTTACGTAGCCGCGCGGAGCGCTAAATGTACAGTTATGATACAATTTGGTCTGTCCTGCGTGTGATGAAAGAGAAATCGTGGTATATAAGAAAAAAATCACTCGCTCCTGCCTCTACTGCTTACCTTCCCTCCTTGAAGGAGCATTTGAATTTTCTAGCTTCTATTTCTGTTTGCCCTCTCTCTCTATGGTTTCCATTATACCGCCACCACTTGCTGGTCTTCCTGATTCTTACCCAGTGCCAATTGAGTCTTCATTGGTTTCAATTTAATTTCTTCTTTATAATTTCCCTGCCAGTCTAGCAATACATGGTAGTTTTAGACTCTTCTCTCCTTCTCCAGCCTCTCCTTACCTCGCTTACTTCTTCACACTCGTTCACTATCGTTCGTACGTATTCACATATAGCGTTCTGTCATCAGTCTGAGTCTGCTGTCAAAATTTTTACCTACCTGGTTTTCCAATTAGCTTTTCCTGCTATTTCCCTGACACTTATTAATCCTCCTCGACTTTGCTCTCTCACTTCCGTCTCCTATATCCTTTCGCTTTTACTTGAAATTACACAATGTTAGCTATAATATGAAACCCTAGGAAAGGAAACAAACAATTCTGAAACAAATAATTATTTATTTGTTTCGTAGAACATGTATGTACATCAAGTTTCGGTTCACGTTTTTCTCCATACAAACTTGAATGTGTACATATAGTATGAATATCTTCACGCCGGGTCCCTTGCGGGGTAGACAGGGAGATGCCTACTTGAATGTGAATTTACAAAAATCCTTTTAAAGATAGCTAAAATTTTAACAAAAAAAAATCGAATCCATCAGAACTGAATTTTATGATATGAAAAAAATGGGATCAATCTGAAAGTATACTCTTTCAAATAAAATAAAGTTTTTTTCAAATCGGTTTATAAATGACAGAGTTATGACGTAACAAACATTATAAAAATACAGCCGAATTGAGAACCTCCTCCTCTTTTGGAGTCGGTTAAAAAGAAAAAATCTTTACCTCGGTGGGCACTTGTAGAAGGTGTTTCTACATTTTTAAATAAAATTTTGTTGAATCTTATTAAGCTTTTTGAAAGTGACTATTGGCGAAGAAGAATTGCAGGAAGGAACTTGCCAACATACTCGTAGTATTTTGTAAATTACCTAATGTACTACAATACGCTTACATTAATATAGCGGTACAATAATAATGTTCTCAAGTGATAGAATTAAAGCAAGAAAAATGCATGTGTTATACTGAGAGGTAAACCTGAGAATACTTATTTGTTTGAACAGTTTCTAGATTGTAGATGATTCTAGTATTTCATGTACCGTCAGGAAAATTTCTATAAAGTTTTATGTTTTTACTATCAGCGGTTTAGGCCGTACGTCGATCTATCAGTCAGTCAGTAGTTAGTTGATTTTTTTTTATATACCACTAAGGTGGAAATCAAGCATACGGCCTGCCTGATAGTAACCAGTCACCGTAGCCTATGGACATTTGCAACAAACTTAAATACTCGTACACTAGAAGATCACCAGTCGAGCGACTGTGACGGAAACCGTATTGACGGTCGCTGACCAAGTCGTGATCTTCTAGGTATCCTAGGAGTCGTGTGTTTATCACACGCTCCATCACCTTGGAGAGAAGGGAGGTTATGGTGATAGGCCTGTAATTCGATGGGTCTGATCTATCGCCCTTTTTGGGCACCGGGTGCACATTGGCGGTCTTCCATGAAGACGGGACTTGCCCAGTGGAGTAGGAAAGCACGAAAAGGCGCGTTAGTACAGAACACAACTCAGGAGCACACTGCTTCAGCACCACTACCGGTATACCATCCGGCCCACTCGATTTTTTAATGTCGAGAGAGAGTAAGGCCCGCCGGACATCTCGCTGGGTAATAGAGATTTCCGGCATTGAGCTACCGCACGGGATGGTAGATGGCACTGCTCCCCCGTCATTCATATTCGAGTTAGACGTAAAGAGATTACCGAGTAAATCGGCTTTCTCCTTAGCGCTATGGGCCAATCTGCCATTCGGTTTTTGCAGTGGTGGCATGGACGGTTGACAGAAATTTCCCTCGGCAGGTTTAGCGAGCGACCAGAAAGCACGGCTCCCAGAGGGAAAGCTCGCAAGCCGCTCGGCAACTCTGCTGACGAAATCGAATTTTGCTCTAGCGACCACCCTTTTACTGGACCTCGAGGCAGCATTCAATTTGCCAATATAGAATACCAATATAGAAGAATCAACAGTCTGGATTACTGAACAATTATCTTCATCATGCAGAAGAGAATAAGGACGTTCAGATAGGGGAGAACTAGAACTAGAAGGAGTTGCAAGTGATTACATTTTTTTGCAAGCGCTCATAAAAAAAGTATTTTTCCATAGTTCTTCCTTAATGCCCATCTCTATAATACATTATAATGAACATTTGTGCAATATATCACGCATGGACATGGACCTATAAGCTTAAGGTGCACTATGTTTGTCTGTTTGTCACTGTCGGAGTAATATTAAACAGTTTATTTACTTCGGTTCAAGTTAATTGGTGGTAATTACACAATTAAAAAGCCAGAGTGATTATAACAAATTGTTTTATAATGCAGTGAACATCACTGATTCGAGTAAGGTATGCGAATGATTTGCATAGTCGGTTGAGTTGCAGTTCACTGCAGCATGTGCATCCGGGAGGTAATTGGAAGGTAATTAGCTACTTGTAAACAGTACATGTTCCGGTATGAGAACGGTCACCGCAACAAGAAAATGTATACTAAAATTATAAACGGGTTTGTTTAGATGTAGGGTTTGCGGGTTCGGTTACAAACGCACTTAGCCACAAAATGTCGAAAAAACGTGCACCAGGTGACAAAATGTCGAAAAACGTACACCAGGCGACAAAAAGTCGAAAATCGCACCAGGCGATAAAATGTCGAAAAACGTGCACCAGGCGACAAAATGTCTAAAAACGTGCACCAGGCGACAAAATGTCTATAAACGTGCACCAACCGATAAAATGTCGGAAAATTCAGTTGAACGGAAAGAGCATTACAGCACTTTGTTAGTCAATGTAATTATTGTTTCTAGCTCACTTTTGATCTTCTCTTTTTATATACCACTAAGATGGTAACCAAGCGTACTTTAGCGCGTAGTGGCTGAAGGTAAGCCGTTACCGTAGCCTATGGACATTTGCAACACTAGGAGTGACTGTTGCGTTGCTAATCCTTAAAATATTATTTTAATTTAGATTATAATCTTTTGTTGTTCAGTCCGTGCGTCTACCTTGCATCATCATATCCTCTTCGGCATGGTAATTGATAATTTCTAGCACTTCTGATCTAATTCTGATAATTCGTTCTCTAATAGAAGGCCATGATCTTTGAATGTCAAGAGCTATCAATTGCCATGCGTTACTCTCGTGAAGACTATATTTATATGTTGTTGTTGGTATGTTCAACATTTTACCGGATCACTGAATTACTAATAAAAGTGATAATAAATCTTTGAATAGTGGATCATATGAAGGTCTAGCTTTGATGATGCAAGCGGCTGCACGTAGCTTACAGTGACTGCTTAGTGCGTATCACCAAGCAACACAAAGCGTTCAACAGCTTTATGCTATAAAAAAGGTAATGAAGAAAAAAATATTCAAATTTCCTCATATCTTTACTCGAGTATGTCTAGTTGTGGCTATTATTTCACCAATCATCTGAGATGGCTCCACAATTTACTATATAACAAAAAGCGAAATTCTATTCGCTTTTTGTTTTTTTTTTTTATACGAATCATGAAACTGTCTGCGATATGTGCCATAGACACGACTGTGCTATTTAGTCTATGACTTATTTTGACTCACCTGACAGCCGGTGTCCATGTCAGCATAGTAGCCGGCCACTCGGCCCTGGCACGTGAACCTGGTCACCGGGATACTCCTTCCATCCTGCAACAACAGAGATTCAATTATAAACAAATGACGTAGTACAATATAGACAACTTTCTCGCGTCGTACATTTCACAAATACCTTTGGAATTTGTAGCGAAAAGGAAAAATATCGGAAACCACAGACGTTCGATAAAATCGAATCGCTCAAAGATGAGATTAACATCACTGTGGAGTTTTATGTGCTGTTCAAAAAGCGATTACGAATCAATAAAAATACACCATAGTATTAATACGAGTACGTAGGATATTAAAATGTGTGTCGATTTGAGAATGTCTACTTTATTAAAAAAAAAGCAAGCATGCAAAAGTAATAAAAATAAAAACTTAAAAATTATGAATATATTCAAAATTCTTCGACCATATACCTATAATATTATCTTCAGCTGATGTGGTTTATATGTAAAAAACATTTTTCGCATTTGCTTGCATGAGAGCACGCAAATAAAACTTCTACCCAACGTTATACTGTTGCCTAATCCGTTAGGAAGTTAGAATTCATGCGCCATACGTCCGCTAACTAAACCTGAGGATTTGGTGAAGATACTATCTTTGATATGGAGCGCCTACCGTCAGACCTTCCTCCACATCCTCAACCTTTCTTAGGTTAGGTCACTCGTTTGTTTTGGAATATAATTTTTAGACTTGGGTCTGCAGTCTATAAATATAAAAATTAATGTTTGTCTGTATGCTCTCTATGGACTCAAAAACGGCTGGGCAGATTTTGATGACATTTTCAGTGAATCTTCAGGTTAGCCCAGCAGGTGATCCTGTGAAGTTTGGTAACGATTGGATCACCCGTGCAAAGCTGGGCGAGAAGCTAGTTAATTATAAAAGTATAAGGGTAATTGCATACATAAGAAGATACAGTGCCATCGCAGTATACAATAGCTTAACTACCCTTGCTGTATAAAATGCATACATATTTGAATAATGTGTATAATTTTTCAAGCCGTACCTAAAAACGATCAAAATTTGAACGTTAGGCACTAAGTAAATAAATGTCATTTTTTTATAAACTAATGCCTGATGTAAAATGTTTTTCGTAGCCCATGAACGCTTGGATTACAAGAAATAATGCTCGGATTTAGTCTCCCCGGCGGTTAACACAGCAACTCTTCAGGTCAGGAGGTCACTACTAGCTCACTCGCTGCTTTGCTACGGTCTTCAGTGAGATGGAGATACTTCCCCAGACGGGCTGTTTAATACCTATCTCGCTTTAAAACAAAGACAAAAAACTTATTTTTGTAGGTAAATGTTCGTCCTGTGTTTGAATCTAAGAGAGGTAGGGCGCATCAAACCAGTCCGTCTGGGAAAGTACCTCTACCTCACAGAAAACCGCAGCCAAATAACAATTCCCTAGAGGGTTGTTCTGTTTCTGCGTGTGAGTGAGGTCACCAGTAAGCTCCCAATGAGTTGCTGTGTAAGCAGCACAGAAGGCATCGCGCGAGTGATACTTAATATATCTCAAACGTTAATAGGCTACAGTACCCGCTTTACATCAGGTGGGCCGTATGCTTGTATGCCTCCCGACGTGTCATAGTCGCGTTACTCGCTCGTCAAACTTGAGTCTATAGATGACAAAACAGGCAGTCGACATTTTCACACATTTTGTTTTTTTTTTCACGCATTTTGTTTTTTTTTTCACGCATTTCATCAACCAGCGCGCAGACATGTGATCGATGGTAAAGACGTAATTCGAATACAATCATCGAATCGAACAGATTCGATAATGATAGGTCAGCTCCGTGTCAGACGTTTGCAAATGTCACTTACGACACTCGCCGGCGATGTGTTCGGGTGCATGTCATGTAGATACGTCAACACATCCATCATTAACCTATGTAGCCGTGTTGCGTGACTTTTTATTACTATAAGCGTAAACCCAATGTTGCTAAATTATTATTTACTAGCCGCCCCCCGTGACTTTGTTCGCGTTGAATTGGAATTTGTTCACACATTCAATGGATTCATTTTTTACTGCAGAAGCCTAATGATTTTGTAAAATAAAAGTAGCTCAAGTTACTTTTTATAACATCAGCTATATTAGTGAAAGTCCCGTCAAAATCGGTCCAGTTGTTTCAGAGATATACCTGAACAAACAGACAGAAAAAAAATACAAATTGTTTTTTTTTGTATATGTACCGTGTATACATTCATATACATTTAGTAAAAGGCTGTTATTTTGACATCACAAACAGACACTTCTCATTTAATTAATGTTGTGTTATTATTTACTATTTATTACTAATAATATGGTTAACTTATTTATTATTAGTTGCAATTAATATTGTATAACTTTTTATTAATTTTAAATTTTATTGGCCATAATAATATGGTACAAAGGGTGAACTTAATACTCTCTGCCATTACTACTATTTATGACTTTTGATGATTATCTAACTATCTATATGTTCACGGCAGGTCCCTTGCGGGGCAGGCAGAGAGAACCGAGGGCCATAAGACGTGGTCCTTACACACCTCACTCGCTCCAATAACATTCATTGCTCTTCTCATGCACGTTCGCCGGTTTCTATGCCACCTCTGCTGCTAACATAGTAAGGAGCTTACTGATGACCGCACTCACTCGCAGGAATACAATAACCCCCAGAGAGTTGCTATTTGGCTGCGGTTTTCTGTGAGCTGAAATCGCTTTTCCAGGCTAGCTGCCCTACTCTCCCTATCTCTCCTATCTCTCTTAAAAATACTCAGGCGGTAAATAAGCTTACGTCATGCTTGATGGCAAGCAGTTACCGTAGCCTATAAAAATTTCCAACATCAGGGGTGTCACTCGTAACGTTAACACGCTGTGAAAACTTCATCGCCCCTTTTTAAAACCGTTATAATCCCCTAAGAAAACCTCGTTTCGAGAAGAAAAACCTATGGGTTCCAAAGGCACGATATACGACTATTGAGGTTCTAGACTGAGAAAGGAACCCTAACGTATGTTATCTAATCATTTATCACAGCAGCCATCAACCTACGATTTAACTAATGGACTCCATTCTCGGAAAGGCTACTAAACAACCAACATCAAATCTCAACAAATATAAATTACATTTATGGCAAGCCATACACTCGAGCGGCTGGTACGTGATCCATCAAGCCAAGGTCGCTGATAAAAGTACATACAGACAGTCCACTTGTCAGCGTTTTCTTTTTCTGTAACGTCGGGAGTAAAAGAAGCAAGCGACCCACCGCACACACCCGCCAGTAAAGTATGCCCACAGTAAAGATGTTAATAATAGGGGTTACAGGATGAAATTGCCGTTTTATAGTAATAGATACTTTGAATTGCCAGACCTTACTCCAACTGACTACATTCTTCACAATTTGGACAATTTTCTACGTGGTAAAAAAAATTTCTTCCCAGGAGGCAGTACAAAATGCTTTCACACAGTTTATCGAATCTAGATCCCCAGAAATCTATCATAAAGGCATAAATAAACTTCCGATTAGATGGCAGCAATGTATTAATAATGAGGGTAAATATTTTGATTAAATAAATATATTACATATTAGAATAAAACGAGTTTTAATTTTTTAGTACAAATCGGCAATTTCATACACCTAATATAAACCTAGAACTCTTCCAATACTGACGCAGCTTCTCAGAACTCACTCAGTCGCATTAACACAACAACCCTCCATGAAATTGCTATTTTATTACGAGCTCAGAGGCGCAGTACAATGGTTAGTAACGCTACTTTAACACCAACGCTCGTGAGTTCGTTTCCCACACAGGACACATGTTTGTATTTTTATTTTCACACGTGACCATTATAAATATGTACTAAAATGTTTATGCATTACTGTGGGATGAAGTTATTGTTGTAAGCGTTCATAGGCTATAATTACCACGTTACATCAGGTGGGCCGTTTTCTTGCATGCCTTCTGACGTACAATACAATACAATACAATACACTTTATTGCACCAAAAGAAAAATAAATAAAAACAAAAACAATAAAGTAGCAGTACAAGGGCGGTCTTATCGCGATGCGATCTCTTCCAGACAACCTTTGGGTAGAGGAGAAATAAGGAAACAAGGTAGGGCGGCGCAGAGCAAAACTTAGGAAAATAAAAGTAGTTATATATATAGACATATACTAAAATAAATACATAATTAATCTAAATGATATATACAACGTACGACGTACGACGTAGTATAAAAGAACCCAGTATTAATCAAGGTATTCAATGAGTCCTATAGTTTGATATCACCCGCTACCAAGAACAAACGAATTTGTTGTTACTCCCTTCATTTATGAGTGTTAACTTCTTTTTTCATACCAATAAGGTGGAAAACAAACATCGGCCTACTTTATGGTAAACAGTCACCATAAACTACGGTCATATCCAACACCAGGGGTGTCATACATGCATTGCCGACCCTCTAAAAATCTGTTCACGCCTTTTTTGAAGAGCCCCATGCTGTAATGCCTTGGGAAAGCCTCGGTTAGGAGTTCATTCCACAATTTGAGAGTTCTCGGAAGAAAACTTCTCTAAAACCGCACAGTACGTGACCATTGCGGTTCCAGCGTGTGAGGGTGAACTCCCCGCCGTCGGCGAGCGGTGCGGTTGTAAATAGAAGCTATCGGAATCAAATCGAACAATTCTTCAAAACAGAACCAGTTGCAAAATCATTGGTATAATCACTGGTAGAACACGCAACGGGAGGCAAAATCTCTCCATAAACTTAAGGGTTCAATACCGTGTGCAAGCTTACGATCATCAATAATTCTCATAGCTCGTCTCTGAATCGATTCACTAGGTCCAAACTTCAAGTGTAATCGATCAGAATTAGTGTCACGATCAATCTCGTGGCCCTTCCGCAAGTTATCACACGCGGCTGGCCACGAAGTGATCAGGGGAGATAACCACGGACGATGCAGCACCGTATGCACAGCATGTATGAATCTGGCCCACTTACCGAGATAATATCTAAGGTCGGTGCTACTGGCAGTGTAAGGGTCAGATGTTTCACACATGTTTACACTCTTCAGAGGTCTTCTTCGATAAGGGACAGAGAATCTAGTGTTATTCTGTTTCCTAATATGTAGTATATATTAGGAAACAGAATAACACTAGAGTCGGGAGGTATACGAGCATACGGCCCACCTGATGTAAAGAGGCTGCCGTTGCCTATTAACGCTTGTAATATATTAGTATAGTAATTATAGCAAGTATTTATATAAGTATCACTCGCGCGACGCCTCCTCTGCTGCTTACACAGCAACTTCTTGGGAGCTTACTGGTGACCTCACTCACACGCGGGAACATAACAACCCTCTAGGGAGTTATTATTTGGTTGCGGTTTTCTGTGAGGTGGAGGTACTTCCCCAAGCGGGCTGCTTTGCTGAGCCCTACCTTTCTTTTTGCATATAAACTAATTGGCATATGATTTTATTTTTAATAGCATACGCTAATTATAGCTACAAATAAGAAGTTTGTTGACCGTCAAATGATAATAATGTTTAATAACCGCCGAAGACAAGATAGAGATCCTTTAGGCATCTTGAAAAAGCTAGCTTCCACTAATCCGCAGTAGAGCAGCGTGACGGAGTATGCTTCATTTGAAGGAAAACCAAGATCCCTGCAGTGATGAGTAAGAGTTAGTGTGACCAATGTATGAATACGTGGTTTCCAAATAGTAGTCGATTGTTTGAGACTAGAGGAAAACAAACACTCCGTAGTACAATCGCGCGTGCAGACCAGCTAGCTCTATCAGATAGTGCCCATTGTTCCAGCCGCCTGCGCCTGTTGCATCACAGTAAATACACTGGAACAGTAGCGCAACTTTGACGAGAAGCTGATGTACGCAGATCATTCAGATGTTTGACGCAAACTAGTATTTTTTTATTTATATAACGTCGTGAGGCTTCCAAGCATTCGGCCCACCTGATGTAAAACAGTTACCGTAGCCTATTAACGCTTGTAATGTATTAAGTATCACTCGCGTGATACCTCCTCTGCTGCTTACACAGCAAGTTTTTAGAAGCTTACTGGTGACCTCTCTCACACGCAGGGACACAACAACCCCCTATGGAGTTGTTATTTGGCGGCAGTTTTCTGTGAGGTGGACGTACTTCCCCAGACAAGCTGCTTTGATGCGCCTGATGATGATGTAAGGCGCATCAAAGCAGACCAAGACAAACAGACATCATGCAGTCAGACAGTGCACACAAATGTTAGTCTTGTGTGGGAATCGAACCCGTGTCAATGTCGGGTCGTTCACGATTGAGCCACTGAGCTCGTCACTCATAGTATTTACAGAAATCTGAACTCTACAATATCGGTGTGCTATTATTGTTCGCTAACATTTTGAGAACCTCTCCTACAAGCACTGCAACCTGTCATGTAACAAACGAGGCTTTGGCGGCATTCTCCGACAGGAAAATGAGATATTTAAGAGAGAGACACGCACACACTCAACAGCAATCTTTAAAAAAATGTTACAGAATGATTCAGGAAAAGGGAATTTGCAGCCTGAGAACATCACATAAAACCATAACCAAATAACTCCCTTACGCCAACTGCTTTACATCAGGTGCTACCTTTCAAAGGTAGTATACTAACTGACATGCTACAAACTATTGTCGAGCAAAAATGAGTACACATGCATCTCAGTTTCAAAGTGTAAATTTAAGTTAAACAACCGACAGATTTATGTCTTCAATATCATCGACGGTCAGCCATGCAATTTTCTAAGCGACTCGTAATGGCTGTGTGCGTCGCTGTGATCACAGATGTCACAGCTTTGACATCGTCTACTGCGATCACGGCTAAATTATTGGTATTCTATAAGGCTGTAAGCGTACGCGAGCCGATGTTTCCGAGGATGTAAGGATGTTTGCTCTTACAGAATTGCATGGCTGGTCAATGTGTTAGATCGAGAGTTAATATAAAGTTTAGGTACTGATATTTTACTCTCGTTGGTTGCATTGAATGCAATCCTCCATACAATGGCCCTCATGGGAAATTCGCCTCACCGCCGCCGTCGGACGCATTTCGACACCCTTTTATTGAAGGAACTATGAGTACTCGCTTCACTCGTAAAGTTGTGAGAAATGTAAACAAGTATTTATTTGATGGAATTCAAAGTTGTATAGTCCGCCAGTCGCCGCAGTCGAGTTCACAAAGCAACCATCATATTAACTTCCTCCGCAAATATTTACATTTTGTTTATTATTTGGGTTACATTTGTTTACACAGCGTCGGGAGGTGTTCAAGCACCTGATGGAAAATGGATACCGTGGCCTATTGAGCAGTCAGAACCCGTTATATACGTTTTACCATACATTTCGTCGTATACGACGACCCGGGTTTCGAAGGGTTAATATTGGCAATACGCTAAATACTGCTCGTGGGATGACACCTTTACTACTAACACACCAAGTCCTTAGAATAAGATAAAGATAAAAAAAAATATTTGCAATTGGGCCCTCGCGGACACTTAGACACGTCTTACATTTTTATATATGTGTGTGAAATATAACCTTATTGTATCTTATTCAATTGTTATGTGTTCCAATTTTTTTAATCTGCTAGCACGTCGGAAATGACCATTGGCGAAGAAGAAATGCCGAAAGAAACTAGCCAGTATAGGTCTCATTTTAAATTGACTATTTGATATTACAGTAAATTCACGTCAGCATGTTTGTACAATAATGATATCAAATGGTAGAATTATAGATTATCAAGGAAAGGTTGTCTGTGCTGAATTATTTCCAGACATCTTTCTAAGTTACGTATTCATCAATTCTATAATAAGCCCTTTTTTGATGTGCTTTTTGAATACATTGTCAGGAAAGGGCAGAACTGTTTCAGGCAATTTATTATAGAATCGAATACAAGTAGCTTACTGGTAACTTCGTTTACTCGCGGAAATACAACAAAACTTGCAGGGAGTTGTTAAATTTTATTGGTATATCACACAAGCAGATTACAAACATTAAAGCACAAGCTGGCAGTTCTACTCGTACATTAAGAACACTTCATAATCCAGCGAAGTGCACACAATAACAAATGTTGAAGAGCATAGTGGCAGAGTATAGCATAATTATTACGAGTATATAGCATAGCAGTGCTACTATAACACAAGGGCAACAATTTGTGTGCTTGAACATGTTTATTTGTCTTGATCTGTTGGTGTTTTAAGAGAAGTTGTGTACATCATAGCAGCCCGGGAAGTACCTCCATAAAGAAACATGCATTCTCGTCGGGTTCGCCTGACATCGCCTTTTGATAAAACATTGTCAACCTGGTCATGGTAGGTGGGTCATGGCCGTCCTCGGCTACTGCGTTCTTCGAATGTCTCGTTATATACCTGTTACTTCAAACATATGTTCAACAACACATTCACATGAATTACTGGTCACATCTTTGGCCGGCGCGCCACAATATTTGCTTACTCCATTTGATCGCATACAACGTAGAGCATTACGAATCGTCGGCGACCCAGTGATCTCCGCTTAGTTGGACTCGCTTTGTACACGAAGAGACGTTACTCCTCTTTGTGTACTGTACAAATTGCATCATGGGGAGTGTTAAGAGAAACTGTTCAACTTAATACCAGCCGCTGAGTTCCACTATCGCACCACTCGCCTCAAACTTCAATTTCACCCTCACAATCTTGATGAGAGGCAATCGACTACAGTGCGCTTTTTGAGGCATTACGTACGGTGAAATTGTGGAATAAGCCACCCTCAACGGTGTTTCCGAACAAACACGATACGGGTGCGAATTCAAGAAAAGAGCCTGTTTCCCTGAAAAGGCTGGCAACGGATCAGTGATCCTTTGGTGTTGCTGATGTCTATGGGCGGTGGTGACCACTTTCCATCAGGTGATCCACATGCTCGTTTACCCCCTGTAATATAAAAAAAAACGAAAAACTGAATGTATTTCTTCTACATGCCCCAACTAATAAAGAACACCTCTTCGTATTTACCACCGATACTCTGTTTCAGATGTGTCTTTCATCCATCTGACCTGTTTACAATAAATACCGGAAGGAACTTGAGAAACCAGTCCATTCTTATCGCTTTTCTTTACAACACTGCCGTTTTGGTGTACAATGGTTCTTAAACCGGGGCCCATAAACAAACGGAACATTCGTAGACAGCAAGCGATAATATAAAATCAAAACTGCGATGATCTGGCGATGATGCAGTAATGTGCATGAACATAGCAGTTTGTATCGGTCTGGGGATTTTATCCTACTACTTTAAAGGTAATGTTAAATAATAAGTGAGATCTTATTTACGACACTGGTTCAGTAACTTTAACTTAGAAGTCGTTTTAACTTTTATATTCAAAGTTATTATTTTTAAGGATCAAGTCACGTGGCACTCAGTTCTCTCTGCCTATCCCAAAAGGGACTTCACGTGAAGATGCTGAGTGGCGATAGTATGTATGTATGTATATCTTCACGTCAGGTCCCTTGCGGGGTAGGCAGAGAGAACCGAGCGCCATTAGATGCGGTCCTTACATACTTCACTCGCTTCTCGAACATTAATTTTTTTTATTTTTTTTTTTTATTTATTGTCCAACACATCTCAATTTCATATATTTACATACATATATGCCCACATAACAAAAACCTCGCAGGGTTTAACCGGTTTGTGGGGAGTCGCTTAAGTGTAACTAAATATTAATATTTAATTGTTATGGTTTACAAGATTAGGATTTGTTAGATAATATTTTTTAAATTTGCTTTTGTACGAATATAATACAGAGTTCGAGTATAGGTCTTGAAATTCTTTTGGTAGTTCATTTAGATAGCTTGGTATTACATGATTTAGCTTTCTAGTTCCATATGCGTTTGTTACTTTGGGAAGGATATACTTTAAGTTGTTGTGATTTAATTTTCTCAATTTATTCGGTCTTTGATATTCTTCTGAATAAGAGCTCTTCATAGCTTCTTCATAGCTCTTTTCATGCACGCTCGCCGGTTCCTGGGGCTCCATACATCACCTTCTCATAGAACACGACCAATTTGGTCACGGTAGGTTAGTCTCGGTCTTCCTCGGCTCCTGCATCCTTGCACTTTTGCATTGTATATCTGTTTCGTCATTTAGTAGTTATTATTTCCTTTAAACCTTTAATAAACCAGATCACTCTGATGAAACTACCTGATAGAAAACAACAGTACAGTGCTCGACTAATTGTATGTTTCCCGGTCGGCTCGCCACGTAACCGTTACGTGTCCGTGCCGCCGCCGGCCGCCGGCCGCCGCCCGCCGCCCGCCACCGCCCACCGGTCGCCGTCCCTTCCGACATCCTTACGTCACTACTCCAGACCTTTCTCGCGGTCGCTTGCTGTACTTACGTCGTTTACAATTCGGCCTCGCTTCCCGTGACCAAGATCTTATCTCTACAATTTGTGGCTCGTTGATGTCTAAATGGAGAACAAATCGTCTTCAGCCGGTTTGTTCCACGATATGGTGCAAAAACATTACAATAGTTTACATCTATGATTGTTATCACTTCCCGCCGATTTTTTGCCATTTTTAGGGTTCCGTTCCTCAAAAAGAAAAACGTAATCCTTATAGAATCACTTTGTTGTTCGTCTGTCAAGACCCCTTTCCTCAGGGACGGGTGGAGCTATAAAGCTGAAATTAATATCAGATACTCAGGTTTACAATCCCTTCGAGTAGTGAAAAAATCAAACTTTTAAGATAACGCAATCAAAAGATACGGCTATTTACGTCTCGTTTATGCGCACATTTTGAGACTCGCAAGGGAATTAAAACCTATAGGGTACTTCCCGTTGACCTAGAATCATGAAAATTTGTATGACGCAGGGTCATATAGCACAAGCGAAGAAAAAAATCCGAAAACAGTAAATTTGTAGTTAAATCATAAAAAAAAAACTTTTCTTGCGAAAATAGAAAATCTTTGATTATTTCTAGTACAATGCGTCTCTGAGCTAGGCCGCGGACAGACGGGCGGATGGACGGACAGACAGACAGACATGACGAAACTATAAATATTCCTTGCTTACTACGGAACCCTAGAAAAGGGCCTAAGAGCGCAAGTTCTCATATCTCTGTCGGCTATTATCAGTTCATAACGCAAGGAGTAATTGTCTAATAATATAGTTCGCCGGTTCTAACAAAGGCTCGCTTGCAAGGACCAAACCCAACAATGAGCAGACTGAGCCAGTCGTAAACCAGAACAAACGCCGTAATAACAGCGTTGCAAAAGCCCAGTACAAGCCGAGCAAGGCGGAACAAACGTAACATTTTGCTGGACTGAATCACGGGGTTGTTGGTAATGGTATCAACAATTTATGAGACAACTATACACACAAAACATTCCTTGCGTTGTAATGGAATTAGTTAATAGCGCTTGGCACTAGTTCTTCGAGTGTAATTCTTACTCATAACATTAAATGCGCAGGTGTGTGCACTTTGAGAACTGTCCACGATCCTAAGATTACGTTTAAGGAGCCCTTAACTTCAAGGAGAGACTTTGACTCGCTTTGTTTGTCCTACCGATTGTACAACGGGCCGCGTTCCAAAGAATTGTTCGATGCGATGCTAACATTTTCCTTCTACAACCGGGCAAATCCTGAATCTGAATCCTGACATAAGGTACCCAAACCGACAAGAAGAAATCCTCTGTTGGTCCCTGTTTACTACCAGTTTTGTATCCATGGATTCGGGTCTCCCGTCAACCGAAGGGGTTTAGAGCATACCCCACCACGCTGCTCAAATGCGGATAGGCAAAGGGCAGTGTTTTCAAGCCGCCCGAGGGCCACTGACTTAGCTTAACGACTGTTATCTATCGATAATAGCCGGGACAGACGGTTTAACGTGCCCTTCGAGCACGGAGAAACTCGAGATAGATAAACCCATCCATAGACAGGCTGCGGTCGCCGTTGCTCAACGTGCGTGTTCGATTAGAATGAGACGCGCAACGACACCGTCGAGCTCTCATACCAGTTGTACACGTGCAGTAAAATGCAGCCATAGCAAATGCACACTACCGACCTACCATAGTTCAGTTGCACGAACGAGGGAAATAAAACTTATTACCCTTCACAGGTACTACCAGAAGGAGAAGAGAGGGATTACTGTTTTTGTGTGGTCTGTTTATTAACGGTATAACTATTTTTATATATTTTTATAATATATATATAACTTAGAATCAATAAGTTGATGTGGTAGTGTCCTATGTGCGAGTGCTGTTAGTAGCTGATATGTGGACCGCAGCCTATGAACACTTGCATTACATTAACTCTCTAGGAAGTTGTTGCTTGATTACGGTTTTCTGTGTGGTCGAAGTCCTCCCCTAGACTGGCTGCTTTGATGCGCCCTACCTCTCTTAAAACACCCAGATCAAAAGAAATGAACATGTTAATGCGCACAAATGATTGTCTTGTGAGGAAATCGAACCTACGAGTGTCGGTATCAAAGTAACGTAGCAGGGCGTTTCACCACTGCGCCACCGAGCTCGTCGATGCACGTTCCACTACAGATACAAATGCGGAGTATCACATACGGTGGAAAGCAGGAGGTAAGGCATTAGACATTATTTATAACCAATAGTGGGTAGATCCAGGCTCACGATAACCATAAGGCCCGGCGCCTATTATCGGCATCGGCACGGCTGAGGATTTTAGGTGATAAATAGCATTATACATTAACTTCATGGCAATAAAGTAGAAATTTCCATGATATATATAGCGGTATTTTTCGTAGTAACAAAAATACCGCTTCGGTATGCTTGAGGCTGCTGCATCGGCAGCCTTGAGGATGCTTCGGAATACTTCGGCATCCTTCGGTACGCCGCCGCCCGCTGCGCCGCCGGCAACACCCGGGGGAGGGGAGGCATCTGCCATTTGGATCGCTTGCATGTAGGGTTGCCGAAGGATCCCTTTTTTCTGGGCCGACCTTGCCGATGCCGATAATGTGCGCCGGGCCTAAGTTTAGTAACGAGTGAGCCGCAATCAATAAACAAACAAGCTTATATCCACCTCTGCGACGGGACGGATACAAATGGCTCGGCGCTTAAGGTGCGCGGCACCGCATTGTTCTCGGCTTATAAGACGCCGCTCAATGAATACAACGCCGGCTAAACATAATCCCGTTGAAGCCGACCAGCTCGCTAATGTCTGTAAATCCGGATAATACGAAGGAATTACGCAAGTTCGTTACACACATATCATCATACATAGAGTTGGAATAGTATTTTGACGAGCTCGGTGGCAACGCTCGTGGGTTCGATTCCCACACAAACAAACATTTGGGTGCATGAACATGTCTGTTTGTCTTGATTTGAGACTTTAAGAGAGGTAGGGCGCATTAAAACAACCCGTCTGAGGAAGTACCTCCACTTGACAGAAAACCGCAGCCAAATAACAACGTTGTTGTGTACCTGCGTGTGACTGAGGTGACCAGTAAGCTCCCAAGTAGTTGTTGTGTAACCAACAGAGGAGGCATCGCGCGAGTGATATTTAGTATGTCGCAAGTTATTAGGCTACGATACCCGCTTCACATCAGGTAGGCCGTATGCTTGTATGCCTCCGTAATGTCGCCGTAATCCAGGACTGGAAGCAGAGGAGCCTGCATCAGTAGTGCTTTGGTATTGACGGGAAGAAAATGTTGAAGTCTTTTCAAGGAGTACAGAGAAGCGAAAATCTTGCGGCTAACTTCGTCAATCTAAGATGCCCAGAAGAAAGTTTGGTCAAAAATGATAAGTTAACGTTTTGTTGATAATCCGAAGAAATAACCAATGATCAGTCACGGCTGGTTGCCATCTTGCAGAGCGACGACCCTACCGGTCTCGAGAGCATGGTAATTACGAGTATATCGAAAAAAGCTTAAGTACGCCAGTTAACCTATTTATCTCTCTATTATACCTCTTAGCGTTAATTGAATGCTCTTCAACTTTCATAAATGTAACAAATGACCAGCTCAGCTTAAGAGTGTCCAAATATCAGGATAATCCTGATGGACTTCATGTAACGTACTTAGCCTTAACACACAAGGCAGATGTTTTCGCAATTCACATACTGAATCGTGCTGCTTCGCCGTTCAAGTACGTATCCAACGTGCTCATTGTAGTTAAAATGGTCGGTTTATTAATTTGAAGTAACAACCAGTAAAATATCTTATTAGCGAAGAGTAAACATGGCATGATACTAGTTGTGAATAATAATGAATGGAATACTAAAACATTAAGTGACAAAATTATGCAGACTTTTTTCATATTTCGATGTTGAAGTACGCTCGGTAATGTGTGTGATGATACAACGTGGCTTCACCTTTATTTGACACACTCTAGTACCTTAACCAATGACCTTGTTAACTTACTTTAGTCGTAGATAAATGCAATCTAAGTAGAGAAACCACGTTCTTGTACAGAAATAATACGTCACTTATTTAGATTAACCAATAATTACATATTGTCTCATAGCGTCCTCTTACCTTGACAGTCTCATGGCCATGGATACTAGTTTTTAAGCACGACGTAATACGATAATGTGACAGTTTCGAAAATTTAATTCAGCATGGGACGGGTAATGTTGTAAAAGTTTTTGAAAAAAGTTTTAAATAAAAAACACGAGTTCTTGGAAAAATAGCAACAATTTTTGTCATTTTTTATTATTTCATCATATATACTTCATCCTACTTACTACTACTATCCTGCAATATTATATAGTATACGATTGTATGCATTCTAATGCACATAAATCTCAACTGAGTAACAAAAAAACAATAAATTAATAACAATGTTCATACGCAAAGTGAATGTATGACAGACAACAAATAAAGTAATTAAATTACGTGTTTGGTAAGTTTTATGCATTTTATAGAAATGAGAATAACAAATAATGTTTTGTTTTATAACCTACAATTACAAGCCCTCAGCTACTTCTGAATAAAATTATTGTTCTGTGTTTTGCCGCCATCGCAGGCACATGTGACAACAAAAATGACGCCAACGTAAACGGCATTCGATTAATTGTCTATGGGTAACTCGTTGGACTGTACTTGGATACTAGTAATACGTTATGCAAGATAGATTCTCAAAATTTGTTATTATGTAAAATACACGATTGTTTACAATATTATTGTAGGTACGGAACTTACCGCGATTTGTTTTTATATTTCCCCGATATTTGGTCGACGTTGCAAACGCCATGGTCACGGGATGACTGGAGCCGTCGAGTAGATAAACCAATGGCGTCGGGGAAATATAAAAACAAATCGCGGTAACTCCCGTACCTACAATAATATTGTGTTACACATTGGAGACATATCATTCTAATTAGAAACCGAATCCAGGACTCGCAGGACACACGCTGGAACACAACGACCCTCCAGTACATTTGGCTACAGTTTCCTGTGAGAAGGAGGTCCTTCTCCAGAGGGCTGTTCTGGTGTGCTCTGCCTCTCTTGCACTTGATTACAAGATCACTATACTTACCTACTACTATATACCACCTATCACTGGTACGTTCATGTATTGGTAGTTAAAGGAAGGTAGGGTATATTTAAGCAGCCCGACTGCGAAAATACCTCCATCTTACAGAAATCTGCAGCCAAAATGACAACTCCTTGACGGGCTGCTCTGTTCCTACTACTGAATGACGTTCAAGGACTACGGCATCGTTTTTACATCAGTACAGCCTGATTGCTTCTCGATGTAGTGTTCAAAACATATAAGCTACTTTTTATTTTAGAACAAAATGGTTTTTTCAGATAACTAAAAAAAACTACAAAACAGAGCTGCGGGTAGCAAGCAGTGTCATAACATAAATAAATATGACCTCCATCAAATAACATTTAAATATATTAACTATGATATAGTTTTATATATTTTAATATGAAATTAAACATCTGACGAAGTCTTCTATTTTAGTGGTCTCAATATCCGTATCTATAATTAGGTAAGACATGTATAGATACATATGTATATAAATATTATAAATAAAGGGGTTGGTAACCTCACTCACACGCAGCAACATAACAACCCTCTAGGGAGTGCCGCGGTTTTGATACGCCTTACCTCTCTTAAAAACATCCAGACCACGACAAAGAACACAATCATCCACACATTGTTCTGTGTAGGAATCGAACCCACGAGCTTTAGTGTCAAAGTCGCGTCAGTCCCGACTGCGCCACTGAGCTCGTTTTTAAATACAACATAAACAACAAAATATTAAGCTAGTTAATATATTCCGGTGTTATTTTGCGGATGTAAAATTTACTATTCATGATCTAAACATTGATATGATGCGACAGCTTCAACGCAATGGACGCAAACTGTTTGGTTCTGGCGAAGTTTTCTTGCGAGTGATCTCCCTGCCGAGGTTTAACTATGGGATTACAGCACAAATCTCCTAAAAAAAAGCTGAAAAAGTCCTTACAGGGTCGACAACGAACGAGTCACGCCTGTGATGTTGAAGTGTTTATAAGCTTAGGTAACTGCTCCCCATCAGGCAGGCTGTACAGCTTAGTGGTATAAAACCGTGACAAGCAACTACTAATGGATGCGAGTGGATACCGGCCGGCGCTAATATACACAAACTAATTAATAGCTGAAGTACACAGAGTAGTTTAGATCTAATTGCCTGTAAAACAATCTTACCAGCACGTTTCTGTACAGTATTTTGTATTCAACCATTCGCTATGCCTTAAAATATAAATAAGGGGCTTAATTATATTTTAAGGCATAGCTATAATTTAAATGGCTGTAAAGATTTCTTTGATAGATTCGGACACAAAAAAGTGTTTCCTCAAATACCTACCTACCTTTGATTTTAATAATGAAATTTGAATTGGCTCCAATCAATTATGAATTTTGAGGGGTGTTTCACAAAACGACAATGTCATAATAAAGAACTATAGACTGTTAAAACGAAGACCGAACACGTTCATTCGATTATAATAAACATCTTAATAGGAAAAACGGAACCCTTATAGGATCACTTTGTTGTCCGTCTGTTTGTCTGTGTGTCTGTCAAGACCGTTTTCAGGAACCGGTGAAGCTATGGAGCTGAAATTAATATCAAATACTCAGGTTTGTAATCACTTCGAACAGTGAAAAAATCAAACGTCTAAGTCAACGCAATCAAAAGATACGCCTGTTTATGCCTCGTTTATGCGTATATTTTGACACTCGCGAGGGAATCAAAACCTATAGGGTACTTCCCGTTGACCTAGGATTTTTAGAAATTTGGTGAGAAGCAATGTCGTGTAGCACAAGTAGAATACGAATACCGTAAATCTGTAGTTCCATCACAAAAAAAAAACTTTTTTTGCGACACTAACTTGCGAAAATATTTTATTACGGAACTCTCAGAGCGCGAGTGAGACTCGCATTTGACTTGACTTGGCGGCTTTTTTGTCTAGAACATACTTACTGCGTAAGAAGTAAGATAGAAACCTAACCAAGTGCCTAGCAATAGGCCGGTTTTGTATTTGAATATTACGACATTTTCAGAATTTCATTACCGTCTGCTTATTAAACAGGGTGAATCATCTTTAAACACAAAATTGCTATTTGTTCAAGCTAATTAATATTAATTTTTTTGGTTATGCGTAAAAAAACGCCTCAAGTATTAGTAGGCACATGGCTCCGAAACTAGTTAATAAGGCGATGTGATGGCAGTAATTCACACTTGCAAAAAAAACCGTCCAGTTTGAGTCGCGTCTCGCATGTTGAGAGTTCCGTACGTCACTCACGGCCGGTGAATAATTTGTTTGACATGTGCAAAAATAGTTATTTTTAGAACAAAAGAGCAATAATATAGGCAAAGCAGTTCGAGACAAAGTCTCTCGCTGTATGAGTCCCAAGGCAGACCGCACGTGTTACCTATATCAGCTTAGGATTCGGTACAAATACAAGCTGTAAGTATTGTCGATGATCTTATGCTCATACACGGTATTGAGCTCTTTTAGTTTAAGGAGAGATTTTGTCTCCGTGTCACGTTTTGTCGATTGTAGATGTTAATACAGAGATTTTGTGTGAGGAGTTGATCGATATGATGACAACAGCTTCTTCAACAACCTCATTGCTCGCCGTTGGCCGGGAATTCATCTTCGAACACTAGAACCTTAGTGGTAGCGGTTCTGTAGGCCGATTCTACTAAAACACTGCAACTGCACTGTAGCGCGGCGTGTGTCAAAATGCACGCATTTTGACACACGCCGCGCTACAGTGCAGTTGCAGTGTTTTAGTAGAATCGGCCTACTGTTTCAGAGAATTTTTCTATCCAAAACTCTTAAGTTCTAGAATGAACTCCCTGTCGAGGTTTTCTCACGGGACTGCAGCATGAGACTCTTGAAGGCTTTTTTAAATTCAATTCGGAACACCAAAACCTAATGAGGCAATTGAGCTGAACTAGTTTTGAATGACGAATGTTTGTCAAATCTGATGTTGTCATTGACGGATGATGAATCGACAAAAATAGATTTTAGGACATGACAATACCAATCAAATAGTTTTCTACATTTTCAGGCTAACATTGCGCTAAAGTTAAAACGAAAGCCTTATAATTGTCTTCAGATTTATACAACTTCAAGAGGCAAATATCATACGACCCGCCTGATGTAAAGTATTTTCCATCCATTGCAACATGTGAACTTTTGCAACACAAGGACTATCGTTCTCACGAGTTACAACCCTCGCTGGTAGCATAGCGACTCCTAAGTTATTGGTACTCACTCTCAAGATCGCAACAGCCCTCGGGAAGATGTTATTTAGCTGTGATCTTCCTATATTTATTAATTACATAGTACACCACGGGCTGGAGAGGTTGGCTTTTACTCTTTACCTCTCTATCCATAGATTACCCGCAGATCTTTTGAGCTCGTCACTCCATCTAATGGAGGATCGTCTCACACTGCGTGTAAGAACCTTTTCCCCATCGGCTGTTGATTGTACAAGCAATGTGGGCTGTCCACTGCCAGTTCAGCATAGTAGTACCTACAGTAACAATAAAGGCAAGTGGAAGAATTACATTTTATATGTGTTGCAATAAATATTCCTTATTGTACCACATAAAACATTTAAATAACTTCTAACATAGAATTTAACATGTAGAATTAAACTTGTGATGACCAAGCCGATTGTTTCGACACACCTTAACAGTCAAATTTTCATCAGCTCTGTGATAAGCTATTTACAAAGATTATTGATGTACCTTACGAAGTTATTGTCAGATAAGGGTAGAACTTCCAGGCAATTTATTATAGAATCCAATACCGTTTATCACAAAAGAACTCTTGGTGCTGACAAGCCGGTTTATCGGTACCACGCAACTTATTTCTACTTGTAACATTTTCACAGAATTTTAAAAACAACTTTATATTTTTGACACCACCGCTCGTGGGTTCGATTCCCACACAGGATATACTTTTATGTGCATGAATATGTCTGTTTGTCACGATTTAAGAGAGATAGGACCTATCAAAACAGCGCGACTGAGTAAGTACATTCTAAGAACCGCAGTCAAATAATAACTTTCTGAAAGTTTCCCGCGAGTAAGTGACTTTAAGCTTCTAAGGAGTTGCTAGATTAGCGACAGGGGTGGCAACGCGCGAGCTGTATTGCAAGCGGTCATAGTTCACGGCAACCAGTTTACGTGAGGCGGGCCGTGTGCTTGCATGCCTCTCGACGTTGTATAAAATACTTCTCCGTCACTTCTTAACAATTTGAACTTTAGCAACAAACAATGCAGTCGCGACATACTCGAAAATATTCGAGTTCGTGTAATCAGATACACATTTCGATGTTTGAGCGACACACAGCGACCAGCGACCAGCGACCGCCGTCTCCGATTGACAGCTTTATATCGATTACTGGATACTATTTTTGCGAATATTCTTTTAGTCACGAATCGATTTTAATCGATATTTGGCTGTCGATTGCATTTATCTTTTAGTTTCTGCGTGCGTAATATTCAAGGTTCTGTGTTAATAAAAACAAATATCATATAGCTGTACGTAATAAATATATTTATTTCCATATATAAAAATAGACTAAAATCTAAAAGGCGGCCAAGTGTGAGTCTGTCTCGTGCACCGAGTGTTCCGTACTACCATTTGAAATGTTCTTTATTTACCAAGTGTTAAATAGGCATGGAATCATGAAATATGGTTGACAAAGCAACATACATACAACAAGTATACTTATATACTATAATGGTCGCGTACTGTGCGGTTCCAGAGAAGTTTTCTTCCGAGAACTCTCAAGCTGTGGAATGAGCTCCCAGCCGAGGTTTTTCCAAGGGACTATAGCATGGAGTTCTTCAAGAAATGCGTGAAGAGGTTTTCAGAGGGTCGGCAACGCATGAGTGACGCCCCTGGTGTTGCAAATGTCCATAGGCTACGGTGACTGTTTAACATCAGGCAGGCCGTATGCTTGATTGCCACCTTAGTGGTATAAAAAAAAGACCTTTAATTCTGATACTTTTACTACTTTTAACAAGCAGTTTCCGAGCGCAAATCATCAATCGAATCAATCGAGTACATATAATATATATACAGAGTATGCACTGACACTTCTGTCACACTTCCTACCACTGCCCGACTCTTGCCGCTGTCAGTAGGAATCTATATGGTTGCAGCTGAGATGATCAAACTAAATTAGCGACGCCTTCAGGTTTTTGAGCAATTTATGCTGGAGAACCGGAAGGGTTCTGACCGATTGGAGACACGCAGTCATTGTGCCCTTTTATAAAGGGATCACTACATAGACTGTGCCAACTATAGGACCATCCGTTTGTTCAGCTTAGGAGCAATAGTGTATGGAATATATATATATATATATATATATATATATATATATATATATATATATATATATATATATTGTGTATTTTAAAAACTGCTCTATCGATTTGGATAAAATTGCACATATATACTTAATACATACAGTAGAAGAGTTTGTTTGTTTGACCGCGCAAATTTCTGGTCTTCTGTGAGGTTCAAGTGCTTCAACGTCGGCTTGATGCGCCCTACCTCTCTTAGGAAACACTACCAAGTATCGTACACTGCAAAGGAGACCCCAGTATACAACCCACCACCGCCCACGGCTCCACCGACCTCTCGGACATTTGAACAGAATCAATTTTGTCACGAAACTAAAATAATCAATTGAAGTTCCAAAATCAAATGTTGCACATTTTTTTAAAAGAGAAACCTCATAGGTAAAATGTGAAAAAAGTTTCACTCGAAAATCTCTCACCATGAAGGGTTAATGTCAATTCGAAGTATCTATTACTATAAAACGGCAATTTCATACTTTCGCCCCTATTATTTACTTCTCTGTCCTTGTCTCTACATTTTGCTTTTCTCCCCTTTCTGGTGCAGCATCGAGCACACTTAAACAGTGTACCATCATGTTTACAATGAACAAACATGATGTGTTTGTATAACCCGACCATGAAACAATTCTACTGCGCCAACAAGACGCCACCGGCGTGCGAGGTGTACATTCAACTCGGCACGGTGCACGATTCGCGATGCTTTCATGTCAGTGTAATCGAAAACGTAAGTTAAAAAAGATAAAGATAAAAATTCTTTATTTGCCATTGGGCCCTCGCGGGCACTTAGACACGTCTTACAGTTTTTGAAATATAATCTTATTGTATCTTATTTAATTCTCTTTTTACTTTTTCCTTTTTTTATCTACTAGCATTTCGGAAATGACCATTGGCTAAGAAGAAATGCCGAAAGAAACTTGCCAATATAGGTCTCTTTTAAAATTGACAATTAGATATTACAAAAACAAAAAAATCATAAGCATATTGGTACAATAATGTTATCAAATGGTAAAATTAAAGATTATTAAGAACAGGTAGTCTGTGCTGAATTATTTCCAGACATCTTTGTCAGTTATATATTCATCAATTCTATAATAAGCCCTTCTACAGAGAGTATTTTTAATGTACTTTTTGAATACATTGTCAGGAAAGGACAGAACTGTTTCAGGCAACTTATTATAAAATCGAATACAAATTACAAGAAAAGATCTACCAGTCCTAGCAAGCCGATGTACCGGCATACACAACTTATTTCTACTTCTAAGTTTTTCACTGAAGTTTGAAAACGACTTTAAATTTTTACGGGCATACATTATGTTAATCAGCGTCAGCGTTAAGCAGCGTCAATCACAGTCTATCAATCAATGAGTTTGGTCGTCTCGAGTTCGGGCGAGATACGTAAAAGTTACTGTCGGTCCTGGCCGTTTTCAATAGACGATAGTCATGTAGGTAGGGTAGGTATATATATAGGTGTAACAACTCTTGGAAGGTCATTTATCCTTGATCAAATCATATATCCCTGAGTGTTGCTGTGTTCCTGTGTGCACACACAGTGCGCGGTTGCATGATGTTATATACTTTGTATTACACATTGTATATTAAGCTCAGGAGTTGAGCAACAGGACTGACATCGCGCTAGCAATATTCTGTGGTGCAAAGCTTTCATAGGCAATGGTAACTGTTTACCATGAGCAATGCCGCGGCTTGTATTGCTCCTGACGTTGTGGAAAGAGAATTTTGCATTATATATTTTTGACGAGCTCGGTGGCTCAGTCGTGACTGACTCGACTTTGGCACCAACGCTCGTGGGTTCGATTCCCACACAAGGCGAACATTTGTGTGCATGAACATGTCTGTTTATCTTGGTCTGGATGTTTTAAGGGAGGCAGGGCGCATCAAAGCAGCCCGCCTGGGGAAGTACCTCCACCTCACAGAAAACCGTTACACCTATTACACAAGCCTGTGTAATAGGTGTAACGGCTTAGGAGCTTATTGATGACCTCACTCACACGCAGGAACACAACAACCCTCTAGGGAGTTGCTATTTGGCTGCGGTTTTCTGTGAGGTGGAGGTACTTCCCCAGACGGACCGCTTTGATGCGGTCTACCTCTCTTACAACACCCAGACCAACACAAACAGACATGTTCATACACACATCACATTGTACTGTGTGGGAATCGAACTCACGAGTGTTGGTGTCAAAGTCGCGTCATTCACCACTGCGCCACCGAGCTCGTCAAACATTGACAGTTATTTTACTGAAATGAATTCACGTACCAGCTTATTCCTAGTGACATAATCACCGTCAACTACCTCCTTTCACGCAGCCCTCAATAGATAATCACGTCACAATTAGCTGTACAAAGGAGGTTGTACATTGGCTGTTATATCTTCATTGACAGATACGAGATAATGGTGTTAATGTCAATCAAGCGTAGTCTCACGCAGCCCATACAATATATCAACCATTAGCAGATGTAATTAGAACGTTACGTGTCAAACAAATGTCAAATAAGATGCTGTTAGGGCTGTCACACCGAAATTAATGATAAAATATAATAATATTTTTTTTATACAGTATTGGGAGGCATACAAGCATACGGCCCACCTGATGTAAAGCAGTTACCGTAGCCTATTAACGTTTGTAATACATTAAGTTTTTACTCGCGCGATGCCTCCTGCTGCTACCACAGCGACTCCTTAGGAGCTTACTGGTAACCACTCAGACGCAGGAAAACAACAACCCTCTAGGGAGTTGTTATTTAGCTGCGGTTTTCTGTGAGGTGGAGGTACTTCCCCAGACGGCCTGCTTTGATGCGCCCTACCTCTCTTAAAAATATTGTTTATTTCTCCTCAAAACTTCAATACGCAATGATAACATGGCGTAAATGCTGGTTGGGTTCCAGGTAGCTTATCACAATTATTGGAATCGAAGCCATCACTGGAGCGGAGCAGATTCAGATTGGAGCGAAACTGATGTATTTTTTATTATACAACTAGATCGGCAAACAAGCATGCGGTCCGCATCAGATTGTAATCAGCCTATTGACGCTCGCAACACCACGGGGATGTTACTCGCGCGCTGCCAATCTTGTGACCTAAGGCTGTTTCGTCACAGTACCCAGTAATTTCTCTGCCATATCTCACCCTTCAAACCGGAACACAGCTATATAAATATAGCTGCATGATGGTACAAATGAGACAGAGGTCCCCACGCAGACGACTTTTGTACAAAGTCGTCTACCTCTGGTATGTAGGGTTACAGTTCTTCTTCTTAGCGTTAGCTGTAGGATTGGCGAGGTCCATTACCTAAATGGCAGGATTTGGCGAAGATATAAATTAAACATGGAGCGACTGTTTTCAGACCTTCACATACCCAGACTTTTCTTAGGTTTCTAAATATAATTTCATGGGCTCGTATAATTTCGTCGGCTCGGCGATGACGGAAAACATTGTGAGGAAACCCGCGCGTTTCATCACAATGTTTTCCGTCATCGCTGAGTCAGTGATAATTACAAATTATGTAAATCTGAAAATTCGAATTCAGTGGTACATGCCAGGATACAAACTGGGGACCAGTTGGTCAATATGTCGGTTGTTTATTCACTGGGTTATCACTGTTGTGAATAGAAGGAGGGTACAGTGAGGTTCGTTCAAGTAGCCAGAGTCGGTTGGGCCTCGCCGATGACCTCGCAGACATCGCGACCCAATGACAATAACTTGTGCTGGATTATTGTGTCGATGCGAGTAATTAAAGTAAGTGAGTAACTTATGATAAGCTCCTATACCATGTATACAAGAAGCATCTCCTGCTAACACATTAAGTATGTGTTAGCTGCAGAGGTGGCATCGCGCGATGCTTCATGTATTGCAAGCGATGCTGCATGCGACGTCAAGTGGTTTATAGGTCAGTGGGTGCAGGATTGCAACGAACGAGCAGGTTACTCCTAGGTAAGTGAACGGGCTCCACTGTCAACTCCAGGACGACACCGGGGCGAGCCCAGCGGCCCGGGTGGGGCCACCCGCCGCCCGCCTCCGACGGCGTTACGTAACGCTCGTTAGCGGTGCGTCTGTCCGTCCACAGCTCCGGAACTAATGCAACTTTGACAACGGCGCAGGTCACCGATGATGAAATTGATCTTGTATTTATTTCTACACAGACTCTCTCATTTGTTTCATCCAAATGCAACCCACTAGTACGCACTAGAATCAATGTGAAAGTAGCTCTGTCTATCTGTCTGTTTAGTCTTTACGGCTAAACACTCGATTAACCGCATTAAGCCTTGGTGAAATTGGATGTTGTACATAAGTTGGTTTTACTCGCCTAAATTGCTCCATCTAAATGTTATGGGCCCCTACATAGTCGTTAGGTTTTTTGTTACAATACTGCTGAACGTAGGCTGGCATAGCAAAGGCTTTTTCGTGACGAAAAAATAAAAAATATATATTTGTATTAAGCCCACACGGGCATTTAGACACGCATTACATTATTTAAAACAAATCCTATTGTATCTTATCAATTTTTCATATTTTTATTTAATTATAGCTTTGACCTCTCTTTTTGAAGTAAAATTTCTTTACGCACGCTTGACTTAGTCAAGTCACTGATCCGGGGCACCACACCAACGCGGCCGATGGCATTTCGCGGGGTCCTTTAGTGGGTATACCGTCGGACAGCCGACGGGGAGTCCCACACTGCCACCGGAGGCCACCCAGGCACCGGTGGTGTGCGTAACGCATTTTTCCCCGCGTCACAAAAAAAAAAAAAAAAAAAGGGAGTAAGCTGGTGAATGTGTGACGAGAGCGTTACGAAAAGTGTGATCGGGCCAGGCAAACAGAAGTTGAGAGAGAGATATAAGTTAGTGAAGACAGAAAGAGAGAGAGAGTTACGTTTCGTATATTACTGTAGGGGCAAGAGAGAGGTGCGAGCACACATTTTCTTTCTCTCTTTCTCTTATAGCGAGTTAAGTTTCGTATATGTAAGACACAGTGCAGGCCTATTGTCTGTATCACACTATGGAGTTAAAGAAGTTTTACTTCAGTCGTGTGGTCTAAAGCGCACTCGTTTTTTTTTTATTTAATCTACCCGCATTTAAAAAAACCCTTGACGTTAAAGGAATGCCAAAGAAACATGTCAGTATAGGTCTTTTATCAAATCGTCAATATCTAATACAATAAATTTATGTCAGTGTATCATATTGTAAAATTAAAGATATAACTAAAGACTAATACACGTGCTGAATCATTTCCAGACATCTCTGTCAGTGCAATACGCAATAAAACAAAGTTACAAAAGGAGAGGAATAAAGTTTTAATATTTATGATGTCAACTGTACAAAAATGGACAAAACACATGGCGATACTCGATTTGTGTTATTTTAATTTAAGCCGTTTAACCATGAACGAGTGTTACATAAGAGGGCAACACTGAGCCGCCACAAGCGTCGTGACCGACCCCAAAACACTGATTAATTTGGGTGAAAAACGTACAACTTTTTTGTTTAACTTTAAAAGTTAATCTCTGCATTGTGAGTAGAGGATAAACTCATTATTAGTGGCCTTTACCTCGATTACTTGATTTGACATATTATGTAATTCTCAGCCATAACAAAGGTGTAATTATAGGCTTTTAAACGGCCTATCAGAGGCGCGCCGGCACTTGGGAACGCGAGCTAAACGGTGAGCTTCTACAACTCGAAACTAACGAAAGGACCTTCGCTGAGCGAGACTTTGGAAGGCTATTCACCCACTAAAACTACCGCCGTTTAATCAGTATATACGTATTAACACTTCATCGGACATTTCACTTTACTTCATCCCTATTATGTTTGTCTAAAATTATTTTTTAATGAGTACTATGGCGAAGTGGTTAGCGATGCCACTTTAACGACAACGCACGTGGGTTCGATTACCGCACAGTACAAAATATTTGTGTGCATAAAGATGCATGGACGTTTTCAACAGAGGTAGGGCGCATCAAAGCTGCCCCACTGGCTACTCCTTGGAGGGTTGTTGTGTTCCTACGAGTTAGTGAGGTACCAGTAAGGCCCTAAGGAGTTGCTGTGACAACGCGTATGTGATATTGTTATTGTGTTCATGTATTGCAAGCATTGGGACGTATGCTTTTGTGACTCCCCCCGTTCTATTAGAAAATATAACTATAACATTAACAATATGAGTTACAATGATTGCAAGACGAGTTCATCCCTCTCGCTCCCCTTCTAAAGTAGATTTTCCTACCTATTTGTGAATGTATGGAAGCAAGAAAAAAAATACCCCGCTCACGGCAAGGGACGAAAGAACGTGAACATTCCCACATGCGTGTAATTTTTCTCACCTCTTTGCTATTTCATAATAATTTGCATGTTTGTAATGTTAACAAATAGTTTCGAGCGCTACCGTAGATTTTCATAAAATTAACATAAAAGAGGCACTTCACACGCTCGCGTGGGCCGATTGGGCAATTACCAATGTCTCATTATTTTGTCTATAGAGCGCCCACAGTTTAAAAGTGCGAATTGCCTAATTGACAAGATGCCGCGTTATTTGGTTTTAGATAGCGGTTCACACTTCACGGACATGGTTCGATTATTTGTGTGGGTGCTCCTGGAATGGGAGTGAAGAATTCAAAGTGATATCTTAGCCTTGGACTCGATAGGAGTGTTTATGACTTTAAAGTCTATGTCAAAGATCTGTAGATGTTTGAATTGGAAAGATTCATCATCATCATTTCAGCTAATTTTCGTCGACTCAACTGCATCGATCAACTCCTTACATACTTTATTTTAGGTCGCCGCTCTATATTATTCCAAAAACTTTATTCCCCCAGCGGTTGTAGGTCTACGAACTATTAAATGCAACATGTCAAATATTTCTGATTCTAACACCCAGCAAACCCCCTAGCATTGTCCTTTCCATGGCACGTTGAGCGACCTTGAGCTTCAGCGCACTGTGGGTCGTATGCCGCAGAACCGGAAAGTTAGGCTTAGTTTCAAGAACAAAGTCTAAAATTGAAAAACGGAATACCGCGTTTTCTATCCGTCAATTTGTCACAAGCACCATATAACGTCGGAAGGCATACAAGTATACAGCCCAGCTGTGCTCAAGTGGTTACCCTAGCCTATGAAAGACTTGCAATAAAAGAAGCATTGTTTTCGCGTTGCCAACCCTGGCTGCTAACACATTAACTGCAGGAGTTCCTCACATTGCGCACATTAATTTATAATATTATGCATCTGCTGCCAGAATATCCCCGTTAACATAAAACGGGAAGCCGGTACAGCGGCTTTGTATTTGCCGCATGTGAGGATGCAGCGTAATGTGTCGAGATCTCTGTCCGCGGCGATGTTTGTCGGACCTCAGACGTGTATGTAATATTAATTGCCGGTGGATCCCGCCCACGATTGCCCACTTGTCATGAGATCGTTTAGAACTATTACAGGCACAGAAAGTGCAATCGCATGACATAATTCCGCCTCGAGACGTGCACGAAAATTGTGAAATAAAAAGGCTATTGTTCTAAGTCCCAAATGCTTCAGTCCGATCCGCGGTTACATAGATATAGTATGCCAATGGCTTACATGCGTTTTGTAATCGTTAGGTAATAAATACATAATACATTCAGCCGTGATTTTGTGAAAGTCACACTTACAGGCAATTTGATCTGAACCACTTACTGTTACTTACCTCGCTAACTTTGTGTGCTTCTGCCATCAACACACAATAAACACACGGTTTATGGCAGAAGTACACAAATTAAATGTAGTTGCCGTTACGTAATATATAACCCTATTATTACGAGTATTAATACAAATTCTGTAGACTTCGTATGACTTTATATTAGGAAAAATTGGTGGAAAGTACTTCTTCTTCACCGTTTCCTTATCGATTAAGGCGGGATCTGCTACCTAAGCCCAAGGATTTGACGAATATATTAATTTTAAATGGAACGACTTCCGTCAGACCTCCGCAACCCTGAGGGAGAACCAGACATTTCTTATGTAATGTCACATGTCTTTCGAAATATAATTTCTTTGGGTTTCCTCGCGATCATTACAAAGCCAGAATTCGAACCTGGGACCAGTTATTCAATAGGCAGTTATCTTATCTTACATGAATTTAACTTCAACTTCAATGGTTGCTAGTAAAGCCTTCGATTTGAACACAATTGGTTTGTTTTAACGTGTCGAATACGTCACTGTCTCCCTCAAGCCAAGGTCAGATACATGCTTATTGCATTTTGTGTAACTGTGTGATATTTTTTTAAAGTATTTTTTAACTAATTACATGTCACATTTAGTGAAATGAAAATTTAAACATTTAGTGTAAATTCTAAAAAACAATTCAATAAGCTTTAAAAAACCTTACGGTTTTGTCCGTGCAAAGTTTATTTATACAAGTAAATAAGGTCTAACAATCTTAACTTGACAGTTATAGCAATAGAAATGCACATGCATGCATTAGGAAGAACTACAATTTGTTGTCAATAAATATGTCACGAAAGGTCAAAGTGCAGCGGTGAACGCTCAGCTACACTGTTACCTCTGACCTTTGGTGACACGTATTTTTTTTCGTAATTATTGCAATTTATACATTACAAAGTTAGTCGAGTCGAATCTTATTTAGAATTTGTGTAAAAGTTATTCTGAGTTACGACTTGCAATTTCATGATATTGTGTGTGATGGCGGCCCGACCACGGCTCCCCGAGCGTTGCCACATACAAAACAAATCATATTTATTGCTGCTAATACACTTTATACGGTAAGTAGAATTACTTTTTTTATATATATATAATGTCAGGATACAAGTATATGATCCACCCTGATGTGAAGTGTTTAACTAGTGGTGGATTAGTTGCGGATTTCTCTTATGTTTTCTGTTTTATTGTTTTGATGCGCCGCACCTCCATTGATATGTTCTCATCATTAATTATGGGATCAATCCTCGATTATGATTGAGTTAAAACGAAGTTTAGTTTCATTGTATATTGAATTAAATATATATGACACACAATATATATCATGAAATTGCAAGTCGTAACTCAGAATAACTTTTACACAAATTATTTATTCAAATTCTCCGAATCGCAACATGTCTACGGCTTGGGGTTCCGGTCTGCGCTCCTCATAAATGTCCCTGTGGCAGTGATGTCGACAAGCTTGACAAGCAAGTAAGCAAGACAAGCCAAGAAAGTGCAGGCCTCTTCTCGAGACATGCCGCACTTAACGATATCATACGCGGGTACCTTGCCACCGTCAACGTGCCAAGTCTACTTGAGCCGACTGGTATTGCAAGAGACGATGGCAAGAGACCGGACGGTATGAGTTTGATTCCATGGAAGATGGGCCGGGTGCTGGTATGGGATGCAACCTGTTCAGACACGCTGGTCCCTTCCCATCTACATGGAACCAACAACAGAGCTGGTGCGGCTTGTGAAACGGCTGAAATAGTTAAAGCATGCAAATACAGGGGTCTAGGCTCCGAATATGATTTTGTCCCATTCGGTGTCGAGACCCTTGGCCGTGGGGTCCTAGCGCTATAAGGCTTTTTAAGGAAATAGCAAAAAGGTTAGTCGACATCACAGGAGACCGAAGAGCTGGCAGCTACCTCGGACAAAGAATTAGTCTAGCTATTCAAAGGGGGAACGCTGCCAGTATCTTCGGAACCTTGCCTAAAAGGACTCCTTTTAATAATATATTTTAGTTATTATATTATATTTCTTAAGGTTTTTAGTTTTAGATTAATTGTTCTAATATATATATTTTTTTTCTGTATAAATATTCAATAGATTTTTTTGTACTAGTGTATATTCAGTTCTATTTTGCATCAAAACTTACAATAAAACTTACGAGTCATTTATTTATTAAGTTTAATTTTATTACATTTAACGTTATATCTTCATGTTTATACTAAAACATTATACCTACGTATAATAGAAGTCTATTTTTATTTTAAGAACCATTATTATAATATATATATATATTTTTTATACTACTAGATTGGCAAACAAGCATGCGGCCCGCATCAAATGGTAAGCGGTCACCGTCACGTAAAACTGAAGGATGTAATGTTGATTTTTAAAATCCAATCAGTAATTTGCGCTTGGGTTCATTGTGTCATCGACGCATCCTATACACTAATGTGCCGGGACGTTCTGTCGAATGTCTTATTGACTCAATCTTCTTCTTAGCATTAAGCCGTTTCCTTTTCTGTTATGATTGCCGTGGTCCCAAAGCCTAAGGATTTGGCGAAGATACAGATTTATACATCTGCGACTGTCGTCAGCCCTACATAACCCCGAGGGAAAACCTGACTTTTCTTAGGTAATGTCACACGTCTTTCAAAGTGAGAATCTTAGCTGAGCATGTGATGAATGGAGACTTTACTTTTTGTAAGAAAAAAAACAGTTTCCACGGGTTACAGATAGAGGTGGAGACGACGTTTTCACGAACAAGAAACAATGTTATGTGTTTCACAATCGATTCGTTTTTGTGGCAAAATTATTTCACAAAATATTGACCTTCTACGTGCAGTGTCTCTATGGACTGCAGTTTAACAGTTAGTGCCTTACCGATAGCTTTTACTGAATAGCCGTTTGGGCAATTAAATTGAAATTCACTTCGCAAACACATCACTCGCGTATCTCGCACATTGCCGGCGATTTCAATCATCGTGACCATCAGAGTTATTTCAAGAGAATCGATTAAAGTGGATATAAAATTCACAAACACCCACTATTCAACGATGTTCACGAGGTATATGCAGTACGAGAATATATGCAGTGTTTCAAGAGATAGTTATTCCAATAAAGTCGAAACTCAATCACAAGTAGGTAGGTAGCACTTTAATGTAAGTACTATACTATCTATCTATCTTTTTTTTATACAACGTCAGGAGGCATGCAACCATACGGGCCCTCCTGATGTAAAACGGTTACCGTAGCCTATAAACGCTAGCAATACATTAAATATCACTCGCGCGATGCACCACTGCTGCTAACACAGCAACTCCATAGGAGCTTACTGGTGACCTCACTCACACGCAGGGACACAATAACTTAAGGAGTTGTTATTTGGCAGCGGTTTTCTGTGAGGTGGAGGTACTTCCCCAGACGGGCTGCTTCGATGCGCCCTACCTCTCTTTAAATACCCAGAGCAAGATAAACAGACATGTTCATGCACACAAATGTTTGGCCTGTGCGGGAATCGAACCCACGAGCGTTGATGTTAAAGTAACGTAACAGCGCGTTTCGCCACTGCGCCACCGAGCTGGTCGAATATCTATCTACAATGTTTAGTGTTATAAAAAAGGGTTCAGTAGGTCAATAAGCCGTTTCTTTATCCACTGGGCTATCACTGCATTCCATATTCAAATCCATAGGTTACACTGACAGGCGATAAATCAAGCAGGCCTTGTGTTTCTTTGCCACCTTAACCCTTCGAAACCCGTGTGGTCATATATGACCGCGAAATGTATGGGAAAAGGTATATAACGGGTTCTGAAGGCTAATCTTAATATATAAAATTCAAAGTCCTGACTGACTCATCAACGCCCAGCCCAAACCCTTGGACCTAGGAAGCTGAAATTTTGCACAGATATTGTCTTTATGACGTAGGCAAGGAATAAGACGGGATTTTTCGAAATTCCCACGGGAACGGGAATAATAAGGATTTATATTTTCGCTATAAAAGTTGCCCTATCTCCGTTATTATATTTATTAGAGATTTGAAATTTGGCATATAAATATGTGATTGCAATCACTAAAAACCGTTTTTAGGATTTTTCGAAATTCCCTCGGGAACAGGAATAAAAAGGATTTATTTATATTTTGTCGCTTTAAATTTACCCTATCTCCGTAACCATATGTATTAGAAACTTAAAATTTGGCATATAAGTAGGTGATTATAAAAACAAAAAACAATTTTCAGGATATTTCGAAATTCAAACAGGAACGGGAATAAAAAAAGATTTACTTATATTTTCGCTTTAAAGTTGCCCTATTTCCGTAACTTTATTTATTAGAGACTTGAAATTCAGCTTAAAAGTAGGTTATTACGATAACTAAAAACCATTTTTAGGGAATGTATGTTATGGCATAACACAAAAACCACTGAATGGATTTCGATACAATTTTCACAATTTTGGTAGTTTGCGGGTCCATCTTAAAATCTAAGCCACGTATCATTTAATTTCGTTAAAAAAACAGAAGATATGGTGCATAGGGTGATTTATTCTGTAGTCTACGCGGACGAAGTCGCGGGCAAAAGCTAGTGGTGTAATAAAATGAAACCCGGGTAAGTACAAAATTGTACAAATTATTGAATAAACTATTTTTAAATTTTGTTTAATTTAATCTGTATTCGATTATTTAATTTAGAAAATACCACAAAGTATGTAATACAACTTATTAATTTTAACGGAAACATGAATATTTAGTTTTAACTTTTAACATTAAACGATAATTCGCAACCAACACTGGAAATTAAGTAGCACATTAACATTATGTTAAATTAATATTGTCTATTAATCGATTTAAAACATATTTTGGAAGATTTCAATGTTTTTGCCGTGTTATCAATGAGAACTAATTGGTAATAATTTTTGAAATAACAAAACGAGGTATTAAAGAATATATGCAGTGTTTCAAGAGATAGTTAGCACTTTAGTATAGGTAGCACTTTAATGTAAGTACTATACTATCTATCTATCTTTTCTTTTATACAACGTCAGGAGACATTGGCCCTTCTGATGTGAAACTTTTACCATAGCCTATAAACGCTAGCAACATTAAGTATCACCCGCGCGATGCGATGCGATGCTAACACAGCATTTTTAATCCCGGAATGGAGTCTGAATCCACGACGATGGCAGCGGTCAAAGTTTCCATTGTGAAAATAGAAAACAGTTTGTACTAAACCCGATATAGAACAATACGTGGAGATATATAAACTATTTGGACAACTTAATTGCCATGTTAGCCTCGCGCATCGATTCTCACAATGCAAATTGTTATTTGTCAATAATCGACCCGCCATGTTTGGAATAAAACTGCAGCGACGAGTATTATAAATGAAAGGAGACCGCGTTCAATTCACCAACTGCAATAGTAAACAACCCTACAGTCAGCAGTTACCGTATTCTATGGACGCTTGCAACAGGGCCGCCACTCATGCATTGCCGACCCATAAAATACAATCGTTAGGGAGTTCACCCCCCGCTTAAAGTGAAGATAACTTCTGACATACATGACCATTGCGGTTCCTGTGTGTGAGGATAAATTTCACATCAAATAATTTGTTTTAGTACTAAGCTACTGGCGACCTGTTTGTCTATACATTTCGTACTGATGTACATATATGTAATCATTATTTACTCAGTGCCAAAGAAAAGACACCACGAGGAAATCGACATGTCCACAAAATGTTTAACGAGCTCGGTTGCTCAGTCGTGAATGACGCGACTTTGACACCAACGCTCGTGGGTTCGATTCCCACGCAAGGCAAACATTTGTGTGCATGAATATGTCTGTTTGTCTTGGTCTGGATGTTTTAATAGAGGTAGGAAGCAGCGCGTCTGGGGAAGTACCTCCTCCTCACAGAAAACCGCAGCCAAATAACAACTCCCTAGAGGGTTGTTGTGTTCCTGCGTGTGAGGGAGGTCACCAGTAAGCTCCCAACGAGTTGCTGTGTAAGCAGCAGAGGATGCATCGCGCGAGTGATAATTAATATATCGCAACTACTGTAGAGCCCTAGAAACCGGCGAGCGTGCATGAAAAGAGCAATGAATGTTAAAGAAGCGAGTGAGGTATGTAAGGATCGAATCGCGTGGCGCTCGGTTCTCTCTGCCTACCCCGCAAGGGAGTAGTAGCAACCACTGTAACCACTTTACTTCAGGTGGGCCGTATGCTTGTATGCCTCCCGACGTAGTATAAAAAAAACCAGTTGAGAATGCGCAAGTTTGCATTGCCAGAGGAACACGTGGCTCGTCAATTATATAACAATTCTATTTTTTTTTTTATTTGTCGGCCATTTTGACCATGTTCCTTAAGAGATAGGAACGGTGTTCCTGAACATTCCTATTCTACTTTTTTATGCTGAATCCGAATCTGAAGTCAAGATTCGAATATTCGAAAAAAACACAAATACACAGACAAATATATAGATTTCATATAGGAACGGTGTTCCTGAATATTTCGAAAGTCGTATGACTTAATGTAAGAAATGTCTGGTTTTCCCTCTGGCTTATCACCACATTCTTAGGCTTAGGCACCGGCCCCGAGGTCGGTAAATTGGTAAACGGGATGACGCCAAGAAGACGAAGGATGTCTCACAAAATTTATTGTTGTTCCTGGGACTGAATATTTCCACTGCAGGGATACGGGTCGCCCTTCAACCAAAGGGGTTTACAGCATACTCCACCACGCTGCTCAAATGAGGATTGGCCGAGGCCAGTGTTTTCAAGCCGCCGGAGGGCCACTGACTTAGCTTAACAACTGTCATCTATCGACAACAGCCGGGACCGACAGCTTAACGTGCCCTCCGAAGCACGGAGAAACTCGAGATAGAAAAACCCATCCGTAGACGAGCTGTGGTAGACGTTACTTAACCTGCGTATTCGGTTAGATGAACACAATAACCTTCTACGGAGTTGCTTTGATGCGCCCTACCTCTCCTAAAACATCCAGACCAAGACAAACGGACATGTTCATGCACACAATCGTTTGCCTTGTGTGGGAATCGAACCCACGAGCGTTGGTGTCGAAGTCGCATCATTCACGACTGAGCCACCGAGCTCGTCAAAAACGTCGACGTTTCGTTAAGCGATCTGACAGCAGCGACGTTTGCAGTGCAGTTGCAGTTTTTTTGTAGCATCATTCGTAATATCCAGAAAAGTAGACGCTGTTAGGAGTACCAGAGAGGCACACTCTGTGTTGATAGACATGGAAAAACACGCAGTGAACGTAAACTGATTGGTTCTAAAAGGTTATCAAATCGACTCGACTCAAGTCAAGTTTGTTTGCAAGGGGTCGGAATAACAACTTGAGTTTATTTTGATAACACCCGAGTGTTGGCCGCCGACATTTTTTTTATACAACGTCGGAAGGCATACAAGCATACGGTCCACCTGATGTAAAGCAGTTACCGTAGCCTATTAACGCTTGTAACATATATCACTCGCGCGATGCCTCCTCTGCTTCTCTGCTCTGCTCTGCTACACAACAGCTCCTTAGGAGCTTACCGGTGACCTCACTCACACACAGGAATACAACAACCCTCTATGGTAGGTAGGTCTCTAGGAGGAACTTCACAGACGGGCTGCTTTGATGCTCCCTACCTCTCTTAAAAACACCCAGACCAACACAAAAAAACATATTCATGCACACAAATGTTTGTCCTGTGTGCGAATCGAACCCACGTTGGTTTCGACGACGACCGCAGTCTGTCTATGGATGCACATTGAGCCGTCGGTCCCAGCGGTTGTCTATAGATGACAGTCGTTAAGCTAAGTCAGTGACCTTTGGGCGGCTTGAAAACACTGGTTTCTGGCAATCCACAGTTGAACAACGTGGTGGAGTATGCTCTAAACCCGACCCGTATCCCTGCAGTGGGATGAGTTAGGATTGTTGTAGGACAGTAAATACATAGTGTAAAAAAAAACTTGTAAAACTTTGCAGGACTAATGTATATGGCACATTATACCCATTACGAATAGAAAACTTTATAAAAAATATATAATGCGCGCGTCTAGGGAAGCACCTCCTTGAAGGGATATTGTGTTCCTACGAGAACACAGTTAGCAGCATAGGTGGCATCGCACAATTGATAGTTGACGTGTTGCTGCAAGCGCTCTTAGGCTCCGATAATTTGTATCAGGTGGGTCGTATGTTTGTATGCCTCCAGAGATTGTATAAATAAAATATGTGTGCATAATATACAATATTAGTTATTTCAGTAAGTGAAGTCTCATGTTATTGTGTAATTTGTGTACTTCGACCTTTGAACTCGATCTGTCAGTTATGTCTTTTGTACGCAAACGTACTCGTACACCCGCGCGGCATTGCCGACCGACGGCGGGGCGCGGTGTCGTGCTGGTGACACACATCACCTAACTTAACCTGAAGGTTTGTGGACTCACCCTACTTCACTTCCGATGTTAAATATTAGTAGGACTCTCATACATAATATATAATATATATAATACCAACGCTAACTTATGGAAGCGAGAGCTGGGTATGGCAGAAAAAGCATGAAAGTAGAATTAACGCGGTCGAAATGCGAGCCCTGAGCAAAATTTGTGGTGTAAAGCTTGTAGACCGTATTTGCAATGATGATGTTAGAAACAGAGTTGGTCTGAAAGAGAGCGTCGGTGTTAAAATAAGAAGAGGCATGCTCCGTTGGTTCGGACATATAGAAAGAATGCAGTATGAAAGAATGACGAAGCGGATATATAATGCAAAAGTGGAAGGATGTAGGAGCCGGGGAAGGCCTTACTACCATGACCAAGTTGGTCATGTTCTATAAGAAGGTGGTGTCAGGAGCCCTAGAAACCGGTGAGCGTGCATGAGAAGAGCAATGAATGTTAAAGAAGCGAGTGAGATATGTAAGGATCGACTCACGTGGCACTCGGTTCTCTCTGCCTATCCCGCAAAGTATTTGGCGTAAAGTTATAGATAGATAATCTCATATTTTACTAGCTGGGGAGTTTCCCACGTGGAGTTTACACTACATATATCCTAGTCAAAAAATTGCCCGATTTCACTCGTAGTTTCGAGATATAAGTTTTTTTGAAGAGCTCGGTAGTGTTGCAGCTCGGTAACATCAAGGTTGTGGGTTCGACTCCCACACATGACAAACATATGTGTGCATTTGTATGTTTTCAGGGGGGATCAGATAGGACGCATCAAAGCAGTCCGACTAGGGAAGCATCCTACAGAAAATCGCAGCCACAAAATGCGCTCTTGTTACCACCAATCTCCTGAGGAGTTGCAGGGGTTTGTGTCAAGTATTAAGAACATTTATAGGCTACAATAACCACTTTACGTCAGGTGGGCTTAGGCGTGTATGGCACCTGACGTTGTATAAATAATACAACTAACGCAGAACACAACTGGTGTAGAAGAAGGTGATGGCAAGGGTCGTAGGGACCGGCGAGCGTGCACCAAATAGAAGAAAGAGTGTTTAATGTATGAATGTTTAAGAAACGAGCGAGTTGTGTAAGGAGGCGTGTCACGGCGCTCGGTGCTCCCGGCCTCCCTCGGAAGGAAACTGTCTTGAAGATATACTTACATACGACTAGGGTACAAGAAAAAGTACCTCGCCTTGGAAGTGCCTCTATTTAATGACGGATTGGTGGGTTGTTTACTGACAGTGACCAAAAGACACCAAGACACAAAAAAGCCAAAGTGTTTTGGCAAGCGGTGGCCATGCGCGAGAGACATTTGCATCAGACGAGTCGTAAGTTTTTTGCCCGCCTGATGTAAAGGGCTTACCGTAGCCTATGAACGCTTGTAATGCATTATCACTCGCGCGATGCCACCTCTGCTGCTATCACAGCAACTCCATAGGAGTTTACTGGTGACCTCACTCACTCGCAGGGCCACAACAGCCCTCCAGGGAATTGCTATTTGGCTGCGGTTTTCTGTAAGGTGAAGGTACTTCTCCAGATTGTCTGTTTTGATGCGCCCCACCTCTGCAACCCGTATTTATGAATGAGTGGGTCATGTCAAATAGTCCTCTGTTCTGCCAGACTACCCTGCAAGGATCTTGGTGTGCACATATAGAGAGACAGTTAATAATGTGCTAGTCCCACATGTACCCATAACTTGGATATAAAAACAAACGCAATGGTTATTAAGAATTCGTATTACTAAATATTTTCTAAGTTTTATTCCTTTGTTTTGTTTTGTAAAACATAAACGAGTCCTCGGAATGTAAAAAATGTAAACATTACGTCTTAGACAAAAAAATATGTATTATTACATGTTGTCTGTTACGATCATGTTTCGACGCTCGAAACATGATCGCTTGGAGGTGTACCGATCAATTAAGGAACGTCGAATCTATTTTTTCAAAATAAGATTACAAAATAAAAAGGTCACTCACCTGCGACAAGACGGCGGCAAAATACAAACACGACAAAGTCGCGCACAACAATAAAAAATCCTTAGAAATCATCGTGACACTTCTATTTTCGCGCACTAAAGCTCAAGACTAAATATTAAAAAAAAAGATTTATTTACTCAACAACTTTTTACATTTACCACTCAACGGTTATGAAATGTATTCGTATTTCTTTTTTTATCTTATTAATTGATTAATAAGTGATCATTCATATACTGGCTTTAAGTTAGGTTTAGTATTTACTAGATGCTAAGTCTATGTTTCACCTTATAAGATTGGAATAGATGAGCAAAATGTCAACCGCACTGTTCTAAATTCGATTTAGCATCGATTTATCGGCAGCGCAACACTACAACTGTCACTTGTTGAAACTTTTTAGCCTGTTATTGTGTTCGATAATTAAAATCATACTTTTTATCTTTTTCGGTAACCGATCGTATCGAATTCGTAGGCGATTGGTGTTCGGTGGCAGCACGCGGGTACTTGCTGGTGAGCCACGCGCGGCACTGCGGCTGACATTTGAGGCTGAACCGAGAGGAGCGCGCTAGGCCCGCGCCCCTACCTCGCGCGGAATCCTGCCGACGTCCTTCGTCGAACATTGTTCAATTTATAGATTAGACATGGATTGCCATGGTTTAGATCCGTTGTTTGGAATATAAATTGAGGATTACCATTGTGCAAAAAATGCACGAATAGATGTCGAAATAATTGAATTAACAAATCTAAGTCGTGAGACGTTTGTTTACAATATAAAAGAAACGTTTGAAATCTTTAAAAAATATAAATACATTCCGGCAGGTATGGGTGGATATTTACCTGCACATTTTCTACCAGTGTACCTACTAGAACCGAGAAAATGTATGTAAAGAGGGTAGGCAACGCAAGAGTGACACCCCTGGTGTTGCAAATGTCCATGGATCACGGTAACTGCTTAGGCTGGCCGCACCCATGCTCATTGGTGTACATAATTGTACAGTAGAATACGCTACTACTATGTTAGGTAATAGAAATATAGGTAGGTAAGAGAGAATATATGGGTCAGAGAGAATATATAGGTCAGAGAGAATATGTAGGTCAGAGAGAATATAAATGTAAGAGAGAATAAGCAGGTAAGAGAGGGATTAGATATGGATCCAAAATGATCGCGTGCTGGACGATTGCAGAGACGTTTCCAACCGTGAACCGTTAGAACTTTCTGCTTAGTTTTTCCCATGGAGATACAGCAGGAAGTTCTTCAAAAAAGACGTGAAGAGGTTTTACCGGCAAGAGGTAGAGAGGTATTACCTAATTAGTATATAGATATATCGTTACCAGTGCATCCCGCGACCGTCCGCTCGTATCTCAGTTCGTATCCCAGTATGCCATGGGAACCGCTTTATCTACTTTTTTCTTTTTCCTCTGCTTCTGAGAGCCGTATCGTGATGTTGAGTAGCCTGTGACCTTCCTCAAGAATTGAGCTATCAAATGTAAAAAAATCGCAAATCCGACTTGTAGTTCCGGAGGTTAGTGCGTTCAAACAAACAAACTCTTCCGCTTTATGTATTAATCTAATCTATAATTAGAGTCTACAGCAGTGGTTCCCAAAGTGGTCCAGGTGGACCCCCGGGGGCCCACGGGAGACTCGACAGGGGTCTACGTTGACAAAACAGTCCATAGTTAGATCTAATCTTCACATTTTTTCTTGAGTTTTAGGAATATGGTAGAAATGTAGCCTCAGGGGGTCCACCGGAACCAGCTGGATTCTGAAAGTGGTCTGTGAGAAAAAAGTCAGGGAACATCAGGTCTACAAGCTGCATATCAGTATTTATGATTACGCTGACCGTATATTTGTTTGTCACCTTAATGGTATAAACATACATTTTAAGAGAGGTAGAGCGCATCAAAGCATCCTGTCTGGGGAAGTACCTCCACCTCACAGAAAACCGCAGCCAATTAACCACACTCTAGAGTGTTGTTGTGTTCCTGCGTGTGAGTGAGGTCACTAGTAAGCTCCTAAGGAGTTGCTGTGCTAGTAGCAGAGGAGGCATCGCGCAAGTGATACTTAATGTGGATACTAAAGGTGGGCCGTATGCTTATATGCCATCATACGTTGTATAAAAAACCATTATAATTCTATGTAGTTGCCTCTGCTACTGTAAAAATCAATATGGCGGCCATACGGCTCACCTGATGCTATGTGGTTTTCTCTTCACCAGGCGGGCGGCATGCTTGTATGACAAAGTACAGAAAAATTGCGACAGTAATGTATAATCATCGCTGACGATGAAGCCGGAAGGTATCTGCTACATTAATAAGCCTAAGTTCATAAATTCCTGATGTGTAAGGACAGCGAGCCTCCTGGCAGTCTCTCACGACCATCGACATTCCCAGCGTGTCACGGTGTGCTCGTGGAAGGGCTCGTTTCCGCCGGCAGGTGGCGTTCATTAAATAGTGACGTAACCAGTGATGCGTGCGAGCGATGCGTTCCGTATCGATTATTACGGCGAGCGTAATCGATAAAAAAACTACGCTCATAATTATGACACAGTATTTGCAGAGAGGTCAGCGGTGCCAGATATGGGTAACCAGGGTTAATTTAAATTTATGTAATTGAAATTGTATATAAGTACATATATATAAATAGACACATAAAATCTTAACTTCCTTTGCCATAGTCGGGTAAAATACAGGCAAGTGCAAAAAATCACGTGGAGAAGATTCCGTACGATTAATTTTGCCATGTTTTTTCAAATCTGACCCAAATTGGTTCATAATAAGCTAAATTAAAATTTATCGTAATCTATTTCAAAAACAAACTTGACATTGCAATTGAAAAACATGTTCTCCCATACATCCACATACATTCAGACTACAAATGTAAGTTTGTGCACACAATATTCACAAATTTACAATATTTGCTTAGGATCATAGACTTTTTTAGGTTTTTCAGCAATATGTAAGTAAAGAATTATTTTCAGTTTTTTTTTTCAATATTAAGACTGTAGTATCAGAGATAACGGACGGAATGGTGGATTTTTAAACACAACTTTTAAACAAATTTTAAATTATACAACACATTTATTATAAAAAATAATTAATAATATTTTATTACCTACCAACTCGTATATCATTCATGTATATTTGTTTCGTCATTCTTTGCTCTTGCGTTCTTTCTACATGTACGAATCAACGGAGCAACTTAACACTGATACTCTGTTTCGAACTAACTCTCTCACATTCACATTGCGAACTCGGTCTAAAAGCATTACACCGCAGATTTTGCTCAACGCTCGCATCTCTATTGCGTTTATTCAACTTTCATGATCACCCTCTCCGCCAAACCCAGCTCTCGCTTCCATACATTATTGGGAGCGGGCACCACGTTGTATACAGCGAGTTGTGCCTTCTGAATCAGGTTCTACTGCCAACAAGTTTTCCCCCACATGCAGAAATCATCAGGTGTATTGAAAACAGGACGAGTCTTACAGTAGTCGCATATGATTTGTAACATCTGACATTACACATTAGCAGGGAATAAGTAATTAAAATTAAATTTGAATTGTGTAATTAATTTATTTATTTTTGAAGTTAAAATTCTTTCGGCGCTATATGACGTGTAATTCAGCGAATGTGTATTCACGCCATGTTTGATTCGGAATCCAAAAAATATCTGTCAAAATGTATGTAATCTGAGGGAAAACTTTACGAATCTATTTCGAATATCTTGAAGGAAATAACATTTTCAAAGGGAAATTACGCTCAGTAAAAATATACATTTCGTTTATTAGTGTGACGTGTGACATATTTTGCTATAAATTGAGAATTTAAGTACTTAATTATAATGAAATACGTATTTATTTAAATAAGACACATGCAACAAAGTACGAGTTCCTTACCATTGATCTTAGTTTGTTGTCTGTGGCATTGTCTGCCTTGTTTTGAGTGATCATTGACATGTTTCGTTAATCCGTCAGTCAAATTATGATAATAATTAAATGGACTTTAATAAGTTATGTAAATGTGGTTTTTTATTACTATGTATGTATGTATATCTTCACGCCAGGTCCCTTGCGGATTGTTGCCAGATTCTTTCTACATGTCCGAACCAATGGAGCATGTCCTTTCTTATCTTAACAGCAACACTCTCTTTCAGTCCAACTCTCTTTCGTACGTCATCATTTCGAATGAGCTTTTTATTACTCATACTGTAAACTACAGTACCAACATTACCAATCTCTCGGAAAATGTGTTGGTACCATCTGACGGCCAACTCTATCACCGCGCGTCGTTTTTGGCTAAATCAATTAGCGCGCTCTTTCCGGGCTACTTGTTACACACTTCCGTCCTTTTTCACGAAATCACACCCGCATATTCAAGGAGAGCAAGAGGAATGATGTTACACATCGAACGTATATTAGAAACAAACACGATGTACAAAGAATTTCCATATTTTATTGAAACTAGTGTTCGCCCAATGATGGAAATTCGATCATAATCATTACAGGAAATTTGAGGAAAACATAACCAATTTTCGTGTGTATATTTTACAAAAATTTCAACACTAAAGCTACTAAACAAAAAAATCTGTCAACAACCAGAAGCGAAAAATGTGCACTGCTTTTCGATTACCGTAGCCTATAAACGCTTGCAATACATTAAATATCACTCGTACGATGCCGCCTTTGCTGTTATCACAGGAATTCCTTAAGAGATAACTGGTGACCTCGCTGACATGCAGGGGCACAACGATCCTCTTGGGAGTAGTTATTTGGCTGCGGTTTTCTGTGAGGTGGAGGTACTGTCCCAAACACCACGTTTTGTTTGATCTGTTGGTATTACTACTTTTATCTTACTTTTTACCTGTATTAGGAAAAAACATACGCTGTTAATTTAGATATTTTTTTCTTTTAATCAAAAATTTTGGATCAGTTATTAATTTAGAACAATTTAGAACAGCTCGTTTCCCCACTGCCCCGGAGCCCCGGCGCCCCGGCGTCTCCAATTAGTAGCCACAAGTACGTATGATATTTCATTAATCACGAACCTTACACGCACTGTAATTGAATGCCATGGGAACGTTAACATGTCTAATAATATAATTATTCAAATTCATTGTTATAACAATTATTATTTAATTATATTATTATTTTGTATCATCGGATACGGCCCTGATCCGCCCGGAAGCGGCGATTACAGCTCATGAGTGATTGCAACGCAAGGATACACTTAATATTTGTACGTTCGCTCATGACGACTTTACAGCTGCACTATCAGTAGTAAGGCGGCCTTTTCACTTTGATCAAAAATGTATTTAAACCTAGTTGTGGCAAGGAGATGAGCTCATTTAGCTACCAGGTTACACGGCCTCTCTAACCCGGCCCAACTCGTCACGTGCGTACCTCGCACCGCCTATCCAGCGTGGATTGAAGCGCTATTATTCCACGCTACTCCTTCCTAGCGTTATTCCGTTTCCTAATCATTAGGATTGGCGGGAACCGCTGCCTAAGGATTTAGCAAACATACTGATTTTTACATGGAGTGGCTGCCATTCGACCTAAACCAAGAGGGAAAACCAAACCTTTCTTAGGTTAGGTCACAGGTCTTTCGCCATATAATTGCAGATGTCCTCACGATGTTTTCCTTCATCGTCGAAAAAGTGACACTGACAAATATGTACATAAATCCGAAAATACGAGTTTAGTGGTGAATGTCCAGGATTCGAACCGAGGACCCAGCTGGCAATAGGCCACATCTTTAATCACTGGACTGCTGCTATCACTGCTGTTTTCAATCGATTTCATACTACCTATTGCAGAAAATACTTTTGATAATGTCTTACAACATTATGAAAAAGGTCTTCGTCATTTAGAATTTCCATCACTAGTGATAAGAGGCTCATAATGAGGTGAAATTTGTGATAAAAAATTGATCCTAGAAGGTTTTGTCTCCAAACCTTCGTACCAGGAGGGCTCTGGCCTTGGTCTGGCCGTGTCACCCAACGAAATATATAAATAACTAGCTACTCGACCCAGCTTCGCACGGGTGATCCAATCGTTACCAAACTTCACAGGATCACCTGCTGGGCTAACCTGAAGATTCACTGAAAATTTCATCAAAATCTGCCCAGCCGTTTTTGAGTCCATAGAGGACATACAAATAAACATTCAATTTTATAAATATAGATAATAATGTTCATTAAGAGTCAAAATCGCGTACCGTTAGTATGTGTAACTTTGATAAGATAATTTCTAAGTAATAGGTTAAATGTCATTGTATGTTTATATCTATTCAGTTTATGAGGAACCCAGTACTTCTACAACTATTCATGACATCGTGGAATGAAGCTGCTATTTTCCTAAAATTCACAGTGAAATAAGTATTTTGACGGGCTCGGTGGCGCAGTGGTGAAAGGCGCTGTTACGTTACTTTGACACCAACGAACGTGCCTTCGATTCCCACTCAAGTCAAACATTGTGTGCATGAACTTTTCTGTTTACCCATAGTGGGGTGTTTTTAACACAGGCAGGGCGCATCAAAACGGTCCGTCCGGGGATAATGAAGTGTAAAAAAGTAAATATATATATATAGAACTAGTCTGGCCATAAATACTGTTACATAAAAACTTTTCTTTTTTCAACTCTTTAATTTTTTTAAATTTGAAACTATGTCAAAAACTTCTTTCGATTTCCCGCCGTTTTACATATTTTTTCATGTTCATTATCAAATTAGAATATGGAATGAAGTGTTAAAGATAATAGGATTGCAGTGATTGCCTTGCACAAAGTGGGTATGGAGTCGTTATATCGAACTATCGATAGCTAAACCAACAGTTCCTCTGATGAAAACCATAAAAGATCGGGGCGACCGCGTGCTGTTAGAACTACAAGGGCTGTTAATGCTGTTAAAGCCAGAATTCACCGAAACCTCATTAGGAAACAAAAAATCTTATCGCGAGAAATGAAGATTCCCGCTAGGACTCTGTCGCGTGTAATATAACAGGACCTAACGCTCGGCGCTTATCGTCGATATACAGGACATGTCCTGAATCAATCCCCACAGTTGAAGAGAGTGGATCGATCAAAACCCCTTCTGTCCCGATACGCAGGTCAAAGGCACAGACATATCCCTTTTACTGATGAAAAAATTCGGCCCTGAGATTTCTTAGTAACAGTCTAAGGACCTGTTTCACCACTTGCAAATAGCCTACTTGCCAAATAATTACCAGCTTTTTGACAGTTGTTGTACCAGTTTGACAGTTTTGATGTGACAATTAGGCTACCCGGGACTCTATTCAATACTCCGGGAAACACGGATTTTTGAAATAACCCTTACAATATTAGGCAATGCTCAGTAACTTGGCTTTGAATGTTAAAAAAATCCAATACGCGCGGCCTATTATTTTAGGCAACTAGATGTCTAATTTTTTCGCAAGCAAGCAAAGCGAAGCAAATACGGAACCCAACACGGTGCGTGGCGCGACATGCACTTGGCCGGTTTTATTATTTATTGTACATATAAATAAGAAGGTCATATAATAATAATAAGAAGGTATATATTTAAAAAACAGGATAATAATTAAGAAACATAAAAGATTATAATTAATTAATCAAAGTGTACACCTCGGGACGAGCCCAATTCAAAACAGGCTCGTGTCTTATTAATTAATTTGTTGCGCTATCTAATTAGCAGAGCTACAGCTGTGTATGTCTGTACATCGGCTCGCTAACACCGCTAGATATTTTGTTGTAAACTGTATTCAATTCTATAATAAATGGCCTGAAGCGATTCTGTCCGCGAGGGCTCAAACGAAAATAAAGATTTTTTATTATATCCGTTTTAATTTTTTATATATAAATCACGTAGATTTAAAATTGCAATAAATCATTTTAAGAGATATTTACTTTTAAGAAGCGAATTCGCTATTTAAAAACAAATATCTCGTCTCTTCTCTCAGCCTACTTTTTTTATACTAAGTCGGGAGGCATAGAAGCATACGGCTCACCTTATACAAAGCGGGTATCGTAGCCTATTAAAGCTTGCGATATATTAATTACTCTCGCGATGCCTCCTCTGCTGCTACAGCAACTCCTTGGGAGCTTACTGGTGACCTCACTCACACGCAGGAACACAACAACCCTCTAGGGAGTTGTTATTTGGCCACGGTTTTCTGTGAGGTGGAGGTACTTCCCCACGCAGGCTGCTATGATACGGCCTACCTCTCCATATCCGCTTCCACCGCGCATGAAGGTATAAACATGCAGAAATTATGTCATTCAATAACAAAATAGCATTCCTGGATAAGTCATTGGCAGGGGCATCACAATAAACGCATCAAAAGCAGTCATCAGTCACCTGAAGGTCCGTGCCTGACAGGCGACTCCCGCGCAATTCAACTGTCGTTAGGCGCCTTCATAACAATATTCATGTTAATTGAATTATGATAATCTCTATTGTCACCTTCGAAGTTAGAAATGCAACCTTACAGCATCAATTTTAAAGTTATAAATCCAAGTGGTTCGCGTTTTAGTACGACAGGTGATTATGATTGACTGGCTTAAGATGTTTAATTGGGCTTAAAGATAAAGGCCGCTTTAGTCTAGGCGACAAAGACGTCCGCAGTGGCGATTATTATTTTTAAACAAAATTGTTGGTAATGTCAGTGACACGAGGTCGCCGCGCTGTGCGGTGCTTTCAAAAGTCGCTTAACTGTTGATGATTACTTTTCGTACCATGTGACAAACATGCATACGGCCTACCTAATGGTAAAGAGTCACTGTTGCCTGTGAACATTTGGAACACCAGGGGTGTCATTAATGTGTTACCGACCCTACCTCTTCACGCCTCTCTTAAAGAACCCCACGCTGTAGTCTCTTGGGAAAAATTAAAAGTTGAGACTATTAAAATCACTTTTCTTCCTAGTTCATTAGTATACTCGCAACACACTGGCAACTTTCTCTTTTGTTTCTCATTCTGGCAAAATTTCTGATTTACATGCATTTTGATTTGATTGAGAGCTCGATGGGGTCGTTGCGCGTGTCATTCTAATCGAACACGCAGGTTAAGCAACGCCACCGCAGCCCGTCTATGGATGGGTTTATCTATCTCGAGTTTCTCCGTGCGTGCGTGCGGAGGGCACGTTAAGTACCGCCACCGTACCGCCAATTCTCAGTTGAGCAGCGTGGTGGAGTATGCTCTAAACCCCTTCGGTTGAAGGGAGACCCGTATCCCTGCAGTGGGATGAGTGAGGGTTGATGTGGTGGCGGGGGTGACTGATGGCGCGAGAACGATACTTTCTGTATTGCAATGGTTCATAAACTTCGGTAACCACTTTATATCAAGCTAGCTGCAGCCCGCGACTTGGTCCGCGCATGTCGCGTGGGAACTGCCATTTCTTACTTTCTTTCTTTTTACTAACTCGTACGTTCTAAGGATCGTATAGTGATGTTGAATAGCCTATAATCTGCCGCCGCTCGCCGACGGCGGGGAGTTCACCCTCGCACGCTGGAAGCGCAATGGTCGCGTACCGTGCGGTTCCAGAGAAGTTTTCTTCCGAGAACTCTCCAGCTGTGGCACGAGCTCCCAGCCGAGGTTTTTCCAAGGGACTACAGCATGGAATTCTTCAAGAAATGCGCGAAGAGGTTTTTAGAGGGTCGGCAACGCATGAGTGACACCCCTGGTGTTGCAAATGTCCATAGGCTACGGCGACTGTTTACCATCAGGCAGGCCGTATGCTTGATTGTCACCTTAGTGGTATAAAAAAAATCTTCCTCAGGAATTGAGCTATCAAATGCAAAAGAATTTTTAAACTCAAGTGATAGTTCGCGAGAATACCGCGTTCAAACAGACAAACTCTTTCGCTTTATATATTAGTGTAGACGCGTGTAGCCGTGCGTGTGTTTATGTACCCGTGTTATGTTAAAATAATACTAACCTGTATTTTAAGAGAGAACAAAGAATTTTTTTTAGAAAAGAACAGAGATTACCATTTAAAGAGTTGCTGTATTAGAAGCAGAGTAGACAGACAATCTTTTTGTATTATAAACGTTCATAGGTTAAAGTAAATTTACATTGGGTGGGCGATTCTATAAAATGACAAATTTTATAATCCTACAACATTTATAATTTTTTTTATACTACGTCGGAAGGCATACAAGCATACGGCCCATCTGATGTAAAACGAATACCGTAGGCTATTAACGATTGCGATATATTAAGTATCACTCGCGGGATACCTCCTCTGCTGCTTACACAGCAACTCCTTGGGAGCTTACTGGTGACCTCACTGACACGCAGGAACACAACAACCCTCTAGACAGTTGTTACTTGGCCGCGGTTTTCTGTGAGGTGGAGGCACTTCCCCAGTCGGGCCGTTTTGATGCGCCCTACCTCAAAGCGGTCCAAGTTTGATATACACGAGCCGGTCTATATTGAAAGCGTGTCAATAACTTCGATGACACAATGACAAGTAACTCGGCGAGCTGTCTCTGTCGCTCTCGTTGCCAATGTGTCAATTCTGACGTATTTCATGGTTCATACATGTTTGCTTTGTGCACCGCCGTGACTTCGCTGACGCCCAAATAAAAAAACTAGTCACAGTTGAATCGAGGCTCGCGCACCGAGAGTTCCGCACTAATAAGAGTAATTGTACATGTATTCTTCTTAGATGGAAGAACAAATTTAACTTTGCCGTCGAAAAAATAATATCACGTACATCTTTCTAGGTAATAGTCGATGGTCCAATGGAAAAAGTAAGTTTGTAATATACGTTTTGTAAAATATAATTACAAATTAACGACTTTCTATTATTATAAACAGATATAAAAACGTAAGTTTCATCAAAGAACGGTCTATTTTGTTAACTATTTGTTTTTTTTTTAATTATACTGCTTTAAGCGCGTTATGAAAAAATGATGAGAGTGAAATTTTAAGATGCGCGCGCAGCACTGTAACGCAAAAGTAACAGGTTGAAGCTGCTAAATGTTTCACGGTATTACCGGTAGATGGCGCTATAGTTAAAAATGTATAACATTTGTACTTGACATTTGACTTGTATGTAATACATTCCATAAACATCGCCGCTACTACTTGAAAGACGTTTTTTTTATTTCTACTCCAATAACACTTCTTATAAATTAAATATTATTGTTTAATATAATGAATACGAAATATTATTAAATTATTAATGTTACATATTTATTTAATGATGCCAAAGAAGTATAACTTCTCGCGTACATAAGTAGGGTAGACTGGGTACGGTTGTGCCAGGGTACGGTTGTTACAGTCGTCATATCAGCGAAAGTATAAAGAATACCGGGTAGGCTGCAAAGGGAAAGAAGAGCAGTGTGCCCACCTGAACGTGTATCACAGTATTGCGTCAGCCATCGCGCGACGTTAACGCTTGCAGAGGCCTATATTACTTTGTAACAGTCAAAAGTAAGTATTTTTATTCCATTTCTTTTAATAATTGTTGTTATATGTCTACAGATAGAGTAATGAGTATTTTCCCTCGTTATAAGTTAAATATTTGGTGTCAAATAGCAGTGATTACTTTGTACGTAGATTATTGGGTATTATCATGACAATTGTTTTTTTACGAATGAGTGCATTGGGTACAGTTGTGCCACATTTTCTGGGTACAATTGTGACACAAGTAAAAATTTTTTTTTGCTTTTAGATGCGCAGAACATGCACGAGGAAGACTGGAATTTATCCGTATAATCGTAACCTATTCCAAGAAATTGATTTTGCACCGTCTTTTAATGGACAGATCCTGCAGGGTCATCATTTGTAATGGATAGACCAAAGACACTAGAGAGACTAATCCTACAGAACCATCACTTGTTGCAGACATACCAAACCTTGACACTGGAGAAAATAATACTGGATCTAACGATGAAATGCCGCCAGTTTCCTAACTAACTTATAACTAATTGGGTGAATCTTTAGTTCGAAAATAAAACCATATTTAGCCAAGTGCGTCATCCGCATCAACCTCTTTTTCGCCTGAAGTTGTTCGACTTTTCCGAAGGTTCGGCAAAGAAACATAAGATATTCCAGAACAAATAAATCGACCATTTATACAGATATGCCTGAAAAAGAAGCAGTCTCGCTGGAATTTGAAGAAAAAGAAAAGCGATAGAACCGTAAGCAACAAAACACAGGAAAAGGAAAAACAAAATTAAGAAAATGAAGATATTGCCACCATCATCGGATGAAGAAGAGTATTTCTGTCTGGTTTCTGTAGGCGCATATTCTGAAAGTAGGCCTGGCGAAAAATGGATCAAATGCCAAAGAAAATGTGAGCTCTGGTCCCACAGAGTGCCCAGGTGGTAACTCGCCATTATATTTGCCATGACTCTGACTAGATCTTGGTAGTTTTTTTTTTTCAGTTTATAGACAACTAGAATCAACCTTAGATTTTTATTGGTTTTTGACGTTGTATGATAATACTTACATAAATATTTATATTCCTTAAGAAGATATTATTAGCTTCTTGCAGCACTAAAATTTAATTTTTAGTTCTAATTTTTCCACTTAATAGGGATAGGTGAATCAAGGGCATTTTGTTATAACATTTATTAAAATTTATTTTATATTTATGCTGTAGTGCCTTATTGTTATAAGCGATTAAAATGTTCCCAAATTCTATTTCTATTGTTACGTAATTATTATTTCTTTCAGAAGAATGTCATATTGTATTAATTTGATATTATTTGCAATAAAAGTGAATTTAGACCCTTTTGGCGTTTTATTTTGAACCTGTCACTACCGACCTCACACACTGTCACAACCGCCCCTGGCCTGTGGTCCGTTGTAACAAAATTTCTTTTTATTTTAATTTGCTCCTACGCGTTATCCATTGCACTTGGAGACAAAATTGTAGTAATTATACGTAAACAAATGTACATGTAGACTATAAAAACACTTTCCGTGAAGCTAACTGACATACTGACAAAATTATGGGCGATCAATTGAAAATTGTCACAACTGTACCCAGTCTACCCTACACGCACCTTTTTTTTATTTTGTAGCACAAACCAATAAACCACTTGACTATAAACATCCCTTCACTCACCACAACGCAATGTGTTAGCGCCTGAATATCTCAGCGATTCGAGTCTACTGTCCAATGGGAAAATATTTTAACCAATAACCGACATGTGACACAATGTTGACCTGTCAACTAGCCAATGAGAACTGCTTTACCTCCGACCCACAAAGTATTTTTATTGCTTCTTCATAGCTTATTTACTTCGTGTTTTTATAATCTCTATGTTTGTGGTTCAAGTCAGTATCATGTATACGAAGTACGAAGTAAGAAGAAGCAAGCTTCATTGGTTCGAATATGTAGAAAGAACGCAGAAGTAAAGAACCACGAAACAGACAACGCGACAGTGGAAAGATATAGTAGTCGAGAAAGGCCATGACTCGCTTACCAGGAATTACCACTTACCAAACTAATCGTTTTGTTGGGAGACCGACAAACCGGCGAGCGTCCGTAAGAGAGCTACGACATTAAAGAAGCGAGTGAGGTATGTAAAGACCCAAAAATATAGCGCTCAGTTCTCTCTGCCTACCCTGCCCCCTGCAGGGTAGGCAGAGAGAACTACTAGGCATGAACATATAGAAATATAGACAGAAAAAACCTATTTTGCTTATGTGGAATCTTACCATTTATAATTTACGCTATGTGAATAGATTTTTATGTCAATGAAGCCATTTTTACTTATTATACTGCTATGGGGGCAAACAAGCGTACGGCCGCAGAACACGAAATTTGCCATAAGAACCGAAGCTGCAAAAAAATTGTAAGAGCCTCATTACGATTAGACAGGGTGCACTACGCGCATTTAAAGTTGGCCTTGATTCTAAAACTAAGTAAATTTTTCTTACTAGGACCAAGGATTTGGCAAAGATACTGATTTTGACATGGAGCAACTACCCTCAGGACTTCACAGCCCAGAGGGGAAACTAGACCTTTCTCACAGGTCATACGATTTTGGAATAATAACTCCTAGGTAACCTGCACGTCCTAGGTTTCCTCACGATGTTTTCCTGCACCGAGCAAAATAATGACTAAAATGTACATAGTTCCGAAAACACGAATTTAGTAATAAATGCCTGCATTAGGATTCGAACCGGGAACCAGTAGGGCATAGGGTGGTACTTTATCCATTCTTGTCACTGCACACTAAAGATAGCACTGTTTAGACTCATTGTTGTACGGGAAATTGGCCTGGACAGTTGTACAACTAAGTGTCGACCTTCACACCGTCCTTATTCTGTACGTAATTGATGATGTATTGCTCGGAGGAAGGTGAATTGTTGGATTTTTGAAGTAAAATTAAAACGTTGTTCAATTAGAAGCAGCCGTGTTATTATTTATGGAATGTATTACATACAATGTGTGATATGAAAAACAGCATCGACGTGTCGGTAAAGCACATCAAATATTATACATTTTTAAATATAGCGCCATCTACCGGCAATACCGTGAAACATTTAATATCATGGTCGATGTGTAAAATAGGTAGAAAATAACATTTTATTTGGTTAAAATGTGACAAATTGTTAAAACATGAGAGGCATGCTCCGTTGGTTCGGACATGTAAAAAGAATGCAGGATGAAAGAATGACGAAGCAGATATATGAGTACAATGCAAAAGTGGAAGAATGTAGGAGCCGAGGAAGGCCAAGATTTACGTACCATGATCAAATAGGTCGTTTTCTATAAAAAGGTGATGTCAGGAGCCCTAGAAACCGGCGAGCGTGCACGAGAAGAGCAATGAATGTTAAAGAAGCGATTGAGGTATGTAAGGATCGAGTCACGTGGCGCTCGGTTCTCTCTGCCTACCCCGCAAGGGATTTGGCGGAAAGTTATAGATAGATAGATAGAAATTGTTAAGACAGACCGCTGGTAGTGAATTTAGTCCAGTGTCACGCGCGATCTGCCCTTAGGTGTACACTCGTCCCTAAGAATACATTACGTGTTGCGTAATCGAGATGTGCGAACAGGTTCCGTTTAATTATGGAATGTGAGATAACTCATGCATATTTCAATATTCAGATTAAATAACAACATTACAAGAGCGTGCGTCGTGCCTCACTAAATGGTAAACACTAAATCACTTTTTTTTCTAGGAGTCATTCAAACAACGTAATTATAAGTAAATGCCAGCCGTCTGTCATCGTCTGCCATTTATTTCAATTGCTCCACATTTTTAGAATTCATGAGATGTTTCCGGTGCGTCTGATTCGCTAAATGTCATTGATTGCGTCTGTGTTTTCAAGATGGCGCGCGTGAAGGACTCGCGGGCTCGCTTGCACAACTCACGAAATGCACTCACCTTTTTATACAACGTTGGAAGCAAGCATTCGATCCGAGATTCGTGGCACAGTGGTTAATAACGTTGCTTTGACACCAGGGCTCGTGGGATTAGAACCGACTCCCACAAGACAAACATTTGTGTACATGAACATGTATGTTCTTGATCTGGGTGTTTTTAGGGGTAGAGCGCATCCAACCAGCGTGTCTGAGAAAACCTCCACCTACCCTGTGTAGCGGCAGAGGGGATGTCGCGCGAGCGATATTCAACGTATTGCAAGCGTCAATAGGCTACGGTATACACTGTACATTAAGCGGGCGGTATACGTGTATGTCTTCCGACGTTATATAAAATTACTACTTATACGGCAACTTCCCAGAAACTTACTGGTAACATAACTCACTCGCAGGGACCTTGTAGAAGTCTACATGTGAACCTGGAATATCATATAGTAGGTATGTCATCAATGCAGTGCAAAATTTAAAGCTCGATAGATTTACATAAAATTTTAAATATTACGTAATAGTACGGATAGAGTGATGTTTTATAAAGTTCTGTTTTTGATATGGATGGTAGAGTTCAGTTGCATCACTGCTTCAATAAACATTTCGTGTACGAATCGACCTCGCTACGATTTACATGTACAGACGAGATACCATGTTCATGTTCAGAGGGTAATATAAAACGTGCGCAAATCCACATGAAGATAATTAATCAAAATGCCATTACATGTATAAATGGCTCACAATTAATGCATGATTTTGCCACATTAGCACCTAGCACGGTGTGCTCCCTGCCGGGGCTCCGACGAATGACGCCAGGTCTTCTCAAGGGGTGGGTCCCTCGGCAGGGAGTCCATTCCACAGCGTGAGTTTCTTTGAAAAACCATGGAAATGTTTTCACAGTGTCGACGATGCACTAATTTCGCCTGGTGCAGAAAGTGAAGGACAATCCATGACAGACTGCGGTAACTGCTCGCTATATTTAATAATACAGAGCGTCCTCACTGAGAAGCACCTTACAGATGACCTTAAATACCTAAAAGGTTGCAGTCTATCTAATCTCTTTCTGGTCTACGGCCAGATGCTTCTCTATATCGAGAAGTGTTCCACTCGGCGTTTTAATGTTTTACGACTCTTTGCTCGTCCACGTACTTATTTTGCGTCCACCATACCTTCTTTCAAGTCTTTCAGGAACTTTGCAGAAATAAAACAAGCCTCCAGGTAGTTGTTATTTGGCTGCCGTTTTCTGTAAGGCTAGTACTTGTCCAGTCGGGACCCTTTGCGCTCTATCTGTTGATTTCAAAGTGTTACAATAATAAAATGTTATATATTATATATAATAATTTTTTTTATACATTAATATTAGAATTGCAGTTCTTTATTTTCCCAGTATTTATGTTACATTTGAGCAACATTTGCGAAGAAAATAAAAATCAAGTGTTAATTGTAGTCAATAATAAATCTCCATATTTTCTAAAATATATCTCCAGTTCAAAACAAACATGGAAAAGGCAGGAAGGCTCCTAAAATAAGGAAAATAATTTACAAAATGTTTTTATTTTGAAGCTTGAGATAATTCTGTACCATGAATGGGCAATCTCGTGGTCAATCGTGAACCTAAATCAACAGCGAGAAACCTATAAGTTCGATTTTAATTTATATAAAAACATACGAACAACAAATTTATTACATAAATATCACAGTTTATTCATTTGAATGTATATTTCCAAATAGAATGGTGAGATCTTCAGACTAATCAGTATTAAAAATCGGCAATTTCATAAGTTAAGACAATATTAATTAATCATAATGCATTACGAATATTATGATAGCATTAATATTAGCTTACAATATTATCTTTGATCTCCAAGGATGCAGCTATCGCTTGTCGTGGAGCGCGGCCTATCTCTGATCCAAATACGAAACAATAAAAATAAACAAGAACATATCGATAAGATCTCCGGGCACGATCTGTATCGGCCCTCGACACCGCTCCGAAGGAACACGCATCGACTGCAATCGATACTTGTCCATCGGACTCGCGTACTTCAAGGTTTACATGACGCCGAATTTATTACAAAAGTGTTACAACAAATATATATATATATTTTTTTTTTTTTATAGTAGTTCAGCATAGTGGCCCCTCTTTGCCTGATGGTAAGCGAAAGAGGAGCCCAAATCGCAACTGCAACTGACAATATACTACATCCCGTATCCTGTCAGTTGACGCTGCCATGCTGACCCGCAAAATGCTTCTTCACGCTTCGTTTGAAGGATCCCATATTGTAGGAAGGAGGGAACACATGTGCAGGCAAGGCGTTCCACTTTTTAATGGTACGACAAAGATAGGAGTTGCCGAACTTTTTGGTACGCGAAGAGATCTCCTCAACCGTGGAACTATGACATCGCAAGCCCGCACGTGTGGTTCTATGACGGAAGGGTGAGGGTGGAATAAGGGAAAATATTTGACGCTCAGAGACCTGTTGAGAGTTATTTAAATGATCGAATCCTTCTGACGACAACAAAAATTACCAGAGTGAATGAGCTTACAAGTAAGACCAGATCACACTTGACACATTTTTTGTAGCTCTTATAAAATACGGCTCAGTCGACGAACAGTCAAAGTTGCATTACAAAAACATTGCTTATATTGGTAAAAATGTATAAGAAACGCAAGTTTAGGTCCTAAAATCAAAGTACATAAATTATTTTCCATCAGGCAGGCCATATACTTGTTTGCTACTCGACGAAACGTGGAGCCTCCATTAGAATAAAACTAGTGGCATGTCCAATACTATAATGCCTCCATGTGAACGCACCGCTAGATGTAGTCCGAGATAAGTCGCCATTGTCAATAAGTAATTAATTCGATTGTCTCGATAATTTGAGCCGAGCAATGTGTCTGGCTGTTAAACGAGCGCTTACTGATACATCGATAGATAAAACCAACAGTTTCGATGACTTCTAAAATCAGTATACATCTACAGCGCCTGAGGAAGACTCGTGGAGAGGCGAAACACGTGTCGCGGAGACGACCGGAGCACCCAGGGCAGCAACGGTGGCGGGTGCATGCGGTTCACATTTCAGATGGCGAACACTCGCAGAGACGACCGCAGCAGCCGAGGCAGAGACGACCGGAGCAGCCATGGCAGCAGCGGCATGCAACTACTAACGGTAGTGGGTGGGTGCCGGCCGGCAGTAGTTCGCACGAACTAATCGGGAGCGGAAGCACACAAAGTAGTTTAGATCAAATTACCAGTAAACATTTTTAATAGGATGGAAAGGATGCAGTATCCGGCACCCGGCCAACGTGCGGCAGCGCGGGCTCCTGCGTGTTCTTCTTCTGCATGAACAAGTACACGCGGGACTACCTTTTACATGTTACAAACAAACAACGCATCAAGTGTGATTATAGCTCTTATTACGTACCATGTAAGAAAGGCACAAAAGTCAAAATATCGACGTGCACTTAACTGTACGTATTATTAAGTACGTGCGAGTGTTTAGAACCGCCGCGCTCCGGTCCTGCTCCCGTGCTGTACGTTACTAAAAATCATCTACGCTTTGCTTGAACTGACTAAAAGAACAATAAAATATTTGAAACTATGTTATACAATAGATGATGGTAACATTGGCTGCATAAAGCAGACAACTGACCACTAGGTTATCGTGTTAAACATAAAAACCGCATAGCCTACCACGATCCGTTACCTGAGCCTAAGGATTTGGCGAAGATAATGATTTTGACATGGAGCGACTGTCGTCTTTTATAATATAATTTCTTCGACTTGTGAGTTTCCTCAAGATGTTTTCATTTACCGCTGAGCAAGTGATTAAAACACTGCGGCCCATATAGGGAAGCTCAAGGTCGCTCAGCGTGCTCTGAAAAGAGTTGTGCTCGGGGTTTCTCTGCGTGATAAAATCACAAATAAGGATCTCCACAGTAGAACTAAGGTAACCGACATAGCCCACAGAATAATCAAGCTGAACCGACAACTGCTGGGGAAGAAAGGTTCTCCCCACTAGATGAAGCGACGACCTCAAGAGGTTTGTAGGGAGTTGATGGATGCAGGTGGCGCAGGATCGAGACAAGTGGCGCTCTAGAGAGGAGGCCTATGTTCAGTAGTAGAATACAGGCTGAGATGATGATGACAGTAAATTCGAAAACAAAAATTTCGTGGTACATATCCACACCGGGCTTGCCTAAAGAATTAGGAACCAGTCGGTTTTTTATCCTAGACTCTTACTGTTCTCTGATTTATGTATCTATTTTATGATAGTTTATTGTAGCTTATTCAGTTACTTGGCTATATAAGTCGCAGCAGTGTCACGACAGACACACTAATCATTTGTGGTCAAAAAATAATTAAAAACCCACCAGAATAACGAGGTGGTCGAGACACAAACTCGTCACATAACTTGACTTCCTACACGCGACCTTTGTTTCTGTCGCGGCTCGCGGCGCTTCCAAAATGAACTGGTTCGGTTTCTTGACTCATTCATTAATTTTCAATGTAAATGGATGACTTTTATTTGTTATAAGTTTCGTTTGCATGAAATTACATACAAAATATTGCGAAAATGTAAATCAGAGCGAGGGCAAACATTATCTTTTATTTATTCGTTTATCGATACGCAATAAAATGGTTTAGTTTTTTGTATCCATAATAATTGAGAGGGATGTTCCCGTGGTTGCCAGGCTTGGCAGGCGTGTTGGCAACCGCAGTAAGTTATTCAGGAGACGCTGCTGCATGGTCTCCTAAATATTTTACTTAGCCGCGACATCCATGGGTTCAGATGTTGTAGCCTATTTTTACGCCGAGGCCACAAGGCATACGTGCTTTTTTATGGGCCATATGGAGAAACTGGAAATCGCTCAGCGTGCTATCGAAAGGGTTATGCTTGGGGTTTAGCTGAAGATATTCGTAGTTGAACTGAAGTAATTAATATACTCCAAAGGATAGGCAAGCTGAAGCGGCGATGGGCCGACCATATTGGTCGTAGAATCCATAACCGCTGAGCAAAAATGTTCTTAAATGGCGTCCTCATACGGGTGCACGCAGTGTGACGACCCTCCACTAGATAGACAGGCAACCTCAAGATATTTGTGGGGAAGGAGGCTTTTTTAAAGAGGAGGGCTACGTCCAGCAGTAGACGAATGCGGGCTGAAATGATGATGATTATTATAATATATATATATATTTATAAGTAACTTATAATATAAGTATCTATAACTTCACGCCAAATCCCTTGCGGGGTAGGCAGAGAGAACCGAGCGCCACGTGACTCGATCCTTACATATCTCACTCGCTTCTTTAACATTCATTGCTCTTCTCATGCACGCACGCCGGTTTCTAGGGCTCCTGACATCACCTTCTGATAGAACATGACCAATTTGGTCATGGTAGGTAAGTCTTGGCCTTCCCCGGCTCCTACATCCTTCCACTTTTGCATTGTATATCTGCTTCGTCATTCTTTCATCTTGCATTCTTTCTACATGCCCGAACCATCGGAGCATGCCTCTTCTTATTTTAACACCGACGCTCTCTTTCAGACCAACTCTATTTCTAACATCATCATTGCGAATACGGTCTACGAGCCTTACGCCACAAATTTTGCGCAGCGCTCGCATTTCAACCGCGTTTATTCTACTTTCATGCTCTTTCTGCCATACCCAACTCTCGCTTCCATAAGTTAGCGTTGGGACCAACACTGCATTGTGTATAGCGAGTTGTGCCTTCTGGCTCAGGATTTTACGGCCAAGAAGTTTTCCCAACGCTCCATTCACACTATTCCCAGCACTCACTCGTCTTTCCACATCTGCGGTGTACCTTCCATCCCTGCTGAAAGCGGATCCAAGATATACAAACTCATCCACTTGTTCCAACACTTCATCATCAATCGTAATCCTTACATTAGTTCTGGATTCTTCTCTTTCAAATACCATTATCTTTGTTTTCTTCGCATTCAGTAGTAAGCCTTTCTCCATACAGTCGTCTTTCATCGCTGTGACCAGTGTTTGCAGTTTAGATGGTGTATCTGCTAATAGCACGGCATCGTCTGCATACAGCAGACAGTTCACCACTTGGTCACCCATGCGCAATCCCACATTCGTTGACCTTATTCTCTGCAGACAACTATCGAGATACAGGATAAACAGCCTAGCAGATAGCATGCAACCCTGTTTGACACCAATTTTGACATCAAACCAGGGTGACATGCCACCGTCTATCCGCACACATGCTGAGCAATCCTTGTAAGTGGACTGCACAGCACGGAGCAGTGAACCGTCAATCCCATATCTCGGCAATATGTCCCACAGTTCCTTTCGCACAACCCTATCAAAGGCTTTCTCAAGATCCACAAAACCGCAGAAAACCTTCCGGTCTATGGCCAGATGCTTCTCTACGATATTGCGGAGCGAGAAAACTTGATCCGTACATCCCCTTCCATTTCGGAAACCTCCTTGTGCGTCCCACAGCATTTCATCGGATTTCACCCTCATTCTCCTTTCAATCACCTTTCCATATACTTTTGCTGCTAAGCTGATCAAACTGATGGCCCTATAGTTGGCGCAGTCCATGCGTGATCCCTTGCCTTTATACAAGGGCACGATGACTGCGCGTCTCCAGTCCATTGGGACCCTTCCAGTTCTCCAGCATAGGTTGCATAGGTACCAGAAGGCGTCCCGGACGTAAGTGCCACCTAATTTGATCATCTCAGCTGTGATCAGATCAATTCCCGCTGATTTTCCATTTTTCAAGCTTCGTATCGACCATTCGATCTCATCCATAGTTATGCCTTCGTCGGACGCCGTCAACGTGGAGTAAGCATCCGACTCACTCTCATTGCCAGCGTCCGAGGCATACTCATACATTTCCTCAAAATATTCACTCTACCGTTCTAACACTTCCTGAGTGTTGGCAAGAATGACACCAGCTTTAGACTTTATCTTATCCATTCTGGATGCCGACGAACCACTCCGAGACTTCTTTACCTCTCTCCAAAAGAGTTTGGTATTTGCCTCGAAGTTTTTCGTCAGCCTCTCTTCCTCATTCATAATTTGTCTTTCACGCTTCTCTTTCACTAAAGCCTTGGTTTCATTCTTGCATAGACGGTACATTTCTTTCTTCTTTTCTCTCATATTTTCATTTAAAGGCAAAGATGATACGTAATCCAGCCACGCTTTCCTCTTTCTTGCTACGGAGGATTCAACCTCCGCATCCCACCAGGCATCTCCTTTCGCTGTTTTACGTCTCTTTGCGCATCCACAAGCTTCTTTTGCACTATTCATCATACTTTCTTTCAAAACTTTCCAACAATCATCCACATCTGAGTCGGAGAGGCTTGCATTTGCAAGTCTCTCACTTACCAGATGCACATACATTCTCCTTACACTTTCATCTTGCAATTTTTCGCTCATTATCCTTTCATGATCTCCGAAAGGGATACGCACTCGCCAGTGCCTCCACTTCCTAAAAAGGCCCACATACCGGCTTACCACCAGGTAGTGGTCCGTCTCAAGAGTGGGGCCTCTAAAGGCTCTTGTATCCATTAAAACATTTCGGAGACGTCTATCTATTAAAATCAAATCAATCACACTTTTTTGATCATTTCTTCTCCATGTATACGTGTGAATATCCTTATGATGAAATAAAGTATTCGACACGAGGAGGCCTCGTTCCATACATAAATCTAGTATTGACTTACCTGCTTCGTTCACTCTCTTATCTCCATACGGACCAAGAACAGCTTCATAGCTGTATCGCTTGGTACCCAACCCATCCATTCAAGTCTCCACACATAATCACTCTTTCGTTCCCTTCAACTAAGTCCAGAACATCCCTCACAGACTCCCAAAACTTCTCCAGTTCTTGAGCACACGCTGAGCTTACGGGAGCGTATGCTGCAACCAAAAATACTCGCGTGATGCCCAGTTTAATACGAACCCAGAGAAGTCTAGGCCCTACCAAACAGTAATCTCTTACACCAGTGGCTAAGCGAGAGGAGAGTACGACACCTACACCAGCACTGGCATGATCGTCACGGTCTACCCCAGACCATAGGGCCATCATACCGCCGGGCAGATCATCGGTGTCGCTCCCCTTGCGCTTAGTCTCTGTCACACATAAAGCATCCAAACGTCTATCATTCATTACGTCTATCAGTTCATTCGTCTTATCTTTCAATCCACCTCTCACATTCCCCGTGCCTATGCGGCACTCGGCTCCCCTCGTCCCGCCGGAATTGGCGCTGCGTGGTGGGTGGCGGCCCCCACCGCCGCATGCAGCTGTATTCGCACCGACGGGGGCGGATCGGTGCGCGTCGCCTACGGGGGACGCCCTAATCCGCACGTCGGTGCGCTCTTGGTCCAGAATTACAATCGACTGATTGGCAGGGGTCGCGAACGAGCACGCTTCTGGCACATGACCCCCCATATAATATAAGTAATGGACATAATATTTAAGGTACGATACCAAAAAGGTAAAAAATGAACATTAAGAACTATATATTATTATACCCGCATACTTTTGTTATACTGTCTATACCCAATTCCATTTACGAGTTCCTATAACCCCTCTTTATGCGAACGAACTTTGCATGTTTCACTTAAATAAATAAATAAACACTTTGTCAATGATGGTAAATCGCCATTTTAATCCATTGAGAATTTTAAATAGATAAATTTATTTGAGTTTATAGTATGTAGTAAATTTATATTTTATTTTCTTTATACTTTATTCTTATTCGTTATTGTATAATTTATTATTGGAGTAATTTAACATACTTACTTATTCATTAAAGTAATTCTATACATATATATTTTAACGTGTTGTATATATTAATGGGACTTCGTTATTGGAATGGCGTATAAAGACCGGAATGCGAGTCAATCCACAGTAGACTTTGATTAATGGCGGGCTTAAGTTTGACTTCTGATTGAGACAAATTTAGCACTGATTTGGTTAAAAAAAGAAAACTGAATCTTTTAGAAATCGGTAATAACATTTTCAAACAAACTTAATTTTGCGGTCCAAGGAACATGCGGTTCACGAGTCCGACTTGAACCAGCCCTGTTTTATTATTTGAACCTATTCCACACAGTAAACCAGTATCTCGGGAACCTATTAAAAAACTCCCACGCCTATCTCACAACACTTTTTATATTTGTATATGTATTTAAATAATTAAAGTAGATCCTCTATATGCTTAGTGACTCCTGCATAGATATTTGAATGTTGTCAGCGCGACTCAAGCACTTGCGTCAAGTTGACATCCTCTCGAGTCGGCGCCGAGTGCTCGCGCCCGCTCTCCACCACTAAAATGGCTATTTGAAATCTTGACTGATTCACCTTTCAATGGTCGTTTTGTAACGTCTGTTTGTTGAATTACAATGATAACATTAGTAAATACTTTTTAAAATAACATAAATTCTGATTAGGATATTGTTCGGGGTCAGATAATCGGATAGTCTAGTCTCAGTTCGTCCTAATGTATCTTTCGTTTATCAATTTATCTGCATTTGATTCATTGAGGATTTTATTTGATTCGATAGATATTTAACAAGTAATCTATTAAAATTAAAAGTGTATTATACACAAAATAGTTCAATGTCAAATTAAAATAACATATTGTGTTACTGAAGTATTCTGCTTTTGGTTCGATATCCGAGCCAAGAGCCACATTGATCCCAACACTTCACTAGGGATACCCTGTACGATATTAGGGTAGCTCTTAAACAAACTTTAACAACAAAGCCCCGGGCGATGACGAAATCACATTTAGCTTCTGAAAGCAGGTAGAAAACCAGTACTTAGAGCCATTCAGAAGCTTTTCAAATTGGTTATCGTCAAAGGCAAAGCGCCACAGACATAAAGCAGAAGCGTGTTGTGATTTCTTTTTTTTTAATTATTATTCTCTCTGCCTGCAAGGGACCTGGCGTGAATACATACATGTTGTGATTGTTTTTTAAGAAGGGTGATAAAGTCATTTTGAACTTTAGACTCATCATCAATCTTGTCTTGCACGCAGAATTGATGACTTCCACTTTACACAGGTCATAAACTTATATAAAAAAAGGTTTTTTTTTTAGATTTTATCTATTTATAACACTTTGTTGAAGTGTATATGTATGTATGACCATGTCGCATTGCAGCTTTCTCGAAAGTTTTTAAACTAAGCCGCGGACAGATTTATTTACTACACGGCAAAACTTAACCGAAACTTTGTTAACTGTTTATCCAGCAGCAGTAGAACTATACTTCAAGTATACAAGTAATACTGCCGCGGCAACGGATTGAACAATTTTTAACAGATTTCGCAAGCACCGTAATTCGTCCGAATGAACACTGCCGGTGAGTTATGATTGATAGTGTAAATGGCTCTTGTAATATTCGCACATGGATTTGTATAGTATGTACTTACACAACGGTATCACATCACAGTAAATACTGTGTGTATATTTATCAATGCATATATCAATTTGATTAATTGTGTGTATGTATATATTTACTTATATATAACATATATATGTATGTGTTTGTGTATTTATGTATGTTTATTAATACAATTACTTTGTCTTTTATGGTTCCGTAGTAAACATGGAACCCTTATAGTTTCGCTATGTCCGTCTGTCTGTCCGTCCGTCCGTCCGCGGCCTAGCTTAGAGACACTTGGCACTAGAAAACTGTAGTTCGGCATGTATAGACCTATGCTGACAAAGTTGTAGAATAAAATCATACAAAAACATTTTTATGGTGGTCACCCCTATACGTAAAATGGGTTTTTATTTTATTCACGCCCATCCCATGGTGTGGGGAGTCGTTAGATAGACTTCAGCGAAACTGTTGTATTTAGAAATGTAAAAAAAATGGTAGTAGTCCATATAGTGAATTCAAAAGGTAAACTATCGCGGCCAAGCAGGCTTTACAGGTTAACGAGTAATAGTCGACGAACTTATAAAATGTATTTTCATTAACACCGTTCCTATATGAAATCTATATGTTTGTCTAAGCTGTGTGTGTGTCTCTCGTTTTATTTCAAACATTCGAATTTTGATTCAGCATAAAAAAGTATAATAGGAATTATCTCTGGAACATGATCAAAATGGCCGACAAAGTTTAAAAAAAATAATTAAATTGTTATATAATTGACGAGCCAGGTGTTCCTCTGGCAATGCAAGCTTGCGCATTCTCAACTGGTTTTTTATGAAAACGTACAAATGTCAGACATATACAATATGACAATGCGCTAAGCGTTTTGCTTCCTAATTTCTAACTTTTGATCCTTCAAACGAAGCGTTAAGAAGCACCTTGCAGGCCAGCATGGTACCGTCAAATGACAGGACACTAAAGTCAAAGTCAAAGTCAAAATCTTTTTATTCCGTAAAAATGGCTACATTTGTTTGGAATCGTCACAATTTTTTTCCCTACCGTGCAGTTCATGACTAGGTGAGCACTGATAAAAATACTGCCAAAAAACTCAGGCATCCCTCTTTTGGTATCCAAACAAATTTACATAATTTATTAATTACATTACAATTGGATAGACTCAATCCCAGGCATTTTTATCATTAATATAGTCAGATACTTTATAATATGCCCTGCTACACAATTTGGCTTTAATAGTAGTTTTAAATTTGTTTATTGACAATTCTCTTATATTGCTGGGAAGTTTGTTATAGAACCGTATACATTGCCCCATAAAAGAATTACTTATTTTGTGGAGACGGCTTGCATGTAACACAAGATTATGCTTATATCTAGTATTTATATTATGAGTATCACTCTTTTTACAAAATGAGTCTATGTTTTTATGGACATACAAAAGATTTTCATATATATATTGCGATGCGACTGTTAAAATATTTATTTCTTTGAATTTTTCTTTAAGGCTCTCCCGGGGACCAAGTTTGTAGATAGCTCTTATGGCTCTCTTTTGCAATAAAAAGATGGTGTTAATGTCCGCGGAGTTACCCCAAAGAAGAATTCCATATGACATAATACTATGAAAGTAGCTGAAATAAACTATTCTAGCCGTATCAACATCAGTGAGCCGTCTAATAGTTTTCACTGCATAGGCTGCAGAACTTAGTTTTCCTGATAATTTTTCAATTTGTGGGCCCCATTGTAGTTTGGAGTCAATTGTTATACCCAAGAACACAGTTGTCTCCACAGGGGCTAAATTAGTTCCATTAACATTGACATTGGTAGTCACCTGTCTTACATTAGGTGTTGAGAACTTAATTACTTTTGTCTTTTTATCATTTAAAAGCAGATTATTAACATTAAACCAATGCATAACTTTAGAGAGAGCATCGTTAACTTCGTCATAATTATCTAACTGTCTATTAATTTTGAATGTCAAAGAGGTATCATCCGCAAACAATACAATCTCATGTTTATCCTTTACATAATAAGGTAAGTCATTTATATATACTAAAAATAAGAATGGACCTAGAATTGACCCCTGTGGGACTCCCATAACTACAGGGGACCCCGAAGATCTTTTACCATTAACATCGACCTTCTGTATCCTATTGCCCAGATAAGAAGACAGAAGTTCGAGAGCCTTGTTCCTGATACCGTAGTGGTGTAATTTTCTGACAAGAGTGTCATGGTGCACGCAGTCAAACGCTTTAGACAGATCACAGAAAATTCCCAAGGCATCTTGCGAACCTTCCCATGCCGCGAATATACTTTTAAGCAAATGAATCCCTGCGTCTATAGTTGAACAACCTCTCGTAAATCCGAACTGTCTCCTATGAAGCAAATTATGTGTATTGAAATGTCTGAGCAACTGGCTAAGCATTAGTTTTTCAAAAATTTTACTGAGAATGGGCAGTATGGAAACAGGTCGAAAATTCGAAGGGTCCGAACTATCACCAGATTTAAATAATGGAATGATTTTACTATGTTTCATCAAGTCAGGAAATACACCAGATGCCACACAACAATTGAAAATTGTAGCTAAATGTGGAGCGATTGAAATAATAATAGACGATATGGTTTTGACAGATAGACCCCACAGATCTTTAGTGTTTTTCATATTTATTGATTTAAAAGCGTTCAAAACATCTTTTGGGCTTACAGCTGAAAATTCAAATATTGTGTCGCATTCTACCACGCTCTGTTTGAGAACCAGTTCAGCAGCTATAGAAGAAGACCTAAGATTTCTCGTAGTAATAAGAGGAATGTTAGAAAAATATTTTTCAAATTCAGTTGCAATTTCTACATCATTTTTGATATCTATATCATTTATCGTTAACTGAAAGTCGCGACTACGTACTTTCGCTCTACCCGTCTCATTATTTATCATATTCCAAACAGATTTAATAATATTTGTTGAACCAGTGATTTTATTTCTTAAATATATAGATTTAGCATTGGAACAGGCTCGTTTAAATATTTTAGCATAATTTTTTACAAGTTCTTGAAAAGTCGGATTGTGATTACAGGTCCTTTCTTCATAAAGTTCATACAATTTATTCCGACTTTTATAAATACCAGGAGTTGCCCAATCACTGAATGTCATACGGTCACTTACAGACAGTTGTTTTGGAGTAAAGATTGCATTAAATTCACTAGTGATTAAGCTAAATAATGAACAGTACAAGTGGTCCGGAGTACCGTGATAGGGCAACAATACAATTTTTTCTGCTATATTAGACTTAAATCTTTCTAAGCGGCTTTTACTAAATGGTATATAATTTATTTGCTTTCTTTGTATTTTTGAAGAATTTGGAAATGAAACCAACTGACCTGAATGGTCTGACTGAACTTTATTAATTATAGATTGATACGAAGGTTTTACATTACTAAATATATTATCAATACATGTAGCACTTGTAGCAGTTACTCTTGTTGGCTCTGTAAAAATATGATGCAAATTGTTTGATTTAAATAAATTTAAAAAGTTGTAGGTAACAGTATTTTTCTCCAAGATATTTATATTAAAGTCTCCACAAATTATAACAGTTTTATGGCTATTAGATAGTTTATTTAAGGCATCCTCCATGATATTTGAAAATGTTTCAAAGGGCGTGCTAGGAGGTTTATACAGGTTCATAACAATGAATCGTTCCAATTCAATGCATGAAATCTCTACAACTCGCTCAACAGAGAGGCTCACAATGTCACACCTTTCTTTAAATTTAAGCAACTTATTTAATAATATTAAAGAGCCACCATGTATATATTTCTCTCTGATGAATGAGCTTGCAACCTGGTGGTTATTGAAGCTGAAAATGAATTGATGGTGTTTTAGCCAGTGCTCAGTTAGACATAAAATATCAATATTGCTACAATTCATAAACAACTCCAATTCTAACTCCTTTCCTATCATCCCCTGAATGTTTTGGTGCACCAGGTTGATACAATTATTATTATTTCTATATTCTTGACAATTTACAATTGATGGGGATATTGTATTATTATTACATTTAGTTTCATTTTGGATACTGCTATTATTACTATTTACATTGCCAGAGTAAAACTCTATTGTCTTGTAAGCTAATTTAAAGAATTTGGAATACCTTCCAAGGTACCATTACATAATGTCAAATTATCGAACTGCTCAAAAGAAGCAGGGTTGTTAGCCAAACTTTTGGCTGGTTTCTTAAAACAATATGATAGCGAATCTGCTATTTGTCTTTTATAAAAATTGCTAAGATAAAATTTATCTTCTGTCAAATTATAATGTTTATTATTAAATATATTTATGTCAAGTATATGAAATTTGTCATCATATAATGTCAATGTATGCATTTTATCATTTAATCTATACCTAGATGCATTTTCCGCCTCGGGCAACAAATGACTGTATGGGAAAGTAAATAAAAACACTTTTCCCACATTTAACTGTTGTAACATATTAAAATATTTAATCATTATATATTTGTTTAAATTTCCTCTCCTCCCAATAAAAACAATTAAAGTTGTGTTGGGGTGGTAATCCCTCTTAACTATTTTATCAACTATTTGAGTGAAACTGGCTCCAGGCAAACAATAATTGGTAACCAGTTTTCCTGATTTTTGTAATAATAATTGGCCCATGTTTTTACCTATTTCATCACTATACATTATTATTTTGGAGTTATTATTTTCGCTATTATTATTTAATGATGATGACATCTGTTTAAAAGCACTACTATTAATGGCCTCATTCACATTGTGGCTATGTACTTGAGATAGTTTCGAGGATTGAGTTACCTGTGAACATTTCATCGGAGTTCGGGTTAATTCATTCCTATTGTACAAGTTACTAAGAGACGATAATTTTTGTTCATTTTCTCTCAAGTCAGCTACTAATCTATCCATGCCTACACTGTATTCATCAATATCTCTTTGAGCATCCTCATATTTTTTAGTCATTAAATCTAAAGAATTATTAAGTGTTTGGATCTCAGATTGTAGATCTTGAATGATGTTTTTGTATTCCCTATTATTACTATTAAATTTTATTGTACATACACTACATACACTAGCATGTTTATCCTGTGTGTTCGATACTACAGGCTCATCACAGGTTAAGTCAATTGTCAGTGACGGTGGATCATTCATATTTGAGATGGCAGAATCAGTAACTAGGTTTGGAGCGCTATCTAGCAATTCATCGAATAACGACTGGGAATGAACAACTGTTGACTCCTGATGGGAACATTCCAGCTGATCAATTGTGCTTAGTGCCTGTTTTAATTTGGTTTCTAGCTGAATATTGCGTTCTAGAGTGGTCTCAAACTCAACCCTACATTGATCAAAACTACCTACCAAAGACTGCAATGTATTATTTTCTTCCAAAGCATTATCTAACTCTAAATTAATTTTCACTATCCTTTCCTTAAGTCCACTGTACTCCTTTGTCAGTTGCCGCTGCAATTTGGGCTCCTCTTTTCGGTTACCAACAGGCGAAGAGGACCCACTATGCGGAGCCAATATAAAAAAAAAATTAAACGGCCAAGCAGTGATTTTTTTATGTATTTTCTTTGGTGCAAGAAAGTGTATGTAAGAGTGATTCCCAACGCGGGAGTAGTCCGCGGAGTGAAAACATGGTTTGCGGAAAATTTCAATATATCAATTTTGTATTTAATTACATGTATATATTGTCGTATTAATATATTCACGTGTGATGTTTACGATTGTAACAGCCAGAAGTCAGATTTTTCTTGAAGTGATAACTTCTTATGGGAGGATAAACGGCTTCGTTACGTACCTCATGCATACGGTAAGTTATCACTTCTGTCGGGCGTACTGGAGTCCATATTATAAATAGATCGAATGGCTCTCTTTTGTTAGATAAACATTATTTCAATATCAGCCGCTTTTTCCCACAGCTTTATCTTTTTATCCCGTGCACGGCGGTGAAGGAGAACATCGTGAGGAAATCCACAGCCCAAGAAATTATATTTCGCAAAGACGTGTGACGTAAACTAAGAAGAGATCTGATTTTCTCTATGGGTTGTGTAAGTCTGAGGGCAGTTGCTCCGTGTAAAAATCAGTACGTTAATCAAATCCTTAGGCTTAAGTAGCGGATCCCGCCAATCCTAATGGATTAGGAAATGGGATAAATACTAAGGAGAAGAATACCCTACGGCATTATGCTGTGAAAGTAGTTAAAATATAATTGTATTGGTATTGTAGACTGGACAGTCTACGAACTAGTCTATGGGCGTGTTACACACGACCTCAGTGGGCCCAGTCCGTGTAAGGCGAGCGTGGCTGGTGACCAATCCACCTACTCGTGGAGTCGGCTGCTTGTTAAGTATGTTCTAATTGACCGCACCATATCTGTCGGACATGCTATTTATCGTTAAACTGCGATAATATCTTAATTCGTGCGTCGTAATCCATACGTACATGTCCAAATCTTAAAAGTTTTAAACAAGACGTATCCATATGTCCATGACATGTGAAAATGTCATTTTAATTTCGATTTTTTTATTACTATTTTACTTATTTTATATATTACGATAAGTAATATCTTTGCGCCCGTCCGTTGTTACGGGTGATAAGTCGCTATTTGCCCATTTTAAAATTGCAACATGAGTTTTGAGTAAACTACGCTCCATTTTGACGAGAAAAAAATGAATATCGCCCCTGGACCTCAATTTTAGACGGCGGAATAGTTCCGCATTCGTAATAAAAAATAGTATCTACTTATCGCACTAGTTGCACAATATACTATTGTGTAACACGTTCCCGGAAAACGTACCTATCTAATAACAAATGTAAAGTTGTCGATATGTTTTGCCGGCGGGAACTGGCCATATCTCCATTTTTTCCATATTTATGGAAGTCTTAGAAAAAAATAAAAAATATATTCTATTCGAAATGGCCACCTTTGGCTCTGATACGGGCCTTTAATACCACAGAACTATGGATTTACGCACTGTTTCCATGAGAAATTTAGCCACTGCTTGCTCCAGAGATTTCTTGAGCGACACAATGTCGGCGTGTCGTTTCGAGCAGATCATATCTTCTAAAACTAACCATAATTTGTAGCCTAAGGGGTGCTAGACGAGGGCCAGTCTTCAGCTCTTATAAAGTCTGGAACGTTGGTTTCGAACCAGGCTTGGATAGTTCGTGCCTTGTGACCAGGTGCAGAGTCCTGCCGGAAAGTCCACGGCACGTTTTTAAAAAGTGTATTATAGAGAGGTTTTACAACACGATCTTCAAACCCGCAACACGATCCAAGACAGACGCTGGACGATGACCACGTTGTACCTTTTCGACCACTTGGGCGGCTTCTTTAGAACTGTGTGCGTACACTTTGTTGTTTTTTTGTTGTAGTGCTCTTCAATCGTGAATTTTTTTCATAAGTAAAGAGGATATTCCTGTGCCTTTCTCCTTCGTATAGGTGCAGAAGGCGTTTTGATCAATCTACTTACTTCAACTGTAGGAATTGATTTAGTGCATGTCATCGAATTCGACGATAAGCGCCGAGCTTCAGATCTTGATTTATTATACGCGACAGAGATCTAGCGGGAATCTTCATATCTAGCGATTAGACGTTTTTGTTGCCTAATGGGGTTTCGACGAATTATGGCTTCAACCGCATTAACACCCTTTGTAGTTCTGACAGCACGCGGTCGCCCCATATGGTTTTCAACAGAGGAAGTGCTGGTATATCTGTCGATAGTACAATATACGAACATACGACTGATATCAAGCTTTTGAAGTATCTTGAATATGACAGACAGTATGTGCAAGCCATACCCACTATGTGCAAGGCAATCACTGCAATCCTATTTTCTTTAACACTCCGTTCCATATTGTAATATGATAATGAACATGAAAAAACTATGTAAATCGAAAGAAGTTATTGACATAATATACGTTCGGAGATAAACACCTGTCTCAGAGACATGCGGTCGTCTGTGCGATCTTTTAAGAGTTTCATTTTTTCTTCTTACCCATTAACGTAGAAATATTTTTATTGTACATATACGTACATAAGAAAAATATGTCTGTCGGGGGAACAGAAAGGAAAAACGACATCAAAATAACCAGCCATTCGGACATAAGTTGGCGTGGGCGCATTATTTGCAGAACCGCATATTTGTCTGACGTTGTGTCCAAGGCCAACTGTAGATGTATCTCCGATTCCCAAGTACGTATCTGGTATAATTTTGACCATAAAAATATTTATTTAGGCATTTACCATGACTGACACCCCTGTTGTCGCAAATGTCTGTAGGTTACGCTTGTCTGCCACCTTAGCGGTATAAAAATAAACAGTTTTTTAATGTAATGAACCGTTTTCTATATATTAAATTTTACATTGCACTTTTTGTTAGAATTACATGTGTCTAAGGATCCCTGAAACGTTCATTTTCGATTGTCAATGTTTACGTAAATGACACCGATTGGTACAAAAAATGTTCGTTTACTTTAGGCTATTGAAGCGATTGCCATACCTTTACGGCGTTGACAGCAAATGGCAAAAAAATGATTGATTGCTATTGACGCACCCATATTGACAGGTCATTATTGATAGCAAATTTCAATATTCGGTGGGATTAACTGCAATTATGTCTTAAATGTGTTCGAATGGACGAAGCATTCGAAGAAATTCTTTATTTGTCGTTGGATGCTTTCGGCACTTAGACACGTCTTAAATTTGAAATAAAAGAATTCTAATAATATATTCATTTTTCCTTACAGTTTTCATTTATCCTTTTTAATCTAGCAGCATTTCGGAAAGAACCAATGGCAAAGAAGAAACGCTGAAATTAATATCAAATACTCCGGTTTGTAATCCCTTCGAGCAGTGAACAAATCAAACGTCTAAGTCGACGCAATCAAAAGATACTCTTCAAGCCTCGTTGATGCGCGTGTTTTGACACTCGCAAGTGAATTAAAACCTATAGGGTATTTCCCGTTGACCTCGAAATATGGAGGTAAGAAGCAATGTCATGTAGCACAAGTAAAGGAAAAAATAAAAAATTTGTAGTTCCATTCCATCACAAAAAGAAATATTTTTTTTGTGATAATAATATATGAAAATATTTTTCACAGAACCCTCGGAGCGCGAGTCGGACTCGCACTTGACGGCTTTTTTTATAAAAGTATAACTAAGAATGCGAACAAGCAATTGCGGCCCAACTGATCTTAAGCAGTTACCGTAACCTATGCACGCTTACAATGTAAAGAATACGCTCGCGCGTTGCCATACCCGCTGTTTAAACAGCAACTCCTCAAACGTTTGCTGATTGCCCTGCTCACTTGTGGGACACGGTGACAACGGTTGCGATCTTCTGCGACGTGGCATTACTTTCCCAGTCCTGCTGCATTGAGGCGCGCTGTATCTCTTTCGCCAGCGCCTCTTCAACTAGCAGGGTGCGTCGCGTGCAGCCATGCAATTCTCTAAGCGATTCGTAAGGTTGTGTGCGTCGCTGTGGTCACAGATGTCACAGCTTTGACATCGTCTACTGCGATCACGGCTTTTTATTTGGTATTTTATAAGGCTGTAAGCGTACGCTAGGCTGTTTGCCTTGTAGAATTCCAATTCCAAACGCTGCCTTGCGGCGCTAGTGTCGCACAACCATGAAAAGCGACACTAAGGAATTGCAATTTTGTGTTCAAGGCTATAACAGCCGATGTATCCGACGATGTAAGGATGTTTGCTCTTACAGAATTGCATGGCTGGTTAGGTTGGACCTAACTCTAAAGATCATTTTGAGACACGTATATCCCACTAATTGGATGATTCATTCTACCTTAAACAACATGGTGGAATGAATCAACCTTCTAAGAAATACTGATTCACCAATATTCTGACAGTCTGGGTTAATAACGCTACGCTTGCGGTTTCGCTTCCCGCAGGACAAACACTTGTGTGCGTGAACACGCCTATTTGGCTTGGTCTGAGTATTTTAAGAGAGGTAGGCGCATCAAAGCAGTTCGTCTGGGGAAGTACCTCCACGTCACAGAAAACTGCAGCCAAATAACAATTCACTGGAGTGTTGTTGTCGTTCTGTGAGGGAATGGAAAGCTCGTCGGGAGTTGTTATGTGAGTAACAGAGGTAACGTTGCAGCTGGTTGCAGCATACTTGATGTGCTGCATTGCATACTGCATACTTGATGTGAGCAGTCAAAAGCTAAGGTAACAGCTTTACATCAGGTGGGCCGTATGCTTGTATGCCTCCCGACGCTGTATAAAAAAAGTTGCAGCGGGAACAACTTCGTTACATTAGAAATTTGTCTTTTGTACGCTATGAACGACATAAAATATTTATTTGCTAGAATACGATGTAAATTTTGTTGAGTAGGTAATTGGTAAGTCACTGCATTCAATCGTGTGTAAATCCTCTTCTTCTTCTTTACGTTATCCCGTTTCCTAATCCATTAGGATTGGCGGGGTCCGCTAGCTAAGCCTTAAGATTTGGGGAAGATACTGATTGTCATTTTTACATGGAGCGTCTGCCGTCAGACCTTCACAGCCCTGAGGGTAAACCAGATCTTTCGTCAGGTCACATGTCTTTCGAAATATAATTTCTTGGACGTGTGAGTTTTCCTGACGATGTTTTTCCATCACCGGCGAGCGAGTGATAAATATGTACATAAAACCGTTGAGTGATACACGCCCCCAGGATTCGAACCGGGGCCAGGCAGTCAACAGGCCGGTTCCTTATCAACCGGGCTGTTACTGCCATATTCAATTATGTGTAAATAATATAAGCAGTCATTAAAAAGCATCTCCTTTCAATGGCCAAATTTGTAACAAAGTATTAAGGTTAGCTACAGTACAGTTTTTCTTCTTGTGGCTCAAATATCTCTAACACTGGAAAACAATTATATAATAGCCGTGAATTTAGTTTTGATTCACTCGTAAAAATGTTCCCATTTTATAATTTTATTTCAGTTGCTAATAAAAGAGTAAAGAAGTTTGTTTCTACTCTGTCTACTATCTCTGGATCTACCAGTGTTTTAGCATTTGATGGTCCAATACTTGAGGAATATTACAGTCTATTAACATCTCGCTGCAGGCGAAGCCGCGGGCTACAGCTAATTCATTACAAACTTTAATGCACATATTAAAACTATTACTGCAACCGATGTCAGGTCGATACAACTTCGTGTTTATTCTGTATTCTGAGGTTCGTGTACTGTTCTTTGTTTATTGAAAGCATTTTCGTTTGTCTAAAAATTTGTGTGAGTTTTCATGAATGTAAGGTCTTAGCGGGCAGGCGGAGGTAGTCGTAGCATTTTATACTTTTTAAATAATGGTTTGCGGCGGTCGAGAAACCATGATTTGTTAGTCGTTTGTTTAACTATGTTGGATTTATTTTATTAATCTAATAATATACCATCCTAGTAAGTAAGGTGAATAATATATTAAACCTACACTGATAAAAACAACTACGAGTATTATTCACCGAATATTTTGTGTTGTCCTCTAAAAGATTTTAGATAGAATACGGACACAGGTTACCAATGGATATGTAATTACTTAGATCTGTGTAGTCTCCCTTTTTAAATGCTGGCCTAACTAGCTAACTTAAGTTCTTTTGGAAAGATCCCCTCATGAAGTAATTGATTTAAGATTGATTATTAAGAGTTTATTGATTACGTGAGAAAGTGAGTCGCTCAGATGAGTTTGTAATTGTTTATCAGGAGTATCGTTTACACGCTGCCGCCCTCGCTACTAGGACGGCAACCACTCAGGAGTTTACTGGTACCCTCACAATCCTCTAAGGTGTTGTTATTTGACTGCGGTGTTCTGTGCGATGGAGGTACTTTCTCAGTCGGGTTGCATGCTATGAAGACAGCTTAGAGATGAATTAAATGAGGTATCTCTAAGCCCTTTTTCAATATCTATTAATCCTTATTAAGGTAAACCAAGTGCTTGTTTTCCTTCTAGCCTAGTATAAAAAAACGTGCTGCTTGTAATTCCTAGTGCTGGTTTGCCAACTGTTTTCGAGGAGCTTGGTTATCTCGGGAGGCTATCTCCAGGGTACGATATGGACACAGGATAAACATTTGATTGCATATCAGTTTGTTTAGATCTCGGGTATTATTAGACATGCACCAAGCCGCCCGAGTTCGACTGGGGAAACACCTCCACTTCACAGAAAACAACAGCTCAATAACAATGCCTGGCGTTGTGTTACTACAAGTGATAATTCTACTGACTACGGTATGGTAACCATATCAGGCAGGGACTTGAATGCCTCCGTAAGTTGGTTAAAATAAATGCCGCTAGACTAATTTGTATTTGATTATCTATGTTTTAGTGGTACACGGGCCGTATGGGGAAGCTCAAGTTCGCTCAGCGTGCTATGGAAAGAGCTATGCCCAGGGTCTCTATGCGTGATAGAATCAGAAAAGAGGATATCCGCAGTAGAACTAAGGTAACCGAAATAGCCCACGGGACAAGCAAGTTGAAGTTGCAGTGAGCTGGCCACATAGTTCGTAGAACCGACAATCGCTGGAGAAGAAAGGTTCTCGAATGTCGTCCCCGTACTGGTGCACGCAGTGTGGGACGACCACCACTAGATGGAGCGACGACCTCAAGAGGTTTGTAAGGAGTCGATGGATGCAGGTCGCACAGGATCGAGACGAGTGACACTCTGGAGGGGTCTATATTAAGCAGTGGACGAATATAGGCTGTGATGATGATGATGATGAGGGGACTCTTCAGCCCTTTGATCACATTGACTATCGAAATCCGCAAATTACGTCTGCAAATAACAGGATATTATGAAGACTCGCGTGCACATTCACCACTCCTTAATTATGAAGCAATATATGAAGAGGTGTTATCGGGCGCAGGTCATTATCGCGTCGTAATGGGCGGTAATTTGAGAACATCGTGCTTCTCGCGTTCAATCGTGATCTTCTTGCCTAATCCTAGAGCAGGGTACGTGCTGTATAGAATCCTTCATTGCACTACAATATATACAAAAATTGGCAATGCCTTCAGAAGTGGAAGTCCTGTTGTCCGTCTGACGAGGTCGGCAGCGCCGCTGTTAATAACGCGATTTTGTCACCGTTGTGTGCTTGAACATGTATGTTTGTGTTGGTCTGGGTATTTTAAGGAGATGTAGGGCACATCGAAGCAGCCCAACTGGTACCTCCAACTCACAGAAAATTCAGCCAAATAACAACTCTCTGGAGGGTTGCCGTGATCCCGCGTGTGAGTGAGGTCACCAGTAAGCGCCTATAGAGTTGCTGTGTTGGCAGCAGAGGTGGCATCGCGGGGGTGATAAGGTATTACAAGCGTTAATAGACTACGGTACCCGCTTTACATCAGGTGGGCCGTATGCTTGTATGCCTCCCGACGTAGTATAAAAGAAAACTTAGTAAAATAATAGGTAATTTATTTCGGATCACGTCAATATTAGATTATTATATTCGTTAGAAACAATGAATCGACAAAAGCTTAGTGATCAATATAAAAATTATGAAGGCATAGTGTCTTTATATATAACGCCGGGATGCGTACAAGCATGCAGCCCACCTGATGTGAAGAGGTCACCGTAAATTATGAACGCTTATATATTAATACAGAAAGTATTGTTGCTGCATTGCTGCTAATACAGCTAATCCTTAGGAGCTTACTGGTATCCTCACTCACGCACAGGACCACGACAAGCCTCCCAAGAAGTTGTTATTTGGCTGTGGTTTTCTGTGCGGTGATGGTACTTCCCTAGTCGGCCTGGTGTGATGTGTCCTACCTCTCTTAACAGCACTCAGGCCGAGACAAACAGACACATTCATGCACACAAATTATTGTCCTGTATGGGAATCGAACCCACGATAGTTACGAGTATTATAATAAGTAAGATAATTAGAACTATCAACAAGTTAATAAGTCCTTACGAAGAACATAAGAAAATTAAAGATGTTAAACACCCGTCAAGTGAATTTGATGACACTTAGCAACCCCTCATACAACAACCTTTAGTTACAGTCGGTCAATGAATAGTCATACATACCTACATACATTCAAAAAAGTACTCTTTTTGTTTTACACTACGACGGATAGCATACAAGCATATGATCCGCCTGATGCAAAGCGTTTACGTTGGCAACAAAAATAATGTTGCTAACGCGTTGCTACCCCCGCTGTCAACATAGCAACTCCTCACCTTCTGGCGACCTCACTCACTCGCAGGCATTCAACAACCCTCCAGGGAGTTGTTACTTGGCTGCCGTCTCCTGTGAGGTGGAGGTACTTGCCCAGTCGGGCTAACGTCGTGCGCTACCTCTTTCTGATACTTAATGTATTACAAGCGTTCATGCCTCAAGACGTAAAAATAAATACTTGCAACACCAGGGGTATGCTCAGCGGGTCCTGTTCAAACATAAACAAGTGAATAATATTAGATTTTTCTGGCCACTTGCGATAACGCTCCAAAAATATGGACAGTTAAGAATCTAGATTAGACTCGCAGCACCATATCGAACCCATCACATCGAGCATTTATCGCCAACTCTGGTGTATAATTTCACCGAACTGGCAGTGCGCTTGCGCAATGCAACTGCATTGCAATCTGACACTGGCCAAGATCAATATTATATTATATACATTTCAAAAGCTTGTAATTTACGATGTGTAAGACAGCTTCAAATAACATTATGACTTAGTTGGTAGAGAAGTCCACCAGCGCCCCCTGTCCTTATAATTACCAACCAATTGAAATGTTAACTGCACATTGACATTAAATGTCTCGCGATATTTCTGGTAGATGTCGCTATGGTTGGATATGGTTTACCTATAATTTTTGATATTTCTGTGAAAAATGAGGGCTCATATTTTTTACTTTTATATTTGTAGAGAATTAAGCTTAACTTAGTCACGTGGCGCTCGGTACTCTCTGCCTACCCCGTAAGGGATTTGGTGTGAAGTTATATATAGATAAGCTTAACTTCGAACAGAAAATTAAGTTTTTAGACTCATCTTTTCAAATTGTGTTTAATTTCGTAGTATCTGGGTGGCCGAGCTTTGGTTCATATTTTTTTGTGTTCGATTCTTTTTATGCCTTTTTGCCAGTAATGTCCTTTTGACGTTTTTAAATTTGTATGTTGAAAGATGTGAGGAAGAAATAAGAAAACGTAGTGCTGTGACCAGATCAGCCATCGAAAAACTTACAAAAATTTGGAGGGACCGCAGAATCACGAAAAACACAAAGGTCCGTTTAATGAACTGCTTGGTCTTTCCAATTTTCCTATACGGAGCGGAAACGTGGACGCTAAAACCACAAGACCGAAGAAAGGTTCATGCCTTGGAAATGTGGTGCTGGCGCTTACTCAGGGTGAGCTGGACTGCTCACAGAACAAACGTATCCATCCTTAAAGAACTCCGAATCCAACAAAGGCTTTCGTCGAATGTTCAATTGCGAATTTTAAGATTTTTTGGACATATTACACGGAAAAGCAACGCTATGGAATGTTTAGTGATTTAAGGTAGAGTAGAAGGAAAGCAGTCACGTGGTCGATCAACAAGATGGCTTGATCTCGTGAAAACAGCTACGCAACGCTAACGGAATGTTCCCGAAACGTCACCAACCGGTAGAAATTGAGGAACATAGCAAGAGCGGCGGTCATGGCTGACGGACACACTGTCACCACGACCACTCTGTCAAGAGTGCACGACTGAGAAGTGATGTTGAAGGATTTAGAACGAATTCAGGAATCTTATTAATAAATCGCACACTGATCCCTAAAACGAATTGTGCACTTTACGTACCCGTATTATAGTGACTCCGCAGTCACAAATTAATTTGTAGTGTTTCTGTCACGGAAGTCGCATATTTTGTTGAATTGGGGAATATTCTGATGCATGATTTTCTTCGTTATGATTTTCTGACTCGACTCAACTCTAACTTATCTGTACAGTTGAAGTAGACAGGCCAGAGTAACATGTAGGTACAATAAATACTTCATGTGCGTTTTGTGCATCAATGATTTGTCCATCCCTAAACGCCTTGCTTTTCTCCATAATTCCTCACGAGTAATCCTCGCACATCCAATAAAACTATCAGATAATGTTGCCAACTATTAAATGTCAATGAATCTAGTTTACATTCAGTGTCCGTTACAAAACCGCTAGGTCCCTACTCCACCCCGTGGGCGATCTTTCGCAACTCGGCGCTCACAACATTTACCCAACAATTGTATCAGTCAGAAATCCGTCAAAGAGATATAATTACAGATATCTGGATAGAGAAATCAATTACAAAACTGTGCGACAGTGTTTATCTGCGGAGCCCCATCGCGGAGTCTGCTGAGCGGCCGTCCGCTGTCCGCCGGCGGCGCTCCGTTGGGAAACCGATTGTATTACGGGCGATTACAAGTATTATTTGTTAGAATCGACACGGCAGGGCACATTTTTTTATACAATGTCGGAAAGCTTACAGCCCACCTAAAGCGGTTACCGTACCCCATGAACGCTTGTAATTCATTAAGTATTACTCGTACGATGCCTCGTCTGCCTGGTGATCTCACCCACAGGCAGGAACACAGTAACCCCCTAGGGGCTTGTTATTTGGCTGCGGTATTCTGGGAGATGGAGGTACTTGGCCAGACGGGCTGCTTTGATGCGTCCTACCTCTTTTAAAACATCCAGACCGAGACAAACATTGTCCCGTCACCTTCCCGTGGCTACGCCGACCTCTCGGCCATGAGCCGACTCGCGGGAGTTGCGCACGGGACTTGCTGCTCTTCGGCTGACCGAGACAAGCTGAAAAAAGACCTGGCAAACAGATTATTTACTGCATACAAATGTTTGTCCAGTATGAGAAACGAACCCATGCGTTGGTGTAAAAGTCGCGTCATTCACGACTGCGCCACCGAGCTCTTCGAAAACTTCTATAGCTGTTTGGCCTAATGTCTCGCTAAGGTCCGAAATGTCACCTATCTACTTCCGTCGATTTATCTTGGTGTGCTTCTTCCTTTCACACCTGGTTCGTAAACAGATATCAACATTCACAATTGTTATTCCAATCTCTCTAAATAGAGTATCAATATCAGTTACAAGCGCACAAATAGGATGGGGCCGAGGAAGGCCAAAATTCATTTACCATGACCAAATTGGTTGTGTTCTATCAGAAGGTGATGTCAAGAGCATTAGAAACCGGCGAGCGTGCACGAGAAGAGCAATGAATGTTAGAGAAGCGCGTGAGATGTGTATGGATCGAGTCGCGTGGCGCTCGATACTCTCTGCCTACCCCGCAAGGGATTTGGCGTGAAGTTATGGATAGATATTATTATTACAACTCGTCAATGTTTTTGTAATCACTCATTTAATTCAGTAGTGACATGACTGAACTATTTAATTATACATAGGTAGGTACTGACATTTCAAATGAATTTGGAAAAATATTTGTACAGAATTACATTGTACATCATTTGTTCATCATCATCTTTCTTCAATTTTTTATACATCGAGATTGGTAAACAAGCATGCGGCCCGTATTAGATGGTAAGCGGTCACCGCAGCCTATTGACGCTCGCAACACCACGGGGATGTTACTCGTGCGCTGCCAATCTTGTGACCTAAGGCTGTTTCGTCACAGTACCCAGTAATTTCTCTGCCATATCTCACCCTTCAAACCGGAACACAGCTATATAAATATAGCTGCTTGGCGGTAGAAATAGGCGAGACAGAGGTACCTACGCAGACGACTTTTGTACAAAGTCTCCCTCTGGTCTGGACGAATGTTTGTCCTGTGTGGGATCCTTCCATTATCCTAATGTATATCTACTTCGTTGTTCTTTCCTCTAGCTTTCTTTCTACATTTTAAGAGAGGTAGGGAAAGCTGCTTGGCGGTAAGTAGGTGAGACAGAGGTACCCACGCAGACGACTGTTGTACAAAGTCTCCCTCTGGTAATTCCCGACAAGTTTACACCATACCTTATGGCAAGCGGTTATCATAGCCTGTGGAGTCTTGCATCAACAAAACAAGCCGCATCGCGCGTTACTGACTCAGTAGAAATCTCATACAAGCATACGGCCCACCTGATGTAAAGCGGGTACCGTAGCTAACGCTTACGGTGATATATTAAGTAGGTATCACTCGCGCGATGCCTCCTCTGGTGCTTACACAGCAACTCCTTGGGAGCTTACTGGTGACCTCACTCACACGCAGGAACACAACAACCCTCTAGGGAGTTGTTATTTGGCTGCGGTTTTCTGTGAGGTGGAGGTACTTTCCCAGACGGGCTTCTTTGATGCGCCCTACCTCTCTTAAAATATCCAGACCAGAACAAACAGAAATGTTCATACACACAAATGTTTGCCTTGTGTGGGAATCGAACCCACGAGCGTTGGTGTCAAAGTCGCGTCATTCTCGACTGAGCCACCGAGCTCGTTTAAATACTTTCATCTATTTTTATTCTGATAATTTGTAATCTTGACCCGCAACAAAACAACTCAAAACTAACAACATCGACGGCCTCCTAGTTGGTTATTTTTTTAATTAAAATTAATAAAAAAAATGTTAGTAGTTTTAACCTTATTTATTATTATTTTAATGTGTGTTATTATTACCAAATGTAGTATGAAATTATTGATGTTTCCAAATATTTTATAAGTAATCCTTATCCCAATCGAGATGTTTCTCCACAGCCATTATCGCAGCAATAATCTATAAAGAAGTCAATAAACAAACCGTATTGTATGTCTGATGGTCCGTTCTCTTTGATCGGACGTCAGAAACTCTCCGGTCAGCTCGGCCGACTTTCGCAACCCTTTATTAAGTTTAGAAACGCAGACAAATTATGCAGTATCTTAATTTCATATGTTTGGTCGATAGTATGTCCACGAAAATATTCAAGACATCGAGTATAAGTAATCACATATGACGTATGATACGTTAAATGTAAAATATATAGATACTTATTTATTCTATTCTCAACAGAATTCTATTCCACACTCAATGTCATAATCATGCGCGCAGTAATCCCGGTCGCGTTCAATGCTTTCCCTTCTGAGCCCAGGGTCCGCTTGATAGTATTCTACACTCAATTTGTATTCTACCCGCGGCACTATTCTATTTTTGCTTTTTCACTTCACATCTTCACCACAGGCATTAGCCTAAAAAGTTTTAAAAGAACGTCATGTAATGAACTCGCCAGGCATCATTCTCATATGGCCATTCGATTTGTTCAATCGACATCTTATACGAATCGTAATTACTGCTAGACATATCTATTAACAACGTGTACTGTGCTTTTGGGTACATTGTAAAGTAGTTGCACCAGCAGGATGTGGCCAAGGATGGACTCCGCTTTCTTATATTGTCTGGAGTGTGGCCGGCGGATGCGGAGGTTGCTGCTCCATTGTCGCCCCGGCTGTTGGCCCGTGGAACTGGATCAAGGTAGATGGCTGATAGGAATGGCCTATTAGTCCCCGAATTCTTTTAACCGTGAAGTCATAATCTATTAAACAATACCTATATACTTACTATAAGCAAAGTGTTAGAGCGTTTAATATATCGAATGGTTTTGTTTAACTGCTTTAAGAGGAGCTACGAGTACTGTTGTGACTGACATGAGTAGAAATAGAGTTTTGGTATTTTTGAAGTCCTCATTGACCATAACAAGAACCCTCAAGTTTTGTGTTCGCAGTGTCACAAAGTACGTAATGCGGCAGGTTGCTACGCGGTAGTGTTCTCTCTAATTTGCCATCAAAAAGCTCATAAAGCATGTAGATGGTCCTAATAAGTATACTTGGGCTCAAGTGTTTCTCCCTCAATTCCAAGACTAGGGAATTTTGATGTGTTCATTGGTGAAAGAAATTACGCATCATTTTTTTAATCATTAAAAACATTTCTTCTCCTAGCCCACTAACAATCTCATCAAGATCAGTTTGAAGAAACTATGCATTTATAAACGCTATGGTTATTCAGTTGAGACTATCTGCATATGGCGAGCATGGCCAGGGAAGTCTGTCAACTACATCATTGATGAAAATTGCGAAGAACAATGGCCCCAAGAGAGAACCTTGCGGGAAACTGAAGGAGCACCGAAGGGAGCCGAAGATTCTATTGACAAGATAAGACTGTATAAGATAAAAGCCATCTCAGCACAGAACCGTGGTATTTACTCAGTTAGGTTTTTCGATCCTCCCTCCCTTTCGCCAGTCTCGTTTGTTAATTAGCAAGGCGCACCATGTGTAAGCGAGATTTAACGTCATCGATCTTGGAGAGAGATGACGCCAACACTAATACGAGCGTTAGTATCATGCCAACAAGTCAATTTATTAAAAATAAAAAAAACTCCATTATACATAAAAATACCTTAAGTAATAATTATATAGGATTATAGAAAATAATAGTATAATATATTAATTAAATATATTGACTGAATAGGTTTAAACGTGATATTTTATATTACGCTACGATTCTACGTTCAATAGGCAAAACATTTATATCAATTAAAAAATATAATTTATCTAGAGCTGTCCATCGGGCGGGCGTAATGAGCGTGTTAACACGCAGCTGCGGCAACGTCCGTGTGAGCCGCCGCACAATGCGCGCCGCCGCTGTACACTTTACACAACATTGCCTGGTTTGCTTGTATCTCGACCTGACGATCTAACTGCGAGTATTTTTATATGTAGGTAGTGGCTCACTGGCATATTTAGACCAACGCCAATTACCTTGTGGACGGTGTAACGAGGCTCTAGCCGTGGAGGGGTATGAAACACACACGGAGAGATAAAGGTATTTTTAAGAGTGGTAGGGCGCATCAAAGCAGCCTGGCTAGGGAAGTACCTCCACCTCACATAAAACCGCAGCTTAATAATGACACCTTTGGTTGTTGTGTTCCTGCGTGAGAGTGAGGTCACCAGTAAGCTCCTAAGGAGTTGCTATGTTAGCAGCAAAGGTCGTGTTAGCATCGCGCGAGTAATACTTAATGTCATGCAAGCGTTCATAGGCTGAGGTAATCGCTTTACATCAGGTTAGCCATATATGTCACCCGACGTTGTATAACAAAAGGGTGTACAGTACGCTGCAGCCAACAAAAATATGAATTTGATGATATACGTGTAGCTAGTACCATTGAGCTGGTCTGATGATGGATGCCAGAGGTTGTGTTTCTGTGACGGAATCTAGAGTACCAACACTTAACTACTTCCACCGGTTCTGTAACTGTTCTAAGAAATAAATATCCTCACCCTCTCAGCATATTTATGAAAACATAATGGTATTTTATCAGAAGGTGATTATTATGGAGCCATAGGAACCGGCGAGCGTGCATGAAAAGATCTATGGGCGTTAAAGAAGCGAGTGAAGTGTGCTATAATCGCGTCTTATGGCGCTCGGTTCTCTCTGCCTACCTCGCAAGGGACCTGGCGTGAAGATAAACATACATACATAATAGTACCCGCAAAAACATAGAAAATATGCTAAATTTGTAAAAATCTTACCGAAGTACCAGGCTTGCTAGGACCGGCAGACCTTTTGTCGTAAATTGTATTTGATTCTATAATTTGCGTGAAACTGTTCTCTCCTACTCGGGCAATATATCCAAAAGGCTTATCATGATCCTCCCTGCAACAAGGCTTATTATAGAATTGATGAATATCTAACTGACAAATGTGTCTGGAAATTATTCAACACTAATATTTCTTTCATTTTACCACTCGGCAGTTATTGACGATTTGAAAAAATAACCTATATTAGCATGTTACTTTCGGCATTTCTTCTTCGCCAATGATCTTTCCGAAATGCTGGTAAATTAAATGAAGAAAAATGAAAATTATAAGATATGAATAAAAAAATTTGATTTGATTAATATATATGGGACATTCCACTCCATATTTTTCCACATATTACGATACGAGATGTAGTATATTTCGAAAGAAGTGTGACTTAATGTAAACCTAATGAAGGTTCTAGTTTGCCCTCAGGTTTGTGGAGGTCTGACGGCAGCGTTCCATGTCAAAGTCAATATCTTCTCTTAGTCTTAGGTAACAAACCCCACCGATCCTAAAGGAATTAGGAAACAAAATAAAGCTATTTTTTTTATACCACTAAGGCGGCTGTCGGCATCATTTCGAATAACTCTTCAGAACACAACCCGTTGTACAATCGGTAGAACACACAAAGGGAGGCAAAATCTCTCCTTAAACTTAAGGGTTCAATACCGTGTGTAAGCTTAGGATTGTCGACAATTCTCACAGCTCGTCTCTGAATCGAATCACACGGCCCAAGCTCGTATCCAGGTGCTCCCGCCCAAAGGTGACTGCAGTACTCCAAGTGCGGTCTGACTTGAGACTTATATAACTTAAGTCTTTGCCCCGCACTGAAGTACTGCTTTGCTCTGTTGAGCACACCAAGACTACCAAGCTAGGAAGAAGAAGATATAGTGATGTAGCGTAAACACACTGAGAAGTAAGGCTACCGAACATTGCAGCCATATAAATATAATAGTAAAATAAATTTATGAAATGTCAAGTTCCCGGAGGGTTGTTGTGTTTCTGCAGATGAATAATCACGTGACCGGAACACTAAATCAGGCAAACGATTTAGTAGTTTATCATTTGACGTAAAATAAAAATTTACGATGAGTACGCGTAGGCAACACACGGAAATATAACCTGAGAATAATTACCATCTCGGACCAATTTGCATTGGAATTTAACAATTAAACAACACGCAACAATGCCAAAAATAAATGAAACGGAACGTAGTACAGGATATAGTATTTAGAACGAGTCAGGTTTTCGCAATCATCGTTTTACGTATGAGCATATCATCTGTTATGGTATGTCGGTCTTAAACAATATCTCCAAACAAACATTTAGTCAGTGACCTGTAATCTACGACACAGATATTGTATTCGCACAAAAAAGACAAATGTACCTACAGGTTGAAAGTTACATTACATGCTCATGCTGTACCATTATGGAGTAAGAGGTAAAGCCCATAATTTGATTGCAACTTACTTTAATAATGTTGATATAAATGGAATCAAATGTAAAGGCAGCAATGTTAATATTGGGGTGACCCAGGGCTTTATATTCAGCCCCTTTTTATTTTTAGTATATGTGAATGATCTGCCGTACATGGTGCAGAAAATGGCGGATATACTACTGTTTGCTGATGACACTTCTTTAATTTTTAATGTTACTCGCCGGTGTGAAAATATTGACAAGGTAAGTAGTGTTCTATCTGTCATTCTAAATTGGTTCACATATAATAATCTTTTATTAAACTCAGGCAAAACCAAATGTTTAAAATTTAGTCTACCAAATGTGGCTTCTGCCAATACAGAAGATCTCATTGACAATATGTCGTATATCGTATGGTATACTTTTGTAGGAAAAAGAGGCTGATATTGAAGCTATTTTTGTATTAGAAAAGAGGGCCATCCGCTCTATTTATAACATGGGCTACAAGGAATCACTGAGAGAACTATTCAAATAAATATATATCCTCACGGTTACCTCTCAGTATATTTATGAGAACATAATGTATGCTCGTAAAAATACAGAGTCGATTTCAAAATTTTGTGAAAATCTTAGAAGCAGGAATAGATTGCGTATGCCGGTACATCGGCTAGCTAAGACTAGTTAGTCTTTTATTGTAAATTGTATTTCTGGCGATGATCTATGGACGTAATTTGGAAGACGAGATCGTATAGAGAGAAATGCTGGAGTGCCACGAAGCGTTTGCTACCCCTTCGAGATAAAATTTAAATGAGTACACATAAAGTGCCAGGCGCCCGGATAAAGCCAGACACAGTTAGGTTTTTTGCATGCATGCCCGGCAAATTAGACGGTATCCGGCCTTGTCCGGCTTTTGTTAGGCTTTTTACATTTGACCGTAGCTTCCCTAGCGAGCACTTTGGCGGCGTGCCTCGGCCGAGCCAAAGGCCGAGCGTCCCGCTTGTTTGTAAATAATGAAGGATTAAAGAAGACTGATTAATTCAATGTCATTGTTATTTCATTAAAATTTACAAAATGGTAAACGAAAAACCTGGTTTTATATAAAAAAATGTTCTGTCGTATTGACGCTAATACAAAATTTTCATAGTTAAGGGTGTACGGCTTTTTTACCCAAATGTCCGGCCAAACACGTCGGTGTGTACGGCTATTCGGTTTTAAGACCTGGCAACGCCAAGTACACATATATTCCAACGGGCGTGACTGCTGCAAGCTTAATCGGCTTAGATACTTTCACGAAAAGCTTGAAAAACCGCTGACATTGAAGCATTTTTTATTTCATAAAAGATATATGTATGAGTATACAATTCAGCCAAGGCACTAGCGGGGCAGGCAGAGTGAATCGAGCGCCATAAGACATTTCACTTGCTTCTTTAACATTCACATGAATTGTTATGCATGGTCGCCGATTTCTAGTGCTCCCGTCCTCCCGTCCTCACCTTCTGATAACGTACGACCAATTTGGTCTTTGGTCATAGTAGTCTTAGTCTTTCTGCTCCTATATCCTTCACTTTGTATATCTGTTATTATATTTGGAGTCTACATATGGAAAATACTAGTAAATAACAGCAAGCTGTGTAGGCAGAGCTGATATTTTTTAAATTTAAAAAATATTTAAGTATTTTATGTTTAATTTTTTAATTTTTTAAAAACATATGGAACCCTGTACGACATCTAGCGACGAGTGCTGTTACTTTTTCTGTTGATGGGAGTGCAGTGCAGACTCTGCACTGCAGAGTGGCCGGCCATACGTTTTCCCATATGTTTTTTTCTCTAATTGGAACGATTTTGGACCGTTCTTCCTCACCAACGAACATTTAAATTTCAAATTAAAGGATACAAAACTACAATATGTTAGCTATTAGTGTGTCGATTTTGGAGTTTCTCACTATTACCGTCTAAACGCTAGCTGGATGACATCATTCTACCCCAAACGACAATTTTGAGGGTAATGTGGCTCCGCTGGCTATCGCAGCTCTGCCAACTATTATTTGGGGACAAATTATCTTTTTCGCTTATGTATATTATAATAATTGGATATTTATGGAAAGCATAATTTGTCATTCAATTTAAGGGCAACATTTATCTCTTCATATGTGACGCTATCGTTTCACATTTGTTATTAAAAAAAAATTGCCAAATAGGTAAAAATGGATCCCTTATGTATCGACGCTGGCCTGTTGCACACCTGATCTGAAACAGAAATATTACGAGAACATTTTTTCTAAGATTATGTTTATTCTATGCAACAAAAATCCTTTGTGTTCCCGCGAGTGATATAGGTCGCCAGGAAGGTGGCAGCGTGTAAACAATACGTAACTGTTCAGCAGAAGTAAACAAATTACGTGATTTATTGACGAAGATGCATGCCGGCCGTGCGCCACCGGCCGCGGTACGAATTAGTAAACAATGTAAACCTCGGTAAAGATATGCATTAGGCTGGAGCTAGTTCTGCATTACGAGTCTCATGTTTCTGAAGTTCATACAAATTGTTGTAGCCATTCATGGTAAAAGTAGAACGCGTAGTTCTTAAGGGCCAGTTAACGGATCAAAATGGTTTATATATTAGTTATTAATACTTTTTTGTTTTCACCTGACCGATGTAAAAAGAGAGTAATGCTTTATATACGTGGGTATGAATGTATGTACGTTCCATTGTGACCTCCTGCAGCTTGACCAGTCAGAACCCGTTATATACGTTTTCCCATACATTTCGCGGTCGTATACGACCACCCGAGTTTCGAAGGGTAACGACTTGACCAATTTTGAAGAGTGAGGTGGCATTAGATCAGTATTCCTCCCTCGAAGTCTCTCCCTCGTGTCATAGGCTGTGCGACGTCAGCAAAAAAACAATTTGATGGACGTAAACCTTCATGCCCCGTGTATGCATAGCTAATATGACGTCGCCACAAAACACATATAGTGGACGTATACCATTAAACTGGCAATAACTGGAGATCTTCATCATTTTATTTCTTTTCTGCAGTCAGTCGGGTTTTTATTTGGATTTTTTTAATTTAACTTTCGTGTATTGAATTATAGGCAATATTGATGTACGGTAGTGAAACATGGGTATGAAGAAGCATGAAAGTAGGGTGAACGACGGAGAAATGAGAGCGCTGAGGAGTATGTGTGGAGTGAGAATGATTGATAGAGTAAGAAATAGCACGATACGAGAACTATGTGGAATGAATGATGATGTAGAGACAAAAATTGTAAATGGTATGCTGAGATGGTTTGGTCATATTGAAAGAATTAATGACAAAAGAGTTACGAAACAAGGCAAGAATGAATGGAGATATCAATGGAGACCACCCTAGATGCACACATATAGATCAAATTGGTGATGTGTTGGAAAAGGACTAAATCGAACGCGCCCAAAACCGAAGAGCATGAAGATTCCTCTTCATGCACTTTCTGCTCTTCGGTTTTGGGGTTTTCGGAGTGTGGAAGAAGCGAGAGAAGTATGTTTGTATCGGTGCACCTGGCGTTCTATAGTCTCTGCCTACTGCAATAGGAGACAGGCGTGATGATATGTATGTATGTATGTATGTATGTGTGTACGATATAATCCTCCAGACCCTGAATAAGAAACATTTATTTGTGAGATTTTCGGCATAATTTACTAGAAAACTAAAAACGAATGGCTAAAACTAACATCAAAACAAACAAGCATTTCTGGTTAACTGTAATGTTCGTCAGTACATTTCAGGCCAGAAATACTTGTGTTGGCTGTGGGCAGGCTGCTGCATTGTTTACAAATAAACATCAATTATCAACTGACAATAATATAAGATAAAAAATCCAAAGTCAACGAAAGTGACCTCAAAACAAATGTACACAAAAAACGTCGGCCACAGCCGGAACTGATCGATTTCCCCGCGACTACGAGTACGACAAATATAAGGGTATCGACAGACGAGGGCGCGGCGGCGCGAGCGGCTGCCCTCGCACGCTGCGGTAATCCGGTCCGCCACCGACCAGTGTGGGTGTATAAAGCTAAGTGGCGCCCTCATTTTATCATATTCTGTATTTATTATTTATATACAATTAGTCATAATTTTGATTATTGCTATAAGTGGCCACAATAAGCAATAATTAAAATTTTGGTTACTTGTATATAGATAATAAATACAAGATATAGTCCAAAAAAAACATAAATATTGATCATCAGTGCCTGTATTGAACGTTTAGTGGAATTGGTCTCAAATTCAGCATTGTTAATAATACAAAATGAGGGTGCCACTTAGCTTTATACGCTCTCTTAAGGCGTGTAAAGGATGACAATTTTCTATTACGACGGCCTTACCTACCTACTCTACTACCTACCTTTAATTGTCTACCTAAACGTTCACCGTTAATTGGTTCCTATAACCCGTGGACGCTTGCAATCGTGGACGTTGCGCAAAGAACAGCAATATTAATTGGTAGTTGTTGCCCGAGACTCGGCCCGTGTGAAGTTTGGTACTAAAAATGCTAAAACATTCTAAAAAATTATAACAATAATAAATATTGTCGGACAAATAACGCAGTGTCACCTAGCCCCAAAGAAAGCGAAGCTTGTGTCATGGGTATTAGACAATCGATAAACATACGTGAATGCATTTTTTTTAATACATACTTATGATACATAGAAAACACCCAGACAAAAACAAACAGACATGTTTATGCACACAAAATGTATGTCCTGTGTGGGAATCGAAGCTATGGTGTCAAAATAGCATTACTAACCACTGCCACAGCGAGCTCGTCAATTCATCAATCGTTGAACAATCGTTATAGAACGGATGAATCCTTTTGGGTAATTATTGTAAATGTTTGATATAGCCCAAAAAACGTTATAGGAAAAGTAAAGTTAAAAAAGTTACCGAGAAAAACAATAAATCTGGAAACTGAAAGTGTATTTTGTATAAATTCAAGATCATACTCGTAATTAAATTTAAAATTGAATAACTGATTAACTATAACCAAGGGAGATTATAGTTAGGCAATTGCAAGGCTCTACAAAGTGATGGAGCGTGTGATAAACACACGACTCCACGGTAGTTCGACCGGTAATCTTCTAGTGTATCTAATATCACTGGACTTCGGTGATTGAGAGTCAAGGTGAGGCATTGGCAGGCAAGGCATTCGATGGGGTCTGGCATCGGGGTCTTCTATCGAAGTTACCATCATACAGGCTACCCGAGGGTTTGTGCAAATGAGTTGATAGCTTCTTATTTAGCAGTGCATAGTAGCCGTGGCAGACGGCAGTTGCTCCAATAGCAGGTATATAAATGCTGGCGTCCCACAGGGTTCTGTACTGTCCCCAACGCTGTTTTTGCTGCATATCAATGATATGTTGTCAATTAATGGCATTCATTGTTATGCGGACGACAGCACCGGGGACAGTTATTATACAGGCCGTGCTAACATCTCATAACATTGTGGACGCCGAAAGCCGCATTAAACTTGTGTCTGAAATAGAAGGTACTTTATGTAAAGTTCCGACGGGGGGCGGCCGAACTTGGTACAATTGAACCCAATAAAGACACAAGCTTACGCGTTCACCGCTAAGAAAACCCCATTCACTGTAGTCCCTTATTTCCAGAACACGCCACTTACCATCGTCAAGAGCTTTGGGATTCTCGGTATCGAGATCTCAGGGAGTTGTTATTGGTCTACGATATTCTGTGAAGTATACGTACTTCTCAAGTTGCGTTGAAGCCTCACTTAAAAATGCTAATGTCTTACATAACACCCAATAAGTAGCACAATTTTAAGAAACCATCTAAATATCTTAGTTATTATATGTCCTGGTATCGTACGGAACCCACCGTGCGATAGCTCGGCTGCCACTTTATCGATGTCTATTTTAAACAATAAGTATTCAAAAGCAGTCAACGGGCCTATTCGGCCGTCACATCCTAACCTTCATTTATTGTTTTATAAATGACGAAAAACACACATCAATGTAGAGTCAGCAATAAATCTCTCCAGCACCATCTGATATCCTGGCAGACAATAGCACAACAATGAGAGCCGCCGAGGCGTCCAAGGTTCGGCCCGCCAAATGGATGATACGGCCGAGGTCAAGGCGTCACCGCGTAAGGACCATAATTATTATATTACGCATTGTTTAACTAAGGCTTGTTTACACGTTGTCGCTAATAACACGATGTTAGATTTAGATTTAGCGTTTATTGTCCTTTTTAGCGTTCCGCACTCAGGGAGAGCCAATAACACCCAATTATTAAGCTCCACTAGGTATCAGTTAGTCTGTCAGAGGGCAGTATCGTTTGAATTATAATTTAAGAGAGGTGAGGCGCATGAAAACAGCCCAACAGAGGAAGTACTCCCCACCTTATAGAAAACCGGCTTCCGGTAAAAAACCGGAAAAAAAGCTTTCTGAAGGGTTGTTGTATTCACCGTGTATGTTACCAATTGCAATGTGGAGAATCCCGCAAACAATGCTTCTTATATTTCAAGTGGTCATAGGTTACAGCAACTACTAAATAAATATGTTACATCTTAGAAAAAAACTAGTATTAATTTTTCACTACAAATCGACAATTTCATACTTTAACGCCTAAAATTATATTTATGTATCTATTTTATACTTTTTGAATTTATTAAAACTGTTATGTGAAGGTATTAATTAGTTACATTTTTTTTTATACTACGCCCGGAGGTATACAAGCATACGGCCCACCTGATGTAAAGCGGGTACCGTAGCCTATTAACGCTTGCGATATATTAAGTATCACTTGCGCGATGCCTCCTCTGCTGCTTACACAGCAACTCCTTGGGAACTTACTGGTGACCTCACTCACACGCAGGAACACAATAACCCTCTAGGGAGTTGTTATTTGGCTGCGGTTTTCTGTGAGGTGGAGGTACTTCCCCAGACGGGCTGCTTTGATGCGCCCTACCTCTCTTACAATTGTTATCTCTTACATGTAATGTGGTACGCGTAAGGCAATGTAATAATGTTGAAATGAAAATTAAAACTTTTATTGTCGGTTGTTTTATGATGTTGTCTTGCAAAATTGCCTTTTTGCCACCTCCGTCGCGGGCAGTTCGCACGGCTCGCACAATGGCTTAGGTAACGGAGGTTTACATACATAGTTACATTTAATTAAATTCATTAATTAACTGAGAATCACTTGTATAGTTTAACAAGGTTCAAAACAAAAATATTTTTTTCTACAACACCGAGAGGCAAGCGATAAGCTTTTGTACACACTATTATTTATTAATGTTACTTGAAGTATAAATTTCACAATAAACAGATAATAACAAAATAACATAATAATATAACTAACAACTAATGAAATTATAACTAAAAATAGTAAAATAACATAAAATAAATAACATAATTCCAATCACCCTGTAACATATAAACTTATTGTGGTAGTTACTGCGTCAGTGTAGTGGCGGTTTCCATAGTCCTACAATGTATGTATATAATAAAACAAATCATGTGATAATCAAGAATTAAAGTAAATTCTTCATCTTGTGGTGGAAGATCATAATGCATTAGGAGACGGGGTCACGCTAGGAGAAGATCGTGTAGTATGTAGTGATAAAGACGTATGTAATATGATTATGTAGGCCAGAGTTGTGTATGTACACGATGAGAATAGTACGGTATGATAAATAAGATAATATAATGTATATATAATTATATACAGTAGTACATCAAAATAAAGGAGTAGAAATTTTAAAAACATGATCTCCGAATTATTAGTTATTTTTTAATCACGTAAAAAATTGTAGTCTTTAATTTTACATTCAATATTTTACTAAATTAATCCTGTATATTGTAAGTATATGCGTTTTTAGAAATAGTGGCAACCCTATTTTTTAGGGTTCCGTACCCAAAGGGTGAAACGGAACCCTATTACTGAGACTTCGCTGTCCGTCCGTCCGTCCGTCCGTCTGTCACCAGGCTGTATCTCACGAACCGTGATAGTTAGACAGTTGAAATTTTCCCAGATGATGTATTTCTGTTGCCGCTATAGCAACAAATACTAAAAAACAGAATAACATAAATATTTAAGGGGGCTCCCATACAACAAACCTAATTTTTTAGCCGTTTTTATAGATAATGGTACGGAACCCTTCGTGCGCGAGTCCGACTCGCACTTGCCGATTTTTATTTAATCCACATTTCACGTCAAAAAGGAGCACCGGATTTGTGTGATTTTTTTCTATGGAGATAGTGAGAGTGCGGATAGCTATTTATTACCGCTGTAAAATATGTAACATGCTGCATATATCACTCAGATAAAACATATTTCGTTGCCATTAGACCACGCGGGCGAAGGTGACAGTTAGCTTCTAAATTGACTATTGTTGCATTCGTCCATAAGTTATTACCACTTCGAATCAGGCAGACCGTATACTTGATTGACACGCCGAAGTAAAAAATACGTTACAATGGAGAAAGAGGAACGCATCGCCCGTCAAACAAACGGTGACAATGACGCCCGCGTGGGAACAGGTCGCGGACTGCACACACGCAGTGCCTACTGCAATTAATGTGATTAAACAAAACAATAAATCGCGATGACAAATTACGTTGGACAGTTTTAGAGTTCCGTAGTCGTGGTGCGGCCGGCACGGCAGCCTTCGATATTGGACGCGTGCGGCCGGCGGCCTGCCTTGCGGCAGAAAATTTTATTGGCGTATTTTCTATTTATTTCGAATATTGGCGCGCACGTTCGTTTGACTCTCGATATATCCGAAAGACAACAGATGACAGCGGAGCCACAACAACCAATCAGTGGTCAGTGTGACAAAAACAACTTCCTCCAAATCCTTGTTAAAACCTAATTACATGTCTTAATTTTATAAAAATATTAGAGTATTAGATCCAACTTAGTGTAATTAGCTTTTATTTTACAAAATAATTTGAAAAAATAGGTAATCATCATCACTAAATCTTATGTTCTCCTGTGAGTACCGCCGGTCTCAGTTCCGAGTACTTTAAATGTATGAGTACTTGTGTGCGACATGACGAATAAATTTGCGCATTTTCTTACTTTCAGTGCCTCTTTGTGACAATCAAATTTTAGAAGCACACAATGACTCAGATGAACTGTCTGATGGTGAACTTATTTTCTAACGATGAACGGCGACCGCTGTCTTCGAGTTCCGATACCGAAAGTGATGACAGCGAACGCCCGCATGAAGACCTACGGGATGAACCCGATGGCTGATGGAAATTTCATTTCCAAAAATAAAATATTGAGGTTAATAATCTTTAATTTTACCAGTTGATATCATTATTGTACCAATATGCTTATGTGAATTTTTTTGTGATATCTAATTGACAATTTGAAAAGAGAACTATATTGGCAAGTTTCTTTTGGCATTTCTTCTTCGCCAATGGTCATTTTCGAAATGGTAGTAGATTAATAAAAAGGAAAAAGTAACGTAAGAGAATTGAATAAGATACAATAAGATTATATTTCAAGAAATGTAAGACGTGTGTAATGTGCCCGCGAGGGCCCGATGGCAAATAAAGAAATTTTTATCTTTATCTTTTTATACGAGAAAGCTTTTGATAAAGTGCAACATAATCAGTTAAAAAAAGAAAAATACTTATTACTTATTTACATATCTATCAAAATGATATTTTAATCAGGCACTTTAGCTGCAAAATAACTCGATATTATTATTATATTAATAAGAGTATATAAAGAGGACAGAACGCCTTGTTGCGCGAGTTCGACTCGCGCTTGACGGTTTTTTATACTCTTGCTTGACAAACAATCGGTGTTTGTTTTGGTCTCCTCGGTGGAAACTGCTCACAAATCTTGATATTTTCTGGTTAATAATATTCATTAATTATATTTTTCTGTTGCCGTTCTTGCAGATTCTGGAGCTTAGTGAAATATCATTAATGCAGGTCAGATACGAAGTTCCACCTTACAGACCACTGCATTGGTTTATTCATGTCAACGATTATTAAAAAAATTACCCTTAAAAAATATATTTTCAATAATCCGTTTAGCAATGACTTCTTTAATACCGAGGCATACCGAGCATCAGTGGCGTGCACAGAGATTTTTGACAGGGTAGGCAGAATTTGTTTAAAGCTACGTATTAACTTACCAAAAAATACAGCATGTTGCATTTCAAATCCGGTGTATAGCGGCCTTTCTCAATCACTTGTTTTTTTTTCAACGAAAGATAGTTTTGAAAACGCATCATTTTTTATTTTCCTTACACACACACCATCTGAACAACTTACGCAGTGAATATTATCCATTTTTATCAACTTTAAAATCTTATTTTCTCTGCAAACTATCCAAACCATTTCTAAACAAACAATGGCGGTGCAGTTACGTAGCAATGTACGCGACACTTCGGCAATTTACGTCATGGGTCGGGTGAAAAGACAATGTCTATCCCATGTGATTGTGTGCGTTATTTGTGTTATTGTGGGCAATGTAAACAGGAATGCACACTACGCTATCCGTATGTTTGCCGCGGTAGTACCGTGGCACACATACGTAAATTTAGACAGAAATAGTTTGTGTCTCTGCCGTTAAGGTCTGATAGCGCCGCTAGTGTAGCACATCGATTTAGCAGGTACCTACTAATGAATGAATCTATTTTAATAACTTGCACCGATACCGATAGATGGAGCAGTTTTAAATTTTTTGTTTTTGATACGAAATATTAGTTAAAAACTATGTTTAAGAATTAAGAAATATCGGGTGGTATTTATCAAATTGATAGGGTAGGCAATGTCTTTTTGCCTATATGGAGTGCACGCCACAGCCGAGCATGGACATGTCTGTTTGTCTCCGTCTGGGTGTTTTTGAGAGAGGCGGGGCACCTCTGAGCAGCCAGTCTGGGGAAGCCTCGCAGAAAACTTTAGCCATGTAACAACTGCCTACAGTGTAGTATAGTCCCTACGGTAACCGCTTCGGATCAGGCGGGCCGTATGCTTGCATAAGTATACAGTCCGACGTTGTATAAAAAAAATATGAAATTAGCATATAGTTAGCGCGAACATAAAAAATGGTTTGATTTAAAAAGTAAAAATGTTTGAAATGAATATTTTGACGAGCTCGGTGGCTCAGTCGTGAATGACGCGACTGTGACACCAATGCTCGTGGGTTCGATTCCCACACAAGGCAAGTATTTTGTGTACATGAACATTTGTCTTGGTCTGTATGTTTTAAGAGAGGTAAAGCAGCCCGTCTGGACAAGTACCTCCACCTCAAAGAAAACCGCAGACAAATAACAACACCCTAGAGGGTTGTTGTATTTCCGCGTGTGAGTGAGGTCACCAGTAAGCTCCCGAGGAGTTGCTATGTAAACAGCAGAGGAGGCATCGCGCTAGTGATACTTAATATATCGCAAGCGTTAATAGGCTACGGTACCCGCTTTACATCAGGTGAGCCGTATGCTTGTATGCCTCCCGATGTAGTATAAAAAAAAAGTGGACGGAAATCTTTGAGGCAATAATAAACGGCGCGACAGTGACCAATCTCGCAACCAGCCTCCCACACGTTAATATGCACATCTGAACAATCTCGACAATCAGTTTCGTAAACAAACCGTTTTTTGTCTCAATTCTTGAATCATTACAGTAATAACAGCGCTATTTGCGGTCGGCAAAAACACCAAGTAATTGAATTAAACGGTGCAGCCGCGGAGCAGACGATGATGATGGCCTCACCGCAGCTGGCCGCTCGCGCCCCGTCCGTGCGTGTGCTGTAGCGGCACAATGATGGCCGTGCACTTGGTGTCCTAATAAGTGAAAGTGGATAAAACATTCCCTTTTTATATGTTATATTATGAAGATATCTAATATCTATACACAGGTTACCGTTGCCTAAGAACGCTTGGAATACATTGAGAATCACTCGCGCGATGCTTCCTCTGCTGCTAACACAGCAACTCCTCAGGAGATTACTGGTGACCTCACTTACATTTTTTTATTTTTTATTAGCTCAGCATAGTGGCCCCTCTTTGCCTGATGGTAAGCGAAAGAGGAGCCCAAATCGCAACTGCAACTGACATCATACTACATCCCGCATCCTGTCAGTTGACGCTGCCATGCTGACCCGCAAAATGCTTCTTCACGCTTCGTTTGAAGGATCCCATATTGTAGGAAGGAGGGAACACATGTGCAGGCAAGGCGTTCCACTTTTTGATGGTACGACTGTAAGGGTTAATTTAATGGGGGAAATCTAATAAGTTGCCTTCTGATTTATTAATTATAATTGTAATAAATTTTAATAATTAACTTTTGATTTATCATTCTTAATTGTAATCAATATTAATAAGTTGCGAATTTGATAACTCGTAGTCGCGCCGGTGGGAAAAAGAAAAATGGCGGGAGGTAACGAGGTCGGTTGGAGCATTGGGACGTGCAGTGCGCCACGAGTCGTGAAGAAGGACGTTAATTGGACGCAAAGAAAATCAGTGTACGCATTAGATAACTAAGGCTGTTAGTTTGTGTAAGTAAGTTACGGAGAACAATATATGAATCAAACAAATTAAAGTCTATTATTTGGAGAAGTACTACAAATCAGTAAGTGGGATTTACAACGCCCGAATAAATAGTAAGTACAATCTTTTTACATGATTATTTATTTTTCTCTTCATTTTTGTATTCATAAAGAGATAAAGTGAAACCACTTTTAAGACCCCGAGTAGTAGTTTGGCGTACGATATTTAATAAATAATTATAATTAGTCTGGAAGAGTTAGGCAGCACATAGACAGCTTACTTTAAACAGAAGTAAGCAGGGTTTAACCAGGTAACATGTGCTGCATTCGGAATCCATTGAAATTTATTCAGGTATTAACTGTGACTATATAGAAGTGCTAGATGCTGATGAACAGTAGTCTTCATAACGCAGTGTGAATTTTTGTACCACCCTACATTTAATGTACTATTATACATTTCTAAATCATGAAGCTTTTACGAGTAGAAACGAACAACAGTCAATTTATTATATTTTCATAATAGCTTATCCAATTATTGATACTGAAAATACTTTTATAATATTTTACAATTCACATACTTACATAAAATATACGTGTTAAATTTATGTGCAAGACAATGTATGGGTGTTGCTAAAACAAATGTACATGAATAAAGAAATAAATGCAATATATCATATGGTATGTAATATTTATCGGTTTGTATTTCTCTGTACGAGTTTCCAGGTGATGGACAGGTCGATCGACCTTGGTAGAGGTGATGACCATCGCCTATTGGAAACCCCTCTTCGGGGCCTATCAACCAACCGCCTGAGCGTCACCCGGCACAGCCGCAGCCGTAGCCGTAGCCGTGGTCGACATGTGAGAGATCGAGAATACGAGCAGCGTAGCAATCGACAAGAGCGAGAGCGGCGCAGCGAACGGCGTAGCGAGCGGCGCAGCGAGCACCGCAGCCAACGACGCAGCGAGCAGCGCAGCCAGCGGCTCAGCGAGCAGCGTAGCCAGCGGCTCAGCGTGCAGCGAAGCCGGCGGCGCAGCGAGCAGCGCAGCCAGCGGCAAAGCGAGCAGCGCAGCCAGCGGCGCAGCGAGCAGCGCAACCAGCGGCGCAGCGAGCAGCGCAGTCAGCGGCTCAGCGAGCAGCGCAGTCAGCGGCTCAGCGAGCAGCGCAGCCAGCGGCGCAGTGAGCAGCGCAGTCAGTGGCGTAACGAGCAGCGTAGCCAGCGGCGCAGCGAGCAGCGCAGCGAACATCATAGCGAGCGCGAGCAACAGGGCTCGGGACATCGCGGGCAGAGGTCATGTAGCCCTTTATTTTCTACTGCAGATGTTTTTAAACTTATACAGACTCTAAAGTATAGTGGTGGTCCAATACCCCAGCCAGAGAATCAGAACACACACTCGATTAATATTCGAAATTTAGATTTCAAAAATATATTGCCGGAATTCAATCCTTCCACAAAATCGCAACGAATGGACGTATGGCTCAAAAAGGTTAATGAATGCGCATCTGTTTATGGCTGGGATGAGAGAACCACAATTCACTTCGCTATGCCGAAACTCCAAGGTCTGGCCAAGACCTGGTACGAAAGCCAAAATTCAATTCTATTTACATGGGCGGAATGGCAAGAAAAGTTAATGTCTGCTTTTCCATTCGAACAGAACTATGGCCAGATCTTGGAAGAAATGTTGAAAAGAAGAAGTAAATTCAACGAACCTATCGAATTGTACTATTATGAAAAACTTGCCCTACTGAATCAATGCGACATAACAGGTAGACGCGCTGTAGACTGCATCATTCACGGAATCAGTGATAAAACCATGAAATCAAGCGCTTTAGCTTTGCGTTGCTCCATGCCAGATCAGCTTTTACAGTTTTTAATAAGCAATAAAGAAAGCCTCCCTAATATGCCGTTCAAAACTAGAAACGCTAATGTAATTGACGGTCAAAATAATAGATCTAGTTTTAAACCACTCCCTAATGCAGAATCATGTTGTTTCAACTGCAAGGCTAAAGGTCATTCGTTTGCACAATGTCCCAAACCTTTAAAGAAATGTAACCGATGTCATAAAATAGGTCATACAACTGATAATTGTTTTAGTAATAGATCTGATGGTCAAGGGTCGATAGGGGCTAATGTGGTACAGAAAACTATGTGCATATCAAGCACAAATACGAATTCGAAATACATCAAAGATGTAATTGTTAATGGTGTACTACATGAAGCTTTTGTCGACTTCGGCAGTGAGGTCACGTTGATTAGAGAAACTACTCTCTCAGGTCTGGGCACTTTGCACGACGGGTCACCTTCTATCTTAAAAGGTTTTGGCGAAGGAGTAGTAAATTCGTTAGGATCAGTTCTTTTGAATTTATCTATCGATGATGTTTCTGCTACAGTCTCTTGTAGGGTCGTAGATGACCATTTAATTGAAAAACCTCTTTTGGTGGGCCAAACTTATTCTGAACAACCACATATAATTGTATATAAAGACTTTACTAAATTGCAGTTTATTAACATCGGATCTGAGCTCCCTATCTTTGAATCAAATATTAACATTAAAAATAATTTGACAGTCAGAGTTGCAAAATCTACAATACTTTATGGGGCTGCAAGTATAATGGCAACTACTGAGCCTGTAGTTACTGCGAACATCTTATTAGAGTCCAAAGTTATCGGGAAACCGAATGAGCAGATCTTGGTATACGGCGGAATTCATAAGGTCGCCGATGGTGCGTTACGTGTCTCAATAGCACCATATAAAGTTCCTTGCATAATACCAGAAGGTTTAATATTCTCACGATCGGAAAAGGTGGAAGTTGTTAATAGGGTAGCAGCTATGTGTGTCGGTGTAGGCGGGAACTCTAACTTTCAGGAAGATTTGGTGAAACTAGGTCACTCAGTAGCTGACGAAGATAAGACAAGACTACTGCAATTGTTACAACATTTTAAACATTGTTTTGCATATGAGCTGTCTGAATTGGGTTGTACTGACGTCACGGAAATGAAAATAGAACTTAATAATCAGCAGCCCGTCGTATATAGACCCTACAGGTTGTCACACCACGAACGAGACAAAGTTCGCGAGATGGTAGGAGAAATGATAGACGCAGGAATAGTTAGGGAATCCGTTTCTAGTTACGCTAGTCCTATTATTTTGGTAAGGAAGAAGGAGGGAAGCATTCGCATGTGTATTGACTATAGGAAGCTGAACTCCATTACCCTAAAAGAAAGATATCCCATGCCAATCATAGAGGATGAAATAGCACGTTTAGCTGGCCAGGCATGGTTCATTACTCTTGATTTAATGTCAGGGTATTACCAAGTCCCGATTTCAGAAGAATCAAAACATCTAACAGCGTTTGTCACACCGGATGGCCAATATGAATTTAACCGAATGCCGTTTGGTTTGGCAAATGCTCCGGCAGTTTTTCAGAGGATGATGAATCATGTACTTGGGGGAGCACGGTTCAACAAAGCGACAGTCTATATAGACGATTTACTTATTTACGCTAAAAACGCGTCTGAATGCTTAGATAGATTAGAAGAAGTGCTTAAACTATTGGACAATGCTAAATTAAAACTAAATTTGTCAAAATGTAGATTTTTACAGAATAAGATCGAATATTTGGGGTACGAAGTCAGTTCAGCAGGTATAAGGCCAAGCGAGGGTAAGATTAAAAGCGTAATAGATTTTCCTCGTCCTCTAAATGTACATGGTATCAGACAATTTTTAGGGCTCGTGAGCTATTTCCGCAAGTTTATTCATGGTTTTGCTCAAATAGCCCATCCTCTGACCAACTTGCTTAAAAAGGATACTTGTTGGGAGTGGACGAGTGATCAGGAAGAGTCGTTTAATAATCTGAAATCCAGATTAGTCGATAGGCCTATTTTGGCTTTATACGATCCTACTGCTGAGACGGAACTCCACACGGATGCAAGCCGGATCGGTATTAGTGGTATTTTATTACAACGTCGTCATACGAGCGACCCGTTTCAAGCTGTGGCGTATTATAGTCGACAGACGACGCCCGAAGAAAAGAACTTTCACTCGTACGAACTAGAGACGTTAGCTGTCGTCTGCTCCCTAAAGAAGTTTAGAGTTTATTTAATAGGCAAAGAATTTACAATAATTACGGATTGTAGTGCGCTCCGTTCTACGTTTCTAAAGCGTGATTTGATTCCTCGAATTGCTCGATGGTGGCTCGCGCTTCAGGAGTTTCATTGCTCGGTAGAGTACAGAGCTGGTGCGAAAATGTCTCATGTAGATGCATTATCAAGGAACCCAGTAGAGGACGCGTCGAATACAGAAGAATTTTCTATGGTTATGTCTATTAGCAATGATGACTGGTTGCTCACCCTTCAGCTTGGAGACTCAGAGCTGCATAGAATCCGTAATATTCTTAACTGCGGTATAGACGAGAAGGGACTTGACTATATTAAGAACAATTATGTTCTAAGAAATAACAAATACAAATACAAATACAAATACAAATGATTTATTGGTATTTACAAGTTCTTTAACAAATAAATGTGGGCTTTATCCAATTAAGTTTATAAAAACCTGTACTAGGATAAAGCCGCTCCTCTCAAGTCTTAACTGTGACATGTTTACAAACAATACTAATTTGGTACAAAAAATATTTAAACAAAAGATAAAAAATAAAAAAACATAAAGAAATAAAAAACAAACAATATCCAAGTAATATACATACATCTAGTGTGGTATTTATGTTAAATATATTAAAATCACACTCGCTTATTAACTCAACTCTGTAACAAGTTTTCCGTTGAGAAATAGTCCAATTGTTTTAACCAAGCAGTTAATGCTCTCTTACACTCTATGAAAGACATATTATAGATATTTAATATTCGATTTATTCTATTGTATAGTGTTATTGATTTTGTATTAAACTGGTTGCTTGCAAAACTTGTTTTTACTGGTTTATTGCGTATGACATTATAGGGATTTCGCTTTAGATTAATATTTGCATCTGGAATAGTAATTTTGTGAATTTTTAAGATACATAAGAAAATATAGAGTTGCCTGATGGTCATAACATTACATTCCTCATATACCTTAACAGTGCTGTAAGTAATTTTTTTCATTAATATTACTTTCAGAAGTGATCTTTGAGCGCGTTCAAGTAGAATAAGTTTTGTTTTGCCGGCACCTCCCCAAATAGGCAAACAGTAACTGACTACTGACTGAACCAGAGTTTTATATACGTGGATCAGCAGCTGTCTGTCAGCAATATGTCTCAGATACTTAAATAACCATATTAATTTTCTAACACGTACGGTACAGTTTTCAATTTGTCGATGCCAATTTAATTGTTGATCAATGTAAACACCAAGATATTTGATCGAAGTAACTTTTTTTAACTTTAAACAGTTGCATGTTTGATCACCAATAGGATTATTACAGGAATGTGCAGTTAGTTGTAAGTGATCACGTGGTTGCAGGGAGTTACGTATGGAGAATGTGATGTAGTTAGTTTTAGTAATATTCAATGTTAATAAGTTATATTTTAACCATTTAGTTACTGTTTGGAGACCTGTTTCCGCCTTATTATATACTTCCTCCCAGCTGCGTCCGTGAAAAAGAAGTGCCGTATCATCAGCATAAGAAAGTATTGAGCCATTTTCAAGTTTTAATCCAGCAAGGTCATTTATATATATGAGGAATAATGTGGGACCAAGGACGCTACCTTGTGGAACTCCATACAGAGATGAAGACTCAACTGTGCTATAAATGAGGTCATCCAATCTCACTTGTTGGGTTCTATTTCTTAGGTAGTCAGTCAGAAGAGTATGAAACGAACCACGTATTCCAACTTTATCAAGCTTTTCTAGTAGGATGGGAATAGAGACAGTATCAAACGCCTTACTGAGGTCTAAAAACACACATAGGGTTTTCTGTTTGATATTTATAAAGTCGATTATTTTGCTAGTTAAAGTTTGAACTGCATTTTCAGTACTTCTACCTTCCCGAAAGCCAAACTGAGAGTCAGAGATAATGTCATATTTATTTAGAAAATTCACTAGCCGTTTATTTATTAATTTTTCTAGAATTTTGGAGAGAACGCAAAGAACGGATATCGGTCGATAATTGTTTATATTATCTCTATCTCCACTTTTATATATTGGATGAATTATTGCACGTTTAAAGACCTGAGGAAAAACTCCCTCCCTGAAGCACAGATGAAACAAATAGTTTAGAACTGGGATGAGTTCAGGCTTAGCCATTTTTATAAACTTTGTGGGTATCTTATCCCAACCACACGCGGAATCAGACTTCAGACCCGTAATAATTGTTTCAATCTCTAATGGATCCGGTGCCATAATACCAATCGAGTTAGCAACAGAAGGTAAAGAATTTAGTATTTTCATGTGATCCACAGTGTCAGGATTGGGTGATATGTCATTAGCAAGTGTTCTTCCCACGTTGATAAAATGTTTGTTAATTAAATTAGCAGACTCTATTTCTGAATCCGCAATATTTAGTAATTCCTGGTTACTTGATTTAGTGACGTTAAGATTTGTTATACTTTTAATAGACTTCCATAATAGTTTATTGTTGTTTTTAGATTTAGCTAATTGATCCTTCTCATATTGATGTTTTAGTTTTTTAAGTAAGTTATTGCAATGATTGCGATATCTCCTATAAGTAATTTGTAAAATTGTGTTAGTAGGTTCAAGGTGTAGTTGCTTTTGAAGTTTGTTCCTATTATTTATGCACTTCAACATTCCAGTAGTTATCCAAGGTTTTAAGATCCGTTTGTTGTGTGGTACTTTGATGGTTTTCGTATTACGTGCTAGAGATGTAGATATTGTATTTATGATTGCCTGAGCTAATTTTTCGGGATGTTCAATTGACATGAGTTCAGAAGGTTTAAGTTCTCGTAGAGTAACTAGTGCACCTGTGTAGTCAGTAATAGTCCTTGTGGCTGTTCGTGTTGTCCGTTTTGTGTTTGAATGAATGCTAATAAATGTCATTAAGTGATCTGTAACGGTGGTATCTAATATGGCTATTGTTGCTGACAACTTTGAGGGATCCATGCCTGTGATAACGTGATCTAAGCAGCTATTTACTCTTGTATTTAGAGTGTGACCAGCTAGTAGGCCATGATTCGACAGCATTTCTAAGTAGTTGCTGGCACGGTTATCAGAAAGGTGGTCCATAATGTTAATGTTCATGTCACCTAAAATCATAACATTTTTGTTATATTTGACATCATTGAGAAGGGCATCCAATGAACATAGGAACCCAGTTACATTCCTATTTGATGGCGATCTATACATACACAATAGAGTGCACTCTGGTAATGTAATTTCAAGACAAGATGCATCTGAGATAGATAATTCTTTTACTTTATGTTGTAGCGTGCTGTCTATATAAACTACCACGCCGTCATTTTGCGTGACTTTGAAAGTAGTAGAGTAAGCTGTGTATCCAGATCTACATGGTATGGGTATTTCAGGGTTTATTCTACATTCCGTAAGTACGATAATATCAATATTTTGTGAAAGTAAGCCTAGGTTTGCACTAAGGTCATCGTAGTTCTTGTAGATGCTTCTTATATTTTGATTTATTATGGAATACAGAGGTTTTGAGGACGGTAAATGGTTTTGTAAGTCATTTATGGAACAACTAAAACTATTTATGTTAGTAACACGATCCAAGTCGTCTGTAAATTCATTAATATTATTATTCATAATTAAAAATATTAAAAAATGAACAGTGTGGCGGTAGGTTCATATCTTTTAAGTAAATTTTCAGGAATTTGAAATACATGCTAGTAATGGTATTCAATTTTTCAAAAAAGTTTACTTTAATTTTAGCATTAATAATCTTAGTGCTACAGTATGTAAAAAATAGAGTGAGATCAAAGTGTTGTATTAATACAAAATGATATTTAGTATAACAAAGTATAGATAGCTGTTTTTTAACGATTGTTTGAGCAAGGCGATAAATCAGACTTATTTGCCTACGTAACTGTACAAAGTGAGTGTAGTTTAGGGTAATAGATTTTATTCTAACAAAGATACTAATTATATAATAAAACGTTGAATTATGGAATTGGCGTTTATAATTGTAATATTCAGAAGAGGTGGTATGGAAGACTAGTCAATCATTCATCAGTTTTTGAATTTGAGCCTCATTCTGAACTTGTATTACTGGTGATTTTTCTTCCTTCCTAAGAAATACTCGTCCATATGAGGTCCAACAATATTTATATTCCTTGATTTTTTTTAAATCTCTTGCAAGAAAGAACAATCTTGATGCTTTAGGTGTTAAATTTTCACTAATAAATATCGGAGAATCGGCGAATTTATTGAGACCCATGTGTTTTGCCGCCAACTTATTAGTTTTATTACGTAGATTGTAAAGCTTCGCACTCTTTAGAATCTCATCTTTAGAGATAGTTGAACTGAGTTCAACAATTATCGATTTTCTTTCCGTGTGCCCCTTGGATTTGTAGATGTCTTTGATATCGCTTTTTGTTAGGTTTGTATTTAAAGTCTTAGTAAGGTTATTCACCATCTCAATTAGCCCTTCCTTTGTCTCATTAGAGTCAATAGGTACGTTTTTTATTTCAATACAAGTTTTTCGAGAATTTCTTACAGTGTCTTCCAATCTGTCCTCAATGATTGCTATGTATTCATTTTTCTTCTTTAATTCCGATTCCAATTTTTCTATCTTCTTTTTGAAATCCGCATTTTGCTCAGTCAAAAATAAAATAGATTTTTCAATACTCGTATTCGCCAATTGTATGTTATTTAATATAGGGAATAGTTTTTGTAATTGTTGATTTTGTTTGTCGGACCACGTTGCAAATAACTCTTTCATTTCATCGCGAAAATCAGAAAAGTTATCTTCGTCACACCTTTTTCTCTTCGGACGAGCAGAGTTCAGAGTTCTCGCAGAGAAGTCGTCGCCTGCTACGTTTAGATTGGGTTCCGATTGCGTCTTATCTAATAATGGCTGCTCCATTGTATACAAAGATTAAGTGTTTTTTATTAGGTAAAGTAATTTATCTAAATGAGAGTAGCTTTCGAAATAAAACCAAACTTCTTGCAGCAGGCTATCGAGTTAACAAGGCAAGATGTAAAGAATATTAATCGTATCCTCCTCTTTTACACGAGTGCGTCTACGCAGTCCGTGCGCGCACTCCAGCAGTGTACTAGGCGTTCATAAAGTTGTAGGCACTGAAGCGACGCTGCTCAACAACGTGACGTAACGGCGCCGGGGTGAGCGAGATAACATGAAACTGTCTCACCAAACAACTGCAGTACGGGGCGCGTTGATTGTTACATCTCCTTGTGACCCTTGCGCTCCCAGTATTATCACTGAATTTATTTTCAATTTAATAATTTATTAAATGTAATTTCCAAAAATTATATAAAATATTATTTGACAGAGATTAGATACGTCTACTCAGTATTGAGGTCCGGGGGGAAGAGGACTGTTTCGATGTTTAGACGGTGACAAAAATAACGTTCGCTGGGTGGTTCCGAAGGGCGCGAGGTGGCAATTGTGCAAAATGAATCATGATGACATTGGGCACATCGGTATAGATAAAACGCTGGAAAGGATAAAGAAATACTACTGGTTTTCGAAAATGTCGCGTTTCGTAAAAAAATATGTTGGGGCTTGCATAGAGTGCGCATATGCCAAGAAAGCTCAAAATACTAACGAGGGATTGCTGCACCCTATCGAGAAGATCGATGTGCCATTCCATACCTTGCACATTGACCACCTTGGACCATTTGTGAAGTCGAAGCGAGGTAATAGTCACATATTGGCCGTTATCGACTCCTTTACAAAATTTGTTTTTATCAAAGCTGTGAGAAACACAAAAACGTGTAACGTTATTAAGGTTTTGACGGATATATTTGATACGTTTCGGGCCCCAGATCGTCTAATAAGCGATCGTGGCAGTTGCTTCACTTCTCATGCTTTTCGCAAGTTTTGCCTTGATAGAGGAGTCAAGCACGTTCTAAACGCTGTGGCAAGCCCTAGATCTAATGGACAGATCGAACGGTACAATCGGACAATTTTAGATGCACTAACTGCTCAAAATCTGAAGGATGATGAGAAAAATTGGGATAATAAATTAGGTAGAATACAATGGGGTCTCAATAATACTGTCCAAAAGACCATAGGACGGGCACCTGCTGAAGTTTTATTCGGCGTCGCAATGAATAGCGAGTCCAACCCTATTTTGAACGAAATTACTAGGGAGTCACATGAATCGGACAGTTTATCATCTATCCGCGATGAGGTTAAAGAGAGAATAACTAGAGAACAACTAAAGCAGAAGTCGTATTACGATAAGGGTAGGCGGCCTGCAAGAGAATATAAAAATGGTGATTTAGTAAAAATTACTAAGACTGTTTTTAATAATGATGGAAAAAGCAAAAAACTTATGCCATCATATGAAGGTCCTTACCGCATTGTAAAAACATTGGGAAATGATCGTTATAAAGTGGCACCTATAGCGGGATTTGAAGGCATGAAAAGCAGACGCGAGACTACTGTGGCCGCAGATCGTATGAGGCCGTGGATACACTTAGCAGCATTGGAGGTGAATGACGATATCGGGGAAGACTCTGATGTAGGAAATGATGATAGTGATTATATCATGTCGGAATAATTAATTATAATCCTTATTTGTTTAGGTTTTCTGATTTATTCAATGAACTACATAGAGATTGTTGCGTTGTTTCAGATCAGGAGCGAAAACTGTTGGGTTCGCGACCTGATAACCGAATAGTACTATGAATAGCCCACGGAATAAACTACATGAATATACCGCCTGAATAGTTCACTGAATAGCCCACGGAATCGACTACATGAATAGACTACCTGAATAGCTTACTGAATAGACTACCTGAATAGTTCACTGAATAGCCCACGGAATCGACTACATGAATAGACTACCTGAATAGCTTACTGAATAGACTACCAGAATAGTTTACTGAATAGGCTACACGATGCTAAGAAGTTATAAGTAAATGTAATTTGGAAATGAATCGTTTCAGAATAGATATATTTACAACAATACATAGAATAAAAGAATTGTATATTAAGATAAGAATAAAAGGATATATAGAATATAAGATTTTGATGATTTTGAATTGAAGATTTGAGAGGTTTATTTACTATACACCTAGAATAGAAGAATGTGCGTAAATAGATGGTTAAGTTTAATTCATTTTCTGTAGAGATAAATATCATACCTACTTTTTTTTTATTAAGTGTACTATTATTATGTTAGACTGCACATTGTTATTTTAAGTAACTAAGAGGTTAAGTAACGAGCAGTAATAACATATTTTTCTTTTCTTTTATGCGAAAGATAGAGTAAAGTTACAAGATAGTCGTACATATCATTTGCTTGAGTATATTTCTGGTTAGTGTAGTTTACCGAAAATGCGTATGTACCGATGCCCTATCCGACCAAGTGTAAGGGTTCACCTGAGGCGTGTATGGGGGCATACACGTTATCAGGATGGGCGAGTGTAAGGGTTAATTTAATGGGGGAAATCTAATAAGTTGCCTTCTGATTTATTAATTATAATTGTAATAAATTTTAATAATTAACTTTTGATTTATCATTCTTAATTGTAATCAATATTAATAAGTTGCGAATTTGATAACTCGTAGTCGCGCCGGTGGGAAAAAGAAAAATGGCGGGAGGTAACGAGGTCGGTTGGAGCATTGGGACGTGCAGTGCGCCACGAGTCGTGAAGAAGGACGTTAATTGGACGCAAAGAAAATCAGTGTACGCATTAGATAACTAAGGCTGTTAGTTTGTGTAAGTAAGTTACGGAGAACAATATATGAATCAAACAAATTAAAGTCTATTATTTGGAGAAGTACTACACGACAAAGATAGGAGTTGCCGAACTTTTTGGTACGCGAAGAGATATTCTCAACCGTGGAACTATGACATCGCAAGCCCGCACGTGTGGTTCTATGACGGAAGGGTGAGGGTGGGATAAGGGAAAACAGTTCTTCAGAGCACTCGCCATGGTAAAGGCGGTAAAATACGCTTAGAGAGCCTATGTCCCTACGGAGTTGAAGAGGTTCTAGGCTTTTGGTGACCTCTTCGTCGTCAATTATGCGGATAGCCCGTCGCTGCAACCTATCGAGAGCCTCAAGAAGATACTGTGCGGAGCCGTCCCAGAGATGCGAGCAATACTCCACGCAGGCCCGAACTTGTGTCTTATAAAGCAGACAAAGTTTACATGTTACACAACAACCCTTTAGGGAGTTATTATTTGGCGCGGTTTTCTGTGTTTTTCCGCAGATGAGAGACGAGCTGCTTTGATGCGTCCTACATCTCTTAAAAACATCTAGACCAAGACAAACAGACATGTTCATGCACACAAATGTTTGTCCTGTACGTGAATCGAACCCACGAGCGTTAGCATCAAAGTCGCGTCATTCACGACTGCGCCATTGAGCTGATCAAAAAAACGAAGGGACGAGAGTAGCCTTTTACTATAAATTTTGCCTTCTTTCCCGAGACACTGCTGCGTGCCACTGCCAGTAATGACGTAGAAGAAGAAGTTTTTCCCCGTGGCTCTACAGGCAGTGTCATCAGTAAAATTTCCGTGTGCATGTTTCTAATTTTTTTTATACTGAAGGTGTCAGTGCCTACTAAACAATTCAAATAGAAACATTCCACAAACAGAGTAGAAACTTTTGTCTTTGCTGGTGACAAACAAATATACGGTCAGCGTAATCAAAAGTACTGATATGCAGCTTATCTATAAATGTATATGGCAAGTGTATAAAGCTTTGCTGTGTCAGCAGCAGAGGAGGCATCGCGCTAGTGATAGTTAATATATTACAAGCGTTAATAGGCTACGGTAACTGCTTTACATTAGGTGGACCGTATGCTTGTATGTACATTACTACATTGTGTTTCCATAAATATGCTGAGAGATAACGTGAGGATATTTATTTCTTTGAATAGTTCTCTAAGTGATTCCCTGGAGCCCATGTTATATATAGATAGGATGGCTCTCTTTTGTAATATAAAAACAGTTTCAATATCAGCTGCTTTTCCCCACAACAGTACCTATACCATACGACATAATGCTGTGAAAGTAGCTGAAATAGACTAAGCGCGCAGTAGTCACATCCGTCAATTGTCTAATTCTCCTAACTGCATATGCGGCGGAGCTGAGCTTACTGTCCAGTTTATTTATGCGGGGGAATTTGGAGTCTATTGTAATTCCAAGAAATACAGTATCATTAATAAATTCTAGTACATTATTTTTAATGAGAACTTCTGTATTGGCAGAAGCCACATTTAGTATACTATAATTTATACATTTGGTTTTAGTTGAGTTTAATAAAAGATTATTATACAGATGAACCAATTTAGAATGGCTAGTAGATAGAACACTATTTAAATTGTCAATATTTTCGCACCGGCGAGTTACATTAAAATTTTAAGAAGTGTCATCAGCACATAGTAGTAAATTCGCCATTTTCTGCACTGTATGTCCTCTATGGACCCAAATCTGCTGGGCAGATTTTGATAAAATTTCAGTAAATCTTTAGGTTAGCCCAGCTGGTTGATCCTGTGAAGTTTGGTAACGATTGGATCACCCGTGCAAAGCTGGGAAGAGTAGCTAGTTGAAAATAAAAAGGGGCTAAATATAGAGCCCTGGGGCACCCCAATATAAACATTGTACCAATACATAAATAACAATTGTATAACACATACGGTAGAAGATATAGATATACTTTTGCATGCATAAACATAATATAAATCTGACGATGATTAATGAATCGTGGCTTTGGCAAATTATCAAGTAATTAGGCACTCCCATTGCTGCGTAGGATGTGCACGCAGAGGCTGTTATATTCCATAGGCCTGACCACGCATTCGTACGTAGCATTATTGTAAGCAGCAATGGAGTAGCGGCTTCAGTGTCTCACTATAATCTTCACAGTAGAAAAACCTTCAGTTAGCAAAAGAGGCTAATACAAAAGATAAAAAATATTTCATTGTATTATGCTCGCAGGTACTTAGACACATCTCACATTAGTTAAATATAGTCTTATCTCATCTGCATCTTATTCATATTTCATAGTTTTAAATTCTATTACAGTAAATTGTTAGTATATGTATGATAATCTGCCCTATACTGTACAGAAAATGGCGGATATACTACTATTTTCTGATGATACTTCTTTAATTTTTAATGATACTCGTGCGTCGTCGTCGGTGCGAAAATATTGACAAGGTAAATAGTGTTCTGCCATTCTAAATTGGTTCACCTGTAATAAACTTGAGAGCTCGATGACGTCGTAGCGCGTGTCATTCTATTATGTCTATGGGGTATATATCTCGAGTTTCTCCGTGCTCGGAGGGCACGTTAAGCCGTCGGTCCCGGCTGTTGTCGACAGACGACTGTCGTCACGCTACGTCAGTGGGCCTCGGGCGGCCTGAAATATGGCCTCCATCAATCCGCATTTGAGCAGCGTGGTGGAGTATGCTCTAAACCCCTTCGGTTGAAGGGATGCAGTGAGATGAGTAATGGTCGATGTGGTGGTGGTGTGGTTATATGCATATATTGTCAAGTGGTAAAGTTATAGTAGTTTGTGTCACTGCTCTGAAATGATAGTCATTGTAACACGAGTCACAAGAGATTAGCACGAGTGTTACAATGACTATTTATAGTGCAGTCGCATACATTACTTTTTCTACGACCACAATTATAGGGTAATAAAACAAAAATAACCAGACCAAAAGTAACCAAAGGAATAGCATTTTTCATACTTCTTTTGAGATTTTATGAAAAGTAAATATTTTACTGTTTGTATAACAGCGTCGGTTATTTCTGACGGCGATAATTTTTTAATATCACTCTCATCACTATTCGTATCACTTATTTTTAATACAATAATTTCAATTTGCACGAACTAATTGAAAATTTCAATAAAATATGGCAGAAATTATCTTTTTAATACCAACTATACAGCTTGGCGCCAAAAGATTTAGCAAATTTTTCGTATGACTCTTTTAGCTTCCAAATTCTAATTTTATAAAGATTCGCATTACAAAACTTTTCTCGGATAAACTGTATTGTAAAGTTGTATGGATTTTCATTACGCTGCTGTATTGCTGTTTGTAGTGTTAAAATTGGAATAAAATTTTCAAATGTGAGAAAAAAGATATATAATAAGTGTGCTAAAGCCCACGATCCTTCGTGTTATGTACAGCCGACCAATTTTAACCATATTAAATTAGTTTCTTACGAATGCGCAAGTAATTCAAACTTGCTTTTATTATACCGCTGTTGTAAAACCGCAAATAATGCATATTTACCTTGAACACCACATCCATCAAACGGAGTTAAACCCACTCAAATACGTAAAATGATCCTTCAAAACCATGTTCGGATGAAACTCTCGTAAGTATAGTGGTTTATTTCACAATCGTGATATGGAATGGAGGGAACGAAATGTAGGCCGAGATCAACAATGGGCCAGATAATGTAGTTACTGCAAGCTGTTCATCAAACAGACCGCAGAGATAACATCGCGCATCGGTACATTGCCGAACAGTAAATAAACTTCATATAAACACACGTCTTGGCCGCAGCTCCGCTCCAAATGCATTGTTTGCTTACGTGAACGGATCAGTAAAGTTACTCCCGACTGTAATTCCAATAATAATCTCATTCACAATTTTGGATAATATTTTATGTCTTCTATTAGGTATACCTCTGCCAACATGTGATTGAATCTCATCAATAATACCTAACTAGGCAATGAAGATCAAACCAATCTAAATTCGATGTGCCTAAATTGTTATCCGTAGTAATAAATAAATAAATAAAGTCACAGCGCATTAAAAATGGACATTGTGGAGAGTTCAGACAAAAATCATTTTCTTATTTTTTTTAATTTGTAGATTAATCCTTATAAAAAGATTGTTAGTTATGAGGAACGGGGTTTTTTGCTAATAGAAAAAAAAAGAAAATCTACAGAAAACTACGCTTGGTGTCACACGCTATGCTGTGCTGACTGCATTCGTCCGAGCGGAGTGCAGTAGGCCACTCCACTCCGACCCGGCATAATGCGCAATATATTTTTGCGTCTAGAGTTAAAAATCTACATATTCCTATATATTTTTTAAATTTCTATGCTATGCATAACGCAAAGGATCGTGGGTTTGATCCTCGCACAAGTCAATCATCTGTGTTCATGAACATGTTTCTTGGTCTAGGTGTTTTCTGTGTATTTTAAGTATGTTTTTTTTTTAAATAATACGCATAACACAAGCTTTACTTGTTTCGAAACTGGATGGCGCTTTATTATTCGTCCGAAATTATTTTTTATTTAAAACTAGCCTGCGGCCCAAGTTTGTGATAAAAAGTATCTTAAATATTTCTCTGGATGCATGTTGGTAACACTGAAGTTTTGTAAAAATGTAGAAATGACGTAGGAATCTGTCAATGTTTTATTTTTTTAATTTAATTAGATTTCTGCGCTGCGGCCTGTGATCGAATGCTGCGGCCTGTTAAATTGTTCGCTTCGTGTAAACAGGTTGATGCCACACGCAAAAAGGTTTAGAGGAGATGATAAACATTCTGAAAGGTATTGCATAGTGCTATCTAGACCGAAACTAGACAAAACTTGTATCATAACCAGTCTATCGTGTACTAGGTCACTGAGAACTATACCTACTTTTACTAAATACACAGACTTAGTAGAAGAAAAAGTGTAATTGGTTGGGATAACGAAGAAATTTCGTGGTCCGGTATATATAGTCTAAATCAACTACATAGACAAAGTAAATGAATGAGGCAAACGCTTAGTTATTTGGTTCGACGTGGCTCTGTGTCAATTAATCAAGTCGCCTGTGTTAAGTGTCACATCGTTATTATTACATTCAATCATATTTTTGGGGTCAAGATGTGTAGGTAAGCTTCTAGATTACTAATCTGTATATTCTGTGTAGAGGTGCTGTACTACGCCAACGTTAAATACGAGTATATTATGAATTTGCTTGCTTACACACGACAGACTAAACCATTCAAGCATACAGTTCACTTGATGTAAAGTGGTTATCGCATCATTCGTACGATGCCATCTCTGCTGCTAACACATCAACTCCTTAGGAGACTACAGCTAGTCCAGCAACTCCTTACTGGTGACCTCACTCACTGGCAGGAAGACAAAAACCCTACTAGGAGTTGTTATTTGGCTGCAGTTTGCTGTCAGATGGAGGTACTTCCCTAGTCGGGTTGTTTTGATGCACCCTACCTCTCTTAAAAATACCCAAACCAAGACAAACAGACATGTTCATGCATACAAATGTTTGTCATGTGTGGGAATCGAATCCACGAGCGTTGGTGTCAACTCACGTTATTTACCGACCCGGCCCGAGTCTATTTCCAGGAACAGAATGAAGTTTAACTACTCTTTGTATTTGTATTGATGTCCAAACTTGGAGAATATGCCATGAAGATATCAAGGCAATCCCATATTCGTGGCGTATACTTATTAGACAACATCTTAATTAGTCATCATTATTGTATATTACTAACTAAATCACTAAGCTATCCAGCTAACCCGAAACAGTTTGTTGCACAGTGTTTATCTACTCGTATGTATATATCTCTCGTTACATTTCTGTAAAAGCTCCTGTATCTATCTATCTATAACTTCACGCCAAATCCCTTGCGGGGTAGACAGAGAGAACCGAGCGCCACTTAACTATATCCTTACATACTTCACTCGCTTCTTTCACATTCATTGCTCTTCTCATGCACGCACGCTGGTTTCTAGGGCTCCTGATATCACCTTCTGATAGAAAACGACCAATTTGATCATGATAGGTAAGTCTTGGCCTTCCTCGGCTCCTACATCCTTCCGCTTTTGCATTGTATATTTGCTTCGTCATTCTTTCATCCTGCATACTTTCTACATGTCCGAACCAGCGGAGCATGTCCTTTCTTATCTTAACACCGACACTCTCTTTCAGTCCAACTCTCTTTCGTACGTCATCATTTCGAACGCGGTCAGCAAGCGTTATGCCACAAATTTTTCGCAGTGCTCGCATCTCGACCGCATTTATTCTACTTTCATGCTCTCTCTGCCATACATATATTGTAAAATATGAAGATAGATATATGGAATTGTATTGAGCAGGGAGAGTCCAGTGGACAAGGAGCCGGCCTGTTGACTGCCGGGGCGCCGCTTCGAGTCCTGGCGGGGGCGTGTGCCACTAAATTCGTGTTTTCGAATTTATGTACATATTTATCAACTTACTCGGCGGTGAAGGAAATCATCGCGAGGTTACCCACTCGTCCAAAAAAATATATTTCGGAAGACGTGTGACCTGACCTAAGAAAGATCTGGTTCTCCCCCTGGGTTGTGAAGGTCTGACGGTAGTCGCTCCATGTCAAAATCAGTGTCTTCGCCAAATCCTAATGGATTAGGAAACGAAAGACGAAGAAGAGATATTTGGAATTGTATCTGAACATAAGGCCGCCTTGCAACGATAATAATGTTGACGGCGTGAGGCGGCTGGTGTCATTTGTATGAGACTATATTTTCGGGTAATTTGAAAGGGCGTGTTATAACTCCATCCATCCAAGGGGTAGGTCAAATATCTGTGTCCGCCACACAAACTAATAAACCACTTCACCCCACGTAAAGGCCCCCCTAACTAAATATTTATAATAACTTTGATAATGCTTTGTGTTTTCTTCTCGAGAAAAGATGTTACTCGGTTAAGTTACTCGGGAAGCGTTATAAATTGCAAATTTTTTTTTTCATATTTTTTTATATTCACTTATAATAGGGGTGATTTATAGAGGATTTATTAAAAATTAAAAAAAATCTAATTTTATGATAAAAGGGGTGTTTTAGAAGGGTATATAATATGGAAGGTATGAATAAAATAGGGATTGAAAACTAGCAAATAGTGTTTCAAAATATGAAACTATCTTTAATTAACAGCTACATACATTTTTTTATTCATTAAATACTGAAATTTATGAATTTAATATTTTTTGTAAATTAGGGGTAGTTTTCACCTCTAAGAGTAATAAGCACACATCGGCATAGGGTAGATTCTGAAGTTGAGGGTATGTAGAGCTCATTTACAAATTTTCAAGAAAATCCATCTTTCTTGAAAAATTTGGAGGTTGTACCCGATTTTTACCTTCAGTCACTGGCCTATATGGAGCTAAAGAAGTTTTACTTCAGTCGTATGGTTTAAAGCACACTCGTTTTTTTTTCTAATTTATATGTATATACCTATAACTTCATGCCAGGCCTCTTGCATGGTAAAGAGAGAGAACGGAGCGCCATAAGTTACGATCCTCATACACCTCCCTGCCTCATCATAGGTACATAGGTGTTTTCATGCCAATTCTAATTTCTACCTTCTACACGCTGTTCATTTACTACAAAGGATGAATGGTCACTGAAGCGTTAATCATAGCTACTGTTCTCCAAGAGGAGACTTCGACAAGCGAGGTCTCGGATCAATGGTTGTGTTCATACAACTATTATATAATTCGCTTCATCCGCGTGCCGTCCGTATAACCTTAAGGTGTAATTACACCCGAGCCCGTAACCCGAGCTGCGAGATCGAAGGTCCACAAACAAAAACATATAATTGAACTAACAACATATTGTATTTAATTGACTGTCGATATTAATAATATCGTATGTCATTGCCGGCTTGTTTGGTTCACGCGATCAGAGGACCTCTACTGTCAGCGCAAACACCAACACAATTATTTCTAAACACGATTCAGTTGGCAATTAAACAAATTCACGACCGGAATTTCTGATGGAGCTAGGTATTGTGGATTCACAATAAAAAAAGATTAGCCGTGTGGCCTCGACGTAAGAATAGGCCACTCCATCTCAACCCGTGGGTGTCGTAAAAGGTGACTAAGAGAAATATCCAGGAGACGGGCAGTAGCGTCCCCTGCGTACTTTAATAACTTACTGCGGTTGCCAACCCGCCTGTCAAGCGTGGCAACTATGGCAAAAACCCTCTTAACATGAGTACGACACAAAAACGGCCCCCAGTCACCGGCAGTATTGGTAGCCGCGGCGTCGGAGCCGGGGATTCTTATCACCCCCTGCCCCGCTGATCCTGGCTCCGGTAGCTGTCAGAGTATCGGCGGGGCAGGGGGTGATAAGAATCCCCGGCTCCGACGCCGCGGCTACCAACACAACGGACTGGCCCTGGCAACATACAATACGCGTACAATGAGGACCTACGAGAAGATAGTGGAGCTGGAAGAGGAACTAAGCAAGTTGCATTGGGATATAAGGAAAGAAGGAAGGGGAAGATGGCGAAAAGTGCATAAGAGGATACAATTTGTTAAGACGTGAGCAAATAGAACAAATTATTTAAAAAGTAATTACGCTTTGATTTTCACACACGTTCACCTACATATATTTGGATATATGCATATTTCTCGCCTAAAATTTCATTCGTAGGTCTCTTTTCAAATACCCAACAACAACACATTTATCTTCTACATTTAGGTACTCTCTCAATAGACTGATAACAATGACGAGATTTATATTCTGAAATTTCATTTCTCCTTAATGTTAGTTCTTAATATTTTAGTAAGTATCTACTTATAATGGGACAAATATTTCTCGTCCGCCAACTGACCGCATGTTTCCACTAGTTTCTCTTAACAAAATCAAGCGCACCTAAACTGTCCTACAAGATAACAAACTACACTGACGTGTAGCTTATAAGTGGACTGTTGACCAACTGGTCCGCGGTTCGAACCGTCACATGTTTTCGGATTTATGTACATATTTGTGTTTATCCCTTGGCGGTGAAGGAACACATCGTAAGGAAACCCGCACGTTTGAGATATATATTTCGAAAGAGGTGTGACCTTACCTAAGAGAGGTATAGTTTTCCCTCTGGGTTGTGGAGGTTAAACGGTAGTCAATCAATGTAGAAATCAGTATCTTGCTAAATCCTTAAGCTTAGGTATCGGACCCCGCTATTCCTAATGTACTTGGACACGGAATAACGTTAAGAAGATGAAGAATTGTAGCTTAGTTATGATAATTTTAATTATTTGTCTTCAATTCTTTAAAAGTAAACAGTTTGCCTCGATAAAATCGACTTAATCCCTGCCAATTCGCAGAGATATTAGTCAGTTTATCGATTTTCTTACCGATTTAACATAACATAAGTCAAGAGAGTGTACTTATTGCTATTTTCAAAATAATTAAATAATCAACATAATTACTATTGAAAATTGATTATTATATTTCGAAAATAATAAATACTAGCAAAATGTGCGACATCGCTAACACACAGTTTCATTTTTAATTTTCTCACAGAAACCTTAAGAATTTCCGCGATAAAAAATACCCAGAATACGAACTCACTTTAGTTATTGCAGGATATTAGACTTTTTATACAAGTCGGGAGGCATACAAGGGTACGGTCCACCTGACGTAAAGCGGTTACCGAAACCTGTAAACGCTTGCAATGCATTAAGTACTACTCGCTCGATTCCACTTCTGCTGCTAACACAATAACTCCTTAGTAGCAGTTACTTGTGACCTCACTCACACGCAGGTACACAAAAACCTGTGGAGGTATTTCCCCCGACGGACTGCTTTGAAGCATCCTACCTTTCTTTACAATCTGTTGAGAATTATGATTCTATCAGTATTCAAAAATATTTCTTTAATATACGAGCTCAGCCCTGTTACGATTTTATAAAAACATATATACTCGTATTATCGCTAAGATAATTTTTAGCACGTCAGTTCACACCAATAAATTTAGTTTCTCAATTATTCGATACGTGTTTAATGTTGAAAATTTAACAACTAATTATTAAACAAACAACATGTTTATCTGTCCATCCATTAATTAACTATAAAGCGGTGGAATTATTTATGTAGTTGTTTTGCATGTGCGTAGGGATGTTGTCATATTAAAATTACATAACATGTTTATGATCATAACATAGAAGACTATATAGGTACAGTAGAATAACGTCAAAGAAACTTCTGAAGCCACCGCATACATATAGATAGTGAGATGGGCCACGGTTGGCACTTCAGGAGGACTGCTCATTTCTGTGTAGCACTGTTCACTGCGTGATCTTGAAGAGTGGCAGGTCTAATGCGAACAATGGTATATAAATCACTTACTAAGCATTCCACTTACATGACTATCTGTGCTAATCTTTAATGTTATTGATCAACTAATGCGAGAAAGATCACTATTAATTATGGTTATGACGTCTGAAATTTGAGCTAATGGACCATGTGTATAGATTTGTAAGTCATCTGCATACAGATGGTAGCGACGGTTGGAAGTGATTGAGTTAATAAATAAAGCGAATAATAGCGGAGATAAAACGCCACCTTGCGGAACACCAGCAGTTATTGCACTCCAAGAGAAGTATGAATCCTCAATACCCTGCCGACGCCCGAAAAGGAAAAATGAAACCAATTAATTACAGTTGGAGTTATGTTTAGGGAACGCAGGTGCTTCAGCAAAATATCAAACTCAACTGTGTTAAAAACGTTGCTGAAATCTAGTAAAACCAAAACCGTAAGTTGTGATTGATCCATGGAAAACGAATCTTATCCGAGACTTTGGAATGGTTTAGGATAGAAGTGATGATAGGAAGGATGATGTCAAGGATGGGTAAGATCATAGAACGACTAATGCCATCATCTCTCACAGCATTCGAGACCACTGAGCGAATGTCCTTCTCAAAATCATAATCTGTAAATTGATTAAAGAAAAATGACGAAAAATCAAGAGTTGGGTGCGATGAAAGTTAATTAAGGATACTGCCTTTAGTACTGCTATCAAATACAGTAAACGAGGAGAAATGCCTATTAAGGTTGTCTATATCAACATTGATGGGACTACTATTTGGCTGTTTATACGATACGATCCACCCAATTTAAAGCGGTCACTATAACTATTTACGCTTGCAATACATTAAGTATGCCTCGCGTATTGCCACCCTGCTGCTAACACGGCAACTCCTTAGGAGCTTACTCGTGACGTCACTCAGATGAACACAACATCCCTCCAGGGAATTGTTATATGACTGCAGTTGCCTGTGAGATGGTAACGTCACTCACTCGCATGAACACAGCAGCCCTCCAGGGATTTATTATTTAATGATGCCAGAGAAGTATAACTTCTCACGCGTGTACATAAGTACACGTACCCATTTTTTTTTTACACTAAACAATTTTTTATTTTTTCATTTAAGTACTACACTTATCAAAATTATAATATTTATATTCGGAAATTTAATATTTTTACAGTAGCCTAAAATGATAGGCATTAAAAGTACCTACTTTTTACCGTAGGAAATTTGTAATTTTTTAACAAAATTACACATTTGATACAAAAAAAAATCTTTTTACTTTTTAGCCATCATTACGAATTTGTAGTTAAAGTAAGTAGATACACGTACTAATTATTACGACCGGGAGTGCAGCGGCAGTGCGTGCGTGGGGACGGGATATAAGGCACTGCGTAACCACGACTGGCAGCCTGGCGCCGAGTACCTCTAGCAGCGATAAATTTTGTCTGTGAGTGCGTGCGACGACGCATACGTACGGGTGCGTACACATACAAAACGAACGCGGTACGTATCTATGAAGATATCCTACTTATTTGTTTATACTATCGCACCTACTTCCATTATGCCTCGACATAGAATATTGACGTGTCAAAGAAGAAGAAGTACACATAATAGGTCAAATGCAAATTTAAATAATACGAAATGTAGGTATACATAATGATGAAATTATTTTGAGAGATTCATTTTTTGCACTGAATGGAATGTCATTCTAATTTCAAAATTTATGACGTTTTTTATCACATATCAGGTTCATTTGAAGCTGGATATGTTCGCTCACTATGTTATGAGCAATTATGTTATTTTAATTATAGATTGCGTGAACACTTTAAACATTCGAACATATAATCTATATTTAATATACTCGTATATATAGAAAAATAATTACAACCGTTTTTAAGCACTACCTAACACACAGTTTCATTTTTAATTTTCTCACAGAAACCTTAAGAATTTCCGCGATAAAAAATACCCAGAATACGAACTCACTTTAGTTATTGCAGGATATTAGACTTTTTATACAAGTCGGGAGGCATACAAGGGTACGGTCCACCTGACGTAAAGCGGTTACCGAAACCTGTAAACGCTTGCAATGCATTAAGTACTACTCGCTCGTTTCCACTTCTGTTGCTAACACAATAACTCCTTAGTAGCAGTTACTTGTGACCTCACTCACACGCAGGTACACAAAAACCTGTGGAGGTATTTCCCCCGACGGACTGCTTTGAAGCATCCTACCTTTCTTTACAATCTGTTGAGAATTATGATTCTATCAGTATTCAAAAATATTTCTTTAATATACGAGCTCAGCCCTGTTACGATTTTATAAAAACATATATACTCGTATTATCGCTAAGATAATTTTTAGCACGTCAGTTCACACCAATAAATTTAGTTTGTCAATTATTCGATACGTGTTTAATGTTGAAAATTTAACAACTAATTATTAAACAAACAACATGTTTATCTGTCCATCCATCAATTAACTATAAAGCGGTGGAATTATTTATGTAGTTGTTTTGCATGTGCGTAGGGATGTTGTCATATTAAAATTACATAACATGTTTATGATCATAACATAGAAGACTATATAGGTACAGTAGAATAACTTCAAATAAACTTCTGAAGCCACCGCATACATATAGATAGTGAGATGGGCCACGGTTGGCACTTCGGGAGGACTGCTCATTTCTGTGTAGCACTGTTCACTGCGTATCTTGAAGAGTGGCAGGTCTAATGCGAACAATGGTATATAAATCACTTACTAAGCATTCCACTTACATGACTATCTGTGCTAATCTTTAATGTTATTGATCAACTAATGCGAGAAAGATCACTATTAATTATGGTTATGACGTCTGAAATTTGAGCTAATGGACCAAGTGTATAGATTTGTAAGTCATCTGCATACAGATGGTAGCGACGGTTGGAAGTGATTGAGTTAATAAATAAAGTTAAAAAATTACACATTTGATACAAAAAAAAATCTTTTTACTTTTTAGCCATCATTACGAATTTGTAGTTAAAGTAAGTAGATACACGTACTAATTATTACGACCGGGAGTGCAGCGGCAGTGCGTGCGTGGGGACGGGATATAAGGCACTGCGTAACCACGACTGGCAGCCTGGCGCCGAGTACCTCTAGCAGCGATAAATTTTGTCTGTGAGTGCGTGCGACGACGCATACGTACGGGTGCGCACACATACAAACCGAACGCGGTACGTATCTATGAAGATATCCTACTTATTTGTTTATACTATCGCACCTACTTCCATTATGCCTCGACATAGAATATTGACGTGTCAAAGAAGAAGAAGTACACATAATAGGCCAAATGCAAATTTAAATAATACGAAATGTAGGTGTACATAATGATGAAATTATTTTGAGAGATTCATTTTTTGCACTGAATGGAATGTCATTCTAATTTCAAAATTTATGACGTTTTTTATCACATATCAGGTTCATTTGAAGCTGGATATGTTCGCTCACTATGTTATGAGCAATTATGTTATTTTAATTATAGATTGCGTGAACACTTTAAACATTCGAACATATAATCTATATTTAATATACTCGTATATATAGAAAAATAATTACAACCGTTTTTAAGCACATTGCGTGCACGGATGAGGGTTTATAGAAAAAAAAAAATGTATATCAATAATGAATTATGGTCGACTCGAACACAGGACGACCTCAACTTATGTATAAAAGGGCAGAAGTGCATTAGTTGTGTCACTGCCGTGTCTCACTATCGTGGCCATAATAGGTGTTGGCATGTGAATAAACACTGCATTACATAGTCATTTAATAAAGGTTCGCTATCAGATGCTACATAATAATAAACGTTGTATATCTTCACGCCAGGTCCCTTGCGGGGTATGCAGAGAGAACTTAAATAATAAAATAATAAACAGATGGCTCTATATTTAAATCTAGAGTTTATTCTGATACTTTTCAAGACTAGCTATTACTATAACGTTCAGGAGTACCATATAATTCGTTCTTACGAGACTCTGTTCACAGATTCCAACGGTATACTAATGGATGGTTGCTTAGATTATCATTACACTACCAATAATCACACTTAAAAATAAATAAACAGAATGAAAATATTTAGCGTTACACACAGAAACTTGTCGCAATTTCCGCCAAAATTTCTAACATGTCTTCTTTCAGGATGTGTGACTTTTACCTTTTGTTTCTAATGTCGTTACATTCTGTCAACCTCAATTAGTTGAAAAAGCAGTATTTTAACCTGAACTTTAAATTTAAAATAACAAATGGCCAATAACATAATTAAGCACGCCATACCAAGCATAGCTGTATGGGCTTCATTCTCTTTGTCTTTTTGTTTTCCAGGAAAATTGTAAAAAATTTCAAATAGATAATTTGAAAATTTTGGCAAGAACATTGAAGAAAGCTCTGATTATTGTATATATTTAATTGCCAGACACTTCGAATATAAGGAATAATCACACGTTCCTTGCAAGCCAGCTGCTTTTGCAGCTCCTTCCCAGTTAAGTGATAATAGCCTTACTCACGCGCAAGAATAATAATCCATGAGTGAATTGTTACGGACCACGGTCTGTATCTAATCACCAATAAAAACCTCCTTATGTCTATATTTAATATACAGGTACATCTTGTCTAAAAGAGCACAGACATATTTAGAAACAAACTGCACGGGTACCTCTGTCTCGCCTATTTCTACCGACAAGCAGATATATTTATATAGCTGTAGATATGTATATGGCAGAGAAATTACTGTGTACTGTGACGAAACATCCTTAAGTTATAGTATTTGGGTATGAAATTCTAAAAACAAAATAAAAAATGGTTGGTTCAGACCATAGATAACAGAAACCGTTGTTTCTGTTATCTATGGTTCAGACAGTTGTCTCGGACACGTAGTAAGAATGCAGGAAGAAAAAGTTACGAAATATAATTATATTAGAGAAACGCAAAAGTAGAAGGATGTAGGAGCCGAGGAAAGCCAAGACTTACCTACTATGAAATTGATCCTATTTAATCAGCAGGCAATGTGAGGAGCCTTAGAAATTGGCGAGCGTGCATGAGGAGAGCTATGAATGTTAAAGAAGCGAGTGAGATATGTAAGGATCGGGTTACGTGGCGCTCGGCTCTCTCTGCCTACTCCGCAAGTTATATAGAGATAGAAAACAAAAAATCTATTTCCAACTAATCCACTTCTCGAGTTGGAATCCGTATGTAACCAAAATAGTATAAACATGGCAATGATCTCGAATTTGTTTAAAATAAACTTATTTGTTTATTCTCTGGTTATCATAATGATAATGCCACCTTGTACATATTTTCATTTGTAGACATATTGTCCTTGAAAACTACTTCAAAAGACTTTAAGAAACATTTAAATATTTGTTAACATTTTGAAGTATCCATTATGTATATGCAGTCCAAATTTCATTTGTGCAATTTATTTCAATTGTAAGGTAGTGACCCGACGCAGAGAGCAGAGTGCCAGACTCGACATGCTCGTGGGTTCGATTCCCACACAGGACAAACATTTATGTGCATGAACATATCTTTTTGCCTTGGTTTGACTGTTTTTAAGAGAGGTATAAGAGAGGTTTGCCTGTATGGGCAAGTACTCCACCTCCACCACATTGAAAACTGCAGCCAAATAACAACTCCCTGGAGAGTTGTTGTGTTCCTGCGTGAGTGACGTCGCCAGTAAGCTCCTAAGGTGTTGCTGTGCTAGCAGCGGAGGTGGCTTCGCGCGATTGATACTTAATGTGTTGCGAGTGTTCATAGGCTACGGTAACCGCTTTCTATCAGATGGGCATATGCTTGTATGCCTCACGACGTTGTATAAAAAAAAAAGTTCCTGATTTACCATAAGGCACGGAACCATCATTCACTGACCGAAGTATAGAATCAAAGACTTGATTAAACAGCTGTGTTGACACGTCTGGTCCGAAACAACATGTTCAATGAAATGTGAGCGCTAAAGCCCTCATATTAAAGTTGACATAGCAACGTCGGCGCTTGACATTAAACTGCAATATATTTCTGGCACGCATACGCGAGTAGCAATACAAAACGGCCTTCGTACGTGAATGATATTTTCGACGAGTTTCACATGGGGGGCGTAGCTCAGATGGTAGAGCGCTCGCTTAGCATGCGAGAGGTACCGGGATCGATACCCGGCGCCTCCAAACTTTTTAACCCCCCAAAACTAACAACTAGGAATATGACTCGTACATTTTTTATACAACAATTGTAGATATACAACCATACGGCCCACCCGATGTTAAATGATTTACCATATGCACACTTGCAACACAGGAAGTATTACTCTATGTTATTAGCCTTAACATCCTCACTTACACGTAGGAACACAACAACCTTCCAGGGAGTTATTATTTGGCTGCAGTTTTCTGTTGGGAAAAATACAGTCTAATGACTCCCTATTTGGGCTGCTTTGATGTGCCCTACCTCTCATCATAATACCTCATATCATAAACAACCTCTCTTAACATTATTTTAAGAGAGGTAGGGTGCATCAAAACAACCCGTCTGGGAAAGTACCTCCACCTCACAGAAAACCGCAGCCAAATAACAACTCCCTAGAGGGTTGTTGTGTTCCTGTGTGTGAGTGAGGTCACCAGTAAGCTCCTAAGGAGTTGCTGTGTAAACAGCAGAGGAGGCATCGCGCGGGTGATACTTAATATATAACAAGTGTTAAATAGGCTACGGTAACTGCTACACAGCAGGTGGGCCGTATGCTTGAATGTCTCCCGACGTTGTATAAAAAAAAATCCGACCTTGACAAACCCCTTCACGCCATTTGAAGACACGTATCGTGAAGTATCTTAGGAAGCCGTGGTCAGGCAGACCCTTCTTCAATCTTAGGTTTTGCGAAAGGGATCACCTCTGGAAACTCATGATACGGATCCACCTTAGTGCTAGAGTTTGAAAATGAAGTCCCTCCCAATTGCGCGTACGCAGTCGGTCTTTACTGGGTGAGTTTCATTTCTTTCTGTAGTAGTTGTTTGCAAGAATCTATTATAAAAAAGCCGTACTGTCTGACTCGCATCGAGAGTTCCGTAGCAGCAGAGGTAGCAAAGCGGGAGTGTACATCCTGTCTTACAAGCAATCATGGTGTGCCATGGAACCATTAATATCATATGGTGGGCCATATGCTAGTCTGCCTTCCGACGTTGTATAAAAAAAAATGCAAATTAATAAGTATCCACATCAACCATGAATTTGCAATAAAATATAAATTTGTAATGAGATAAAAAAGCCGTTAAGTGCAAGTGCGACCCGCGCACGGGTTCCGTAAAAACATATTTTCGCCAAATTATTTTCGTAAAAACATTTTTTTTTTTATATTGTAACTACATAATTTCTGTTTTCGGATTTTTCCTTTACTTGTGATACATGATATTACTTCTTAACAAATTTCATAATTCTAGGTCAACGGGAAGTGCCCTATAGGTTTTGATTCCCTTGCGAGAGACATAATTTGCGCATACACAGCTGTATCTTTTGATTGCGTTGATTTAGAAGTTTGATTTTTCCACTGCTCAAAGGGATTGCAAACCTTGGGTTAAGAAATATTTATTTCTCATAAAGAATATACATAATTCACTTCCTGAGAAAACATAAAAATTACGTTTACACAATGATATTTAGAAACGTGTGGTGAGCGCACAGTAGATAATAGTAGTAGATAATAGTAGTAGTCGTAGTAGTAGATAGTACAGTAAGTGACCTGAACCTGAGTATTTTAAATTAATTTCAGCTTAATAGACCCTGAGAAAAAGGGTCTCGGCAGACGGACGGACAGACAGACGGATAACAAAGTGATCCAATAAGGGTTCCGTTTTTGTTTTAAGGTACGGAACCCTAAAATCATTTTTTGTTCAATGTTCATATGTCGATAGTTATAATATAGTCAAGAATTGAACAGTACTACCCTTGAAACAGTCATTAAATATCCACAAAACTGCGCTCCGAGCTGATATTCAGGTTAATCTGATAGTAATAGCTCGGAGCTGGTCTCGGCGGGCTTGTGGCCGCCAGCCTCGACCCGGCCTTGCTCCCTGAACAATACAAATACACCTTCTTATTAATTGCGTTAAAAGTGCATCCTTACTGCATATTTTCTTATTTTAGTTTTGGCATTCGGAAAACAATTTTACCATTGTCAGCGCATTTATTTTATCGTGTGTTTTTGAGTACTACAAGGTTCTAACTTAAGTCTACTTAAGTTAACTAAACTTATATTAAGACTGAATGACAGACGTTGTCCTGCCCAAAATTGAAATAATATCCAAGAACTCGATCGCAGCGCCACCTACCGACTCATTCAAATACAAAGTTTCATCAATATCGGTCCGGTAGAGTTCTTTAACGTACATATGTCATATGTACAGAAGAATTATGTAAGTATACTAGTTGACCCGGCAAACGATGTTCTACCATTCGGCATTCCGTCGTGGCATTCCGCGCCGTTGCCAATCACGGAAACCTAATAATTTAATACAAATGTCATCTAAACTAAAACTCCATAGTTCCGGACCTCACCCAATGGCAAATCGCCCGAATATATAAAAGACAAAGCATGTGATAGAATCGTTCATAATTCCCTTAAAAAACATTTATTGAAAAAACCCTGCTACTCCGTCGCAGAATACCTCAATTCTAATGCCAACTCTTCTCGACCATTGCGATGCCTGACAAGGTATATATGTATTTAATTTAATTAAATTAAACCATGTCTAATGCAATTTTGAATTAAAATAAATGAAACCAAATTAAACAGCGCTTGCTGACCGCGTTCGCAACCATGATGTGAGAAAGAGAGTTGGTCTGAAAGAAAGCATCGATGTAAAAATAAAAAAGGCACATTGCATGGGTTCGGGCATGTAGAAAGAATGAAGGGCTAAATAATGACGAAACGGATGTACAACGCGAATGTGGAAGAATGTAGGAGCCGAGGACGGCCGGGACTTATCCGCCACAATTAATGATCGTGTATTATCAGAAGGTATCAGGGATGCCTAGGTACCGGCGAGTATGTCTGAAAAAAGCTGTGTATGTTATAGAAGCGAACGACGTGTGCAAGGACAGTATCTTTTGGCGCCCAGTACCCTCTGCTTACCCCGCAAGGGACTTGGATATAGATATATAGGATCAACGGGATCAATTTGAAACCCCCTATATTTTATACCATGTATGCCAAGACAGAAATAGAAAAAATACACCGACATTCCTGCATATATTACCTTGATGTATTTTTATAAGTTTACCGGAATCAAGAGTTCCGTGACCAAGGAGCGAAAAGGGTACTTTAACTGTCCCACAAATGTCTGTCCGTCCATACGGCACGTATCGCTAACTCGTAGGCGAAATCGCATACAGACTTCAAAGTTAATACGCCTTATATTAGAATTTTATTTTTTTAAATCACGTCCAGAGGTAAACAAGCACGCGGCGCACGTTACATCAAAGCTATCGCCGTAGCCAATGTAATGTAGTAATACATCACTGATCACTTTACACCGCCTGATGTAAATTGGTTACCGTAGCCTATGAACGCCTGTAATACATTAAATATCACTCGCGCGATATCAGTGTCAAAACGGCAACTCCTTAGAAGGTGACCTCACTCACACAATAATCCTCCGGGGAGTTGTTATTTAGCTGCGGTTTTCTGTGAGATGAAGGTACTTCACCAGACGATACTTTGATGCGCCCTACTTAAGACTCTATATGAGGTGGGCTGTATGCTTGTATGGTGACGTTGTAAAAACAATACGCGGAGTTTCCACGTCATTATACCATCCTATAACAAGCAAGCTTGCTTAACCCAATTTACTATTGCATTAAAGCAAGTTTCAAGGTGCCTACTTATTTTCATTAGTAGAGTTATTGCAAGCGAGCTTACAGTAACATGTAATAATGTTAACTATAATTGTAAGCTATTATACATACAAGTTGTATGAACTAAGTTATTAAGTTCATTAATAATGAATACAATGACATATGATCCTGAGATGACATTTGTCTCTGTGGAATGCACCCATTACGAAACAGTTGTCGTGTACGTCTCGCATTCACAATGGCTAATGAACATCACTTTGTATACAGATGAGATGGTAATTATGTCGAGTAATTATACTCATACATAACATAACATAATGTACCTCGTCCGTGTTAGTGCACTGATTTGTTTATAAAGTTCGGGAGGATTAAAGCAGACCGACTGGGGGAAATAATAAATATTGTCGGACAAATTACACAGCGCCATCTAGCCCCAAAGTAAGCGAAGCTTGTGTTATGGGTACTAGACAACTGATAAACATACATAAATACATTTTTTTTTTTGTAAATACATAGTTATTCTTTTTATACATAGAAAATACCCAGACCAAGACAAACAGACATGTTCATGCACACAAATGTTTGTATCGTGTGGGAATCGAACCCACGAGCGTTGGTGTCAAAGTAGCGTAACAGCGCGTTACACCACTGCGCCACCGAGCTCGCTCGAAATAACTTCACTTCACTGAAATCCACAGCCTCTCACCACACTCTCTAAAAGGATGATGCATTCCTGCTAGTAAATGAGGTTACTGGTAATCTTCTAAGGAGTTGTGTGAGCAGCGGAGATGGCAACTCATGAGCGATACTTGTTTTGCACTTTTCATAGGCTACAGCAAGTTTACGTCTTAACTTCACATAAGATGAGTCGTATGCTTGGTTGTCACCTGAAGTTATATTAAAACCAGTTGAGAATGCGCAAGCTTGCATTGCCAGAGGAACACCTGGCTCGTCAACTATATAACAATTGATTTTTTTTTTTTTAATTTGTCTGCCATTTTGACCATGTTCCTTAAGAGGAACGGTGTTCCGGAACATTCCCATTCTACTTTTTTTTGCTGAATCTGTAGTCAAAATTCGAATATTCGAAAAAACGCACACACACTAAAACATAGATTTCATATAGGAACGGTGTACCTGAGAATATATGTAAATTTTCACGCTTCAAAATCGGAAAATATTGTAACTTTCAATCATATTAATAAAAGCAATATCGCTTTGTTTTGAAATTATAAACCATCCTTCAATTCGACACATTGAAAAAGCCAAAGTCATATTTTTTAATAATATTTCCCAGTTTCGGTAGAAACAAAACTAACAAACGATTTAACGTATATTGTAAAACAAATTGTATAAAAAGAAATGTAAACAAACTAATTCTAAAACACGAAACTTGTTGCCATTGGGAATTAAATAGGCGCTTACAGAAATAAATGTTTTTATATTATATTATATCAATTTGTTTTTTTTTTTTTCACAAAAGACGTAGATGACCTTAAAAAGCTAAATTTTATCTAAATACAAAATTTGATGATTTGATGGCCTCTGCGCTGCTGGTAAGAGCTTGGGGTAAATGAAGCTAATTTCCACACAGCAAGTGATAGGATATCTCGGTAATGTACTGAGAAAACTGTAATATCTATTTCTTGTCAAATTTTTGTGTGCCAAATTTTCTACACATTGAATGGCATCTCTCCATTTGAAAAGGAACATCGTGCTGCGGTCTACAATTAAGCAATAATGCATTATTATGTACCTACTAGTATTCGTGTGTTTGTGTGCGTTCTGGTGACTGTTACTGATGGAGCCCACAAATCGAACCCACGGGCCTAGATGTTAAATTTATTTATTATTTATATAGTCATTTCATTTCGCTGCTAACCCTAAATCTTTTACGCCGAAGAGCAGCTAACGCTCAATTGTTTCAGCGTACCGTTGAATTACACCGTGATCTCACGCTTCCTTCTATCCAACAACACTGCCTAGAACTTTCTAAACCATTCTTCGAAACCGCTGAAAGTCATCCTAATCCCGGTATCCAGCAAACCGTAGGCCACGCAGCATGCTTTTAGATAAATCTAACAAACTTTCAAGACCTTTGGACCACTATGTAGCAGCCTATGCATCTTTAGGGCAAAAGTCCTCCATGCTCACGTGAATGTAGCTCTAGCCCCAAGCAATGACGATGATTGATTTATAGGGCACCGCGCGCCGCCGCATATGTATGAGGTCACGCGTTTATTCCTCCCCAGACTTCCCCGCCTTGCTATCATGCTGCTAACACAGCAACTCTTTTAAGCTTGCTGGTAAAATTATAGGAAAACAATAACCTTTCAAGGAGTTGCTATTTGACTGCGGTTATCTGTGACGTGATGGTGCTTTTCCAGTTGGGCTGTCTCTATCGTCCTACCTCTCGTAAAATACCCAAAACAAGACAAACAAACCAGGTTTATGCATACAAATGTTTCTCTTGTGTGAGAACCGAACCCTTAGTGTCAAAGTAGCCATTGCTAACCACTCGACCACCATAGCTCTTAAATATGTTTGACTTGAGACTGTTTAATAACATAACCCTTTATCTCGAACTTAAGTACTGTTTTGCTCCATTGCGCCAAGTCCAAGAACGACAGCTTCATCAACTGGTCAAGTCGTTTCTTCAATTGACTAGTCGACAAAGGATGATTCGACTGCGCTTGTGGCGTATTTACATTTGCCGTTAGTTCAAATATGTTCCCGCGACTACACAAAGAAATACTTATTAAATGTTGGATTGTTTGTGTACACCTAATAACATTTACACTACCAATAAAATATGAATCTTAAAATACGAATCATTTCAATTTCTGTAAGGCGTAATCTCATATTTGCTCGAACTTTGCTGCGCCTAAAATCTGCCGCCCTAGATGCGAGCCTGCTGATAAATCCGCACTGACCGCGGTATGTGTCGAAGGGCAGGGGAATAAAATGGTGCTGTCAAATTAGTTCCCACTCCAATAACTCTCGCGTCTGATTTCAGTGTTAATAACCAGCAATCATAATTAGGATAATGATTGCCGGCGGGGGCCCGCGGCCTTTGGACTCGAGAGAACCCACGTCCGATATGGATGGCCGTGGTCGAGCGGCCATTTTGATCACTGCAGTTTACAACTATTGCCTGAGGAAATAGACTGCCCAAATCATTGCCAAATCTATTTATATTTAGACCAATGTAAACAAAGCTGTTTGTGCAACAATGTACTTCACATGTCTTTCAGAATTTGTTTGGCTGTAGTCAACACGTTGTCCACAGGACGAGGGTAATAATTATTCATACCACATCAACATTTACTCATCCCGCTGCTGGGACCCTTCAACCGAAGTGGGTTAGAGCATACTCCACCACGGTGCTCAACTGCGGATTGGCGGAGGGCAGTGTCTTCAAATCGCCTGAAGGTTATTAATTATACTCAACGACTGTTATCTTTCAAAAAGAGTCAGGACTATCGGCCTTTCAAGCACGGAGGACCTCGAGTTAGATAAATGCATCCATAGATAAGCTAGGGTCGACGTTGTTTAACCTGCGTGGCTAATTATACTCGTGTAATCACGCTATCGAACTCCTCAATGATCACATATACAGTTGTATATCATAAATGATTATTTACATGCAATATGATCTAACCTGCTGTGTGTGCTTCCGCCACCAATTAGTTTATGCGGCCTAGCGCCGGTTGGCCACCCACCCACTACCGTTAGTAGATTCAACATGCCGACGCTGCCATGCCTGCTCCGGTAATGTCTGCCTCGGCCGCTGCGGTCGTCCGCCATCTGGAACAGAATCCGCATGCCCCGACCACCATCTCTGCCACGACTGGCCTGGTCGTCTCCGCGACACGTGTTTCGCCTCTCCATCCGTTACTCGTTAGAATAATATGCTGCAAGTCAAGTACTATTAACTATTTAATGATAATTTAAACTAATATCATAAAGGGATATAGATTGTTTGTTCTTGTTTAATACAACGGGAAGCAAATCAGCATAGGACCCTTCTAATGTGAAGTGGATTCTTATACACTCTTGCAATGCGAAGAATATCGGTGATCTGTACTGACAGGACGGTAAGCAACGTTCCTACAAAAAGTTATTCTTGTGTCACATCTCTAGCGGATGGATGAGAAACAAAACTAATATATATATAGTAAAAGTATTTATTATGACAAAATATTGTAGAGGGTGTGGGTACTTGAAGTTATCGCAGACCGAATAGTACAACAGACAAACAATAATACCACTGCCCTGTTTGGTCCTCGTTAATGATCGCCGGCAGGTAGGGGAGTCCTTGTAGAACCTTGCTTCGGAGTGGTTCGCTTGTGGTAGTGTGCGAGCAGGATGACGTTCCTGGATATGGTGTTATAGTAGCGCATAGGATAATTGTTGCAGAGGAGAGGTGAACCCTGGAACGGTACATCCGGACATTTTACAAATTGTCTGATTCGGTCTCTTGACTGCCACATCCGATAGTCACATCCCAAGAAGCAACATGAGACAAAGAGGTGCAGATGGTAATGATTTGCATAAAATAGTAATCAATGGTGAGGCAGTCAAGAGAATCTAACATAGCATAAACTATTTGTGGGCACTATAATTTGATAATTTATCATATCGCTGAGGGTAGCCTACAAGCCTTGCAAAACACATACAGCAAATGTAGCAAATTTAATAAATAGGATACATTGTTACACAGCGTCATGTATTTAATTAGACACGTTAAATTTTTAGAACATAATATAATAGTGATAAATTAGGAAACAATTAACAAAATATATTGTTTTATTTTTCCAGCAATACATAAAGTTCATGTATAGAGAGATTGAACCATTCACACTTTAGGCACAGAACCAATAATAATTAATTACATAGTAGAAAATACATTACGGTTGATGGTATTCATAATGAAATTATTTTAGTGTAACTTACAGTAATTACATGACGCTGCACTTTGATGATTTCAACTAGCTTAGCACTACACCTAGGCACATAAAAAAACTTACGACACTTACCCAGTTTTGGGGCTAAACACAATTTGAAATAATATATTTCGTTTATAGTTACAGCAGTAGTAGGTAGCACTGTTTTTATTTAAAACTTGAGCACAACGTCCGACCTTCACGGCGGTTAGCAGGGAATGTTATATCGTTTTCGCACTGTACAGCTCATTCGAAAATCGTTCGTTCTTCTACTCATAGTCACGCGTAAGTTTTGTGATTTAGAAACAAGTGATTTTACGCAGCTTTGCTTTAGAGTTAATATATGGTTTTGTAAATATTATTTTTTTATATTATATTCTTAGATTATTTAATGTTTTGCCAGTTAAATATGAGTGTAGATAGTTTTGTGTTGGCTATTATTATTTAATATAACGTAAGCGTTACACTTGCAAAGCTTTTTTTCTTGCCGACAGACGTTGAACTGCCGGGACCCGATTGCAACGTCACCTACCAACTATGTAAACCATCAAGGGACCCTTGAAACCTAGACTCAAATACATACAAAAACCATGAATGAATGAAAGAATTTAATCAAACGAAGATTGACTATCATAACTTGGATTCCCTTGCCAATTGAGATGTCCACTGGTTTTTAAATATGCTTCTTCTTTTGTAAATTCCATATATTTTTTTAAAACTACCAAATTAACAATTATTTTGCTACTAGATAACTAGAGGGTTGTTGTTGTGTTCCTGCGTGTGAGTGAGGTCACCAGTATGCTCCCAAGGAGTTGCTGTGTAAACAGCAGAGGAGGTATCGCGCGAGTGATACTTAATATATTACAAGCGTTAATAGGCTACGGTAGCCGCTTTACATCAGGTGAGCCGTATGCTTGTGTGTCTCCCGACGTAGTATAAAAAATCTGCTTACCATAAGGCAGCCCGTATGTTTGCCACCTTAGTGGTATAAAAAATGCAATTTGATCTAACCTGCTTTGTATCGTTCCACTACCAATGCACACAAAGCCGTTTAGATCAAATTTCATGTAAATTTCGCAATAACTCGTGAATCCTATTAAGTATAAAAAAAAACGTGTGCGTCTCGGGACGACCGACAGTAGGAACTGATAACTTAAACTAATCCGCTGCCGTATGCGTGAAAGAAAGGGAAGCCAGACAGACTGGCGCCGTAACGCGTTACGTAACGAAGCGGCTTACACTCCCATAAGAAGTTATCACTTGAAATAACAAATCATTATTATGAAGAATAGGCATGCATACATTCAATTTTTTACACTTAAAATAAGCATGTTTTTTATAATTGAACACAGTTTGTATCATTGGTTATCCGGTCACCAACAACTATTGGTCGGATGTAGAGAAAGAAATAACTCTTAGGAACGTCTACATCGACTCGTTGTTCATAACTCGGAAACGATCTGTCTGAAGTACAATAACGATTCGTTCAATATGGAAACTGAGCACAAATGTCCAAGATCTACCTTCTGGAACAACCGTTAGATGATATAAATATCTTGTTAGAATATGAGCATTTAAAAAGGTATTAGTCGTGACTTTCGACACCCCAAACTATTAGATAATCAGATTTTGAACCACCTGAAGGAGTTGGATGTTGTCGTCAGTCTGCCTGTTGCATGCCAAGTAGTTCAACAGGCACTCTATGCAATTCATGGACTTAGTCATTGTATACGCGCCTAGGTATTGTATACAACACCTGGATTATACACATTGTCGGTAACATATATGTAGGTATAAACAGAGATAGCAGATATCTGTTTATTACGTTAGTTTGACATCAATACATCGGTTTCACTAGTAATAACAAAGCGTAATTTACTTGAACTAGATTATCATGCTTGTATTTAATTATGGTATCGTACAGAAATTGAATGAAAAAGATACGTTCTTCGTAATTTTTATGTACCATGACAGTCTCATTCCACAAGGGATCTCTTGCAAATTAACCATAGAGTGCCTGAAAAACATTACTTACCTTATGTACCTTTGGCTAGGGTTTTAATAATAATAATGAATATCCGTGAATAAATGAATCCGTCTTCTGTAACAGCTCAGTACCAATAATCCCTCCAGATCTCATTTCAATAGCCCATTAATTTCCAACAGATTCGCAATAGTCTCACTACCTGCCGTGACCTGGTACATGGATATATTGTCACATTGATATCCCCTGGAGAAGGTCACGGCGGGTATACAACATTACATCATACTTCCCAAAGGGGCCTCTACGCGTTGGATCCAAATCCACGCGCACGCCTATCAAAGGAGTATATAAGACGTATGAATAAATGTAGGCATTCATTGTTATGATACTAAAGAAAAAGAAAAGGAAACTAATATGAGATATAACATATATATATATATATATATAATATTTATTTTAAGAGAGATCCACAGAAGTACTGCATGTACACTGCAGGACTTGGTATGGGAGAGAGAGTTAAGGACAGAAATTACAAAAAAAGAGGAATATTACTTGGCTGAAGACTAATCAGTCAGCTAATAGTGAAGCTCAAAACGTTCTTGAAGATAAAAATATCGAAAGAGTTGAAAAAGACGGTAAAAAGAAGAGATAGGATATTGTGGTTTCTGCGTTCCCTTATTGGTAAGAGATGCTTGCGATATTCAGGAATATGCTCTGATAAAAACAAACCGGATACATATATTTTGAATACATACCAACTCGTTGAGTGGTTCTTCCGAAGAACTATTTCCGAAAAAGACTGCATACTGCGTCATTTCAGAGAGTGGAGATAAGCAAAACATTTTACGGCTGACCCAGGGCCGGGTTTGAAAGATGATGCCCAAAGTCTATACAGAAAGAAAAAGAAAGGAATGGAGACAATGATAGGACTAAATACTGCATTCTTATTCTTGAAGACTGCTTTGTCTTCAATATGAAGCCTTATATGATAGATGTCCATGAGAAGTGCGAGATTCTGCAATGCTCAATAAGAAAAGGATGTTTTTTTAGGAATTCCACGTGCATCTTTCCATATGGATGGCTAAACACCGGAAGAAAACGAAGTTTAATTTATCAGCAAGGTAAGTAACGAGTCCCTTTATAAATTGTTTCTTTCCCTATGTATATCTTCTTCTTATTTGAAAAATAGAGTTCATTAAATCATGTTTCAAGTATTTTACATTAGATTGTCTGTTTTTATGATTATCTCTAAGTGACACTACTATACCTGAATATTGAAGCGAGCCGGCGTAAGTGAAACGCGGCTTTCTTCCTGACATTGGCGATGTGAGGTCCAAACGTCATTCTGGGGTCTACGGTGTATTTGACCTTGGTATTTGGCCTTCTCGACCCATGAGAAGAATGATAGGGTGCATCAAAGCAGCCCGTCTGGGGAAGTACCTTCACCTCACAGAAAACCGCAGTCAAATAACAACTGTTTAGAGAGTTCTTGTGTTCCGCATGCGAGTGAGATCACCAGTAAGCACCTAATGAGTTGCTGTTAGCAACAGAGGTGGCATCGCGCGAGTTACGATACTTAATGTATTACAAGTGTTCATAGGCTACGGTAACCGCTTTACATCAGGTAGGCTGTATGCTTGTATGCTTTCCGACGTTGTATAAAAAAGTGACCTTCTCGGCTCATGAGCTGAGACCAGACCAATGAAATTTGACCACGATTTTATGTTGGGAATCAGTTCTAAGGCCTTGAAAGAAAAGAACCCGAGAAAAGAACACTGCAGCGCTTTTCTCCGGATTCCCTCGATTCGCTGATGTCGAAATCATACGCCCAGAGCGTTAGCAGCTCTATGAGGCTTATAATAAGGTTTGTAGATTTGATAATGAGGTTTAAACAGTCGGATCTAAACTACTTTGCGTAGCGGTCAATTTGGTGACGGAAGCACACAAAGTATTTAAAAGAAATTGTCTGTACTAAGGTTTAGTAGAGAATTAATACAACAAGTAATCCACACTGGCTCAGAATACTAACTTGTACAAACATCTACGTTACAACTGCACTCGCTTTAATTTTGGTTTCGATAAGTCTGGATGTAATCCCGGGATTCCGAAATGATCCACCGCAGTCGCAGCTGAATGTCTCATACAAATTATCGACGTTAACGCCAACACAGTAATACGTAACGCAGGTGAGTCCTTTTAAAAATCAAAATAGGTGCAATGATGGAAATTTGGTCACCTACCTACCGCCTTGACCTATCTTGTCTGCTTCTTATCTATCAGGTCGACGCTGGGACAACAACTGGAGGAACAGGACATCATATTTATCTTAATACGTTACCTATTTGTTTATAACCTAATGATAATCGAGTTGAGGTCAATTTAAGTTGAGGTCAATTTAATTTGGTACACGAACTATATAATTATAGTTGTTATCAAAATTAGTTCGTTTCGACGTTAAATATGATTTATAACATCGCGGAGAGCAGTGACCTCGTCTACAAAATTATCAGCATCATCATTAGTTTCAAAACAACTCCACTTCATATTGGTTCAAATGTGTAAAACACAACCACTCCGAAGCATTTTATTTCGAATTTCGATATTCCAATATTCAAAATTCCGATTTCATATTTCCTTAAACATAAAATTATGATGAACAAAAAACACGAAATTTCCGAATGTCATAAATGCGATCCTTTTTCTTCCGATTTCCATAATGATGAAGTATTAAAACGTCCGATGTATTCTTGGCCCGATAAACGGCGTTCCAATTTTCTCATTTCCAACTTTCAGTGTAAAAATCGGGTGTCCTTTGATTCGTCTTAAATAATTAGTCCTAATTTTATTTTAGACCCTTTAGGTTCAGAAGGTTAATGCGGAAGCGAAGCAATGCGAGCTCCCGGCTTAATCCGGAAGTTATGTATAGGGAACTGGCTACCGATAAAAAGAAGAAGTGGTATAAAGAAGTGTATCTCAATGCGAATAAAATTCATGCAATGAATCGATTAGACCCTTTAATTAATGTATGTACGTATGTGCTCCTTCAAGCCGGGCCTCTTGGACGGTACATAGAGAGAACCGAGCGCCACTAGGCGCGGTCCTTACACACTTCACTCGCCTCGTTAACATTCATAGCTGTTTTCATGTACGCTCGCCGATTCCTAGGGCTCGCGATATCACCTTTTGATAAAACACGATCTATTTGATCATAGTAGGTTAGTCTTAGCCTTCCTCGGCTCCTACATCCTTTCACTTTCGTATTGCATATCTGTTTCGTCATTCTTCCACCATGCGCTCTCTCTACATGTCCAAACCAACGGAGCATGCCTTTTATCTTAACACCCCCTCTTTCAGACCAACTCTCTTTCTTACGTCATCATTGCGAACGCGGTCAACAAGCGTTATGCCACAAATTTTGCGCAAAGCTCGCATGTCCTATCAGCGCCTTTATAGTGCTTACTTAGTATAACTTTGTTAATTCATGTGATATCATAAAAAATGTATGAATGAAGCGGGTGAGGGGACGTGAGGACCGAGTCCTGTGGCGCTCGGTTCTGCCTATCTGATTTGACGTGAAATTATAGATAGATAAAAAAAGGTAAATAAAAACAAATGTAAAAGATAACTGAAGATGAAATTTAGAAAATGTAATTTTTTTTTGACTAACCCAGTAACTCAGTGGTTAGTAACACTACTTTAACACCGAGGCTCGTGGGTTCGATACCCACAGAACAAACATTTCAGTACGTGAAAATATGTGTTTGCCTGAGTAAGGTTAGGGGTGTTTTAAAATAGGTAGGGTGCATCGAACCAGCCCTACTAAGGAAGTACTTTCATCTCCCATAAAATAGCAGTTAAAGAAAATGTATTTGAAGGGTTGTTATGTTCCTTATTGTAGTTAATGAGTTTATGAAGCTCCTGTTTTTAGGACTAGCTTCTAGCATTTTCATTCTTGATAAGATTTTTTTACACTACGTTACGCGGTTAACGTAGCCCTTGAACGTTTGTGATACACTGAGCAGTCAGAACCCGTTATATACGTTTTCCCATACATTTCGCGGTCATATAAGACCACCCGGCTTTCGAAGGGTTAAGTATCACTCGCGCGATGCCTACTCTACTGCTAACACAGCAACTCCTTAGGAGCTTACTGATGACCTCACTCACACGCAGGAACACAACAACCCTCTAGGGAGTTATTTGGCTGCGGTTTCATATAAGTTGGAGGTACTCGTACTTCCGCAGACGGGCTGCTTTGATGCGCCCTACCTCTCTTAACACATTCAGACCAAGACAAAAAGACGTGTTCATTCACACAAATATTTGTCTCGTGTGGGAATCGAACCCACGAGCGTTGGTGTCAAAGTCGCGTCATTCACGACAGCTAGCAGCAGGGGTGTCAACGCGCAAGCGATATATCCTGCGGTGCTAGTGTACATACGCTTGTACGTCTCCGAGGTTGTATAAAAAGTAAGATCTTACCATGACAAACGTTTGATATCTCCAAATCTGTTCTTATATCGTCTCAATTCATTATTATCCTTTATTGCACAAAAAACATTAAACAAATACAGTGTTTAAAGTATTTCGTTCGTAAAGGCGAGCTTATCTCTAAAAGAGATCTCTGCTAGCGAACCACCGACAGTGGGATATATTATTAGGTACGGAATAGCTGTCAGTGCCTGATAAATGTTATGTACACATTCGTTGATTTTAGAGCAAATAGGGTTAACACTAAATTGATTTTCAACTTTGCCTTACCAGGGCCGCTTAGCGCGGTGTAAATGGTATTTGCTACTTCATTACTCAACACTTGTCTTCAATAGTTTAAGTAGCGCCGTTAGTAATGGGTTTTGTAATTAAATGGCGTCGCGAGCTTTGTTTCGATGTCTAATTAGTGTATTGTTTAGTTTCCGCCACGGTTATGTAAACTACAATGTCACCGACACTGTGCTCTTTGGCAGAGTGCTTCGGAGGTTCTCATTGACCCAAAGCCGGAGTCGGATATTGTTCCATTGTGAACACACTTTGATCTTAAATTTATGGTGTATAAAGTCGCTTCACACCGCTTAGATCTCGTGTCTATGGTTTTTAAGTTATCTACGTCACAAATCAAATCACAAATAATAAGTTACATAGTTGGGCAGTCTCTTCGTAAAACTTTAAAATTCTTATAACTACAGATTACTTACTGCCCGAGATTTCGTTCACGTATATCCCGGTGTCCCGTGAAAACTGATTATCCTCCTTTTCTTCTTCGGCTTTCGAGGGCCACATAGTAACATTGAATAACCGTCCCCGAGAATTGGACTCTCGAATGCAAAAAGAATTTCAAACAATAAGTTCATCCGCTTTATATTTAGTATATTTTATATTTCGAAAGGTTTTGCTTTATAAATTCACCTTTATGCACAGATATCCTTTCTGAAAATACACGACATTATAAAAATGCTCAGCGAAGCTCAATCGCTCCGGTGCTAGTGTTAACATTGGCATGTCGGTGGCGAGTTGACTTTCCCCAAACAAAATGTATCAAAGGTTGGATAAGCAATATACTCGTATTGTAAAATATTACGAATTCCAAATTGGGTGGCTCCTGACACCATGACACATGGACAGACAGACGCACAAAGTCGTAAACCATAACAATTATTGTGTACAATTTTGACACGAAGCCCCAACAATAAGTCACTCACACTCCCAACTCATCGAATCAAATTCTGGTGAAGTGGCTCTCTGTCAATCTTCCTCACTGCACAATCTGTACTTGAATGTTGTCTCGCTGCCCGCATTGTTCCCTTCGTCAGGCCAAGGTTCAAGGAGGTGGAGGTGGAGGTCGCAGGTCGACGGTGACTCTCGAGTGAGACGCAGAGAGCGTGCACTCGTATCAATACACTGATTAAGTGCGTGGGTGGCGGCCCGACACGATTCTGGTACATTTAAAAAGATAGTGACAGCAGATAGGATTTGATTGATATAAATATATAGCTTTATTAGACTGATGAATTTGATTTTGAAGGCTACCTTAAAAACAAACAACATCACTATAGTGAAAACTAGTCATAACAACCACACTGCCGCGCACTCTGTGTTTTTTTCCCAGAACGGTTAGGGAAAACTATTAAGGGGAACCGTTAGGGAAAAACTTTGGCAGAGAGCAAAGTTTTTCCAAACTAGTGATTATCCTCATATTCCAGTGTCCATGGAGTTATTACATCGGGAGTCATACAATCATAAGTCCCATCTGATGGAAACGAGATCCGGTAGGTATGAATGCATAATGCATGATTGAATTATCAATTGATGAATAAAGTGGATAAAAGTGGAGACAACACCCTGAGGCACGCCAGCAGTCTTTGAGCAAGAAGACAACGTATCCTCAATACACACTCGCTGCCATCGACCATACAGATCAGAACGAAACCACTCAATTGCCGAAAGAGATACCATATTATATTCTATGGGGGTAGTATATCTCATGGGGGTAGGCAGAGAGACCCGAGCGACACGTGACTCGATCCTTACACACCTCACTCGCTTCTTTAATATTATTTGCTCTTCTCATGCACGCTCGCCGGTTTCTAACGCTCCTACTTTCATGCTCTCTCTATCATAGCCAGTTCTCTTTTCCATAAGTAAGCGTTGATACCAGCACTGCATTCTGTATAGCGAGCTGTGCCTTATGGCTCAAGGTTTTACTGCCAAGAAGTTTTCCCATCGTTCCATTCACACTATTCTCAGCACTCACTCGCCTTTCCACATCTGCGGTGTACCTTCCAACCCTGCTGAAATCGCATCCAAGATATAGAATCTCATCCACTTGTTACAACACTACATCATCAACTGATTCAATTATAAGCCATCTCCATCGAATCGTCTTTCATTATTGGGATCAGTTTTAGCAGTTCAGATGGTGTTTCTGCTAATATCACGGCATCGTCTGCATACAGCAGACAGTTCACCACTAGGTCACCCAAGCGCAATCCTACATTCGTTGGCCTTATTCTCTGTAGACAATTATCGCGATACAGAGAATAAACAGACTAGCACATAGCATGCAACTCAGTTTGACACCAATTTTGACATCAAATCAGGGTGACATGCCACCATCTATCCGCACACATGCTGAGCAATCCTTGTAACTGGCCTGCACAGCATGAAGCAGCGAACCATCAATCCCATATCTCGGCAATATATCCCACAGTTTCTTTCGCACAACCCTATCCAATGCTTTCTCAAGATCCACAAAACTGCAGAAAACCTTCTGGTCTATAGCCAGTTGCTACTCCACCATATTGCGGATCGAGAGAACTTGATCCGTACATCCCCTTCCATTACGGAATCCTCCCTGTGCCTCATTCTTCTTTCAATTACCTTTCCCTTTACTTTTGCTGCTAAGCTGATCAAACTGACGGCCCTATAGCTGGCGCAGTCCATGCGTGACCCTTTGCCTTCAATAAGGGCACGACGATTGCGCGTCTCCAGTCCATTGGGACCCTTCCAGTTCTTCTGCGTAGATTGCTAAAGTACCAGAGGGCGTCCTGGATTTAAGTCCCACCTAGTTTGATCATCTCAGCTGTGATCATACACATTCCGTTTCATTCCGTTTTTCAAACTTCGTATCGACCATTAGATCTCATCCATAGTTATACATTCGTCAGATACCCACTGCCACTTCAGCTTGCTTATCCTGTGGGCCATATTAGACAACCGGAAAACCCAGCATAGGACGGCCCGCCCACACGATGGGCCGACGATCTTGTGAAGATCGCATTAATCCGATGGATGCAAGCGGCACAGGATCGATCGCTGTGGAAGTCTAAGTAGGAGGCCTATGTTCAAAAGTGGACATCTTCGGCCGAGATGATGATGATGAAGCGCATTACTGAAGTCGAGCAACGTCATAATCGTAAGTTATGTATGATCCCTACAGAACAGATATCCTCTGCAATTTTCACAAGAGCATGACCTATGGTGGTGCTATGCCCCGAGTGGAAACCCGATTGAAAGAAATAAGTTAACTGTCATTGAATCAAACGTCCGAGGACCGCGGATAAGAAAGAAAGAATAGAAACGGGGCGAAACTTGTCTGAGTAAGATGAAGGATGCAATTTGATCCAACCTGCTTTGTGTGCTTCCGTCACCAATTAGTTCATGCGGCCTAGCGCCGTCCGGCACCCACCCACTACTGTTAGTGCGTGCTACATGCCGACGTTGCCATGGCTGCTCCGGTAGTCTTTGCCTCGGCTGCTGCGGTCGTCCGCCATCTGGAACAGAATCCGCATGCCCCCACCACCACCGTCGCTGCCACGACTGGCCTGGTCGTCGCTGCGACACATGTTTCGCCTCTCCACGAGGCATCATCAGCCGTTGTAGACGTTACGACCACAGCAGCCGAGGCAGAGACTACCGGAGCAGCCATGGCAGCGTCGGCATGTAGCACGCACTAACAGTAGTGGGTGGGTGCCGGCCGGCGCTAGGCCGCATGAACTAATTGGTGGCGGAAGCACACAAAGCAGGTTGGATCAAATTGCATGTAAATTTGACTTTCGCAAAATAACGCCTGAATCTATTAAATATAAGATGTAGGATTATGTATTTTAGAGTAAAAGTACTACGCAAGCATTTTATTACCAAGTTTATTACCGCTTAAACTCACAGTCCGTTCGCATATTATAGATATTATACGAGTACGATAAAGTGTAAAAAAACTATTCACTTATCTTTTCTCATATCTTATTCTCGTTCCTTTTTGATATTCACGTGCATACTTTCTCGCTAATATCTTTAGAGTTAAAGCAACCTCAGTCTCTCGTGATGCGCCCTGCTTATTGCGGATCGAGGTTCTGGTTAATTGACAAAGAGATGTATGGCGTTAGGTTACCGGTAAGCATATACTATACTCCTCACGTTACAAGCGTTGACTACTTTACATCATGTAGGCCGTATGCTTATTTCCCTCCCGAACTTGAATTAAAAATGTACATTAAAATGTGAAGGCAGGGTACAATATTGCACCAGTTAAGGCCCACCTTGACTTTTGCCTCCATTCGGAGACGAGAGCGACCTCTATCGAATGTCTTCATTAAGTGGGTCGATTGTGTCGGAGCTCACGGAGGCGTGCCGCGAGGCTACATTCCGCACCAGCTCGCGGTACTCACTGCCTAAATGTACTTACTGCTATAAAATCGGTGCTTATTTTTATCTTACCTTTTGTGTTGATTTTTCGACAACTTTTTTATAACAAATCGGGAGGCATAAACCAACATTTCTTATTTCATTTTATATATTTTTTTCTATATTGGCTCAGCATAGTGGCTCCGCTTCGCCTGATGGTAAGCGAAAAGGGGAGCCCAAATTGCAGCGGCAACTGACAAAGGATTACAGTAACCTGTCAATTGACGCTACCATGTTAGCCCGCAAGGTGCTTCTTCACGCTTCGTTTGAAGGATCCTATGTTGTAGGAAGGAGGAAACACATGTGCAGGCAAAGCTAATACACCCTCCTGATGTAAAGTGGTTACCGTAGCCTAAGTGTCCTTTGCTAACAGTAAAATTAGTACAACCGTTTGATACTCTATACATACACATAACTTTACGCCAAATCCCTTGTGCGGTAGGCAGAGAAAACCGAGTCGATACTCTATGTTGTACTAACATTTAATCTATTGTGATACCATCATTTGTATGATGCGCTTAGATGTTATTTTGTAATTCAATTCCAAAACTTCCTACTCCTACAAATTTCTTCTGATTAAATTCGTTGTGAGTTCCAAGGCAGCTGTAGTTTAACTCCCGGGACGGCAATGGACTTCACTGTTTATTGCCTTTTTGTGGACACAGTGGTGGGCATGAGTGGTGGGCCTGTAGATGTTATTTTGTTTCTGAGCGAGACCTGAGAAACGTCCACTGCTGAACTAGTTCTCCTCTTCTCTAAGACTTCCACGGCGATGGATCCTGTACCGCTAGCATCCACCGGCTCCCTGCGATCTTCACAAGATCGTCGTCCCATCGTTTTGGAGGGAGCGGGGGTGTCAACAATGTGTTTTCTGGTCTCATTAGTGCTATCAGTCCCAACGGTGGCCGTTAACTGTAAAAAGCATGTTTAACCAAAATCATGAACTACTTATGTTCCAAGTTTAAGTTTACTCTGTATTGAATGTGCAGTGCAAGTTTTTTTTATACAACGTCGGGAGGCATACAAGCATACGGCCCACCTGATGTAAAGCAGTTACCGTAGCCTATTAACGTTTGAGATATATTAAGTATCACTCGCGCGATGCCTCCTCTGGTGCTTACACAGCAACTCCTTGGGAGCTTACCGATGACCTCACTCACACGCAGGAACACAACAACCCTCTAGGGAGTTGTTATTTGGCTGCGGTTTCCTGTGAGGTGGAGGTACCTCCCCAGATGGGCTGCTTTGATACGCCCTACCTCTTTTAAAACATCCAGACCAAAATAAACAGACATGTTCATGCACACAAACGTTTGCCTTGTGTGGGAATCGAACCCACGAGCGTCATTCACGACTGAGCCACCGAGCTCTTCAAAAGTATCTGGCTTGTAAAAGTTTTAACTATAAAAAGTCATGCTGACTGCTTATTCTCAATCTACTTCCTATCCTTTTCTCCTGATTTTTCTCTTCTTCTCTCTTTCTCTCGCCCTTTAAACCATATCATTTCTATTACTTCATTTTCTTTAATTTTCTTCTATCTCCCCCTTCCCCCAAATCTCTCTGTCTTACCCCTCACATTCTGTTCTTATTTGTAAACTTCATTATTTTTAAACTATCATCTTCCTTTATCTTTTTTTCATATTCTTTTTTCTCTCGGTCCCCAACATCTTTATTTCATCCTCTGGACCAGGGCAGTATTACATTCTCGATTGGTCAATGGTTTTACTCACGTTCCTTAAGCTAGATTCACAGTTTGCTAAATTTTCAAATGATCACGGGTATTATGTAACAATTTTGCAACTTAGATCATAGTAAACATCCGTCTAGAACAAAAAAACTTTCATTTTTGTCCCGTTGACCCTTGCCTGCATAGTTTTTGTTTAACGTAAATATCATTCTCACTAGTGATCCTTTCAAATTATTTGAAATGTATGTACATGATTATAATTTATGGGTTTCAAAGAAAATATTCGTGGTAACGCTATTTTGGCATCTACGCGAATGACGCCACTTTGACATCAACGCTCGTGGGTTCGATTCCCACGTATGACAAATATTTGTGTGCATGAACATGTACATTTGTTTTGGTCTAGGTGTTTTATGTGTATCACAGGTATTTAAAAATAATGTATTTACGTTATGTCTATCGGTTGTCTGCTCATAACACAAGCTTCGCCTACTTTGGGGTTAGATGGCGCTGTGTAACTTGTCTGTATAACTTAATTTTGCCCCTCAATCCTGATGCCGTACATGCATCTGCCAACTGCCTGCTCAATTCCGATCCTCTACTAGAAATATGAATACAATATGATCTGGATGGTATAAGTTCTGCTTTCTTTTGAGAAATCATGCAAAATATTAGTGTAGACATGACCACTTTCTGTGTGTATGTCAGCGGATAAGTAATAAACTAAAACTAAAACTGGGTGGGTTGCAGTGTACAAGTAGGTGTTACCAACATTACAAGAATAATCTATTTCCACGCTCCGCATATAGGAACAATTCACTGCACCCGCCTTTTTTATTGCAGTGCGATACATTCCCCAAATTATTATTTCGTCGAGCCTGGAGATCGAGTGGTTGGCAATGAGAACTTTAACAACTAACTCGTAGGTTCTATTCCCACACAAGTTCCATTTTTAGGGTTCCGTACCCAAAGGGTAAAACGGAACCCTATTACTGAGACTTCGCTGTCCGTCCGTCCGTCCGTCTGTCACCAGGCTATATCTCACGAACCGTGATAGTTAGACAGTTGAAATTTTCACAAATGATGTATTTCTGTTGCCGCTATAGCAACAAATACTAAAAAATAGAATAACATAAATATTTAAGGGGGCTCCTATACAACAAACGTGATTATTTTGCTCATTTTTGCTCGATATTGATAACGGCAACAGGTAGACGCTTGAAACATTCACAGAATATTTAGTTATATATTCACTTTAAGAATAAATAATTAAATTAAAATAAAACAAATATTTAAGGGGGACTCCCATACAACAAACGTGATTTTTTTGCCGTTTTTATAGATAGTGGTACGGAACCCTTCGTGCGCGAGTCCGACTCGCACTTGGCCGATTTTTTAGAGTTCGGTACCGCATGTATTTGAAATAAAACCGTGTAAGTTTTTTAACTTATTTTTTTATATTTTATTGTATTTAGTGTAACTCAGAGATATCACAAACATTATACCCACATGTGTAAATTATCTAGAAGGTCACAAAACTATAATTCTTTATAAGAGGATTACGATAATCTGCTGCGATTTGTATCATTTTATTAGGAACTAGCTGTTGCTCATGGCTTCGCCCGCGTGGGGACCGTAAACATTTACGGTATACGGTGGCCTAAATCATTCAACTAGCCTTGGATACCTTAGGACCGGGGACGTTAAGATCTTCCCGTTGAGGGAAAAATGGTATTAAAGCTTGTTGTTTCCGGACGACGAGATTCATTCAACTTCCTAAACGCTCTCTACCCTGACCCCACCTACCTATGAGAAGGACAGACGCTTCAGATAACTCATGCAGTATGAGATAACCCTGCCAAGTAGGTACGTACAAAGGAATACGGTACATTTTCCCGAGCCATTTCAACGTAGTTTCGAGTCATCACCTCGAACGGGAAAACCAAAGATCAAATTATAAAACGTAGTTACCAAACTAATGAAACACGCTCAGTATAATTTTGTCTATATCTTTAGATAATTAAATTCATACGTCGATTTCGTCACTTCACTTGTAATCAAAATTTCCAGTCTATCTAAAGGGCGTTCAGCGAGACGAGTAAAATAGTAAACACGCCTTTACTAGTTTACAAATCAAGCGATAAGCACCCCGTCAGTCAGTCAGTCAGTGGTTCGTACACCCACGGAAGGTGCGTACGGGCCTCGAGCAACAGTTATAATAGATAATTTTAGTCTGACTGATGACTTGGATGGTGCCGTGCCAGACGGATGCTACGCATGGACGAAAAATATTGTGTGTGATAGCACACATTGGAAGAGAAAGACACTGGACAACAGAATCAAGAAGAGGAAACAATTTTTACGACTTTGGCCCACATTCAGATGGATGAATCCGAGGATTAATCCGCCTGAATGTGGACCCCTACAAAAAAGGTGCCCTGCGGCCATAAGGGACGTCCGTGGACACACAGAGCCAGATACGTACAGCAGCTGCTAACCCACGTGACGTCCCTGGCATGACGCAGGGCAGTCAACCTGAACGACCGAATTTGAGGCGCATTGTGACGGATTAATCCGAGGATTTATATATGAACCCCGGACAACGACCCCGTGACTGCTGGGGAGTGCCAGGGGCACTCCAAATACCAGCTACATACAGTGCCGGATCTCCTCTTGACACCCCCGCAGTCAATTTAGGGCCCGACACAATAGTTCGAATATAAACTACGACCACTCTTGCCGTGGCAGGCCGGTGTCGATGATTAGTGCGGGCCTATGATTGCATGCTACGTACTGGTTTCATGCATCCATAGGCCCCACTGCTGAAATAAATAAGTTATTAGCAATTTTTTGCACCCTCTGCCTACCCCTTACGGAGTTGGCGCGAGGATGCGTTTTGGTTAATCGAGTTGGCCAGGAGCGCACATACAATGTGCATGCCCTACCGGCCAACTCTATTGGATTTGAATTTGTGCTAGATTGGATATATTAAAATTGTTTACCTCTGCCCACCCCTTCCGGGGTCGGCGCGAGGATACATTTTTGGCTGCCACTCAAGTTAGCCGGGAGTGCCGGTAATAACTCGCACTCTCGGTCAACTCCATTTGCAACTGGGTGGAGAGTTTTAATTTCACCTCTGCCTACCCTCATGTGAGGTTGGCGTGAGGATATGTGGTGCCGCGGAATTTGACTGCGAGTGCACGTAACCACTGCGTGCACTCGCAGTCAAATTCCGCGGCACCACATACCCTCACAATTTCCATTTTTGAAACAAGGACAGGCAGGACTCTCTGCCTGCCCCTTGCGGAGCTGGCGCGAGGATATATGACTCGTTTTGTTGGGACGAACAATACAAAAACAGTTTTTATTATGTGGACGGACAATTTGTGACAACGATGACTGTTGGGGTTTGTCGTGGGGAGTCCCTAGGATATTGTCCTTCGGGATCTCCTTCCCAGGACAGCCAACGACAAGACAAACAAACGAACAAATGACAACGGCATTGAACAAAACATAAAATATTCATTTATTTTGGTTCTTTTGTTTGTGGGACTGCAGTTAATGCTATGGGGAGTATTGTTGACTCCCGCGGGACACTGCCGTGAAGGTGCCCGAGGGAGTTCGTTTTGCTTGGGGAAGTTTAGGCTACATATCTGGCCCCATATGCTGAATTTACTTATGAGACCAGACATGCAACAATTTTTGCTTCTAACCAATTTGCCTTGCTATTTTATTTTTCCAGGCGCAGCTCTACATCACGCTTATACGTCTTGGAGGATGCCCCGCGGGCCGTCGCGACGCCTAGCATCTGGCGGGCGCACGTGAAGTGGTGCAATTTGATGTAGGTGGGTATGGCGAGAGCGCGGTCATACATTTTTCGTGCTGTTCCTTTAAAGCACCCCGTCCTTTTTTCCGCAGGCGGAAACGGGGGCGTAACCGTAGCGAGGTGTGCCCACATTGTGTAAATTTTTGTACTGGAATCGTATCTGGACGCCGCGAGAATTCGTCATATTTGGACAGTCAAGTACGTGGTCGAGTCGGCATTTAATTAAATTTTAATAGAAACTACAAATCATATGATCCATGGCTGCGTAATTTAGACACACGTGATATTTAGTAGAACGTATGACTACCGGTAAACAGATAATTTACTAATTACTTCACTAATTACTGGCCAATATCTCCAAATTATAAAGTTGATAAAATCATGTTACGTCATGCAATAGTTGCATGAAACAGCCAAGATATACTTTTTAACCTACACGTCGGATTTGTAAAGTCAGGACCTTTGGTCATGACGGTTCCGCACGTGTACTGCGCGCAACGGTGCGCTTTTGGTCCAGAATTGCAATCGACTGATTGGCGGGGGTCGCGAACGAGCACGCTTCTGGCACATGACCCCCAAAATAAAAATAATTATTTGTGATATTTTAAGAAAAGTTTTCAAAAGCAAAAAAGACATAATCGTCTGCAGTGATTTTAATATTGATATATTAATAGAAACACAAACAAGTATTCGATTTTTAAATTGATTTAAATCCATTGATCTAGAATGTATATTTTTGGAACCTACTCGTACGCGTACAACGGCCACAGCCACTTCAGCTGCAACTTGTCGAGTTGTAATGTTCTTTTTGTAATTATGACCACATAAATAAAACATATATTTTGTACCAATATGGTTATATAAATTTATTTTCTAGTGCAAGTTTCTTTCGGCATTTCTTCTTCGCCAATGGTCATTTCCAAAATGCTACCAGATTAAAAAGAAAGACAAATAGTAACGTAAGAGAATATAATAAGATTCAATAGGATTATATTTCAAAAAATATAACTTCTGTCTAAGTGTTTATACGCTACGGTAACCACTTAACACCAGGTGGGTCGTATGCTTGTATGGCTTCCGACATTATATAAAAAAATGAGAAAATGTGTATAAGGTAGGGCATTTCACCTACATAAAACTTTTTGAATATAAATTTATGATCATAATGTTTTGGTGCATGTTGTAAACACTCGTAGATTCATATCTGTGTGTTGTTTGTGTGCCACATTCCTCGATTGGACAACACGAGTGCCTCCGAGATGGTCTGCTATCGGGCGCTATCAGCTCTGATAACGGCCGCCAGTTCCGTTCGTGCGCTCCACGGGGACGGATCCGACAATGATACCGCACACTTAGCACAATGGTGAGTCTGTACCTTTACTATTTACTCTCACAAACCAGATACTACTCTGACAGAATGTAAAGCGATCAGTCTTTTTCGAACTAAGTATCGTGGCAAAGAAAAGGGTTTTGGAGATGTTGATAATCTTTTTATTGACGACGCAGTTCATGATCCTTTAGTGTACTTGTGAATACCGTGGCGTAGCTATATATGAGTAGGTACCTATTCTCACATTATTATAAAGTAAGAACTTTATTTTACTGCGTAGTGTAATCTGAAAATACACATATTAATATTGTTAAGTATATTCCATGGATATATTCTGATACTGTAAGGAATAACCGACAAGATGGCCTCAGAAGCTTATACAATCAATTAAAATCGTCATCAACTCTTCAAAGTTTGTTGAAAACTGCAAATACTGAGGAATTTTGCCAAATAACTACGGCCCGCCCCGCAGCAAACACGACCCTCCAAAGGGCAGCGATGAAAAATATATAGCAATAATGAATTCGAACTAGTGGTTGACGAGGAGATCTGATCATTACTGTATAAATATTCGAGTGTAATTTTGTTGAGGCACTGCATAAAATTAAAAAAAATATATATAAATAATATATATTAATCGTAATAAAACGATTATTTCCAATGTTTTCATTCTTCATCCCTGAAATATAAGACTAAACATTGAAAAAATCACTAGTGTTGCACAAATTGTACGGTTAACATTTGTTAATAAACCAGTAGCGTATCTGATAGTCATTGAAATCTAAAATGATAAGTTTTGTAGATGATGTGATATTTGTAGCGTGGGAAACAAGACGGAAACCGTATTACAAAATGATGTCAAACCATGCCATGTCTTATTGGTTGGTTTACTGCTATTAATCGCGCGTTCATAAATATATATGATCATATTCATTTTATATGATTTATGAATATAAAACACTACACATTGATATTAGTAAATTCTTGAGATAAAATAATGACGACTAGAAGATATCGATTGATAATAAGTTTATCACTCCGCGAGGCTCACCGAGTGCTGACTTCTTCTATTATGGGTTTTTTACATCGGGAGGAAAATAAGCATATGGCCCACCTGATATAGATTGGTAACTGTAACTTATGACCGCATGCGATGCAAGAAACATGGTTCGCGCGTTGTCTCCCGCCCTGATAACACAACTTCCCCGGCGCTCACTGGTCACTCGCTCACACAACATCCTTCCCAAGGAGTTGTTACCTGACTATATCTACTGTGAACAGAAGGTAACACCTTAGTCGAACTGCTGCTGTCTGTCAAATACACTTTAAATGTAAAAATTTATTTAAAAATTGTACCTACATACATATAAAAATATCACAGAAACATGTTTTAGTTTCTTGCACTTTCTTATCGAAAATAACCTAAACATTGAGTACCTAATAGGTAATTAATAAATTGTTGTGAAATGGATAATTAATGTACGTAGTAATTTAATTTCAATTTATAACTACAACAAGTAGCATTTGTTCACGCGATTGTACATTAACGTCATAGAATCAAATTAGTAACGAGCCCAAGTGGATGGTCGAAGTTGGTCAGTTTCTACATAGATCGATACGTGCCCGTAAGATGCCTTCTTCGAATGGGCCCGCGTTCAAGTCGCAGCATACAGCAATCCTTTCTCCGCAGGAGACAGAGAACATCATAATAGTGAGTGTGTTGGCGGCGGCGTGGGCGCTGCTTCTGCTTATCGTCATCATCGTGTGCGTGCAGGTCAGCAGTCTGAGGAAGAAGGTCGCCGAGCTGCAGAACGCGGGCCGGCTGAGAGTTCAGTGAGTATCACTTCTATTTGTGACGTACTACGACTTCTATTTGTGACGTACTTCGACTTCTATTTGTGGCGTACTACAACTTTTATTTGTAGTCGTCATGTTGTAAAAAAGTAAGGTATCCAAAAAAGTTACCACAAGAAAGATAAGTGTACAGTATCCTTGCTTGCCATGTGAGTCGTGTAAAAAAATTAAAAAATATGTTATGTTGGCAGGCAGTGTTTTGTTTTACCATTTGTTAAGGAGATAATTCTCTCTCGTGGATAACAAACTGATGTCCGCGGCTCCATCCTCGTGGAGTACAGCTTTTCAACTATCATATGGGAACCCTAAATATTTTTACAAATAATAATAATCTATGTGTTAATCCAGATCATACTCTATTTGCGTGTTGAACCTTCTCTAAAACCTCCCTCCATTGAATCGACTTGCCGTCAAAGAGGCACAAGTATTACGTATACATACGCAAACTTTTATATTCATATATACTACTCTGTGTAAAAAGTATCGGGAATATGTCAATAAAAAGACCCGCGTAAAAGAGGTCGTTCTAATTTTTTTACTGCATGTTGGTAGCACTGTACTGATTTAGCGCGCAAAATTTGAGCGGGATCTGTCATTTAATTTGTTTTAAACTACACTTTTTGTTGGTCATAGTTTTGAGTCCTCGGCGATTTTTACAATGGAAAATATTGTTGAACAAAGAGTGTGCCTTAAATTTTGTGTTTCAAATGATATTTCATGTGGTGAATCACTAAAAATGTTGCGAAATACCTACGGCGAATCGTGTATATCGAAAACAAGGGCTTATGAATGGTATAAGGCTTTTAAAGAAGGCCGAGAAGTAGTAGTAGACTTGCCTCGTTCTGGTAGACCTTCAACCGCTACGACCAGAGAAAACATCGACAGAATCAAGAAGCTAGTGCTCGAAAATCGACGTATGAGTCTGAGAGAGTTGGCTAGTGAGGTGAACATATCTTTTAAGTCCGTCCACAACATTCTCATTGACATTTTAGGCATGAAACGCGTCGCCGCTCGACTAGTTCCAAAAGAGCTCAATTTTGTTCAAAAAGCGCAGCGAAAGCATGTCGCTGAAGACATGGTTTCCCGAGCTTCTACGGATCCGACCTTTATGAAACGTATAATAACTGGCGACGAGACATGGGTTTATGAGTACGACATGCAAACAAGCCAACAGTCTTCAGAATGGCGTCTCGAAAACGAGCCGAAACCCAAAAAACCGCGGCAAAGTCGCTCCAAAATCAAGGTGATGCTGACAGTTTTTTTTGACTACCGGGGTGTGGTTCACTCCGAATTCCTTCCAGAGGGAGAAACAGTGAATAAAGAATATTATTTAGGCGTCATGAAGCGTTTGCGTGAGAGTATCCGCCGAAAACGTCCAGATTTGTGGCAACACAACTCATGGATGCTGCACCATGATAATGCACCATCACACACAGCCATTATAGTGAAAGAGTTTTTAGCGAAAAATTCAACAAAAGTTCTCGACCAAGCACCGTATTCACCTGATATGGCTCCGTCTGACTTTTTTTTATTTCCCAAGTTAAAATTACCACTTCGAGGAAAACGTTTTGAGCCGATAGAAGCCATAAAAGAAAATTCGCTGAATGAGCTAAAGGCCATACCGCAAATAGCCTATGAAAAATGTATGGAAGACTGGGTGAAGCGGTGGAGATGTTGTATTGCAAGCGATGGGGCCTACTTTGAAGGCGATAAAATAAATTTAGATGAATAATTTGTATTTTTTGTTTTATTGACAAATTCCCGATACTTAGTACACAGAATGTATATTTAATAAATAGTAAAAATAAATTAATTAAATCATTATTAGCGTTTTAACTATCGATTAACTATCAGTTCCATAGTTTCAGTTTTACGGACATAAGTTAATATCTTTCAAAATGATCCTCGTGCAGAAAAAGAGCTCTCATATATTTTGTAATTACATACTTTGAAAATTCTATAATACAAACATAAATTAAAGGTCCACCTACAACTACAACTTTAGTCCAGACCAGTGTTTTGCAGAGGTCATGTCAGGAGCCATACGAACCGCTGAGCACTCATGGAAACGGTATAAATGTGAAATAAACGAGGGATGTGTACAAGGAAGATAATTGTTTACATTTCAAATACATTTTATCTCCATCGTATTATTCCAATGGCGAATGTACATTTACTAGGTAATAGAAAAATTAAAATAGGTTAGATACAACGCGAACAAGGTAAGAAAGCAGCTCACTGCAAAGATATTACTCCAGTGAGAAGTATTTCTATTATAGCCACACTATACCATAATCATAATCAAAGTACTTTGTTGTTTGTGTTATTATGGAGCTTTCTGTTTTTTTCAGAAGTTATTTGATCTGCATTTTTATTGAGTGACTTGCTGAGGTGGCAAACAAGCGTACAGCCTACCTGAGGGTAAACAGTTACCGTAGCCTGTGGACATTTACAACACCAGGGGTGTCGCTTTTGCGTTACCGACCCTGACCTGACCCAACAAAATAACAATTATTGTTAACTAGGGGGGAAGTCTGTTCCGTGCCCACCAGCTAATCATACCGGCTTGATGATAAGTCAATATTTGGTGTTATTTCATCCAAATTCCGATACGAACCTGAAGTCAGCCGCAGCCTCACTTGTACCATTTGTCACGCTCGTTGTACAGGTGTGCAGTAAAGTGATCGTACCGTTCCAGGAAGCTGAAAATGAACCCCGACAAGAACTACGCGTATCACAACGAGGGTCTAGCGCCCGACGAGGAGCTGACCCGGCGAGGGTACTCCATGTACAGCCCGGACGGCGAGCGTGACGTGGAGGCCGGCCGGGACGCCGCGGCCGACAGGCAGCGGGACCGGTACGACACCAGGGAACGGTACGGAATGACATTTATATAATTTTAATTTGTTTACATGTGGCTATTGTAGTCCAAAACATATAGTCCTTTTCAGAGAAATCCTAGAATCTGGAATAAGGTAGATCTTTTCTCATAAATTGTATTCGATTCTATAATAAACTACCTAAAAGATACCGGTGCAAACGTTATCACTTCTTACCGCTAAGTGCGCGACGTCAAGTTAACGACATATGCTACTTATTAAAATTGCCAACGGCTCAGTGAACTGCCTGTAGCTGCCGTCGATGATTGGTATACGATGCAACAACCCTCGACTGCGGCAGCGCGTCCGATCAGACGTGCTGCAGCTGCCTTCAGCAATTATAGACGTAACGCATTTCTGCACGGAGCATCCTCCGCGATTAATAAGATATAACAATCCACACCAGCACTGCTTCAGACTTACACGGCAGAGAGTTCCTTCTCCTGTTAAAAGTTAACAACTTTTCCTGTTTCAGCTTGTCAAAAAGTAAAGTCGCTTTATTACTTTTTTTTTCTTTATCACTACTTGACTACACGTTAGTGGAGTTTTGTAATTGGCAATAAGGCTTACACATTTTACAATACTTATGTATATTCAGCTGACTCCCGAATAATAAATAAATAAAATTAAAGTTCTCGTCGTTTTCAATAATACAAAAATGGTATTCGAAAAAAAGCTTATTACAGAACTAACAAAAATGTCTGGAAATGATTCAACACATGCATTAATATATATTTAATTTTACCACTTGATATTTGTTATTAGCCATGCGTAATGAAATGACTGTTATAGTTAATGCCTGATTTGTTAACTTAAATGTTTTAATCATAAATGTAATGTAAACGCTGTTGATTACAAATAAATAAATACATTTATTATAATATCAATTGACGATTTCAAATAAATACCTATATCAATATAGGAAATAATTGAATGAGATACAATAAGATTTTATTATGCCCGCGAGGATTTTATAGCAATGGATGAATTTTATCTTTTTTTAGTCATAGAGAACTATAACACCATAAACACACTTAAAGATAATGACAGTCTGAGTGTCCGTGAGAGCTCTATGGCGTCGTTGTGCGTGTCATTCTAACCAAACGTGCAGGTTAAGCAACGTCGACCGCAGCCTGTCCATGGATGGTTTATCTATATAGAGTTTCTCCGTGCTTTGGAGGGCACGTTAAACCGTCGGTCCCGGCTGTTTTCGATAGATGACAGTCGTTAAGCTAAGTCAGTGGCCCTCGGGCGTCTAGAAAACACTGGCCTCCGCCAATCCGCATTTGAGCAGCGTGTTGGAGTATGCCCTAAACCCCTTTGGTCGAAGGTAGATCCGTACCACTGCAGTGGGATGAGTAAGGGTCGATGTGGTGATGTGTGAGTGTCCAAGGGGAATGTCTTTTATTCAAAGTCAAAAGATAAAAATCCGCCAAGTGCGAGTCGGACTCGCACACGAACGGTTCCGTACCATAATCTATAAAAAAAACGGCAAAAAATCACGTTTGTTATATGGCAGCCCCCTTAAATATTTGTTTTATTTTAATTTAATTATTTGTTCTTAAAGTGAATATATAACTAAATATTCTGTGAATATTTCAAGCGTCTACCTGTTGCCGTTATCAATATCAAGCAAAAATGAGCAAAAAAATCACGTTTGTTGTATGGGAGCCCCCTTAAATATTTATTTTATTCTACTTTTTAGTATTTGTTGTTATAGCGGCAACAGAAATACATTATCTGTGAAAATTTCAACTGTCTAACTATCACGGTTCAAGAGATACAGCCTGGTGACAGACGGACGGACAGCGGAGCCTCAGTAATAGGGTTCCGTTTTACCCTTTGGGTACGGAACCCTAAAAACGGCAAATAAATCACGTTTGTTGTATGGGAGCCCCCTTAAATATTTGTTTTATTTTAATTTAATTATTTATTCTTAAAGTGAATATATAACTAAATATTCTGTGAATATTTCAAGCGTCTACCTGTTACCGTTATCAATATCGAGCAAAACGAGCAAAAAAATCGGCCAAGTGCGAGTCGGACTCGCGCACGAAGGGTTCCGTACCATTATCTATAAAATCGGCCAAGTGCGAGTCGGACTCGCGCACGAAGGGTTCCGTACCATTATCTATAAAAACAGCAAAAAAATCACGTTTGTTGTATGGGAGCCCCCCTTAAATATTTGTTTTATTCTATTTTTTAGTATTTGTTGTTATAGCGGCAACAAAAATACATCATCTGTGAAATTTTCAACTGTCTAACTGTCACTGTTCATGAGATACAGCCTGGTGACAGACGGACGGACGGACGGACAGCGGAGTCTCAGTAATAGGGTTCCGTTTTACCCTTTGGGTACGGAACCCTAAAAAAGAACAAGGCCCATCTAATTTAATATTATTACCGCGGGGCACGTATGCTTGGAACACAAGAAGAATCTCGCTCGCACGTTCCCATCCCCGCTGCTATAGCAATAACTCCTTAAGATTTTACTGGTAAATCTTACTCACTCGCAGCAACTCAGTAACTTTCCAGAGTGGCTGCGGTCTTCTGTGTGGAGAAGATACTTTCCCAGTCGGTCTGCTTTCAATGCCTAATTTACCCTACCCTTCCGTCGCACAAAGTGAAAATCTTGAAAAATACCAATAAGCCATTTACACGCCAAAATGTTCTATATAGCACTTCAACTTTCTCCCTTTATCCCTCCTTCTAACTTTGAACTGCATGCTGACTCACTTAATGCAATCTTATCGTACATTTTTTTCGGCGATTCGTTTCTCTGTAGAACTATTAGATGATGATATTCGTTTCCAGCTTCCGTATTTTAACCTCAAATGGTTTCCAAGCAGCTAAGAAATTTAATCAACTACTCTAATTCTAAAACTCTAGGTCTCTAATGTAAACAATTTATAAATCAGATTCTCATTTTAGTTAGACCACTACCACTTTTATACCGAACCGTTTCGAGCCGCAGTTTGATATCTGGGTTTTTTATTGACATTATTATCCAGATCGTTGCCAAATCTTCTTTTTCTTCCTAGCATCAGCCCATTTCATGTTTAATGCATTAGGATTTTAACCCAGAACAACTGCCACACGTCTTTCTTAGACATGTGGGTTTCCTCATAATGTTTTCCTTTATCACCGACCAAGTGACAATTACCAATATGTACATAAATGTGAAAGCGCTGATGTAGTACCATGGACCGGCCGGTCAATATCCTGGTTAGTTATTCAGTAGGTTATCAGTGTTATATGAAATCTGCCAGATCATTGTCAATTGTATCGTGCAAATCATATGTTAATCGTGAAATCTTGAATACAAGACTGATTACAATCATGTACATTTATTTACATGAATCACGCATGTTTCATTGAATCCGTCTGAGTAATGCTTTTTGACTTTATTGACTCATAAAGTATATATTCGTCAGAATTTACAAGGTTTATTTACAGTTATAAGTCATTAGGTACATTAGCTAATCTTAATCGCAGCGTATACATTACTGATCCTCTATTTTTGTCTTGTATCTTTATAACATTGGCTGTGTTTTCAGTACTGTTGTAATTCTACTGTGATATTGATTTTTTACATTGGAGCTGATAAAATATCCAGTGTTAAAAAAAAAACAATATATTTTTTAATGGCTATTAGGCTAATAAGCGTTAATTTCAAAAATGTAAGACGTATATCTCTATGTGATGCATAGACACGTCTATTTTTTTTTATTATTGCTTATTACGCCATATTCATATCACAACATATCATATTTCTTTTTAATTTACTAGCATTTGAAGAAGAAATGCCGAAGAAAACTTGCCAATATATATAATATATATAGGTATCTTTATAAATTGTCAATTTGATATTTTGTTAGCATATTGGCGCCGTAATAATTATGTGAAGTGATAGAATACTTGGTATCCTGTGCTGAATTATTTGCACGGAAATCTTTATTAGTTATTAGTTAGATATTCATCAATTCTATAATATTCAATAATAAACCTTCTTACACAGATTAGTTTTGATGTGCTTTTTTAAGATATTGTCAGGTAATGACAGAACCTTGTCGAATAGAATACAACTTATAGCAAAATACCTACCAGTACTAGCAATACGATGAACCACCACATGTAACTTCCTAATTCTAAGCTTATCACAAAAGTTTATCAAGAACGAAAAGTCTTTTAAGAACCAGTAAAAAGTACTCCAACATTCTACAAAAGAGATTTACTAGATTGGCACATTTAACATTTTTTTCTTCATCACTTTTCCTTGCAACTTGAATAGAATGTCTCTTTTAAATTTTCACACGTTTGTAAACATTCTCTTCATGAATTCTTAAAATAATACTATGGTATAAGATAAAGGTTTTATCTTGACTCCTGTTATAATGTCATTTTCATAATTTACCCTTACTTCGACTGTAGAGTTTTGTAAATTGACTAACACGATGTATGAACCGAGATTACGGTCTTATCTTATTACCTTAATTTAGATCTTTTGTGTGCTACTTTTGTCTACTTATCGTAATTAGCTTTATATGTTATTTCTAATCCTGCTGATAGCGGTTTGTGCTATCCGGCCAAGGTTTAAGGCAACGGTATACCTACCTACCTAAACCTGAGTATTTAGTGAAGATACTGATTTTTACATGAACTAACTGACTGAATAATAACTGCCGTTAGTCCTTCATAACCAGAGGAAAACCAATCCTTTCTTAGATTATGTCACACTTCTTTCGCAATATAATTTCTTAGTGTAAGTCTAACCTGAAAAAGGTCGTGTAGATATTCTCACGATGTTTATCTTCACTGGTGATAATTACAAATATGTACTTACATAAATTGGAAGACAAGCCAGCATACAATGCAAGCAACATAACCCAACAGCAGCAAAACAAGCAACGTAAATTCGTAGTACATGCTCAGATTGGAATCGGGAATCAGCTGGTCAATAGCCCGGTTCTATATCCTCTGGGTCATTACTGTTCTAGTTAATTACAATATTCACGATAGTAACAACGTTATCATTGTAACCAACAATAGTATTAATCTTTATTGTGCGTGATAAGTCGAAACGCTCATTAACGACAAATATAAAACTGATTCGTCATTCTATTACTTCGGCGAGTACAACAAACATCCCAAAGATAAGTAATAATAATTATTTGTAAATAATTTGATACTAAACCGATCTAGACACAGATGTTGTAAGAACTGCTTAACTTGCATGTTCGATTACCACCACACGTAACGACGCCATCGAGAACCTCATGATGCAACCTAAACCCCAATGATTTTACATGCTGGATCATCATAGACATCATCCTGCAATGTCAGATTGTCTAAGATGATCCCTAAAATGGTCTAAACAGAATATGAACACTCCGTAAACGTTACCTGGACATAATCTTCAAAGGGCCTCCAAAAGAGATAAATTAACCCACTTATTTTTCCAGGCAGACGGGTGGGCACTTCGTAGAAGACCTGACGCGAGAACTGGAGTCAAGGCAACATCGCCAGGCCAACGCACCACCCTTCCTTCTTCAAGCGATCGAGGACAACAAGCGGAAGAGTAAAGCCGCGAATCCCATGGCCAACGGACGACAAAGTGAGACCAATCCTAACTTCATATACTGAAGATCCGAGGCCGAATGTGCGGTGAAGGAAATTGACCACTGTCCAAACGACGAGGACGCATACAGTCGTTTGGCCGCTGGACAATTTATGTTAAAGCTGTGAGTGATAATGCAGTGTATTTTTTAACGATTTTCGACAAAGAAAATGTGTTAAAAAAGTTACGAGACTATTTAAGTATTATTTTTATTTGTAACATTATATTATAATATTTGTATAAAATAAAAACTTTAAGTCCATTTGCGTACAGATTATTACCAATCAAATTACAAAGTGGTACACATAAAAAAATATAAAGAGGCGTTGCTCACCTGCGTTGAACAAGCGACACTTCCGGTGCTGCAACGTATTTTGTTTAACCCCCGACATAGTGTAAGATTTCAGAACCCGTTATATACCTTTTCCCATACATTTCGCGGTCATATATGACCACACGGGTTTCGAAGGGTTAAAAAAGAAACCCTAACGATAATATCATTAAGTACTTACAATATAATTAACAAACTTATCTCTAGACAACACAATGTTACATAAATTAAATAACATATTAAAATAAATAAATCTGATCCATATTGCACTGTTTCAAATATCATTCGAGTAATTATACAGACGTATATAATTACATTATTTGGTATTTTATTTCAATAATCTTAGTCTAACGACTTATACATTATACATCTAAGACGAAGGTGATCGTATATAGTAATAGAATATTTTTAATACTATATACTCGTATCTACTGTCAGAAAATGTTGAGCACTAGTTAACAAAATAAACATAAGTTAAACGCATTAATAACTTCAAATTGTACCAAGTCTATGTATCAGAATTATGGGACAAAGTATTAAGAATTAGTTTACAGTTACTTCAAGTTTAATCTCAAATGTTTTAGTAGCCAACAATTCTTTGTATCTTCCTAACATAGGGCCGCGAACGGACCCTCGCGGGAGTCGCGGACCTTTTCCTGCATCTGCCAGAACGGCATATTGGTTTCGAAATATAATTGCTTTGAACCATTCTCGGATTGGTCTTCTTCACGCTTTTAGCTCGACCATAATTTAAATACTTCATTTCGTGTTCGCCTTCTTCGACATTTACCTTATTCTTCTTAGATTTGTTATTTTCGTGTGCGTCCAGTATGTCTTGTATGCTTTTGTAGGCTTGTGTGTGTTCGGGTTTGGCACCGCCGTAGGTCAAATATGGCTTGAACCCTCCAACTACTCTGGGAAAGTCGATGTTTTGTTCTTTATCCAGCTGTTCCAAGTGTTTCAAGTAGTTGTAAGTTTCTGGGTCGCTCTGTTGGCTGATCGGCTTGAAATCTGAAGAGCTGACAAAGTTGAGAGATGATGTGGCAGGCTTGAAAACATCCTCGTAGTTGTCCATAGTTTGTGCCGTGTATAATTTGGCGTAACGGTCGGCCAATTTTGTTTCGAAATCGGATAAATCACTGTTTTCTAGATATGTCTCTTTCTTCTCGGTCGCTGTTTTCTTTTTTGAACTGTGTATGCCGTAGTCGACGTTCGGAGGCAAAGTGGCTCCGTACAGGTCTTTGTCGGACGTTTTCCCGTAAACTTGCTCAAACACTTTGTAATCGTCTGTCCAAAATTTGGAAATACCTGGAATTGTAAGAATAAATATTATTTATCAGTTTTTTTATACTACGTCGGGGGGTATACAAGCATACGGCCCACCTAATGTAAAGCGACTACCGTAGCCTATTAACGCTTGAGATATATTAAGTATCACTCGCGCGATGCCTCCTCTGCTGCTTACACAGCAACTCCTTGGGAGCTTACTGGTGACCTCCCTCTCACGCAGGAACACAACAACCCTCTAGGGAGTTGTTATTTGGCTGTGCTTTTTTGTGAGGTGGAGATACTTCCCTACACGGGCTGCTTTGATGAGCCCTACCTCTCTTAAAACATCCAGACCAAGACAAACAGACATGTTCATGCACACAAATATTAGCCTTGTGTGGGAATCGAACCCACGAGCGTTGACGTGAAAGTAGCGTCATTTACGGCTGAGCCCACGAGCTCGTCATCAATCATCATACCAACACGTATGATACATATGGTGTATGTACTCGTATAGTACGTGTTTTTATAATATTCAGTATTTTTATTCTAATAGAAACAATCAAAAAATTAATACAATGTATCCTATCCTATAACTTCACGCCAAATCCCTTGCGGGGTAGGCAGAGAGAACCGAGCGCCGCGTGACTCGATCCTTACATATCTCACTCGCTTCTTTAACATTCATTGCTCTTCTCATGCACGCTCGCCGGTTTCTAGAGCTCCTGACATCACCTTCTGATAGAACATGACCAATTTGGTCATGGTAGGTAAGTCTTGGCCTTCCCCGGATCCTATATCCTTCCACTTTTGCATGTCTCTTCTTATTTTAACACCGACGCTCTCTTTCAGACCAACTCTATTTCTAACATCATCATTGCGAATACGGTCTACAAGCCTTACGCCACAAATTTTGCGCAGCGCTCGCATTTCAACCGCGTTTATTCTACTTTCATGCTCTTTCTGCCATACCCAGCTCTCGCTTCCATAAGTTAGCGCTGGGACCAACACTACATTGTGTATAGCGAGTTGTACCTTCTGGCTCAGGTTTTTACTGCCAAGAAGTTTTCCCAACGCTCCATTCACACTATTCCCAGCACTCACTCGTCTTTCCACATCTGCGGTGTACCTTTCATCTCTGCTGAAAGCGCATCCAAGATATAGAAACTCATCCACTTGTTCCAACACTTCATCATCAATCGTAATCCTTACATTAGTTCTGGATTCTTCTCTTTCAAATACCATTATCTTTGTTTTCTTCGCATTCAGTAGTAAGCCTTTCTCCATACATTCGTCTTTCATCGTTGTGACCAGTGTTTGCAGTTCAGATGGTGTATCTGCTAACAGCACGGCATCATCTGCATACAGCAGACAGTTCACCACTAGGTCACCCATGCGCAATCCCACATTCGTTGACCTTATTCTCTGCAGACAACTATCGAGATACAGGATAAACAGCCTAGCAGATAGCATGCAACCCTGTTTGACACCAATTTTGACATCAAACCAGGGTGACATGCCACCGTCTATTCGCACACATGCTGAGCAATCCTTGTAAGTGGACTGCACAGCACGGAGCAGTGAACCGTCAATCCCATATCTCGGCAATATGTACCACAGTTCCTTTCGCACAACCCTATCAAAGGCTTTCTCAAGATCCACAAAACCGCAGAAAACCTTCCGGTCTAGGGACAGATGCTTCTCTACGATATTGCGATATTACAATGTATCGATATCAGAAGTATCAATACCGGTTTCTATCAGAACGCACTGATGATACGTGGCCAGTGCAGATGTACTGTCATTACAGACGTTGTGTGGACGGTTTACATCGGTCAAGCCGTTGAAATCACTTTGGGCGGAAAGTACGTTTGAGGAAACCGTTGATAGAGTTTCTAGCAGTGGTTACTTTGAACTACTAAGCAGGGTTGTGAATGCAGCTTATCTTCCAGATATTTATAAAAAAAATGTATTTACATATGTTCATTCAGTTGTATAGTGCTAGATGGCGCTGTGTACTTTATCTGGAGATATTTATTTAGGCTTCTTTGTCCCCTACACGAAAATAATAACAAAATTGTTTATTCGCCGCTCTTGTATATTAGCCGTTGTGTATGTTGTATGTAATATTTTTATTGTACAAAAAAGACTTTATGCCAAAAAAAAAATAAGTACAAAGGGGGCACAATAACAGAGAAAATAACTATTTAAATTTACATATTACACAAAGATAAATTATCAATTCGTTATATAAAAAAAACCAACAACTTTTTCAAATTTATCAAAGGAACGTTTCAATGCAAAGTTGAAGTTGTTTATCGGCTAGAATTGTGAATGATGTGTCATAAGTATTCAGATTGTAAACGGCGACGTCCATAAACAATGTTATTGATTTAATTGGATTTGTTTAAGAGAAACCCGGCAAGTTAACAGCACCACTCCACCAGTGGCCGCCCCGCGAAAGTAATCACATAAAACGATACAATGACTTTCGTTTTGCGGAGCGCGCGACGTGCGCCGCCGGCGACCTAGCACACGCCTGACCACTTTTACGGTGACTTGCCATTGTCCTCCACTGTATCATGAGCGTACCCTGACGAGATAACTACGACGAGATCATTACGAGGCGCCAAAATAATCATTAAGTAATGTGGCGACTAAAGCCGCGTGGCTAATTTAATAGTGTATTGAGAACGGGCTGCAAAAAGATGTTTTTCGCTGATATCATAATGGATGCGTAAATGGTAGGCTAGAAGGATTCTCGCTTTATTCCGATTCCGACAAGGGAAGAACCTTGTTTCCTTGCAGAAGTCTACAGGCAGAGTTTATTTCACCCAGACTGGAACTAAAGCGCTCTGCATTGGAATTTTGTTGTATACCTTATTCAAGATCTTTTACAAGCACTACTTGTTATTGCAGTGGCTTTTTTAACAAAATAATGGTAACAGTGTCTTGACGAGCTCGGTGGCTCAGTCGTGAATGACGCGACTTTGAAACCAGCTCTCGGGGGTTCGATTCCCACACAGAACAAATAATTGTGTGCATGAACGTGTCTGTTTGTCTTGATATGGGTGTGATTTAAACACCCATATGAAGCAGTCCTTTTGGGGTAATATCTCAAACCCACAGGAAACCGCAGCCAAATAACAACTGCATGGAGGATTGTTGTGTTCCTGCGTGTCAGTGAGGTTACCAGTATGATCCAAAAGAGTTGATGTGTTAGCAGCGGAGGTGGCATCGCGAGAGTGATACTTAATGTATTGCAAGCATTCACAGGCTACGGTAACCGTATGTTTGCCTCCCAGCGTTATATACAAAAATTCTTTACACCAAGTCTCATGTGTGTTGGGCGGAGAAGACAAAGCCACTTCACTCCTTCTTTAACATGCATAACTTCTTCCCTGCACGCTCCCCGTTTACTAGTGCTGCGGACAATAGGTACCTTCTGGTAACACGACCAATTTCGTCGTGGTAGAAATATCTAGGCCTTTTTCAACTCTTATATCTTTCTACTTTCGCGTTGCATATCTACTTCACTCTTTATATATTATTTATACCTGTCCAAACTATCCGCCCGCCCGTGACCACGGTTGAGGCGACTCAGCCGAAATGTCAGGAAGTACTAAGATAATATTTTTACCTTAATAACGCGTTAAGTCCCGCATTATATCGTATTATTATTAAGTACACCGAGAGACACAATTCAGCTATAGAAACATTTCAATGAATCATTAGCTGGTATTATTTTAACTTTTATTGTTATATCAAAAGTGAAACACATGTTACCGTGGTAACTGGCGTATGTTTATACGTCAGTGATAAAAGCATACGCCCCGTGTTACGTGAACTGCCATGCAATTATCTAAGCGACTCGTAATGGCTGTGTGCGTCGCTGTGATCACAGATGTCACAGCTTTGACATCGTCTACTGCGATCACGGCTAAATTATTTGGTATTCTATAAGGCTTTATAGTAACGTAAGCGTACGCGAGGCTATTTGCTCTTACAGAATTGCATGGCTGATCGCGCCCGATACAAGGAGTGCGAGCTAGCGGAGTATCAGCCCGTTCTGCGAAAACGGCAACTCTTCGATAGGAACAAAAAGGTTTCAGGAAAAGGTTTCTCCTTTTCCTGAAACCTTTTTGTTCGTCATTTCATGTATTTATTACTGCAACCCGTGACACGAAATTCGTGTTTTCAGATTTATGAACATACTAGCTGCTGCCCGCGGCTCCGCCCGCGTGGAGTCAAATAACGTAGCCTATGTGTTAATCCAAATCATAATCTATCTACGTGCCATATTTCATTTAAATTCGTTCAGCCGTTTAAGTGTGAAAGAGCAACAAACATCCATCCATACAAACAAACTTTCGCATTTATAATATTATAGTAGGATAGTAGGATGATCACCTGTTCAGCGGTGATGGACAACATCGTGAGGGAACCCGTACGTCCAAGGAACTATATTTCCAGAGACGTATGATCTAACGTAAGAAAGGTTTTTTTTATATGCTACGACGGGAGGCATACAAGCATATGGCCCACCTGATGTAAAGCGGGTACCGCAGCCTATTAACGCTTGCGATATATAAATTGTCACTCGCGCGATACCTCCTCTACTGCTTACACTACACTCCTTGGGAGTTTACGGGTGATCTCACTCACACGCAGGAACACAACAACCCTCTAGCTAGGGAGTTGTTATTTGTCTCCGATTTTCTGTGAGGTGGAGGTACTTCCCCAGACGGACTGCTTTTAGCTACCTACCATGTAAAGATCAGTATCTTCGCTAAATAATTAGCCTTAGGTAGCGAACCCCGCCAATCCCAATTGACTAGGAAACGAGATAGGTAGAAGAAGACTAAAAGTGCGATTGTGTCTCCTAATACGTACGTGATAAGAGCGAGAGCATTTCATTATATCAAATCATTGTTATCAAACATTACGCAATGGAATTTTCTAAAACATGTTAACTATCATCCGTTTTACAACAAAAGAAAATGATAGGTTCATGACACCGACGAAAGCGCGCCGTGAGAGGCGGACGGAGCCACTGCAGGGAAAAGTGGTCGGCGGCAGGCGAGTCTTTGTGTGGAAAGTTTATGTTGCATGCCATCATTTTTTATACAACATCGGAAGACATACAAATATCCATCCCACCTGATGTATATACGTATAACTTCACGCCAAGTCCCTTGCGAGGTAGGCAGAGGGAACCGAGCGCCACATGACTCAATACTTACATGCAATTTGATCCAACCTGCTTTGTGTGCTTCCGCCACCAATTAGTTCATGCGGCCTAGCGCCGGCCGGCACCCACCCACTACGAGGCCAGTCGTGGCAGCGACGGTGGTGGTGGGGGCATGCGGATTCTGTTCCAGATGACGGACGACCGCAGCAGCCGAGGCAGAGACTACCGGAGCAGCCATGGCAGCGTCGGCATGTACCAAGTACTAACAGCAGTGGGTGGGTGCCGGCCGGCGCTAGGCCGCATGAACTAATTGGTGGCGGAAGCACACAAAGCAGGTTGGATCAAATTGCATGTAAATTTGACTTTCGCAAAATAACGCCTGAATCTATTATCAATACTTACATACCTCGCTCACTTCTTTGACATTCGTTCTCATGGCGAAGTCGCTGGAGGTACTTAGCGCTATGCTCAATGACCTAAATAGTGTTTCCAACTAGGCAGGTCTCAAAATGAACATGGACAAGACTAAGACCACGTCGAATGTCCATGTTACACCTATATCGGTCACGGTTGGAAGCACTAAGCTCGAAGTTGTTGACGAATATGTTTACCGAGGACAGGTTATTCAGTTATTCAGATAATGGTATTTGAAAGAGAGACAACCAGAACGAGCACTAGGATTACGGTTGATGATGTAGTGTTGGAGCAAGTGAATGAGAATGTATATCTTGGAAGTGTTTTTAGCAGCAATGGAAGGTACACCGCTGATGTGGAGAGACGAGTGAGTGCCGCAATAGGGTGAAATGCACAGCTCGATGTACACAACGCGGTGATAATCCCAACGCTAACGTATGGAAGTGAGAGCTGGGTATGGCAGAGAGAGCATGAAAGTAGAATAAATGCGGTCGAGATGAGAGCATTGCGCAAAATTTGTGGCATAACGCTTGCTAACCACGTTCGTAATGAAGACGTGAGAGAAAAATTTGGTATGAAAGAAAGTGTCAGTGTTAAGATAAGAAAAGGCATGCTCCGTTGGTTCGGACACGTAGAAAGGAAGGAATGACGAAACAGATATAGAATGCAAAAGTGGAAGGATGTAGGAGCCGAGGAAGACCGAGACTAACCTACCATGACCAAATTGGTCGTGTTTTATCAGAAGGTGATGTCAGGAGCCCCAGGAAGGTATGAATGTTAGAGAAGCGAGTGAAGTAAGATGTAAGGACCGCGTCTTATGGCGCTCGGTTTTCTCTGCCTACCCCGCAAGGCACCTGGCGTGAAGATACATACATACAGGTTATTCAGTTAGGTAAGTGCAACTTCGATCGGGAGGTCAACAGACGGATCCAACTCGGCTGGGCAGCGTTTGGGAAACTTGGACACATCTTCTCATCCAAAATACCTCAACGCCTGAAGAGTAAGGTCTTCGAACAGTGTGTGCAGCCAATGATGACATGACAACTGAGACGTGGCCCTGCACTGCGGGCCGTATGGGAAAGCTCAAAGTCGCTTAGCGTCCTATAGAAAGAGCTATGCTCGGGGTTTCTCTGCGGGATAGAATCAGAAATGAGGATATCCGTATTACAACTAAGGTAACCGAGATAAGTAAGCTGAAGTGGCAGTGGGCCAGCCACATAGTTCGTAGAACCGACAACCGCTGGGGAAGAAAGGTTCTCGAATGTCGTCCCCGTACTGGTGCACGCAGTGCGGGACGACCACCACTAGATGGAGCGACGACCTCGAGAGGTTTGCAGGGAGTCGATGGATGCAGGTGGCACAGGATCGAGACGAGTGGCACTCTAGAGGGAAGGGCTATGTACAGCAGTAGCAGTGGACGAAACAGGCTGAGATGATGATGATGATGAGCGAAATAACAACTCCCTGGAGGGTTATTGTATTCCTACGAGTGGGTGAGGTCACCAATACATGTCTGATGAGTCGCTGTGTTAGCAACAGGGATGGCAACGCGCGCGTGATATATAATTGAGAGAGGTTGCTAAAAAGAGTATTGCTAGCATTTATACGGTACCGTGAAGAAATAACCGATGGAGAACCGATAAATTGATTTTGCTTACAATCTCGAATTACCGCTACAGGTCGGGGTGATACTTTACGTTTTACTAAACGCGCACCTCTTGCTGGCCAGTCCACGGATCAGATCGCAGCACTCATCAACTTATTGGGTAAAATGTTATCAACTTATTGGGTAAAATGTCCTCCCATGGGTTAGCACGCCCGAACTGAGATATATAGACGCTAAACTACGCGCTAACACTACGTTTTGGTATTTCATTGTCCATCATCTTCTATCATCTTCTATTAGATAATACAAGATGGTACGTTATCGTTCGACCGCGCTGCCTGCACCGTAACCATGATGAAGTATCCACCGTCAGTTTACCCAAAAGCATTGCAAACAACTCGAAGACCGACTTTCAGGTTCATTTTAACTTCGGCGTCGACCGGTGGATCCCAGACCGTGATGTACACCCAAGAGAAGATCACGCTTAACACTAGAAGTGCGATTGTAACTCCTATCGCAAACGGCATAAGAACGGTATAAAGGTCAAAGTGTAAAGCTGCACTTAGCTGTACATAAATCTATGATATTAAATTAGGTACCCGATGTTTTAGTAACTCCACCGCCACCGTAGACACAAGCCAGGATACAGCACGCCGGGAACCACATCTGTAACCAAATTATCACATTTTCTATCAACTACACCATTGTACGAGTATATCAATTAAAGCATGCATGCGGTTCTATCCGGTTTTGAAATACCCGGGTATTCCAGGATCTTTTACGGTATGAGTAGAACCGGCTCCACTGGTTCTTAAAAATAAACAAAATGGTGTACAATATGAAGTTTTGTTGCAGGCCGCCGAGTGACGCCGAGAATTATAATTAATATGTTTTAATAAAAGTAGCACGGAAATAACAAAAAAAATTTTGAATTACTTACTTTATTATTATATTTTTTTTATAATTATAGTGATAATACCCAGTTTCAAGTAAGCAAATAGACATTGATTAAATTCAAACTTATTTCTACTTTATTCCAACTTTCTCGTGATAATATCTTATCCTCTTAAATTTAAATGATTATTTTAATTATTAAAGAAACTTAAATGATTCCTCCGATTCAATCTCGCTCGGGTCCGTCTCTGAATCGGGTACTTATAAAAAATCGGTCAAGTGCGAGTCGGACTCGCGCACCAAGGGTTCCGTACCATTATCTATAAAAATGGCAAAAAAAACACGTTTGTTGTATGGGAGCCCCCCTTGTTTTATTTTAATTTAATTATTTATTCTTAAAGTGAATATATAACTAAATATTCTGTGAATATTTCAAGCGTCTACCTGGTGCCGTTATCAATATCGAGCAAAAATGAGCAAAAAAAATCGGCCAAGTGCGAGTCGGACTCGCGCACGTAGGGTTCCGTACCATTATCTATAAAAACGGCAAAAAAAATCACGTTTGTTGTATGGGAGCCCCCTTAAATATTTATTTTATTCTATTTTTTAGTATTTGTTGTTATAGCGGCAACAGAAATACATCATCTGTGAAAATTTCAACTGTCTAACTATTACCGTTCATTAGATACAGCCTGGTGACAGACGGACGGACGGACGGACGGACAGCGGAGTCTCAGTAATAGGGTTCCGTTTTACACTTTGGGTACGGAACCCTAAAATAACTGGAACCGGGTCCGGTTCTGCATGCCCGTTAGACGAATAGTATCCAGATAAAAACACAAAAGACAAGTGTAAACGTAAGATCTCGTAAGATCTCGGACCACATATGTAATACGAGAATGCAGAACAATCGCAGAGAACACCACAAAAGGGAGAATTTTGTGTGCTTCAATGACTTTCATAAATAACTTACGTATATACTGACATCTTTCTTTTAGGTATGAATGAATGCATATATTAGCTCAGAGAAAGGCGCAAACTGTCTTAGTTTTAATTATACATCTTCCTTAATCTGCGACTTGGTTAGCATTCAAATATTAGTAACAGATAATATTTTATCTAATGACATGGCTGTGGGTTGATACCAAATATTTTTAGTTTTCACATAAATACATAATTATTACACAAATAACATAATTCCAATTAATATTAGAATTGCAAAAAAAAATTATATGTAAAATCATATCAATTACGAATTCTCTTATTGTATAGTACTGTTTCTGTACCAGAAGTTTGCCTTTGGTATTTCTGAATCTATTATACTCGTATGGTAGCACTCGATTAAGCGCTGGAAGTTTATTATAAATTTTAATTGCCATGCTATAATATATTTTTTGTTACAGTAGGTACAGTACTAGGGGCGTGGTTTAATGATCGATAACTATTTCTCGTATTATGTTAACAAACTTGTGAAACTTGTGATAGTTTTGTATACATATACAATTGAAAGATATACATGTGAAGACAAACACGGTTAGTACTGTAACTTTGACTTCACATGTGCCTACTGTCTTTCAAAAACTGTTTCTTTATCGCCCGTGACACACAATGTGATACATTGAACATAGTTGTGGCAGTGATAAACACACGTATATTTAAATAAATATAGAATCTTTTATTTGAGTGAGGCTACGATGCCTATATAGGTATTATATATTGTAAGAGCTTAGAAAAATAAATCGAGTGTCTCGGTATATGAAAATGTTAAATTATGGTTCTTAGCTATCTTTTAATTTATTTATTACTAGTGACCCGCCCCGGATTCCCACGGCTGCAATATTTCAACTAATTTGTTTTCAGTGTGAACTAATTTTAAATGCACAACGTACCTAACGTATTTAATTGGATAAAGAATAATACTGTATTGTTTAAAATAGTATTAATTAAAATAACTCGTTATTTTTATGTAATACGTAAAAGATAAAAATGGTTACTTTGGGTTATCCTTAGGAGATATACATAATTATACCATCGCAGACATTTTTTGTAGATCTTTTTAAGATATATAATTCCGTAGTACATTAGTATGATCTGTCTCGTAAGGTTTAACCCGTGTTTGCAATATAAGCATTATAAGCGCGCAAAAATATGTTTTTTACGACATAACATTACATTTTTTTTTAATTTCGGCTTTTCTCTACTGTAATGTACATGTATTAAACATATAAATTACGTAGTTTAAAAGATCGACGCGTACAGACGGCGGGAAGCAACTTTGCTTTACACTATGTAGAGATTATAAGTGTGAAAAATAAAGCTTACCTTTAATGCTTCTAGTTACGATCCAGTTACATTTCTTTTCACTTTTCAACTTAGCAACGAGCTGTTAGCGCAATGCTCTAGAGGAAAGTAAGAAGAGAGTGATCGCAGCTTCCTATATAAGCTCGCTAGTGTAACGCAGCGTGTGCCGGCCACCGCGCCCGACTCGATTACAGACGCAGTGCGGGCTAGCTACGGCGAATAGCACTGGACACTGAATACGATTTTGCCTAAGTGTTTGTTAATAATCATTTATGCGTTTATGCCACGACGTAAACAATAGGCGGCCTTCCTTATTTTATTGTTTTTTTTTATCTTTATTACATATACATATGAAGGCGAATTTTGTACAAATAGTGAACTTAATGCTGAAACATTGTCTACCAGTTTGCATTTGATACAACACCAGTTCAGGGTGCAGACTCAGTACAGTCTAATAGCAGGTAAATAATCTTAAACGTCAATGTTTACTTAATAGAGATATATCTAAATATGGACACATTATAGAAGCTATGCCGTAAATAATACAACGTAACGTTTAATGTTGCCCATAGACGCGAATCAAAAAGCATTCGTCGCGCATTCTTCCATCGAACTTTATCTATGGTATTCTAAATGTTCGCAATTTTTTTAGAACCCATTGTGCTTATAAGCAAAAATGCTTCTGCTACAAAGTACCTACTCAATATATCAAATTGCTTCTAAACTTGACTTCCCCAAACCAACGTTTGAGCCTATTGACTACCCACTGATACATATTTACTACTTGTAAGGTTTTGAATTGTATTGCGAAAATTATTAGCATATCATGTTCATGAATTTTTATGCAAAAGCACAATTTCTTTAAAGATTTTGTCCACATGTTCATTTTACGGTGTGTTTTTAAAGCGTGTATTTTAAAACATCAATCAATCTCCAAAATAGACTTGAACGGTTTAAGCAGAATGTAAATGCACAATAGATATGTCTCAAATTGGAGCAATTAAGTCAAATAGATTCGTCGGTGGTAGCCGGGCGGTGGACGCGCACCCTACGCCAGGGAAAGTCAAGTTCAAACTCCTCGGAGTCCTGCCGCCTGCCGCCGCGCCTGCCTCGTCCGATCGTTTCCACTTATCATAATACTGGCTCACGGAGCCGGACCGCTTTTTTACTTCCATGAACCTACACCGGCCACGCGACATGCTTGTAATTTGCGTCTTTTTCATAGAAATTGTTGCTAATTATAAATAAGAGAGGTAGGGCGCATCAAAGCAGCCCGTCTGGGAAAGTACCTCCACTTCACAGAAAACCGCAGCCAAATAACAACTTACCTAAAGGTTGTTGTGTTCCTGCGTGTGAATGAGGTCACTAGTAAGCTTGTAAGGAGTTGATGTGTTAGCAGCAGAGGCGGCATCGCGCGAGTGAAACTTAATGTATTACAGGCGTTCATAGGCTACGGTAACCGCTGCACATCAGGTGGGTCGTTTACTTGTATGCCTCTCGATGTTGTATAAAAAGAAAATGAACAATATTTCGTTTACCTACACTGAGAACCTCTATTATTGCTAATCACTCCAAAATGCCTTTTCTCGCTTTCTTTTTCCAGCGACTTTGCGTATCATTATAAGTTGAAGTGGGTCGTATCACAAGTGTCTATGAACATGAACAAGGTTTGAACAATTTTGCGCCTTTTTACCGTGAGCGTGAGTTTGCGCTTTCGGCTAACTAGTTCTAGAACTGTGACGTTGGGCACTTCCTGGGTCCAGCTAATGGACAGCAGCCGCCTATATGTTCAGATCTCAAACGCTTCTATACATCTTTTAAGGTCTTCTTTAACAGTCCAAGCCTCACATCCGTACGATGAGCGCGATGTAACAATGCAGTAAGCGAGTGTGTAACGAGTTATACAACGTCGGGGGGCATACAAGCATACGGCCCACCTGATGCAAAGCGGTTACACTCCTTAGGTGCTTAAAGGTGACCTCACACGCAACATAACAATACTCTAGGGAGCTGTTGTTTGGCTGCGGTTTTCTAACAGGCGGAGGTACTTCTCCAGACGGGCTGCTTTGATGCGCCCTACTTAAAAACACCCAGATCAAAACAACAAACAAACATGGGCAAGAACACAAATGTTTGTCCTGTGTGGGAATCGAAGCCACGAGCGTTGGTGTCAAAATAACGTAACAGCGCGTTTCATTTCTCAATCAAATGTTAATGCTGCTAAGAACCAAAACGCCTGTTAAATTTTTAAAAGCAAACATTAAAAGTCACAACTTGTTTATTTTGCTAACACAGTACCTATTTCATAGCCTTTTTTATACAACATCGGGAGGAATACAAGCATACGACCCACCTGATGTAAATAAAAAAAAGCCTATAAATGCTTTCAATATATTAAGTTTTACTTGCGCGATGCTCACCCCTGCCGCCTACACAGCTACTCAAGAACTTACTGGAGACCTCACTCACACGCAGGAACACAAGAACCCTCTCAGGAGTTGTTATTTGGCTGCGGGTGAATGATGCGACTGCGACACCAACGCTCGTGGGTTCGATTCCCACACAAGGCAAACATTTGTGTGCATGAACATGTTTGTTTGTTTTGGTCTGGGTATTTTCTATGTATAACAAGTATGTAGTTACGAAAAAAAATGTATTTACGTATGTTTATCAGTTGTCTAGTACCCATAACACAAGCTTCGCTTACTTTGGGCTAGATGGCGCTGTGTAATTTGTCCGACAATATTTATTTATTTATATTTATATTTAACTAGCTTATGCCCGCGGCTTCGCACGCGTAGATTTTGGAATTTCAGCAGTTTTACTTATTTTTATTTTACTTCTTATTTTTTAGTACAGTCGGCATTAAATAGTTAGTAAAAGTATCAAATATCCTTATTTGTGTAGTAATGAAGATATGTCACGGCCTGTTCGGTTTTCATTAACTATTTGATACTGGCTGTATACATTCAAAGCACCTCTTTATTCTCAACATTGCCTATTTTAACAACATAAAAGTTTCAGGCCATTTAAAAAAATATCTGCCTGGGTTGAAATTCAAAAAAATCTTCCTTATCTCTCATATGCATTACAAAAGCAACCTATTGGTGAGTCAGTGAATTAGACAGGAACTCCATTTCTATTAACCCTTCGAAACCCGGGTGGTCGTATACGACCGTAATGTATGGGAAAACGTATATAACGGGTTCTGACTGCTCATTATAGATTAGCGTCTCGTTCAAACACAATTTCAACCCCCTTTTCACCTCACCTCACCTCGCTAAGGGTGGAATTTTTGAAAACGTTGAAACCAATTTTTTTTGGATTCTAATAGAGAGTATCTATACAAAGTTTCAAGTCACTAACTTCAAAAAGTTTTCTGCTCCATACAAACTGTCAACCCCCTTTCAGCCCCTAAAGGTGGAATTTTGAAAAACGCTGAAATTACTTATTTGACGTCTTGATTGAGAGTATATTTACAGTCTAAAGCAGCTCACTTTCAAAAATAACAATTTCTTAATAATTCAACTTTTAGTTCAAGAAATACTTTTGACCTCCATTACACCTGGTGTGGAATTTTTGAAACTACTTTTTTGGATTTTAATAAAGAGTATCTGTATAAAGTTTCAAGTCACTAACTTGAAATAATTTTTCAACTCCATACAAACTGTCAAGCCCCTCTTCACTCTCGTGAGGTTTATAAAAGTAACCTCTTTGCAAAATTTCAGCTTTCTAGGTTCAAGAGTTTGGCTACGGAGTTGATGAGTCAGTGAATTAGTCAGGAACTCCAGTTTTATATATAAAGATATTCGCCTTAGATTGTGATAACACGTCCTATTGTAGGCAATTTCTTAATACTCGTATTACCAATCTCTTAATTTAGTATTATTATGGAAAGAGGAGATCTTGTTTCCATAAATATTTATATTAACCAGCATACGGTCTGCCTGATGGTAAGCCGTCAGCCTAGTCTATGGACATTTGCAACATCAGAGTTGTTACTCGTGCGTTGCCGACTCTGTACTAAAAATAGAATAAATAATAATATATAATTATAATAATAATAATTAATCCGAATATTGCAACATTTGTTATAATAATCAAGGTGATCATCACCTACGCTACGCTACGTCGAAGTACGAATTAGAACATTCAAATAATTTCTTTTTTTTTTGACCTGACTATGTAGTTAGCCCTGAGTGGGCTATTACTACGTCACCGGACTAAAGAGGCGGGCGTGAGGCGCCACAGCCTGGCAAAACTAACAAATCAGTCATCACTGAGGTCTGTACTCAATGAGCTACAAAAGAAACCATAGCGCGTTTCAATTTGGCTTATGGCGCCATCACTTAGCAATTATTGGAACTAATCGAAACTAATACATATATATATTTAAGCCTCTGTTTTTAACCCCCGACGAAAACACGACGGGGTGTTATAAGTTAGACATGTGTGTGTGTGAGGGTGTGTGTGTGTCTATGTGATTCTGAGTCTTTCTGTGTCATCGGAGCTCCCGCACGGATGAACCGATTTAGATTTATTTTTTTTTGTTTGAAAGGTGTATTCGGTTTGTTTGAAAGGTAAGTCGGGAGTGTTATTAGCTATGTTTGGTGAAAATCGGTCCAGCACTGAAATGAAAGGGCGAATGACGAACTGACTTTCTGGACTGTCGGGGAGGTTTTAAATTTTAAACAGTTAAATATTTTCTGCATTCGGGTTGCCCACTTGTCGACCGCGGCACATCCGCACGCGCACGGCCCGCGATATAGAAGTTTCGACAGGTTCGAATCCGATAATGTAGGTAAAAACGAAAATCTTTTATACTTATTAGTGTAGAAATAAATATTTCACATTTGGTTCATGACTTTCAATGGAACTCCTTAATATTGAATTTCAATCGAATAACTTCAAAAACGGAAAGTTTCATACTAACTTTGCATCCCCGTTTTACCGCCCTTAAGGGATGAATTTTGAAAAAAATATTTTACTCATGTTTCATGCCTTTCAGTAAAGAACCTTCATGCTGAATTTCATTCGAATAACTTCAAAAACGGCAAAGTTTCATACTAACTTTGCATCCCCGTTTTACCGCCCTTAAGGGATGATTTTTGAGAAAAATATTTTACTCGTGTTTCATGCCTTTCAATAAAGAACCTTCATGCTGAATTTCACTTGAATAACTTCAAAAACGGCAAAGTTTCATACTAACTTTGCGCCCCTGTTTAAACCCCTAAGGGATGAATTTTGAAAAAAAATATTTTACTCATGTTTCATGCCTTTCAGTAAAGAACCTTCATGCTAAATTTCATTCGAATAACTTCAAAAACAGCAAAGTTTCATACTAAATTTGCAACCCCGTTTTACCCCCTTAGGGGATGAATTTCCAAAAATCCTTTCTTAGTGCTCCCCTACGTTATAAAAGGAACCCCAGTGCAAAATTTCAAGTTTCTAACCCTTATAGTTTAGGCCCTGCGTTGATATGTCAGTCAGTCAGCTTCTCCTTTTATATATATAGATACACAGACGGGCTGCGTTGCTACCTCTCTTAACACCTGCCATGTTACCATATTTCAATCTAATAAAGTGGATTTTTACTTAATGTTGGCTCACCTCTCACTTAACGTTACGTTTCAAACCCCATTGCCCTTGGTTGCCGACGTGGAGGTATTTCTATCTATATCTATATAGGCTATCAAGCATACGGCCTGCCTGATGGTAAACAGTCACCGTAGCCTATGGACATTTACAACACCAGTGTCACTCATGCGTTGCCGACCCTCTAAAAACCTCTTCACGCATTTCTTAAAGAACTCCATGCTGTAGTCCCTTGGAAAAACCTCGGCTGGGAACTCATTCCACAGCTTGAGAGTTCTCGGAAGAAAACTACTGTGGAACCGCACAGTACGCGACCATTGCAATTCCAGCGTGTGAGGGTGAACTCCCCGCCCCGTCGGCGAGCGGTGCGGTTATAAAATGTAGCTGTCGCCATCATTTCGAACAATTAATTACTTAATCATATATTATACATATATCGCACAAACATCTCTCACAAAACAAATATTTTGTAATATAGATCACCCCTTCAGTTCATTTTTAACTTCGCAAAAGTTGCTTAAGACTGACGTTAGCAAAATTGCAAATAAACTCCTTCAAAACTTCTGTCACCGGTATACAAATGTCAAAACAATTTATCAGAATACGATTATATTGCAGGAAACGTGCAGGTGTAAGGAAACGTTGCTGCAACGTCACTTAAGTCAGATCGCTTAACAGGATAATGAATTGGACACACGCTGCGCAGCAGTGCAGTTGCAGTTTTTAGTAGAATTGGCCTACGGTACTCCCAAGAGTTTTTGAATAAACTAACACAATTACTCAAAATTGCACAATTACTACTAAAATGGCGCGTAAACGGCGCATTGAACTCGAAACGCATGACGTCATTTGTGTGTTAACAAACTACCGACCGAAATGTTCTGAAATGTTATTATTATTAAATATTATTTATTCAGCCTTTTTACTATACCACAAAAATCATAAAATATTAAAACAACGTACCGTGTTCAGTGTCCAATGAAAAGGTCTTAATGAGTACATTTTCATATTGATCGATGCCCTATTATTTATTAAGTTCAACTTTTTTACAAGCCAGGACTTACCTACCTCGACCAAATTGATTGTGTTTTATCAGGTGATGTCAGGAGCCCTAGGAACCGGCCGGCGAGGATGAGAACAGCTATGAATGTTAAAGAAACGATCCAGGTGAGTAAGAACAGAGTCATGCGGGAATGTGTTTTTGAAGTAAAACTTCTTTACGCACGCTTGACTTGGGGAGTAAGCTGGTGAATGCGTGACGAGAGCGTTACGAAAAGTGTGATCGGGCGAGGCAAACGGAACTTGGAACATAAGTTAGTGAAGAGAGAAAGAGAGAGAGTTACGTTTCGTATATTACTGTAGGGGCAAGAGAGAGGTGCGAGCACACATTATCTTTCTCTCTTTCTCTCATACCGAGTTAAGTTTCGTATATGTAAGACACCGTGCGGGCCTATTGTCTGTATCACACTATGGAGCTAAAGAAGTTTTACTTCAGTCGTGTGGTCTAAAGCACACTCGTTTTTTTTTCACTTGGTTAATCGGTAAATGGTTACGTTTGTGTCAACACTGATGTGATTCTTAATGACAGTGAACGCGGAGAAACCCCCGGACGTGCAGCAGCACGTGTCTCCGAGCAGTTTCACTTTCCTCGAGATTCGCTTCCTACGGTAATTGCTATGCGGCGCGCACTTCCTCTTGCGTGCGATAACTGTATTAGGTACGGTCGATGAAGTCACTTCACATCGGCGAGGAGTATATGGCGAGCGACCTACACGACAGACGCGGGTGCCACAGGAAGGAGTATGACGACCTCGGTGACGAACAGGTGACCAGTGGTTAGTTTTTGACACCAACGCTCGTGGGTTCGTTTCCCTCACATTTGTGTGCATGAATATGTCTGTTTATCCTGGTCTGCCTTCTATGTATTAAAAGTATGTATTTCCAAAAGTAAATTACGTATGTTTATCACCCATAACACAAGCTATAATTTGGGACTAGAGGCCCTATATTGTTATTAGACTCATTGTACGATTAGGACGATTCCTAGGATTATGAGGTCCGTTTTTAAGGTTCCGATGCCTGTCCGTCTGTTAATCTGTTAATGCCTCAGTCCGGTCGTCTGTATGTGCATCCGTCAGTTTTTTTTATACAGTGTTGGAAGGCATAGAACCGTGCGGCCCACCTATTGTGAAGTAGTTACCCTAGCGTATAACTCTTGAATACAGTACGTATCGTTCGCGTGTTGCCACCTTTGCTACTAGTATAGCAATGCTTTACGGCCTACTGGCAACCTCACTGACTACCCAGTCTGTTTTGATTGGTCCTACCCACAAACCAATAAACCACTTGACTGGGTATGAAGGCACCCTGAGCTCATTAAAACGTGTTTTAGTGACCAAATATTAGCTATTCGAACCTACTGACCAATGGAAACAATTTTTACCAAAAAGACGATAAGTGTCGCGATGTTGTTCCGCGAACTAACCTGTCCATTACCTTCATGGCCCTACCTATTAAAAATTTCCAGACTAAGACAAATAGACACATGCTTGCACACAAGTATTTGTCTCGTGCGAGAATCGAAGCCACAGACCTAAAAGCATAAAAGTTTTAAAAGAACTGATCCACCTGTTGCGCGTTTACTGAATTGTTAATCATTGATTTGTGTCTACGTATTTAGACCTACCCAACACGTCGTTACGTTTACTGAACCACTGTCTGTGACTGTGTCGCCCGCGCCGGTTGCAGTCTTTATATTGTTAATCATTGATTTGTGTCTACGTATTTAGACCTACCCAACACGTCGTTACGTTTACTGAACCACTGTCTGTGACTGTGTCGCCCGCGCCGGTTGCAGTCTTTATATTGTTAATCATTGATTTGTGTCTACGTATTTAGACCTACCCAACACGTCGTTACGTTTACTGAACCACTGTCTGTGACTGTGTCGCCCGCGCCGGTTGCAGTCTTTATATTGTTAATCATTGATTTGTGTCTACGTATTTAGACCTACCCAACACGTCGTTACGTTTACTGAACCACTGTCTGTGACTGTGTCGCCCGCGCCGGTTGCAGTCTTTATATTGTTAATCATTGATTTGTGTCTACGTATTTAGACCTACCCAACACGTCGTTACGTTTACTGAACCACTGTCTGTGACTGTGTCGCCCGCGCCGGTAGCAGTCTTTATATTGTTAATCATTGATTTGTGTCTACGTATTTAGACCTACCCAACACGTCGTTACGTTTACTGAACCACTGTCTGTGACTGTGTCGCCCGCGCCGGTTGCAGTCTTTATATTGTTAATCATTGATTTGTGTCTACGTATTTAGACCTACCCAACACGTCGTTACGTTTACTGAACCACTGTCTGTGACTGTGTCGCCCGCGCCGGTTGCAGTCTTTATATTGTTAATCATTGATTTGTGTCTACGTATTTAGACCTACCCAACACGTCGTTACGTTTACTGAACCACTGTCTGTGACTATGTCGCCCGCGCCGGTTGCAGTCTTTATATTGTTAATCATTGATTTGTGTCTACGTATTTAGACCTACCCAACACGTCGTTACGTTTACTGAACCACTGTCTGTGACTGTGTCGCCCGCGCCGGTTGCAGTCTTTATATTGTTAATCATTGATTTGTGTCTACGTATTTAGACCTACCCAACACGTCGTTACGTTTACTGAACCACTGTCTGTGACTATGTCGCCCGCGCCGGTTGCAGTCTTTATATTGTTAATCATTGATTTGTGTCTACGTATTTAGACCTACCCAACACGTCGTTACGTTTACTGAACCACTGTCTGTGACTGTGTCGCCCGCGCCGGTTGCAGTCTTTATATTGTTAATCATTGATTTGTGTCTACGTATTTAGACCTACCCAACACGTCGTTACGTTTACTGAACCACTGTCTGTGACTATGTCGCCCGCGCCGGTTGCAGTCTTTATATTGTTAATCATTGATTTGTGTCTACGTATTTAGACCTACCCAACACGTCGTTACGTTTACTGAACCACTGTCTGTGACTGTGTCGCCCGCGCCGGTTGCAGTCTTTATATTGTTAATCATTGATTTGTGTCTACGTATTTAGACCTACCCAACACGTCGTTACGTTTACTGAACCACTGTCTGTGACTGTGTCGCCCGCGCCGGTTGCAGTCTTTATATTGTTAATCATTGATTTGTGTCTACGTATTTAGACCTACCCAACACGTCGTTACGTTTACTGAACCACTGTCTGTGACTGTGTCGCCCGCGCCGGTAGCAGTCTTTATATTGTTAATCATTGATTTGTGTCTACGTATTTAGACCTACCCAACACGTCGTTACGTTTACTGAACCACTGTCTGTGACTGTGTCGCCCGCGCCGGTTGCAGTCTTTATATTGTTAATCATTGATTTGTGTCTACGTATTTAGACCTACCCAACACGTCGTTACGTTTACTGAACCACTGTCTGTGACTGTGTCGCCCGCGCCGGTTGCAGTCTTTATATTGTTAATCATTGATTTGTGTCTACGTATTTAGACCTACCCAACACGTCGTTACGTTTACTGAACCACTGTCTGTGACTGTGTCGCCCGCGCCGGTTGCAGTCTTTATATTGTTAATCATTGATTTGTGTCTACGTATTTAGATCTACCCAACACGTCGTTACGTTTACTGAACCACTGTCTGTGACTGTGTCGCCCGCGCCGGTTGCAGTCTTTATATTGTTAATCATTGATTTGTGTCTACGTATTTAGACCTACCCAACACGTCGTTACGTTTACTGAACCACTGTCTGTGACTGTGTCGCCCGCGCCGGTTGCAGTCTTTATATTGTTAATCATTGATTTGTGTCTACGTATTTAGATCTACCCAACACGTCGTTACGTTTACTGAACCACTGTCTGTGACTGTGTCGCCCGCGCCGGTTGCAGTCTTTATATTGTTAATCATTGATTTGTGTCTACGTATTTAGACCTACCCAACACGTCGTTACGTTTACTGAACCACTGTCTGTGACTGTGTCGCCCGCGCCGGTTGCAGTCTTTATATTGTTAATCATTGATTTGTGTCTACGTATTTAGACCTACCCAACACGTCGTTACGTTTACTGGACCACTGTTTGTGACTGTGTCGCCCGCGCCGGTTGCAGTCTTTATATTGTTAATCATTGATTTGTGTCTACGTATTTAGACCTACCCAACACGTCGTTACGTTTACTGAACCACTGTCTGTGACTGTGTCGCCCGCGCCGGTTGCAGTCTTTATATTGTTAATCATTGATTTGTGTCTACGTATTTAGACCTACCCAACACGTCGTTACGTTTACTGAACCACTGTCTGTGACTGTGTCGCCCGCGCCGGTTGCAGTCTTTATATTGTTAATCATTGATTTGTGTCTACGTATTTAGACCTACCCAACACGTCGTTACGTTTACTGAACCACTGTCTGTGACTGTGTCGCCCGCGCCGGTTGCAGTCTTTATATTGTTAATCATTGATTTGTGTCTACGTATTTAGACCTACCCAACACGTCGTTACGTTTACTGAACCACTGTCTGTGACTGTGTCGCCCGCGCCGGTTGCAGTCTTTATATTGTTAATCATTGATTTGTGTCTACGTATTTAGACCTACCCAACACGTCGTTACGTTTACTGAACCACTGTCTGTGACTGTGTCGCCCGCGCCGGTTGCAGTCTTTATATTGTTAATCATTGATTTGTGTCTACGTATTTAGACCTACCCAACACGTCGTTACGTTTACTGAACCACTGTCTGTGACTGTGTCGCCCGCGCCGGTTGCAGTCTTTATATTGTTAATCATTGATTTGTGTCTACGTATTTAGACCTACCCAACACGTCGTTACGTTTACTGAACCACTGTCTGTGACTGTGTCGCCCGCGCCGGTTGCAGTCTTTATATTGTTAATCATTGATTTGTGTCTACGTATTTAGACCTACCCAACACGTCGTTACGTTTACTGAACCACTGTCTGTGACTGTGTCGCCCGCGCCGGTTGCAGTCTTTATATTGTTAATCATTGATTTGTGTCTACGTATTTAGACCTACCCAACACGTCGTTACGTTTACTGAACCACTGTCTGTGACTGTGTCGCCCGCGCCGGTTGCAGTCTTTATATTGTTAATCATTGATTTGTGTCTACGTATTTAGACCTACCCAACACGTCGTTACGTTTACTGAACCACTGTCTGTGACTGTGTCGCCCGCGCCGGTTGCAGTCTTTATATTGTTAATCATTGATTTGTGTCTACGTATTTAGACCTACCCAACACGTCGTTACGTTTACTGAACCACTGTCTGTGACTGTGTCGCCCGCGCCGGTTGCAGTCTTTATATTGTTAATCATTGATTTGTGTCTACGTATTTAGACCTACCCAACACGTCGTTACGTTTACTGAACCACTGTCTGTGACTGTGTCGCCCGCGCCGGTTGCAGTCTTTATATTGTTAATCATTGATTTGTGTCTACGTATTTAGACCTACCCAACACGTCGTTACGTTTACTGAACCACTGTCTGTGACTGTGTCGCCCGCGCCGGTTGCAGTCTTTATATTGTTAATCATTGATTTGTGTCTACGTATTTAGACCTACCCAACACGTCGTTACGTTTACTGAACCACTGTCTGTGACTGTGTCGCCCGCGCCGGTTGCAGTCTTTATATTGTTAATCATTGATTTGTGTCTACGTATTTAGACCTACCCAACACGTCGTTACGTTTACTGAACCACTGTCTGTGACTGTGTCGCCCGCGCCGGTTGCAGTCTTTATATTGTTAATCATTGATTTGTGTCTACGTATTTAGACCTACCCAACACGTCGTTACGTTTACTGAACCACTGTCTGTGACTGTGTCGCCCGCGCCGGTTGCAGTCTTTATATTGTTAATCATTGATTTGTGTCTACGTATTTAGACCTACCCAACACGTCGTTACGTTTACTGAACCACTGTCTGTGACTGTGTCGCCCGCGCCGGTTGCAGTCTTTATATTGTTAATCATTGATTTGTGTCTACGTATTTAGACCTACCCAACACGTCGTTACGTTTACTGAACCACTGTCTGTGACTGTGTCGCCCGCGCCGGTTGCAGTCTTTATATTGTTAATCATTGATTTGTGTCTACGTATTTAGACCTACCCAACACGTCGTTACGTTTACTGAACCACTGTCTGTGACTGTGTCGCCCGCGCCGGTTGCAGTCTTTATATTGTTAATCATTGATTTGTGTCTACGTATTTAGACCTACCCAACACGTCGTTACGTTTACTGAACCACTGTCTGTGACTGTGTCGCCCGCGCCGGTTGCAGTCTTTATATTGTTAATCATTGATTTGTGTCTACGTATTTAGACCTACCCAACACGTCGTTACGTTTACTGAACCACTGTCTGTGACTGTGTCGCCCGCGCCGGTTGCAGTCTTTATATTGTTAATCATTGATTTGTGTCTACGTATTTAGACCTACCCAACACGTCGTTACGTTTACTGAACCACTGTCTGTGACTGTGTCGCCCGCGCCGGTTGCAGTCTTTATATTGTTAATCATTGATTTGTGTCTACGTATTTAGACCTACCCAACACGTCGTTACGTTTACTGAACCACTGTCTGTGACTGTGTCGCCCGCGCCGGTTGCAGTCTTTATATTGTTAATCATTGATTTGTGTCTACGTATTTAGACCTACCCAACACGTCGTTACGTTTACTGAACCACTGTCTGTGACTGTGTCGCCCGCGCCGGTTGCAGTCTTTATATTGTTAATCATTGATTTGTGTCTACGTATTTAGACCTACCCAACACGTCGTTACGTTTACTGAACCACTGTCTGTGACTGTGTCGCCCGCGCCGGTTGCAGTCTTTATATTGTTAATCATTGATTTGTGTCTACGTATTTAGACCTACCCAACACGTCGTTACGTTTACTGAACCACTGTCTGTGACTGTGTCGCCCGCGCCGGTAGCAGTCTTTATATTGTTAATCATTGATTTGTGTCTACGTATTTAGACCTACCCAACACGTCGTTACGTTTACTGAACCACTGTCTGTGACTGTGTCGCCCGCGCCGGTTGCAGTCTTTATATTGTTAATCATTGATTTGTGTCTACGTATTTAGACCTACCCAACACGTCGTTACGTTTACTGAACCACTGTCTGTGACTGTGTCGCCCGCGCCGGTAGCAGTCTTTATATTGTTAATCATTGATTTGTGTCTACGTATTTAGACCTACCCAACACGTCGTTACGTTTACTGAACCACTGTCTGTGACTGTGTCGCCCGCGCCGGTTGCAGTCTTTATATTGTTAATCATTGATTTGTGTCTACGTATTTAGACCTACCCAACACGTCGTTACGTTTACTGAACCACTGTCTGTGACTGTGTCGCCCGCGCCGGTTGCAGTCTTTATATTGTTAATCATTGATTTGTGTCTACGTATTTAGACCTACCCAACACGTCGTTACGTTTACTGAACCACTGTCTGTGACTGTGTCGCCCGCGCCGGTAGCAGTCTTTATATTGTTAATCATTGATTTGTGTCTACGTATTTAGACCTACCCAACACGTCGTTACGTTTACTGAACCACTGTCTGTGACTGTGTCGCCCGCGCCGGTAGCAGTCTTTATATTGTTAATCATTGATTTGTGTCTACGTATTTAGACCTACCCAACACGTCGTTACGTTTACTGAACCACTGTCTGTGACTGTGTCGCCCGCGCCGGTAGCAGTCTTTATATTGTTAATCATTGATTTGTGTCTACGTATTTAGACCTACCCAACACATCCATACGTTTCGCACCTATTGATGTTATAATACATCGACCGTTCGCTTGCGACTCTACGGCAATCAATAAGCATACACCACAACCCTCTAAGGAGTTGGTATTTGGCTGCGGTTTTCTGTGAGGTGGAGGTACTTTCCCAGACGAGCTGCTTAGATGCGTCCTACCTCTCTTAAAACCTCCAGCCCAAGACAAACAGACATGTTCATGCATACAAATATTTGCCTTCTGTGGGAATCGAACCCACGAGCGCTGGTGTCAAAGTCGCGTCAGTCACGACTGAGTCACCGAGCTCGTCATTTAACCTGGTGTTAACCACTCGACTACTGGGCTCATCAATTGAATTCAATTTCATATTAAATTACATATATAAAATTTCGCATAGTCCCCAAATTCATACAAGGAGACATAATTTTGAACAGCCCAGTCCGTAATCTCTCACTCCATAAACCGAGCGAGAGGCGAGATGATGCGTACACCCGCACCGAGGATGGCGTGGTCTAGTCTACCCAGGTTGCATGCCCATCAAGCCACACCATAGGTCGGTAGCATTCCGTTGCCTAATTTATCCTCTATTAGTTATCTCATACATTACTATATCCATCAGCTCATACATATTTCTAACCTCTGCCATTCAACATGCTCACATGCTGCTCAGTTCTCTTCAACCCGCAAGAATTACCCCTGTATTGCATTGCATTGATAAGCTCGGTGGCGCTGCTGTGGTTGTAAACACTACTTCACTAATACTCGTGGGTTCCATTCCCACACAGAACAAACATTTGTGTGCAACATGCCTGTTTGTCTTGATTTGGGTGTTTTTAAGAGATGTTTGTCTTAATTTGGGTGTTTTTGCAGAGCTAAATAACAACTGCCCGGTGAGTGAGTCTCCTGTAGAGTAGCTGTATTAGAAGCAGAGATGGCATCGCACGAGTGATACTTAATGTTGCAAGTGTTCAGAGCCTAAGGTAATTGCTTTACATCAGATGAGCCATATGCCTTTATGTCTACAGACTTTGTATTAAAAAAAACTGCATGAAGGGCCCCAGGCTCTTTGCTGCAGATGTCACTTTTCAGAGGTAAACCAGTGCTCGTTGGCTGTAGGGATACCTTGTCCTCACATTCCAAGGAGCCTGCTTCTGGCACATGAGCCCGTAACAATACGTACATGATTTGTCTCCATTTATTTACATTTTTATGAAGATTTTTCTCAATCCTGTTTTTACAAACAGTATTAAGCACTTAAATTTAAAGTGACATTCTACTATGGATTGTTGTGTTTTTATACCACTAAGGTGGCAAACAGGCATACGGCCTGCCTGATGGTAAACAGTCACCATAGCCTATGGACATTTGCAACATCAGGGATGGTCAGTCATGTATGTTGTTTTCTGATCCATCCTCCATCTACAAGCACACCACACTAACTGTTTTCAGGAAATTTATGCTCACACACTGGAACTGCAATGGTTGCATACTGTCCAGTTCCTGAGAACCTATCGAGGTTTGCCCAAAGGACTACAGCGTGCAGTTGTCCAAAAGGATCGACAAAGCACCAATGATGCCCCTGGTGTTGCTAATATTTACTTATGATCAGACATGTTGTATGCAGAAAATAAAAAATTGGATGACAAATATAAAATAGAGACTGGATTTATTGTGTTTTCCGCCCGTACAGTAAAATAAAGTAAAATAATTAAATCTATGAGATCAACATCTTATGACTTGGTATGCAGAATAGTAAAATTCTCCAAAAATATTTAGTTTACACACTATATATATAAATAAAACGAAGCTCACTCACACAATATCAACGTCCAGACACAGTACTACACTGACAAGTACATACACTAAATGTTTCAACTCTGGTCCGATATCGCGACTGTTATTGAAGGGATGTTACTTTGGTTGGTGTCCACGTTGATGGCGAGCGGGCCGAGCTCCAAAACTGACTTTGTCTCCTTTAAGAACTTCATCTCGCCAGGTCTCAACAGGGAGCCCTTGGATCGCCCAGAGTACGACTGCATCTGAATCAATTTCTTCAGCCACTTCTCGTTCTTCAAGCACCGCTTACTCGGTTTGTTCATTTCTAGAATTTCCTTGTTTAATTTCTTAATGGTTTTGAGTTTCTGTTCCGTGTGTGTTTTTGCAATTTTATTTTCTTTCAGTTTAGTGTACTTATTATTCTTGTTCTGTTGGACTTCGCTGCACACGGCTGTTATGTCGTGTGTCTCCTCCGGTTCTTCAGAAGGGAACTCCACATCGGTTCTAGTTTGAGATGTTTCAGAGAACATCAGTTCGGAAAATATTGATTCTGTATCAGTAGTACAATACGGTGTCGTCGACTCCATAGCAGCCGTGGTAGTGGTGATGATGGACATGTCATCTTCGAACTGAGTATCACGTTCCACTTTGAAGAAGATGGCTTCAGGCTCCTCGTGGCCAAAGGGATATGTACACTCAGTGTTTTCACACACCAACATTTTCAGGTGGAAGTTTATGAATATGTATTTTATTTCTGACTGACAAAGAGGGCACAACTGTAACAGAAATAACTTTACATTAATCATACAACAATAAGTGCCGAGTAGCTGCATTGGTTGACTTTTTCTTTTTTTAACCCCAAAAAGGTAGCAAACAAGCATGAATAGTACTAATCATAACACCATGCACTTGCGACACCAGTGGCACACTTGCGCATTACTGACTCCTTCATTAGCCTAGCGTGGTACGTGGTACGCCAGCTGCTGTAAATGTTCAGTAGTATGCAAATATGCATAAAATACTTGTTTAGACAGGTCTGAAGGTAATAGGTTTACTTGAATGTCTATTTGCAATTGCCATGCCATGATTGGAAAACATATGCCCACATAGTTTGGGCAATATTAAGTGAAAATATTGTGACGTCACTCGAAAACGTTTACTGAAGTTCACTTACTTTCAAACCTTCTTCTAATATTGTTGCATTTTCAGAGATTGCCTTTAAGTCGAGACTCTGAAACAAGACGCACGAGTTACAATATACCTTTATATTTATATTACACGGCGGCCTTAAAACTTCACAAAAAGTACATTGTGAGTGAAATGTGGGTAGGTACCCGTACTAGTACTGTAAGTTTACCCATTTTTCTCTTTCGCAGAATATATTTCTGATATTTCTAATTTATATTTATTACAATGGGTCCAGGAATCGCATGTCATTTGGCTAAACAATAAACGACTCTCTGAACACAATTATATTATTATAGCTAACTTACGTTACAACACATGAGATTTAAATCAGCGGTAGCACTGTTCGGATCCATTACGGAGCCTTCCACGAAACAGGTATTATCACAGACTAATTTGGCATATATGTAACGCCAAAAAACAATCTCACAGTAAAATTATGTTAATTCAAACAATGTTTTGATTTCTCAATTTCAAGTATATATTATATTATTCGATACGAGTTTGAAGTGTGATGAACTGTGGTGTGAACAACTTTTTTTTTATTCTTTTTATCCCCGAGGGGAGAGGCAAAGGGATCTAGCCCATACAACCAAGTCTTCAGTTTAGAACCATTTGAAAATCTTAATTCTGTGTTCCAGCTTCAGGAACTGTGCTGAAAAAATAAGTAGGAAGGGTACCTAGAACCAATCAACCCAATTTAAATACCACCCGTAAAACGATAGTGATTTTTATAAGGTTTTCTTGATGAAATTATTCACGTCTTCCAAAAAGTCCATAAACATGTTATATTTGAGTTTTTTCATTACTGTTTAATTTCACTAGCACTTATGTTACAAAATACTATCGAAATCTACACAACAAATTTTATACTGAATTGTAAAAATTTCGAGTAAAACAACAATATCGCTCGTCAAAAGCGCGGGAAGAAGTCCGTGGTGTAAACTTTGTAGATTTGTTTTTGTTCTTTTTATCCCCAAGGAGAAAGACAAAGGGTTCTAGCCCATAACAGCCAAGTTTACAGTTTAGTCTACAGTTTCAAACCATTTCATTTTCATTTTTTTTTTCTAAAAATAAATAAAATATATGTAAAAAAAAATTTTTAATCTAAATAAATTACTTAGACCGTAATTTAGCGCGTGCCCAAGAACTAGAGAATTTTTGGGAGTATGTAAGGGATGCTCTGGTGCGAGGATTTAAATGGATGGGTTGGGACCAAACGAGACAGCAATGAAGCTGTTCTTGGAGATAAAAGAGTGAACAAAGCAGGTAAGTCAATTATAAATTTATGTATGGAACGAAACTTCCTTGTGTTGAATACTTTATTTCATCACGAGGACATTCAAATCCTCATGGAGACGGAATGACCAAAAAAGTGTGATTGTATAATGGATACAAGAGCATTTAGAAGTCCCACTCTTGATACGGACCACTACCTGGTGGTAAGCCGGTTAGTGGGCCTTTTCAAGAAGTGGAGGGATTGGCGAATGCATTCCCTTTCGGAGATCATGAAATGGTAAGGAAGGTAAATTTGCAAAATTTAGTGTAAGGTGAACGCATGTAAGCGAAAGACTTGCGAATGCAAGCTTTTCGCTTACATGCGAAAATGGCATCCGATGAAGGTATAACTATGGTTGAAATCGAATAGTCGATACGAAGATTGAAAATTGAAAAGTCAGCGGGAATTGTTATGATCACAGCTGAGATGATCAAACGAGGTGGCACTTACATCCGGAGACGCCTTTTGGCACTTCAGCAATCTATGCTGGATGAACTAGAAGGTTCCCCGGCGGACTCGCGAGACGCACAGTCATCATGCCCTTGTAATAGGCAAGGGGTCACACATGGATCCTTTGTCGTTATACAATTGTCAGCCGGCCATCAGTTTGATCAGTAAAAAAAAGTAAACAAAAGATTTGAATTGGTCGAGGATGATATCTAATGAAATGCTGTGGTGTGGGAGGCCCAGGGAGGATTCCAAAATGGATATCTAATGAAATGTTGTGGTGTGGGAGGCCCAGGGAGGATTCCAAAATGGAAGGTAATGGATGGAGATGGAAATGGAGGATGTGCTTTATCAAGTTTTCTCGTTCCACAATATCGTAGTGCATCTGGCCATAGACCAGAATGTTTTCTGCGGTTTTGTGAATGTTGAAAAAGAATTTGATAGAGTTGTGCGAAAAGAACTGTGGGGCAGATTGATGGTGCACTGTTCCGTGCTGTGTAGTCCACTTACAAGGATTGCTCAGCGTAAAAAATAAAGATAAAAATTCTTTATTTGCCATTGGGCCCTCGCGGGCACTTAGACACGTCTTAAAGTTTTTGAAATATAATCTTGTTGTATTTTATTTAATTCTCTTTTTACTTTTTTCCTTTTTTTTATTTACTAGCATTTCGGAAATGACCATTGGCTAAGAAGAAATGCCGAAAGAAACTTGGCAATATAGGTCTCTTTTAAAATTGTCAATTAGATATTACAAAAACAAAAAATACATAAGCATATTGGTACAATAATGATATCAAATGGTAAAATTAAAGATCATTAAGAACAGGTAGTCTGTGCTGAATTATTTCCAGACATCTTTGTCAGTTATATATTCATCAATTCTATAATAAGCCCTTCTACAGAGAGTATTTTTAATGTGTTTTTGAATATATTGTCAGGAAAGGACAGAACTGTTTCAGGCAACTTATTATAAAATCGAATACAATTTGCAAGAAAAGATCTACCAGTCCTAGCAAGCCGATGTACCGGCATACACTGAAGTTTGAAAACGCCTTTAAATTTTTACGGGCATACATTATGTTTTCATAAATATATTGAGAAGTAACAGTGAGGATATTTATTTCTTTGAACAGTTCCGTGAGGGATTCTCTGGAGCCCATGTTATAAATACAGCGAATGGCTCTTTTTTGTTGCATGGTTGCATGTTGTCTGCTAGGCTGTTTATTCTGTATCTTGATAGTTCCCTACAGAGAATAAGATCGGCAAATGTAAGATTACACATGGGTGACGTAGTAATGAACTGTCTGCTTTATGCAGACGATGCCGTACTGTTAACAGAAACACCATCTGGACTGCAACCACCGGTCACAATAACGAAAGACGATTGTATGGAGAATGGCTTACTTAATGCGAAGAAGACAAAGATAATGGTATTTGAAAGAAAAAAAAGTAGAACTAATGTAATATTTACGGTTGATGACGAAGTTTTGGAACAAGTGAATGAGATTGTATGTTTTGGATGCACTTTCAATATGGATGGAACTAAAACTTGGGCGAGAAGGCACAGCTCGCTATACACAATACAATGCAGTGCTGGATCCAACGCTTAATTATAGAAGCGAGAGCCGAATATGGCAGAGGGAGCATGACAGTAGAATAAACCTGGTCAAAATGCGAGCGTTGCGCAAAATTTGTGACGTAACGCTACGAGACCGTATTCGTAATGATGATGGTAGAAACAGAGTTGGTCTGAAAGATAGTGTCAGTGTTAAATAAGAAGAGGCATGCTCCATTGGTTCGGACATGTTGACAGAATGTAGGAAGAAAGAATTACGAAACAAATATACAAAGCTAAAGTAGAAGGATGTAGGAGCCGAGGACCCAAGACTAACTTACCATGACCAAATTGATCCTGTTTTAACAGGTGATGTCAGGAGCCTTATAAATCGGCGAGCGTGCATAAGAAGAGCAATGAATTGTAGAGAAGCGAGTGAGGTTTGTAAGGATCGGGTCATGTTGCTCTCGGTTTGGTTTTTCTGCCTACTCTGCACATAAGGGATTTGGCGTAAAGTTATAAATAGATAGATTAACAAGGGCACAGCATGTTCTTATTCTTAGACTAGTTCTATGTGATCTTAAAATTTGTCCGTTTATTTATTATATTATTTATTTTTCTGTGACATCGAGAAAACAATGATTGTGATCATTCTTAAAATGAAAGTTTGTTACCCATTGGGCGATTTATGGTGAATAAAAATCTTATGCGCTCGTATTTACCAGTATATTTCTGTCAGCAGTCCCCACACTCTCCGTGGCTGTATCTCTTTTTCATACTTAATTACGTGTTTTTTGGTATTTGTAAATTGTATACCAACTTGATTGGGGCAGAAAAATATGCAATCTTTCCGCGAAATGTACATACAATAGTTAAGTTAGATAGAGTAGTAGGCCGATTCTACTAAAAAACTGCAACTGCACTGCAGCGCCGCGTGTGTCAAAATGTGTACATTTTGACGTTTCTTCAAGCGATCTGACAGCAGTGACGTTTAATGAAACGTCAAAATGTACGTATTTTGACACACGCCGCGGTGCAGTGCAGTTGCAGTTTTTTAGTAGAATCGGCCTATAGATAGTAGATATTTATACCAGGCTAGCAGGTGGCAACACAACCCGGCCGGCCATTCCATTTCATATATCAGTAATCTCATATATCAGTCGTATTTTTACGAAATAAATTTGTCGTCCGCTTGTACCGTACATCTACTAGCGTGCTTAGGTTAGTATTCAAAGTTCAACTTCAGTTGATAGGATTCCTTGGAAGATTTTAGTTAATATTCATCGAATGTTTATCAGATACTTTAGTATTACCTAGCTAAGGTTAAAATCGAGTATCTAAATTAGTTACTTGTAACTAAGTATTTGTCGTTGTTGTGATAACATTTATTGTTCAAAAGCCGTCATATATAAAATAAAATTTGTCTACAATAACCATTGAACATTATTTATTTTTAGTGCGTACTTTTGCATACCTACACTTACGAGTCCAGAAAAATGCCCGTAAAAGCTGTGTGCGTTCTGAAGGGCGACGTCGAAGGCACAGTTTTCTTCGATCAGAAGGTATGTAAATACGTCGTGTACATATGAACCTTCCTGAAGCTACGACACGTTCTTGTTTGCTGTTATGATGTGACCTTGAATAAGATAAATATATTCATGGTCAAAAGATCAACTAGTGTTTTACTTTTTAAAGTTTCTTATCAGTGTGTTGTTAGGTAAGACCCGTTGTGATGGAAATAACATAGCTTATTTCTTTACTAGCTACACTTGTGATGTATCTGCAACTTAATACAACACACTGCATGTTTAGCATTTTCTGTATTGTAAAGTGTACCTGAACATATACATACATATCATCACGCCCATTGGAGTATAGGCAGAGACTATAGAACACCAGATGCACCGATCCAAACATACCCCTCTCGCTTCTACCACACTCATCAACCTCTTCATGCATGCTCTGAACATATAGTGGGTCCTTATTGAACTATCCATTCTCAGTATGGAGCCACTATATCATATCGATCATATGTACGATGTTCACTCTGTAGGGACGTCAGAAAAAGGATTTTATATGAAAATAATTACATTTAGAAAATATCTTTTGAGGAGTCTCTACCGACATGGACACAGGCCCTTTTAGATTACGATAATGGTGCGCCAATCTGAAACATGACTTTCACCATATCCTTCGATGTTAAGTAAAGCTTTGTATAATTATCCTATTTTTTTGCAAATATGACATTTCGAGACCTTTACTCTTTTGTTTTCAGGATGAGAATGGAGCGGTAGTTGTTAGTGGAACCGTCACAGGTCTCAGCAAGGTAATCATTCTATACTTTTCTAGGACATGAGAGGCATACAAGCATATCACTCACCTCGTGTAAAGTGATCACAGTCCAATACAAGAGCTCGTGCATTGCATACCCACCTGCTAACACAGCAACTCTTTAGGTACCTACTGCTAACTTCATTTACTTGCGAATGCAATAACTCCAGGGAGTTGTTATTTGTGGTTTTCTGTAAGGTGAAGATAGTTTGACTGTCAGGCCGCTTTGAGCCCTGCCTTTATTAAAATCTCCCAGGACCAAGGCAAATAGACAAGTTCATACACAAATGTTTGTTTTTAACATCCGACCCAAACTAATTTTTACAAATGAAACCAAATACAATTTTTGGTCTCTATTTCTATTTTGCCAAAACTGAAACTTACTTCTAGAACAAATTTAGCATAGTGCATATTATTTAATCTTTTCTCATTATACCTGCTGTAAATATATATGCATTTGTGTTCATAGAAGCAATTATTTGATTATCAAATTTAATTTATAATAGTTGTATTAAAAAATAACTAAGTACCAAGTACTTATTTACTTGATATGCGATTATCAAATCTGTCTATTCTTTTCGATGAATAACTATGATGCGAACAGACAGACACACAGATCAATAGATATACATTGAAATTATATTTCGGGTTAGCTTCAGCAGAAAACTTCAATTTAATGCCGAAATCAAAAGTTGACTCGGACGCTATTTATCTGGTGCGGGTATTAAGCGCACAATCCTTAAAAGCAAAAGTGACCATTGCTAACCATACAACTCCCAAGCTCGCCAGAAACACAATTACTTTCTGGTATTCTTTGATACCTTATATGCTGGCTGGACCAACTCAAAAACATTTCCTATACTGTAAATCATGGGTACACAACACAACTTATTTTTTGTTCTAAAAGCTTACAACAGACGGCGCAGCAAGCGTCGTTTTAAAATAGTGCTATGTTTCAAGACAAATTTTAAGTTATTTTTGTCAAACAATTTTTAACAGAAGTATCCCTGCGACCACGGACGCTGCAAAGCGTTCGAAACGTCAGGTTCAACAAAATAAATAAAATACGCGATACTTCCGTTAAAAATTGTTTAATTCAATGTGTAACAATCGCGAAAACCTAAGACAATATTATTTTTGTCAAGTAAAAACTGTGATACGCTTATTTATATCAATTCGAGCACATTTCTACCTATTTTACACAAAAATACAAACATAACATTAAAGCCATCCATTTAATTGTAGCAGCATCTAGCACCATTCATGATAACTAACAGTTCGCGCGGTGACAATGTTTTCACAACATTTTTATTTGTAGTTCTACTCTACCAGGACGCTGGTAGGTGTGGAAGCAGTGCATAATTAAGGCTTAAAAACTGATATGTTTAATCCAAATCCATTATGATGAAAAGTAACCCATGTTTGCCCTCGAGTATTTATCTCCGTGCCAAAAGTCAAAATCTCTGAGACTGAACATTTTTTAACAAATTTTCAGCAAATGTAACGGAAAAGATATTTTATAGCATCGAATGATTATTCGACATGATTCTTAAAATTGACTTAAATTTTTTTTTGTTTATGATGTGATTGAAATAAAACAAACACTAAATTTGAAGTGAAGCTTACCACAATACTTTGGTTTAGTGAAACCTCATCCAAATAGGTGAAGCCGTGTCTGAGCTTATAATTTGCATGCCTTTACAAAAGGCAAAATGTACACGGGAAACAGTTCAAATGTCACCTTATTATGTACCTACATTTTTGCGCAAATAAATATTATTGATTGATTGATTGATTGAGATTAGCCAACACACAGACAAACAGACAAAAATTCTAATAATCATTGTTTTGGGTTCTGTTACTTTGATAAAGTCAAAGTATTCAGCAGATTGATGCATGCTACATCTGACGAGCTCGATGGCTCAGTCGTGAATGACGCGACTTTGACACCGACGCATGGTTTGGATGTTTTAAAAGAGGTAGGGCGCATCAAAGCAGCCCGTCTGGGGAAGTACCTCCAACACACAGAAAACCGCAGCCAAATAACAACTCCCTGGCGGGTTGTTGTGTTCCTGCGTGTGAGTGCGGTCACCAGTAAGCTTCTAAGGAGTCGCTGTGTAAGCAGCAGAGGATGCATCGCACGAGTGATACTTAATATATTACAAGCGTTAATAGGCTACGGAAACCGCTTTACATCGGGTGGGCCGTATGCTTGAATGCCTCCCGACGATATAAAAAAAATAAGTGTTAGTCTTGCATTTTTAATAATAAAACGGCTACACATATCTATATATATACGATTGATACCTAATTTACATGTACAGTATAATAGATTATGCAAACTGAGTCTGTATAATTACCTCATGGTTCATGACCTTGTATGTTGGTGCGGTTGATACCTCAGACACTATGACACATGCGAAACATATCTACTTTTATAAATTGCAATATCATGTTCAATAATTTCGTGTGTATTGTAATTTATTACTCCATAGTTTCATACTTGTAATATTGTTCTATTTTTATTTACACAATCCGCATCAGATGGTAAGCCGTCACCGCAGCATATTGACGCTCGCCACACCACGGGGATGTTACTCGCGCGCTGGCAATCTTGTGACCTAAGGCTGTTTCGTCAGTACCCAATAATTTCTCTGCCGTATCTCACCCTTCAAACCGAAACACAGCTATATAAATATCTGCTTGGCGGTAGAAATAAGTGAATAAGTGAGACAGAGGTACCCACGCAGACGACTTTTGTACAAAGTCTCCCTCTGGTAAAATACTCTATACTCGCACATTAAAAGTGCATTTCCGTTTAAGGAAACAGCCACTCTCAGCATTGATTATCCTGCCTATTGATGATCCCACTGAATGATGATTGTTTCTCTATTGTTTCACTTTCAATTGATTGGATGTGTAACCCGAGTAGTGACCACTTTCTCCATACCATACATCTCACTTCACACATCACAACACAATGATAATCATACAATTGATGACGAGCTCGGTGGCTCAGTCGTGAATGACGCGACTTTGACACCAACGCTCGTGGGTTCGATTCCCACACAAGGCAAACATTTGTGTGCATGAACATGTCTGTTTGTCTTGGTCTGGGTATTTTCTATATATAATAAGTATATATTTACAAAAAAAAAATGTATTTACGTATGTTTATCAGTTGTCTAGTACCCATAACACAAGCTTCGCTTACTTTGGGCTAGATGGCGCTGTGTAATTTGTCCGACAATATTTATTGTTTATTTATTTATTATAACTTCGTACTATGCGTTTACGTATTAATAAATAAACATATTTTGTTGCAGTCATTAAAAAAAAAAGCCGTCGAGACCGACTCGCGCTCTGAGGGTTCCGTAGAATAAATAGTTTCGCAAATTATTGTCGCAAAGTATTTTTTATGATAGAGGATTTTTTCCTTTACTTGTGCTACATGACATTGTTTCTTAATTCCACGATTCTAGGTCAACGGAAGACGTACCCTATTGGTTTTGATTCCCTTACGAGTGTCATAATATGCGCATAAACGAAGCATAAATAGCCATCCGTATCTTTTGATTGCGTCGACTTAGAAGTTTGATTTGTTCACTGCTCGAAGGGATTACAAACCTGAGTATTTGATATTAATTTCAGCTTGATAGCTCCACCCGTTTCTGAGAAAAGGGTCTTAACAGACAGACAACAAATTGATCCTATAAGGGTTCAATTTTTCCTTTTAAGGTACAGAACCCTAAAACGGAGTCTTTCCTTTACTATAAGAACTGTGCTGGTTTGTTAATGATGATGAAATGTTATAAAAAAGTAATGAACATGTATTGTATGCTTCAGGGCAAACATGGTTTCCATGTACACGAGTTTGGAGATAACACAAATGGGTGCACGTCAGCGGGTGCCCACTTCAACCCTGCCAAGCAGGATCACGGCGCGCCCGACGCCAGCGTGCGCCATGTCGGAGACCTCGGGAACATCGAGGCCACCAGTGACAAAGGAGACACCAAGGTATCATATAACTTAATTATATAACATCTTTGAAGTTATGTTTTGATCTATATCTATAGATAAACTGTACTTAACTTTAAATCTTAGAGGATTTTCAAAGTGAAATATAGACAATACCCATGTGCCTCATACTATATAACAAATCTTCACGTGAGAGGCACTACGGCTTATATAAGCATTCAAAGGGCCCCCTTCTTTACATTGATTGGCTATACAGTCTCTTCGAACTGTATGTGTTGCCAATGACATACGGAACTGAAACGTGGCCCTTCACTGCGGGCCGTATGGGGAAGCTCCAGGTCGCTCAGCGTGCTATGGAAAGAGGTATGCTCGGGATTTCTCTGCGTGATCGAATCAGAAATGAGGATATCCGCAGTAGAACTACGATAACCGACATGGCCCGCAGGATAAGCAAGCTGAATTTACAGTGGGCCGGCCATATAGTTCGTAGAACCAACAACCGCTGGGGAAGACAGGTCCTCAAATGGCGTCCCGGTACACGCAGTGTGGGATGACCCCCCGCTAAATGGAGCGACGACCTCAAGAGGTTTGCAGGGAGTCGATGGATGCAGGCGGCACAGGATCGAGACGAATGGCACTCTAGAGGGGAGGCCTATGTTCAGCAGTGGACGAATACGGGCTGAGATGATGATGACAGTCTCAACTTTCTGGGATTACTATGTTTTTAGATTTTACATTATTACAATGCAGTCATGGACAATAGAAGGTTGTCATATCATGTATTCGAAAGTAGCTTTTATTTCCTACACTTCAGTAGCCAAATTGCTGAATTAAGTTTGATGAACGTAATAGGTTACACTTCTTCCCTTGTTCACAGTGTGCAAACACTGATTTAAATTGTAACTCATACAATTTGCTAATTTCAGGTGTGCATCCAAGACTCTCAGATATCCTTAGTAGGGCCCAACAGCATCATCGGCCGCACACTGGTGGTCCACGCTGACCCCGATGATCTCGGTATCGGAGGACATGAGCTGAGCAAGACAACGGGCAACGCCGGCGCCCGCATCGCCTGCGGAGTCATCGGCCTGGCCAAAGCAGACTAACCGATCCAATCTCATACAATACGCCAATAACACCCGATAAATACTGTCAATGCTTGGGTTACCTTAGATTTTAGATATACCAGTATTTATTGGTCTCCTTGATATCTAAGTTCATAAAGAAGTTGTCACTAACTTTCAAAGTCAGCGACTATAAAAATGCATAGACATAGGTACCCAAACTTTATCCTATATGATCTATATCATGTTTGTTATATTTCGCATTTGCCACTGAACAATATATTCTTTTTTAATTTATGGTGGGCAGGCAATATAGTGTTGAATGTACTCTGCAGTTTATTTTGTTAAAATAAAAATGTTCCAATACAATTGATTTTTTTTAACTAGAATGCAACAAATAATTTAATATTCAGAATAAGAATGCGAGTGACTATATTATTATCTGTCAATCACTGTCTGAACGCCAAGCCCTTGCGGGGTAGGCAGAGATTGCTAACTACAAATAGAAAAGAAAAAACAAGTAGGGTGCATCAAAATAGCCTTTCTGGGGAAGTACCTCCACCTCATAGAAAACCGCAGTCAAATAACAACTCCCTAGCCTAGATGGTTATTGTGTTCCTGCGTGTGAGTGAAGTCATCAGTAAGTTCCTAAGGAGTCGCTGTGTCAGTCAGCAACAGAGGTAGCATCGCGCGAATGATACTTAATTTATTACAAGCGTTCATAAGCTACGGTAACCGCATTGCATCAGGTGGACCGTATGGTTGTATTCCTTCCAACGTTGTATAAAAAGAAAAAATAGACAATTAAATTATTTTTAGTTGAATGTAAAGACGCAGAGTCCACCTAACGTGAAGTAGATATAGTTATCACTTGAGCTAGTATATAGACTCCTTACAAACCTACCTCCTCTCGAGGTCGTGGCTCCATCTTTATAAATCTCTTTATTTCTTTATCAAAATGTATACCTTATTTCTGATTCGATCACGCAGAGAAACCCCCAGCACAGCTCTTTCCATAGCACGCTGAGCGACCTTGAGCTTCCCCATACGGCCCGCGGTGAAGGGCCACGTCTCAGTCAGTTCCGTATGTCAGCACTGGTTACACACTGTTCGAAGACCTTACTCTTCAGGCGTTTAGATAAGTTATTTTCGCTATTTTGATTTGGTTTTATAGCTTGGTCTTAATGCAGTGCGTCTGAATCAAGCTTTTTAATGATACTTTTGAATACGGATCCGAGGCCGTATGCACCCATTTTATTGCGATGCGACTCAAATTTTTTTAGATGTTTCAGTACGGTGTCTAATTTACTTTTTAGGTAATTCTGACGAGGTTCGAATTCGACCAAAGATCTAGTACGGCTATGGAGTTCAGGGCCGACTGCATTTAATTGAGCGCTAATTGAATTAATTGCATTGTGCATTTCGTGGAAATCAACATATTATAGGAAGGAGTGGTAATGAGAAATTATCTTAGCTGCACCTAACTTGAATGGTAAAATACCCAAGATTTATTTACTGTGTTAGGGCTGGTTCCACAAGGAGTTGAATGATCAGTAGCGTCCTAAAACAATTGGGCGTTTTTAGGTAAATACCTATTCTTTTTAGTCTAGACTTGGTTACCGGACCCCCTTTCTTCTTAGTATTTTAAAATTCAGTTTGGTTACGTTACGTTATAGTCTGGCTTAAATTCGGACGTGTTTTAATTTGATTATTCCTAGCTTACTAGGTCCGAATTTAAACCACACTATAATATAACGATAGTTTCCCTTTTTCAACTTATTGTAGAATTACCTAGTACACCAGTGTCTTATTGTTTCGACTCCAAGAAACCACCTGCCCGCCAAGTGAAAACTCCGCGCCTGCGGTGTGTTAGTCCTTCTGTGGGCTGTTATTACACTTTGGCCGAAAAAAACAAAAACACCGACACGCTCACCGGCGCGGGTTGCGCGCGCTTGCACGCGTATCAGCTGAAACGAAAGGTCACGGAAATTGCCGAATACCCGCGAACTTGGCCGACTAGTCACCCTGTTTACAACCGACTAAATAGGTTAGTCGGTCAAATCAAACTCATAGTCGGCACATCTCTAGTAATTATCACTTGCTTGGCTGCGAAGGAAAATATCGAAAGAACACCCGCATGTACAACACATTATACTTCGGAAGACGTGCGTGTGACCTAACCTAAGAAGGTCTGGTTTGTGGGGTTGTTGTACATTGGTCACAAAGTAAAATCGTCACGGAAAAATCATTTTAAGAGAGGTAAGGCGCATCAAAGCAGCCCGCCTGGGGAAGTACCTCCAGCTCACAAAAAACCGCAGCCAAATAGCAACTCCCTAGAGGGTTGTTGTGTTCCTGCGTGTGAGTGAGGTCATCAGTAAGCTCCCAAGGAGTTGCTGTGTAAACAGCAGAGGCATCGCGCGAGTGATAATAAATCGCAAGCGCTGATAGGCTACAATAGCCGCTTTACATCAGGTGGGCCGTATGTTTGTATGCCTCCCGAAGTAGTAGGTATAAAAAAAATAGTAAGTATGGGTAAGTTTGCCACTGTTCTATTTTTTATGTAAAATCGTCGCAATGTTTTTTTTCGTACCTACAGATAAAGATAAAAAACATTTTTCATCAACAGCCATTAGGCTCTTACGGGCACTTACACACGTCTTACATTTTTTAAATTAGATCATATTGTATCTTAATAATTTTCCATAGTTTTGTATGTATGTATATCTTCACGCCAGGTCCCTTGCGGGGTAGGCAGAGAGAACCGAGCGCCATAAGACGCGGTCCTTACATACGTTTTTTAGTTTTAATCACAGAATACAGATATTTCTACCGATACTTTATGCAAAAATGATGTAAAATGAAGACTTGTGACGAATTTACAATATCTCTTACCAGTGTACAAAAATGTGACGAATGTATATATATGTATGTACAACAACCCGGCTCGTGGAGGCCTGACGCCAGTCGCTCTATATAAAGAATCAGTATATTCGCCAAATGTCCGCCCTGTACGTATACAAATGTGTAATAAATCATAAAACACGAATTTAGTGGTACATGTCAGGATTTGAACCGAGGACAAGGTGGTTAACAGGTCGGTTCTTTATCCACTGGGCTATCAGTGCTCACTACCTCTCACACCTCATGCACATTCGTAGAGTACAAAGTACATTAGCTAACATTCAAGGGTTAATATATTTTAAAATCTGCTTACATATATAAAATGTGTCGGAAACCGAGAAGATAACATGTTATATTATGTGTCCGAGCCATTCTTTTACATGAAGGTAATAACCTGAGGAGAAGTAAAGACATGATTGCGTGTACTAATAAATAAATGCACTGCTACCGGTGAGGGTGGATAAAATAATCACGTGGCTCATTGGCTACTTCAAATATCAACATTGCATTATTTATCAGCTTATTGGGTTAAATATCTTCCCATTGGCCAGAAGGCTCGAACGGCCAAGATATTTAGGCATTAAAACATATGTTTTATTAGCCCCTCTTTATGGGCTGTCAAGTAGGTAATTTGTTTGGGTTCTCTTGAATCATTCTATCCTAAATCATCTTAAGATAATATCTTTACAACGCTCTGTATCTTAACATATAATTTCTATATAACTCAATATATTGGAATATATGAAAATATGTAATATCTTAACATTTGTGATTGTTCATATAAACTGTATGAATGATATATCTTAAGATGAAATGTTATAGTACCTTTGCCATGTGTGACTTCTTTAGAGAACCACACATTAAAAAAAGGTAATTTAATTTCTAGCTACATATTCAGTTTTGAAATGGTACAGTGTCCAAATTTCAGGAGTACAATGTTGACATACAGACTGTATTGTAATCGACAAGCTTCCTGCTTCATCACCTATAAAAATACATTTTGAAACATCCTATGTTATCAACCTGAGGTGGCCATGTGAGTGTGGACACTAGAGCTCCTAAGGGGTGCTGCATTTTTGGCGGCAGCACAAATGTACATGTTTTGTTCTAAGTATTTACTCTAAACAAGTTCTTGTTTGATAAGTGATTGATATAAGTAAAAGTAATAACAAATTTGTGTAACAATTTATTTATATTTTAAATGACCAACAGAGTACAAGGTGTGACCCGAACGCTCGAAGAAAATGTTGCAAGACAACATGTGGGAGCGGAACATCATGGGGCTGCCACTGCTCCACTTCATTATACTCTCTTCACAACTCTGGGCACTCACGGAAGCCCAGAAGTTGTCCAGCTCCCTCGATAATACATACTCTTCCAAATGTTTACAAGCTTTTATAATATTTGTTGGTGTTAATAGTCCTTTTAATACAAGAATGGATATTCTAGAAGAATCCAAAGCGAATTCACTCTCAGGTGCAGTATAGGTACTGATATAACTTTCCGTTTCTGACATGTCAGCACCGAGGGCCAGCAAGCCGACCCATTCGACCATCTCCGCAGCACAGACATCTTTTATTGAAGGTATTCCTGCCACTGTCGGTGTCAACCTTCTCACTCCTAGTGTACAAAGTGACACCGTTAAGTTTCTATCATTAAAATACTTTGCTATGGACGATGGACAGATATCATCTGAACTTGGCTCCCACGAAATATGAAAATCAATTGGATCTGATTTGTCGATTATTTTAAGACCATACTTCACTTTATCTGGCCTTTGAAGTTGTTTCAGGTCTATTCTGACTTCATAGTAATTGTTGGGTCGCTTGATCCCCTCTAACCCTAATGTTTGAAATACATATTCTGGGGTGTGAAGCGTGAGCGTGCCGTCAGGGGTAATGGCGGCACAGTTGTGTACTAAACAGTTTCTGTCTGCCGATAAACAATAAAGTTTACCGTTCTTTACAAACTTCTCAATAAACATAGGTTCCAAAAATTCTGTGAGTGGGCACTTTGAAACTTTGTAATAATCTGTATCTTCAAGCAAAATATCTTCGACGGAACTAGGCGTATGTAATTCATCAGGGCATGTTATGACTAAACTTTTGTAAAAGTTTACCATTTTGATCGTTTCTGATAATGATTCCAAGTTTTGGTCTTTCTTAAGGGTGGTCATAACCTTAGGCGGAGGAAAACTCCAAACTTCGGGGCATAACATTGTAATCACCAAACTATTAGGTTTATTATAATTTATGTATAATCGACACTTTGATTTGCCGAATTACATTATCCACTTAAAAGAAATGGTATTTATTGTAAGCTGGAAAATTTTGTAAACTAAACAAACATTTACACACCTAATACAAAAAATAAACAAAAATTAATTTTCCCTCTAAGTAATGTCTAACCTCAAACTTTGCCGTTGTCATTGTCATACCGCAAGGATTTTTTTTATTCATTAGGCAAAGGTTCTTTGAGCAAGCAATCTCGTTTATAATTATTATTCCTAATTTTTATCGCGGCATTAAGTCACTGTTTCGGCATAATCTATAGTATAATTATCACCAAGTTTAAGCACCGGTACAAGTAACCAAAATTATAACTATTGCTTATTGTGGCCACTTATAGCAATAATCGAAATTATGATTAATTGTGCATAAATAATAAATATATGCACAATTAATCATAATATATATATATAGAATAATAATGCCCGCAGGGCAGTTTGTGGCGAGCTGTTGGTGCGTAACGACACCACGTGTACCCGAGTGCTCCAGAAAGTCGGTCAGGGCCTTCGTCTCCGGCGTGTCTTCGTCGGTCGGAATGGAAAGTCAAGAAGGCCCCGCAGGACTCTCAGCTCTGGCTTGCCTTCATTGGCCGTCCATTGAGGAGTCAATAGAGCATATTGCTTTATCAGGTGATATGCTCCAGGGGTGGAAGTGTTCATTCACTGCTGAAAACACACCGTATGTGTTTTCGTAGGTGTACCATCAGTACTACAAAACACACATGAGATTTAGAAATCACCACCGAACCAAGCGCAGCGTAAACACAAGGTGTATAAACACACCTTGTGTTTACGCGTACCAGTGCTGGCGCACACGCTTGTGTGTTTGATACTTTACCGCGACTACAGTGCTTTAAAACACATACTGTGTGCAAAAAGGGCGGCTACGACAGTGCGAATTACGCACGTGATGTGTTTTATAAAATTATAAAGTTTTTTTTTTTATAACATTGAAAGACATTTAAGCGTACGGCCCACCTAATGTAAAGGATACCGTAGCTTTGGACTTGGACGCTTGCAATACCTGAAGTATATCTCGCGCGTTGCCACCTTACTACTAACGCAACTTTAATCTTTAACAGCTTACTAGTAACTTCACTCACTTTATTTTCAAATAAGTATTTTGTTACTAACCTTTATAGTTGTTGGTACATAATCTATACAGATAAATAAAATTGGAGTGTCTGTTTGTAATATTAAAATAACCGCTTTTTACTAAATGCATATGGATATATACACGGTACATATACCAAAATGAATATTTTTACAATTTTTGTCTGTCTGTCTTTCTGTCTGTCTGTTTGTTGCGGCTAATCTCTGAAACGGCTGGACCGATTTTGACGGGACTTTCACTGATAGGTAGACGACTGTTCAGAGCACAATATAGGGTACTTTTAATCCCGTAAATATTTAGGGTTCCTGCGTAAAATATGAAAAACTGCTAAAATTAGGGGGAAATATCTTCCCCTCCGGGGGACTTTGCATTTTATTTTATTATTATTTTCACAGAATACGTATTTTTTGTGACATAAAATAACTACGCATTTTTTATGTAATAAAAATAAAATAAATATACGTTGCCACAGTTTTGTTTTAAGGCTCAAAAAACTGCTAAATATGTATTAAAAACAAATGATTTTAGGCGTATATATATTTGTTTTTATACCACTAAAGTGGCAAGCAAGCTTACACCCTACCTGACAGTAAGCAGTTGGCGTAGCCTGTGGGTATATACAACACAAGGGGTGTTACCACAGTATAATCAAACAAGTAGGCCGACTCGACCCCTGAGTGAAGGATAATAGCCTAAACACGTAGGGCTGTCGCTTATAGTTTATACAATCGCCAAAAATGCATAGTCTATATACAAAACAATTTTCCCCTGTAGGTGAATCATCAGGGATCTATAATACAAAGTTTTTCTTAATTATTTTTTGTACATAGACCAGGAGCTGGCTATTGTATTGAAGTTATATATTCCTTTAGGCGCGTTATGAAAAAATGATGAGTGAAATTTTAAGATACTGTAACACAAAAGTAACAGGTTGAAGCTGCCCTCTAAACCGCTCATTAAGTCACGAAAAATATGCTCAAAACTGCAGCCAAATAACAATTCCCTGGAGGGTTATTGTGTTCATGCAAGTGAGTGACGTTATTACCTCACGGAAAACTGCAGCCATATAACGTCATGTAACGTCACTCACTCGCCTGAACTCAACAACCGGCCAGGGAATTGTTATTTGGCTGCAGATTTCTGTGAGGCGTTAACATCACTTACACGCATGAACACTACAATCCTCCAGGTAATTGGCAGAGCTGCGATAGCCAGCGGAGCCACATTACCCTCAAAATTGTCGTTTGGGGTAGACTGATGTCATCCAGCTAGCGTTTAGACGGTAATAGTGAGAAACTCCAAAATCGACACACTAATAGCTAACATATTGTAGTTTTGCATTTGTTTGTTCGTTGGTGAGGAAGAACCATAGATAACAGAAACAATGGGAGATGTGACATACCACGCGAGTTTACACAGGGACGGTTGTCGCCGAGTTTCACCCCACCATAAAACACTCACACACTTAAATAAATAAAAAATATCATTCTACGCACACAAGTACAACGACACACATTTGTTAAGACGCTGTCATTGGATGTTTATTTAAACAACACCCAAGTAAGCACGCACTACTACATTTATAAAGCGGCAGAAACAAGCGGCCGTATCTCGAAACTGTACACACAGTGAACGAATAATATTACTCACTTTACATTGCGTGTTGGTAAACGAGCGGTGGCGACTGCGTAATGGTAGAAAAGCAATGTATGATTAAGAATGAGAAATTTGATATTTATAATTTGTATCGTGGTAAGGCCCTGGCAGAAATGGCGTCAGAGAATTTTTGAAATTAATTCTGTATTTATGCTTATAAAACGTAATATTATTTGTACTTATAGGTGATAAGTGATTCCATTTGATTTAAAGTTAACCACTGCACTTCTATTTTTGCACAAAGGCAACAGCACAACTTGGCATTTTGTTAAAACAAGGAGCAACGTATCTCAATCGAACATGATTGCAACTAACTAGCTGTTCTTGGCAATGTTCTCGTTTTGAGCATATTGCGGCGACACCAACCACGCCCCCTCGTCACATCTCCCGTTGTTTCTGTTATCTATGGGAAGAACGGTCCAAAAACGTTCCAATTAGAAAAAAAAACATATGGGAAAACGTATGGCCGGCCACTCTGCAGTGCAGAGTCTGCACTGCACTCCCATCAACAGAAAAAGTAACAGCACTCGTCGCTAGATGTCGTACAGGGTTCCATATATTTTAAAAAAATTAAAAAAATAAAAATAAAATATTTAAATATTTTTTAAATTTAAAAAATATCAGCTCTGCCGACACAGCTTGCTGTTATTTACTAGTATTTTTACAGTGGCCTAAAATGATAGGCATTAAAAGTACTTTTTTCTGTAGGAAATTCGTGTTATTATAACAAAATTACACATTTCATACAAACAAAAAAAATCTTTTTACTTTTTAGCCATCATTACGAATTTGTAGTTAAAGTAGGTAGGTACACGTACATAGATAACAGAAACAATGGCCGTTTGTTTCTGTTATCTATGTACACGTACAAATGATTACGAGCGGGAGCGTAGCGGCCGGCGCCACCGCGGCGGCGGCGGCGGTGCGTGCGAGAAGAGTGCGGTATTAAGCACGGCGTAGCCACGCCATGAGTGCCACGACTGGCGTACCTTGAGCAACGATATATTCTGTCAATGTGTGCGTGCGACGACGCATACGTACGGAATGGTACAGGCGCGCACACATACAAACCGAACGCGGTGCGTATCTATGAAGATAACGTACTTATTTGATTTTACTATTATACGGTGTTACTCATGCGTTACCTAAAGCCTAAATTATAATTGGCGTTTTTTATACGAGTATTTTAACCGATTTGAAAAAAAGAGCTTCGTTCTTCCAACGTGAATATTTTTACTCTTAACCGACATACCCGAAAGGAGTCGCGGACTCTAGGTTATGTTACACCTAAGAGCCCCGTAGGGGTCGCTGAACAGTGAATGTGTTTAGCTCCGATCACATAAGACGAACCTTAAGTTTATCCGTGCAAAATTCCTCTCTGACTTTTTATATCTATTTGATAATTTTACTTTTAATAACAAAGTTTTACACGCACAAGGAAATTATTCCATCACTGTAACTAGATCTTGTGGGTAATATGTAGTGCTTTTGGTAAAAAAGTTTACTTTAATTTATACAGAACTTTTCAATTGGTAACAAAAATGTATTTATTTTATAGGTAAATAGTTTCTTAAAGTATAAACCAAGACAACAGATCTTTTTAGAAATACGGAAATTCACTCACAACTCACACGAGAGATGTGGAAGTCATTTTCTGATGTTAATTTTTGTTCTCGTATTAGTATAGTATTATTTATTACTTGTAATGCTAAATATTTATATTTAGCATTACAAGTAATAAATAATACTATTGGAGTCTATTGTAATAAAATATGTATATTTTAGTTCAAAACCTTTTATTAGTTATTTGACATTGTACTTTAATGAATCAATAAGAAATACCAGCTCATCATGTATATAAATATGAAGCAAATATAATGTAAATCGATATACATTTGAACTAATTCAAATCTAATAAATATAGCCCAACATTTCTTGATGAATTAAAACGAAAAGTTACATTAATAATACTTAAGCGATCTGATTCTGTGACAATTTTCTGGTGACAATACAGCCATGTCCCTAAAGACAATAGTGAACCTCTGACACAGTTTAAGCTGCGACTTATACTTGATTACCAAGTAACCACTACGCCTTCTCCCTTATTGACCTGTATTTATGAACGTAGGTGGGTACTAAAGATACTGACTGAGTACTAATATTCCCTAGATCTAGGAAATATTTTCCAATGAAACCTCATTGTATTACCAAGATGTGTTTAAGAATGTGTTTTGGTTTGTATTCATTTCCTTTATCTAATCAGTTTTCGCTATGGACTATATTGGAATATTTAAGGAATAGTTTTTGTATGTTGAGGATGGTTTTGGTAGAACTTATATGTTAGAAATGGTATGTGTTTTGTTAAGAATAGTGTTGGGATGAGTTATGTTTGTGTCACGGATAATAAAAGGATTAAAGTATACCGATGGATCTGAGTGGACGAAGGGAATTGATGAATGTAGGAATGATCGGTATCAATCGGGATAGGTTTCCCGCAATGTCTAATCTGTGTATGTAAATGAATATTGGTATCCTGACATTGACAAACTCGGAAACCCATCGACAAACCATTATGAAAGTTAGCCTTTTACGGGGAAATATTTCATGTATTTTTATTTTCGCACTGGACATAGGAGGCTCTACTATAGGTGTACACATTAAAGCACATTCAAAAGTATTTAATAAAATATCACAATTCCAGTTGATAGGGTTGCAGGTACAGTCTAGCTAACATAAAGTTCGTCGGCAGGCACTGCCTTGTAGAGAGCCTCTACTCCCTCCACTACGCCGGCGACGGTGGCCTCCACTATCGGGGGAGCCACCTCCTGCATCACGTCGCGCCAGCTCGTATTCAGCAAATTTTCCACTGGTTCAGCTGCAATTGACAAGACAATCACTCTGTATGTACATATAACAGCTCTTATACAGACCCCACTTTAAACGGGGCGTATAATCCGTCATTTTGCTTCAGCACGACACAGATACCGATGTATGAGCCACCGAGTTCTCATTACAACTACAGCCAGAACCGGAACCTGAAGGTGGTTAAAGTTGTTTAACTTACGTATTTGATTAAACTGCTACGCAATCTGAGAACATTAACAGCGTCATCTCTCTGACTCATGGGGTGGTCAGACAGCATTACCCTGATACCCAGCCCTCAGTCCTCGCTGAGGTTGTATTGGTAGTTTCCCTGCAACGTTCACTATGAACCAGTGTCCGATTGTCTCGTATACATTGATAAATCAAATTACGTAAAAGTGTCAATTTTGATATGCTCATTCGACATAGATGGGTTGATTATTGAATCGCATATGTATATAATTAACAGACTAAAATATTGTTTTGTTTAATTTTATTTTATTGCTATTAATTATAAAATAAAATCATATTGCAAAGAACTCGGCGCGAAGGTACAGGTAGATAGATAGATAGAAAAAATTAGATTAATCACTATCTTGTTTCCTACTCTTCTCCAGTCGGGTAGGTTTTAACTTGATTCTTATTTGGTAAAAAATACACAAGTTTATTAGTCGTCCAGTATCCACAGTGAAGGTCTTTGCTCAATTTGAGACTGATAATGGATGATGAACGAAGCCGAGTAACTTGTCAGCTAATGTGTGCCTCTTTATATTTATTTTTCTAAGAGTTCCATATGGAAAGTTGTAGGGATATCTGCTATGAGCTCATTTCACAGCCAGAACAGTGATGTCAGAAATGGGAACTAAGTATAAACGTTCGACGTTCTCATTTAATATTACAACCGGAAGTAAAAATGTTCAAGTAGGTACGTACGGAGGTTTTTAAGTAAAAAGGCCCGTGTAGTTACCTAAAATCTTGTTTCCATTGAACAGGTTGTTGAACTGGAAGTGAGCGCCGGTTTTCACGTCGTACGCCTGCCTCCAGTTCTTGATGTGCCAGTGAGGCTTCCCGTCGGCCCCCGGCGCCGTACTCAGTTCGGTCACCACTTTGATCACGATGTCATCTAGATATACAATCATCAATGTTCAACGGTGCTTCTTTACCTAACATACATGCCTTCGCTAATGCTTTACCTCGCATGCGATCCACCGCTTTCGCCATCAACTGCTACTACATCTTCACACAAAGCCTCGATCGTTAGACATTCTTTCCTCTTGCATTCTTTCTTCATGTCCGAACCAATGGAGCATGCTTTATCTTATTTTGACACCGATACTGTTTCAGACTAGTTCGCTTTCTTAACGCTCGCATCTCGACGGCGTTAATTCTACTTTCGTGCTCTCTCTAGCAAACCCAACTATCGCTTACATACATTAATGTTGAGATCAACACCGCGTTGTGTTCAAGTTTTTGTATCAAAAAGTTGTCCCAGCCCTATTCCCTGCCCTCACTCGCCTCTCCACATCAGCGGTGTACCTTTAACCCCAGCATTTCATCACACAGTCTTTCATCATGATGACTAATGTTTGTTGCAGTCCAGATGGTGTAGTGTGCCTTTAGTACGGCTATTTTAAGTCACAAAATAAATAACCGAGCCGACAGCACGCAACCCTACTTACACCAATTGACACCAATAAACCAGAACGACCAGCTCCTACCCTCCCGTACACATGCTGTACAGTCCTCATAAGTACAGCACATCAATTCCATATCCTGGCAATATGTCCCAGAGAACCTTTCGCACAACTCTGTCAAATGCTTTCGCAAAATACTCAAAACCGTAGAAAATCCACTACTCTAGCGCCAGTTTCTCCACGATATTGCGATGTGAAAACTTGGTTCATACATCATCTTCTATTTCGGAATCCCTCCCACAGCATTCCGTCGGAGTTCATCCTCATTCTCCTGTTAATTATTTTACACATTTTTGCCGCAAAGCTGATCAAACTGATCAACCATCAACCACTTTTACTCAATTAAAACGCGGACAAGGAAAAATGTAAGTCACCATGTTCTATATTGTAAGTAGGTATATCAGATCAGATATAAAGATATACTATTTAAAAGCAGTCGTTCCATGGCAAATAAATTGCAGTGATGTTGTTATGATTATGTACTACCGGTAAAGTTTGTTTGTATGCAGGAAGATCTCTAGAATTACTCATTCGATTCTAAAAGTCTCAATTTTTTCAAGCTACGGTCTCCTTGAGTGCCACATTTTTAAGTATTATTCCTGTGTAACACTTTGGTAGCCAGAGTACACGCAGGCGGAGCCACGGCCGGCAACTCGTTCACATGATGAATGTGCATATACATTTGGAAAGAAAATTTTTCTTGTAAGTATCTAAGTTTGGTAGTAATAATTGTCATATCTGATCTTCGGGAGGCATACAAGCATACAACCCACCTGATGTAAAGTGGTTACCGTAAACTATGTACGCTAGCAATACATTAGATATTCGCCCTGACTACAAACACAGCAACTATTTAGGAATTTACTGGTCAACTCACTAGCAAATACAACTCCTCAGAGAGTATATTATTTGACTGCGGTGTTCTGTAAGATGAAGTATAAGAAGAAATTTTATTCCAGAATTTGGTAATCTGATCGCTTTGGTGGTGATGAATGGCGCCTCACCGATGTTGATGATGTAGTCCCCCTCCCCCTGCACCGGTAGAATGAGCAGCCGACCAGACAGATTGTAGTTGCCCTGCAACTTCACCGAGCACCGGATGATCATCGACTGCTTCTTCTTTAACAGGTCGTGTCTGAAACAGCAGGTACATCCCGATCAGGACCAGGCTCGACTTCGTCGTTGCTCGTGTCAGCCTAATTGAACACGCAGCGATTCCTCCGTGCTTTGGTTTCTTCCTGTTTAAACTCAAGCAGAGTTTTGGTGAACTGCCTTACTGTCAACCTGGTCTGGGCTACTTTGGTCGTACATTTTATGTTCTGTGATGCAGTAATACGTCGGTTTTGATTGAAATCCTAACTTTTGGATTTTATTTAGATGAGAAATACGCTACTTTTGTACAAGATTTTAGGATTTTTATGCCTTGAATTAAAGAAAAAATAAAAAAATAAAAGTCTAAAAGTGAAATAGGTACTTCCCGTAAGTACCTATTTCATCCCTTTTGAACAGACGCTACTCAAATATTCCTTTTTTTTTATTTTCCAGCATTTCGAAAATGGCCATTGGCAAATAAACAATGCCGAATGAAACTTGCCAATATACCTTTGTATTTTTCAAATAAATGAGTATGTCAGTATAGCGGCACAATAATAATTTGGTTGACTCTAAAATACTGGTTGGCATGTTGGCACTCTTCAGGGGAATCCACATCGTAAGACAATGCGAGTAGGTCAGGCAATCATGACTTTTAAGGGTCAACATTTGAAACTCATTAGAATATTAATTCGCAATAATAATTAATTAATAAAATATTGAATTCTCTGGGACCGTACCCGACTATTACGGTTCTATTGTAGGAAGACAAATTCGCAGCTGTCGGCGAGCGCTGTGATTGTACATTTGGCATCATATCGCCTCCTCTACTCCTCGGAACATAACTCATTGTACAATCGGTGGAACAGGCAAAAGGAGGCGAAATTATTATCAAACAAAACAAAACAAAATATTGACAAAGAGTATTTTCAGGGACCTTGTTGCCTCCTCATTAGCATAGAAAAACTTAAATCTCATTTTCTTTCTAATATTGAAGTAAGGAAGAAACGGATATTGAACGAAAACTAACTAATTGTAGTTTGAGGGATGAAATAAGATGACGTTACCAAATTAGGAAATGGCGGCTTCGGAAATTGTCCAGTTACAATGAACACAAGTTGGGATGTAGACAACTTTGGATATGAACAAGTTAGGAAGTGGCCGAAGTTGGCTGGAGGGTGGAAATATTCACAGCACAAGGGAAAGATTCATTGAACTATGTTACAAGTATCTGTTAGAACACCTCATATTTGTTTCAAGGATACAACATCATTATTACGGTTCCAATGTGGATAAAGGTACACATGTGAACTTACTTGAGGTCCTCGATGCTGCATCCTTTCATCCCCGTGACGACGGTGTCCTTGAAGGTGAGCTGCAGCCCGCCCTGGTCGCTGGTGATCAGCGGGATGCGCATGGGGTCGAGGGACTTGATGCCGAGCTCGGGCACGCCGGCCGCGAGGTGGGGCACCGCCGCCTGCCCCGAGGACACCACGCACGCGTGGTCGCCGGCCTTGCATGGCGTTATGAAAGGCGCTGCAAAATCAATTAACTATTTTCAACTGACTTTCTCTCCTTTCGTTCAAGGTATACAAAATATAACAGCATAATGACACTTGTGTTTCCTAAGTCTGTGAAGGAAATCATTGTGAGAAAACCCACGTATCCAAGAAATTGTATTTTAAAAGACGTATGTCCTAATGTAAGAAAACTCTATTTTTTTTCTGTGGTTTGTGGAGGTTAGTCGACCGAGTCGAACCGTGTTAAAATCAGCATCGTCGCCAAATCATAAATATTACTCGTCTTATACAGCGGAGCCCACCTATCTAATCCTAATGCATTAAGGAGCTGGATAATGCTAGAAGAAGGTGCTTTACTTTTTCACGACAAGCGAGATGTGCAAGACAAGGATGGAAATAATTGTTGGGGTAGCTGAAACCGTATTTCTGCGTGCGTATGAATGCATTTTTGCAATAGCCAAGAACAAGTGTCACGATAACCAATTAATCTGTAATTTGTTCACAGCATTAAAGCTGCGGTAACAACTTCTGTAATGTATCTTCTTTAAAAGGAAATTCCTACAATTGTGACTACATACAACGTATGTTGTTGAGAGTGTTCAAAGCTCGATGGCGTCGTTGCGCTAGTCATTCTAACCAAACACGCAGGTTAAGCAACGTCCACTGCAGCCTGTCTATGGATGGGTTTAACTATCTCGAGTTTCTCCGTACTTCGAAGGGCACGTTAAGCCGTCGGTCCCGGCTGTTGTCGATAGATGACAGTCGTTAAGCTAGCTAAGTCAGAGGCCCTCGGGCGGCTTGAAAACACTGGCCTCCGCTAATCCGCATTTGAGCAGCGTGGTGAAGTATGCTCTAAACCCCTTCGGCTGAAGGGAGACCCGTATCCCTGCAGTGGGATGAGTAAAGCTTGATGTGGTACAAAATATGTATATTTCATTATTTTACTGTTAAATGAAATGAGAGGCTAAGTCCAGAGTTGGGCTCGATATTTGTTTTGTTAAAAGGAGTTTTTTTTATAACTAAACTGTTATATTATAAGCAAATGTTATATTTATTTATTTAATACTTTATTAATAATATTCTATAAATTACAATTGGCGTACTTAATGCTAAAGGAATTCCGTACCAATCAACCATAGGGAGGGAGGCTATGAGAGATATTTCGGGAATGATGCCTTTAATATGTTATTTACCTATTTGTGTTTTTAAATCTCTATAATTTCCGTGAAACGGATGAACCTAATGCTAATATTATAATAGTAATTAGTTGTTAGTTTACTGTATGGTATATGTTAAACGTTTAGTACTATGTATACAAGTGTCATACTTGTCATAAGCTTAAAATAACAATCATTTATTTATGTATACAATAAGCAAAGACAACAGTTCATTATGTAGGTACCTTTCTCTCCTAGATTTTTTTGTTTCTGTTTTGTTTACTAGCTATTGATGAACTTTCGTTAAATCAACAAAAGCTTTTTATTTTTATTTTATTACGAACAGTATTTATACATAAAACTACATGTTTCTATAATATCAGATACTGATACTAAGCAGAATTTAGTGGCCACGGCAGGATTTGATTTTGATTTGGTCCGTGGCTTAATAGACCGGCCCTTTATCCACTGGGTCGTCACAGTGTTAGAGTACTTCCTTATTGCTCCCACATAATTTCATTAGTGACTGAATAATAGAACTTACCGGAACACGGGAATGATACAAGTATGACGAGAAGCTGAATTTCACACGCTGCCCAAGGCCTTATCAATTAGATAGACAGTTCGCGGAGGTATGTGATTGCAGCCAGTTGTTATTTTAGATACCATGCTAGGAATATTTAGTAAGTTTTAATTTGACACTCAAACGTGTAACGGAATTTTTTTTTTGACCGATTTAGTCGAAACCAAATTAAGAGTTATGGTTTTAGCAGGCTATGTATGTTCATCATTCCTAATAACTTCCAAATTGCATGTAAATTTGACTTTTACAAAATAACGCCTGAATCTATTAACTATTCGAAATTATTTGTAATATTTTGGAAGTTGGTTGGTTGCCTATATGACGTCAATCTAAGAGAGGTAGGGCGCATCAAAGCAGTCCGTCTGGGTAACTACCGCTCAGAAAACTGCGGCCAGTTAATAACTCACTGGATTGTTGTGTTCCTGCGTGTGAGTGAGGTCACCGGTAAGTTCCATAGTAGATACTACTTTAAATCAGGTGGGCCGTATGCTTGTGTGCCTTCATACAGTGTAAAATGTAGTTGCTTTATTTGTTATATTTATAACAAAAACATGTTCAGTATCAAACAAACGGTCTTAAGGCAAAAATGTATGTCCAATAAAAGGAACCACCTAACTTATAATGAATTTTAAATAAGGTTATAATACAAGTATATCGATTGGTTTTGCTTTCTTCCATAATACTCGGCACTCTGATCACATAGGTTCACGTATTAACTAACGATTCCAACACCAACATAAACCAAGTAATAACTGACATAAAAACTAAAAGCTGTGACTACTGCACAATCTAATAAACCACTTGACTGCTCTTGAAGGCACTCCGCGCTCACAGAGACGTGGTGTTTTAGCGCCTAAATGAACAATGTGAGAATATTTTAATCATTAAACCGATAAGTGACGCGATGTTGATCCTGAAACTAGCCAATAAGAGCGTTCTAATAGTCGTAGGAGCCGAGGAGGGCCAAGAGTTCCTGACGATGACCAAAGTGATAGTGCTTTATCAGAAGGTTTGAGGAGCTCGGTGGCGCAGTGGCGGAACACCCGGTGGTTCGATACCACACATCACAAACGTTTGTGTGCATGAACTTGTCTGTTTATCTTGATCTGGGTGTTTTCAAGAGACGTAAGGGTAAACCTCACAGAAAACCACAGCCAAATACTCGTAGCTCCCAGAGGGCTCTTGTATTTCTGCGAGAGAGAGAGGTCACTAGTAAGCTCCAAAGGAGTTCCCGAGTTTGCAGTGAGGTGGCATCGCGCGAGCGATACTTAATGTACGCTTGGATGCCTTCCATCGTTGTATACAAATATGGTTGTCGCACAGCGATTAGAGCCTACTGACCAATGTGAGAATATTTTAACCAATAAACCGATAACTAACCAATAAGAGGTGCGCATTTTACTTTACTCCCGACCCGCAGAAGTGACTGGAGTTAGCCAGATAGATGGCTGCAGCCCGGCCACAAGGATTTTGACAGATAGATTGATTGACAAGAACGATGTCAATATAATCCCTAGCTTTTATTGTTCCTTCATATTTTGTACATAAATTTACCTACGTTTTAACTACCTGTAGTAACGCCTGTGCAAAAAAAAAATAGCAATTTTATTTTTAGCTTTATATTATTGCTTATAACAATATGTCAGTAGATTATAAAATAAATTAAAAAAGGAGGGGCGCATCGAAGCAGCCCGAATTAGGATGTACCTTCACATTGCAGAAAACCGCAGCTAAATAGATAATCCCTAGAGCAGACACCCAACGGGGTTCGAACGCGGAACCTCACCCTTGTTAGGCGTGCGGTTATACCGCGCGGCTACTACCGCTCCAGGCTTCTCCAAAACCCTTTTCCACTAAAGTCATACTTTGCAATGCCCTTGTTATACGTCTTCTCGACTGCGCCGATGTATATGATATTTGGTCGCTAGTGAGACACTTTTAAATAAACCAGATAGAACGTTTCTAAAATCTTGCAATTAGATCTTCGGACTTAGGAAATGTGATCACAGAGTACCGCAACTGACTAAAATGATTCCAATTCGCAGTAATAACAAAATTGCTATTTTTTGTTCGTAGGCGTTAAGAATTAAAAATGTGTCCTCACGATGTTTTCCTTCAACGCCGAGCAAGTGACAATTACAAATATGTACATACATTTACTGGTACATCCTAAGATTCGAACCGGAGCCCTGTTGATCACAAGGCCCGCCGGTCTTTATGCACCGGGCTAGCACTGCTGTCATGTCTTTTACTTAACTTGTGATGTGACAGCATAATCGAACGCGGCCGGGCAGAATGGCCGCCGAATACTAGACAGTCGGTAAACACGAATGGTACGTTCTTTCTACATAGGTACATTATTTAAAGCGTATATTAAAAAAAAAAGGTTTTTTAATAAACTTAAACTACACACACACACACACGAGCGCACATTATACACAAGAACACCCGTAAACTTAAACTACATACACACACACACGAGCGCACATTATACACAAGAACACCCGGCAGAAGTTGACCGATTGGAAAAAATATCCCGGAACCCATCTGCAGTAGGTGGCACTGCGGACGGGTTCCTTGGGACCTGATCAAATTGTAAATCTATACCATTCTCGATTCCACATAAACACACATAAAAAAAATCCATCATCCACCACGATGAGTTTAAAACCAGATATATATATAACTATATCTGTACGTACTTATATATTTGTTTTGTACAGAAATCGAACCCACGAGCCTTGGTGCTTAACTAGCCATCGTTAACCATTCTACCACCGAACTCGTCAGAACAGAGTTAAACGGCTTTTGTAGAGTTGTGGAAAACCTGCTTATGCCTCTTATGTGCTAGTTGGTTAACACTGAAGCAAAAGCATTTCGAGCGAAGCTGTGGCAAGTCATCTAGTTTAAAAATAAATTTCCACAAACCTGTAGCAGTTTTGACACTAACGATCACAGCTAAGAAACATATATAACTCAACATTATGAATAACTAATAATAGTCTTGGTTCGGTTCAACTGGTTCTTCTCACTCAAACACTGGTCCAAGTGGTGCAGTGTGAGTGGTCGGTCAGGGTCAGAGACAAGTCTTATAAGCGAGGTGGCGATGACGTCAATGATCGCCGGTGGTTGTCGCGCGAGGTCCTCAGATCACATCTTATGACTCTTGTCAAGATTTAAGAGGACGACTGTGACGGTAGACCCTACTTGAATCTATTTAGATAGTGATCACAAAATAAAAGCTTTTTACTAAGTGCATATGAATGTATAATACACGATACTTAAAAATTTTGTCAGTTAAGAAGAAGCGTTCTATTTCCAGCTGTTGATAAACAAGCTTACAGCCGCACGCACTGTAACTGTACTGTATTAGGTTGTAACACCAAAAGTATTATTTAGGCGTTGCTATCTCCACGACTACCAACATAATTCCTTAGGATAATTACGTAATGTTTTATGTCGATCGGCATTATTTTAACTCGTCCATTTCTGAGCGAATTATTATTTACTTATATATAAAAATACCCAAAACAGATAGAGATATTTTTAAAAAGATGTCTATCGATCGGAGACGCAGTACCTGTGGGGTAATACCAATAGTTTAAATAGAAGTTTATCATCTCGGAGGTTAGTGCATTATTTCAGAGATGATATTTACATGCGTTTCGAATGAATCCTTCGCCTTAACACTTTAAAACAAATCTGTGGCGGCAAACAAAGCGGGCTGGCTGTTTGTGTTGTAATGTAAACTACGTACGAGCATGTCCATAGCTCGTGCACAAAACTGCTTCAATTAATTGAATACTTCATTACTGCTAATATTGATGGTGGTTACGATTTGCGCGCGCGTACGGGTCCAATGTTCAAAGGCTCCTTCGATAGTGGTCTCCGGCAGGGGGGCAATCTCTCGATCACGATCGATCGTGAAGGCGATTTTAGTAGCTCCCGATTGCAATAAGACCCTGAAAATAAGAACATATAAAATGAATATGACTTAATTGTAGTTTAGGGGCTCACGACCCCGGTATGTTCGATGTGGCCCCTGCTATTTCAGCAGTTTGCAATTTTTGCCGAAACGTGCACTGATATATATATATGAACTACGGCGTCCCCCAGGGTTGACGCGCATTGATATACCCCCTAGTTGCGAAACGTCGCGCAAGTAGAGAATGAGGCAACCACCCTTGACGTGGCGCCAATTTCAACAGGTCGAATAGAGCTGAATGTCACATAGATACGGCGAATATTAGATGGCTAACATTCCCCGCCCCGGTGGCTCGAAAGTAAGAAGAAAGAGTCGAAGGAACTAAATATTTGGGAACAATTAGAAATTATTAAACGTAAAAATTTTTAAATTACTCTTATGAACAAACAGACAGACCTAAGAAACTCCCCTCTACTAAATAGCTTCTCACTGACCCCATCCATCCCCGCCCTCGGTTCAATACAAGGGACGGCACTATGATGGATTTGTCACTTGTTGCATGTTATTCTAACGACTTACATTATACAGCGCCTGAGGATGCCTCGTGGAGAGGCGAGACACGTGTCGCGGAGACGACCAGGGCCGTCATGGAAGCAACGGTCGCGGGTGCATGCGGTTTCTATTTCAGATGGCGGGCAATCGCGAGGACGACCGCAGCAGCCAAGGCAGACACTATCGGAGCAGCCATGGCAGCGACGGCATGTTGCGTCTACTAACGGTAGTGAATGGGTGCCGGCCAGTTCTAGTCCGCATGAACTAATTGGTGGCGGAAGCACACAAAGCAGGTTAGATAGAATTGCATATAAAATATTATCTATGCTAATATTATTAATATAAAGAGATTGTTTGAACGCGCTATTTCTGGAACTACCAGTCAAATTATAAAACATATTTTTGCATTTGATATTCTCCGCGAATCCATTAGCCAGCGCCAGCGGGTTAGGAAGCGGAATGACGCAGCGAAGACGATTTTTGCATTTGATAGGCCAATTCTTGAAGAATAGGCTATTTAACATCACGATCCGACTGGAAAAAGAAATAAAAGTAGAAAAGCGGTACCCACGGATACAGGGCTCCGCGCGGACGAAGAACTGCACCTGGTAATGATTACAGGAGTCTGCAGAGATTCTACTCTTGAAACGAATCACTCCCCAGTAAGGCGGTTTGTTGGCCTTCTCAAGAAGTGAATGCACTGACTACTGTCCCTTTCGGAAAACATGATAGGATAAGGAACGAAAAATTGCAAGATGGAAGTGTACGGAGTTCGTCTGTTCGTATAGTCAGTGAAAGATTTACAAGGAGGCATAGGACGTGGAAAGGTGATGGCTGGTGGAACGCGCACATTCTGTAACAAGGAAGTGGAATGATACATTGGATTATGTATCATTTTTACACCTGAGTGAAAGTATGAGAAGAAGAAAGAACTGTATCCTCGATGCAAGAACAAAACCAAAGCTTTTGGCGAAAATGAAGAAGTGAAGTGTGAATGAACAAGGCTGATGAGAAACTTGGAGGTGAATGCCAAAGTTTTCTGGAAGGGGGTAAAGAAGTCTCGAGGTTATTTCAATATCCGGAATATATAAGGCGAAGATGGTGTCATACTTTCTAGTTACATAATATGTGTTAGAATAGTAGAGCAGCCATAGCTCAGTGTAAAGGAACCGGCCTTGTGACCAACGGGTCCCCGGTTCGAACTACATTCATTTTATACGGTTCACTAAATTTGTGTTTTCGGATTTATGTACTTAGTGATGGAAAACATCGTACCCGCACGTCCAAGAAATATATTTCGATAGACTTGTGACCTAACCTAAGAAAGGTCTAGTTTTCTTTCATGGTTGTGGAGATCTGACGGCAGTCGCTCCATGTCCAAACCAATCTTTGTAAAATCTTTAGGCTTAGGTAGCGGACCCCGCCAATCCTAATGGATTAGGAAATGGGATAACGCTAGGAAGAAGAAGAATATGTGTTAAAATAGTGAAGTGAATATTCTGTAATATACTCATATGGTTGGGACGTAGACACGTGAGTGAGTCAGCGTAAGACGAATACACAACTGTGGATGAGATAGAACGGTCGATATGAAACATGACGAAAGGAAATACGGAAGTGATAGGTATAAGCTAATGTAATCAAACTAGGTGGCAGCTCCGTCCGCGACGCTTTCTGTCTCAAGATTTTACCGTCTAGAAGTTTTCTCAGCGGCCCATTCACACCGTTTCCTGGTCTCATTCATCTCTTTACATCAACAGTGTACCGTCCGGGCCTGCTTTAAACACATCCAGGATATACTGTCTCATCCATTTCTCCCAACACATCATCAACTGTAGGTAATCCTTGCGCCTTTTTTGGTTTCCTCTCTTTCAAAGTTTTTCATAAAGATTTTTTATCATTGTTTTCTTCGTATTCATTGTAAGCATTTTTCCACACAATCATTTTTGTCATTGTGATTAATGTTTGCTGTCTAGATGGTGTGTCTGCTAATAACGCGACGTAGTCTGCATTCATAATTCACGATTAAGTCACCCAAAAGCAATTCTTGCATTCGTAAATCTTATCTTGTGGTGTAGAGCCATTTACTACTCCGCAATATATCGAAGTAATACAATTTGATCCGTACATCTTCATCCATTATGAAATTCTCTTCACGCCACCCACAGTATCCCATTGGATTTCACCCTCAATCTCATATTAATTATTGTATGGACACACTTTAGCTGCTAATCTGGTCTAACCTATAGTTAGCGCAGTTCATTCGTTAACTTTTGCCTTTATACAATGGTACGAAGACAACAATTCGTTGGGACTCTGTAGGCTCTAGCAAATGTACCAAGTTTGATCCTGTCGGCTGAGATCATGCCTACATACCTATTGTCGGTAACGTTTGGAATTTCAAACTTCATATCGAAAATTGCACCTCATTCGTAATTATTTTTTTATCGGACGCTGGCGCCGTGGATTACATATACAGGATGACCACAGGCTTAATTACAGTAACGTCTAGCTCGCAATTAAATAACAAATTAACTAACTAGTAGATTAACTACAATAGTATTACGTACTCTGTGGTTAAACTGACAGTCCGTTGTGTGCGACGACCGCGCATCTGTTATAACGATTTAGAACCGAGCAGTAACTACATAATACGTAGGTCACACTATAAGTTTTGCGTAACTTAAAAAAACAACATGTTACAACCAAAATATTATGTTTATTGCTTTTCAAAATACTCTCCTTTACATTTTAAACATTTTTTCATGCGACCGAACCATTTTTTAAAACAGGAGGACCATAGATCTGATGGCATGTTTTCTACGTGCTGATTGAACGCTATCACTGACTCTTCGGAGTTGGTAAAAGTGAAACCTCTCCTCAAATCTTTGATTTTGGGGAAAATACAGAAATCACAGGGTGCTAGGTCGGGGCTATGCGCAGGATGGGTAACGAGTTGTACTTTTTTGGAAGTTAAAAATGACTTTGTTTTGTTGGCCGTGTGTGAAGAAGCGTTGTCATGATGTAGGAGAACGCGGCTTTTTGGTCGTCTTTCGCGAACTTTTTCTAACACCCTGGGTAAACAAATGGTAGAATACCACTCGGCATTAACACACTTTTGATCTTCAAGTGGAATTGTGCAGATGGGACCCGTAGCTGAGAAAAAAACGCGATCATTTTTTTACCAACGTTTCTCGTCTGCCTCATTTTTGTTGGCCTGTTCTCATTTTCAAACACCCATTCACAAGATTGCTGTTTTTTTTCAGCTTCAAAACAATAAACCCACGTTTCGTCTCCTGTGGCAATGTCATAAACAGCATTAGAATGTCCGTGGTCATACTTCAGTAGCATCTGTGAGCACCATTCCACGCGAGCCCGCTTCTGCTCCGCTGTCAGTTCATGACGGATCCAACGACAACAAAGTTTCCGAACTTTCAATTCTTAGTGTAAAATTTCCTGAATTTGGCTCATACCAATCCCCAATAGTTCTCGAATTGTCTCATAGGTAATCCGCGGGTTTTCTTCAATAAGCCGCTTAACAGTAGCCACATTATTTACGTTGACGGCAGTTGAAGGCCGCCCTTCACGAAATTCGTCATGTAAAGAAACTCGACCTCTCTCAAATTCAGCAAACCATCGCCTCACGGTGCTCAAAGAAGGTGCTTATCTCCCAAAAGCATTTTGAAGATGAGCAGCACAGTCTTGCGGAGAGAGAGAACTTTTAAAATCATAAAAAATCATCGCTCTAAAATCTTTTCGACTCAATTCCATTTTCGTTGAGTACGTAGAACTTTGATGTGTGATAAAAAACAATTGACAAATGATTTCCCGCCAATTGTTTTTTTTTATTACTAAGTAGGTTGCAACGTTTCAAAAAATATAACATTCTAAATTCAAATAGTTCCGATTAGCTAGAAGTGCAAAACTTTTAGTGTGCCCCATGTAACATCTACCACCACTCCGTAGGGATACGGACAACCCAAATATCGCTCAACGTGTGATGACAATAGCTCGTTTTCGGGAAAGTACAGACTGCTGTTTAAAGTTGTTATTAAACTGGTTAGTACGTCATTACGTCGTCTATAGATATATGCTTCAATAAGAAGACGGATTATTAGATAGTTAGCTGTTAGAACACTAGACTTATTTCCATCTTCCAACCTTGCTATCCAACTTAGGTTGGAGTGGGAATTTTTAGTGCCTTAGTCCAACCTAGCCCGGGTTGGACAATCCGAAATATTTTTGTTCCCATTACCCAACAGACCTATGAGTACAATGTGCTGCAAATGGACAAATAGACAGATTTTCGGCTGAATATTTCATTTTGCTCTAAGAACATAAGAATTGTTACGAACCTAATTCTGTTTGATAAATCTACTAGACCTGCATCTTTGTCCGCGCGCCACCCTTTTTCTACTTATGTACTTTTGATTTCTCGGCTTCTAAGGGTCGTATCGTGATATTGAGTATATCCTATATCCTATATATATAGTTTTTTTTTTTGCATTTAATAGCCCTATTCGTGAGTTTCCATTGAGTAGTTCCAGAGATTAGTGCTTAAAACAAACGATCAAATAAACAGACTCTCTTTTTCAAAAACAATTACCGCTACTACTCAAAATTGATCAAAATATTGCGAGGAGTTCATCAACTTGTGGCACTGTGCTGTTGATATGGTAATGTAACGTCATTTAAAAATAAATAAAATATAATAAATACTTTCGGACAAATTATACAGCGCCACCTAGTCCTAAAGTAATAGAGCTTGTGTTAACTAGACAACTGACAAACATACTACTACTGTATATATTTTTTGTAAATATAAAACAAAACAAAAATGTAGTAGTTGTGTGGAGGTACTTCCCCAGTCAGGCTTCTTTGATGCGCCCTACTTCTCTTAAAAACACCTGGACCAAGACAAACATACATGTTAATGCATACAAATGTTTGTCTTGTGTGAGAATCTAACCCAACAGTCAAAATAACCAAGCTATTATACGACTACCGAGATTGTCAACTCCCTGCCAAGGTTTTCCCAGCATGTGGTTCTTACGTTGATGCACGAATATAACGTATTTGTCACTTCAGTGGTATAAAAACCTTCCGAATAACGAACAAGGTATTGGCGAAAGAGATCTAGGGCGTGTTTGTAAAGATGCACCCTTACCGGTGTTATAAAACGTTGTTTAACATATACACAAGTAACATGGGGGGTCATGTGCCAGAAGCATGCTCGTTCGCGACCCCTGCCAATCAGTCGATTGCAATTCTGGACCAAGAACCCACCGACGTGCGGATTAAGGCGTCCCCCGGAGGCGACGCGCACCGATCCGCACCGGTCGGTACGAATATAGGCGCATACGGTGGTAGGGGCGCCAACCACCACGCAGCTCCAATTCCGGCGGGACGAGGGGAGCCGAGTGCTACATTGACACGTGGAATGTGGATTGAACGATAAGATGAACTAACTGATAGACGTAATTAATGAGAGTCGTTTAGATGCTTTGTGTGTGACATAGACTAAGCGCAAGGGGAGCGACACCGATGATCTGCCCGGTGGTATGATGGCCCTATGGTCTGGTGTTGACCGGGACGATCATGCCAGTGCTGGTGTAGGTGTCGTACTCTCCTCTCGCTTAGCCACTGGTGTAAGAGATTATTACTGTTTGGTAGGGCCTAGACTTCTCTGGGTTCATATTAAATTGAGCATCACGCGAGTATTTCTGGTTACAGCATACGCTCCCGTAAGCTCAGCGTGTGCTCAAGAACTAGAGAAGTTTTGGGAGTCTGTGAGGGATGTTCTGGACTTAGCTGAAGGGAATGAAAGAGTGATTATGTGTGGAGATTTGAATCGATGGGTTGGGACCAAGCGATACAGCTATAAAGCTGTTCTTGGTCCGTATGGAGATAAGAGGGTGAACGAAGCAGGTCAGTCAATTCTAGATTTATGTACGGAACAAAACCTCCTCGTGTCGAATACTTTATTTCATCATATGGATATTTACACGTATACATGGAGACGGAATGACCAAAAGAGTGTGATTGATTTAATTTTAATAGATAGACGTCTCCGAAATGTTCTAATGGATACAACTATTTTAGAGGTCCCACTCTTGAGACGGACCACTACCTGGTGGTAAGCCGGTTTGTGAGCCTTTTCAGGAAGTGGAGGCACTGAAGAGTGCGTATCCCTTTCGGAGATCATGAAAGGATAAGAGTGAAAAATATCGAGCGAATTTTTAACGATTGAAAAACTGTCACAATAGGACGAAATAATGTTCATGATTATTTCCCGATGACTTGGAAAATAAAAAACATACAAATGCTATATGCCTTGATCAATAAAAAGGATGTGTGCCTAACTTGTTATTTGACTGTACGCTTAAGATTTTTAATGTCTAAATAACCGGTAATGTGTTCGCGGAAACTGTTTTTGCCTCTTTGTACAGATCGATAACTGCAAGTACACATAAACACTAACACCAGCTCTCCATGCCTACGTAAGCTGTGAGCCATTGACGACATTTTGTCCATCATCATTTAAATTTAACCCTCGACGACTCCAAAAACATCATTGAGAAAGGGAGCCAAGTTCGATACAACAAATGTGCAGGATTATCCTCTAACGGCTTCTCTAATACTAGAAGTGTGACCTAACGCAGATTTTTTTTTTCAAAGAAATAATTCTGATTTATAATCAAAAACGTACAATGCTGTTAATTACATAAAATTTGTTACATTTTGTGCTACTATTTAGTTGTAACTGGTCATGTCTCCATACTGCATACCCTTACATATAATAATTATTGATTATTTCAGCTGAAAAACGGCCACTAAATATAGACCTCCCCTTTAGACTTCCATAGCGCTTAATGCTGTGCTTCTTGCATCCGTTTTCTTCAGAAATGAAGGCCCGCGTCTTCGCTATACGAGGTAAGAAGGCCTCCGTGGGCCTATAAACTTGTTGTGTCTGTCATACTTATGCCGGTATTACCATAATAACCATGCTTGGTAAGCGGATTGGTGATCTCAGTATAAGGCAGTACGTAATCTAACGATGCTGCTCGTTGTCTGGTAATAGTATTTTATGCCGTAATATGCGTAATTTTATGCCGGTAACCACACGGCGTATTAAAAGTTTTCATTGATTTTAATTTATTGTCCGTTCCTTAGCGACACACTGATTATAACAGAGATTTTCAGAAGCGAATATCATAAGAATAGTAAAAGATTAATGTAGCGGATGAAACACTTTATTGCTGTCTTTGCAGAAGGACTTATCTCATTTTAGATAAATGTTCAGGAGAGGCCAAAAACTATTTTGACCTCCAGATTGTTGATGTATATTGGACGTAACTTAAAAAATATCTTATATATAATAAAACTAAACTAAAGTGTATTCACAAAGTATAATGTACAATATTATACCGAAACATTACGTAAAATTTCAAAATTTTCACTGAAAATTATCTATGTTTTCAGATTGGCCTTTTGCAGAGTCACAAGGTTTCAGGAAAAATTGATTAAGAGACGCCCGTCCTAATATAGGATTTTTAATAGAAAAATCTGTTCATATAAAAGTAGGGTTCAGCTAGTTGAATATAAAATCGTATCATCATTGTGTAGGAAATAAACATTATAAATCAGTTAGTAGCGTTAATTACAAAGACCTCATTCATTACACCAATACATGAAATTTTGTGTTCACCACCCGACGTAGTATAAAAAATAGAATTCATGCTCATACAATGGAACCCAATTGGTCAATCAAGTAGTGAAAGGAACTCCTTGCTGAGGATTTTCAAAAAGGGCGTGAAAGGGTTTTTACAGGGATGGCAGTACGCGAGAAAAACTACTTGTGTTATTCTTATACAATTGTGTTATTCGTATACCCAGACCATGGCAGAAAAAAAATTGTCCCAACCATTAAATTAGAAGGCAGGTTCACTCACTGCCCCCTGAGCCTGAAGTTCGTCAAATTTAACTACTCGTACTTCTACATTGTCAAAATTGGTTCTATACTTAACTTACACCTACATTGTTATTTAAGTAAAAAGTAGAAACGGTTATGTAGGTAGGTACCTACACTATCAGATAATCTTAAACTACAAATACCTTCGTCGAACAGCGGACGTCTTTCGGGCGGAATGATGACGACACTATAAATCTAGTAGATATTCTACGTTCTTGTACAACATTTATAAGTAAATTATGAACTAGAGTACAATAAAAAGAATTTCATAACCTCACTTATGATAAGAAAAATATTTCGTTTTGTTAAAACTGAATAATGATACATTGTCTTGCTGATGACAGTGATAGCCCAGTGGATAAGGAACGGACCTATTGGGCAACAGGTCTCCGGTTCGATTCCTGACGGGGCATGTACCATTAAATTCGTGTTATTGGACTTATGTACATATTTGTCACTTACTCGGCGGCGAAGGAAAACATCGTGAGGAAATTATATTTCAAAAGACGTGTTATCTAACCTAAGAAGGATCTGATTTTGCAGTAGAGCGTTGTAGAGATCGGACGGCAGTTGCTCCATGTAAATATCAGTATCGTCGCCAAATTATCAGGCTTATGTAGCGGAACCCGCCAATCCTAATGGATTAGGAAAAGGTATAACGCGAAAAAGAAGAAGACATTGTCTTGCTGAACAAAACAAAACAGACGCTGAAACCAAACAAACACGTGCATGTCTTAACCTGGATGATTGAGAAAGGACTTATGCACCGCCAAATTCTTAGCCGTTTTGAAGTTCGGAAAGACCTAATTCAAATTAGGCTTTTTTATAGCGACCGTTTTTGAAATGAGTTGAGATAGGGCTGGATTACATCTGGCTGGCAGGCTTATTAATTTAGTATTATTTGCAGCGGCCTAGATTACATTTATAGGAATATTTCTGAGCACTTGACTCATTGTCGACGTTTTATGAGATAGGCCCTGCTGCAACGACAGTGCCAACTTGGCTGTCACCCTGCCGTGCCACTAGGTGTTGTTTATTCTGTTGGTTAGGAGTTTCCAATTATTGCCGATACTACGAATAAATAATAATAGATGATTTTATGATTATTGAAATGGATTTACATGTTGATATCAAAATTAACCGCCAGCTTTATGTCCTGTCACACAATTACTGTTTATTACTTAAATTTTATGTATGTTGGCAGTCTATTATGCATACGTAGGTGAAGCAACGTCGATGCAAATTATTACTGGATAATTTTAATTAAATTATTTTTTATTATTTATTTCAGACCACAAAGGAAACAATCGGGTCGTGGTAAAGTATTGGCACACGCCGCGAGTTCTATTTCCGGTGGTTCACGTCACATTGCGGCAAGTAATTTCCCAGTAGTGTCGACTACTGGCTCCAATCGCTGACATATTTAAGCACTAAAACACTGCGTTTTTGTGAGCGCTGAGTGCCTTCATGTGCAGTCGAGAGGTTTATTGGTTTGTGTTTCGGACCATTACGTTCTTTTACAGTAGGTACATTTAGTAGATTCGTAAAATCATAAGATGGCTGTTCATTAAATTGACAATATTAATTACCATTGTATTCAATTTAAATTATTTACATTTTAACTTAGGTGTATTTTAATGAATTTTGTATGCCCTTTATGGCGGGACATAGAGCTACACATCTGTATATTGTATGTACATCTTCATAATCACCTATGTTCATAAAATAAATAAATTGAATTGAATTGAGTCTGCCCGCCCAAGACTTGGGTGTGAACCTTTGGTTTATTTTTGTGTATGTTTGTATGCAACAACTCCTCGTGAACACTTAAGCCGATTTAAAGAAATGTGTGTGTTTGAGTTGATCCCTGGATGGTGTAGATCCATACTGAAAACCGGGGCTGGTAACACAGTGAGTGAGCCGTCGAAAGTCGAGTCTCTTGACTGAGTCTGTTTCATCACTAGTTCAAGGTTAACTTAGTCATAACCAGACCAGGGGAATAACCAGACTATGTTGTTAATTTAGATCTGCCGGTAAATATTTACGTAGCAAACATAATTTATTGAAACAAAAGGCCGAATCGTGTGTTTACTAGGTAAACATATTATATAACGTACATATGTATATAATAGAGGTTAAAGTATGAAATTGCCGTTTTATAGTAATAGATAATTTGAATTGACATTAAACCTTCATGGTCTGAGATTTTCGAGTGAAACTTTTTTCACATGATATCTATGAGGCTTTTCTTGTAAAAAATGTGCAACATTTGATTTTCGAATTTCAATTATTTTGCGCAGCAATGCGTTGTGCTGTGTTTGTGTTTTTGGGATGAGTAAAAAATGATAAACTCGCGTCTCGTAAGATTTTGGTGTGAATTAGAACTTAGTTCGCTGCAGCGCTAAAACATTAGTTAACTTTAATTAAACAATTAAAACATGAAGCGCTAGATCGTTTATTGGGCATTATTATGTCGCGACCAAAACGTTGTAAGCGCCATGAAATTGTTGGCGTTTACGCGTTTCGTTCAACGTACTTTATCAACATCGCTGTTTGGTTTAAACGGCGAAGGGCGCTTGAGCGAGTGTGCGTGTGTGTTTGTTCTAGAGACTGGTGATGATGATGCTGGTAATGATGATGATGAATGAAAGATGATTTTACTGAGATAAACTTTTTAATGTAAAATCATTAGAATAGTTCTGAATAGTTCTGTTAAATTTTTAATGTAATATAAATTGTCGTGTTTGTGTACGATAGCGCAAAAAATGAATATTTTATTTTACCACATACATGATAGTACTTTTATACTGATAAATAAAGCAATTCTGCGAAATTATTCCCTAACCATTCCGAAAAATTAAAAAACGCACAACGTTAATGTTCAAGTTTTCACTTCTGCCGGCACTCCCGGAGTGCAACCCGCAATCCCGGAGTATTTTTTTTTTATTTTGCTTAGACGGGAAAGATGGATACTTCGAAAATCCAATTAATTTATGAATGACATACATGAATATACATGAATCTATCTATAACTTCACGCCAAATCCCTTGCGGGGTAGGCAGAGAGAACCGAGCGCCACGTGACTCGATCCTTACATATCTCACTCGCTTCTTTAACATTCATTGCTCTTCTCATGCACGCACGCCGGTTTCTAGGGCTCCTGACATCACCTTCTGATAGAACATGACCAATTTGGTCATGGTAGGTAAGTCTTGGCCTTCCCCGGCTCCTACATCCTTCCACTTTTGCATTGTATATCTGCTTCGTCATTCTTTCATCTTGCATTCTTTCTACATGCCCGAACCATCGGAGCATGCCTCTTCTTATTTTAACACCGACGCTCTCTTTCAGACCAACTCTATTTCTAACATCATCATTGCGAATACGGTCTACGAGCCTTACGCCACAAATTTTGCGCAGCGCTCGCATTTCAACCGCGTTTATTCTACTTTCATGCTCTTTCTGCCATACCCAACTCTCGCTTCCATAAGTTAGCGTTGGGACCAACACTGCATTGTGTATAGCGAGTTGTGCCTTCTGGCTCAGGATTTTACTGCCAAGAAGTTTTCCCAACGCTCCATTCACACTATTCCCAGCACTCACTCGTCTTTCCACATCTGCGGTGTACCTTCCATCCCTGCTGAAAGCGCATCCAAGATATACAAACTCATCCACTTGTTCCAACACTTCATCATCAATCGTAATCCTTACATTAGTTCTGGATTCTTCTCTTTCAAATACCATTATCTTTGTTTTCTTCGCATTCAGTAGTAAGCCTTTCTCCATACAGTCGTCTTTTATCGCTGTGACCAGTGTTTGCAATTTAGATGGTGTATCTGCTAATAGCACGGCATCGTCTGCATACAGCAGACAGTTCACCACTTGGTCACCCATGCGCAATCCCACATTCGTTGACCTTATTCTCTGCAGACAACTATCGAGATACAGGATAAACAGCCTAGCAGATAGCATGCAACCCTGTTTGACACCAATTTTGACATCAAACCAGGGTGACATGCCACCGTCTATCCGCACACATGCTGAGCAATCCTTGTAAGTGGACTGCACAGCACGGAGCAGTGAACCGTCAATCCCATATCTCGGCAATATGTCCCACAGTTCCTTTCGCACAACCCTATCAAAGGCTTTCTCAAGATCCACAAAACCGCAGAAAACCTTCCGGTCTATGGCCAGATGCTTCTCTACGATATTGCGGAGCGAGAAAACTTGATCCGTACATCCCCTTCCATTTCGGAAACCTCCTTGTGCGTCCCACAGCATTTCATCGGATTTCACCCTCATTCTCCTTTCAATCACCTTTCCATATACTTTTGCTGCTAAGCTGATCAAACTGATGGCCCTATAGTTGGCGCAGTCCATGCGTGATCCCTTGCCTTTATACAAGGGCACGATGACTGCGCGTCTCCAGTCCATTGGGACCCTTCCAGTTCTCCAGCATAGGTTGCATAGGTACCAGAAGGCGTCCCGGACGTAAGTGCCACCTAATTTGATCATCTCAGCTGTGATCAGATCAATTCCCGCTGATTTTCCATTTTTCAAGCTTCGTATCGACCATTCGATCTCATCCATAGTTATGCCTTCGTCGGACGCCGTCAACGTGGAGTAAGCATCCGACTCACTCTCATTGCCAGCGTCCGAGGCATACTCATACATTTCCTCAAAATATTCACTCCACCGTTCTAACACTTCCTGAGTGTTGGCAAGAATGACACCAGCTTTAGACTTTATCTTATCCATTCTGGATGCCGACGAACCACTCCGAGACTTCTTTACCTCTCTCCAAAAGAGTTTGGTATTTGCCTCGAAGTTTTTCGTCAGCCTCTCTTCCTCATTCATAATTTGTCTTTCACGCTTCTCTTTCACTAAAGCCTTGGTTTCATTCTTGCATAGACGGTACATTTCTTTCTTCTTTTCTCTCATATTTTCATTTTAATATACATGAATATACATGAATATAGGCGGAACTAACGCTGCAGAAACGGCTTCCAAAATTAATCCTGTGTTTGGAGAGGAAACTGCTAATGAACGCATCGTGCGTTTTTGGTTTAAACGCTTTCGTAATGGAAACTTCGACTTGAAGAACAAACCACGTAGAAGACCGCCCACACACGTGAATAACGCTGAATTTAAGGAGACAGTGGAAGCAGATCCGAGTCTAACTACCCAGGAATTAACGGCATGGTTTAACGTTAGTTACCTTACCTACAATATTGACTCATTTGTATCAAATCAATGAGATAAAAAAATATGAAAAATGGGTGCCTCATGATTTGACTGATAAAAAATAAAATAAAATAAGTAAGCGAAAAATGCAATGGCAATAATGGCTGACCTCAGGTCAAACGCCGCAACAGTGCCTTGAAGCAAAGCTTACAAATAAAAAGGTAATGGTAACTGTTTGGTGGTCTCTTCGTGGCGTTATTAACTATAGCTTTCTCAGGTCTGGTCAAGCAATAACAGCAGATGTTTACTGTGCCGAACTTCGAACAATGATGGTGAAACTGGCAGTGAAACAGCCCGACTTGTGAATCGATCTTCACCATTATTTCTCCATGATAACGCAAAACCTCACACTGCACGAGAAACCGTTGTAACTATATAGGAGCTGCAGTTTGAAACCATACGTCATCCTCCGTAATCGCCAGACCTTGCTCCAACTGACTACCATTTTATTCGTGATTTGTACAATTTTCTACGTGGTAAAAGATTTTCTTCCCAGGAGGCAGCACAAAATCGCACAGTTTGTCGAATTTAATTTAATCCCCAGAGTTCTATCGCAAAGGCATAAATAAACTTCCAATTAGATCGCTGCAATAGATAATGAGGGTAAATATTTTGATTAAATAAATATGTTACATCTTAGAAAAAACCAGTTTTAAGTTTTCAGTACAAATCGGCAATTTCATACTTACCTAAGCCTCCAGCGAATTTGCAAAAGCTTACAATTTGTGTCGTATCCTGTGCTGTAACAAGTAGGGAATAAGCATGTGATTCAAATAAAATATATTACATCAGAACTCTGTTTAGAATTATGCTTTGTTCTATATTTTTGCTCATAATTTCTTTTTGACTAAAATATTCATTTGCAAGAAATTGTAGGAAATTCAAATATTTGAAAAAGTCAGTTCGGGTGTGACGTAAAACTCCACGATAAGAAATATCAAACAACCTTCTCCCTCTAAGAAGACATATATTACAAGTCTTGTAATATACGTCGGTTTCTTGGCTTGTTTCTTAGAGGGAGAAGGTTGTTTCATGTAATGTCGAAAATAGAAAATACTGCAAAATTGTTGCAAAACACAATACTTCTTCAATATAATCTCTCCACTCGTTTGTTTGTTGTGATGGTTAATGACGTCACAAAATGCCCATAACTTAACAAAAAATACTATAAATTAATAAATAACCGGAATAACTAGTAAAAAAAGAGTTCTATTGAAAGGAGTGTGTTGTGGTAGTTCCACAACTGATTTCTGTTTCTTTTCCGAAAAAATAATCAAATAAATAACAAACCCTTAGTCGGGTATACCTAGACAAGCCTGCCAACTGCAACTGCGCAAAACTAGAATTAGGAAGGAAGCGTTTAAAAATGTATTATTAGATTCACAAAAAAAATCTGTCAGTATAGGTGTACAGGTCAAGTCCATACGCTCACAGTAGTCTTATCAACCATCAAAAATCGTTATATATAAAATAAGAAGAGGCATGCTCCGTTGGTTCGGACATGTAGAAAGAATGCAAGATGAAAGAATGACGAAGCAGATATACAATGCAAATGTGGAAGGATGTAGGAGCCTAGGAAGGGCAAGACTTACCTACCATGACTAAATTGGTCGTGTTCTATCAGAAGGTGATGTCAAGAGCCCTAGAAACCGGCGAGCGTGCATGAGAAGAGCAATGAATATTAAAGAAGCGAGTGAGATATGTAAGGATCGAGTCACGTGGCGCTCGGTTATCTCTGCCTACCCCGCAAGGGATTCGGCGTCTCTAGTATGGGGTCGGTATAGGTTAGGTCAGGTTAGTAACATGTAAATATGGTTCTGAAGGCCCAGGTTTAAATGCACCCAGAGGACGGGAAAGAAGGAATCCTGTAGGCAGCGCAGACGGCGACAACATACATCCGAGCGTATAAACAAACAGACTCCAGTTTTTGCGAGGAAATTTTCCTCAAGCACGTAACCAGGGTACTGGAGGTAGGACGTGCCTGCTGGACGCTGGATCTGTGTCTTCGTCAGGAAGAGCAAGGCGGGCTGTGCCGTCTCAAGGCGTTGGTGGACGGCAACGGTTTGAGTCGAGTCCGCGGATTGTAGCGAACTTAATCTTGAACAGCGTGGTGGGGACAAGCACTGCTGTAAGACGATGTATCCTTAATTGTGCTGTCATGAGAGGAAAACGGAAGGTAAGCGTGAAGCGGGAGAAAATAGCCACGACATTGGAGAAGAAGCGCGGTAGATTGTTTCTCCACTAGTTTGTCGACAAAGGAGCTGTTCTGATCCGTCGGACGGAAGGGTCTCGATCACCAACCGGCCCGACGATCTACCCCCAGATTATGCGCGGTATGAAAGGGCAGCCTTTCAAGGTGGTTAGTCTCTATTAGGCATCTGTACTATACCGCTGGCAGCCAGCGGAACAACCGTTTCAACTTCCTTCTGAAAATGGATAGACAGAATCCACCACTGTTCCTGCAATATCGCGTCAACAATCCCCCGAGCGCTGGTTATACACCAGCTGATCCCGGAACGCGACATAGGTCTCGCTACTTCTCGGGTGTTTTGCCGTGTGTACGGTGGTAGCCAACCAAGCGGGTATTTACCCTACCACTGGCTGAGAAGCTGGAATCTCAGGAAATCCCTTAGTAGCCTCTTACGACACCCACGGGAAGAGAGAGGGCGATGATTTTTAGTATTCTTTCTCCGTCACCGCACGTATGAAACTTTCGCGCTGTATATCTTTTTCGTTATTATTCTCTACTGCATTCTTCCTACATGTCCGAGCCGACGGAGATACCTACCTAGTGGAGTCATTTTCTTTAACCAATCAAATGAAATGGCGTTCACCTCCGTTTGAGGCCAACACGATAATTATGCGAGAGCTTATTATCATTATTTTTATTATCAATCCGTCATCTTGTCCACCTTTGACTTTGTATGACTCACATTATTTGTTTGACTCCGAGTTGCATAAACACTTCTAGTTTATGTTCTCGTTTGGTTTTCCCCGTGTTTACTTCGTTTTATGGTCACGACGACGGGAGGCAAACAAGCATGACGAAGATGACGAGCTCGGTGGCGTTGTTGGTTTGAAAAGCTACTTTGCCACCAAAGTGGGTACGATTCCCGCGCAGGACAATTATTTCTGTGCATATACATGTCTGTTTGTCTGGTTGCATATTAGAAAGTCAAAACTACATCGCGCAAATTTCGCAAAAGAACAACGAACAAATCCACAAATTTTAAAATAACAATGGTCATTTGATCATAAGTTCGACTTACCACAGTCTGGAATATCAGCGTTTAAATTATCTATTACTCTATCGGCCAAATCGTTCAAAGGTCAAAAGTATTATTGGATAAATTATTAATTATCAACTGGTTTAACTGAAAAAGGTAAAAATAATTTTTAGTTATTATTATTGTATTAGTACGGTAACCGCTTTGGTGGGCCGTATGCTTGTATATCTCCCGACGTTGTATATAAAAAAACATCATTTATTTGCAATGAGTATAGTGGATAAGGAACCGAACTATTGACCAAACAAGTCTCCGGTTCGAATCCTGGGGGTATGTAGGTACTCACTAAATTCATATTTTAGGATTTATGTACATATTTATCACTTGCTCGGCGGTGACGGAAAACATCGCGAGGAAGCCCACACGTGCAGAAAATTATATTTCGAAAGACGTGTGAACTGGTTTTTGCTTTGGCTGGTGGAGGTACGGCGGCAGTGGTTCCTTGTAAAACCAGTTGAGAATGCGCAAGCTTGCATTGCCAGAGGAACACCTGGCTCGTCAATTATATAATAATGCAATTTTTTTTTTTAATTTGTCGGCCATTTTGACCATGTCCTTAAGAGATAGGAACGATGTTCCTGAACATTCCTATTCTACTTTTTTATGCTAAATCCGAATCTGAAGTCAAAATTCGAATATTCGAAAAAAAACGCACTCACAGACAAACGTACAGATAAACATATAGATTTCATATAGGAACGGTGTTCCTGATCACTATCTTCGCCAAATCCTTAGGCTTTGGTAACACCGCCTTTCCTAATGGATTAGGAAACAGGATGCCGCGAAGAAGAAGAAATAGAGTATATTACAAATATTAATTATAATCTAAGCACAATATATATTATATGATTATAATAATCGAAGGTATAATATTTAAACAGTCCGACCCTCTTCTGTAGTAGCCCACTGCCAATAATCCATTCCATCCATCATCATCATCCATCAATTTTACCAGAGGGAGAATTTGTACAAAAGTCGTCTGCATGGGTACCTCTGTCTCACCTATTTCTACCGCCAAGCAGATATATTTATATAGCTGTGTTCCGGTTTGAAGGGTGAGATATGGCGAGAAATTACTGGGTATTGTGACGAAACAGCCTTAGGTCACAAGATTGGCAGCGCGCGAGTAACATCCCCGTGGTGTTGCGAGCGTCAATAGGCTGCGGTGACCGCTTCCCATCTGATGCGGGCCGCTTGCTTGTTTGCCAATCTAGTAGTATAAAAAAAAAGTAAGCTCCTAAGGAGTTGCTGTGTAAGCTGCAGAGGAGGCATCGCGCGAGTGATATATGTTGCAAGCTGGGAGATTTCGCATTTTTCTTTTAGTGTAATAAATCATCTTCATCTGCCTAGCATTTTCCCGTTTTCTAATCCTTAAGGATTGGCGAACATACGGTGACTGTTTACCATCAGGCAGGCGGTATGCTTGATTTCCACCTTAGTGGTATAAAAAAATACTGGATTTTGACGTGAAACTACCTTCAGACCACCTCAACCCGAGGGGAAAATTAGACGTGTGGGTATTTTGACGATGGTTTCTTCCACCGCCGCATGTGATAATTCCAAATATGTCCACAAATCATACAACACTAATTTAGTGGAACATGTCCACCAGGAATCGAACGTAATCAGTTAGTTTTATCCACTAAGCTTATGTTCAACTCTTCTGATTGTTAGCTTATCATTAGTTTATGTTTTTGCTGTTATATACTTGTAGACAGTAATGCATCATCTCCTCAATTGTTCAGGCTCAAATAATATAATCAAATCGCTCAGTCAATGTCAGCCGGGTTCTCTGAGTATATTTCCTGGAAGAAATAAATCGCAGATATTTGAATGTTTGCAAAATATTGCCCTTTCCATTTCGTAAGGCGTTTGGTGATTTTAAGTATGTAGAGACGGTGACAAATAAGTATATACAAAACAGTTTAAACCCTTTACTACAACAAAATAAGACGCGTTGGTGTGCAGCTTAATGTGCCATTGTGTTTACAGCTAAGCTTCACGCTGAATCTACTGATCTTTCTGTTCACGATTGTTTTTTTTTATATAACGTCGGGCGGCATGCAAGTATACGGCCCAGCGTATGTAAAGCGGTTACCGTAGTTTATAACGCTTGCAATACATTATATATCACTCGCGCGACGCGACCTCTGCTGTTAACACAGCAACTCCATAGGAGCTTACTGGTGACCCCACTCACACGCAGGAACACAACAACCCTATAGGGAGTTGTTATTTGGCTGCGGTTTTCTATGAGGCGGAGGTACTTCCCCAGATGGGCTGCTTCGATGCGCCCTACCTCTCTTAAAATATCCAGACCAAGACAGACATGTTCATGCACACAACTGTTTGCCCTGTATGGGAAACTAACCCACGAGCTTAGTGTCAAAGTAACGTAACAGCGCGTTTTGCCACTGCGCCACCGAGCTTGTAAAAAAAAAACTTGTTTAAAGATAAAAAATATTTATTTGCCATTGGGCACTTAGACACGTCTTACATTTTCAGATTACGATGATTGGAAAGGCAATCAACACCAATCGTCATCCACCCCCACCATATCAACCCTTACTCATCCCACTGCAGGGATACGGGTCTCCCTTCAACCGACCACCACGCTGCTCAAATGCGGATTGGCGGAGGCCAGTGTTTTCAATCCGCCCGAAGGCCACTGACTTAGCTTAACGACTGTCATCTATCGACAACAGCCGGGACCGACGGCTTAACGTGAGAAACTCGAGATAGATAAACCCATCCATAGACAGGCTGCGGTCGAAGTTGCTTAACCTGCGTGTTTGGTTAAAATGCTACGCGCAACGACGCCATTGAGCTCTCAAACATCCATGAATGTGTTGAAATGAAAGCTTGTTTATTTAATAGGTAGTTTAATAAGAGTGAGGTCGGGTTGTCCTGGTCGATGCAGGCTAGTCCAGGGCGAGCTGGCGGACGGGCACGTGGCTGAACAGCTTGCTCACCTCGTGCACGACGTCCGTGACCACCTGCCGCACGATGGGCGCCGACAGCTCCTTGTAGATCGCCTCCCAGTTCTCGTTGGCGAACGTGTGCGTCGCGTCCGCTGCAATAATAATTATCAGTGTATATTTTCATACAGGAACCACAAACAGTAGCCTATGTGTTAATTCAGAACATACTCTATTTGTCTGCTAAACTGCATTGAAATCCCTTCACTCGTTTCCCCGTGGTCGAGTAACAAACATCGACTTCAAAAACTTCGGAAGGAACTCTACAATAGACATATTGATCTTGGTCTTTAACCGAATTCCTATTTTTTTTCGTCAGGAGGCATACAAGCTTATAAACTGTCTGTAAAGTCTGATATGAAGCGTATAAACGCTTGCAATACATTAAGTATTACTCGCGTGATGCCACCTCTACTGCTAACAAAGCAACTTCTTACGAGCTTACTTAATAATTTAAATGAGCAATTTTTGTCGTGTATTTCTGATACGACTGGGATGAAACAATTTCGATCAAATTTTGTATTAAAATAAGATTTTGCTTTTTAAGTAATGTAATTTGATCTAACCTGCTTTGTGTGCTCCCGCCACCAATTAGTTCATGCAGCCTAGCGCCGGCCGGCACCCACCCACTACTGTTAGTACGTGCAACATGCCGACGCTGCCATGGCTGCTCCGGTAGTCTCTGCCTCGGCTGCTGCGGTCGTCCGCTATCTGGAACAGAATCCGCATGCCCCCACCACCACCGTCGCTGCCACGACTGGCCTGGTCGTCTCTGCGACACGTGTTTCGCCTCTCCACGAGCCATCATCAGGAGTTGCAGTTGTAGTATTTCTTTTGCAAAATAACGCCTGAATCTATTAACTATTTTAAGTAATGTTTAAAGGTGTCAAGGTGTCGAACAAACGGGACTTCATACAAAAAATATTTACAGGAATGTGAACTTACACAAGTCTTTGTTACCGTTGAACAGGTTGTGGAAGAGGAAGCGCACCCTGGTCTCCACGTGATCCTTGAAGTTCCAGCTATTGATGTGCCAATACTCCTCGCCGCCGGACTTCTCGCGGCGCATGTCCAGCGAGAACTCCACCACGATGTCCTCTACAAATAAGACAACTCACTAGTTAATACTAATAATAATTATTATTTAATACAGAAATGGTACATATAGCTAAGTCGCAAGAAAGCTTCTCGACAGGAGAAGTACTCCACCTCACAGAAAACCTCACCTCGCAGCCAAATAACAACACCTGTTGTGTTCCTGAGAGTGTGTTGGGTTATCATACCATACCAGTACCATCCATCATCCATCCATCCATATCTTTCCACTCATTCTTTCATGTCATTCTTTCGTCCTGCATTCTTTCTACACGGGCGAACTAGCCGAGTATACCTTTTCATATTTAAAACGTTTTTATACCACTAAGGTGCAAACAAGCAGACGTCCTGCCTGATGGTAAGCAGTTACCGTAGACTATGGACATTTGCAACACCAGAGGTGTCACCCTTGCGTTGTAAGAACCCCTTCACACCTTTCTTGTAGAACCCCATGCTGTAGTCCCTTGGGAAAACCTCGGCAAGGAGCTCATTCTATTCTCATTCTCCGATACTCTCTTTCAGATTAACTCTCTTTCTTGCACTATGGTTGCGATGTCAATCTACAAGCGTTAAGCCACAAATTCCGTACTAATTTCTACGTTCATGTTCTTTCTGCCATATCCTGCTTTCACTTCGATAAGTTAGCGTTGGGACTAGTGTATAGCGAGCTGTCGCTTATAGCTCAGATTTCTGCTGCTTAGAAGTTTACTAACGTTCCATTCACACTGTTCCTTCAACTCACTCGTCTCTCCATATCAGCGATGTGCCTGATGATAAGACAATGTAACTCACGTATTTTGATCTTGTATTGGCCATGGCCCTGGATGGGCATGAGGAGCAGCTTGCCATCCAGGCGGTAGTCACCCGCCATCACCACTGATCCCTTCACCTTCAGCGTTATTCGGTCGCCGTGGCGGCTGCGTAAAGAAAAACATCACATAAGACTGATTCTTTTTTCTTTCAAAATTCACGAGAGGACTACTAGTAGCCTGGGTCAGGACTGTACTCCTCAGTGTTCGTCCAGTGATCGACATAGGCAACCTCTCTAGAGAGACACTCGTCTCGATTTTAAGCCACCTGTATCCATCAACTCAGTACAAATCTTTTGAGGTCGTCGCTCCAGGGACGCCTTTCGAGAACCTTTATTCCCCAGCGGTTGTCGGTTCGGTCGAGAATATGGCTGGCCCACTACCACTTCAGCTTGCTTATCCATTGGACTATGTCAGTTACTTTAGCTATCTATCTATATCTATAACTTCAGTCAAATCCCTTGCGGGATATGCAGGAACGGATCTCACTCGCTTCTTTAGCGTTCATTGCTCTTCTTATGGCCGCTCCTGACATCACCTTCTGATAAAACACGATCAATTTGGACATGGTAGGTAAGTCTTGGTCGTCCTCGGCTCCTACATCGTTCTACTTTTGCGTTGTATATCTGTTTCGTGATTCTTTCTTCCTGCATTCTTTCTACATGTCCGAACCAACGGAGCCTCTTTTTATTTTAACACCGACTTTTATTTTATCACCGGTCTTTCAGACCAGCTCTGTTTCTAACATCATCATTGCGAATATTTACGCAACGCTCGCATCTCGGCCGGATTTCACCTACTTTCTTGCTCTTTGTGCCATAACCAGCTCAGCAGCAGCAGTTTTCCCAAGCGGTTCATCATATCAAATCAAATCAAATCAAACATTTTATTTGCAGAGAATATGTGTAACATACAGTTATTCACAATATTTTCGATCCAACACATTCTTCTGTCTCAATACAGCGTGCAAAATTTAATTAATATTATGTTTTAAGTAATTTTTTAAATTTAATATCATTTTAATAAAAATAATATCAATGTCAAATATGTTATTCAATTTCTTAATAAATTAATAAGTGCAGAGAAAAAAATGAAATAGAATGTTAACAATAGGTAATGTCAGTCATTGATTCTGTTTTTATCATTAACATAATCATTATAAGAGTACCTAATAACATTTGTCTAAAAGATAATTAAGTAGTTGTTTTTTAAATGTATTCAAAGCCATGTCTTTAAAACGGTTTGGTAATAAATTATATAGCTTTATAGCCATGCAGTACACATTTTTTTGAAAGAGAGCCAGTTTTTGTTGGGGTACGTACAGTTTATTCTTATGTCGAGTTCTAGAACCGATTATGTCTCCATCTATACATATAAATAAAATTGAAGTGTCTGTCTGTGATTTCAAAATAAAGCCTTCATCTTAAGCTCATATTATTATTTTCTCGTTACCAAAGCCTAAATACGCATTTTTAACTTTTTTGTCTGTCTGTTTGTTTGCCCGGGCTAATCTTCGAAATGGCTGAACCGATTTTAACGGGACTTTCACTTTACCAGTGAAAGTCCCGTTAAAATCGGTTCAGCCATTAGCCATCAGCCGTAGAGGACTGTTCAGAGCAGAATATAGGGTACTTTTTACCCCGTAAATAGTTAGGGTTCCTGCGTAAAAAAATAAAAACTGTTAAAATTAGGAGGAAGTATCTTCCCCTTCGACTTTGCAATTTTATTTTTATTATTTTCATAGAATACGTATTGTTTGTAACATAAAATAACTACGCATTTTTTATGTAATTATGTTATGTAACATAAATAAAATACATATACGTTGCCTCCTGTAAAGGTCAATAGATGGCGCTGTACGAAAATTGAATCGCTCTATGGTTGCATCTACGACCCTGAACTTATTTTTTTTTTTTAAACATAAACTATTTCATGTCTACAGAGAAATAAAGGCTACTAAAAGCCCAAATGTCATGCGTGCGAAGCCGCGGGCTTCTGCTAGTGTCTAATAAATAAATTGGAGTGCTTGTGTACAAACACACATGTCTCGAAAATGTAAAGACATGGTAATGGTAGAATTTTGTGTTTTTTAAATGCAAACACACAGCTATCTAGTAAGTCGAGTCCACTGATCGCTCTAATACATTTTTTCTGGGCTATAAATACTTTCGACACATCTACTGAATTTCCCCATAGTATTATCCCATATCGTAAGATTGATGATACATACCCATGGTATACAGTAAGTGTTGCATCGATAGTGGCAACTTGTTTCACTCGCCTCAACACATAGACAAATTTATGTAATTTAGTACAAAGAACATCTACGTGGTCATAACATCACATCAGCGATGTACCTTCCATCGCTGCTGAAAGCGCGTTCAAAATATACAATCTCATTCCAACACTTCGTCATCAATCGTAATCCTTACATTGGTTTTGGTCTTCTCTTTCAAATACCATTATCTTTTTCTTCTTCGCATTCAATAGTAAACATTTCTCCATACAATCGTCTTTCATTATTGCGACCAGTGTTTGCAGTTCAGATGGTGTTTCTGTTAATAGGACGGCATTATTTGCTTAAAGCAGACAGTTCACCACTAGGTCACCCATGCATAATCCAACATTCGTCGATCTTAATCTCTGTAGACATCTATCGAGATACAGAATAATCAGCCTAGCAGACAACATGCAACCCTGTTTGACACCAATTTTAACATCAAACCAGGGTGACATGTTGCCATCTATTAGCACACATGCTGAGCAATCCTTGTAAGTGGACTGCACAGCACGGAGCAGTGAACCGTCAATCCCATATCTCGGCAATATGTCCCACAGTTCCTTTCGCATAACCCTATCAAATGCTTTCTCAAGATCCACAAAACCACAGAAAACCTTCTGATCTACGGCCATATGCTTCTCTACGATATTGCGGAGCAAGAAGACTTAATCCGTACATCCCCTTCCATTTCGAAACCTCCCTGTGCCTCCCACAGCATTTCATCAAATTTCACCCCCATTCTCCTTTCAATTACTTTTCCATATACTTTTGCTGCTAAGTTGATCAAACTGACAGACCTATAGCTGGCACAGTCCATGCGTGACCATGCGTCTCCAGTCCGCCCGGACTCTTCCAGTTCTCCAGCATATATTGCTTAAGTACCAGAATGCGTCCCGAACGTAAAGTGCCACCTAGTTTGATAATCACTCTTCCATTCCCTTCAGCTAAATCCGGAACATCCCTCACAGACTCCCAACACTTATCTAGTTCTTGGGCACACGCTGAGCTTACGGGAGCGTATGCTGCTACCAGAAATACTCTCGTGATGCCCAGTTTTATACGAACTCAGAAAGTCTTGGTCCTACCAAACAGTAATCTTTTACACCAGATGCTAAGTGAGAGGAGAGAACGACATTTTCACCAGCACTGGCATGAACGTCCCGGTCTACCCAAGACCACTGGGCCATCATCCCACCGAACAGATCATCGGTGCCGCTCCCCTTGCGCTTTGTCTCTGTCACACACGAAGCATCTAAGCTCCTCCTCCTTTCTTACATCTATGATATCACTCAATCCACCTCTGACATTCCACTTGCCTATGTAGCACTCCGCTCTGCTCGACCCGCCGGGATTGGCACTGCGTGGTGGGTGGAGATTCCTACCGACGCATGAACCTACGTCAAAGTTAAAGTCAAAGTGTTTATTGCATCCATAATGTACAAGTCAATATTTTCGAATGAATTTGATGATTTCCCATATGTACAAGGAAACGTCAACAGTTTATATTTTTTTAAATAGGGTCTACAGCTACCTGTATTTTTTTATGTTAGCTATAATGCGGACCAACTTTTTTTGAAGGGTAAATACGTTTATCCAATCGGTCCCGTTTCCCCATCACGTAGTACCGTAGCTGAGCCATGAGTAAGCGTAGGCGTAGTAAGTGACAAGGGCTGTTTCGGTATCCGTGGTCTTTTTTACCTCCCTGAGGGCGTATGCAAATTTAGAGACTTCACAGATTCGTTGTAAATGAGCCTTCCAATTTATGTGCCTATCTATTATACGTTCGCACCGACAGGGGCGGATCAGTGCGCGTCGCCTCCGGGGGGCGCCCTAACCCACACATCGGTGCGTTTTCGGCTCAGAATTGCAATCTAGGTAATTGATTGGCAGGGGTCGCGATCGAGCACGCTTCTGGCACATGACCCCGAACTACTTTAGCTCTACTTACGCAGCAAAACTCCAAGTATGGCCCTTTCCATAGGACACTAGCTGATCTTGAGCTTCTCCATACGGCCTGTAGTAACTGGTCATATTTCAGTTCCATAGATCATCACATGTATACACACTGTTGGAAGACTTTAGTTTTCAGCTGTTGAATTGAGCTTAGTGGCGCAGTGGGTATAGTAACGCTGCTTTGACACCAACGGCTTATTAAGTCGTAGCAATAGTCGTAGTCGTAGTAACCTCTCTTCTTTACGACCATCGCTTCTGAGCCACCTGAACAAGACACAGTGAACATGCAAAGTCTGAAGTGTAACAGTCAGACATTTCTTCTTCTTGTTACCGTTATCTCGTTTCCTAATCCATGAAGACTGGCGGGGTCCGCTACCAAACCTAAGGATTTGATTAAGATACTGATTTTGACATAGAGCGACCGCCGTCACACCTTCATAACCCAGAGGGCAAACCAGAGCTTTATTAGGTTAGCTCATACGTCTCTCCAAATATATTTTCATGGACGTCTAAGTTTTTGGTTAAGGGACAAGTGATAATTACAAAAATAAATCCTAAAACACGAATTTAGTGGCATTAGTCACACATTTCATTGGCATAAAAGCGGTCACTCACGTCATATCCAGCACCTTGGCCTTCCTCAGACCCTTGACGATGGTGTTGTCGAAGTGCATGTCCAAGCCGCCTTGGTTGGCGGCCACGCGCCCCACGTGCAGCGGGTCCATCGGCTTCATACCGAACTGCGGCTGGCCGGCAGCCACCGGCAGCACCGCGCGCTGCGCAGACTTCACCATACATGGCCGGTCGTTCTGACGGCACGGCGTGATGAACTCAACTGCAGTCAAAATATATGGTAAAGTACAATCTGCACAACTTTCTATTGTCGAACCCTGCGCAGCCGACTATATTATATAATATATTAAATACCATTAGCTATGAAGTTAGAAACAGAGTTGGTCTGAAAGAGAAAAATAAGAAGAGGCATGCTCCGTTGGTTCGAACATGCAAGGAGGAAAGAATTACGAAACAGACATACAATGCGAAAGTAAAAGTCGGGGAAGGCCAAGACTAACCTACACGACCAAATTGATCGTGTTTTATCAGAAGGTGATGTCAGGAGCCCCAGGAACCGGAGAGCGTGCATGAGAAGAGCAGTGAATGCTAAAGTGTGGTGTGAAAGGATCGAATGTTGAGGCGCCCAGTTCTCTCTGCGTACGCCACAAGGACTTTTGCATGAAACTATAGATAGATATAAATTAAGTTAAAGATTTACAAATGCTAGTGATCGCCCATTGAACAAAGTTCGACCACCATCACTATATTATATATATTATGTTCTGTTTTATCTAGCTACTTTCAATTTTATTATTTATTTTGACATTTATTACTTTTATATTTGTTTATTATTATTATAATGATCTGTTTGGTTTATGTCGTACTACCGCGCCACTCGCCTACCAAATTCCAATTAAACACTCAAAGGTTGACTGGAAGAGATTCCTTATAGGAATAAGTCTGCCTTTGTACATTTATTAATGTGTTGCATTTTAATTTACATTTTTCATTGTTATATTATGTACAATAAAGATATATAACAAACAAATAAAAAAACGCTATTAAAATATGACGAAATATATTGAATTTACACATTTCGTAATTTTTTAACTTTTGTATCAAAGTTGTCCCATCCAGTGTGACTGTTATATGATGGGACAACTTTTGGTTGGGGTTTTTTTTATTCCTAACAAGTTACAGTGTAACAGTTAAGAGTATTTCTCGTTGAGAACAAACGTATTTTTTTCGTTATAATCGTTTTCCGAAAGTATTTTACACAAAAAAAATGGCTTTGACGAGCTCGGCGGCGCAGTGGTGAAACGCGCTGTTTGATTCCCAAACAGACCAAACATTTGTGTACACTAACATCTCTATTTGTCATGGTCTGGGTATATTTAAAAGAGGGCGCATCGAAAGCATCCCGTCTGGGGAAGTACGACCACCTCACAGAAAACCGCACCCAAGTAACAACTCCCTAGATGTTTGTTGTGCTTCTGCGTGTGAGTGTTAGCAGCAGAGGTGACATCTTGCGAGTGATAATGTATTGTAAGCGCTTAAAGGCTACCATAACCACTTTACATCAGGTGGGCCTTATGCACATATGCCTCCCGACTGTGTAAAAAAACAACAACAGCAGGTTACAAACAAAATGGTGACTAAAGGCGAGCTTATCTCTTCATTGGACTTCTTCCAGCTAACCCTTGTGTACCTAAAGGTACATGGATGCCCTTGTGGTGAGTAAAATGCAGCAGTACGTGACGCCGGTACAGGCCTGGGGCCTTCATTGCGTTCTTGATGTTGTGTAAAAGAAGTACTACACAACTACGTCTTGGATTAATTTGTATACACTTGCAGAAATTACGTGTGCACATGCCCTCCCCGATGGTAAGCAGTTGCCGCGACCAATGCACCGCTGTGAAAGAGACATCACACTTCATGTCGCACACTTGCGAAAATATCTCACATCTCTTTTTAGTGTTTAAAAACGGGAATTCCTATAAGGTCACTTGCGTGTCTGCCTGTCTGTCTGTCATAGGCTTTTGTCTCAGAAACTGTAAGATGTACAAGTTTAGAGTCTGTCATATTTGCGTAACACGCTGACTGCGTGTTGACACAAAATGTATGTGTGTCATCAATTGTTATAAACGTTGACAAACAAATATGACAGTTTCGTGTTATTTGTTACGTTTGAACAGCATGTCACGGACGCAGCGTGTGTCAAGGTCCCTCGCTAGGACAATAATGAAAGCACAGTGAAGGTGCCTATAGTGCATTGCATGCAGGGTCGGCAACGCGTGAGTGACATAACATAATGTAACGTAACGTTTGTTTTTTTCTGCCATCAAACGGTAACGGAGCCGACGTCTACGTTACCGCTCTGTCCGACGTTTTGTCCGGAGACGGCGAGTTCGACGATCACGACGATCTTCAGGAATACTTGTCGAAGTCCCATTGAAATTTAAAAACAAGTTGAAATACTACAAAAATATCAAGCTCGGTGGCTGTGACTTTGACTTTGACTTTGACATACAAGACAAATATTTGTGTACATAAACATGTCTGTTTGTCTTGGTCCCCCGACACACACCCATATACCCACACATAAAAACACCCCTGTTTTTAAGAGAGGTAGGGCGCATCGAAGCAGCCCGCCTGGGAAAGTACTTCACAAAAAAACCGCAGCCAAACAACAACTCCGTGGAGAGTTGTTGTGTTCCTGCGTGTGAGTGAACTCACCATTAAACTTCTAAGGAGTCGCTGTATTAGCAGCGGAGGTGGCATCGCGCGAGTGATTCCTATTGTATTACAAGCGTTCAAAGGCTACGGTAACCGCTTTACATCAGGTGAGTTGCAGTAGTATATGAACGCATGCAAAATACATTAAGTATTGTTCGCGCGATACCGCCTGTGCTGCTAACACAACCACTCCTTAGGAGCGTATGTACTAATAACTTCACTCACTCGCAGGGACACAATAATCCAACAGGGAGTTGTGACTACACTTTTCTGTAAGGCCTACCTCTCTATAAAACGCCACGTCGTTATAACGTCTCTATAAATATATATATGTATATATATATATATAAATAAATAAATATTGTCGGACAAATTACACAGCGCCATCTAGTCCAAAGTAAACGAAGCTTGTGTTATGGGTACTAGACAACTGATAAACATACGTAAATACATTTTTTTTTTGTAAATACATACTTATTATACATAGAAAATACCCAGACCAAGACAAACAGACATGTACATGCACACAAATGTTTGCCTTGTGTGGGAATCGAACCTACGAGCGTTGGTGTCAAAGTCGCGTCATTCACGACTGAGCCACCGAGCTCGTCGTATTTAGAAGACAAAAATTTCAGAAGTCCTGAGTAAACGCTGATTCCTAAAGATCTAACTTACTAACAGGAACATAACAACCCTCCAGTTGTTATTTGGATACGGTTTTTGTGACGTGGAGGTACTTCCCCAGACGGACCGCTTTAATGCGCCCTACTATTACTACTATAACTTCACGCCAAATCCCTTACGGGGTAGGCAGAGAGAACCGAGCGCCACGCGACTCGATCCTTACATACCTCACTCGCTTCTTTCACATTCATTGCTCTTTTCATGCACGCTCGCCGGTTTCTAGGGCTCCTGACATCACCTTCTGATAGAACACGACCAATCTGATCATGATAGGTAAGTCTTGGCCTTCCTCGGCTCCTACATCCTTCCACTTTTGCATTGTATATCTGCTTCGTCATTCTTTCATCCTGCATTCTTTCTACATGTCCGAACCAACGGAGCATGCCTCTTCTTATTTTAACATCGACGCTCTCTTTCAGACCAACTCTGCTTCTAACCTCATCATTGCGGATACGGTCTGCAAGCGTTACACCACAGATTTTGCGCAACGCTCGCATTTCAACCGCGTTTATCCTACTTTCATGCTCTCTCTGCCATACCCAGCGCTCGCTTCCATAAGTAAGCTTTCGGACCAGCACTGCATTGTGTATAGCCATTTATATTATATTAATGCGCCCTACCACTCCTAAAAACACCCAGACCAAGACAAACAGACATGTTCACGCCCTCAAAAGTCTGTCCTGTGTGGGAATCGAACTCACGAGCGTTGGTGTCAAAGTAGCGTAACTAACCACTGAGGATATATGAAAACACGAGGTGAAAATATTCTGTGAGATGTCTAAAACATTGTTTACACTCACCATTACAATGGCAGCTGTTAAAGAGGAGGCAGCTCACTAACACAACAAGTGACCTCATAACGACTCGCGCCGCCATTTTACTCAAATGATCACCGTTGAAATGCGAACCACTGCGCAGGTCCGTTATATACACACACTTGTGATGATCATGGAAAATATCCCTAACTCTCGTAACATGCGATCGTATGATGCTAATTTGGACTTTATTGCGTGCTGTATTAAACCTTTGAACGGTGCACGAGAATCTTTGTTAACCTAATTGTTAACTAATTGTTATTTTGATAGCATTGTCGTGAATCAATTATTCATATAGTTTTAATTCTTTATTGTCTCTGATTGAGGTTTTTTTTAATAAATTGGATATTTGCATCACCCCGTGTTTGGCGTAGGCCCTACCCCTAGAGTGATCGCGTCAGATGAAGCCTAAAGGCGACCCTTAGGTGGTATTTAACCAGTAAAGCCTGTTATAACCCGTTCTGCCGATCGCAAAGGTTTTTTTTATACCACTAAGGTGGCATTCAAGCGTACGGCCTGCCTGATGGTAAACAGTCACCGTAGCCTATGTACATTTGCAACACCAGAGGTGTCACTCATGCGTTGCCTACCCTCTAAAGACCTCTTCCCGCATTTCTTGAAGAATCCCATGCTGTAGTCCCTTGGAAAAACTTCGGCTCATTTCACAGCTTGAGAGTTCTCGGAAGAAAAGTTCTCTGGACTCTTCTCTCGCACAGTACGCGACTATTGCGGTTCCAGTGTGTGAGGGTGATCTCCCCGCCGTCGGCGAGCAGTACGGTTATGAAATAATGCTGTCAGCATTATTCAACAATTCTTCAGAACACATGCCGTCGTACAATCATCAGTAGAACACACAAAGGGAGGCAAAATCTCTCCTTAAACTTAAGGATTCAATACCATGCGTAAGCTTAGGATTGTCGACAATTCTCACAGCTCGTCTCTGAATCGAATCACACGGTCCAAGCTGGTATCCAGGTGCCCAAATGTGACTGAATACGCCAAGTGCGGTCTGACTTGAGGCATATAACATAAGTCTTTGCCCCGCGCTGAAGTACTGCTTTGGTACACTTAAGTTGTGGAATAAACTCCCTACCGAGATTTTCCCTAGGGATATGCATGAGGTTCTTCAAAAAACTCGTGTAGAGGAGGCGGTGTAGAGTTAAGAGTGTGGCTAGACGTTTGTTCTCCACGTAACTTGCCGTCGTTCGTGGCCGTGCCGGTGCCGGTGTGGGCGACACTCCTGCAGTTTGTTTGTTTGTCACGGACATGAACTACGAATACGGGAGTTACTTACGTTACCCTTAAACGTCACTTCGCACATCCAGCGCAACATAATTACATTATTGACACGAAGCTCCTGCTTGGTATCGTATGGCTGCAAGCAGCACTTGCAGCATATGCTCTCGCAAGCTCAGCGTGTGCTTGAGAACTAGAGAAGCTTTGACAGAGATGTTCTGGATTTAGTTGAAGGGAATGAAAGAGTAATTATGTGTGGAGATTTGAATGGATGTGTATGGTAGGTAGAACCAAACGAGACAGCTACGAAGCTGTTCTTAGCCCCTATGGAGGTAAGAGAGTGAATGAAGCAAGTGAGTCTATTCTAGATTTTTGTATATAGCGAAACCTCCTCGTGTCGAATACTTTATTTAATCGTGAGGATATTCACACGTTTACAGGGAGACGGAATGACCAAAATAATAAATATGAAAATAAATAAATATTGTCAGACAAATTACACAGCGCCATCTAGCCCCAAAACAAGCAATGCTTATGTTATGGGACAACTGATATATATACGTAAAAACATTTTTGATTGTGAATACATACTTGTAATATGATACATAGATAACACCCAGACCAAGACAAACAGACAAGTTCATGCACACAAATTTTGGACCTGTGTGGGAATCGAACCCACGAGCGTTGGTGTTAAAGTAGCTTTACTAACAACTGCGCCACCGAGCTCGCCAAAACGGCTCTTGAAACGGACTACTACTTAGTGGTAAGCCGGTTTATTGCCTTTCCAAGACGTGGAGTCACTGGCGAGTGCGTATCCCTTGGGAGGTCATGAAAGGATAAGAAACGAAAATTGCGAGATGAAAATGTATCTAGTAAGCGAAAGACTTACGAACGCAAGATTGTTGCTAGACATTTCTGAAAGAAAGTATGATGGATAGTCCAAAAGAAGCATGTGAATGCGCAAAAAAACATAAAACGCCTGGTGCGACGCGGACATTGAATCCTTCATAGGAAGAAAGAGGAAAGCGTCGCTGGATTATATATTAAGTAGATATATATATTTCCGCGCTGAATCGCAATACAAATGAGCTGAGCGAAAAAGCTACCAGCTCTTTGGTCGCCAGTGACGTCGATACGACTAGACTAGTTACTAGTTCTTTCAAAGGCGACTGCGACCTGGCGACTGGCGACCTGGACCACACGGACCAAGGGCCTCTACTCCGACAGGAACATAGTTGTAGTCGGAGCCAAGACCCCTGTATTTATTTATTTTTAAATGTTCGGCCGCCTCAGCCGCCCCGCCCGCCTTGTCGGTAGTGCGATGGAGATGAGAAGAGATCAGTGTCAACGCAAGTTGCGTGCCACACTAAAACCCTCCCTGAATCATATTTGCCCCTAACTGAAAGTATGACAGAGAAGAAGAAAGAAATGTACTGTCGATGCAAAAATGAAATCAAAGCTTTAGTAAAAGAGAAGCGTGAAAGACTAATTATGAACGAGGAAGACCTGCTGGCGAAAAACTTCGAGGTTAATACCAAACTTCATTGGAGAGAGGTAAAGAAGTCTCGGGTCAGTTCGTCGGCATCCAGAATGTTGTATCATCATCTAAAGATGGTATCATTCTTGCTAACGCCCAGAAAGTGTTAGAACGATGGAGTGAATATTTTGGAAAATGTATGACTATGCCGCGACGTTGGCGCTGAGAGTGACTCTACGTAGTTGGCGTGCCGGCGTCCGGCACTATGAATGAGTCTGTGACTGACTCGGCAGTGCCAGCGTACCATGATGACATTACCATGGATGAGATTGAATGGTCGATACGAAGCTTTAAAAATAGAAACTCAGCGGGAATTGATATGATCACTGCTGAGATGTTTAAACTAGGTGGCACTTACGTCCGGGACGCCTGTCTGGTACTTAAGCAATCTATGCTTGAGAACTGGAAGGTTCCAACGGACTGGAGACATCGTACCTTTGTATAAAGTTAAGGGGTCACTCATGGACTGCGCCAGCTATAGAGCCATCAGTATGATCAGCTTAGCAGCAAAAGTATATGGAAAGACTGAATTGAAAGGAGATTGAGAGTGAAATCCGATGGAATGTGGGAGGTACAAGGAGCCGCAGCCAATAAACTACTCGCAATGCAAGGGGTATAGATAGCGCGTTGCTATTCCGCTGCCGACACAGCAACTCCTCAGGAGGTTATAGGTAACTCACTCGGAGAAACACAACGACCGTATAGGAAGTTGTTATTCAGCTGTGGTCGTCTGTGAGGTGGAGGTACTTCGCCGTTGATGATTTATAAGAGAGGTAGGGCGCATCAAAGCAACCCATCTGGGAAAGTAACTCCACCTCCAGCAAAATAACAACTTCCCAGAGGATTGTTGTGTTCCTGCGTGTGAGTAAGAACACCAGTAAGCTCCGTCGCTTTTCATCAGGTGGGCCGTATGCTCGTGCCCGCCGTTGTATAAAAAAAATGCTACCTCTCTTACTACAAGATATGACTATATAATCTGTTGTCGTTCGATTTCCTTTTAATTTGTAACTCGTTATGGCGATAACTGTGACATAATAGCTCAATTACAGCACCATTAACTAATAGCTAATGTAATGTGCCACATTACGAGCAGCACCGTACAAATCGCCGAGGACTACGTGACTGTGTAAACGTACTCCAAACAATTACTTGGTAATTCTAATACGACATTCGACGTTGTCACTACTGAGAATTATTATTTTAATAATAAGTAATTGGCACCGCCATCTACAGGAGCTGTGAAAAATCATGTTTTCGGATTTATTACTTGCTCGGCAGTGATGGAAAACATCATGAGGAAATCCGCACGTCCAAGAAACCTAGTGACCTAACCTAAGAAAGGTTTGGTTTTCCCTCAGGGTTGTGGAGGTCCGACGGCGTGGCTCCATGTCAAAATCAGTATATTCGCCAGATCTTTAGGCTTAGGTAGCCGACCCCGTCGAACCTAATACATTAGAAAGCGGAATAACGCTAGGAAGATGAAGCATTTGAGAAGAAATTCGCTGGAAGAAAGGAATGCGGCTAATAAAAGGTGCGATTTTAGCGACGCAGAACGAAATACGTTTTAGATTACATTTCCCGATTCGCGACTTTTGCTATGCGTTTTTCATGTGGCGTTGATTTGCATCGACGATACACGGAATTGATATACATGTACAAACGGCAAAGTGTAGCTATCTATGTATATCTTCACGCCGAGTCCCTTGCGAAGGAGACAGAGAAAATGCGCCGCACAACTCGGTCCTGAAATATCTCACCAGCCCGGCTTCGCACGGGTGATCTGATTGCTGCCAAACTTCACAGGATCACCCGCTGGACTAATCTGAAGATTCAAGTTATTCTGACGTCTAACGTATACAGCTCCTGAGGATACCTCGTGGAGCGGAGAAACACGTGTCGTAGAGCAGCAACGGTGGCGGGTGCATGCGGTTCATGTTTCGGATGACGGATTTTCGCAGAAACAGAGACGTCCGGAGCAGCCGAGGCAGAGACGACCGGAGCAGCCATGGCAGCGGCGGCATGCATCTACTAACGGTAGTAGGCGGGTGCCGGCCGGCAGTAGTTCGCATAAACTAATGGGTAGCGGAAGCACAAAAAATTGTTTAAGATCAAATTGTTTTCGCAAATTTAACGCTCGACTAATCTGAAAATTGTTTAAAAATTTCATCGAAATCGATACACGGAATTGATATACATGTACAAACGGCAAAGTGTAGCTATCTATGTATATCTTCACGCCGGATCCCTTGCGAAGGAGACAGAGAAAATGCGCCGCACAACTCGGTCCTGAAATATCTCACCAGCCCGGCTTCGCACGGGTGATCTGATTGCTGCCAAACTTCACAGGATCACCCGCTGGACTAATCTGAAGATTCAAGTTATTCTGACGTCTAACGTATACAGCTCCTGAGGATACCTCGTGGAGCGGAGAAACACGTGTCGTAGAGCAGCAACGGTGGCGGGTGCATGCGGTTCATGTTTCGGATGACGGATTTTCGCAGAAACAGAGACGTCCGGAGCAGCCGAGGCAGAGACGACCGGAGCAGCCATGGCAGCGGCGGCATGCATCTACTAACGGTAGTAGGCGGGTGCCGGCCGGCAGTAGTTCGCATAAACTAATGGGTAGCGGAAGCACAAAAAATTCTTTAAGATCAAATTGTTTTCGCAAATTTAACGCTCGACTAATCTGAAAATTGTCTAAAAATTTCATCGAAATCGGACCAGCCCTTTTGGAGTCAATTGCGAACGTACATACACATCGAATTTTATATATAAGAAAGAAGATAATGTTTTGAACTCTTGTTAGGTGTAAGTGGCACCAGGTAGTGTACGTAATAGTGAGTAACTGCAATCGTACAAGCGAGAATCCAGATTTCATGGATTCTCGCTTGTACGATCGCAAGTACCCACAATTCGTGTACACATCAACAGATGAAGGTCTATAACTGCCATTGAGTCCACGTGACTGTTGAAATGCGTCTTACGTTTATTAAATAAAATCTTATTGTGTTTTATTAAATTCTTATAGTCATCTTTTTTTGAAGTTATACTTCTTTAGACGCGTTATGAAAAAATCGGCCAAGTACGAGTCGGACTCGCGCGCAAAGGGTTCCGTACCATTATCTATAAAAACGGCAAAAAAATCACGTTTGTTGTATGGGAGCCCCCTTAAATGTTTATTTTATTCTATTTTTTAGTATTTGTTGTTATAGCGGCAACAGAAATACATCATCTGTGAAAATTTCAACTGTCTAACTATCACCGTTCATTAGATACAGCCTGGTGACAGACGGACGGACGGACGGACGGACGGACGGACAGCGGAGCCTCAGTAATAGGGTTCCGTTTTACCCTTTGGGTACGGAACTCTAAAAATGATGAGAGTGAAATTTTAAAATGCGCGCGCATCACAATAGCGCAAAAGTAACAGGTTGAAGCTGCTAAACGTTTCACGGTATTACTGGTAGATGACGCTATAGTTAAAAATGTATAACATTTGTACTTGACATTTGACTTGTATGTAATACATTCCATAAACATCGCCGCTACTACTTGATACACGTTTTTTAATTTTACTCCAATAACCCTTCTTATAAATTAAAATAATAAAATTAAAATATTATTTATTATAATTAATATCTACTAAATGTTATTAAATTATTAATGTTAAATATTTATTTAATGATGCCAAAGAAGTAGGTATGACTTCTCACGCGCGTACATAAGTACACGCACCCATTTTTTTTTTAATCTACCAGCATTTCGGTTGAAATGAAAGAAACTTGCAGATATATATCTTTAATCTCTTTCAAATAGACTATGGTGTTTCAAACAATTGATGTCAGTAGAGAGATACAATAATAAAGATGTTAAGTGATAAAATAAAAGTATTGTAAATTCGTGTGCTGAATTATTTCCAAACATCTCTGTCAGTCATATATTGATCAATTCTATAATATGCCTGTTTACAAAGAGTTTAAACAAATAAAAGGTGAAATACGTTTTATATATTTTTTTAATTAAATAGTTAAAGTTTATTTATTGCCTAAAACTTAATGTGATAAACACGAAACAATGATAGAAAAAAGATAAGAATTAATAAAAAAACAGACTTATTAGTTCAGTTTCTTATATGAAGTAATAACCTATGAGAGCCGGTGAGACCAATATTACGTAGTAACTCGTTTCACCGCTGCGGGTCGCGAAATTGAATACGCAGCTCTTATTGGCTAGGTTACGGATCAACGTCGTGTCACTTACCGGCTTATTGGTTAAAATATTCTACCATTGGTCACTAGGCTTTAATTCGACGAGCTCGGTGGCTCAGTCGTGAATGACGCGACTTTGACACCAACGCCACGAGCGTTCGATTCCCATACAAGACTAACATTTGTGTGCATAAACATGTCTGTTTGTCTTGGTCTGGATGTTTTAAGAGAGGTAGGCGCATCAAAGCAGCCCGTCTGGGGAAGTACCTCCACCTCGCAGAAAACCGCAGTCAAATAACAACTCCCTGGAGGGTTGTTGCGTTCCTGCGTGTGAGTGAGGTCACCAGTAAGCTCCCAAGGAGTTGCTGTGTAGGCAGCTGAGGACTCATCGCGCGAATGATACTTAATATATCACAAGCGTTAATAGGCTACGGTATCCGCTTTACATCAGATGGGCCGTATGCTTGTATGCCTCCCGACTGTCCCGACGTAGTGTAAAAAAAATGCTGAGATATTTTTTGAGAGCGAGGTGCCTTCATGCGTAGTCAAGTGGTTTCTTGGATTGTGTTTTCTTAGATCGGTTCAACTGCCGGAAGAAGCGATGAGTTGTATGATAGTTATGGCAGCCGTAGTACAGCCCTTTACTCTAATAGTCCAGTGCCCATAACCTTCAATAGCTCATTTTCCGGCACATTCGCTATAGTGAGACTAAGTACCCGTGATTAAGAGAAAACAAGTTAAAAGTAAGCCTGGTGCTGCTGGACTTGGGACCTTTGATTGTACCCACTTTTGTATTCGTTGTGATTGTGGCCATAAAACGATGACGTCATTGTGGCCATAAAACGATGACGTCATTGTGGCCGGCGTGACGCACTTCGCACCGCCTCGGCGCGTCATTCACGACACCTGCGTTGCATGATAAAAAATTTAGCACTTAGCGGGCTCTCCGAGATTGGTTTGTGACAAAAAATTACCAAAACAACCTGCCTTTTCCATACAAATAGAAAATAAATAATAAGCCGCTGTATCACCAAAAGTCATTTACAGAAAGGAATCCAAGCTGAATGAATTTACGGATAATCTCATTGACATTGTTGTTTTACTTGAAATTTTTACAATTCAGTATAAAATTAGTTTTGTGCGACAGTTTCGATAGTATTTTGTAACATAAGTGCTAGTGAAATTATACAGTAATGAAAAAACTTAAATATAACACATTTATGCACTTTTTGGAAGACGTGAATAAGTTCATCAAGAAGACCTTGTAAAAATCACTATCGTTTTACGGGTGGTATTTAAATTGGGTTGATTGGGTCTGGGTACCCTTCCCAAGTATTTTTTCAGCACAGTTCCTGAAGCTGGAACATAGAATTAAGATTTTAAAATGGTTCTAAACTGATGACTTTGACTGTATGGGCTAGATCCCTTTGCCTTTCCCCTCGGGGATAAAAAGAACCAAAAAAAAAAAACGACGCTGCTGTCAGATCGCTTGACGAAACATCAAAATGTACGCATTTTGACACACGCCGCGGTGCAGTGCAGTTGCAGTTTTTTAGTAGAATCGCCCTACAGACATGAGTGCACGCGCACAAGCCTTGGTATTAAATTAGCATTGCTCACCAGCTCGGCGGCACGGGGCTTGTCAATGTCTCACGAGACGAGCACTGCGCGATGTCTCGACGTGAGCGTGACGTGACAGTTACGTTAGTGTGACGTCTCGTAGGAGACTTGCGCGTGCTTTCACACGCTGCTTATACCTCATACAGTCTACGAGAACCACTTTACATCAGGCGGGCCGTATGCTTGTATACCTCCTGACAATCGTAATGCATTAGACGACGAGCTCGGTGGCGCAGTGGTGAAACGCGCTGTTACGCTACTTGGACACCTACGCTCGTGGGTTCGATTCCCACACAATACAAACATTTGTGTGCATGAACATGTCTGTTTGTCTTGGTCTGGGTATTTTCTATGTATAATAAGTATGTATTTACAAAAAAAAAAATGTATTTACGTATGTTTATCAGTTGTCTAGTACCCATAACACAAGCTTCGCTTACTTTGGGGCTAGATGGCGCTGTGTAATTTGTCCGACAATATTTATTTATTTATTATTAGCGATCGAGATATCACTAGGAACAGGAATGTTATTACACTCATTAATTTGAATATCTCCTACAAACAAACAATGTTTATATCTCCTAGTATTTTTTATACAACGTCGGGAGGCATTCAAGCATACGGCCCACCTTATGTACAGCAGTTACCGTAGCCTATTAACACTCGTAATATATTAAGTATCACTCGTGCGATGCCTCTTCTGCTGCTTACACAGCAACTCCTTAGGAGTAAGCTCCTAAGAAGTTGCTGTAACCTCACTCACACACATGAAGACAACAATCCTCTAGATAATTGTTATTTGGCTGCGGATTTCTGTGAGTTGGAGGTACTTCCCCAGACGGGCTGCTTTGATGCACCCTACCACTCTTCTAGTGTCAGTGTATATTTCAACTGTTGACGTGGTAGGTGGATAAAGAACTGATATAGTGACCAATAGGTTCGAATCCTGTAATGCTGGCGTGTACCAGTACATTCCTGTTTTTGGATTTATGTACATATTTGTAATTATCACTGCTCTGCGGTGAAGGAAAACATCGCGAGGAAACCCTCACGTCCAAGAAATTATATTTCGAAAGACGCGTGACCTAACCTGAGAATGATATGGTTTTCCCTCAGGGTTGTGCAGATCTGACAGCAGTCGCTCCATGTAAAAATCAATATCTTCGCCAAATCCTTAGGCTTAGGTAGCGGACCTCGCCAATCCTAATGGATTAGGAAACTGGATAGCACTAAGAAGAAGAAGTTTGATGCTTAGAACTGTATCCATATTTATAGCCAAGAGGCGTTTGTATTTTAATTTCCGAATCACTTTTCTTTGCTCACTTTTTTTAGTAAAACGGTAAAAAGTCGAGTACATTTCCGAGAGGCGCTAGCGGACCTCTCCGCCACTTGTTACCTCCCAGTTGAAGGACACTCCGCGCGCCTGACAAACATCTGGCGATAACAACCCGTGACAAACAGTGTTTCGTGCCTGCGACACACTACACTGTTGTTGTGTACAGTTACCTGCTTGTATGTGTCCGTGGTATTGATTTTTAGGGTTTCGTAACAAAACGTTAAAAACGAAACATTATTGTGCGACGTTTTTCTCTGTCTCAGTGACATATTTCAGCAACTTTTGTATCATTATTGTCATTAATAATCTCAGTAATCGATTGAAATTTAGTATATTTCTAAATATTACTTCCATCCAATCTTGTTACAATTATTTATGTATGTATGTTTTCACGCCAGGTCCTTTGCGGGGTAGGCAGAGAGAACCGAGCGCCATAAGACGCGGTAATTACACACTTCACTCGCTTTTTTAACATTCATAGCTCTTTTCATGTGCGCTCGCCTCGCCGTTTTCAACTTTTTATTTAATCTGTGCACTTCTAGTAATGCATTATAGTTTTAGGTATTTTTCCTGTTAATTTCGAACCATCTAATTCTACATCTCCAGAACCTAGACATCATACAGGACCAGAGTGTTTGACAAAACCAAATGACCCCAAACTCAATATGGATGCGTGGCTTTATTACAGTTTATTTGGCCACCTTCCGGCTCCATTTTTATTTTTTTTATACCACTAAGGTGGCACACAAGCATACGGCCTGCCTGGTGGTAAGCAGTTACCATAGCCTCTGGACATTTGCAACGCCAGGGGTGTCACTCTTGCGTTGCTGATCCTAAATTTTTAACCCATTTTCTGGATATTATGTAGCGCTCAAATCAAATCAAACGAGCCTAAACTGGGTGGGTTCATCTCGTTAAGTTTAGGAGTTCCTATGGCCACCTTCAGACTCCATAATCAAGCCATCTCCATGGTATTATATTATTAAATTGTCGCCGGAAATACGCAAGTATACTAAACCGACTAGTATTGACGAGCTCGGTGGCTCAGTCGTGAATGACGTGACTTCGACACCAACACACGTGGGTTCGATTCCCACACAAGGCAAACATTTATGCGCATGAACATGTATGTTCTGTCTTCGTCTGGATGTTTTAAGAGAGGTGCGGTTTTCTGTGAGGTGGAGGTACTCCACCGCACTTCAGGGAGATGACTTGAGCTTAATAGAAACCAAACGTGTCGTTGCTGCTTTCGTAGCCAAGGTGCTCTTATACAAGAAGAATATCGGCAGACGTGAATTCCACAATTTTCCCAATTTATCAGTTATCCTGCAACAAGACGACGTGCTTGTCTACTGCCAACATTTAGAAAACCTCCACAGTGATTTCATATAAAGATTCCAGGACATTTTGAAATTGGAAATACCAGACTGGTTGTTAGATCCTTTTTCAAATGTCAATACAGCAATTTCACCCCAGCTGCAAGAAGAACTTAAAAAACTGACAACGAACGAGGAAACAAAAATCAAATTCAACCAGTTGAGAATGCGCAAGCTTGCATTGCCGGAGGAACACCTGGCTCGTCAATTATATAACATTTCAAATTTTTTTTTTATATGTCGGCCATTTTGACCATGTTCCTTAAGAGATAGGAACGGTGTTCCTGAACATTGTTATTCTACTTTTTTATACTGAATCCGAATCTGAAGTCAAAATTCGAATATTCGATAAAAAAGCGACAGAGAAACTCACAGACAAACGCACAGATAAACATATAGATTTCATATAGGAACGGTGTTCCTGAAATGGCTACAAAAGCCTATCCCGCAATTGTACTCTGGATTGTGGTCGAATTGTCAACGATTTTTGATAGCATTCCCATCGTCATATTTGTATGATCGTGGATTTAGCGCTGTGGCAACGCTGCTTACTTATAAGAGAAATCGTTTGCATGTTCCCGAACGCGGGACTTACGACTGTTTTTGAGTCAAACCCGATATCAACAAACTTAATCATCATCCATCAGTCATCATTCATCTTTTTCATTAGTTCTATTTTTAAATTAAAATTGATTACCTATCTATATCGTTTCTTTTAATTTGAATAAAACATATTCTTAATATTATAAAGTTGCGTTTTAATTGCTCTCACTGGTAAAAATGTCTCGTTTAGAATGTAAGTTTAAACTTCAGACCAGACTAATATAGCACACTATAATTAAATTAATTACAGTAAAGAATGTCATTGCGGTTTTTAAATTTTAGGAATGTAATTAAATGGGGGGCGCTGAAAAATAATTGATATTGAATTTGGCCGGTAGACGAAATAAGTTTGAGAATCTCTTTATGTTGTCGGAACAACCAAGTAGGCAGGCCGTATGCTTGATTGCCACCTTAGTGGTATAAAAAATAGTAATGGGCTCTGCAGCGAAAAACATACCTTAGTTCTCAGTGAACTTAGTGAGTACCTAGTGATGCCGCGAACTATGGACTTGCCGCGGCAAAAACTTTATTGTTGCGGCTTGTTGTTCAATAAAGATTCCACTACAGTAATTAACTATCCTTTTAAATGTATTTCTGTGAATACAACCAGCAAAAACTGTACATAATAGAAGAGCAACTGTCAACTGAAGTTTGTCCATTTATTATTAGTCAATGAACAGCAAAGAAACGTTCATTTTAACTTACGTAGGTACTCGATGTTTCAACTATATAATGACAGCGCAGCTGTAAAAATTATAATAGTAACACTTAAGGTGTTACAAACAAGGTTTTTTGTGCATCTATTTTTAATCACCTTGAGTCGAGTCAATTATTTTGCTCACCTATTTAGATCAAAGCTGAACTTAGTGAGTTGAAATTTGATATAAATCTAAATAGGCACGTGGTACACCTTGCCTAGCTCTAACAGGGAACAGGATAAATAGTGACATAATTATTAGCTGCAGTCTGTCTGTTTGTCTTGGTCTAGATGTTTTAGATGTTTTACATCAACGCTGCCCTACTGGCGAAAACCACAGTCAAACAACAACTCCATGGAGGGTTATTGTATTCGTATGAGTAGTGAGGACATCAGTAAGAATTCTAAAGAGTTGATGTGTTATTGATGCGCCCTACCTATCTCTTAAAAACATCCAAACCAGACAAACAGACATGTTCATGCACACAAATCGAACCCACGAGCGTTGGTAGCAAAGTCGCTTCATTCACGACTTGTCCGCGCTTACCCCGATCTCCCATGGAAACAGCTTTTCCTACTTTCTATCTTTTTCCTAGGGTTACCTGTTCCAACCCTACCCTGTTGAATAACTTATAACCTTCCCAAGAATTGCGCTATCAAATGCAGAACGAATTTTTCAAATCCGACTGTTCCAGAGATTAGCGCGTACAAACAAACAAACCCTTCCTTTATATTTAGCGCGCGTATAGCTTTGTAAGTTTATCTACATATATAGTATCTATACGTGCCTTTCCTGAAAAAAAAACGAACGTGCTTTAGACCACACAACTGAAGTAAAACTTCTTTAGCTCCATAGTGTGACACAGACAATAGGCCTGCACTGTGTCTTACATATACGGAACTTAACTCACTATGAGAGAAAGAAAATGTGTGCTCGCACCTCTCTCTCTTGCCCCTATAGTAATATACGAAACGTAACTCTCTCTCTTTCTATCTTCACTAACTTATATCTCCCTCTCAACTTCCGTTCGCCTCGCCCGATCACATTTTCGTAACGCCATCGTCACGCATTCACCAGCTTACTCCCCAAGTCAAGCGTGCGTAAAGAAGTTTTACAACAAAAACACCAAACAAAGATCCGTCGACCAAGTACTTATAATAATACGTCATTGGATTGTTCTTTAATTTAAACTTAGCAATAATTTAACTAATTAAGGCGTTGATATGCCACGCTGCACCTGACCTCTTCGTTCTCCCTTAAGTTATGAACTTTATGTGGACATTGACTGCGTCTGCGGAGTGCCGGCCGTAGACAAAAGCGCACGTCTTTGGTCAATCATTGTGTCTTTATATCTTCGTATCGGTGAGAACGACCTTTGTTTGTTGTTTGCTTGAATTTTTAATTATTAATTGTTGATTTTTAAGGTACGGAAAACTTTTCTTTATGTACAACGTCGGGAGATATACAAGCATACGTCCTTCCTGATATAAAATGGTTGCGTGGGTACCTCTGTCTCACCTATTTCTACCGCCAAGCAGCTATATTTACATAGCTGTGTTCCAGTTTGAAGGGCGAGATATGGCAGAGAAATTACTAGGTACAGTGAGGAAACATCCTTAGGTCACAAGACTGGCAGCGCGCGAGTAACATCCCCGTGATCACGATTTTTTCTTGTTCATTGGTAAATTTACGCCATTTTTACTCTCTATAATATTCTCGAGAGTTTGTAGCTAGGTTCGCGAAATTTTGCCCTGCGCATGTTCAGTAAGAGTAAATTGCAAAAATGAAGTAAACTTAACGAAAAAGATACGTAACAATTTGTGGATTTCGCGTGCACGAATTTTGGGTACTTACCTAAAATTTAAATCATGAGTATCAAAATCTCCCCATAATTTACATATTCTGGGAAAGACAAAAGAGATACTTCGAAATGGCGTTAATTGTATTATTTATGTAAAACTGTTGTGTTCTTTACGCACGCTTGACTTGGGAAGTAAGCTGGTGAATGCGTGACGAGAGCGTTACGAAAAGTGTGATCGGGCGAGGCGAACGGAAGCTGAGAGGGAGATGTAAGTTAGTGAAGATAGAAAGAGATAGTGTTACATTTCGTATATTACTGTAGGGGCAAGAGAGAGAGGTGCGAGCACGAGAGGTGGAGGCAAACAGAAGTTGATGGAGATATAGGTTAGTGACTTTTGGCAACCACTATAATAAAGTTTATGAAGAAGAAGAAGAAGGAGGAGGAGAAGCAGAAGAAGAAGAACCAAGTGAAATTCCAAGTCAACACTCTCCGTGCGACAGACAGACAGACAAATAAAATTATTGCCACCGTCTTATCTGTTCTTTGTGTGTGTATGAAAATCAATTACAGCGAAAGGCGCTAGTTCATGTATATCATTTAAGATGCCTTGAAGTTCATTGTTTCCGAGAACGTCGTAAAGTCGCTATTTTATTTACTAAAGCCAAACAAAGAGTTGCCACGTAAACATCCTCATACCTGGTAGTTGTTTACCTGTTGTAATATTCCTTTTTTTATACAATGTTGCATACAAGCATACGACCGACCCGATGAAAATGGTTACCTGAGCAGCTAATGAACGCTTGCTATAGGTACATTACGTATCACTCGCGCGATAGGACCTCTGCTGCTACCAAATTGTGATCTCGGTGGTGCAGTGGCGAAACGCGCCGTTACGTTATTTTGTCACAAATGCTCGCGGGATCGATTCCCACACTGGTCAAACATTTGTATGCATGAACATGTCAAATAACAAAGCAGCCCGTCAGTTCGAGTACCTCCACCTCACAGAAAACCGCAGTCAAATAACAACTTCCTACAGGGATGTTGTGTTACTGTGTATGAGTGAGGTCATCAGTAAGTTCCTAAGTAGTTGTTGTGTTAGCAGCAGAGGTGACATCGCGCGAGTGATACTTAATGTTATGCAAGCGTTCATTTTCTACGGTAACTGTTTTGTGCCCTCCCGACGTTGTATAAAAAAAATACTACAGCAACTCCTTAAGCACTTAGCGGTCACCACTTGCAAAATACAACAACCCTCCAGGAACTTGTTATTTGCCTTCTATTTTCTATGATGTGGAGTTACTTATCAGACTATGTATGGGCTGATATGATGCCCCTACCTCTCTTAAGAATTATATAGATTAACGTCGTCACTATTAAACATAATTATTTTGAATCGTTTCCCTTACGACTATTTAAAAATCACAGTTATAATTGCAAAACTGGATCCACAACTAAATATAAAATATATCATAAAAATAAAATATAAAATAGTCTGGCAATACTGGTACATAGAAATTTTTCTTTATTTCAACTTCAATTATTTTGAATTAATAACGCGTTTATTATGTTAAAAACTTCTTTCGTTTTCCCGCCGTTATTTACATATTTTTTTCGTGTTCATTATCAAATTATAATATAGAATAGGGTGTTCCTCGAAAATAGAATTGCGATGATCGCCTTGCACAAAGTGGGTATATAGCCGTCGGTTAAATTCAAGACATTTCAAAAGCTTGGTATCAGCCGTATGTTCGTATATCGTACTATCGACAGATATTCCAACACTTCCTTCGTTGAAGACCATAAAAGATGGGGACGACCGCGTGCTGTTAAAACTACAAACACTGTTAAAGCCAGAATAAGCCGAAACCCCATTAGGAAACAAAACTCTTATCGCGAGAAATAACATTCCCGCTAAGACTCTGTCGCGTATAATAAAACAAGACCTGAAGCTCGGCGCTTATCGTCGTGATACAGGACATGCCTAAATCAATCCCTACAGTTGAAAAGAGTGGATCGATCAAAACGCCTTCTGTCCCGATACGCAGGTGAAAGGCATAGAAATATCCTCTTTCTCACCTCCTCAAAAGCTTTCTGGTGACCTCACTCGCAGGAACACAACAAAATTCCAGTAAAACGAGTTTTGGCTGCGGTATTCTGATCTTGGCCAGGCGGGCTGCTCGTGATCAAATAACGCTATGCGCTACTACTCTTTCGACAGACTCGTTTGTTTGATTGACCAGTGCTCCTCCAATTCATTGTGAGGAAAGTCGCACTTCCAAGCAACTATATTTTAAAGACGTGTGCTCTAACCTAAGAAAAATCTTATTTCCCCTTTGAGGTGGGAAGGTCAAACGGCAGTCACTCCAAGTAAAAGTTAGTGTCTTCGCCGAGTGGTCAGGCTGAAGTGGCGAATCTCGCCAATCTAATTGATATAGGTCATTGTTTTAATAATATTTCAGAATTCATGACAACTAAATGTTAAACATATTTTGTAATTTACATAAATTTGTAATCGAATTGTTTAATTTAATTACTTTCTTCTTAGTGTTATCCCGTTTCCTAATCCACTAGAAATGGCGGGGTCCGCTACCTAAGCCTCAGGATTTGGTGAAGATACTGATTTTTGCCTGGAACGACTGTCGTCAGACCTCCGCGACCCGGAGGGAAAACAAGATCATTCTTAGGTGCGGGTCTCCTTACGGTGTTTTCCTTTACCGCCGAGCAAATAATAAAAACAAATATAACAAACACAAATATGTACCTACATAGATCCGAAAAAAGGAATTAAATGGTACATGCCGGGATTCGAACCTGTTGTTCACTAGGCCGGTTCTATATCCACTGGGCTATGACTGCTATGTATTTAATTACTTTGTTAATTATAAGTAATTTAACATAAATAATAAGCACGTATGCAGGCACGGTGAATACATTTTACCTTTTACATAAGTGTAAGACATTTTGAACTGTGTTCAGCTAGTAAAAATAATTTTAATTTCGGAAACGGGACAACGCTCACCTGATGTAAAGCGGGTACTCGCTCACAAAACACAATGAGCCCTTCCGGGAACTGTGATTTGGCCGCGGTCTTCTGTCGATACTTCCCTAGCCGCTACTTCGACGCACACCAACTTTCGCCAGAGACTTGTTTGTAAATTGGAGGGTTCACTAGTTGTAGGCGAGGCTTTGACTGTAAAGACAATAGTGAGCCAATTACGTCTCAAAACTTGTTTAGCCGGCGGTGTGCACCACGTGCTGATGGAGTTCGTTCTGACTCTACCGTAGGTGACGAGGCTCTATATCTCGGTAGGCTGCTGCCGATTTGACACTGAAGTCTTAATTTTTTACACAGCGTCGGTAGGCATACTATTATACGGCCCGCCTGATGTTAATTTTATAAATGTGAATGTCCGTTTGTTTGTTACGCTTTCACGCGAAAACTACTGAACCGATCATCATGAAACTTTGTACACATATTCTTGGAGGTATCAGAAGTAAAATAGGATACTTTCTATTATTATATATGTATTTTATCAATGCGAGCGAAGCCGCGGGTAAAAGCTAGTATAAAATAATGATATGTAATATAATAATAAAGGTTTTTTCTCTCTCATGACATAAATAAATAATTAAATTAACTGATTTTATTGATTGCAAAAAACTGTTATTAGATATGCGACGAATTATAAAATGAAATAATTTGACATTGTCTGTTGCCTTGTACCTCAAAATATTTGCATGCCTTTAGAATATAAGGTGAACATACTGTACCTGTCTACTTGTAACATCTTTGTAAACTGTTGTATGTTCTGGCAAATAAAAAGATATTCTATTATATTCTAAACATGGCGGGAATTGGTTGAAAAGACAGGCAGCAGAGCGCATATGGGCAGCAGTGGCAGGGAGAGACGCTGTAGAAATAGGGACAAGGATGTAGATTTAATAATTTGAAGGGAGTCAAGAAATGCCCACAACACGGAAAAGAACCTCAGAGGGGCAAGTGCCGTGCTGCATCTTCTGCGTTCCGGCTCACGGCAACGTCGTCGATGGAGCCATGGGAAGTGGTGGGCCTACCTGTCGTAAAATGGTTACCGTAGCCTATAAAAACCTATCACCCGCGCGTTGCCACCCCTGTTAAAACATCAACTAAGTGCTAAGTTGTTATTGACCTGAGGTTTTCTGTTCTGTCAGGTGGTGTTTCCCCATTAATGCTACTTTAACGGGGGCAACGTTATCAAAACACCCAAACCAATACAAACAGTCATGTTCATGCACTCAAATGTTTGTCCTGTGTGGGAATCGAATCCTCGAGCGTTGGTGATAAGGTAACCATTTCTGTCCACTCCACCACCGGGTTCGTCAGATAAAGTAAGGGAGTCTTGTATAATTTGAAGCAGACTGTGACAACGAAGTGAACGCCGCCGCTGCCTGGCCGCTGCTCCGTGACTCAGAGCATTTGCGTAACATATATATAAAGGCCGTACAGACAGACGCGCCGACCAGTCGAAAGCCCAAACTCCGGCCGGCTATCCGAGCTGGATATTTATTTTATAATCATTATTATTAATTATTACTTTTATAATCTTTATTATTAATCATATATTTTGTAATTGTTATTCAGTCAAAATGCGTGTGAAACTGTGCGTATTGGCGGTGTACTGCGTCGCGAGCGCTTGTGCGGGGAATTTGCGTAAGTTTTATAAAGAATACCTTCAATGCTTTATATATATATATATTTATGTTATGTTTTTATAATTGTTTTTTTCAATCGAAATAGTAAAATGCTTTATAAAAAAAAATACTGTACGGTAATTCTAAAATCTAACCTAATTTTAATAACTTACTAAATTTTGGTAAAAATTGGGCTAACGGATAATGTACATTTAGCTGTTTTATATTGTTCTATGTGTGAAAAAAATATAGAATTATTATTATAGATTACATTTATTTCACTGTGTTATTTTTATGGTTTTTATGGTTATGTTTTTTACCTACAATAAAATACAAACAAACAATTATTTTGTACAATATTACAAGTCAAGTCCAGTAGCATTTGCCTTAATTTTAACTATATAAAACGTTTCTTACATACATTTCAGTAGAAAATTAAGTATATTTCAAAATCTAATATTAATTTAGGTAACCACCTCTCATATATATAGTAAACGTATATTTCCCTTGAAATTGAAAATAATACCACCAGCGAGATATAACGATATAATATATTATCAGCAGCTTTCGCTGTCGTTAAACAAAACCTGCCCGCGTTTGTGCAAATTACTTTATTTGACATCGGTGTTTTGTTTTAATATGTACCTGATTGTAATCTATCTATATATTTAAAAATTAATGTTTGTCTGTATGTCCTCTATGGACTCAAAAACGGCTGGGCAGTTTTTGATGAAATTTTCAGTGAATCTTCAGGTTAGCCCAGTGAAGTTTGGTAGCGATCATATCACCCGTGCGAAGCCGGGGCTATATAATATAACTAGCTGGCCAGCTAGTTATATTATAATTATTTGTTACAAAAGTTGACTATTCATACAAATTTGATTATAAACATAGAGATGTGATTGGCCAGTGGATCATTAACCAACCTATTACCTGGTCCACAATTCCAATTCTGATCACAGCATGAACCTCTAAAATTGTAGCTTTTGAATTTATGTACATATTTGTAATTATCGTGAGAAAATCCGCAACGTTAAGAAATTAAGTATATTTCGTAAACGTGCGACCTAACCTAAGATAGATTTGGTTCTTCCTGTGGGTTCTTGAGATCTGAAGAAAGTCAATGCATGTCGCTTCACCAAATTGCCTTGGCTTGGCTCGTTACTGACTCAGTTACTTAAGTAGCGAACCTTACCAATCATAATGGGTTAGGAAACGGGGTAATGCTAGAAAGAAGGAAGAACTAGATTTTATAATTAACACGCTGTTTGTTTGTCGAAAATGTTGTAACAATGATTTCTTCAATATTCTAAAATGGCGGTTGCACGCGGCTCCGCCCGCGTCTACGTCGCGTGGTTTTTCAATTTTTACGCAGGAACCATGCATATTTACTGTATAAAAAGTAGTCAGTGTTAATCCCGAACATTTTTTTTTTACACAACCTCGGGAGGCACTCGCGCGATTCCTTCTCTGCTGCTTACACAGCAACCCCTCACTCACACGCAGGAACACAACAACCCTCTAGAGAGTTGTTATTTAGCTGCGGGTTTCTGTGAGATGGAGGTACTTCTCCAGACTTTGATTTAATTAATTTGATTTTGACTTTTTTTGCTTTGATGCGCCCTACTACTTAACATACTCTATTTGTGCGCTAAACTTCATCCAAATTCCTTCAGCCGTTTTTCCGTTAAAGCCCAACAACCATCATTCATCCCCAGAAACCGTCACAATTATTGATAGGATTCATCATTCTGGAAAATCCCCTAAAAAACGTCCGAGTGCGAGTGTCTCTGTCACACTCATGGCTCAACTATCTAAGCCAGTGGTTCTTAACCTTTCAGTGATGAGGAACCATGTGACAAAATGTCTCACTTGTCACGGACCACCAACTGTTTGACGTTGAAAAAGACTTTTTCAAAGCCAACGGTATTTATTTTTACGAACATTTTACATTGCAGAAGTATATCATTTTAATGCGATTTTTGTAACTACGTATTCTTTACTACCTTCTGAACTCTTGGTTCAGAGCTAGTCAAAGCCATACACATGTCGGCACCGGCAACCAAGTGATTTTGGAACCACCCGAACAATCATAGAAGCTTCTGCTCGCATAGATTTGTCGATGAAAACAAAGTTAAGTAACATTGGGAATGAAATTTTCTTTTGGCTAAAAAAATGTTCAAGATTAATTAGACTATTAGTTTCACCCGAGTCAAGTCCCGTTCTTGTCTGATTATAAGAATGGTGGTCCGCGGACCACTGGTTAAGAACCACTGATCAAGCCAATATGTTTACAACAACAAACGATGCGAGGTCATCAAAATTGATGCCAATCTGCGTTATTAATTATTTTATTGTGACTATCTCTAGCCTCGCCCAGGTCAGTGTTACTTGCCTTGAGGGTCTGTTTGGAAGGAAGCATGTGTAGCCTTATGCATATTAAGTTAATTAGAACATCCTAAAGTGCACACTCTAGTCACGTATAAATATGAAAATAGTCGTGTCTTTGCGTGTATTTCAGAGTTCCGTATCTAAAGGGTAAACAGAACACTATTGCTGCCAGTCTGCTGTCTATCTATTTGTCTTTCAGAATGCCACAGTACATGAAAATAACTTAATTGAATTTTCTAGTAAATATCAATTTGGGTCAATATTCTACATAGCATATCCAAATATCTGATATTTGGGTGTGCTTGTAGAATGTTGGCCCAAACTGATATTTACTTAAAAATTCAATTAAATTATTTTCATACATAAAAATGACCAAAGAAAATTTCGTAATTAGTGTAATCACGTGTTTCTGATTAGTTTTCTCTGTAAACATGGCGGTCACAAATCCACTTACTAATCAAACTTTTCTCTTTCAGTCGCCTAATATTTTCAAGACAAACGTGTACTTATTTATGGTCGCCAATCAAGGAAGTCATAGATAATGATAGATACAAAAACTTGGGCACGTGATGCCAATGAGCACAGGACTTCAATGATAATTACATTCTTTTTCACACAATTCTCATTGTAATCCTTTAATGAGTGTTTCCACTAACTTGACAATTGGATAATCTTTAAACTACTTTAATCTTTAAACAAGATGTGTGAAAGATCATTCGTAAAATACAGTAAACAGAATCGATTAAAATTTTTATTCAGCTGCCTATTTTTCGCGTTGAGAATATTATGAAAATATCCTGTTTCTGTTAAAATTTAAAAATTTCATTCTTAGAATTTATTAAATTGCAATATTGCATGTTAGACAGAATCGTTTAGTATTAATTACCTACGAACTACCAATATAATAGTAGTTGGTAGACTAAACGACGCGACTCTGGCACCGAAGCTGGTGGGTTCGATTCCCACATAAGACAAACATTTGTGTGCATGAACATGCCTGTTTGTCTTGGTCTAGATGTTCTAAGAGAGGTAGGCCGTATCAAAGCAGCCCGTCTGGGGAAGTGATATGACCTTACAGAAAACCGCAACCAAATAACAACTCCCTTGAGGGTTGTTGTGTTCCTGCGTGTGAGTGAGGTTACCAGTAAGCTCTTATGGAGTTGCTGTTAATGTATTACAAGCGTTCAAAGGCTACGGTAACCGTTTTATGAGGTGGTCCGTATGTTTGTCCTTGGCCTCCCGACGATGTATATAAAAACAACTAAACGATTCTATCTAACATGTGATGTTGGGTGGATCAACTACTCTTTACAAAAAACATGTCCCTCCATCAATTAAAAATATTTAACTATGTAAAAACAATAGTTCGCTGTAATTTTACATCCAAACAGTAATTTAGAATACTTAGAATTGATATTAAAGAGCGTTCAATTATACAATTTAAATATTTTTTATTGCTTTTATATATAAAATATGAAAAATTTAATTCTAAACGTACATTTAAGTTAAGATTGGTACATTAAGAAATGCGTGCGACAGACGATGTGCGGAGTGCACTCGTCCACGCGTGGCAACCCTCCCCTTTCTGAGTCCGACCGACATAAACCCTATTTATAAGAGTGTTTGTCATATACAAACAATAGGGATCGCCGCTATATCTTCGTAAAACATGTTAAAAAAATGTTTATCAAATCGATTAAGAATTGCGACACGCAGCTTGTAACTAATGTACCTGTTTGATTATACTTCAGGTTTTTTAAATATAATTACAATATACCTATATTTACTAGCCTATCATGATTAAAGACAAGAATATAATTAATTGTCTCTAATTTGTAATAATTATAATTCTTGTTAATGTTTACGTAATGGTAACACTTTGTATTTAAATTTTGAACATTTTAATAATATGTGTTTACTATATTTTACTTCTCTCCCTAGATATTTAAAATTTTTGCTTGCATAGAAGCCCATAGTTTAATTAGAGAAAGTTCCAGAAAAGCTATTTTAGATATTTTCAAACGTACTGGACAGCGTAGGCGTTAAATATTCAATATATTCTATTTACACTTGCTGAAAGGTACAATTATAATTAAAACTGTTTTCCCATTTAATAAACTCGCATTTTCGCATAAAATAAACTACTTTTCATTTTTAAATATTACAACATCAAAAATATTTAAAATTTAAAATAATTAGTCACTAAACTTCATCCTAATTTCTTCAGCCGAGTGACATGGCCCATACTCACAAACTATCACATTTATAATATTAGTACGATTTGATTTGATCAAATAGTTACTTTATCGACATAATTAAGGTACTAAATAATACATAAATGTCATTTTTAGATAAAATCAACGGCGCCAACTAGTCCCAAACTAGTAAGGCTTGTTATATGGTTACTAGACAACTGATAAACTTACTGAAATACATTTTATTCTGTAAAATACACTTACAATACACAAAGAAACACGCAGGCCAACACAAACATAATATTCTTGCACACAAATGTTTATTCTGTGTGGGAATCGAACTCACGAGCGTTGCCTGGTAATGAAGACGCCGTGTCGGTAGACATTCCATCATCTAGCTCGTCGTGGGTATCAAAGATATCGATAAAACCCGCTACAGTTGGGTCATTGCTGGCGATGCATTCCGTCGCGGATTGTGCAATTGGAAGTATATTTAGTTAATATGCTTTGAGGCCGATTAGGTAACTGCCGGCCGGCTCCAATGTCAAAGCCCTTCGGCTCGGATTAACACTAACACATACCACGGGATTCCGTCCAGCTGCATTCGAAAGTAATGTTACATTTATCATTATATTACAAATGAAACATGTATGGCCGGCACGAAATGAACGTTCAATTTGCCGTGAATCCTACTAATTTCATAAATGGAAAGTTTGCAGGGATTTATGGATGTTTGTTACTCTTTTAGTGAAAAACGGCTGAAGGGGTTTACATGAAGTTTATTACACAAATAGAGTATGTCCTAGATTAACCCATAGGCTACTGTTTGTACAGAAAATAATTATTGTTCGTGTGTATAATTTTAAAAATGGAACTAAACGCGGGAGCTGCCGCGGACTAATAAACTGATATTTATTTGTTTACTTACTAAAAGTATGTACATCTCAAATACACGACATACTTTTTTTTTATGCGACGTCTGAAGTCAATACTAGCACACGGCCTACCTGATGTTAAACGGTAACGCTTTAACAGCAGGTGGGCGGCGTGCTGTGAGCGCTTCACTCGCGCGATGCCACCTTTGCTACTATCACAGCAACTCACACAGCAGCTTACTAGTGACCTCGCGCACACGCAGGAACACAACGACCCTCCGGGGAGTTGTAATTTGTCTGTGGTTTTTGCGAGGGGAAGATACTTTCCCAGACCGGTCTGCTTCGATGCGCCCTACCTCTTTTAAAAACACCTGGACCAAGACAAACAGACATGTTCATGCACACAAATCTTTGTCCTGCGTGGGAACCGAACGAACGACCGACGGTTACAAAGTCGTATACGTCATTTATACGTTTATACGTCATTTTGACGAGTTCGCTGGCGCAGCGGTTAATAAACCGCTGCGCCAGCGAACTCGTCAAAATGACGTTTCTTGTATTACAAGACAGGCTGCTTAGGAAACTACGAGTAAGGTAATAGAAATAACTGGAGCGGCTGGGCATTCGCCCAGTTGATCAAGTGATTTATTTGTTTACATGGTAGAAAATTGTTAGGAATTTCACCTTGAATTCAAGGCATATTCTAATTAAAGGCAAATGTGAAATGTGAATATTTCAACATATTTAAACAACATCGGGAGGCATACAAGCATATAATTCACCTGATATAAAGCGTTTACTCTAAGAAATGAACGCGTGCTGTCTGTAAGCCTAAGTTTTTGGCTAATATACTTCCTAGCCGTGTATTGTGTTGTGCCCGCGGGTTGCCTTCATGTGCAGTCAAGTGGTGTGTCCGTTTGTGTTTTTCTCCATGCAGAGCACCGATAGCACAGTGGGTAAAGAACCGACCTATTGGCCGGTTCGAATCCTGGCAAGTGCTAAATTCGTTCGGATTTAGGTACATGTTTGTAATTATCACTTGTTCGGTGTTGAAGGAAAACATCGTGATGAAACCCGCGCGTCCAAGAAATATTCCGATTGGTGTGTGACCTTGTCTAAGAAAGTTCTCGCTTTGGCTGCGGTATGTGGAGGTCTGACGACAGTCGCTCCATGTCAAAATCAGTATCTCGCCAAATCATTAGGCTTAGGTAGCGGACCCTGAGAGGTAGGACACATATATATATATGTATATATATATAGAGATAGGAATAGGGTATTTTTGAAGGAAGTACCTCCACCTCGCAGTAAACCGCAACCAAATAACAACTGCCTAGAGGGTTGTGTTCCTGCGTGTGAGTGAGGTCACCAGTAAACTCCTATGGAGTTGCTGTGTAAGCAGCAGAGGAGGCACCGAGTGATACTTAATATATTACAAGCGTTAATAGGCTACGGTAGCCACTTTACATCAGGTGGGGCGTATGCTTGTATGCCTCCCGACGTAGTATAAAAAATATAGATATATATTCATCGGTCATAATGTGTTAACCGTTCATCAATACAGCATTATAGAAACGATGCAACGCCATTATGACACGTCGACGGCGGCGCCGGCGGCTGGCCTGCCTGGTGGACTTGTTGCTTCACACAGGATTCGAATTGTGAAATTAATTGCAATGTATCGAAGGTGTTACAAAAATGCATGTTGCATACAAGCCATTGCGCACCCGGTTGGTCTTGGCGCCCAAACTACTATCGCTTGTATTGCAATAAACATCTGCGTAAAAATGACAGAGTTCAATTAAGTAAACATTTGGCGAGCTCAGTGGCGAAGGTTTTTTTTTTATATACAACGTCGGAAGACGTATACCCACCTGATGTAAAGCGGTTACCGTAGCCTATATACGCTTGGAATCGTTAAATATTACTCGCGAGATGCCACCTCTGCTGCTAACACAGCAACTCCATATGAGCTTACTGGGTGACCTCACTCACACGCAGGAACATAACAGCCCTCTATGGAGCTTGTTATTTGGCTGCGGTTTCCTGTGAGGTGGAGGTACTTTGAAACGTCCTACCTCTTTCAAAAATACCCATATCAATAGAAACAGACATGCTCGTTCACACAAATGTTTCTCCTGTGTGGGATCGAACCCACGAGCGTTGGTGTCAAAGTGACGTAACAGCGCGTTTTGCCTCTGCGCAACCGAACTCGTCAGCTAAATTAAAATAAACTAAATAAGATTCTCGTCAACGCTCACGGGAACACCATAAATTGGAAATACTTAGAGGCCAAGAAAACGTACCGGGCCCGCTCTAGGGAGCATGGTGAATTTCATTACCTTAGGTAGTTAAAGATCGCATTAAATAAATCACATGAAAGGCTAAGATATTTTTATAGTTATAGATACGTCGTACACGCTCTAAAATGACGATACGAAAGTAAGGTAATTACCCAATTCGCGTTCAGTTGGCTACGTTCTCGCGTCGCGGCTATACGTATTTCACCACAAAGCATAAATGTCTTAAGATATATATTCATCTATTTCTAACGACAGGTATATCATTATTGTATTATATTAGTATCATTTGTCTCTTTGTTAGAGCAAAGTGTCATAACAAATAACTGTACGTACATATAGTACTTTGTGCCATTTTAAAATACAATAATGTTGGTGTATAATGTGTCTACCCTTTCATACGTCGCTGATGAGAGGCGATCAAATTACTTATTACTAAAATGGCAAAAGCAATGGTCGATTCGTTACTCTCTTGGCCCCAAGCTATTCCCAATAGTAATGACGATTCATGGTCTCGTTCCATCGATGTATCACTTTCCTTTCTTTATGGAACATTCCATGATCTTTCAATAAATTTCAAATGCAATTGGAATGAATTTTCTAATGAATACGATTTAAAATGTTCCTTTTATAAATAAAGTGAGGAAATTTTGCTATCTTAGTTATTCAGTATACTTTGTCTCTATCAATAGCACTATTAATAGAGAGATAGACGTTTTAATGTGTCGATAGTTCCGTAGCACTGGGCCAGGCAGACGCCGGAATATTTCGAAAACGTATCCAAAGTGGGCTATAACAACCCCACTTTGAATTTGTATACTGTAGTTGTTCAAACAATATTTATGTCATATTGTGTATTAGTTTGATCTTGGCATTAATTTCTTAACTCGACGAACTACGGTGTGGCAACGTACCTTGTGACGTGCGCCGGACGGAACCACGGCGCGGCGGGACGCCACGGCACGGCCGCGCCGGCCGGCGCTGGCGATGGCGGCCCGCGGTGCGACGGCAGGGCGGTGACGATCGACACGCGACATTGACCCCGTATGGTCGTGCACTCGTGCCGTGCACCGGACAGCGCGCGTGCGCCCGTACCGGCGCCACACACCGGCCGGTTACACTGTCGGAGTAACTGCCGCTGCCACACATTGTATATTTTCCTGCATTTCATTGAATTCTTAAAGCATTTTTATTACGCATAATGGCAAATAATTTAACGAAAACATTGTAATTAATAATATGTAATGCGTATGCTTATACGGTCCACCTGAGTGAAGTGGTTAATGTAGCCTACGAACGTTTGCAATACATTAAGTATCACTCGCGTGATGCCACCTTTGCTGCTATAACACAGCAACACCGAAATTCAACAACCCAGAGATTTGTTATTTGGCCGCGGTTTTCTGTGAGGTGGAGGAACTACCCCAGACTCCTGTTAAAATCACCTTCGCCAGGGGGCTTTATGCGCGGTCAGTTGGTTTACTGGTTTATGGTCATGGCAAAATAACAGCGAGTTAAACAAACATATGTGCTATTTGTCACATCAAATAATAAAACACATTAATTTAAGATAATCTGTTGATGTAACCTTCGTACGTTGCCTTTTCGGTAACTACGAGTATTAACAGCAAGACAAACGATTAAGTACAATGTTTACAAACCGTCGACCCGTGGTATAGCAAACTGTTTGACAAACCCATGATAAAATACCTATTTGCAAAGACGCTGTTTGCTAAATGTAATAAAACCGTTTTATGAATTACCTAACTATTTATAGTTATTATTTTTCTGGTACACTGTGCCTACCCCGCAAGACACTTGACGTTAATTATAGAATAGATAACTAAAAGGGATCCATCTTAAAAGGACCCAAACCTTAAAAGCATCCGGACACTCTAACACATCCCAAAAGTATTCCGCGCACATTTGAAAACAATCAGCATTTTAAAGCCATTTATAGTACTTAGTAGTTTGGTCTCCTCTAGCTGTGCAAGGTCACCTAAAACAAACAAAAAAATCACTAATTGCAAAAGTTGTTCTTTAATAGTTTATGATTAGATGTTATACTTACATAAAAACATCTTTCCTATATTTAGAACTCATTTATGTTTACTGAGTCGATTTCCTACTTTGAAAATAAATCATATGCCTATATATAAGCAATGGTAACCGCTTTACATCTGGTGGGCCGTATGCTTGTATGCCAACCGATGTTGTATAAAACGACGAGCTCTGTGGTGCAGTGGTGAAACGCGCTGTTACGTTACTATGCGACTCGTGGGTTCGATTCCCACACAGAACAAACATTTGTGTGCATGACCATGTCTGTTTGTCTTGGTCTGGGTATTTTCTGTGTATAACATGTATGTATTTACAAAAAAAAAATGTATTTACGTGTGTTTATCAGTTGTTTAGTATCATAACGCAAAGTTCGCTTACTTTAGGGCTAGATGGCGCTGTGTAATTAATCTGACAATATTTATATTTATTTATTTATAAAAAAAAAAGAAAAAGCAATGTGTAATAACGTCATGGGTTAGTACGAACTCGATAATTCACTTAGGCATGTTGGTGGGCGTTCACTGCACCAGCTTAGAGCGGGCCGCCTTGACCACGTTTCGATCTGATCGCTTGATCTTCACCAATTAATTTTTCCCCGTACTTTATCATGCAGTCCACGTCTCGGGACATTGGAGGCGATGTCATATGACATTGTTACCTGCCATTTTTGCGTGTGCCAGTATGGCGTTTCGCTTACATAAATTCAAATCTCACGCAGCAACCCTGAATATTTCCGTAGTAAGAAGTTGGCTTTGTCTTATCATCTATAACTTCCCGCCAAATCCCTTGCGGGGTAGGCAGAGAGTATCGAGCGCCACGTGACTCGATCCTTACACACCTCACTCGCTTCTTTAACATTCATTGCTCTTCTCGTGGACGCTCGCCGGTTTCTAATGCTCTTGACATCACCTGATAGAACGATCAATTCATCAATCAATGTCAATGAATCAATTTAGGGGGTCATGTGCCAAAAGCGTGCTCGTTCGCGATCTTTGCCAATCAATTAGATTACAATTATGGTCCGAAAGCGCACCGATGTGCGGATTAGGGCGTCCCCCGGAGGCGACGCGCACCGATCCGTCCCCGTCGGTGCGAACACAGTTGCATGCGGCGGTGGGTGCCACCACCCATCACGCAACGTCAATTCCAGCTGGTCGAGGAGAACCGAGTTCTGCATAGGCCTTTATTTTAATTCAGTTTATATACTGTGTATAAAATCTTTGAAATTAAAAAGTTATCCTTTTTTTAAGGTTCCTTTGTTTAAAGACTACACCTATCAATCTATATTATTATATATAAACCTGTAACATCTATTAATCTATATCTTCACGTCAAATCCCCTGTTGCTTAGGCAGAGATAACCATGCGCTCACACATTTAATATTCGTACCTCGCGGTATAATAGATCTCTTGGCTAGCTTCTTTCAGATCAAAAAGTACGACAGATATGGTCGCGATCGGTGAATGTTGACTTTCCTCAGCGCCTACATTCGTCTACTTTCGAGTAGTATATCTATTTCGTCGATCGACTCTCTTGAACTGTAGGGATTGATTTAGGGCAGGTCCTGTATATGGACTATAAGCGACAGAGTCCTAGCGGGAATCTTCATTTCTCGCGATAAGATTTTTTGTTTGCTAATGGGCTTTCGGCGAATTCTGGTTTTAACAGCAGATCGATCTTTTATGGTCTTCAACAGCTGAAGTGTTGGTATGTCTGTCGATAGTATGATATACGAACATACGGCTAATACCAAGCTTTTGAAGTTTCTTGAATATGACCGATGGCTCCATACCCACTTTGTGCAAGGCAATTACTTCAATCCTATTTTCTTTAACACCCCATTCCATATTGTAATTTGATAATAAACACGAAACAAAATCTGTAAAAGGGCGGGAAACCGAAAGAAGTTTTTAACATAATAAACGCATTCCAAATTCAAAATAATGAAAGAGTTGAAAAAAAGAAAAGTTTATATGTAACAGTATTAATGGCCAGATTAGTTAGGTATTATTTTATTTGTTTATTTCATAGCGCATTGGCGCTATAAATTTTAGCCAGAATGTAAGAATGTCTGTCTGTCATACTTGTCACATAACGGCTTCAGAACGATGTTACTGCTAGTAAGGACTCTGTGTAAAAGTGACTTTTTTTTTATACTACGTCGGGAGGCACACAAGTATACGGCCCACCTGATGTAAAGCGGGTACCGTAGCCTGTTAACGCTTGTAATATATTAAGTATCACTCGCGCAATGCCTCCTCTGCTGCTTACACAGCAACTCCTTGGGAGCATACTGGTGACCTCACTCACACCCAAGAACACAACAACCCTCTAGGGGAGTTGTTATTTGGCTGCGGTTTTCTGTGAGGTGGAGGTACTTCCCCAGACGGGCTGCTTTGATGCGCCCTACCTCTCTTAAAAAACCTCTTACACGTTAAATATTCATATAATTTATTTGGTTACAGCGACATACTTCCAGCCGTGCTCCATATCAAGTCCGAGTCTCAACCAGTGCATCCAGTCGCAGATCCAAGCCGGCGGACCACAGTTCGCCGACGGTATCCCCAGCCTGGGCATCGCGCCGCTGGACCCGCTCAAGCTGGGCACGGTGGTGGTGAACAACCCCTCGCTCAAACTCACCTTCAAGGATACTGTGGTGACAGGCTTGCGAGGATTCAAACTCAACTTCTTCCAGTGAGTCACTTGTCACACCCACAATTGGTAGTGATTTCTATTACGATATCTTCAATATGATGCCGACAGCCACTTTTTATACCCGCACCGCTCGCCGACGGCAGGAAGTCCACCCTCACACGCTGGAACTGCAATGGTCGCGTACTATGCGGTTCCAGGGAAGTTTTCTTCCGAGAACTCTCAAGCTGTGGTATGACTACAGTATGGAATTCTTCAAGAAATGCGTGAAGAGGTTTTTAGAGGGCCGGCAACGCATGAGTGACACCCCTGGTGTTGCAAATGTACATAGGCTACGGTGACTGTTTACCATCAGGCAGGCCTTATGCTCGATTACCATCTTAGTGGTATAAAAAAATATTACGTCATATGCTTGTATGCCTACTTGTTTTTCTTTTTTAATGTGCTAACATTTCGGAAATGACCATTGGCGAAGTAATTAGTTAATAATTAAATATAACAATGCATTAATGTCAGCATATTGATACAAATAAAATGATGTCAAAGAGGCATATACCCGGCCCATCTGATGTGAAGTGATCACCGTCACCTTGCAATACAGATAGTATGCTCGCGCGTTGCCAGCCTCGCTGCTAATACGGCTCGAGCGCGACGACGAGCTCGGCGGCTCAGTCGTGAATGACGCGACTTTGACACCAACGCTCGTGGGATCGATTCCCACACAAGGCAAACATTTATGTGCATGAACATGTCTGTTTGTCTTGGTCTGGATGTTTTAAGAGAGGTAGGGCGCATCAAAGCAGCCCGTCTGCGGAAGTACCTCCACCTCACAAAAAACCGCAGCCAAATAACAACTCCCTAGAGGGTTGTTGTGTTCCTGCGAGTCAGTGAGGTCACCAATAAGCTCTCGAGCAGGTGCTGTGTAAGCAGCAGAGGAGGCATCGCGCGAGTCACATATGTTACAAGCGTTAATAGGCTGCGGTAACTGCTTTACATCAGGTGGACCGTATGCTTGTATGTCTCCCGACGTTGTAAAAAAAGCCTTACTTCACAACAACCCTCAAGGAAGTTATTAATTACAATATTGTCGGACAAAATACACAGAGCTATGTAGCAGTAGTAAAGTAAGTGAAGCTTGTGTTATACCTAGATGCTTGACTAGACAACTGATAAACAAACGTAAATCCTTTTTGTTTGTCCTGAGTGGAAGTCCAACCCACGCGCGTTGGTGTCAAAGTCACGCTGCTAACCACTACGCCACCGAGTTCGTCAATTGTTATTTAGTTGATTTTCTGTGAGGTGGCGGTGTTTCCCCAGTCGGATGCTTTGATGCACCCAACAGAAACCAATACAAATATATCGTCATGTTTATCCTGTGTGGGAATCGAACCCACGAGTCTTGAGATGTAGCCATTGCGGTAACTTGTCATTTGTCTACGATATATAAATGTGTACAAACACTAATTAACTTCTAGAATGCAACCGGAGAAAGGCAAGGCGGTAATCGACTTCACGGCAAACGTGACACTGAAGGCGCACTACGACATCGACGGCCAGATCATCATCCTGCCGATCAAGGGCAGCGGACCGGCCAAGATAAGGATCAGTGAGTGGCCTCCTACACGCGCAGAATAATATAGCACGCCCGCCGTTTACCTTCCCCAAACTTACACTAGAGATGGCCTAGAGACAATGCCGAGACGGCCCCACTCGGGTTCATCCGCACGAACAGTATTTTAGACAACGTTGGGAGGCATACAAGCATACGGCCCACCTGATGTAAAGTTACAGTAACATATAAACGCGTGCTGTACCTCTGGTGTTAACACAGCAACTGCTTAGGAGCTTACTGTTGACCTCACTCACACGCAGGAACACAACAACGCTCCAGAGTGTTGTTATTTGACTGCGGTTGTCTGTGAGGTGGAGGTACAACGCCAGTCCGGCTGCTTCCATGCGCCCTACTCCTCTTAAATAACCCAGACCAAGACAAACAGACATGCTCATGCACAGATATATTTGTCTTGTGTGGGAATCGAACCCGCGAGCGTTATTAACGAGCTCGTCATAAAAGTGACATTAAAACCAGTTAAGAATAATCCTCGAGATGTTTCCGATTGGTTATTTTCATTTACGCATGCTTGTACCCGATGATTAGGTAATAGATTTTTCTTCTTAGCATTATTAATCCCTTCCCTAATCCGCTACGATCGGCGGAGTCCGCTGTCTAATGCTAAGGATTTGGAAAAGATACTGATTGTTACACGGAGCGACTGCGATCAGACCTCCACAACCCAGAGAGAAATCTAGATCTTTCTTACGTAAGGTCACACGCCTTTCGAAATATATATATATATATATTTGGACGCGCGGGTGTCTTCGGGATGATTTCCGTCACCTCGAGGTACTGATGATGATGATATTAAATGTTCAATAGTAAGATAATAACAACTATTTATTTGAAATTCAATCATGTTAAATGATAATACGTACACCGTCAGAGCACTGAAACCTTTTCGTACAACATACATGAAATAAATTAAAAAGTAAAATTGTGTATTTACTATTTTTCGGGACTCTACCTTATATTTTTAAACAGTTTTTCATTCGATCGAAGGATTCTTGATGCGCGGCATATTTCCACGTGTTGATTGAAAACCATCTAGGTCACTTTTAATTTCGTTAAAGTCAAAACTGTGTGGGTACTGGGTTATATACCCATACACATGAGAAGTACCCCCACTCGCCGCGCAGCGCTCTACAATTTTGATGTCTTTTGTATTGAGAGAAAAAAGACCGGGGCAGGTGGGCTAGTAGAAATGTAAATAAGCGTTCTGCACCTCCGCAGCCAACCTTAACATCGCCATCAAGTACGACTTCGAGACCAAGAAGGGCCACTGGATGGTCACCAACTACAAGGACAGCTACAAGATGGACCGCGCCCAGTTCAAGTTCTCCAACCTCTTCGGCGGGAACAAACAACTAGGTTTGTAACTTGCCGTCTTTGTCTCGCGACTACGACTTCTGTTGCATCCCGTTTTTGTTGTATACACAGGAAACCGCTGTATTTTCTTTGTAATACACACTAAACTCTATATTTAAATAAAATAATATTTATAGTGTCTGAATGTTAAAGAACCGAGTTATGTTCGCATGGTGCTCTGTATGTAGTACTTAAGTAAAAGTAACTAAATAATTTAGGAACTTTGAGAATGAATTTAGGAGTTTATTCCAAGGATAGAGCGTGTTAGTTTTTGGTTTGTATTTTACTCAGGGTTATTTCGTTGTGCACGTTTAAACAAGACATGACCGTGACAATACGACATCGTGGATGATAATAGTATGACGATTTTACATAAACATTCAGAACAAGAGAGTTTACGAGACACAGAGAAAGTACAAAGCCCAAAATACACAGACAACGTCATCCTCTATGATGAACCTGAAGAAAATTGGTACTTTCCACGACCATGTATTGATTTTTTTTTATACCACTAAGGTGGTAAACAAGCGTGCGACCTGCCTGATCGTAAGCAGTTACCGCAGCTTATGGACATTTACAACCACTCTTGCATTGCCGACCCTGTAAGAACCTCTTCTTGAAGAGGTAAAAACATTTTCTTGCCTTTCTTGAAGAACCCCATGCCGTAGTCCCTTGGGAAAACATCGGCTGGGCGCTCATTCCACAATTTAATAGTTCTTAGTACAAAACTTCTTTGAAACCGTACAGTACATAGCATAATACTTGCGTATTAAAACAATAAACCTTAACAGAGACACAGCCTGGAAATTATTATATTATTAATGTATTCTAATTGACGATTTGAAAAAGATCTGTTCTGTTTTCTTCTTCTTCTTAATCAATAGTCATTTCCGGAATTCTCAAAGATTAGATTCAAAATGAAACCTGTCAAAAACGAATAAAATACAACAAGAATTCATTTAAATATTTAAGACGTGTTTAAGTGCCTTTAAAAAGCCGTATAAATAACTTTTATCTTTGTCTTTAAACTGTAAGTACTACAATGTGTAAAGACTTCCATTTGTTCTTTTTTTGCTGACAACCCCCCTCATCTTGATCGGCTTTACACCAAAAAAAAATTCTTCGTAGCTAATTACACTTGCAAACTTGTCCTATTAACCGAGTTAAGCCCTCCATCATTATACAGCCCAGACTCATAGAGAAAAAGTTATATCTATCAGTTAGATACCTTTCCTTATATACATAGTTGACAAATTAAATGGTGGATTCATTTAACATTAAAGTTACTTTGATAAACCGTTTTAACCGTGAACCGTAGCCGGGCTGGCAACACTTACGTCCCACAACACCACACCTGACACTACATTACATTTCAGCTGAGACGACACACAGGTTCACCAACGAGAACTGGGAGCTCATCATGCAGGAGATAGCCCCGCCCGCCATCAAGAGCATCATCAAGAACTGCGTGGACGTCGTCAACACGTTCTTCGGGGCTGTCCCCGCCGCGGAACTGCTCCTTACTGAAACGGTTGGACCTAATGCCACTTTGGTCTCTTACCGACCGCTGGGTCAAGGTCTACTAACGGCGTCCATGCTACTACTATAGTTTATCATAGTTTGTTTTTATTATTTACGTCGCATGTACGTTTTCGTATTCATGAAAATAAACATTGCTTATCATTACTGCCACTTACATCATATCTAACAAAAATAACAAACATTACCGTGGAGCCATTCAAGTTGAGTCATTATGCTTGGAATAATATAATGCATTATCTATTATCATACTCTCATATTTTATCTTTATTGAATAACAATAATGATTCGCTGCAGTCATTCTTATTCACTGTCGTATAAACATCATTTACCTACTAAATAAAACTGCCAAAATAGTACCTACTTATTAGTAGATATATAAAAGACGTTACTACCTCTTGCAAGCCGTTAACTTGCAGGAGCAGTACTCCTCCCACCTAAAGTCCAAGAAAATAGATGAGATTGATTCCGGACATCTAGTTTTCATTTTTTGGACATGGGGTTTGTCTTCAGCTTGTTTGATAGAGTTTTAGAGGCCCTACCGACTGAGCTACTCGGAATCCAAGAATTCGAATCTAAATCGAAAAATTATCTGTCATAATGTATATATTTTGCTGTTTGCTATGTCTACGTTAATATCTTTATGTAGATACAATGACAGTGAATGATTAATTATGTAATATAATAAACACATTGATTTTTTTCGAATCCGTTTTGAATATGGCTTTTCGAGGCAATGTAAATACCCCCACTGATCAGCTTTGATTATCTGCCGGAGGCGTATACCAACTCGGTGTTAACGCTTAGCCGTCAACAGAAGTCGACAATTCCGGACCACTTTCAGACGCCTTCAGAAAGCGATGGTGGACTCATCAGCACAGCTTACGAATTACAATAACATTCTGATACTTCTTGCGATTTGCATTCGCCGAAGCCGACAGCGACGGTCGCTCGGCGAAGACTGTGGCAGTCGACTCAATGTAAACCTCGATTTGATACTTTCGGCATGACGATGTCGCGTAACGAAGGCGGCAGATTACACAGATTACCTGGTGCAATCGAGCCAATAATTTACTAGCGCATTTAAATCTTTTTCACCAGCGCACGCGAAGATCTAGATCTCGTCTCGTCAACGTTACTGGCGCTCTACATACAACATCATGACCAAGGCCTATCAAGGGACCAACTGCATCTGAAATAACAGCAAAAATTTTTTCGAATCACGTAGCGTTACTCATCCGTAACCGTTGTTGTACCGTTTATATCTTTCTTGTGAGCTACCGGCGCGGCGGCGACCTCAAATTATGAACGTTTTTAAAGCTAATCTGTTGTGTCCAGGGACAACTATCCACACAGTGATCAACGAGAACTGGGAGCCAGTGATACGAGACATCGCGCCCGTCGCCTTCCAACAAATCATCGACTCCTGCGTGGAAGAGGTCAAGAAGCTGTTCGCACACGTGCCTGCCGCGCGCTTGATCACCACCTAGAATTATAATTAAATACATGGTGTCCTAAAAAGTATTGTCCAGCCGAAAAGTGGTAATTTTGACCACAAACAAACTCGAACCTGCTACCATTTCATTGTAAACAGAATAGAATCTTAAGGTTAACCATAATTTCTGGGATATCCTATAGACCAATCTGTAATTTAAGCCGAGTGTGGTAATAGCATTAACATACAAAATGAACAGTTGTTCTTATGTTAAACAATGTCATTTGCATGGCAACTATCCTGTTTACAGCGAGACAGTTGAAACGTTGCCCAAGGGCCGCTCCACCGAAACTAATTTTCTGGTGACGAAACTTCCTTTGTTTCAGTTGGTTGGCACTTCCTATGTGTTGCCAGCATGTTATTAAGTTAGTTGCCAATTTGATTAATTGTCGAATGAAAATTACTTTAGTACCTGCATAAACACACCATTGTGAACAATGTGAATCAAGATAGTCTGTATTGCATAATTAAAATCATAGCTTGTGAATGGAAATTAAACTACGCTCTATACAGTACCCCAAGATGTATATATGTGCGAGTATGTATATCTTCACGCCAGGTCCCTTGCGGGGTAGGCAGAGAGAACCGAGCGTCATAAGCCGCGGTCCTTAGTAGTCCTTATACACTTCACTCGCTTCTGTAACATTCAGTTCTTTTCATGCACGCTCGCTAGGGCTCCTGACATCACCTGATAAAACACGACCAATTTGGTCATGGTACGAGCATGGTTGGCATGGTTCCTTCCTTCCACTTTTGCGTTGTATATCTGTTTCGTCATTCTTTCGTCCCGCATTCTTTCTACATGTCCGTACCAACAGAGTATGCCTTTTCTTATATTAACAAGATACTTTCTTAACCCCAAGATGATTATAAATTGTTCCTAAAACATCATTGACTGACACCCGCGTAGTTTAGGTTCGATTCCCCCACAAGGCAAACTATTTTGTCTATGAATGTCTTTTTTTTTGGCTGTTTTATGGTTGGCATTTCAAAGCAGCCCAACTGGGAAGTACTTTCACCTAACTGAAAATGGAGATAACAGCTCCGCACCGGTAAGGGAGAAGCTGTGTTAGCTGCACAGGTGGCATTGTGCGACCAATACTACCTGTATTACAAGCATTCATAGAGCTTGTGAACGCTAAACTGTAACCACTTTACATCTAGTGATCTGTGTGCCTCTCGAATTTGTATAAAAAAAAATTGGGATCCAACACATAGAGGCCCTTTCGAGAAGAATAATGCAAGAATTACCTTACCTTACCTGATGGTAATCAGTAAACATAGCATAATGTATGCTTAGAAAGCCAAGAGCAACATTGGCACACTTATAGCATTGATACCTCAACTTTTTGGAGCACAACATAGAGCATTGTTTCTCCCTGTCTCCATTCAAAAGTTATGATTTTTTTTTTAAATGGTACAGCTGGTGTTCAGCATGCACCTTCTTAACCCATTGATTGCCTGTGCACCACTTAACATTATTATCAATATTAGTGCATACAGTGCATTGGTAACATAACATTCAAACCTTGCTCAAAGCAAATGGTGCATTGATGGCAATGAACGGGTTAAATAATTTACAGTTTCATATACATGGTAACACTGAAATGAATGTTTTAGAAAGCTGTAGTATAGTGCACTCACAAACTAGAGTTAAGCGTAGGGACTTGTGATAATATGACTAAGGTGTAGGGTACGGACTGATTTTGTTTATAAGATATTTAATAATAAATTAATTTAACAAAGTGTTTTCTTTGATTTTAAACAAGTAAGAAAATATAAATATTTAACAAAGAAACATGTATATAAATGCAGTTAAAACTTATATAGTAATATGCTAGTAAATTCTTATTAACTCTTTAAGGCACTTGTTGGTTGAATTGGCAGACCGTTCCCGTGTTATCGTGGACACATGGCGTGGCGACCGCCATCCACCGGCACGCTGGCACCGGTTATGTTGCTGGCCAAGTCGCTGGCGAGGAAAGCTATAGTCGCTGCTACTTCATCAGGTTTGCCCGGCCTTCCCAAAGCATGAGTCTCCTTGGTCCGCTCCAAGAATACAGCATACTGTTCTTCAGTTAATCCTCCACGTCTCTGTAGCTCAGTGAGAATGACACCAGGGTTAACACAGTTGACCCTTACACCTTTCAGAGCTAGCTCCAGAGCGACACATCTCGTAAACTGGTCAACGGAGGCCTTTGAAATGTTGTAAGCGAGTACACCTGGGAATGAACGGATTCCATTGACACTGGAGACATTTACGATGTTACCCTTGGTCTTAAGAAGGTGAGGCACGGCTAACATTGTCAGGTAGTAGATGGAGCGTACATTAGTGTTCATCAGCTTGTCATACTGGGCGAGAGACGTGTTTTCGATGGTGCCGGTCTCTATAATACCCGCATTGTTAATTAATACGTCCAGCTGACCGTATTTATCGACAGTACTTTTCACAATGGTCTCGATGTTAGATTCCTTAGTTAAATCGGCTGTGATTAGATGAGTGCTGGCTGATTTGTCACATTGGTTGCTTACCTTCTTCAAGTTTTCAACGTTTCTCCCGGTTAGAGATAGCTTAGCACCAAGTTTTGATAAGTAAATAGCTGTGGCCGCGCCGATGCCGGAACTGGCTCCGGTCACAACTACAACTTTACCAGCAAAATTCATTACGATTTTGTGAAATAAATACTGCAGGTTACCGCTGATATTGAGCTTATTATGTAATTATTGTCAATGACACCAGGGACACTCAAAATAAACATATAAATTGTACTAAACAGTATTTGTTTTCAATTGTAATCAAAATATAGTTTGCTAATAAATGGCTGAAGTTTCTGAACAAATTGTTGAAGTTATTCATTTTGATTGGCTCTTAGAAAAGTATTGACCAATAGCAAATAACGAAATGAACTATGGAATTATAAATGTGAGAACTAGAACAAATAGTAAAAACAAATATACGAATCGGCTGTCATTGTCATTTAAATGTCACATTGTTCTTCCCGCGCTTTTGACGAGTGACATTGTTTTACTTGAAATTTTTACAATTCAGTATAAAATTAGTTTTGTGCGACAATTTCGATAGTATTTTGTAACATAAGTGCTAGTGAAATTATACAGTAATGAAAAAACTCAAATATAACACGTTTATGCACTTTTTGGAAGACGTGAATAAGTTCATCAAGAAGACCTTGTAAAAATCACTATCGTTTTACGGGTGGTATTTAAATTGGGTTGATTGGGTCTGGGTCCCTTCCCAAGTATTTTTTCAGCACAGTTCCTGAAACTGGAACATAGAATTAAGATTTTCAAATGGTTCTAAACTGAAGACTTGGCTGTATGGGCTAGATCCCTTTGCCTTTCCCCTCGGGGATAAAAAGAACCAAAAAAAAATTAAATGTCACTTCATATTTGACTTCACTTCTTATTCTTCAGTTTTTAGTTGTGCAAATTACTCACTACTCAAACGCCATTATATACATAAACCTATGCAAGACCCCAGCTACCTACAATAACACTAATGGAAAATGAACATACGACTTCTGCTTTTTCGCCGCCTCAAACAATGATTTAAAGAATCAACATCAAACATAGCCATACAAAATATGGTTTCATAGATAAAAATAACAAAAACACTAAGTACCTGCTACATTGATCAATGTAGTTGTATTTGTCATTTTCATACCTATGCTTGGCGGTCGTGCTGGGACCATCAAATTTGGCTTATACAAATAGGTATTCAAAGTTCTTTTTTTTGAAGAACTTTCGATTTGATTTCGAGCTCTGAACACCTGACGAGTGGCGTCGCAATAACTAATCATAGGTAACGGCGGGTCCGACGCAGTGGGACAGGGGACAGTCTGTAAGCATACTTATGAAGTGAAACTGAGATCACGAGATTTATTTCCTGATGTTATTCTTCTCTGTGACCCTAGTCACGCGGCCCATATAAAGAAGATGGCGGATAATCATCGAAACGAATGGATATCGGAAATGGAAGAATACGATCAATTCTTCGGGTGTAAGCGTATGCACATTGTCTCGTCATTGAATCTGTGTAAAAACTTTTCGAATATGGTTCTCTGAGGCAATATGTATACCCCACCAGATCATAAAACCACATACATTATATGATGCTTCTTTGATGAATGACGGCGCTTTCCCCCCACCGCGCGCAATGTGTCCCTGTTCTCATTCAATGTAACGAATACTTTGGTGGTGGTGATATTAAATTTTCGATGAAAACAATAGATGGAGCTATAACACCAAACTGTATCCCCCGATTTGTTACATTTTTCCGAATTGCCTCCCACAATGGAAACAAATTTAAAACATATTCGCGTCAATACCATAGCCACATCTCACTTATGTCCGAATGGATTGTTGACAAACGTCATAGTGATACATGCACTAGCTGCTGCCCAATGTGTCTTCATAATCGATGATCGTACACAATCCATGACTACACAACCCGGCGTCGCTATAGAAGCGATTTCATCATTCACCTGCGTAATAATTACATTACAACCGCTCCAGCTGCGGCCCCGCCCGGCTACATTTATTATTTTACGGTTTATAAAATCATAGAAACACTGCAAGCTGTCATCTTCATACATATGGTAGGGACCATATGACCACTGTCAGTAACCTGTCAGTAATTGGCAGAGAGCAAGCCAACGGTAAACTCGCTTACGACCTGTTTTTGAAGTAATTAACTTCTTACGCACGCTAGACTTGGGGAGTAAGCTGGTGAATACGTGACGACAGCGTTACGAAAAGTGTGATCGGGCGAGGAAGTTGAGGCGGGGCCTATGGACACTATTATACTCCATCGGGTGACAAAAAAGTGTTCAGCCCGCCTGATGTGAAACTGTTACACAGCCCATGGACACTTCTTAGTACTCTGTCGGGTGACAAACAAGTGTTCAGCCCACCTGACGTGAAACTGTTACACAGCCTATGGACACTTGTATACTCCGTCGGGTGACAAACAAGTGTTCAGCCCGCCTGATGTGAAACTGTTACACAGCCCATGGACACTTCTTAGTACTCTGTCGGGTGACAAACAAGTGTTCAGCCCACCTGACGTGAAACTGTTACACAGCCTATGGACACTTGTATACTCCGTCGGGTGACAAACAAGTGTTCAGCCCGCCTGATGTGAAACTGTTACACCGCCTATGGACACTTGTATACTCCGTCGGGTGACAAACAAGTGTTCAGCCCGCCCGATGTGAAACTGTTACACAGCCTATGGACACTTGTATACTCCGTCGGGTGACAAACAAGTATTTAGCCCGCCCAATGTGAAACTGTTACCCAGCCCGTGGACACTTCTTAGTACTTAGTAGTCGGGTGACAAGCAAGTGTTCATCCCGCGTCCGAGCGTTACGAGAAGTGTGATCGGGCGAGGCGAACGGAAGGTGAGAGGGAGATATACGTTAGTGAAGATAGAAAGAGAGAGAGAGTTACGTTTCGTATATTACTGTAGGGGCAAGAGAGAGAGGTGCGAGCACGAAGGGGAGAGGCGAACGGAAGTTGAGAGGGAGATATAAGTTAGTGACTTTTGGCAACCACTATAATAATGTGATTGCGAAAAAAGCTGCTTTAAAAGATATTTCTAAGCGCTAAAGTTTATGAAGAAGAAGAAGCAGAAGAAGAAGAACCAAGTGAAATTCCCAGTGAACACTCTCCGTGCGTGCGTCGTCGGTCCGTCCGTCCGTCGCGAACGCGAAGGATATTGAATTACCTATTGTCTGTAAGTTTTACTTTAGTCGTGTGGTCAGGAACACTTTTGAGTTACGCCTCGTAGGCAATCCAGCCATCCGTAAGCAAAACGAATCGTTCCTCAAATATAGGAATCGGCCATATATTTTTAGAACCGTCAACCATTAAAGTCACTAGGCGTTTGGGTTAAACTTACCGCTCGAAATCGGTCGGTTGTTTAGTAGAATTTTGTGTGTTTTCGTCATTTAACGTTATAAATATAAAATTTTATTTATAACGTTAATTGTGCTGGTGAAATAAGTAAGAAGTGAATTAAATTATCTGGATATACGACTATAATAGCTCCTATTCAGATTAAGAATTCTTGTGTTATGGATTCCAATTGAGATGTCGACTAGATAAGCCTTCTGCTCAACCGTTACTAGTTTAAATTTACCTATACATATTTAAGAGTGAAAGGAGCTAACTCTTCAAATAGTTTTTCTAATTACACATATTTTTTTTAAATACGCGCGTGAGAAGTTGTACTTCTTTGGCATCATTAAATAAATATTTATCATTAATAATTTAATAATATTTAGTATTAATTATATTAAATATTAACATTTTAATTTATAAGAAGGGTTATTGGAGTAAAATTAAAAAACGTCTTTCAAGTAGTAGCAGCGATATTTATGAAATGTATTATATAATGTTATGCATTTTAACTATAGCGCCATCTACCGGTAATACCGTGAAACTTTTAGCAGCTTCAACCTGTTACTTTTGTGTTACAGTGCGCGCGCATCTTAGAATTTCACTGTCATCATTTTTCATAACGCGCTTAAAGAAGTATAACTTCAAAAACTTCATCCATAGATAGCTATTTTCTTTACCTAACTATTTAATTTTATTATACTTGAATTTCAATCATGCAATAATCTATTTTGTGGCCCAGAAACCATGTTTTTCATACTTTACTCTAGCTTTGTGAGACGCCACAAATTCATTTCGTTCATTTTGCTATGAATAACTGGAATAATTTCTTATTTATGCCTATAATTATTTCTGTAACAAATACATAGAACTACTATGACGAAGGATATTTCGTTAATCAAAATATTATTTCAACGCAAAATAGGCATATTTTTCATTCAATTTTGTGTGCACTTAATATAAGCTTGTTTTTTGTAACAGAACACATTGATTGCCGTCGCCGCCGGTTCGGTTAGTCAATTGTCTACAACAATAGGTTATCCGTATCGCGAAAATGAACTGAAGTACAATAACGATTCGTTAAATATAGAAACAGGGCATAAATAAAAATCTCGAAATGCTGCAAATCGCGCTGTGTCACAGTCCTCACTTATAGTAACGAATTCTTTAACCTTTAGCTATCCAGTGGTGTAATGAAATTTTGGATGGAAATAAATATAAATAAATAATAAATATTGTCGGACAAATTACAGCGCACCTAGCCCCAAAGTAAGCGAAGCTAGTGTTATGGGTACTAGACAACTGATAAACATACCTAAATACATTTTTCTTTGTAAATACATACTTATTATACAGAGAAAATACCCAAACCAAGACAAACAGACATGTTCATGCACACAAATGTTTGTACTGTGTGGGAATAGAACCCACGAGCGTTGGTGTTAAAGTAGCGTAATAGCGCGTTTCACCGCTGCCCAACCGAGCTCGTCAAAAATGATAGATGCAACTAAAAACTGAATTCCCCGATTTTGTTATCATTAGTTTTTCGAATTTCCTAGGCTCACTATGGAAGCAATTTTAAAGACGTATTCACGGCAAAATCGACTTTATATTAAACCCCGAAATTTTTAAAAAGGTTTCGATTGTGGCTGTATCATTATAGAATGTCGACTGAACGGTGTCAGTAGCATGCAAGAAAATCTATTCATGTTTTACTAGGGTGGCATCACTGTGACTATGCCATGGCATCATAGATTTGTAAATTAAATATTAAAAATAATGTCACTTTTATTACAATCAGCATTTTTTTAATAAACATGTAACAAAATCTTAAAAAACATTTCCTAAACTACAAAATTATGCGTAATCTAGGTTAAATTAATGGCAGTAAGTTTATTTTATTTCAGACAGCTACATCTTCAGTGAAGTAAGATACCTATCTAATATTGTTATAAAATATTTTTTTGTTATAGAAAGAAGTAATTCATATTCACATTGGTCAAGCTGGTGTCCAAGTAGCAAACGCGTGTTGGGAATTATATTGTCTCGAACATGGCATTCGACCTGATGGAATCCTGCAATTTTCTAATAATGACGGAAGCAGCGAAACATTTTTCAGTGGTACAGGTGCTGGTAAAGTTGTCCCGAGAGTTGTTATGATTGATTTGGAACCAACTCCTATTGGTACTTATTACATTTAATATTTTCGCAGTTGACATATATAGTATACTGCAACATACACCCACTGTAATGCTTGTGCTCTCTTGCAACATTTCAGATACTATGTAAAGTAGTACTCAATTCGAGCGAATGCTAGCAACAATGTGCTAGCGAACCGGTTTCGGCTATTTATTAACACGCTTGTGTATTTTATTTCTATTAAATTAAATATTCTTCTTGTACATAAAAACGACGTGTGTACCTGTGGATTCCAAAACGCGTGAACTGATTTTGAAGCAATTTTTAGGCAATCTTCTGATTAACCCAGTGGATGATCCTACGAAATTCGATAGTGATCAGATCACCTGTGTGAAGTAGGCGCGGATCTTTAATAACTTATAATTAACCTCATGAAAGTTCTCAATTGTATTCACTCCAATCCTATATAAATGCAATGTATTTATTGTCTCACAAAAGCGGTTGTAATGCACAATAGTGTACTGTGTTCAAATTGAAATAATTCATAAATGTGTAGCTTGTAAGTCCATTTTTTTTTTACTTCATCATAATCAATATTTCAGCTCGAGGTACTCACCTCGATCCTGATCTACCAACATCCATCGACTTCCTACAAATCTTTTTAGATCGTTGCTCCATCTTTTTACTTGTTAAAACTAAAATCATTGCAACAAAATGAGGAAGTATTTTCCTAATTCGTTTGGTTAAAAATTTAGTGAGTATACAGCTCACGCTTGACCCGCACTTGCACTTGGAAATTTGGAATATACATTGGACAAACAAACTTAAAATTTTGTACTGTATATAATACTAGCTCCCTATTAATCAAAATTGATATCTAATGAAATCTTTTCTTAGAAATATATTGTGTCCAAACAAAAATACATGCATATTACAATATCTTGGCTTAGTAGGTAAGAAATCAAAATTAAGCAGAACAATAGCAAGTAACAACTTTACTTTTTGCGAGCAACTTTTTATAAAGGCCACATTATTACATATCATGGGAACGAAATTATATAACGTAATATCTGATAATTCATTTCTTATAGATGAAATAAGAACTGGAACATATAGACAGTTGTTTCATCCAAAGTCTTTACTCACTGGAAAAGAAGATGCAGCCAGTAACTTTGCTCGTGGGTACTTTGGTGTTGGTCGAGAAATGATAGATGTAGCTATGAATCAAATTAGAATTGCCGCTGAGGATTGTAATTGCCTCCAGGGTTTTATTGTCTTCCGCTCTTTTGGCGGTGGAACTGGTTCTGGATTTACCGCCCTGTTATTAGAAAATCTTACTAGAGATTATGGAAAATTATCCAAGGTAGAATACGCTGTGTATCCAGCACCTAAAATATCTTCCGTAATTGTGGAGCCATACAATGCGGTGCTTACTGCTCACGCGTGTATGAACACCGAAGATGTTTGCTTCATTTTTGACAATGAGGCCCTGTATGACATTTTGGCCACATCACTTGATGTTCCAAGACCTACATACACAAACCTAAATCGGCTCGTCGCACAGGTATTGTCTATTTTCACGAAATATTGCAGTATAAATTTGTTTGTTCAAGTTTCTTAATCTATTAAAACAATGCTCTAGGTGGTATCGTGCATGACAGCTTCTTTAAGATTTGAAGGCTCCTTAAACGTGGAATTGGTAGAGTTCAGAACGAACTTAGTACCTTACCCCAGGATACATTTTCCGTTAATCACATTTGCTCCGTTCGTGCCCCCGTCGAGATCATTGCACGAGACCATGACGACGCAACAACTGATGATGTCTTGTTTTGAACCAGCAAATCAAATGGTGAAATGTGATCCACGGCAGGGTAGTTACATGTCATGTTGTCTATTGTTCAGAGGTGATATAAACTCAAATGACATTAACTCTGCTATCAACCAAATCAAACGTATGAGATCAATAAAATTCGTTTCGTGGTCTCCAACTGGGTTTAAGGTAAATACGAATAGAATAGGGAAATAAACTTGCATATAGTATTGTTTACGTTGTACAATTTATTGACCGAAGTATTATTTTACTCAGATTGGTGTTAATTACCAGCCTCCGACAACGGTACCCGGGGGAGACTTGTCCGCTTTACAAAGAGCTGTTGTGATGGTGTCAAATAATTCCGCCATACGGGCCGCTTGGGAACGGCTCTGTAAAAAATTCTCATTGATGTATGCCAAACGCGCTTTTGTTCATCATTATGTCGGAGAGGGTTTAGAAGAAGGTGAATTTCAGAGTGCCCTTCTGAACATAAAAGCCCTTTCAAATGATTATAAGGAACTAGAGGATTAATTCGATAGATAACGTGTCACAAGATGTTTTGTATTATTATTGTGTTAATGAATGACAATACACACTTATCATGGATAAATCATGTTTTCATTTATTCACCTTTATCGGTGAGAGGGAATTTATTGCAGGATTACGCAATGCGTGATTTAAACTTTTTGCGAGCAATTTTCTACGGTACCTGCTTTCCATCAAAAGGACCATAGCTTGATAACTAAACAAGGTATATATTGTATTGATTTACATTTTACATTACATTTTCTGAACAACGTCCGAAGAGCGATTAGTTTAGTCATCGTGCAGTCCATCATTAGGATACAGATCGTGCAAAGTTCGAGCAGGATCAAACTTTGCTCGGTATGTATGTATTCTATATCCGCTTACGTGCTCCGCAACCGGCGCCGATTAGGCGAGCACCGCGTGGTCATATATGACCAGGCGCTTATGGCGATTAACATGGAAACGTGTATATAACGGGCCTTGACGGGTTAAAGTACACTCACTATTTTGGACACATCTGGCCATCGACTTATATTACCTACGGTACCGTAGGTAATATGAGTCGATGTATCTGGCACATGAGCGCGCGGCGCATAGACACGACAAAAGAAAATATTTATGACTTTTGTTTTGAGAAGAAGACCTTCAAGTGATGTTTTTGTTATTGTTAATGAACAAATGCTTCGAAAGGTGCAATAAATTTCTGTAGATAGATAGATAGAAAAAGCTTTATTTACATAATAATTGTTACAGGAAATTTCTTAAAAATTGTAAAATATGAATACTTATTATGCAACAAGGCGGCCTTATGGCTATATAAGCAATCTTTTCAATGCAACCTTAAGGTAACGAATCGGTGTACAGAGAAGGTCGGGTTAGCATGGAAGCAAAATTTATTGTTATTAATATAATCACTTATATAAGTGTAAATATATACATAGGTATACGTGTGTGTGTTGGCAACACATCCAACATAGGCAAAAATTGATAGTTTTTTGTACAAGTGGCAACATTGTTCTTTCTCGTCCCCGTTTCGCCACGACTAACAAACAGTCGTCTCCGACAGCGCCTAAATACAGTCCACTTTCAACCTTGACCAACCAAGATCCCCACAGTGTGTATATATACTAAATAACACTACTTATAATAATAAATAAAAACCCATATGATATATAAAATACATACACAAAATATACAAACATAAGTATATTTATAAATACTTAATGTTAGTGTATAGCTTTTGAATGAAGTCATAAATAAAGAAGATGATTTTTTACTAGTTTATTGAACACGGGGATAGATTTTGCTGTTCTAATTACTATACGTAAAGCATTCCATAGCCTAATAGCCTGAACTGTAATAGGTAAACTGTGATATTCGAACATTGATACGAGTATTCCAACTGACCGCAATGATTTTAAGGCAAGTCACCAATTATTGGTTTATTGATATGCTCACAGTTACAAACGATTATTAATTAATTATCTTAGACAAGTCGCAGACATGGCTATTAAACGTGTAGGCTCCAGAAAAACATTTTATAAATTAAAAGATTAAAATAAATTTACAAATCTAAAAATTGTTTATGTGTTTACTAGTATATGTACAAGTACAATGTAGACATTAAAATAACCATAGACTATTATGTCATTTTGCCTAATAATTTTATCTTTATGTATACTTCTTAAAGTTAATTAAAATCCCATCCTATAATTAAAATCCTAGGAGGTCTGTATATACAAATAATTATGTGATCGTCTAATTCAGCACATGACATAAATAGGACATTCAATAGAGAGCCTAGCAATGTCCTTACGTTCTTTGGCTTTGTGGTATTTTTTAAAGAGAATCATTATACCGCCTCTAATGAAAGACTCTCTTTTGTCCAATGTTCAATGTTTTGAGAAGATCAAACTGGCATCCAAGAAGCTTTGCGTGCTCAACAGAGCAAAGCCGTAGTTCAGCGCGGAGCATAGACCTGAATACCAGCTAGGACCTTGTGATTCGATTCGGAGACGAGCTGCGAAAATTGTTGCTAAGCTTACACATGGTATTGAGCACTTAACTGATTGTACAACAGGTTGTGTTCTGAATAATTGTTCGATATGATACTGACAACTTTTTTTTATACAATGTCAGGTGGTATATAAGCATACGGTCCACCTGATGTAAAACGGTTACCGTAGCTTAGAAACGCTTATAAAACATTAAGTATCACTCGCGCGATGCATATTCCGCTAACATAGATACTCCTTAGAAGCTTACTGGTGGCCTCACTCACACGCAGGACCACAAAAACCCTCCAGAAAGTTGTTATTTGGCTGCAGTTTTCTGCTGCTTTTTATACTGCACCGCTCGCTAAAGGCGGGGAGTTTACCCTCACACACATGAACCGCAATATTGTGTACTGTGGGGTTTCAGAGTTTTTTAACGAGAACTCTTAAGTTGTGGAATGAACCTCAAGCCGAGATTTTCCTAAGGGTCTATTACGAACGTGAGCATAATATTAGCCCTTTTCAATTTTGTCTTCGGCGTTATTTGATATACATATTAGCAACACTGACCATCATATGCGTCTCAATATGCGTATTGCAATGTGACTTCTTCCCGCGCTTTTGACGAGTGACATTGTTGTTTTACTTGAAATTTTTACAATTCAGTATAAAATTAGTTTTGTGTGACAAATTTGATAGTATTTTGTAACATAAGTGCTAGTGAAATTATACAGTAATGAAAAAACTCAAATATAACACGATTATGCACTTTTTGGAAGACGTGAATAAATTCATCAAGAAAACCTTGTAAAACCACTACCGTTTTATGAGTGGTATTTAAACTGGGTTGATAGGTAGGTACCCTTCCCAAGTATTTTTTCAGCAGAGTTCCTGAAGCTGGAACAGAGAATTATGATTTTCAAATTATTCTAAACGGATGACTTGGCTGTATGGGTTAGATCCCTTTGCCTTTCTTCTCGGGGATAAAAAGAACCAAAAAAAAAAGTATTGCAATGTGTCAAATTGATAATCACTACACTGTCAAATAGTGTCTGTCAGTGTCAGGCCAGTGAGTTCAATTTTATTTTAGCATTTATCATTGTTATTCTTTTTTATCTCGTCTCAAAAAGCAGAAGTTTCGGAATAGTCTCGAAAAATTGTTTATATGGAATTATTCTATTCTATAGTGTTTGTGTCTGTATTGTCTTGAAATGACACTCGTCTGACGTGCCAATACGGTTGTCCTCGTGTACGCACACATTTTTGTTGCGAAACAATTTGTTTCGTGAAATATTTTACTTACATCAATAATTTTGTATTTATAATAATACCGCCGAACAAATCGTACTACATTTTACTGCATGTACAACGTGTTATCATTTAGGTGACCCAAACTCCACCGGCCGGTGCTTCGCGCTTTGATTACACAGTAAGTAGTTATCATTACCGACTTAACTGTTAATAATTTCTCTAATCTATAATTATCATCGCATATGCAAGTCCAAGATAAATGAAAAGCCATAGTATCTTTCTACTACATTAGTTCCCTTTTAACCTGTTTCTGTACTCTCCAGTTCGCATAATGCAATAAAGAGAAGTTTAGCTTCATTTGTCTATCAACCAATTTATTCATTGTTTTTACTTCGTCAGTTCCCCACCCTAATGTCTTAATGGCCAATAATCTAACTATAACTTCACACCAAATCCTTGTGTGGTAGGCAGGGAGTATTGAGCGTCATGTGACTCGATACTTACCTCACTCACTTCTTTAACATTCATTGTTCTTCTCATGCACGCTCGCCGGTTTCTAGGGCTCCTGACATCACCTTCTGATAGAACACGGCCAATTTGATCATGGTAGGTAAGTCTTGGCCTTCCTACATCCTTCTACTTTTGCATTGTATATCTGCTTTTTTTGATACAATGTCGGGAGGCATACAAGCATACGGTCCACCTGATGTAAAGCAGTTACCCTATTAATGCTTGTAATATATTAAATATCAATCATGCAATGCCTCTTCTGCTGCTTATACAGCAACTCCTTAGGAACCCCACTCGCATTCAGGATCACAACAACCCTCTAGGGAGTTGTTATTTGGCTGCGGTTTTCTGTGAGGTGGAGGCACTTCCCCAGACGGGCTGTTTTGATATGCTCTACCTCTCTTAGTCATTCTTTCCTCCTGCATTCTTTCTACATGTCCAACCTATGGAGCATGCCTCTTCGTATTTTAACACCGACATTCTTTTTTCTTTCAGACCAACAGTGGGTCTAACATCATCATTGCAAAAACTGTCTTCAATCGTTACAATTCAAATTTTGCACTACTCTCTCATTTCAACCATTTATCCTACTTTCATGCTCTCTCTACCATACCCAGCTCTCAGTTCCATAAGTAAGCGTTGGGACCAGCACTGCATTGTGTATAACGAGCTGTGCCTTCTGGCTTAAGTTTTTGGTGCCAAGAAGTTTTCTCAATGCTCCATTCACACTATTCCCAGCACTCACTTGTATTTCCTCATCAGTGGTGTACCTTCCATCCCTGCTGAAAGCGCATCCAAGATATACAATCTCATCCACTTGTTCCAACACTTCATCATCAACCGTAATCCTTACATTGGTTCTGGTTTCTTCTCTTTTACATACCATTATGTTTGTCTTCTTCGCATTCAATAGTAAGGCTTTCTCTATACATTTGTCTTTCATCATATGACCAGTGTTTGCAGTTCAGATGTGATTCTGCTTATAACACGGCATCGTCTGCATACGACAGACAATTCACCACTGGGTCACCCATGTGTAATCCCACATTTGTTAACCTTATTCTCTGCAGACAACTATCGAGATACAGAATAAACAGCCTAGCATATAGCATGCAACCCTGTTTGACACCAATTTTGACATCAAACCAGGGTGACATGCCACCATCTATCTGCACACATGCTGAGCAATCCTTGTAAGTGGACTGCACAGCACAGAGCAGTGAACCGTCAATCCCATATATCGCAATCACAATATGCCCCACAGTTCCTTTGGCACAACCCTATCAAATACTTTCCCAAGATTCATAAAACCGCAGAAAACTTTCTGGTCTATGGTCAGATGCTTTTCCACGATATTGTGGAGCAAGAAAACTTGATCTGTACATCCCCTTCCATTTCGGAATCCTCCCTGTGCCTCACACTTATCTTTTATCTGCATAAACATAATCACAATCTCTATATTCTTTTGTTCATTTGGCCATTTCACGCACGTCAATGGCCTTGAACTATGATGCTAGCATAAGAATCTAAAATACAATACATTACATATATGATATCCTGATGGAGTAGATCAGGATATCATATATGTAATGTCATATCATCTAAAATTGTAAAAATATACATGTGGTAAATAATAATAATCTATCTCCAGTCCACTGTTGGACATAGGCCTCCCCTCTAGAGAGCCACTCGCCTTGATCTAAGCCTAAGCCACCTGCATGCATCAACTCCCTAGGCTCAACAGTTAGGTTGGACTTACCTATTTGAACGACCTGTCCTAGGTAGACATATTTGTCAACAAATTTGACTTTAGTTTTCCCAACCTTGATTGGTATAGGTTTACATGGACATTTTTAGTATTGTCCATGTTCAACTTGAGACCTACCTCACCAACTTGCTTAGTCCTTCCTCCAGCTCTACAAGCTGTATTTAGTATGATGTGCCTCGGCTGGGGAAGTACTTCCATCATACAGAAAACCACAATCAAATAATAATTTCCTGCACAGTTTTTATATCCCTGCAAGTGAGTAAGATACACCTAGAAGCTGATAAGAAGTTGAAGTGGGAGTTATTAGTAACAGGAGTGGCAATTGTCTTTAAGCCATAGCAACTGGCTCGCAATAGACAGCCCAAATGTATGTTTGTTATCCAAAATATTATAGAAATGCTGTATATAAAGTACTCAACACCTATATGTATTCCTATTCTAGAAATGTTGATTGCATCACACCTTTGTCGCTGCACGCAACCCCTGCGAGCTGCTCAGAGCAGACTGCTGCTCACTGGAGGCAGGAACAGCTTTAACACAACCTTAACCACGAGACAACTGATCACAGCAACCAGAAATGGCAATAGCAGATCAGGATATCAGCTATTTAGAGTAAGTACTTAATAAAAGTCTTAATAATACATGTAAGTTACAATTGTGAAATGTGTCCATATGATTCGTAGCTGGATTGGTATAAATGAAATTTTCAGGACATCAGTGAATTAGCCCAGTGGCTAATCCTATAAAGTTTGGTAGTGATCAGTAGACATATTCACATTGCCTCAAAACACTATATTCAAATTGGAATCGAAAAGTTATCTGTCAAAGCGTGTAGAATCTGAGTGCAAACTTTACAAATCCATTTCTAAATATTGGCATGGCATTCTGAGGCAAAATCATTGTACCTACAGATTATCTGTACGAAGCTGGGGTTGATTGCTAGATTTATACATGGTGTAAGGGTTTACAAATGTTATGAGCTTTTTAACTTATTTAATAATAATAATAGCAGGGCAGCTTGTGGCGAGCTGTTGGTGCGTAACGACACCACGGGTACCCGAGTGCTCCAGAGAGTCGATCAGGGCCTTCGTCTCCGGCGTGTCTTCGTCTGTCGGAGTGGAAATCCAAGTAGGCCTGCAGGACTCTCAGCTCTGGCTTGCCTTCATTGGCCGTCCAGAGAGGAGTCGATAGTATATTGCTCAAGCAGGTGATATGCTCCAGGGGTGGAAGTGTTAAAGGGCATAACGCCGCGAGTAACTTCGGAGAAAGCGCAGCACACCTCTCGACACCCCTGAGACACTCACACCGGTGTTGCCCCCGGCCGACTATCTTTGGCATTTTGGGGGTCCATCTAGTGAGTGGCGAGCCACCGCCTGACATAAATAACATCAGATGATAGTTATGGTAGGCGTCCGTCCCTCTTCTGCAATAGCCCAGTTCCAATAAAACCTCCAGATCTCATTTTAATAGCCCGCTTTTTCCGACATATTTCCAATAGTCCCAATACCTGCCGTGACCTGTTCATAGGTATATTATTATTATTATTATCCCATTAATATCCCCTGAAGCAGGTAACGGCGGGTATAATACATTACATCATTCTTTTCGAAGGGGCTTCTACGCGTTGGATTCATATCCCCGCGCACGCCTATCAAATGACCGGGGTAAATGCCGTGATTTTAGATAGAATAATAATAATAACTTTATTTCGAAAAATAGGGTAAAATCAGATCCGAGTTGCCCTGACCCCAAACTAGGCTAGGCCTGTGTCGTAGGCGTCAAATGATGAATATTACAGAACATACAACAAAAAAATATTACAGTTCTTAAAAATACCTTAAAAACGAAAATGTGGCGTTGCGGCGAGAGAAATGTTACATTATATATATTCGATATATGATAAAATATATACGGGGTCGGTACCTGAAGCGTGCACGCGACCCTGCCAGTCCAACACTGGATTGCAATTCTGGACCTAAATACAAACCGCACAGACGCGCGGATTAGGGCGTCCCCCGTAGGCGACGCGCACCGATCCGCCTTCGTCGGTGCGGGTTTAAGTGCATGCGGCTGTGGGGGCCGCCACCCACCACGCAACGCCCAACGTGGTGAGTCGAGGAGAGCTGAGTGTCGTATAGGCACATGGAATGTGATAGGTGGATTACAAGATAAGATGACTGAGTTGATAGTGTGTGTCAGAGACCAAGCGAAAGGGAAGCGACGTCGAAGATCTGCCCGGTGGAATGATGGCCCTGTGGTCCGTGGTGAACCAGGACAATCATGCCAGCGCTGGCGTAGGTGTTGTGCTTTCATCTCGCTTGGCGGCTGGTGTGAAAGATTACGATTTAGTAGGGCCAAGACTTCTCCGGGTTAAAATAAAACTGGGGATTACGCGACTCTTTTTGGTTGCAGCATATGCTCCTGTAAGCTCTACTAATCCCCAGGAGCTCGAAAAGTTTTGGGAGACCGCAAGGGGTGTTCTGGATTTGGCTGATGCGAATGAACTGATAATTATGTGTGGAGATCTGAATGGATGGGTTGGGACCAAGCGAAGCAGTTATGAGGCTGTGCTTGGTCCATATGGAGATAAGAGAATGAACGATGCTGGTAAGTTACTTTTAGACGTATGTATGGAACGAAACCTCCTTGTGACGAACACGTTCTTCCATCACAAGGATATTCAAACGTACATATGGAGACGGAATGAACAGAAAAGTGTGATTGATCTGATTTTGATAGATGGACGTCTCCGAAAGTCGTTAATGGATACAAGAGTCTTCAGAGGTCCCACTCTTGCAACGGACCATTATCTGGTGATAAGCCGATTTGTGGGCCTTTTCAAGAAGTGGAGGCACTGGCGAGTGTGTATTCCTTTCGGAGATTATGAAAGAATAAGAAGTGAAAAATTGGAAGATGTAAGTGTGAAGAGTACGTATGTACGTCTAGTCAGTGAAAGACTTGCGAACGCGAGTCTTTCCGACTCAGATGTAGACGAATGTTGGAAAGTTCTGAAAGAAAGTATGGTGGACAGTGCGAAAGAAGCACGTGGATGAGCAAAGAGACGTAGAACACTGAAAGGAGATGCCTAGTGGGATGCGGAGGTTCAATCCTCCGTGAATAAAAAGAGGAGAGCGTGGCTGGATTACGTATCATCTTTGCACCAGAGTGATAGTATGAAAGAGAAGAAGAAAGAAATATACCATCGATGCAAGAATGAAACCAAAGCTTTAGTGAAAGAGAGGCGTGAAAGGCTACTTATGAATGAGGAAGAGAGGCTGATGAAGAACTTCGAGGTAAAGAAGTCTCGGAGTGGTTCGTCGGCATCCGGAATGGACAAGATAAAAGGTAAAGCTGGTGGCATTCTTGCTAACACTCAGGAAGTGTTAGAACGGTGGAGCGAATATTTTAGAGAAATGTATGATTATGTACAGGGCGCTGGCACTGTGAATGAGTCGCTGTGACTGATTCGCCAGTGCCAGCGTACCATGAAGACATTAGCATGGATGAGATTGAATGGTCGATATGAAGTTTGAAAAATGGAAAGTCAGCGGGAATCGATATGGTAACAGCTGAGATGATCAAACTGGGTGGCACCTACGTTAGGGACGCCTTCTGGTTTTTGAGCAAATTATGCTGGAGAACCGCAAGAGTCCCGAGCGATAGGAGACGCGCAGTCATCGTGCCCTTGTATAAAGGCAAGGGCTCACGTATGGACTGCGCCAACTATAGGGCCATCAGTTTGATCAGCCTAGCAGCTAAAGTGTATGGAAAAATCATTGAAAGGAGAATGAGGGTGAAATCCAATGGAATGCTTTGGGAAGCACAGGGGGGATTTCGAAGCGGCGGATGTACGGATCAAGTTTTTTCACTCCGCAACATCGTGGAAAAGCATCTGGCTATGGACCAGAAGTTTTTCTGCGGTTTTGTGGACCTTGAAAAAGCATTTGATAGGGTCGTGCGAAAGAATCTCTGGAACATCTTGCCCAGATATGGGATTGACGGTGACCTTCTACGTGCTGTGCAATCCACCTATGAGGATGGCGAGCGGCCTGAAAAAAAAACAGAAGCAAACCGGTTTTGAAGAGTTCAGGTAGTAAAGAAGGGTCTATTATATAAAATAAGGATATATCCAATAGTCCTCTTCCCGCCAATGAAAGTTTCGTTAAAGTCTGTTCAGCTGTTCGAAGATAAGTCCGTATGAACAAACAGGCAGACACTTCCATTTACTTGTATATTGTGTTTCCGATACGCCCGTTATCTCCCCGTGTATCGTCTGCCAACACCACCACACATCACTTTCAGGTTAATGACTATTTCGTGTTTCACTACAAAACATTACTATTGACAGTTGACGTCAATAATTCATTTTGCTCTGAACCTTACAACTATATTACCAATATAGTGCTATTTTTCTTTGTTTTATTACACTGAGAAACAAGTGTTATTTTTTTTTATACAAACGTCATAGAAAAGCCCGGCCGTAATGCTTGTAATACTCGTACATTAGATATCACTGTGCAATACCACCACACATCACTTTCAGGTTAATGACTATTTCGTGTTTCACTACAAAACATTACTATTGACAGTTGACGTCAATAATTCATTTTGCTCTGAACCTTACAACTATATTACCAATATAGTGCTATTTTTCTTTGTTTTATTACACTGAGAAACAAGTGTTATTTTTTTTTATACAAACGTCATAGAAAAGCCCGGCCGTAATGCTTGTAATACTCGTACATTAGATATCACTGTGCAATAAAGTGTATTGTATTATGTATTGTATTGTAACATTCGTAGCTCTTTTCGTGCACGCTGGCCGGTTCCTCCTTCCTCCTAACATCACCTTCTGAAAAAACCAATTTGTTCATGGTAGGTTAGTCTTCCTGGCTCCTACGTCCTTCCACTTTCGCATTGTATATCTGTTTCGTCATTCTTTCATCCTGGTTTTTTTTTATATGTCCTAATCATCTAAGACCCACGCAGACAACTTTTGTACAAAGTCTCCCTCTGGTAAAACTTGCTTGGCGTATCATATAGAAATAGAAATATATTTATTCTAAATTCACATAATAATTTTACAATAAGGTATGTAGTGTGTATGTGTACACATACACACACAAGTGAAGTCAGCGCTCACTCTGGGTTCTATGCTAGGAACTCGCAAAGAATTCCCAGCCCTGGTTTTCAAGAGTGACGACATGGACCGAAAATAAACAATGATATTTAACTATTATACTTGTACAAAACATTTATCAGACACTGACAGCTATTCCGTACCTAACAATATATGCCACTGTTGGAGGTTGGCTGGAAGAGATCTCTTTTACGAACGAATTACTTTACATCTTGTATCTATATAATGTTTTTGTGCAATAAAGCATAATATATATTACAATACATATAAATAAGATAAAAAACAGAATACCAATATAGTTAACCTGTGAGACCCCGTTATATACGTTTTCCCATACATTTCTTGGCGGAAAAGCGGCCCGCGGGTAATGAGAGATTCCGCCAAGAAATGTATGGGAAAACGTATATAACGGGGAACGGGGTCTCACAGGTTAAGGGTACTAACACAAACTACAATTATATTCTTGAGCGAGGTCAATATAAAGTCCATAGCACTAATAAGTTTACAATTAAATAAAGAAATGAAGGAAAGAAATATAAAGGAGTTCTTATTTTTAACTACAACTATTACAATTTTAGAATCCATTTCTACAGTCGTCGTTCACAGGTCACCATCGAGGGTTCACCGCGGATCCAACTACGCCGTGTGCGAGAACGCACCCTGACACTTGTTCTGTTAGTGCCGGGAACTACCGCGGACTTTTGTACGATCCCGTCTGCGGATGTCCCCAGTTGTCCGGGGGACTTTTTTCATACCACGTCGGGAGGCATACGGCCCACCTGATGTAAAGCTGTTGCCGCAGCCTATGTACGCTTGTAATAATACTCGAGCGATACCACCTCTGCTGTAAACACAGCTACTTCTTAGAAGCTTACTGGTAACCTTGCTCACTCGCGGGACAATCACTACTAGGTGTTTAAAACAAAATTAACAAGAACAACTGTCCAGTTAGTTGTTTTTTGGCTGCGGTTTTTGGTGAGGTGCAGGTACTTCCCCAGACTTTGACGCGCCCTATCTCTCTTGATACTTGGTATTTCTTGTATGTGGTACTTGTAGTTCCTCGTGTGTGTAAACGATTCGCATGTATTTGGACGGACCCCGAAGACTGCCCGTCGTCAGCGCAGGTCTTTAATCTGATTTTCCGTCATTGCAGTTAAGCGATGCGATCAAGTGGAGCGGCGTGGTGGTGCGCGCGTGTTCGAGCGCGCCCAAGCCGAAGCCGTCCCGCGCCGTCGGCTACTGGCTGCTGGGCTGCAGCGGGATGGTGTTCACCGCCGTGGTGCTAGGTATGGCCGCCGGGTACCTTCTCTTGTTGTACTCCGTCTATTACGTCGTGGACCTCGTGATCAGGGAGACCAATGGAACTAAATAAGATTAGAACGCCGATATGAAGTTTTAAATTGATAATTATGGTCATCTACGGTGGCGGCTTGCGTTGTGCCCCACCCTCACCAGGACCGAATAATAAGAATCTTTTCTTGGTTTTGTTCAGGCGAATAGTGAATTTGAATATAACTGTTAGATGTAGTTTATAACCGCACCCTTTCAAGGCTAAGAGATCTTTTACGAGACAAGCCCACTACAGATTTCTATCGCTCTCCCCGTGACCAGAATTAACAGCGATAACCGCCATAATGCCAACAAATACATACATATTACATACATATTGTTGGACAATTTACACAGCGCCATCTAGCCCCAAAGTAAGCGAAGCTTGTGTTATGGGTATTAGACAACTGATAAACATACGTAAATACATTTTTTTTTGTAAATGCATACTTATTATACATAGAAAATACCCAGACCAAGACAAACAAACATGTTCATGCACACAAATGTTTGTATTGTGTGGGAATCGAACCCACGAGCGTTAGCGTCAAAGTAGTGTAACAGCGCGTTTCACCACTGCGCCACCGAGCTCGTCAGATGCTGAAATTCATTGCCGTCCTGGGGGTAAAACTCTGACTCGACAGTCATAGTTTTACTCCGCAGACTGCAATAGCACTCGCAACGAATTGAGTCAAAATAAATTCTTTTATATAAGCACTTGATATATTTTGAGATCTCAATATTGAACTATTCCTGTCTCGTTACACTGTTGCATTCACTCGTTTTGTGCCATATGACACATCTGCTCGTAAATACCTCAGTAGGCCGATATAAACACTAGGGTAACCACGCAAATGATTCCTACACGGGAGCGTAGTTCGCAGTCGAAACTTTCGCGACTGGTCCTTCGAAACGACTCATTATGTTTAATGCGGTTACCTTAGCCGGGCTTAGCCTATGAACGCTAGCAAAACATTAAGTATCACTCGCACGATGCCACCTCTGCTGCTAACACAGAAACTCCTTAGGAGCTTACTGGTGACCTCACACGCAGGTACACAACAAGCCTCGAGGGAGTTGTTATTTGGCTGCGGTTTTCTGTGAGATGGAAGTACTTCACCAGACGCGTTCCTTTGATGCTCCCTATCTCTCTTAAAACACCCAGACAAAGACAAACAGACGTGTTCATGCACACGGATGTTTGTCCTGTGTGCTGGTGTCAAAGTAACTCAACCGAGTTCGTCAAAATTGTTAGCTAATTTGAAGAGTGATGACCCTAGCGTTCTAACCAGTAGCGAGCGTTGTTCTAAAAAGTCATAAGTGATCTACATAACCTGTTGCTTATATCTCCACTGTGTCAATACAATCTCGGTAGTTCACACTGGTAGACTTTAGCCGCGCTTGTCGCTATCGGGGACACCTAAAGCATGGAGTAATTTGTCGATATGCTCTTTATCAGTTGCACTACCTTATCGGTTAAATCTCAGATAATGCTGTGATTAATAGTGGGCTTCCAGCAAACAGAAATTTTAGACTGCTTCTCACGAATTATATCTATATTCCTCGCAAAATTGGAATGGATCCACATAAAATTATATTTAGGTATTTGTACTGTACTGTACATATACAATTTGTTAGTGGCTAGTTTAAGATTTTGTTGTCCTTGTTCAAGTTCCAAATTGAAACTACGTAGTATTTTTATTTTATTTAATAAGTATTTTTATTCAAAACAAACAGTTTGATGACAGTAAAAAAGAACATTTACTGTCATTTAAAGCTTATTTTATAACCACTTGTAATAATACACACAAACAGGTTGGTATAAAAAGCCTTAGAATAATGGTACACGTTGTATAGTCTTTTATTTGTTGATTTTGTTTTAATTATTACAGTAACATTTAGGTAACATCGTGACCTATATAGTACTTGAATAATTATTAGTAATGATGTACATTATTTATCATTCTCATTAATCTAGTCGAATCACATTTGGTTTAGTAATTTGTTCTATTTAATATAATTTACTAATATAAGGTAACTTTTAGGGAATGTATTGTAAAAAGTTGTTGTTAATAAATAATGAATAATTATACAGTTGTTTCCTTTTGTTAGGTAGTCGCTATCTATCTTGGTGGCCATCGCGTAGTTTTCAAAGTTCAATCAGTCAATCTTATAAGACATTAAATACCAAAAAAAGAATTCGTTACGTCTGACAAATTCAGAAGTTAGTTTAGTAAATTCCCTTCCATTTACAATAGATAGAAAGGAAAGAAGAAAATAGAGAAGTGGCTGGTGAGGAAGAGAAAGGGTGAATGGAGGTAGGGCGCATCAAAGCAGTCCGTCTGGAGACGTACCTCCACCTCACAGAAAACCGCAGCCAAATAACAGCTCCCAAGAGGATTGTTGTGTTCCTGCGTGTGAGTGAGGCCACCAGTAAGCTCCTAAGGAGTTTCTGTGTGAGCAGCAGAGGAGGCATCGCGCGAGTGATACTTAATATATCGCAAGCGTTTATAGGCTACGGTACCCGCTTTACATCATGTGGGCCGTATGCTTGAATGCCTCCCGACGTAGTATAAAAAAAAATAACAACAGCAGGGTATGAAGAAGAGGGTGCAGACAGTATGAAACTCATTTTTTTTTCTATGAATGCCTAAGGTCACGTTTAAAAAATATATGTTATACAATAAACTTAATTTTGATTCAAACTATACTTAAAAAAAAAAAAAAAAAAAAATATTGTCGAACAAATTACACAGCGCCATCTAGCCCCAAAGTAAGCGAAGCTTGTGTTATGGGTACTAGACAACTGATAAACATACGTAAATACATTTTCTTTTGTAAATACATACTTATTATACATAGAAAATACCCAGACCAAGACAAACAGAAATGTTCATGCACACAAATGTTTGTATTGTGTGGGAATCGAACCCACGAGCGTTGGTGCCAAAGTAGCGTAACTGCGCGTTTCACCACTGCGCCACCGAGCTCGTCTTACTAAAACTTAATACTTATTAAAACTAAGCCATAGGGGACGAATTTCCAAATAATGCACATTTTTGCATTAGCTTTAATAATTGCAAACTTGCTAAATCTACTTTCTAAAATAATTTTCAAAAGTAATCTTTACGAAAACACTATGAAAGCTTTATTGTTTATTTACAACATTTGTGTGGTGTGGTGTGCTGAACACACATCGCACCACCCTTCCTCATCCTACTGTACGAGCCTCACTTCAAACGAAGCGGTTTTTACTTCGCCACGCTTATCAACAGCCGATTGGCAGAGGCGAGTGTTTTAAACCCGCCTGAGCGCCACTAACGACTGTCTTCTATCGACAACAGACAGGACCGACGACTTAACGTGCCCTCCGAGAGAAGTTCGAGATACACCCATCCATATACAGACTGCGACAGATAAACGTTGGTTCGATTCACTAAATGAAAAAAATCCTCATCCTCTATTTTAGACCATTTGGAGAAGAATATTAAGAATTTTATTTGCAGTACGGGCGATTATGGTTTTTTGTGTAAAAGTCGCATTTTTTTTTTCAGGTCAGGTATGACATGTAGATAAATTTAAAAATAAAAACTTTGTCCAAATATAAAATTTCATCCAAACCGTTATAACCATTTCCGAGGTAAACTAATTAAATATTACAAGAAATCATCAAGTGTTGCTTTACGAGTTGACGTTCATACAGCGAAAGGTGGAGAGAGTTGTGATACAGAGTCTATTGGAGAAACTACAAGGAACATGAAGAAGCTGGATCGACGAAATTCGATGGAGAATCAAACTCATCAACATAATTGGGCTTGTCGCGCCGTCGGTCTTGGCTGTTTTCAAACGACTGTAATGAAACAAACAAAAGCTGTAAATACGAGAGGAAGACTTTGTACAAAAGTCGTCTATTTATTTGTACCGCCGAGCAGCTATATTTATATAGCTGTGTTCCGGTTTGAAGTCCTCGTGGTGTTGCCGCATGCCTGTTTGCCAATCTAGTTGTATAAAAAAAAAACAGATGTAGGGTGCTGCCAAATGGGAAGTACCTCCGCATCAAAGAAAACCGCTGCTAAATAACAACTCCCTGGATGGGTCGATACGTTCGTACGAATGAGTGAGGGTACTTGTAAACATCTAAGCAATTGCTATGTCAGTAGAGGAATTACCCGCCAGCTATACTGCCTGTATGGCAAGCGTTCGCAGATTACGGTAATTTTACATCAGATGGGCCGTATGCACGTGTGTAACCTTGTATAAAAAATACTTTCCAAATTTGCCAAAAGACTAGATGTAGGGGTTAAATCATATAATAAAGTCTGTTCATGTAGAACGACGTAGTGCTGGAGGACCTAGCTCTAGATTAAGCGATGGCCTCATAAAACCAAATGATAGTGCCTCCAGAAAGGAGAGGATCGCGAAAGAGTTAAATGTAAGAACTCATGATGTATATCACCATGTCGTCAGTGTACACAGAACAGAGAGGCACACAGGATTCATCGACTGTCGTTAACGTCTCTTTAAATTAACGAGAGGTCGTTTACTTCACTTTCTGTAATCTTTACTAGAACTTCGGCCTTTCTGATGATTGGCGTTTCTAATTTAGAACCATTCAGCCCCCAATGACAATCTATAGCGAGCTATATCACACCGAGTCATATGGCTAATACCTAGTTCTTACGCCTAGCGTTATCCCGTTTCCTAATCCATTAGGATTGGCGGGCTTCACTGAGAATTTGTCGACGTTCACAACCCACAGGGAAAATCTGACCTTTCTTAGGTCAGATCACACATCCTTTGAAGTATAATTCCTTGGACGTGCGGGTTTTCTCACGTTTTCCTTTACCGCCAGACAAGTGATAATATTTGCTAAAACAAGTTCATTCAGGGGAAGCGTGAAGAGGATGGAAGAGCGAACTGAAATATCATGTTAAGCATACTGATTTACCGTTTCTATTCGTGAATTTTAGAGACTTGGTTGGGCTCTGGCTGTCACATAAAAAAAAACCTCATCGGATGGCGGAAAAGTATGCTGCCAGTGTGGTTTGGTTACTATACCCATAATTCTAAGACGGAGAGCTGGATCGCTGTCATGTCCTCTTCTAAATTAACATTTGCTCACCAGTTTCCTGGTAACGTTCCTCGCTCGGAGGAGCACAGCAAAGAGTTTGATAACTACCATATTGAATAATATGTAATTCGTCTGGAGAAGGATACTGAATTAAGCGGCTTCCAGGGTCAGAACCAGAGCCTCTTGCGAATAGACGACGAGCACGTATCGATTTGAGCCTAGCTATATCTAAAATTAACAGTGACTGACTTACACCCCAATGTTCTTGAAGTAAAACTTTTAAACGACTGTAAAACATTACATCCCGAAATTACCACTTCATGCCCTTGGGAAAAGAAGTTAATTCCACAATCCAAGGATACGAAGACCTCTCTAGAACCGTATATACGCGGTGGTTATGTTATATGATTCCACGTTAGAATGTAGATTCAAAACAATATATGTGTGTTATACAGGTGGGGTAACTCGCCTGACAGAGTCTGGCCTATCGATGGTGACGTGGCGGCTGCTGGGAGAGAAGAGGCCCACCTCGCAGGAGGAGTGGCAGCAAGAGTTTGAGAAGTACCAGCAGTACCCCGAGTTTAAGTAGTACGTACACAGAAACTAAACGATTGCTTGCTATATCTTATTGTAAAGCATAAATAAGCAAATTGGTCGTGTTCTATCAGAAGGTGATGTCAGGAGCCCTAGAAACCGGCGAGCGTGCATGAGAAGAGCAATGAATGTTAAAGAAGCGAGTGAGATATGTAAGGATCTAGTCGCGTGACGCTCGGTTCTCTCTGCCTACCCCGCAAGGGATTTGGCGTGAAGTTATAGATAGATAGAGATAGATAAATAAGCAAAATAAATTAACGCTATAAGGCGAACTTATCTCTATAAGAAATCTTTATCAAGCAAGCTTTGAAAGTATATGTTCGGGTCTCATCATCTTAAATCCACTGTATATGTATATCAAGAAATACTTCTTTATTATCAGGTTTTACATTTAGAGGATTAAATATAAGGTTGTTAAACAGTAGGTTAGGTTAGGTAAAAAAATTAACAAAATAAACTGCACTTCCCAATAAAGCCTACTTGCCGTGTCATTTCGTTCTTGCTTTATCGATTCACGTAGAAATATAAGGGTGCCATGTCAGTTAATAGTACTATCTCTGAATATTTCTGCTAATAAACATAATGGGCTCAAAATAGATCCCAGAGCCACCCCAAGTTTTAGTCTCTACAATGTATCATAAATGCAATACAACTAGCTATCTGCTTTTCATTTAGGTACCTCGGGGTTTCTCAAACTTACGGCTCCACGTTGCCCTGTTAAAGTTTCCACATGTCAGAAAACCCCTAACTCCCTAACAATAGGAAAAAGTTGACACTTTTAAATAAGAATATATTTAAAAAAAACCAGTTGAGAATGCGCAAGCTTGCATTGCCAGAGGAACACCTGGCTCGTCAATTATATAACAATTCAAATATTTTTTTTTGAAGTGGAAACTTTAGCGGCGTTGTGCACTTTTTGGGATGAGTAAAAATGCTATGCTATGTTGGTCTGTTAAAGAGTATCGGTGTTAAGATAAGAAGAGATATGCTCCGTTGGGTCGGACACGTAGAAAGAATGGAGGAGGGACGAATGACGAAACAGATACAAGGCGGAAGTAAAAGGATGTAGGAACCGTGGAACGCGCCTAACCACCTGGTCACCTGCCACGAAATAGGTCGTGTGTTATCAGGTGGTGTTAGGCAGGGTTAGAGGAACTGGTGCCCTGTTGCTGACAGATCCGGGGCACCACACCAACGCGGCCGATGGCATTTCGCGGGGTTGTTTAGTGGGTATACCGTCGGACAGCCGACGGGGGAGTCCCACACTACCACCGGAGGCCACCCAGGCACCGGTGGTGTGCGTAACGCATTTTTCCCCGAGACACAAAAAAAAAAAAAAGGGTTAGAGGAACCGGCGAGCTATGGAGAAAGCTATAATTTAAAAAATATATTGTCAGACAATTTACACAGCGCCATCTAGCCCCAAAGTAAGCGAAGCTTGTGTTATGGGTACTAGACAACTGATAAACATACATAAATACATTTTTTTTTGTAAATACATACTTATTATACATAGAAAATACCCAGACCAATACAAACAGACATGTGTTTGTACATACATACACACAAATGTTTGTATTGTGTGGGAATCGAATCCACGAGCGTTGGTGTCAAAGTAGCGTAACAGCGCGTTTCACCACTGCGCCACCGAGCTCGTCAAAGTTATGAATGTAATGAAGCGAGTGAGGTATGTAAGGACCGAATCACGTGGCGCTCGGTTCTCTCTCCCTATCTCGCGCAGGACTTGGCATGATATATATCGAAATTATATCAAATTCTAGCATCCAAATTATGTGCTAAAATTTTAAAGATTCAACTCCGGGCTGTACAATACTGAACATAACTACATAGTGGTTTTTGCAGGGCTGGCAATGCACGAGTGACACCCCTGATGTTGGAACTGTCCACAGCCTAACTGCTTAATAACTTACCATGTACTGCTGACCATCACACAGATCGTATTCTTGTTTGTCGGTTTAGTGGTACAAAAAAAATAGACAAATGGTTACCAGCGCTTGCTGCAAGCAGAATCCTTAGCAGCGTTGTCATCATTGTTGTTCTTATGTTTCAGTAAGAATCAGAACATGACCCTGTCGGAGTTCAAGTGGATATGGTGGATGGAGTTCGCGCACCGGTCGTGGGGGCGGGCCATCGGCGCGGCCATGTTCCTGCCGGCCGCCTTCTTCTGGGCGAGGGGCTACCTGGACAAGGGGATGAAGATACGCGTCGGGGTCTACTGTGCGCTGGTTGCTGCGCAGGTCACTAATATTATACCAAGACCGGCGACTAACAATCACCTGCCTGACCATACCATCATCCAACATCCGATTGGAGTACAGCTACAACGGTTTCAACCTCCGCTACTAACACAGCATCTTTTCAGAGGCTTCCTGATAACCTGGTTATTGATACTTGGTTTAATGCTCATTCGTAAGAACACAACTCTAGAAGATTTACATTTCTTTGTAAACTTTTGTGAGATTCTTCTTCATATAAGGTACTATTAAATTGGGTTATGCCTTACATTTTTTATACAATACGGTGGAAACAAGTCAGCCACAACCTGCCTGATGGTTAGGAGCAGTTACTATCGCGTATGGACTTGTAACACCAGGAGTCACTCGTGCATTACTGATCCTGTAAAACCTCTTCACGCCTTTTTGAAGAAATTCACGGTGTAGTCCCTTCGGAAAGCCTCGAACACGGTGCACCACTTGCAGGTAAGATTGACTTTGGCTCTAAAGATGATAGTTCCTTACTTATACCTCAAATTTGTGCTGATAACCAGGTTCGAGACTCGTATTACGGTGCCTAAACCACTACTGCTAACCACTGGCTATGAAATAATTTGCAATTGATTTATTCTTTGTAACCTAGTCAGTAATTATGAGTGTTGTTTGTGACACAGGGTCTGATGGGATGGTACATGGTGAAGTCTGGTCTGGAGGACCGGTTCCAGGGGCCGTCGGACGTGCCGCGCGTCTCCCAGTACCGGCTGGCGGCGCACCTCGGCCTGGCCTTCATTCTGTACTCAGGACTGATAGCCGGCGCGCTCAGGATGCTGCGACCCTTCCCCGCCGGCAGCGTACTGACAAAGGTCAAGGAGTTGAAGAGTATGACTGCCTTGGCGCACACGGTGAAAGCGTTGTCCTTCTTTACTGCTATGTCTGGTGAGTTAACCACTGCAACACCACCCCAAGATAACCCGCTATTGGGATACGGGTTTGCCTTCAACCGAAGATGGGTTTAGAGTGCACCGCGCCACCACCACCACTTCGGTTGAAGGGAGACCCGTATCCCTGCAGTGGGATGAGTAAGGGTTGATGTGATGGCGATGATGATGTTATATGGCTATGATCTTGATGAAGGAATTTCCCCGGTCGAGCTGCTATCATGTGTCCTAACTCTCTCTCCAGAGCCTCGTTTGTTGATAAACAGGTATAGGATAATCTGGACTGGACGTAGTCTCCAACGATGATAGTGAGCCATTTAAACCACAGTAATGTACACGAGAGTTGTCTTCAGGCGCGTTCGTGGCGGGCCTCGACGCCGGGCTGGTGTACAACTCCTTCCCGAAGATGGGCGACCGCTGGATCCCCGAGGACATCATGGCGATGTCTCCTCGCCTCCGCAACCTCACTGAGAACCCCACCACAGTGCAGTTCGACCACCGCGTGCTGGGGACCTCCACGCTGGTCGCCGCCACGGCGCTCTGGCTCATCGCCCGCCGACGGCCGCTGCCGCCCTTCGCTAAGGGCGTCGCATACGCCGTCGGCGGCATGGCCTGGCTACAGGTACTATTAGAAAAAGACGTGAAAACAATTTCTGAATATCTTCCATATGATCCGCTAATGTCTGACCCACCAAGAGCACCAGACGCGCATCACGGAAGACTTATATTTCAGCAATAGATAGATGCATATTGATCAGTGATAGTGGATAAAGAAACTGCCTATTAATCGATTGGTGCCGGTTCGAGTCCTGTTGTGGCCATGTACTAGTAAATTCTTGTTTCCGAATTTATGTAAAGTTTCTCCACCAGCCTGAAGCTGGTCTAAGTAGTGGATATTACATATTCCAAGGTCAAGTGCCATAATTCAATATCTTGGTTATACAACGTCGGGGACATACAAGCATACAGCCCGCCTGATGTAAAATGGTTGCCACCCTACTGCACACAGAAACTTTTTAAAGAGCTTATTGATAACCTCTCCTACAACAGCAGGAACACAACAACCTCCCACGAAGTTGTTATTTGGCTGTGTTCATGCACACTCCGCCACCGTGCTCGTCAAAAGATGTACATATTTCAAGGTCAAGTGAAATATTTCGGTAATTTGGTACCGTTTGCCACCCCCACCACATCAACGCAGGTACTTTTCAAGAACTTACAGGCGACTTCACTCAACGGAGGTACAACAAGCCTTCAGGAATTTCTATCTTAGCAGGATCTTCAGGATCTTTCCTAAGGAGGTACTTCGATGCACCTTTTCTCAATTTTGCCAAAGCCTTGTTTGTTTATTACCCTTACAAACCAATCACCCACCTGACTGCGCATAATGGGGTGCCATTATGCGCAGTCAGGTGGGTGATTGGTTCACTCGCTCACCAAAACGTAGTGTTTCATCACGTATCTCGGTGATTCGATGCTACTGACCAATTAGAGGATACTGTAACCAATAAGGATAAGTGGCGCTGAACTAGCCAATATAAGAGTGCTCCACGTTCTACTTTACCCCATCTCTTGGCGGGTAGTTAAATTGCAAAGCAATTTCGGTTCATCGATTCTTCATTGGTTATTTTCTTCATGGATTATCAGGGTGCGCCGCGTGCAGGTTGGGGTTTTTTTATATTAGAGGGGGGCAAACGAGCATGTAGGTCACCTGATGGTAAGTGATCACCACCGCCCATAGACATCGGCAACATCCAGTTGGTGAGATCCGTTGCCAGCCTTTTTAGGGAAACATAGGCGCTTTTCTTGTACAAATACGATATAGGTGCCCCATATCGTATTTGTACAAGAAAAGAGCCTATGTTTCCATATCTTATTTGTTCGGGAACACCGCTGAGGGTAGTTGATTTCACAAATACCGTAATTAGTTAATAGATTCAGGCGTTATTTTGCGAAAGTCAAATTTACATGCAATTTGATCTAACCTGCTTTGTGTGCTTCCGCCACCAATTAGTTCATGCGGCCTAGCGCCGGCCGGCACCCACCCACTACTGTTAGTACGTGCTACATGCCGACGCTGCCATGGCTGCTCCGGTAGTCTCTGCCTCGGCTGCTGCGGTCGTTCGCCATCTGGAACAAAATCCGCATGCCCCCACCACCACTGTCGCTGCCACGACTGGCCTGGTCGTCGCTGCGACACGTGTTTCGCCTCTCCACGAGGCATCATCAGGCGTTGTAGACGTTAATCATAAGAATAACATGCAGCGTCGGCATGTAGCACGTACTAACAGTAGTGGGTGGGTGCCGGCCGGCGCTAGGCCGCATGAACTAATTGGTGGCGGAAGCACACAAAGCAGGTTAGATCAAATTGCATGTAAATACCGTAATGCCTGGTTTCGACTGTAAGATGATTGCGCGCCATTAACATTGTATTTTTGTTAGAAGCGAGATCTATTGCCACCAGTTCCTTATTTTCACGTCCATGTTTCTCCGGCGGCAGGTGACACTGGGCATCCTGACGCTGATAACGTACGTGCCGACGCCGCTGGCCGCCTCGCACCAGTCCGGCTCCCTGATGCTGCTCACGCTCGCCATCTGGCTCACCCACGAGATCAAGCTGCTCAAGTTCATACCCAAGTAGACCCACCACACGCACTACCCAATATCACATATGCTCCGGGCCGACGGAGTTGCCTTCGCATCGTCGTGGATAGGCTCTTGTCAAATGATAGTCATTCATAGTTTTTGTATGTATAATATGTTCACGCCAGGTCCCACACGGGGCAGGCAGGTAGGCCGAGCGCCATGAGACACGGTTATAGATGTTAATTTTAGTTAATCATTTTTGGAGCGCTCAATTCCCTTTGCCTACTCCGAAATGGGCTTGGTGTGAAAGTATAGATAAATTGTTTTTTGAACGACATCCGAAAGCATACAGCCCGCCTGATGTACACTGGTTAATGTAGCCTGTGAATGCTTGCAATTCAGCTGCATTAGTGCGCCTTAGCTCTCTTTCCCCAGAGCCACGTTTGTTAATTAGCGGGTGTACCAGGTGCAGGCTAGGCCGGCTTTGACTGAAGATGATAATCACGTACAAAAAGTTAATCGGCCGGTACGCATTGTCGCCATTCGAGAATTAATTACAAATTAAATATGACAGAACCCAATCATGGCGCCCTATAAATCATTTTCCGCTTAGTATTTAAACTCTAAAGTCTTCAATATTTTATAAGTGGTCAAAGCGTCATTAATTGACAAATTTGATCAACGCATTTATTATATTTCGCGCAAATGCCAAATATTATTTAAGTTAGCAGTACAATTGTCTAAAATCCCGGTCTTGTGATGGGCGTGTGCGCGGGTAAGGGTCCAACGCGCAGTCCCTCGAGAAGAATGATGTAATATTGTAGTATAGTATTGTTATGTATGTTTTGTGAATAGAATTTAACTATCAATATGTAAGTTCCACTTGTTAAATAATTCTAAGTTTAAATTAGAGCCTTTGTAAGATACAGGAACATAAATATAAGACTTAATATCTTTTATGAAATGTATTATTTTAAACTAGCGAGCCATCCATCGACTTCGCACGAGTGATTCGATCGCTACCAAACTTCACAAGTTCAACCGCTGGACTATCTGGAGGCGTTTTCACATTGGCACGGAAACTTCTCATTTGAATGGAAAACTCGTCACACCGATTGAAGTAAAATACGTATTTTTTTACTTCTTTTTAATTCCGAGGGGTACTGGCAAAGGATATATGCCCATATAGCACAAGTCTTAGTTTACAATCGTTTAATAATTTTAGATTCCAAACACAAGGGGTTCTATAGTAGGGAAACTATAGTAAATTTTGCAATTTTATCTTCATTATTTAAATTTTAAATTAAATATACACGCTTCAAAACCTATAAATAAACGCTTGTAATAGATTGAATATGACTCGCGCGATGCCTCCTCTGCTGTTAACACAACAACTCCTAAGGAGCTTACTGATGACCTCACTCACACGCAGGAACACAACATTCCTCTATGAAGTTGTTATTTGGCTGTGTTATGTGGAGGTACATTCCCAGACGAGCTACTTTGATGCGCCCTACCTTTCTTAAAACACTCAGACTAAGGAAACAGATATGTATATAATACAAATATTTGTCTTGTTTGGGAATCGTACCCTCGAGCGTTGGTAGTAGCCGTGGCTAACGCGACTCTGACAGTCGCGTTAGCCACGACTACGCCACCGAGCTCGACTAGAATTAAGTAAACACGTGACTGTAAACATGATGGTGAGCCACTGACTCCTAGAACATTGAGAAGATTGCAATTTATCATGATAAAGGGCTCCATGCGGACGAACACGTGAGTGGAAGGTAGCGGGATAACAAATATAACTACACTAATTTAAGATCACGACGTACGATTGGCAGAGCATATCGAGTCGAGATGCGAGGGTTACGCAAAATAAAGAGTAACGCGTGTAGATCGCTTTCACAATGAGGATGTAAAAAACAAAGTTAATGTAAGAAAGGTTAAGGAGAGACACGCTCCGTTGGTTCGGACGTAAAAATAATGATCAAACAGATGTTCACTGAATGATGTAAGAGCCGAGGAAGACCAGGAATCACCTAGCACGAACAAATTGATCGTGTTTTATCAGAAGGTAATGTTAGGAGCCCTAGGAACCGATGAGGATACCAGAAAATAGCTACTAATAGAGGATGTTAAAAAAGCGAGTGAGGTGTATAAAGGCATAGTTATGTGGCGCTCGGTTCCCTCCGTCTACACAGTAAGGGGCTTGGCGGGAACATACAGACAGAATTTAAGATCACAAAATATTAAAAATAGATGTATTCTAAATTACACTTTATTTTTATGATAATAAATAATATAACTTTATAATAAAAGGTAAATTTTATTTAACACAGTGGCTATCCAGCGCTAACACCAGTGCACTGTCACGGCGGCCGGCGGCCTGCGACAGGCTGACAGGTATACAGGGCGTCTCAGAAAGAGTATACAAAGCCGAAACGGTCGATATAAATATCACTATGGAACCGACATATAAATTGGATTAAGAAGTTCTCTCTGATAAAATTTGTATGGTGACATTGCATTTTTTTCACGATACGAAGTTGGCTCGATAATAAAAGTTATTTATAATGATTACGAGTGTGTGTGGTTGTCTGTGGGTAGACGTACCTCTTTCTGATACACTATGTATAGCAAGATATTCATAAATTCATGATTTGATACAAAATACAAAGGAGAGGGGCAGTGAAATAATATTTCCACAGTTTCTAATGTGTGGCCATGGCGTTATAATAGTTTCATACAATTTCTTTTGATAAAATAAAATTTTATGCCATTTCATATAAGTAAAAATAAGTCGATAGATATGTTACATAAAACTATGTAACCATATATTCACATATATAACTATTCTTGTTGGTACGTTTTCAGATAGCACTGTTTGAACTGTCCGATAACAAAACAGTAGTTGATGACACCGGCAAGGGGTTATTACAAACACGAGTGTGCATTCCAAAACATGGCTCGCCGAGGTTTTCAATACGCCCCACGAGTGCTGCAATTGCTGGTTATGTGCAGTATTAGAAACTGGTTTATCTATACTCATAAAAAATATTTAGCTGAATAAATAATACATACGGTGTCTCAAGTTGCGACTTCCTGAATATCAGGCGGCGTCAAATTATTCCCAACGTTAACTTTGTCTTGTTAATAAAGAATAGATTTAAGTAATAATTTATTAAAAAAATAAGGGCTCCAAATGAAACCACGACGCATTGCGGTCCTTGCAGTGAGAGGACAACAGAGGGTGAGATGTAAAAAGTATGATTTCATACATAATTTCATAATTCGACGTAATAAGAGAGTAGAACTCTGGGAACCAACATCTCTATAGAAGCACTCTGTGCTTGTCCTCAAAACATGCCCAAATAAATATTCTAGGTATATACGTGTAGGGCCAAGTACGAGCAAAATGCCAAATCACAGTGATTGCACCAGACAAAAGAGGACCCTTTTTCCTGATATTACTTAACTCTTTGAGGGTCTACTGCCGTATTCGCCGTACCAGAGACAACAAATTACTTTTAATTATGAAGAAAATATACAAACCAGTGCTAATGACTATTACAAGAGATATACCGCGTCCGTGATGAAAATACGTCTTACTGAAATGATGTGTTTACGGCGAGCTTCATTCTTACCTTGTGTTATAAATGAATTGTTGTTTAATAGTAGTTTTTTTTAATTTACAGAGACGAATGCCACTCATGTATGTGTTATTTACTGTCGAGTTCGTAATTCAAAAATATTTGTATAGATAAAACAATATGTTTTAAATTTCCGGTTAAAAAAAATGTATTGACATATATAATTAATATGATATTAACTACAGAATACACAAGTAAAATAAGAATGAATACAATAAAAGGTAGTACTTATACGTCCAGCCAAAAATATTGCACGCTTTAAAAACATTTACAAACTTCGAAATATGGTAACTTTCGTTCAGAAGTTCTAATGATCTTACAACCCGTGACTTTAAGAGCTATTTTCACTTGCAAACGCAATAAGAAATTTACTTATTCTATGCACTATTATAATATTATTAAGAGTTTTTTGGCCGAACGCACATGAAGTGAATATACGTATCGTGTAAAACGGTAAACAAACATTAGAACTCAGTGGCTCTCAACATTTAACACGAGGGCAGTGAGACAAACTACCAACCCAGTGGAAACACGGACAGACAGTTCAAAACGCACGATAATTAATTCACTAATTTAATAAAACTCTCTTACAACCTAACATAGTTTGAGTACCATTGAATTTCTATGTCGATAGTCTTTTGTACTAGTAGAAACACTATCGAAATAAATATGTTCCAGAGAAACAACCACCAACGATACGCCGAGAAGGTTGGTTGGTACATTGATAATCGGAAACTATACAATTATACCTAAAGTAAAGTATTGTTTTCCACGAAAAAATAGTATGGATATACCTTTCAAAATAAAGAACAACTTGGGGCGTAACTTTTCACTTTTAAAATAGAAAAGTGGCCCTTTTTACATGTGCCGTGTTTATGTCTTAGATGTTTTGAAAATTAATTGAAATCACAACTGAAAGCATGCTTTGCTAACCTAAATTTAAATTCAAATAGGTTATCCTTTAGTATATCTCTATGGTGTCGATCTTTGAAACAATCTACAGGCCACACGATGCAAAAAAAAAAAGCTGCAAGAGTTCAATTTTTTATCGCAAATTTGAGAGTAATTGTATAGTCTTGTTAATGTAAACACTTGTAAAGATTGTTCGCTATCATAATGGCGGTGTGAAAGAGAGAGCGCTGTACTATAAATGACTTTTAGTATAGCGCTCTCTCTCTCATTCACACCGAAATTAACACTATCACGAACGGACTTCACAGATTCCACTTCCCGTTGTTATTTATTAATATCAACGCAATTGTATCGAATTTTCTTATTTCACAATAAAAGATAATAACTGAACAACGGGGAGTTTTATTTATTTACTGTTTTTAATTTTGTAAAGTGTATGCATATTATGTTTTAAAGTAAATTTAAGTATAATTGTCGCCGAATATGTGATCGCTATGCAGTATACCACAACGAGTTCCACAGTACAAAACACACCGACATACCTCAGCTATTCTCGGGTTAATAATATTAACTTAGCCACATTTAAACCAAAGTTCAAGTTAAAACCTGATTCACTGGCAAACATTCTCAAAAATATTACTACCGACTTTAAGCGAGCTGCGCACACTTAAGCATAAACAGCACGCCATCTTCAACCTTATGCGCATACACTTAGAGATATGTACGAAAACAAAGTTAACGTATAATTTTGAGAACGAATGAAAACGAATCCACTTTGGGAGCAGGAATGGTCGATCAAGTTTTTCCCTGACAACTAAAGCGATACATTTGAACCGAATCACTTAAAATAATTTCAAATATATGAATAGATCACTTAAAATATGTTAACAACGTTATAAAGTTGCGCAGTTCAACTCGTGTGCACGCTAGTTCAGTTCTGGTACAAGCTAGAAAAGAATGGTGACCACCACCACCACCACCACCACCACCACCACGCCGCGGCCGTGGCGGACTCTCGCGCGGCTCCTCATTCCAACGTATGAAGCGCGTACATCTTAGGAGGTGGGCCTGTGAGGTAATTACGTACCGTTTGCGATCGATCGGCATTGTTTTAACTTGGCACATCATTTTTTTCACAATGCTATTTATTTTGTTCTATAATACATATTTAAGTAACAAAAGAAATATAAATTCTTTATATGATGTTGATTAGATAAAACAGTGCCGATCCATTGAAAACCTTACGGAATTTTCCCATTAAACGCCATCTCGCCTATAGACGACGAACTAATTATCACAATGAAATATTCTGCTGCACATATCGCCCCTCGCCTACCAATTTGTTTTGTGTCACTTTCTGTCCATTCCTGACAGGGTTCTATGTTCGCACCTCGTCACTCGATATCTACATTTGCCACTAATTCAAGTAATTTTTTACGGCTATAAATGAAATTTAAGTGAGGAGTAAACGCTAGCAAGAAAAGAGAATCGACAGAATATGACATCTCGCACGACGGTTAGTCTAGCGAGAGACAATGTATACAATGCTACCATTTCGTATTAATTCAGTGCATTTGTTTTTAATGACTGCCACACAAACGCTACGACGCATTTAGGAATCAATCGAAAATGTTTAAAACAATTTCGTAGTTATAAACATGGCAGTTAAAAGAGCACAGGGTGCCTCATAGCTCACTGTTCTGTGTCGTCACCGGCTGCGTTCGTGAGAATAATTTGTACTGCAAAATAATCTTTACTAAACATATTGGTAACTTACAACTATCGTATTGGGGCTTATTAACAGACATTTCATACGTTGGAAATATAATTAAAGTACACGCATACTAAGTTTGAGATATGTTAATGCATGCAAAAATAATTTCTAGCGATTGTTAAAATATGTCAAAAAACAATATGTTATACAGGATGTGATATCAGAAAGAGTATCTCGACGTAAGGGAACATACTACGGTACCAACTTCGTAATAATCAATATTTCAACACATGTGTCCAAATTATCACGTTAGTTGGTCATCTGGTGTCATAGTAAAAGCAGTTCACACACTCGAATCGTCCCTTCCGGCTCGACACACCGTCCGGACACACCCTGTTACAATTAGTAAGTATAAACAAAATTCTCAACATCACAATGCATGGCAGTCGGCGCGACCGCGTGCGCTGCACGCACGCGGCCGTGCGTTCAAATTTATTCAAATATTTTTTTAACAATTAATTGTATACACTAACTATTATACGGTTACACAGCGATTGTATAATTAAACTCTACCAAATAGTACCTAAAGTTAGTTTCAGTATAAATAAATGAAATCAAAGATGGCGCTCTGCAGCGTGACGCCCAATAAATAAATTGAGTAATAGTTTACAACTAACTAAAACAACTAGAGTTCATACATCGATTATATTCAGGCGGGGGTCGTGACTCCCGCCGGTGAATGTCGTGGTGCGGGACCCCGCAGGCCTCGCCCGATATATCACACTACGCTACGTTGGGGCATTTTGAAAAATACGTACTTGTTACACAAATAATTGCCATATATATGTTTCTTCATCCTACGCTAGCTATATATTTATTGAGAACAAAAAATATAAGAGTCTCCCGCAAATAGTTTCATATGCATTATAAAATATTTCCTACTCAGATCGACGTTGGCTACATTTTGAGCATAATTTTACTATCGGTATGAACCGACGGGAAAAATTCCCATGACAAAAAATAATCGATTTAAATCCGTTGATAAGAGTACGGGGTTCGTTCGTCGGGGTTACTGGAGACTCTTCGTTAAAATTTGGACCCCATCATACATACGAAAATAACTCGTTCACTTTTTCTAGCCTAGCCATACACCCCAGGTTGGCTAATGGGAATTTTAAATACCTCCTTTCAATCCATCCTCGGTTGGACGATAATAATATAATATTTATATTACTTTTGTCGACATCTTCTATCTAAAGAATATAGAAAAAATAGTGAACCTCTCGTTAAGTCAATAAAACGATAATTATATTACTAATTTATGCTAACTTTAAACGAAATAAATAAAACTACTTTAATTGTTGCCATTAAAGTAAACAGGCTATACAAAGTATACTCCGCCAGGGAATTTATTAATCCATATAAAAGTCAGGAGATTGGTATCACTTTTGAATCAAGAGAAGAGGCACATCAAACGAACCTTTGGTTTATCTAACTTATAAAAATATTGCATTGTAACTTTCGGGTATCTATTTTATCTGCGGTTGTACGTCATTGCTGACAGGTTGCATAGGAACAAAAATAATAAAATAAATATTTCCCATCATCCAACCTGCGACAGATTGGATGGTGATATTTAAAATTCCCAATATTTAACCAGAGGATGGCCAGGTGGGAAAACGGGAAAAAGTAAAAAACAAAACGAAAATTCAAACTGGACGCGTACAGACACAAACATAACCAAACGAACACCAACACTGTGCGCGAAATTTTAGTACGATCAACAACCGGTGATAAACTTATTATATATTTAGTATAACCCATAATTTAATAATAAAATTTTATTGTTACTGAATGTATGTATGTAAAATTCGTATGTTAATTTCATTTTGATCAAAACGTTCTACATTATTATTTAGAATATATAATTTACATATATCTCGATTATATAGCGTTGAGAAAGCTCTCGTGTATACTTTTCAATATTATTTACATGCAGATGGAACGAAATGAACGACAACTTCTACGCACCTTACCTTACTAAACTAACCGGTTTTATAATGTTTAAAATTATATTAATATTGTTATTTGAAAAGCTATTGTTTTTTTTTTTTATTTTTTCGGAGCTGCCTACAAGTTGTACTGGTGGGATTGAAAAAATCCAAAAAATCCGAAGTTGCGTATCCAGGAAGTAGTTTATATTAAGTGTGTTTTTATTACGTAAATACGATACATATTTATAATTTATTATGACATTTGAAATCTTTTTGATGGACACTTACGTTTGGGTGATCTGATAGGAATATCGATTCTGTGCCACGGGGCTATAAAAATCAACAACAATTTGACTTGATCTCGGCCGCGGCACAGATTAATACAAAATTTAGAGGTAAAATAAAGTGACACCATAGTAAATCGAGGTCGCACAGAACAAGTTCACTAACCCGTTGAGGCCCAGACGCTTGAATTCCGCCATGCGCGTTATGGCAACAAGTATATAATGGGTCTCAAGGAACTAATAGTCAATCTATGGTTTAAAAAACTGTGATTTGGAAAAAGCAGAAAAATAATACTTTTTTAAGATCTATCACATAATATGAGAATCATTACATAATATAAAAATGTACTTTTTCCAAGTTAATTGGGTACTGTCATTCCCAATAAGAAAATATCACTCGTTTCGTTCCACCTGGTACAACTACACCAGTAAATTTAAATACACAGTTTATACAGCCATTCATTTTATAACACAACAAAGAAAATGTTAAACGAACAGTTTACGCTCGCGTTTCAGACTCCATTGAAAAATGCTGGACGAACACAGAGCGGACTGAGTACGACAAGGTCTCCTATATGTACTCATTCATTCATAAGACTACCGCTCACACGGACGCTTGTCATACTCGTATCATTCCACCTGCGTACGACTGGCATTACATATTATTACGTAACCATGCGACGCTCTTTGCAGAGGGCGCCACTACATCTCCCTGATAATTCATCGGCAATATTATTTTAAACCCTTCCACGTTGACTTACAGTTTATACTGGAGAAAATTAGTTTTCTGCTCTATGGCGACAATATGAGAGGTCCGTGTTTCCGAACGCACCTTGAATGTTATTTCGTAAAAAAAACATTAGAGTGACCTTTGTGAAACTTTGTTTTAGCATCCTTATTCCGTACTCAAAATTGACACGACGACATAAATACATACCGCGACTGAAAATATCCTCATTCTTGTCTGTTACTACTCAAAAGTTATGTTATTTTCAGCCGCAGTTTCGCGTCTCCTCGTATATTATAGAACAACTATATTAGAAATGATATTTAGCGATATGATTGTCAGTAAGTACGAATTCCGTTAGGAACTGTTTCCCTTTAAGCATATAACCTAGGATTCCGTTTCTCAAGCCTCCACGTCGACTAGAAGTACACGGAGATCGATCCTGACCGTGTACGTACCACAAAATGTATGCGCAGACGCAGGGCACTTTGTGAACCTTTGAAAGATACCAAAACTGAAATTAACGCGGTCGTGCAAGTTACTTGATGACTATACTATACATTGAACACGGGAATAGCTCGTCGTCGGCTGGCCGCGACACCGTTAGAATGTGTAAACTATATTTTCAGATACCGTTTACTATTAGATAACTGCAAAAAGTTCAAACCTTTAATTTTATAATATAACATTAATTTCTGAACTTCATTGTATATTTTCTGTGGCCAAATGTTGGCAACGCCAGTTGTGTCTCGCTAGATTATTGTACAATGTGCGGGTAGGCGAAAATTGATCCACCTCACGAATCGAGTAGCATCTCCTAGACAGTCGGTCTGTGGGCGCCGTGACGCTGTGACCTGCACGTAAAATCAGATAATAGTTACGCACGTACCCTGTTTGCCCGATCGCGTTAATTTTAATTTTATGTATAAGTTATACATAATGTAAAAAAATTATTATTATTGCAACAGTAAAATGCTTCTACCGAATCATCAAACAAGCGTCCTACTTCCTCGTGAATGGTTTATGAAAATTGGCCCAGTTTGCGCCTCGTAAAAATGGCGTTATTTTTAAATTATTATGGCGTCGATTATGTGCACCATTCAATAAATAAATATATTTGTTGTTATCGGGTTGTCAGAACAAGACGAGAGCAAAATTGACAAAATTATTAAAGCTAACATTATAAATGCGAAAGTAAGTCTGTTTTAGTTTACCGTTAGTAAATCATTAACTTTGTTTGGTATATATATTACGCGCAACTTAAGGAAAGGCATGGTCTCCGGAATTCCTTGCAACCGGAGCCACAGATGAAATTATTGAATAAGATCTTTTCTTATAGCACACCGCGGACGTCGAGCGCCAAGCGCGTCTCTGCATACACTTAATGGCACTATCGAGACTTTTACCTTTAAAGGAATCATATTGTAGAAAATCTTTTTGTAAGTAATCGATTTTAAATTAGTTTTTTTTTATTCGTAAGATCTTATTCGATTAAGAGTAGATTATGTATTTTGAGTAAGGAGTTGGCGTGAACATATATATATATGTGTATGTATACATATATATACATGTGTATGTATGTATATACATACATTTATTCTGAGTAAATTTTTCCTTTGAAAGTCGAAATACCTCTCGTCCGTTACTCTGTACGTATGTACGTCGGTATGTGCGCTCGCAATTCTAAACCAGGCATGGTAAATCTTTCTTCATCTTAAATATTTATCGATAAAAACTATGTCTTGGAACAATATTAATTTTCAGATTGATTTGTCTTCTTTAAAACATTTTTCTGAACAAATTTTTAAGACGCCGTTTTTTTTCTACAATTTTCCTGTATTATTCTAGACGTCTCTAATAAAACGTGCAGAGTTTTTTGAGAAATAGATAATATAATCATTTCCTCATACAACAGACTCATTTTTGCCGACACTCCAATGTCGATAATATTTTAGCAAATAGACATTTTTTTCGAACTTTGTAAAGTCATTCATGTATATTACAAAGATCTATAACTTCTATCTATAATAAACAAATTTAAAACTACTATTAAAGCCAAATTGTGTAGCAGGGCATATTATAAAGTATCTGACTATATTAATGACAAAAATGCCTGGGATTGAGTCGATCCAATTGTAATGTAATTAATAAATTATGTAAATTTGTTTGGATACCAAAAGAGGGATGCCTGAGTTTTTTGGCAGTATTTTTATCAGTGCTCACCTAGTCATGAACTGCACGGTAGGGAAAAAAATTGTGACGATTCCAAACAAATGTAGCCATTTTTACGGAATAAAAAGATTTTGACTGACTATAACTTCACGCCAAGTCTCTTGCGAGATACCTCACTCACTCCTCACTCGCCTACATTACTAGATGGCATAAATATGTAACCAGTTACTTAGAAATAATTAAAAGATCAGCTCGCTGCAGATACACTCGCGTAGAAATGAGGTTTCAAGAATTACGGTAGGAACCCTGACCTGCGGGCTCAAAATAGCTTAATGGCATATTCTATATGCCAAATACCATCTGTCACTGTTCAGTCTATGAGTGATGATGTAAACACAGACCACACCCTCGCATTAATAATATTAGTTAGAGTACGTGAAGGTTGTATTGATTTGATTGTAGATCCAAACTAAAGCAAATCTCACTCAGTCTTTTTGTAAGCCTACGCACCTAAGCCTTTATAACGCATTGCCAGTACGGGCCTGTGCGGATCATGCATGAACCTGTTTTATATATACGTGTTATATAACTTTGTCGTTGATCGTATGTAACGTAACAACATTACCAACAACTATGTTATAAGTCGAAAGTACCTACAACACGCGTGCATGCAACAAGTTATAAACAATCATTGCTGAACATATAACAAAAATAGATTGCACGTATTGTAACTTATAAAACGTGTTGTATCCACACATGTTACATAACTATGTTTTATAACATGTTATGTTACATAACTTATATAACGTGGACGCACCTTAAGACTCGTGTTGCCACAGAGCAGGCAACGAATGGAGTGCTAAAACAAAACGGTCACAGAGTAGGTAATAATGGAGCGTTGAAAGAATCGTTATTATGAGTGGCGGGGCGGGCACTAGCTGGGCGGCTGCGGCTCCGTGCTGACCACCACCTGCACGATGTAGCCGGGCGTCACGCGCGCCTCTTCCACCAGCAGCCGATCGCCCAGCAGCTTGCCGCCGTAGAACCACCGCTGCCGCCACGGCTCTATGTTCTCTTGCGCCTGGAAACCAAACACCATCTTTTGATATCTTTTGAATGTAATAATATCGATTTAAATGAAATTTTACACGGTGATATTTTGTATTTCGGGATTGAAGCACATTTTTTTTCGAAATAATAATTTCAGCAGCTAGCTTTAAAATAAAATCAATGCCAAAGAAGTTACATACATATGTTTCTCGTTTGATTTCGTTCACCAATTTTTATTATACAATGTCGGGAGGCATTCAAGGAGACAGCCCACATGGTGTGAAGCGGTTAGCGTAGCCTATGAACGCGTGGAATATATTAAGTATCATTTGCACGATGCCACCTCAGCGATGCCAACTAGGAGCTTACCAGTGACCTCATTCACTCGCAGCAGCACAACGACCCAGCAAGGAGAATTAATTGGCTGTGGTTTTCTGTGAGGTTCTACCTCTCTTAAATACAATTTAGTGAAATGTATATATTTATATTTATGCAATATTAGGAGAAAACATCAGACCGAAGTTATTCGAAGCGGAGCCGCCGCGGCGGTTGGCTGGCGGGGCGTGAGGTGCTGGCGTGTCAGGCTTTTGGTTTAAAGATGTTTGTGAGGCATAAAATTACATGTTATTAATGGTAAGGACTAAAATATATATAAAAAAATTCACCATTGTTCCCTCGTAGGCACTTAAACACATCTTACATTTTTTAAATAAAACTGTCACGTGGTTTTATTTTTCATCCCATATTACAGACCAGACCACCAGAGGGAGACATTGTACAAAAGTCGTCTGCGTGGGTACCTCTGTCTCACCTATTTGTACCGCCAAGCACCTATATTTATATAGCTGTGTTCCGGTTTGAAGGGTGAGATATGGCAGAGAAATTACTGGGTACTGTGACGAAACAGCCTTAGGTCACAAGATTGGCAGCGCGCGAGTAACATCCCCGTGGTGTTGCGAGCGTCAATAGGCTGCGGTGACCGCTTACTATTTGATGCGGGCCGCATACTTGTTGTTGTTGTTGTAAAGACATGCGAAAGAACCTTGCCAAACTAGCTGGCAACGCGCGACGCTAGCGATGCTTCCTGTATTGCAAGCATTCTATATAGGCTACAGTAATAACTTCACGTGTTTTATGTCAGGTGGGCCTTATGGAGGCATGCCTTTCGACGTCGTGCAAAGAAAAAACAAAGACCGTTCATTATGCATATATGTCAAATATGGGCTTCGTAATCGTAATGGAGTACAACTGTCAGTCTATTTACAGTGACGATAATTTCTTTCAGAAACCTTTTCTTTTCATCAGTTCTTACAATAGAAGTATGTAAGGACCGCGGCTGATGGCGCTCGGTTCTCTCTGCCTACACCGCAAGGGGCCTGGCGTGAAGATATACATATACATACAGTTCTTACAATAATTTAATTTTTTTTTTCATTAAAACGCCCATTTACACACTTCTTAGGGTTCCGTACCCAAAGGGTAAAACGGAACCCTATTACTGAGGCTCCGCTGTCCGTCCGTCCGTCTGTCACCAGGCTGTATCTCATGAACCGTGATAGTTAGATAGTTGAAATTTTCGCAGATGATGTATTTCTGTTGCCGCTATAACAATAAATACTAAAAAATAGAATAAAATAAATATTTAAGGGGGCTCCCATACAACAAACGTGATTTTTATGCTTATTTTTGCTCGATATTGATAACGGCAACAGGTAGACGCTTGAAATATTCACAGAATATTCAGTTAAATATTCACTTTAAGAATAAATAATTAAATTAAAACAAATATTTAAGGGGGGCTCCCATACAACAAACGTGATTTTTTTTTTTTTGCCGTTTTTATAGATAATGGTACGGAACCCTTAGTGCGCGAGTCCGACTCGCACTTGGCCGATTTTTTTTAATATCTGTCTATTGATCATTCGGTTCGCACATCCATAAACGGTTGACAAATGCGTTAATTTGGATATCGTCTTGAAGACACACTGGTAGTAACACGGCGGTGACGAGGTGCACCGCGACCGGTCGACGGCTGCACGGCTTCACGGACAGGTCACGAGCGGGGATACTTGGATGAATGTTAACAATACCCATATATATAACATGTAATAAAACCGACACTTGACAAACTTCCCAGATGTACAGTGCCTGCCGATTGAACTTCGTTCGGCGTTTTTTTTTTAATTTTTGTTTAGCCTACACTGAAAAAATGCTAATATTAACTACATTGTTTTTATACATCGTCGGGAGACATCCAAACACACCGCCCACCTGATGTAAAGCGGTTACCGTAGAATATGTACGCTTGAAATACATTAAGTATCGTTCACGCGATGCCGCCCCTGCTGCTAACCCTGCAACTCCTTAGGAGCTTACTGGTGACCTCACTCACTAGCATTCTACCTGTGTATCACAAATAAATGATTTGATTTGATTTGCAGGAACACAACAACCCTTCGGGGAGTTATTGTTTGACTGGTCTCCTGTGAGGTGGAGGCACTTCCCAGACGTGTTGCCTTGCTGTGCCCTACCTCTCTTAAAGTACCCGGACCGAAACCAACCAACCAGCCTCGGTGTCACCACTCCGCCACCTAGCTCGTTCACCTTCGTAGTTGTAAAAACGCAAGCCAATGTTTTTGACATTATAACTAGAATGCCATTTATAATAAGGATAGTAAACACGTTTGGCTACGGTTCATTTGATAAAGCGGTGACCCCTGATTGTGAAGTGAATGCTAATTGACGGCTGCGAGTGAGTCACAGGCTGGTGCGGCGCCGCGAGCCCGCGCGGGCCCGGCTCGCTAAACAAATATAAAAATTCTTCATGTACCATTGGATCCTTGCGGGTATTGACACGTATTCGTAAAAAATAAATATATTGTGTACTATTCATTTCTATTTCAATGTGAACGACGCGTCTTTGACACCGTCGTGGGTTTGATTCCCACACAAGGCAAACGTTTGTGTGCATGAACATGTCTGTTTGTCTTGGTCTGGATGTTTTAAGAGAGGTAGGGCGCATCAAAGCAGCACGTCTGGGGAAGTACCTCCACCTCACAGAAAAGCTCACCGAAATAACAACTCCCTAGAGGGTTGTTGTGTTCCTGCGTGTCAGTGAGGTCACCAGTAAGCTCCCAAGGAGTTGCTGTGTAGCAGAGGAGGCATCGCGCGAGTGATATTTAATATATTTCAAGCGTTAATAGGCTACGGTAGCCGCTTTACATCAGGTGTGTCGTATGCTTCTATGCCTCCCGACGTAATATAATAAAATAACGGTAAAGAATTCGTCCTCCTCTCAGAGTAATTATATTACAAGAGCTTTGTGTACATTACAAATAATAAATGCGATCGAGATGCGAGCACTGCGAAAAATTTGTGGCATAACGCTTGCTGACCGCGTTCGAAATGATGACGTACGAAAGAGAGTTGGACTGAAAGAGAGTGTCGGTGTTAAGATAATGCATGCTCCGTTGGTTCGGACATGTAGAAAGAATGCAAGATGAAAGAATGACGAAACAGATATACAATGCGAAAGTGAAAGGATGTAGGAGCCGAGGAAGACCAAGACTAACCTACCGTGACCAAATTGGTCGTGTTTTATCAGAAGATGATGTCAGGAGCCTTAGGAACCGGCGAGCGTGCATGAAAAGAGCTATGAATGTGAAAGAAGCGAGTGAAGTGTGTAAGGACCGCGTCTTATGGCGCTCGGTTCTCTCTGCCTACCCCGCAAGGGACCTGGCGTGAAGATATACATACATACAAATAATTGCAATAAATAAACGTGAGTTGACCGGTGGTGTCAGTTTGCGTGTGTGCCGCGAGTGGCCGGCGGGCATGCCTCCGTGCCTTGTACACCAGCCTGGGTGTCCATGTACACCCCTCACCCCTCAGGTCACATCATCATCTTTCGAAATATAAATACCTGGACGCGCGGGTATTCCTCGCGATGTTTTCCTTCACCGATGAGCAAGTGATAATTACAAATATGTATATAAAATCTAAAAACACGAATTCGAACCCGGTCCAGTTGGTCAACAGGCCGGTTCTTTGTCCACTGCGCTACCACTGCTCCAGCTAGGCTTTCTTCGTCGTGTGTGTAAAATATACTCGATTTCAAACTCGATGCTCGTCGCTGCGCGTGCCATTCTAATCGAATACGCAGGTTAAGCAACGTCGACCGCTGCCTGTCTATGGATGGGCTCTATCTCGAGTTTCTCCGTGCTTCGAAGGGCACGTTAAGCCGTCCCGGCTGTTGTCGATAGATGACAGTCGCTAAGCTAAGTCAGTGGCCCTCGACCTGTAGCCCTGCAGTGGGATGAGTAAGGGTTGATGTGGCAAGCTCCCCATATTGCACGCGTGCAAAGTTTACGGTAACCGCTTTACATCGTGTAGGCCATATGTATGTTCCCGACATTGTACGTATGTATGTAAGTATAACTTCACGCGAATTCCCTTGCAGGGTAGGCAGAGAGATCCGAGCGTTACATAACTCGATCCTTACACACCTCACTCGCTTCTTTAACATTCATTGTTCTTCTCATGTTAATCGGTTTCTAGGGCTCCTGAAATGACCTTCTGGTAGAACACGACCAATTTGGTCATGGTAGGTAAGTCTTGCCCTTCCTCGGCTCCTATATCCCTCCACTTTTACATTGTACATTATTTTTCTATTTTATCACTTGGCAACGCTGTGGTAGCCCGCGGCCCGCGGCCCACGGCACGTGGGACACAGGCGGGGTGCTCCCATACGATGACACGGGGCCGTGGGAGCGGCCAACTGACCGCCCGCCCGACAACCAATGACCAATCCACGCTTACGCACAGATTATGTACAGTAAAAGCACGTATAATGACGCAAAACAAGTTTCATGCCGAAAAAATAAAATATTCCCTCCGAAGTTCACGAAATCTGAAATATTATAATCTCAGAGCATATCTATGCAAGAGCGCGCGTATCTCTCTTGTCGGTTATGCCCACAAACCATTAAATTACCTCTCTTAAAAAATCCAGACCAAGACAAACAGACATGTTCATGCAGACAAATGTTTGCCTTGTGTGGGAATCGAACCCACGAGAGTTGGTGTCAAAGTCGCGTCGTTCACGACTAAGCCACCGAGCTCGTCAGCTATTCAGCGATTCAAGCCTATTTACCAGGAGAATATTTTAACCAATAAGCCGATCAGTGCCGCGACGTTGATCTGCAGCGGTGAATTGAATTACAACACAATATCGCCCCCATCGGTTCCCATAGATTCTGTCCATATGTAAAACACAACGTTATTGTGAGCGCGAGGTCCTGCCAGCCCGTAGGTACAACAGTCCGTGCACTCACGTGTAGCTTGTTCTTGCACTGCGCGATGGTGTGCCGCGAGTAGACCGCGAGGTCCACGTCCCGGCAGCTGCTGGAGAGCCTCAGGCGCAGCGTCAGCTCGGTGCCGCCCTCCACCGGCTCGGACCACTCGGCCGGCGAGTCCCGCCCGCTCGCTTCCTTCACCATGTTTATCGGCGGCGACAAGCAGTAGATTGGTACCTACACATACAACACACAGATTGTGTAAATGACAATGTAAACTAACGTCGGAAGGCATACAAACATACGGCCCACCTGATGTAAAGCGGCAAGCATATAGCGTTTACCATAGCCTATAAATACTGGCAATAAATTAAGTATTACTCGCGCGGTGCAACCTCTGCATACCTCACTCACACGCAGGAACACAACAACCCTATAGGGAATTGTTATTCGGTTCTAGTTTTTCTGTGAAGTGGAGGTACTTCTCCAGACGGGCTGCTTTGATGCGCCCTATCTCTCTTAAATTGTGCTCCCTATCTGTCATTTTATAATTACGTTATGATTTTTTAAATTTGCGGCGTAACTTGCGGCGTTTGCTGACCGCGTTAGAAATGTTGTTGTAGGAAAGAGAGTCGATCTAAAAGGCATGCTTTGTTGGTTCTGGCTTTTAGAAAGGATGCAGCAGGTTGAAAATAAATATATTTATTTGCCTTTAGACCCTCATGGGCACATAAAGACGTCTAACATCTCAACATTATATCTTATTACATTTTTAAAGTATTGATTTGTCTTTGTTAATCTACCAACATTTCAAATGATCATTGGCGAAGAAGAAAACTCTATAATAACCCTTCTTACATAGAGTATTTTTGATGTGTCTTTTGAACATATAGTCAGGCAAGGACAGAACTGTTTCAGGTAATTTATTATAGAATCGAATACAATTTACATTGAAAGATCTACTAGTCTTAGCAAGCCGATGTACTGGCATATGCAATCTATTCCTGCTTCCAACATTTTAGTAGTTTAGCATCAGTAGAAAGGGTCATATAGTTTCGTAGTTTAACTGTCACATCCTCGCATCATAGCCGCATTGCACAATCCTGGTGGATGATGGATGGAGATGTTATTTGGCTGCGGTTTTCCGTGAGGTGGACGTCCTCCCCCATCGCCGTCGGGCGCTTCAATGTATAGTGCCCTTCTTCTCTTAAATATATATGTGTGTATGCACTAGCCTCTACCCGTGACTTCTATTGCGTGTGATGCATTATCTGGGTAAAAAGTGTCCGCCTCTAGGTCTCGGAGAATTTGGCCCGGATACTCATGTAGGTACTAAATTTAATTACAATCCGCTCAGCTATTTGGTCGTGAATGGATAACAAACGCGCAAACATACATATATGAGTATCAAGTCAAATTCAATGTATTTTCCAAAATTCAACAATATTCAATAATTTGTGTTGATGATGTTAAACAGAGTTGGTCCGAAAAAAAGAGTCACACTCTCTTAATAATAAGAACACGGACATGCAGAAAGAATGCAGGAGGAAAGTATTACGAAACAAACATACAACGCGAAAGTAGAAGGATGTAGGAGCCGAGGAAGACCACGACTCACCTGCCGTGATCGTGATCCTGCCAAATTGATCGTGTTTTATATGAAGGTGATCTCAGGAGCCTTAAAAGCCGGCGAGCGTGTATGAGAAGAGCAGTGAATGTTAAAGAAGCGTGAGGTATACAAGGATCGAGTCATATGGCGCTCGGTTCTCTCTGCCTGAGCTGCAATGGATTTAGCGTAAAGTTATACATAGAAAGATAAAATTACGACAAAATTAAATTAAGACAATATATTTAAAATAATACAAAGTCAGCAGCGCACAAGTGACACCTCTGGTGTTGCAAGTGTATTCGCTTACCATCAGGCAGGTTACTTGTATGGCACAGGGAGATGATTATGTTGTTCGGAGGAAGGGATGAAGTTTCGTTAGATTAAATAAGTCGTTCAAGCAGTAGCCGTGATGTTTAATGGAAATGAATCATAGACAAGAGGAATGCCGAATACAAAAACTATAGATGTCGTAAAAGATGTAAGTACTATTTATACACTTTATTATGGCAATACCATGAGACTTCGATATCTAACATCAAAGTATCAAGAATCAAACAAATTATCAAGACAAAAACTGCTGAAGTGAAGATTTTGTCCAGGCACCTTGAGGTATTAAAAAATAAAAATAATTAAATTCCTGCAGGCCTATACACTCAATTGAACGACAGCAACGCATTAGCTATGACCCTGTTAATGCAAGGGACCATGCCAGATCAACCCTTACTCATCCCACTGCACGGTTAAAGGGAGACCCGTATGGTCTCCCTTCAACCGAAGGGAGTCTTGGTTTAGAGCATACTCCACGCTGCTCAAATGCGGATTGGCGGAGGCCAGTGTTTTAAAGCCGTCCGAGGGCCAGACTTAGCTTAACGACTGTCATCTATCGACAACAGCCGGGGCCCTCCGAAGCGGAGAAACTCGAGATAAACCCATACATAGACAGGTGGACGACGTTGCTCCACTTGCGCGTTAGAATAATACGCGCAACGACGCCATCGAACTCTCGCAAGGGACCATAGGCTAACTACTTACCATCAGATAGGCCATTCGCTTGTGTAAAAGAGACAGTGATATTAATGAAGGTATTGACTATTGAAGGGCTGCGTGTGAAGATATAAGTAGATTAAATATTAATAATACAGACATTAAGTTTCGAAGTGTGCTGATTATATTAAATGGCTGTATAACGCCCGCCAAGGCCACCATAATGCAACCTCCGTAACAAACGGCACTTGAATTAATAATGAAGTGAAACTACTTTGAATAGACACAATCGTATGGTTAATAACATCATTGTTATTTTTATACTGCGACGATGGGCAAACATGCATATACTTCGCCTGATATGAGCAGTTACCCATAATGCAGGCGCGTGCTCAGACGTGTGGACCACTTTCACGTGAGCTACATAGTGAGGTCACTCACTCTCATGAAAACAACAAGCCGACAGAATAGTAGTGTACAGAGACACGTCAAATTCTATTCTGCCAAGACTAGATCGGTGGCGCGGTGGTTAGTAACGCTACTTTAACACTAACGGTCGTGGGTTCGATTTCCACACAGGACAAACATTTGTGTGCATGAACATATCTGTTCGTCTTGATCAGGGTGTGTTTGAGAGGGATAGGGCGCATTAAATCAGCCGACTGGGGAAGTACCTCCACCTCGCAGAAAACCGCAGCTAAATAACAACGTCCTGGTGGGTTGTTGCGTTTCTGTGAGTGAGGTCACCAGTAAGGAGTTAGCAGCAGATGTCATCGAGCGAGTTAAGTCCATCACAGATGTAGCTATAATATATCGTAAGAGAACATGCTGTGTCGCTCTAAATATATGAAACAAGATTGTATGTTATCTTACCATATATTATATATAGCTACGCCTGTAACGGGCTTAGCACATAATGTATTGCAATCGTTCATAGGCTACAGTAACCGCTTTACATGGGGCGTCTGCTTGTATGCCTCACGCCGCTGTATAAAAAATAACAAGTGTGCTTTAGACCACACGACTGAAGTAAAACTTCTTTAGCTCCGTCTATACGTATGTATATAAACAGATATATCTGTTTATATATGTATAATATATACATGTATATACATAGTACACATAGCATAGTATAGTACACATATAAATTTAAATATTTGTAGAAAATTAATATATGTATATACATGTATATACATATATTAATTTTCTACAAATATTTAAATTTATGAGAGAATGAGAGAAAGAAAATGTGTGCTCGCACCTCTCTCTCTTGCCCCTACAGTAATATAATACGAAACGTAACTCTCTTTCTATCTTCACTAACTCATATCTCCCTCGCAACTTCCGTTCGCCTCGCCGGATCACACTTTTCGTAACGCTCTGTGAATTGATAATGTAGAAAGAATGCAAGAGGAAAGATTGAAAAGGATATACAACGCGAATGTACAAGGATGTAGGGCCCGAAGAAGGCCTAGATTTCTTCAGACAAACACACACAAACAAACACATACACACACATAGCGGTTAAACTTACAACGCCCCTCTGTTTTGCGTTGGAGGTTAAAAACACGAGTATCGCCAGCGCATTGACCTCCCCTTCTCCCTTTTTTTTTCAAAATAAAGTGGAAAATTTAAATTCGCTGACATAGAGTTGAAGTGATGTGTAGTGAAGAAATATTATATAGCATATTGAACTCTGTTTCCACACCATAGTACTTAATATTCTACCGAGACTAAAGGCCAAGTCACTTGCGTGGTATGCAGAAAGAACCGAGCGTCGTAGAGAAGATCGAGTCGCTCCCTGCACACCTCGCGTTAGGATTGGCGAGATCCGCTACCTGAGCCTAAAGATTTGGCGAAGGTACTGATTTTACATGAAGCGACTGCCGGCAGACCTCCACAATCTGAGGGAAACATCAGAGGTTAGGTCACCTATGAAAGATTTGATTTTCCCCCTTTCTAAATATATTTTCTTGGATTTCCTCACGATGCTTTCCTTTACCGCCGGGCAAGTGTTGGTTGGTAGGGAAAAGCAGATCATTCTTAGGTAAGATCACACGGCTTTCGAACGAGCTAGTGATTACAAATACAGATATGTCAGGAGCCTACAGCCTACAGTTCGGCGAGAGTGCAAAAGATCTATGAATGTAAAAGGTGCAAGTGACGTGTGTTCACTATGCCTTCCTCGCCAAGAGACATGGTGTGAAGATATATAGCTCATCTTAAAATTTCCAAGCAATTTTTTTTTTTATCACAACGTCGGTATTTAAACATAGAGCCCACCTGATGTAAAGCAGTTTCCGTACCCTATGAACACATGTAATACATTAAGTATTGCGCGATGCCTCCTCTGCTGCTAACAGCAACTCCTTAGGAGCTTAATGGTGACTTCACTCACACGCAGGAACACAACAACCCTCTAGGGAGTTGTTATTAGGCTGTGGTTTCCTATGAGGTATATACTTCCTCATGCACTCAATGCACCCACTTAAAATTCTCATTAGTCCTTTTCATATATTACATTAACTTTTTCCCATATGATTGTTTGTAAACATTTGAACTCAGTCTGACTTTCTATCTACCTATCTATAACTTCACATAAAATCCCTTGCAGGGTAGGCAGAGAGTATCGAGCGCCACATGACTCGATCCTTACAAACGTCACTAACTTCTTTAGCATTCATTGGTCTTCTCACGCATGCCCGCCGTTTTCCAAGGCACCTGACATCACCTTCTGATAAAACACAATTCATTTGGACAATCTCATTTTAATTACCTTTAATCTCGTACCTCTTAAAGGTTTAATTAGATCATAGAGACTAGTTGTAGACTAGAGATTACTTGTAGCAAGCAAGGGATCTGTCAAATTCAAACATGTTTATCAATTCAACATGTCAAAATTAGGTAGTTATGGCAAACAGAAAAAATAATAATAAAGACCCTATATCTGACAAATAATATATATGAAATCTCTGGTTAACTTGGGTTGTTAGGTAAAAGAATAGCATGTTCCAAGGATTTCCTGGATTCATAGTGTCAGTTATTTCAAAATGTTCTACTATAACAAAATTAAGGGTCATGGTATTTCAGCTATTCCAGTCTATATTCTTCTCAATTTATATAATTTTTCTGGCAGCAAACATTTGATATGCTGCCTGGTACAAAGCAGTTAGTACAGTTAATGAATGCTTGCAATAAAGGGATCATTGCTAAGGGGCTCCTAATGCAGCACTTCATCAAGAACTTTCTGAGGACCTTACACAATAACCACAGGAGAAATTGCACCAGGAGTTGCTATTTGATTACGGTCTGGTAAATGATTTCTTTTGTTTTGACAGGCTATTCCTGATCCTCCTAAACCAATCAGGCCCAGGGATGTATCAGGTACAAATGAAATTTTATTTATGCCCTATGCTTGTATGCCTCTCGACATAGTATAAAAAAAAACTTCTCATGAATCAATCTGTCTACAGACCAAGTCTTCTACAGAGTACACAGAGAAAAAGAGTGTACAAGATACAGGACATCTTACATACCTCACTCTATCTTAATCCATAGTTCCTAAGGCTTTAGTGGCCACCATTAGAATGCTTCTAGCGGTGTAGCACAAAAGTATTTTAGATCAAAACGTCTTAAATTTGACTTCCCCAAAATAGAACCCAAGGCTAAGGAATAGTGGGGACTCAGCAAAGCTTTACAAATGGGAATAAGCTGTGTTTTACAATAAAAACATATAGTGAAACAGTTGTGTAACGAACAGTAAATAAGGATCAAATCATAAAAATATTGATTTTCCTTGGTAAATCAATTTCTTTTTATATCTGACAAAAGATATGTCTTGTGTACTGTAGATCAATCTGTGATATATTTAAATAGAGATTCACATCTTTAGAATTTATGTCTTTAAAAAATATGGACCTTAATTTCAATCAAATTCTAAAGCATACCAAGTCTACCTCAATTAAATTAGACAAAAATTGCTAGAACTCATCTGTTAAAGGGAGGTCCTTCCACACTCAGAGTGATCTTATCTAAATGCTGTATTTCTCCTGTGTTTGACTCAAAAAGAAAGTATTTGACAGTAAATTTGTTAAGGCAAGAGTAATTTGCATGTTCACTACTTCACTTTATATGCACAACTACAATAAATCTATGTAATACCTGGTATCTAGTTCCCCATTCATCATAGCACTCAGTGAGGTATCCATTAGGCACAGACACACTGGCTCCATCTAAAATGGCTTGCGCCAGCTGGAAGTCCATGGCTTCGGCCGCGACTGCAGCCGCTCGCAGCGCGTCCCAGATCTCTTTACGGCCCTCGAACGCTGGCGCCGTGTCCCAGAACTCATCCCGTTTACTCCGTAACTGTCCTTCAGTCAGTGGTACGTCGGATTTCCATCTAATCGTCTCGTGGCACAATGACTGGTTCTTTCGCAGCCCACCTACAACAAAGAGCTGGTGTGAACACAGTGCTCAGCGTACGATCTCCACGGTGACAAACACGGCCGTACCGGAATTGGGCCGCGACACTGTCCCTGACGACTCCTCAATTGGCCCACTTCTGCTTCTAGTTATTCCTATGCAACCACCCATTGTGATCACATTATACAATTACTCCTGTGGCAAATATTTACAAAAATTAACTAACAAAAAACATAATTTATCTCCTGTGTACTCCTGTCAAAAAAGATTAGCAAAAGATTAGCTGTATTGTACATGTTTAGTGATTGCATTGCAGGCTACGTGAATGTCAATTTACTTTCGAAACTTATGTTACTACAACCAATAGTTAATATCACTATTAGTGACGTTTATTTCTATATCCTTATTTAATTATGTAAATGGTAATATCAAAATGACTCTACAATTGAACAGTAATATTTTTTTATTTTGAAGTGGTTATTTAGAAATGTTATATGGGATATCTAAACGCACCGCAAATTTTACAGAAGTGAACCTCTAGTCCATGGGCATAGTAAGCCATGCCCATAGAACTACAAATACGACTGGAAGCCACACAAAGTATACACTAAAGAAATAACGAAATGCGCCCACGCCGCGGTTAATAATAGAGGGACCTAACGAGAAACAATCGCATTTAACTTTAATACAAGCGGCCACACGCACTAGAGTTGCCGAAATCAACTAACCGATCGTATTGGTACGATGATGTTCAATCACGGTGCAATTTCCTATACTGGATGAAAAACATCCTTCCTTATGGTACAAATTATAAAAACCGTAAGCAGTCTTCTTGTTCTATAAATATATAAATATTTTGACACTAAGATTTACTTGTAATTCCATTTTGCTAAAAATGGGTATGGCAGAAACGTATTCTCACCCGAAATTTAATTTCGGTAGATGATTACATCAATTTACAATCACCGGTTGTACAAAGAAAAATATTCAGGTGGTATGTAATATTCATCAAAAATTTTCTTCCTAATGTATTTATACGACGCCGGAAGCTAACAAGCATTAATTCCATCAAATATTAGGGTTTAAAGTATGAAATTGCCGATTTGTACTAAAAAATTAACATTCGTTTTTTTTACGTAATAACATATTTTTTTAATCAAAATATTTACACTCATTATCTGTACATTGCTGCCATCTAATCGGAGGTTTATTTATGCCTTTACGATAAAACTCTGGGGATCTAGATTCGACAAACTGCGTGAAAGTATTTTGTACGCCTCCTGGGGGGGGAAAAAAATTAACATGTAGAAAATTGTCCATATCACAAAAAAAAAATGGTAGACGGTTGGAGCAAGGTCTAGTGAGTACGGAAGATGACGTACGATTTCTAACTACAGCTCCTGTAGAGTTACAACGGTTTCTCGTGCAGTGTGAGATCTTGCGTTATCATGGAGCAATAACGATGAAGATCGATTCGCGAGTCGGGGCTGTTTCACTGCCAGTTTCGCTATCAATGTTCGAAGTTCGGCACAGTAAACATCTGGTGATGTTATTTGTCCAGACCTGGGAAAGCTATAGTGAATAACGCCATGAAGAGATCACCAAACAGTTCCCATTATCTTTTTATTGGTAAGCTTTGCTGTAGGGCACTATTGCGGCGTTAGACCTAGGGTCCATCATTGTATTTTGCGCTTCCGATATTTTTTTATTTCCGGTATTTGCATTGTATTTTCGAATATCAATTTTTTTAAACCTAACGTAGAGAATCCACTTTTCGTCACATGTCACAATTCGATCCAATAATCCTTCATTTCTGTGCCGATTCAACAAGGTAACACAAGTATCAACGTGCGTTTCTTTCTGCAGATTATTCAAATCATGAGGCACACATTTTTCATATTTTTTTTATCTTATTGATTTGATGCAAATGAGTCAATATTGTAGGTAAGGTAATATTAACCCTTCGAAACCCGGGTGGTCGTATACGACCGCGAAATGTATGGGAAAACGTATATAACGGGTTCTGACTTCTCAACTACTCTCTTACTAGCAGTCTCGCTGACTCTTATGAATACAACATCTCTACAGCGTAGATACGGAAATTTGTCCCATGTTGTTATGCAAAAACTTGTTGTTGTGTACTACTAGTTTGTCTGAAAGAGATTATCTGTGTTAAAATAAGAAGAGGCCTCAGAGGAAGGATACCTAGAGGTGACAAGCAAATAATAATACCAAGATAGAACGTGATAGATGTATACAGTTCCTCATAAGAAGGAAAGAGACAGATAAAATATTTTTGTCCCTGTCATAGTTTCACTATTTTGTGTTAGCCACAAAAACAAATTCGTGGCAAACAATCATTTCGTTCCTTCTAGTACAACAAATTGTTTGCATAAATGACTAAATATAAGCGAAATATTAGTGCATATTTGTGTTCTTTTGTTTGTTTGGGATTGTCTTTTTACTTTAACAATGGTACGTTGCTGTGTAAAAGGCTGGAAAAGCCTCAGTTAGCAAAAATACGAAAACATAACCTATCATACGTAAGTATAAAGTTTTAATAGCTGTTATTAAATATTTTGCGAAAATTAGATACACATGTAGTTTTTAACGTAAACGTATAACGTAAAAACAATGAAAATATCGGTTTAATTTACAAAAAGTATTTCTAGTAAAAACCGCCTAAATCTTGAAGGTTGTCTGTGGATAATGCGTCAGCCATTTTCTGTTGTATTGTCAATTTATCGGTATAGAACGTTTTAGGGTTACCAGTATGTAATATGGGAAAACACCCCGAAATTATGGGTAAATTATATAGGTACAGACACCTTTTTTTAACTTCTTACTTTTTGTATACTTCTTTGTTTATAATTTTTCGTCAAAATGTATTTATTTATTTTTAAATTAAAAATGTTAACATGTTTAATCTTAGATGTATGTTTATTTTTTAGATTTCCTAAAGTCGCCAGTGTGCGTAATGCATGGATTTTTGCTACTGGACGACAGAATTGGAAGCCGAGTACAGTCGCATATGCTCCAAACATTTTAAAGACCACTGCTTTCGGAAGAAGTTTATTTGGATAAGTCGTCAGTTTCAACATCCACCATACACGTAAGTTAACATTTGTTGACCTGGTGTTGATCTGGCAATGCAAGCTTGCGTATTCTCAACTGATTTATATTGTTTTTATTTATTTATTTACACGATACAGTTACATAGCACAAATTATTATGTTCGCCAAACTTTTATAACAGTTTGTTGGCGAGTATATATGATGATAGGTATTAAAAAAAATAACGAACTAAATTAGATGATTTACATGCCTGCCTGTTCGTCTGCTAGTCTGTCTTAGAAAGTTTCACGTACAGACCTTGAAATTTTACATAGTTACATTATAGTCGTAGAAGCGTATAATTGAAGTACAAAAACATATGAAAATATTCCAACGACTCCGACAATCCGTAATTGAGTAGTTTCGGGACATATCTTCTAAGGTCTTTTGCTTGAAATAAAAACCCGTACTCCAGTAATGAAGTGAGTATGGGTTGATATGATGTTGATTGGTTGATTATATTTATACAAGTAATTGTGAAAGATACGAAGGGTAGTCGTGTAGATATAACAATTATTTATACCACGTTAATCAAGTTAATCACGCACACACACATGCTTTTGTGTCAACACAAATGTTAATCAAGCATTTTATATTGTCTGAATTTGTAAACTTTTAAATATGGAAAGCTTAATTAAATTATAGTATTGACAGTAATTTTAATGTAATGTTAGTACTAGGCTGTCGATATTACATGCTAATAACGTGTAACAAAATTAAAATTGTCCTATTTTCCAGATCGATTATCCAGGGCTTCCAATAGCGACGGACACTACATTAACGCCATGAAAATGAAAGCTTACTTTTGAATTGAGACTGAAAACATTACCGGCTGAGTCACGCAAGAAGAAATTAGCTATATTAAGGTCAAAAACTAAACGACTTGAAATAAAAATGCTGAACTATCTGTCATTCATTATACAGAATTTTAATGTAATCGATGTATAGATGATAGATATCATTATACAAGTTAGAGGAAAAGAGTGAACTAGGGAATTAAGGGACCGTAGCAGTTTACCACCTTTTGAGTGAAAGGATAATCCTTGATCAATTGTAGCTTTAGTTTAAGTCTAATGAAAACCATGATGCGCAATACAAAACGTTTAAAAACAAAGATTGTTTACCTCTTTTTAATATTTACACTTAAATCATCCCTGGCACTAATTCTTTTTTACATGACAATTGTTGAAAATTTTTATGCAATATGTTTAATTTTAAGAAGGAATAATCCGCATTTATTGTGTAAAGAAGATTTAACTAAAAACCATGTATGTAAATGTGACCATGAATATTCGACGGCTGTTTCATTCTCACGATATTTATATAAATACACGATGTAGAAAAATCTATCTAATAACATTGATTTCAAGAATAAAAATCTATGAAAAAATGAACATTAATATGTTTGTAAGGCACGAATATTTTTATTTACAAATTGTCTATAAAGTGTTTTTTATGTTTTATCTCATATCTATGCCTATATTTAGTATCATGTCATCGCTTGTATTTTAAAATATATGTCTAAAATAGAAAAATATATTGTTTAATTTATATAACTCTGCTCGGTTTGACCAATCTCCTATCCTTATTCCAATGATTTCACAGATCTTACTGAAACTAACTCAGGCTTACTGTTAATGAGTGAACTGTAAAGGAAGAAAACCAGGTTCTTTCGGTGGAAAATGGGTAATTTAATATATAAGCAACAAACAAAAAGTGAAGATCAAACGAGAATGACAAACTTTAAAAAGACATCAAAATTTAGAAAAAATATACAATGTAGTTTTACGGCCAGTCCGTAACATTGTCCCATTTTTTTATTAAAGAAGAGGGATTAGTTTCTTCATCGGTCTTTTAAGCTGCCCAGCTGAAGTAGTAACATCGGCTACTCTAGCCACACCGTCCCGTCCCGGGTATATTTTTGTAATTCGCCCTCGTGGCCATGTACCTCTTGGTAGCTGGTTATCAACAACAAGAACGAGATCGCCTTCCTTGACGTTTGGAATCTCACCACCTCCATGCCTCGGTATCAGTGTGTAGGTAGATATTCACGAACCCATCGTGTCCAAAAGGAATCTAGTAATCTTGCAGACTTCCTCCATCCAGTTCTGCTACTAAGATCTCTATCTGTCATAGCCATTGGTATGGATTGGCCGGATGATGAGCCAAGAATAAAATGGAAAGGTGTGAGTGCTTCAGGACTAGCAGGATCAGCGGGCACGTGTGTCAATGGGCGTGAGTTAACTAACGCCTCTGCCTCCACCAACAAGGTCGATAACACTTCTTCTGACGACGAGCGGTTCTGGAGGGTTACTTTGAGTGCTGTCTTTATAGATCTTACAAGGCGTTCCCATGCTCCTCCCATAAAAGGTGCAGATGGTGGGATAAATCTCCAACTAATTCGCTCGTTAGCAGCAAAGGTGGTAATGCTATCCCCGTATAGTCCTCTTAAAAGTTTATTTACGCCAACAAAGGCTGTGCCATTATCGGACCATATTTCACTTGGTGTACCGCGGCGAGCGCAAAAGCGACGAAGGCTCGTTAAAGCAGCATCTGTAGAGAGACTGTGAACTATTTCTAAATGTACAGCTCGTATCACTAGGCAAGTATACAGTGCCACATACCGCTTCTCTGTTCTGCGGCCGATAGTCACGAATACCGGTCCAAAATAATCCAGGCCCACAAAACTAAAAGGTCTTTGATGGTGTGTTAGGCGTGCTGCGGGAAGATCACCAGTCTGAGGATTCCATGGTTTGGCACGTCTGAGGCGACAAAGTATGCACTGGTGGGCGACTGAACGAATGGCACTCCGCAAGTTGATTACCCAGTAGCATTGTCTAATCTCGTTTACCACCATTTCGGTACTTCCATGTGCAGCTTTCTTATGATAGTGCGTGATTAATAGACGCACTGTTTGGTGTTTCGGATCCAAGATAATTGGACGTTTTAGGTCTCTATTGATACCTGGTGCGCGGTCGACTCGTCCGCCTAATCTCAGTAATTGGTTATCGTCAAGAACGGGCGATAGATGAAATAATCTACTCTTCCGGGACAGTGGTTGTCGATTTTTCAGAATGTCAATTTCAGCAGTAAACGAATCTAACTGACTTTGTCTCAGAACATGTATTTCCGCTATACGTAAGTCATCGGCTTTAAGGTCTTTCTGAACACTTCTGTTCCTTAATAGAGCAATGAACTTATGGGATCTGGCCGTAGCTCTTAATAATCTCAAATAGCAGCTTAACCTATTAGGGTCAACACACAGTGTGATGGGGGCGAAGTTAAGCGATATTGTATGACATGTAATGGATGATTTTAACTCAAGCGTTTGTTTATTGGCCATATCTACTGGTGGTAATGATGGCCACTCATCTAAAGAGCAATACAGGAATTTAGGGCCTACAATCCATCGCGAATCTTGCGTTAGCACGATTCGTTTACAGCGAGTAGCATCATCTGCTGCGTTCTCTAAGGTGGGGACCCAACGCCATTCATGCACCTCGGTGAGTTCGAGAATCTCCCCGATCCTATGCGCAACAAAAGGTTTGAATGACCTTGCGTCGCTTCGTAACCAGCTAAGTACATTTAGGGAATCACACCAGAAGACGCTCCTTGTAGGTTTATTTTTATGTGAACTGCAAATGAACGATGCGAAACGAGCTGCTACTAAAGCTCCTTGAAGTTCTAAGCGTGGAATGGATATGGGCTTTAATGGAGCTACTCTAGATTTACTGCCGATTAAAGCAAGCTTCACAGTTCCATTAGAATGGAGAATACGCCAGTACGCTACAGCAGCAAAGGCTAATTCACTTGCGTCACAAAACAAATGAAGCTCACGTTCTGTGACGTCGAACTCGCTCAAACTATAGCACCGTGATATCTGCAGCTGAGAACTAGCCATAATATCTTTAAACAAATCTTCCCATATTTTTTTCTCTGTCTGAGGAAGTTCGTCGTCCCATGAAAGTCCCTGTCGCCAAATAGCTTGGAACATAATGCGTCCCCTCGAAATAATTGGACATAAAATTCCAAGCGGGTCGTAAATGCGCATTAAGTAAGAGAGCGCATCCCGTTTTGTTAGTCGAGCTAGTGAAGACGAGCTATTGAAATCGTAATTGAAAGTTATGACGTCACAAAAGGGGATCCACTTCAGCCCTAAGACTCTAGAAGTGATATGGCTGCTATCACCGAGATTAACTTCTTCTAACTTTTGTGAGAGAAGCTCAGAAGGAAGCAAAGAAAGCGCGCGTGGATCATTTGAGATCCAGTCTCTCATTTCGAAGTTTGCTTTTTTTTAAGAATGACAATGTCTAAAGCCAATTTTGCTGCTTTATCTATATCCACATGGGACCCTATATAGTCGTCCATATACACGTCATGTATAGTAGCATGGACAGCATCAGGAAATTCATGCTGATGATCTTTCGCGTTCAAATTTTTTACATGTAAAGCTGTACAAGGACTTGAGCAAGCTCCAAAGATCATTGATGACATTCTGTAAATACTTATTGGCATGTCTGGACTATCACGCCAGATAAAACGTTGAGAATCTCGGTCCGATTCCCTGATACGCACTTGGGGAAACATCTCCCTAATATCAGCCGTAAGTGCTACACGCCCTTCTCTAAACGCATAAGAATCCTTAATAAAGGTTGTAGTAAGTCAGGCCCCGTCAATAGTAAAGAATTTAGACTAACGCCTTGACATTTTGCTGCCGCGTCATGTACGATGCGCAATTTACCGGGTTTGTTTACATTCGTCACTCCAAAATGTGGTAAGTACCATGTAATACCTACTGGAGGCTTACTGCACTTTTCAGCATAGCCTTTATTAAAAATTTCATGCATATTTTGCATATAAAGATCCGCATATTCCATATCTGCCTTCATTTTCTTTTCGAGCGATAAAAATCGAGAAAGCGCCAATTTACAACTGTTCGGAACGGTAGCTACGTCAGGCCTCCATAACAGACCAGTCTCAAATTGACCGTTGGGTAACCGACGAGTTGTCCTTTCGAGTATCTTTAGGGCATGAGTATCAGATGCACTACGATAATCATTAATTGAAATACCTATCGAATCTAATCTGAAATATTCTTTCACGGCTGCATCCATGGAAATATCTCCTTCATTCTTGTCGAGGATATTGGCATGATTGACAAAATCAACTTGAGAAGTTTTGCTCGATACAAAGCCGTACAATACCCAACCTAACGCTGTTTGTATGGCAACCGGTTGTGACGACTTACCAGCACGCGTTAAAGTAGATATTGTAAGTTCCCAGTTATCTACTCCTATAATTAACATAGGTTGTGCTTCATCATAGCACAAGACATCAGTCAGATTAGCTAAATAAGTTAAATTACTAATATCTTCCCTATTTACAGCTAAGCGGCGGCTCACACCCAAGTTGTCGACCGAACGTACGCCGCGCAATTTAAACTCTTTTGTGCAATGTCTGCCTTTAATTTCAAAATCTACGTAATTTACACAACACTCACGAGATAAACCTCCTATACAATCTATTCGTACATGTTTTGACGGACCTACTGCACCTATTTGTTTAGAGATCTTAGAATCTATAAAACTCGCTGTACAGCCATCGTCTAATAAAGCGTATGTTTCTATACTACCAGTAGGCCCGGTCACAGTAACCGCGACCACTTTTAATAGCGGACGAGTTTTATTTTGAGGAAATTGTAGGGAAAGGTTAGTTGCAGCGTGAGCTGCTGATTCTGTATCTAACTGTACCTGCTTCTCTAAAACTACTTGAGATGATTCGGACTCTGAGTCGGAGTCCAGGTCGGCATGGGCTATAATGTTTTGTTCCGAATTATTACTATGTAACAGGTTATGGTGCTTATATGTACACCCATTTATGCCACAAGGAGATTTTACTTTACAGTTATTAAACCTATGTACTGTATTCTGTAAACATCTATGACAGATCTTATTGTTCTTTATCCATTGCCATCTGTCATCCACTGACAATGACAAAAATTCTTCACATTTATTTAAATTATGTAACTTATTATTACAAAATAAGCATTTATTTACAGGTTTACTCGCAATTTGTTGCTCGTGATATTTTTCAGTGAATGCGTTGCATTGTACACGAACTTTTCTTTCGTGCGAATTATTGACTTTGAATGAAGATGTTGAAGGATAGTTCATTACAGCACCGAACCTCGTCTGCAGTTCTACCTCCCTAGTCAAGAAATCAGAAAGAACCTCAAGACGACTGCGCCCGTCAACACGTTCAGCTGCATAATCATACCAGCGCGTGCGAATTAAAGGAGATAATTTACTTAAAATTGCACTGAAAAGTTCAGGTGTACGTAGGTAGTCAGTCTGGTCTAATAAACGAATTATTTCGACACAGTTTTTTATTTTACAAGCAAAGTTTACTAAATCTCTTTCATCAGCATTTATACGCTGTAGGGCACGTATAGAATTTATTTCCTGAAGTAAGATTACCTCCGCCCGACCGTACTTCAATTCAAGTGCATCCACGACCTGCATAGGGTCGCGCGCGGCCACCAGTAGCTGGAATACGGCATCACGAGCGGCGCCGCATAGCGACACGTTTAGTCGGGCTAAGTTCTCAATCGTCGTGTATGACGCTTGAGTATCTAAAAAAATCGCTTAAAGGCTAACCAATCCGTTGGAGACCTGCCATCAAACACTGGAAGTTGTATATTCGAGCTTCGCGGTTTGCTGACAATAGCTTCAAGTATCCGTGTTAGGCGGCTGTCATCAATAACATTAGGAACGAGGTTTGGTCGACTCTTGGAAGGGATCTGAAAATTACAAGTTTTATTTAAGCTCTTGTTTATATTAAGAGTAGAACAGGGGATGTGGTCGCGTACTTGGATGAGACGTAGCGCAGCGTCCGTCGTGGCAATATTGCCTGGATACTCATTGAGTTTCGCTGCCCGCGGGCCTTCATCAACCTGTACAGTGGGCAACCACATCTCTTCTCTACGTTGACTATCTCGAGGATTGTGTGACCTACTACTACAACGGGAGCTATCTCGCGTGCTACTATTTGCTTCTATTTCAGCGATCTTCGCTCGTAGCTCTAGGTCTGCAGCTCTTAAATCTAAAACGTTTTGCTGTTTCACTAACTCGGCGACACAACGGGCATGCTCCGCCTCAGCGGCGAGCACTCTCGCTTTTACCGTGGGAGTACGTGATACGGACGACCGTGACGTGCGCCTTCCTTCTGACTCTATTAGTGACACAGTGGCACTGGGAGACGACAGCGACGTGCCAGTACCACATGTTGTGGGCGGCTGCTGAATCTCCTTAGCCGGCGGCTGTGTGACTGCGTAGGGAGCGGGTAAGGACGAGTCGCAATCGCGGTGCGGCGGCAGCGGCTCTTGCATTTCCCGTTCACTAGTACTAAAGCCTTGGTTGAATTCAGGTGCGGTCGATGCCGGATTATCACTTTTACTTGCACTTTTCGACCGAGTTTCATAACCCATCCTCCACCGATTGTTTAAAATACGCGGAGAAGGACCAAATGTTAATGAGTGAACTGTAAAGGAAGAAAACCAGGTTCTTTCGGTGGAAAATGGGTAATTTAATATATAAGCAACAAACAAAAAGTGAAGATCAAACGAGAATGACAAACTTTAAAAAGACATCAAAATTTAGAAAAAATATACAATATAGTTTTACGGCCAGTCCGTAACACTTACTATTAATTAATAGATCTATACAGTAACTCGATTTGCGTAAAAAAATACAATTCTAATGATATTAAAGTGCAAATATGTTTGTTGATCTATTCAGATAATGTAGTTTTCATGCGTATGTAAATATTAACTTTTATTACTTTGTGTGTAGAAATGGCTGTATCGACTTATTCGATTTTTTTACATTGCTGATATCATATTATGAGTATATTATTATAGCACACAATACACATTCTATGCAAGTTTCTGGTAAACAGTTATCTGGGTACATTGTAAATTTCAAATTACCGAAACGCATTATGTAGTGGGGTAAATTTTCCACAGTCTGGTAACCTTGTTATTGAATGTACTTTTGTTGCCGTCCCTTACGGGTGTACGCGTTTGTCAACTCTAGGTATATACTTCCTCTGAGGAAGAGGCATACTTCGTATGTAGGTTCGTACATATAAATAGAATGTAAGAGGAAAGAATGACGAAACGAACGCAAAATGATGTAGATGTCGCCTATCGCGATCGGGAATTATCAAAAGATGGTGTCAAGAAACCTTAAATATCGGCGAATGTGCATGAAAATAGCTATGAATGTTAAAGACGCTAGTGAGGTGTGTAAGGAACCAAGTACTGAGTTGTCTCTGCCTACCCTGACTTGGCGTAAGTGTATAGATAGATACGAACTCTGTGGCGCAGTTAGTAACACTACTTTGACACCAACGCTTGTAGGTTCGATTCCCATACAGGACAAATATTTGTTTACATGAATATGTCCGTTTGTCCAAATAATAACTCCCTAGAGGGTTGTTTTCCTGGGTGTAAATGAGGTCACCAATAAGCTCCTCAGAAGTTGCTATGTTAGCAGCAGATGTAGTATCGTGTGAGTGATACCTAATGAATTCCAAGCGTTCATAGGCTAAATATATATAAACCACTTTACGTCAGTGTCGAATACACTGACATAAAGTTGCATTGGAAAACAATATTCGAAATGGATTCGAAAACTTTTCACTCTGGTTTCGACAGATAACTTTTCAATTATGGCTTTCCGAAGGAACCGATGACATTGTAGTAAAAAAAGATCACAGAAATAGTTTTCGTACGTAATGGCGTAGAACCTCAGAGGAAAGATACCCAGAGATGACAAGCAAATAATAATACCAAGATAGAACGTGATAGATGTATACAGTTCCTCATAAGAAGGAAAGAGATAGATAAAATATTTTTTGTCCCTGTCATAGTTTCACTATTTTGTGTTTGCCACAAAAGCAAATTCGTGGCAAACAATCATTTCGTTCCTTGTAGTACAACAAATTTTTTGCATAAATTACTAAATATAAGGGAAATATTAGTGTAAATTTGTGTTCTTTTGCTTGTTTGGGATTGTCTTTTTACTTTAACAATGGTACGTTGCTGTGTAAAAGGCTGCAAAAGCCTCAGTTAGTAAAAATACGAAAACATAACCTTTCATACGTAAGTATACAGTTTTAATAGTTGTTATCAAATATTTTGCGAAAATTAGATACACATGTAGTTTTTAAATAAATTGTTTGTATAATAACGTAAAAACAATGAAAATATCGCTTTAATTTACAAAAAGTATTTCTAGTAAAATCCGCCTAAATCTTGAAGGTTGTCTGTGGGTAATGCGTCAGCCATTTTCTGTTGTATTTTCAATTTATCGGTATAATGAGCGTTTTAGGGTTACCAGTATGTAGTATGGGATAACACCACGAAATTATGGGTAAATTATATGGGTACAGACACCTTTTTTTAACTTCTTACTTTTTTTATATATCTTTGTTTATAATTTTTCGTCAAAATGTATTTATTTATTTTTAAATTAAAAATGTTAACTTGTTTAATCTTAGATGTATGTTTATTTTTTAGATTTCCTAAAGTCGTCAGTGTGCATAATGCATGGATTTTTGCTACTGGACGACAGAATTGGGAGCCGAGTACAGTCGCATATGTTCCAAACATTTTAAAGACCACTGCTTTCGGAAGAAATTTATTTGGATAAGTCGTCAGTTTCAACATCCACCATACACGTAAGTTAACATTTGTTGACCTGGTTCGACAACATTTGATTTGTTGACGAACCAGGTGTTCCTCTGGCAATTTATATTGTTTTTATTTATTTATTTACACGATACAGTTACATAGTACAAATTATTATGTTCGCCAAACTGTTATAACAGTTTGTTGGCGAGTATATATTATGATAGGTATTAAAAAAATAAGGAACTAAATTAGATGATTTACATGCCTGCCTGTTCGTCTGCTAGTCTGTCTTAGAAAGTTTCATGTACAGACTTGAAATTTTACATAGTTACATTTTAGTCGTAGAAGCGTATAATTGAAGTACAAAAACTTATGAAAATATTCCAACGACTCCGACAATCCGTAATTGAGTAGTTTCGGGACATATCTTCTAAGGTCTTTTGCTTGAAATAAAAACCCGTACTCCAGTAATGAAGTGAGTATGGGTTGATATGATGTTGATTGGTTGATTATATTTATACAGGTAATTGTGAAAGATATGGAGGGTAGTCGTGTAGATTATTCTATACCAATTATTTATACCACGTTAATCAAGTTAATCACGCACACACACATGCTTTTGTGTCAACACATAAATGTTAATCAAGCATTTTATATTGTCTGAATTTGTAAACTTTTAAATATGTAAAGCTCAACTATATAGTATTGACAGTAGTTTTAATATAATGTTAGTACTAGGCTGTCGATATTACATGCCAATAATGCGTTACAAAATTAAAATTGTCCTATTTTCCAGACCGATTATCCAGGGTTTCCAATAGCGACGGACACTACATTAACACCATGAAAATTAAAGCTTACTTTTGAATTGAGACTGAAAACATTACTGGCTGAGTCACGCAAGAAGAAATTAGCTATATTAAGGTCAAAAACTAAACGACTTGAAATAAAAATGCTGAACTATCTGTCATTATACAGAATTTTAATGTAATCGATGAATAGATGATAGATATCATTATACAAGTTAGAGGAAAAGAGTGAACTAGGGAATTAAGGGACCGTAGCAGTTTACCACCTTTTGAGTGAAAGGATAATCCTTGATCAATTGTAGCTTTAGTTTAAGTCTAATGAAAACCATGATGCGCAATACAAAATGTTTAAAAACAAAGATTGTTTACCTTTGTTTAATATTTACACTTAAATCATCCCTGGCACTAATTCTTTTTTACATGACAATTATTGAAAATTTTTATGCAATATGTTTAATTTTAAGAAGGAATAATCCGCATTTATTGTGTAAGGAAGATTTAACTAAAAACCGTGTATGTAAATGTGACCATGAATATTAGACGACTGTTTCATTCTCACGATATTTATATAAATACACGATGTAAAAAAATCGATCTAATAACATTGATTGCAAGAATAAAAATCTATGAAAAAATAAACATAAATGCTAGTTTGTAAGGCACGAATATTTGTATTTACTAATTGTGTATAAAGTGTTTTTTATCTTTTATCTCATATCTATGCCTATATTTAGTATCATGTCATCGCTTGTACTTTAAAATATATGTCTAAAATAGAAAAATATATTGTTTAATTTATATAACTCTGCTAGGTTTGACCAATCTCCTGTTATTCCAATGATTTCACAGATCTTACTGAAACTAACTCAGGCTTACTATTAATTAATAGATCTATACTATATATGAATATATTATTATAGCACACAATACACATTCTATGCAAGTTTCTTATGGTAAACAGTTATCTGGGTACATTGTAAATTTCAAATTGCCGAAACGCATTATGTAGTGGGGTAAATTTTCCACAGTTTGGTAACCTTGTTATTGTATGTACTTTTGTTGCCGTCCCTTACGGGTGTACGCGTTTGTCAACTCTAGGTATATACTTTCTCTGAGCGTAGAACGCAGTAACAACAACATAAAATAAGAAGAAGAATTGAAATAGATTTTGTCGTACTATTTTAGATTTTATATTTGTTTTCTATTTCTGCAAAAAATACTTTTGATTTTGAATGGAATACCTTTAGAATAAACATGACACATGTATGCAATAGTATTGTACAAAAGTATAAAGTGGTAAATGTAAGTACAGATATAGTTCTTATGTTGATACTGTTGATTGTAGGCGCTTGGTGTAATTTTGAAGTGGCACTTGTGTGGAATCTGTTCCACTTCACAATTTTAGTATTAATTATTTTTTCCGACCGGTTTCGCCTTTACGGCAATGCCGTATGTAATAAATAAAATTGTGCGGCATTGCCGTAAAAGCGAAACCGGTCGGAAAAAATAATTAATAATAAAATTGTGAAGTGGAATCTGTACAAGTGCAAGTATTAACATTAATGAGTTCTTAGCTCACAATTTTTTCATTAACGAACCTTTAATCCAAACATGAGTCTCCTTCATAGATACACCGTCATGCGCCAAGTTTGAAGAAAATTTGTCCTTTGCACATTCTCCTATACCTATGAAGTGATCCAACTCTGCACTACACTTGACACATCGATTCTACTTAGCACACTGTCCTGCTTCATTGAGTCTTCTATTCTTACTACTAGAGTGCTGAGCTCGCATAATAGAAATAGAGGTAGGACATTGGCGGGCGTGCACACAGAACTACCATTCCACACTCCACATGAGAAAGATAGGCTAATGCCATTATTTCATAAGATTAACAAGACTTATAAAATATATTCTCTAATATTTTTTATTAGGTTCCAGACACTGCCATCTATGTATCAGAATTTATATCAGAAACAGAGGAAAGTTCAATTTTATCGAACATTTATTCAGCACCTAAACCAAAATGGACACAGCTTTCTAACAGGCGCCTGCAGAATTGGGGCGGGATACCTCACACCAGGGGTATGATCGCTGAAACAATACCTTCGTGGCTCAATTACTATCTAGAAAAGATACACAACTTGCAAGTCATGGATGAAAAGAAGCCGAATCATATTTTAGTCAACGAGTATCTTCCCGGCCAAGGTATCATGCCGCATCTAGACGGGTCTCTTTTCTACCCAACAATCACGACCATATCTGTAGGCTCTCATATAGTTTTAAAATTTCTGGAGCCGAGTTCAAATGAAGATTTGGTTGCCACTAAACATGTGTTTTCGTTGCTTTTGGAACCAAGAAGTTTGTTGATACTGCAGGATAAGATGTTCAGCCGTTACTTACATTGTATTGAGGAGGTTACGGAAGACATATTAGACGACTCAATAGCTAATTTACACCTTTGTTCTGATGCCTTTGTGAAGGGTTCCACGATACCCCGGGACACCAGGGTCTCGCTGACAATAAGACATGTACCGAAGACTAGTCATTTTAAAATTAATATTGGAAATAAAAGATGAAATTTGCTTATCATTTGGATTATCATTTTTCTTTCTTGTTTTGAATATAAAATTATTTACAGTCTATCCTTAATATTGATTTATTTTTTAACATTAGCATAAATGTGAAAGTTTGTGAGTATATAAGGATGTTGGAGTTTCAAGAAAAAATGGTGGAGCCGCCTCCGGTATAAACGAATAAAAGCTACAATTAATAAATGAATGTAACCATCCTTAGGTACCGAGATCCTTCTCAAACTTACTGGCAGATTTAAGAAGTAACAAGCTTGATGTAATCGAATCTGCTTGCCTTTTTGAATGGATTTATCCAATTAGATAAGTAAACTCATTAATTACGTACATTAGGTACGGAAGGCATGTTAAACCATCGATCCCGGCTGTTGTCGATAGAAGACAGTCATTAAGCTAAGGCGTCCAGAGGCTTGAAAAACACTGGCCTCTGTTAATCCGCAATTGAGCAGCGTGACAGAGTGGCAGAATATATGTAAGTACCTATTCGGAGATGTATCTCTGCAGTGGTTAGTGTGGTGTGAATATTACCAGTGTTTGTAATAAAATGGCAGTAAGTTACTGGCCATTAGAGTCTATCAGAAATAATAATGCCAAAGGTTGTGAGATCAGTCTATACTTCGTGAAGGTACGACGATCTAGATCAGTCTATACTTCGTGAAGGTACGACTTCATTGAAGTCAATTTTAAAACCACTAAAATTGACATAGCACAATATATATTGTATGTTAATAGGTGTTATAAGAAACGGATTTTTCAGTATACCTACAATTAACGAAAATATAGCGTAACATACACAAAAACATATTTTTTTATACAACTTCGAAGGGAAGCAAGCATACGCCCCACCTTGTGTAAAGTGATTACGGAACGGTTGGAATACAAGAGATAGGTGTCGTTCGTGCGTTTACACCCCCGTTGTTGCCCCGTGGGCTTTGACATCGACGCTAGTGGATTCGATTCCCAAGGACAAATATTTGTGTGCAATTTATCTTGATCTGTTTTTAAGAGAGGTAGGGCGCATCAAAGTACCTCCACCTCACAGAATACCGCAGCTAAATAACTACTCCCTAGACAGTCGTTGTGTTCTTGCGTGTGAGTGAGGTCACCAGGAAGCTCCTAACGAGATGCTGTGCTAGCAGAGGTGGCATCGCGCGAGTGTATTGCGAGCGTGCATAGGCTATAGTAACCGCTCTACATCAGGTGCGTCGTATGCTTGTATGCCTCCCGACGTTGTATAATATAAAGACAGTCACTTACAACCCTAATTACAGTATGCAACTATATCACAACCTCCTTTTTCAATCCAGGGTAAAATAAACCCATAAGTAGTTATTTAAAACGTTCCGCGTTCAATAGTTCTGTACACAATAACAACAAATCTAGATGGCTCTGTTGTTTTTGTAGACATTTTTTTTCATAATGGGTTTTATAAAATTGATTGTCAATAATCGGTTTATTCCAAGGGGGCTAAATTATAGAAGAGTGATAAGGACTTACGCGAGGCAGGCGTCGACCGAGGACAAACTGGATGTCAGAGAGGCGGGGGATGAAGCCAAGGTGGATAGCAAGAAGGTAAGGACATAACTTATGATGATTCGCTTGTGTAGTTCGATCACCATGCCAGGATTCGAACCGAGGACCTGTTGCTCAATGGCCTGTTTCCTTATCCACTGGACTACCACTGCTTTATTCGTAATATATTCTGTAAGGCGGAAGGTACCTCCAGTAAGCCGATTAAGTATCACAATACCTTCCAGCTCCTGCACCTTATTAAATATAGCTGTGCACTAACTTTCTCTTCAGTCTCGTTTGATAAACAGCATGCTCCCCCGCGTGCAAGGGAGATTCTCTGTCTCTACTCAAGGGAGATGTACAGCTCAGAGCAGATCACGCTTAACAATCGAATTGCGATTGTTAAGCGTTAAGAATAATTCAAACTCTTATTACGAACGACATAAATACGGTACAAAGGTCGAAGTGTCAAACTTGAGATGCACTTGTAATTATCACTTGCTCGGCGGTGATGGATAATATTGGAAAATATTTATATTTCGAAAATCCCTAATCTCAAAAATGTCTGATTCGATTCCCACACTGCGCAAGTATTTGTGTGCATGAACATATCTGTCACGCGGCGCTCGGTACACTCTGCCTACCCCGCCAGGGATTTGGCGTGAAGTTATAGATAGATAGAACATGTCTGTTTCTCTCGGTCTGGGTAAGAGAGGTATTTTTTTTACTACGTCGGGAGGCATACAAGCATACGGCCCACCTGATGTAGAGCAGTTACCGTAGCCTATTGACGCTTGTAACATATATCACTCGCGCGATGCCTCCTCTGCTGCTTACACAGCAACTCCTTAGGAGCTTACTGGTGACCTCACTCACACGCAGGAACACAACAACCCTCTAGGGAGTTGTTATTTGGCTGCGGTTTTCTCTGAGGTGGAGATATTTCCCCAGACCGTAATGGATGTAGTCAGTAAATAAAAACTCCCTGGCGGGTTGTGTTTATGAGTGTGAACGAGGTTACCAGTAAGCTCCTAAGGAGTTCCTATCACGCGAGTGATACTTAAAGTATTGCAAGCGTTCAGCCACAGCGACGATTTCGCCTGTAGTTTATTATAAAAACAAATATTGTTTGTGGTTAATGTGATACTAACGACACACACTTCACGACAGCCCGTCGTTGTAATATGTTACTTACGTGCCTAGTGCTGTATACATGTTTACATACCTTGAACCAAAAACGTTTCAGAAAGGTCTCGTGCTGGGCGTCTACGAGACAGGGAAGGGCCTCGAACTGTCCCCGGCGGCAGAGGAGTTCAATCAAAACAATGAGGGCAAAATTAACAAGTATTTGAATGAGTAAGTTGTGTGCACGAGTCTGTTATAATGCGTTTGAAATTTAAAATTCAAGAATCTAACCTGCACCATTCGCTCCTTAGTCCTTCTCTCTTAGAGGGGGTTGACGTCAATGACGAAATGTGTCCTTTGTTTGTGTCTCACTCGCACATAAACATATATTTTTTTATACAACGTCGCGAGGCATACAACCATATGGTCCACCTGATGTGAAGCGGTTACCGTAGCCTAACGCTTGTAATATATTCAGTATCACTCGCGCGATGCCACCTCCGCTGCTAACACAGCAAGTCCTTAGGAGATTACTAATGGTCTCACACGCAGGAACACAACAGCCCTCTAGGAAGTTGTTATTTGGCTGCGGTCTTCTGTGGTTACTTCCTCTGCTTTGATGCGGCCTACCTCTCTTAAAACACCCAGACCTAGACAAACAGACATGTTCATGCACACAAATGTTTGCCTTGTGTGGGAATCGAACCCACGAAACCTCAATGTTTTCCTTGTGTTTGTAGATTATCATGCGAGATGAGACTGGGCAAGGCGTTCACTGTGACGGGGCTGGGGGAGTACGCCGCCGTCGCGCTCACTTCGCTGGGGCCCAAGGACGCCGGCTACAACAAACTGGAGGAGCTCGATGAGGCCAGGGTAATCATTCCCCCTGGTTTGCCTGACGTGTTACATCTATCTATAACTTCACGCCAAATCCCTTGCGGGGTAGGCAGAGAGAACCGAGCGCCACGTGACTCGATCCTTACATATCTCACTCGCTTCGTTAACATTCATTGCTCTTCTCTTGCACGCTCGCAGGTTTCTAGGGCTCCTGACATCACCTTCTGATAGAACACGACCAATTTGATCATGGTAGGTAAGTCTTGGTCTTCCTGGCTCCTACATCCTTCCACTTTTGCATTGTATATCTGCTTCGTCATTGTTTCTGCATGTCCGAACCAATGGAGCATGCCTCTTCTTATTTTAACATCGACGCTCTATTTCATACTAACGTATTACATATATAATATGTATATCTTCACGCCAGGTCCCTTGCGGGGTAGGCAGAGAGAACCGAGCGCCATAAGACGCGGTCCTTACACAATTCACTCGCTTCTTTCACATTCATAGCTCTTTTCATGCACGCTCGCCGGTTCCTAAGGCTCCTGACATCACCTTCTGATAAAACACGACCAATTTGGTCATGGTAGGTTAGTCTTGGTCTTCCTCGGCTCCTACATCCTTCCACTTTCGCATTGTATATCTGTTTCGTCATTCTTTCATCTTGCATTCTTTCTACATGTCCGAACCAACGGAGCATGCCCTTTCTTATCTTAACACCGACACTCTCTTTCAGTCCAACTCTCTTTCGTACGTCATCATTTCGAACGCGGTCAGCAAGCGTTATGCCACAAATTTTTCGCAGTGCTCGCATCTCGACCGCATTTATTCTACTTTCATGCTCTCTCTGCCATACCCAGCTCTCACTTCCATAAGTTAGCGTTGGGATTAACACCGCGCTGTGTACAGCGAGCTGTGCCTTCTGGCTTAGATTTCGGCTGCCAAACAGTTTACCCAACGCTCCATTCACGCTATTCCCTGCACTCACTCGTCTCTCCACATCAGCGGTGTACCTTCCATCGCTTCTAAAAGCGCTTCCAAGATATACAAACTCATCCACTTGCTCCAACACTACATCATCAACCGTAATCCTAGTGTTCGTTCTGGTTGTCTCTCTTTCAAATACCATTATTTTGGTTTTCTTCGCATTCAATTGTAAGCCTTTCTTCATACAATCGTCTTTCATTGTTGTGACTAGTGTTTGCAGTTCGGATGATGATTCTGCTATTAATACTGCGTCATCTGCATAAAGCAGGCAGTTAACCACTGAGCCACCCATTCGCATTCCCACATTCATATTTCTCATTCTCTGAAGACAACTGTCCAGATACAGGATGAATAGCCGAGCCGACAGCACGCATCCCTGTCTGACACCAATATTGGTATCAAACCAGGGTGATAAGCTGCCGTCCACTCTCACACATGCTGTGCAATCCTCATAGGTGGATTGCACAGCACGTAGAAGGTCACCGTCAATCCCATATCTGGGCAAGATGTTCCAGAGATTCTTTCGCACGACCCTATCAAATGCTTTTTCAAGGTCCACAAAACCGCAGAAAACCTTCTGGTCCATAGCCAGATGCTTTTCCACGATATTGCGGAGCGAAAAAACTTGATCCGTACATCCTCTGCCGCTTCGAAATCCCCCCTGTGCTTCCCAAATATATAATAGATACTTGTAAATCGAGTAACACTGATACATTACCAATCACAAAGTTAACGCTGCATCAAGGGCATTAACTACTGCTACTGGACCAAACCTTGTTCATTCCACTGCAGGGATACAGGTCTCCCTTCAAACGAAGCTCCTTAATTAATAAAAATTGAATATTTGACGAGCTCGGTGGCTCAGTCGTGAATGACGCGACTTTGACACTAACGCTCGTGGGTTCGATTCCCACACAAGACAATCATTCGTGTGTACGCTTGTACCACATTACATGTAAGAGATAACAATTATAAGAGAGGTAGGGCGCATAAAAGCAGCCCGTCTGGGGAAGTACCTCCACCTCACAGAAAACCGCAGCCAAATAACAACTCCCTAAAGGGGGTCTTGTGTTCCTGCGTGTGAGTGAGGTCACCAGTTAGCTCCCAAGGAGTTGCTGTGTCTGCAGCGGAGGTATCGCGCGAGTGATACTTAATATATCGCAAGCGTAAATAGGCTACGGTGTCCGTTTTACATCAGGTGGGCCGTATGCTTGTATGCGTCCCGGCGTAGTATAAAAAAAATATTCCAAAAGTAATTCAAACTTTTTTTACGTTTAAGTATTTTTTGATATCCAGGATATAGCATGAAACAGATTGGTATAAAGAAAATCAGGATCATCTACAGAGTAATCCAACAATTACCACCTGTCCTCCAATTCATTATTGTATGTAATAAGTTTGTTTCTGGTCCTTGGTCTGTACAAGAGATGACTTCTTAAATCGACGAGCTCGGTGGCTCAGTCGTGGATGACGCGACTTTGACACCAACGCTCGTGGGTTCGATTCCCACACAAGGCAAACATTTTGTGTGCATGAACATATCTGTTTGTCTTGGTCTGGGTATTTTCTATGTATAATAAGTATGTATTTACAAAAAAAAAATGTATTTACGTATGTTTATCAGTTGTCTAGTACCCATAACACAAGCTTCGCTTACTTTGGGGCTAGACGGCGCAGTGTCATTTGAAAAAAAAAAAAAATCTGTATATGAACCTTGATAAACCATTCTGACCGCAATATCTGACCGCAATGACCTGAGGGCAAGTTGCCAATTATTGTTTTATTTATATGGTCACAATTACAAACAACATTATCTAGACAAGTTGCAGATGTGGCTGTTAGACAGAAACAGATTTTCTAGATAAATAAATAAAAAAAATAAAAATATAATACTAGTGTGTGTTTCTGCTAATATATCAATTACAATTTACAGTTTACAATTTTGTTTTTTATGTAGGAGCATTATGTTGTATTTGGCAGGAAAACGTCCGATGGGGCGTGGGCGCGGCCGTCCGCCTGCTGCGGTCGCGGGGCTGCGGCGACGTCGCAGTGGACCCCGGCGCTGCGCCCGACGCCGCCGCCGAGGCCGCCGAACTGGCAGCCTGGAGGTACGGCGCTCCTGATGTAATCGCAAGTTGGAGCGCCTGCCAACATCCACTTGTTGTTTTTTTTAAACTTCGCCATGTCTCAATCGAGCATACGGTTTTTACGGTCCACCTGATGTAAAGTGGTTACCGTAGCGTATGAACGCTGGTAATACAGTATCTCTCCTTGGAGTTCACTGGTGACCTCGCTAACACTCAAACACTTTTTACCAGAGGGAGATTTTGCACAAAGTCGTCTGCGTGGGTACCTCTGTCTCACCTATTTCTACCGCCAAGCAGCTGTATTTATATAGCTGCGTTCCGGTTTGAAGTTTGAGATATGGCAGAGAATTTACTGGACACTGTGACGAAACATCTTTAGGTCACAAGATTGGCAGCGCGCGAGTAACATCTCCATGATGCTGCCAGTGTCAATAGGCTACGGTGACCGCTTACCATCTAATGCGGGCCGCATGCTTGCTTGACAATCTAGTTGTATATAAAAAAAAAGTCACGAACGCAACAACCCTCCAAGTAAGTTTGTTCTTTGACTGCGGTTTTCTATGTGATGGACTTACTTCCCCAGTCGAGCTACTTTGATGCGCCCTACCTCTCTTAAAAACACCCACACCAAAACAGAGATGTTCATACACTCAAATTTTTGTCCTGTGTGGGAATCGAACCCACGAGCGTTTGTGTTAAAGTCCCGTTATTAACCGCGGCGCCACCGGACTCGTCAAAACGGCCCGTCTAATGTGAAATGTGATGTTACCCCGCAAGGAATATTTTGATTTTGAAATTGATTCATTACAACTGCATGTCCTTTTGTTACAAATAAATACCAGTCTCATAAATTTGACTGCCGCAAAATTACCTACAATTGCATCTATCTATCTATCCATAAAACATAACGCCTAAATAGTTAACTATTTAGGCGTTATGTTTTATGGCATCAGTGAGTGGTACAGTTATGATATGAGTGTGTTGGCATTACAGATTCCAGGAGTTTAAGTCGTGCAAGAAGGCCGAGACTCGAGTGTCGCTGCACGGGGCCTGCGGCGCCGAGGAGTGGGCGCGCGGCGCAGTCTACGCCCGCGGACAGAACTGGGCGCGGCTCCTGTCGGACACGCCCGCCAACAAGATGACGCCCGTCGACCTGGCGCAGGTGAGGAACAACATTCACGCTGGTGACTTGAAACTCGATTTCCTGACATCACCTTCTGATAAAATCTTATATCTTTCTTACAACGCCGTTGTGAACGCAATCAGCAAGCTTTATGGCACAGGTTTTTGCACAATGCTCGTATCCCATATCCCAGCTTATCAACGTTATCCGTATAACATTCAGGTACCTAATCCGTTTATTTAGTGAACAGAGAAGCAATGACGGGCTACTAGGGATGGCAACACAGGCGATGAAATATAACGATATTACGAATGAAAATATATCGACACGACTCAGAGAACAGGGATAAGGACTAATTTTGGTGATAATATAATGCATGCGTTGACTCAACTCATTAGTGTGAGGCGACCAGAATAGTTTCCTGTTCAAAATCAGACTTTTTTACGCGTTAAAATTAGAACAAAAGAGAGAAGGCATGCTCCGTTGCTTCGGACATGTGGAAAGTATGCAGGAAGAAAGAATTACGAAACAGATATACAACGCAAAAGTGGGAGGATGTAGGATTTCGAATTTTACCTAATTTTAATTACAACTTGACTTTTTGACGAGCTCGGTGGCTCAGTTGTGAATGACGCGACTTTGACACAAACCCTTGTGGGTTCGATTCCCACACAAGGCAAACATTTGTGTGCATGAACATATCTGTTTGTCTTGGTCTGGATGTTTTAAGAGAGGTAGGGCGTATCAAAGAAACCCCTCTGGGGAAGTACCTCCACCTCACAGAAAATCGCAGCCAAATAACAACTCCCTAGAAGGTCGTTGTGTTCCTGCGTGTACGTCAGGTCACCAATAAGCTCCCAAGGAGTTGCTGTGTAAGCAGCAGAGGAGGCATCGCGCGAGCGATACTTAATATATTACAAGCGTTAATAGGCTACGGTACCCGCTTTACATCAGGTGGCCCGTATGCTTGTATGCCTCCCGACGTAGTATAAAAAACAACTTGAAGTTGTTAGTCTTCATAGTATAATAAAATAAGTTAAAATGTTTCTCCAATCTTAGGAAAGCGTTTGATTGTATCGACTACTAGTAGACATCATGGAGTTGCATCTAATATAAATACTTAATAGCTGGTGGTATCTAGAATGTGAAGCTTAAGTGGATAAATATAGAATTTAATTTAGAAAGTGTTAGCAAATGATCTAGGCGGTGGAGTTCCTGTTATTGAAGTCCTTATTTGTGGTACGCAGGCAGCGCTGGACGTGCTGTGTCCGCTGGGCGTGCGGGTGGAGGCCCGCGACCGCTCGTGGATCGAGGCGCAGGACATGCGCGCGCTGCTGGCCGCCGCGCGAGGCTCCTGCGAGACGCCCATGTTCATCGAGTGCGAGTACAAAGCGTGCTCGCAGAGCGCGCCCGCGCTGCTCGCCGGAAAGGGAGTCACCTTCGACAGGTGATGAATGGGATCCAGATCACCATATTCATATTTTGACACTTATTAGATCGACGTATACGACAGAATTTTAACTACTTCTATCTATCTATAACTTCACGCCCATGCGGGGTAGGCAGAGAGAACGGAGCTCGAACTCGATCCTTACATACCTCACTCTCTTCTTTAACATTCATTGCTCTTTTCATGCGCGCTCGCCGTTTTCTAGGGCTCCTGACATCATGATAGAACACGACAATTTTGGTCATGGTAGGTAAGTCTTGGCCTTCCTCGGCTACTACATCCTTCCAATTTTTCATTGTATATCTGCTTCGTCATTCTTTCAGCTTGTCTGAACCTCTGAACTATCCTTATTTTAACACCGACGCTCAGCCCAGCTCTGTTTGTAACATCATTATTGCGAATACGGTCTACAAGCATTACGACACATTTTTTTTTTAAATATTGTCGGACAAATTACACAGCGCCATCTAGCCCCAAAGTAAGCGAAGCTTGTGTTATGGGTACTAGACAACTGATAAACATACGTAAATACATTTTTTTTTGTAATTACATACTTCTTATACATAGAACATACCCAGAACAAGACAAACAGACATGTTCATGCACACAAATGTTTGTACTGTGTGGGAATCTAACCCACGAGCGTTGGTGTCAAAGTAGCGTTACAATGCATTTCACAACTGCGCCACCGAACTCGTCTTTTCAACAAATCTTTAACTACTTCTGATTACTTTATCACCAATAATATTGGCAATTTGAATGTAATTCCTTTTTCTTATTTAAGGTATACTGAAAGTTTCTGGATTCTAGTGAATAAGACCAGATATTAGATTTAATGTTTTTCGAAGTATACAATCATAAGTCGCAAGGTGCGATAGGCTGTGTAGATGATACTTGCTGTATGGTGTATTTGAAGGTTTCAAATTTAGACTCCAGCGCCCGCACATTTCCTCGCGAAATGTGCGGACGCATTATCGTGGTGAAGGACACTCTGGGCAAGCACGTGTTGACGTAGTAATTTGCAGTCATTATTCTTTGCGACGTACATTATCATTAATAGATTCGGTAACTACAGTCTGGTAACACCAAAGTCAAAGTCTTTTTATTCCGTAAAAATGGCTACATTTGTTTGGAATCGTCACAATTTTTTTCCCTACCGTGCAGTTTATGACTAGGTGAGCACTGATAAAAATACTGCCAAAAAACTCAGGCGTCCCTCTTTTGGTGTCCAAACAAATTTACATATTTTATTAATTACATTATAATTGGATGGACTCACTCCCAGGCATTTTTATCATTAATATAGTCAGATACTTTATAATATGCCCTGCTACACAATTTGGCTTTAATAGTAGTTTTAAATTTGTTTATTGACAATTCTCTTATATTGCTGGGAAGTTTGTTATAGAACCGTATACATTGCCCCATAAAAGAATTACTTATTTTGTGGAGACGGCTTGCATGTAACACAAGATTATGCTTATATCTAGTATTTATATTTATTACACCACACGATCATCGTCATGGAGATGATTACGTCCACGTCGAAGCTCGCTGCACCACACACGTGTAAAGCTACGAGACGGGGCTCCATCGCCAAATGGAGTCTCTGGCAACACCGAGTTAAGGCAATCGTAAACATTACAGCGCGAAAAGTTCCTTCTTAAACTTCATTGTAATTCCTCAGTGCAACAACAAATGTATCCCTTGCAGGTTAAAAATTAATACATTCACATGCAGTTTGATTTTGAAATAAGCCAGGTATGAGCGGCCAGTACCAGAAACTCTTGAAATGCTCCACGTACAACAATGTAGTGAGAGCATGATTTTTTTTATACAACGTCATATAAGCATACGGCCCACCTGATGTAGCGGTTACCTCCACACTCACACGCTGGAACACAACAACCCTCTAGGGAGTTGTTATTTGGCTACGGTTTTTTGTGAGGTGGAGATACTTCCCCAGATGGGCTGCTTTGATGCGCCCTACCTCTCTTGAAACATCCGGCCCAAGACAAACAGACATGTAGGCCGATTCTACTAAAAACTGCAACTGCACTGCAGCGCGGCGTGTGTCAAAATGCGTACATTTTGACGTTTCGGTATTCTGTTAAACGATCTGCCAGCAGCGACGTTGCAGTAAATGAATGGCTATTCTGTTAAAAACCCTGCACTGCAACTGCACGTTTCCTGCAATATAATCGTATTCTGATAAATTGTTTTGACATTTGTATACCGGTGACAGAAGTTTTGAAAGAGTTTACTTGCAGTTTTGTTAACGTTACTCTTGAGCAACTTTTGGGAAGTGAAATTAATATTTTGAAGTGGTAAATTATATTTGCTTTGTTTTGGGATATGTTTGTGGATAAATATAATTAAGTAAAGCTTCTTTTCAGTTAGAAATACCTTCACTCCGGCAACCAAGGTCAATAGTGAAACTATAGGAGTCAACATTAAATAAAAGTCAGTTTTATTAGATTGAAATATGGCAACATTTCAGGTTTTATGTAGTTTACTTGCAGGATACGCACAGTTGCAGCGTAGTTGCAGTGCAGCATACGCGCAGTTCCAGCGCAGTTGCAGTGCAGGAAATTTTAGTAGAATACACGTATCGGCACTGCACTATTCCTGCATAGAGATGGGCAGAGGGTTTAAACCCAGCTGGACAAAAACGGCATAAACTGGACAAATAGGGCAAAAACGAATTAACGTCCTTTTAAATGCCCAAAAACAGGGCGGAAACTATAATTGGTTAAATTCCAAGTATATTAAGACTTTTTCGTCAAGTAATGGTAAGATTTACCTAATTATACAAGAATTATATTAGAAACAATGGTAATTACCACAAAGGAGGATCATAAAAGGCCCACAGACAGTCGAAATCCCATAAAAACGTAGTTTCGTTTTCATTTTTAAATGGTACATCCAAACTTAACCACACTTTGTACACGTAATCTAATGCATCACATCTATGCTTATAATTAGATTTTGTTACAAAATATTACGTATTTTTAAGTGGCTGCAAATAATACGTATTTAGCGAAAAAATGACTAAAATTAAAAATTCGCTCTTATTTTGTTCTTCTAATATTTTCTAACAAAATCTAATTATATGCATAGATTTGGTGCATTGGATTATGTGTACAAAGTCTTGTGAAGTTTGGTTGTACAGTTTAAAAATGAAAACTAAACTACGTTTGTATGGGATTTCGACCGTCCGTGGGACCCTTTAAACTCTTCGAATGGCTAAATAATTGATGCAGTCTCGTAATAAAACTAATTTCATAAAAATCACAGATTTATTGTTTATCGAGTAAAACAAAACAACAATAAAAAAAATTAAAACTGTTTAGCTGATTCCCATGTTACAGTTATCAATTAAAATCACAGTCGGTATTATTTAAATCAACATTTTACCGTACATGGTAATAGAGATTCGTGCCTGCTAATCACTGTCATAATAAAGAGGATCAATTGGGACAAATTCAAATGTTCTGGATGTAGAAGTTGATGCTTGCAGTACGTTTGAAGCTGTTTCATTCGTCGTGTCTACGTCACTTTCGTCATCTGATGCATTCTCTACATAAACATCTTCATCGTACGAAGTTAAACGATCATCCAAGAAACTGTCTCTGTACAATAAATTCCAATTATATACCAGAAATGAAATTTTGACGCCTCTTTCTGTAGTAAGACGGTTCCTCTGCGCACTATGAATGAAGCTGTGGGTGCTGAACGATCGTTCTGTAGCAGCTGATGTACAGGGTGCAGTAAGTATATGAACAGCTATTTTACTCAGAGCAGTAGACCAACAAATGACTCTCCATCACATTACAGGATCAACAGTTTCTGCAGCTTTCCATGTAAAGTGCTTACTCCACAAACCACCTCGTCCTCTATGTTGAGCCAAGTCGGCTAAACTATCGATATTTAGACTATTTCCAAGATCATTAATGAACTCCATCGTGTTAACCTCCTGATTCTGATCAAGTTCATGTCCTACAGCTGCAGGATCCAGTAAATGTGCAGCGTTGTGTATTGGTTTCATAACCTGTGCGATCCTTTTTTCTACGGCAGTCATCAATAACTCTTAATTCGCATTCTCTAAAATTGATGTTGTAGCTAAATTGAATTGCACTTTTGATTTGATATTCTTGAATACCATAAAAACTTTATTAATATTGGAATCTCTTCCTTCGAGCTGAAATATGCCATCTGTTATTGGCTTCAATACATTCACACATTGATTCACCATAATCCGAAAGTTTTCATCAAGAATTGTAGCCTTGACCTCAGTTGACGGTTGAATGTGTTCATTGACTGCTAAAGTTTGAAGTTCAGCTTTGTTGGTTTGTACGCTTTTTAGAAGAAGAACGCAGAAACATAGCTTCTAGTTTTGCAAGGTAATTTTAAAGTTTCGCCGGGAATATTTTTGTCTTTTCTGATTTCAAATATAAGTGCACTGAGTACCTGACTTCTTTTTACACACTTAATAATATCTGTCGAAAGATCGATGCATGCTTTAATTACAGGCAGTTTTATGGCATCTCCACATAATAAATTAAGACTGTGTGCAGCGCAACCCAAAGGAACTACCGACAATTTTGCAATATCTGAAAAGCCTTTTGCAGATTGCTTGCATTATCTCCGATAAGGACGAAAAATTTTTCCTCTCCATAAAATTTCATAACCTTTTCTATTTCGCTGCATAAATACTCACCTATCTACCACATATCGAGAGCCTCGAGAAGATACTGTGCGGAGCCGTCCTAGAGATGCGAGCAATACTCCACGCAGGCCCGAACTTGAGTCTTATAAAGAAGACAAAGTTGGTCCGGCGTGAAGAACCGGCGCACCCTGTTCAGAACTCCGAGTTTCTTTGAAGCTGTTAAAATGAGGCTCTCGATATAATTTCGTTAGTTTAGGTCGCAACGAATATCCATGCCTAGCATATTCAGGCCATCGCGCATATTGAGGGTAGCGCCCTGAAGACTGGGAGTGGGGTGAAATGGGGATATTTTTGTTGTGAACGCGCACATCTGAGTTTTCTTGGTATTAAACTCAACCAAGTTATTGGAACCCCATTTACTAACGAGTTCCAAAACCCGATTAAGCTCAACGACAAGACTCTCACGCCTCTCACCGATTTCTGCCCGACTAGCACCAGGCCGCCCGAAATATCGCCCATGGATCGTACTGTCATCTGCATAGCAATGAATATTACCACGTGGCAGCACGTCATTGATATGCAGAAGAAAGAGGGTGGGCGACAGGACGGAGCCCTGTGGGACACCGGCATTCACTGACATGAACCGCGAAGCGCATCCATCTGTAAGGACGCGGATTCTACGCTCATGCAGGAAGCCAGCAATCCACTTACAAAGCTGGAGGGGCAGACCGTATGCCGGAAGTTTGGAGAGAAGAGCTTTATGCCAAACCCGATCAAATGCCTTGGCGATATCTAGGCTGACTGCCATAGATTCACCATGTTTATCAATTGCCTCCCCCCAGAGGTGCGTCACATACGCTAGAAGATCACCCGTCGATCGTTTCGGTCTAAAGCCATATTGACGATCGTTAATTAAGGAGTGATCTTCTAGGTAACGGATCAACTGATTGTTAAGGATCCGTTCCATGACTTTGCACAACACTGAAGTTACGGCAATGGGGCGGTAATTTGATGGGTCCGAACGGTCTCCCTTTTTGGGTACCGGCTGCACATTAGCCTCTCTCCAAGCCTCCGGAACACAACCGGTCGAGTACGAGAGACGAAAGAGGCGCGTCAACACCGGGGACAACTCCGCTGCACATTTTTTCAGAACAATCGCTGGGATACCATTAGGACAACTGGCTTTACGGACATCGAGTGACTGTAACTCAAAACGGACATCACGTCAACTGTCTCCACAGTGGATGTTGCACCATCGACTATGTTGCACCATTGTCTATGGTCGGGGATTCCCATTGGAACTAAAATAGACGTACAACCTTGTTTGTGTTGATTAAATTGTGTTTTTTTGGTTAAATTCGATCTGATTACTTAGGTAGCTGTTCAACATGTCAAGTGAGTTATTTAATTTTCAAAAAGATCGTTATTTATCAAAAGATTTTGCTTACGCTATAAGGTTATATTGCGGTTTGTAGACTTATGTAGGTATGCACAACCACCAATTTTTACGTGTTTTCAGAGAGATCTTTGGTGATTGACGAGAGTGATGACGATTTGACTCAATGTGACCGCCCACCAGCATCAAAAAAATCAAGTCTCAAAGAAAAAGTCAAAGAAAGTATACAGTTCGCAGGCTCGTACAGTGCTCAAAATATGATGAATAAAGATTTACAGTGGTCGGAACAAGTTAATTTATCAAACGAAGAACTAACCCAAGCGAATATCGTAATGGTTCATGCCGGCATACAAACAGACAAGGAATCGAACTATGAGTCTCCGAACGACATGTTTGGTAAATTAGTGGCTCACGAATTATCGAATATTCCCATTTTTAAAAGACGGTTTGTGATGTGCGTAATCATTAAACTTTTTGAACGTAATTCTGATTAATTTAAATTAACGCAAATATCACAATGATTAATGTTTAGGAAAGTGATAAATAAAAAGCTACGAGTGATCTAAACTTTAGTTTTTTTCACTAGACATGTCCATGTGTATGTGTGTTTCGGTACTATGTAAACTTATTTACGTATTTACCTGATCTTAAGCTGGTGGTGCCCAAAATATGTTTTAATTTATTAATCTGTGGTTTAAATTGAAACACAAAATAGGTTTCCGCATAACGCCAAGCATAAAAAATATGTATATGTTTACAAAACAAGGTATTTATAGTTCGAATTATAGTTTACTTCACTAAAAAAAAAACACTTTAAAGTAATTTGAACATAGTATGATGTAAAAAATTGCGAGATTTCCCAATTAAAATAAATGCCCTGTTTTGGGACGTTTATTGGGCGTAAATGGACGTTTATTCGGCATTTAATCAATACGTCCCTAAATGCCCTGGCAAAAACCCATCTCTATTCCTGCACGACTCAAGTGACAGGCGTAAACGTGCAGTTGCAGTTATTTAGCAGAATTGGCCCAATGTTCATGCACACAAATGTTTGTCTTCTGTGGGAATCGAACCCACGAGTTGGTGTCAAGTCGAAAGGCAAATTTATGCAATTTTTATCTTACCTGCGTTGTATGTATTCGCGATCCATTAGTTCATGCGGACTAGCGTTGGTCACGTCTTATATTGCAAGCGTTTAATGAGAACCACTTTACATCGGGTGGTTTGTCTGCCTTCCGACTTTGAATAAATAAATTGAAATTGATTGGTTTCATAAATTTGTTTATGTTTGCATGCAGCGGCGGCCTGTGCCTCAAGTCCGCGCACGACATGGGCCACAACCGCTGCGGCATCACGGGCGCCGCCGCCGTCCTCGGCGCCATCAGGATCCTCGCCGAGCTGAAGGTGAGCCCGAGTTCACACAGAGGGTCAAACCCAACAGAGTCATCGGTCTCCATTGAGTGATGTCCAGTCGTGGCACAGTATTTCTCTTTAGATTTTTTTTCATCGAGTCACTCTTTACATTTTTCTTTTTTACGGGACAGGCCCCCACTCATTCCCACCACTGTCTCCTGTGTAGCCAGAATTAACAGCGGTGACCACCAAAAAGGCAATGAACAGTGAAGTCCATTGCTGTCCCGGGGGTTAAACTACAGCTGCCTTGGAACTCACAACGAATTTAATCAGAAGAAATTTGTAGGAGATTTATATTACGACGTTTTATTATCACTAATGAAAAAATTACATATCTTAATGTAATAAGATATACTAGAGGTCGCACCGTAGATCTTTAAGTTCGAACGTTATTAAAGTTATTTTGTCAAAGCATGTGCCTCTATTATCATTGCACATATATTTTCAGGAACACCGTTCCTATATGAAATCTATATGTTTGTCTGTGTTTTTTTTTTTTTCGAATATTCGAATTTTGACTTCAGATTCGGATTCAGCATAAAAAAGTAGAATAGGAATGTTCAGTTCACCGTTCCTATCTCTTAAGGAACATGGTCAAAATGGCTGACAAATGAAAAAAAAATTGAATTGTTATATAATTGACGAGCCTGGTGTTCCTCTGGCAATGCAAGCTTGCGCATTCTCAACTGGGTTTTTATTAATTTAATGTATTTTCCAAGCATTATTAAATAATTTTTTAGCTTTATGCACTTCTTCTCCATATAAACTTTAATTGTACCAAATATTGTATAAATATTTTGACGAGCTCGGTGGCGCAGTGGTGAAGCGCGCTGTTACGCTACTTTGGCACCAACGCTCGATTCCCACACAGTACAAACATTTGTGTGCATGAACATGTCTGTTTGTCTTGGTCTGGGTATTTTCTATGTATAATAAGTATGTATTTACAAAAAAAAAAAAATGTTTTTACGTATGTTTATCAGCTGTCTAGTACCCATAACATAAGCTTCGCTTACTTTCGGGCTAGGTGGCGCTGTGTAATTTGTGCGATAATATTTATTATTTGTTTATTATATATATATCATACCCCTCCGTCCGCGTACCTAATTGTCGTAAAAAGGGGTACAAAGTTTTTGCTTCACATATTATGTGCCTTATGTTGATTTGTTACAAGTTTTATCTATAATCATAATTCTCACATATTTCTGTCGCACCGCACTAAAACATTGCAGGCACGCGACCGAAACGACACGATGTTGATATTTGAATCAGCCAATTAGAGCTTCGTGTTGTACCTCGCCTCCCCCACCCGATAATAATACTAGATGTATTGTTATTCGCCATTGGGCATTGGTTTATTGCAATTTATTTACCATCGGGCCCTCACGGGCACTTAGACAAGAGTTCCAATTTTTAATAATAAATATTGTTATTTACTCTGGCCAGGCCCCAGTGAACGTGGTGGTGGTGATCCCCATCTGCGAGAACATGATCAGCGGGCAGTGCATGAAGGTGGGGGACGTGGTGCGCGCCCTCAACGGACTCTCCATCCAGGTACCGCGGCTGACCTTTCACCAAACTTAAATTATGCTATTACGCCATTGAGTCCTGCGGCACTTTTAGGCAAACTACACTGACTGAGCTGATGTTTGACTAATATCCAAGAAGCTACAAAATTTGGCATCATCAATCCTCACCATCAATCGACACTCACCACCTCTGGTCTTCTTCCTAGACTTATTCTGTTTCCTTATCACTATTGATGGGACCCCACTAACTAAGCCTGAGGATTTGGCGCAGATACTGATTTTAACACAGAGCGATCGCCATACTTTCACAACCGACAACTTGCTGGTTTTCTCACGTCTTCCTTCACCGCCGAGCAAATGACAATTACAAATATTACAATTACAAAAAGCGACTTTGACACCAACGCTCGTGGGTTCGATTCCCACACAAGGCAAACATTTGTGTGCATGAACATGTATATTTTCTATACCCTAAAATTGTCTGAAAGAGATTGCTATGCGATAAGATCGACTTTTGTACTTTAATTATAAATTATTGTGTATTTTATTGTTTTATGTTGTGCAATAAATAATTTTGTATTCAGTACAAATGCTTAAACTTATTGCGTGTTAACATAAACTAATGACGAGCTAGTTACACTACAAAATATATTACATCAGAGAACTTTATGTATGATTAACGCATGTATTGCACGTAATGCCTGCGACAGATCGAAGACACGGACATGGAAGGCCGCCTGATGCTGGCGGACGCCTTGGTCTACGGACAGACGCTGTTCAAGCCCGACCTCGTCATAGACGTCGCCACCATGACCAGTGAGTATCATGTCCAGGAGCAGCACGCGCTAGTTCAGACCCTCACGAACTCCACGACGTGGGTAGACAATGGACCGAGACGGGTTCTCATCGACGAATACAGCTGTGGTCGCACGTTTTTTTATTTTATACCATACGGCCCACTTGATGTAAAGCGGTCACCGTATCCTAAGAATACTATCACAACGTTAAGTATCACTCACGCGATGCCACCTCTGTTGCTAACACAGCAACTTCCTTAGGAGCTTACTGGTGACCTCACCCAAGAACACAACAAACCTCTAGGGAGTTGTTATTTGGCTACGGTTTTCTGTTAGGTGGAGGTACTTCCCCAGACGGGCTGTTTTGATTCGCCCTACCTTTCTTAAAAACACCGAGAGCCAGCCAAACAGACATGTCCATGCACACAAATGTTTGTCCTGTGTGGGAATCGAACCTAGGAGGGTCGGTGACAATGTTGTGTTTTAGCCGCTGCGCCACCGAGCTCGTCAAAATTCTACCATAACGTCGAGCCCGGATGGATCTTCACAGCCGAAGGTCGCAGAAAATCCTTGAAAGTTTTTTGTATAATGTTTCAATTAGATATAATTCAAACTCAAAGTGAAAACATCTCAGGACGTCTACTCGCCCGGCTAGATCTCCGTAACCACGTAGCAGAGAACTGATTGAAAGTGAAATATTTTGTTATGAATTCGTACAGCGTCGCTTGTTTAGGTCATGGCTTTAACTAAACACAAATCAAACATAACGTGTTTGGACTTCAGAACGTCGTCCTACGTAGACCTCCACTAGCTAAGCCAAGTAATCTAAATCTAAGTAACATAATAACATTATTGTTGTATTATTTAACCATTCAACAAACCTGTAATGAATTAACTAAGAGCCTGTTATACAATTTATTTTCAATTCAGCGCACATTAATTTGATGATCATAACATAAATCATTGATTTCTATGTATGTATATCTTCACGTCAGGTCCCTTGCGGGGTAGGCAGCGAGAACTGAGCGCCATAAGACCCTTTCACACTTCACTCGCTTCTTTCACATTCATAGCTCTTTTCATGCACGCTCGCCGGTTCCTAAGGATCCTGACATTACCTTCTTATAAAACAGGTCAAATTTGTTCATGGTAGGTTAGTCTTGGCCTTCCTCGGCTCCTACATCCTTCCACTTTCGCATTGTATATCTGTTTCGTCATTCTTTCATCTTGCATTCTTTCTACGCTCAAACATGAGTTACTCGTGAATGTTTATTGTACAGGCGCACACACAATGGTTTTAGAGATACACGATTCTGAAAAACGTTACTTCAGCACGAAATCCAATATCTCGGAAACCTGAAGACGCACAAATTATATTTTCGCTCAAATATATGCTCTGCCCATATGCACATTTTTTTTTATTAGTTCAGCATAGTGGCCTCTCTTTGCCTGATGGTAAGCGAAAGAGAAGCCCAAATCTCAACTGCAACTGACAACATACTACATCCCGTATCCTGTCAGTTGACGCTGCCATTCTGACTCGCAAAATGCTTCTTCACGCTTCGTTTGAAGGATCCCATATTGTAGGAAGGAGGGAACACATGTGCAGGCAAGGCGTTCCACTTCTTAATGGTACGACAAAGATAGGAGTTGCCGAACTTTTTGGTACGCGAAGAGATATTCTCAACCGTGGAACTATGACATCGCAAGCCCGCACGTGTGGTTCTATGACGGAAGGGTGAGGGTGGGATAAGGGAAAACAGTTCTTCAGAGCACTCGCCATGGTAAAGGCGGTAAAATACGCAATTAAAATACAATATTTCTCTTTCATCATTCGTTTAGTATTTTCCTGCTAGAGCAACGTTACTCCAGCAGGAATCGTTTTTTTATGCCGCGCACATTCACAGCATTAATTATACGTTCCAGTCACATCACTCTAGGAGACACTTTCCCGCTGGAGTAACGTACACTATAAAATAGTATTCAATATTCGCAGACGGCACGCCGCTGGCGACTGCCGCCGGCGCGTACGGCTGTTTCAGCAACTCGGAGACCGCGTGGTGCAGGATGCGCGCGGCCGGCGCGACCACCGGCGACAGGCCGTGGCGGTACCCGCTGTGGTCCTACTACCGCAATCAGGTCGTAGGTGCGTACTCGCCTTCCTTCACATATTTTTTGCCGATAATATTTATATGATACTATACGTTACGTCACTATAATCAGGAACATGAACACTTAATTTACATTGTGTACTGAAAAATTAAAACTCGTTTATTTCTAAGATGTAACATATTTATTTAATCAAAATATTTACCCTCATTATCTATACTTTGATGTAATTATTAACTTAATTTGATATTAATTAACTTAATTTAACTATAATTTGATAAAAAAAAGTGGTAGTCAGGTTGCTAACTGCAGTTCCTGTAGAGATACAACCGTTTCTCGTGCAGTGTGAGGTCTTGCGTTATCATGGAGCAATAATGGGGAAGATCGATTCACGAGTCGGGGTCGTTTCACTGTCAGTGTTGCCATCGTTGTTCGAAGTTCGGCACAAACATCGGCTGTTATTGTTTGACCTGAGAAAGTTATAGTGAATAACGCCATGAACAGACCACCAAACAGTTACCCATTACCTTGTTATTGGTAAACTTTGCTTTAGGACACTGTCGCGGCGTTTAAAACCTGGGGTCAGGCATTGCATTTTTCGCTTACGGTTATTGTAAAGAATCCACTTTTCGTCAAACAATCCCCAACCGCTTTTCATATTTTTTTTATCTTATTGATTTGATGCAAATGAGTCAATAAATAGTAGTAAGTTGTAAGGTAACGTAAAACCATGCCGCTAATTCTTGGGTAGTTTGACTCGGATCGGCTTCCACCATCTCCTTCAAATCTACGTTATTCACCTGTGCTTTCCACCTTCGTTCTTCAAGTCGAAGTTTCCATTATGAAAGAAACCAAAAACGCACGGTGCGTTCATTAGCAGTCTCCTCTCCAAATAAATGCAGATTGATATTGCGAGCCGTTTCTGCGGTGTTAGTTCTGTGTCGGAATTAGTATTTAAAAATTACTCAGTTTTTTGAAGTAGCCATCTTTCCCGTCTAAGCTGAATAAAAAACAAATTGAAATTCGAAAATCAAATGTGGTACATTTTTAAAAGAAAAATCTCATAGGCACCATGAAATGAAAAGTTTCATTAGAAAATCTCACACCATGAAGTGTTAAAGTCAATTCAAAATATTAATTACTATAAAACGGCAATTTCATAGTGTCACCAATAGGGGTTACACTATGAAATTGCCGTTTTATAGTAATTAATATTTTGAATTGACTAATACATTTATTTTTGAATTGACTAATACATATATTTGATTGATTAATACATTTATTTATTTTATTTATTTAAAGCTCATTGTCTAAGTTGAAATAATGTTTTTAGATGATCCGGCCGTCGATTTGAGGAACAGAGGCTCTGGTCCAGCTAAGCCTTGTCTCGGTGCAGCTTTTCTAAGTGTGAGTAACTTATATTTCGGTCGTGATTTTTTATCGTATCTTGTCACAAATGTTGTCACGATAGAATCATGTATATTCATTTGACAAGCTCAGTGGTCAGTAATGCTACTATTACACCAACGCTCGTGGGTTCGATTCACACACAGGACAATGATTGCAGACATGAACATGTCTGTCTCGGTCTGGGCGTTTTCTATGTATCATAAGTATATGTTTAACCGATTTCTGGCCAATGACGCCAGAGGCGCGTCATGAAAAAACATTCAAGGAGGCTGCGTCATCATCAGCAGCATCAGCGCAGCATTTTAAAATTGCAAAAAATCAAGTTTTAGACAAAAACCGTTTTCTTTATATTTAGGTAATAACATTTAAAATTAGCAAGGTAATGAGCAAACAACTTATAAGACAGATTTAAGGTTCTAGGAAGTTAGAAACAATATGTGCCCGCGTATGTCACTGAAGTTCGCAAGTTTGACTCATTTGATTATGGCCACATCGGTGAGCAAAGTTTATCCAATCGTCAATTGTTTTAGGTTATGTGTAAAGAAAATCTGAAATATATGTAAATTCTGACCAATTGTTTACTAGCACTGTAAGAAATTATTAATTTGCGTATATCTTGCTTTTAGATTACCTGTTCCGTCAAATTTGGAATACATGTAGAACAGAAAATCGCTTTTTGTCTTATCAATCACAAATACGTAAAAAGTTGGAAATGTCTAAACATTCCCAGGAGCGTTATACAGCTAGGCCAATGACGCACCTGGCGCGGCATCAGATTATTGTTCGTTTATTAAAAAAATACCACCTCGATATGTTCAGAGAGGTATTACAATAGGGAAATCCAGAAGTCTGCTATTAAATTCAAGTTTTGCATGTTTTGAACATACATCAAAATGTCAGTAGTACGAGGTTTTGTGTTCCAATCATAATACAATTGTTCAGTTAACACGCAGAACGAACGAGGTTCTTACCAAACGATTCTTATTAAAGTTTGTAGAAAAAAAAGTCAGACCTTTCATATCATGTAGACTGTAGACAAATGTGTCTTTAGGGTAAAACCACAGATAAATTTCAATTGTTTATTTTTTTCTATCTATATAAAACTTTGCGCTAAATCCCTTGCCGGGTAGGTAGGGAAAACCGAGCGCCACGTGAATCAGTCCTGTATGCTATGCTATTTTTTTCCAATTTATAATAGAACTTTTACTCTTTGCCTGCGGCCACTGTAGAAATTACTCGACTTGTGAATTCATCGCCATCTGTGAAGTCATTAGCAGTGTGATATCAAACGTTCTCGTGTTAACAGCGGTTCGTGTGCGGCGAGTGGGTGCACGTGGACGTCACCGGCGTCGGCAACATGAGGTGCGAGTCGCCGCCGTACTTGCACAGCGGGCGCATGACGGGCCGGCCGGCGCGCGCCCTGGCCGCCGCGATCGAAGCACGCGCCGCCGCCAACTGACATTACATGCCCCCACCTCTCCTACATATTCAATACTCCTATCGAGAAAGATAGCACTAGTTGTCATCACTGAGGAATATGGCAGCATTGAACTCTCAAAATTATTTTTTGCACGCGTTCCTATACATCTGACCAGGGGTTCCGTACCAAAGAAGCATTATCTGGATGATCCAATGCTAAATTTCCAGATGGGACTACCATTGTGCTTTGCGACTGCCTGCCACTAAATCAGCATCGCAAAAGTGACATTTAAATCAGACCACCGAGTTATACTTAGCTGGTAATTCCCCTCGTGATAATGCTTTGTAAGACTGTCTACAAATTTCTAGTCATTGTAATCTTTGTAACTGCTGTACAAGATATATTAAATTATATTGTATTTGTACGATATAGTCCTTTTACTATAGCTCTCACGTAACATGCTTCGTCAATAATCTGATCACATTGTAACGAGATATTTCCTGGACGCACCATCATTCAGTACCAAGACACTTACACTAAATAGTAGCTACCTTAACACTACTTTCTTTTACCTATCAAGAAAAAAATAGTACCTCAAAAATATTAGGAATAATTAGCATTAAGTGATCTGGCAAGAGAGTATTGCTAGTCAACCGCGCCACCCCATATTACAAAACCATATAATTGACAGGTGCTAAAGCTTAAAAGAAGCTACCTTTCGCCTACCTTTCAAAAGGAATATCGAATATACCGAATTATCTTCCACTTGGAAGTTACAAAACTTTAAAAGTGGTCCGGCTGGGAAGTATGCCATTCGGCAAGTCTACTTACGATTGATATTATTTTGATCTCAGAACAAATATATAATTTGGATTATAAAGACTATTAAATTCGGTGCAACAGCGAAAAGTAATTTTGAATGAACACGTTAACAAATACTAATTATTTACCATGTTTGAGATATGGTAATAAATACTATACGTTAGCTAGCTACTGTCTAAAATAGCCTAACTATTCCTTATATGAAGCGCCTTTTAAAACTGTAAGAGCAAACTTATATGAAAAGCGGCCAAGGCAGGAATGCGTGAAGAAGATGAAGTTCTTAAGGAATTTAAAGTTGCTTTGACATTTACATTAGACGATATTATTTATATATAAAAAGAGAGTAAAAAGACACAATCAACGATAACTTAGAATTAATTTTCGTAAGGATACTTCAAACAATAATATAGATTTGAAAAAAGGACCAATAAACAATAAATGCATCTTAAACCCATGTTTGACACATGTAAATATTAAAATATAGCTTATGTGTAATTGTATGTAAATAAAAACGGTTTAAGTTAAAATTGTAAATATTATATTTCAACATACAGCAGACAAACAAATCACTTGTATAGATATATTTAAATTTTGCGCGAGTTTGTTTATAGAACTCGCGTAGACGCCAGCGCCTCTAGTGGTCGGTTGTTGGAGTACATTCTCTCGATTCCCGCCGCTGTACGGTGATGATATAAGCTAGCAAATTTTTCCTTTCGAAAATTAATGAGTTAATTGTTTCTTCTCCCATTTACTCTCTTTTCTATTGCTCTTTCTTTACATAAATAACATAGTGTAAAAAAAAAATCAACCATTTCTCAAACATGGTAAATAATTAGTATTTGTTAACGTATTCATTCAAAATAACTTTTCGCTGCTGCACCAAATTTAATAGTCTTTATAACCCCAATTTTATATTTGTACCGAGATCAAAAAATTATCAATCGTATGTAAAGTGAAGGTAGCTTCTATTAGAATAGAACCTTTCAATTTAATTAAAACTTTACTATCAGTAAGTTGACTTGCCGAATGGCAAACTTCCCAGCCGGACCACTTTTAAAGTCTTGTAACTTCCAAGTGGAAGATAATTCGGTATATCCTTTTGGAAGGTAGACAAAAGGTAGCTTCTTTTAAGTTATAGCACCTGTCAATTAATTATATGGTTTTTGTTATACGGGCTGGCGCGGCTGGCAAGGACTACTCTGTGGTTGGACCACTTCTGCTAATTATTCGTAATATTTTTGAGGTACTATTTTTTTCTTGATAGGCAAAAGAAAGTAGTGTATTAACATAGTTGAAATAATTCCTCTCTGCCTACACCGCTAGGGATTTGGCGTGAAGTCATATAGATAGGTAGAAAGTAATTGAAATATTTTTGTCCAGTTAGTTAAGTGGTTGACTTAGTGGAACAGAGGAACAATGTCTAGGAAGTATTATGTTCTTACGGTGTTATAGAGCGCATTGTGATTCCTTATTACATACTGTCGAACTTTTGATGTCCATATAGTATTTCTGTGCATCAGAGAGGAGAGACCAAGTTAAGAGTTCAAATAACGGAAAAAATGGTACGTAGTTGTTACCCCATCCATACATACAAACAATACGTTTTTAAAAGTCTGCATTCTTAAAATGGTCGCCCACTGTGACGTCAAGTATGCACGCCAAGCGCCAAAACTCCAATGTACCTTTCGTAAACCAGTCTAAATTGGCGCAGCCGCCGAGTCGATTTCAAATTGACACAGTGATGAAGCCGCATCGAAGTTGCATTGTGACTTATTTTAATTATTATATAAGGTAGATATTTAAATGTAAACTACAGACTACGCCATCGAATGACGTGCACGTTTGAGCTAATATCACCAACCTAGAGGGGTTTCCATTACTAGTCAAGATTCATTCATTCAAACCCTCACGATGTGTATGAAAGCTTGAACATTTTTTCAAACACCCTGGGTCTGCATGGCAACCTACCTTTAAATTAGTAATGAGGTATATATATTAAAATACCAAGAATCTCTAGGCTGTTGTGTGCATGCTTCGATGAGCTTTGAACCAGTGTCAATATGAGATCCTCATCAGTAGATTGTAACTTTTCTTCATCAGGTATCGACTTACCCACACTTATAATCAAATATTCATCATTAATAGCGATATGTACAAGCCATAAATAATATTGAGAGATCTGTTTAGTCACTGAGAAAAAAACTTCTTTGGAGGCATAAAGAATTTATATTTGAACAATTGAGAGACGCGCAACGACCGTGACGTTGCATTATAAATTCAGCATCGCAGGTACAGATCAACCTTGACAATAGCTTCTGGTTGGAACAGTTGGTTACTCTTCCTCATTAAGTTACAACTAGGCGTTTGGATGCCGGAAACAAGGACACCGATCGATGCAAACATACACAAAAATACAATATTTATATAAACTCGAAGCCAATGCATTTGTATTTTACAATAATACATTAATTAACTTATAACATTGTAATTATGACTAACAGTAAGTACCTATTTTATAAATAGACTAACAACAATAATCACGAATGGCCGGCCCGCGGTCCGCTCCCCGCGGCGGACGGCGGGCGGCGGACCGCGGGCCGCGGCGGGCGGGTGGTGCGCAGGGAAACAAAACATAACAACACAACGGGGGCTAAATGAAACATCGATGCTTATTGACCTAAAAATGAAGAAACATTTATTTTCAGTATGTCTTTTGTAAAATTTAATAACAGAATGAATCAAATGTGGTGAGACAACAACACAGCGGAGTACTTCCCGTTCGATAGCTTCACCCACAATACAAATATAATATTATCAAGTCATTTACAGATACGATACGATGAATGCAGTACCAATAAATCTAATTTATTCCTTTACTGAGTAGATAAACATTTATTAAGACGTAACGCCCGCCGGGCCGCGGGCGGCCACGGTACTATGTTTTTTTGATTTTTTTTTCATTTTTAATCTTCGCGTACTTTATAAATATCTCATACTTGAAAAAAATTTACATTAAAATGTATCGGAAAGGTGCGGACGCTAGCACCGCAGGCGGGGCGCGACGCAAACAGAGGCACGCACGCACACACACACGAAATTATAGAGCGGCGCACACGCACGCCGGTGGAACCAGGAGCCGACACGACCGAGACTTGGCCATCACGTGCGACGCACACCTATTCGTTTCCCTTTGTACCGCTACAGTTAAATTTTCTTACATAGTAAAATTAACGGAATACTTTAAAATCTAAATAAAAATGTGAGGCGGGCACGGCGGCGCCGAGCGGCCGCCGCGCCGGCGCCGGCTCGCGTCAACTGAACGAACGTTGATTCAAACACTAGAGAAATGCAGGTCCGTACCGTGTAATATTGTGTGTCATGAAACAAAATGTATATTTAAATTCTCTGCTTTTTACACACACACTGGCCGGCGGCTCACTTCGACGTCATCATGGTGACGAATTCTGGAAACAAGCAAACGAAAGGTATTAGACTACACTCTGCCGCCCTCCACATAAACCCTCGCAAACATGTCTAAGATAAAATTGAACACAGAGTAGTTAACACAACGATAGTGACCGACAGAAATATAGATGCACTAAGGTTACCGCTATTAGACAGCTGAGGCTACACTGTGTGAGTCGAAACAAACCGACAGTCTGCGCCGAACGCGCGCCTCCGCGGCGCAGAGCTCGCGCGGGAGCGGGCGCTCGGCGGACACCGAACAACATTCACGAACCGAACAAATGTTTTACCTTACCATGCCACTACAAGGGGATTATGTGAAATACCACCCTCCGGATATAGATAAAAACGTTCAAAAACATAACAGCAAAGAACGTTGCTGTACAAGATGCACGCGAACGAATCGCGGTGCTGTGAGAAAATACCGAAAAGTGCGCAGTGCGAGAACAAACCCAAATGTTAGGCAATGAGTAACGTTTCAATCGTTCGCTAAACGTTTGCTGCTCGTTCGCTTCGCGGACGGCGTGACCCGTATGTACACTGGCAGGCTCGGCTCTGCGGCGGGAGGGATCACGAGGTGGTATTTCTTTAAGAAAACTCTATACAGATATATTAGACACATGCTGGTGTACCGCGACCGCGCGCGGCGCGGCGCAGCGCTCGCGCGGCCGCGGCCGCAGGCAGACAGCGGGCGGTCGGTGTAGGAGGGCGGAGGGCCCGGCGTGAGGCGGGACGGGACGGCGGGAGGGCGAGAGGGGGAGCAGCTAACATATCCAAGGGAGGAACAGTTAATAACGAGCAGCAAACCATTCAGATTAAGACTATGTACCTATTGTCGCACCGCGTTCGTAGGCCGTCGGGCTCATTGCTACACACTAATAGGGGAAATCGTTTCGAGATCACAGCGTTATCGTAGAGTCTTTTCTTATGTTAGTTACGGTACTAATATCACGAGCGCTAACGGCTGCCGTCGCCGCGACCGAATATGATTTGGGCGAGAGCATGGAAGTCTGCAAGAGAGAGAACGCTCGGTCGGTGAGACAGCTCGCACCGCGCCCCGCCCCCGCCCGACGAGCCGCGTGGCGCGCGGCGCGCGTGCGGGGCCGGGGCGCCGTCTCCTACCCCTAAGGTAACACTGAATCCATGCAGAGCAGGGCAGCAAGCGGCCACTTACCAAACGATCAAATATTCTAATTGCTCGTGACCTCTGTACGGTACGCTACGCCAATGCATATTTTACAGGGACTCATCACAACTAATTAATCACTGGCAATATGTCCTTATCTATTAAACTGCCGATTTTTAAGTAGCCAATAGATCGTTATCCTTTATTGTAGTTAGTTTCAAATCTAAAGAATTAATCGCATTGTATAATTAGCTGATTTTTCTTTGGTTTGCCGCCAATCAACGTAATATTTTTCTTGACATATCCGTGTTGAAATTGCGTGTTATTTGCGAATACGAGTTCGGTTGTGACACCAACTCATCACAGACGGCACCCAATATCAAAGATATATTAATAAGACACTTGATAGGAGTTTACTTCATGACAAATAGCCGTCCAAAACTTACAGCCTTTACGACTGGTAACTCTCAGTCACCCACTATGTTACCAGATGGTGATTGTTTTTGTGTTGTGCTGCAACTGATTGCCATTTTTTCGAACTTACAGGATATTTATCTACAAATGAGAATTTCAGATTTTTTTTATACAAGTAGATTGGCAAACAAGCATACGGTCCGCATCAGATCGGTAATCAGCCTATTAACGCTCGCAACACCACGACACCACTCGCGCGCTGCCAATTTTGTGACCTAAGGAGGTTTCGTCACAGTACCCAGTAATTTCTCTGCCATATCTCACCCTTCAAACCGGAACACAGCTATATAAATAAGTGAGACAGAGTTACGCACGCAGACGACTTTTGTACGTTTTCCTCTGGTAAGATCAGGCGGTGAAATTAACCCGTCCCTACGAGTTCCATAGAAGACATTTATGAACTTCTTTCTATTAAAATAGCAAAAGTGTATCGATACCGGCAATACTTGATTGATGAAGACGCAAATTTTCTTTAAAAATACTTGACATTTTCTATACAAAACGGCAATTTCATAGATAAGGACGTAATATACTACCAGTTATGAATATATAGTATTGGTACAAAAGTTCTCAAATGCGGTCATGTTAACTAGCGTCGTCCTGGCTTTGTGAGCTTTCAAATCGTGGAGGCAACGAGTCTTTAACATATCGTAAATATTATTTTTACGACAGCTCAATTTGGACTGGGCTGAGCTAAATCTGTTAAGATATAGTATATTCCATTTAAAATAAAAGCGTACGATATGCGTAAATCAGCATTGTATAAACATTCGGCACTAGTGAATATTTTTACGAGAGATAACACCATCAATCTATCCGCTACAAGCAAACCCCAGTCGTGTTAGTGTGAGGAATGACGGGATCATGCCGGAGCAACACCGGGACGGCTCGGGTCGCATTGCCACAATATTATCATTGACGCCCGAGGGTGTTATCGGGGCACATTGTTAGTATACACGACTATTCCTTGTATGAAATCATGTGAATTTCAGTAACGCGATCGTTTTTATCTCGTCAGACAAACAAATCACTAATCTCGCAAATATTTGTACAAGTGAGATCCATCACCATTTGTTTCGTAACAACCGTCAAAGGTGTTGACTCATATGCATCTGGTCCTCTCTGATTTTGGACGTTGTGTACCAGTTGAGACATTTTTATATCTAATTAGAGCGTTCATACACAGACAACTAGAGCAGTTATCATTGAACACACATTCAAGGAGCATTCTAGGAATTCGATGAAGAGCTACGCCGCGTTACAGACTTCTCGGAGCAGTTACTAATGTTGAAGACATCAGACTGCTTCCAGCCGACTGTGTATGGTCGCGTACAATACGTGAAGTTAGGGTAGCAAGTCGCAGATGACGCGGCCGCGTGATCTGCGCCGTGCGCCATGCATGGACGAGACAAGGACGCCAGTACCGGGCGGTGCTGCGATACTCACCCTCATAATTGACTTGGCCGTCGCCGTCGATGTCGGCCTCGCGGATCATCTCGTCGACCTCCTCGTCCGTGAGCTTCTCGCCGAGGTTGGTCATCACGTGACGCAGCTCGGCCGCCGATATGAACCCGTTGCCGTCCTTGTCGAAGACGCGGAACGCTTCGCGAATTTCCTCCTCGCTGTCGGTGTCTTTCATCTTGCGCGCCATCATCGTGAGGAACTCGGGGAAGTCTATCGTGCCGTTACCTGAAATATACAACAAGCTATGTGTAAATTTACCAATTCACAGAGAAACATCACGATTGACATTAATTGTTAGAACATCAGTTATATTAAAAAAATAAAAATGTAGTACAGAACTATTGTATAAAATTTTCAGAAGTGGGATATGCTACAGAATACGTTTCTGAATGAGTCACTTGCCGGTTTATAAAAAACCGTGAGAAATACAAGGAAAAACAGATGTTATCTGTCGCTCCCTTCAGTCTTTTTAAAACAGTGAATAAGAAAACTCAATATGTGTCAGGATGCCGTACGATTTATTGCGTATAATCGTATTTTAATGAACGCGCATGAGTTGTTCATTAATGGTCCATTAAATATGCTGAAATCACCGTGATGGGGGGGAGTGTTTGTTTTGTTCTCGGCGGCAGTTGGCCAATTCCACGAATTAGACAAATAAACACGAGCAATAAATAGTCGGGAAATAGATAAAAGATAGCTAACGCTAGCGAAAGAGGCTTTTATTGTTGTGCAGACGACCTCTGAGGTCGGGTGGCTGGAAACGATACCAGACGTCGCGGGCCGGTAAATGCGGTGTTTTCCTTTAACAAAAATAAATAACGACGCATGCGTCATTGTAATTTATAGTTTGAAACATGTTTGTTACGATAACTGTTTTCTTTATATGACATAAACCAATATCATGGACAAACGAGGACGTTTCCTGTGTCAATGATTTAACTGTTATATATACAAGCATCCATATCGGCACTCATAATTCTCAGAGCTTTCTTATAACAGGTGAGCTTGAAGTGCGCGCTCAGCCTGTATAAAAATCTTGGCAACTAATTCAATCAGTGATCCTACGTGATCAGTAAGGTTGCGAAAAGAGGCGCCTATAACTAGTCTCTTGCGTTTAGCGGGAGGTACACATTGTTTAGGCCGTGTATTGTTCTCATAAGTACTATGTAGCTCATCTTTATTCCACGCTCGTGGTTCGTGAGCGCCTCAGAAATCGCTGTTTGAAAGTGACGCACGGCGATGTGACACGTGAGCCTCATCGCGACGAACATGTCGACTTAAACTCGGGCAAACAGAGCCGTCTCGTTGACACACGCTCGCCCGCCTCCATTATCTTGATTGCTTACAACATCTTTAAACAGAGGATGGCTAAAAAGTTATTTTAATAATAATACATCGACAAATAACGCCACACTAGTGAAGAAATATTTCCACAAACCGATATATTCCGAGCGTCATTAACGGGCTCATTATCTCGCCCGCTTTAACAACCTCCGTAAACAATGCGATGGTTAAAAACTTGTGTTAATTATAACACATAGCCACCACAAAATGTTCACTTATGGAATATTTGCACAATTTTTGAAGCGGAAGCACGAATCGAATATAAACTTCTTACTGACACAGTGGACGTGAGCTAAGAATAATGATGAAGGTAAGATCATAAAATGATTTTATTGTTGTGACACGCGAGGGCGCGCTCCTTGTCAAGGGCACGCAGATCGTAAAACAGATTACCACCTAGCCGCTCATAGGTATAGATTGTTTGTGCAGTACAGCACGATCGAAAATTTGTTACACTGAATTGGATTTGTTTCCCAGTGAAACGTTTCATTTCATCACCGTACCATATTCGTCACGTAACGGAAATATTAATGATGCAATTTGAATGCATGCAAATTTCGCATAGAAGTTTTTCTTCAATCGTAAAATTACGCCAATTTGACTAGAAATATTGCCGAAGGCTTGCAAAATATCAAATACATGTGAATTGCAAACATTATATAATTTTAACGAACACAATATGTAGTTCTAGTGTTTGTGTTCAGGGTGAATTTTGTTTAAAATTAAATAATACCACCATGAAGCCAAATTTCTAAAATTCGCTATCGTTTTACGGTTTGGTATTGAAACTTCATATTATGTATAAATCTGGGAGGCATCTAAAATTAAGAAAATTTTGAGACAGTTCTAAACTTAAGACTTGTGCGGTATAGGCTAAGAACCTTTGCCTTTCCCCTCTAAATAAAATAAGCAAAAATAAAAAACGTGTTTCTTTTCACTGTATGTATCAATTTTTCAATTCGAATGAGAAAGGAGATTGCCCATTCATGGTACAGAATTGTCTCATGCCTCAGGATAAAAACATTTTATAAATTATTTTTCTCATTTTAGGAGTCTTCCTGCCCAATCCATGCTTGTTTTGGACAGGGGATATATTTTAGAAAATATGAAGATATATTATTGACTACAATTTATGACTTGATTTTTATTTCCTCCGAATGTTGATCAAAAAAGTTGCCTTAGTAAATGAAAAAAATGTTGAAAGAAAACTACGATTAATATTGTTATCGATTGTATATCACCATCATCGCTTATGAAAACATGAACACTTTGATCTCATTATTTTAGGAACCGTTCGGGTTTCGCGCTACAAACCTACTCGTATTTGGTTTTTATTCATTTCGAATACAGTGTATAAGAATCGAGTTACGCTAGTCAAACAACCGATTTTCATTTAATATCTATGGTGTGGTAACACTTGTGACATTTGTGTGTGACGCTGTACGAAACGAACATCTGCTGTTTATTACTGCCATTTTTGTGTTGATTGAGATTATGTACTATCAGCTTAAATTGTGATATCATAAACATTATTTGTGTTCAATTCAACGACGGGACGTTTTTCTTGTGTTAGTGTTGTGCTATTCAGGCTGAACACTTGTGGTTATAATTGACCGTGAAAATGACGACGAGAACATTCGACTGGCAAAACCGGTGTATCAATTGTTCTTTTTTGATACTGAGAAAGATAGGCAGCCATACCTTGGAACAAGCATCTACTCCAATGGTCTAATAATGAAATATTTCCCGTACCTATGCCAAGAAAACTTATGTAGGTAATTAATTAATTAATTATTAAAGTGTAAGTAAATGTTTCCAACATAGGTAAAGTGATCGTTAATTCACTCTGTAGGCAATTTAAGTTAAGCAAAGATTAGTAAAAACTACCAAAACTAGGTGAGAATTATTTTGATTTTTAGGTTATGTTACGTTTTCTGAAAAAACTTCGAAACTTCTGTTTTGAATCCTAGAATTACTAATGTTAAAGGTTTATTTATTTTTTATACACCGTCTAAAACAAATTTGGAATTGACGCAACGCCTGTACCATGGTCCATATTTTGATGGGCATTATCCTTTCCGTGTCAACGTGAATAGCACAGCTGATGTCAAATTACTTCGACGTAGGTACTTCGCTAGTATCTGTTACAAGTACACGTGACTAGCGGAAGTGACTTCAGTATTCAATCCCCATTTCCAAACACGGTTTGTTAAGGTTCCTCAATCAATTTGCATAAAATATAGATTTTTATATAATATAAATATATTTAAGACATACTTTTGTTTACCCTATAATGTAAGGATGAGAAAAGGTAAGTTTTGTAAATTTGTTATATGTATATAAAAACACACTAGCGGCTTAGGGGTGGCGCAGAGGCCAACCCCGCAGCACCCTAACCTATTGCTACACTACATTACACGAATAATATTAAGGCTATTATTATATTGATGAACAATATGCCTAGTTACAATTAAAATAAAAAAAAAAACATTAAATATATATATAGAATTTTTATAAAACTTAAGTTTTCAGTTCATCATGAAATCTTTAGGATATTTGAAAGGAACCAACTTCAGATCTACCTTAATAGAACACGGTTAAATTATCCAAATATGTTCCCCGTTGTATTGACGAACATACAAAAAAGGAAACGCAGATTAAACATTTAAATTTTTCGAAATGCGTCAAAAATATTCACCATCTGCTTATTATATCGTACACAACATAAATCGTGCGGTGTTGAGCCTCGTGTATTTGGATAATACATTTTGAATTCAAATACATACGAGTTCCGCTCTTACGGCAGAAATTAATAATAAAATGAAGAACGACAGACAGGCACGGCAAAAAGGTTTGACATGTTTAAACGACATAAACGGACGTGTTAACGGGGAGTTAACTGCGAGCCATAACATGTTTCATCACATTCATAAATATTGCAATTAGAAGAGACGGCCACGGAGACGAGAGAATATCGTAATTGTTATTAACGCGGCGGGTGAACGCTCGGCACCGGCCGCTGCAAAAATAAGTGCAAGTTAAGTTTGGCGCGTCTAAATCTGGTTTAACCTTTCCGAGGTGGTTCGCGGGCTATTTATACGGCGCTCGAAACGGCCGAGCTGTCGGGAATGCAGGCCGAGTAGCTGGCGCTGCGGCTCGTGTCCGCCGGGGAGGTCGGTGGTGCACCTGGGCGATATATTCTATCGTCGCTTCTAGTATTCGCCTCTGCTGGTGCAGATATGCCAACACTGTGACAGGAGGTAAACAATCCCACTAATAGAAGGCAATTTAATCTAAACTACTAGGCACCCACCCACTACCCTTGGTGGATTGATGCTGCCGCTGTTACGGCCGCTGCAGTCGTCTCTGCGATTGCCGTCATCTGTTACAGGAAGCGCATGCTCCCGCCTTGCTGTTACTCTGGCTGCTCTGGTCGTCTCTACGACAAGTGTTTTGCCCCGCCATGAGGCATCCTCAGGCACTGTATGCAACATTCTACGAATGACAAATCCGTCGCACCGTTCCTTACTTGAGTTGGAGGTGTGGTAAAGTAGTTTAGGATCGAATAAAAAAATGAATCTATTACAATTTAATCCTACTTATATTACAAATGTGCAACTTCGTGAGGATATGGGTTTGTTACTCTTTCACAGGAAAACGATTGAAGTTTAGCACTCAAAGAGATTTCCAATCATTTTTGCCCCGTAGACCCCTTGCCTATATATTTCTTGTTCTCCGTAAACCTAAGACCCTTGCCTAATTAATATTTGAATTCGACTTACTTGTTGCAATCGACCCTACGTGGTCGAGGAAGTAGACACCACTTTGGGAAGCACGGTTCTTCTGGATTATAACATACGCTCTTCTAAAGGATGTTTTTTAGAGTTTTGGTATTTAAATTGGCAACACTATTTATAGTGATAGACAATTTGACAGTGGACGGTATATTTGTGTTCAGTATGTTTTGCCATTTCACAATGAATAGACTTACTTCAGAATAACGCTTGCAAATTGTGCAAATTTATTTTGTAAATGAAGGTTCAGTTTGCCAACTTACCGTGCGCTACGTCCATTTTACGGTCGACATAATAGTCCATACGAGCAAGTTATTCGGTAAACCATGGATCAGTTGAATGGTATTGTTGCGGCAGGGCTGTGGGTTCAACAAGATGGTGCAGCATGCCCACACAGCGTAACGGACCTGTGAGCCGGCCTCCGCGATCGTGTGATCGCACACCTATGGATAACTTTATTTGGGGATATGTGAAGTCACACGTCTACGCAGATAAACCACAAACGTTGGACCAATTGGAAGCCAACATTCGCCGCGTTATTGCTGATTTACTGTCACAGTTGCTCGAAAAAGTGGTCGAAAATTAGACTTCCCGATTACGCTTCATTCAAGTCAGCCGTGGCGCCCATATGGCCGAAATCATTTTTAAGCACTAATGGCGTAGGAATATCTTTTAAACAAATCAAATACCATGACAATGAAATTCATTTATACGCATTTTATTTCGAAAATACCGAAATAATTACCGAAAATATTTATTAGAGTTTCTGCGCAAAACTAGAAAAGTCCATGCATGTGGGCGGAGCAGCGGGCAACAGCTAGTAAACAATAATGCAGGCAAATCTTCGTCGGTTGAACACGTTTCAGAAGTGAAACAAGCCGATATCAGCGAGAATTGGAGCTTATCGCTACAGTACAATGAAATCCATTTCAATTGTCAATTACCGTAACTATCGGTTTCAATCTTTAGAGTCTTGTGAAACGGGCCCGTGAAGGCTAATGGAAATCAAACGCGGATCTCTGCGACTGAGTGCGGGCCTTCCAATCGTTTTCATTACATGGAACGTGATTAAACAAGTATACGGACCACATGATGAAAGCGGTTAGAGTACATAATAAATGATTGCGTTGCCACCTCGAGTGCAAAGACAACAGCTTCACGAGAACTTACTGGCAACCTGACTCACTCGCAGAAGCGCTAAAAACCCTCCAAAGGTGGAAGCAATTCGGTAGTGTGAGCTCTTCTTTCGCCAGATCCTCGCCTGTTAGCGGGGCGCACCACGTGCAGGCGAGGTTGACGTTGATTCGAGAGATGACAGGGAGCCACGCCAACGCAATGGCAATACGCCCGCGACATCTTGAACCCACTCCCTATACCTACTTACAAGATTATTTGTTGTTTCTGCATTGGTTTGTCGGTGTAATATATACAGCGCGGTCTATCATCGGGTCGGAACAAAAAATTGATTACATCATTGTAGTCAGAATTCCTCCAATAAACAAGCATGTCGGTTGCGATAACTAAATTGTCATAACGGGAGTTGGTATCATAATAAAGTGTATATTGTGTTTAGTTTTATATGTTTGTGTGTACATACATCGGATTTATTTCATCTGGCAATATATTTCGACGGTTGAAAGTTGAAACGTTGTCCTGGCCGGCGGAGGATATGTGTCGAGCACATACATTGGCCTCCCTAAAACCAAAGATTCCCTAAAATCGGGGAAATTAGGTACGAAACTATTAATTCGATTCAACCGAATTGCCTACAGTACCGACTACAAAATAATATAGTGAGCTCCTAATGTATATTATATTCACGAGGATGTCGTCAAAGTTTCCGTTTTGGAGATTGCTTCATATTCATTTGAAGACAAGGGCGATCAGCGGAGAGTGTCAAACCAAACGGCTATTACGATCAATCCGTTCAGACGGACATCATAATCCGCGGGGGTGGATGAAAACTCAATCACGGCCGTCCGTGCAGTAGTCGACTCGCCAATTTAAAAGCAATCGCGTAACATACCTAGTTTTCGGTAAAAATTCTATTCGGCCATTTTAGATTGGCGTGCCGGACCATAAACACGTCTCGCCCACGCGGCACGCGACTTATCGCGGCTATAAGCGGAGATGAGACGAGCGCGTTCCGGCTATTGTCTTATCGACTTAAACATACATAATTCAACGGCAATTTATAAACAACGCCCCGCACGCTCCGCAGCTAGCGTCGCGTCGGACCGTCGGAAGATGTCAACCGTCGAACGCAATACGCGAGGACAATTTCACATTACCAACATTTATGAAATCGACGAATCGGCGTACGCGAATAAAACTATGAAATCATACTCTTAGAATATGTCTCTAAATTGATTTAATAGCCAAACGCGCTAGTATTTATTACCCAGCGCAAAGCCAGCCAAATCGTGGACCTATCGTCGCATTGCGCGGACGTTTTTAGCAAGAAATTGTGTCTAAATTAACAGGCTATTAAAACAATGACATCAAGTGGCAAATTTAGGCATTGCGATCATGACGCAAAGGAACCTGCGCGAGTGCGAAGCCTCAGCAGCTCGCGGCAAGGACGGCCGAGTGAGGCCGCTGGCGTCACCCGCCGCCAGCACGCCGCCGATACCTTCCTTATACGATGCGTGATTCAATTCGTTAATTACCGACCAAGTAAACAATGTGCAGGTATAAATTATCCATTACGAGACCGCTGCAAAAAGGTGGGAGCCTGCGCGAGAAAAACAATCGTATCGTCGTCCGACCGCGGGAAACAATTAGGGTCTTAGCAACACGTTTTAAATAGTATAATTTACTGTTTCAGCAGAGAAGCACGCGGAAGCGGCTACAATAATTTAATTCTCGAGAAATAGTCTGCGCCGGTCGTATTCCAAGGGTTAGTGCACGCGTTATGTGCGGTATTTATGAAGTTTACTGCCGAACGCCGGCCGGCGACTAACTCGCATCTGCATGCAAATATCACAGTTTACTTATTGTGCTCGTCGTCAACTTTTTCCAATGACGAGGTAAAAGCTAGAGAGGTAGGGCGATGCTCCGTCGCGGGCGTGCTTGGGAGTGAAATGCGACAAAGCGGCTGGCACTGGGCCAGAGGAATATGCAAATTCATTTGCAATCCGCGACCACTCCAGACATGTAGAACACTAACAGGCGATGTCAACACTATTTACCGCTTGCACAATTCAAGTGTTGCGATTAATGCAATCTGACCCGATTATAATGGTTATGTTTGGTCTTGTCACTCATAAAACTAACTTGTACAAATGATTAATTTTAATCAATGCACGCTAAAGTTCATTTAATTTCATTAATTTCTTGAATTAACAATAAATGCTAGCTAGAGACGTTAGAAGTAATACGAGTCCGTCCATAGGTTCAAAATAGAACGGGAAACTAAACCTAATCCATGATTCAGAATCTGAAAGGGCACCCTGTCGAGCAATTAGGACGACAATGGATCAGCGATGCGTACAATGCACGGGGGCGGACAGTGGCTGGCGCCCTACCAACTTACTGGCACAGGGAGAGCAACCGTGCCTTATAATAATCGTCAATAGAAGCTTACGATAAAAATTCGTCGTCGTACGTCACAAAGTGAACGGCTAACTAATGCCAACATAACTAGACAATAACGCTCAATTTGGCGATAAGTTAAAATACGACATTATCCGCAACCGGCAGCATTGCAAGGACGGCCGACTATTCTTTACGTAATCGATCATTTGTTTTACTAAAATGGAAGTTAATTAATCTCGAAAAAGCCAAGGACTGTCACCGCGCCACGCGGCGCCGCCGCCAATTCTCGCGCTCGACCGTTACAAGCCTGATTTATGCCAGACCAATAATTACTCGACACGAACCAGAAGCGTTCTGCGAAAACTCTTTCCGCTTGGGACACTGAATTCTTTAGCCGTGTTGGCAGAGTAAACATTTAGATTGAAATGTGAGCTAATTGTTTGTACATCATTAACACCTGACTAATAAAGATAACAGCGAGCAAATAGAGAATAATGAAGCGGGTGTAACGTAACGAATGGTGCGAATACAAAATACGGACAATGCTCGCCGGTGGAAACTGGCCGAGCTCGAAGGACCAATGACGGCGAGGCACATAATAATGAGCGGAGAAGGTCAGCGGTTGATGTGTCTCTATGGTAGCAATTTTCGCTCGGCGCTCAACTCCTTTACATTTACATAAGTGAATTTTCTGCCTGATACGCTCTTTAACATTTAAACCAACGATGAATAAGGACAAGTTGCGTATTATTTTGTATTAGTTCTTATATCTACAACTAAACGCACGCTAAACTCGATACTTACGAGCACCGTGCACGTAAAGTATATAAAGCCATTTTGTTCCATTACATTCTCTCGAATGAGGGGACTGCTCCCGATTGAAGGGCAGATGTATAGGTTAATTCGTTTTCTGTCACATTGTCGAAATAACTGGTACCTCGAACTCCAGGTCAAACACCGATGCAAATAACTATGATCAAAACATAATCAGAAACGTTATCAATAATCAAACACACTCTATGCCTCTCCAAATAGTAATAAAATTATGAAATGACAGCAGTGTGAAGATGGATGTCAAAATAGTGTTTGATACTAACGTTGGTATCTATTGTTACTGTAGATTCTCAAAAACCAGTGTTACTTATAGCTTTTGGACGGTTATTGCATCATCGACGAAGGCAGACTTCGTTACACGTGATGATTTCAACATGATGTCATCTTGAGGAGGTTCTCAGGAAGTTGATTGGATTTTTAATAAAGTATCTTGATGTCTGCATTGTAATCAGCGGCTGACTCATTTGTTATGGCGATTAGTACAAAATCTGGAGCAGGACAGGAAAAATGAAGGTCATTATCAAGATACTACCGATGATTAAATTAGACCAGTAAGACTGGGTAGCAAAAATTCTATCGCAAAATGCCTAGGTTATAAGATAGGTAATAAGGTTAAATCGGGTATGCAGCTTATAAAATATTATTATAGGCGTGTCAAATTGACATTAGGAAATTGGCGATACGATGCGATATGATTTAAAAAGAGGCGGCGATCGGTTCCAAGTCGATCGACGGCTGAGTTGCTTGACCGGACTGTAACCTATTTTTATTGTGATCCCGGATTAGAAGCGTAAACAGGCGCATGCGTCGTGCGAACATGACTACCTCGCGTCCGTAAATCATCGGGATGTGATGCACGCCGCGACGCACTGTAATTGTCAGCAGTCACCGCCCGTGATTGTCATTATTGCGCGGGTCAGCGTTCTGTTTGCTCCTTTGAACTTATCTCAATCACAGCGCAATACATCGTATCTTGATTGTTTTCATGGACATCTGTTTTTATTAGGACGCATCGGTGGGCGTCTCGTATCCACGTTTGTAAAAATTAAAAACGTTCGAGTGTTAATATATGTGCGCTCGATGATCGTAAACAACGAATTTATTTAATACATAACACGATTAGAGGTCATAATCGGGTCAATCGAAACTAGAGCCGCGAACCACGATCGATGTAATTGGCCGTCCGCCTCCGCGGCGAGTTTCTCTCGTCCACTAGAATGTGACACGGAGTTGGCCACCTGCGAGGCGGGCACATTTGCATTTTTAAGTAGAAACTATCATCGAGTAATCGGCCAATAGATCCGTATACGTATAGACTTTTAGACGTACGAAGAATCATGACAAGCTACACAGTCGATAGAGATCCCATTTACCGTAGTTTGAGATATGATTACTTGTACGTTCAAATCTGAAAAGCTAACATTTGGGGGATCACTTTACAGTGTCAAATAGCGGATTATCCGTTCGGGAAGCCGGGAGTGAAACTGGGAATAGTTTTAGTATTTGCGAGTACAGCGAGCGAGCGGGCGGGCGGCGGGTCACCCCGTGGAGCCGTCGCCAATTGCCCGGCATGTGCTCGTATTGATCGCGACCCGCCGCCCCCGACAGCTGACTGCCGCCCGCCCGCGTTCCACTTTACAATTTTTTCGCTGCGCTAAGCCCCGGTTTAAGACCGGCGATTAGCGCCGCGGCGAAGTTTCACCGAGATTTAATCCTTTCGACGGAGACAAATTATCACCGTTACAACAGACTATAACCTTGTTAAATTTAACAATTAATAAACCGTTTTAATTGCGGTACGTGATCATAATTTCGCATTTCGACCGCAGATCGTTTTCGCGGTTGGGAGTGGGCCAGCGGGCTGTGTAAACTGTTATCACCGACAAAGGTCATGTCAGCGGGATTAACGGCGACTGCCGCGGGTGCTCAGCTGTCGAAGTCGTCAACTGAAGCCGAGCGTAACGCCAGGCGCGCGGCACCATTGTTCCACAAATAGCGTTGGACGAGCGGAGGCCGCCGCCGTCTCCCTCTGGCGAGTGAACGACTCCTTATCTCCACGTCCGTGAGATCACTCGCAAAATGCATGCCAACTACAGAGCTGCACATTTCGTATACAGACTTTCATTGTGCTATAAATAATCCATTCGCTACTACTGTGTCTCAGTCGCATAATAAACATTGCACGAATTTATGTAATTTAAAATCGCGAGTGCAGAGACCGATGCAATGGCATAAACCTAATTACTGGATGGAATACACGTGGTGGAGATCATTACTACAATACGTGAACACTGATTACAGTGGGTTTCTTCTGCTGTAGAGTTACTCAGTTTGATGCAACGAATGCCAACAGAACGCAAACATTTTTTATGTTTTCATATTAATATTTGTTGCCAGATCGTGTTTCGTGTTCGGTTGGTATCAGCTTCAGAATGTAGAGCGCGAAGTCAATGAACAAAGTTTGCACTCGAAAAGTTATAAAAGCAAACGTGTAAGCCCAAAATCGGGTCACTGTTGTGTCTTAACCATTTCCAATATAATTCAATCGTATTTGATACGAGACTTTACACGAGTAATATTTCAGCTTTCTCTGTCAACTCGTTATTATATCTGTACCTACACTTTCACAATGATTAATTCGCACACAAATCCCTGATAGTATTTGATTGTATTGTTTGACGACGAGAGCTTTTATATAATGGGAAAATGAACGAACTTAAATTATACGCAGAAAGTAACTTTATTTGAACAAAATTCACTACAATCGCCTTTATTATCTAAAAACTAGGAGAAGTCTGTTCGAAAGTATTTATCGGAAAGACCAGGCGATGTTAAGGCTAGTCCATTAATAAAGCATTGTAGAACTATTATCGTTCCTTCAAAAGACATAATATTAAGTACTTTATTAATGCAAAAGTCACAAATACTTTTAGAATAAAAACTGATTGCCAAAACTACACACATAGGGAAGAGAAGATAATTTACAATTGATTTCCTCATAAAATAGCAATCGAATCTCTATCTATCGTTACTTGAACAAAATGGAGAATAGTCGAAATTTAATTGTAATTGTGTTCATTACAGGCACGTAATATTCATACGTTTTTGGACATTCTCTTTTCGAGATGTAACGTGAGGTGAGGTCAATGAATTTTTGCGGGCGCACCAGTGCTTTGGCGAATTTTGCCAGTAGCTAGCGCCACCTTACGTCGACCACAAATTACGCCAGTTACTGCCAATATTTCCCTATTTTCCAAGCGAAAATAAATCGTTCAATGAGGTGTTGTCAAAGGTTCAAATAAGATTTTATTCTTGTCGTTTCAAGTGAAACTCATTTGGGTTCTAAAGTATACAGATAGACAGGTGTTGCCCACAATTTAGCGGAATTCAGATATGAAAAATATATCCTTATAATATGTCTTTAGCTTCGTTCAAATGGAAAAAACGTATTCGTAAGTAGGGCGCATTTACCAACCAGAACTGGAAAGTACTTCCACCTCTACAGAAAACAGAGAAGGATTGCTGTTTGTGCGTGTGGGCGAGATTACCTCCCGAGGAGTTGCTGTGATGGCAATGCGCGAGCGATTGAACTAATTCAAAAGCAATGTTCCTGCACATACTACAGTAATCATTATCTCAGATGAGCTGTACGCTTCTATGCCTTCAAAGTTGTATAAAATACAATATTGCAGCGATGACCGATAGTAAAATAATAAATAAATATGGATAACGAATACCTGTTTCGGTTTTGTTGTCCGTTAAACCTAGTGAAGCAACGTTACCAATTTCCGGTTAAAATTTGAATTAACATTTATATCCAGCAATAAATTTAACAAACAAAACGTACACAGAACATCAAATTAATTTGAAATACGGGTCGACTGTAAACTCTTTGCGAAAATTACGCTTACCCGTGTAACATAAATATTCCCTGACACGAAACAGGCGTATTATAATCCGGACAATACGTTATATTTAACAATGTACGAACAATTTCACAGTAACGGTCCGGTACGAAATCACTGGCAAATTAGAGGCACGCTCTTGTTCCCCAAACTAGTGTTGTGGCATTGAGATCTGGACTTCATGTATAGAATTAAAACGGCCATATTTTCTGGAATTGCTTAGAAAACTTAACACAACGAAATCAATTTCTCTTTATAGCCACTATCATATTTTTAGTATTATAGTAATACAAATACAAATAATTTTATTAACAGACCAGATACAGTTACATAGTATACAAAAAAAATTAATTAATATATGTTAACAAAGAGTGATAAGTCCGGCTGTTGGGAGGAATAGCAATTTCGTTACCGGTGATACCCAAACTAGAGTGAATCTGTATCGCGGGTATCTATACAAATTGCCTAAAGTTTACCTCGGGTTTTCAAATATTCCAATATTTCTTAAATGTTTTATTGATCTACGAGAGTAATATTATATAATGATAAATAAAATAGTAAGGAACACAACATTTCAAAAAAGTGACTTAAATTAATCATTATGGATAAACAAACTCATAGTAAATAAATAAACCTTTAAACTATCCAGAACTATGACGATATATTTAAAAATGTCGCGTAAACGGCGTGACGTCACTTGTGTGTAAACAAATTACCCTTCGTGAAAATTATTATTTTATTCCTGACATTAAAAACTACTTGTAAGTGTGTAGCACTTAACTAATTTGTTTTTAAGCTGTTTTGTAGTCAATCGGTTGCAGTAATCGCTTGCACGGCTGGTACTTTGTTTACACGCAAATGACGAGACGCTTTTCGAGATCAATGGCGCCATTTTTAAATAAATAATCTTTAAATACAGCTTTGGGTGAATATGTTTTTTGATGAATACTCCTTATAATTAATTGAATCACATTTTGAATGTTGCCTGATCCTCCATTACAGTGCTCATTTCATAACTCATCACTCATGCCAAGTCTTATAAAAGAGAACGGTCAACTATACCTTTGGGTAAATAAAATGTCAATATATCGAAGTAAATACGGTAAACGATATAATGATCTTCGTAGGTGCAAGATTGGTCAAAATTATATTCATTATTTAAAATCGAACGTAACTACATACTGCGTCTCGGATATAATTTATTAAGCATGCAAACACATTTGACGTAAATATTATAGTTTTCCTCGAAACACTGGTAGGTAGTTATGTATTTATTTATTATTAGCTGCAATATCAGTACCTCGCGTATTTCCATGTCGTATATATATATATCCATATAACACGGCATTGTAGTAGATATAGACGCAAAAATATATGAGATTATAACTAAGTGGCATCATCTATCTATCATCCTTAGAGTCGAAGCCATCAATCACTTCATCGGATCAGCTCGACCGGGGATGTACCCCCCCCCCCCTTACAGAAGACCGATAAACTCAACAAACAACTTGGATTCGACTCCATATACTGAGTGCGCGTGTCATCGCTTACTAAATGATACAACATGGATGATAACGTCGACCAAGAATGTCGCTTTGTCGACTGCATCACGTCACCGACGTGTCGGTGTCACGGACATTGTGAGCTTAAACTTTGAATGGAATATAACAGAACGAAGAATAGAATATGTTCAATTTATTACTTGTGACATATATCAGTGAGTGAGTAATATCGACTCGGCGTCATTTACTGTACAACTTTTTAGATTAGTATCAAAGCTTCATCGCCTCTTCACCGAAAGACATCGACCTATAGGCCATGGTCTCGTATAATAGTAACGACTTTTTAAGTTACCATCCAATCTTCTTCATCGCGTTATTCCGTTTCCTAATCCATTAGGATTGGCGGCGTCCGCTACCTAATCATAAGGATTTGGCGAAGAAATTGATGTTATCATAGAGCAACTACCGTTAGACCTCCCACGTCAGACCACAACCCAGCGGGAAAACTAGATCTTTTCTTTGTTTACGTCACAGGTCTTTCGAAATATAATTTCTTCGACGTGTCTTTCCTCATGGTGGTTTTCTTCAACGCCGAGCAAGTGATAAATATGTACATAAATCCAAAAACAAGAATTTAGTGGCACATACACCCGTCAGGATCCACGGGCTGGCACTGCTTATGAGTTATCATCAAATATGCGTTCAAATCGAAAACAGGCTTGGGGGTTTCATGGTCAAAACAGTTAGCAATGAAGGGAACTACAATCCCCCTGGAGTATCAAGGTCGACTTAACCGGTAACCGTGTATTAGGTACAGATTTATGAATGGCCATTTAAGACTATACATTTGATATTGGCAGGTATAACCATTAAACCGCTCGACTGCACATGAAGGCACCCCGCGTTCACAATAACGTGTGTTTAGCGCCAAAATATCTCGGCGCCACGCCTACTGACCAATGACAGAATATTTTAACCAATAAGGCAATAAGAGCCGGCATTGTTGATCCGCCAACTAGCCAATAAGAGCTGCGGTTTCTACCCCTATTGGCGAAGAGGAAATGCCAAAAGAAACTTGCCAATATAGGTCTTTTTTTCCCAAATCATCTTATACATATTACAATAAATATAATGATATGAGTGTACATATAGTGATATCAAGTGGTACAATTAATGTTATATTAATTCATGTGCTGAATCATTTCCATACATCTTTTCTCGTTGTTCTCGTTGCTTCTCCATGTTGCTATTCCGGAGTAGTCAGCTCACATCGACGAGGAAACACAACCAATTTACACGTCAGTTATAATTGTACAACGCTATTGTTAAAACTGTTATTAGTTAGGTAGTGCGAGTTCTTATCGAACGATGGAACAGGAAGGCATCGTATCGCAGCCCGCTTCGCTCCGTCCACCAATTAATTCGCATTTTGGTGCGATACGGCGAGCGCGGCCGGATGTACCAATATAGTGTTGTTAGCTGGCCGGGCCCGGTGTCACGGCCGGCGTGCGTGGTGTGGAACCTAAATGACCGCTGCCGACTACATACAAATTAGGGAGTTGACGGAAGGTAGCGGGCATTGGACGGTGCAGGAGCGACGAATGCCTACTAGAATACAGAGGCTCCATTACCACACATGTGTCCATGAATCTGTTTACCTTGGTCTGGGAGTTTTAGAGGTAGGACCATGAAGGTAATAAGTTATAGGGAACCAATGAGACCGATTCCTCGTAGTAATTCAATTCATACGGGTTTGCGGATCAACACGGCGGCACCCGTCGATCTATTGGTTGGTCTCATTTGTCACTTAGGCTTGAATCATCGAGATATTTGGGCGCTATAACCACAACATCATGGGGAAGTACCTCCACCTCACGGAATACCGCAGCTAAGTAAGTCATTGGAGGATTATTGTGCTCCTAAGAGTGGATGAGGATACCAGTTAGCTCATAAGGAGTTGCTGTTGGCTGCAGGTGTGGGCAACATGCGTCCGATACTTTCCGTATTGCCAGCGTTCATAGGCTACGGTTAACTACTTTACTTCAAGTAGGCCATATGCTTGTATACCTTCAAACGTTGTATAAAAACTGCTAGTGTTACATATTACGTACTGTGGCTCACTGCCTGTAAAGAGTATAAATATCGGTTGTATCAATTTCCTGTTGTATCTCTCCTCTATAAAACAGCTTTTGTCAATTAATAAAGAAAATAATTGTACAAACAATGAATGATTATTCTCCATGGACTCGATAACGACTGTACCGATATTGATGAAAAATTCAGGAAATCAAAATTAGCCCGGAGGGTTGATCACCCATTTCAGGTGGCACATCACCCATGCAAAGTAGCTAAGGGTACCTACCTTGTAATAAGAAACCCCTTTTGTATTAAAGGCACGCTCGATCCATTGCTTCGTACGGCCACGCTACGCACGTCGATTTAGCTTGCATTAAAATATGTATGATACCATTCAATACAACGTTTGAAAGCGTGATAAGCCTTATCACATAAAGACCGTAGCCTCTGCATCCTACGCAGCAATGAAATAAGTGCCATAATTTTCATTTTAATCATATTTCAATGCCAACATTTTAAAAGATTTTTGCAAGAGTTAATACATTCGCTACCAAGTAATACGAATGGTTAAACTCGCTATACACAATGTAGTGCTGGTCCCAACGCTAACTTATGGAAGCGAGAGCTGGATATGGCAAAAAGAGCATGAAAGTAGAATAAACGCGGCCGAAATGCGAGCGCTGCGCAAAATTTGTGGCGTAAGGCTTGTAGACCGTATTCGCAATGATGATGTTAGAAACAGAGCTGGTCTGAAAGAGAGCGTCGGTGTTAAAATAAGACGAAGCATGCTCCGTTGGTTCGGACATGTAGAAAGAATGCAAGATGAAAGAATGACGAAGCAGATATACAATGCAAAAGTGGAAGGATGTAGGAGCCGGGGAAGGCCAAGACTTACCTACCATGACCAAATGGGTCGTGTTCTATCAGAAGGTAATGTCAGGAGCCCTAGAAACCGGCGAGCGTGCATGAGAAGAGCAATGATTGTTAAAGAAGCGAGTGAGATATGTAAGGATCGAGTCACGTGGCGCTCGGTTCTCTCTGCCTACCCCGCAAGGGATTTGGCGTGAAGTTATAGATAGAGTAATACGAATGGAAACCAAAGAAATACATATTATCTCCAATTAATCGCACTGATAAAACACGCCAGGTTGAATTGTAGGTATATCAGGGTACCAACATAACAAAACTGAGTCGGTGCACGTTTCCATTGTAAATCCGCTTCGTTGCGATTAGCAGTTTTTATCGGCACCTAATTAGGAATGTAAGCTGATGACTTCATATTACCTAAACACAATTACGGCTTGATAACAAGAGTACCTTTTTATTTTATTTTTGAAGTGATAACTTCTTATGGGAGGGTAAACTGCTTCGTTACGTAACGCGTTACGGCGCCGGTCTGTCTGGCTTCCCTTTCTGGCAGCGGATTAGTTTAAGTTATCACTTCTGTCAGGCGTCCCGAGATGCACGTTTTTTTTAGTTTTTTAAACTTCTGCTTTTTTGGCCCATGGTCCGCAGCATTCGACAGCACAAGGCCACTATGACAAAGTACAATCGAAGCTTCCTACACCTAGTGATTCTTCTTAGCGTTATCCCGTTTCCTAATCCATTAGGATTAGGGGTCCGCTACCTAAGCCCAAGGATTTAGCAAAGATACTAATTTTTATATGGAGCGACTACCGTCAGACCTCTACAACCCAGAGGGAAAACCAGACCTTTTATAGGGTAGGTCACACGTCTTTCTAAATATATTTTTTTCCTTCACCGCTGAGCAAAAGATAATTACATATGTGTATGAAAACATGAATTAAGCGGTACATGTCAGGTGGATTCGAACCGGTGACCATTTGGTCGTTCTTTATCCACTAGGCTATATATCACTGCGTCTTTTTTCTACACCGAGTGATTACTTCCGCTTTTTTCTTCAGCCGTGTTTTTACTACGAAGCTGTAATGAACTTCATTTCCCATTGTTATTAGGTGAGTGAACGCTGTTAAGTCTGGCAGTACGAAAGAGTGGTGTGAATTATTGATGGGAGCGCGCCAATTCCATGAAGTTAGCAGGCAGTGGGGCGTCGGTGACGAGCGGGACGGCGACGGCAGGCGACAGCCGCTTCCACAAACAAATAAACCACTTGACATTGCATAAAAGGTCCCCCCTCATTCATTAAAACGTTTCACCCCAACAATTGGGGAGCCTGCTGACTAACGCAAGGATATTTTAACGAATAAGCTAAGTGAAGCGATGTTGATTCGCGAACTAGCCGCCAATAGGAATCGACCGTTCTACTTTACCCTCGACCCATAGCGGTAATAATTTGGTCTCCATAGGTTATTTGATTTAATTCATAACCACTTTCAGTCTCCGTGAAACGTCCAGTACGTAACTCTGGATTTGATCCAGACGCCACCGCCGTCGTTTCACTGAAGTCGTAACAGAGGCCTTACCACGTCACAAACAGCACCGCCGAAGTTTTATTTCCGTTCGTTTTTCATCCCAAAGGAATGAAGGTTGTAAGTTTGACGGCAATGGCTGTACGGTCATATATAAATCCAAACGAATGATTCAATTTCGACATAGTTCTTAAATAACAAGGTAGTTAGTTTCTCTGGGGATTGTTCAGCGGCCAGAAACACACACTAGCTGCAATGACTTCAAACTTCTTCAACCTCAAGTCACGCTGTATGCATAAAGGTCCTCAGGTTCTTTACAACGTAGAGCCAGCGCATTGTGATTGCATTGGTTCTTATGTGTCCGGAGGTAGTCATACTTGTTTTTTTCCCTGTAATTAGTTGGAGTGTGTCTAATGAATAATAATTACCGTGGCGCTGTTTGCACGCGGATTGTGTTACAGTCGACAATTATTATGACGAAGTCCAGACAGGGGTCATGGGATATAAACTTACACTACTAGCACTGTTTGCTATATATTCGGGTTGTTGTACATTCGTCACGGAAAAAAGGATGTGAAAATTTGTCACTCACTGTTCTATTTTTTTGAAGTAAATTCGTCACATTTGTATTATTGTAAATTCGTCGCGATATTTTTTTTTTCGTACAGATGCTACCGGTAATTTATGCAAAAATGTTGTAAAGTCAAGACTTGTGACGAGTTTACACACATTTTTAATGAAAGTGGCGAATTTATTTGCAATGTATGGAGTATACAAAAATGTGACGAATGTACAACAACCGATATATACGTATTTGTCAGTTGGGCTATACACGGTCATAATCGCATGAGCTGAAGGATATCTAATGCTGAACTTAGACCTCCCGTTTGTTACTTGAATAATAATCGCTTTTACGCTGCTTGCATCCATCGGCTTTCATCCACCTCACCAGAACGTCGATCCATCTGAACAAGTCCCTGGAGGGTTTTTGTGTTCCGGCGAGTGGCGAGGTCACCAGGTGATATCGAGCGACTTGTACGTGTGGGGGCGATCGATTGGGCTGGTGCCATTACTGTACACTTTATCTATAGTGTACTTCAGGTGGGTCGTGATTGACCGTCACGCATCATGACCATGTTAATATTGGAAGGCGGTGATAAACGGAAAGGTCACGGACACCACGGCCGTTTACATCAGGAGGGCCGTAGTTCGAGTACGACCGACGTTATGTAAAAAAAAAACTGTATAAACTAAAGTCCTGCACTTTAGTTCATACAGTTTTTTTTACACAACGCCGGGCAGCACACAATCTACGGCCTACCTGATGTAAAGTGGTTACCGTAGCCTGTGAACCTCTTGCAACGCTTTGCGCTTCCAGGTACTTGTTATTTGGCTGCGGTTTCCTGTGAGGTGGAGGTGCAAACACTCAAGACGTGTTCAAATATTTGTCAAGTGTGGGGAATCAAACTCACCACCTAGCTCATCATAGTAAAATATATTGTAAATATCTGATACGAAAACAAATCTTCCTTTCTATCCGTCAATGGCCCAGTGAGAAGCAGAAAGACGAAGTGAAATAGTGAAGTGGAAACAGTTACAGGTGACGAGAAAGTGCACCGGCGAGACGGCTCGCGGGTGGGTAATGTTGAGTCTTGTCACAGCTTCTGTCACACGGTTTACTGCGTTTCACCAACTTTCATTAGTTTTACTACACTTTTAACAGCTATCTATCTGTCTTTCGGGTTCACAACAACATTTGATATCTGTCCCTTTCTAACTCATTAGAAGCTTAAATGTCAAAAGTTGAATAATATGGACAAAGTGTTATGTCTGTCGAGAGCGCAATCGCGTCGTCGCGCCTGGCAATCTAACTGAACACGTTCAGCAACGTCGACCGCAGCCTGTCTATGGATGGGTTTATCTATTTCGAGTTTCTCCGTGCTCGGAAGGCACATTAAGAAGTCTGTCTCGGCTGGTGTCGATAGATGACAGTTTTTAAGCTAAGTCAGTGGCCCTCGGGCGGCTTGAAAACACTGGCCTCCGCTAATCCACATTTGAGCAGCGTGGCGGAGTATGCTCTAAACCCCTTCGGTTGAAGGGATACCCGTATCCCTTCAATGAGATGAGTAAGGGTTGACGTGATGTCATGTCTGATAACGCTCAAGTGAGAACATCGGTTACAACCAATGAACACAAGATATTTATGAACACAAGGGACAACAACATTGTAGTTTATAGACACAATGGTAGGTTAGCTAGCGCACTTAAGACTCTTTTAACATTAGTAACAATGCTCGGATTCGTCGCTGTCCGAGATCGTGAACAATTGACAAGTCCTTTTGTAAGTTTCGCCCGCGTCTTGCGAGATTCCGGTTACAGCGGACACAAAATCTTATTTCTTGCGTGTGTTAGATATGACATGATTTGTTTGAAGTGCCCTATAAAAATATGTTTCTTTTCATGTGTCAGAGCCCAAATGGAAAATACTAATTGAGTTTCTAATTATATATTCGGTTTTAGGCCAACGTTGTATAAAAATATCTATATGTCTATTTGAATCAAGAATTTCTAAATTACTACACGGACCTGGGGTCAGTATCTATACTAATATATAAAGCCGAACAGTTTGTTTGGTTGTATGTTTGTTTGAAACGCTATCTCTGGAACTAGCAGTAAGATTTGAATAAATATTTTTGCGGTTGACAGCCCATTCTTGAGGCAGGCTATTCAACATCACGACCTATAGAAGCAGAGGGAATTGAAAGAAAAGAAAAAGCGTATCCCTCGGGATACTGGACTATACGTGTCAGCCAGTAATTTTATAAGAAAAAAAGAAATATATTTGTTTTTGTCTTTTTAATATATACTACGTCGGGAGGCATACAAGCATAAGGCCCACCTGATATAAAGCGGGTACCGTAGCCTATTAACGCTTGAGATATATTAATTACCACTCTTGCGATGCCTCCTCTGCTACTTACACAGCAACTCCTTGAGAGCTTACTGGTGACTTCACTCATACGCAGGAAAACAAACAACCCTCTAGGGAGTTGTTATTTGGCTGCGGTTTTCTGTGAGGAGGTACTTACCCAGACGGGCTGCTTAGATGCGCCCTACCTCTCTTCTCTCTCTATCTGGGAGTGTGTGTAGTCCTATGGCAATATATATTATAGTATGGCCTACTCGTGTGACTTCTAACCGTTCTGATATGACTTTGCTTTTGCGTTATATTTTTTATAGCAACAGTAACACCCACATTAACTAGTATTCCACTGCGATAGTGTGCGGGCCAATCACAACAATTCCAGTGTGGACCCGCGGCTCACGTCACGTCCTTATCAAAGGCGGGTCCAAGTACATTGGCCGGCGAGCCAATATTGACAGTTTTAGCGTGCGTTCCTCCGAGTGGATAACAAACATCTCTCGAACAGATTCTATCTACTTGTTTGTTTACCAACCTATCACAGTGCAAATATAAGCATATTTGCACTGTGATAGGTTTGTAGTAGGATTACTTCAAAGAAATGTTTGATATCGTCGCACTATGCGCGCGAATGGTTACAATCTATACAGACAAAGCTCACATATACGTGCACACTGCTAATTAAGAGGCTCTGGCGAGAGGAGGTGGCATCAAAGCAGCTGAACTGGAGAAATACCTCTTATAAAACTGTTCCTGCGAGTTAGTAAGGTTGCCACTAATCTTCTGAGAAGTTACTGTGTTCGCAGCGGGGTGACAATGCGCGAGCTTGTGTAGTATAAGCAACAAACGTTCATAGCCTCTGATAATCCCTTTATATCAGATGGGCTGCCTGTTTGATACCTTACCGCTTCAAGAGTATTTGCAATTATATCAAGAAAGGCTTAAGTGCGTTTCTTTACACACTGTCGTTATACCGAGTGCGAGTGTTGTAAGTCGATTGGCCGAGAGTCGCGATTCGTACATGGATGTATGTTAATTTATTGTATATTCTATATAGATTAATTTTATTGTAGTGGTGATTATATTTGTGTACCGGACGCCATGTGACAGCGCACGCGGCGGCAGATGCGATAAATCGACATTGATAATGAGAATTTAGAGCCAGCGTTTAGATAAATACATTTATCAACACGTAGGTATTTATACAATCAAAATTATACAATTCGGATTAAAAAAAATGTAGATCAAATGCGAGACGAACTCCCGCTCTAGGGTTCTGCAGGATATCGACTAGCTATTGTTCGATTTATAAATTTCTAGCACTCACAATGAAAATAGAGATATTTTAAGTTTTCTTGAGATACGTTAAACCCCTTGACTATACTCAATATGCGTGCTTCTCAAAGTGGTCTATATCGACAACATGGGGCGATTGCAACAAGGAGCCCATCAGATTCAAACGTTAGTTAGGATGGGAGTCTACGGATAGGAGAGAATATTTATAAGACGTCACAAAAATTACTTGACATCTCTGTACTATACCAAAGTTTTTTTACATTTCACTATTTGATCCCTCTCAAATTTGTTACCGATTCGAGGAGGTCAACACAAGCTAATATGACGAATTACAGGTTCTTTCTGCGGTAGATGCTTTTGACAGACTGATAGACAAACACGTCAGCGATCATAAGAGGGTTTTCATTTGAGATCGGACTCCTAAAGTTGATTTTTCCCTACTACTGGTGTTATAGCGCGGTCACAGCTAAGACCGACTGTGTCTCAGTTGGTCTTGGTAGGAGTACGCCAGGAAGTGGATCTATATTGACCACACTGTTATATTATCTTGTGAACTACATTCTATTGATATGTTTCACGATGAAACGGCATGTAGACATCTACATAGACCTTGACATAGCTAATTACTGATTACAGGTAAATACGTTGGCCGTAGAGACGTACGAACACGGTTACTGTAGCAGCGATGAGATATCATTAAGTCCAATGATTTTTCATACAACATAAATAGTTCACGAGTCTGTCATTTCGGACATTCAGAAGAGATCAGTACGTTTGATCTGGTCTGATCGACAACATCGCATCGTATGATGTACGTATGTAAGGTAGCTGACGGCAACTGACAGAAACAATCCCGAGCACACACGAAGTTTGACGAGGGATATTTAGGTAATAGAAGCACTGTAATAAGTCTGTAATCTTTAGAACTTCTTTTGTTGGAAGGGCAAAATTATAACCACGAGTAGGCAGGTAAGAATTGACATGTAAGGTTTACTCACCGTCTGCGTCTACTTCGTTGATCATGTCTTGAAGTTCTGCTTCTGTGGGGTTCTGTCCTAAGGATCTCATCACGGTGCCCAACTCTTTGGTCGTGATCGTGCCATCGCCGTCTTTGTCGAAAAGTGAAAACGCCTCCTTGAACTCGGCGATCTGTTCTTCTGTCAATTGATCCGCCTGGAACGTAAAAAAGTACAATTACATTGATAACCAACGCTGGATCAAACGAAGAAAATGTTTTTAAGCCAATCGGGAATTGTTGAACATTATGCTTAATCCAAAATTGGTAAAATGTGAGTCAAGGCTTTAAGATTGTCTGAAATATGAACGTGAGACTCATCACCAAATGCAACTTTCGCCCAAAAAGACTTCGGACATGACAACAAAATTTATAGAGATAAAGAATAGAAATACCAGACTTTGAACTATATATACACAATCAGGTATACTATTTACAACCAATCGTAAAAATCTACAAAAACAACAATGTAAATGTAATCCAGTTAAAGTTAAACCAATCAATCGCAACACAAATCAAAATACGAGTTACAATACTGTTCCTAGCAGGTATCAAAAAGAAAAATATATATACGCACGCTTGTGACAACCATTTTGGACGGGTATCAGATACAGAAAGCTAGAGTGGCCGCGCGGCGGTGCCGCGAGCGTTATCACGCTGATAACACCTGATTACATGTAATGGTGCGTGTTTGGCCTTACACGTCACACTGCGGCGTTTCGCCCGGTATCAAAATACTGCATTACTACAGAATTTATTGATACCTAATACTGATAAATATTATCAATTACTATATAGCAGAGTATAAAAATTAGTTTCCATGAATTGGAGATAATCGCAGACAGCTGTATAATGATATCACCGCTTAAATATTTTAATAACTAGGTGACTATTCCGCACGAGGGCGGTAATGTGACCATTCCTGGCCTCGGGCGGTAAAATGACCTTTCGTAAGTAAAGTATACCGAATACTGCGTCAACAGTCGTCACAGTTGCGTAGTTTAGAAGTTCCGACGAAGAAGAAAACAAATAACAGTTTTTAATTTGGACCACGTAATGATGATAATAATTATCAAAAGGCCAATTTACAACTCGGAGCAAGGTTAGAGCTCTGTTTATGGAAGTTATGAGTAAGTGATAGTTCAGTCGATAATTACCACACTGGTTGCTTGTGTGAGCGATACCAATTCGGCACTACGTGTACAATTGAACAATTTGTGAATTCGGTGTAATTCGTATTTTTTGGTTTATGTACACATTTAAAATAATCATTAGCTCGATGGTGAAGGAAAGCATTGTGAGGAAACTCCCACGTCCAAGAATGTATCTACATTTGGGGAGATCAGACAGCAGTCGTTTCATGTCATAATCAGTACATTTGCCAAATTCATAATCTTAGGTAGCCAACTCCACCAATACTTATCGACTTGAAAACGGGTTATACAGTTTCGTTACCGTTTTTAACTAAGGAGAAAATTATGTGTCTCATACAACAATGTAAAATTTAAACTAAGTTTCAAGTATATTATTTACTCTATGTTTATGTTATTTATTTATGATCGGATATTTGGGAGTAATTATCTCTAAAACAAGCGAATTAACGTGTTGTATATTGGGTACATTATTAGAAAATAGCATACAAAATTAATTAAATATATATAAATATGCTCAAATTTATTTGCATGGTTTTAGAATAGTACATCCTACAGAAGTCTGAAAAAAAAAATTGTAGCATATTCTCTGAGAGGGACTTAACGTAAAGATATAGTTAAATAGATATATTCAAAAAACCATCTCCATATAGTAACATTGCAATTAAGTTTAGGTATAATTGCAGCTAAATGTAATTGACAATCAGTTAATTGCGTCAAACGTTTTGAAAATATATGACATCATTGGATCCACACCGTTCCACTGTGGTGGAGCTATAAACATCAGAAAATAACTATTAAAAAAGCGGATAAATAAAAATTAAACCAGCGTCATAAAATGTCGGCATTCATGGAAACAAGAAAAAGAGTCAAAAAGACATCTTCTCATGAGATATGTAAGGGTACATCAGAAGGTGGTGACGGGAGCCACAGGAACAGGCGATAATGCATGAAGCGTTATGAATATTAAAGGAGCGAGCGAGGTGTACATGTGCGTTAACTGTTTTGTAGTGCTTGGTTCTCTGCTTGCCCAGAACGGGACATCGATTTTTGGAGAATGTCACATAGAATATGATCTTCTAGAAATAGCATCTTACTTGTTACCTCGTCGTCATCTGATAAGGCGCAGGAGGCGGTCAAAAGCGAGCCTAAATAGAGCAAGACTTCTATACTATACCACTATTTAATATGAAACGAATAAGGTATTACAGTATGTGTTTGTACATCGTCATGTTGAGTCACTCGCGTGGTAGGCAGAGGAACGAGCGTCAGAAGACTGTCCTTCATTATACACAATAGTATACACTCATTTTATATATACAATCATTAAAATCCAAGGTATTATTGCCATTTTTGACAAGGACTAAAACAAATGTAAAAAATTACTTTTTTATAAAAAAAAATTACTTCTACTTAAAATTGCTCAAAACCCACAGCCCTATAGCGGATAGGCGAATGGTTGGAAAGTGTAGACTTCAGGATTCAGACTACGGGAGCTTATAGGCTCCCCAAAAACTGTTTTCATTTTTAAAGCATATTTTGTTTTAACACTTCAACAGCATAAGGTTCGAATGGGACAGTGTTTGGATAGTTAATACTAGAGTTAAATAAAGTATAATATTATTTTTAAGAGCAGTTGGTAACCCTACGTATCGTTATCAGAGTGTACACGTTTTATCGGAAAATAATAAGAGCACTTATATTGAATCACGGCCCAAGGCGAAATAGGCTCCATTTTATTGCAAAAACATGTTACTATGGACGCAGAGTCTCCTCCTCACTTGGAGGATTCAATTGAAATCTGTTTATACAACTTTTACAATCTTTACGAGCTCGGTGGCGCAGTAGACAGTAATCCTACTTTGAAATCAACGGGTTCGATTCCCACACAGGACAATCATTTTTTGCATGAACATGTTTGTCTCAATCTGGGTATTTTTAAGAGGTAGGGCGCATCTAAGCAGCCTGTCAGGAGAAGTACCTAGACATCCCAGAAAATCACAGTCAAATATTTGGGCACCGCATGAATGACACCCCTGGTGTTGCGAATGTCCATAGGCTACGGGAACTGCTTACCGTCAGGCAGACCGTATGCTCGATTGCCACCTTAGTGGTATATATTAAAATATAAACTCTCTGGAGGATTGTGTTCCTGTGAGTGAGCAAGGTCACCAGTACGCTTAAAGCTTAATAACGAAGCAAAGTAAAAGGATGTAGGAGCCGAGGAAGGCCTACATTTACCTATCACAATTAAATTGGTATCACTTATAAGAAGGTGGTATCAGGAGCACTAGAAACCGTGCACGAAAAGAGTTTGAATGTTAAAGAAGCAATTGAAGTGTGCAACGACAGAGTCATGTGCATTTTGATTCTCTACCTACACCACAAGCGACTTGGTGTGAATATGATTGTATGTATAATTTCCTTTAGAGATGACTAAGAAAACAAAATACTCCAAGATTGAATATAACCGAAGCATTACCAATGTATCACACCAATTACTGAGGAATAGACCATTATCCTGGCACTGAAGGAGCACTTGACTCAAGTGTGTACAACAATACAACTAATTGAGGGCGAGCTGCTAATTACGCTGATTTAACTTTAATGTGAGAACACATTCATTAGCTCTTCTAGAACACACATAATGACATGAGTAATATACACAATATAACCTGATCACCACCGATTTTTCATATAAATGCATTATTTCCTAAGCAATATTAAAGCAAACACATGATCTATAAAACAACTTGTCTAAAAATTACTCACAATGATAATGTTAGGAGAGGTAAGACACATTAAAGCAGTAGGGCACTGGGGAAGTACCTCCACCTCACAGAAAACTGCTGCTGAGTAAAAATTCTCTGAAGGGTTGTTGTGTTCCTGCTTGTGACTAAGTCATCTAAATGGCGTTTTTTATACAAGCGACTTTGTATAAAAATAAATACGTATGATAGATAGCCATGATCATGGTGAACATGCAATCACAGGAAAACAACTGGCCTGCAGGTAATTGTTGTCTAATACAAGCTTCTCTTCCTTCACACACAACCAGAGTGGCTCCTTTGTAAATGTTCAGATTCCATTTCAGAGTCTGCAAGTGACACCTCTGGTGTTGCAGGTGTCTATAGGCTACACTAGTCATCAGGCAGGCAGTTAAGAAAGGCTCTTCAGAAAATGTTTTCATTTACTTCCTGAGCTACTATGAAAAATCATAAAGTTGCTTGTACACAATCACAATACCCAGTACTGGCGCAAGAAACACAAGTGACATGTAGGAGCAGTTGGTATTGAGAATTAAATCATGTAGTTATTTACCTATCCATAGCTTCATCACTTAGGGTTCGGTTCTCTCTGAAATGTCACAAGATAAGACAGTCCTTACACACATCGCACATGTTTTCAGCATTCAAAATATCTTCATGCATGCTCGACAGTTCCTAGCGCTCCTGACGTCTCCACATGAATCTTGAGCTGCCTCATTACCCACAACTTTCATGTAAGTCTATACTATAATTTCTTGTCAAATCCCTTGCGTAGTAGGCAGAGAGAACAGAGCACCACATGACTTGGTCCTTACACATCTCACTCGCATTTTTAACATTCATAGCTCTTCCTATGCTAGCTTGCCAGTTTCAACTTCCATGTAATCATGGACGATCAATTGTTTAAAATACCTTATTTCCATAATTCTCTTTGAAAACCTGTTATCTTGTGGTAACTTCAAGTGCCTCTATATCATGGATGTTGTCCACCATATTTTTTGCACACTCCATAAACAAATATGAAGTCAATTTCCATGACTCATTACCATTGTTCAGGCCTTCACGACAACAGAATATTAATATTTTATACTATACATTTCTTCCAATACAATGCAGTTGCTGAAAATGATTATTTTGGGTTATACATGAATCTAGCGGTGCACTGTCATCATATTTAGAGTCGAAGCCAACGTCATCTACACCTGGTACATATCTGCTTTGTACACAAACAAAGCTCTGGCAGATGAGAGGTGGGTTAATTGATGCTCTGTTGTTGAGATGTCGCTAGATTAGCCAGTGGCAAAGTGCAAGCAACACTCCTTGTAATGTAAATTTGTAATTGCTTCACATATGGTGCATTGTATTTGCTTGTTTGCCTCCCTATCATAGAATGCAGATGTTGTTACCTATTTCTTTTCAGCGTCAATGAATTTCTGCTGCCTGGTATATACATATGTGTGCTCCCTTATTTTATGTTTTCAAACAAGAGCTCCAGCTGATATTATAGAGAATGGTTTTGTACCATAGTGGTTGTAGCTGCAAATACTAGTTACATATGGAGAACTGATTTATTGGGGACATAAATTATGGGCAAGTATAACACAATCGGAATACAGACTATAGTATAATCCTTACAAAGGAGAGATTTTGACTTTTGCAGACTTGCAGCTTACACGTTTGTTTACATGGTAGTGTAAATTTACAGAGGGTTTGCACCCTTCCTATTCAAAATTGACATTTTATTTGTTCATTGACATGACTTTCTTCTCTGTTGTTCTGCTATGTTGGTAGTAGTAAGTACAATTAAATATGATATGCAAACAATGTCAATTAGAATCTAGCATAGATCTCAGAGCATACTCTGAAGTAGGTGCCCTTGTCTAATAAAAGGTGTCAGTTCACAACCAATCCCAACCTCCACATAATTAAGGTAATTTTATAGAATATTTTTGAATATAAAATACATATATATTTGGTCTGACTTTGAAACTTAATTTTAAACACGTATATACACTTAAATGCATCATCATTACAACGTTTCCTCATATTAAAGATTTGGCGAAGACACAGATTTTGACATGAAGTGACTGTAATTAGACCTCCATAACACAGATAACCCGACTTTTTTAGGTTAGGGTACACATCTATGGAAATATACTTTCGCAGATGTGCAGATTTCCTCACAATGTTTTTGTTCACCGTTGAGCAAATTATGTACATAAATATAAAAACAAATTTAGTGGCATGTGCGCTAGACACCAGAATTTGAACTATTGGCAAATTACAAAAACATTGTCTTGACCCAAAAGAAAATTTTTCATAATTATAACAAATTTTCGCTACTGTCGTGTAATTAAATGACAAATAATGAAAATTCATTGGTGGAAATAAAAAAATAATTATCATAGGAAAACCAAAGCTTCATACTTGTCCCTCCAGGTGTTACCTAATTTACAGTTGTGTATATTTCTTATATTTTACATACAGTACATATGATGACAATCCTTCTGCAACTCACAATACGTATGTATTGGTAGACTTTTTTAGTCTACATATTGAAATCTCTAACATATACTCTAATCTGTTCATATTGATTATTAACAACTACGAAACAAAGCCAACTTTGTTTTTATGATGAAACTGCAAGCAGGAGACCAGATCCTTTATATGCAGCGTCAAAGGGAACATGCATGCCGGACTACACTAATGAGACTATTACTAAACATAAATAAATATTGTCTGACAATTTACACAGCGTCATCCAAACCTAAGAAGGGAAGCTCATGTTATTGGACTAGACAACTGATAAACATAATGTAAATAAATGTATTTTTAAAATGACTTATGATACATAAGAAACACTCAGACCAAGACAAACAGACATTGTTTATGCACACAAATATTTGTACTGGGCAGGAATCAAACCCACGAGTGTTGGTGTCAAAGTAGCGTTACTAACCACTGCATCACCGAGCTTGTCCATGCAGATGTAAAAAACATCACTTTAGCAGATAACAGTTATCAAATTAATAACTATCAACTCAATTATTTATTTATACTTTAACATAACAATTAATATTTATTCATCATTTAATTTTTAGAGCTGTGGAGCCAGTTTGGTGGAAATAAGATTCTAGCAAAAGTGAAGTCACCGCAGACAAGTGCCCTGCAGAGGAAACCTGATAGAAGATGCGGATAAATATGGAGACTCTATAGAAGTGTTCTAGTCTATGAGTAAGTTTATATGTAAATTACTGCCAGTAAGAAGTTGGCAGTGAGCAGTGGGAGTGGATACACAAGCAATAACATTACACACTCAGGCTATTTACATAAGGTGTTCAGTGATAATGATACTCACACATCATCACAGTGATCGAATATTTTTTGAATAATAAATAGTGATTGAATATGTTCAAACAGTTGATATTTGGTGAAAGCTACTATCGTAGACCCACCATTCAACCTGTAGCATGCACGGACTGACACAGGAAAAATTAATTTAAAGTTTATGCAAGAATTTTGAATGTGCTACATATGTTTGATGTAATTAACAAGTGTGACTTACTAAGTTTTATTTTTACATCCTGTTATTTTAGATTATGGAAGTTAGGAAGAGGGTAGTGAAAAACAATCATACAACCATTAACTACTACCTAACTTGCCGGTTTATCAAGAAAACATTAATAATAAAAAGATCTGGATTATGTTGATATTTTTAATTGCAAATCAGATAATACCACTAGTACTAGAAGTATTGCATTGGTGCTTTAAGAGTTATTGATGACTCACAGCCATCCAAATAAGAATGACCAGTTCCTTTTAAACCTTACTTGTTTACCTTGAATGGGTACAAGCGTACAGTATATATTGACAGCTAGGGCTACGGAGGCCCAATGCCTCGTATTTACATAATATTACATGATTACCGAAGGGATTAAGACTTGATACATGGTACGGTAACTGTAGAGGCAGGCGGGACAACATCACGAGATTATTACTGCGGATGGGAGTCTCATAAACAGACGATGAGTAAGAGCCTTATCAAAGAAATTGCAGGGACCTGTGGGACGAATTGCGTATGAAAAATAACGGCTACGCGATGAGTCAACAGGGGTTCGACAGTCCCGGCCGGCCGATCGATCGCCGTAACAGGGCGCGACGCGGCTTCAGACACCACGACTCGCATAAAACCACTTGTTTCCTCGATACAACACACCAATCGCCATTTTAAAAGCGTCATCAACCGACCGGCTTCGACGGGAGTAACGTCATTTTTACCGGCACCACCTACGACTACGAAACTATGGCGACGGATGTTTCTCGAGCCTGTTTTTTAAAGCTCTAGGAAACAATTACATCTCGGTATTTTAGCTCGGCATCCGCTTTGGATAATTTTCACTGCTACTTATGACTCCGGGAATATCGTCTTTCCGCAATGCGGTAAAAAACGGCCGTCACAATAATATAATGGAGGCCGTCATCACTATAAACACCGATGCACTATATCTCCGAAATATACCCGGCCGCCGGTAGAGAATGATCCCTCGAAAGCAATCCAGGCATCTTCCATCAGAAATATCACTCACCATTGTAGATTAACTTGGATTATCTGGAGCTACACTAAAAATCACAGACTACGCCGCAAAAGCGACCGCACGGACCGACGGTTCAAACGATACTGCCGCCCTCTCTCGCGCGAGCGGCCGCGCCAGGAAACTCGCGACCGCGATTCGCTTGAGCTCGGTCGCGAATCGTTCCGAATCGTGTTTTCGATTCACCGTATTTTCATATCCGTTATTCGATTCACTGAAATTGCTTTTCACTGCGCTAGTGTTTAGTTATAGACGCGCATTTCTCGAACGTCGAAGTCCATGTCTCGGGACGCACGGCACGGGATTACATTTAATCCGCAAAGGATAGTCGGTTTTATATCGGGCGGGTGCGGCGGCGTGGACTAGCGGTCGGCGCGCGCCGATTGGCCGTCGCGCACCTGCAATGCGTCACTGCGGGGAGCTAGCGAGAAGCGGCGCGGGCGAGAGCCTAGCAAGAGATGTCGACTGGCTTCTCCCGTGCCTTGCAACAGCGGCGGCTCGAGTGTTGCTAGCAGTCGATCACCCCGATATGTCCTAGTTCGCGATCGTCGGCGAGGGCGCGACGCAGTGGCCACCAACAGACACCGGTCACCACACTAACGAGATAACGCGGGGCAGCGTCAGGCGGTAGGGCAACGCGGGTGCCGGCGACCGGTAGCGCAGACTTCCCGACTGCGACGCAGACGTCGCGCGGGCGCGCCGCCGCATTCGCACTTGTACATAACGGCCAGTAGGTAGCTACACCTTCATTTCTACATAGGCTTTACACATTAAGGCCCAGCTATGTATTTCACCGAGCGCAAGTAGGTTAATGAAGTGGATAAGTGGGTAGTTAGAACAGTAAACCATAATACTAGCTTGCTACCTAATTATTAAAACGATTAAAATACAGTTTGTATTCCGTCTTGTGAAATAATAAATTGTGTCACCTAAATGTTTAAAAAATCTTTTTCGATCATCAGAAATACATTTCAAAATAGAAAGTCTATAATTTATTAACGAAGGACGATTTAATCGATCGATAATTTTATTTGAGTGTTTATTTATTTATGGCGACACATTCTTATGTAGACTTTTCTACACAACAAATCGGGCCTTAGTCTGTTGAAAAGCGGCTACACAGGAACACAAGCGGGAATACAACAATCTTACACATATTTGTTATTTGACTGCGCTTTCTCTAAGATAGCGGTGTCCTTGTCGGTCTGTTTATTGAATATCGCTGTACTGTATCTCTTTTATCAGGCCCTCGTAAATTAGTTACCAGGGTTCACCAAGTGCAGATGAGATTGACATTGGTTCTATATGATGGTGAGCCACTTAAACACTTAAGTTAGACTCAGTTCACACCGAAACGCGACGTGGCCTGATGCAGCGCGCACGTTTTAAGATAATATAATCCAATATCAAACTTATCCACTATACAAAAAGATGGACAGTTCACAGTGTCGTGTCGGTGGCTTTGCGCTGCCTTTCGCAAAAAGCAAAGCGAAACAAAAACAAAGTGGCGGATTGGCTTCATCACTTTTGTTCCGATTTTGAGTTGAAGCAGTTCAATTCGGTGCTCGAAAATTACAATGATAGATTAGGCCCTTGTTATATTCGGACTAAAACATCATACAGGATGCGCCGCGCTTTGTTGTTGCGAGACGCGATGCCTTATATGGCGTCTCTTGATGAAACAATGTCGCATCTCGGTGTGAAAAGGCAATACAATACAAAATATATTATTTTGTGCACTATAACATAAAATTATCAAAATATTTAAAGTACAACGGGCGGTCTTATCGCTAAGCGATCTCTTCCAAACAACCTTTACTGAAAAGAGAACTATAACAATTTAAATACAAGAAGGTGGTGCTGATTAAATGTATCAAATAAATATGAAATAACTATATAAATAAATGATATATAGGTAGATAGTGGAGTTACATGCATAGGCAGTAATAATCATGCATGCATACGATCTATATCTATCTATCTATCTATACCTTCACGCCAAATCCCTTGCGGGGTAGGCAGAGAGAACCGAGCGTCACGTGACTCGATCCTTACATATCTCACTCGCTTCTTTAACATTCATTGCTCTTCTGATGCACGCTCGCCGGTTTCTAGGGCTCCTGACATCACCTTCTGATAGAACACGAACAATTTGGTCATGGTAGGTAAGTCTTGGCCTTCCCCGGCTCCAACATCCTTCCACTTTTGCATTGTATATCTGCTTCGTCATTCTTTCATCTTGCATTCTTTCTACATGTCCGAACCAACGGAGCATGCCTCTTCTTATTTTAACACCGACGCTCTCTTTCAGACCAACTCTGTTTCTAACATCATCATTGCGAATACGGTCTACAAGCCTTACGCCACAAATTTTGCGCAGCGCTCGCATTGCGACCGCGTTTATTCTACTTTCATGCTCTTTCTGCCATACCCAGCTCTCGCTTCCATAAGTTAGCGTTGGGACCAACACTGCATTGTGTATAGCGAGTTGTGCCTTCTGGCTCAGGATTTTACTGCCAAGAAGTTTTCCCAACGCTCCATTCACACTATTCCCAGCACTCACTCGTCTTTCCACATCTGCAGTGTACCTTCCATCCCTGCTGAAAGCGCATCCAAGATATACAAACTCATCCACTTGTTCCAACACTTCATCATCAATCGTAATCCTTACATTAGTTCTGGATTATTCTCTTTCAAATACCATTATCTTTGTTTTCTTCGCATTCAGTAGTAAGCCTTTCTCCATACATTCGTCTTTCATCGTTGTGACCAGTGTTTGCAGTTCAGATGGTGTATCTGCTAATAGCACGGCATCGTCTGCATACAGCCGACAGTTCACCACATAGATAACAGAAACAATGGGAGATGTGGCATACCACGCGAGTTTACACAGGGACGGTTGTCGCCGAGTTTCACCCCACCATAAAACACTCACACACTTAAATAAATAAAAAATATCATTCTACGCACACAAGTACAACGACACACATTTGTTAAGACGCTGTCATTGGATGTAACAACACCCAAGTAAGCACGCACTACTACATTTATAAAGCGGCAGAAACAAGCGGCCGTATCTCGAAACTGTGCACACATTGAACGAATAATATTACTCACTTTACATTGCGTGTTGGTAAACGAGCGGTGGCGACTGCGTAATGGTAGAAAAGCAATGTATGATTAAGAAGGAGAAATTTGATATTTATAATTTGTATCGTGGTAAAGCCCTGGTAGAAATGGCGTCAGAGAATTTTTGAAATTAATTCTGTATTTATGCTTATAAAACGTAATATTATTTGTACTTATAGGTGATAAGTGATTCCATTTGATTTAAAGTTAACCACTGCGCTTCTATTTTTTCAAAAAGGCAACAGCACAACTTGGCATTTTGCTAAAACAAGGAGCAACGTATCTCAATCGAACTTGATTGCAACTAACTAACTGTTCTTGTCAATGTTCTCGTTTTGAGCATATTGCGGCGACACCAACCACGCCCCCTCGTCACATCTCCCGTTGTTTCTGTTATCTATGGTTCACCACTAGGTCACCCATGCGCAATCCCACATCGTTGACCTTATTCTCTGCAGACAACTATCGTGATACAGAATAAACAGCCTAGCCGATAGCATGCAACCCTGTTTGACACCAATTCTGACATCAAACCAGGGTGACATGCCACCATCTATCCGCACACATGCTGAGCAATCCTTGTAAGTGGACTGCACAGCACGGAGCAGTGAACCGTCAATCCCATACCTCGGCAATATGTCCCACAGTTCCTTTCGCACAACCCTATCAAAGGCTTTCTCAAGATCCACAAAAACGCAGAAAACCTTCTGGTCTATGGCCAGATGCTTCTTTACGATATTGCGGAGCGAGAAAACTTGATCCGTACATCCCCTTCCATTTCGGAAACCTCCTTGTGCGTCTACGATCTATAAACGCTTGCAATACATAAAGTATTTTATTTATTGCTAACACAGCAACTCCATAAGAGCTTACTGGTGACCTCATTCCCACGCAAGAACACAACAACCCTCTAGGGAGTTGTTATTTAGTGTTCGGGGAAAGGTAGTACGTTTATACAGAACATTTGAAGGAGGAAATAGTTTGGGCCCCCCGGATATTATACGGCACAGCATTCGCATTCGAGGAGACGTACTGCTTCAACTAAAATGGATTTAGCATAGAATTGAAAGGAGTGTAATGGAGTGTCAAGGTGTAGCAGATGGATGCATTGACGTAACTCACTAACCTAATTGCCGCTCTAAATAGCAAAACGGCCTTTTATGTAACATAGTGTAGCAGAATAAACAGGATAAAGTAGAATAAACACGGTCTAAATGCGAGCGTTGCGCAAAATTTGTGGCGTGACGCTTGTAGACCGTATTCATTCAATGATGATGTTAGAAACAGAGTTGGTCTGAAAAAAAGTTAAAATAAGAAGAGGCATGCTCCGATGGTTTGGAAATGTGCAAGAATACCGGAAGAAAGATTTACGAAAGAGATATACAACGCAAAAGTGAAAGGATGTAGGAGCCGAGGAAGGCCAAGACTTACCTACCATGACCAAATTGATCGTGTTCTATCAGAAGGTGATGTCAGGAGCCTTATAAACCGGAGAACGTGCATGAGAAGAACAATGAATGTTAAAGAAGCGAGTAAGATGAGTAAGGATCGAGTCACGTGGCGCTCGGTTCTCCCTGCCTACCCCGGAAGGGATTTGGCGTGAAGTTATATACCTATGTGAAGCAGGATTGAAGAAAATGGAATAGAACAGAGATATATGCAATTTGATCTAATCTGCTTTGTGTGCTTCCGCAATGATTGGGTCTAAAATATTAGAACAGAGATAGTAAGTTAGTGTGCGTTACAGGGAAGTGTAATATGGAATCACTTGAGCTGAGCGAAAAACACCTCTGACCATCAATCTCCCAGAATATCTACATAAGCGGTATTACCGTACCTCTAGTATGTTTCTACAGTTTTATTATATGCAGGTATATAATAAATCACTACACACAGAGACACCATTAGACATAGGGATAAAACATTACCTCGGAACACTATATCCGAATCGAATCAAAATGTTATTTGTCAAAATGTATGGAATATGGGTGAAAACTTTTCGAATCAGTTTCGATTATAGCTTTCCGAGGCAATGTGAATACCTCCACAGAAATGCAGTATTATCATTCAGATACTTATGTAATATCAGAATAAGAATATATTTTCACGATCATATCTTTAGACCTTACCCGCAAAGTGCCTAAGTATGAATTTCTCGGACTCCTTGCATGCAGGGATCTATGATCTAAACATTTTATCCTTTTTAGTTATTGGATCTATTTATTCCAGCAATAGTTCATAGCTTTTGGAGTTTGTCATATCGTGTGTGCACGGTAGACGAACAAGTAAACATACATACCATTATATACATATTATCGGCAGAGACTGAAAAGTAAGCAAGATGTTTTAATTTTTCAATTATCCAGTTGTTCCTAAGGTTTTCCATTTGTTTCCCGTTATTTACTGTATATAGGTAAACTGATCGAAATTTGTGAGCTGCCTAATAATTGTCGTCTTCGTCTTGCTTATAAAATTACTTTTGTTCTGAAGAATTTTCAGACCGGTGTGGACACCTTTCTCGGGAAATATTGACTTTTTACGGAAGTTGTTTCATTTGTGTACTTACATACATACATCCAAACTAAAGATAAAAATAATTAAAGCTTAGATCTTAGAAACTTGTACCCGCGCTATCAAACTACTGGAAAAAAATGTAACCCTTTTGATAAAGCCTCTTTCATGAAGTCAGCGCGTGGCAGACTAACGGCGTTGACGGAGAACGGCACGCGCGTACGTAGCCCCGCTAATGGCTGACGAGGCCATAAGGTTCCAGGGCTATCCCTATTGACCTGCGGTATGTCCCTATTGTCCTAGGTATGCCGGTCTGCACGACAGAATGATGGATAGAATACAGCGCAGCTATGACGAAACGGGGCCGGTCGGGCGGTATATTTCGCAAATCTAGAGTCGTCGTCAGGGAACTTCACGGCGGTAGAAATAGGTGAGACAGAGATATCCATGCGGACGATTTTTGTACAAAGTCTCCCTCTGGTGGGATGGTGTTGGGACATGAACCTATTGACCATGGAAACATTTTATATAATAGCTTCATCGACTCGGTTTTACACACATCACTGGCTTCTTTAACATTCATAGCTTTTTAAATGCATGCTCGCCGGTTTCTAGTGCCTCTGACACCACATTTCAATAACACACGACCCATTTGGTCGTGGTAGGTGAGTCTTGTCCTTCCTTGACTCCTACATCCTTTATTGTTATTTTTTTATACTACTCGTACGTCGGGAGGCATACATGCATACGGCCCACCTGATGTAAAGCGAGTACCGTAGCCTATTAACGCTTGCGATATATTCATTATCGATGCCTCCTCTGCTGCTTACACAGCAACTCCTTGGGAGCTTACTGGTGACCTCACTCACACGCAGGAACACAACAACCCTCTAGGGAGTTGTTATTTGGTTACGGTTTTCTGCAAGGTGGAGGTACTTACCCAGACGGCCTGCTTAGATGCGCCTTACCTCTCTTAAAACATCCAGACCAAGACAGACAGACATGTTCATGCACACAAATGTTTGCCTTATGTAGGAATCGAACCCATGAGCGTTGGTGCAAAGTGGCGTTATTCACGACTGAGTCAGATTTTAACAGAAATATAATTAAATGGCTTCCTGATAACCTTGATGGTTCCTGCGATCCTTTAAACTACATCAATGCTGATGAAGTCTAGCTAATTGATGTGCTAAATTCCTGAAACTCGAGGCAATAGGTACAATATGATAAATTATTCCTTTAGCGGAATTATTTTATTATATATTTTATCTTGTTCTTTCTAATGATACTGTATTGATAAGCAACTGTAGTGATAACCCTCTTGTCCCTTACGATGCTATCATGGTACTCTGTCTATAGTAGTACCATAGATAGAGCACCATGCTAAAAGGGAGCATGCTAAAAGAATCAGCCTATTGTCAAAACTACTTCAATACGATTGAGAATTCTATTTCTAAAACCCAAAATGGTTTTGGACATATGTTAATACAAAATCAAACAATAATTCGATTCCAAAAACTTTTTCTTCTATTTCTGTTGATATTGATAAGGTTTTGACCCTCCCATTAAAGCTCGACAAATCTGTGAGAGCTGATCATCTGTCAGCAATATTTTTAATAAAATTTCTTCTGTCTCTGGTGATAATGATAAGGTTTTGACCCTCCTATTAAAAGCTCGACCGGTAAAAATCTACGGAAGCTGATGATCTGCCAACAATATTTTTAATAAAATTTCTTCTGTCTCTGGTGATAATGATAAGGTTTTGACCCTCCTATTAAAAGCTCGACCGGTAAAAATCTACGGAAGCTGATGATCTGCCAACAATATTTTTAATAAAATTTCTTCTGTCTCTGGTGATAATGATAAGGTTTTGACCCTCCTTTTTAATCAAATTTCTTCTGTTTCTATTGATATTGATAAGGTTTAGGGGCTCGGATGTTAATAAATTAATAAGTTTCAGATGAATCAAATCATGTTCTGTTTTCCATAGAATTGTACCTTTTCCCTTCAGATACAGCCTGCAGATACAGGCTTTATTTATTAATTATTTAAAATTCTCGGATGTGGTCTTAGCTCGCCCGCAGGAATTACGAAACCAAGATATTCAGTTTTTAGTTTTAAACAGGAACATTTATTAATACTGAAAGCAAATCCTGCATCTGACAGTGCCTAATTTATCTAAACGGTCAAGGCCTTCGTCCACGGTTACCGACACAGAGAGAACATCATCCATGTATACCAGAATCCTTACGTCATTCAAGGGTTTTAAGGCATTATTTATGGCTCTTTGAAATATTTGAGGGGCATTTCGTACACCAGAAGGCGTAGTTAAATATTCGAATTGACCTTTTGAGGTGACGAATGCTCTTTTCTCTATTGAATCTTTATGTACGGGTAATTGATGAAATCCTGAAGCTATATCAAGACTGGAAAAGTAATGAGCGCCTTGTAGTTTATCTATTTGGTAATTAATTAATGGCAAAGGATAATTATCTGGTTTAGTGTTATTATTTAACTCCCTAAAATCAACACAAAGGCATTATTGAAATTATTATTATATTTACTTAAAATATTAAGAAGTCTTTCTATATCTGTATCAATCGAGTCAATATCTTAAATATTTTCAACCTTAGAGCACAGATTGGTTTTCTTATATTGCCAGAAGGTTAAATTTTCTTCACCTCCTTGCTTGTTGCAGCTGGCTTTTCTTTTTTCGAAGTGTTCGTTTTCTTGGGGCAGCTGGGAGCTACGTGACCGAGGTCACCACACACGTCGCAGATTATTTACGTCTTCAGATTATCACGTCTATGTGGAATTTTCGCTGCATTATTAGAGGGCCTGCTCCTTTCGCGGCAGTTGGCCGCTCGATGTACCATTTGCTGCAGTTGTTGCAATTTCCTCGAAAATCAAAAGTCGTTCGATTGCTAAAAATGCGGTATGTATGTAGGTACTAACAATAATTTATTTCAAAGTATAGTATTTACAGTTAAATAATGTACAACCTTAAAATATTAGGATAATATTCTATAATTACAATCGTCTGATTTGATCAATTACAATAATCACCATAAGTGATCATACCAATCTTAACGCACTATTTTCCATTAAATTAATATTACCAATTAAATAAATTACTAGAATGTAATTACAATAGTTACTAGAAAGTAATTACAATAATTACTATGCTAATATAGAGTGACAGTCAGAGAGGCCAAGGACAGTCCGTGTGGTCGGACAACGGTCCGTGCACCAAGACGCATTCATGAGAAATGAGTGCCGACTGGTTTTTTTTTGCGTTTACGCCCGACGTAAAACGACGACTCACAAAGGAAGGACTAACCCACTCCTAGCGTGTGTTAGTCAATCTTCTGAGGGGGACACCCTCCGGGACCCGTCGGGAGGGAGGGAGGTGGTGAACTCTTTTCGGACGGCCGAACGAGTTATGTTAGACTCTTACTAACTAAACACCAATTAGGGACAATCTTTAGCCGGGAAAGCTTTAAAGGCTTCATGGTAGGCGATTGCCCCCGGGGCAGCGGGGCGACCCAAAATGTGCAGACTGAATTTTTTTTTCGCCCATAAAAAATGTGTGCGTTAGTCATTTTTCCGTGAGGGGCACCCACCCTCCGGTCCGTATGGGAGGGAGGTGGTGAGATCTTGCATAGATAACATTTCGGGAGACCGGACTGATTATGTCAGATTCCTACTAACTAAAACACCAACTTGGGACTGCCTTTAGCCGGGTGAGCGCAAGGACCGAATGTTTTTTTTGACCTGGCTATGTAGTTGGCCCTGTGGGCCGTTACTACGTCACCGGAAGGCGGACCGAATGAACACCTGCTTATGTAAGTAATGGCGCGCGCCGACTAGTGGGGAGCGAAGACGTCTCGGTCACGTCCCGGTAGCGCGCGAAAGCGCAGTCTCTCAACGCTGTCATGTGCAAAGCAATGTTTTTTTTTTGGCAGAGCTGCGATAGCCAGCGGAGCCACATTACCCTCAAAATTGCCGTTTGGGGTAGACTGATGTCATCCAGCTAGCGTTTAGATGGTAATAGTGAGAAACTCCAAAATCGACACACTAATAGCTAACATATTGTAGTTTTGTATCCTTTAATTTGAAATTTAAATGTTCGTTGGTGAGGAAGAACGGTCCAAAATCGTTCCAATTAGAAAAAAAAACATATGGGAAAACGTATGGCCGGCCACTCTGCAGTGCAGAGTCTGCACTGCACTCCCATCAACAGAAAAAGTAACAGCACTCGTCGCTAGATGTCGAACAGGGTTCCATATATTTTTAAAAAATTAAAAAATTAAAAATAAAATATTTAAATATTTTTTAAATTTAAAAAATATCAGCTCTGCCTACACAGCTTGCTGTTATTTACTAGTATCGAGAAAATACAACCACATAACAACGCTTTGTGGGGTTAATGTTGCCCGGGAGCGAGTGCGTTAACGGGTGAAGACGCTGTCTTAGTACGGGGGTGAAAATTCACGTGTCATTGTTTCTTTCGTACAACTATGTCCAAACAAGGACGTTCGAGCTACCTAATAAGTAAGCAGTTACCGCAAATTGTTGACTCTTACTCACTTGCATTTTTTTTATACAACGTCGGGAGTATACTTTGTAAAATGGTTACCGTAGTTTATGAACGCTTGTAATATATTTAGTATCACTCGAGCGATGCCTTCTCCGCTGTTAACACAGCAACTCCTTAGGAGCTTACTGGTAACCTCGCTCATACGCAGGAACTCAACAACCCTCTAGGGAGTTGTTATTTGGCTGCGGTTTCCTGTAAGGTGGAGGTACTTTCCCAGACGGGCTGCTATGATGCGCCCTACCTCTCTCAAAGCATCCAGACCAAGACAAACAGACATGTTCATGCACACCAATTATTCACATTCACGACTACGCCACCGAGCTCGTTAAAATGCATACTTGCGTTGCAAACATCTATAAATTACGCTAATCGATTATCACGAAGTGGTTGTATGTATCTGTACAACCCCAATGTGACAGCGGTTCATAAATCCATTTATAGCTAGACTTGCATCTCAAGTAAACAATTTGAAGAATACACTTGATTATTAAACCAGCTAATAAGTTGCGAACACAGTAGAAAATGTATTTCATCACGAAACTCGATGGCTATAGTTACAAATACCTTTTTTTCATATCACTAACGTGGCACTTAAGCATTCAGCCTGCCTGATAGTAAACAGTCAGGTATGGACATTTGCAACACCACTCCACCACTGTCACTCTCGCGTTATCGACTCTCTAAAAACCTCTTCACGCATTTCTTGAAGAACCCCTTGCTGTAGTCCCTTGGAAAAACCTCGGCTGGAAGCTCTTTCCACAGCTTGAGAGTTCTCAGAAAAAACTTCTCTGGAACCGCACACCGCGTACGCGACCATTGCGGTTCCAGCGTGTGAGAGTGAACTCTCCGCCGTCAGCGAGTGGAGCGGTTGTTAAAATAAGCAGTCGGCATCATATCGAACAATTACCCAGAACGTAATACGTTGTACAATCGGTAGAACACACAAAGGGAGGCAAAGTCTCTCCTTAAACTTATGGGTTCAATACTGTGTGTAAGCTTTGGATCGTCGACAATTCTCACAGCTCGTCTCTGAATCGAATTACATGGTCCAAACTGGTATCCAGGTGCTCCCGCCCTAAGGTGACTATAGTACTCCAAGTGCGGTCTGACTTGAGACTTATATATAACATAAGTCTTTGCCCCGCGCTGAAGTACTGCTTTGCTCTGTTGAGCACGCTAAGTTTTTTAGACGCCAGCCTGACCTTCTCCTCCAGGTGACTTCGATATTGCACTTCACTGGAGATCTCGACGCCAAGCATCCTAATACTTTCGGTGACGGTAAGAGGTGTGTTCTGGAATTTAGGAATCACAGCAAATGGAGTTTTCTTAGCGGTGAACGCAAACTTGTGTATTCTTGGTATTGAATTCGACCAAGTTAAATCACCGCCTGTTAGATACTTTAGCTAAAGTACCATCAATTTCAGATACAAGTTCATCGCAGCTTTTCTTCACAAGGGTACGAGGGATGTTTGCATGGCCTGTATAATAAGTGCCCCTGGTGCTGTAGTCCGCATAACAATGAATGCCATCTATTGGCAACATATTATTGATATACAGTAGAAACAGCGTCGGAGACAGTACATTGATATTGATAGATATATAGAGATATTGATATCCATACTATCGGAGCATCCACCGTCACCCACGGATTTTATAAATCTGTTGGATAAAAAGCTGGTGACCCATTTGTACAAACTCTCGGGCAGCCCGTATAATATATACGAGTACTAGGGGCACACTAAAAGTTTTGCACTTCTAGCTAATCGGAACTATTTGAATTTCGAATGTTATATTTTTTGAAACGTTGCAACCTACTTAGTAATAAAAAAAAACAATTGGCGGGAAATCATTTATCAATTGTTTTTTATCACACATCAAAGTTCTACGTACGCAACGAAAATGGAATTGAGTCGAAAAGATTTTAGAGCGAGGATTTTTTATGATTTTAAAAGTTCTCTCTCCGCAAGACTGTGCTGCTCGTCTTCAAAATGCTTTTGGGAGAGAAGCACCTTCTTTGAGCACCGTGAGGCGATGGTTTGCTGAATTTGAGAGAGGTCAAGTTTCTTTACATGACGAATTTCGTGAAGGGCGGCCTTCAACTGCCGTCAACGTAAATAATGTGGCTACTGTTAAGCGGCTAATTGAAGAAAACCCACGGATTAGCTATGAGACAATTCGAGAACTATTGGGTATTGGTATGAGCCAAATTCAGAAAATGTTACACGAAGAATTGAAAGTTCGGAAACTTTGTTGTCGTTGGATCCCTCATGAACTGACAGCGGATTAGAAGCGGGCTCGCGTAGAATGGTGCTCACAGATGCTACTGAAGTACGACCACGGACATTCTAATGCTGTTTATGACATTGTCACAGGAGACGAAACGTGGATTTATTGTTTTGAACCCGAAAAAAAACAGCAATCTTGTGAATGGGTGTTTGAAAATGAGAACAGGCCAACAAAAGTGAGGCAGGCGAGAAACGTTGGTAAAAAAATGATCGCGTTTTTTTTCTCAGCTACGGGTCCCATCTGCACAATTCCACTTGAAGATCAAAAGAGTGTTAATGCCGAGTGGTATTCCACCATTTGTTTACCCAGGGTGTTAGAAAAAGTTCGCGAAAGACGACCAAAAATCCGCGTTCTTCTACATCATGACAACGCTTCTTCACACACGGCCAACAAAACAAAGTCATTTTTAACTTCCGAAAAAGTACAACTCGTTACCCATCCTGCGCATAGCCCCGACCTAGCACCCTGTGATTTCTGTATTTTCCCCAAAATCAAAGATTTGATGACAGGTTTCACTTTTACCAACTCCGAAGAGGCAGTGATAGCGTTCAATCAGCACGTAGAAAACATGCCTTCAGATCTATGGTCCTCCTGTTTTAAAAAATGGTTCGATCGCATGAAAAAATGTTTAAAATGTAAAGGAGAGTATTTTGAAAAGCAATAAACATAATATTTTGGTTATAACATGTTGTTTTTTTAAGTTACGCAAAACTTATAGTGTGACCTACGTATAAGTTACCATCAACTTCAATAGAAGAGCCCGATGCCAGAATTGATAGAACGCTCAACTACGTCTCAAGTTTCTATAATTATCGTTTAATCAGTACAAGCTAAAACTGGTATAAGCAGAGGCAATGTTTTTTTTTATCGAGGCAAAATCCCGTAATATTGTTTTAGATTTCGCCAGAATCAAAGGTATGTTAAATGAACACATATTCAAATCTCAATTCTTCGTGTTAGTACTTTGAGGCGAATCTGAGGTTTGGAATAAATAAATAAATATTGTCGGACAAATTACACAGCGCCATCTAGCCCCAAAGTAAGCGATGCTTGTGTTATGGGTACTAGACAGCTGATAAACATACGTAAATACATTTTTTTTTTTGTAAATACATACTTATTATACGTAGAAAATACCTGACCAAGACAAACAGACATGTTCATGCACACAAATATTTGTACTGTGTGGGAATCGAACCCACGAGCGATGGTGTCAAAGTAGCGTAACAGCGTGTTTCACCACTGCGCCACCGAGCTCGTCAAAAATGCCTATTTTCTTTACGGGGACATCCTTTCGTGTTCCGTGCTTCGAATTCTGCTTTTTTTTTCTTTTTTTTTTATACCACTAAGGTGGCAATCAAGCATACGGCCTGCCTGATGTTAAACAGTCACCGTTTCTATTAGAGGGATCCTTTTATTGACTTCCTATCACATATTGTACTTTATATTACACATAAATACATAATATAGGTACACGCCATATATATAGGACACATAGTACACTATATTATAGCTGTTGATTCTCCTTTCTTACACCTTCATTACGAACTCTATCTATAATCGTTATGCCACAGATTTTGTGCTACGCTCGTATATCGACGGTGTTTATTCTACTTTCATGCTCTCTCTGCCCAACCCAACCCCCGCTTCCATACATTAGCAGTGGGATCAATGAAATGAAAGAATGTCACCAGCTTTAGACTTCATTTTATCCACATTTTTTGTGAGGATCTCTTTTTCATTAAGATATATTCTTTCAAGCTTCTCTTTCACAAAGTTTTGGTTTAATTACTGCGTCGGTGGTGAACATCGCGTTGTGTATATTATTAAAACTTGAGGCAAACATATGAATTTGTCCGTTCCCATTTTATTTACTTATTCCAAACTTATTTATTATTTAAAGCTCGTAATAGCAATTACAAAAGAAAATGAAAACCAGTTTAACGACGAAAAAAAGAATTGGATAGTTTCGTCGTCACCTATTTACTAGGATATTTTTATTTCCCACCGCGTATAGCGGTATTATAATATCCAGGGGAGGTCCTCCCCTGGAGTCTGTCTCGAGTCATGAGTTTGAAACTCGATACTCGTATCACAAATTATAATCTGTACGCGCCGTGATGAAGGATATTTTTATTTATGTAGGCAGTTCGAAAAGCTGTGCTTTCAGGATCAGGTTTTTGTAGCCAAGAAGTTCTCCCAACGCCCAGAAATTAAAATAACAGTAGCTTTAAATCCGTCTAATTCGGCATTGATTAAGACGAGATTCTCTGAAATAAATCTTATTGCCAATGTTTCGTGACAGGCGTTGATTATTTTTTTCAATACATCGTCGGGGGGCATACACGCTCACCTGATAGGAACTGTTTACCGTAGCCTACGAATGCTTGTAAGTAATAGACACATCGCTTGCGTGTTCCCAAATCGCTGTTCACACGGCTCGTCTCTAAAAAAAGTGGCAAAGGCCACGATGATATCCTGCTGCTTCATGTATTCGCATCGAACTCTTTATGATGAAAAATAAGTTTTAAGTAAAGTAGAGACCGTGCCTTTCTTTGTGTGTTCTGTCGATTGTATAATGGGTTATGATTAGCACGAGTTCTATACGATATGATAAGATTCCTCCTATAATCGCACCGCACGATGCATTTCACACAAATGAAATGGAATGGAAGATAACTGAAAAGTTGCGTGCTGCGCAATTAAAGAAGGGATTTTTCAGTTCCTCGAAAAAGTGTGAAGCTGCTTTAAGACTGTATTAACATTGTAAATATTTTTATCGTCATGAATAAATCAAGTATGTAGCTGTGACACAATATATACAAATAAATAAAGTTGTAGTCTATGTTTGTAATGTCCAAATATTTATTTTAAATATTTCAGTTATAGTGATTTGGATTATATCCAAACAAAACGCCTAAAAATATTTGCAGTTTTTTGACCGATTTGATTTCTCGAAGAAAACTATAATTCGGCAGAACTTCGTAATGTGCATGCAATGCAAAGGAAAACATAATAATGGACTGGAATCAATAAACAGTTCAGAGTGAATAAACAGAGAAGAGACAATGTCACAAATGTGTTCTTTATTTAAATGACGAATATTTGGCGCCGAAACTTATAGAAAGAGAAGTGATAAACAAAATGAAATAAAAAAAAAAATATGTATATTGGAGCTCGGCGGCGCAGTAGTGAATGACGCGACTTTGATACCAACGCCAGTGGGTTCCATTCCCACACAAGATAAACATTTGTGTGCATGAACATGCCTGTTTGTGTTGATCTTGATGTTTTAAGAGAGGTAGGGCGCATCCAAACAGCCCGTCAGGGGAAGTACCTCTGCTTCACAGAAAACTGCAGCCAATTAATAACTCCCCAGAATGTTGTTGTGTTGCTGTGTGTGTGAGTAAGGTTATCAGTAAGCTCCCAAGGAGTTGCTTGAAGAACGAACCACGTGGAAGACCACCCACTCAGGTGAATGACGCTGAATTGAAGGAGATGGTGGAAGCCGATCCGAGTCAAACTACCCAGGAATTAGCGGCATGGTTTAACGTTACCTTACCTACAATATTGACTAATTTGTATCAAATCAATAAGATAAAAAAAATATGAAAAATGGTCTGAAAAATCATGATTTGACTGATCTGCAGAAAGAAACGCGTGTTGAAACTTGGGTTGTCTTCTTGAATCAGTACAGAAATGAAGGAATATTCAATCGAATTGTGACATGTGACAAAAAGTGGATTCTTTACGATAACCGTAAACGAAAAATGCAATGACTGAGCCCAGGTCAAACACCGCAACAGTTTACCAATAAAGAGGTAACAACTGTTTGGCGGGCTCTTCACGGGCTTATTCACTATAGCTTTCTTAGGTTTGGTCAAGCGATAACAGCAGATGTTTACTGAGCCGAACTTCGAACAATGATGGTGAAACTGGCAGTGAAACAGCCCCGACTCGTGAATCGATCTTCACTATTATTTCTCCATGATAACGCAAGACCTCACACTGCACGAGAAACCGTTGTAACTCTACAGGAGCTGCAGTTAGAAACCATACGTCATCCTCCGTACTCGCCAGACCTTGCTCCAACTGACAACCATTTTTTTCGTGATTTGGACAATTTACTACGTGGTAAAAAATTTTCTTCCCAGGACGCAGAATAAAATGCTTTCACACAGTTTTCGAATCTAGATCTCCAGAGTTCTATCGCAAAGGCGTAAATAAACTTCCGGTTAGATGGCAGTAATGTATGTAAGAGGGTGAATATTTTGATTAAATAAATATGTTACGCGTATTATTATAAAAAAATAGCTTTCTTTTTTTAAATATTTTTTTTTTAAATATTGTCGGACAAATTACACAGCGCCATCTAGCCTCAAAGTAAGCGAAGCTTGTGTTATGGGTACTAGACAACTGATAAACATACGTAAATACATTTTTTTTTTGTAAATACATACTTATTATACATAGAAAATACCCAGACCAAGACAAACAGACATGTTCATGCACACAAATGTTTGTACTGTGTGGGAGTCGAACCCACGAGCGTAACAACGCGTTTCACCACTGCGCCACCGAGCTCGTCGTCGTTTCTGCACTTCTTCTCCATAAATTCTTCTCCATAAACTTTAACTGTGTCGTATTTAACACGTTCGCGTAATTTTCTTAAAAAGGTGTACTAAGTTTTTGCTTTACGTATTAATATATTGATAAGCATACATTTTTGTTTCCCTGCTAACCCTACCTTCTCTGTACACCGATTAGTTACCTTAAGGTTGCCTTGTTGCATAATATGCATATTTTATCGTTTGTAAGAAACTCTTTTGTCCTGAATTTATTTTTACTAATCACCATTATGCAAATAAAGATTACTCTATTTATCTATATACATAATTGTTTGCAATAACTAAATAATTGTTGTAATACCGTAGCCAAATAACAACTCCCTAGAGGGTTGTTGTGTTCCTGCGTGTCACCAGTAAGCTCCTAAGGAGTTGCTGTGTAAACAGCGGAGGAGGCTTCGCGCGAGCGATTCTTAATATAATTACAAGCGTTAATAGGCTACGGTAACTGCTTAACATTAGGTAGGCCGTATGCTTGTATGCCTCCCGTAGTTGTATAAAAAAAATTAAGAGTCACATGACTTTTCAAATGTCCATAGGCTGGCCATAAGCGTCCAGGTCAATGGCATGGTGGCATACTCACTGCTTATTAGCAGGCAAGGCTCGCTTGTTTGCCGCCTTAATGCAATAAAAACAATTTACGTACGTATTCATCGGAAGGTGATGTCAAGAGAGCTGGGAATCGGAGAGTAAATAGATTAAAAAAAGAAAAAACGACATATATAGACATAAGAGAATTGAATAAGGTACAATAAGATTATGTTTCCTAATGGCAAATTAATATTTTTTATTTTTTATCTTTATCTATGCTTCGACTGCCTCGGCGCTCTGCTCGCCCTGCCTACCGCTGGAGGCGCTGGCGTGAATTTATGGTATATGGAAATCAGAGCGGTGATAGCCCAGTGGATGAAGAACCTATTGACCAACTGGTTCAGTTCCAGAATTCAGGATCCAGCATTCGAATCCTGACATGTACCACTAAATTAGTGTTTGCGCATATTTGTAGCTGGGTATGGCAGAGAGAGCATGAAAGTAGAGTGCGGTCGAGATGCGAGCATTGCACAAAATTTGTGGCACAACGCTTCCTGACCGCGTTCGAAATTATGACGTACGAAAGAAAGTTGATAAGATAAGAAAAGGTATGCTCCATTGGTTTGGACATGTAGAAAAAATGTAAGATAAAATAATGACGAAACAGATATACAATGCGAAAGTGGAAGGATGTAGGAGCCGAGGAAGACCAAGACTAACCTACCATGACCAAACTGACCGTGTTTTATCAGAAGGTGACGTCAGGACCCTTAGGAACCGGCGAGCGCGCATGTAAATAGCTATGAATTTGAAAGAAGCGAGTGAAGTGTGTAAGGATCGCGTCTTATGGCGCTCGGTTCTCTCTGCCTACCCCTCACGGGACCTGGTGTGAAGATATACATACATATATTTGTAATTATCACTTACACAGCGGCGATGGACAACAAAGTGAGGATACCCCACGTCCAAGACATTATATTTAAAAAAGATGCGTGACCTTCCCTACGAAAGGTCTGGTTTTTCTTCTGGGATGTAGCGGTCTGGCGGCGGTCGCTCTATGTAAAAACTAAGTGTGTTCGCGAAATCCTTAGTCTCAAACTAGATTAGGAAATGGAATAACGCCAAGAAGAATAAGATGTATGGTTAAGAGAGGTAGGCCGCATCAAAGCAGCCCGTCTGGGGAAGTACCTCCACCTCACAGAGAACCGCAGCCATATAACAACTGCCTAGAGGGTTGTTGCTGTGTAATCAGCAGAGGAGGCATCGTGTGAGCGATACTTAATATTGCGTTAATAGGCTACGGTAACTGCTTTATATGAGGTGGGCCGTATGCTTGGATGCCTCCCGACGCTGTATAACAAAAAACATCGAAATATTAGTAACTAAACAATGGAGTAGTACTCCACTAATATTACGGCTCAAGTATAACTAATGGTAGATATTGGGTTCTCCAGTTTTGTATTCAAACACGCAATTTCACACAAATAACTCTACAGATATCGGCGCAAAGCGAGGAATTTGAACCTTGATGCTTTAGAAATAAGATAGTCAAAGTGAACAGCGTTTGGTAGGCTTTCAAGTAGAGTTTGCTGCATGCGAGGCATTCGTTCATATATTGGAATTCCTTGGTGTTGAGTGCTGATATATGAAACTGGGGCCGACGGTGGCGTGACGCGACTTTCACGATAACAATACTTGGCACAAACAAAACCGCACACCCCGCGACCCTCACACATATAATGTAATCGCCGGGGAACATGTCTGGAAATAATTCAGCACAGACAACCTTTTCTTGATAATCTTTAATTCTATCATTATTGTGCCAATATGCTGACGTGAATTTATTATAATATCGAATTGACAGTTTAAAAAGAGATCTATATTGGCAAGCTTCTATCGGCATTTCTTCTTCGCCAATGGTCATTTCCGAAATGCTAGCAAATTTAAAATAGAAAAATAGTAACATAAGCGAATTGAATAAGATATAATAAGATTATGTTTCGAAAAATGTACGACGTGTCAAAGTGCTCGCTTCTTTCTCATCTTCAGTTCAACTTGAAGGAAGATGAGAAAGAAGCGGTAGGTTATTACCTATGGAGTCCCAAGGACATGATTCTTGCATAGTAAAAATACTCACCGCTGCGGGTCGGGGAGGTGAGGTAGAACAGGCTTTAATTGGCTACTTGAAGAATCAACATTGTGCCGTTTCGGTCGTGTTCATGTCTGCATTGTTTTAGTGCGGTACGACAGATATATGACGATTATGAATATTGTGCATGAGAAGAGCAATTAATGCTAAAGAAGCGAGTGAAGTATGTACGTACTCGTAGGAAGAAGCATTTTGTATTGCCTCCTGGGAAGAAAACTTTTTACCACGTAGAAAGTCCAAATCACGAAAAAAATGGTAGTCATTTGGAACAAGATCTGGCGAGTACGGAGGATGACGTATGTATGTATGACGTATTCCGTCCCTTTTCACGAAATCAGTCCCACAGATTGCAGGAAAGCGAGAGGTTTCAGTGAGGTGGAGACACTTCTCCAGTATATTGAATTAAACAATTTTGAACGGAAGTATCGCGTGTTTTTCGAATGTTCTCGAATGGCGTCCCCGTACTTACCACTTGCAGTGTAGGACGACCCCCCACTAGATGGAGCGACGACCTCAAGAGGTTTGCAGGGAGTCGATGGATGCAGGTGGCACAGGATCGAGACGAGTGGAGGGGAGGCCTATGTTCAGCAGTGGACGAATACAGGCTGAGACGATGATGGAATGATGAAGTAAGGTCCCACCCGAAATAAGTAGCGCTTAATATCTAATTCAAGGTGAGGCCGCGCCGAGGAATGTACATTACATACATTACATGTACATTAACCACGTGTTAATTTGCCGACGGCACACTTGTATAGAAAAACAGACATATTCAACTTTGTTGTGGGTTAGAGTTAACATAACACACCTAATCGGTTTTATGATCTTCTTAAATTAAGTTTTTTCTTTTTTGTGCATTATAATCAAAGCTTGTCTTAAGATTTTTTTTATTTTTAGAGTCAAATCAATCTCTCCTGTCCGTGAAGCTCTGTCCAAATTAACAAACAAGACTCTGGCAAAAGTGAAGTAGACGCATCAAAGGCTTCCAACTGGGGAAGTACTTCCACCTATTTAAACTTACATTTATGTCTTCAGATTTAAGTTAAATTCTCGCACGCAGGAACATGACAACTCACTAGGGCTAGGGAGTTGTTATTTCACTACGGTTTTCTGTGAGGTGAAGGTGCTTCCCCAGATTGGCTGCTTTAATGTACCCTACCTCACTTAAAAACACCCAGACCAAGACAAACAGACATATTCATGCATACAAATGTTGGTCCTATGTGGGAATCGAATCCACGAGCTTTAGAATGAAATTAACGGAACAGCGCGTCTCACCAATGCGCCACTGAGCTCGATGTTCAAGCAAAGCCGCGTTTGTATGCATGGGGCGGTGCTTTTTGTTTCCAATCTGGGTATACGTCCTTACGAATTGTATTCAGCTCACGTGTCTGTCCTAAGAATATTTCAAGCCGAGAATATTTCAAGTTTACTACAATGCTCGCCATAAAAATATTTATTTGTATCTTTAGCGGGCCCTTTGAATTCAATGTGGCTTTTCTGTTTGCTCGTGGTCCTGAATATTATTAACATTACACACAATGCCTTATGTCACAATCGTCTTCATCATTATTTGACCCATTCTAGTACGTTATCATAACTTATTTTAGTTATAAAATACTATTGTACTACAGTTTTGTGTAAAATCTTGGTTTTTTTTTCAGGGAAATCACCTGTATATACACAAATCAAAACGTAATGTAATACAAAATTTGATCCGAATCGTTAAAGCCGTTTCCGAAATACTCGTATAAATAATATATATATATATATATATATATATATATATATATATATATATATATATATATATATATATATATATAGGTATACTTGCAAGAATTGCTCATTCAAATACATAAAATCAACAGCGAATTGTAATTATTTCAGAACTGTGCTGATCATCGTCAGTGGTTACATCCGATGTTCAAAAACAAAAGGAGAAGAAAATCCCGAGGTACAGCTAAGTGCACGTCAAGCGTTACACTTTGGCTTGCGTATCTTTCTTAGACCGTACATAATAATGAATCCAAAAATATTTATTATTCAACAAAAGATAACAATCTTTATAAATGTATAAGAGCAATAAATGATAATATTGAGTCCAAGTAGAAGTAAAATATCAAGAAAATTTACAATTTAAAGAGTACCTAAAAAGAATTATTTAATATAATAATTAATAATTATTTACCGTACATAATAAGTTACAATCGAACATTGAGTGTTATATTTATATTCGATTTGCTTTTAAAGTTTATGTATTTGCATCTTTCCTGTGAAAATGCGATTTTATTAAAAACCAGTTGAGAATGCGCAAGCTTGCATTGTCAGAAGCTCGTAAATTAAATAACAATTCAATTATTTTTTAATTTGTCCGCCATTTTGACCATGTTCCAAGAGATAGGAACGGTGTACCTGAACACTCCTATTCTACTTTTTTTACGCTGAATCCGAATCTGAAGTCAAAATTCGAATATTCGAAAAAACGCACAGACAGACGCACACATAGACAAACATATAGATTTCATATAGGAACGGTGTTCCTGAAAACATAAGAAATGACAAATGTAGCATTGTCGCCCGGTACTGTAAATAATAAAGGAAAAAGAAATTATATTTCTAAGTCGACGTAGATTTATATATTTATTATAGGAAACTATAGAAGTTACTTAAAATGCCTAGAAAAATATACAATATTATCATTAAAGCACGATACCTTTTCCCTCATCTTTACCCATCTGGATTCCGCCATTTACGACTAAGGCTTTGGCGAAAATCAGTATCTTCGCCTAATGCTTAGAGTCTTACAAACACGTAACACATACATTTGGAATCGTTAAAATACAAATCATACGATTAAAACTGTTTGTAAAGTAAAATTTATCGCTGAAAATTTTCGTTATGCGGTGAATAAAAAATATGGCGTTCTCTGATTTGCATTAGATGCGAGTTCAGGTTTGCTTCAGATTGTAGATTGTCTAGCTCAGGTTTGGGAAAAAATAAACAAGAAGCGCAGTTACGTAAATAAAGGTAGTAATTCGGCGAAAGTATGAACGTACGGAACACTCGGTGCGCAAGTCTGACTTTGATTCGTGCGATCTTTTTTAAGACATATTTTGATTTGTAAATAATGCCTAAAACGGTAATTCTCTAGTATCAAATATCTACACTACGGGTGTACATACTGTGACCAAAAATGTACGTGTATAAGTGCCCTCGAGGGCCCAATGATAAATAAATAATTTTAATATTTATCTTTTTATCAATGACTCCAATCTCCAAGGGCGTACGTTCTCAAGTGATGTTTAGTAACAATAACAGAGTCCGTTATCAGTTGTTATTCTTATTACTCGTACATTTAATATTACGTCCGATAGCTTGTCGTTCAGTCGATTTAGGATGACGTCGCTTTGTTTAGAGTTTATTGGATTTAGTATTGTCTTAGGTTTTCGCGATTGTTATCGATTGAATTAAACAATTTTTAACGGAAATATTGCGTATTTTATTTATTTAGTTGAACCTGACGTTTCGAACTCAGGGAGTATTATATTCTTTGTTTCGAACGCTTTGCAGCGTCCGTGGTCGCAGGAAGTCTAAGGTGACATTTGTCTTAAATTGGTTATTCTATTATTATAATAATAATATAATAAAATCTTTATTTTTCTCTCCACAGGTCATTAAACTAGTAGGCATAAGAGCTTGTTACAAATAGTTCAAATAAAACTGACCTACGTGTGTAGAGAACTGGTGCCCACGCTAGGTAGATTTGAACCTGCCTGTATTACGGGTCGCCCGGCTCTCTCCATGATAACATGCTTTATATTGCTAATTAATTTACAATAACTATGCAATATTATTCTGACAGAATACTGTAGTATTATGTGCGTGTTGTGTGTGTTGGTGTATGTGATTGGCTTTAAAGATTATCATACATATACAATTTTTATCATAAATTTATAAATTATTTATTATATTTCACTTTAGTACTAATAGTAAATTTTCAGTGTCGTCATATGTCAAGGTGAGTAACCAGTCTGTTATTTTATTTTTACATTCCCTTTTTGAAGTGGCATATATCGAGAGTTGTTTATTTGCTTTATTATATAGATAGGGACCCAAGAAAGCGAAGAATCTGTTTGAAAAAGATGCTGTTCTGAAGTGGGTTGTTTGTTTACATACATTAGTTTTACGTTTTTCTAACAGTGTGGGATCAAAGATTAATTCCCCATGTTGAATTATTACATCTACCGACATGGATGAATTAATTATATATGTTCCGATTCACACAAAAATCGCTCACGGTGTCCGAAAGTTTTTTAGTAGATCTCTGGGTTGTGACTTGATTATTTTTAGGACTTTTATTTAACATCTATGTCGGGGAGGAGGTATCACAGAATATATAATCCGGCGTTGTGTAGTGTAGTTTCTCCGTCTACGCATCGTGGCCGTGTTGTGGCTGTCCATCATTTTGCATATGAAATAACACAAAACTTTGAATATTATGTTCTTCTTGTCCCCTCTTCCGCCTGACACTCATTACTGGATAAGGCTTACAGTATTTACTATACAATTGAATATACTATAAGTAATTAAATATTTTCAGAAATAAAAGTGGTTGCAAAATTTAAGGAAGATCAGGAATCGGTATGTGGTTGATAAATCGATCGCTAGAAGTAAACTGTACATACAGTTAGAAAGTCTAATTAAACAAACGTTTATAACAAATATTTCAAAGTACATAAGTATGTAGGTATATCTATATCACGCCAGGTTCCTCGCGTTGTAGGCAGAGAGTACCGAGCGCAATAATATGCGATCCGTAAACTCAAGCTCATTTACTTCATTAACATTAAAAGGCTTTTCTTTTTTGTTTTTCTTCTTTTCTTGTTCGAGATATACAGGTTAATAAATAATTATAGCATAACACCAACATAATTAAATAAATTACTCTAATGTTTAATTTTCGCCGGATTTAATATTTGCCGGTGGGTGATCCTGCCTGACCTTTTCATTAAAGGCCTCGGAAATGACCCTCCGGGCGTTGATTGCTTCGATAATTATCCGAATACTTTGCATTTCCACTCAATTCCGCCATTAGCCCGATATGATTACGTTCGGTGTTGCCACGTAACAAAATGGTCCATTAAGCAGCGTGAGCACGGCCAGGCGCGCTTTGTTACATAAACATTTCATTGCGTTCATAAAACAGGGAATAATAAAAAGTATATTTAAAAGAAAAGGTCCGATTGGTTTTTCCAAGTCAGTGATAATTACATCGTAGCAAGTCTCAAACGAAGTTTTTCATGGCATATTGAATTTGGTAGGCTCAGGAATAGATTTATCTGAAGGTAGGATGTAGGTAACTCTATGGCCCATTCGTATTGCTGCAGCACACACATACCTTTGTGCATCATAATTATTACATTATTGTTTTTAGACTTGTTGTGTTATTGCTTTTACATTTGTTTGTGTGTGTTAATCAGTGATCGAATAAACGTTTTATCTATCTATCTGTCTATATCTTCATGCCAAGTCTCTTGCGGAGTAGGCAGAGGGAACCGAATGCTGCTTTCTTAACATTCATAATTTTCTCTTTATGTGCGTCGCCAGTTCTTAAGGGTTCTGACAACAGGTCCTGATAATACACGACCATTTTAGTCCTGTTTGACACTCGATGTGCGCACACACACTTATTATTTACACATAAGAATAGTGTAAAGTTTGAGGTGCACATAGCTATACAAATTGCATTCTCTGCCAGTCAACCATTGGCAGCGGATAGTACATAATGTTACATGACTGATGACTCAGGTTTTGATGATTCAGATTTTTTGGTTTATTTCTGATATACTCGTAAGGACTATTATATACCGCTTTACCTGCATTTGTCATGAATTTAATTTGGAAATAAACATATTATTTCTTATATTATAGTGATATACAACTTATATTATCTATTGCTTTCTATATTACACCGTTTCGACGCTATTAAGTGACGTAACGGTTGACTTTCACTTGTACAGGCATAATTTTACATATTTTAAACATGTACTCTTATTTACATTTTCTGCTAACCTCAACTAATTGAGTTTAGGGAAAAATCGTATTTACGAGGACGAGGAAGTGAATTGCGTTTTGGACTTATATTTTAAACTTAAATAAAATATATTAAAATATCAATTAGGTTTTTAAAATTGGCAAAGCCAATCTGAAAACCTCAATTGATTTTTAGTTGCAGAGCTGCGTTAGTCAGTTATATAACCGAGAAAATTGTCTTTTGCAGTTTTGCGGTTTTCGACTGTTACACGTAGTACTCCTTCAGTTTTGAAGCTAGAGAGCTGATTGATCAACGTGAATGTACCTTAAGTATTGTAGATTCCCCTAAAATAGATTAAATTTCGATTAGCTCAATAAAGGATATCGATAAGTGATGTTATCGCCCCAAAAACCGTTCCAATACACAGTCGAGCGAGGAGCGCGTATGGCGAGCACTGAAAAACAACAACACGATCACTATCGCCGTCTAGGGGTAACAGACTCATCATATTCCTGTATTAGGGTTAGGGTTAGGGTTAGCAGCTCTGCCTACGCAGTTTGCTGTTATTTACTTATTGTGCAAAAGCAGCTCTGCTTTTGTGCTTTTTTGATAAAAAAATATCTTATTACCATTAAAAAATGTAGGCTTGAATTTTAATACGATTTCTTCCCTTCTTTAAAACATTGGCAATCAACCAAAGCAACCATATTCAAATAATAAAACTATCAGATTTGCTTAAAACTACTATTCATTATTAGTAATTTTAACACTGGTAACTCTTTTTCGCCATCTTTATTATCGACACCTGCAAGGAAAAACATCGTGCTCTGTTAGGCATAAGGCTTAAAAGGCGTCAAAGATTTAAAAAAATCTTGTATGTATAAAAGAAAAAATCTTGTATTTTTTTTAAGAAAAAATTTTATTATTCTCTGTTAAGCCTTATGCCTAACAGAACATAATAAGATTTTTTAAATCTTTGACGCGCTCTCCTCTACAGTTACGAAAAATGAGTTACGATGTTTTTCCTTGCAGGTGTCGATATTAATATCTAATGGGCATACTCTGGCAACTCTTACAAAAAAGGTATATTGTCCTTCACGCGCAGGATTTTATGTAGGATTATCTAGCCCACTGTATTACATAGACACGGGTCTAAGGAAATACATAGGCCTGCAGCATGGCAGGTTGGCAGCGGCCGCTGGCACGAGCCACGCATGTTCTTGCCAGAAGTTTTTTTCTTAATTGCAAGGCTTTGTTCCATATAGAAGCAGTTGGCACGGTCGCCGCACGTCTCTCTGAGATGTTAGTAGCACTGTGTTATTTCGTTTTAATCTTCTAGCATTAACAAATTTCGTAGCCGCCAATTTTCTATATTTAGACCGCTTAACACATTTTGGTATTAGTTTTGTAAAATTATTATTATTAATTATGATACACATAATTACATAGTTGTGTTACATTTTTTTTTTAATTTACAGTCGGAAGCGCACAGCTGTGAAACAAATTACTGCTGCGTAGTTTTTGTAATTAGTTTTAAAAAGAGGTTATGTGAGCTCTAACTTATTTACATAAGGTATATGTACATATATATATATATATGCATTTAAGTATGTTTTCATACGTGTATTTATTTAATATTGTTATAGATATATAACTAATTATTTTGTGCATTGCAAAACTATAAATATATAATTCCACATAACTTTTTAACTCCCGACCAAAGTGAAATTACTGCACACATGTAAACTGCAAGAAAGATCTTAAAAAGATAAGCTTTTTCTTTATAATACTCTGTACATGTTGTTATGCGATAAAGGAATAATTACATTTTTACAAGCTAATTATTATCTATTTTAATTGTAGATTACTATGTAACTTGGTAATTTCATGTAGTCCTCATGATAATATGACTGGTCTAACGGCGCAGTCGGAACCTGTGCCTGTCTAATGAAATGTAAGGGATCGGATTACTACCACTTCTAACTGTTGTACCATCAAGAAACTTAGTTACTGACTGTACTTTTGGTCATAATATATATTATTGACGCCATCAATCTGGTGTGACGTATGCTGACTCGACGTATGTTTAGTCATAGGATTGGATTTTAATAATAATTTTATAATAATTGACTGTTCCATGGTGTCTTAAACAGCGTCGGCCGCAGTCTGTCTATGGATGGGTTTATCTATCTCGAGTTTCTACGTGCTTCGGAGGTCACATTAAGCCGTCGGTCCCGGCCGTTGATAGACGACAGTCGTCAAGCTAAGTCAGTGGTCTTCAGGTGGCTTTGAAACACTGATCTCCACCAATCCGCCGTTGAGTGCAGTGGAGCATGCTCTATTTGAAGGGAGAACCGTACCCCTGCAGTGAGAATGTTGGGTCAGTTTGTGTAGAATAATTTTATATCTATAACAATTTTGAAATAAAAAATTACAACAAGACAGTTGTTAGAGTGCCCGGGAAGCCTGTAAAAGGTGCCATGTGTTATTTCTGCCTCTCTTTAATGCGCTAAGTTCAGCTGCACATTCAGGACGCAAACGAGATTACACGTTACGTTTCCGTTTTACACGACGCCGTCTACGCGGCCGTAGCGCTTGCTACGAAGTGCTACGACGTAGACTCGTTCCGCTCCCTGCTGTGAACGTGCCACCCGCCGCGCCCGCAGCGCCCGCGGCCGACCGGAATGTGTTTGTATTCTCTCCCCGTAAGTTGGTAAGTAAATTAAAAGTTAATAGTCCATGAGAGTAACGCCTGGCGGGAGACCCGCGAGTGTTTACGGTAATGCTTACAACGTAGAGGGTTCCGGGAGGGCGCGTGCGCGGGCCGGCGCGCCGGGCGGGGCGGAAGGAAGGCGATAATAAAATAAGGAGCCTCCGCTGTCGGGCGTCCCCCCGCCTCCCTCGCTACACCCTCTGCGCCCAAACCTGGGTTACGAAATCAAATAGCAACCGCTTCACTAATCAGGTATCGTGATTGCGATCCCCGCCTTGACTACAGTTATTCGATCTATTAACCTTATCTTGTGCCATTTGACGTCGTCGGTATACATTGAAAAACTAAATTGCGAGCTTACAAACGGTTTTTTATGCTTTAACAACTCGTCGTATCACTTATTGCTTTGCTGCTGATTCATGTCTGTTTAAAGAAACCGTAACAAAAGCTGTATTGTTACCTAAAAATGAATAATTCTATCATTAACTTAATTGATTCTCCCATTATTTCGTTCTTTGGATCTGTTCAAATATTTCAGAGTCATGAATATGCAATAAGCAGCGATATCTTTTCTATTTTCGTCTGACGAGCCGTCCTTTGTTCGACGCTCACTCATAATCCAATTCAAATGTCTTCGCCGACTGCGCCAGTACATCGACTGTGAATGGTGTGTACTCGCCGCTTGGCGGGATTCACGAGGGGGTGCTCGTGTGCCATTAATTATACACGGTGAATTATGTCACCAGCGCTCAACATATAAAAGGCGCTCTTTGCTGTCGTAGCGTGAAGCCGATTCAGGGTTGGCAAATATTTCGATGAAATAGGGCAATAAAGTTAGGAGTAAATATATACGTATATATAGTAATATTTAATGTTATACTTCTTTTGGTGCATTAGGTAATAATTATGAGAGTGAATTTTTACAATGTGCACACATATCGACATCTAAAATAAACACCACAAAGTTAGTTGGTAAAATGTCTTTCAAGTTTAATTCTTGTCTATATTCTTAGTTATTCAAATACTTGTTTATGAATCTATAAAACGGGTTTTATAACGCGAGCAGCGAATAGTCTAAACTAATATTATAAAGAGAAAAGATTTGTTTATTAGTATGTTCGTTGTAATGATTTAACTCAAAAAAATCTTAAACTATTATAAAGATTCTTTCACATACAGAAAGCTATATTATAAGCAAGTAACGTAGACTATATTTTATTTTCAAAAAGTAAAGGATCCCTACAAAAATTACCATAATGTAACTTGAGTTATATTATTGTAATTTTTGTGCAATAATTAAATTACAATAATGTAATTTTAATGTAGTTTTTGTTGGTATCCTAAATATATCTGCAAAAGTCATTATTTAGCACTCGCTATATGAACTACTGATCAATTGACACGAGTACATAAAATAATGTACTGTTTGTTCATAATACTCACCATTATCTACTTTTATATATCATCAACATTATCTACTTAAATATAAATATATATAACCATATTAGTTAAATTACAATAATATTTTTTTTTCCAAATTAGCAATCAAAACTTCAAAAGATGATGATCATATTGATGATTCATATCCTGATATTCATCCTTATCGTTGTGTTTTATTTGTAAGTACTGACTTATCTTTCTATAGTGTTAAATATAGCTGTGCTCTCCTGTTCAGAGGTTCGTTTGCTAGTCGGCAAAGTGAATTATGTACACTTGAGATTGGTTTTTGCTAATGAGCAACTTACTTAAAGTTTTAGGGTAGTGAATAAATTGTAGCCACAGTATATTTCATGCCACATTCTTTTATCCAACACAGCCTCCTATATAATAAGTTTCCTCACTTAAAGTGGTAGTAAGAAGGCCATATTTACCAAGTGAGGGAAGACTTAGCGTTGGACTCCTTTAGATAAACGGATAACATCTAACAAGTCAGAGGTATATACTTGATAAACCTCATAAATGATGGAAATTACTAGGATTGTTTAAACCTAGCAATGGATAGATACACGCAATTGCAGACGTGAAAGAGTATGAAAGCAATATGTAGTAGAATATTGCTTTTTGGTGATGGCAAGATATGAAAATGTATAGAAAATCAACATGAAAAAGGATGTTGCTCGTAATAGTACAGTCGGCAGCCCCATGCTGGGTTTATTACAGGGTAGTAAACCGTCGGCGAGAATAGAACGGGAGTTTTGACGGCCGGCCCGAATTGAATAATATTCAGCGGCATTCAGAGCCGTAATGCAGTGGGAATGTTGGGATATTCTCGACGGTCGAGAAATTCGCGTCGACGAGAGCGGACGTGACGCCGGGACGCGATTAAAATATATTTTTATTGATAAAGACGGTTCGAGCGGAAACCGGCTTTGGGATAATCGACAATCTGCCGGGATTACGTTGGAAATATTCTTAGTGTATATATCACATTTTTGAATCAACTGATATCTCTATATATTTAAGCATAGTTCAGTACCTTATTCTTCTCTACTTGCGGACCGATCTTTTTTTTTGTTTAGAAGTTATTGGTGAACTTTCGCGTCGCCATTAAAAAAAAGTGTGCGTGTGTCGGCTCCGGCGCACGACTGGAGTTTACTCCTTACGAACGATCATTATGATATATGTCCAATAGAAAAAGAGGGTAAACGAACGCATCTTCTGAAATAATAAGAATAAAATTTATATTATTCATAAATGTGAACTGAACTTTTATTATTCATATCCTATAGGCTTACCACTTAACTGCATTCACGTGTTTTTTTTGGATTCTTCTTCATTACCACTCGAATCAAATTGTTACATATTTTACAATGTTTATTTTAACTTTAATCACTTGATGATTTGTTTAATAGTACATTAAAATATACGTAAAATGTACCAAGCTTCCCAATACTCCGGCGCGCACACACACATACTAACACACGTACAACGCTCGGTCGGTATCTTTGGCTTCACCTTTTCGTCTTCGCGTTCACGTTCGCCTTCGCGTTCGCCTTCATTTTCATCTTTGATTTTTCTTTCGAGTAAGATACTTAATGTATTACAAACGTTCATAGGCTACGGTAACCGTTTTACATCAGGTGGGCCGTGTGACTTCCGACGTTGTATAAAAAAACTCAGTTAAATCCTTTAGATACTTCTATCTGACACTCTCGCACGTTAAATCGTATAGATGTATATGTTCGTCTATACGTTCGTCTTCTTTTTAAGCGGACGAGCGTAACATGTTTTGTTAACGCGTTCCCTTGATTTTACTCCTCATAAAATTTCCGTACCGGGCCTTATAACTCAAAATTGTTTCTTAAGGAGTAAACTCCAAAAATTTGGAAACTGTAATAAGAACGAAAACATGATAAATTCGTACATGTTAGATGCGTTCCCTGTTCTTTCCGAAGACACAAAATCACGAAATCTGAAATGGACTATTTCGTCAATAATATTTTCAGTAGTCAATAAATTCAGGCGTTATTTTGCGAAAGTCATATTTACATGCAATTTGATCTAACCTGATTTGTGAGCTTCCGCCACCAATTAGGTCATGCGGACTAGCGCCGCCGGCCGGCACCCACCTACTATCGTTAGTAGATGCAACATGAAATAATATTTTGATGACGTGCAGATTTTTTTTTTGATTTGACTGATGTGACAGATTTTTTTATAAAAAACAAAATGAACAAATAGAAATAACCTGAGGATACTCATTATTAAAACATGTTTTTGTGAAATATTCTCAATTTGAACAGGTTAAGTAATGTGAAATAAAACTTTTTAAATTACATAGAAACAATATAAAAAAAGACTCGCTTGTCGACCAAAAGGCAAATGCAAAGCAGTATGGTGTATCATCAAAAACAATGAAATTGAAACCTGTGTCGTGAACGAAATAAGAATGAATGATAAATGATAAAAACGTACACCAGCGATTTATTTAACGGTTACCTCATAAACGTGATGTCAAAACATAAACTTGATAATGGCAGAATGGAAACATATGACATACAGAAAATATACAAAGCATATTTGTAACTTCGATAAATATAAATGAGTTTAAAAAGAAACATTGAAAACACAGCCTCTACAGGCTTCAAATAATTTAAATAAAAAGCGACTTAAAATTCACTTACTTGACTACATAACCACTCTGCCACACAAACAGTTCAATCGTGGAGGTGGATTCTGCAAACTCTTATAAACGTTTGGTTTATAGAATTTATTTTCTCAAAAGAATTAGAATTCACTTAACGAGAAAATACATAAGCAATAATAGAATCTGGGGGCACGGCCGTGCCCCCACCAAGTCGAGCAAAAAAGCGTCACGACCGTACCATCCTTTTCTCGAAGCAATTCAGACCATTTTCGACCCCCTGTAACTTCGTTGTCGATAAAACTAGAAGACTGAAATTTTCAGTAACCATGCAGGCATTGTAAAGACACGTATATTTCAAATTTCATTCAATTTGAACCAGTATTTTAAGAATTATAACGGGTCAAATTTTTTTAATTTTGTCACTCACTGACTCACCGATCATCAAAATTCTAAGGCACTTCTAGCAGACCTAGAAGCTTCAAATTTGGAATATAAGTAGTGTTTGGTGTATGAATCAAGGAAAAACTAAAAACTTTAGAAAAGACCGCAAAGAAAATTAAGCCCATACAGCCAAGTCTTCAGTAAAATTTTTCAATATTGGCTTTATTCGTAACGATGTTTTATTATGTTTTATTTATTTTACGGCAATTATTATTATTGCGTGCGAAGCCGCGGGTTTAAGCTAGTCCCATATAAATATAGGCGCATGGTAGTGCCCCTGCCAAATCGAGCAAAAAATGGGTATTCCCGTCATGAAAACACGTGTATTAAATTATTTATTAGTGCAAAAAACGTAACCTACGTGCGTATTCGTACTTATTACGAGTGCGTAAGGTTGTATAATTATATACCACGCGCTGCGATGCTAGCGAGTAAGCGCGGGCCGTTACTACGCGCTGCGCGGTGCTAGCACGAGGGTGCGGGACGGGGACAGTGGCGGGGCGCGCGGAAAGGTGAATGTCGCCGAGCGAGCAGCAGCCGCGTTCATACGCGCGAGCGACCCAATGTTGTTCCGATGTGCCCAGAATTCTTACCTATAAGTTTGCGATTTTCATTGATAATTTCGATTGCTAAATTAGTTTGACGACTAAAGGCTACTCTCATTGGTTTACTGATATTATTTGCTTATGCTTACAATTTGGACGTTGTTCGGATAAATAATTAAAATTAAATATTGATACTTTAAGTACCTAAGTATTTATAAATTTCTTATTACCAAATCGTATTTCTGCATAAAAATAACTTTGCAATCTAACTTGTAGGTCGTCAGCTTATGTTCATCGCGAACAGTTTCCCATATGTATAGCCTATGCTATAACTATACATAAAAGTCAAGGACTAAGTCTACATAATGCACTGATGGATATAGGTTCTACAGTATTCACATCCGGTCAAGCTTACGTGGCACTTTCGAGAGTTACAAGTCTGGGCGGTTTACATCTAATTAATGTCAACTTTGGAAGTGTTAAAGCGCAGGAATCCTCAATTTGTGAATACAACAGACTAAGAAGCATTTACCGTCCAGATTTGTCAAAAATTGTAACATCAAAGCCTCCCAGAAAAACGCATAGAGACAGGGAGTGGGCTCTTAGAAAAACTGTAGCTGAAGCTCAAGAAGTAGTACCGGAAAATAGAAAACGGAAGGCTACCTACAAAAATAAGAAAAGTTCATAAGTCAGAGAGAGGGCTTTAAGAAAATTCGTTGCTGGTAGATATACATATATACAATAAGTAGAAGGTACCGAAAAGGAAAAAAGTAGAACTATCTACAAAATACAAAAAGAAATGAGATCCCATCAAAAACAATACTTGTCAAAAAACCAAGTCTCGCAACTCAGTTGTTCTGCGGTAAAAAGTTGTGAGATCCATGTAATACCAAGTCGGTTATTAATTTATTCAGTCTCTACTTAAGCGACTTTCTGTCTTAATACGTCCAGTCTCTAAGACCACGATCGTGGTCCATAACAATTGAAAATCAATTGTGTCTGGAATCTCCGTACTCGAAGCATTAAGTTGTTACGTAATAATTAACAGCATCTTATAGTGACGCATATCAATATTAAAATTCTTTAATGTTTTATATAAATATATTGAGACTTGGCCATCGCACTAAATAATTGAATTTACATGTGTTTTCAGGCGATTGAATTTACACGTGTTTTCAGGCGATGGCCAAGTCTCAATATATTTATATAAAACATTAAAGAATTTTAATATTGATATGCGTCACTATAAGATGCTGTTAATTATTACGTAACAACTTAATGCTTCGAGTACGGAGATTCCAGACACAATTGATTTTCAATTGTTATGGACCACGATCGTGGTCTTAGAGACTGGACGTATTAAGACAGAAAGTCGCTTAAGTAGAGACTGAATAAATTAATAACCGACTTGGTATTACATGGATCTCACAACTTTTTACCGCAGAACAACTGAGTTGCGAGACTTGGTTTTTTTGACAAGTATTGTTTTTGATGGGATTTGTATTTACGAGTAACTAGAAGCTATTCGAAAAACATTGCTTACACAAATAGGGAATATGCATGAAAATTTTTTAGGACAGGTTTCAAAGAGCAGATATAGACAGGGAGATATCTCAAAGTATTTTTTTTCTACGATAATTAGTTTGCGAGATAATGCTGTTTGAAAGTGGCATTTCATCACGTGACTTGAACACGCTTCATACTAAAAGGCCGCATGCTACTATTTACATTTAATATCAAGATTAAAGATATATACAATCATCACTGTAAGATTCATGTAAGTTTAATATTTGTATTTGATTTTTAAGGCAAAAACTGAGTCCAAGTTAAATTCTCTACTAAAAAGGGGACCCCACACTAATTGAAAATAAATGACAATTCCTCTCGCACCCGTCTCATCAAAGTTCTGGACACAGCAATGAAAGAAAAAAGTATGTAATTTTCTTGAAAAGCATAAAATGCTCCCTCACCAATATTGCTTTAGGAAAAATATTTTTTCTCTAGTAAAACAAATAACCGTATCCTTACACCGAAAAATGACGTCATAGAGAATTTTCTAAACATGGCTAAAGAAATTAACTTTATTTGCCATGACCGATTACTAGATAAATATAGTACCAGAGGGGGATCAACACTACAAATGGATAAAAAGTTACATAGTCAATCGTCAGCAGTACAACAGTACACAAAAAGACCTGAAATAGTCCCACGAGGTGAGGTTCTTTCGCCTTTACTTTTTCATTTTTACATAAATAAAGTATCTAAAGCAATAAAACGTGAATCAATTGTATTGATCAATGATACTACATTGAAATATGTTTGTTTGTTGAATTTGTTGCATTATTGAATGAATGAATTTATTGTTAAATGGGGAATTATTGAAAAAGTGTGTGAAAAATCTAGCCTCGACCGTTAATTCCGAACTAAATAATAGGAAATAGTTAACACAAATAAAATTGACGTAGACACAAACAAAAGCAGTGCTAGCCCAGCAGATAACGAACCGGTATTTTATCCGTCGGACCTTGATTTGAATCCTGTTGTGGGCGTGTGCCACTAAATTCGTGTGTTCGGATTAATGTACACATTTGTAATTATCACTGGCGCGGCGGTGAAGGAAAACATCGTGAGGAAACCCACAGCCAACGTAAGACTTAATTTAATAAAAAGATGTATGTTCTAACCAAAGAAAGCTCTCGTTTTCTCATTGGATTGTGCGAGACAGTGCGTTAGTTGCTTTTTGTAAAAATCAGTATCTTCGTCGCTTCGCTTTCGGATTAGGAAACGGGATAACGCCAGAAATAAGAGCTTATATAAATATAATTTGTTAACTTCTAGGTATATAATAATAATCCTCAAAGTCAAATCACAATAGCCATCATCAACATGATATTAAAGCTAAATGGCTTCAGTTTATTTTTAGGAGTACGTAACGGTTGATAAAATCTAAAACTCGGAAGAACATATTAATAATGTACGAGATTGAGTTCGTAATGAAGATATAATAAGTAATATAATAATGAAGAGAGTTGGCCTGAAAGAGAGTATCCGTAGTGATCTCATTCAGAAAGAATGCAAGAAGAAAGAATTACGAAACAGATGAACAACGTGAAAGTAGAAGGATGTAGAGGAAGGCCAAGATTCTTCGTCTTCTTCTTAGCGTTATTCCGTTTTATAAACCATTAAGATTGGCGGCGTCCGCTACCTAAGCCTAAGGATTTCACGAATATACTGATATTGATATGGTGCGACTGCCTTCAGACCTCCACAACTTAGACGGGAAACCAGCGCTTTCTTAAGTTACACGTCTTTTGAAATATAATTTCTTGAACGTGTTTCCTCATATGTTTTTCTTCACCGCCGAGCGAGTGATATTTACAAACATGTATGTAAATCCGGAAATACGAATTTAGTGGTAGATGCCTTCACCAGGTTTCGAATCAGGCACCGTTCACTTATTTGAGACATGTGTGTTTGCCAAAAACGAGTGTGCTTTAGACCACACGACTGAAGAAAAACTTCTTTAGCTCCGTACACTGAAAAAAATGTTTAGTTGGATTACCCAGATTCCTAATAGAATTCACCAAAGTCGACGGTTGAACTGGTCCTACCTTTGATTTAAGTTGATTTTACCAATCAAAAAAGGTTAATAAAGTACCAGTAAAAATAATAAAAATTATTATTTAGTATGATAAACTGTAGTCTGCCTACCCCGCAAGGGACTTGGCGTGAAGATATACATACATACATAATAAACTGTACCATATTATATATTATATGTACAATCCATTTATTAGCGGTAAATCATACATTTAAAATTGTGATAGCTACAAAATACTTTTATATGAAGACCAACCGTAATATATTTGTAAATTTAACTACAAATTTTTGCATTAATTAACTAAGTTTACTAGTAAAATAGCCTACCTTTGCTTCTTTGGTAAATTCAAGTAATCTTTTTTTTTCAGTGTAATGTGATACAGACAATAGGCTTGCACTGTGTCTTACTTATACGAAACTTAACTCGCTATGAGAGAAAGAAAATGTGTGCTCGCACCCCTCTCTCTTGCCCCTACAGTAACATACGAAACGTAACTCTCTCTTTCTATCTTCACTAACTTACATCTCCCTCTCAACATCCGTTCGCCTCGCCCGATCACACTTTTCGTAACGCTCTCGTTACACATTCACCAGCTTACTCCCCAAGTCAAGCGTGCGTAAAGAAGTTTTACTTCAAAATTATATACACTGAATTCAACAAAATTATATACACTGAATCAAAGACTAAACTAATTCAGCTACAATAAAATTTGGATGGCAATAAAATTATTCAACAAATTACCTCGTGACGTTAGAGAGATCCCGAAAGTAAATAACTTCAAACATTAATTATTTGGTTGGCTGTTAGGCTAATGTATTTATTCTGTAAGGAACATTTAGGCTGTAAAGGATATTTCTGATATCGACTTAATTTCAGTAATAAATGTTTTGATATCAATTTATAAATACATGTACGTTAAAGAGATAACGTGTAGGTGTGGTCTTCATGTGTATTCCTGAATGTCAATGCAAATCTAACAAGCAAGGTTTTTCTGGAGGGTTATTGTGTTCCCACGAGTGAATAAAGTCAATGAGCTAGTGGGTTCCTGTATTAAAAGTTGTTTTTTTTATACTAGGTCGGGAGGCATACAAGCATACGGCCCACCTGATGTAAATCAGGTACTGTAGCCCATTACCGCTAGCGATAAATTTTTCATTATCATTCGCGCGATGCCTCCTCTGCCTTATACAGCAACTCCTCGGGAGATTACTGGTGACCTCACTCACACGCAGGAACACAACAACACTCTAAGGAGTTGTGAAAAGTGGCGATAATAACTCATTCGAAAACATCAAGTAGGAGACTGCTGTGCCATATTAGTGCAATTTTACTCCCCTCCTCCACCACCTCATTAACTTTCAACATTATTTTTGCCTTAGAAATCGGCGAGCGTGCATGAGAAGAACAATTAATGTTATAGAAGCGAGTTAGGTATGTCAGGGTCGAGTCACGTGGCGCTCGGTTCTCTCTGCCTACCCCGCAAGGGATTTGGCGTGAAGTTATAGATTGATAGATTTTTGTCATTTGTTATAACAGCGATCATAGTAAATCTCTGTTAAATTACAATTTTGTGACTGACGTACGGACAAAGACCGGGGCCTTAGCAATAGCACTCTCGCCTACGGAACCCAAAAAAGATTAATTACATTATTGCAGGTACCACGATATCATAAGTAATAATTATAGACACTTCACAGAAGACTGTAGCCAAATAAGTATTTCTTAGAAAGTTGTGTCCTTTCGACAGATCACAGATCACGCGTGGCAATCTCTTCTTCCTAGCGTTGACTCACTTTCTAAACCAATGCGAGGTTTGCTGCTTAAGCCTAAGGATTTAACGAAAATACTATTTTTGAGATGAGTGACTTCAGTTAGACCTCAGCAGACCCAAAGTCAAAACCAGGCCGTTCTTAGCATAGATCACGCTTCTTTCGAAATATAATTCCTTGGACGTCCGGGTTTCCCCACGATGCTTTCCTTCACCGCCGAACAAGTTATAACTACAAATATACATAAATACGAATACAATTTGAATGAATTTAGTGGTACATGAATATTCAAACCAAGGACTTGATAGGCCGGTTTTTGATCCACTAAACTAGCACTGCTTTATATGCTCATATATCTTCTATAACTTCAGGCGAAATTCTTTGCTGGGTAGGCAGAGAGAACCGAGCGCCACACGGTTCATAGCTGTTCAGCACGCACGCCGGTTTCTGGGTCTCCTGATACCACCTTCCGATAAAATACGATCAATTTGGTTATGATAAATAAGTCTTGTCTTTTCTCGGCTTCTGTATCCTTCTATTTTCGCGTTGCATATCCGTTACGGATTTTTTTTTATTCCTGCATGTTCGAATCGACAGAGCAATGTTTATTATCTCATAGTAATATTTATTTAGGTATTTTATACTGAAGCTGCCAATAAAGGTATGTTTTGTAGTGAATTAGGGCTTGAAAGTATTAACCCGTAAAGTACGTTCGCCGTCTCAGCAAGTCACTTGTATCTTTATTATTTACTCGTGCCATAGAAAGCTTCCCCCACCCTCGCGGGCTCCCTGGAGGCCGGATTAAAGGCACACTCGCCGTCCTCCCCGCCGAGGCGACCTCGCAGCACGGGGTCGCAGCTGCACAATAAAAATTGCAAAGTATCCATTTCTAAACGTAAAGCGCTCGGTTTACAAGCAATTTCAATTATGTATTTCATTTTATACTGCAAGCGTTGGAAGAATAGTTACGCTTAACGCAAACTAAATCAAACTTGTACTAAATAACTATTAAATTTATACCTTTTCTATTTACCTATTTATATTTTTACGCCATGTATCTTGCGGTGTAGAGAGAAGCGAGAGCTACAAGGTGCCATCCACCTTCCTCTCTTTTTTAACAATCATGGCCTTTCTCATGTACACTCGCCGGTTCTCAGGGCTCCTGACATCACTTGACATTTGTGTCGGAAGCACACAAAGCAAATTAGATCAAATTGCATTTTATTTTATGCTACCTTTGCATTGCTACAACATGCATTAATTAGGTAATTATATTTTTCATAGATAACAAATGTCGCAAATAAACAAAGGTAATATTCATCATCTTATACATACATTTAAATTCAATTTTTTTTTTACATTTCGGGAGGCATACAACCACACGGCCCACCTGATTTAAAGAGGCCACCGTAGCTTATTAACGCTTGTAATATATTAAGTATCACTTGCGCGATGCCTCCTCTGCTGCTTACACAGCAACTCCTTGAGAGCATACTGGTGACCTCACTGCACCTGCAAGTTATAGTTATTTGTAGGTTTCCAAAAATATCTATATTTTTTGCGACGTAACTACAAAATTTGCGGTTTTCGGACTTTTTCTTTTCTTTCTATTTGTGGCTACATGACATTGCTTCTAGTCAAATTTTATTATTCTAGGTCAACGGGAAGTGCCCTGTAGGTTTTGATTCCCTTGTTTGTTACTTCGCTGTCCCCTGGACGGAACGATGCTTCGGAGTCGACGACCCCTCGGCTTGCACTGACGCCATAGCGGAGGAAATTAAACTGGGGATGGAATACTACATTTCTTCTTCAGTGATTGCCAGCGGTGGTAGGCGCAGGCCTTGGTTTAATCGGGATTGTAGTGAGGCTGTGGCTGCTAAAAATGCAGCGTATCGAGCATGGATAAGGCCCGGAGATCCAAACGAGAAGTCCCTAAAGTCTGCCTACAACGTCTCGACCAGGTCCTGGAAAAAGGCTTTCAAAGGAGATAGGCTAAAAAGTGAGATAGGTCGGACCCTAATAACTATCGTCCTATAGTCGTAACCTCGGTGCTTTGCAAGAAGGTGCCTCGAAAGGATCCTTAATACTCGGTTGCTCCATTATCTAGAAGATCATCACATACTTAGTGATCGACAGTATGGCTTCCTTCCAAAACGCTCCACTGGTGATCTTCTAGCGTATGTAACTCACCTGTGGTAGAAGACTGTCGACGGTTATGGAGAAACCATGGCTGTGTGCTTGGATATCTCTAAGGCTTTTGACAGGGTCTGGCACAAAGCGCTACTCTCTAAGCTTCTGGCCTATGGGCTTCCCGACCGGCTCTGTGCATGGATAGCCAGCTTCCTGCATGAGCGTAGTATTGGAGTCATGGTTGATGGCTATACCTCTGAGGTCATGCATGTGAACGCTGGCGTTCCCCAGGGTTCCGTGCTGTCACCAATCCTTTTTCTTCAACATATTAATGATCTTTTACAAATTGGCAACATCCACTGTTACGCTGATGACAGCACGGAACATCCGGGAACTGCGGGCGACGGTGATCTTTAGGCTGAATGACGTCCTGAATGGAGTGGCTTATTGGGGTGACCAAAATCTTGTAAATTTTAACGCGAATAAACCCCAGGCCTGTGAGTTTTCAACTAAGAAGGACCCGTTTTCTCCGGCCCCAACTTTTCTTGACGTCTCGCTTCCCATCGGCGACCATTTATCGATCCTTGGCTGCTGACTGAATACTGCTAAGCAGGGTTCGGCAGTATTTCACACCCGCACAACGGCTGTTGCTTTACAAAGTACAAATCCGACCGTGTGTGGAATACTGTTCGCATCTCTGGGATGGCTCCGCAAAGTACCCAATGGATGCCCTTGATTCATTGCGAAGGCGAGTGGTCCGGATTTTTGACGACCCTAAGCTGGAAGCATCTCTTGAGCCGTTGGAGCTCCGCAGAGAGGTCGCTGCGCTGAGTCACTTTTGCCGACTGTATCATGGTGAATGTAAAGAGGCACCTTCCAGGCCCGCATAGTAGACGCGACGAGATTACATGAAGTGCATGTGTATTCCGTGGCTTCTATTCCTGGACACCAGTGTCCTGCGGCACACCAAGTAGGCCCTGGCGGTCACATGCCGTGTCCCCAATAAAAAAAAATAGGTAATATATATCATGGATGGAATGTAAGACGTGTCTAAGTGCCCGTAAGGGTCTAATGGCAAATAAATGATTTTTATCTTTTATCTCATCATGTACCACGATTTAATCCTAATCAGATTTCGATATAGCTTAGAATAAGTTTAAGAGAGGTACGGCGCATCAAATCAGCCCGTCTGGGGAAACCTTACAGAAAACCGCAGCCAAATAACAACTCCTAGAGGGTTGTTGTGTGTCTATGCGCGAGTGAGGTCACCTGTAATCACCTACGGAGTTGCTGTGTTAGCAGCAGAGGTGGCATCGCGCGAGTGATACCTAACCGTTTTACATCAGATCGACTTTTATGCCTTCCGACGTTGCATAAAAAATAAACAAAAATTGTGTTGGTCGAAAGTAGGATTATCATCTAATACAGTGGGCAGCTCTCTAGTCGTGTACACTTAAACTACCACAAGCAATGACGCTTCTACTCGAAATAAATCGAAAAACTTATTACCACGCCTGTATATTAAAAATGTACACATTCATTCATTTCAAATATCATGAGGTTACTAAAAACTTTTATGCCACCTCAGAGACATAAAATATCTCTCTAAGTATCCTCGCTTCGTGACACTAAAAGTAGGAATAAGACTTGAATATGGAAGAACGAAATGACATTAAGAATATTAGAACTCTTGAAACAGTTCGCGGGTTATAGCCGCTATAAAATATCAAACTTCTGTCACATGCGGTGCTAAGATAACAATTTTCATCATACTTGCTCCTAATTAGTAGAATTCCGTGCAGGACCATGTAGAAAGAATGCAGGATGAATGAATGACGAAACAGATGTATAATGCAAAAGTGGAAGGATGTAGGAGCCGAGGAAGACCGAGACTAACCTATCATGAACAAATTGGTCGTGTTTTATCAGAAGGTGATGTCAAAAGTCCTAGTAACCGGCGAGCGTGCACGAAAAGAGTTATGAATGTTACATAAGCGAGTGAAATGTGTAAGGACCGCGACTTATGGCGCTTGGTCCCCCGCAAGGGATTTGGCGTGCAGTTATATAAGTTTCGCGTAACTTAAAAAAACAACATGTTATAACCAAAATATTATGTTTATTGCTTTTCAAAATACTCTCCTTTACATTTTAAACATTTTTTCATGCGATCGAACCATTTTTTAAAACAGGAGGACCACAGATCTGAAGGCATGTTTTCTACGTGCTGATTGAACGCTATCACTGCCTCTTCGAAGTTGGTAAAAGTGAAACCTCTCATCAAATCTTTGATTTTGGGGAAAATACAGAAATCACAGGGTGCTAGGTCGGGGCTATGCGCAGGATGGGTAACGAGTTGTACTTTTTCGGAAGTTAAAAATGACTTTGTTTTGTTGGCCGTGTGTGAAGAAGCGTTGTCATGATGTAGGAGAACGCGGCTTTTTGGTCGTCTTTCGCGAACTTTTTCTAACACCCTGGGTAAACAAATGGTAGAATACCACTCGGCATTTTTGATCTTCAAGTGGAATTGTGCAGATGGGACCTGTAGCTGAGAAAAAAAACGCGATCATTTTTTTACCAACGTTTCTCGCCTGCCTCACTTTTGTTGGCCTGTTCTCATTTTCAAACACCCATTCACAAGATTGCTGTTTTTTTTCGGGTTCAAAACAATAAATCCACGTTTCGTCTCCTGTGACAATGTCATAAACAGCATTAGAATGTCCGTGGTCGTACTTCAGTAGCATCTGTGAGCACCATTCCACGCGAGCCCGCTTCTGCTCCGCTGTTAGTTCATGAGGGATCCAAGGACAACAAAGTTTCCGAACTTTCAATTCTTCGTGTAAAATTTTCTGAATTTGGCTCATACCAATCCCCAATAGTTCTCGAATTGTCTCATAGGTAATCCGCGGGTTTTCTTCAATTAGCCGCTTAACAGTAGCCACATTATTTACGTTGACGGCAGTTGAAGGCCGCCCTTCACGAAATTCGTAATGTAAAGAAACTTGACCTCTCTCAAATTCAGCAAACCATCCCCTCACTGTGCTCAAAGAAGGTGCTTCTCTCCCAAAAGCATTTTGAAGACGAGCAGCACAGTCTTGCGGAGAGAGAGAGAACTTTTAAAATCACAAAAAATCATCGCTCTAAAATCTTTTCGACTCAATTCCATTTTCGTTGCGTACGTAGAACTTTGATGTGTGATAAAAAACAATTGACGAATGATTTCCCGCCAATTGTTTTTTTTTATTACTAAGTAGGTTGCAACGTTTCAAAAAATATAACATTCGAAATTCAAATAGTTCCGATTAGTTAGAAGTGCAAAACTTTTAGTGTGCCCCTAGTACATGTCGTATTAGTATGATTTTTCGGCCTATCCGATATTATGCGGGCGTATGGCGGGTAGTTGTGCAATGACAAATACAATACAATTCGTATCACACTATCATTTCAAATCAACACTTGCAATCAATGCTCAGGACAATACGAAACGAGAGGACAGTCCCAAGACGTCGTCACTTGCCGCCGTTTGCACTGACTCTCTATTTCTTATTTCTTTGCTAGAGTTCGACACTGGGTGTCGACCTCTAGCAAAGCGCGCTACCTTTCGCGCGCTTTCGTTTCGTTTTAAACATCCATACTCATGACTGGATGCGGTATATAGTATATATACGTGTAGGACCATTTTTCAGCTTGCTAGGAAATGAATTTATTTCATAGGAAGAAGCCCGAAAGGAATGGTTTAGGCCGTGTGGTGTACATTCGGCGATGTGATCTGTCAGCGCCGTGAGCGGCCTGTGCTCGGAGCGGAATTTATTTGTGAATGGCGATAAATAAGACAAAAATAGAAAAAGTACGAAATACGGAAATCTCGTAAACTTTTCTCACTTGTTGTTGTATTATCTGAAATGTTTGAGAACAGCACCACACATTCCTCTGCCGAGCTTATGATCACTGGTTTCATATATATAGTAAACGTCGGCTGACGACTCGTCTTAATGACATATACTTGCCTTACATCACTAATCCCGACTCTGTCTCCATCAGACTCGCTGGTCGTTAGCGCGCAACACTTAACATACCGGTCATAGAGTCTGTTTTATTTCAGAATGATATAAAATAATATTGTAAACATTTTATTACGAATAATGAAATATAAGTTAGAGACCGAAATCTTTTTGGATTAAAACCATATCTTAGTTTAGGTTAGGTTCTATCTAGGTTAGGTCTAGGATATTATTTATATCATATCAACATTCATATGTTATAATACATATGTATAATTATAGAGATTAGTTCTTCTTACTGCACAACAACAGGGTTTACCCTGATGTAGAAATGAGAACGCTGAGGTATTGGAGTTAGAATGATTGATAGAGTAAGATAGATTGAAAACAATTGAAATGGGTATGCTGAGATGTTTTGGACATTTGGAAATAATTAATGACAAAAGAGTTGCGACATAAGTGTAACAAAAAGATTGAGTGAAGATATCAACAGGAACCGTCCTAGATGTACACATAGAGATCAAATTAGCGATGTGCTGAAAAAGGGACAAATAGCACCCAAAACCGAAGAGCATGCATGAAGAGGTTAATGAGTGCGGAAGAAGCGAGAGAGGTTAGTTTGAATCCGTGCACCTGGCGGTCAATATTCTCTGCCTACCCAAGTGGGAGACAGGCGTGATGATATGTATGTATGTTTCAATGTTTCACACAGAAACTGTGCCGCATACGGAAGTTATTATTATAGTACTAATCAATAATAACTTACAGAATGGAGTAGGTATTGTAAATATTATAATACAAAATGGAACTCGTAAGCTTCATCTAAGCTCCTGTTTCACGGCGTATTCTATTTACTTTGCTTGCTAATATACATTGTAGCGATATGTACGCTGTAATTATTTGCCTCTTGCCGACAATACCGTCCTTACTTACAAGATGGCAAAAACATTCCTCTCTCCACGATACAATCGTATTTACGTACACAATATCTGAGATGAAACCCTGTAGGCCGCAGACCGCAGCCTCTAAGCAAATAGTTGTGCCTACATTACAGGGAGTGCAGCCATGTTTAAAGGCAAGGCAGTTTAAATTTAGGATCCGTACCCTGAGGTGAGCTTTTTGACGAGCTCGGTGGCACGATGTTTAGTAACGCTACTTTGATACCAGCGCTTATGGGTTCACCAAATCGTTAGACTTAGGTGGCGGACCCCGCCGATTCTAATGGATTAGAAAATGGGATAACGCTAAGTAGAAAATGTGTGTACATTAATTAAATTGTAACTTTTTTCTTTCATACTTTAAAGAAGAATAAGGACAAATACATGTACGTTAGACATTTAGTTTCAGGCTTCACACATACCCACATAACATACGAAGTTGAAAGCTTGCCGTGAATATTATTCATCATAAATCATGCACGTGATACCTGCAACTTGCAGTGGCGGTAATTACCCAGGAAAAACACCTTCCAACCGCGTCCCGTATGCAAATCCGCCTGCATTGCGTCACACGCCGCCTCACAGCTTACTTTGTGAATGTTCATCGCCTGCGTACCTCAACTATGTTTTAGCGAGTCCCCGGAGCCCCGCGGTGCGTAATGTGTTGCCATAATCACCACGTGGAATACGCCAAACTAAAAGCCTTTATGAAATTAATGCGGCGCTGTAGTAAGCATCATTTATAATGTACAAACATTATTTATAATGTAAAGAGGCGAATACGGAACAGTTCAGCACCTTTTTGCCTTTTGTTTGTAAATGAATTTTATTTATATTCTTCATTTAGTAGCTTTTGTGTCGGATTTTTGTACATATTTAAAAATAACAGTCGCTCAGGTATGAAGCAAACAAATCTAAAGGAAACCCGCACGTACAAGAAATTAAAATTCGATAAAGTCGTGACCTAAGAAAGGTCTAGCTTTCCTTCTGGGTTGTGGAGGCTTTATGGCAGTCGCTCCATGTCAATCAGTATTTTCTCAATCAATTATGATTCATTAGTAGCTCGCCAATCCTAATAGATTAGGAAACGGGGTAAGTAAGAATGAAGACAAGAAATACCATTTCAGATTCCACTTTTAATATAAATATTTCGCAAACGGATCACTATATCGATAAATAGTCTTCCCACGCCTTTAATGTTTTTAAAAAACCTATTTAACGTCTCGCCGCATTGGATGGGCGCGAATAAAAAAAATCATCCCCACTTTACGTTTAGGGCAGGTACCACCAAAATTTTTTTTAAGATTTATTCTATCACTTTGTGAGTCTTTGTGAGTATATGTATATACACGCGAAACTACAGCTTTGTACTCGTATTATCAAACGCCTCTGAGCTAGGCCGCGGACAGACGGACAAGGCGAAACTATAAGGGCTCCTTGTTTACTACGGAACCCTAAAACGGCACGTCATGAAACATGATGTCAAATACAAAACATAAATAAATGATTGAAAAGGAACACAAATGTTCTAAAGAATAACAAAGTATAAGAGTAATTGGTAAGAAAACTTTGAGTAGACGTTGGGCGAGAGGCGGCGCGGCGGGCACCGGCGGCGGGCACCGGCGGCGGGCACCGGCGGCGGGCACCGGCGGCGGGCACCGGCGGCGGGCACCGGCGGCGGGCACCGGCGGCGGGCACCGGCGGCGGGCGGCCGGCTCGATGGATAAAATTGAATTTTGCTACGAAAGCGAGCCTTACGCTTGCAAACACTTATAAATGTTATTGTTACTAAGCAGTACGTTCCCAGTTACTTTTAACTTACATATATAAACGAGCGATTCTTGTATATATGTCGTGTGTTTTACTTTCTAAGTTTATCTATCCCGAAAAAAAAAGATTTTACACATGAAAAAAAAATGCGAAACAGGTAATACTAATAAAAACCCTTCTTTTCCCTGTGAGTGGACTCGGCTATTTGTAAAACTAGATTAGTAAAACGGGTTCATGCTAGGAAGAAGAAGTTATCACAAAGATACTTTTTGAGAGAGGTAGCAGCAGTGGGAACGTGCGAGTACTTCTGGTATTGCAAGAGTACACAGGCTTGTACTAAACCCACTTTACATCAGCTGAAACGTACGCTTGTAAGTCTCTCTACTTTGTATAAAAAAATGTAAGCAAGATAGACGGTCTGTATTAGAGTGATCGTGTTAAGACAAGGCGATCTCTGTCGGTTCGGGAATGCAGAAAGAATGCGAATGGATGAAACAATGACGTGACAGAAATACAATGCGAAAGTGAAATGATGTATGAGCTGATATAGGCCAAGACACATTTTCCACGACCAATTTGGTCGTATCTTATCAGAAGTTGATGGTTCCCATCACAAACCAATATATCAGTTGACAGCCAAGGCACCTTGCGCTCAACATAAACGTGTTTCAGCGTCTAAATACCTGTGCGATTCCAAACGATAAACCAATGCGAGAATATAAGCCGATAAGCGCTGCGATGGTGGTCCGCCAACTACCCAATAGGTGCGTTCTACTCGTACTTTGCCCCCGACCCGTAGTTGGTGAATTGAGTTACTACATATTATCTGTCTCAACGGCTCTCTATACATTATTTCCTTCATTGGAACCATAGACACCAAGAACGTGCATGAGAAAAGTTATGTATACGAGCGAGGTGTCTGAGAACCGCGTCTTGTTCTCTCTGCCTACCCCGCAAAAGACCTGCTTTATATTATATACATCGGTACACACGCTGGTAAATTTTGTATTTTACCGACGACGACGATTATTCTTACCTTCTGTCTGGTTGCTTTGCGAGCGTGGATAAGGAGAGATTCCCCTCCCTTTGCGTGTTCTACCGATTGTACAATGGGTTGCGTTCTGAGGAGTTGTTCGATATCATGCCAACAGGCTCGTTTTACAATCGCACTGCTCGCCGACGGCTGGGAGTTCACCCTCACACACTGGAACCGCAATGGTCGCGTACTGTGCGGTTCCTGAGAAGCTTTCTACCGAGAACTATTAAGTTGTGGAATGAGCTCCCTGCCGAGGTTTTCCCAAGGGACTACAGTATGGGGTTCTTCAAGAAAGGCATGAAGAGTTTTTTACAGGGCGGGCAACGCAAGAGTGACACCCCTGGTGTTGCAAATGTCCATAGGCTACGGTAACTGCTTACCATCAGGCAGGCCGTATGCTTGTTTGCCACCTTAGTGGTATAAAAAAAAAATATTTTATGCGAAAATGAGCCTATTTTAAATTGGGACATCAATTTTAAATAACTAATGAATAGATTTTTTTATATACAACGTCGGGAGTCATGCAAGCATACGATCCACCTGATGTAAAGCAGTTACCGTAGCCTATTAACGCGTGAGTATCACTCGCGCGATGCCTCCTCTGCTGCTTCCGCAGCAACTCCTTAGGAGCTTACTGGTAACCTCACTCACACACAGGAACACAACAACCCTCTAGGGAGTCGTTATTTGGCTGCGGTTTTCTGTGAGGTGGAGGTACTTCCCCAGACGGGCTGCTTTGATGCGCCCTACCTCTCTTAAAACATCCAGACCAATACACATGCACACAAATGTCAATGTGTTTGTCTTGTGTGGGAATCGAACCCACGAGCGTTGGTGTCAAAGTCGCGTCTTTCACGACTGAGCCACCGAGCTCGTCTAAATAATACACATAATAATATCGCACTAAACATATCGCTATATCTCAGAAATGGTTATTCTTAGGAAAAAAGTATTACAACATTTTTTATAGATAAATTGTCTATAATTTTTGTCTAATCTATGTTTATGATAAAACTTACCGTTTGGCTGAAAAAGGCGAAAAACCCATTTTCAAGACCTTTGAAAGTTATTCAAGGAACATTTTTGTTCAGATGTGGAGCGATGGGGACTTTTTATATTTCTTTTATAATCTTGTTTCCAACATTGGAATCAATTTTCATCTCCGTGCGAATTATAATAACCTGGAATGTGTTTGTTGGCCGGGCTATTAATTGTTTTTCAGGCAATTGGGTACTTTATGCTCGTTTGGCAACTCCATAAAAAAAAGAAAGTTAAACTTATAGGATCAATTTGAAGAGTGTTTAACAAAAACTTACATAGTTAAAATAATTGGACTCTCATTATCCAGCAGTTCAGTTTGAACTTTACGAGTAAGTTGAGTTTAGTAGAATAGCAGCTCAGTTGTGTTGATTAGCAAAAATTCTATTGGTAGCACTTATGGTATTAGTATTACGAATGTGTCGTCAACTCCGCACGATTCTGTCGGGCGCAGTGGAGGACGGAGTTGCCAAGCACCCTCGCAGCCAAAGGTGTCGGTGCCAAGCGGCGGGTGCCAAATGCGCAGACCGGGGCCCGGTGCCTTGCTGGCAGACGGCACCCCCGGCGCTGCCAACGTTTCATACAAATGGAAGGCCTATTACATTAGGTACTGCATATTTTAGAACAAGACATACTAATAACATTTTCCGGTATTACTTCTTCATTCCAAAGGTTTTGTATGACATAACTTATTAGTTCACCGTCAAGGTTTAATCATTATTTACCATAATTACATTTTAGGATACTGAACAGCAGTGATAACCCTGTGAATAAAGAATCATTCTATTCGTCGGCGAGTCACGGTTCGAGGCCTAGTGTGGCGTTCACCACTGAATTCGTATTTTTTCGGTATGTACATATTTGTAATTATATATACAATAAACTAAGTGCCAAGTTAAATATTTTTTCCCTCTATCATAGGGTATTTAATCAGCGATATTTGACCGTCAATACGGTTTGCATCACGGCCGTTCGACTGGTGATCTTCTAGTATATCTTACACACCGCTGGGCTTCGGCGATTGAGAGTCAAGGTGGGGTATTGGATGTCAGCCTAGATATGGCAAAGGCGTTCGATCGGATGTGGCAGCGCGGTCTTCTAAGTTACCAGTGCTCGTGGGATTGAGCAATGGGTTACCAGCATCTTATCCAGCAAAAACATAAAGACCATAGTAGACGGTAGTTGCTCCTGTAGCATGTATAATAATGCATCTCACAGGGTTCTGTGTACTATCCCCGACGCTGTTCCTGCTGCATATCAATGATATGTTGTTAATTGATGGCATTCATTGTTATGGGGACGACAGCACCGGAGACTCACCATACAGACCGAACTACCGCCCCTCGTTCCCTTGTGGAGGAAAACCTCGAGTATATTACATTTTTTTTAGACACAACGTCGGGAGGCTTACAAGGATACGGTCCGCCTGATGTAAAGCGGTTACCGGTGCCTATGAACGCTTGTAATACATTAAGTATCACTCGCGCGATGCCACGTCTGCTGCTAACACAGCAAATCCTTAAGAGCTCACTGGTGACCGTACTCACACGCAGGAACACAACAACCCTCCAGGGAGTTGTTATTTGGCTGCGGTTTTCTGTGAGGTGGAGGTACTTCCCCAGACGGGCTGCATTGATGCGCCCTACCTTTCTTAAAAAAACCCATAACAAGACAAATAGACATGTTCATGCACACAAACGTTTCCTGTGTGGAAATCGAACAAAGTCTGTGTCAAAGTAACACCAAGTTCACCATTGCGCCACCGAGCTCGTCAAAATGTGTTAAAAACCATGATGTATTCAAGTGATGTTTGAAAGCGTGGGCACAGCGTTAGTGTAATATTTGCCTGCCGCCGTCCGCGGCTCGCGACGGTCGGTGTGACAAACAAAAGTGTGATTTTATCGGCCAAGTGTGGGTAGGTGTAACCATTTGGTGATGAGGTGACTCGCACGCGATGTACTCGTCACCGCAGGGTTGGCACGCGCCACAAACAATTACTTGATCGGTGTATTCCTTATTAAACATAAAGACTCGGTCTCGAGCTCGGTGGATCAGTCGTGAATGCCGCGACTTTGACACCAACGCTCGTGGGTTCGATTCTCACACAAGGCAAACATTTGTGTGCATGAACATGTCTCTTTGTCTTGGTCTGGATGTTTTAAGAGAGGTAGGGCGCACCAAAGTCCGTCTGGGTAAGTACCTCCACCTCACAGAAAACCGCAGCCAAATAACAACTCCCTAGAGGGTTGTTTTGTTCCTGCGTGTGAGTGAGGTCACCAATAAGGTCCCAAGGAGTTGCTGTGTAAGCAGCAGAGGAGGCATCGCGCTAGTGATACATAATATATTACAAGCGTTAATAGGCTACGGTACCCGCTTTACATCAGGTGGGCCGTATGCTTGTATGCCTCCCGATGTAGTATAAAAGAAAAAAATAAGTCTCAAGTGTAAACCGATGAGTGATACTCAGATTGTCACACTAATATATTAAACAACTGGTAGTCCTTATACACTGGAGCAGCAATGGTCGCGTACTGTGCGGTTCTAGAGGATTTTTCTAACCAACACTTATGTTGAGATATGAGCTCCCTGTCTAAGTTTTCCCTAAAGACTAAGGATTGGAGTTCTTCAAGAAAGGCACACGGATGTTTTACAGGGTGGGCAACGCAAGAGTGACACCTCTGGTGTTGCAAATGAATAGACACACGCGTGGTTGGAGGGGAACGAATGTGCCGATGAACTCGCCAGGAGCGTCGCACTGGGGTCGCGGAGGAAGCCAGATTACGACCGCTGCCCTGTCTCATTCGTCAAGATCATGATCCGCAAGGGGACCATTGACGAGTGGGACAGGAGATACAAATCGAGAACAACAACTTCGACAACGAAGCTGTTCTTTCCGAGTGCGGCGGCGGCGTATGGCAAAATGGTTCCGTCGTGCATCAGTACGCAGGTCCTCTCGGGGCATGGTAGGTTCTCAGCTTACTTGCATAGATTCAAGTGGGCGGGTGACCCATCGTGCTTCTGCGAGCCCGGCGTGGACCAGACAGTGCAGCACACACCGTTTCGGTATGCCGCATTCTTCAAACTGAGGTTCGATTTGGAGCAGGAGTTGGGAATGCGGATCACCGAAAACAGTCTCCGAAATAGTTGTAGAGCAATAGGTCTAAATTTTTTAAATACTGCGTCAGTCTAGCCATGGCTGCCATAGATCGTAACAAGCAGAGCGGCTCCACCTAGGACTAATGCAGTATACCTCGGCTATACGCTGCCGATGGGATCGCGGTGGCTAGGTGGAGCTGTGAAGCTCGCTGTCGCCCGTGGCTTGACTGGCGCAGTATGGGGAGGGAAGTTTGGAAACAGCTGTAGTTTCACCGGCGTATAGAAATAGGCGTAAAACTGAAAGATGATGAATGAAAGAATGAATGTGTTTTTATTAAAATATTCTACACACAAATATGGAATATCAGTATATCTAAGCCAAGAATAGAATGTATAATAATAACGAAGTCCTAAAAAGAGCCTTGTCCTGGCAGGGGTGCAAGAAAAAAAAGACCATAGACTACGTCAACTGCTTACCATCAGGCAGGCCGTACGCTAAGTTGTATCTGTCTGTGTAACTAACCAATGAACCACTTGACGTCGCATAAAGTTATAATTTACTCACTAAAACAGTGTTTTATCATCTAAATACGTACTGATTCGAACGTACGTCCAATGCGAGGACATTTTAATCAATATGCAGGAATGACACAATGTCGGTCCGCGAACTAACCAATTAGAGCTGCATCACATCAGACCTTCATCAAACCTTCACCAAAATGACTGGGGATTATGGAAATGCTTCATTAAAGAAAACCCTAAATCGGATCAAATAAAACGAACGGTTGAATAAAGTTGGATATTACGTTTTTTTTTAATATTTAACTGATCAACAAAGCCTCACAAAACTTATATGGGACGTCGGGACGCATACAAGATGTAATGTAGGTATCGTAGCCAATGAACGCATGCAATGTAGGAAGAATCACCCTAGGATCTCCTAGGAGGTTTCTGGTATTGCTCACAGGAACACAACAGCCCTTTTTTAAAAGCCGCTTTTTATACTTCTATGGTGAAAATAAGCATGCGACCTGTCTGATGGTAAGCAGCGATGGAGAGGGGGTGTCACTCGTGCGTTGCCGATGCTATAATAACCTCACGCCTCTTCAAAAGAACCTCGTGCTATAATCCCTGGGGAATATCTTGGCTGTAAGTTCATACAATTTAAGAGTTCTCGGTGGAAAATTTCTTTGGATCAGCACAGTTTAAAAAGAGCCGTTAAGTTAGAGCTAAATTCGACTAAATTGTCTAAAGTTCACTGCCTTGTCACAGACGAAGCTATTCAATACAGCCTTTGCTAATAGAGGGCTGTCAGTGTAATGTCTATTGTTGTAACATTAATTTCCAGCAGTCGACAGCCCTGGGATGCCGCGCCCTGCGCTAATTAACTGACCGCACAAACTAATTCATTAACACCACAGCAATACACGTCAAGTAAACTTTATTTGAAAAACGAACGAACGAAATGTGTACATTTCACTGACTGCTAAGGCAAGGGGAAGGTAATGATATTCGACTGAACAGCTACATGCACTTAGACTGACTCTTAAAGTACGAAGAGTAACGATTAAAAGCCGAAATCCACAGGGGCTGGCAAAGCGGGGAAGCGGCAACGAACCGACACGGGATTTTTTGGAAAATTCGTGTTTGTTTACAATCTGTCACATAAAAAACGAGTGTGCTTTAGATCACACGACTGAAGTAAAACTTCTTTAGCTCCATAGTGTGATACAGACAATAGGCCTGCACTGTGTCTTACATATACGAAACTTAACTCGCTATGGGAGAAAGTGAGATAGAAAATGTGTGCTCGCACCTCTCTCTCTTGCCCTACAGTAATATACGAAACGTAACTCTCTCTCTTTCTATCTTCACTAATTTATATCGCCCTCTCAGCTTTCGTTCGCCACGCCCGATCACACTTTTCGTAACGCTCTCGTCATGCATTCACCAGCTTACTCCCCAAGTCAAGCGTGCGTAAAGAAGTTTTACTTCAAAAAGTGGGCGCGATCTGTTACTATTGTTCTCCGTGTGACAGACTGCATATTGTTGGCGCCAAAATGGTATGCGGTCAATATAATACAAGCATACGGCCCACCTGATGTAAAGCAGTTACCGTAGCCAATTAACGCTTGCAATATATTAAGTATCACTCGCGCGATGCCTCCTCTGCTGCTTACACAGCAACTTATTGGGAGTTTACTGTTGACCTCACTTACACGCAGGAACACAACAACCCTCTAGGGAGTTGTTATTTGTCTGCAGTTTGCTGTGAGGTAGAGGTACTTCCCCAGACGGGCTGCTTTGATGCGCCCTACCTCTTTTAAAACATCCAGACCAAGACAAACAGCCATGTTCATGCACACAAATGTTTGCCTTGTGTGGGAATCGAACCCACGAGCGTTGGTGTCAAAGTCGCGTCATTCACGACTGAGACACTTGTAAGCTTAGTTCCTTGTAGTATAGTAGAGTAAATATAGACCTATACAGGTATAGTTTACCGTCAATTTTAATACTGTACTTGCACACATAAATAATAAAGCAGTGATTGATATTTCGTTGTTAACCCTTTTGTTATAAGAATACAGACACTAATGTAGCAAAAAATCTTGTTCCGGATCGTTGCCGCTTTCAAGCTTTTGCCGCCCCTATGGGTTTTGTGTTTTAGGCCGAATTATGTGCACTTAAACTGAGTACACACGTTTTTACTTCAGCTAAAGTTAGTACGTTGATGGGTTTCGCCAAATTTATGGTTTTTAAACACAATAGTTCTCACTTAAAGAATATTTTTTAATCGTAATCGTTAATTATAGGAAGGGAGGGTGATTTTAAAAAGTAATACAACGACTCCCGTTACTTTAACGTTGTATTAGCATGTACTGCTATTCCATTGTCACGATAATTAGATGACATACGGAAGTGAATCATAGGTAAAGCAGAAGAAGCATGAACGTGAACATCGTAGAAGCGCTGAGTATGTGTGGAGTATTGCGTCACCCCGTTCCCCTGGGGTGATCGCTTCAGATGAAGCCTTTGTAGCCTTCCCGGCTAAAGGCAGTCCCAGGGGGTGTTTTAGTCGGTGGAAATCCGACATAATCAGTTCGTTCGCACGAAATGGTATCTTTAAAAGATTTCACCTCCTCCCTCCCGTTTTCCGGAGGGTGCTCCTCACGGAGGAATGACCAATGCACACCCGGGTGTGGGTTGGTCCTTCCTTTGTGGGTCTTCAAATTTCTTGAGCGAAAAAAAAAAAAAAAAAATGTGTGGAGTTAGAATGTTTGATAGAGTAAGAAATAGACAATACGAGATGAGACAATATGGAATGAAAGATGATTTGAGATGGTTTGGATATAGTGGATGACAAAAGACTTACGAAAGAAGTATATCGGGCAAGAGTGAGTGGAGATATAGACAGCGGCCGCCTTAGATACCCACATGAGGATCAATAGAAAATGTTGCCAAAACAAATCATATATTTGTATCAGTGCACCTGGCGTTCCATTGTCTTTGCTTACTCCGATGCGAGACAGGCGTGATGATATGCATGTATGTACATTTACATTCGCATTCATAATATGTGACGCAATATTGAAAGAAGAGTAAAAGCAGGAAATCGTATCAATGGTGCGTTGTACTCCGTGGTAACAGGCAATAACATATCGAGCAAAGCTCGCCTTGCTATGCCGGGCCACCTTAAACGCACAAATGTGAATAAAGATATCGGTAGGGGCAGTCTAAAACGCACAAAAGTGACTAGAGATATCGGGAGGGGCAGTCTTAAATGCACGAAAGTGAATGGAGATATCGGGAGGGGCCACCTTAAACGCACAAAAGTGAAAAGAGATATCGGGAGGGGCCACCTTAAACGCACAAAAGAGAATAGAGATATGGGGAGGGGCCGCCTTAAACGCACAAGAGTGAATAGAGATATCGGTAGGGGCCGTCTTAAACGCACAAAAGAGAATCGAGATATGGGGAGGGGCCGCCTTAAACGCACAAGAGTGAATAGAGATATCGGGAGGGGCAGTCTTAAACGTACAAAAGTGAATAGAGATATCGGGAGGGGCAGTCTTAAACGCACAAAAGTGAATAGAGATATCGGGAGGGGCCACCTTAAACGTACAAAAGTGAATAGAGATATCGGGAGGGGCCACCTTAAACGCGCAAAAGTGAATAGAGATAACGGGAGGGGGGTTTTTTTATACCACTAAGGTGGCAATCAAGCATACGGCCTGCCTGATGTTAAACAGTCACCGTAGCCTATGGACATTTGCAACACCAGAAGCGTCACTCATGCGTTGCCGACCCTCTAAAAACCTTTTCACGCAATTCTTGAAGAACTCCATGCTGTAGTCCCTTGGAAAAACCTCGGCTGGGAGCTCATTCCACAGCTTGAGTGTTCTCGGAAGAAAACTTCTCTGGAACCGCACCGTACGCGACAATTGCGGTTCAAGCGTGTGAGGGTGAACTCCCCGCCGTCGGCGAGCGGTGCGGTTATAAAAAGTAGCCGTCGGCATCATTCGAACAACTCTTCAGAACACAACCCGTTGTACAATCGGTAGAACACACAAAGGGAGGCAAAATCTCTCCTTAAACTTAAGGGTTCAATACCGTGTGTAAGCTTAGGATTGTCGACAATTATCTAAAGGGGTAGTCTAAAATGCACAAAAGTGACTAGAGATATCGGGAGGGGCCACCTTAAACGCATAAGAGTGAATAGAGATATCGGTAGGGGCCGTCTTAAACGCATAAGAGTGAATAGAGATATCGTTAGGGGCCGCCTTAAACGCATAAGAGTGAATAGAGATATCGGTAGGGGCCGTCTTAAACGCACAAGAGTGAATAGAGATATCGGGAGGGGCCGCCTTAAACGCACAAGAGTGAATAGAGATATCGGGAGAGGCCGCCTTAAACGCACAAGAGTGAATAGAGATATCGGGAGGGGCCGCCTTAAACGCACAAGAGTGAATAGAGATATCGGGAGGGGCCGCCTTAAACGCACAAGAGTGAATAGAGATATCGGGAGGGACCGCCTTAAACGCACAAGAGTGAATAGAGATATCGGGAGGGGCCGCCTTAAACGCACAAGAGTGAATAGAGATATCGGGAGGGGCCGCCTTAAACGCACAAGAGTGAATAGAGATATCGGGAGGGGCCGTCTTAAACGCACAAGAGTGAATAGAGATATCGGGAGGGGCCTCCTTAAACGCACAAGAGTGAATAGAGATATCGGTAGGGGCCGTCTTAAACGCACAAGAGTGAATAGAGATATCGGGAGGAGCCGCCTTAAACGCACAAGAGTGAATAGAGATATCGGGAGGGGCCGCCTTAAACGCACAAGAGTGAATAGAGATATCGGGAGGGGCCGCCTTAAACGCACAAGAGTGAATAGAGATATCGGGAGGGGCCGTCTTAAACGCACAAGAGTGAATAGAGATATCGGGAGGGGCCTCCTTAAACGCACAAGAGTGAATAGAGATATCGGTAGGGGCCGTCTTAAACGCACAAGAGTGAATAGAGATATCGGGAGGGGCCGTCTTAAACGCACAAGAGTGAATAGAGATATCGGGAGGGGCCTCCTTAAACGCACAAGAGTGAATAGAGATATCGGTAGGGGCAGTCTTAAACGCACAAAAGTGAATAGAGATATCGGGAGGGGCAGTCTTAAACGTACAAAAGTGAATAGAGATATCGGGAGGGGCAGTCTTAAACGTACAAAAGTGAATAGAGATATCGGGAGGGGCAGTCTTAAACGCACAAAAGTGAATAGAGATATCGGGAGGGGCCACCTTAAACGTACAAAAGTGAATAGAGATATCGGGAGGGGCCACCTTAAACGCGCAAAAGTGAATAGAGATAACGGGAGGGGGTTTTTTTTATACCACTAAGGTGGCAATCAAGCATACGGCCTGCCTGATGTTAAACAGTCACCGTAGCCTATGGACATTTGCAACACCAGAAGCGTCACTCATGCGTTGCCGACCCTCTAAAAACCTTTTCACGCAATTCTTGAAGAACTCCATGCTGTAGTCCCTTGGAAAAACCTCGGCTGGGAGCTCATTCCACAGCTTGAGTGTTCTCGGAAGAAAACTTCTCTGGAACCGCACCGTACGCGACAATTGCGGTTCAAGCGTGTGAGGGTGAACTCCCCGCCGTCGGCGAGCGGTGCGGTTATAAAAAGTAGCCGTCGGCATCATTCGAACAACTCTTCAGAACACAACCCGTTGTACAATCGGTAGAACACACAAAGGGAGGCAAAATCTCTCCTTAAACTTAAGGGTTCAATACCGTGTGTAAGCTTAGGATTGTCGACAATTATCTAAAGGGGTAGTCTAAAATGCACAAAAGTGACTAGAGATATCGGGAGGGGCCACCTTAAACGCATAAGAGTGAATAGAGATATCGGTAGGGGCCGTCTTAAACGCATAAGAGTGAATAGAGATATCGTTAGGGGCCGCCTTAAACGCATAAGAGTGAATAGAGATATCGGTAGGGGCCGTCTTAAACGCACAAGAGTGAATAGAGATATCGGGAGGGGCCGCCTTAAACGCACAAGAGTGAATAGAGATATCGGGAGAGGCCGCCTTAAACGCACAAGAGTGAATAGAGATATCGGGAGGGGCCGCCTTAAACGCACAAGAGTGAATAGAGATATCGGGAGGGGCCGCCTTAAACGCACAAGAGTGAATAGAGATATCGGGAGGGGCCGCCTTAAACGCACAAGAGTGAATAGAGATATCGGGAGGGGCCGCCTTAAACGCACAAGAGTGAATAGAGATATCGGGAGGGGCCGCCTTAAACGCACAAGAGTGAATAGAGATATCGGGAGGGGCCGTCTTAAACGCACAAGAGTGAATAGAGATATCGGGAGGGGCCTCCTTAAACGCACAAGAGTGAATAGAGATATCGGTAGGGGCCGTCTTAAACGCACAAGAGTGAATAGAGATATCGGGAGGGGCCGCCTTAAACGCACAAGAGTGAATAGAGATATCGGGAGGGGCCGCCTTAAACGCACAAGAGTGAATAGAGATATCGGGAGGGGCCGCCTTAAACGCACAAGAGTGAATAGAGATATCGGGAGGGGCCGTCTTAAACGCACAAGAGTGAATAGAGATATCGGGAGGGGCCTCCTTAAACGCACAAGAGTGAATAGAGATATCGGTAGGGGCCGTCTTAAACGCACAAGAGTGAATAGAGATATCGGGAGGGGCCGTCTTAAACGCACAAGAGTGAATAGAGATATCGGGAGGGGCCTCCTTAAACGCACAAGAGTGAATAGAGATATCGGTAGGGGCCGTCTTAAACGCACAAGAGTGAATAGAGATATCGGGAGGGGCCTCCTTAAACGCACAAGAGTGAATAGAGATATCGGTAGGGGCCGTCTTAAACGCACCCATAAAGATCAAATTGGTGATGTGTTGAAAAAGGGGCTCAACCAAAAGCACACAAAACCGAGGAACATGCATGGATATATATGGATCGGTGAACCTGAGTTCCATAGTCTCTACCTACTCCAATGGGAGACAGCCATGATGATATGTACGTATATTTCCTTTGCAATCATAACATTATTTTGGATTAGGATAAGTCAGTATTAATATCTTTGTATTTTTTACTACAAAACTGAGAGGCAAATTACTAGCACACCGACCACCTGATATAGAGTGGTTAGTGTAGCATATATATATCGCGAGTTGCCGCCCCCACTGCTAATATAGCAACTAGTAATGAACTAACCGATATCATCTAGATGACTAAAAATATCCATTCGACAATAATAACGACATTACCGAAAAGTTTCAAGGTCGGTGCCGCGGGGGCAGTAAGCGAGTACCACAGTCCTCGTGTAATGGCCTCGTTATGTCACGATGGAGCCGCCGGGCGCGTTATGGGTGTCAGGTGGTGCCAGGAGCGCCACCGTGCCGTGATCGTCCACGACAAAAGTTACCCTTGCTTACTTATGGCGGTGCCAATAAAACAAATGCATTGTGAATATGGCGTGACAAACGGGTAGTTCGCCCGCCAACGTCACACACTAGCAACGACAATGTCCGTGACACCATCATCATCATTTGATATAAATATTTATACTAATAAATATTTGGCAAAATAAAAAAAATGAGTGTGCTTTAGAGCACACGGCCGAAGTAAAACTTCTTTAGCCCCATAGTGTGATACAGACAATAGGCCTGCACTGTGTCTTACATATACGAAACTTAACTCGCTATGAGAGAAAGAAAATTGTGCTCGCACCTCTCTCTCGTGCCCCTACAGTAATATACGAAACTTAACTCTCTCTTTCTTTCTGCATTAACTTATATCTCCCTCTCAACTTCCGTTCGTCTCGCCCGATCACACTTTTCATAACGCTCTCGTCACGCATTCACCTCTGGAGGCCGGCTACATATCTGCACGTAAAAAAAATGTCTCCGTAAACGCCGGCGTCATACCGGTACGGCAAAAATATGTTGTTCTTTTTTAGACTTTATACTTTAAACTAATAAGTCGTAAAAAATAAGATAAGATAAGATCGAGTCTTGTCAAATGGCGCGCTCAAATTTCAAGTGCTTCGGCCTCTACGGAAAATCACGCGCCGGCGCACCGGCCCTGAGAGGTTCACCAGCTTTCTCCCCAAGTCAAGCGTGCGTAAAGAAGTTTTCCTTCAAAAAATATATTCGAGTTATTCTCGCCATTCCTAACTCGCATTCCAACCAGATATTAAGATAAGAAGAAGCATGCTCCGTTGGTTTAGACATGTAGAAAGAATGCAAGGGGAAAGAATGACGAAACGCGTGTACGACGCGGAAGTAGAAGGAGGTAAGAGCCGAGTAAGAATTCACGTACCTCGACCGAATTGGTCGTGTGTTATCAGAAGCGATGACAGGAGCCCTGGAAAAGCGTGCAGAAGAGCTATGAATGTTAAAGAAGCAAGTGATGTCTGCTTACCCCGCAAGAACTTAACGTAAAAGTATATAATAGTATAGTAGGTACATATTGAGTCAAAATAATAATTGTGTGGTGGAATTCGACGAGCTTGGTGGCGCAGCGGCGTAACGCGGTTGTTACTACTTTGACACCAATGTTCGGTTCGACTCCCACACAGGACAAACATTTGTGTACATGAACATGTCTGTTTGTCTTGGTCTGGGTGTTTTTAAGATAGGTAGAGCGCATCAAACTGGCCCGTCTGAGGAAGTACCGCCACCTCACAAAAAACCGCAGCCAAAATAACAATAATCCTTAGAGGGTTGTCGTATTTCTGCGTGTGAGTGAGGTCACCAGTAAGCTCCTAAGGAGTTGCTGTGTTAACAGCAGAGGAGGCATCGCATGAGTGATACTTAATGTTTTACAAGCGTTCATAGGCTACAGTAACCGCTTTACAACAGGTAGGCCGTATGCTTGTATACCTCCCGACGTTGTATAAAAAAAGACATGAATTCCAACCCGTAGGAATATTGTGAATGTTCTTCACAGTTTATCCAGCAATTTTATCGCTTTGAATATTGGGGGCAATATATCTATGTATGTATCTATAACTTCACGCCAAGTCCCTTGCGGGGTAGGCAGAAAGGACCGAGCGCCATGTCACTCGATCCTTACACACCTCACTCGCTTCTCTAACATTCATAGCTCTTCTCATGCACGCTCGCCGGTTTTTAAGGCTGCCGACATCACCTTCTGATGTAACACGATCAAGTTGGTCATGTTAGGTAAATCTTGGCCTTCCTCGGCTCCTACATCCTTCCGCTTTTGCATTGTATATTATTGGGGGCAATAATAGTAAGTATCGTATTGTTATGACTACCGTCCTTTTTATATGACATGTCATAATCCTTTTAGAAATAGACCTGCGGGGCGCATATAGACAACTCAAGCGTAACACGTTTACTTTGAGAGAGTCCTTAACGCACGAAATAGGGCGGGTTTAATAGAGATGTGAGTTTTATAGACCGATTGAAGAATTGTTGAAGTATTTATATAACACTTACTATAATAATTATATAAGATAGTATTCATTAAAGTTTGAGAATTAGGGCCACATAGTTGAGGAGACATTTTAAGTGAAGTATCGGTGCAAACCAGTTCGTGTCTACGCATCCAGTGCTTTACTACGGTCTACAATGCAGGAGAGAGAGAAAAAGGTACGAGTGAGGTGCGTAAGGCCCGAGTCATTTGGCGCTCGGTTCTCTCTGCCAACCCCTCCAGGGAGGGCGTGAAGTTACAGACACACAGATTGGCGAGAGTAGAGGCAGCTTGACTCGAGCGTTCGATTACGCGGCATCTCTCTCCCTTCGGTTATAATGAAACGCAGTTCACTATAAAATATTCATGAGCCGGGCTCTACATAAACTAAGCTCGAACCTTCCCTCCCCGCAAATTGCTTTTTGTTGGCAACTTTTACGAGGCAGTTTTAATGCAAATCTGGTTCTATCAAGTTACATCGATGGCGAACACGATAACAGTCTCAAATTGCAGAGCTGTGGAGTTCGCGGGTTTCCAATTCGCTAATTCGCCTTGTTTAAAGCAATTTTGAGCACTGCCGAGGTATAAACAATGAAACATAATCGATATACTGAATACAAGCCGGGCTTGTTTTAAAAATACACTTATTTTTCTTTCTATCTATAACTTTACGCCAAATCCCATGCTGGGTAGGCAGACAGAATCGAGCGCCACGTGACTCCATCCTTACAACCCTCAGTCGATTCTTTAACATTAATTGCTCTTCTCATGCATGCTCGTCGGTTTCTAAGGCTCCTGACATCATCTTCTGATCTGATCTCGAATAGTACCTGTTCACAAAGGGGGTTCGAGAGATGACGTAGAGAATTACCGGCCAATCTCGATCCTGACAATCTTGGCGAGGCTTTGCGAAAGGCTGGTCTACAAAGCCATTTATCTTCGCCTACATAGCAATATTTTACTGCAACAACATGGCTTTGTTGAACAAAGATCCACTATTACAAATTTGCTCGTCTATACTACCGATTTATTCCACGCACTTGATACCAACAAACAGACAGATAGTGTGTACACAGACTTTCGCAAAGCCTTCGACAGGATAGACCATAAAATATTACCTTCGACAGGATAGAATTTAAAATATCTTGTAAAAATAAACGACTTTTAAAAATCTTTGTTTCACAAACAGACAGTAAAATTTTACATGACAATTATAAGAAATATGAAAAGCTACTTAAGAAAGCCGTAATATGTTCTAAAAGACTTGCATATATTAAAAAAGTAAAAAATTCTCAAAATGTTCTTAAAACCATATGGCAAATAGTTAAAGAGAAAACAAATAAAATTACAAATAAAAATAAAGAAAACTTACAACTAGAAATCGATAATATTAAAATAGATGACCCACAACAAATTGCCAACGCGTTCAATAATTATTTTATTAACATTGGCATAAATCATACAAAAAATGACACCCCCAATCGACCCATTGGTAGGCGCTTAGCTAACGAAAAGTCTATGTTTTTGACCCCAACTAGTCCTCATGAAATATATAAAATTATACGTAGTATGAAAAATAAGAGAAGCTTTGGGTTTGACGAAATTCCACCATTTCTAATAAAACAATGTGCACAGGAACTAGCAATACCTTTATCCATTTTGGTTAACCAATCATTCACTGAAGGACATGTACCTAATCCATTAAAATTAGTAGTTGTCAAACCCTCACACAAAAAAGGATCGAAATATGAGCGTAATAATTATCGCCCTATAGCATTGTTGCCAACATTTGAAAAAATCTTTGAATCCTCTATGTCCAAACGTCTTCACTCATTCTGCGAGAAGTATAAAATATTTGATGACAATCAAAACGGTTTCCGAAGGGGCAGGTCCACCACACTAGCGGTCTTCTCTTACATTGATGAAGTACTGAATATTATTAACAATAAAAAATATGCTATAGGTTTGCTCCTGGATATGAGTAAAGCATACGATAGGGTAAAATTTGACATACTTTTGGCCAAATTATATGATATTGGAGTGAGGGGAATAACGCATCAATGGTTTTCATCGTATCTTTCAAACCGTACGCAATATGTAGAAATAGAACATCATGATTTTAAAACCGGAAAAATTTGTGGGATAAGATCACAAAAAGCAAAGGTAACCATGTCAATTCCTCAAGGAAGCGTACTGGGGTGCTTACTGTTTATTATCTATATAAATGACCTTCCTAAAGTAATAGACAGTCATTGTACAGTGTTTGCAGATGACATTTCTATAGTTTTCCCGTGCCAAAATACCATGAACCTAGAAAATCAATTAAATAATATTCTGTCTCCTGTCACATCTTGGCTCCACGAGCATAACCTTGAATTAAATTTATCAAAAACGAAGTTAATGCAATTTAGACCATACCAAAAACGCCCTATGGCTATAAATTATACATTTCAACAAAAAAAAATAGACTGTGTAGACACATGTAATCTATTAGGGATACATATAGATATAAATTTGAATTGGAAAGAACATATAGAATCGATTAGCTCCAAATTATCTAGATTTTCCTATGCATTATATGAATTAAAAAGAACCACAAATATTGACACGGCATTGAACGCCTATTATGCTTATGCTCACTCATGGCTCCTTTATGGAATAGTACTGTGGGGAAACAGCACAAATATTGCACAACTTTTTCGTCTACAAAAGAAATGTATTAGGACCATAGCAAATATAGATATTACGGAGAGTTGTAGGCCTCATTTTATAAAAAACAATATATTGACTCTAACATCAATTTATATATTAGAAACCTGCAACTTTGTTAAAAAGTACATGCATAAGTTCCCAGTTTATAGTCGACCCCATCATCTTAGACCAAAAGATCGATTGGCTCTACCGCCCGCTAAGCTGTATTTATTCCAATCTGGACCTTATTCGATGTGTGTAAAAATTTTCAACAAGTTACCTGGCGACATAAAATCGGAAGAAAATTCTCTAAAATTCAAACAATTATTGAAAAAGCTATTGATTGCAAAATGTTATTATTCACTAAATGAGTTCTTTAATGATAGTCGAAACAAATGAATCTGATATGTACAAAAAATATAATAATATTACTTACTTTAATATTGACATTATAAAGGGTATTGATTTGTATTTAATATAGTAGTATTGACTAAACTTAATGTATGTACAGCATTTTATCCTAAGTTGACATTGTATAATTATATAATAAAATTGACATTAAATTAATTATTTGCAATTGTATGACAAGATAAATTGACATTCACTATTATTCAAATATTATATCACAGTATTTAATTTAATTTATTTCCAAAAATACATTTTATTATTAATGTTAGTGTTTGCTGTGTCCTATACAGGGTTTTTTTATAATGCATTGAAAGACTTTTGAATTGAAAATTGTTAAGTAGAAATAGTACATAATTATGGTGACAAATTGTTGCGATGCCCTTACAGGGTTCATGTTACGGCTGCTATCTAGTTTTAAGACCTAATGTACCACATGAAAGCAATAAACAAATGAATAAATGAATAAATGAATAAATTACTGGAGAAGATTGCTTTTTGTGGCATACGAGGAAATCTTTGGAGATGGTTTAAATCATATATCTCAAATTGAACACAAAAAGTTGTAATAAAAGGATACGAATCCTTATGTGTTCCTGTGAGCTCGGAAGTTCCCCAGGGTTCCATTCTTGGGCCCCTACTATTTATACTTTTTATCAATGACATTGGCAAATGTTTTCAACATTGCAGGTTCCTATTATATGCTGATGACTTAAAAATCTACCGAATAATAAACACCATTAGTGACCATATTGAGTTCCAACAGGATCTAAATCGCCTTACAGATTACTGTTGTAAAAACAAACTTGAACTTAACCTTAATAAGTGTAAATCAATAACATTTACAAAGAAAAAGAACATAAGCAAATATTCTTACTCTCTGTGTAATTCCATTCTTGTTAAAGTAGACGTCATTAAAGACCTAGGGGTTACTTTAGATAGTAAATTACACTTTAATATACACATAGAAAACATTATCAATAAGGCATATAAAATCTATGGATTTGTCATAAGATCGAGTGCTAAGTTCCAGAATTACTCAACTTACATTTATATTTATCAATCATTAATTCGCTCACAGCTTGAATATGCAGCAGCAATATGGAATCCGATATTGAGAAATATTCGAATAAACTTGAAATGGTACAAAAGAAATATTTGAGATGTATACAGTACAAATGTAACCGTAATCGTCTACCATATGGCCAACTTCTTAAAGTTAGCAATCTGCTTGATTTGAAATCTAGGCGGAAACAATTAGAATGTATGCTATTGTATGATATTTGTAATAATAGATACGATTGTTCGGAACTTACATCAAAATTATATTATCGAATACCGTTGCGTTCCCATTTTAGATCAACACGCCCCCTTCAAACCTTCTCAACTACTATAGTTAGGACAAATGCGGGCATACGGAATCCTATGACTCGTTTGATGAATACTTACAATAGCATTTTCTGCGATGCTGATATCTTTGCACTGACTAGTGGCGCCTTTAGGAGGTTGGTTATTGGCAAACTTAAGAAAAAAAATTGTTGAAGAATATGTGTAACTTGTATACAGTTCGGCGGGTCGAATTCACCCGATTGTGATCATTATAATAAATCGAACCCAAGGATGTATACGCCGTAGGGCAATCGGGTGGATTCGATTAGTCGAGGTGTATTTATGAAATTTCAATCACTTCTTTGTTTGAAAGGAACTTCTACAGTGATCTTTCACTACCTATAAAATATAGTAAAACACTTAACTACTTTACTAATCATAAACTCTGTCTTCTTAAAATCTTAACATAACTCAATTCCGTGTAAATGTAATACCACCATCACACTCTAATGAATTGTAACTTAGACTACTTTTTTATAAGATCTACACGTATAATAACGTAAAATAATGTATATGATAAATTTGTGGCCAACAGTGTTGGGTTCATAATTAGATAAGTACTAACATAATTTCATAATTATAAAATATTGTGAACTTGTTGGTGGTCCTTAATAAATAAATAAATAAATAAACAAAACTGAAAGTTACGTGACTGCTAGATCTATGCATCCATCGACTTCCATCGCCGGTCCATCACGTGGCAGGCCGTCCTATGCTGCGTTTTCAGGTTCGTGGTCGCCATTCTAGAACCTTTCTATCCCACTAGCATTGATTCCTCGAGCTGTGTAGCCTGCCTACTGCCTCTACAGCCAGCTTACTAGTCGAACATTTCATCTTGAGAGTTATTCGACCTATGTACCTACAGTATTTTTAGATTGGCTGCTCTCAAAAGCAGCGAATTATGCTTAACCTTAGTATTGAGTTGTTGAAGAGGTCCAACATTTCTTGATGGAATGTCTCAAGCACAAGGAAAACAGAGACTCACTGAATAAAGTTAAACGTGGGATTTGCTCACTCCAATTGGCTAAACTTACTTGTTGCCACAATGTTCTGTGAACTGATTACCATATCTCAACACTGAGTCTCTCTTTAGCGTAGGTACTCGTACGATGGGGCTGGCATATCTAATACAAATAGAAGCCCCTCTCTAAACAAAGACAAAAAAACCTAGCAACCTTTACAAAACTTAGCAAACTTTGTGAATGCAATATTTTATGAGGTGACAAGCGTGCTCCATTAACGGTGAAACGAGACGAAGTGCTAGCTGCGACTAAAAAGCTCGATGCCAAAGCACACGACACAAGTCCTTGTTTTCTGTATTTTACGTCTTTGGTTTTTAGTACCACAGAAAGACTAATTATGAACTCGATGAGACTAAAAAAGGAAAATAAAATAATTTGAAATTCTAGATTTTAACTTTTTATTAGTAAAACGAGCCCGGCGGCATAGTTAACAATGCTACTCTAACATCAAGGGTCGTGGGTTTGATTCCCATACAAGACAAAAATTTGTATGCATAACCATGCCTATTTGTCTTGAGTTAAGTGTTTTTTAAGATATGGTGTATCAAAGCAGTCTCCACCTTACTGAAAACTGTAGGCAATTACCAGCGCCCTGGAGGGATGTTGTGTTCCTCCGGTTGAGTGAGGTTATCAGAAAACTCGTAATGAGCTACTGTACCGCAATGGCAACGCGGGAGCAATGCCTGCTGTATAACCGTGTATATCCGTGCTGAAGCAAGTTGATCACATTCGCGACCTCGGTGTGACTCTCGACAGCAAACTCAGTTTTGTGCCACATTATAATGCAACGGTTTCTAAGTCATTTCAGATGCTCGGTTTTATTAGACGAAACACGTCCGAATTTAAGAATGTCAAAACTTTGATAACTCTCTACAATGCATTGGTCCGCAGTCATCTCGAGTTTGCGAGTGTGGTATGGAACCCATGTTATGCAACGCACGTGAATAGATTGGAACGTGTACAGAGAGTTTTCACGCGCCAATTAGCTTTCATAACACCCCACTTCAGTCACCGTAATGAATATAGTGACCGCTTGTCAAAATTTGAACTGTCTTCGCTGGCCGACCGCCGTGAGGCCCATGACGTGGTATTTCTGTACAAGTTAACACATGGCGCTGTTGATTGCCAAAATATTTTGAGCGAAGTACGTCTTGTTGTACCTAAACTCGACTCAAGGTGGAAGCTCACAAAAACCTACGTCATACCTCAGGCACGGACGAACCTGGGTAGAAATGCACCTTTGCCACGAATGCTTTCTAGCTATAATAAAATCAACAACTCATGTGATTTGGACATTAATCATGACTCACTTTTAAAGTCTAAGCGAAAGTTTCAGTTGTTTCAAGGCGCTTGTAAATTGTTATGGGATTGTCGTGATTTTTTGACAATTGATACTGTTATATTTGTTACTTTTTAATTTTTTTAATTTTGTTAATTTCTTGTGAAAGTTGTGTTCACCTATAATTGGGTTGCATGCTGGGCCCAGATTTGTACAATTACTTATATTGAATGCAATCATGTAACCTGTTGGTGTACCTTAGTAAATAAATAAATAAACTTTACATCAGTTGTGCCATATGTTTGCATGCCTCACAAATAATTATATCAACATGACGTATAGTTTTTTAAGAGAGGTCGCATCGAAGCACCCCATCTTCCGTACCTCCACCTCATAGAAAACTGCAGCCAAATAACAACTGTCTGTAGGGTTGTTGTGTTCCTGCGTGTGAGTGATGTCACCAGGAAGCTCCTAAGGATTTGCTGTGTTTGCTGCAGAGATGGCATCGCGAGAGTGATACTTAATATATTGCAAGCGTTAATAGGCTTCGGTAACCGCTTTGAGCAGTCAGAACCCGTTATATACGTTTTCCCATACATTTCGCGGTCGTATTCGACCCCGGGTCTCGAAGGGTTAACCAGGTGGGCCGTGTGCTTGTGTGCCTCCCAATGTTGTATATAAGAAAAAGGTCAAAGGTAACCAGTTGAGAATGCGCAAGCTTGCATTGTCAGAGTAACACCTGGCTCGTCAATTATATAACAACACAATTTTTTTTTAAATTTGTCAGCCATTCTGACCATGTTCCTTAAGAGATAGGAACGGTGTTCCTGAACGTTCCTATTCTACTTTTTTATGCTGAATCCGAATCTGAAGTCAAAATTTTAATATTCGAAAAAAAAGCGACAGACAAACACACAGACAAACATATAGAATTCATATAGGAACGGTGTTCCTGAAAACTGTTCAAAAATAATGTTAACTCACTAAGGAGTTGCTTACTCTCAATAGTTGATATTCAGATATCAGAAAGACGTCAGTGGAAGAGATAAAACAAAAGCCTAGATGAAATGCTGCAAGCTTGATCCCAGCTTAAGGTGTCTACGGTGAGGTAAATAATACATGGCCACGCTGGTACATTTGTTACCAAAGTGTCGAACCAAAAATCGATAGAATCAAATATTTATTATCTATCTATCACGCCATAACTTCACGCCAAATCCCTTGCAAGTTAAGCGGACAGAACCGAGTGCCGCATGACTCGGTCCTTAACATCTTCTTTAACATTTATAGCTCTTCCCATGGACGCCCGCCGATTTCTAATTTTCCTGACATCACCTTCATATAAAACACGATCAATTTGATCACGGTATGTAAGTCTTGGCCTTCCTCGGCTCCTACATTGTTCTATTTTCTCGTCGTAGGTATATCTGTTTAGTGATTCTTTCTTCCTGCGTTCTTTCTACATGGAACCAACGGAGGATGTTTCTTTTTATTTTAGAATGAAGTTGCTGTTTTTGTAAGGAAAAATATGAATAGGTTCAAAAATTTCAAATCTCTTAGACAGAATGATAAAATTTGTGCGCCACATAGTCGAACATCCCTAAAGAGCAAAAGTATACTATGTATGGCTCCAAGAATTTATAACAAATTGTCTGATCATATCCGTACGTCACAAAGTCTTCAAGTATTTAAAAAAAGGCTATCAAACATATTAATACAAAAAACATACTACTCGACTCAAGAATTTCTAAACGATAAGTTTTGATTCCTTTTATCATTATTTTGTGTTCCATCCAGCCAAAAGTACAAATTGTGTTTTATGCCTCATTAGGTGTCGGGACAAATATGTAAATTCATAAAAAAAAAAATAGTCAGCATATGTAAATATTAGTTTATATCAATGTAATAATTTGTCATTTTGGAAATGTGTTATATTCAAATCTAATTTATAATTGCACTATTTTAAATTGATTGTCATGACATCTAATCCTGATTTATTAATCTTTATGTATAATTTAATGATTCTGAACACCGAAACTCTCTTTCAGACGAACTCTGTAAGAAATACCAAATATTCGCTTATTTTATTAGTAAAGTTTGAAACAATTATTTAATAGTTTCAACTGCAATTTGTGTATGTATGTATATCTTCACGCCAGGTCCCTTGCGGGGTAAGCAGAGAGAACCGAGAGCCATAAGACGCGGTCCTTACATACTTCACTCGCTTCTGTGACATTCATAGCTCTTTTCATGCACGCTCCCAATTTGGTCATGGTAGGTTAGTCTTGGTCTTCCTCGGCTCCTACATCCTTCTACTTTTGCATTATATATCTGTTTCGTCACTCTTTTGTCCCGCATTCTTTTATACATGTCCAAACCAACGGAGTAAGTGCAGTTTGTATTTACTGAAAATTATTATTGAGTTTATCAACTGTAATATTATACTTGTATATTTAGTTTAATTTAACTCTACACACGGCATCTATCATTAAATTCATGTTTTCTGATTTATGCACATATTTGTAATTATCACTCGCTCGGCGGTGAAGGAAAACGTCGTGAGGAAATTCGCACGAACAAGAGATTATATTTCGAAAGGCGACCCTAAGAAAGGTCTGGGTTTCGCTCTGGGCAGTTAGCCAAATACCACTTCAGGTTGCCGACTCTGAAAGGTTCTTTGCTTTTTCATTAAATCGCTAATACCTTAGTTAAAGCCCGAGTACAACTCCGTCTTTCAATCCGTTGTTCAATCCACTGTTTAATTATAATCTGTTAGCCGACGCAACGCAATGCTGTGAACAGTGATAGCCCAGTGGATAAAGGACCGCCCTATCGAACAAGTGGTAAGTACCCGATTCGAACCCGGAATATACCATTTAATACCAAGAAATTATATTCCGAAACACGTGTGATCTAACCCGACAAAGGTCTGGGTTTTCCCACTGGATTGTGGAGGTCTGACTGCAGTCGTTATATGTAAATATTAGTATCTTCGTAAAATCCTTAGGCTTAGGCAACGGACCTCGCCAATCCTAATGGATTAGGAAACGGGATGACGTTAAGGAGAAGATTTCTTTCGCAAGGCGTAAAGTTTGAATTAAGAATTTGTTATTTTCTTCCGAAAATAACTTAACTAACTTTGAAACGATGTCAAGAACCAGTTATAGGGCATCACTGGTGTTCAATCGATTGGATCATTACACGTGGGAACGGTTCAATAATGAAGTACCGAGGTCATTATATATTTATACTCAGATATACCGGTCACGAGGGTACACCTGGCATTTTCAACATCGAAAGAAAGTGATAGTGGCTCGGCCTTGCCTGATGATAAGCAGAAGAGGAGCCCAAATCGCAACTGCAACTGACAAAAGACTACACAGTGTCCTGTCAGTTGACGCTGCCATGCTGGCCCACAAGTTGCTTCTTCCCGCTTCGTTTGAAGAATCTCATATTGTAGGAAGGAGGGAACACATGTGCAGGCAAGGCGTTCCACTTTTTAATGGTACGACAAAGATAGGAGTTGCCGAACTTTTTTGGTACGCGAAGAGATATTCTCAACAGTGGAACGATGACATCGCAAGCCCGCACGTGTGGTTCTATGACGGAAGGGAGAGGATAGGATAAGGGAAAACAGTTCTTTAGAGCACTCGCCGTGGTAAAGGCGGTAAAATACGCTTAAGGAGCCTAAGTCCCTACGGAGTTGAGGAGGGTGTCGGTTTTTGGTGACCTCTTCGTCATTTTTCGGCGTTCCACTTTTGAATGGTACGACAGAATAGGAGTTGTAATAATAACCCATGTAGTGGAGTTCAAAGTTACTGCGAAACTCACACATCGGTAATGAGACTAATGAGGTACTGTATATACTGCTATAGTCACATATACCACGGTGGAGAGACGAGTAGAATAATTTCAAACAAACATATGAAGTGGTCGCACTTACACTGATCTGCCCGCAAAGTACTTGTTCAAGTCCACCGTTGTTGGCCCCAACTACTCATCTTGATATGTTGTTAATTTGCGGGGTACACTAACTGATGGTTCGGTTGGATTTGACACCAAAGATGACAGCTAACCACTTACACCACAAAATTATTATACATCTATAACTTTACGCCAAATCCCTTGCAGGGTAGGCAGATAGAACCGAGCGCCACGTGACACGATTCTTACATACCTCACTTGCTTCTTTAACATTCATTGCTCTTCTTATCCACTCTCGCCGGTTTCTAGGGCTCCTGACATCACCTTCTGATAGAACACGACCAATTTGGTCATGGTAGGTAAGTCTTGGCCTTCCTCGGCTCCTATATCCTTTCACTTCCGCATTGTATATCTGCTTCATCATTCTTTCATCCTCCATTCTTTCTACATGTCCGAACCAACGGAGCATGCTTCTTCTTATCTAACTTTCTTTCAGACCAACTCTGTTTCTAACATCATGTTATACATAATGTCTGCTATATACTGTGTAGTGCAATGTGCAGTGGTATAGAGAAGTGATGACCCTAGCACGCGTGCCTTCGTAGATCCAAAACGGCCTATGCGGCCTAGTTAACCTACCGTTTACAAGTCTGTACTATGTACCAGTGACGTTTTCATCGAATTACACCCACGCTCTATTCGCCGGTAACAAATTGTATTAGAGCTGGCCTTTGCCTCCCTTCTAATTTATATATGTAGTTATCGGTGGTATGTCGGAACTATAACAAGTTGCGTAATAGATAGCCCAGCCTGTAATATTAAGGTAAAATGACTCCGCAGCGGTGTTCAAATTGAATTAATCACGCAAGTTATCATAACACTTGTTATAGCTTTCAAGTAGGTATTAAGTCCCACAAACATACGATAATATATTATGTTCTTGTGTTGGAATGAATATGAAAACGAGTGATTGTTATAATTTCATAATATAGCCTACTAACCTAAATTACGAATACAGTTCTGAACTTCTTCATCCTTTCACTTTCGCATTGTGTATCTGTTTCGTCACTCTTTCATCATATAATATGTCCGAACCAACGGACCATGCCTTTTCTTATCTTAACACCGACACTCTCTTTCAGACCAACTTTCTTTCTTACATCGTCATTACGAACGCGATCAACAAGCGTTATGCCATATATTTCGCACAATGCTCGCATTTCAACAGCATTTATTCTACTTTTATGCTCTCTCTGCTATACCCAGTTTTCACTTCCACACGTTTGCGTTGAGATTAGCACCGCGTTGTGTACAGCGAGTTGTGCCTTCTGACTTAGGTTTCGGCTGCCTAGAAGTTTGCCCAACGCTCCATTCACGCAGTTCTCTGCACTCCCTCGTTCACATCAGCGGTGTACCATCCATCCCTGTTAATCCTTTCAAGATGTACAATCTCATCCACTTGTTCCAACACTACATCTTCAACCTTAACCCTCGTGTTTGTTCTGGTTGTCTCTTTTTCAAATACCATTGTCTTGGCCCTTCTAAAAACAGTTTTTGGTAGCAAGGTTTCATATAGTACGTTGCAGCGTTATAACTTTAGAAAGGTTATTGTTTATTATTTGAGCAGCGTGGACATTTTACGAATGGACTGTTGACTATATGCATTTATATACGTATGTCTCACTTGTGAGGCTTCTCCAGTTAATTGGCCGACGTACAGTGTTGCTTGGCGGCTTGTAATAGTCGGCCGTGTAAGGTTTCGAATTCCTTGCGTTGATGTTTACATGTTCCATAGAGCGTTCCCTCCCTCTGTCTCACCTATTTCTATCGCCAAGCGGCTATATTTATATAGCTGTGCTCCGATTTGAAGGGTGAGATGTCGCAGAGAAATTACTGAGTTTGAACTGTGACGAAACAACCTTAGGTCACAAGATTGGCAGCGCGCGAGTAACATCCCCGTGGTGTTGCGACCGTCAATAGGCTGCGGTGACCGCTTACCATCTCATGCGGGGCGCATGCTTGTTTGCCAGTCTAGCATACGGTCTGTGTGATGGTAAGCAGTTACCCTAGCCTATAGACATGTGCAATACCACGGGTATCATTTATTCATTGCCGAGCCAGTAAAAACCTCTTCACGTCTTTCTTGAAGAACCTCATGATGAAGTCCTTTGGGAAAACCTCGGCTGGGAGTTCATGTACATACATATGTACATAAATTTGAATCCACGATTTTAGTAGTACCTACACCGGGATTCGAACCAGTTTTCGAGTTATTATGTTCTTAATCCACTGATGTGATATTAAACAAAAGGACATCCAAATCGACGTATCCATTTGGGGGCTCACTGCAACGCACCGTCCTATGCGTTATAATTATTAACCCCTCTTTAGCAAGAACATAAACAAGTCGAATGGTTTTGGCAAACCATAGAATAATTAGGGCACGTACATAAACATGACGCACTTTGAGAGCACTGTCGAAATAGGAAGCCCGCGGCTAGGCGGGCGGCTGGTTTGGCAGCGCCCCAAACGTTCGCAATATATGACTTGACATAACTCAGTTTGATTACGCACAAACATTACAACCATTCCTTATCATAGTACATACTAAATAGAGATACATTTCTCATTAAAAAAACATCTCGTCAGTTAAAAAGAGTTATGAATGTTAAAAATGCGAGCGAGGTGTGTAAAGACCGTGTCTTGTGGCAGACAGGTAATATTTACCTACGATTTTTTATCAATTTTTTGCAGAGTAGCGTTAGCTAGCAAAGCTATATAACCGAGAAAATTGTCTTTTTTGCAGTTTGCGGTTTTCGACTGTGACACGTAGTACTCCTTCAGTTTTGAAGCTAGAGAGCTGATTGTTCGACGTGAACGTACCGTAAGTATTGTACATTCCCCTAAAATAGATTAAATTTCGATTAGCTCAATAAAGGATATCGATAAGTGATGTTATCGCCCCAAAAACCGTTCCAATACAAAGTCAATTGGAGCGCGTATGGCGAGCACTGAAAAACAACAACACGATCACTATCGCTGGTTAGGGTTAGGGTTAGCAGCTCTGCTTACGCAGCTTGCTGTTATTTACTAATTGCGCAAAAGTAGCTCTGCCAATGCGCCGCAGGCCTAGCTCCCCTAGTGTATTTGGATCGCCAAATGACCTGAATGAATGAATATTTAGAAAAAAAAATGTATTTCATAGTATAGCTAAACCAACTTGTCCGTGAATTAGGTAGCAGATTCCGCCTAATGGAGTAGGCTCTCGGCTTAGTACAGTTCTTTCGTAACTCTTTTGTCAGTCATTCTTTCCATATATCCAAACCATCTCAGCATACCCTTCTAAATTTTTGTCTCTACATCATTATTAATTTCTTATAGTTCTCGTATCGTGCTATTTCTTATTCTAATAATCATTCTCAGTCCACACATACTCCTCAACGCTCTCATTTTATAGCGTTCAACCTACTTTCATGCTTCTTCTATGCTATCCATGTTTTACTGGCGTACATCAATGTAGTTGTTGTTTACTACCATAGTTGCTGCCTACCGTAATGGAAGACACACGTGATGATACTATGAGTAGGTATGTACTATCAATTAAAGTTAGGTATATTTTACACTGAAAATTTGTAAAGTTTTTGGTTCTCCAATAAACTTTCATCTTAGATATAACTAAATTTCGGCTCATATGTTCCTCACCTCCTATAATCGTTCAGACGAGCTGTGAAGAGCTTTGCATCAGGCGTAATAAAGACTTTTGGTAGGCCACATAAAAAAAATCTGCCTATCCGTTTGAGAGCTATCAATAATCATACTGCATCATATATCGTCATAAAGGTGCAAATATATAAATATATGACACATAATTCTTTCTGGGCACAGAACAGTAGGTGGTTAGAGGTCATAAGATGAACCGACAAAAAATTTGGGAGTTCAAAATATGAACTACAACTGTGATGCTACGGCGTAGCGTGTTGCTACGTTCGCTACGCAGTTCTACGCGGTATCGCTCGCGAGCTTCAATCTTTAGACCAATTCCTTTGCGGGGCAGACAGAGACAGCTGTATGTCACATGACTTGTTATTTACACAACTCACTCACTATTTTAACATCCATAGCTTTTTCTCACCCGTAGACGATGCACTCCACTAATTAATAAATGCTGCACCTCTAATTCACAGGAGACTAAATAACAACTTCCCGGAGGGTTGTTGTGTTCCGATTAGTGAGTGAGGCATCGTGTTCCCAATAAACTACAGCATAGGAATAATCTCTGTATTTCCTGCGTCGGCAACGTGTTTCCAGGCTTCATAACTGCACTCGATCACAACTCTCACACAAGTATCAATTTAAGCGAAAGATGAAATTGATACTCATTGCTATTGATATACTGTTAACATTAGTGTTAAGACGGCGATGCTCTCCGTTAAGACGTTTGGATTCTCCACTTATCTCTATCATTTGTTCGGCAGCGGTCCGTCTGTTCTGATTTGCATACAACAAGGGCGCGAGGCAGCAGACAGATGGCGCTACAAGTGAACCCATTTGTCTGTCTGTCCTTAATGAATCACGTGCTACGTTTTGTCTCGCTCGCTTTGCTACGAAATTTGTAAAGGACAAGCCGCCTCCCGCGATTACCTAAAATTGCAATTTCTTTACAATCTACAGGTTTTATTTTTTCCCGCGCAACCTAAAATGTAGCCTAAGTAACTCCTTATACTCGTAACATCAGGTACTGTTGGTCAAAGTCCCAACATTCACACACATTTAGTAAAAAGCTATTATTCTGACATTACGAACAGACACTTTAACAATATTTATTTGTATAGATTTCCATGAAGTAAAGTCTTGTGGATAAATATATGTCATCGCTGTTTTTCTTTATATATATATATATATATATATGATATATATATATATCATATATATGTATACAAGAACAATTCTTGTATACATATATACTCGTAAATATATTTTGTGTATCCCGTGTATTTCTATTTAGAGGTTTTAGGTTTTGCTGATTAAGTATATCTAAGGATGTAAAAAATTTATTAAAAAATCGATTCTAATTGGCGATTTTGATATTACACAAAGTCGATTATTTTTTTACTTGGCGATTTTTTTTTCATCCGCAACCACCGCTATTTTGTCCGGACCCTAGATTTTAATACGAAGTCAGATTTTTTATTTATTAATCGATTTTTCATAATAAGAATAATAATGGATTAACTAATAATCGCTTTTATGTAGAATGTGTCATCTCTAAGTTTGTCTAAATAGGTGCCTATGCTGAAAAAAAAACCCAAAGGAAAAATGCGGGACAGGGCTCGGTCGTCCAAGTTAAAAACTAAGAGCATCTATATAATACAAATACTTATCTGAATGTATATTTGTCTAAATCTACATGTTTTCTGTGTATTAAAAGTGTATATGCAAACAGAAACTATTCATCTATGTTTTGTAAACCGCAGATACACAAAAGAGCGGTGTTATAAGCTTGAGCGCTATGTGTGTGTATGTCTGTCTGTGGTACCGTAGCGAACCGATTGGGATGCGGTTTTTTTTGTATTTAAAAGCAAGTTTTCTAGCTGTGGTTCTTAGACATGTTTTATTAAAACCGTTTCAGCCGTTTTAAGGCATCAGCTGTTTTGTTAGCTGCGGTAAGGTCTTAAACGCATTATGAGTAACTACTATAATTCCAAGCATATCTCTGACCTAAAATTTTAAACACCCATGTATGCTGTATAACTGTGCAAGATTATGGATTTTTTTACTTTTTATAGGTTTTATTGCGTCGGGGGTTTTCAATTTTTTTTAATTTATATTAAATTATCTTAGTACTTATAGTTCAGCTTACTAAGTTAGGGTCTAATGTAGTTTGTCGATCCGTATAGGGGTACATAAAAAGCTGCCTCTCAAAATTCCCGCCTTGATAGAGCCCTAATCTAAACTGATATATTACACACATGAGTGGTTAGCTAGTCACTTTATCAGTAAGGTTCGTGGGTTCGATTCTCACACAAGACAAACATTTGCGCGCATGAACATGTTTACTCTGGATTATGGGTGCTTTTAAAACAGGTAGGGGACATCAAACACGGTAGGCCAAATAACTTTTTATAGGATTGTTTTCTTGCGAGTGAGTGGGGTTACCAGCAATCTCCTAATGAGATGCTGTGTTAGCAACGGAGATGGCAATAAGCGCCCAACCTTCCTACAATGCAAGCGTTCATAGGCGACGGTAGCCACTTTACATCAGGCGGGTCATTCTTGCTATTTGCTTGCTTGTATAATTACAACACAACATAAATATATATATAGCTATAGAATTGCACTTTGTCGGTAATTATTCATAAAGTATCTGCAGAAAGCTTTACTGAAATTCTCTCCAAACCGAAAATAGAACCAAATATATTCTAATTCAACGAAAGGCAGACGACGTGACTAATGAAAATTCATGCGTGGAAATGGCGCGGCCGCAAAACGGCGCTAATGCCCGCCCGTATGTATACAAGTATAGAGCATTAATATTCATACGGGCGCGGCGAGAGGAAACCGTGACAGGGTTGCCTTGTATTGGTATCAAATGACGTAGTTACAACACATTGCTGGAATGGCATGTTGCCTCCATTAAAAGTTGATTGAGTTAGTTTTAATTGTACAATAGTTATATATTTATACATTTTTACATACAACGTCGGGAGGCATATAAGTATACAGCCCGTCTGATATTAAGCGGTTACTGTAGCCTTAACGCTTGCAATACACAGCAATTCCTTATCTTCTGGTGACCTCACTTTCTAGCAGGAACACATCAACCCTCCAGGGAGTTGTTATTTGGCTGCCATCTTCTGTATGGAGGAGGTACTTCCCCAGTCGGGCTAATGTCATGCCCTGCCTCTCATTCGCCTGACCCTCGTCTGTTGATAAGCTGGGTGCGCCACGTGCAGGTGAGGTTGGCTTTGGCTCTAAATGTGACATTGAGCCACTTAAACCCTTTTTTTTTTTTTTGTGACGCGGGGAAAAATGCGTTACGCACACCACCGGTGCCTGGGTGGCCTCCGGTGGTAGTGTGGGACTCCCCGTCGGCTGTCCGACGGTATACCCACTAAACAACCCCGCGAAATGCCATCGGCCGCGTTGGTGTGGTGCCCCGGATCTGTCAGCAACAGGGCACCACTGCGACTGGCCAGCCCCTCAAAAGGGGCCGGACTTCTTCTCTCTAGGGGCCGTCCCGGCAAATTGGGACAGCCCCTCCGGCGGCGGGACCATTATGGGGCCAGGTTCCCATCCTGACCCCTAGTCCCACAGGTTAGGGAGGCGGCAGTAGGTGCGCGTAGCGCCTACGCCGCACTCCCGTCCGCCGTCTCCGGAGCGGGACAGCCTGAGGATCGTCCTCCCTATCCCGCTCGAGCCACTTAAACCCTAAAATAATGTAATAAATTCCTAAAAAAAGTCTGGTTATCACTGGGTTGCGGAGGTCGGACGGCGGTTAACGGTAGAGTCTTAGGTAACAACCCCCCCCCCCCCCCCCCCATCCCAATGGATTAGAAAGTTGTATTACGCTAGGAAGAAATAGTCCATAACATTTGCCATATCAACCCTTACTCATCCCACTGCCGAGATATGGGTCTCCCTTCAACGGAAGGGGTTTAGAGCATACTCCACCACGCTGCTCAAATGCGGATTGGCGGAGGCCAGTGTTTTCAAGCGGCCCGACGGCCACTGATTTAGATTAACGACTGTCATCTATCGACAATAGCCGGGTCCGACGGCTTAACGTGCTGGAGAAACTCTAGATAGATAAACCCATCCATAGACAGGCTGTGGTCGCGTTGCTCAACCTGCGTGTTCGATTAGAATGACACGCGCAGCGACGCCATCGAGCTCTCCGAAGAAAAAGTCATCATCTTTTTCTTCTTAAACTAATATTTATATGATGACCCGTGTTTTGACTAATTTAAGTAAAAACAGTTATTGGTACTTAACTACAATAGTAAGTCTTATGGCCTCGCTATATTTTATGACGAGGCCGCTGACACAGTGGTTAATAAAGCTACTTTGACACCAACCAATTTATGGCTTACCGTTGGCTCCTCATTTTTGATATTATATGTATGAACGTTTATTTTTGACGAGCTCGGTGGCTCAGTTGTGAATGACGCAACTTTGACACCGACGCTTGTCCGTTCGATTCCCACACAAGGCGAACAATTGTGTGCATGAACATGTCTGTTTGTCTTGGGCTGGATGTTTTAAGAGAGGTAAAGTTGAGGGGAAGTACCTCCACCTCACACAAAACCGCAGCCAAATAACAATTCCCACAAACAAACTTTTTCAGTACTTCTGCGAGACATTGAGCTTACATTATGTATTATTTTTATTCAATTATATTAAATATTTGTTTGTATTCTATCGTTATCCATTAGTGTATATATATATATGTATCTGTGCCCGTGTGTATATACATTTGAGTGTCTATATGCATATGTACATAAATGAATATACTTGAAAATCCTTTCTCAATTTTCTTAATATATGCTGGCATCAATTTAGTTATTATGTTAACCTTTTATACACTTTTTATCTACCACCGCCAAGAAATGGTTGGCTGGAAGATTCCTCGAAGGAATAAGCCCGCCTTTGCAAATCAAATTCCAATATTTTAAGAATGTAAACATTAACATAGCAATAAAGTTCTACAAACAAACAAACAAACTCCCTAGAGGATTGTTGTGTCCCTGCGTGTGAGTGAGGTCACCAGTAAGCTAAGAGGAGGCATCGCGCGAGTGATACTTAATATATCGCAAGCATTAATAGGCTACGGTACCCGGCTTACATCAGGTCGGCCGTATGCTTGTATGCCTCCCGACGTAGTTAAAAAATACAGACCGACAAAAGGCAAACTTAAGAACAGCTTTTTGAATTGTTATGTTGTAAAATACTTCAAGTGCCATTGTAACTTGTGACAACCAAACTTTTGTCTAAATGTTCAGTTCTGACTCTGGAAGTGACGCAATTTGCTATTTACAAACCTTTACTATGTGAATAATTCACAATGAAATATTTCACAGTAAAATAAAATTTGTCTGTTCGATCCCTTCGATTCTACGAAAAGTGTATACAGAAACAGGTAAACTCTAAAATGGCCTCCAATCTAATCTCATTTGTTAATAATTATTAATGTATTCACAGAAGCCGAACTCTCGGGTGCGGATCGTAAATTTTGTACATATCCATTAAGTAATGTTAGTATTAACTTAAAAGTTTTCATCGCGATCAGTCAGGTTCAAGAGTATTATTTGTAATGTAGTCCCGTGCGCCAGTTCCGGTGACCCAGTTAACTTAAATACTCGATGATAAAACGTTACCTTTCGGCCAAACATTTAAACCATCTAATATATATGACCGAACGCGGAGAAACGTAAACATAAACCGACTTTTATGGTTTTATTTAGCAGCGTTTGTCGATAAGGACGTCGTTCCCGCAGTCCGCATTGTTATTCATCGGCCGACCTCCATTGTGACGTTTTAGGAACATGCGATGCCGCATCTCCCATCTCCGTCCTACATCCTACGCGTTCCATTGCTGTGAATGGAACAGAGCTACTGGTGCGTGAGTTTTGCGCCATCAGCCAGCACCGAAGTCCTTCCTTCCATCTCTGTCTGTTACAGTTTTGGCGAGTGGTGCGAGCGGGAGGCGTGCTTCGGCGCAACAGTTGTCGCACGTAGTATCGATCGCGGTGTTCGGCCACGTGCGGCGCCCGCCGTCTTACCCCGTACCAATCTGCGGCAGGAAACATCCAATCGCATGTCGTACGACGCTTCCGAAACCCTCTCGCCTGCTCGTTAACCCCTGTCGAAGCTCCGTTGTACACGCCAGCCGAAAGAAACCCGCGTCCTCGGTACCGGCAATTATTGCTTCATTTCTTTTTCCGTTGCGCTCGCTCGTAAAATAAAACAGAATGAACTGCGACTTCCAGACTTCTTGCGACGCAATTCTTAATAGATACCTAATCATAATTGAGTATATGCCCATAACAGTTTACGAGGAACACCGCGGATGATGCGGCGAAGCTAATGGCCAAATTATTTTTATTGGTCCAATTCATTTTCTGTTTTAAGTAATTGATGTCCAAATTGGCCCATTTACATATTGCGGTCGGTACCCAAATGATTACGCTGTAACGTAATTTAATTCTCCTTTCCGATTTCTGTTTATTTGTAAAGGTGGAGACAGTTAATGTTGGAGGCAGATTGGAAGCCGTCTGCGTTATTTTATTACTGGGGAGTTGGCATAATATTTATGTTTATTACTCTACACACCAGTCCTTGCTTAACAAGTTTTTCCTTCGGGTTTACTCGCTTGTAATATTTGTGGACTAGTGCACGCTAAACATTATAAATAAAAGCTTAATTGAAGTGTGAATGCAGTACAATCAAGTAAATTTGGTAGATTTTTTGCAATTTCTTCTGTTTACCTTATTACTCGATCATCATCATCATCTCAGCCTGTATTCGTCCACTGCTGAACAAAGGCCTCCTCCCTAGAGTGCCACCTGCATCCATCGACTGTCTGCAAACTTCTTGAGGTCGTCGCTCCATCTAGTAGGGGGTCGTCCCACACTGCGTGTACCAGTACGGGGACACCATTCGAGAACATTGCTTCCCCAGCGGTTGTCGGTTCTACGAACTATGTGGCCGCCCCACTGCCACTTCAGCTTGCTTGTCCTGTGGGCTATGTCGGTTACCTTAGTTCTACTGCGGATATCCTCATTTCTAATTCTATCATGCAGAGAAACCCCGAGCATATCTCTTTCCATAGCACCCTGAGCTGACCCTGACCCTTTCCTTGAATCCTGCCATGTACCATTAAATTCGGATTTATGTGCAAATTTGTAATTATCGCTCGCTCAGTGCTCATGAAAATCATCGTGAGGAACAACATTTGTACGGTTTAGCGATAATCCACGGTACCCGTCCATGATAGTGTCCACAAGGTGGTTTCAATAGTTTCCAAGTGTCATATTTGCGGTCGCAGCTAGGGCTCCTATACTGAAGTCACATATCTTCTTTTCATTTCAGTATTTGTTTTATGGAAAAATGCTCATTTTAGTGATATCGTTGTGTTATAGTGATATAGTTGATTCAAATATTTATGCTGCATGTCGATCGATTCCTCATTTCGTTTTAAAATGTACTAGGCTTCAATAATTGATGTTTGATTTTTGATGAGCGAGGCCAAATGACTCGCCGATCATCGTCTCGCACGAGCTGTATGTCTGTCTGATATTCTTCTGCGAAGCGAATATATGCTGGCGTCAATTTAGTTATTATGTTAACCTTATATACACTCTTTATCTACCACTGCTATACATTATTCCACTCAGGAACTCAAAAGCAATGGTTGGCTGGAGTAGATTCCTCGAAGGAATAAGCCCGCCTTTGCAAATCAAATTCCAATATTTTAAGAATGTAAACATTAACATAGCAATAAAGTTCTACAAACAAACAAACAAACTCCCTAGAGGGTTGTTGTGTTCCTGCGTGTGAGTGAGGTCACCAGTAAGCTCCCAAGGAGTTGCTGTGTATGCTGCAGAGAAGGCATCGCGCCAGTGATACTTAATATGTTACAAGCGTTAATAGGCTACGGTACCCGCTTTTCATCAGGTGGGCTGTATGCTTGTATGCCTCCCGACGTAGTATAAAAAAAGCTTAGCAGACTGATGATTCAGAATTTAGTCCATATTGAAGTTTGTTATCATGCTTTGTTTAGGATCGTTTTTTTGCGAACTCAAAGATATGTTTTTTTATGTTAGTCATAAATGCATGTTTGCATTAAATGTATTAACTGTTACTGTGACAGATGTAAATAAATAAAATGAGTTAGAATTACATCCTTATTAAGTCATGTCATGTAAATCTTTTATTACTAGATTTAGCTATGAAAAGAGGTGCTATGAATTTTCACTATTTTTCTTAAAGCTTTCTAGTGAGCCTCTAAAGCTCTTTATTACTGGATATATTAAAATGACGTAGTATGGTCATTCGTGGTATATACTTTGAACGAATCTAAGTCGCTTTGTTCAATAGAGTTGATTACTGTAGGCCCTTTGTTGCATAGAGTTTTCTTTATCATTAGGTAAAGTTATAATTCTCGTAGATGCAAATTATTAATGATCTATCTATCTATAACTTCGCGCCAAATTCCATGTTGGGTAGGCAGGCGCCACGTGACTGGATCCTTACAAACCGCGCTCGCTTCTTTAACATTCATTGCTCTTCATATGCACGCTCGCCGGTCTCTAAGTTTCCTGACATCACATTCATATAAAACACGATCAATTTGGTCATGGTAAGTCAGTCTCGGCCTACCTCGTCTCCTACACCCTTCTACTTTCTCGTTGTATATCTGTTTCGTAATTCTTTGTTCCTGCATTCTTTCTACATGTCCGAACCAACGGAGCATGCCTCTTCTTATTTTAACACCGAGGCTCTCTTACAGACCAACTCTGTTTCTAACATCATTATTGCGAATATGGTCAACAAGCGTTACGCGTCATTAAAGATAGCTAACTTAAAAAGTTAGCTATCTTTAATAACGCGTTAAAGATAGCTAACTGTTTAAGTTCGCTATCATTAGTAACGCGTTAGTTAACTAAGCTAACATGCAGTGGTAGAACAGTGCACGTCAGAAGTGAAAACTTCTCAACTTCATAAACTTGTAAACATTGTTTTGGATTGTAATGTTAAATAGTGCCTTTTTTAGGAAGTAATTTTCATTATGAAATTTAATTAACAGCTACTCTTTAGAAGCTTACTGGTAACTTCACTCACATGCAGGAACAACAACCCTCTAGGGAGTTGTTATTTGGCTGCGGTTTTCTGTAAGGTGGAGGTACTTCCCCAGACGGGCTGCTTTGATGCGCCCGACCTCTCTTAAAACATCCAGACCAAGACAAACAGACATGTTAATGCACACAAATGTTTGCCTTGTGTGGGAATCGAAGCCACGAGCGTCGGTGTCAAAGTCGCGTCATTCACGAATGCGCCACAGAGCTCGTCAAAACTACCTTCAGACCTCGACAACCCTGAGAGAAAATCAAACCTTTCTTAGGATGTTTGGAAATATAATTTTTTGGACGTGTGGATTTTCTTATGATGTTTTCCTTTACCGCCAAGCAAGTACAAATATGTACATAAATCCGAAAATACGAATTTATGGGTATATGCCCACGCTAGGATTCGAACCGGGGATGAATTGGTCAAAAGCTCGACACTTTATCCACTCAGCTGTCACTGCTTCGCTTAATTTACAATGGTAAATGGACCGAAACAATTCCAAGTTAGTCCTTTAGACCTTCGGGGACCGCATAGCCATTGATCAACGACAGTCAACAGTCGTCGACTAAAATAATAACAATATAGAAGCGATTTAGAAACAATGGCGCGGACGGAACTAAATTCCTAAAGGTACATTTTCGTGACTCCGCTTTTATATAATTATGACTGCAGAAATAATTTTACGAATATATTGCTAGCTGTCCGTATATGTCCATTCGACATCTGTCTATGAAACAAATAAGATATATCGTATTACAATATCATTGTTATATATTATGTAAGTCAATGTAAAAAGTTACTTTTTTAGTTAATAGATTCAGGCGTTATTTTGTGAAAGTCGTCAGCGTCGGCATGTTCCATCTACTAAAGTGGGTGGGTGCCGGCCGGCGCTAGGCCGCATGAACTAATTGGTGGCGGAAGCACAGATAGCAGGTTAGATCAAATTGCAAGTTCCTTTTTGTCATGAACTAGTTTTGATGAAACTAAAAAAATAATTCTGCTTCTTCAATTTATTTGCTTATTTTTACACTTTATTCAATCAAAATAAATACATTCATCAGACTCGACTTCATAAGAGAAGTAGTCGGTCTTATAGCTAAAGCGATTTATTCTAGACAACCGTAGGTATCTAAGGAACAGAAACAATCGTTAAAAGCAAGTAGGTAGGTGGCGCATTTATGATAATAAACATATTTATAGATAATAGTTATACACATGGATATATGCACATATACCACATACATTCCAATAAATTATATTTACACTCGAATAAATGACTTTGATGAGAAATACCATTGTCATATTGGTTCGCGACAGGCAGCAATACCAAAGTAAAATAATGATAAATATACATATACATAATATCATAAATATACATAAACATATAATAGCTACTCGTAGATAGATAAAGTGAGATTTAACACGATTTGATGAGCTCGGTGGCTCAGTCGTGAATGACGCGACTTTAATAATAATAATAATAAATATATATTGTCGGACAAATTACACAGCGCCATCTAGCCCCAAAGTAAGCGAAGCTTGTGTTATGGGTACTAGACAACTGATAAACATACGTAAATACATTTTTTTGTAAATACATAATTATTATACATAGAAAATACCCAGACCAAGACAAACAGACATGTTCATGCACACAAATGTTTGCCTTGTGTGGGAATCGAACCCACGAACGTTGGTGTCAAAGAGTTGACGAGCTCGGTGGCGCAGTGGTGGAACACGCTGTTACGCTACTTTGACACCTTTTATGACTTTTATGACAGGTAGGGCGCATCAAAGCAGCCCGTCTGGGGAAGTACCTCCACCTCACAGAAAATCGCAGCCAAATAACAACTCCCTAGAGGGTTGTTGTGTTCCTGCGTGCAATTGAGGTCACCAGTAAGCTCCCAAGGAGTTGCTGTGTAAGCAGCAGAGGGGTTATCGCGCGAGTGATACTTAATATATCTCAAGCGTTAATAGTCTACGGTACCCGCTTTATATCAGGTGGGCCGTATGCTTGTATGCCTCCCTAGGTAGTATAAAAAAAGTCTAAATATTGTGCACAGCGGATAGAAACAAAGCAAAGCATTCCATAAATTGCACAGCTCGTACCGGGAACGACTTAGCGTACTATTGCGAAGAGTGAGATGGTGTTAATAGACGAAGGGACAGAGTAATGCGTGTACCGCAATCGCGTCGATACCTCACTGAGATAAATAAAACGCTCCTTCGAGTAGCTGGGAGAAGTAGGATTGAAGAGAATAGAATTTACATGATGATAAAGCTGTGTTCAACTTGTCACTACGAGTAGACTGCGTTGAACTAGTTTTTCCTTACTTACGTCACAAGGCCATCACCACTCATAATTATGCTCCATTATTATCATGCAACGTATACAGGCAATCATTTTATTTTCACTTCAAATTATATGGATGCATGTATAAATATTTAAAAAAATGTTAATACTAAATACAGTTTCGAGTATAGAATTTAACACCGTCACGCCGTTACTCTCTTGCAGACAAACTCTATTTCTCTACTATCGTTGTGAATATGGTGAAAAACCGTTACTCTACAGATTTTACGCAATACTCGCGTCTCGACCGCGTTTATTCTGCATTTTTTTTCATATAACGTCGGGAGGTACAAGCATACGACCCACCTGATGTAAAACGGTTACCGTAGCCTATAAATGCTTGCAATATATTAAGTATCACTGACGCGATGCCACCTCTGCTGCTAACACAGCAACTCCTTAGGAGATTTTTGGTGGCCTCACTCATACGTAGGAACATAACAACCCTCAACAGGGAGTTGTTATTTGGCGGTTTTCGGTGAGGTACTTCCTCAGACGGGCTGCTTAGCGCCCTACCTCTCTTAAAACACCCAAACTAAGACAAACTGGATTGATTGATAAGATGAACGCGCTGATGGACGTAGTGAATGAGAGACGTTTAGATGCTTTGTGTGTGACAGAGACTAAGCGCAAGGGGAGCGACACCGGTGACCTGCCCGATGGAATGATAGCCACATGGTCTGGGGTAGACCGGGACGATCATGCCAGTGCTGGCGTGGTGACGAGTTGTCGTACTCTCCTCTCGTTAAGTCACCGGTGTAAGAGATCACTGTTTGGTAGGGCCTAGACTTCCCTGGGTTCGTATAAATCGGGCATGACGCGAGTATTTCTGGTTGCAGCATGTGCTCCAGTTAGCTCAGCGTGTGCTCAAGAACTAGAGAAATATGTAAAACGAAGGGAAATCGAAAGTAGTTTTAACATAATAAACACGTTCCAAGTTCAAAATAATTAAAGATTTGACAAAAATAATGTAACAGTATTTATGGCCCGACTTGTTATATGAAGTCTAGGGATGCGGAAAACTGAAACGCTAATGTGGCTGTCGCAGTATTCCTTACTCATGGAAGTCAACCTTGTATTTTTCTGAGTATGTTATGTTTCTTGAGGGGGGCAGGAGGGGGTGAACAACAGTTTACTGGTGAAATTGGCTCTCGGAATGCGGAAGGATGAGCCCTGCGAGACAAGGGTCACGAGAACACGCACACAACGTCCTATATTTGGAAAATAAACTTCGTTTGGCGTGATTTTGGTTTATTTACTCGTCTTGAAATGAGATATCTTTGAAGGAAGCCTCAACCCCATTAACTGATATGACTGTATATTTTGAGTCTCCCGTCTCTCTTTACTGTTTTTACTTTAAGTAATTATGCTTATACAATAAGTATTGACCAGCTCGGTGGCTCAGTCGTGAATAACGCGACTTTGACACCAACGCTCGTGGGTTCGATTCCCATACAAGGCACATTTGTGTGTGGCAACATGGCTGTTTGTCTTGGTCTGGATGTTTTAAGAGAGGTAGGGCGAATCAAAGCAGCCCGTCTACACCTACACCTCACAGAAAACCGCAGCCAAATAACAACTCCCTAGACGGTTGTTGTGTTCCTACGTGTGAATGAGGTCACCAGTAAGCACCCAATAAGTTGCTGTGTAAGCAGCAGAGGAGGCTTTACATTAGGTTGACCGTATGCTTGTATGTCTCCCGACGTAGTATAAAAAAAGTGATTACGTTACGGTAATTAATGTAAAGTAGATTTTGTTCTGGGAACTGTGAGTCTCGTGGGCACGAGATGCTAATGCGTTCCTAAATTCTAATACAAAGAACAACCATTATTTATTTTGCTGATTAATACTAACATACAACGTAACCCGATCTACTTTGTGTGCTTCCGCTCCCGATTAGTTCGTACGAACTACTGCCGCCGGCACCCACCCACTACCGTTAGTAGATGCATGCCGCCGCTGCCATGGCTACTCCGGTCGTCTCTGCCTCGGCTGCTGCGGTCGTCTCTGCCTCGGCTGCTGCGGTCGTCTCTGTGAAGCACACAAAGTGGTTTAGATCAATTTGCCTGTTGACTTTTGCAAAGTAACGCCTGTATATATATCTATAAATAACTATACCTATAACGTAACCCAACCCTTCTCAAGGATGTAAATTAAGAGATATTAACAATGGTTTCTTTAAAACTCTCAGAAAGTTCTTAGAAATAATTATGATAAATTGAATTTGTTATGAAAATAATTTGCAAACAGTGAAAGAAAACAAGTCAGACCTTGAAACTTTTTTGAATTTGTTTATTTTTCGTTCCGACACTTGGATGGAAGAATAATTACAAAACAAGATTAATTTAATCTACATCTTCACGCCAAGTTCCTTCCGGGGTAGGTAGTAGGGAAATAAAGGGAAGAAGTACCTTCACCACACAGAAAACCGCAGCCAAATAACAACTCCCTAGAGGGTTGTTGTGTTCCTGCGTGAGTGAGGTCACCAGTAAGCTCCTAAGGAGTTGCTGTGTAAGCAGCAGAAGAGGCATCGCGCAATAGAACTCATTTCACTCAGAAGCTTGTCCAGATATAAAATGAACAGAATATTTACTTCAAACCAAAGCGACAAGCTGCCGTGTACTCTAATGCAATCTTCATAAGTGGACTGCGAAGGAGAATTGTCAGTCGTTTAGGCGGTTCTGCAATCTATATTATTGGAGTCGATGTGTTAGGTGACAACTCACAGTTTAGGTCCCAATAGTGTTAGATATCTGATAAACCGTGGTGCACGGCAGTTGAGCTTCACTTGACTAGCCATCTCTTTGAGGTTTTTAAATGCCTTATTTGTCATATTGCTGTCTCTCACTTTGCCAAGAGGGAAAAGTCAATTCCAAAACTTCCTACTCCTACAAATTTCTTCTGGTTAAATTCGTTGTGAGTCCAAGGCAGCTGTAGTTTTACCTCCGGGACAGCAATGAACTTTCCTGTTCATTGCCTTTTTGGTGATCACCGCTGTTAATTCTGGCTACAAAGGAGATACAGTGGTGGCCCTTTTCCGTAAAAAAATACAAAAAGGAGAAGACTGCAGGGCAATGTCAATGTCCTGTCAATTACGTATCAATTATATCATAGATAGTCTTTCGTCTGTCAAATGCTTTCTTAAGATCCAAAAAACCACTAACAGCAATGGGGTTTACGAAAGTAAATGTTTAGTCTACCTTCTAATAGCATATGCTATTCCAGTTAAAGAGGGCTTAGCATTGAGTGAAAATAATAATAACTAATAATTCTCGTAGAGCATTGTTTGTTGAATTTGTATATTCTCTACGAGAATAATAAAACATTACTGATAAATGGATAGTTATAGCTTTTAAGCAATTTTTGTAAATCTTTTGTCCAGGGTATGTATGTAAAACTGACTTAAGGTCTCTTAGCATCGACAGTCATACAAAAGATTAACTTCGACTAATTCATTTAATGCAAAACAAATTGTATGAGCATGTTGTCATTTAATACTAATTTACAAGTAATACTATTTTCATTGGTGGTATTAAGTAAGCGTGTCGTGTTAATGAAGAAAGGTAATAATGTAGAGCCATGCCGTTAACAAAGCGCCCTTTTAGTGGTTTCACCCTAACAGTGATAAGCAGAAATAAGCCTTTTACTTAGTTGAAAAATTAACGGTCCGTCACGCGAGGCGAGGGCCGCCGCGAAACCGGATTTTCCCGCTTCAGTGCGACTTCCACACTCGACACGCTTCATGTTGACATGAGCGTTGATCACTCACGGACTTTAACATCTGTTTCATGTTCATTATTTTAGGGGTTCGTAACAACATTGTGAAAAATTAACTCCAATTTCGAACGCCTGAACTATTGTACTTTATTGTAACAATATTTATGAACTCCTTGTAGTCCAAGTTTCGTTTAATATTACATTTGTATGTAAGTCACTGCACTTTGTTGTACAATTTTAAGTTATTTAGCTAGCTAGCACGTGTATGAATGAATCATATATCTTGCATTAGATAACTAAACCAAAATGAGAAAAAATTTACAGGTCATGCTTAACGTGGAGGTAGAAATTGGTGTTTATGCCTCGAAATTGTTAAAAAGTTTAACAATACTGATATTCCGTTACCAAACCCTGCTGGCAGCACGCTACACACCCCGTCATAAACAATTTACATTAGAGTCAATATTTTCCTTTCGATTCTCAATACAAGTATAGCACGTCTACGGCCACGAAGAGAGCTCTTGGTATGGGGTAAGGTTATTATTCCTATATATTTATCTATATCTTCACGTCAAGCCCCTTGCGTAGTAGGCAGTCTTTCTGACTGAGTGTCACAAGATTCGGTCCTTACACACCTCGCTCGCTTCCTTAATAATTAAAGCTCTTTTCATGCACGCTCACCGGTTCCTAGAGCTTTTGACACCACCTTCTATTAACCTATTTGGTTGCAGTAGATGAGTCTTTCTGGCCTGATGGTAGTCAGCCACTTCACCACAAACGTGACTATAAAACCAGCCCACATATCACCGGTGTAGCGTTAGTATAAAATTGAGGCTTTGACATCGATTTTCAATTAGGAGTGTGTGTTACGTTGGAGTATTACCGTGTCAATAACGTATTTATAGAGGTGAGCACGCCGGAAGTAGATTTAATGGTGTGTGCCTAATGAATGATGTAACCGTGTTAAGTTGTAGACTGATCCTCTTGATGTGAAAAGAAACCAGAACGAATGCAAGGGTTACGGTTAATGACGTAGTGTTGGAACAAGGGAATGAGATTATACAATGTGTCCCGGGGAGTGACCGCCTGGCGTTTTATTGCAAATACTTACATAATTATTGATAAATAGTAATAAACTAGAGGTTTATCGGCTTTAGTTTTTTAAATTATTTTTTTTCCTTTTAATAAAGATGTCTGACTTGCCGAGCTATTATTTTTACATTTTGTTCGTTTTAGCATCTTTTTCAAATTTTATGTTTTTATTTATTAGCTGGTATAATATTTCATCGATTCAAGGTATTAAACCTACTTAAAAGTCAATGAATAATTTGTAAAAAAATAAATAAACTTGAAATTTCAAGAAAAAAATTCATTTTTTTATATATTCCTAAAAATCTGAAAATTGCCCCTACAAAATCACGATTTTTAAAATAATTAGTAAACTACATAATATTTTCTACAATATTGCAGTAGAATGTTTTTTTTAGCTATTTCGAATATGTAATAAAGTACAATGTCTTGAAATGTGACCTTCCAGCGGTGAAAACAAAAAGATAAAAAAAGCGCAGCGCAGGTGAAAAAAACCCCTTTGTTATTGTGTAGTTCGCTCCCGCTTTCCTCGCCCCCCGTGCTCGGTTTGTTTGTTCAGTTTTGTTGATCATTCATTATGTTCGTGACGAACCGGTACGGGATTGTTCTTGAAATTTACAGCCCTTTTCTTTTAGTCGACAATAGAGCTCATAACAAGCTACACTTGACTTAGCGCAGGTGTTAACATGGGCAATTCCTGGTATGTTGGATTGACATAATATACACAACTGGTCGTGGTCTCGATTCGGTATGAGTACATTTATGGCGCAGTAACTTATGTCACCAGCTGGCTGGCGCTTTTTCACTGAGCAAGTAGGACAATACGTACGTACTACACCAGGAGCTCCGCAGCCAAATTTAAGTGTTCCTGGTTCTTGCTGTTTCGCAGCCTCTATGTGCTTCTTCTTACGGCACTCATCGACCTGATGTCCGGGGTTCTTACAAAAGCTACATCGCTGACGTGATGCGTTAACGTTGGGGCGAGTAGGTGTCGGGAAGAAGTAGAGGCCCATAATGACCTCTATGTCGGGATTTTACTCGATGGTTTTGAAAATACGCACCGGTGCCAAAATTATTCAACCGCTTTGGGATCCTTACAACTGTAACAGGCTATACAAGATGCTAATGAGTCTAGGCATTTTGATACCAAAGATAAAAACTGCACACTAGTACTCAAAAACTCGAAGGAACACGAAATACGTAAACCATCGAGTAAAATCCCGACATAGAGGCATCTAGGTATAGATTAAATGATAAAATGCATACATTGACATTATATGATGACAAATTTCATATACTTGACATAAATATATTTAATAATAAACATTATAATTTGACAGAAGATAAATTTTATCTTAGCAATTTTTATAAAAGACAAATAGCAGATTCGCTATCATATTGTTTTAAGAAACCAGCCAAAAGTTTGGCTAACAACCCTGCTTCTTTTGAGCAGTTCGATAATTTGACATTATGTAATGGTACCTTGGAAGGTATTCCAAATTCTTTAAATTAGCTTACAAGACAATAGAGTTTTAGAGTGAGTGAGTGAGTGTGAGTGGTAGAATGCGACACAATATTTGAATTTTCAGCTGTAAGCCCAAAAGATGTTTTGAACGCTTTTAAATCAATAAATATGAAAAACACTAAAGATCTGTGGGGTCTATCTGTCAAAACCATATCTTCTATTATTATTTCAATCGCTCCACATTTAGCTACAATTTTCAATTGTTGTGTGGCATCTGGTGTATTTCCTGACTTGATGAAACATAGTAAAATCATTCCATTATTTAAATCTGGTGATAGTTCGGACCCTTCGAATTTTCGACCTGTTTCCATACTGCCCATTCTCAGTAAAATTTTTGAAAAACTAATGCTTAGCCAGTTGCTCAGACATTTCAATACACATAATTTGCTTCATAGGAGACAGTTCGGATTTACGAGAGGTTGTTCAACTATAGACGCAGGGATTCATTTGCTTAAAAGTATATTCGCGGCATGGGAAGGTTCGCAAGATGCCTTGGGAATTTTCTGTGATCTGTCTAAAGCGTTTGACTGCGTGCACCATGACACTCTTGTCAGAAAATTACACCACTACGGTATCAGGAACAAGGCTCTCGAACTTCTGTCTTCTTATCTGGGCAATAGGATACAGAAGGTCGATGTTAATGGCAAAAGATCTTCGGGGTCCCCTGTAGTTATGGGAGTCCCACAGGGGTCAATTCTAGGTCCATTCTTATTTTTAGTATATATAAATGACTTACCTTATTATGTAAAGGATAAACATGAGATTGTATTGTTTGCGGATGATACCTCTTTGACATTCAAAATTAATAGACAGTTAGATAATTATGACGAAGTTAACGATGCTCTCTCTAAAGTTATGCATTGGTTTAATGTTAATAATCTGCTTTTAAATGATAAAAAGACAAAAGTAATTAAGTTCTCAACACCTAATGTAAGACAGGTGACTACCAATGTCAATGTTAATGGAACTAATTTAGCCCCTGTGGAGACAACTGTGTTCTTGGGTATAACAATTGACTCCAAACTACAATGGGGCCCACAAATTGAAAAATTATCAGGAAAACTAAGTTCTGCAGCCTATGCAGTGAAAACTATTAGACGGCTCACTGATGTTGATACGGCTAGAATAGTTTATTTCAGCTACTTTCATAGTATTATGTCATATGGAATTCTTCTTTGGGGTAACTCCGCGGACATTAACACCATCTTTTTATTGCAAAAGAGAGCCATAAGAGCTATCTACAAACTTGGTCCCCGGGAGAGCCTTAAAGAGAAATTCAAAGAAATAAATATTTTAACAGTCGCATCGCAATATATATATGAAAATCTTTTGTATGTCCATAAAAACATAGACTCATTTTGTAAAAAGAGTGATACTCATAATATAAATACTAGATATAAGCATAATCTTGTGTTACATGCAAGCCGTCTCCACAAAATAAGTAATTCTTTTATGGGGCAATGTATACGGTTCTATAACAAACTTCCCAGCAATATAAGAGAATTGTCAATAAACAAATTTAAAACTACTATTAAAGCCAAATTGTGTAGCAGGGCATATTATAAAGTATCTGACTATATTAATGATAAAAATGCCTGGGATTGAGTCGATCCAATTGTAATGTAATTAATAAATTATGTAAATTTGTTTGGATACCAAAAGAGGGATGCCTGAGTTTTTTGGCAGTATTTTTATCAGTGCTCACCTAGTCATGAACTGCACGGTAGGGAAAAAAATTGTGACGATTCCAAACAAATGTAGCCATTTTTACGGAATAAAAAGATTTTGACTTTTTTGACTTTGATTATGGGCCTCTACTTCTTCCCGATGAGGCTGCCATCTGGTGGCAAGGCACCAAGTCAAAACTTGGGATGAATTTACGTTACGTCGCCGTGAAAATTTCGCACCCAAGAAACCTCCTGAAATTTTATACCAGGAGATTATATGCAGGAGAAGCAAGACGCAGCAACACTCACTGAGGAGTTTCTAACTAAGAAATACATTTTGTTTAACTTGATATGATTTATATTACACCTGAATTTTCGTGACAAGGTTCTCCGTCGGTCTATGGACTTGTACCAACACTTATTGGAGAAAGCGCGCGGTGTTGAGCAGCTCATCCGTAATAAATGCTGAGCCTGTTGCCACACCTACTCGCCCCAACGTTAACGCATCACGTCAGCGATGTAGCTTTTGTAAGAACCCCGGACATCAGGTCGATGAGTGCCGTAAGAAGAAGCACATAGAGGCTGCGAAACAGCAAGAACCAGGAACACTTAAATTTGGCTGCGGAGCCCCTGGTGTAGTACGTACGTATTGTCCTACTTGCTCAGTGAAAAAGCGCCAGCCAGCTGGTGACATAAGTTACTGCGCCATAAATGTACTCATACCGAATCGAGACCACGACCAGTTGTGTATATTATGTCAATCCAACATACCAGGAATTGCCCATGTTAACACCTGCGCTAAGTCAAGTGTAGCTTGTTATGAGCTCTATTGTCGACTAAAAGAAAAGGGCTGTAAATTTCAAGAACAATCCCGTACCGGTTCGGACATTTAGAAAAAATGCAGGAAAAAGAAACACAAAACGGATATACAACGCGGAAGTGAAAGAATGTAGAAGCCGAAGAAGGTCCAGACTAATCTAATGGGCCGTAATTTACCATAAAGTAAACATCAGAAGCCCTAGAAACCGGGGAGCGTGCGTGCGAAAAGCTAGGTTTTTTTTTTTAAAACGAATGATGTGCGTAAGGACCGAGTCATGTAGCGCTCATTTCTCTCCGCCTACCCAGCAAGGACTTGGCGTGAAGTTACAGGTAAATGGAGAAAATACTAGTCGATGTTGTTTGTACCTTTGCCAGCATGTCGGCTTTATAATGTTTTAGAAGGAATATTGAAAAAAAAAACATATATTCCGAACAAAGTAAAATGTTTTTAAGGCGTGTGTAGCTTACTTGCACGTCATGCAAATATGTATGACATGCAAGTAAGCAATAATTAGAGTTGGCGCATTACACATTCGTGCAGTACAACGCGGCGTGTTCATCATTAGCGGGTCATTACGGCGGGAGTGGGGTCCCACTGCGGGCGGTGTACTTGTGTCCTGTGGTTTACTACTTGCCCGCAACACTCTCGTTCATTTTCATTAAGAGAACTAATGAAAGAACATTTTATTCCTTAGCATCTTTATTCAGTATATAGGTATACGTTGCTGCTCACAAGAAATATATTTTTTGATGTTGCCAATGGCCCTCCTAAATATCATAATTATCGAAGGAATATGTGGAATTGGCTTTTGAAAACTGTTTATTTATATTTATAATAAGCATAGTTATGTATTAAAGTTTTTCTTTATTATCGACATGCAGCTTACAAATCTTACAGACGTGTCACTTTATTACTTTATACTTCATACACTGATAAATTTCTTCTTCTTAACTTCTCTTAAATATTCCGAGATTAACAAAGAGGTAGAATGACTACTCCCACAAGGACATGCTACATTAGTCTCGGATTAATGTGATATAGTTAGTGACCCACTGGTTCATCATATAAGTCGTACCGGTCATTTATATTTACCTCCATCGCTTCATGCGGTCCCAGGTACTTGGGGTGAACCCTTGTACGAATTGTGTCTTCTTAATAGTGACGAGGTCCCCTACTTTGTACTTACTAGCTTCTTCCCTTCTTTTATAGCTTTCTGTCCATCACTTTGTGCAAAATTTATTCTCAATAGCTTCTTAATCTTCGAATGTCTATTTCTGAGAGTTTTTAATTAATTAAATTTTCAGGCAGTTCTGTTCATCCTGTGCTGTTCGTGCAGTGCTTCTACTTAAGTAAATGAATATTCCTTAGGAGTTCTGCTAAGTGCGTCGGCGTATTTCATGTGAGCTCCTAGTCGGTGTTCAATGGAATAGTTGTATTCCTCTAGAGTCAGTGCTTATTGTGCAACTCTAGGAGATAAATCTTTTTTCTTTTTCGAGTTATTGTCAACGTTCTGTTAAATCAAATCATCTTGAATGGGATTCCTAGTATATATACACTGATTTTTCTTCACAGCTTCAACAATAGCTATATTTCTTAGAAAATATATATGACTTCTCTTCAGCAGGAGTCGTCTTTTTCCTCATGTAATAGATTAAGTGTATTTGCTTGTCTTTCGGATTCCTCGGTAGTAAAACAGTGCGTTTCTGTATAAGTATCTATTACAAGCTTTTATTTTTTAAGAGTGAGATCAAAGATTGTCATGACAGGTGATTGACATAAAATATTTATTAATTCTTTTCTTTTCAATTACATTTCTCCTCGAAGTTATAAATATATGTTTATAGTGTCAAATATTACATTACGTCGAGTAAAAAGTTTTTTCGTATTCTATATACAAATTCAAGATCTTTTTTATAATTATCTATTTTCGTTTGATTATAATACATATGTGTCATTTTGTTCCATAACTTATAGTCATAATCCCATTGCTGTAGAAATTTTGGAACTACTGATCAAAAAACTGCGACAAGTCGTTTTGACAGTCTTTTCTCGATGTTATCTTAACACTACCTAATTATACTGAAGAGACCGAAACAGGTAAAAATCTAAAGATCCAAGATCAGGGCCATATGGTGGATTAATGAACACTAAGTCGTCTATTTAATGATATCAAAACCAGCCAGATACAAACAGTACAACCAAAGAGATTTCACTGCAACTCTTTACGATTTTAAACAGTTGTTGTTAAATATCTTATAAATATGCCGTCTTTTGGATCGGTCCCGTGAAATGCTTGAAATGTATAAGGGAGGTGACTCGAATGCTGTATATAATAATACCATTCATTGCTATGCAGATGACAGTACGGTCCATGGGCGATATTTCGGTCGGCCTGGTGCTGGTCGGACAGAAATCGGTGAGAGGCGTGAGAGTCTTGTCGTTGAACTGAATCGGGTTTTGGATCTCATTAGTAAATGGGGTTCCAATAACCTGGTTGAGTTTAATGCCGAGAAAACTCAGGTTTGCGCGTTTACAACAAAAATGTCCCCCTTCCTTCCCACTCCCAGTCTTCAGGGTGCTTCCCTCAGTATGCGTGATGGCCTGAACATGCTGGGTATGGGTATTCATTGCGACCTTAACCAGCGTTATTACATCGAGAGCCTCATCTCAACAGCCTCAAGAAAGCTCGGAGTCCTGAACAGGGTGCGCCGGTTCTTCACGCCGGACCAACTTTGTCTGCTTTATAAGACACAAGTTCGGGCCTGCGTGGGGTATTGCTCGCATCTCTGGGACGGCTCCGCACAGTATCTTCTTGAGGCTCTCGATAGGTTGCAGCGACGGGCTATCCGCATAATTGACGACGAAGAGGTCACCAAAAGCTTAGAACCTCTTCAACTCCGTAGGGACATAGGCTCTCTAAGCGTATTTTACCGCCTTTACCATGGCGAGTGCTCTGAAGAACTGTTTTCCCTTATCCCACCCTCACCCTTCCGTCATAGAACCACACGTGCGGGCTTGCGATGTCATAGTTCCACGGTTGAGAATATCTCTTCGCGTACCAAAAAGTTCGGCAACTCCTATCTTTGTCGTACCATCAAAAAGTGGAACGCCTTGCCTGCACATGTGTTCCCTCCTTCCTACAATATGGGATCCTTCAAACGAAGCGTGAAGAAGCATTTTGCGGGTCAGCATGGCAGCGTCAACTGACAGAATGCGGGATGTAGTATGCTGTCAGTTGCAGTTGCGATTTGGGCTCCTCTTTCGCTTACCATCAGGCAAAGAGGGGCCACTATGCTGAACTAATATATAAAAAAAAAAAAAAAAACCATAAGGTAACATCAGAGGAAATCATTGTATGAACCCTGAAGATGAAGCTGGTGTTCGAAAAAGGCGTAGAACAGATCTCTAAAGAACAGTGGGTTTATTGCTTCTGTCCATGGTTCCATCGCATGCGATAGTACTTAGAGGGACTGTACTTCGAAAAGCAATAAAATGTTAACAGGTTCCTACATCATTCTATTATTTTTTTTCTAAAAACTTTTACTGTTGCCTACGTTTCTCCATTAAAATTGAAAAATATTACGATCACAATAGGCCAGCATGACTTTCGATCACTCGAAAGTAAAATGAAGAATGTTGAGTTGTTATTTAGATGTAAGGTTCCTCGATGGGCTTTATCTTTCCTTTTGTTTATTATCATTTAAAATGTATGGAGTTATTGACATTTCTATTTTAGGACAGTATTGTTGTTTTTATTTCTTGTTAATATTCAACGCACGGTATTTCATACCTCGTAATTTTTGATTATAATTTGACTCATACACTAGATATTTAATTAGATTTAGATGCTTCTTTGACGAGCTCGGTGTTACTGCGGTTAATAACGCAACTAAGTCACATCGTGGGTTCGATTCCCACACAGTACACACATTTGGGTGCATGAACCTGTATATGTCTGTCTTGGTGTGGGTGTTTTTAAGAGAGGTATGGCGCAATAAAGCAGCTCGTCTGGGGAAGTATCTCCACCTTACATAAAACCGCAGTCAAATAACAACTCCCTAGAGAGTTGTTGTGTTCCTCTGTGAGTGAGGTCACCAGTAAGCTCCTTAGGGGTTGCTGTGTGGCATCGCCTGCGTGGTAGGCGTTATAGTCGACTAAACCCCAACCTTTAAACCCCACATTGAATGTCTCATATCCAGATTAAGGAAGCTTATATATGTTTTCACAACCCTGAAATATATTGCCGACCGTAAATTTTTAAGTCTAGTTTATAAAGCCTTTAACAAATGTACTGACAGTCATTTACAAATGCAACACGACATGGGGTGGTGTTGCTAGATCTCACTTAATAGATATAGAAGGAGCACAACGTATGGTTCTAAAAGTGGGAGCCGGTCTCCCACTTTTAGACTTTTAGGCGCTGTGCCCTTTAACACTTCCACCCGAGCATATTGCTCTATCGACTCCTCTCTGGGCAGCCAATGATGCAATGGGAATGAGGCAAGCCAGAGAAGAAAATCCTGCGTTCCTTCTTGACTTTCCACTCCGACCGTCGAAGACACGCCGGCGACAAAGGCCCTGATCGACTCTCTGGAGCACTCGGGTACCCGTGGTGTCGTTACGCACCAACAGCTCGCTACAAGCTGCCCTGCGGGCTTATTTTAGGGTATTATTATTATTTTAGTTTTATTAAATTTTAGATGTAATTTAGTTTTATTTGTAAATTATATAATGCCATTATTTTTATACAAGTTTGCAATCGCTTGTCTCGCTTCTGCTCGCAGTGGGACCACGCCGCATAAAGCCGCGTTGGGTCACGTTTGCGCCACCTTTGACCTATTTAGTGAGGTCTGGCAAGGGGCAAGCACTTCGCCTTGCCTCTCATAATAATCTTCCGTTTTCTTTTTATTAGCTTGTGTAGTCGAGATAATCACTGACAGCAGCCACTTTTTTTATTTTAAACATGTCTTAAGCCAGTGTACGAGCAATGCATCTTTTCTCAAGATGGCGATTTAGATATAAAGAGACCCAGAATTTATTTGAGTTCTTTATTTTGCTATTCGGCCTTATATATTGAGTATTAATAAGTTGTCGGTAAGTTTATTGGATAATTATTATAGAATTAATTAATACCAAACTGACAAAGAAGTCAGGAATTGATTCAGCATTATGGTACGAGTATATTGTATCTACGAATAAGACTTATTACTTATTCGTAGTATTGTATCTTTAAATTTAACAATTGACATAATTATTATTGTACTTGTATTGTACCGTTATTATTATTGTATTGTATATAGTGTTGTAATTCTCTCACTTCACGGGTTTTAATCCCGGTCATTTAATAGGCGTGCGCGGGGATATGAATCCAACGCGTAGAGGCCCCTTCGAAAAGAATGATATAATGTATTATTGTTGTTAATGTATTATGTACCCGCCGTGACCTGCTTCAGGGGATATTAATGGGATAATATACCCATGAACAGGTCACGCAAGTATTGGGACTATTGGAAATATGTCGGAAAAAAGCGGGCTATTGAAATGAGATCTGGAGATTTTGTTGGAACTGGGCTATTGCAGAAGAGGGGCGGACGCCTGCCATAGCTATCATAATCTGATGTTACTTTCGGCAGGTGATGGCTCGCCATTCACTAGATGGACCCCGGAATGCCACAGATAGTCGGCCGGGGGCAACACCGGTGTGAGTGACTCAAGGGTCTCGAGAGGTGTGCTGCGCTTTCTGCGAAGTTACTCGCGGCGTTGTGCCCTTTAACACTTCCACCCCTGGATCATATCACCTGATAAACCAATATGCTCTATCGACTCCTCTATGGACGGCCAATGAAGGCAAGCCAGAGCTGAGAGCCCTGCGGGCCTTCTTAACTTTCCACTCCGACCGACGAAGACACGCCGGAGACGAAGGCCCTGATCGACTCTCTGGAGCACTCGGGTACCCGTGGTGTCGTTACGCACCAACAGCTCGCCACAAGCTGCCCTGTGGGGGTATTGTAATTATTATTATTGTATTATTGTAATGTCAATTGAAGACTTGACAAAATACCTATATTCGGTCGAGCACGTCAGTCAGCTGAGATGATCAAACTAGGTGGCACTTACGTCCGGGACGCCTTCTGGTACTTATGCAACCTATGCTGGAGAACTGGAAGGGTCCCAATGGACTGGGGACGCGCAGTCATCGTACCCTTGTATAAAGGCAAGGGATCATGCATGGACTGCGCCAACTATAGGGCCATCAGTTTGATTAGCTTAGCAGCAAAAGTATATGGAAAGATAATTGAAAGGAGAATGAGGGTGAAATCTGACGAAATGCTGTGGGAGGCACAAGGAGGATTCCGAAATGGAAGGGGATGTACGGATCAAGTTTTCTCGCTCCGCAATATCGTAGAGAAGCATCTGGCCACAGACCAGAAGGTTTTCTGCGGTTTTGTGGATCTTGAGAAGGCATTTGATAGGGTTGTGCGAAAGGAACTGTGGTGCATATTGCCGAGATATGGGATTGACGGCTCACTGCTGCGTGCTGTGCAGTCCACCTACAAGGATTGCTCAGCATGTGTGCGAATAGATGGCAACATGTCACCCTGGTTTGATGTCAAAATTGGTGTCAAACAGGGTTGCATGTTGTCTGCTAGGCTGTTTATTCTGTATCTCGATAGTTGTCTACAGAGAATAAGATTGACGAATGTAAGATTACGCATGGGTGACCTAGTGGTGAACTGTCTGCTGTATGCAGATGATGCCGTCCTGTTAGCAGAAACACCATCTGAGCTGCAAACACTAGTCACAATGATGAAAGACGAATGTATGAAGGAAGGCTTACTATTGAATGCGAAGAAAACAAAGATTATGGTATTTCAAAGAGAAGAAACCAGAACCAATGTAAGAATTACGGTAGATGATGAAGTGTTGGAACAAGTGAATGAGTTTGTATATCTTGGATGCGCTTTTAGCAGGGATGGAAGGTACACCGCAGATGTGGAAAGGCGAGTGAGTGCTGGGAATAGTGTGAATGGAGCGTTGGGAAAACTTCTTGGCAGTAAAAACCTGAGCCAGAAGGCGCAGCTGGCTATACACAATGCAGTGCTGGTCCCAACGCTTACTTATGTAAGCGAGAGCTGGGTATGGCAGAGAGAGCATGAAAGTAGGATAAACGCGGTTGAAATGCGAGCGTTGCGCAAAATCTGTGGTGTAACGCTTGCAGACCGTATCCGCAATGATGAGGTTAGAAGCAGAGTTGGTCTGAAAGAGAGCGTCGGTGTTAAAATAAGAAGAGGCATGCTCCGTTGGTTCGGACATATAGAAAGAATGCAGGATGAAAGAATGACGAAGCAGATATACAATGCAAAAGTGGAAGGATGTAGGAGCCGAGGAAGGCCAAGACTTACCTATCATGATCAGATTGGTCGTGTTCTATCAGAAGGTGATGTCAGGAGCCCTAGAAACCGGCGAGCGTGCATGAATAGAGCAATGAATGTGAAAGAAGCGAGTGAGGTATGTAAGGATCGAGTCGCGTGGCGCTCGGTTCTCTCTGCCTACCCCGTAAGGGATTTGGCGTGAAGTTATAGATAGATAGCACTTCAGTAACATATGTATATTATCCTTTATTGCACACTACAAATTAAAGAGATACAATATTGAATGTATTTAGTTCTTCGCAAAGGCGAGCTTATCTCTAAAAGAGATCTCTTTCAACTAACCTCCAACAGTGGGATATATTGTTAGTAGCGGAATGCCTGTATATGCCTGGATCAAAGTTATGTACACAGATACTTATACTTAGTCTGGCCATAAATACTGTTACAATTAAAAATAAACAAAATATTACATTTGAATTTGGAATCTGTCATTTTTATATGATTGTTCATTGAATTTTCTCATTTTGGCGCCAATACATTGTACAATATTTTGCGATATTAAAATGGAGTGGGGTGATAAAGAGAACCGAATCGCTGTGATTGCATTACATAAAGTAGGTATGGAGCCAAATGCAATTTTTAAAACTCTCCATAGGCTTGGTATTAGTAAAATGTTTGTGTACAGGGCTACTAATAGGTACGAGTACAATGAGACCTCATCTGTTTGTGACAGAAAAAGATCTGGCCGTCTACGTTGTGTTCGTACGAAAAAGGTGGTCAAAACAGTAAGGGAAAGAATTGGAAGAAATCCTGTCCGAAAGCAAAAGACTATCTCGGGAGATGAAGATAGCACCTAGAACCATATCGCGTATTTTAAAAGATGACTTAGAACTTGCAGCCTATAAGAGACGTGCTGGTCATTTCTTAACTGATAATTTAAAAAAGAATAGGGTGGTACGTAAAATCGAAACAACTACTGAAGCGGTACGCAAAGGGAGGTCACAGAAAAATTTTGTTTACGGATGAGGAATTTTTTACAGTTGAGCAATATTTTAACAAACAAAATGACCCTATTTATGCTCAAAGCTCTCAGGAAGCTTCCCAATTAGTCGACAGAGTGCAACGTGGGCACTATCCGACTTCAGTGATGGTTTGGTGGGGTATTAGCTATGAAGGAGTGACTGAGCCATACTTTTGTGCAAAAGGTATCAAAACATCGGCGCACTTGTGTATCAAGATACCATTCTTGAGAAGGTAGTGAAGCCCCTTAACAACACCATGTTCAATAACCAAGAATGGTCCTTCCAGCAAGACTCGGCGCCGGGTCATAAAGCTCGGTCTACGCAGTCTTGGTTGGAAACGAACGTTTCGGACTTCATCAGAGCTGAAGACTGGCCGTCGTCTAGTCCCGATCTTAATCCGCTGGATTATGATTTATGGTCAGTTTTAGAGAGTACGGCTTGTTCTAAACGCCAGATAATTTGGAGTCCCTAAAACAATCCGTACGATTGGCAGTGAAGAATTTTCCCATGGACAGAGTGCGTGCTTCTATTGATAATGGGCCTCAACGTTTAAAGGACTGTATGGCAGCCAATGGAGACCACTTCGAATATGCTTTTATATTTTAAATTGTTTTATATTTATGCATTAAACTAACACACTGTAAAAGTAATAAATGTTATTTGCAATAGAAAATATATTTTTTCTTTGTTTCAGTATTTATGGCAAGACTAGGTATACATACATACCCATATACACGTATTTCGGAATGGATAAATGATATTTTTTCAATTTGTTTTTAAATGAGAATACAGATGGACTTTTATGGTAGGATAGGTAATTTATTTCACAACTGGGCAGCACGATAAGTAAAGAAGGCCAAGTGCATGTCGGGCTAGGCACCGTGTAGGGTTCCGTATTTGCTTCCCTTTATTTGCTTGCAAAAAAATTTGATAGTTGCCTGTTGTTGTTAATAATATGAAATCGAATGTATTGGATTTTTTTAACATTCAAAACCAATTCGCTGAGCATTATCAAATATTTTAACGGTTATACATACATTCAAAAATCGAGCCGTGTTAGTAACTAGTATAACTATTTTATTTATACTTTACTACTTATCAATAGATAAGTAGTAAAGTAAATAATGTACCTAAATATTCAAAGGTACAATACAAAGGCACTCGAGTATAACAAAAACACTTTTACGTAAATTACACTTTTAATATAAATATTTTGCAATCGGATCACTATATCGAAAAATGATCTTCCCACACCTTCGATGTTTTTAAAAAACCTATCTAACGACTCCCCACACCATGGGCTGGGAGTGAATACAAAATCATCACCTCTTTACGTGTAGGGGAGGTACCAGTTCCACCAAAACAGGATTTTATACTACCACTTTGTCAGCATAGGTATATGAATATACATATGAAACTACAGCTTTCTAGTATCAAGCGTCTCTGAGCTAGGCCGCGGACAGACAGACAGACAGACAGACAGACGGACATGGCGAAACTATAAGGGTTCCTTGTTTAGTACTGAACCCTAAAAATCAGTTTACGCACGCAGTTTAAACACGTACAAAAGAATTATACATATATATATCTAAATGTAAAGCGGTTACCGTAACCTATGAACGCTTGTAATACATTAAGTATCACTCGCGCGATGCCTCTGGTGCTAAGACAGCAACTTCTTAGGAGCTTACAGGTAACCTCACTAACACGCAGGAACACAACAAGTTTTGAGTTGAGGTTGAGGGTGGTTGTGTTCCTGCGTGAGAAACTACAGCATGAGGCTCATCAAAAAGGACATCAGTAAGTTTATACAGGACCGGCAGCGCACGAGTAACGCTCCTGCCGTTGAAAGTGTCGGTAGACTAAGGCAACTGCTTACTACCTGCTTTTTAAGAGAGGTAGGGCGCATCAAAGCAGCCCTGCGGTTTTCTGTGAGGTGGAGGTACTACAGGCAGGAGCATTACTCGTGCGCTGCCGGTCCTGTATAAACTTACTGATGTCCTTTTTGATGAGCCTCATGCTGTAGTTTCTAGTCTAGATACTACCACACGCATAGGACGTCGCTACTATAGTTCCATACCATAGATTCATATCTATGAAAACTTGATTACACGACCGATTGAAGAGATAAGCGCTCTCTATAGTTTGCTTGTGTATACACTAAGATCAAATATCAGTGTTGACAACCTGAACTTCAATACACTACTTTATTTAATTAAAAAAAAGAGTACGTCTCGCGCTTTGAAGGTTCCGTAAAAAAAATATTTTCGCAAATTATTGTCGCATAAAAAGTATTTCTGTGACGGAACAACGGACAAATTTACGGTTTTCGGATTTTTCCTTTATTTGTGCTACATGATATTGCTTCTTACCAAATTTCATGATGGTAGTACCCTACAGGTTTTGAGTCCCTTGCGAGTGTCAAAATATGCGCAGCCATATCTTTTGATTGCATATCTCTGAATCCCTTCGAGCAGTGAAAAATCAAACTTCTAAGTCAAAAGTTTGATTTTTCACTGCTCGAAGGGATTACAGACCTGAGTATTTGATATTAATTTAAGGTACAGAACCCTAAACATAGTAAATATAAAAAAAATATGTAACTACGACTTCACGTACATGGTCTTACGCGTAGGTACGTCCCACGTGTAAGACCATTCGATATTTTGTTATTTATGAATGTACAAACGCATAGTCATCTTTTACGATTATGACACATTTGCAAGCAAATCCCGGCGCAGGCTGGCGGCCATATTTGCCTGTATTAAGCCGAGCGCGTGACGAGAAATGTGAATATCTCTTACATGTACATAACCCACCCATATTCGATAACTGGGTTTAAGCTTCAACTTCCGACACAACTTGTCACGAAGTCACGATCCTTGAATATATTATGATTAATATCCTTAGATCCATAATAAATACCCGTTGTTGGAGCGGTATTTTCAGAAAGGAAACAGGTTGGAACACCATAGCGAAAGTTTTTTTTTAATGCCATGCCATTACGCCTGATGGAAAGCGTCAATGAGAACCAGATGAGAGAACAGCCTTCACACTGATTATCGCTGTGCTGACTGTCCCCCCCTTGACAGCCCGCTAACGTGCCTCTTCACATCTCGTCTGAACGACCCGAGATTATAGGAGGTGGGGAACACATGCCCCGGAAGCGAATTCCACATTTTGACCACCCGACAGAGAAATGAGTCGCCGAACTTCTTAGTATGGAAGGTTAGCAACCCAACTCTATGTGGATCTGATCTCAGTCGAGCGCGAGTGTTCCGGAGGAGGAAGGGAGAAGGAGAGACGAAGGGAGAAGGAGGTCAAAAAGCTCCTCAGGACATTCCCCATGGTAAATACGGTAGAGAACACTCAAGCTACCAATATCCCTACGCAGCTGAAGAGAGAGTATTTAGAAAATATTTTTTATAATGAAGCTCCTGGCACCTTATTGGTTCTGTAACAATTTCTTCACGTTCAGACTTCTTCGACGTCGATTTTCACGGCTTTTAAACCTTTGGCGTTTACAATATTGAATGGTAATCGAGCATATGGCTCGGCTTATTTCATATAACTAGTTCCACCATACCATATCAATCCTTACTCTATACATATAAATAATTTATTAGGATTGGCGGGGTCCGCTACCTAAGACTAAGGATTTGGCGAAGACACTGATTTTTACATGGAGTGACCGCCGTCAGATCTACAACCCAGAGGGAAAATAAGATTTTTCTTAGGTAAAGACACACGTCTTTCGAAATATAATTTCTAGGACGTCCGGGTTTCCTCATGATGTATTCCTTCACCATAGTCTCCCTTCAATCGAAAAGGTTTAAATTATACTACACTATAAGTTTTCAAGTCGCCGGAAGCTACGCTGGAAGTCTCAAAGCCTAATGAATGTCATCTAACGTCAACAGCCGGGACCTGCGACTTAACGTGCCCTCTGAGCACGGAGAAACTTGATATAAATGAAACCATCCATAGACAGGCTAAGTTCTATCGTTGCTTAACTTGTTCGATTAGAGTGATCGCTACTCGTGTGAAACGGTTCCCTCCTATAAATGCAAACGATATACGGGGTATTACCACTAGGCTCCTAAGGAGTTGCTGTGTTAGCAGTAGAGGAGGCATCGCACGAGTGCTACTTCATGTATTGTATGCAAGTAGTTCATAGTACTACTAGGTATATATCAGGTGGGTCGTATGTTTATATACCTCCCGACATTGTATAAACAAATTATATAAAGATAAACAATACCACTGCACTGACTCCGCATCTCTCTGCGTAGACATTAATAAAAATGTAATATCTATCTCTATTTCTAATACTGTTTGTTGTGATTTATCAATCCACACAAATAGGTCGCAATCCATTGATTGAGGCGCGGCAAACGTGTCCGCCTGATTGTGGAACAATGAGCGCCGATATCATGAGTAATGTCGGCGGGAAATCTCTGTAATACATCAATCCGGCCATTACGACCTACAAATGAATGCAGACAAAGTTTGCAGTAACTCATGTTCGTAGTTGTCTTTGAATATTTTATATATTTTTAAATAAAATAAATAGTCTTTTAACGTGGAGTAACTTGAAGGAGTTATTTTTTTTATACAACGTCGGGAGGCATACAAGCATACGGCCCACCTGCTGTAAAACAGTTACCGTAGCCTATTAACGCTTGTAATATATTAAGTATCACTCGCGCGATGCCTCCTTTGCTGCTTACACAGCAACTCCTTTGGTGATCTCACTCACACACAGGAACACAACAACCTTCTTCAAACTAAGGCAAAGCAAAGTTATTTTTACACTGATATAAAAGAATTTAGAATCTGTTTTGTGAATTAGGTATGAATCAACCTAAAACAAAAACAAACCTAATTTCAAAAGTTGGTACAGAAGTAGGTACACTGAACTACTGTATATTTAACTGCATGAACCGCATTGCTTATTGCAAGAAACGAAGTATTCCTTTTATGTGAGGAACAAACAAAGCCACAGAAATTACTATGGAGTAAACCGAAGTGTACATGTAGTTTATACCACATCAAAATGAAAAAGAAAAATGAATTCATACAAATAAAACATGAAATGTCTAAAAATTTAATATGCAGGTACTCGTACTTAATACATTATGCAAGAAATATAGATTTTTTAATAATTATCTGCTTGTGAGTTGATTCACAAGTTCAACAAGCAAGTATTATGTTGTTACACATGTGACGATAACAACGTAAAAATAATACATGACGAAGTAGTACTTAGAATGAACACAATATTAGGAGATGTATAAGAATTACAATCAAGAAAACTAATGTAACCTTACAGGCTCTACTGCAAGAACTCTATTACTGAAATACATTATCATATCCAACAACTTTACAATTTCATTATTTATTATGTATGTACGTATGTATGTATATCTTCACAAACTTAAGATCGATTTCGTTTTTCATTATTTTATAAAAATATCGATTACAGGTAACGTACGTTGTGAAACAGGTCGACATTAATGAAGTCTAAAAACAAGTTATAATAATTAAATACATTTTTGCTTTTGTTTTATTTATGCTTTACGCAGATGTTTAGTGTGGTGTTCCTATGTGGTATCACCGATTGTCTTAATTAACGTGTATTGTTACATGTAATCGGTCATATATACAAAGCTTACATACTGTAACTAATATAATACAGTATGCCACTATCGACGCGAAATCACCAATGGCGCCAATTCTTTTATTCATGTGCCGAGACCCGCTGATTGAAAGATTACCGCGTGTCATTTTATTTTTCCCAAGGACTACATGAAGGAAAATCTATGCTGGGTCCTTATCAACTATTTGACATAATATAACATGTATATACGTATATCTACACTGCTAGCAGCTAGTAAGATATTTGTCTTGCATTAGAAAATAAGTTTCGTAAGTCAAACAATGAATACATCTTTTGGTTTAATTTCTCCCGACGTTCTATATAAAAAGTAATCTAGTATTTTATCGTATCGTTTTTTTATACAGCCTCAGGAGGCATACAAGCATCCGGCCCAGCTGATGTAAAGCGGTTACCGTAGCCTATAAACGCTTACAATACATTAAGTCTTGCGTGATGTACACCTCTGCTATTAATACAGCTACTCCTTAGGAGTTTATTGGTGATCTCACTCGCAGGAATACAACAACCGTTCAGGGAGCTGTTATTTGGCTGCGGTTTTGTGGGAGGCGAAAGTATCCAAACGAGCTGCTTTGATGCGTTAAATCAAGACAAACAGATATGTTAATGCACACAAATCTTTGTTGTGTGTGGGAATCGAACCACCTAGACCGACAAATTGTATTTTAGGTGTATTTGACGAGGTCGGTGGCTCAGTCGTGAAAGACGCGACTTTGACACCAACGCTCGTGGGTTCGATTCCCACACAAGGCAAACATTTGTGTGCATGAACATGTCTGTTTGTCTTGGTCTGGGTATTTTCTATGTATAATAAGTATGTATTTACAAAAAAAAAAATGTATTTACGTATGTTTATCAGTTGTCTAGTACCCATAACACAAGCTTCGCTTACTTTGGGGCTAGATGGCGCTGTGTAATTTGTCCGACAATATTTATTTATTATTTATTTATTTATTTATAAAGTAATCGTAGTTTATACTCAGTATCCCGGGCTGGAGTAGCAGGCTGCTGACATAATGTTTAATGTATAACGCCAAGCTAACAAGAAAGGCAAAGTTAGCGGCCGATATACTGTATTCTACCAATTGTACGTTGGCTTGTGTTCCGAGGAGTTGTTCGACATGATGCCAACAGCTTCCTTCGTCATGTGGACACTTGCATCATCATTTCCATGAAGCATCAATTGCCTATTCTGTAAAATCGTTCTCTAGTTCGTTCGAGTTTCCTCTGAGAAAATACAGTATAGGGGCGGAATTCAATGTTTGCTCATATTCTTTCAAGATATTTAGGTATAAATGAACGATTGGTTAATAATTCTAGAAGGCGGGGTTTGATCTAGCATTTTTTAGGTTAGGTCTCTACCGAGATTCGAACTCCTAGTTCATTCCACAAGTTAATCGTTCGTGAAAGAAAAACTTACATGCATTACGGACTATGTGTATTATATATATTATATATTCTATTATACCAGGTATTCCATACAAGACCTTTTTTTTTTTTTTTTTGTGACGCGGGGAAAAATGCGTTACGCACACCACCGGTGCCTGGGTGGCCTCCGGTGGTAGTGTGGGACTCCCCGTCGGCTGTCCGACGGTATACCCACTAAACAACCCCGCGAAATGCCATCGACCGCGTTGGTGTGGTGCCCCGGATCTGTCAGCAACAGGGCACCACTGCGACTGGCCAGCCCCTCAGAAGGGGCCGGACTTCTTCTATCTAGGGGCCGTCTCGGCAAATTGGGACAGCCCCTCCGGCGGCGGGACCATTATGTGGCCAGGTTCCCATCCTGACCCCTAGTCCCACAGGTTAGGGAGGCGGCAGTAGGTGCGCGTAGCGCCTACGCCGCACTCCCGTCCGCCGTCTCCGGAGCGGGACAGCCTGAGGATCGTCTTCCCTGTCCCGCTCCGCGGCCTCCTTCTGGGACATGACGGTCTCACAGAAGGAGGCCATCGCCTGCCAGGCACTGTCGCTCCCGAGCATGTAGCGGACCACGCTCGGGAGCGAGAGGTCCGCGCTTCCTAGCGCGGACACCAGATCGTGGCGCTGCTGAGATCACCTGGGACACTGCTCCAGAGTATGCTGGGCAGTGTCCTCGGCCGCGCCACAATCGTGGCAGCCTGGCCGCTCCTCCCGCCTCGCGACCCGGTGCAAGTACTCACCGAAGCACCCATGCCCGGTGAGCACCTGCACCATGCGGAAGGTGAGGGGTTTGCGTCTACGACGCATCCACGCCTCCAGGACCGGGCGCAGTGCATCCGCAACGCGGACTCCGTACCGCGCCTGCGCCAGGTCCTCCCCCCACCTCCGCATCATCTCCACATGCCCTCGCTGGCGATACCGCCCCACCTCCACCGATGTGGGGCGCTCGCCGAGGCTCCTCCTTTCCGAGACAAACCCGTATACCTCGGCGAGCACCTCCGCCTCCAACTCCCAGGGCGGGTCGCCAGCGAGGGCGGTCGCGGCCGTCCAAGCTACCGTACGGTACCCCCTTATCGCCCTCTGCGCTATGACCCGCTGCGCTCTGCGCAGCTGGGCCCTGTTGCGGCTGCAGAGGGCGTCCGCCCATATTGGGGCACCGTACGTGGCCATACTCCGGCAGACGCCGGAGTACAGCCGCCTGCACGCGGCGCTGGGCCCGCCAACATTGGGCAGGAGGCGACCCAGCGCCGCCGCAGCTCTGATGACCTTCGGCCCCAACCGCTCGAAGTGGGGGCCGAAGGTCCATCTTCCGTCAAGGGTGAGGCCCAGGTAGCTCATCTGGGCACTCACCCTTATTCTTACTCCTCCAATTTGGAGGTGCGCTCCCGAGGGGGGGCCCCGCCTACCGGTCCCGCGGAAGAGGAGGGCCTCGGTTTTATCCAAACGGACCCGAAGCCCAAGCCTCTCTATGCGGCTGACCACCAGTCCTACTCCGACTTCGGCCAGCCGCGCCGCCTCCACAAAGGTCTTACCCCGGGATGTGACGAGGGTGTCATCTGCATAGCAGATGATACTCATCCCGGGGAGGAGACGGCCCCGCAGAACCCAGTCGTATGCGAGGTCCCACAGAATGGGGCCCAGAACGGACCCCTGTGGGACACCGCACACGACGCGCCTTCTGACCATCTGGCCCCTCGCGTCCTCGTAGCGCACCTCCCTGTCCTCCAAATACGCCTTCAACAGCCTCCCCAAGTACGGAGGCACCCCAAAGTACTTGAGGGCCTCCAGTATGGTACTGTGGGGGAGGCTGTTGAAGGCGTTGGCGATGTCTAACGACACCGCCACCACCACATCTCCCTCGCGTCCGCATCCTCCGTCACCGACCTTAGGCGCCTAATGGCGTCGACGGTCGACCGTCTGGCCCGGAACCCGAACTGGGCATCCGATAGGCCCGGTCTCGGGCCATCCTCCAAGTGCTGAGCGAGGCGGGAAGCGACAACCCTTTCGAGGGCCTTCCCCGCCTCGTTCAGCAGAACGACCGGTCGAACCGCCGACCCCGAGTCCGGGGGCCGGTCTCCCTTCAACAGAAGGCAGAGCCGGCCCACCCTGAAGGGTCCCGGGCAGCACCCCGACCGCAAGCAGCAGTCGAGGAGCTCCCGGAACCTGTCTCCGAGGTGCACGAGAGCCAACGCTAGCACCTTCCCGTGCACCCCGTCCGGACCCGGCGCCCTCTTCTTGCCTAGGAGGCGGTCAACGACCGCCTCCATCTCCTGGTCGGTGACGGGCGGCGGAGCGCCCTCCTCCTCTCCTCTGGAGTCCGACTGTAGGGCCATCCTCGGGGGAGCGTAGCCCCGTGGGTTGTCGGGGAAGAGTTCCCCGACAACCCTCTCCAACACGGCCGGCTGGAGGGTCTCTGTCAGTGGGGCCGACTGAGCGCGGATTTTGTTCCGCGCTCCCCTATACGGTCGGCCCCACGGGTCCCTGTCTAGGCCCTCCAGCAGCTCCTGCCACGCTCCCTCCTTGGCCCTACTTATGGCCATCTGCAAGGCTCTCTTCTTCTCCACGTATATGCCGTGCAGATGGCCATCTCTCCCTTCGTCCCGGGGGCGGCGACGCCTGCTCCGAGTATACGCCCTACGCGCCCCGTTGCAGGCGATTCCATACAATACCTAGGCGATGTATAGAGTACCGGTCCGTTCAGGCAATGTATGAAATGTTATGAATATCTATCACATACTTTGCCTAGGTATTGTGTACAATTATCACATATAAGGATTGTATAGATTTCCTATTGAATCCCCGGCAATGTATGCAATAGGGTCATAGTCAACAATCTCGGATCCTCTCAGATGGTTACGTATCTCAATGTCTAGTATTTAAATGGCTAATAGCATAATGGTTAAGTTCAAAAGGTCTAAAATCTAATCACATTAATATGTTCTGAAAAATCCAGGTCTGTTAGAATATGTGCCTATATATTCTCAGTCGTTCGTTCGAGTTTCCTCTGAGCAAATACAGTATACGGGCGGAATTCAATGTTTGCTATTATTCTTTCAAGATATTTGGGTATAAATGAACGATTGGTTATTAATTCTAGGCTGATCAACAATCGAAGCTCAGGAGAGGCGGGTCGTATCCACACTTTTGTCCGCCTTTGGCACTCAAAATGATCGGATGGTATTTTTCCAAGTAAAAATCACACGCCCACGTTTTCTCCTTCCCCCACTCGTCTTTGGGCATTGGATATTGCATACAATGCCTATACAAAAAATGAAATAAATTATTTCTCATACATTACCTGCAAGTTGTAGGTGTTTTGTAGAATCCCAACTATTCTACAACGTCGAGAGGCATACAAGCATACGGCCCACCTGATGTAAAGCGGTTACCGTAGCCTATAGACGCTTGCAATTAAGCTACGCTCGAACCCACGAGCGTTGGTGTCAAAGTAGTGTAACAGCGCGTTTCACCACTGCTCTACCGAGTTTATCAAAACAACCGGATTATACAGATTGCTGGTACCATATGTACAAAAATAGTTCGTTATAAGTAATCTAAACTAATATTACAAACATGAAAGTGTATTTGTTTGTTTGTTTGTCTTTCATTCACGTCAAAAGGCAGCAGTATAAACATGATATTTTTACTTAGAAAAGTTGTAAGCCTGGAGAGCAATATATTTATTTATCCTGGAAAAACATCTTATTCCCACGGGAAAACTCGTAGATTTATAAAGTTTGTTACGTACTAAAATATTTTAGAATAGGTTCCAACTATTATTTGCGTTAGATCTTGCTAAAATAATACGAATATACCTATAAAGGTTTTACTAGACGATAAAATTCAAAGCTTCATAAGTCTGCACGATATTTCCAGAGATGAAAATTTTGCGCCAACGTTGAGTAATACCGGGAGCCACTTGAGAGCCGGTCTCGGCACATTCCCGCGCAAATCACTGCGGATGGAGCCCCACGGGTAATCACGGGCGGCCCAGCCGGCGGATGAAAAGGTTACGGGGTGAATTCTCGGAATATCTGTCTGTATATCACCCGAGATATAGCCTACAATATACCACACGTATTTTATGCCACGAATACCTCGGCAGCCATGTTGTAAAGTATTGTTACGATTGTCTTCTATTGTTTCATAAATTTACTTCAGTGTTTGGTTGAGTGACATTCGTGCCTGGCCGTTTATGATATTCGAAACAGATGTTCAGCGACATTATTTCGAAATTTGAACTGTAGCTTGACGAACTCGGTAGCGCAGTGGTTAGTAAGGTTACTTTGATATGTGTGTTACAACACTCTTAAGTTTATTCTTCTCTCTGCTTTCCATATTTCTCCATTGAGCGTCAACTCATGCGTCTTATTCGAGGACAGTACCTGCTTCACATCATGCGAGAGCCAAATTCTTAGCTCGGCTAATCGGCATGTTTATGTATCCTAATTTTTTTTAAATCACATGTGGTTTTTAACTTATACATTTTCACTATGATTGTTTGATATTATTTTATTTTTTCAGTACGGGGGTCCATAAGAAATTATCAATACCGGCTATGTCTAAAACATCTTGATGAAACTACAATAATTTTACAAAATGATAAGGGTGTAGGAGGTTACAGTAACCTCGTTCACTAGCAGGAACATAATAACGTTCAAGGGAGCTGTTATTAGCTGCTGTTTTTTGTACGGTGGAGTGGAGTGGTTTCCATAGACGCGCCCTACCTCTCTCAAAAACACCTACACCAAATACAAACAGACATGTTTATGTAGACGAATGTTTGTCCTGTGTCGGTGTTTGTTGTGGGTTCGATTCCCACAATCGAATACACGAGCGTTGATGTCAAAGTAATGTAACTAACCACTGCGCTACCGAGTTGCTTACCGAGCTAACCAGTTGCGAATGCGCAAGCTTGCATTGCCAGAGGAACACCTGGCTCGTCAAATATATGACAATTCAATTTTTTTTTTTTTATTTGTCGGCCATTTTGTCCATGTTCCTTAAGAGATAGGAACGGTGTTCCTGAACGTTCCTATTCTACTTTTTTATGCTGAATCCGAATCTGAAGTCAAAATTCGAATATTCGAAAAAAGCGACAAACACACACACAGAGACACACACACACAGTAAAACATAGATTTCATATAGGAACGGTGTTCCTGAAAATAATTTCGTTGTATGTCTGTTTCACCACTGCGCCACCAAGATTGTCAAAACTTGGAGCAGTAAATAGCCAAGCGGCTAAAAACTGACTTACTCGTAATATTCGACTATCCGTGGTGCGAACCCCAGCACCACCAAATTCGAGTTTCCTTTTGTATTTCTAATATGAAGACCCACAAAAGAAGGACTAACCCGCCCCGAGTGTGCGTTACTCATTCTTCCGTGAGAGGAACCCTCCGGCCCGCATGGGAGGAAGGTGGTGAAATGGTGGCCGAACGTCAGATTCCTACTGACTAAAACACCACCTTGAGACAGCCGGAAGGCTTTAAAGGCTTTATCTGATGCGATCGCCCCGGGGAACGGGACGACGCAATTTCGTGTTTTCGAATATATTAGTACATATTAATGGTTATGACTTGCACGGCGGTGAAACATGGTGAGGACACAAAGACATCATATTTCAGAAGACGTGTGTCCTGGCATTCCCTCGGGGTTGTGGAGGCCTGACGCCAGTCGCTCTGTATAATAATCAGTATATTCGCCAAATCCTTAGGCTAAGGCAGCGAACCCCGCCCATTCTAATGGATTAGGGGATAAGAAGATTTTACGTTAAGACAAAAATAGCTAAGCTCACACACGGTATTGAACCCTCAGTCAGGGGGTGTTTTTGCCTGCCTGTGTGTTTCCGAGAACTATTAAGGAATGAACTCCATGCCAAGGTATTCCCTGCATGGGTTTCTTCGAAAAAGTCACAGGGTCGTCAACGCACTGACACCACAGATGTTGCAAATGATCATACAGTACGGTAACAGCTTGCAATCAGGTTTGCCGTACGCTTGTTTACCATCTTCGTGATATCGTGAAATCGTGAATGAAAAAGTTTGTACCATGGATAACTGTTACGCCCGTTTAAAAACTTCTTTTGTAGGTAAATATTTACTATCTATGTATCTATAACTTCACGCCAAATCCCTTGAGGGGTAGGCAGAGAGCTCCGGGTGACACATGACTCGATCCTGACACACCTCACTCGCTTCTTTAACATTCATTGCTCTTTAGCACGCTCGCCGGTTTCTAAGTTTTCTAACATCACACAAAAACTCAGTATGGCCATGGTAGGTGAGTCTCGGTCATCCTCGCCTCTTACATCCTTCTACTTTTGCAACGTATATCTACTTCGTAATTCTGTCTTCCTGCATTCTTTCTACATGTCCGAACCAACGGAGTATGCCTCTTCTTATTTTAACAATGTAAATATTTACTATGCATAGAAACAAAAAAATTGACGAGCTCGGTGGCTCAGTCGTGAATAACGCGACTTTGACACCGACGCTCGTGGGTTCGATCCCCACACAAGACAAACATTTGTGTGCGTGACCATGTGTGTTTGTCTTGGTCTGAATGTTTAAGACAGGTAGGGCGCATCAAAGCATCCCGTCTGGGGAAGTACTACCACCTCGCAGAAAACCGCAGTCAAATAATAACTCCCTAGAGGGTTGTTGTGTTCCTGCGTGTGAGTGAGGACACCAGCAGCAAGTACCAGCAGTAAGCAGCAGAGGAGGCATCGCGCGAGTGATACTTAATATATTACAAGCGTTAATAGGCTACGGTAACTGCTTTACATCAGGCGGGCCGTATGCTTGTAGACCTCCCGACGTTGTATAAAAGAAATACCACACCAAGATAATAAGACATTGAAACGTTTATACCTTGATGTTAAAGGCTAATCGCCATTCATCACCATCATATTATCATCATCATCATCATATTATCATCATCATCATATTATCATCACCATCATATTATCATCACCATCATGTCGCCATCCAAATCGCAAAAAAAGCTTATTTTACGTAATGTCATAAGCGACTCAGTGGATGCACGCAGTGTCCATGAGGTCTGTGCTTCTCAACACTCACATGCCAACTGGTGTTAGTGTCCCACGGTTCCGTAGGTATGGCGGCGCGGTCGATACGAGCGCAATTACTGTAACGGTGGTACCAGCGTCGATTCCGCACTACGCGGTGTTAAAAATTGATGGTCGTTTCAATGATAAAGTTAGTAACAGTAGGTGGCTGTTATATTTTTAACTGTGCATATAGTCTACGGAGTGTATTGTTTAGACAGCGATGTAAGGCAGTATGCTATAATATGTAAGATAATGAATACCGAGAAGTAAAGGTTCAAGGTCAGTTGGGCAAACCCAGTTAAAGTTAACCCAAACGGCTAAGAAACCCCCTAATGCGGTAGTTTCTCAATCCCAGAACACGTCTCTTAAAGTCAAAATCTTTTTATTCCGTAAAAATGGCTACATTTGTTTGGAATCGTCACAATTTTTTTCCCTACCGTGCAGTTTATGACTAGGTGAGCACTGATAAAAATACTGCCAAACCTTAATTAATCTTACAACCAAGAGCTTATTTCGGAAGTCTCCTGGAGGAGAGCCATGGCGTCCACGAAACTTGGTGGAGAAACCAAGAAACAGTGATAGTACTTTGAATTATATATTTGTCGCAGAGGTAGCAACACCATATTGAGAAGCCCGGAAGAAATCAATCCCCGTGATGCTAGTTTTAATAATAACGGATCAAAATGTCAAGTAGGCGCTTGGGTGGAATCGACATCGTTGGATTGGCAACACCGGTTGTGTTTGTTATGGTTTGCTCGAAATGTCGATTGTTGTCAATTGTCAAAAACGTCAAGATGAGATACCGTCATTGGAAGCGGATTACGAATCGAGCAATGGAGCCAATCGCACGTGTCGCGTCCACCGCATTTTGAGTCCGTTGTAATCTGCGATCTGAGTATAACTTTTGTTACGATTATTATTGTAATGGACTGATTAAATATTGAGAAGATTAACTACGCTGGTATTTCGCTTTATTCGCCATGAACAACGAGCCACCTGACGACTATTACATCCACGTTCTGACATCAGATGTGGGATGTAACCCAACCGCCCCGATAAGGAAAAATGGAAATAGTGATGAAGAAAAATAATGTCTTTTACTGGAGCAACAAAACCAGAATTTTTTAGCATTGGTTCAAGTGATGAAAGGACCATCGACTAGCATTGACAATCAGCTGCCCGAATTCGATCTTGACAAAGGAAATGTGGACGCGCGTGCATGGATCAATACCGCGGATATGTGTGTACCGGATCAGCAACTGAGTGGTGTTCCCCTGATGCTTGCTTTGAGCTGTGCGCTGAAGGGACAAGCTGCTGCTTGGCTATCTCAAGTATCTTTCCATGGCATGTGTTGGAGTGACTTCGAGGACCTTTTCATATCAAGTTACCTGCTTCCACTGCCGGGGTACAGGCCTCTATGTATCCAGCGGCCCCAATCGACGTAACCAGGGTGGAGCCAGCGGTACCAACTGCACCCGACCTACGGCGAAGAAATGAGTGGATATGTGCAGCATCAGCGCCCCTGCTGGGATAATGCGATACTCTGGTGAGCAGTACCTATTCTATTATGATTCTGGAGCCGAATGCTCGCTTATAAAGGAGATGTAATGACACTGTAACTTTGACTGTTATTGAACAGACGTCAGTTAATAGCACTATTCAAATTTTGACTACTGTTGAAATAGATGACATTCAGTTAGAAATCCTCTTTCACGTACTGCCTGACTCTTACTTACGATATGACATTCTAGTAGGCCGTGAACTATTAAAACAAGGTCTAGCAGTTCATGTGACTCCTGATAAGTTACAGTTTACTAGGACGACTGTTGTTTGCGCATGTGATGTTTCAAATGCCCGAATATTGACAAAAATGCTGACTATGACAAAACACGTTTTGACAGTACAAAAGCTAAATTTGTTAACTTTAAAGTTGGAGACTTTGTATTATTGAAAAATGAATAGCGAAAGCAAACGAAACTCGGTCCTAAGTACAAAGGCCTCTATAGCGTCATTGAGGTGCTTGAAGCAGACCGTTACGTTTAGAGGCTTTGAGTGGTGACCGTACCTACAAGTACGCTTATGATTGCTTGTGAAAAATGCCTAATATTTGCCCTCAATTAGATGAGGATGATAATCGATCGAAGACTGTTGAGCAATAATGTTGTTTAGAATTTTAAGAGTTCTGTTTTCATGCAAATTGTGAGAGTATCCGCCGGATGGAGGCGATGGCTTTTTTTGAGAGTATCCGCCGGATGGAGGCGATGGCTTTTGAGAGTATCCGCCGGATGGAGGCGATGATTTTTAAAGTATCCGCCGGATGGAGGCGATGGCTTTTTTGAGAGTATCCGCCGGATGGAGGCGGTGATTTTGATAGTATTCGCCGGAGGGAGGCAATAATTTTGAGAGTATCCGCCGGATGGAGGCGATGATTTTGAGAGTATCCGCCGGAACTTTAAACTAAATGTTGGCAGATAATTGCACAATGGTCTCGATTGTGAATTATAACTTAGAGCAAAGTGCAAATTGTACTATGTTACTGGTTAATTGAAATTTATTTTACTTGAAATAAATGTTGACTAAAGCCAGTCTTAGTCAGGGTTGGCCGAGCTGGAGTAAGATCTGTTTCTGTTCAGATTTTTTGGTTACAGATTACGCACACGAGGACGTGTGATGCATCAGAATGGCCGTGTCGCAGAGGTAGCAACACCATATTGAGAAACCCGGAAGAAATCAATCCCCGTGATGCTAGTTTTAATAATAACGGATCAAAATGTCAAGTAGGCGCTTGGGTGGAATCGACATCGTTGGATTGGCAACACCGGTTGTGTTTGTTATGGTTTGCTCGAAATGTCGATTGTTGTCAATTGTCAAAAACGTCAAGATGAGATACCGTCATTGGAAGCGGATTACGAATCGAGCAATGGAGCCAATCGCACGTGTCGCGTCCACCGCATTTTGAGTCCGTTGTAATCTGCGATCTGAGTATAACTTTTGTTACGATTATTATTGTAATGGACTGATTAAATATTGAGAAGATTAACTACGCTGGTATTTCGCTTTATTCGCCATGAACAACGAGCCACCTGACGACTATTACATCCACGTTCTGACATATTAATAGGAGTTCGGGGCATAGACTTCGGTATGCTTGTCTGGAAGTGTCGTTGTCTGGAAGAGATCGCTTTGCGATAAGACCGCCTTTTGTGGTTTAATGTTTACTTCATGGGTATTTGTTTTATTTGGTGCAACAGTACAGTGGCGGAACAGTAGTTACACGATACGATGCCCACAGGATCCTTTTACCACCGTAGGTACTGCTCGCACTCGGCGTTGTAACTGCAAACCACAAGTGATGTTGTATTCTTATCTGTGACTAGCTTCGCCTTGCGGTTTCGTTCGCGTATATCCCGTGGGAATCGCTTTTTCTTACTTTCCTTCACTTCTCGTATTCTAAGGGTCGTATCGTGATGTTTAATGGCATATTTTATAACCTTCCTCAATAATAGGGCTATTAAATGGAAAAAATATATTTCAAATCCGACTGGTAGTTCCAGAAATTAGCGCGTTCAAGCAAACGAACAAACCTTTTCGCTTTATATATTAATATTTTATTTATTTGTTTGCTTCTAAACATTAAGAAGTCCAAGGGACTACATGCTTTTTAAGTTCGCTGGACTACAGCATGGAATTCTTCAAGAAATGCGTGAAGTGGTTTTTAGAGGGTCGGCAACGCACGAGTGACACTCCTGTCAAAGTCAAAATCTTATTATTCTGTAAAAATGGCTACATTTAGTATTGTCTAAGTTTCGCGATTGTTACACATTGAACTAAACAATTTTTAACAGAAGTATCGCGTGTTTTATTTATTTTGTTGTACCTGACGTTTCGAACGCTTTGCAGCGTCCGTGGTCGCAGGAAGACTAAGGTGATATTTGTGTTACATTAGTTATTCAATTATTACATCTACCGACATGGATGGATTAATTATATATGTTCCGATTTACACAAAAATCGCTCACAGTGTCCGAACATTTTTTAGTAGATCTTTGGGTTTGGGACTTGATTATTTTTAGGACTGGATCCCAAGCAGGTGGTACTTGCCAACCATCTTCTCTATTGAAATTGGGGTGTTTTCTTATTTCAATAGCCTCGCGTAACATTCTCGGCATGTAGCGATTCTCCTTGGCGAGGATTTGTGGTTTATCGAACCGGATGTAATGGTTTGGCTGGTCCAGTGTATGTTCACATACTGCAGAGTTTTTATCGCGCCTATTCTTTATGTCAGCAATGTGTTCTTTCACACGAGTACCTACGCTTCTCTTTGTTTGCCCTATGTATGATAAACCACATTCGCAGTCTAATTTGTATACTCCTGCACTTGACTGATCTTCTTATGGGGCTTGAAATAAGTTTTAATTGAAGCTCGCCGTAAGATGTTGCCAATTTTGTCTGTGACTGCCTTTAAGTATGGTAAGATGGCAGGTTGACGTTCAACTGTAGGTGGCTTCTGGCGGCTTCTGTGACGCATGCGAGGGAGTTTGTGACTATTGCTCCGCAGTACTTGTTTGACATGTTGGAGTTCCTCCTCTAGATGCTCAGCTTCCATAGTTAGCCAGATTGACACACCAACCTACAAACTGGCTCGACATCTATCGAAGGTATTCTCACAACTTCGTGGACATACAAGTGCATATGTTAAGGATTCCTACGATTTCATTAGCCAAATAAAAGACCTAAAATTGACTAGTGATGAAACTATGGTCAGTTTTGATATACAGTCACTATTCACCTGCCTACCTGTACAAGACTGCATAGAAATTGTGAAAAGGAAGCGTCGTGAAAATGACATGCCTGAGGAATATGGAGAACGTCTAGAACTTTGCTTAACATCTGGCTATTTTCTTTGGAATGACGAATTTGACACCCAAATCGATGGCGTAGCCGTTCGCCAAGGAGAATCGCTACATGCCGAGAATGTTGCGCGAGGCTATTGAAATAAGAAAACACCCCAACTTCAATAGAGAAGATGGTTGGCAAGTACCACCTGCTTGGGATCCAGTCCTAAAAATAATCAAGTCACAAACCCAGAGATCTACTAAAAAATGTTCGGACACTGTGAGCGATTTTTGTGTGAATCGGAACATATATAATTAATCCATCCATGTCGGTAGATGTAATAATTGAATAACTAATGTAAGACAAATATCACCTTAGTCTTCCTGCGACCACGGACGCTGCAAAGCGTTCGAAACGTCAGATTCAACAAAATAAATAAAACACGCGATACTTCCGTTAAAAATTGTTTAATTCAATGGCTACATTTGTTTAGAATCGTCACAATTTTTTCCCTACCATGCAGTTTATGACTAGGTGAGCACTGATAAAAATACTGCCAAAAAACTCAGGCATCCCTCTTTTCGTATCCAAACAAATTTACATAATTTATTAATTACATTATAATTGGATCGACTCACTTCCAGGCATTTTTATCATTAATATAGTCAGATACTTTATAATATGCCCTGCTACACAATTTGGCTTTAATAGTAGTTTTAAATTTGTTTATTGACAATTCTCTTATATTGCTGGGAAGTTTGTTGTAGAACCGTATATATTGCCCCATAAAAGAATTACTTATTTTGTGGAGACGGCTTGCATGTAACACAAGATTATGCTTATATCTAGTATTTATGCTATGAGTATCACTCTTATTACAAAATGAGGCTATGTTTTTATGGACATACAAAAGATTTTCATAGATATATTGCGATGCGACTGTTAAAATATTTATTTCTTTGAATTTTTGTCTAAGGCTCTCCCGGGTACCAAGTTTGTAGATAGATCTTATCGCTCTCTTTTGCAATAAAAAGATGGTGTTAATGTCCGCGGAGTTACCCCAAAGAAGAATTCTATATGACATAATACTATGAAAGTAGCTGAAATAAACTATTCTAGCCGTATCAACATCAGTGAGCCCTCTAATAGTTTTCACTGCATAGGCTGCAGAACATAACAGACATAAAATATCAATATTGCTACAATTCATAAACAACTCCAATTCTAACTCCTTTCCTATCATCCCCTGAATGTTTTGGTGCACCAGGTTGATACAATTATTATTATTTTTATTATTATTTCTATAGTCTTGACAATGTACAATTTATTAGTGTTGCAAATGACTATAGGCTACGGTAACTGTATACATCAGGTAGGCCGTATGCTTGATTGCCACCTTAGTGGTATAAAAAAAATGTAAATCAGTTTGTCTGCAGTAGCTCCCGTGAACAACGCGCATTTGCGGTTACTAAAAGTTAAAAATACAAAAGCTTTGCTTTGATAACAATATCTAGTAGTCATTCAATATTTATCCATTGAACGACTGCTAGACACCGTTTATTCGACATTCCATATTTCCCTAATACACACATTTTTTACTGTTTCCCTTACATTAGGACTAGGTAAATACACTTAACGATGTTCATCTACTGGTACATAGTCGTGGATAACATAACACGCATTTGTACATGCGCCAAGTATATAAATACAATATATAGAATAATTGCTTACCACTAGGCAGGATGTACCTACATTTATATAAAAAGTTGTATTGTAATGAAAATTGTATCTAACACCGGTCCAAGGAGCTTTTATGTACAGCTAAGAAGCTTTTAAAAGAGATCGGGTCTACGATGCGGTAATCGGTTTACAATGAATAAGAAACCACCAGCTGAAAGTTACTTCATTTTACAGAAAACCGCGACTTAAGAACTGTTGTTGTGGCGTTCTGTCTGTGTTAAGGACAGCGTCCTCGAAATATAAGATATTATTAAATGACAATAATATTAACTTGCTACGTTAAGAAATAAAACTTTGAATAGTGAATATTTACATTCCCCTAAGAAATAATATATAGAACCTCGATCTTTATAAATAAATATCATTAGAAAATACTATTAGATTACCTACGTAAGTTATGTACAAAATAAAAGGTGCATATTGGTTGTTTTAATACCCCTGTGTTACACAAAGAATTTTTATAGTCATAATCCGATTTTGTACCTTAGATATAAGAAACAATAACAAAATATATATTTATTAAATAGAGCAATATGTAAACTACAATTAGATATAAGAATTATGTATGTACATAAAACACTCGCGGCAATAAACATTAAAAACTCGGTCACGCAAAATGTAAATGTAACCGTGAAACGCGTTAAAGCAGGGCGCTCACTAGAAGGTATATTCCCTTGAGGGTTCTAAGCAAACGCAAAATAAGTCGAAATTGTGTACTCCAGCGATTGTACCATACTACGAACACGAGTATCAATAAACCAGCGATCCAAACTGGAGAAACTTTTGTACAGTCCAGAACAATCTGTTCTCTTGAGTCAATGTTTGTTGACATTTGTAATTACACTTAACCTGTTAGAAAAATAAAGGTTTATTTATTACAAGGTTTAATTGTCAAAGTAAGAGTAAAAGTACGCAGATACGATATGACTTACCTTATTCACTTGGGATTAAGACAAAATGTAAACAAACATTAATAAAGGTTATTTTACGCGTCGCTTTTATCACAAAATAAACTTTCCTCAAACACAATACGTTCAGTACAATGGCTAGTGTTACTCGAATATGTAGGTAAATAAATATTATAAAGTTACTACTACGTACAAATGCGATAACAATTTCCGTCGTATTTACACTAATGCACATATAAATACACGTTAATTTGAATACTCTATACGTATATTTTTTTCTATGAATATTTCATGATTGTAGGCATTATAAAAGACCTATTAAATGTGGGGAATTTCAAGTGGTGAACGCGTTATTATAGTTCCCAAATGAAGGTGAACAGTTAAAACAGTCGAAGTAGAACAAAACGAAGTATTAAGAATTATCAACTTTTGCATTTATTCGGATTATATAGAGTTCCGTAGTAAACAACGAAACCTTATAGTTTCGCTATGTCTGCCTGTCTGTCCGTGTGGGGAGCCGTTAGATAGGTTTTTAAAAACATGGAAGGTTTGGGGAAGATCATTTTTCGATATAATGATCCGTTTGCGAAATATTTATATTAAAAGTGTACATTTTTGTTACACTCAAGCAATGCGTTTTACGAACACGGAGACTGTAAATATACATACACGTAGAAAAGACCTCCGTGTACCGGCTCGTAAGTTTGAAAATTAATGTTTTCTTTGTTTACGTTTTGTCTCACGACATAATGTATGAACTAAGTATTGCCTCGCTTCGTGGCAAGGTACCGCCGGCGCCCGGCTCTGGCCCGGCGTGGTTTCTAATGGTGAAACTTTTTTGTGAATTGACTTAATGTCGATATGTTAATTATTTGCAAGTTTTATTTAACTTGACCTATCATTAACGTGACCGTACGTCCCGTTTTGAACGAGACCGTCCCTTTTTTCGGTTCTTTGTCCCGGCGTCATCGAAAAAACCTGGGGACGCTGAATTGTCCCGTTTTCAGAAATCGCGCGTTAAATTGGCAGGTCTGGCGGGCGCGGGCGGTGCAGCAATCATGTTACGAACACAAGTTCAGTTTAGAAATTTTGTCGACTGAAAATTGTTGTTTTATATTTAGACAAATGTAAAAAATAATAAAAAATAATTTAAAATATTTATTTGTTTTTTATTGAGTATTATTATTTATATTATTTTTTTTACTAGTATTCTCGAAATTGTTGTGAGAATCGGCCCTACTAATTGTAATAAATAAACCGATGACCCGTTTTGAGTCAGAAAATAATTGGTCATGTTACCTATCATTATGTTTCGGATATGTTTTGGAAATCGAAACCAACTTCTAATTAGTAGTTATGAGTTATTAATTATTTTTACGACAATTATTGTGTATTTGGAACTACTCAAATATGTAATAAACAGATGACGAGCTCGGTGGCGCAGTGGTGAAACGCGTTGTTACGTTACTTTGTCACCGACGCTAGTGGTTCGATTCCCACACAGGACAAACATTTGTGTGCATGAACACGTCTGTTTGTCTTGGTCTGGGTGTTTTCAAGAGAGGTAGGGCTCATCAAAGCAGCACGTGTGGGGAAGTACCTCCACCTCACAGAAAACTGCAGCCAAATAACAACTCCCTGGAGGTTTGTTGTGCTCCTGCATGTGAGTGAGGTCACCAGTAAGCTCGTAAGAAGTTGCTGTGTTAACAGTAGAGGTGGTATCGCGAGAGTGATACTTAACGTATAGCAAGCGTTTTATAGGTTGCGGTAACCGCTTTACATCAGATGGGCCGTATGCTTGTATGCCTCCCGACGTTGTATAAAAAAAAGATGGTAAATAGGATGATCATTTGCAATAATATGCCTTTTTTAATTTTCCTTATTACTCTCCTGTTATGTTTTTAATGTTTCAGTGTATCAATTTGTAGATTTATATCTGTCTTTAACTTCACGTCAAGTCATGTGCGGGGTGCGCCGTCGTCCATCTTTGCAGAAAAGTGAATGTATAGTGAAACAGGACTATCCTATCCCTGCTGAACAGCCATTCACCACATCCATGCGCTGCGATCGATTACAGTGGACACCAGCGGATGTAAGCACCTCTACAAGACATAGGCCATATTCTTGTATCACTTCCGACTGATGAGTGTTTATTTCTACGGGGCATTTCCAATTCTTACCGCTGCTACCCAGAGAATTTAACTAAATAAATTATTAATAATAGGGACTCTCCTTAGCGTAGACTATTTTCACCAGAGGGAGACTTTGTACAAAAGTCGTCTGCGTGGGTACCTCTGTCTCACCTATTTCTACCGCTAAGCAGCTATATTTATATAGCTGTGTTCCGGTTTGAAGGGTGAGGTGGCAGAGAAATTAATGCGTACTGTCACGAAACATCCTTTGGTTACATGATTCGCAGCGCGCGAGTAACATCCCCGTAGTGTTGCACGGCTGTTGTCTGTAGATGACAGTCGTTAAATTAAGACAGTGGCCCTCGGGCGGCTTGAAAAAACTGGCCACCGGCTATCCACATTTGAGAAGTATGATGGAGTATGCTCTAAACCCCTTCGGTTGAAGAGAGACACGTTTCCCTACAGTGGGATGAATAAGGGTTGATTTGATGATATATATATATATATATATATATGTATATATAAACATTTTTCAAAGAAATTTTGTGCATTAGCAGATAGATCATATAAGCGTTATAATTATATTTTGAGAAGGATTTTTTAGTAATTACATGAACAATAATATACAAATAAATAGAAGAACCTTATTCATGGAATTACTTTTTCTTTATTAAAAGTTTTTCACTTGCACTCCTATTTCTTATAATAAGTATTTTGAGTTTGCCGACAAAGCGAATCACCTTATCGAGATACTCGACCTGGTTCCCGAAGGGTCCTCCGCTCGCCGCAGACACCCACGTCACCGATAGCTATCCGACACTAACCAGTTTACACCGCCACAACAATGCCGAGAGATAGGTATTATTCGGTATTTTGAGCGAAATGCGAGAGTTATGAATAAGTGAGGTGGACTTACATTTCCTTTGAAACATCTGGTTAATTTTCTGTCCCGTTTATTATATAAATAAGTTAGTTCAAAATAAAGTCGTGTCGCATTGTTTGCGCTATTTACTATTGATGCCATACTAGTTACGGCACACAACATAGTGTTGCTAGCAGCCTTATAGCTATTTACCTGGGGTCACTCCGAGAGCATGCTGTCCTTGAGTAAAATTAAACTGTTCGTCGCGGTGTTGGGGGAAAAGGGTTGATATTGATAATTCGAGTAGTTCGAGGAACTAGTAGACGTATATTGGTGAGAAAAGCTGTGCTGGGCTGGTGGGACTACGTGGAGGCCTTCAGATAGCGACTAGTTGCAATTAGCACTTTTCGTGCTTATTGATATCGGAATGTTTCTGTTATTATGATCATAGGTATTGCTGCCATACCTGTATATACTCTTTCTTACTTTGTTTATTTTCTATAACCTTTTCAATCTTTCCTATCCGTAAACTATAACATCTGTCCGTCGTGTTATTACATTTGTGTCGAAACTTCCTGCTTTTAGTCGATCAGGTTTGTGTAAGTTGTTGAATACGAATTGCAGATGAGCCAAAGTTTATAAAGGACGACCGTTTATACTCACAAGTTGTCTGCGGACTTATTACAAATTACATCAGCAATTTGAGACTGGCAGCTGCAGCTCATTATCCGAACGTGGATCGAGTGAAGAAAAATGATGTCTGTTAGATTGGTAGACGTATCAACCACACAGAAGAATCGAAATTGAACAGCTCGGTGGTAAAGTGGCATACGATGGTTAATTTGACACCAAAGGTTTAGGATCCCGCTAATTTTTTCATAGTAAAGAAACACATGTTTGCTAACCAGGTGGTTGTCTTCTTGGACTGGTCTGAGTATTTTTTATGTATTTTAAGTGTGTATTTACATAAAAATATATTACAATACCTAGCTACCACTGCACTAGCTTTGCTCAGGTTGAGTAGTTGATGATATTGAGACTAGATGATATTATGCAGTATGTCTACATAACCCAATCCGATTGATCTATGAACCTGAAATTTTGCATAAAGGTTCATGTATATTCGTTAAGAAAGAACTTATGAAAATTCCACGGGTTAGTAAGATACAGGCGCGTTTAAACGAAGTTGCGGTGATCTCTAGTTTATGGATACAGTTATATTTTACTCGCCTTAGGTTGTTATGTTCATATTTTCAAGCCTCAGAACGTGTATTAAAAGCAAGTTTTTATACTTCAACGGGTACCATAGATTTGGTCTACTCATGAATATCAGTAGTAGCCAAGAGTTTTCCCAATAGTTAACTGTAAGCACGTTTAGTTTGAGCGCTTTACGGCGCCGTTTTTTTAGCTAAAATTGTTGTCAAATCTCGATGAGCTGAAAGATCCCGAACGGCCGGAGACGCCACATAAAAAGGAAAGCTGGGAAGGAAGAGGGCCCTCGGCCGCGGGAGATTTATGGCCGCCTCCGAACGTAACTCAGCTGAGAATTTCTAAGTAAACAGAGTGCCGTTCGGAGGTCTAAATTACTGGCTTGTATTTACAGGCTATAAAACAGTTGTGGGCGTTTTATTGTTTTACACGGTCTATTGCGGGCCGAGTGATAAATTTGTTCACATTCTGTATAGTACATTTACCGTCTCGGTTGTTTGTTTTTATTATGAGGAATATAACTTGGAGAATAACTTCAAAGAAATATTTGATTTATAGCGCCGGCCGGCACCCACCCACTACTGTTAGTACGTGCAACATGCCGACGCTACCATGGCTGCTACGGCAGTCTCTGCCTCGGCTGCTGCGGTCGTCCGCCATCTGGAACAGAATCCGCATGCCCCCACCACCACCGTCGCTGCCACGACTAGTCTGGTCGTCGACGCGCGACGTCCAGGACAGTCAGGCCGAGGCAGAGACTACCGGTGCTGCCATGACAGCGTCGGCATGTTGCACTTACTAACAGTAGTGGGTGGGTGCCGGCCGGCGCTAGGCCGCATGAACTAATTGGCGGCGGAAGCACACAAAGCAGGTTAGATCAAATTGCATGTAGGTTCATATTATATTTTTTGCTTTAAATTTATCATTCTTTTAATAGTGTACAACGTAAAATGCGACAAATTAATTATCAATATGCTGTTAATTGATTTAATTTTCTTTTATTAATTTAATTAATTAATTAATATAATTTATGTAATCATCTACAGACTAAGCTTTTGCATGCCATTTGTAATATTGGCGGAACATGCTGAACAACTCAATATAAAATTATCTATCGATGTACCATGTATCCCAGCAAATAAACAGTATTTCATTTAATTTCATCAACGAAACCACTCGAACATAAATCACACTCGAAATCAAAATCGGTCCAGCCGTTCAAGAGTAGTTCAGCGACACACACATATACAGAAATATAACATATAAATATTTTATTAACAATAAGTTTTTGAATTTTTGTGCAAACAATGTGACATTATGCATTCCAAAAACATATTTGTTGGGAGCCCCGCCGGCGTGCATCGGACAGTTTTATAATCCAGCTTCGGAAAACTATTTCCGAATGAAAATCTGTTAGTTTTAGTTATTTTGGTGCAGCGGAGCCGACAGCCGACATAAGCCGGGATGAGCCGGGGTGAGCCGGGACGCGGAGCCGAGAGCCGCGCGCGACATTACCAATTCAACTTTATCTCTACATGAATATTGAATTGAATACTTTAAAGTATGTAGCTATTAGATTCAGGTAATGTTTCAGGAAAGCCAAAGGACAATGGGCGTTAATATAATCGTACCCACTTCCAATAGCCATGAGTGATACATTATTGTATAGATATTTTGAGCTCGGTGGCGCAGTTCACGTGGCGAGGCTCGTGGGTTCGATTCCCACTCAAAGCAAACATTTGTGTATATGAACATGTCTGTTCGCCTTGTACTAGGTGTTTTAAGAGAGGTACAAGCGCAAAATACGCTCTTCCATCACAAGGATATTCACACTTACACATGGAGACGGAATGAACAGAAAAGTGTGATTGATTTGATTTTGATAGATGGACGTCTCCGAAAGTCGCTAATGGATACAAGAGCCTTCAGAGGTCCCACTCTTGAAACGGACTACTATCTGGTAATAAGCCGGTTTGTAGGCCTTTTCAAGAAGTGGAGACACTGGCGAGTGCGTATTCCTTTCGGAGATCATGAAAGAATAAGGAGTGAAAAATTGGAAGAAGAAAGTGTAAGGAGTACGTATGTACGTCTAGTCAGTGAAAGACTTACGAACGCGAGTCTTTCCGACTCAGACGTAGACGAATGTTGGAAAGTTCTGAAAGAAAGTATGGTGGACAGTGCGAAAGAAGCATGTGGATGCGCAAAGAGATGTAGAACACTGAGAGGAGATGCTTGGTGGGATGCGGAGGTTGAATCCTCCGTGGAAAAAAGAGGTAAGCGTGGCTGGATTACGTATCATCTTTGCACCAGAGTGATGGTATGAAAGAAATGAAAAAAGAAATATACCGTCGATGCCAGAATGACACCTAAGCTTTAGTGAAAGAGAAGCGTGAAAGACTACTTATGAGTGAGGAAGAGAGGCTGACGAAGAACTGGAGAGAGGTAAAGAAGTCTCGAAGCGGTTCGTCAGCATAAGATGCAAAGCTGGTGGCATTCTTTCTAACACTCAGGAAGTGTTAGAACGGTGGAATGAATATTTTAGAGAAATGTATGATTATGTCCATGATGCTGGCATTTTGAATGAGTCTGTGATTGACTTGGCAGTGCCAGCGTACCATGAAACCATTACTATGAATGAGATTGCATGGTCGATGAATGAAAGATTTCCATCTTTCCAGTCAGCGGAAATCGATATGTTAACAGCTGAGATGATCAAGCTAGGTGGTACGTACGTTAAGGACGCCTTCTGGTTTTCGAGCAAATAATGCTGGAGAACCGGAAGGGTCCCGAGCGATTGGAGACGCGCAGTCATCGTGCCCTTGTATGAAGGCAAGGGCTCAAGTATGGACTTCGCCAACTATAGGGCCATCAGTTTGATCAGCTTAGCAGCTAAAGTGTATGGAAAATCATTGAAAGGAGATTGAGGGTGAAATCCGATGGAATGCTTTGGGAAGCATAGGGTGGATTTCGAAGCGGCAGAGGATATACGGATCAAGTTTTTTTACTTCGCAACATAGTAGAGAAGCATCTGGCTTTGGACCAGAAGGTTATCTGCGGTTTTGTGGACTTTGAGACAGCATTTGATAGGGTCGTGTGAAAGAATCTCTGGAAAATTTTGCCCAGATATGGGGTTGACGGTGACCTACTCCGTGCTGTGCAATCCACTTATGAGGATTGTACAGCATGTGTACGGGTGGACGGCAGCTTGCCGCCTTGGTTTGATGTCAACATTAGTGTTAGACAGGGATGCGTGCTGTCGGCTCGGCTATTCATCCTGTATCTGGATAGTTGTCTTCAGAGAATAACTACTTGCTTTATGCAGGCGACGCGGTATTAATAGCAGAATCACCATCCGAACTGCAAACACTAGTTACAACCATGAAAGATGATTGTATGAAGAAAGGCTTACAATTGAATGCGAAGAAAACCAATATAATGGTATTTGAAAGAGAGAACACGAATGAACACTAGGATTACGGTTGATGATATAGTGTTGGAGCAAGTGAATGAGATTGTATATCTTGGAAATGCTTTTAGCAGCAATGGAAGGTACATCGCTGATGTGGAGAGACGAGTGAGTGCAGGGAATAGAGTGAATGGAGCGTTAGGTAAACTTCAAGGCAACCGTAATCTAAGCCAGAAGGCACAGCTCCCTGTACATAACGCGGTGCTAAGCCTAACGCTAACTTATGGAAGTGCGAGCATTGCGCAAAATTTGTGGCATAACGCTTGCTAACCGCGTTATAATGAAGACGTGAGAGAAAGAGTCGGTCTGAAAGAGAGTGTCGGTGTTAAGATAAGAAAGGGCATGCTCCGTTGGTTCGGACATGTAGAAATCATCTTAGAATTATTAGGTAAATACATAGAATATAAGTAAATACATGAAATAGTCATATTTTAGTTACTGTTTATGTTAACTATAGAAGAGCGGGCAACCCTGGCACGGGTAATATATTACCTAAAAGGGTAGCTCAATAATTGTTGTAAATGTAAAAGAAGTTTCTGTTAACAATAAAGCACTTGTATTATATAGAAAGAATGCGGGAAAATGACGAAACAGATATACAATGCAAAAGTGGAAGGATGTAGGAGCCGAGGAAGACCGAGACAAACCTATCATGACCAAATTGGTCGTGTTTTATCAGAAGGTGATGTCAGGAGCCCCAGGAACAGGCGAGCGTGCATGAAAAGAGCTATGAATGTCACAGAAACGAGTGAAGTATGTAAGGGCCGCGTCTTATGGCGCTCGGTTCTCTCTGCATATCCCGCAAGGAACTTGGCGTGAAGATATACATACATACGTTACTATACGTAAAGACTTATTATTGGCTTTCAGGTGCTTAGAATAAGTTTTTTAGAGAATATTGTAAAAGCTGTTAATCTTCCAAATAATAATAAATAAATAAACATACTTGTATGCCTCCAGACGTAGCATAAAAAGTGGTTCCTGTAACATCACAATGCTTGTAATGCACGTTCTTGGCTCTGAGGTTGATCGCGGGCGAATACCCAACGAATATTCTCTACGTATATGGCATGAGTCTCAGTTCGCCTCTGAATCGGATTGGTTAATGGAGCAATAATTTGAGGTGCGTGGGCGATTCTGAGAGGGCGAGGGGGGGGGGGGGAGCAGCCCGCTAATGTCTTCGTAACGAGGTCTCGTCAGTCCGTGGTTACTCACAATTTTTGGATGAGAATTGATGATAGCTCTGATTTGTAGGTTTCTATACGTCGAAGTTCGAAAGAAACCCTCGCAGGATGAGCTTTTTCATTCATATATAGAAATCACAAAACAAATTCTACTCCCTAGGACCATGAAATTTAGCAAAATACAATATCTCATATGTCACATTTTTAAGAGAGGTGGGGCGCATCAAAGCACGCCGTCTGGAGAAGTACCTCCACCTCACAGAAAAACCGCAGCCAAATAACAACTTCCTAGAGAGTTGTTGTGTTCCTGCGTGTGAGTGAGGTCACTAGTAAGCTTCCAAGGAGTTGCTGTGTAAGCAGCAGAGGAGGCATCGCGCGAGTGATAATTAATATATCGCAAGCGTTTATTAGCTACGGTACCCGCTTTACATCAGGTGGGCCGTACGCCTGTATGCCTCCTGACGTAGTATAAAAAAAATGTCTAATACAAAACAATATAATACTCGTACAAAGAATATACAGTAAGTGAAAAAAATTATTACAACTTTGCAGTTTTTGATGAGGTTAGCGGCGCAGTGGTTAGTAAGGCTACTTTAAAATAGTTAATAAATTCAGTCGTTATTTTGCGAAAGTCAAATTTACATGCAATTTGATCTAACCTGCTTTGTGTGCTTCCGCCATCAATTAGTTCATGCGGCCTAGCGCCGGCCGGCACCCACTGTACTGTTAGTAGATGTAACATGCCGACATGTTAGAATAACATGCAACAAGTAGTAAGAAGTAAGGCTTGTACCATGTTATATGAAGTTTTAAAAAACAAGATACAGAAATAGATATCTTACTTGGTAGCGATCAGCGATTGATCGGTCGAGGAGACGCGCTTGTCTCAGCTCGGTTGCAAGAGAACCCGTAGTCTTCGAAAATGTTCCCATGTTAATGATGAAAATGATGGTCAGCAGTTTCCTCGGAACGATTGGCCAGTATGTGTTGTATGCAATGATTCATTAGGAACAGCGAGAGTTATGGGCCCGTAACATGCATGAACATGTTTGATTGTCTTGGTCTGGAGGTTCTGAACAGAGGTACGGCGTCGCAAGCAGTTCGTGTGGGGAAGTACATCCACCCCACAAAAAACCGCGGCCAATTAAGAGTTCGGTGGCTCAGTCGTGAATAACGCGACTTTGATCCCAACGCTGGTGGGCTTGATTCCCACACAGGACAAACATTTGTGTGCATGAACATGTCTGATTACCTTGGTCTGGGAGTTTTTAAGAGAAGTAAGGGGCATCAAAGCATCCGGGTAAGTACCTCCTCCTCACAGAAAACCACAGCCAAATAACAACTCCCTAGAGGATTGTTGTGTTCCTGCGTGTGAGTGAGGTCACCAGTAAGCTCCTAAGGAGTTGCCGTGTAAACAGCAGAGGAGGCATCGCGCGAGTGATATTTAATATATTACAAGCGCTAATACTGCTACAGTAACTACTTTACATCAGGTGGGCCGTATTCTTGTATGTCTCCCGACGTTGTATAAAAAAAAGGAAAAGTCAGGATGGTCAACAGCTGACCTGACCTTAAATACATTGATACCTAGACTAATAAATAGACTCAAAAAATTCCTAATTGATTTTAAACATACTTCCACACATAGAAACATTATCAGCGAGTCACATGGCCTGTATTTTATTTTCAAGAAATTAGACATCCCCAAACGAAAATTGCGATAATGTAACCCAAAGTATCAATAATTTGCCTGTAAAAGTTATTATTTATATTACACATTAATAGAGATCTCGATGACGTCGTTGCGTATGCCATTCTTTTACGGGTTTATCTATCTCGAGTTTCTCCGTGCTTCGGAGGGCACGTTAATCCGTGTCGGTCCGTGTCGCATTTGAGCAGTGTGGTGGAGTACACTCTAAACACCTTCGTTTGAAGGGAGACCTGTACCCTGCAGTGGGATGTAAGGGTTGATGTGGCGAAGTCACATTTGTGTAAATTTATATTTAATTTATTCGAATCGGACTTCTCGTTTGGAAGTTACGATGAGTAACAAGTACTAAAAATATCGCTATGTATGAACATAAGTACGCCTAGTCTATTATTAGCTTTATTTACATAATTTTTTTTGTAAACTAGAAATAATTGAATAGTAGTTTGTAATATTAATTATATATTTTATTATTTAAAATACTCTATCTATAACTTCACGCCAGATCCCTTGCGGGGAGGCAGGGAGAACCGAGCACCACGTGACTCGATCCTTACATACCTAACTCGCTTCTTTAATATTCATTGCTCATCTCATGCACGCTCGCCGGTTTCTAGGGCTCCTGACATCACCTTCTGATAGAACACGACCAATTTGGTCACGGTAGGTAAGTCTTGGCCTTCCTCGGCTCCTATATCCTTCCACTTTTGCATTGTATATCTGCTTCGTCATTCATTCATTCTGCATTCTTTCTACACGTCCGAACCAACAGAGCATGCCGTTTCTTATTTTAACACCGACGCTCTCTGTTTTAGTTCAGACCAACTCTGTTTCTAACATCATCATTGCGAATATGGTCTACAAGCGTTACGCCACAAATTTTGCGCAACGCTCGCATTTCGACCGTGTTTATCCTACTTTAATGCTCTCTCTCTGCCATACCCAGCTCTCGCTTCCATAAGTAAGCGTTGAGACCAGCACTGAATTGTGTATAACGAGATGTACCTTCTGGCTCATGTTTTTACTGCCAAGAAGTTTTCCCAACGCTCCATTCTCACTATTCCCAGCACTCACTCGTCTTTCCACATCTGCGGTGTACCTTCCATCCCTGTCCACTTGTTCCAACACTTTATCGTCGAGTAATACTTACGTTGGTTCTGGTTTCTTTAAAATAAATTGGTTCTGGTTTACAATACTCTGTAAGAATTTTAGCTCAGTGCCGTCAGTGAGAACGTAGGTATCTCTACGAAAAAAAACTGCTAAGAATTGTTTTGATGTTTTATTTGTGCAAATAAATTACTAATTTATTTTTCTATCTGTCTATACGTACAAAGCCGGGGCCGGCCGCTTGTATATATTTGTGGTCAGTGTCAGAACGATCACTTTTCGAATCAGTATTATATGAACCACGATATAATAGGTGCGTATCAAACTAACTGATGCAATGGTCTGAGGGTGCTACTGAAAAAGAACATCACATCGTTTAAAAGCTATCATTGCTACCACCTACCATAGGGTACGGTACTTTTCTTCTGGGTTGAGCGGTAATCCTATGTGCCTTCCGAAAAAAAAGGGCTGTACTCCGGGAGTGCCGGCAGAAGTGAAAAGTTGAATATTAACGTTGTGCATTTTTGAATATTTTGGAATGGTTAGGGAATAATTTCGCACGAATTGGTTTATTTATCAGTACAAAAGTACTATCATGTATGTGGTAAAATACAATATTCATTTATTGCGCTATCATACACAAACATGACAATTTATATTACATAAAAAATTTAACACTTCAAAACTATTACAATTATTTTACATTAAAAAGTTTTTCTCTCAGAAAAATCAACTTTCATCCATAATTTCAACGACTCACCATCATCATTACCAGCATTATTATCGCCAATCTCTTAAACTCAAACACACACGCACACTCGCGCAAGCGCCCTGCGCCGCTTAAACCAAACAGCGATGTTGATAAACTACGTTGAACGAAACACGTAAACGCCAACAATTTCATTGCGCTTACAACGTTTTGGTCGCGAGAAAATAATGCCCTATGAACTATCTAGCGCTTCATGTTTTAATTGTTTAATTAGAGGTAACTAATGTTTTAGCGCTGCAGCGAACTTAAGTTCTAATTCTCACCAAAATCTTACGGTCAGGGTCACGTGTCCTGATGGCCTGACGCGAGTTTAGCATTTTTTACTCATCCCAAAAAGTGCACAACGCCGCTAAAGAAGTTTTCACTTCAAAACTGCTACGAATTGTTTTGATGTTTTATTTGTCCAAATAAATTACTAATATATTTTTCTATCTGTCTATACGTATAAAGCCGGGGCCGGCCGCTAGTATATATTTGTGGTTAGTGGTTTGAACTAACGATTACTTTTCGAATCAGTATTATATGAGCCATGATATAATAGGTACGTATCAAACTAACTGATGCAATGGTCTGAGGGTAAGGTGCAACTGAAAAAGTACATCACATCGTTTATAAGCTATCATGGCTACCACCTACTATAGGGTACGGTACTTTCCTTCTGGGTTGGGCGGTAATCCTATGTGCCTTCCTAAAAAAAAAAAAACGGGTTGCACTCCGGGAGTGCCGGCAGAAGTGAAAACTTGAACATTAACGTTGTGCATTTTTGAATATTTTGGAATGGTTAGGGAATAATTTCGCACGAATTGCTTTATTTATCAGTACAAAAGTACTATCATGTATGTGGTAAAATACAATATTCATTTATTGCGCTATTCGTACACAAACATGACAATTTACATTACATTAAAAATTTAATTTAATTTACATTACATTAAGGGGGTCATGTGCCAGAAGCGTGCTCGTTCGCGACCCCTGCCAATCAGTCGATTGCAATTCTGGACCAAAAGCGCACCGATGTGCGGATTAGGGCGTCCCCCGTAGGCGACGCGCGCCGATCCGCCCCCGTCGGTGCGAATATAGCTGCATGCGGCGGTGGGGGCCGCCACCCACCACGCAGCGCCAATTCCGGCGGGACGAGGGGAGCCGAGTGCCGCATAGGCACGTGGAATGTGAGAGGTGGATTGAATGATAAGACGAATGAATTGATAGACGTAATGAATGATAGACGTTTGGATGCTTTATGTGTGACAGAGGCTAAGCGCAAGGGGAGCGACACCGATGATCTGCCCGGTGGGATGATGGCCCTATGGTCTGGGGTAGACCGGGACGATCATGCCAGTGCTGGTGTAGGTGTCGTACTTTCCTCTCGCTTAGCCACTGGTGTAAGAGATTACTGTTTGGTAGGGCCTAGACTTCTCTGGGTTCGTATTAAACTGGGCATCACGCGAGTATTTCTGGTTGCAGCATACGCTCCCGTAAGCTCAGCGTGTGTTCAAGAACTGGAGAAGTTTTGGGAGTCTGTAAGGGATGTTCTGGACTTAGCTGAAGGGAATGAAAGAGTGATTATGTGTGGAGATTTCAATGGATGGGTTGGGACCAAGCGACATAGCTATGAAGCTGTTCTTGGTCCGTATGGAGATAAGAGAGTGAACGAAGCAGGTAAGTCAATACTAGATTTATGTATGGAACGAAACCTCCTCGTGTCGAATACTTTATTTCATCATAAGGATATTCACACGTATACATGGAGAAGGAATTTTATAATTTATTATAATTTTAATAGATAGACGTCTCCGAAATGTTATAATGGATACAAGAGCCTTTAGAGGCCCCACTCTTGAGATGGAGCACTACCTGGTGGTAAGCCGGTTTGTGGGCCTTTTTAGGAAGTGGAGGCACTGGCGAGTGCGTATCCCTTTCGGAGATCATGAAAGGATAAGAAATGAAAAATTGCAAGATGAAAGTGTAAGGAGAATGTATGTGCATCTAGTAAGTGAGAGACTTGCAAATGCAAGCCTCTCCGACTCAGATGTGGATGATTGTTGGAAAGTTTTGAAAGAAAGTATGGTGGATAGTGCAAAAGAAGCTTGTGGATGCGCAAAGAGACGTAAAACAGCGAAAGGAGATCCCTGGTGGGATGCGGAGGTTGAATCATCAAGAAAGAGGAAGCGTGGCAGGATTACGTATCATCTTTGCCCTTAAAAGAAAATATGAGAGAAAAGAAGAAAGAAATGTACCGTCTATGCAAGAATAAATCAAGGCTTTAGTGAAAGAGAAGCGTGAAAGACAAATTATGAATGAGGAAGAGAGGCTGACGAAAAACTTCGAGGCAAATACCAAACTCTTTTGGAGAGAGGTAAAGAAGTCTCGGAGTGGTTCGTCGGCATCCAGAATGGATAAGATAAAGTCTAAAGCTAGTGTCATTCTTGCGAACACTCAGGAAGTGTTAGAACGGTGGAGTGAATATTTTGAAGAAATGTATGAGTATGCCTCGGACGCTGACGATGAGAGTGAGTCGGATGCTTACTCCACGTTGACGGCGTCCGACGAAAGCATAACTATGGATGAGATCGAATGGTCGATACAAAGCTTGAAAAATGGAAAATCAGCGGGAATTGATCTGATCACAGCTGAGATGATCAAATTAGGTGGCACTTACGTCCGGGACGCCTTCTGGTACCTATGCAACCTATACTGGAGAACTGGAAGGGTCCCAATGGACTGGAGACGCGCAGTCATCGTGCCCTTGTATAAAGGCAAGGGATCACGCATGGACTGCGCCAACTATAGGGCCATCAGTTTGATCAGCTTAGCAGCAAAAGTATATGGAAAGGTGATTGAAAGGAGAATGAGGGTGAAATCCGATGAAATGCTGTGGGACGCACAAGGAGGTTTCCGAAATGGAAGGGGATGTACGGATCAAGTTTTCTCGCTCCGCAATATCGTAGAGAAGCATCTGGCCATAGACCAGAAGGTTTTCTGCGGTTTTGTGGATCTTGAGAAAGCCTTTGATAGGGTTGTGCGAAAGGAACTGTGGGACATATTGCCGAGATATGGGATTGACGGTTCACTGCTCCGTGCTGTGCAGTCCACTTACAAGGATTGCTCAGCATGTGTGCGGATAGATGGTGGCATGTCACCCTGGTTTGATGTCAGAATTGGTGTCAAACAGTTGCATGCTATCGCCTAGGCTGTTTATCCTGTATCTCGATAGTTGTCTGCAGAGAATAAGGTCAACGAATGTGGGATTGCGCATGGGTGACCTAGTGGAGAACTGTCTGTTGTATACAGACGATGCCGTGCTATTAGCAGATACACCATCTGAACTGCAAACACTGGTCACAACGATGAAAGACGAATGTATGGAGAAAGGCTTACTACTGAATGCGAAGAAAACAAAGATAATGGTATTTGAAAGAGAAGAATCCAGAACTAATGTAAGGATTACGATTGATGATGAAGTGTTGGAACAAGTGGATGAGTTTGTATATCTTGGATGCGCTTTTAGCAGGGATGGAAGGTACACCGCAGATGTGCAAAGACGAGTGAGTGCTGGGAATAGTGTGAATGGAGCGTTGGGAAAACTTCTTGGCAGTAAAATCCTGAGCCAGAAGGCACAACTCGCTATACACAATGCAGTGTTGGTCCCAACGCTAACTTATGGAAGCGAGAGCTGGGTATGGCAGAAAGAGCATGAAAGTAGAATAAACGCGGTCGAAATGCGAGCGCTACGCAAAATTTGTGGCGTAAGGCTTGTAGACCATATTCGCAATGATGATGTTAGAAACAGAGTTGGTCTGAAAGAGAGCGTCGGTTTTAAAATAAGAAGAGGCATGCTTCGATGGTTCGGACATGTAGAAAGAATGCAAGATGAAAGAATGACGAAGCAGATATACAATGCAAAAGTGGAAGGATGTAGGAGCCGGGGAAGGCCAAGACTTACCTACCATGACCAAATTGGTCGTGTTCTATCAGAAGGTGATGTCAGGAGCCCTAGAAACCGGCGAGCGTGCATGAGAAGAGCAATGAATGTTAAAGAAGCGAGTGAGATATGTAAGGATCGAGTCACGTGGCGCTCGGTTCTCTCTGCCTACCCCGCAAGGGATTTGGCGTGAAGTTATAGATAGATTAAAAATTTAACACTTCAGAACTATTACAATTATTTTACATTAAAAAGTTTATCTCTCAGAAAAATCAACTTTCATCCATAATTTCAACGACTCTTTCGCCATCATTATTACCAGCATTATCATCGCCAATCTCTAAAACTCAAACACACACGCACACTCGCGCAAGCGCCCTGCGCCGCTTAAACTAAACAGCGATGTTGATAAACTATGTTGAACGAAACGCGTAAACGCCAACAATTTCATGGCGCTTACAACATTTTGGTCGCGAGAAAATAATGCCCTATGAACGATGTAGCGCTTCATGTTTTAATTGTTTAATTAGAGGTAACTAATATTTTAGCGCTGCAGTGAACTTAAGTTCTAATTCTCACCAAAATCTTACGGTCAGGGTCACGTGTCCTGACGCGAGTTTAACATTTTTTACTCATCCCAAAAAGTGTACAACGCCGCTAAGAAGTTTTCACTTCAAAAGTGTCAAAAATTTGTATCCATGGACTGTTTGGGGTGATTTCTATATTTTATATACATGTATATACAAAAATAAATTTATTAGTTGTAACCATAATACAATTTTGGGGCTAGACGGCAATGTGTACTTTGTCCGGAGATATTACACCTTATAATATCTATAAGTCAACTAAGGAATAGATCACGGCGCTATACAGCTGTACTTTTACGTCTAACTTGTGAAGTTTCATGCGGGTGATATCTGCACCAACTATCAGTGAGCTAGGGCGCGCCCCAGACTTAACACATCACAGCGTCGAGCCGCTAATCCCCCGATAAGTACCTGATACCCGCCCCTTATCCCAATCTCGTAATCCGTCCGCCTGATGGCTTATCAACTCGCGGATACCCACCGCTAGAGGATATTTCCGCCACCGACGCTTTATTTGCTTCCTTTTTAGCTCTCGACTGTGGATCTAATATTGACTTTCATTTTGAATAATATTAAAAAGGTTTTTAGGCATTCAGAGTACTTGGATTCCAGAAATATTTGATTTCTCCAGACATTTGCATATTTAATTTCATCCGATATCGGAAAAACTTACGGATTTACATTTTATAGATTTTTTTATACAACATCGGGAGACGTACAAACATTATTTGACTGCGGTGTTCTGTGAAGAGGAGGTACTTCCCCAGACGGGCAGCTTTGATGCGTCCTGCCTCTCTTAAATGTGATACCAGAAGTTATTAGAGTCCAAAGAGAAAACAATTAGACAAAAGTGCTAAAATGGGAAAATATTATTTTCAAAAGAGACAATAACATATAGAGAATAGTATGAACACTTAGAGAGTACTTTTATCAGATTTTTTTTTTAATATTAAGAATACAGTTTTAGTAACTGTGTATGGAAAGTATGTGTGTATATATATATGGCATGTGTGCATGCGTGCGTTGGGGGACTCGGTAGATGCGTGCCTGCATGCGTGTGTATACGTGCCAGCGTGTGTGAATTTGGGAACATCAAAAATAAGCTTTAAAAATTGTATAGGAACCTAAATGTTAATTTAGATACACACATAGGTAAATGTGTGTTTACATTAACATTTAGCTTCCTGTAGAATTTTTAAAATTTATTTTTTAAATACTTCCTGACTGTTTATGAATTCAAAGTAAACCAGTTGAGAATGCGCAAGCTCGCATTGCCAGAGGAATACCTGGCTCGTCAATTATATAACAGTTCATTTTTTTTTAATTGCCGGCCATTTTGACCATCTTCCTTAAGAGATAGGAACGGTGTTCCTGAACATTCCTATTCCACTTTTTTATGCTGAATCCGAATCTGAAGGTAAAATTCGAGTATTCGAAAAAAAGCGACAGACAAACATATAGATTTCATATAGGAACAGTGTTTCTGAAAATGAAGGAGATGAGAAATGAAACTAAATTTAAGTAAATAATTCCACTCTGCTAACATAGTAAATGTTAAATTTGGCGAATAAACCGCTAATATATGAAATTTAGCACACTTCTGTGTCTTCAATCTTCTTATAATAGCGGTTTATTATATTCAGAATTCAAATTCACATTCAGAATATACTCAGTGTTGCTGTACCTCTGTATATTTGTATGTATCTACATGGTACAGGTTCACGCCGGCTTCCTTCTGGGGTAGGCTGAGAGAAACGAGTATCGAGTTTTTACACATCTCGTTAGAGTCTTTAACAATCATAGCCCTTTTCAAGCACACTCGGCGATTGCTAGCGCTGCTGACAGTACCTTCTCATAACACAAGACCAATTTAACCGTGGTAGATGTGTTGTTTACTTTTTTTTTTACATTGACTCCTATATCCATCTGCTAACATAAGAATAGCATTTCAGAATGTTGACGAGCTCGGTGATTAGTAACACTACTATGACACCAACGCTCGTGGGTTCGATTTCCAGACAGGAAAAGCATTTGTGGGCATTAACATATCTCTGGATCTGGGTGTTTTTAAGAGAGGTAGGGCGCATTAAAGCAACCTGTCAGGGGACTACCACTACTTTACGGAAAACCGCAACCAAATGACAACTCTGGAGGGTTGTTGTGTTCCTGCGTGTGAGTGAGGTCATTAGTAAGCTCCTAAAGAGCTGCTGTTTTTGCAGCAGAGGGGGCAACGCGCGAGTAATACTTAATGTATTGCAAGCATTCATAGGCTACGGTAACCGCTTTAAAGCAAGTCGGCCGTATGCTTGCATGAAATGAAAAGATAGAGAGAGAGTGAGGATCGACTCTGGCTTGACCTGTCTTGTTATACAACAGTGCACGTAACTAGGTTTTACAACTTAACATAGCTAAAATTAATTTTATTGTACACCTCCGCGGTCGTAGACGTGCTACGAGTCGCTACGAAACTGCTACGGGGGTCTACGAGAATGTTGCAAGATTATTTAATTAAGCACTAGCTGTGCCCGCGACTTCGTCCACGTGGAATATTATTATTTATTTATATTAATAAAAAAAAAAAAAAAAGTAGCCTAAGTTAAGCTCCTTATTACATCAGCTATCTGCCAGTGAAAGTCCCGTCAAAATCGGTCCAGCCGTTTCAGAGATTAGCCGGAACAAACAGACAGACAGACAAAAATTGTAAAAATATTCATTTTGTTATATGTACCGTGTATACATCCATATGCATTTAGTAAAAAGCGGTTATTTTAATATTACAAACAGACACTCCAATTGTATTTATCTGTATAGATAACTGTGAAGTTTATACGGTGCAGGTAGTAGAGAGACGTGAAACTAAGAGATTCGTGGGTAACAGTACAATCGAGCCAAGAGTGCTTTATTGTACTGTTACCCACGAATAATTAACAAATTCAAACTTGTATACCTACACACCTATTTTATATAATATTTAATATCTACAACTACAATAAGCGTGTTTGTTTGCTCATCTTTAGAGTCAAACTCGACCTCGTCTGTAGGCTCTGGGTCTGGATTTTCAATAGATAACAGTCGTGAAGAAAATAGAGGGTACAGTCTTTCAAGAGATGTAGGGCGCATCAAAGTAGTCCGTCTCGGGAAGTACCCCCACCTCACAGAAACCTGCAGCCAAATAACAACTGCCTAGAGGGTTGCAATGTTCCAGGTTTCTTGAGGGTTATACGCAGATATAGCGTGTGTGTGAGTGAGGAGTGAGGAGCTGCTAACAGAACAACTACTTAGGAGCTTACTGGTGACGTCACTCATACGCAGCAAGACAACAAGAACTCCAGGAAGTCGTTATTTAGTTGAGGTTTTCTGTGAGGTGGAGTTACTTCCCCAAAAGGAATGCTTTAAGGCACACTACATCTCTTTTAAAAATATATAGTCTCTATGGTCGTCGCCGCTAAAAATAAAAATGAAGAGCCTGAAACAATTCTAACGAGCTTCTCCGTAAGGTGTTTTCTTTATGTTTGCATCCACGGCACTACCCGTTACCCCTTACCTCGTAATTTTAATATATAAATCACCCCCTCATATTTACGACCGGCGCCGCACAGAAAATGGCGGTACAAAGGAAATGTTTTTCCTGACAAATTGTTTTGCATTAGCGGTATAGTTGGGCCAGTGCAACTCGTTACGCGGAGATGCATACTGACAGACAGATATTCGAACATTAGAGTGATTTATGCCGCGTCCCGTCGGCCCCGGCGTCGCCGCCGCGTCTCGCCGCGTCTCGGGCGGGGCGGAGTGCCGGCGGGACGTAATATACAGGGACGTAAATCTGAATATGAACAATATTTTATTGGGTCGCGTCACAGTATATATTAACAGAACAGTGTGTCAACTCGATAACGATCAGCTAGCTGAAGTGACAGTGACCAAGTCACATGGCTCGAAGAACTGATGGGCGTTGCGGCAGAAAGGCTATTAAATGGTTACCACGAACCAGAAAACGCAGAGTACGATGGCCCCTCATACGATGAACCGGCTATCTGGTAAAGATTGCAAGGCGCCAATAAACGCAACTAGCACAAGATCGTTGTGGAAGTCTACGAGGGAGGCGTGCGTTCAGCAGTGGCTGAAATGGCGATGATGTTGACAATGTCTCAACTTGCTTGTTTACGCGTAACCTTAGATCGACTGCCTTCGGACGGCAGCGAAGGCGTCTACTACATGTGCTTTAGAAAGAGAGAGAATGGCTATACAGAGACAGTGTGCATGGAAACTAAATAAGTTGTAGGTGCCAAGCGTCGCCCAAGGCACGAAAAGAGCCGACGAGGACATAGGACCGTGTGGTCGGTGGAGTCATAGGAAGATTCTGGGACAGGCTTTAAATCATTGTGGTTGTCACCTAATGGTTAAAGAACCTGGTTCAAATCCTGGTGTACATATTTATAATTATCACTTGCTCGGTGGTGAAGGAAAATATCATGAGGACAAACCGCAAGTCTAAGAAGTTATATTTCGAATGTACCATTGCCAGGACTCAAATTGAAGATCACTTGGTCAATTTTTTATCCACTGACCCATCACTGCAAATGGGAGCCGATAAGTGACGCTGTCTGATCCGTGACCCAGCCAATAAGAGCAGCACGTTCTACTTTAGTCTCCGAACCCATAGCGATGAATTTATTTACTACGCAAAATCGTATCATTGGGTCACCATATGTCCTTCATGTTGTCGACATATGATAGTTTCAAGCTTAGTCAGTGTTCTTCAGGCGATTTAAAAACACTGACCTCCGGCGATCCGCCGTTGAACCGCGTGCTCTACCTGAAGGTATGAAGATATACTCCAGGGTAAGCGATGAGTAGGGGTTGATGTGGTAGATATACTGCTTAGTTCTCCGTATTATGTCCATGCAATGCCAGAGTTGTTTCAACGTGAAGGCAGGGCGGCTTGAATGTTTCTCGTGACCAATTTCGTTTTATCGAGAGTACAAATAAAGTTTGTATTGGCCGTGGAGAGTTATTTGTTGTACAATGTATTGTTTGTTGACATTATTTTTCAATTAAAAGTTTCCTCGATATTTATCGACATAATAACAATGTTTCCACAAAGTGAAACAAATTACGTTTCTGTCGATAGAAAAAATAAAAGGTGCCACCTTAGTGGTGTAAAAATAATCATTGTAAACAAGTCACGGCCTGTCTGATCGTAAGCAGTTACCGTAGCCTAAGGACAGTTACAACACCAGACCCACCGCGTCATTCATGCATTACCAACCGTGTAAAATCCTCCTTGCGCCTTTTTGAGGAACAGCATGCTGTAATCTATAGGGAAAACGTCAACAGGGAGGCATACAACCTGTTGGAAAGTAGTTACTGTAGCTTATAAACTCTTGCAATACCTTAAGTATTGTTCGCATGATGCCACCTCTCCTGCTAACACTTCGTAGGAGCCTACTGGTAACCACACTCACTCGGGGTTTTCGTTGCCTGTGCCGTAGAGGTAGTACTTCCCCAGGCTGCTTTGATGCGCCCTACCTCTCTTAATTACGCGATTATTGCGATTCCTGTGTACGAGGACGACGTGCACGGCAGTTGAGCTTCACTTGACTAGCCATCTCTTTGAGGTTTTTAATGCCTTATTTGACATATTGCTATATCTCACTTTGCCAAGAGGGGAAGTCAATTCCACAACTTCCTACTCCTACAAATTTCTTCAGATTAAATTCGTTGTGAGTTCCAAGGCAGCTGTAGTTAACCACCGGGACAGCAATGAACTTCACTGTTCATTGCCTTTTCAGTGGTCGCCGCTGTTAATTCTGGCTACACAGGAGACACAGTGGTGGGTATGAGTGGTGGGCCTGTATACGAGGATGAATTCCTAGCCATCGGCGCGCGGTGCCTTTGTAACACGAGGCTGTAGTCGTCATGTCGAACCACTAATTGAACTACCGAGTCACAGTGAGCTCTTTTGACGAGCTCAGTGGCGCAGACGTGAATAACGCGGCTTTGACACCAACGCTCGTGTGTTCGATTCCCACACAGAGGAAAGGTTTGTGTGCATGAACATGTCTGTTTGTCTTGGTCTGGATGTTTTAGGAGAGGTAGGGTATCAAAGCAGTCCGTCTGGGGAAGTATCTCCACCTTACAGGAAACTGCAGCCAAATAACAGCTACCTATATGGTTGTTGTGTTCCTGCGTGTGTGTGAGGTCACCAGTAAGCTCCTGGGGAGTTGCTGTGTTAGCAGTAGAGGAGGCATCGTTAATGTATTAAAAGCGTTCATAGGCTACGGTAACCGCTTTACATCAAGTGGGCAGTATGCTTGTATGCCTTCCGACGTTGTATAAAAACCTCACAAACTCTCGCTGGCCTCACAAACCGTTCATTTGATTAATTGATTCGACCCTGATTGAAATTATTATATTATAAAAAGTATCTTAATTTATTAGGTCAGATCATGGCACATTGATCGCTGGCCTGTCGGTTTGTCTATACAAAAAGAGCATAAAGTATGGAACGCTGTGCGGTAAGAAGTGCAACAGTAGACAGCGCGCGTTAGAACGTGAGATATGGCAGAGAAATTACTGGGTACTGTGACGAAACATCCTTAGGGCACAAGATTGGCAGCGCGCGAGTAATAGCTCCGTGGTGTTGCGAGCGTTAATAGGCTGCGGTGACTAATGCGGGTCGCATGCTTGTTTGACAATCTAGTTGTAGAAAAAAAAATGTATTGTAAGGCACACTGTCGCGCCAACATTCTACGTGTTCATCATATCTAAATAAGCGCGGTAACAATAATAAGACGGATAGCAAACAAGCATACGGTCCGTACCTTGATGTACCGTACCGTCCGTACCGTGCAATGGTCCCGATATCTGCCGTGACCCGCCACATTCATATATTGCTCCATTAATATTCTTAGGAGCGGGTCTCGGTGGGTGTACAACATAACGTGAATCTTCTCAAAGTTGCCTCTACGCGTTGGATCCATATACCAGCGCACGCTCATCAATTGACCACGATTAAAACCGTGATATGCAAAAGTGGAAGGATGTAGGAACCGGGGAAGGCCAAGACTTACCTACCATGACCAAATTGGTCGTGTTCTATCAGACGGTGATGTCAGGAGCCCTAGAAACCGGCGAGCGTGCATGAGAAGAGCAATTAATGTTAAAGATGCGAGTGAGATATGTAAGGATCGAGTCACGTGGCGCTCGGTTCTCTCTGCCTACCCCGCAAGGGATTTGGCGTGAAGTTATAGATAAAACCGTGATATGAAAAATTAACGGTTATACATTTTTGCACTAAATAAGTCTTACATGTGTTATGATTTTTATATATATATAAATGAAGCTTTTCTAATTATTGAGCAGTAATAGTCCAGTGGGTAAGGAACCGGCCTGTTGACCAACAGGTCGTCGGTTCGAATCCTGGCATGTACCACTAAATTCGTGTTTTCGGATTTATGTACATATTTGTAATTGTCATTTCCGCGGCGGTGAAGGAAAACATCGTGACGAACTCCGCACGTCCAATAAATTATATTTCGATAGATGTGTAACCTAAGAAAGATCTGACTTTGTCTCAGGGTCGTGGAGGTCTGAGAGCAGTCGCTTCACGTCAAAATAAGCATCTTCGCCAAATCATTGGGCTTAGGTTGCGGACCCCACCAATCCTAATGGATTAGAAAACATGGTACCGCTAGGAAGAAGAATAAGCAGACGAAGAATAAGAGAGGTAGGGCAGGACGTTAGCCCGACTGGGGAAGACCTCACAGAAGACGGCAGACAAATAGCAACTCCCTGGAGGGTTGTTGTGTTCCTGCGAGTGAGTGAAGTCACCAGAAGATGAGGAGTTGCTGTGTTGACAGCGGGGGTGACAATGCGCTAGCGATATTTTTTTGTTGCTAGCGTTCATAGGTTACAGTAATCGTTTTCCATCAGATGGGCCGGATACCTGCCTCCCGACTTTGTATATAAAAAAAAGAACAATTCTTATAAAGGCGTGCCCCTTTATACGAATTTTGTAGAGTAGAATTTGAAAACTTTATAAAGACACTCAGCGTCCGAACAAAAGTCGAGTGGGCGTGAGATGCGGCGAGGACATAAAAAGCGCAATACCACGGAATGAGCCCTTTGTTCAGGTTACGACATCCGCCGCCGGGATGCCACAGATCATCCTTTGCGAATTTTGGCAAACTACTTTATCCTCTACCTTACAAATTAAAAAAATTTAAAAGACTCATTTTAAGATGGAAGTACTTTACGACTTTTATAGGTTAACAGCGCAGTCAGTCAAAGCAGTATGATGAGATCCGTGGTGTAGTCGTGAATGACGCAACTTTGACATTGACGCTCGTGGGTTCGATTCCCACACAGGGCAAACATTTGTGTGCATGAACATGTCTGTTTGTCTTGGTCTAGATGTATTAAAAGACGTAGGGCACATCAACGCAGTCCGTCTGAGTGCCTCCACCTCACAGAAAAACCGCAGCCAAATAACAGCTCCATAGAAGATTGTTGTGTTAATGCGCGTGAGTGAGGTCACCAGTAAGCCCCTAAGGAGTTGCTGTGTTAGCAGCAGAGGTGACATCGCGCGAGTGATACTTAATGTAATGCTACGGTAATCGCTTTAAATCAGCAGGGCCGTATGCTTGTATGCCTTCCGACATTTAAAAACTTGTGATCAGGTGAACTCAACGCTTGTTTACCACACACGTCGTATAAAAACGAACGATTTCCAGTTTTACGAATTTTCGATTACCTGAACTCTATGACGAGACATGAGGGGGGGTTTGAATCGATCATTTGATGGCCAATAAAATGTCTCCATCGATGGAAAGCAGTGGATATATCGTGTGTAGAAGGGGGCCATAAAATGGAGCATTTACTGCCCATAAAGCACATTGAAGTAAGTGCGGTTGATTGGTGCTTGGGTTAGACCAGACACATCGGCAACCATGCTAGCGGATCTTCCAAGTTGGAGCGTTGATGACTTTGTCTTTAGAGTAACTGTCTCTACATCGGGAGACATAGAAGCATACAGTGGTTATCGTAGCCCATGAGTGTGCCATTATAGGGTGTATATCTGCCATACCAACTCCTTACGAGCTGCAAGTAACCTCATTTACTTGCATGAAGACAACAACTCTGCAGGGAGTTATTTGGCTGTGGCTTTCTTTGAAGTAGAGGTACCTGCTTCTTCATACGGACTGTTTTGATGTGCTTTACCTGTCTTAAAAACACCAAGCTGGACAGATATGTTCATGCCGACAAATGTTGATCGTGTGTGGGAATCGAACCCACGTGCATTGGTGTTAAAATAGCCGTTGTTTATCACTCCACCACCGGGCTCCGACATGATTATATTCTACATACAATCCAATCATCCAATTGTATGTATGTATATGTAATCAAACACGATCTTTATGACAACGTAACTTGCAGGTGTACCATTTTATTATACGCTTTTTTTTACAACGTCGGAAGGCATACAAGCATACGGCCCACCTGATGTAAAGCAGTTAGCCTATTAACACTTGTAATACATTAAGTGTCACTCGCGCAATGCCTCCTCTGCTGCTTAGACAGCAACTCCTTAGGAGCTTACTGGAGACCTCACTCACATACAAGAACACAAGATCCCTCTGAGGAGTTTATATTTACCTGCGGTTTTCTGCGAGTTGGAGGTATTTCTCCAGACGGGTTGCTTTGACTCACCCTACCTCTCTTAAAACATCCAGACCAAGACAAACAGACATGTTCATGCACAGAAATGTTTGCCTTGTGTGGGAATCGAACACACGAGTCAAAGTCGCGTTATTCACGACTGAGCCACCAATTTCATCATAATTATTTATTGTGCATTGATTGTTTGATAACGTGAAAATATAAGAGGTAAGGAAGGTCTATATACAGCCATAATTTATTTATTACTTCGACAAACAATTTATAATACCAATTAACTGTGAAATATCTATGTTTCCTAAATCTGAGCAACGAACGACTAATTAATTATTTTTTAAATTACTTTGCGAACTTCTGAACTTTAAGAATGATACAACCCAGTGGATAAAGAACCGAGGGAGTTTTGAGGTAGGGCGCATCAAAGCAAGTCTGGGTAAGTACCTCCACCTCACAGAAAACCGCAGCCAAATAACAACTCCCTAGAGTATTGTTGTGTTCCTGCGTGTGAGTGAGGTCACTAGTAAGCTCGTAAGGAGTTCCTGTGTAAGCAGTAGCGGAGGCATCGCGCCAGTGATTCTTAATATACCTATTACAAGCGTTAATAGGCTACGGTAACTGCTTTACATCAGGTGGGCCGTATGATTGTATGCCTCCCGACGTTGTATAAAAAAAACCGGCCTAGTGACCGACAGGCCCCACGTTCGAGTCCTGGCATTAACCACTAAATTTGTGACTTCGGATTTATGTACTTATCAGTAATTATCACTCGCTCGGCGGTGAAGGAAATCATCGTGAGGAAACCCGCACCTCCAAGAAATTATATTTCGAAAGTTATGAGACCTGACCTAAGAAAGGTCTGGTTTCCCCTCTAGGTTGTGGACCTCTGTCAGCAGTCGCTCCATACAAAAATCAGTATATTCGCCAAATTCTTAGGCTCAGGTAGCGGATGCCGGCAATCCTAATTGGTTACGAAACGGGATAACGGTATTTTCAGCAAGACTCGATCATTGAATCGTTGACAATGGACTGGCATGTCGCACAGACGAGTAGACAACTAGTTTATACTGACAGGTGGCAATCACGCATACGGCTCATCTGATGTGGAATAATATGGTGCCGCCGGTGCCGTGTGACCTAACCCAAGAAAGGTCTGATGTACCCTCTGGGTTGCTGGTCTGACAGCAGTCGCTCCATGTAAAAATCTGTATCTTCGCCAAATCCTTAGGCTTAGGTAACGGACGCCGCCAATCTATTATTAATATATGAATCCATTAGGATTGGGAAACGGGATAACGAAGATAAGACAAGAAGGTTTTAAGAGATGTAGGGCGCATCAAAGCAGCTCGTCTGGGGAAGTAACCACCTCCTCCACCTCACAGAAAACCGCAGCCAAATAACAACTCCCTAGAGGGTTGTGCTGTTCCTGCGTGTGAGTGAGGTCACCAGTTTTCTCCTAAGGAGTTGCTGTGTAAGCAGCAGAGGAGGCATCGCGCGAGTGATATATGTTCCAAGCGTTAATAGGCTACGGTAACTGCTTTACATCAGGTGGACCGTACGCTTGTATGCCTCCCGGCGTTGTATAAAAAAAAATGGTTGTCTGTAAAGTCGGTTTACGGACGATAATTTTACGTGATAAAGTCATAAGAAAACATTCAACAGTTAACAAAACAGTTCAAGTGTAGGTTGTGTGTTGCCGCTGTCTCTCTTCTACTCGGACGCATCGGCCGATGGAGTGGAAGAGAGAAATATGCGTCACAAGCCGAACGCTTAGGCCGATCGTGCCTCTCTGTCGCTTGTTCCGCGCTCTCGCTTGCTCAGGCGGAACGTGACACTTTTTCGTGCGTGCAGCCGGCGTTCATCGATTTATAAGACGTTATCACGTCAAAAAAAAGAGAATTGGCGAACTTACGAGTATATTTGTGAGAAGCATACAGTACCTACTCCAACGTTACACGTGACAGCCTAGCGACCGTTTCTAAAACGGTTAACTTTGGCAATTCAAGTTAGTTTCGTGTCACACCGAAACGAGACCCAACTCGATACAACTTCCCTCGCCTGCACCAACATTATGAAATGCACTTTCCAAGCCATAAAAGCGAAGGCTAACTTAGTCTAGATCACCCAGACGACCTACTTTTTAAGTACGATGGCTTTAGTGTTGTAATAAATACTTGTAAGTGGCTCGTATTAGAGCCAAAGCCAATCAAAGCACGGGATACCCTGGTATATACGCGGCTTTTCCATACATTAGCGTCGGGATCAGCGCCGCGTTGTGTATATTATTGGAAACTTGAGAGAAACATGAATTTGCCTATTCCAATTTGTTTTATGTCTATTAGTTATTTTAATCTTTCTTATTCCATCTGTCTATCTATAAGTTCACGCCAAATCTATTGAGGGGTGGGCAGTTAGAACCGAGCGGCACGTGATACCAGAAAGACACTTTGTACAAAAGTCTTTCTCGCCTATTTCTACCGCCAAGCAGGTATATTTATATAGCTGTGTTCCGGTTTGAAGGGCGAGATATGGCAGAGAAATTACTGGGTACTGCGAAGAAACATCCTTAGGTCACAAGATTGGCAGCGCGCGAGTAACATCCCCGTGGTGTTGCGAGCGTCAATAGCCTGCGGTGACCGCTTACCATCTGATGCGCGCCGCATGCTTGTTTGCCAGTATAGTTGTATAAAAAAAGAAAAAAGACTCGAACCTTGCAAACCTCACTCGCTTCTTCAACATTCATTGCTCTTCTTGTTAATATTACTTTTTATAGAACACTAAAGCATGTAACGGGGTGTAGCTGTGTCGTAGACTGAGTTTTAAGTGAATAGTCTTCATAATGGATAAGGAAGTTATACTAAAAGGAAATTATATGACGCAGTGATCTCAAAATTGCGGCGCTTTCCCATTATTCACGAGCTCGGTGGCTCAGTCGTGAAATAAGCGACTTTGACACCAACGCTCGTGGGTTCAATTCCCACACAAGTCAAACATTTGGGTGCATGAACCTGTAGGTATATGTCAGTCTTGATGTGGGTGTATTTAATAGAGGTAGGGCAAATCAAAGCAGCCCGTCTGGGGAAGTACCTCCACCTCACATAAAACCGCAGTCAATTCCTGCGTGTGAGTGAAGTCACCAGTAAGCTCCTAAGGAGTTGCTGTGTAAGCAGCAGAAGAGCCATCGCGCGAGTGATATAACAACAAGCGTTAATAGGCTACGGTAACTGCTTTACATCAGATGGACCGTATGCTTGTAGACCTCCCGACGTTGTATAAAAAAGATTCGCCGCGTGCAATCCATCACAATCCTTACTCAACGTACCCAAAGAATTCTTTGATTCGTTAGCTATCAAGTGGTGTAATAAAATTTTGAATGTGAACAATTAATATGTAGCTGCAACACCAAATTGTATCCCCGGATTTTATTATCATCAATTTTGTGAATTGCCTTCCACAATAGAAACAGTATTAAAGACGTATTCACGTGAAAATGAAGACCAGTATAACTGAGGAAAAAAATAGATCTGTTTTGTCTTCACCTATTTACAAGAATATATTTACTTTCGTAGGCAGTTCGAAAAGTCCGCATTGGGGCCGTCACGATCTGGCGAGATGGCATCGTGCGAACTGGTTGATTTGCAGACCGGCTGCGTGCTCGGGGATGTCGTAAACTTACCAGCGCAGGGTCCTTGTACACTGGAACATTCATCCTTATCGCTGATAGATAAAGTTTAGAATAGAAGAGTACGAGTAACATCGTCCTGGACCCTTTACATATCAGATACCCGCGGTTTAGGGAGCTTTCGCAGGGTGATACGGTTCGTGAAAATATGTTTTGATGTTTATAACATGATGAATATTTTTTCTGTCTCTAAGTACTATAAATGCCACCTCCGCTAGAACACAGAAACTCCATAGAAACTATACTCGAATAACAAACAATAAGATTGACTGCTTTATTTTGGGTATTGTAAAGTGAAAAATTGGAAATTATAACCCAATCAGTACGCAAAATATAAGTCGGATTTCTACAACTGAATTCGCAGTAGCGAAACACGCTATTACGTTACTTTGACACTAACGCTCGTGGGTTCGATTTCCGCACAAGGCAAACATACGTGTATGAACATGTATGTTCGTCTTGATCTGGGTTTTTTAAGAAAGATAAGGTGCATCAAAGCAGCCCGTCTGGGGAAGTACCTCCACATCACAGAAAACTGTAGTCAAATAACTCCAAGGAGAGTTGTTGTGTTCCTGCGTGTGAGTGAGGTCACCAGTAAGCTTCAAAGGGGTTGCTGTGTTAATAGTAGAGGTGGCATCGCGCGAGTGATACTTAATGTATTGCGAGCTGTCAGACAGTGTCCTTTTGAAGTGTTTTTAAAAAAGAGAAACTTAGAACATGGATATGGATTTAATTATTTAAAGTTTAGGGACCCGTTGGCAACCTTTTCGGTTAGTATCTCGGCGCAGACTGGCTAATTAGAGCATGATCAACGCCTACTAGCTCCCATTGGCTTCCGACTAAGCATCTCTTGGCATAAGGACTTCTACTTATAGTCCTAAGTTATAACAGAGCGCTCATAGGCTACGGTAACCGCTTTCCATGGTGGGTCTCTTCATGCCAGCCTATTGGTACAATAATAATAATGTAGAATGTAGGAATTGAAGAATATTAAGAAAAAGTTGTCTGTGCTGAATTATTTCCAAAAACCTTATTCGGTTACACATCAATTCGATTTTTTAAGCCTTAAGAGTATTTTTGATGTAATTTTTAAATATATTGTCAGGAAAGGACAGAATTGTTTCAGGCAATTTGTTATAAGTGCTTCTCACCGTATTTGCATATTGTCTGTAACTACAAAATTGTGCTTTAAATCAACTAATGATTACAAGGCTAGATTTATTTATTTATTTATTATACCAGTTTACATAAACCTTTTATAAAAACAATATTAATGCATTGTATAAGCCACCGAGGTTTGACGCAAATGCAATGATATCACTACATCAAGACATAGTCGTGTAATAATTACCTACAATGTAAAATAAGAATAGTATAGAATAGTGCGTACTTAACTACAACAATGAGACTCATCGGTGACCGGGCAAGTACGTTCAAAGACATATATCAGGATATAAGTGAGTAGCATAAATAATACATACACATACAATAAGCAACTATATTTTGTTATGTATAATAAGCGGATATTAGCGGATACGACCAGTGAGTACATACAGCCTAGTCATTCATTGTTTTTCGAAGAATATGGCACGCTATATTTACGCTTTCAAGGCAAGCAAAATATCGAATCGTTTCATTGGTTTATTGCCCTTTGTTCTCATATTCCGGCAAATATTTCATGTGTGGAACTGTCGGTTCTTGTAGCTTCCTAGCTTGCCTCCTCCCACCTTTCTTGGTGCTCTGCGTGTGTGTTAACTACACTTAGCTCACGGATGTGCCTACGCTTCAACAGACCCCGCTCCAAGTACAGTTCAAAAAGACTCCATATCCTCAATTTCTGAATAAACGTTTCCGTGTAAAGTGTATTGACAGGACAAGAAAAACAAAGTGTAAGGTCTATATTTAGTCTACTGTAACTGTGTTCTGGGCAGAAATGTAAATGAAAGTTGTTAGAAAGTTCACCGTTTATTCCTAACTTCACGAAAGGTCATTTACAAACATTATCAGACCATACACAAAGTGTTAAATACGACAAATTTATGTGTGTTGAACATCATAGAATATGTTTAAATATATTCAGGTTTTATTTTACGAAAATTAAATTTACAGTCAATGTGATCCAAACTACTTTATGTGCTTCCGCTTAATTCAATTACCGCAGCAGCCTCGGTTGCTCCGGTCGTCTCTGCGAGTGTCCGCCATCTGAAACATGAACAGCGTGCACCCGCCACCGTTGCTGTCCTGGCTGCTCCAGTCGTCTCTGCGACACGTATCACGTATTTCACCCCACGAGGCGTCCTCAGACGCTGTGTAAGTATAGTAAGTATGATTTCATGTGCCGAGTACCTACCTATTTGTTAATAATTTCTTAAATAAATACTGTTAGATATTGTGTTATTTTTCGGTATTTAGGAACTTCACGTTTTTTATAAATTAATATTTTCTCTTTTTAATTTTTGGTTCTTTTTATCCCCGAGGGGAAAGGCAAAGGGATCTAGCCCATACAGCCAAGTCATCAGTTTAGAACCATATGAAAAGCTTAATTCTATGTTCCAGCTTCAGGAACTCTGCTGAAAAAATACTTGGGAAGGGTACCTAGACCCAATCAACCCAATTTAAATACCACTCATAAAACGATAGTGATTTTACAAGGTTTTCTTGATGAACTTATTCACGTCTTCCAAAAAGTGCATAAACGTATTTGAGTTTTTTCATTACTGTATAAATTCACTAACACTTATGGTACAAAATACTATCGAAATTGTCACACAAAACTAATTTTATACTGAATTGTAAAAATTTCAAGTAAAACAATAATGTCACTCGTCAAAAGCGCGGGAAGAAGTCATATTTTCTCTTATTTAATTTATTTCTTATTCACGAATCTAACCACAGACTAAAAATCTATTTAGGCGCGAATAGCTAGCGATTAGGGTTACGGCTGACAAAGATAATGAAGTGAAAATTTAAAATAAGTCGATACATTGTCTATCCTAATGAAATTTAAATAGGTACTCGTTAAACAAGTAAAATAAAACAAGGCACTAAACTCTTTTTATGCATCAAAAATCAATGGATACAAAATTTATTTACGGGTATTAATTATTACTAATAGTAATTATACATTCACTCTCAATAATAGTTAAACTTGTCGCTAATATTTAATTATTTAGTCACAAACTATATACCTACAATGCTAAAGATAAAAAATAAATAGAGTTTTATATCATCTATGGCGCTGATCTTCTTTATAGTCTCCTATCTTTATAGTTTTGGCAAGCACAGCGGTCGAGCGGACAGCGAGAGCACAAGACATATATTACTATGCGTGAACATGCCTGTTCTTGAAAAAATGAAATATTTATTTGCTTCATGAATTTGTTTATAAAAGAATACCATATTTAATTGCAGACTACCAAACGATCTAGCTGTATGATTTGTTCCTTCACAGTGACCGTTTTTTATACAACGTCGGGAGGCATACAAGCATACGGCCCACCTGATGTAAAGCGGATACCGTAGCTTATGCACTCTTGTAATACATTAAGTATCACTCGCGTGATGCCATCTCTAATGCTAACGCAGTAACTCCATAGGAGCTTACTGGCAACCTCAATTACACGCAGGAACACTACAACTTTCTAGGGAGTTGTTATTCGGCTGGGGTTTTCTGTGACGTGGAGGTACTTCCCCAGACGGGCTCCTTTCATGCGCCTTACTTCTCTTAAAAACACCCAGACGAAGACAAACAGACATGTTCATGCACACAAATGTTTGTCCTGTGTGGAGATCAAGACCCGGCGTCGGGGTCAAAGTCGCGTCATTCACCACTGCGCCACCGAGCTCGTCACTCGGTGTTCACTGTTAATTGGTACATTCTTTAGGGGACAGGCCCACCACTCATTCCCACCACTGTGTCTCCTGTGTAGCCGGAATTAATAGCGGCAACCATCAAAAAGGCAATGAACAGTGAAGTTCATTGCTGTCCTGAGGGTTTAAACTACAGCTGCCTTGGAACTCACAACGAATTTAATCAGAAGAAATTTGTAGGAGTAGGAAGTTTTGTAATTGACTTAATTAATTGGTACATTATCGGAAAGTTACGATTATAAATATTATGTCCCGCTCTATAAAGCAAGCGACTATCCAAATCAATTACGTTTACTGTAGAGGCAAGCCGATTTATCCGGGCGCGGGGTGCGGGCAGGGGCGGCGGGGTGGACCTCCCCGAGAGGATTCGGCCCGACATTGACCTGCACTGCGCCGTGCCGGCCTGCACAGGTGCGTCATTCATGCAGCAGCCCCTCCCCGGGGCCTCCTGCCTCGGACGCACCGGGCCGCACCCCGCTGCATCGCCCGCTCACTACCACTTGATGCTGTTCGTAAGCAGTTAAAGACATATTGTCGAAGCCTTCCGCAATGCAGTTTGCAGTTCTGTTCACCATGAGCATATTAGCAATATTTTTAGAATATGTGTTCGTGTAAAATCTTTGCAAAAAACTTTTGTAAAGGTAAAAAAAAAATCTTTCTTTTTATACAACGTCGGGAGGCATACAAGCATACGGCCCACCTGATGTAAGTAACCGTAGCCTAATACCGCTTGTAATACTACCTACTAACACAGCTACTCCTTCGGAGCTTACTGGCTGCGATTTTCTGTGAGATGGAGGTACTTCCGCGAACAGGCTGCTTTGATGCGCCCTACCTCTCTTAACTTATTACTTCATTAACTTTATACATGACATGTTTTTTTAGTTTCCGTCTGTCATTGTATTTTATTCAAGAAACCTACATATTTGCGGTGAAGGAAAACATCGTGCGGAAACCCACACGTTCAAGAATTTATATTACGAAAGACGCGTCACCTACTATCAGTAGATCAGTAGAGAGTATCAGTAAGATAGATCTGGTCTTCCCTCTGGGTTGTGAAGGTCTGACGGCACGCTCCACGTAAAAATCAGCATCTTCGCTAAATCCTTAAGCTTTGGTAGCGAACCCCGTCAATAATATTTGATTAGGAAACGAGATAACGCGAAGAAGAAGGGTGCATCAAAGAAGCCCATCTCGGGTACATCCACCTCACAGAAAATCGCAGCCAAATAACAACTCTCTGGAGGGTTTTTGTGTTCTGCGTGTGAGTGAAGTCACCACTAAGCTAATGAGTTGCTGTATTAGCAGTAAAGAGGGCATCGCACTAGTGATACTTAATATATCACAAGCGTTTGTAGGCTACGGTAACCGCTTTATATCAGGTGGACCGAATGCTTGTATGACTTCCGACGTTGTATAAAAAAATGTTGCGCAAGTTTGAGACTCACTATCGTATTTAGAGTTAAATCAAAACTCACCTGCGGTCTATATATCTATAATTTCACGTCACGTCCCTCGCGGGTCAGGCAGAAAGAACCGGATGCACCATATTATGGATCAGTCTTGACCTTACATAGTCTTCTGACAGCACCGTCTGACCTATTTGGTCGTGGTGGGTGAGTCTTGGCCTTCCTCGGCACCCTGCTACTTTCGTGTTGTATATTGGTTTCGTCATATTTTTCCTACTGCTTATTTTCTCCATTTCCGAACCAACGGAGCACCCAGCGCACCCAGCTGTTTACAAACGAGGCCCTGGTCAAAGACACGTAGAGCGTATCAAACTAGCCCGATCAGAAAGGTACACATCCACACACAAGACCACAATCAAATAACAATACACAAGAGGGATGTGGTGCTCATGAAACTGATCGATGTTACTATGACAGGTAACGACAGACTCCGGGGGAGATGCTGTGTTGGCAGCGCGCAAGCGATAAAGAATCTTTATTTGCCATTCGGCCCTCGCAGGCACTTAGACAGGACTTACGTTTTTCTAAATATAATCTTAATGTATCTTATTCAATTCTCCTATGTTACTATTTTTCTTTTTTAATTTACTAGCATTTCGGAAATGACCATGACGCGATGAAGAAATGTCGAAAGAAACTTTACAATATAGGTATCTTTTCAATTTGTCAATTAGATGTCGCTTTAACGGTGGTAATTTTAATAATGGTTACCCTTTTACACATCAAAGGTTTGGTGACTCACTCGCAAAAACACAACCCTTCAGAGACCGATACACTCTAATACCAAAGATAATATAATTACGAGCGGCCTCGCCCGGGCGGCCGGCGGCCGAAGAAAAACAAAACGTGTTTCCCGTGGGAGCGAGTAATTTTACAGTTGTAAACCAATTAAGAATGCGCAAGCTTGCATTGCCAAAGGAACACCTGGCTCGTCAATTATATAACAATTCATTTTTTTTTTAATTGGCGGCCATTTTGACCATGTTCCTTAAGAGATAGGAACGGTGTTCCTGAACATTCCTATTCTACTTTTTTATGCTGAATCCGAATCTGAAGTCAAAATCCGAATATTAAAAAAAAAGCGACAGACAAACTCACAGACAAACGCACAGCACACATTACGCTACTTTGACACCAACGCTCGTGAGTTCAGTTCCCACACGGGACACATATTTATGTCCATCAACATGTCTGTTTGTCTTGGTACGGGTACTTTTAAGAGATGTAGGATGCATCAAAGCCCGTCTGGAGAAGTACCTCTACCCCACAGAAAATCGCAGCTAAATAACAATTTCCTAGAGGGTTGTAGTGTTCTTGCATGTGAGTCACCAGTAAGCTCCTAAGAAGTTGCTGTGTAATCAGCAGAGGGGGTATCGCGCGAGTGATTTTTAATGTGTTGCAAGCGTTTATAGTCTACGGTAACCGCTTTACATCAGTTGCGCCGTATGCTTGTGTGCCTCCCGACATTGTATAAAAGACCTGTTTGAGTATTTATAACTAGCGACCAGCTCCGGATTCGTAGTGGGCCGACTGTTGAACTTCGCAGAACTCTAAAAATTCATCAAAGTTGATCCAGCCGTTTTCGAGTTCATACGGAAGGTTTTATTTATACTACGTCGGGAGGCATATAAGCATACGGCTCACCTAATGTAAAGCGGGTACCGTAGCCTATTAACGCTAATAATATTAAGTATCACTCGTGCGATGGGACGATAGAACTCCTTGGGAGCTTACTGGTGATCTCACTCACACGTAGGAACACAACAACCCTCTAGGAAGTTGTTATTTAGCTGTGATTTTCTGCGAGTTGGAGGTACTTCCCCAGACGGGCTACTTTGGTGCGCCCTACCTCTCTTGAAACATCCAGACCAAGACAAACAGACATGTTCATGCACACAAATGTTTGCCTTGTGTGGGAATCGAACCCACGAGCGTCGGTGTCAAAGTCGCGGCATTCACGACTGAGCTCGTGGAGTTATACGAAACGTCCATCCACTATGTAAAAGATAAAAATGAATATGAAATAATTCAGACTTGAACAGAATTTAAACGATCAAAACTCTATTGCATGATAAACACCTGACATTGGAAACATCGTGAAAGGTCACCTAAAGACGAGCGAGCATTGAAATGCAATTAGCCATAAAGTCGTGATGTAGATCAGACGAGGTACCGTAGGGGCGGCCAGGCGACATCGCCGCCCGGCGCCGCCCGCCGCGCCGCGCTCCGCCGGCTTCCGGACAATTCCGGAAGCGCAACACTGTATTGAACTGTAAAAATATCTATATTAATATAATCTTTGTTGATACTGTAGGACTACTTGCAAATGAAACACCAACCTGTACTTTTCACTTTTTAATATCAGTAGTGCTCACAGCGTAACTCATCGATCGACCGCCAAACGAATTCCCGCGTACTCTTTGTATTGTCTCTGGTTAGTCAATACAGTGTCTTTTATTATACATTAGTTTGTGAATGCATGCTAGTCTTCTAATTACTTCATTATCGTTGTATCCTCAATAAATTAATTCTAATATTAACCACTAAAATAAGAGTTGTTAACAATACGAAAAATGTTTTTGCATTTGATAATCTGCTTCAAGAATTGCTTGAAGCAAATTTTATGCTACGAGTATTATCACGATATGGAATTTAAAAGACGTTAAAATAAAGTAATATCGTTCCCGTTTATCCTATTCCTAATACATTAAGATTTGCGGGGTTCCATGCCTAAGAATTTGGCGAAGATACTGAATTTGACATGGAACGGCTGCTACCAGACCTCCATAACCCAGAGGGAAAACCAGACCTTTCTTCAAACAGAACTAATTATAGGCTGGTTCTTTATCCACTAGGCCAAAGCCGTGTTTGTTAAAAGCAGCGTGCATTTACAAGTGAGATCGACTATGATTGTATAGAAGCTAATGAGTCACTTACGTCTCGCAACACATGTCAGAGAATTTCACAACATTCAGACAGAAGTGGTGGCGGTCGCACATTTTGACGATCCCGGTGGTTTTTTTTATAGTACGTCCGGGGGCATACAAGCATACGGCCCACCTGATGTAAAGTTGTTACCGCTGTTAGCCTATAAACGCTTGCAATTACATTAAGCAGTACTTGCGCAATGCCACCTCTGCTGCTAAAACAGCAAATCCTTCGGAGCTTCCTGATGACCTCACTACCACGTATGACACTACAACCCTGAAGGAATTATGTGTCTGCGGTTTTCTATGAGACGAAGGTACGTCCCTAGACAGGCTTTGAGGCGTCCTACGTTTTTTAAAGTATGTATCTTTATATAACACAGGTCCGTATGTGTGTATATATATATATACACATGCGGACCTGTGTTATCGACAGTATCAGGCGTTGATATTTCAATTCATTAATTTATAAACTCAATATACAATTGTGTCTGAAATTGATACTGTCTATAAGTAAGTACATATATCTAATAACAATGTAACTGAACGCTGACTGTACATAGAAGATATATGAGAAAAAATATTATTCGGGGACTTTATCAACGTAATAGAGCCCAAAACAATAATTATTAGATTGCTTAGCTGTTTGTCGGTTTGTTTGTATGTTTGTGCGCGTTAATCTCAAAAACGGCTTAACCGATTTAGATGCGGTTTCACTACTGTATTGTGGTAAGTGTCATCTAAAATTTTGTGCTTGCCTTATTTCAGTTAGTTCATAAATAAAAAGTTATATCAGTTTAAAGGATCACGACGAACGATCGTTAGAAAAATTGCTAAAAAATAACTGTTCAGTTACATTGGCTGAAACTTGGTTAACTATATATTATGGTCTGTAAAATTAAGATGATTGAAAGTTCATTTATAGTTAAAATTGGTCTGTGTCGGAGATTTTGGTTCTCAATGTAGATTGACTTCAGATCTGTTGATAATGAATCCTAGGTTCAGCTTAGGTTAGACGCGCGTTGGTTGAACACGACGACGCTTGTAGGTCGCCACCGCAGCCTATAGCATCGAGTCATTCGCAGCGACCGCTCGTATTATTGGAATATACTATATGTAAAGCTTTTGTTAGGAGTTAATTTAAAAAAATACTGGCTACAGAAACTTCGGCTCAGCGTGAATCTCGTGAGTCTGAGACCTTTACATATAGAGACACTCGTTTCATCTCTCATAGAGTTCGGACAACAAGTGCTCGGTCTCAAGCGGCACCTGAAGAACGGGAAGTGCGTCTTGCTGCCGATAGCGAGGCTCCTGGACTATCGCGTGAGTCTGAGACCTTCACTGACAGAGAAACGCGCTTGAGCTCTCAAAGAACTCGGACTTTGCAGTCTAAAGAGTTGGAAAGTAGTTTGGAATGTGAAGCACGATTAACAGCTGATCGTGGGCGACAGAACAACGCCAGAATTGTCGTAAATTAATTGCAAACATCCAGTGAAAAGTATGACCCGACTATAACCCGACAGGATGAGTTTTTTTTATTAAGTTAAAGAGAAACTGCAAATCAATGTCAGTCACGACTAAACGCCGATCGACTTCTACATACACTCAGTATGATCAAGAATCAAGAATGTTATCAAGTTCGAAACTTATTTCTGTCACCATCTACTTTCTATTATACATATTAAATTTGGTTAAATACATGAGAACTTTTTGCTCTTCGAATTCTAGGAAAATCCAAAAACAGAATCCCATGCGACCGAAGTCGCGGATAGCGGCTGTAAGAAATAATGTGTGTGATCCTTTTTCAAAATACCAAACATGTATTTATAAACTAAAGTCCACGCGGACGAAGTTGCGAGCAACAGCTATATAAACATATAATTAAAATAAGAAAATACCCAGCCTTAGGAAGAAAAGCACTCCGGCTCATCATCACACCACAGTATCTCCCACAGACACCTCTGCTGTTAGTAACATAACCAGTTCTTATTCCGAATACCACGCGTACGAAGTCGCGGTCACAGCTAGTAAGACGTAATATAAATATTCCTAAAATAATTAATTATTACATACATTATTTCATTCTATTTTTTTAAGCTTCGTATCGACCATTCAATCTCATCCATAGTTATACCTTCATCTGACGCCGTCAACGTGGAGTGAGCGTCAGACTCACTCTCATTGTCAGCGTCCGAGGCGTATTCATACATTTCTTCAAAATATTCACTCCACCGTTCTAACACTTCCTGAGTGTTAGCAAGAATGATACCAACTTTAGAGATTATCTTATTCATTCTGGATGCCGACGAACCACCCCGAGACTTCTTTATCTCTCTTCTAAAGAGTTTGGTATTTGCCTCGAAGTTTTTCTCCAGCCTCTCTTCTCATCCATAATTTGTCTTTCACGCTTCTCTTTCACTAAAGCCTTGATTTCATTCTTGCATAGATGGTACATTTCTTTCTTCTTCTTTCTCACACTTTCAAAGATGATACATAATCCAGCCACGCTTTCCTCTTTTCTGCTAAGGAGGATTCATCCTCTCCATCCCACCAGACATCTCCTTTCAATATTTTATGCCTCTTTGCGTATCCACATGCTTCTTTTGCAATATCCACTATAATTTCTTTCAGAACTTTCCAGCAACCATTTTAATTTATGTTTGAATGAAGACAGCCAGATTGTCTCTAAATGGGACTGGCGGCAAGTTGCAAAATTGTACAGCCTGGTATTGAGGATAGTGCTTGACGACATTTAAGCAGGGTATTATTTTTATACAACATCGGGAGGTATACAAGCATACGGCCCACCTGATGTAAAGCAGTTACCGTAGCCTATGAGCGCAGTGTTATAACTTAGGACAGTAAGTAGTAGTCCTTACGCCAAGTAATGCTTAAACAGCAGCCGATCGGCAACCGTAAATAGGCATTAACGCTTGTAATATATTAAGTATCACTCGCGGGATGCTCCTCTGTTGCTTACACAGCAACTCCTTAGGAGCACACGCAAGAACACAACAACGCGTGCAAGACCTCTCCATAACGGTAAGTATTTGTAAGAGGCATATCTCTTACTAAAGTACCTTATTTGTATAAGTACCTATGTTAATAGAATAGTTTATATATCTTCGGCAGGGATGCCCGATGTAAAGTTATCATTGTAGCTTCTGAATGTCAACGAACCAGCCAATTTGCATGTTACTTTTAATGGCTGATTAAGCGATATTATTTTTACTGTTTCAAACCCATCATCTATGTACCTTGCGACATAGTTAAAAAAAAAAAGATTCTCGCTGCTCACACAAAAAGGTGACAGTACTCCGTGTGCAGAGTGTGACCTAAAACTTTTATATCGTGAGTTGTTTGCCTGTAGTTACCTCCTTCGCACTGTTGGGCGTACGAAGTATTCCGGCTTGCCAGATCTGAAGCAGTTATCACAGATTTTGTCATATATAACTCGCACACTGGCGCCCCTGCAGCCAATGTAGCAATGCTTTTTCGTATACCTTAAGATCTAACTCATTTGCACTTTGCTGTTGCAAACATCCGTACAGCTTATGCTACGAACAAAAACATTTATTTCGCAACGGAAAAAACTAAAAATGTATTGCTTTTAGGCAACGTGCCGCCGTTTCTCCAGTTGTGGAATCCTTGGGATTTTTTTGTTCGTTATGATCGTTTTTCGTTGACGGCGCTAGTGTGCTTTATAAGTTTTCCTGCAGTGCAGTTTTCTTAACTGCACTTATACGAAAAACTAAACACAATAAACAGTGCCGAAGTTTGTGCGCTTTTTTCAAATTATTAGAAAAAAATCTTGGAGCAAATTAAATGCACAAAAAGTCAGTGATTCGTTGACACTTAAATCATACATCGTAATGATGTTAGTGTAAATATCTTCAGCGTTCAGCGCACATTTGTTACGCACACATTTGTAATAGTACACATAATTGTCTGTTTTCATGTACACAGTAGATATCATCGTATGTATCACAGTATTCACAGTACATTGTTTCTGACCGAAACGTGGCAACACGTTGTTGGATTTCCTACAATATTATGCCATCAAGTTTCAAACACACAGCGCCATCTCTTGTCGTTTTAACAAAATGTTACGTACTTTTTATTTTATTATTGGCAAGCATCTATACAAAATAATGATATTATGAGTATGTGTACATACACATTTAATTTATTTTCCTTTAGATTTATGATTATTCCCAGATTATCTTTGTATTAAACTTATGATTTCCTCCAGGTGTAGTATAAACACAGAGCAACACACTAAACGCTCACAAGCTTTCACCATAGGCCTTATTGTTTTCTGAGTATAGTTACCAAGCTAAGTCACTTGTCGTTTGAGGCATTAGCTAAGTTTTTTTAGGGTCGGGAACGCCCAAGTGATATTTCTGTAATGCGAGCGTCCTTATGATGTAGTAACTGCTTACTATCATCAGAACGAACACTTGTTTGCAATCTTGCATGCATAAAATGAACTGTTAGGTAATACGACAAAAAATATTAATAGAAGTAATAGGCTACCAAAAGTGAAAAGAAGAAGATGGTACAGAAGTCATTGTCATGTACTGTCAAATTTGGCCTTCAATTGCTGATTGCTAGGAATCATTTTGCAATTGCAAAGTAAATGGGTTTTGCAATGTTTGAGTGAATTGTAGATAAAATCGATGCTGTGACATATGAGTGAGGATATCCTCGTGTTAAAATGACATCGAGGAGCAAGAATGCGGTACGGAGTTACGAGACTGAAATCGAAAAAAGTCGAGAAGAGTCTTCTTGGAAGAAGGCGGTTGACTTAGCTCAGCAGCTGAAGGCCAGATCTCCACAGCATGGTAAGTAAAGACACATCATGCCCTTTATCACCAGGTAGATATGATAATACTGCCGTAGGCCAATTAAAGCGTATGTTGAAATTGTTTGCTTTGCTTAATTAATGTAAGCAGTTTTTAATTACATCCAAGGTGATATTGGTCTGGGAGCTTGGCAAGATGACGTGCTATAAGGCTGTGCTATGTACTTACTTAAATTCCAAAGCAGAATATAAGTTTGAAGCCCTATAAGTTTTCCCACCACTCTTTACAGTAATTATGTTAGCTGTTTGAACTTTAAACATGTATGAATCACATGTATATGTAATTTATGATTGATATTTCCTTGTTTTGATAGTGCTTGTATCTTTGAACACTAAAAGACATTACATATGCCATACATATGTTCTGCATCTATTTATTTTTTTGTAAAGGCCTGCATGTTTTCTTTTTACTTATGACGAAAATCAACATAAAATAATGAGTCATATTACTTTTTATTCAATTTTTTAATGTATATGAGAATAGCTATGAAGGGTTGGCTATAGAATAGAGGCGCAAAGTTTTGGGGTAGATGAGATTTTTATATATGTAGGGATTGATAGCTTTCTAAATATATTATTCCTGTTCTGTGGAGATGCACAATTTTTTTTTAAATATTTATTAAATATTTGTGAAAAGGAACATACCTTAACCTTTTAAAATGAATTTTAAAGTTATGTTTTAGCAAAAAGGCAGCATATTTTAGCCTGTTTCTATATGTTGCGTTTTGAAATGTTAAATGTTTATTAACCCGTCAGATCCTGCAGTTACCGTTATTCAGTATATATGTCGTAAGCAAGTGGTATAATTATGCCAGTCGGATCTCACCGGGTTAAATGTATTATTGCAATAGTTGTAGCAACCCATATTTCTTTTAGATCGAAATTTAATACTGTGAAACGGAACATACTCTGCCATTTTGAATGTTACACCGCAAACCAACCCTCACTGCTGACAGTAGGGTTCCAGACCCAGAAATAGGAGCCACGCAAAACAGGGCTCCGCAACTTGCCTTTGATCACTTTTGGTTTGAATTAAGTAACACTTTTGTTGCGTAACCTTGTCATAGGAATGCTATCGCTGGTTTCCTCATGATGTTTTCCATCACCGCCGAGCAAGTGATAATTACAAATATGTATAAATCCGAAAACATAAATTTAATGTACATAATTAAAATAAGGTACATGCCAGGATTCAAACTGCGGACCAGTTGACAGGCCGGTTCTATATCCACTTGGCTATCACTGCACACTCCATGTCAAAATCAATATCTTCGCGAAATCCTTAGTCTTAGATAGTGGACCCCGACAGTCGTAATGCATTAGGCACGGGAACACGCTAACAAGTCGCTCCGGCGCCCGTTGAAACTTGTATCCCAGGTGATACGCTAGGCGGTGGATATAGGCATATACAGCGAGAACTTAGCCAAGTGACGGGACCCTGCCAATGATCTATCTTTAAGATAATACTCAGTGAGTTACAACCCTAATTAACCTCTACAAAGTATTTAATTTAGTTGAATTTTCCGACAAGGTCTGGCCGGGCCCTATCATAGAACCACCTGTTTCGCCAGGAATAGTTTTAACATGTGTATAAAACTGTTTAATTTGTTACTGGACGCCATTAAAGACATGCCTCTAAAATCATTTAAAAGATGTTTGTTCTGTTTGCTGTGTGAGCCTTGTTTATAATATTGAGGAATATAAAAAGATAAAATATAATTTTAAATTCAATATAATATCTTATATTGAATTTAAATTAATTTCTACTCATTTAATTTTACATCAGTGAAAAATTAAATGAGTAGAAATGAAGTTAAATTCAATATGAGATGTCAACATGGTGTAATTTATTAGTTTAAGTTTTTTGATTGCACATTGGACATGATTCAATGACAATCTTTCTGTTCATATAAATTTGTATTCTTTTGACGCCTTGAGGCCCGTTATATACTTGGTGCGTGCATGGCGGAATTCAGCCACGCGACCCTCAACGGGTTAATTGTTCATTATGACATGTAATATATAATTTAATTATTTCTCTTATAATATGTACCTTATGCATGCCAAGTTTTGGCGCAACACGCTTCATCAATTTGTAATAATAACCTATTACCGTGTATGTTTGCAAAATAAATTATTTGTATTTGAAACATTACAGAAAGTCTAGCGCACTTCCTCATCGGCGAGGGTAAGCTAGAGGCTTACTTAGAGGAATGGCCGCCGTGCAAGGAGAACATCGAGCGGGCGCAGCGCGAGCTGTCCGAGGCCCGCGGGTACTTGGCGCTGGCCACCGACGCGGCGGGCCAGCGCGCAGGCGTCGCGCTCGACGCCCACCTGCTGCTGGGCAAGCTGAATTACGCCGTGGGCTCCTACGACGAGGCCCTCAAGCAGTACAGGCTGGCCGAACTCAACACCTTGACAGAGAAGGAGTTGCCTGTGTGAGTTACCTTTTGCTCTAGCCACATATTTAAGTGTGAAACAAACATTAGGTGACGAGCTCGGTGGCACAGTGGTTAATAACGCGACTTTGTCACCGACGCTCGTGGGTTCGATTCTCACACAAGACAAACATTTGTGTGCATGAACATGGGCGGTGGTGACCACTTACCATCAGGTGACTCACATGCTCGTTTGCCTCTCTACTAATAGGTTGCGGTGACCGCTTACCATCTGATGCGGGCCGCATGCATGTTCGTCAATCTAGTTGTATTAAAAAAAAAATATCATATAGTTTGTTCGAGATTGCTTTGAGTCATTGTATCTGAGACATAGTCAAGGTGAGATTACGTAACGGCGCATAGACTATTAATGTTTATGCCATCATAGACTTCAAACGGTCCCGTATACTTACAGACACAATGTCTAGAATCGTCGATTGTCGTAGATTAAGTGATGTCGGTTTGTCTCGGTCTAGGTCGGTAAGAGAGGTAGGGCGCGTCAAAGCAGTCCAACTGGAGAAGTACCTACCTCCACTTTACAGAAGACGACACAGATTGACGAGCTCGTTGGCGTCACGGTTTATAACGTGACTTTGACACCAACGCTCGTAGGTTCGATTCCCACACAGGACAAACATTTGTGTATATGATAATAATAAATTTATTTATTTCCAAAATAAGTACATATGGCAACAATATTACTGTTGGTCCCCAACATGGGTCGAACCCGTCTCTGGAGCACCAGAGCCGATTTACTAAACTATGAGCGCATGTATATGAACATGTCGGTTGCTTTTGTTCTGGATGTTTGTAAGAGAGGTAGGGTACCGGGAAGTACCTCCACCTCACAGAAAACCGCAGCCAAATAACAACTCCCTAGAGGATTGTTTTGTTCCTGTGAGCGAATGAGGAGTGACTGTTCTTAGCAATGGGAGTGGCGTTACGTGACCGATGCTTTCTGTATGGCATACGTTCATTGGCTACGGTGCTTCTATGCCTCCCGACGTATAATATACTTATTTTGTTTCGATAATCATACTTATTTATTTGTCGGAATACACAATATTAGATATATAAGGTCTTAATAAAGTAAATTGACGACTTGTATTTTATTTTGATTTTTTTTCTTATACAACGTCGAAAGGCATACTTAAGCATACGGCTCACCCGATGCAAATCGATTACCGTAGACTATGAACGCTTGTAATACATTAAGTGTGTGTGTTTATGTTCAATAGATTCAGCTGTTATTTTGCGAAAGTCAAATTTACATGCAATTTGATCTAACCTGCTTTGTGTGCTTCCGCCACCAATTAGCCTAGCCTTGCACTTACTAACAGTAGTGGGTGGGTGCCGGCCGGCGCTAGGCCGCATGAACTAATTGGTGGCGGAAGCACACAAAGCAGGTTAGATCAAATTGCATGTAAATTTTATGTTTATCATGCCGTGTTTCACGTATGTTAACCAATATCTCGGAAACGGCTTATCCGGTTGTATAGATTACACTACTATATAAATTCCGTGAATATTTGAGGATAATGTATTTGTATATCAGTGCTTCCTACGTCCTTCTCTTTTTTTATTGTCCAGATTGCATTATTCCGATAGGTATCGGGACAGGCCCACCAATCATACCCACCACTGTGTCTCCTGTGTAGCCAGAATTAACAGCGGCGGCCAACAAAAAGGCAATGAACAGTGAAGTCCATTGCCGTCCCGGGGGTTAAACTACAGCTGCATTGGAACTCACAACGAATTTAATCAGAAGAAATTTGTAGGAGTAGAAAGTTTTGGAATTGACTTCCCCTCTTGGCAAAGTGAGAGACAGCAATATGACAAATAAGGCATTTAAAAACCTCAAAGAGATGGCTAGTCGGCCGGCCGGCACACACCCACTACTGTTAGTGCGTGCAACATGCCGACGCTGCCATGGCTGCTCCGGTAGTCTCTGCCTCGGCTGCTGCGGTCGTCCGCCATCTGGAACAAAATCCGCAAGATGACGGACGACCGCAGCAGCCGAGGCAGAGACTACCGGAGCAGCCATGGCAGCGTCGGCATGTACCAAGTACTAACAGTAGTGGGTGGGTGCCGGCCGGCGCTAGGCCGCATGAACTAATTGGTGGCGGAAGCACGCAAAGCAGGTTAGATCAAATTGTATGTAGATTTGACTTTCGCAAAATAACGCCTGAATCTATTAACTACCTTATCAATATGACTTCATTGTAAATATTGATAAGGCACTAGACCAAGCAGATGTACAATCGCTGCGGTATAAACAATATGGGTACACATTAATATAATAATTAACCTAGTTTCATTAAGTTAACATATGGTATTCGTTGCATTGTTATTTACCGTGTCATTTACGTGCATTTTGAACTCCAGTGTAATTGAATAATATTGAATAATATATATTGTTGGGCAAATTACACAGCGCCATCAAGCCCGAAGCTTGTGTTATGAGCACTAGACAACTGATAAACATACGTAAATACAGGAAGAAGAAGCAGTCTTCCTGCGACCACGAAACGTCAGGTTCAACAAAATAAATAAAACACGCGATACTTCCGTTAAAAATTGTTTAATTCAATGTGTAACAATCGCGAAAACCTAAGACAATACTATACGTAAATACATTTTTTTTGTAAATACATACTTATTATATATATATCAAATACCCAGATAAAGACAAACAGACATGTTCATGCACACAAATGTTTGTTCTGTGTGGGAATCGAACCCACGAGCGTTGGTGTAAAAGCAGCGTAACAGCGCGTTTAACCACTGCGCCACCGAGCTCGTCAAAAAACTAAAGTGAGTTCTTCTTCTTGTGTTATCCCGTTTCCTAATCCATTAGGATTGGCGGGGTCCGTTATCTCAGCCTAAGGATTTAGAGGAGCTGATTTTTAGATGGAGCGACTGCCGTCAGACCTTCGCGACCCGGAGGTAAAACCAGATCCTTCATAGGTTTCGACGAGCTCGGTGCTCAGTCGTGAAAGACGCGACACCAACGCTGTGAGTTCAATTGTCACACAAGACAATCATTTGTGTGCATGAACATGTCTGTTTGTCTTGGTCTGGATGTTTTAAGAGAGGTAGGGCGCATCAAAGCAGCTCGTCTGGGGAAGTACCTCCATCTCACAGAAAACCGCAGCCAAATAACAAATCCCTAGAGGGTGGTTGTGTTCTTGCGTGTGAGTGAGGTCACCAGTAAGCTCTTAAGGAGTTGCTGTGTAAGCAGCAGAGGAGGCATCGCGCGAGTGATATATGTTACAAGCGTTAATAGGCTACGGTAACTGCTTTACATCAGGTGGACCGTATGCTTGTATGCCTCCCGACGTGTATAAAAAAAGGTTAGGTCACACGTCTTGCGAGATATAATTTCTTGAATGTGCAGGTTTTCTCACGATGTTTTCCTTCACCGCCGAGCAATTGATAAAAAAAACTAAATATGTTTGAATGCGAAGAAAACAAAGATAATGTTATTTGAAAGAGAAGAATCCAGAACTAATGTAAGGATTACGATTGATGATGAAGTGTTGGAACAAGTGGATGAGTTTGTATATCTTGGATGCGCTTTCAGCAGGGATGGAAGGTACGCCGCAGATGTGGAAAGACGAGTGAGTGCTGGGAATAGTGTGAATGGAGCGTTGGGAAAACTTCTTGGCAGTAAAATCCTGAGCCAGAAGGCACAACTCGCTGTACACAATGCAGTGTTGGTCCGAACGCTAACTTATGGAAGCGAGAGCTGGGTATGGCAGACAGAGCATGAAAGTAGAATAAACGCGGTTGAAATGCGAGCGCTGCGCAAAATTTGTGGCGTAAGGCTTGTAGACCGTATTCGCAATGATGATGTTAGAAATAGAGTTGGTCTGAAAGAGAGCGTCGGTGTTAAAATAAGAAGAGGCATGCTCCGATGGTTCGGGCATGTAGAAAGAATGCAAGATGAAAGAATGACGAAGCAGATATACAATGCAAAAGTGGACGGATGTAGGAGCCGGGGAAGGCCAAGACTTACCTACCATGACCAAATTGGTCGTGTTCTATCAGAAGGTGATGTCAGGAGCCCTAGAAACCGGCGAGCGTGCATGAGAATAGCAATGAATGTTAAAGAAGCGAGTGAGATATGTAACGATCGAGTCACGTGGCGCTCGGTTCTCTCTGCCTACCCCGCAAGGGATTTGGCGTGAAGTTATAGATAGATAGATAGATGTAAATGAAAAATTAAGGAAAATATTATAAATTATAATTGAAAAATATCGAAAGAAAATTTATGCTTCCATTATTCAAGTCCCCGCAATCAATGGTGTTCTTGTGAAGGTTACAATATTCATGTACGTTAGCCGGTTTTGAATAATTCATAATTTAATGTTAATATTAGGAGTTGAAATATGAAATTGTCGATTTGTACTGAAAAATTAAAACTCGTTTTTTTCTAAGATGTAACATATTTATTTAATCAAAATATTTACCCTTATTATCAATACATTGCTACCATCTAATCGGAAGTTTATTTATGCCTTTGCGATAGAACTCTGGGGATCGAAGATTCGATAAACTGTGTCAATGCATTTTGTACTGACTCAAAGAAAATTTGTTACCACGTAGAAAATTGTCCAAGTCACGAAAAAAATGTTAGTCAGGTGGAGCAAGGTCTGGCGAGTACGGAGGTATGGTTTCTAACTGCAGCTCCTGTAGAGTTACAACGGTTTCTCGTGCAGTGTGAGGTCTTGCGTTATCATGGAGAAATAATAGTGAAGATCGATTCACGAGTCGGGGCTGTTTCACTGCCAGTTTCACCATCATTGTTCGAAGTTCGGCACAGTAAACACCTGCTGTTATTGTTTGACCAGACCTGAGAAAACTATAGTGAATAACACCATGAAGAGACCACCAAACAGTTACCATTACCTTTTTATCGGTAAGCTTTGCAAACCTGGGCTCAGCCATTGCATAGCTTACGGTTATCGTAAAGAATTCACTTTTTGTCACATGTCAACAAGGTCACATATGTTTTCGTCACAACAAGGCAACACAAGTTTCAACACGCGTTTCTTTCTGCAGATCGGTCAAATCATGAGGCACCCATTTTTCATTTTTTTTTTATGTTATTGATTTGATGCAAATGAGTCAGTATTGTAGGTAACGTAAGGTAAGGTAACGTTAATTCCTGGGTAGTTTGACTCGGATCAGCTTCCACTATCTCCTTCAATTCAGCGTTATTCACCTGTGTGGGCGGTCATCCACGTGGTTTGTTCTTCAAGTCGAAGTTTCCATTACGAAAGCATTTAAACCAAAAACGCACGGTGTGTTCATTAGGAGTTTCCTCTCGAAACGAAGTATAATATTGATACTGCGTTTCTACCGCGGTAGTTCGGTAGTCGTATTTCGTAGAACGTTCCCGCATGCCGAAAATAAAAAATAAATTAATTTTCATTCATTTTCAAACATGGAGTGATCGAAGAAGGAAGATAGAGTCGCGGTTATCGCGTTGCACCGCTGTGGTTACGCGCCAAAAGAGATTTTCAACATTCTACACAAATTAAAAATAACACTACGGTTTATTTATCGCACTATCAAACGATATACTGAAGACTCAAGCTTCCAAGATCCCAACTCCCTAGAGGGTTGTTGTGTTCCTGCGTGTGAGTGAGGTCACCAGTAAGCTCCCAAGGTTCCTGTGTAAGCAGCAGAGTAGGCATCGCGCGAGTGATACTTAATATATCGCAAGCGTTAATAGACTACGGTACCCGCTTTACAACAGGTGGGCCTTATGCTTGTATGCCTCCCGACGTAGTATAAAAAAAATTGCGTGTTATTTCTACCATGGCTGTGTATAGTATATACTTATAATTTTATATTCATTAAAAAATAAAAGTTGTATGTCAAAATGTATCTAAATGAAAACTTTTCGAATCCGTGTCGAATATGGCTATTCAGGTCAATGTGAATATACCCTCTGAATGTTTATGTACTATACGTAGTTGTAGTATTATAAATATAGTGTCTATAAGTATATATATATATATTGAAATATCTATCTATTGTATTAGTAGTATCTAGTATATTATTATTAGACTATGAATGAAATTTGTAAATATTACGTATACTATAGTTTGTTTTATTTGTTTTTTATTCATAGTGCTATTTGTACCTACCAATATTTTTTGTTTCTGTTACAAATTTTATATGGAACCTGCGCAGAATGACGCTCAAGTTGTTTGTCGCGTACTATAAGTTGACTATAGTAAGTCTTAATATGGTGTTATTTGTATGACCAGACGGAGTCTTCGAATCATAGCGGAGTCGTATGCGATAAAAGGCCTGTGTCTGGAACTGAACGCGGTGCCCACCTCCACCAGTCGGTTCAAGCAGGCCGAGAAGGAGGCCGAGATGGTGAGTGTTACTCTAACTATAATAGGTAAGATGCTGTGATCCACATGTTCGAATATTTTCTCAATATCTGTCTAAATTCCATTGACATTCCTGCGTTTTTATAAGAAAATTGTAAACGTGAGTTTACTATTGACCGCCCTGCTAAAAAGCCACGCTGTTCAGAGAGGATTCCATTAACAGCTCATATGTGCTCATATAACTTCTTGAATATTTATCCGAATGCTGTCCCTTGAGATGGTGGGCTATTATTTCCTTTTTGTAAATCATTATGTTATTTTATGTGTATGGATACACATAATAAAACATTAGGGACTTTTCACACTGAATGCTCTTTGAAGACAAAAGGTCGAAGTATTGGTTGGCAATAGTAGCTTGGTATGACGTAATAGCTGAAAGAACGTTTTTCAGAATGTTTGTCTGTTAATCTGTTTTTTCTAAACAACGTCGGGAGGCTAAAGCATAAGGCCCACCTGATGTAAAGTGGTTCCTGTAGCCTGTAAACGCTTGCAATATGTTAAGTGTTGTTCGCGCGATCGCGCTCTCCAACACAGCAAATCCTTAAGAGCTTACTGGTAATCTCACTCACTCGTTTAGAAATACAGCAAGCGTACAAAAAGTGTGGCTGCGGTTGAGGTTTTCTGTAAGGTACTTTCCCAGGGCTGCTTTGATGCGCCCTATATCTCTTCAGAGCACCCAGACCAAGACAGACAGATACTTGGTCAACATAGGTAATTGTATGTATATATCTCATCACGCCAGGTCTCTGGCGGGGTAGCCAGAGAGAACCGATCGCCATAATACGAGGTTCTTATACGTTCGTTTCTTTGACGTTCATAGCGCTTTTCATGCACGCTCGTCGGTTTCTAAGGCCCCTGACATCACTGTCTGATAAAACGCGATCGATTTGGTCATGGTGACATAAGTTGCGACTGTTTTAGCACCGGATGCTTACATGCACTTGTTATATTTACTTTTATCGCTGTTCATACAACAAGAATGCCCGCCCTTATTTCTTTTTTTGTATACAACCTCGGGAGGTATACAAGCATACGGACTACTTGATGTAAAGTAGTTAATTTATATACCCCTAATGTTGCAAATAAGCGTACGGCCTGCCTGATGCTTAGCAGTTACCGTAGCCTATGGACATTTGGAACACCAGGGGTGTCACTCTTGCGTTGCCGACCTTAAAAGTTATAAACCGTAACCTCTAAACGCTTGCATACTTAATGTATAAGTATCACTTCCGCGATGCCATTTCTGCTGCTAACACAGTAACTCCTTAGGAGCGTACTGGTGACCTCACTCACACGCAGGAACACAACAACTCTCTATGGAGTTATTATTTGACTACGGTTTTCTGTGAGGTGGAGATACTTCCCCAGACGGGCTGCTGTGATGCACCCTACCTCCCTTAGTAGTTTCTGCGGAGGCGTACTCAAGAATGGTAGGCATATGAATGATAGCGGCGTGCATAGATCCGCAGTTTCGAGCTGGCGTCGGAGCTGACGCTGCTGTACCTGCAGCGGGCGGCGTCCACGGCGCGCGCCGGCCCCACGCTGGAGACCGCGCTGCAGAGGGTGGCAATCCTGCACATCCGCGGCGGCCGGCTGCACCATGCCATCGACAGGTATAGTGCCACATACTAACTTCTTCTTTTTCTTAGTGTTATTCCATTTCCTAATTCATTAGGATTGGCGGGGTCCGCTACCTGAGCCTAAGGATTTGGTGAAGATTCGGGCTTTTGCATGGAGTGACTGTCGTCAGACCTCCGCACTCTAGAAGGTCAACCAGACCTATATTAGGTAAGGTCACGTGTCTTTTGAAATATAAGTTCTCGGATGTGCCGGTTTCCTCACGATGTTTGCCTTCACCGTCGCGCAAGTGATAATTACAAATATGTACATAAATCCGAACACACGAATTTATTGGTACACGTCAGGATTCGAACCGGGGGGCTGTTGGTGACAAGGCCTGCTCTTTATCGCCTACGCTATCGTTGTTTTTCAACATATCTACTAACTTATGATTTCCTAATAAGCATGTTCAAATGCGAAACCTGGTGGGGAGGAAGCTGGTGAATGCATGACGAGTGCGTTACGAAAAGTGTGATCGGGCGAGGCAAACGGAAGTTGAGAGGGAGATATAAGTTAGTGAAGATAGAAAGAGAGAGAGTTCCGTTTTGTATATTACTGTAGGGGCAAGAGAGAGAGGTGCGAGCACACGTTTTCTTTCTCTCTTCCTCTCATAGCGAGTTAAGTTTCGTATATGTAAGACACAGTGCAGGCCTATTGTCTGTATCGCACTATGGAGCTAAAGAAGTTTTACTTCGGTCGTGTGGTCTAAAGCACACTCGGTTTTTTTTCATACAACGTCGAAAGGTATTCAAGCATACTCAATGTATTGCAAGCGGTCATAGGCTACGGTAACCGTCTACGTCTAACGTAACTTTACATCAGGTGGGCCGTATGCTTGTATGCCTCCCGACGCTGTATAAAAAAACAACTAATTACCAACGATTTAGCCAATTGAATGTGACACAGTTGTAACATGAGCGTCTTTTCTGTTCCGTGACCGCACGGCGATGCAGGTATCGCGACATGCTGATGGCGGTGGAGTCGGTGTCGACGCAGGCGCTGCGGCTCACCCTCACCAGGCAGCTGGCCGAGGTCCTCATGCGGGGCTTCACTGGACAGGTGAAGTGAACTTTTACTCATTCAATATTCTATATTAAACAATGGAGACATAGTGGGCGATATATGTATTGTTCGGGGAGATGGTGAATTTTTGTTGGATTGAAATTAAAAGCGTCGTTCGCATAGGGGCCGCCATTATTGGAATGTATCACAGACAAGGCAAATGTCAAATACTGTAGACGTCGTGACAGATGTCAAGTGCAAATATTAAATATTTTTGTTTGGTAATACCACCAGACATTTTACATCAGGTGGGTCGTATGCCTCCCGACGTAGTATAATATATATATATATATATATATATATATATATATATATATATATATATACATATATATGTAGGTATATGAACTTATAACTAGCAGACCTCCTTCTTACAATATGGGATCCTTCAAACGAAGCGTGAAGAAGCATTTTGCGGGTCAGCATGGCAGCGTCAACTGACAGGATACGGTATGTAGTATGTTGTCAGTTGCAGTTGCGATTTGGGCCCTCTTTCGCTTACCATCAGGCAAAGAGGGGCCACTAAGCTGAAATAATATAAAAAAAAAAGACCCCGAGCTCAAAGCGACAGCTTGGTACTATAATGCTCGGATGATGCCTTATCGGAGACGCATTATCTTTGATCTCGACACGACAATGAGTGAATATTCGCCCTGCTTTCCTGTATGCATGTCAACTTTTAATATCATGTCAAAATCCCCACCACACAAGCGAATCTTTGTTCATGATGTAACAAAGATGTTTTGAAGAGCGGGAAGCCCTACCACAGGCTTTTATAAAAGGTTACCAGGACGCTCTCAGAAATATATATAATCAGTACTGTAAGGCTTTTGGAAATAAATATATATATATTTTTAAATAAATTGCAAAGCAGGCAGTTGGTTAATACGAGTACGTTAAAAATTATAAATACAGTGAGCGGTGAAGTGAATTGTGAAACGTAGGTTTTCAAACTTACGAATCGGTACCCATTTTTTATACAACTAGATTGGCAAACAAGCATGTGGCTCGCATCAGATGGTAAGCGATTGATGCATATAGGGTGGGGTACATATGGTGTAGGAACGGTGCGTTACATCGGTTGTTTATACATCCTCAAAATATACTTTAACATTACATTAAATATATAAATGTTTATGACAAATTCCACAGCGACATCTAGTCCCAAATTAAGCGAAGCTTGTGTTATGGATATTAGACAACTGATAAACATACATAAATAACTTTTTTTTACTTAATTAAAATGTTATTTTTAGGGTTCCGTACCTCAAAAGGAAAAACGGAACCCTTATAGGATCACTTTGTTGTCCGTCTGTCAAGCTTCTAAGTCAATGCAATCAAAAGATACGGCTGTTTATGCCTCGTTTATGCGCATATTTTGACACTCGCAAGAGAATCAAACTTATAGGGTACTGTCCGTTGACCTAGAATCGTGAAGATTGGTAAGAGGCAATATCATGTAGCACAAGTAAATGAAAAATAAATCCGAAAAAGTAATTTTATAGTTACATCATAAAAAGGTTTGCGAAAATATTGTTTTTACAGAACCCTACGTGCGTGAGTCAGACTCGCACTTGACTGCTTGTTTGTGGTGATAAATATCGATTAAGAATAATTGAAATCATTTTTTGATTGTTCGATGTCTTATAGCCAAGATTGAATATGATCTAATGATTATAATCGATTGAAAATTTGTATTTCGCTATACTTTCCCCAGTCTCGTCTGCCGATGCGTCAAGAATGAATAAGTTGACTGAACCCTCTAAAACTTGTGTATTTTACACATAAAAACATATCATGAAAAAGATAGAGATACCTTCTAAAGATCCTATTGATGCTTGCAGGTGTACAAGGCGCCAGAGAAAGTGGCCATGCCGCAGCAAAACACGCTCTCGAGACGGAGGGAAGACCACGTGTCAGAGGGGCCCTGGAAGCCGAAGAAGTATGCCGGCATCAACCAGGTAAGTCAAGTTAAAACAGTTGGTTCTCTTACAAGCGCACTTACATAGACTTTTGCCCGTCTGGGGAAGTACCTCCACCTCACAGAAAACCGCAGCCAAATAACAACTCTCTAGAGGGTTGTTGTGTTCCTGCGTGTGAGTGAGGTCACTAGTAAGCTCCTAACGAGTTAGGAGGAGGCATCGTGCGAGTGATACTTAATATATTACAAGCGTTAATAGGCTACGGTAACTGCTTTACATTGGGTGGGCCGTATGCTTCAATGCCTCCCGACACACCTTAATATTTATAATTAATTTTAGAATGTAAGTACTACTGACGAGCTCGGTGGCTCAGTCGTGAATGACGCGACTTTGACACCAACGCTCGTGTGTTCGATTCCCACACAAGACAAACATTTGTGTGCATGAACATGTCTGTTTGTCTTGGTCTGGATGTTTTAAGAGAGGTAGGGCGCATCAAAGCAGCCCGTCTGGGGAAGTACCTCCACCTCACAGAAAACCGCAGCCAAATAACAACTCCCTAGAGGGTTGTTGTGTTCCTGCGTGTGAGTGAGGTCACCAGTAAGCGCCCAAGCAGTTGCTGTGTAAGCAGCAGAGGAGGCATCGTGCGAGTGATGATTAATATATTGCAAGCGTTAATAGGCTACGGTACCCGCTTTACATCAGGTGCGCTGTATTCTTGTATGCCTTCGACGTAATATATATAAAAAAAAAACTAACTTAGATTGTATGTGTAATAAAAAAATGTTAGTATAAACAAATGGACAAAATTAGTTTGAATTAAAAGATTGTTTTTTTTTTATTTATTTAAATGTTGTGTGGGTGTTCTAGTTCGTGCCTCGCAACGAGTACGAGGAGGTGGTCCTGTTGCTGCTGGTGGGCGAGGCGATGGCCGTGCGGGACGCCGTGCTGTCCCAGAGCGGGGAGTTCGAGGCCGCGCGGGAGCACACGCTGCGGAACGCCGTGGCCGTCATCGACCTGCTGGCTCTGGCCGCCGCGCGCTGGGGACAGCTCTGTCTGGTTTTGGAGGTACCGGTATCATCTTTATTATACGTACTACAATTATTTGACGAACTCGATGGCGGAGTCGTTAACGACGCTACTTGAACACGAAAGCTCGTGAGTTCGATTTATGCACCTAGATTGGCAAACAAGCATGCGGCCCGCATCAGATGGTAAGCGGTCACCGCTGCCTATTGACGCTCGCAACACTACGGGGATGACACTCGCGCGCTGCCAATCTTGTGGCTTAAAGTCACAGTACCTAGTAATTTCTCTGCCATTTCTCACCCTTCAAACTGGAATACAGTTATATAAATATAGCTGCTTGGCGGTAGAAATAGATGAGACAGAGATACCCTCGCAGACTACTTTTGTACAAAGTGTCCTTTTGGAAATTCTTGAGATTCAAGAATCCATGAGACAAACAATTATGTCCGTAAACATGCCTGTTTATCTTGGTCTGGGTGTTTTTAAGGAAGGTAGCTCATCAAAGCAGCAAAATACATTACATAAAACCGCAGCCAAATTGACAACTCCCTGTAGGGTTTTTGTGTTTCTGCGAGTGAGCGAGGGTAGCAGTAAGATCCTAGGAAGTTACAGTGTTAGCAGCAGGGGTGGCTACGCGCGAGCGATAGTTCCTGTATTGTGCGCGTTAGTCTACTACGGTACCTTCACTTCCTTTGAGATAGGTTCAAAATGGTATATCAGGATTTTGCTTGGCTTCCGCTTTCCAGTATAGATGACATTTAATAACAACAAATTATCACTTCCTCCGCTGGTTGGGACATGTAGAAAGAATGCAAGATGAAGGAATGACGAAACGGATATACAATGCGAAAGGATGTAGGAGCCGAGGAAGACCAAGACTAACCTACCATGACTAAGTTGGTCGTGTTCTATCAGAAGTTAGGAATAGGAAAAGAAGCTCTAGGAACCGGCGAGCGTGCATGAAAAGAGCTATGAATGTTAAAGAATCGTATGAGGTGTGTAAGGACCGTGTCTTATGGCGCTCGGTTCTCTCTGCCTCTGTGTCTCCTGTGTAGCCAGAATCATCGGTGATCACCAAAAAGGCAATGAATAGTAAAGTTCATTACCGTCCCGGTGGTTAAAATGCAGCTGCCTTGGAGCTCACAACGAATTTAATCAGAAGAAATTTGTAGGAGTAGGAAGTTTTGGAATTGACTTCCCCTCTTGGCAAAGTGAGAGACAGCAATATGACAAATAAGGCCTTTAAAAACCTCAAAGAGATGGCTAGTCAAGTGAAGTTCAACTGCCGTGCACCAATAGATATATTAAGTATATTTATTTATCTCGTTTTTTTTTGTATTAGAGGGAGGCAAAGAGCATGTGGGTCACCTAATGGTAAGTGGTTACCACCGCACATAGACATCAGCATCACCAAAGATCCGTTGCTAACCTTTTAGGGAAACATAAACTCTTTTACATGTATTGTGACAAATTCGTTTGTTGCAGTCACTGGAGCGCGCGATGAAGTTCTCGTTCGGCAGCGCGCACGTGTGGAGACAGCGAGCGCTGGCCACGGCGGCGGCGGCGCCCGCCGGCCCGCGTCCGCGCCCGCACCACCACCCGCCCGGTAACTTGGCCCGCACGCTCACCACACCCGCGACCCACTTGTTATAAACACCTGTGTTCACATACATGCGAGCTTGTGAAGCTCTCCGCAGATTAGACACAGTGTCTACACCTTCACGAAGACCAGACCAGACCAGAATCATTTGATTTCAGATGAACCCTTACTCCCACTGCAGGGATACTGGTCTCCCTTCAAGCGAAGGCATTTAGAGCATACTCCGCCACGCTGCTCAAATGCGGATTGGCGGTGGCCAGTGTATACAAGCCGCCCGAGGGCCGCTGACTTAGCTTAACGACTGTGATCCATCGACAACAGCAGGGACCGAGGGCTTAACGGGCCCTCCGAAGCACGGAGAAACCCGAGATATATAAACCCATCCACAGACAGGCTGCGGTCGTCGTTGCTTAACCTGCGTGTTCGGTTAGAATGACACGCGCAACGACGCCATCGAGCTCTCAAACACACAAGAATCCTAAGTAATAATAATAGGGGCTAAAGTATGAAATTGCCGTTTTATAGTAATAGATACTTATTACGTCTATAGTATATATTACTATAACGGCAATTTCATACTTTAACCCCTAATACTTTCAGTCTTATCTTATATATATATATAAATAACCCGGCAAACGTTGTTTTGCCATATAAATTATTCCTAGGATTATTTTAGTATTATAAAAATAGGGGTTGATGGTAAAAGGGTGAAAATTTAAGGTTGTATGTATTTTTTAATGCTACATCATAAAAATAAAAAAAATTGTCCAAAAAATAAATTTGTAGTGGACCACCCTTATCACTTAGGGGTATGAAAAATAGATAGTAGCCGATTCTCAGACCTACTGAATATGCATATGAAATTTCATCAAAATCTGTCAAGCTGTTTCGGAGGAGTATGGTAACTGTAGCGGCCCTCGGCAACCGAAAGTGCAACATAAGCAAATTCGTGGAATAATACAGTCCGTGCGAGGGCAAAGCCAGTCGCTTACCGAGAGCCGTATCGTCAGGTTCCCAGCTAGTTATAATATCAACTTATGTATTGTGAAACCAAGTATATATGTGCCTGTTGGCTTATACTGGACATTGGGTTTTATTTATGAACACGCAGTAACACTCCATAGAACATCATCAACACGGGGAAACACCAAACTGGTGACCCCCGACAAAAAACTTCATCGTTATTTTTTCAACATTATTATACGAGTATTTTATATATAAGATATGCACAGGTGCCGCTGCAATCGCATTCTAGGATTTATTTTTATGTCGTGTCAGCTAGTTTTCTATTTTTATAGTCATTGTAATGCGTAATGAAAGTTGTTTGATTGTTACTTGACTGTAGCTGCGGGCAGCGCCCCGTGGAGTGCCGCGGTGCGGGCGCGGGGAGTGATGCTGCGCGCGACGCCGCTCGCCAAGGACGACGCGGCGCTGCGGCTAGTAGCTGCCAACACCTGCTACCACATGGGATGGGTATGACCCTGCTGTCTTCTTTATGCAGGGTGATCACGTTAAGGACACACTTAACCGTTTATAAAATATTGAACAACTTTGTCTGATGCAAAAATGTATAAAATAGTATGTATGTATGTATAACTTCACGCCAGGTCCTTGCAGGGTAGGCAGAGAGAAATAATAAAGAAAATAATTTAAACAATGCCATCTGCAGGAAGTTGTTATACTTGAGTACCTCCAGTCCTTACTTCTCTTAAAATATTTAATTACAGTTGGTGCAAATAAAGAGTATATATTGTATTGTTTAATAAAACCAAATATCACACTTCTACTAGAGTATTAGTGGTTTTAGTAGATGTAGGAAAGCCACAAAAATGTATATTTTAGTATTTTTAAACATTATTAATCGTACATTAAACTATGTAGATTCCATATTTGTTTAATAATTTGACAATATCATATAAAACAATTAAAATATTATTCTGCACACACTTAACATTTTCACCCTGCACACTTCCTAACTTTATTGAAAAGAAAAGTATCATCGAAAATACTACATATTTGCATCAATTATGAAAATAACCTTGTAAATGAATTACCCTCTGTCAAATTATCATAAAGTGGCCTATGTGCAGATAGAAGACGGGATACAATTGGCGGAAGAGGCACTGGCGATAGAGGAGCAGAACGAAGGGCCGATGTTGGCGCGGTGTTGTCTCTACTCCGGCATCGGGCATCAGATGAAGGCGCAGGTGAGTGAGATGACGATTGAAAGTTAATTGGCCTTGTCATATTATTGCTGAAAACATCACATGGCGGTTTGTTTTCGTGTCCAGAGCTATCCCGTTCTGGAAGTATAAGTAAAAAAATTTGCATGCTAAGTTAGTTGGCAAGACATGAGAATCTAACATAATTATGACAGCTTTGTAAACCATGTTTTTTGCAAATAAAGAATTATTATTATAAAAAGTTACAGTAAAATCTGTTTGGTTGTACTGTTTGTTACAATTAAATAGTTGACATTCTAAAACGGTTTCCCGACATTTTTTCTATTGTTTTTCTGTCCATCAAAATGAGTGAATCCAATGAACAAATTAGATACATTTTATAGTTTTACTACAAAAAAGGAAAAAATGCGACACAAGCTGCGATGAAAAATTGTGATGCACAACATTAGTTCAAACGTTTTCAGTCCGGGAATTGGGAGGGAAGTGGAGCAAGATCGTCATGTTAGTAGTTACGACACAGCTGAAGAGATTGATCACTAGTGATGGAAAGTGAATTCCATACGACAAGTACGTGCAAAAAAGATCATGGGCTAAGTCAAGCTGCACAGACTATTACGAAAGCTGGATTAACTCGCTATAAGGTGCTGCTGTGTGTATGATGGGATTGAAATGGCAACGTTCATTATAAGCTTTTACCGCTGGAGAAAATGATTCTGTCTACAGCTGACGAGACTCAAGTAAGAAATAGTAGAAAAACGGCCGGAATTGATCAACTGAAAGGGTTTTCATCATGATAACGCCAGACCCCACACATCTTTACCCACTCGGCAAATATTGAGAGTTTGGTTGGGAAGTATCCACTATATAACCCTGACCTGGCTCAAATGTAAATACACTTTTTCCCTTTGTGTGTTCTACCGATTGTACAACGGGTTGTGTTCTGAGGGATTGTTCGATACGATGCCGACAGCTACTTTTTATAACCACACCGCTCGCTGACTGCGGGAAGTTCACCCTCACACGCTGGAACCGCAATGGTCGCGTACTGTTCGGTTCCAGAGAAGTTTTCTGCCGAGAACTCTCAAGTTGTGTAACGAGCTTCCAGCCGAGGTTTTCCCAAGGGACTACGGCATGGGGCTCTTCAAGAAAGGCGCTTTTGACAAGTTCGGTGGCTCAGTCGTGACGCGACTTGGACACCAACACTCGTGGGTTCAATTCCCACACAAGGCAAACATATGTGTGCATGAACATGTCTGTTTATCTTGGTATGGATGTATGTTATAAGAAAGGTAGGGCGCATCAAAGCAGCCCGTCTGGCGAAGTACCTCCACCTCACAGAAAACCGCAGCCAAATAACAACTCCCTGGAGGGTTGTTGTGTAAGCAGTAAAGGAGACATCGCGCGAGTATATATACTTAATATATTATAAGCGTTAATAGGCTACGGTACCCGCTTTACATCAGGTGGGCCGTCTGTTTGTATGTCTACCGACGTAGTATAAAAACAAAAGGCGCGATGAGGTTTTTAGAGGCTCGGCAACGCATGAGTGACACCCCTGGTGTTGCAAATGTCCATAGGCTATGGTGACTTTACCATCAGGCAGGCCGTATAAAAAATAATACACTATGATAGAACATGTCTTGAATTTGTATGTAAAATACGAAAGAACTTTCCTCGACCATTCCATTCCAGACCTCTAATCTCATTGTGTCACCCCCCCTTCCGAGAACAGTGAAGGTAATTCTGAGCGCGGGCACTAGTAATACGAAGTTTGATGTGGTGCCAGTACAGTGCAGTACCAATCAAGTGGATGTTGAGGCATATTGAAGTTACATTACAATATGTGACACTATGGTTCCAGGCGACGAACTCTCGCGTGGAGAAGGACGCGGAGAACGATCTGTGCATGAAGCTGCTGCTGCGGGCCGTGCAGCTGGACGACAACGACCACCTCGCCTTCTACCACCTCGCGCTGCAGTACGTCTACCAGGGGCTGCTCAACGACGCGATGGTAACCTTCGCTATTTTACTTAGACAATTCAACAAAAGGACTCGCCATACGCGTGATTCTGTTAGGAAATAATTCTGCCATTTTTGACGGCGGACGAGGTTACTACTACATAGAAACGATTACAACACGCGCAAAAACATTTTGTGTTGTCATGAACGCACACATGAAAAAATGTTCAACACTAGGTCATAGTTGTAAATGGAGTATTCTTTTGCCAGGAAATATTAGATTTTAAATTCTCTTAAAATTAAACGTATAATTGCAAAGTTAGTCCAGCTGTAGCTTCGTTGTGTGCGTGGGCACGTGACCACTAGTCTCGTAAGTATTGAAACGATTAATTTATTTTGCTGTGGATTAGGCAATTGTCAGCCATTATTATACTATGCAATATGGTTAAAAATTGCATGGCGTCGCAGAATATGATTCGATTGCATCAGTACTCGATTACTGAATCGATTTCTCATGTATTAATCGTTATCACACCATTTTAATTTCTTTTATATGAAAGCAAATAAAATAATAGTTGCATGTGAAAGGTAACTCAATATTTTTGCAAACTAGAAGTGTTCGACCTTTTTTTGCGTGACATAACTGCATAGTTTGGCATTTTTAGTGTAACACTTTATGATGTTACCTGAGCGATAACGATTGCAAGACTGTTAGAGAATCGATTACGCACGAAGTATTTATGCGCGCAATGGATCACAATATCTTGTACCATGACAGAGGGGAATGATCCTACGAGGCTGGTCCTTTAGTGACAAGTCTGCTATTTTATCATCATCATCAGAGCGTTCATCCCGACCGCGTGCTAAACTTCCGCTTCGCAGTACAGGGTACGCTTTCAGACTCTTGACAAGATCGGTGGCTCAGTCGTGAAAGACGCGACTTTGACACCAACGCTGGTGGGTTCGATTCCCGCACAAGATAAACATTTGTGTGCATGAACATGTCTGTTTGTCTTGGTCTGGATGTTTTAAGAGAGGTAGAGCGCATCAAAAAAGCCCGTCTGGGAAAGTACCTCCATCTCACAGAAAACCGCAGCCAAATAACAACTCCCTAGAGGGTTGTTGTGTTCCTGCGCGTGAGTGAGGTCACCAGTAAGCTCCTAAGGAGTTGCTGTGTAAGCAGCAGAGGAGGCATCGCTCGAGTGATACCAATTAAATATATTACACGCGTTAATAGGATACGGTAACTGCTTTACCGTGGACCGTATGCTTGCATGACTCCCGATGTTGTATAAAAAAAAAGACTTCCACTTCTCTATTTCGCGCGGTCATCGGCATCCCTTGTAGTGAGACCATTTCCACGCATGTCATCTATTACGATGTCAAACCACCGCTTCATGGCTTTACCCCTACTACCGGGACCGTATGGTTTATGTATATCTTCACGCCAGGTTCCATGTGGAGTACACAGAGAGAATCGAGCATCACAAGACGCGGTCCTTACATAACTCACTCGCTTCTTAGCATGCATAACTCTTTTCATGCACGCTCGTCGGCTCCTATGTCTCCTGACATCACCTACTGATAAAACGCGAATAATTTGGTCATGGTAGGTTAGTCTTGGTCTTCCTCGGCTCCTACATCCATCTACTTTCGCGTTGTGTATCTGTTTCGTCATTATTTCATCTTATATACTTTCTACATGTCCGAACCAACGGAGCGTGTTTTATGCATTGCCTTGCCATATATCTATTGATGATACGATATTATTAGCGTGTCTAACTATGCTTGGCTCGCACCTTTCATCATCTTGTTCTTGGTACGTTGACATCTACAGGGTGTTCTAAGATATCTTACATCACTTTCCTCGTAAACGTTATCGAGATATCAGTCGCGATCGCCGAGCATTTTGTCGTACTCTTATTTGTGTTTTTGCAAGTTTTTTATATTACGTGCAATTGTGGGGGTTGTTTAATTGGGTGGGGTTGTTTGGTTGGTTAATTAGGTGAAATAAAAGTTGATGAGAGAGCTGCTGAGGAGTTCGATGTCGTCGTTGCGAGTTAGTCTGTCAGGTTAGACATCGTCGAACGCAATCTGGCTATGGATGGGTTTGTCTATTTAGAGCTTCTCTGTGAGCACGTTAAGCCGCCGGTCCCGGCTGTTGTCGATAGATGATGGTCGTTAAGCTAAGTAAGTGGTCTTCAGGCGATTTGAAAACACTGGCCTCCGCCAAGTCGCATTTGAGCAGCGTGGCGGAGAATGTTCTAAGTCCCTTCGGTTAAAGAGACTCAATTCCCTGTAGTGTGCGTAAGGCTCCTGTAGATAAATGTTTTAATTGGGCAGGTAGGTATGTGTTATCTAAACTACCTTAATGCCGAAAATCAAATAAAAGTATTGTATTTATTTTCCATATTTAGTTCCAACATAATATTTTTAATATTAATAATTAAAAAATCCCTGAATTCCCCGAAAATAATCCATGATTGAAATTAAACTATTTTTAACGGAAGTATCGCGTGTTTTATTTATTTTGTTGAAACCTGACGTTTCGAACGCTTTGCAGCGTCCGTGGTCGCAGGAAAGACTGTCTTTCCTGCGACCACGGACGCTGCAAAGCGTTCGAAACGTCAGGTTTCAACAAAATAAATAAAACACGCGATACTTCCGTTAAAAATAGTTTAATTTCAATGTGTAACAATCGCGAAAACCTAAGACAATACTATAATCCATGATCTTGCATAGTGATGTAGCATACAGGATGTTTCAAATTTTATATCACACATATGTTTGAAAGTAAAATAATTCCCTTTATGCGTTTAAGATCTCTACCGTAGCAAACAAAAGAGCTGATGACCTTGATGCGGCTGAACCAAATTTCATAAAACATGTCTAAGAACCACCGCTAAAAAACCTGCTTTAAAATAAAAAAACCCGCATCCAAATCGGTTCACCCGTTTAAGCGCTACAGACACATACACTGTGTCTTATAATATCCCTCTTTTTTAGCGTCGGGGGTTAAAAACGCCATAACGTTCAAATTAGGCTCAAGTCAATAAAGTTTAGTGTTTCCATTGTATGATGCATACTATTAATGGAACACCCTGTATACATGTTGTCACATGTTTTTAGGACGCGACGCGGGCTTGTCTCGGCGCTAGGGCGGAGTGCAGCGGCGGGCTGCGGCTCGCCACGGCGCTGTGGTCGTGCGCGTGCGCCGGGCCGCGCGGGCCCCGCGCCCTGGCTGCGGCGCGCCTTGCACGGCACCACTACCCGTCTGCGGACTGGCCGCTGTGGGCGCTGGCCGCGCTGCAGGTCACCTGGGAGAGCGGGGAGGTACGGCTCACTCTTTTTTTATACACACTACGGATGATAAGGTCCGCTTCGTGTAAGGTGGTTACTGTAGCTGAAAGCCTGCAACACAAGGAGTGTAGCTCGTGCGAGCTGCTGCTGCCGTGATATGAACACAGAAACTCTTGAGAACTTACTAGTAACACTACAACTCTCCAAGGAGTGGCTATCTGGCTGCGGTTTTCTGTGAGGTAGGGTACTTCACCAGACAGGCTGCTTTGATTCGCCCTGCCTCTCTTAAAAACACCCAGGCCAAGACAAACAGACATATTAATGCACATAAATGTGTGTAAAAGAGTGGTAATTGAACCCTCGTGCGTTGGTGTCAAAGCAGTGTTGTTAAGAGGGGGCATAGAGCTAAGCGGCGCCCTCATTTTGTTTTTATTAATAACGCTGAAGTTAAGACCAATTCCACAAAACGCTCAATACAAGCACTGAAGAACTATATTTATGTTTTTTGAGACATATTCTGTATTATTATTAATGTACAATTAGTCATAATTTTGATTATTATATAAGTGGCTACAATTAGCAATAATTAAAATTTTGGTTATTTGCACATAGATAATAACTATAAGATATGTTTCAAAAAAACATAAGTATGGTTCTTCAGTGCTTGTATTGAGCGTTTTTTAGAATTAGTCTTAAATTCAGCGTTATTAATAAAAACAAAATGAGGGCGCCACTTAGCTTTGTACGCCCTCTTAACCACTGCGCCACCGAGCTTGTCGAATTATATTGTTGTTATTTAGCGGTTGTACCGATTCGCGCATTGACCTTTATTTGTGACTCGGCGGTTCTTTGTCTCTATAGAGTCTATGTCAGTTCATCATTAATTTCTGATGATGTTGTTGGTCGCGGCAGGCGGCGCTGGCAACGGGCAAGGAGCTGCTGTCGCTGCTGAACAGCTCGGAGGAGCCCGACGCGGACCACAACGGGTACGCAGAGCTGGACGCGCTCTCCGACTCGCAGCACGACGACACGCACAGCACCAGGGACGCTGGTATGTACCGGGCGTGGTGGGGGGAGGGAAGAAATCAGCTCTTGCTAAAGTGCGGGCTGATTTTTATTTATTGAATATTTTTTATTCGTTATCAGCCTGTCTATGAATGGGTTTAGCCATCACGAGCTTTTCGGTACTATGAAGGGCTTGTTAAGCCAGAACCGGATGACGGCCATAGATGATTGTCGTTAAGCTAAGTCAGTGACCCTAAGGCGGCTTGAGAACACTGGCCACCCGTAATTGACCAGCGTGGTGGAGTTTGTATATTCCGGTTAAGACAGCCCAGCAATAGGATGATTAAGGTTTACTGCTGGGCAATATTTTATTGCTCAGAGGATGATGAATATGAAGGGTTTTTGGAGTTAAATTGAAAACGTCGTTCAAGTAGGAGCAGCCATGATCTTGTAATGTATTGCACGTCGTGAGGCATTACAAGCAGCATCGACTATCTCATCTCTATCTATAAAACATATCAAATATTATATATTTTTAAATATAGCGCCATCTACCGGCAATATTGTGAGACATTTAATATCATGTCGATGTGCATCGAGCTGTCAATAAAATGCATCAAATATTATACATAATTATTAAGAGAGCGCTGGAAGGGAATTTTGCTCAGATATAATTTATCAGCTTGTGAGAGGTTGGTTACGGTATTGCCTTAACCATACGTTGTTGCAGCGTCGATCCGCGCGGAGTCGGCGGGTGCGTACTTGGCGGAGCGAGCGTTGTCCGAGGGTGCGTCTTCGGTGTCGAATGTTCGCCGTTCGCCGCTCGCGTCGCACCGCGCGCGGGCCTGGCTGCTGCTGGCCGACCTTTGCCTCAGGTGATAATGAATAATTAATGTAACCAGAGTTGCCTTCTTTATTTTGGAAGGTCCCAAAGTATTGGAAATTTACTCTACTTTAATGTTTCTTCTGCCATACCCATATTTCACTGCCTTACATCAATGTTGGCGTTAATACACCCTGAATGATGATAGCAAAGCGAGATTTGGTCGATGTCTTTCCTTGTCAACATCGAGTGTAAAATGTACATTCTATTTTATCATGCTAATATGTATTAGCGGTTAAAGTATGAAATTGCCGATTTGTACTGAAAAATTAAAACTCGTTTTTGTCCAAGATGTAACATATTTATTTAATCAAAATACGTACCCTCATTATCTATCTATTGCTGCTATCTACTCGGAAGTTTATTTATGCCTTTGAGGTCGAACTCTGGGGATCTAGATTCGACAAACTGAAAGCATTTTGTACTGCCTCCTTGGAATGTTTTTTTTACCACGTAGAAAATTGCCCAAGTTACGAAAAAAATGGTAGTCAGTTGGAGAAAGGTCTGGCGAGTACGGAGGATGACGTATGGTTTCTAACTGCAGCTCCTGTAGAGTTACAACGGTTTCTCGTGCAGTGTGAGGTCTTGCGTTATCGTGGAGCAATAATGGTGAAGATCGAGTCACGAGTCGGGGCTGATTCACTGCCAGTTTCGCCATCGTTGTTCGAAGTTCGGCACAGTAAACAAAAAAACTGCTGTTATTGTGAATATAAAACTATAGTGAATGATGCCATGAAGAGACCACCAAACAGTTAACATTACCTTTTTATTGGTAAGCTTTGCTTTAGGGCATTGTTTCGGCGTTTGACCTGGGGTCAGCCATTGCATTTTTCGCTTACAGTTATCGCAAAGAATCCACTTTTCGTCACACGTCACAATTCGAAATTCTAAACTGAATAAAAAAAAAAACAATTGAAATTCGAAAATCATGTGTTGCACATTTTTTAAAAGTAAAACCTCATAGGGATCATGTGATACAAGTTTCACTCGAAAATCTTACGCCATAAAGGTTTAATGTCAATTCAAAGTATCTATTACTATAAAACGGCAATTTTATACTTTAACCCCTTACGCCTATTGTATATATATATTAACCTTTAACCCCTATTGTGTACCTCGTAATTGTATCTCGACAAACATGCTAAGAACTAGTACGAAATTTACTGAACGCCCGTTTACAAACATTTCTTACAATACATTATTTTCTATGAAACGGTTAGAGCACATGTTTTCTTAATTAAAATCGAGGTTTGTATGAGCGGCGAAAGAAGCGCTGCATGTCGGGTTTCCTAAAACCACGAGTTATTTTCTTGTCTCGAAAATTGATTTTGAAGGGAGAGAATCTCAAATATACTTTCTTTTTTTTGCTTGCAGGAAAATATAAAAGGTTAATTTGAATATACTGACTGACGGCGTTGCTCGCTTTGCTGATCCTAAACACCAGATATTTACTTTTAGTATATACATATAGTGACGGCATTGTGCCCCGCAGGTTGGACCGTGTGAGCGCGGCGGCCGGCTGCGTGTCGGAAGCGGCGGCGCTTACGCCTTTTAGTCATTTAGTGTTATATACGGTAAGTCAACATTTATCAATGATATAATATGTAGTAAGGCACTAAACAAGATTTTTTTTTTGCAAGCATACAAGCTTACGGCCCACCTGATGTAAAGCGGGTACCATAGTCTATTAACATTTGCGATATATTAATTATCATTCGCGCGATGCCTCCTCTGCTGCTTACACAGCAACTCCTTGGGAGCTTACTGGTGATCTCACTCACACGCAGGAACACAACAACCCTCTAGGGAGTTGTTACTTGACTGCGGTTTTCTGTGAGGTGGAGTTACTTCCCCAGACGGGCTGCTTTGATGCGCCGTACCTCTCTTAAAACATCCAGACCAAGACAAACATGTTCATGGACACAAATGTGTGCCTTGTGTGGGAATCGAACCCACGATCTTGAATCTTTCCTCTTTCCTATGCAATCGTTTTGTTTGTTAATGTATAACAAACAATTCCCACACAAGGCACCGATCGATTTCATATAATTCGTGTAGTGTTAATCGATAATGTGGTGTCGACAGCGCGGGCTGGTGCACGCGGCCAGCTCGGAGTGGGAGGAGGCGAGGCAGTGCTTCCAGAACGCCCTGGCGATACACCCCACGCACCTCGATAGCATCGTGCAACTTGGTGAGACATCTAACAAACTGTTCATTCAGGCGGTGAATAAGGAAATTGTCTACTCATTTTTAGGGTTCCGTACCCCAGGAGGAAAAACGGAACCCTTATAGGATCACTTGGTTGTCTGTCTGTATGTCCGTCTGTCAAGACCCTTGTTCTCAGGTACCGTTGGAGCTATCAAGCTGAAATTAATATCAAATACTCAGGTCTGCAATCCCTTCGAGCAGTGAAAAAATTAAACTTCTATTTTAATGCATTCAAAAGATACAGCCTTTTATGCCCTTATTTATGCGTATATTTTGACACTCGCAAGGGAATTAATACCTATAGGGTACTTCCCGTTGACTTAGAATCATGAAATTTGGTAAGAAGCAATGTCATGTAGCACAAGTAAAGGGAAAAATCCGAAAATCGTAAATTTTTAGTTACATCACAAAAAAAAAGAAAATAAATTGCAATTCTTATTGCCAATAAGAATACAAAAAAAATACAAAAATATTTATTTACAACAACAAAAACAGGTTACAATATTAACCACGTTTGATATACAATATAACTTATTATACTATACCTACCTACGTAATAAATGAGACATTCAGTTTCCGCTTGTAGTTTGTTTCTAGTAGGTAGGTAATGTATATCATGAAGGTAGATAACAAATGCGTATTCCCTGCTGTTGTGTTGTGAGAATTATCGGTATATCATTGTCCAGTGGTACCCACACTAGAGTGATCTGTGTTGTGGGTGCCGATACGAAAGTTCTAAAAGAGATATTAACCTCAGTATACAGAAAGGAATATTAGAAATGTACATATGTGTATCTTCACGCCAGATCCTCTGCGGGTAAGGCAGAGGGAACCATAATTGTATGTATTCATGTAAGTAAACTAAATATACATACTTATGTGTCTGTATATACATATATAAATATACTAAATAGGTAGATGTAAATACTTATACTTAAATATTAAATTACACGAATAGCTTAAGGTGACCATTACGACATTGGATGAAGCAGTGTTTCTGTGCAATCATACGTTAGTGATGTAAGCCATTTATTTACCACTACTTGAGCTTGGCGTATTGAGCATTTTTTTATATCACAATGCCTGACAACTTTGTTATAGACATAGGTTGTTAGGTACGGTGGGAGTCTTTTCGCAAATGTAGTTTTTACACTTATGTTCTTTACTTTAAATATTCGTCGGGATAGCATATGCTGGTAGTCACTGGAGTTAATTACTGAAGAAATGTACTGTAAATGTGAATTTTTGTTCACAACTAAAAAAAATGCACCATAATGTATACGATGTTAGAGTTTATATTCGTTTGTATATTAAATTCTGTGCCTGTCGGTGTGTCTCCACAGGGGTAGCCCATATTAGCTAATGGTAAAAGATTTTTTTCCGAAAATCTATTTGTATATATATATTATACATATATACAACGTCGGGAGGCATACAAGCATACGGCCCACCTGATGTAAAGCAGTTCTCTCTCACTCACACGCAGGAACATAACAACCCTCTAGGGAGTTGTTATTTTGGCTGCGGTTTTCTGTGAGGTGGAGGTACTTCACCAGACGGGCTGCTTTGATGCGCCCTACCTCTCTCAAATTATTCAGACTAAAGTTTGTATCTATATATACATTCCTTAAAAAAATATAATATTAAAACTATGTAGATATACCAATATAATATGCGTACGAAACTTCCCCTTACTATGGTGTTCTTTGGAAGAAATTAGCACCAGCAAAAGAAATATATCTTAAATTAGAAATGTAAATAATGAAATATAACGCATTTCATAATTTTACATTGTGGACAAAACATGTTGATTATTATAGGTGCGTCATATTACAACCTCGGCTGGTTGCGGCTAGCAGAGAAGTCTCTCAGGGAAGCGGCTCAATTAGAGCCGTCAAGAGCCGACACGTGGCGGCGGCTGGCTCTGGTCCTGGCGGCGTTAGGCGAGCACGGAGCAGCAGCCGACTGCGCCGCCGCCGCGCTAGCCCTGCACCCGCAGGCGCCGGCACTGCCGCTATGATGGCTGCCAGAGGATCGATGAACAAAGGACATTTTTACACGTGCTGTGTGACAAGTATCTTATAATATAGCTCCGATAACAATTCTCATTAAAGTCCGTCACAAACGGCAGCTATAATATACAGCATAAAATTTTAACTACTGTCCAAACTTTAAGAGAGTACTCACAACTTTGGGTCGATATGTTTGGCATTCAGAAGACGAATGTTTTGGATTCCAAGTTGCGTTTTCTAGGAAGGTCGGTTTCATATGACAATGCATTAGATAATTGCATAGTTAATTATACGAAAACGTAATTTTTTGTCGTTTTCGATGTTATTTTATATTAAAAGTTTTTTGCAATAACAAACATCTCTTTAAATATCATTTCAAAGCAAGATGGACAGTCTATAGCATTTCATATTTTATATTATAGCTGGTTTATGTTACGGCCTTAAATCTGCTCTCACATTTTATGAAACATGGAGCACGGCCGCCAGGCGTTTTTCTCTCCTTGGGGCGGCTGGCGGCGAGTTCCACTGATCAGTAGTCGAGAGAGGTTGCTTTAAAGGAATGAAAGCCAGTACTATCATTCCAGTCCAACTACACTATTATTTTTACTGTTAAATATCACATTGACATACGAACAGATGATATCAGATTATTGCCTAACATTCATCTACCTACGTATATACAGGATGTTCGAAGGGAAGGTTTAAATGAAACGGGTTGATTACACGCATTGATATAATTTTTTACAACGAGATAAACTTCGATATCGCAAAAAAAAACTCAATATCAACAATTGATCGCCTTCCTTGTTGCTCATTTGCTACATGCTGTATTTATCTGACATTATCTATACTGGGTAGTTCCACCATCTCCTTCAATTCAGCGTTATTCACCTGTGTGGGCGGTCTTCCACGTGGTCCGTTCTTCAAGTCGAAGTTTCCATTACGAAAGCGTTTAAACCAAAAATGCACAGTGCGTTCATTAGCAGTCTCCTCTCCAAACGCAGCATTGATATTGCAAGTGGTTTTTGCCGCGTCGGAATTCGTTTTCAAAAATTACTCGAATTTATGAAGTATCCATCTTTCCCGTCTAAGCTGAATAAAAAAAACAATTGAAATTCGAAAATCAAATGTTGCACATGCTTTAAAAGAAAATCTTCAAAGCTTCACTCGAAAATCTCACACCATGAAGGTTTAATGTCAATTCAAAATATCTATTACTATAAAACGGCAATATCATACTTTAACGCCTATTACAATGCAAAAGTGGAAGGATGTAGGAGCCGAGGAAGACCAAGACTAATCTACCATGAACAAATTTATCGTGTTATATCAGAAGGGGATGTCAATAGTCCTAGAAACCGACGAGCGCGCATGAAAAGAGTTATGAATGTTAAAGAAGCGAGTGAAGTGTGTAAAGAGCGCGTCCGCTTTGCCTACCCCGGAAGGGATTTGGATCTAAGACGTAAAATCGGCAACATAATACACAACGATATTGTATAAATTAAACGGACTAACCTACTAAATACGTGATGAAAAGATCGAACATTCAGCCGAATACGCGACCGACGATTCGCGACGCATTTTTCGTTAGATATCGCCCCTAATACGAGCAGGTCGAGTAATATCTGTATGTACACACGACGACATATCAAATTATCGTAGACGCGGGCATGTTGCGTCTACGAAAATAGTATTCGACATTTTCAGCTACTCGATTCGGAACACCCTGTATACATAAAAAAACACTTCAGGCAAGTATCTTTTGCCATTCATTGTTAATGCACTATTATTATTTATAATAATGAAGTATGAATGTATCCTGTCACTTTAGTGCACGAACTTGTTGTAGGTCCAACGATAGGGGAGAATATCCATTAAATAATATTAATCCAGACGCTACAGTTCCAGTGGCATTAATAAAGACATGCTTATGCTCAAATTTACTCGTCAATAAAGATAGATTGAGCAAAGAGGATGTGAATATCTTAAATGTTGTTGAATATTTTATCAAACAGCTTATTCTTTGGTAATCAATCCTCTGTCCATCAGAAAGTTACCTCACCTCTAGTTTTACGAGTGGTGTATGTGAAGTTAAACACGTTTACCGCGGAGTTTCGAGAAGTATACGGCATACACGAAGGTATGAGCAGAGTTTTGTAGATTCGCTAGTGAAACGTTACTGTAACTGCCGAATATGCACATCATTATTCATAAAACAGACCCACGTTATATTGAAAATATTAATGTATATGTACAGCTAGGCGCAACTAAAGCTTTACATTTTGACCTTTCTACCGTTCTTATGCCGTTCGTAATAAGAGTTACATTTGCACTTCGAGTGTTAAGTATGGCCTGCTCTTATCTGTACATATTAAGTCAAGTATCTTGATACTTTTGATTTAAACCGAAAATATTCAGACATCTGTTAAGCTTCATACTGATATATACGCAGCCAGTTTACCCTGCAAACAAATACGTAACTTTAGATATTATACAGGTAAGATTTGAGGCAAATGGAGAATTTTATAGTCTCATTAAATGTCACTTTGTCAACGAGAACAAAAATTTTGATATGTCAATCTGTGTTCAAACGGCTGTAATTATAAACATTTTAAAATTACTCACAAATATAACTGTAAACAACTATGTATCATTCCATTTGACATCTGTCACTTTCATTTTGCGCCAACGTTTGAGGCAAAGGAATGTTTGCATACAGCTTAACATTTAAAGTACATAATACTAAATTAATCTTTACACAAGGTCAACTATTTCACATAGCAGGCCGTTTCAATGCAAGTTTCGCTCCTTCAGATACCCATTTATCATCGTAAACATATTATGATGTTCCTATGACATTATCTGTATATGTAATCTAATTATGTAAATCAGGTTGTTAATCGTCACACCACGTATGTTGTCCGGAATTGCGTCATTTTACGATTGGGCTATTGTATGATATTTTTAGGAGACTTTTGGTCTTGAAGTCATTCATTTGTAACATATATATGTTACAAACCTTAGCGTATACTTCCAAATGCACAGAGGCTTCAAAAATACCATTTCTTGGTCTTGGGTTATATTTTTTTATAATTTAGGTGATTCTGTTGATTATATTGTTAATATATAATATTCGTAACGAAAAAAATAGACAGAGAAGCACGTGATTCCATAAAATAGGATTTTTTAAAATTAAGGGATAACGATCGATTATTGGAAATTGTACATTTTTATGTTCGAATATTCATTTGCCTTGTAACATAAAATAATTATCGTTTAAGAACGATTCCTTAATGTATAATAAAGATCATAGAAAATAAATATATACCGAATGCAACGGAACGAGCAGTCATTAAGAAACTACTTCTTACATATTTTATTCATGCAATCTTTTTAATCAAATATGTCTTTTTTATTTCCTACATTGAATAATATACTGTACTAACCTAGGCGCTGTAGCTCGTTTTGCTACATCCGCTATGTTTCATCGATGTATACTGTGTATTGTATTATAGACTAACAAACTAAGGCCGACTTAGCCTTCTAGCTACTCTTAACTGTAGAACTGTATCCGACTGATAACTGTATATTCGTTATAGATACTCCTCGCCTCGGAATTGATGTAGGCAAATTGTTGATTTCAACGTTTTTACTGGTATAATTACGGACAAAATAGACTACTACATTAACCGATATGCTGTTATTAAAGTTTGCTGTTTTTTTTTAATTAATTATCTGTAGAATTTTCTCCGTGATTATACTACAAAGAAGGGGTCGTAAACACGGCATTTAAGTTACAAATGCAGTTAATATTAAGTTTGTGTTAGATAATGTCATATCAATGTATTAGAGCTCACACGTATTATCTGCATGTAACATTATCAAACCATGATCAAACACAATAGTTCCGTTTATTTTGGTCCAGTCTGATCTATTTTTTTGCGAAATTGCATCTATTATATAATGTCTATATATCATGGGCTAATTTTGCTTCTTGTTACTAACATCCTGTATAATCGCACCCGACCTTGCCGGTTTAAATAGTGATTTTTTAATATGACAGTTTTCAGTGAACTGTTTTCCATCAAAAGTTAACCGTCTTTATATGTATATGTTAACTGCCTGTTTACGATCGCTTCGTTCAATATATAGTGAGAAATTTAATACCTAGTCTAGGCGTAGGCAAGTCTTTTGATGCCTTTGCCTCTAGTTAGTCAATATAACCGTGCTGTCGTTTCCGTAACATTTCCTATATAGTTTGAAATTGTGGGAGATTACGCAACGCCATTTAGTTCCACACTTAAAAAGACAACTGACAAACACAAACAACATAAGACAAATGTTTGTATTGTGTGGGAATCGAACCCGCGAACATTGGTGTTATAGCTATTGCTAGCTACTCGACTACCAGACACGTCATATTTTATGTATATTTTGTTGTAGTAATGTTACCTTTTTTACCAAATGCGTGCACTTTGCAAATATTTATTAAGAATAACTCTCGTCTCACGCTGCATCCCCCCTCCCTATCTCTGAAGTTAGTGAACGTAAAATCTGAAATTAAAGTTGATAAATGTGTTCATGAAATATTCACATTTATTTTCCTAATTACGGAAAAGTTGATCCGCAGCCGTATTGGCGCTGGTTTCATAATTTTTAAATTTACATGCAATTTGATCTAATCTGCATTGTGTGCTTCCGCCACTAACTTCTTCATACGAACCTGCATCGTGCATAGGCGAAACACGTGTCCCAGAGACTACCAGGGCAGTCATGGCAGCAACGGAGGCATGCGGTTCCTGTTTCTAATGGCGGGCAATTGCGAGTACGACCGCAGCGCCCGAGGCAGAGACGGAGCGGACATGGTAGCGATGGCATGATGCATCTACTAATGGTAGCCAATGTGTACCGGCCGGCGCTAGTTCGCATGCAATAATTGGTGGCGGAAGCCTACATAACAGCTAAGATCAAATTGCGTGTATATTATGACAAAAAACAATTCTTAGATTTTTGAGACGAATCTATTCGAAACGAATCGAAGTAGCCTCCTTATCTATTTTTAACATTTTTTTTTATACTACGTCGGGTGACATATAAGCATACGGCCCACCTGATGTAAAGCGGCTACCGTAGCCTATTAACGCTTGCGATATATTTAAGTATCGCTCGCGCGTTGCCTCCTTTGCTGCTTACACAGCAACTCCTTGGGAGCTACTGGTGACCTCACTCACACGCAGGAACACAACAACCCTCTAAGTAGTTGTTATTTGGCTGCGGTTTTCTGTGAAGTGGAGGTACTTCCCCAGACGGGCTGCTTTGATGCGCCCTACCTCTCTTAAAACATCTAGACCAAGACAAACAGACATGTTCATGCACACAAATGTTTGCTTTGTGTGGGAATTGAACCCACGAGCGTTGGTCGCACTGTGCAAGGAAGCCGAGGAAAAAGAAATAAAGTAAATAAGCTATTGTTCTCACGGCATTCCGGGATACGTGGAACGTTGTCGTAAGTCTGCAACTGGAATATCAATGATGTGTCTAAATACGCCATTAGTGACGAAGGGTTTTGTAATAATACCTTTATCCCACGGCTGTTATTCTAAGTGATAATATCTATATTCTGCTATTTTCCAAATACATTCTGTCTCTTTCTTCTTGCACTACGCCCCAATTTGATGTAGCTAGTGCCGGTGGTTTTAGCGTAGGTTACCCCCTTAATATTTACTATGTTAGAGACACGACTATTTCCGCAGTAATTACTTAACCGAAGTGAATGAGATGAGATGTGATTCTCGCATAAATAAAAACTTACTTTCCAATCTGCCGAACGTAACCCCGAGGCTATCCACGCGTGTGTATTCATTGCGCGCAAGTACATAAAGTGTAATGCGTCTTGGTTATTTACGATTTTGCTGTAATAAGGGATTGGACATCATTTCAAAATTAATTTAAATTAATCATTATATCCATTAGGATTTAAATAAATCACTTTTTATAAATTCTATCACTATAAAAATGGTGACAAATATAATACGTTAACTCTTTAAATGACCCAAAACAAACAATATATTGCCCAAATGTTTAAAGATCATTTTTTTTTTAAATGACGCGTAAATGGTGCATTGATCTCTGAACGCGTGACATCACTTGTATGTAAACAAACTACCAGCCGTAAAAGGTGTTATTGCAATTAATTGACTACAAACGAACATACAACGAAATAAGTTACAAATATAAAAACACAAAATAATTAAATTCTACAACTTGGAGATAGATAGATATCAGAAATAATGTAATAGTTTTCCGGAATGTAGTTTGATTTCCCACTAATGATGTCACAAGTTTTTTTACGAGGCAAATTTAAACAAATAATCTTACTCGTAGATACCGTTTCGGTAATTTACAAGTTTTATTATTTAAAATGATATTTTTATGACGATTGTGGTTAATTTGAATCACTTTTTTGAAATGTTGTTCTATCCTCTACTAGAGAATTTAATACACAATATCCAAATGTCTTGACTATCTGAAAATGATTATAGTTGTTGTTGTTGAATGGTTACATTATATAATTTGTAAAATGTTTATATAAAGTTTATTAACAGTAGTTTCAAAAAATATGTTTCCGACTTTACATGTTGGACAAATTAGGGAGAATCACTTAACAGTCCATATTTGATATTGTATGATAAGATATATTTGTTTAATACTTCAAGAGATATACACTCCATGTTGTATCTAGATATTTCGAGATCCTCACTTATGCAACTACATATATTTGAATTATTACACTATTCAATATGATTCCCGCCATACAATTGTGAAATGTATTCTTTTGATTGTGTAAGCAAAGAATTGCGTATAATGATTTAAAATTGAGTGAACCTAGTGTCCAGTAACCTCAATCGATATCTTAATCTATTGTTTATATTAAGGCAATCAGATAATCTATTTCATAATTTGGAACACGTTAGTTGTCTATAGTGGGTACCATTGCGTGCATTGCTTGTGTACTAACTACTTTGAACAAGGTAAACAACATAAGACGATACATACATTTATACTAACAACTGTATTCAATGTCGCTTCTCGATGGGAAGAAGACCTTTTTCAAGGTGGATTTTTAATTGTATAGGGAAATCATCGCAAACGTGACCGACACGTATCGCTTCCTTCCCACCCTGTATAGTGGTATGAAGTGATTTTCCACTTACGATTTTAGGCAAGGAAAATTGTGTGGTAAATCATATGTATGAAAATAGTATGGATTCGAAATTATTATTGATGTAAAATCTACAATCATATCAAATTTTTGTCTTGCACATTTAATTTGATGATTTCAATACCTCGCCTCGAAGGTGGAAAAACACTTTTATTCCGTCTTAGCCGAGGATGGTACCATTAGCGACCGTTCCTAGTTCTAAGTTACTTCTAAGCGTTGTTATCAGATTATAATATTTGTTATTAGCGATCTTTGTTCTATCGGCAAAGATTTATTTATTATTGGTGATTGTCGGTGGAGTGAGTACTAACAGAGTTCTATTAGAGGTCATGGTATTATGGTGAATTAATGTTATCGTTTCATTTTTGACTTCATGGACCAGAATACCAGACATGTTTAAGAGTTAATTTAGATCGGCGATGAATTCCGAGATCATTGCAAGAACATTTCCAACTTAAACTAGCAAAGTTTTGTTTCAATGCATTGAGCGAGGTAATTTCTATTGCTGCCCTTATTGTTTGTGTGAGTTGATTTTCCTCGGTTTAGCGCTAATCTAAATTAATTGTTTATTATTTTTCGTCTTCGGAGAATGGTATTAAATTGTTTCTGATTATTTCTATATCAGTGATACGGTGTAATTAGGTGTATGTTTCAATGCGCGGTGTTTATTAATATGTTTATACAGATTCGCCGGTCGCCCAGTGTAATGTGACCCTGTCATGTAAATGTGATTTAGGCAAAGTTGGCAATAATTATTAGTATCGCGGCCGAATCTGCGTATTTTATAATTCTATTGTAAATGTCGTTACTGTAGAGAAATTGGACGAAATATATTCTATCAATAATTACAGCAACATGGGGTTATAAATATCATTGGATCCTAATATGGTAACGGTCCTTCGATCCAAAGTTGGTTGGTGGTGGTCCCTCGATTCAAATACTGTAAGGATATTATATTGGTTTATCTTTTAACCTTAGCTGAAATTATAGTATAAAATCGTTTATGTTATTTCTCTATTGCTTTTATACTATGTGTATACGAAGTTATGCCCCGCTTCAAACAGCAAAGCCGTATTTGGCGATTGTGCGAGCGGTTGTTTGTCCATGTTGCTGATATTTGTTGTAAGTAAAAATGTAAGCTTGGTACCTACATTGTGCCAATGATTACAACTGTACAGTCAGCATTAAAAATATTTTAGTAGCGGACTGAGCTTCGTATTGTAATCGATGTATTATTATAAAACTTAAAGTCATCGTTATAAAGCTTATTTTATCTAGACTGTACCCTATTATTACATAGTAATTATACAGGGTGTAAATTAAAAGTGTGTCCAGTTCATGGTTTTGTTAATGCAATAGACGCGTATGTACACCTGTGTGCATATAACAAGTGTCGATATTTAAAACAATGGCACATATGTCGTTAAATGCACACCTGAAATGATAAATTCTTTATGTTGTTACAAGCATAAAATACTTACACAACTTATAGTTTGTACTTGTACCAATTTGAACGTAGCAACATACAAATGTCCAAGTTAAGACTATGAACATGTACTCTTAGATTTTATTGTTTTGTAAGTTATAAACCAGTTAATGGTATTACGATTATTATAGCGTTATTTCTGTATGTATATTCACAAATGTGGTTCTAAAGATCAGTGAGCTGAGCTGGGGAGGTCACACAGTTCGATGAACCGATCGCCGTTGGCTTGGGAGAAATCAAAAAGGTTCTCGAATGGCAACCATGAACTAGCAACATGATGAACGGACCGTCTGGTGACTATGGTAAGAAATTGATTGATGCAACCAGGATAGGACTCATCACTGTCAGAAGTTTAAGTGGGATGCCTATGATCAGCAACCTACGGCTAAAATGTTAATGATGTTTTTCTCTTATTGCTTCTAATGAGCGCTATCTACAATTAAACCTTCTGTTGCTAAGCGTACGAACAGACATACCGTACCGTGCAAAGTCGCGGTGACTCACGGTTAGTGTGCTGGACGCCTAATGTTTACACCCTGTATACATCTGTCTGCCTGTCCGCTTGCGTACATATTTTTGATGGCGACTACAGTATATCGAGCGAGTTAGACCAATGAATTCTTCCGGGTTACGTACAGTTAATGAAAATTGTATTATCGGTCGAAACGATGGCTGTTTTAGAAAAATATTTATTGGATTTTTATGTATCAAACTTTGAGATATCGTGTACAGTAACTATTTACGTCTCTTTCTAATATTCACTACTGTGTAGTAAGGGAAGGAGACAAATATATTTAGCCCTCTAGATGTTTTATGCCTCAAGTGCAAGTTTTCACAAAGAATTCCGCAACTAAGTTTGCGTTTACCAAGTATACAAGTGAACTTGAAAACAATATTGACTCCGTATTGACTATAAACCTTTTTTATAAGAGCGCATGTAGAAAATTGCGTATAAATATTTTATTATTACAAGATAGCAAAAATATTATATAAAAAGTATTTCCCACAAAACTGCAGTCCTGTTAGTTTGAAGTATGCGGAGCAGTAATTGCCTCAGCCTATGGATATTAGCAATATCAGAGTCCGTTCTGCGCGATGTCGAGGGCCTTATTTACAACTATAGCCAGATAGTCGAATATGGCTAATATTTGCAAGTAAAGCGCTGGACATAGAGTGACGGACATTCAGTCCGCAAGGCACCTTGTTATAGGTTTAAGGTACCCGCAAATTTCTAAATAGAAAGCGTATGGAACAGACTATTTTATATCGCAACTACAGCGTTGGTACCTTAATATAAACAATTTAGTTACTAACGACTGTCTAAATGATTATTTCAAAGTTCACCCTATACAAGGCAATAATTTGTGTATCAGTCGATCACATAACTCGCGAGGGGGTCCTAAAATATATACGATGTCAATAGCCCCCTGTAGATTTTATTATAAGGGCGTGCGCACAAAACGATCAGCAGCGGACATTTTGCCTTTGTGCTAATAAAATCGCGTCAGATAAAAGTGACATGTAACAATGCTCTCTGCTCTAAACATAACGTAATATCAATCAAGAGCACTGCACATACGACTAACTTCTGCTTTGTAATTTCACCAACTTAGTCACTAAGATATAAGACTATGAAATGTTGATAAACTTAATGGTCGAATGGTTAGCACCAAGGTTCGTGAGTACGATTCCCGCGCTAGGCAAACATTTGGGTGCGTCAACATGTCTCTATGCCCTTCTTTGGGTGGTTACCGGTAAGCTTCTAAAGAGTTGCTATGTTAGTAGCAGGTGTGGCGACGCACGAGCGATACTGCTTGTATTGCAAGCGTTCATAGCCTACGATAACCACTTCACAGTTAGCTGGCTGTATGGTTGTACGCCTCCAGACGTATAAATAAACAACATAAAATTTCATAGTTACTTTCAGGCTTACTGCGTAATTGAAACGCGTGACGAACGCAATGTCCTCCCCGTCCGTCGTGTACGTCGGCCCTAAATGCCTCGCACTGTAATTATAATACTACTAATCGTAGTTAATCTTTGTGTAAACTTAATCTTGAGGCCGTGACATACGTATATATAAAAACGTGACAATTGTTATAATGTCGCTCGTGTTTCACTAATTGATAATAAATGATTATATCGAAAGTTTCCATTGTAGTGTAATCGGAACACTCGTTAATCGGCGGTCGAAAGGAAAAATTGGGAAGTTCAGAGGAAAACACACAAGTTGATAATTTATGTTACTTGTAAACAAAATATATCGTATATATATTTTTTTGTAAAAAAATAGGTACAGGAAATTTATTTTCTGCATCGATTTCAATAAGAATTTGCTATTTAGCATGAGGTGGAGTAGTTGAGATTGAAAAAGACTTGGGATCGAAAATTTCATATTTTAAATTACTAAATCTAATCAGGGTTATATCGCTGTAAAAATATCTAAGCTAAACTTATTTTGTGCTTACGAAGACACACACTCACACGCGCGTGTGTGCGCGCACCCAAACACACACAAAACATATGTTTATTGTAACTTTATCAAAGAACGAATAAGGTTACAAAAAGCTGACTTAATACAAAACTATCAATCAACATTTAGCAAAAAACCGATTCATTCGAATGTGGCTCAAAATGTATGAATAAAAATAAACAAATCAAATACAACTAAATATATACATACATAATAAATATAAACACAAATTGCATAGCTTCCCAACAAAGCCACAGTGAGGCGATCCGGTTATTTAAACTTGGTAAACACCTTGGCAACTTTTTCCTTTAAAGACCTATCATAAATATGTCTTTAAATTATTTTCCTTATCAACATGCACTTCACACTTTTTCCTTCCAAGCCGCCGACCTGTGTATGTATATTTGTAACGTGATGTATCGTGGAGATATAACATATATCATTTACATATGTATAAATATGTTTATAACCTGTTGTCCTCTTGTGTACCTACACTTTAATACGAAGTAGTGTCGTTCATGGCATTTGATGTTGTTGTACATAAAACGTTTAAGGATATAAAAATATATAATAATTATTATGTTACATACACATGTGTTTTATTATGTTATCACTCACCTCTCCGCTCGAGAAAAGGAAGCTGGCTTGAGCACCGTACGCGTTGAACAACAATCGCGTGGTTTGGCTTAAGCTCGGTTCGCATTGAGCAACAAACTCGTGGTTTAGCTTAAGCTCCGTTCGCGTTGAGCAATGATCGCAGTTTGGCTCGAGCTTGGTACGCATTTAGCAAGCGATAATGGAGTCGTTACTGTGCTTACATCCAACCCGCAATACAGATTTATTGCGCATTACCGACCCGGTGCAGTCACTCAAGAACACACTTAATCTTACGGGCAAGAACATAACCCTCCACGGATCTTGCTGTGGTCTTCTGCTAAATGGAAGCACTTCTTAGCTGATACACACGACTTCGTTCTAAATCTTCGCGGTAATGTCATACCAAAAAATTATCCATATCGTTCGGGCCATTTTGAAATTCTTGCGAGAGTAAGTCACTGTTCTAAACTACTTTGTGTGCTTCCGCTCCTGATTAGTTCGTGCGAACTACTGCCGGCCGGCACCCACCCACTACCGTTAGTAGATGCATGCCGCCGCTGCCATGGCTGCTCCGGTCGCCTCTGCGGTCATGAGAAGAGCAATAAATGTTAAAGAAGCGAGTGAGGTGTGTAAGGATCGAGTCATGCCGGTTTCTAAGGCTCCTGACTACACCTGATAGAACACGATTAATTTGGTAATGGTAGGTATGTCTTGGCCTTTTCTCGGCTCTACATCCTTCCATTTTTACGTTGTATACCTGTTTCGTAATTCTTTCTTCCTGCATTCTTTTCACATGTCTGAACCAACGGAGCATGCCTCTTCTTATTTTAATACCGACCCTCTCTTTCAGATCAACTCTGTTTCTAACATCATCATTGCGAGTGCTGTCAACAAGCGCAACAAATTTTGCGCAACGCTGGCATTTCGACTGCGTTTATCCTACTTTCGTGCTCTGTCTGCCATATCCAGCTCTTGCTTCCATAAGTAAGCATTGGGACCAGCACTGCATTGTGTATAGCTAGCTGTGCCTTCTGGCTCAAGTCGCATATTATATATGAGCATTATAAATAACGCAGCGTCTTCCTAAAAGCTAACTGGTAACCTGATTCTCGCAAGAATGCAACAACTATCCATGATTTTTCAGATTTGCTTTCGCTTTAAAATAGGTGAGCCACATACGTCCCGAAATGTGTCTATACATTTATTATGAAACAATACAATTGTGTGTTCAAGGTTGAATTTGAATTCAGAGTTAAAGTACTCGTTTTTCAACTCAACTCGTTTTTCGTTTCAGGCGTGTACATATTTATAGACGTGACTGTACCACATGCATATGTAATTAAATAACAGATACCAAAAATGTTGATTCACAATATTGTTTGCAAGCAGATAATGAACATTGTGTTATCCACATTAACTTTTCTTTTAGGTCGTTGCAAAATGAACTAAAAAGTTTTTAATTCAGGCGTTACTTTACGGAAGTCAAATTTATGGCCTGGATTAAGTAAGCTCGTCGTAAAACTGGCCTAAACTGTACCTAATCCAAGCATACGCTGTATTTAAAAAAAAACATCGAAAATCTGTCATCTGACTTGGCAGCGGCCCAAACCCGACCTAAATTTGACCAAAACCTACAAAATAATCAAAATTCTGCACAAACTCATTATGTATTACATTTTTCTAGAAAACCTCTTTTTATTTGATGTAGATTAGTACGTATACGTACGTACGTAGTTACCAGACTTTGTACAAAACTCGTCTGCATGGGTATCTCTGTCTCACCTATTTCTACCGCCAAGCAGCTATATTTATATAGCTATGTTCCGGTTTGAAGGATGAGATATGGCAGAGAAATTACTGGGTACTGTGTCGAAACGGCCTTAGGTCACAAGATTGGCAGCGCGCGAGTGACATCCCCGTGGTGTTGCGAGCGTCAATAGGCTACGGTGACCGCTTACCATCTAATGTGCATGCTTATTTGCTAATCTAGTTCCGCAACCGGGAATAACGCTCAGATGATGATGATATCTGCACGTATAGGTACGTACTCCATATAATATAATAAGAGAGATAGGTCCGTTGGTTCGGACATCTAGATAGAATGCAGGAAGAAAGAACTACGAAACAGATATACAACGCGATAGTAGAAGGGTGTAGGAGCCGAGAAAGGCCGACACTTACCGACCAAATTGATCGCATTTTATCAGAATGAGATATAGAGAACTCTAGAAACCGACGAACGTGCATGAGAAGAACAATGAATGTTAAAGAAGCGAATGAGGTATGTAAAGACCGAGTTATGTGGCGCTGGGTTCTCTCTGCATGGGATTTGGCGTGAACTAATAGATAAACAGGGAATAGCAAAGCAGCTTTGCTAAAGAAACGCTTCCACCTCGTAGAAAACCGCTGTCAAATAGCAACTTCGAGGGATCGTGGCGTTCTTGCGAGACAGTGAGTTCCTGCGGAGATGCTGTGTTCGCAGTAGGGGTGGCAACGCGTGAGCGTTACTTTCTGTATTGTAAAGGGTTCATATGCTACTGTAACCGTTTTACATCAAGCGGACGCCAATTTAAATAAAATAATGTATCATACAGTAATGCACGTAGCTGCCGCGACTGCCATGCCTGCTTTGGTCTTCTCCGGTTCTTTTCTGCTCTTGCTGTTGCTGGTGGTAGAAGTTCAGAGACGACGCGATGTGAACAAAGATACTGCCCCTACTGCTTTCCTGACATCTGTAGTCGTCTCTGCTGTATTTCGCATGAATTAACTAATGGCCGAATATTACAACGTATTAAAGATTTGGATAAACAATAATCATTATTGGTATTAACCGTTATCAATTACGCATCGACGGGCCCGGCGCCGCGGCGGTTGGGTAACTAGCGATGGCTACGTGAACACCAATAGTCGCGGATTCCATTTGCGCACTAGTTTTCTATATTAAGTATGTACGGGATCACACTGAAAGTTTTTAGAATTGGCTATTAAGAAAAGTTGCCAATAGATCTCCTACTGACGTACCATCTGGAGTGCCTCAGGGGTCACATTTAGGGCCGTTGTTATTTGTTGTATTCATTAACGATCTCATAAAGAATATTTTGTGTATATCTCTTATACGCCGACGACTTAAAAAAAAATAAACTATAAAATCTCGTGTTGACTGCGATCTTTTACAGAACGTGTATGGAAAAATCATTGAAAACACCCAGACCAAGACAAACAGACATGTTCATGCGCACAAATGTCTATCCTGTGTGAGAATCGAACCCATGAGCGTCGGTGACAACATAAAAGTCGCGTTATTAACCGCTACGCCACCGAGCTGGTCGTCCACTCTTTGGGAAGCTGGAAGATGTACTTAGCATTTATACGTCATTTGTTTTTATAAATTGGTAGTAATTTGAATGTCTGTCGAAATGAATTTGAATAGAGAAAATATTCAGATCAAGATAAATATTCACAAATGTTAGCTTAGTGTAGGAATCGAACCACGAGCCTTAATGTTAAAGTAGCGATGCTAATCACTCGTCCACTAGGCTCGTACATAAACAGTAATTAAATTAATTACATTGACCTTCTTATTTTTCTTAGCGTTATTTCCGTTTCCTAATCAATCAGGATTGGCGGCGTCCGCTGCCTAAGTCTCAATTCCTTAGGCTTTACTAGGCGAAGATACTGATGTTACATGGAGCGAATGCCGGCTGGCCTCCACAATTCATTCAGGGAAATCTAGATCTTCCTTAGATTGGGTCACACGTCTTTCGAAATTAATTTCTTCGGCGTGTGGCTTTCCTTCACTACCTACCACACCAATCTTTACTCATCCCACTGCAGGGATACGGGTCTCCCTTCAACCGAAGGGGTTAAGAGCATACTTCACCACGCTGCTCTAATGCGGATTGGCGGAGGTCAGTGTTTTCAAGCCGCCCGTGGGCCACTGACTTAACGACTGTCATCTATCGACAACAGCCGGGACCAACGGCTTAACGTGCCCTCCGAAGCACGGAGAAACTCGAGATAGATAAACCCATCCATAGACAGGCTGCGGTTGATATTGCTTAGCCTGCGTGTTTGATTAGAATGACACGCGCAACGAAGACATCGAGCTCTCACTAATCACTATCACTACATGTTATAAAACAAAGTCCTACGCCGCTACTGTCTGTCTGCCTTTTCGCGATAAACTTGAATACAACCGAACGGACTTCATGTCCGTGTCATGTTTTCACAAATAGACAAAGTGATTCTTGAGGAAGGTTTAGGTGTATAATTTGTTAAGGTCTAAATCGGTTCAAATATGGCGATAATTGTTGAAAATGTCGGAAAAAGTCAAGCCGCCTGGCAGCTTTCATTGAATATTATACGGATATATAGTACCTATCTATACATGGAATATGTTCTACAATCCGTGCGAAGCCGGGGCGGGTCGCTAATTACAAATATAGTACATAAATCTGATAATCGTACATGCTTCTGCCAGGATTTGAACCGCGGACCGGTTGGTCAATAGATTAAGTCTATGTCCACTGGGCTATCACTGTTCTCTTGTACATAAACAGTAATCTGATTAATTCAATATTGACCTGTTTCTTAGAAATTATCGATCATCAAGTAATCTCAACGATCGGTGTCAATGCCACTCTTACAAAACAAGCGGCACTCCACATGAACACTGAAAACAATGGCCTTCACTGAAACTTGTCTAACGCACGCTTTTAATGCCCTATGAAGTACTTACTTTGCTGATAGACACATATAGTATATATACATATGCGAAAGTATTTTTTTTTTGTACGTCTAGATTATTTTTAGATCTCGGACTAATTCTATAACCGTAGAAAGGCAGACTTCTACGGTTATAGAATTAGTCTGGGATCTAAAAAGAATCTAGGCTGTATAAAATGATATGTAGACGTAACTAGGTAACTAGGCAATATAAAAATTATATAAAACAATGAAATGTGACCTAAACATGTCTCAAACTGAACTTAATCTGATTCAAGCCTGAGCTAAACTAACGTTAGGTCTTTTTATTTATTAAATCATGAAATAAAATATGTACATATACTTAATCTGCCCATAAATACTGTTACAATTAAAAATAAACAAAATATTACGTTAGAATTTAGAATCTGTCATTTTTATATGATTGTTCATTGAGTTTTCTCATTTTGGCGCCAAAAGATTGTACAATATTTTGCGATATTAAAATGGAGTGGGGTGATAAAGAGAACCGAATCGCTGTGATTGCATTACACAAAGTAGGTATGGAGCCAAATGTAATTTTTAAAACTCTCCATACGCTTGGTATTATTAAAAGGTTTGTGTACTGGGCTATTAATAGGTACAATGAGACCTCCTCTGTTTGTGACAGAAAAAGATCTGGCCGTCTACGTAGTGTTCGTACGAAAAAGGTGATCAAAGCAGTAAAGGAAAGAATTCGAAGAAATCCTGTCCGAAAGCAAAATATTTTATCTCGGGAGATGAAGATAGCACCTAGAACCATGTCGCGTATTTTAAAAGATGACTTAGGACTTGCAGCCTATAAGAGACGAACTGGTCATTTCTTAACTGATAATTTAAAAAAGAATAGGGTGGTAAAATCGAAACAACTATACTGAAGCGGTACGCAAAGGGAGGTCAAAGAAAAAATTTGGTTACGGATGAGAATTTTTTTACAATTGAGCAACATTTTAACAAACGAAATGACCGTATTTATGCTCAGAGCTCTAAGGAAGCTTCCCAATTAGTCGACAGAGTGCAACGTGGGCACTATCCGACTTCAGTGATGGTTTGGTGGGGTATTAGCTATGAAGGAGTGACTGAGCCATACTTTTGTGAAAAAGGTATCAAAACATCGGCACAAGTGTATCAAGATACCATTCTTGAGAAGGTAGTGAAGCCCCTTAACAACACCATGTTCAATAACCAAGAATGGTCCTTCCAGCAAGACTCGGCGCCGGGTCATAAAGCTCGGTCTACGCAGTCTTGGTTGGAGAGAAAGTCAGAGCTGAAGACTGGCCGTCGTCTAGTCACGATCTTATTCCGCTGGATTATGATTTATGGTCAGTTTTAGAGAGTACGGCTTGCTCTAAACGCCATGATAATTTGGAGTTCCTAAAACAATCCGTACGATTGGCAGTGAAGAATTTTCCCATGGAAAGAGTGCGTGCTTCTATTCATAACTGGCCTCAACGTTTAAAGGACTGTATGGCAGCCAATGGAGACCACTTCGAATAAGCTTTTTATATTTGAAATTGTTTTATATTTATGTATTAAACTAACACACTGTAAAAGTAATAAATGTTATTTGCAATAGAAAAATTTTTTTTCTTTGTTTCAGTATTTATGGCAAGACTAGGTATATATATATATATATGACGAGCTCGGTGGCGCAGTGGTGGAACGCGCTGTTACGCTACTTTGATACCAACGCTCGTGGGTTCGATTCCCACACAGTACAATGATGCGACGCGTGAATGACGCGACTTTGACACCAACACTCACTGAAAACCGTAGCCAAATAACAACTCGCTAGAGGGCTGTTGTGTTCCTGCGCGTGAGTGAGGTCACCAGTAAGCTCCTAAGTGCTTTACATCAGGTGGGCCGTATGCTTGTATGCATTCCGAAGTTGTATAAACAACCAAACTTCACCTAAATGCGGTAAATTGATTTACTATGCAAAATTAGTCTCATATGGAGAAGCCATAGATTATTTTCTTCATGTACAAGAATTATTTAGTTTAAAACATCATTCAGGTCTACACAAATATATAGTTTGCATTGTAAACTCAATGCCGAGTCAACAGTGGCTGTGTACAATGTAGCCGTTTTACGTTTATTTAATTTATACTTATTAGATGTGAAGCTATTTCTTTCAATTGTTAGGGTTCCTTTTCATAAAGGTTTGAGAGGATTATTACATCTCACAAATGGTTAAGAATTGTTCATTTTCTTAGCGATATTCTTAAATTACCTATTACAGTCCGTAACCTAAGCCTAGGGATTTGGTGTAATACTCATTTAAACATTGCGCGACTGCTGTCAGATCTCCACAACCCGCGGGGAAACCAGATCTCTCTCAGGGTAGGTCGCACGTTTTTCGAAATATAATTTTTTGGACGCGCGGGTTTTTTCACGACGGTTTCCTTCGTTACCAAGCATGGAATTGTTAGAAATGTATAAGTAAATACAAAAGCACAATCTCAGTGGTACATGTCCACACTACGATTCGAACCGGGGACCTGTTGATTTGTAGACTGGTTCTTTATCCACTAGACTATCACTTCTATCTATCTCTATATCTATTAAAGCAGTGAGTGAGTGATGTGTGAGAACTCGGGTTGGCTCCTGAAGAATTGTTCAATATGATGCTGATAGTGCTTTTTTATAACCACACTGCTCGTCGGCAGCGGGGGGTTCACGGTCTGGTTTTCCCTCTGGTCGTGGAGGTCTAACGGCAGTAGCTCCATGTTAAAGTCAGTAACTTCGCTGAATCCTTAGGCTTAACAGAACCCGTTTATTCTAATGGTTTGGGAAACGGGATAACGCTAAGAAAAAGATTTACTTGCAACACAAATATTTTTTTAAGCACTGGGCTGTTGATTTTTATGCAGCCAAATAAATATATAATATAGATAAAGGCCTTTAATCTGTCTGGACACGAGTCTATGGATTTACGCACTGTTTCCATGGAAAATGTAGCCACTGCTTACTCCAGAGATTTCTTAAGAGACACTATGTCGGCGTGTCGTTACGAGCAGGCCATGTCATGTAACAGTAGTTGTGGCCAGACTTGTTATATGTGAATATTTCACCCGTCTCCTAGGTAAAGATTACATAAAGTATTTTATAACAATAGGAAAAGTAGTACTATAGCCACCTACCACTACCAAATATGTGTTTAATTAGATGACGTCAGGATCCCTAGGAATCGGCGAACATGCACGAAAAGATCACGCATGTTAAAGAAGCGAGTGGGGTATATATGACTGATTAAAGTTCTTTTGACGAAAGAAAGACACGTATGTTCAACAAGCGAGTGAGACATATATATCTGAATCTTCTGACGGTTGAAAAAGAGAGAGACCTATATTCGCTATATAAGTATAAGATACCTATATAAGTTTCATGTCTCACCTATTACTACCGACAAGTAGATATATTTATATAGCCGTGTTCCGGTTTGAAGGGTGAGATATGGCAGAGAAATTACTGGGTACTGTGACGAAACAGCATTAGGTCACAAGATTGGCAGCGCGCGAGTAACATCCCCGTGTTGTTGCGAGCGCCAACAGGCTGTGGTGACCGCTTACCATCTAATGCGGGCCGCATTCTTGTTTGCCAATCTAGTTTTATAAAAAAAAGGCGAACGTGTCTCAGCTGATCCAAAGTGGTCACCATAGCCTATGAATGCTTGCAATTCAGGTGTAAATTTCGCACGGTGCCACCGCTGCTGCTAAGACATCACCTCATCCGGAGCCTATTGGTAACCTCACATCACAGCGAGTAGTTGTTGCCATCTTCTGAGAGGTGGCGATATTTCCCAAGTTGGACTGCATTACTCCTACCTTTTTTCTATGTACGTATCTTGGTGCACTACGTACGTGTTTAATCAATCGATATATCTATATTAAATGTTTAATTTAGCGTAACACCTTCCTTCAGTGGAGAATGCAAACGGCTAAGAATGAAGGACCGCGTCTTATGGCACTCGGTTATCTCTGCCTACTCCGCAAGCGAGCTGGCGTGAAGATATACATAGTAGGGAACCTTAGCTGCGCGGGCGCCACTCACTCTTATCCGGTTTTATTAACACTGAGTATAATTACACTCATTGTGTTTAATTATGCCTTAACATGCAATAAAGATAGTACACAAAGATCACTCTCCCTTTGATACGTGACACCAACTTATACTATACAATGTTTTGTCTAGCACCGCAGTTTACTATATAAAAACAGATGCGGTTCTACAGCAAAGGAAATATACGGAGAGCCAATGAGACCGATATACTCGATTTACTGCTACTGGTTGGCGGGTATAGTAGAACGCGAAGCTCTTATTGGCCAGTTCAAGCATCAGCATCGCGACGCATATTCTCTTATTGGTGAATTTTTTTTTATACTACGTCGGGAGGCATACATGCATACGGTCCACCTGATGTAAAGCGGGTACCGTAGCCTAATAACGCTAGCGATATATTAAGTTTCACTCGCGCGATGCCTCCCCTGCTGCTTACACAGCAACTCCTTGGGAGCTTATTGATGACCCCACTCACCCGCAAGAACACAACAACCCTCTAGGAAGTTGTTATTTGGCTGCTGTTTTCTGTGAGGTGGAGGTACTTCCTCAGACGGACCGCTTTGATGCGCCCTACCTCTCTTAAAACATCCAGACCAAGACTAACAGACATGTTCATGCACACAAATGTTTGCCTTGTGTGGGAATCGAACCCACGAGCGTTGGTGTCAAAGTCGCGTCATTCATGACTGAGCCACCGAGGTCGTCAAAATCTAAATGATTTTATCGACACATTAGAATAAACCGTTCGACTAATTAATTAATTGATAAAAACTGAACAATCGCTCATTATTCTACGCTACTATCTTTACCATTGTAATTAATACGATTTATGGAAATATATTTCAAATGACGTATGTCCTTACCTGAGGAAGGTTTGATCCTCCCACCGTGACCTGTGTCGTGTCAGACAGCAGTCACTTCACGTAAAAATCAGTCTTCTTAGCTTTATCCCGTTTCCTAATCCATTAGGATTGGCGCGGCGGGGTCCGTAACCTAAGCTTAAAATTTGGCGAAGATACTGATGTTTACAGGAAGCGACTGCTGTCAAACCACAGTCCAGAGGGAAGACCAGACCTATCTTAGGTAAGATCACTGTTGAAGCAAAGAGGTTGCTTCATAAAGTAATCTCACCATAGACTTTGCTGAAAAAGAAAATTACTTTTGTCAAGGTGTCAACGTGTCAATAGAAACAAAACTGTTTTTTATAAATGAATTTGTATTTATTATATCTAATAAACATTAGGTCTGGTTATCGGCATTCTAATTATCTCTCATGTATGCAAGCTCTGCTAATTTCTTGGACGTACTGGTGATACACGCCAGGATTCGAACCCGGGACCTGTTCGTCCACTATATCTCTGCTCTCCGTGTAAAAATCAGTAGCTACCTTTGACAAATCCTCTTATAGCGAACCCGACCAATCCTAATAGAAATGCGATAAAGAAGAAATTTACTTGCACCTAATGTCATCCCACAAAATATGACAGGTAAGTTGGTGACATTTACTAAAACAACAAAGCTTGTACCTATAATTCATATTCGTGAAAAACAGTGTGAACCTACAGAAAATATGAAGCTATCAATCTGAATCTGTCAACAATAAAGATTTATTATGCAAGAGTGAACTATGTATATCGTTAAATTTTATTGATAATTAGTGGATTGTCACGGATGATTTGTGATTGTGGCGATAAAGTGTTGGCGAATCCGCACGGCGATTAGAAGGTTTCCATTCGCGAAGGTTGACCGACGTGACGAGCTCGGGCCGCTGGTCGTCTGCGCGGAAACAATGGTGAAGGACAAGCAGATCGTGGACTTGGACAAGATCCTCGCCGAGCTGGGTCAGTTCGGCCGCTATCAGATCATCACGTACTGTTACATTTTGGTGCCGATATTTTTCAGCGCTGTCTACAATTCGCAGTATATCTTCACTGCTGCACACTTGGAGTACAGGTTAGTAAAAAGCTTTTCTTGTATACATAGTTTGGTAGAGTCAAACACGACAGCGGAGTGGCTAAGAATGCTACTCTGATGTTAGGGCTCATGTGTTCGATTTCCACACACTGCAAACATTTGTGTCCATGAACATGCCCATTTGTCTTGGTCTGGGTGTTCTAAGAGAGGTTGGGACAAGAGGGAAATAACCTATGGATAACTGATAAAATTCATTTTGCGTATTAAGTCAATTCGCTTGTAGACCGTATTCGCAATGATGAGGTTAGAATCAGAAAGATTGGTCGCAAATAGAGCGTTGGTGTTAAAATAAGAAGAGGCATGCTCCGTTGGTTCGGGCATGTAGAAAGAATGACGAAGCAGATATACAATGCAAAATTGGAAGGATGTAGGAGCCGAGGAAGGCCAAGCATACGGCCTACCTGATGTAAAGCGGGTTCCCTTAGCCTATTAACGCTTGCGATATATTAAGTATCACTCGCGCGATGCCTCCTCTGCTGCTTACACAGCAACTCCTTGGGAGCTTACTGGTGACCTCACTCACACGCAGGAACACAACAACCTCTAGGGAGTTGTTATTTGGCTGCGGTTTTCTGTGAGGTGGTGTAGCACAATCGTCTCTAAACCCCATCGGTCGAAGGAAGACCGGTATTCTCTCAGTGGGGTACATGAGAATAGATGGAGTGTAAACGGCTCTGTTTTATCTTGCCGCGGCGAGTATCTTATCGTATCTTATTGTAGGTGTGTCTGTCTGTCTGCGGTAAGCTGGTTGACTAAGATACGACATTATTTCCACAGATAATACTTTATTTCACACGACGTAGTGGGGTATGCAAGGATAAGGTCGATATAAACTGGTTATCATAGACTACGAACGCTTGCAACACAAGGGGTATTGTTCGCGCGTCGCGACCCCTGTTTTTTTTTTTATACAACCTCGGGGGGCATACAAGCATACGGCCCACCTACGGCCCGGTTACCGTAGTCTATTAACGCTTGTAATATATTATGTATGATTCGCGCGATGCCTCCTCTGCTGCTTACACAGCAACTCCTTAAGAGCTTATTGGTAACTCACTCACACGCAGGAACACAACAACCCTCTAGGGAGTTGTTATTTTGGCTGCGGTTTCCTGTGAGGCGGAGGCACTTCCCCAGACAGTCTGCTTTGATGCGCCCTACCTCTCTTAAAACATCCAGATCAAGACAAACAGACATGTTCATGCACACAAATGTTTGCCTTGTGTGGGAATCGAATCCACGAGCGTTGGTCAAAGTCGCGTCATTCACGACCGAGCACCAGCTCAGTGGCGCAGTCGTGACTTGCTTGGTGTGATCATGTAGAAAGAATGACGACAAGATATACAATAGGAAAGCGGAAGGATGTAGAAGCCGAGGAAGGTCAAGGTCTACCCACAGGTAGCGTTTCAACAGAAGGTCAGGATACCTAAGAACTGAAGAACATGTAGGAAAACAGATATAAATGTTAACGAAGCGAGTGTGGTCTGTGTGATCGAGTCATATGGCACCCAGTTCTCACTGTCTACCCCACAAGAGCCTTGTCGTGTGTATATAGATAGATAGAACTCACACCATCCATCTAATCTCAATCTAAGTAAAACTTATCCTATGAGTAACGGGACAGGCCCGGGGGTTAAACTACAGCTGCCTTGGAACTCAACGAATTTAATCAGAAGAAATTTGAGTAGGAAGTTTTGGAATTGACTTCCTTTTCCTTTCCGTCGTATGAATAATGAATAACTTATGAAACATAGGAAACATACGCTTTACGCTTGAACCGCAATGGTCGCGTACGGTGCGGTTCCAGAGAAGTTTTCTTCCGAGAACACTCAAGCTGTGGAATGATATCCCAGCCGAGGTTTTGCCAAGGGACTACAGCATGGAGTTCTTCAAGAAATGCGTGAAGAGGTTTTTAGAGGGTGGGCAACGCATGAGTGACGCCTCTGGTGTTGCAAATGTCCATAGGCTACGGTGACTGTTTAACATCAGGCAGGCCGTATGCTTGATTGCCACCTTAGTGGTATAAAAAAAAAACATCCAAACCAATATATACAGACATGTTCATGTACACAGTTATATGTCTTGCACAGGAACCCAAACCTCTGGTTTAATATTATATGTATTTAATTATTTATAACATATATTTGTGACTATATTATTAATTCATCTCATTCTCTCATCTCATCTCATTCTCTAAAGTTATAAATAATTAAATACAGTAAATACGAGAGGGTAAAATATTTGGATCAAATTTTGTACTTAAACTAGATTTCGTTCTTTTAGTTTATCTACGCTAGTATACATTAAAGAATGCAGGATGAAAGAATGACGAAGCAGATATACAATGCAAAAGTGGAAGGATGTAGGAGCCGAGGAAGGCCAAGACTTACCTACCATGACCAAATTGGTCGTGTTCTATCAGGTGATATCAGGAGCCCTAGAAATCAGCAAGCGTGCATGAGAAGAGCAATGAATGTTATAGAAGCGAGTGAGGTATGTAAGGATCGAGTCACGTGGCGCTCGGTTCACTCTGCCTACCCCGCAAGGGATATGGCGTGAAGTTAAAGATAGTTTATCTATAAAGGAGTCTTTCGATTATATCTAAAAACAACTAAATGCCGAGTGAAGGTACTGTTAATTTGATCACTAGTTGTGTACATTGGCCTTTGTTATTATTCGTAACAATAACTCTCTTCCTTGGAATAATAATGTTGACCTCTGAAAATCGATCTGAATTATCTCGGAATTTGTAATAGTCTGCAGTACATTGTATTACATCATTGAAATACAGCACAAACTATGTCGGACGCAACATGAAGACCAGAGGAACGCCAGCGTTGGTGACCATACTATCGGAGTAGCTGGCGTCGACAAGGAGACGAGACGTACCCATTCCACCGCAAGGCGGCATCAATATATAAGAGTCAGTGTCGCCAATCCGTCCGTCTAGCTGCTGGGATATGTTCATTATAAGAGATAATTGAAACTGTATTACTTTTTGATTACGGTATCAGATATTAGCATAATCAATCATAGAAAATATGAGAGATATAGAACAAGTTCTAAGGACGAGACGAGTTAAACAATTAGAATAGAAATTATGACAATTTGAACAATGTATGTGGTTATAATTTCTGTCATGATTCATTCCGTGATTTACGAACTTCAATTTGGGGTAGAGTCGGTATTAAAGCCAAGGTTATAATAACACTAAAAATAAAGAAGATGATAAAATTAATCTTTGCGATTTACCTAGAAGTACGTTTAATAGCAGAATAATTAGTAGGATTGTGGACATCTTGAAGTCTGTATAGGAACTACCTAATCCGGCCATGAGTTCTGTTACAAATGAATATTCATTATTTTTTTATGGAGTAATGTAATCTTAATAAAACTTATATGAGTACATATTTATGGAAGTCTCAGCAAAAAAAAATGATTCTATTCGAAATGGCCACCATTAGCCAAAATTTACGCACCTTTTCGATAGAAAATTTAGCCACTCCTTGCCTCAGTTTTCTTAAGAGGCACTTTTTATACCACTAAGGTGAATGATGGTAAACAGTCACCGTAGCCAATGAACATTTGCAACACCGGGGGTGTCACTCATGCGTTGCCGACCCTGAGACACAATGTCGGTGTATCGTTTCGAGTAGACTATGTCCTCTAAAACTGACCATAATTTGTAGTCTAAACGGTTCAGGTCTGGGCTAGACGAGGCCCAGTATTCAGCTCCTATAAAGTCGGGAACATTGGTTTCGAATCAGGTTTGGGTAGTTCACGCCTTGTGACTAGATACAGAGTCCTGCTGGAAAGTCCACGGTATATTTTTAAAAAGTGCATTACTGAGAGGTTTTACAACAGGATCCAAGACAGTCTCTTCATAAACTTTGGCTGAAGGGTTCACACCACAAAAATGAAGCTTTGTGACCCCTTGATAAAACACCCCTCACCAAACCATTACAGATGCAGGATAATGACCACGTTGTACCTTTCCGACCACGTGAGCGGCTTCTTTAGAACTGTGTGGGTACACTTTGTCATTTTGCTTGTTGTAGTGCCCTTCAATCATGAATTTTTTCATCAGTAAAGAGGATATTTATGTGTATTTCACCTGCGTATCTGGACAGAAGGCGTTTTACGGGAATCTTCATTTCTCGCGATAAATTTTTTTGTTACCTTTTTTGGGTTTCGGCGAATTCTGACTTTAACAGCATTAACTGCCTTTGTTGTTCTAACAGCACGCGGTCGCCCCGATCTTTTGTGGTCTTCAATAGAGGAAGTGTTGACACCAACATCTGTCGATAGTGCGATATACGAACATACAGCTGATACCAAGCTTTTGAAGTGTCTTGAATATGACCGACGGCTATATGCACACTTTGTGTAAGGCAATTACAGCAATCCTATTTTCTTTAACACCGCATTCTATATCGTAATTTTATAATAAACACCAAAAAAATGTGTAAAACGGCGGGAAATCGCAAGAAGATTTTAACATAATAAACGCGTTCTAAATTCAAAATTGACTGATTGATGATTGAGTTGAAAAAATAAAAGTTTCTACTTAACAGTACTTATGGCCAGACTAGTTAGTTACACCAGTCTATTTCGGGGTGATTCAACTTCTCTGTCAAATTATCGAGTCTCTAGCTTGGAAAAGATAAACCTAGATCTGCTATATGGCATATTTTGGACTCTTTTTGGTTTTAAAACTCGTCCGACATAAAAGGACAAATAGAGACAAAAATTTGCTGCCGTGTTTCTAACATTACGATAAGGCAGTGAAACTTGTCGTTTACACTACACTCGCGTAGCTACAGATATATTAACTGTTCTCAACAATAGCACATTAGTACTCGTAATTTAATGTAATAGAAAACATACCACTTGCGACACTACACACAAGTGAGGATAACAGCCGCGTACGAATCCGTACAGTAGGAGGAAACTGTGTTAACCTCGTAAATAATAGTAAGTATGTATTAACTGACGACAAACGGCATGGCGCGGGTGACATTCTTGATTGTGACGATAAAGTGTTGGTGAATCCGCACCGCGACCAGACGGTATCCGTTCGCTAAGGTTCGTCGACGTGACGAGCTCGGGCCGCTGGTCGACTGCGCGGAAACAATGGTGAAGGGCGAGGGGGTCGTGGACTTGGACAAGATCCTCGCCGAGCTGGGTCAGTTCGGCCGCTATCAGATCATCACGTACTGTTACATTTTGGTGCCGATATTGTTCAGTGCTCTTTACAATTCGCAATTTATCTTCACTGCTGGTGACTTAGAGTTCAGGTATTTACAATATATTAATCAATTTGCAACATTTGCCGTGTCCTCGCAGAAAAAATGGTTTTTCTTTTTAGTTTCAGGTAGAGTTGTTTTTTTATAAATGTCTGTAGTCTGGATGATAACAAACAATTATAGTAAACGGTTGCATTACTTATCACGTAAAGTCGCGGCCTAAAGCAAAGTTCGAACCTCACCTAAGTCGCTGAGAAGATGTTTTCCATTGTAAAAATATTTAGTATTTTTCTGACAATTAGTTCCCGTAAATAATTAGAAAAATTACATTTTAAAATAATTATAGTACATTAAACAAAACGGATGAGGAACACATAAGTACTCTCTGAAGCTCTGTATGCAATATGCATTTTAAATTAAGGAAATCACAGGAGAATAAAACCAAAGCAACCAAACCAAAATAATATCTATATATATATATATATATAACAACAACAGTAAGGTTGTAATTATTTATTTCATTAAAAATTACAAATATATAATTTAGGCTTTTTATGGTTGAAGTTCAGCCTATAGCTATTTCAAGATATGCAAATTAAATCAATAACTATTTTAAAATGTATTTCATTTTCGCGCCAAATGATAACACTAATGGCGTTCACCTTTCATTGTTTTCGCTGTAGTCTCTGGTTTAAGTGGATTGAATTATTATAAATAGAAATCTAATTGTAAAAAAATACGTATATATAATAAATCCAAATTTCACCAATGTGGGCAAGTACCTAAATATAAAATACGAACACGAAATAAGAAAAAAAATATGAAATGATCTATGGTTGATTTATTTCGTTTGTAAAACTGGTTTTTCTCTCACGATTCACTTATTGTGATGTTATTGAATGAATCAAATAATTCAGTGATACAAAATAGACGAATGCAAGAAATCGAAATAAACAGTTTTTTTTTATCGCAAGATATGCGTGATCGCGTTTGATAACCGCCATTGTTGTCTTACGGCAATTAGTTGGTTCAGCTGCAACACTGTTTTTATATCGTTCACTGCTCCATTATTTGAAGATTTTTTTTTACAACTTCGGAAGACAAACGAATCTGTGGACCATCTGACTCAAAATGTACCTACCGTGACACATGCAATATAGGAAGTAAAATATCTTTGACGTAACTTTGACGAGCTTGGTGGTCATGTATGTTACATAGCGCTCGTGGGTTCGATTCCCACACATAACCGACATTTGCATGCATGAACATGTGTATTTTTTCTTGGTCTGGGTGGTTTTAACAGTGGTATTGAACATCAAAGTAGGCAGACTGGGGACGGCCCTCCACCCCACAGAAAACTCCCACAAATAACTAGTCTCTAGAAGGTTGTTGTGCTTCAGCGAGTAAGTGAGGTTACCTAGTCGGGCTGCATCGATGCACCTTTGCTCTTTTGCCAGAGTCATGTTTATTAATGAGCGGGATGCATCTCGTGCAGGTGAGATGGCCATCGACTCTAATTTACTTTGGCACCTGGACTGATTAAAATTATTTTATTAATGAGAAACTTTGTATTAAGTCTCCATTCATTTCTCAATACATTTTTTTTTATTTATTTATTCATACATACACAATATTGAACGTTACAAATTAAAAAAATTCAATGCGTTCAACAGTGTTCAAATAAAGAAACGAAAAGAAACAAATTAGATATTATTTATTAATAATTCTCAGCGAACTTTGTAGCTACTATATGAAATTCGCTCCTAGAACAACTAAATACTTCAAATGTTGGCTTTTTAATTAACATTTCATTAATTAGGCGCAGCGCTCTAGTGAATGGAGCGTGACTCGCCGCTGTCGTCCTCGTACCCCGGCAGGCGAACAACTTGTGGGAACGCGCTCTAATGTAGTTGTCCGGTACATATAATACAATCTTCTCCAACACTGCCGGCTTGTGTGTGAATCCCCTGAGAAGACCGAACACAAATTCCACCAGTACGACGGTTCGCCTCACTTCTAGAGAATTGTATCCGGTCATACCCAGTAGGAAAGCACTGGGATACACGGCTGGGAACCCGGCATAATACCCATAATGCTTATGGTACAACCACCTTATGAACTTCTTTTGAAGTTTATCGACCATTGAAACGTATTTGTCTTCAATAGGGTTTCACACTATCGCGTTAAAAACTTGCTCCGTACGTATGCATTATATATTAGCTTTATAGCTGTAATGCAGTCGAGATCACTCGCCTGTCGCAGCACAAACCCTAACGCTCTGTAGGCACTTTTACAAACATTATCGATGTGATTGCGAAATGTAAGGTCACAGCTCATTACGATGCCTAAGTCAGTTATTGACGATACTCGTTTCACACGGTCGCGACCAACATGATAGTCAGCTATATGGGGACTAGGTGACCTACTATATGAAACTATGAAGCATTTGTCTATATTAAAATGCAGGTCATTGTTCACAGTCCACCGGACAACATTATAGATGTTACGTTGGAGCGCCTCGCAATCACTCTTATCATGTAACTCCAAAAACAGCTTTAGATCGTCAGCAAACAACATACACAACAGACACTGTGCTGTACTGACTGTCATCGGCAAGTCATTTATCAATATTAAAAATGCCAAAGGACCCAAATTCGAACCCTGACTCACACCTGAATACGTGAAATACATCTCAGATTCACTTCCGCAGTGCTGCACGTACTGCCTTCTATTACTCAAATACGAAGAAAAGAAATGGAGCAGTGCGGGAGTGAATCCAATCCCTGCAAACTTTTTAACAGTACGTCATTATTAACAACATCGAAGGTGTTACGAATATCGAGGTAGATAGAATCCACCTGGACACCCGCGTCTGCGTTATTACAAGTGTAAGTCCAGAACGACATGAGGTTACTAACAGTCGATCGGCCGTGCCGGAAGCCGTGCTGAGCATCACATAAGCGAGCTTCTATTTGCCTACTATTCTTATGCAAGACCATTTCGAATAACTTGCCGAAAACAGACAGCACCGCTATAGGCCTGTGATCCTTAACCTCAGCACTAGAGCTGCTCTTGGGGACAGGTATCACTCGCGTTGTTTTCCAAGCCTCTGGATATACATTATTCTTGACACATAAATTAATAAATACAATAAAGGATATTTAAATACTGATCCGCAGTCCTTAACGATGCAAGGCGGGATACCGTCAGGCCCAGCCGACTCCTTAGGTTTTAGCGACATTAACGCACGCTCAATATCCTCGAGGAATATACAAGGTATATGGACCCAGCTAGCATCCGCATCAATAGACGCCACCGCTTCCTCTACACACAATTTTGGCGGATTTAGTGTATAGACAGAGCAGAAGTAATCAGCAAATGCCTGCGCCGTGTCCTCCGACGGGACTAACTGACCATCTTTCAAAATTCGTTTACAATTACGTTTGGAATTATTTCTTGTATTTACATACCGCCAAAATGAAGAGGGATCTCTCTTTATATCATATTCCATAGTTTTTTTATATTGCCTAAAACCATTTCTTATACCTATCTTTACAAGAGCTTTGTAACGAGAAAATAACGCACGATCGCTCTGAGAATGAGATTTCTTATACAATTTGTGATAGAAATGTTTACTTTTAATATTACGCATAGTTTCGGTCGAATACCATGCCGGGTAAGTATACTTTGACCATACCCACTTCTTTTTTATCGATACACAGTGTATACACGTACGAAGCAGGTTATAAAATGAGCGACCGCTTGTTCTGGTTCAGAAAGTTCATAAAGTGGTCCCCAATCTATTGTTGAAAAATGGAAGATAAGTTTAATAAAATCGGCTTTCCTAAGATTGCACTCCCCGACAGTGTTAGAACTGAAATCTCGATGTTTTACATTATTATTAGTCTGCCAACCAATAAGCATTCTGGGTATTTGTAAGATGGGTAGGACGCATCAAAATGGAACTGGAGTACTTCCACCTCACAGAATACCGCAGCTAAATAACAACTCCCTGGAAGGTTGTTGTGTTCCTCCGAGTGAGTGACGTCACCAGTAAGCTCCCAAGAAGTTGCTGTGTTAGCAGCAGAGGAGGCATCACGCGAGTGCTACATAGTATACTACAAGCGTTAATAGCCTATGGTAACCGCTTTACATCAGGTAGAGCGTATGCTTGCATACCTTTCAACGTAGTATAAAAAAAATGAAAAAAAACGTAACAGCGCATTTCACCACTGCGCCACTGGACACGTCAAATAAATACGCAAAATTGTAAACAACACGTGAAAGGAAAACTAACGTTTGTTTGTTTGTTAGTCGCGGCTCGGAAACCACAACATGTATCAGTATTTTCTGTACTTGTTGTTTAAACTCGTGTGTCGACCTTCCAGTCAAAGTCAGTCTCACCTGCACTTGGGGCGGCCTGCTAATTATAAAATAGGCTCTAATGAAAGGGGTAGGGCGCAGTTACTGTTCATGCGAGTGAGTAACGTTTTGACGATCTCGCTGGCGCATTGGTGAAACGCGCTGTATCGCTACTTTGACACCAACGCTCGTGGGTTCGATTCCCACACAGGGCAAATATTTGTGTCCATGAACATGTCTGTTTATCAAGATCTGGGTATTTTTAAGAGAGGTGGGCACATCAAAGCAGCCCATCTGGGGAAGTACCTCCACCTCACAGAAAACTGCAGCCAAATAACATCTCCCTATAGGGTTGTGGTGTTCCTCCGAGTGAGTGAAGTTGCCAGTAAGCTCCCAAGGAATTGCTGTGTAAGCAGCAGAGTAGGCATCACGCGAGTGATATTTAATATATTACAAGCGTTAATAGGCTACTGTACCCGCTTTACATCAGGTGGGCCGTATGCTTGTATGCCTCCCGACGTAGTATAGAAGTAGTTTAGATCAAATTGCCTGTAAATTTGACTTTCCCTAAGTAACGCCTGGATCTATTAACTATTTAGTCATTGTAATTTAAGCAGCAGCTTTATAGTTGTAAAAAAAATACGTAAAAGGTAATCGTCGCGCCTTTATCATTTTTGTAGTCGAAATCCAAGATGAAAAAAGATAAAACTTTTTTTTATAGTTGGCCCTGGCACATGTATATTATATATTTTTAAATGGATGTTTCTGTGTTTTATTTATTTCACATAGCTTCTATTTTCTTTTGCTCCAATTTTAGTCTTATTCTAATTTAATTGGCGAAGAACAAACGCCAAAAGGAATTTGCCATTAGAGATCTTTTTCAAACCGTCTATTGATAATACGATAAATTTTATGTTACTTCATCATTACAATTATAATGATATCAAATGGTAAAGATAAAGAAAAAGAGTGTGCTTTAGACCACACGACTGAAGTAAAACTTCTTTAGCTCCATAGTGTGATACAGACAATAGGTCTGCACTGTGTCTTACATATACGAAACTTAACTCGCTATGAGAGAAAGAGAGAAAGAAAAGGTGTGCTCACACCTCTCTCTCTTGCCCCTACAGTAATATACGAAACGTAACTCTCTCTCTTTCTATATTCGCTAACTTATATCTCCCTCTCAACTTCCGTTCGCCTCGCCCGATCATACTTTTCGTAACGCTCTCGTCACGCATTCACCAGCTTCCTCCCCAAGTCAAGCGTGCGTAAAGAAGTTTTACAACAAAAATATATTCGAGAATATTTTTTTTTGGAAGCTGAATAATTTTCATACGTCGTTGTCGGGCAGATATTCATCAATTCTGTAATAGTGCAAACGTTTGTACGGATCCGTGTCAAGTGCAATCGTCTAGAAACGTAATCTCAATGTTTACCTATATTCAAAACGGTTGTTGTTAAAGATATATGCCGTATTTTGCGTAGATAAAGGTGTTATCACGATAAGGTTCTGTATCTACACGCATATAAGTATCGTGTATATATACATATTGGTGATCTCCTTATCACGACGGCTGCTCGTTGGCCTTGCTGCCTGTCCTGTCGGCAGCTCACTGTCTGCTCGACTTTGTGTCTTAGACGTGTCAGTCGCTGTGTGTCATCTTGGGCTCACAGTGCTACCGACGACAAGTTAAGACATTCATCTTCGCTGTCACGCACCAGACTGACTTACAACTTAACAGAGGTAGGGCATATCAAAGCAGCCTGTCCGGGGAAGCACCTCCACCTCACAGAACACCGCAGCCAAATAACAACTCTCTGCAGGGTTGTTGTGTTCTTGCGTGTGAGTGGGGTCACCAGTAAGCTCCTAAGGAGTTGCTGTGTTAGTGGCAGAGGTGGCATCACGAAAGTGATAATTAATCTATTACAAGAGTTCATAGGCTACGGTAACCGCTTGATGCGCAAATTTCAGAAATGATAACGACTGGTTCATGTTATTAGCATCCGTATATTCCGTTTCAGAATGTAAGCATCCGCAATATTTCGGAATGGAAGCGTTCGTACATTTCAGAATATAAGCGTTCTTACATTTTTGTATGTAAGTGTTCGTATATTTCGGAATGTAAGCGTACTTACATTTTTGTATGTAAGTGTTCGTGTATTTAGGAATGTAAGCGTTCTTACATTTTTGTATGTAAGTGTTCGTATATTTAGGAATGTAAGCGTTCTTACATTTTTGTATCTAAGTGTTCGTATATTTAGGAATGTAAGCGTTCTTACATTTTTGTATCTAAGTGTTCGTATATTTAGGAATGTAAGTGTTCTTACATTTTTGTAAGTGTTCGTATATTTAGGAATGTAAGCGTTCTTACATTTTTGTATCTAAGTGTTCGTATATTTAGGAATGTAAGCGTTCTTACATTTTTGCACGTAAGCGTTTGTAAATTTCGGCATGCAAGTATTCGTACATTTCGTTGACAAGCTTTACTGTTATCACGAACAAATTTGAAAACGTTTCGCGCGACACATGTTTTAAGATATACCCATTTATACTATTTAAATGTACAGATATCTCCTCAAACTGAGTCCAAACTATCAGTTGATATGCAGTTCAAACTGGAAAGTCATTGAACTTAGGTTTGATAACCGTATCATTGATTAAGTAATCACGTCGCGTCAGGTGTACTTCAAACTGTGCTATTACTCGTATAATTTATTCCATACATATATATGTATATACTAGGCGACCTTAGGAATACATACGTGACGCACCTGTAGGTAAGTGTAGGTATTATATTACAGTAGGAATTAACATAGCTGAAGCAATATTCAATCCGATTGTTTTTCTCCTGGTATGGACGTTGGATGGAGAAGCGGATCAAAAAAGCGGCAGTAGACAATGTTCTATAATTTTTTATTATTTTATGTCATTGTTATATTTTTTTTTTTACCGCCATATACATACATACATGTCATCACGCCTGTCTCCTATTGGTGTAGGCAGAGACTATAGAACGCCAGGTGCACCGCCTTTTTTGTAGAACTCTTTTTTTTTTTTTTTTTACAGTGCCATCTAGCCCCAAAGTAAGCGGAGCTTGTGTTATGGGATCGATCCAAACATACCGCTCTCGGTGGCAATCATCATCATCTCAGCCCGTATTCGTCCCCTGCTGAACACAGGCTCCCCTCTAGAGTGCCACTCGTCTCGATCCTCTGCCACCTGCATCCATCTACTCCCTACAAACATCTTGAGGTCGTTGTCGTTGTCGTCGTTGTGGCTCCATCCTATGGGGAGGGGTCACCGGACACTGCGTGTACTTTCTTTCCTGTGGTTGGCGGTTCTATGAACTATGTGGCCGGCCCATTGTACTTGCTTGCTTATTCTTTTGGCTATGTTGGATACTTTAATTCTGCTGCGCAGTGTAATAATATATATGTTTTAAAACTTTAGGCTCGTTAAGTCGATTGAATTAAAAATCAATCGATTTACTGTACAGCTATATATACATGTACCTCAACTAATTATTATCAATCGATTCATTCTGAGAAGTTGCCGATGGCTTCGATTTAACTGCTTATAATCACGTATTGATATTACATTTTAATTGTCTTCGTGACATGTTCAATTTACGGAAACATTCATAATCAAAATTCTTATTTTATGAATGAATATAAAACCTTGACTTTTCTCGCTACATCCTGTATAAATCTAAATAGTCGAATTTCATGATGATAGTGTCTACATATTTTATAAATATGTATGTATGTTATTTATGTATGTATATTATCTTCACGCCAGGTCCCTTGCGGGGTAGGCAGAGAGAACCGAGCGCCATGAGACGCGGTCCTTACTCACTTCACTCGCTTCTCTGTTCCTGGTTTTATAAATATAATCCACACAAATATATGTCTGACTACACATGGTAAATTTACGTGAGAATCAAGCCCACAACCCCTTCTGTTAGAGTCGCTGTTGCCAGCCATTTGACTATCGCACTCATATCAATCTCCAATTCCAGCCACGGAGCAGATCGATGATACCATATTATTCTATTGTGGCATAACTATACACAGTAGTTAGAGTATACTCTGCCATGGCTCAACTACGGATTGGCGGAGGTTCCCCACATAGTTTCCGTTATTTTCACGGACTTCTTCAAGCAATGACACGACACCTTACAAAACAAGGAAGCAGGTAATAATACTTGAGTCTGGGCATTTTCCGCGACAAGTATTTGTCTACGCGCCACGAGGAAACCCACGCGACCTTGCCAATGTTATCTAACTCTACAGACATTTTGTCTTAAATAAATAATATAGGCGTAACTTGAACAGTCGCTTTTTTTTAAATCACTAAAACTACACGTGCATAGGTCGCTTAGAATATATATGTGTAAAAGTTTGTGATGATTTGGTCCTTTAGTTTCGACTTGTAAAGATAAAGATAATTATCTTTATTTGACACGTGCCTATTACATTTTTTAAATGCAATTCGTATCTGTAAAATTTATTTCATTAATTTCTCACAGTATTCATTTTCCTTGTGCCAATTTACCACCATTTATCGAACCACTGACATAGAAGAAACGCCAGAAGTAACTTGCCCATATGGTTTTTTTAATGTTCTGTACCATAAAAGGAAAAAAGGAACTTAATATAATCTTGCCGGTAAGCTCAGCTCCGCTGCATATGCAATTAGGAGTATCAGACAATTGACGGATGTGTTTACTGCGCGCTTAGTCTATTTCAGCTACTTTCACAGCATAATGTCGCATGTTATAGTGTTGTTGGGAACGGCAGCTGATATTGAGACAATTTTTATCTTACAAAAAAGCCCTTCGCTCTATTTATAACATTGGCTCCAGAGAATTACTCAGGGAACTATTCAAAGAAATAAATATCCTTACTGTTACTTCTCAATATATTTATGAAAACATAATGTATGTCCGTAAAAAATTAAAGTCGTTTTCAAACTTCAGTGAAAAACTTAGAAGTAGATATAAGTTGTGAATGCCGGTACATCGGCTTGCTAGGACTGGTAGATCTTTTTTGTAAATTGTATTCGATTTTAGAATAAGTTGCCTGAAACAGTTCTGTCATTTCCTGACAATATATTCAAAAAGCACATTAAAAATACTTTCTGTTAAAGGGCTTATTATAGAATTGATGAATATGTAACTGACAAAGATGTCTGGAAATATTCAGCACAGACTACCTGTTCTTAATAATCTTCAATTCTACCATTTGATATCATTATTGTACCAATAGGCTAATGTGATTTTTTTGTAATATCTAATATAATTTTAAAAGCGACTTATATTGCCAAGTTTCTTTCGACATTTCTTCTTCGACACGGTCATTTCCGAAATGCTAGTAGATTAAAAAAATTGGCCAAGTGCGAGTCGGACTCGCGCACTAAGGGTTCCGTACCATTATCTATGAAAACGGCAAAAAAACACGTTTGTTGTATGGGAGCCCCCTTAAATATTTATGTTATTCTATTTTTTAGTATTTGTTGTTATAGCCGCAACAGAAATACATCATCTGTGAAAATTTCCACTGTCTAACTATCACGGTTCGTGAGATACAGCCTGGTGACAGACGGACGGACGGACAGCGAAGTCTCAGTAATAGGGTTCCGTTTTACCCTTTGGGTACGGAACCCTAAAAAGTAAAATAAGAGAATTGAATAAGATACAATAAGATTATATTTCATAAAATGTAAGACGTGTCTAAGTGCCCGCGAGGGCCTAGTGGCAAATAAAGATTTTTATCTTTTTATCGTTACAAGCCTTGTAGCATCGCTATGTTGTCCGTCTGTCTTTTTGTCTATCTGGCCGTCTGTCAAGACTTTTTTCTCAGGATCGGGGTGGAGCTATCAAGCTGGAATTAATATCAAATATGTAGGTCTGTAATCCCTTCGAGCAGTGACAAAATCAAACTTCTAAGTCAACACAATCAAAAGATACGGCTTATGCCTTGTTTATTCATATATTTTGACATTCGAAATGGAATCAAAGGTGCTTCCCGTTGACCTAGAATCATGAAATTTGGTAAGAAGCAATGTCATGTAGTTCCAAGTAAAGAAAAAAATCCGAAAACCGTAATTTTGTAGTTCCATCACAAAATAAATCATTTTTCATTTATAATTTTTAATCACTTGACGATTTTTTCAATTGATATTACTATATGTCTATGGTCAGTAATAATAATACAATAATAGTAAGTAGAAGTAACATCAGATAGGATAGTTATGGCAGGTGTCCGTCTCTCTTCTGTAATAGCCCTGTACTAATAATCCTTCCAGATCTCATTTCAATAGCTCAATTATTTCCGACACATTTGCAATAGTCCCAATACCTGCTGTGACCTGTTCGTTGGTATATCCTCCCATTAGTATCCCTCAGAGCAGGTCACAGCTGGTATAATACATTACATCATTCTTTCAGAAGGGGCCTCTACGCGTTGGATTCATATCCCCGCGCACGCCTATCAAATGACCGGGATTAAAACCCGTGAAATAAAAGAAAAATACAATAATAATCAATTATTGTTGTGGCGCTCGGTTCTCTCTGCCTACTCTCTCTCTAACTCTGATTTGGCGTAAAGTTATAGAATTATTATTGTACTAACTGCTGCCCGCGGCTCCGCCGGCGTGGAGTCAAGTAACGTAGCCTATGTGTTAATACAGATCATAATCTATCTACGTGCCAAATTTCATTCAAATCCGTTCAGTTAAGCGTGAAATAGGAACAAACATCCATACATACAAACTTTCGCATTTATAATATTAGTAGAATTGTTATTAAACTGGTAGTAAGTGAAGTAGGGAGCACTAAAGCAGCCCGTCTGGGGAAGTACCTCCATCTCATAGAAAACAAAGGTCAAATAACAATACCCGTGAGAGTTGTTGTGGACACCAGTAAGCTCCTAAGGAGTTGCTGTCTTAGCAGCAGAGGCGGTATCGCGCGAGTGATACTTAATATATTGCTAGCGTTAATAGGCTGCCGTAACCGGTTTACATCCACTGACTTGTATGTGTCCCAACGTTGTGTAAAAATCTTATTATAAAATATTGGTCAAGCAACATCGACCGCAGCCTGTCTATGTATGGGTTTATCTATCTCAAGTTTCTCCGTACTTCGGAGGGCACGTTAAATCATCCGTCCCGGCTGTTATCGACAGATGACAGTCGTTAAGTTAGTAGCCTTCTAATGGCGGCTTGAAAACACTGGCTTCCGCCAATCCGCATTTGAGCAGCGTGGTGGAGTATGTTCTAAACCCCTTCGGTTGGAGGGAGACCCGTATCCCTGCAGTGGGATGTGTAACGGTTGATTTGGTATAAAATATTTAGGGGTCATATGCAAAAATTGTGAAATCTCCACTTGTTAGCATTTGTTTATAATAATTTAAACTATGTACCTAAAGAATCAGTAAGAAATAATTGGTTCCTAATATAAAAATTACATAGATTCTTTATTTGTGTATCTAAGATACATATAACAATTTGTTGCTATTAGCAACTATGTATATATAAGCTATATAAAGACACAATGTATAATACTATACGAAATGAAAACATACGTGTGTCGCAGTAATAGAAACTGGCACAAACCATAAAACCACTTGAATGCGCATGAAGGCACCCCGCGCTCGCAATAACGTTGTGTTTTAGCGCCTAAATATATTAGCGATTTGAGTCTACTGAGTAATGAGAGCCTGCCGACGTTGTATGAAAAACAAAATGTTGCAAGCGTTCATATGCTACGGTAAACGCTTAACATCAGGTGCGCCGTATGCTTGTTTGGCTACCGACGTTGCATGTAAACATATATCTATAAAATCTCCTGGTACGATGTCGTAAATATATTTGGAAAGACGTCTGACGTAACCTGAGAAAGACCTGGTGTTCCCTCTGGGCGGTGGAGGTCTGACAATAGTCGCATCGTGGCAAAATAAGTTTCTTCACCAATTCCTTAATTTTAGGTAGAGAGCCTATAAACGCTTTGTAATACATTAAGTATCACTCGCGCGATGCCACCTCTGCTGCTAACATAGCAACTCTTTAGGAGCTTACTAGAGGACCTCACTCACACGCAGGAAGACAACAACCCTCTAGGGAGTTGTTAGAGTTATGCTAATATATTAGAACGCGGGATAGCTGAATCTATATTTTCAAAAAGATGCCCGCCACGTGCTTCGTAAGGCTAGTCGCCCACTAAGGGTTTCGCTCGTTTAATGAGTGTACCTTAGTGTCGCAACAAAGTTGCACATTCACGAATACTATGGTATGTTCCCCCTTCTCAATGTATGAGAATTGGTACCAGGTGTCAGTGAAGTGGGTAACGCAATGAACCGCATCCTGGATGTCTCTCACATCTCGGAAGCCCTACTTATCTATTTACACCATCAATTACCTAATTAGTTCTCAGTTACTTACACAATGTTGTCAGAAATGGGAAATTTTAACTGGTCTTCACAAGGAATGGTTGACAGCGAGTCAGGCGTAGGATTATGAAAATTCTGATCATTACAATACATTTATGTAGATTTAAAAATGATCGAGTACGCTATGTATGTTTCTATACATAAATAATAATAAATATAAATGATAATAAATACCGCATTTAGCCTTGTAAATGTCCTACTTTGACGTCATTGAAATGAAATCGAAAACACCCAAAACTAATATATAGTATAATATATAAAAGAATTTCTAGTATAATGACAATTACTTACGATGTTTGGAGTTGGTGCCAGTATACTGATATTATCAATTGGTATTATGCGGCCGGCACCGACTACAAAAGTCGTAAGTAATTGTGACCAATAATTTTTCGCTTTTTAATTCCTGGTAATTTTTGGAAGGCGGTTTTTTTATTTAAAAATAAAATTTTTTTTTGGTTTTTAGTGCCGTAAATAAAAAAAAACAGATTGAATGTCAAACAAAGAGAGATGGAAAGTCCTCATCAAAAACTTTTACTGAAGGGAACCACAAACCAAAACATTATCTCTATATATATATTTTTGTTTATGTTAATTTTGTCAAAAAGCGCTAAATCAATTTCAATAAACTTTATATGGAATCACCTCTGAAGTATAACGTATTAAACATAAAAAAAATCATCAAAACTAATTCATAATTGGCGAAAAAATCGTGTAACAAACGTACAAAAAAAATACTCCTTTCTTGAAGTCGTATATTATAGTCGGTTAATAAATACACAAGCTACAGAAAAAAAATTACACTAACAATAAAAAACAAAAGATAAATAACATTGACATTGTAAGAAGTTGGCGGTGTTATCAATTGTCCCCGAATGGTTTCCATAAACAGAGAACGGCGAGGTTGGCCTACAGTTTTGATGAAGGCTAATCAAGTGCCATATGAATAAATATAAGTGTCATTTAAAATAAGTATAAAAAAACTTATTAAAATAAATATAAAAGTGTCATTTAAATAAAAGTATAAAAAAGCTATTTAAAATAAATATAAAAGTGTCATTTAAAATAAGTATAAAGAAGCTATTTAAAATAAATATAAAAGTGTCATTTAAAATAAGTATAAAGAAGCTATTTAAAATAAATATAAAAGTGTCATTTAAAATAAGTATAAAGAAGCTATTTAAAATAAATATAAAAGTGACATTTAAAATAAGTATAAAGATGCTATTTAAAATATATATAAAAGTGTCATTTAAAATAAGTATAAAGAAGCTATTTAAAATAAATATAAAAGTGTCATTTAAAATAAGTATAAAAAAGCTATTTAAAATAAATATAAAAGTGTCATTTAAAATAAGTATAAAGAAGCTATTTAAAATAAATATAAAAGTGTCATTTAAAATAAGTATAAAAAAGCTATTTAAAATAAATATAAAAGTGTCATTTAAAATAAGTATAAAAAAGCTATCTGAAATAAATATAAAAGTGCCATTTCAATTAAATATAACAATGGCATTTAATCACTGACGACATGCTACGTAAATGTGTCTTCGATATTGTTTTAGATTTATTCAACCTAATCACCATACTTAGAAACAGTTGGTGTGAAAGAAAACCTCGGTGCTAAAATAAGAAGAGGCATGCTCCGTTGGTTAAGACATGTAGAAATAATGCAGGATGAAAGAATGACTAAGCAGATATACAAAGCAAAAGTGGAAGGATGTAGGAGCCGGGGAAGCCAAGACTTGCCTACCATGACCAAATTGATAGTGTTCTGTCAGAAGGTGATGCCAGGAGCCTTAGAAACCGGCGAGCGTGCATGAGAAGAGCAATGAATTTTAAAGAAGCGAGTGAGGTATGTAAGGATCGGGTCACGTGGCGCCCGTTTCGCCTGCCTACCCCGCAAGGGATTTGGCGAAAAGTTATAGATAAATCATATATTTTTATATATGGTAATACCTTGAACATAAACCTACGGACTATAAGTAAATCCATACGGAAAATATAAGAAGATGGAGAAAAAAGAACGGCCAAGTGCGAGTCGGACTCGCGCACTAAGGGTTACGTACCATTACCTATAAAAACGGCAAAAAAAAAATCACGTTGTATGGGAGCCCTCCTTAAATATTTGTTTTATTTCAATTTAATTATTTATTTTTAAAGTGAATATATAACTAAATATTCTGTGAATATTCCAAGTGTCTACCAGTTGCCGTTATCAATATCGAGCTAAAACGAGCAAAAAAAAATCACGTTTGTTGTATGGGAGCCCCCTTAAATATTTATTTTATTCTGTATTTTAGTATTTGTTGTTATAGCGGTAACAGAAATACATTATCTGTGAAAATTTCAACTGTCTAACTATCACGGTTCGGACGGACGGACGGACGGTCAGCGGAGTCTCAGTAATAGGGTCCGTTTTACCCTTTGGGTGCGGAACCCTAAAAAATGATATCTAAATAAAACTATTGTACTGTCACAGTTCATGAAACACGTCTGAATGCCATAGATTTTCCGATTTTTCCTTCATGTTTGTCGTATTGCGCACTGGAGTTGATGTCAAATTGTGAACATATTTGAAAGCTCAAAACCAAGTTTCTATTCCTTCATTACATCTCTTGGTGAGGTACCCCTCACCTCACTGGCTTTAACGTTCATAGGTCTTACACTCTTGCAAAATATGTTTTTTTTTTATACAACGTCGGGAGGCATACACGCACACGGCCCACCTGTTGTAAAGCAGCTATCGTAGCCTACTAACACTTGTAATATATTAACTATCACTCGCGCGATGCCTCCTCTGCTGCTTACACAACAACTCCTTGCGTGCTTACTGGTGACCTCACTCACACGCAGGAATACAACAACCCTCTAGGGAACGTCAGGTTCAACAAAATAAATAAAACACGCGATACTTCCGTTAAAAATTGTTTAATTCAATGTGTAACAATCGCGAAAACCTAAGACAATACAACCCTCTTGGGAGTTGTTATTTGGCTGCGGTTTTCTGGGAGGTGGAGGGCACCAGACGGGCTGATTTGATGCGCCCTCCCTCTCTTAAAATGTTTCTATATGTATCTATGTGTAAAAATAGGTATAGTCATAAATGCAACAACCTACTTGTATTTTAAGGATTGTTTCTCTTCCTTCGATATGGTTGTCTGGCGAGAAGACCGCATGGTGTCATACTCGTGCAATAACATGTCACTCAAATGTATTTATTTTGTTGCAATACAGTGTATTCTATTCTATTCAACTTCTTGCAGAGTGAGTGAGGTCACCAGCAACCTCCTGTGGAGTTGCCGTTTCAAGAGAATGGGTTGGCAACGCGCAAGCTATACCTTCTGTATTGAAAACGTTTTTATGCTATTGTAACAAGTTTCCATCGAGTTGTGGTTGTATGACTCCTGTATTATTTAAAAAATATTTCTTTTGACATATTTTTTCTTTAAACTTCATTCTAGTTTCCTAGAAACATAACATTTTCAATGAACAGTATTATCACTGTTTGAACAAATGTCGGAAAGTTTATTCTGAACAAAAATATGAACAATGGAGTAGTCGTGAAGAGATACGACTATAAAAGATATATAATAACGGAATCGTGAAGGGTTCCGTTATCACGATTGGGTCATAAAATAAATCTACTATTACTACATATTAACGCCAGATCCCTTGCGTGGTCGGCAGATGTAACCGAGCACCACAAAAGGCAGTTCTTGTACGCACCTAGCTTCCTAAGTTCCTTTTAGTTTTCTTTCTTCTGATAGGTCAACCAATTTGGTCATGTTAGAAGAGTTTCAGCCTTCCTTCTTACATTCTTATATTGTATATTTGTTTAGTCAATCTTTCCTCCTGCATTATTTCTCTACACCAACGGAGCATGCTCTTTCTTATGTGACATCGACCCTCCCTTTCAGACTAATTCTCTTTCTTACATTAAACAAGTTTACAAACAAGTTTAAATTACTACTTTAGGATTTCATTCAATAGTAAACCTTGTAAGTGAGGTATGGTTTAGAATTAATGGATGACAAAAGAGTTACGAAAGAAGTGTATCGGGCGAGAGTGAGTGCGGTTGCCGGCACAGGCAATTCTAGACGCACACATATCATCCTAGGATCATAGATTAAAAATAGGTAAAGAGCTAAAAGGGCTAAATCAAAAGCACTCAAAACCGACGAGTATGCGTGAACAGATTGATACTAGTAGAAGAAGCGAAAGAGGTATGTTTGGATCGGTGCACCTGGCGTTCCATAGCCTCTGCCTACCGCAATGGGCAGACGTGATGATACATACTTACATAAGTATGTATGTACAGTTGCCTTGTGGTAGTTCTCAATGTGTCTGTTTTCTGTACCATTGATTTTGCATATTACATGTTATTTAGTATATGTCCCTATGGCAAAATATAAATAAATAATAAATAAAGAAATATTGTCGGAGAAATTACACAGCGCCATCTAGCCCAAAGTAAGCGAAGCTTGTGTTATGGGTACTAGACAACTGATAAACATACGTAAATACATTTTTTTTTTTGTAAATACATACTTATTATACATAGAAAATACCCAAATAAAGAAGTATACTAGGGCACACTAAAAGTTTTGCACGTCTAGCTAATCGGAACTATTTGAATTTCGAATGTTATATTTTTTAAAACGTTGCAACCTACTAAGTAATAAAAAAAAACAATTGGCGGGAAATCATTTGTCAATTGTTTTTTATCACACATCAAAGTTCTACGTACGCAACGAAAATGGAATTGAGTCGAAAAGATTTTAGAGCGATGATTTTAAAATTCTCTCTCCGCAAGACTGTGCTGCTCGTCTTCAAAACGCTTTTGGGAGAGAAGCACCTTCTTTGAGCTCCGTGAGGCGATGGTTTGCTGAATTTGAGAGAGGTCGAGTTTCTTTACGTGACGAATTTCGTGAAGGGCGGCCTTCAACTGTCCTCAACGTAAATAATGTGGCTACTGTTAAGTGGTTAATTGAAGAAAACCCGCGGATTACCTATGAGACAATTCTTCTCGAATTGTCTATTGAAGATTGGTATGAGCCAAATTCAGAAAATTTTACACGAAGAATTGAAAGTTCGGAAACTTTGTTGTCGTTAGATCCCTCATAAACTGACAGCGGAGCAGAAGCGGGCTCGCGTGGAATGGTGCTCACAGATGGTGCTGAAGTACGATCACGGACATTCTAATGCTGTTTATGACATTGTCACAGGAGACGAAACGTGGATTTATTGTTTTGAAGCAGAAAAAAACAGCAATCTTGTGAACGGGTGTTTGAAAATGAGAACAGGCCAACAAAAGTGAGGCAGGCGAGAAACGTTGGTAAAAAAATGATCGCGTTTTTTTTCTCAGCTACGGGTCCCATCTGCACAATTCCACTTGAAGATCAAAGGAGTGTTAATGCCGAGTGGTATTCTACCATTTGTTTACCCAGGGTGTTAGAAAAAGTTCGCGAAAGACGACCAAAAAGCCGCGTTCTCCTACATCATGACAACGCTTCTTCACGTTCACAAAACAAAGTCACGGCCAACAAAACAAAGTCATTTTAAACTTCCGAAAAAGTACAACTCGTTACCCATCCTGCGCATAGCCCCGACCTAGCACCCTGTGATTTCTGTATTTTCCCCAAAATCAAAGATTTGATGAGAGGTTTCACTTTTACCAACTCCGAAGAGGCAGTGATAGCGTTCAATCTGCACGTAAACATGCCTGCAGATCTGTGGTCCTCCTGTTTTAAAAAATGGTTCGATCGCATGAAAAAATGTTTAAAATGTAAAGGAGAGTATTTTGAAATGCAATAAACATAATATTTTGGTTATAACATGTTGTTTTTTTAAGTTACGCAAAACTTATAGTGTGACCTACGTAATTGCAAATATTTTATTATTCACATTTAAGAACCCTAATGGACGTTACTGTACCTAGGTATTAGCTGCACAAAAGAACACAATAACGAATAAATTAGATGACAATGGACTGATTGTCGGCTGACCGCTGGATGGAGGAAAAAGCACATTACTGCCTGTTACCTTCCACAATGGAGAAACAATTGATTGTTAAAGTGCAGTCAAAGAAGATGGATTATTTATTAGTATATTGTTCTAGCGGAACATATGGTTCGACATATATAACTTTTTTATACAAAGTCGGGAGACATACAAGTATGCGGTCTGCCTGATATAAGGTGATCCCCGTAGCCTATGAACGCTTGCAACACATTAAGTATCGCTCACGCATTGCCTCCCCTGCTACTAAACAACTCCTTAAGAACTCTTTCAAGGAAATTGTTATTTGACTGCATTTTTCTGCTGGTTCTTACCTAGTCGAACTGGGGAAGTACCTCCACCTCACAGAAAACCGCAGCTAAATAACAACTGCGTAGAGGGTTGTTGTGTGTTGTTATTGTTGCGTGTGAGTGAGGTCACCAGGACGCTTCCAAGGAGTTGTTGTGTAAGCAGCAGATGAGGCATCGCGCGAGTGATACTTAATATATCGCAAGCGTTAATAGGCTATGGTGCCCGCTTTACATCAGGTGGGCCGTATGCTTGTATGCCTCCCGACGTAGTATTAAAAAAATAACACTGGTACATGTACCACTAAATTCATATTTTCGGATTTATGTACATAGTTGTAATTGTCATTTGCACGGCGGTGAAGAAAAACATCGTGAGAAAACCCTCACATCCCAGAAATTATATTTCGACAGACGTGTGACTTAACCTAAGAAAAATCTGAGTTTCTCTCTGGATTATGGACGTCTGACGGCAGTCGCTCCATCTAATAATCAGTATCTACGCCTAATCCTTAGGCTCAGATACCGGACCCCGCCGATCCTAATTATGAAACGGGATAACGCTAAGAAGAAAGAGAAGATGTAGGAAAGAGAGTTGATAACGATATTAAGATAACAGGAGGCACGCTCCGTTGGTTCGGTCATATAGAAAGAATGCAACAGGAAAGACCGATGAAAGTTATGTGCGACTGAATTGGCCGTGTGTTATGGTGATGTCAGGAGAATAGATATAAATATAAAAGAAGCGAGTGAGTAGTGTATGGACCGGGTTATGTGGTGTTCCTGTCTGCCTACCCTAAAAGGGATTTGGCGTGAAGATATATATAACAAGCTATAAATGTTAAACAGTGTTATATACAAGAATGTCAAAGGTGAGGTGTGTAAGGACCGCGTCTTATGGCGCTCGGTTGACTCGCGACCCATCCACCCACTGGACCCCTAGAAATCGTACCCTGGAATAAACGTTGTAGATTCGTCACCAATTCAGGTGCCCATTGATGGCTGATAGGAGACCAGTCAATATTAATTTTTAAGGTACCCATTCGTGACGAGCTCGGTGGCGCAGTGGTGAAACGCGTTGTTACACTACTTTGGCACCAACGCTCGTGGGTTCGATTCCCACACAGTACAAACATTTGTGTGCATGAATATCTGTTTGTCTTGGTCTGGGTATTTTCTATGTATGATAAGTGTGTATTTACAAAAAAAAAATGTATTTACGTATGTTTATCAGTTGTCTAGTACCCATAACACAAGCTTCGCTTACTTTGGGGCTAGATGGCGCTGTGTAATTTGTCCGACAATATTTATTTATTATTATTATTCGTCCCTTAATATAAATTATAGATAAAAAAGTATTGAGATAGTACAGTCATAAACAAAATTGTGTGCCTGTATTCATAGTAATAATTAATCAAAACCACATGATTTGCGAAGATCGCGCTGTTGCCGCTCTAAGACCAGAGTGAGTTGATTATTTGTTATTGTTAATGATTTTAGTTAATGTGTAATTTATAAACATTATTTCAAAACTGATTTTTATATCGTAATTAGCTGTAACTTTTAATAAACGTGATATTTATACAATTTTATGAATTTTTTTGCCTTTATCACGCGAGGCTATTGTAGACTGATTGTACTCTGTAGGAGGGGGCGAGTAGGCACCAAAAATATTACATGGGTCGAGTACGTCGAGTACAGGGTACGAATTTCAGTGGTCCAGTGGGCACGTCCCCGCTCGGTTCTCTCTGCCCCGCAAGGGACCTGGCGTGAAGTTATAGATATTTTTGTTGATTTCAGATGCACGGTGCCACAATGTGAAAGCTCCCCTCCCCAGTTGAACCCAGAGTGGGCAGTATGGGCTCTACCGGCGTCGGATAGCCGCTGCCAGCGGCTTCGGCCCATCGGCGAGGGCTGCACCCCCGGTGACTTCGACCCAAATAACACCGAGAGCTGCTCATCATGGGTATACGAGCACCAGAACTCCATTGTAGCTGAGGTCAGTACGGCAGAATGATGATATTATAAATCCAAGGTATGAATAAAAGCTGAATAGGCAGAGTAGGTTTAAGAGAGGTAGGGCGCATCAAAGCAGCCCGTCTGGTGAGGTAATTCCACGTCACAGAAAGTCGCAGTCAAATAACAGGGAGTTGTTGTGAAGGGTAGTTGTGTTTCCGCTAGTGAGTGAGGTCACCAGGAAGCTTCTAAGGAGTTGCTGTGTTAGCAGCAGTGGAGGAACTCTTTAGGAGCTTACCGACAACTTCACTCACTGGCGGGAATACGACAGCCCTGACAATGGATGGTCAGTTCAGTTGCTCTGGGTAGGCAGCGCGACGCACTAGGAGTGGGTTTTGCGAGTGTCCATAGGCTGCGGTGACTGCTTACCATTAGGCACGCCCTAGGCTTGTTTGGTAGCTTGTTTGCTAGTAAATAAACTTCCCCTTTATGCCACCAGTGCGCTTTCACATGCATCAACCGCTCTTAATGCATTCGAATCGAACCCAAGAGTCTTAAGGTTAAAGTAGTTATGTTAACCACGCTACCACCTGGCTCGTCTGGATTTACTATCATTGGTATCAGTAGTGAAACACCATTACGCAAAACTCAAACTTAGAGTGACGAATCAAGGGTGCTGGGTTCGACTCTGTGGTGTTCGATAATTTAATTAATGATACAGCCCTGCTGATGTTAAGCGATTAATGTACGCCTATGAAATGAAAGACATGTAGCCACCCCAGTGTTAGCATTCTTCATGCGCAGTCAAGTGGTGAATTGGTTTGTGGCAGCAGGAGTTACATGGTAGCTGTCTGAAACGTAACAAACAGAGTTGCTTCCGTGTTCAGTCATTGTTATATCAATTTATAGATATCATAATTAGTACTAAACTCGTCGCGGATATTCTGCGATTAAATATCTATATAACTTACAGAATTTCACGGAGACTCTTTATCAGATATTGTTTTTTGTATACAACTACAGAAAGCATACATGCACCTGATTTAAAGCGGTTACCGTAGCTTATGAACACAACACACTAAATACAACTCGCGCTATGCCACGTCCACATCTGCTGCTAACACAGCAACTCCTTAGGAGCTTACTGGTGACCTGTCTCTCAGACGCAGAAACACGATAACCTTCTAGGGAGTTGTTATTTGGCTACGGTTTCCTGTGAGGTGGAGGTACTGCTTTGATGCGCCCCACCTTTCTTAAAAACACCCAGACCCAAACATCAGGCATTTTTTTTTCAAGAGAGGTAGGGTATGGCGCATCAAAGCAGTCCGTCTGGGCAAGTACCTCCACCTCACAGAAAAACCGCAGCCAAATAACAACTCCCTGAAGGGTTGTTGTGTTCCTGCGTGTGAGTGAGGTCACCAGCAAGCTCCTGAGGAGTTTCTTTTTTTTTATACTACGTCGGGAGGCATACAAGCATAAGGTCCACCTGATGTAAAGCGGGTACCGTAGCCTATTAACGCTTACGATATATTAAGTATCACTCGCGCGATACCTCCTCCTCCTCCTCCTGGGAGTTTACTGGTGACCTCACTCACACGCAGGAAGGTGGTGAGGTGGAGGTACTTCCCCAGACGGGCTGCTTTGATGCGCCCTACCTCTCTTAAAACATCCAGACCAAGACAAACAGACATGTTCATGCACAGAAATGTTTGCCTTGTGTGGGAATCGAATCCACGAGCGTTGGTGACAAAGTCGCGTCATTCACGACTGAGCCACCGAGCTCGTCAAAAGTTACTGTGTAAGAAGCAGAGGATGCATCGCGCGAGTGATACGTAATATATTACAAGCGTTAACAGGCAACGGTAACCTCCCGACGTTGTATAAAAAAAGACACGTTCACGCACACAAATGTTTTGTCCAGTGTGGGAATCGAACCCACGAGCGTGTTAAAGTCGCGTTATTAACCACTGCGCCCAAATGGGCTGTTGGAATCTTTATCGTCGATGGGAATATTCTGCGCATGGTTTATTACTATAATCTGTATAATTTGAAGAATTATATTCTTTATCAGATATTGGTATTACAATAAATGAACCAGGGGAGTGCTGCGAACGTACTGCAACATTCCAACAAAAGGAACACTTCACTCATAATATAGATAAATAAACAAATACTATCGAACAAATTACACAGCGCCATCTATCCCCAAAGTAAGCGAAGCTAACCCTAAGTAAACATCGAGCATTTTGACGAGCTCGGTGGCTCAGTCGTGAATGACGCGACTTTGACACCAACGCTTGTGGGCTCGATTCCCACACAAGGCAAACATTTGTGTGCATGAACATGCTTGTTTGTCTTGGTCTGGATGTTTTAAGAGAGGTAGGGCGCGTCAAAGCAGCTTCTGGGGCTGTACCTCCACCTCACAGGAAACCGCAGTAAAATAACAACTCCCTAGAGGGTTGTTGTGTTCCTGCGTGTCAGTGAGGCCACCAGTAAGCTCCCAAGGAGTTGCTGTGTAAGCAGCAGAGGAGGATCGCGCGAGTGATACTTAATATATCGCTAGCGTTAATAGGCTACGGTACCCGCTTTAGATCAGGTGGGCCGTATGCTTGTATGCCTCCCGACGTAGTATAAAAAAAAAACAATTGAATACAATTTACAATAAAAGGCAACTTTATTCTATCTGTCTATAACTTTGCACCAAATCTCTTGCGGTGTAGGCAGAGACAACTGAGCGCCGCATAGCTCGTCTCTTACACCCCTATCTCGCTTCTTTAATATTCATAGCTCTTCTATTACACCCTCGCCGGTTACTAAGGCACCTGATATCATTTTCTGATAAAGCACCATCAATTTGGTGTTTAATAATATAGAATAAATTTAAAAAACTTTATTAACTTAATGATTATGACTTTCCGTTAATGTTTTGACGGACCCAGTTGCGGAGTGATTAGGAATTCTACTTTAATTAGGTTCGATTCCAAGACAAATGTTTGTGTTCATGAACACGTCTGTTTATCTTGGTCTGGGTGTTTTCAATGAATTACAAGTATGTATTTACAAAAAAACAAACAATGTATTTACGTATGTTTATCATTCGTAATCTAAATAATATATAATAAGATAATAATCTAGTATCCATAACTTAGCTTACTTTGGGGTTAAAAAATAATTGCAGCGCCATCTAGTTTTAAACTAACTGAAACTTGTGCTGCGGATTCTAGACTACTGATGAACATACGTAATACATACATTAAATAACATCGAAAACACCCAAGTCATGACAAACAGACATGATCACGTAGAAAAATGTTTGTGTCGCGTGGGATTCGAATCCTTGCCTTTGATGTTAAAGTAACCATTGTTAACCACTAGATCACCAGGCTCGGCATCATTACCGTGCTCTAGTCAATCTCTTCCCCTGTTATTGGTTACTGAAATACTCCCATTCCTGGCTCAAGGAAATTGGCTCGGAGCTTGGTGCAAATATATATTTTTTTATACTACGTCGGGAGGCATACAAGCATACGGTCCACCTGATGTAAAGCGGGTACCGTAGCCTATTAACGCTTGACATATATTAAGTATCACGCGCGATGCCTCTCGCGCGAGCTTACTAGTGACCTCACTCACACGCAGGAACACAACAACCCTCTAGGGAGTTGTTATTTGGCTGCGGTTTTCTGTGAGGTGGAGGTACTTCCACAGACGGGCTGCTTTGATGCGCCCTACCTCTCTTAAAAAACAATATGAAATAGTTTATAAATTTCCAACTTGTTTTCAAAAATCCGTGTACCTGTTACAGTTCGACCTGGCCTGCCAGAGCTGGAAGCGGACCATGGTGGGCACGGTGCACAGCATCGGACTCTTCGCTGCCCTTCCACTCACATCATACATTTCCGATACGTAAGTAGGTATTTGTATTGTTAGAGAAGCGAGTGAAGCGTGTAAGGACCGCGTCTTATGGCGCTCGTTTCTCTCTGCCTACCCCGCAAGGGAATTTGGCCTGAGGTTATAGACAGACAGACAGAAGTATTTGTAATAAAAAAAACCAGTTAAGTGTGAGTCTGGCCCGCAAACGAAGGGTTCCGTACGACGGTGTAAAGAACGCTGAAGAAACACGTTTCTTGTAGGGGAAGTTCCATATATTTTTTATGAAAGCATGAACTTAGTGGTGTATGTGCCCGCACAGGTATACCAGCCAGGGACCTGATTTAAGAGATTTAAGAGAGGTAGGGCGCATCAAAGCAGTCCGTCTGGCAAAGTACTTCCACCTCACAGAATACCACAGCCAAATAACAACTCCCTAGAGGATTGTTGTGTTCCTGCGTGTGAGTGAGGTCACCAGTAAGCTCCCAAGGAGTTGCTGTGTAAGCAGCAGAGATGGCATCGGGTGAGTAATACTTAAAAAAATATAGGCTGCGGTAACTGCTTTACATCAGGTGGGCCGTATGCTTGTATGCCTCCCGATGTTATATAAAATAAAAGTCGATCAGTACTGCTCCGAATGCATTGTCTTGTATCGTATCGTATCTTGTTACTTAATGTATTATATTGAATAAGTTTATAAAATAGTTTATAAAGTTGTTTATGAAATAGTTTATTAAATTAGTTTGGAAAATTCTTCATAACGCCTCTCCTACGTAACAGCTTTTTTAAATGTCTGCTCATAACAAACTTCTATCTATCTATAACGTCACGCCAAATCTCTTGCGGGGTAGGCAGAGAGAATCAAGCGCCATAAGTCGCGGTCCTTACACATCACTCGCTTATGTAACATTCATAACTCTTTTCATGCACGCTCGCCGGTTTCTTGGACTCCTGACATCACCTTCTGATAAAACACGACCTATTTACTCATAGTAGATTAGTCTTGGTCGTCCTCGGCTCCTGTATCATTTCGCTTTTGCATTGTACATATGTTTCGTCATTATTTCATCCTGCATTCTTTCTACATGTCGGAACCAACGGAGCATGCCTTTCCTTATCTTAACACCGACACTCTCTTTTAACCCAACACTCTCTCTTACGTCATCAATATGAACGCGATCTTAATAAATAATTAGATTTGTCTTATATTTCATCAGATTTTGAAATTGCCTCTGAAAACCAAGCAGCCTAACTACGAATGTATCTCCAGTCTGCAGGAGATCGCAGCCAAATAATATCCCTCTGTAGAGTTGTTATGTTCCTGCGAATAAATGATTTTATCAGTAAAGATCGTTGTAACTTCCCAGAAGTTCATTGGTAACCTCCTTTATTGGCAGGAATACAGAAATTCTCCATTGAGTCACTAGTTGCCTGCGGGTTTCTGAAAGGCGTCACGAAAGTGATTCGCCAGAATCTCTTTACTATCTATCTATCTATAACTTCACGCCAAATCCCTTGCGGGGTAGGCATAGAGAACCGAGCGCCACGTGACTCGATCCTTACATATCTCACTCGCTTCTTTAACATTCATTGCTCTTCTCATGCATGCTCGCCGGTTTCTAGGGCTCCTGACATCACCTTCTGATAGAACACGACCAATTTGGTCATGGTAGGTAAGTCTTGGCCTTCCCCGGCTCCTACGTCCTTCCACTTTTGCATTGTATATCTGCTTCGTCATTCTTTCATCTTGCATTCTTCCTACATGTCCGAACCAACGGAGCATGCCTCTTCTTATTTTAACACCGACGCTCTCTTTCAGACCAACTCTGTTTCTAACATCATCATTGCGAATACGGTTTACAAGCCTTACGCTACAAATTTTGCGCAGCGCTCGCATTTCGACCGCGTTTATTCTACTTTCATGCTCTTTCTGCCATACCCAGCTCTCGCTTCCATAAGTTAGCGTTGGGACCAACACTGCATTGTGTATAGCGAGTTGTGCCTTCTGGCTCAGGTTTTTACTGCCAACAAGTTTTTCCAACGCTCCATTCACACTATTCCCAGCACTCACTCGCCTTTCCACATCTGCGGTGTACCTTCCATCCCTGCTGAAAGCGCATCCAAGATATACAAACTCATCCACTTGTTCCAACACTTCATCATCAATCATACTCATCAATCGTAATCCTTACATTAGTTCTGGATTCTTCTATTTCAAATACCATTATCTTTGTTTTTTTCGTATTCAGTAGTAAGCCTTTCTCCATACATTCGTCTTTCATCGTTGTGACCAGTGTTTGCAGTTCAGATGGTGTATCTGCTAATAGCACGGCTTCGTCTGCATACAGCAGACAGTTCACCACTTGGTCACCGATGCGCAATCCCACATTCGTATCATATATATTCGTAGAATCTCTTTACGTACTCAAAAAAATGTACTAAACAATTTTTTATACCACCATGATGAAATCATACGTACAGCCTGTCTAATGGTAAGCAGTTACTGTTACCTACGAAAATTTTCAACACCAGAGGTTGCGTTGCCGAAAACCGCATGAAAATCTGATCAGTAGCTTTTGTTTTTGAGTATATCGCGAAAAGTCAGACAGATAGACAGATACAGATGCGGCGTGGGAGTTTATTTTATATTATGTTGTGATAAGTCTTTACCCCGAGCTGCTTTGCTCTATTGAGCATACCAAGTATCTTGGATGCCAACTTTACTTCCTCCTCCTGATGACTTTGGTACTGAACATCGCTGGAGCTCTCCACATCCTAATGCTCTTGGCGATGGTAAGAGGTATGTCCTGAAATTGAGGCACCACCGCAAATAGGGTTTTCTTAGCGGTAAACGTGTAAACTTGTGTCTCGATGAGATCGCATTGGACCAAGTTGAACCGCCTTCAGTCAAATACTTTAGTTAATGCACATCCAATTTCAGACTCAAGTTTACAGGAAACCAGGATGTTACAAGATTGTCTTCGTCAGCAATCTCCCAGGGTGGAGATTATGTGTCCCCTACATATATTTAATATTAGTATTGACAAACATTCTGTCTAGGTTCGGACGTCGTACAGCTTTCATTTTGACAGCGACCAGCCCAGCGGTGATGGGGGTCATCCGTTCCTTCTCTACCAACTACCTCATGTTGCTCGTGTTCGAGTTCCTCGACCCAACCTTTGGCTCTGGCGTGTACAGCACCGGGTTTATACTTGGTAAGTTTCACTTGGAGAGCTTAACTAAGAACACTTGCCCGTTCACGCTGTTAACAAATTCTCAACAGCTTTCTAATGACCTTGCTGGCATGAAGATAATCTCTTAGGGTTATTATATATGGGTGTTTTTTTATAAAATTTAGTTACTGCCACAATCGGTATGCGTTCTATTTAATGCAGCTGTGATTTCTTTTACCAAATCTTTGTTTTCACATGGTGTCACCTTCTCTTAGTGAGCGACATAAACCCCACCGTTACATAATATTAATCATCTATATTACTTTCAACAATTTGTCTGTGATTTATCTGTTACTTTTTCTGAGTTAAACTTCTGAACTAATAAAATTGTAGTATTTGGTAAAGAAGTAGTTTACCTGAAGAACAACATAAATAACTTTGAGATAACGAGAATTACCCGGGCGAATCTTTCAACTGAAGCTGTTTTACTAAGATTGTAAATTACACTATTGAAATCAAGTCGTTTTATTTCAGCGCTAGAAATGGTTGGACTTAACAAGAGAGTACTAGGTGGAAACCTTGTATCTTGTACATTTGCTCTTGGCCAAGTGTTTTTAGCCCTCGTGGCATGGGGTATTCCTAATTGGAGGACGTTGACGAGAGTCCTATATGCGCCGTCTATTCTCTTCATTTTCTACTATTTCACCATCGAGGAAAGCGTGCGATGGCTGTTGAGCAAAGGCAATAAACGAGAAGCAGCCAGAATTATATATAAAGCTGCAGAAATTAACAAAAAGAAATTATCTCCGGAAAGTATTAAAATGTTATCCGAAACGAATGTGCCAGATGCCAAACCGACTGTAAATGTACTTCCCTCTACAAATCCGGTGGATAAGAAAGAACAATCAGTATTCAGGATGGTGCTCAGATCAAAGATAATGATTGCGCGCTTGGCCATCTGCTCATTTTGGTGGATAACGGTGACGTTTATTTATTATGGGCTGTCAATCAACTCAGTGTCGTTGGCCGGAAACAGTTACGTTAACTACATACTCACGTCGCTAGTTGAGATCCCCGGCTACAGTATCAGCGTCATCACTCTCGATCGTTTCGGACGGAAACGGTCTATTATGACTGCATTTTTCGTCTGTGGTGTGTCCCTCATCGCAATGCCGTTTGTGCCAAGCCGTAAGTGTAATGTTGCCTTTTGTACTTTATAAGTCATACTAGTTGATAAAGTAATTAATCAAAATATGTTTGTATCTCATAGAGTTCTCTTATTTAAACTGTAAGCCACAAACCTCATGTAGTCTGTTCTCTAAGCATAACTGTTTATTGCATATTAAGTAGTTTTATTTAGCAAAACCATTTCAATAATTTCGTTATATACTCGTAAGTAGTATGTAGTGAGAAACACTTTTTCAGATCTCATTTGGCTGCAGACATCATTGAGCATGCTGGGCAAGTTATGTATCAGTTGTGCCTTCAGTAGTATTTACATTTACACCTCTGAGCTGTTCCCTACGGAGACGCGCCACCGCTGCATTGGATTCTGCTCCATGGTCGGAAGAATAGGATCTATTGTGGCTCCGCAGACTCCTTTACTAGTAAGTAGCATCAGAAGTTATGTTTTGTATTTCCTCATTAGTAGTATTTACGTGAAGAGCATTTTTTACAGGCATAACTGTAAGTAACCTTCTTCTTCTCCCTAGCGTTGTCGCATTTTATAATTCATTGGGATTGGCGGGGTCCGCTACCTAAGCCTAAGGATTCGGCGGTACATCAGAATCAGAACAGCCGTATCGTAAAATATCACTTCGAGCGATGTTTTACGATATTTTGATACATCGACGGGACATAGTCACAAACTTAAATTTTCTTAAAATTCTATAATATCTTTCGTTTAACTTCTTAGTCATTGATGCCAAATTACTCATAATGTAATTTACTTCCAATGTTAGTTGAATATTTGCCTTGTACGCCAGAGGACACCGCTCGCTACCTAGAAGTTTTCCAGTTTTCATTCACACTATTACCAGGACCCAATCCTCTTTCCACATCAACGGCGTACTTCACATCCAAGCCGAAAACGCATCCAAGATATACAATAGGGTGGATCACCATTGTATGAAAAAAATTTTTTTTTCTTTTTTCGAATTGGAATAGGTCAAAAAAGTTGCGTTATATGATCACGAATTAACCCTATTTTTTTGATAATTTTATCATGACAGTATGAGCCCCCGCCGGAGGTCTGAAATTTTGAAAAATATAAAAAAAAATATATTTTTTGTGTGCGTCTTCAGAGTTTTAAAATTAATTATTATGGTACTTCTTAATTGTAAATATGTACTGAATAGAACAAACAAATGAATTACTAATTATTTATTGAAGAGTAATAAATAGAATGTATGGAAACATCAGAAAGGTAAAGTCACTTTTTAACTTAAAAATCCTTTTTTGACTCGAACTTTGGCATTACCTTACGGGAGGCTAATTTAGCCTTTATGTACCCCTCTCTAGTATTTTTACCGCAAACTCTAAGACCTGCTTCAGTAACCACTTTAACTGAGTGTTCCACTGCCTGGGTGTGGAAAGGTAATCTAATGAACTCCGAAACAGCCTCTCCTCCAGTTTCAATTAAATCTTGAAATTGCTCATCAGAAATATTTTTAAATATTGGAGGTTCATAAAATCGTTGTTGCCAGTCAATCATGTCGATATATGAGCTTGCATTTAAGTTTACTTTTGGCACTTCAAATGTTCGTAAAATCATATTTTCATTTCCTTGACGAGCCTTTATAATACATCTTGCGGCGAGTTCTCTGCTGTGTTTCTGAGGATCTGTTATCATACTCAACAATAATTTTTCTGAATGAGCAAAGTAACTATTTCGAACTATAACAGGGTCCATAATCTGGAGCAGTTTTTCAGGTAAATATCTGATGCTAGAACTAAGTTTCCATAGGTGCCTTGAACCATCTTTGCGGGACGAATGAACTTTGATAGCAAACCAGACTGGCGCATATGATTTCACAATAAACTTCACCAAGTGTACGAGATTTTGTGATGGTTCTTCCGTTTAAATATACGAACGGAATAAATGATTTGCTCTAGTTAACCATCACGCATGAGAAAGCTTACTTTACTTGTCTTATTCTTCTCAGTTTCATTCTATCCACGATATTCACCGATTGCGTTTCAGAGTTAGCATCACAAAGTACAGAAGATACAATAGCCGCTGCAGCTCGGTCTCAGACTCCGTATCTATCGCATATTGTTGCTAAGCTATGAAGACTTGCATCCTTAAGCTTAAGATGAGTTGATTTCTCCCTAGAAGTTGAATCACAGGTCTGCAAAGTCTCTAAAGTCGGCGGCGAGAAGAAAGGGCAATTTTTTTATCATTTTTAGACTCTATTTGATCGATTCAAAGTCGTTAGTGTTTTTTCGATTTTGGCATTCATACTATGTGATGTTTCTTGTTTCAAAGCACGTAATCTTCGTTTTTTTTAGTTTTTACTTTGTATAACATTTATTTTTCCTATAGCCATCAATCTGTTCGTACGCTCGTCATTTAAAAACATTTGTTCTTCCCTTGGCACTTATTTTTCCTTCGAGCAAGTACAACTCTGAATAGTTTTACATTTACATGCAGCTATGTCAAACAGCAATCTACTATGTATTCTAAATTCTTCTAGTTTTACTTTTTAATTATCTTATTACACTTAGAATTATAACTTTTTAGTAAGTGTAAAATTCGTTTATGAGTCACTATCGAAATAGGCGATTTTATCCATAAAGCTTCTACTTTTGTGGTAACAACTTCAGCAATCTCATTAAATGTTGCTTTTTTTGTAGTCCTATATCTAATCTTTAAGTCTTGACGAGTCCTTCATAGAACTTCATTACATTTTCGTGCGTCAGTAATAAGTTTTCCTTTAACTCTTCACTTTCACCAAATATCGGACATTTTAACTTTTCTCTAGTAGAAGTCATGTTTATAATAACATTAATAATTGTAAAACAGGTAGCAGTACTGACAAAATGACGCGCGACCTTTCACCAAGAAACAATAAGCGTCACTAATTTAAACGAAATCCGCCAAAGTGCGCTTGTGCGCGTGCCAAACCACCCCTCCCTGCAGTCCCTGCACCCGCCTTTATTAACACGTAAATACTGATAAATATTTCTGTAATTGTTACGAAATGCCTAATAAACAATATTTGCATATATTTTTGATTAAAAAAGTATATTTAAAATACTTTCATTGACATTTGTAGATTGCAAAATTATCGCTGAAAAATTCATTATTTTAAAATGTTTGATGTCTAGGCGGGGGCTTTTACAGTTGTTTGATATTTTTTATATTTTTTATTCTAAACATTAACAGCAATAGTCAACTTTTAGTAACTATTCCAAATCAATATTCGAAAAAAAAATTTTTTGATCCACCCTAATATACAATCTCATCCACTTATTCCAATACTACATCATCAAGCGTAATTCTTGAGTTCGTTCCGGTTTCCCCTCTTCAAAATATCATTATTTTTGTTTTATTATCATTGAGTCGTGAGCCCTTTTCCATAAATTGGTATTTTATCGTCATCCATAAGTTTTTTTCATCATTCTCCTGTCAATTATCTCTACTTAGATTATTTGATAAAAGGACATGATGACTGCGCGTGTCCACGCCATTGGGACCCTTCCGTTTCTTCAGAACAGATTACTTAACTATTAGATAGCGTACCGGACCTAGGTGCCACCTAGTTCGACTGAAATCACATCAATTCTCGTTAACATTCCAGTTTTCAAGATTCGTATCGACTAGAAGATTGAACTTCTCCATAGTTATGCGTACATACTGGAGTTAGCCACTGACTTACAATGTTAACGTCTAAAGTAACATTTCCTTTAAATATTCAGACGCATCATGCCAAGCCCTTTGCGGGGTAGGCAGAGAGAACTGAGCGCCACACACGTCACTCGCTTCCTTAACATTTATAACTCTTTTCGTGCGCACTCGCCAGTTTCTACGATATCACCTGATTAAACACGACCAATTTGGTTGTGGTCGATGTACCTTGGAATTCTTTCGCTTTGACGCTGTATATCTGTGTCGTTATATTTTCTTCCTGCATTGGTTCTACATGCTCGAAGTAACTGAGCATGCCTATTCTTATTACGTAAGCCACTAAAAAGCTAAAATTGTGCACAACCTAAAAATATTCTTATAGAATATTAATGCAAAAACCTGCAGTCATGTTAACGTCAACACCTTCAATAAAGGTTTTTAGTAGCAGATCTTTTAAGAAATTTAGATTTTCATAATTGAAGTTGATTACACGAACGTAATAATAACGAAAAACCCTCTGATGGGGAAATAAACTTGATCACCCGCCACTGCCAGACAACAAAATTGTGCACGTAGTTTTTTACAAGGTACCGCCAAATATGTATATGTTAGAAAAGGTTCATAGTGAGAGTTCATAGTGTATAAGTAGCAAAACAGAATGTGTGTTATTTACATACTGATCTACTTAACGATCCTTACAGTAAGTTAGTCCTGGAGGAAAATCTGGTAATCTGGACATAAATATCAGGTCATTTAGCATTCGGAGATAAAATAATCTAATAGCGGTAATTCTACAGAAAAGATAATGTGCGCACTGCTGGGCAAGACTGCTATCAGCCTGGTGTTTGCAGCAATTTATATCTACACGGCAGAGTTGTCGCCGACTGTAGCCCGCCACTCGCTGGTCGCCTTCTGCTCGATGGCGGGTCGTTTTGGGACTGTGATGGCTATGCAGACGCCACTGGTGGTCTGTCTCTATTAACTTTCTGGTCTATTAGTTTATTTGTAGATGCTAGACTTTTCTTACTTATTATATTCACCGCTAGTTTCTAACTTTATATAGTTGCTTCATTTTCATTACATTGCGTTTATATTACGTTTTGGGACTGTGATGGCTATGCAGACGCCACTGGTGGTCTGTCTCTATTACCTTTCTGATCTATTAGTTTATTTGTAGATGCTAGACTTTTCTTACTTATTATATTCATCGCTAGTTTCCAACTTTATATAGTTGCTTCATTTACAGATACATAGTACGAAACTGGAATACTCTGTTGTAGAATTAGGATGTTGCTTCATTGTTTTAACTAGTAATATTTTCGTTATTTGTGAATCTACGTATTTCAATGTTTCATGTAGCTGTTTATTTTAGTCCATATTTTATTTATCCACAATAAAGACTTAATTTATTTCGTATTATCAAATTCTTAAAAAAGTTTACACGATTCCGATCAACAATTTATCGATCAATAAGATTTCGTGGTTAACATACAGAACTATTTGACTAAAACAGCTAGATTTATGAGACTACATAGTGTAGATACGTTATTTATGTTCATCTTATGACTTTAATTTGTGTTCAAACACTATTTATTTTATTTCTAATACTACTAAGTGCCATTTTTTACTACCCTATACCTATTCTAAACCTTATATAGCCCTATTCTTTAAATCGATTATTATTGGAAAAAATACTCTTTAGGAGTATCATTTGTAGCGTCGATGTTTAAACCTATTCGAAACCTATTTCTTATAGATATATTCTTTAAATCGACTATTATTTCGTTAGAGTGTGGAAGTAATACTCTTTAGGAATATTATTTGTAGCGTCGATGTTTAAAATAGTTTAATTTCTCCGTACGAATGTCTGTCATCATGATGAATTTTGGTTGAAATTATGAAATTGTACATATTAACGGACTATCAATAATAAAGACATACACTTTGTCATCACTATTCGTTTAATATGTATAAAATTATTTCATTCCAGTACTTGAAAATAATGTAATTTTTATGGATGTACTGTTAACGTATACCTACTTGAGATGACAACTGTGTGGTGGCTCTTTCTATTGTCCAAGAGTCATAAATTTACTGGTATTGGTGGTAAAACTAGAATGAATTCTCTATTGAATACGTTTAATTGTATTGCTTTTTGTCGGAATTAACCATATTATTATCTATACGGAATTAACCATATTATTATCTATACCAAGAGTCATAAATTTATTGGTATTGGTGGTAAAACTAGAATAAATTCTCTATTGAATACGTTTAATTGTATTGCTTTTTGTCGGAATTAACCATATTATTATCTATACGGTACATAACTTTATAACCTTTCCACGTCACAAAAAACAACCACTATATAGGAATATATGGAAATTAGGTTCCAAGGTAGGAAAATAAAATAAATAAAATTTGTTCAATCACAAATAACAGATAGATACTTAAAAAATATTATTTTTGCATGAATTATTTGTTTAAAAATGTTATTTCCTTTTAATTCCGTCTAATATTCAGCTGAGACTTCATTAATTTTCCTTTTAAAAATAAGGCTTCACTCCAAATACGGGTCAATTTTATTGAAGTGATCACACAGTTCACTTGCCATTCGTAAACCTTCGATCAGATTTGTTATGGTTAATACTCGTGCCATGTAATCCTTGTCAGGCGGATAAGACGGCGCGTGTGATTCGGTAGCGATATTAGAAACTTTGCGACACCTGCAAAAGGTGGGGCTGACGAAGACTGCTTTTATCAAAGAACTTTAGGCTTAACACAAGTAATATTTAATACTTGTGTTGTTCCTGCGACCACGGACGCTGCAAAGCGTTCGAAACGTCAGGTTCAACAAAATAAATAAAACACGCGATACTTCCGTTAAAAATTGTTTAATTCAATGTGTAACAATCGCGAAAACCTAAGACAATACTAATATTTAATTCTTTTTGTTTATAATTAGACTCCTACTTTTTCCTTTTGATACGTAAATGTGGAAATTGTTGAATATTGAATTGTGGTAAACAAGCGTACGGCCTGCCTGATGGTAAGCAGTTACCGTAGCCTATGGACATTTGCAACACCAAGGGTGCCACTCTTTCGTTGCCGACCCTGTAAGAATCTCTTCACGCCTTTCTTGAAGAACCCCATACATGTAGTCCCTTGGGAAAACCTCGTCGGGGAGCTCATTTCACAACTTAATAGTTCTCGGTAGAAAACTTCTCAGGAACCGCACAGTGCGCAATCATTACGGTTCCAGTGTATGAGGACGAACTCCCAGCCGTTGGCGAGCTGTGCGATTGTGTGATACTTTTTAAATTATATGTATATAATAATCATAATGTATGAAGTCGTATCCATTTTTCCTTCCGCAAATAAGGAGTCTTTACCGTATTACGAACTACTTCAAAATGTGTAACCATTATTTGTTCTAGATGGCGCTGATGGAATCGCTTCCGTATCTGATCTTCGGTATCATGGCCTTCATCTCAGGACTACTGATGCTGCTCACGCCGGAGACCTTGCACATGCGGTTACCTGACACAGTCAAGGAAGCCGAGACGATGGCTGCCTCGCCCCGCGCCAAGCGACCCCCTCACGTCATTGTTGATTAGTTATGTGGACCACTTATTACAGTAGCCTGGTTGTGCTGTGATGATTATGTTTTTTTTTTATACAACGTCGGGAGGCGTACAAGCATACGACCCACCTGATGTAAAGCAGTTACCGTAGCCTATTAACGCTTGTAATTATGTTAAGTATCACTCGCGCGATGCCTCCTCTGTTGCTTACACAGCAACTCCTTAGGAGCTTATTGGTGACCTCACTCACACGCAGGAACACAACAACCCTTTTGGGAGTTGTTATTTGGCTGCGGTGTTCTGTGAGGTGGAGGTATTTTATTTTAGATTCCTTAGGAGCTACCTTATTTTAATGGAATAGTCAACAGTATTTATGAAGTACAAATAAGTATTATTTGACCAACTGTTACCAGCTGTACAATTGGTAACATTATGAATAACCATACCACGCATTTATGGCTCAGTGTAATACATTTATTGGAGAGAAAAGCATGTATAGTATTATATATTTTAGTGATCCCTGAATAGGCAGTCCTTAGGATTCATATTATACACGAGTTCCTATTCTATATAATTTTAGGATCTGTTATTTATTATTTGTACAAAAGTAAATATCATCTCTGACAGGCTAACATTCCAGTGAAGGGTTGTTGTACATTGGTCACAAAGTAAATTCGTCACGGAAAAAAGTACTTATGTGTAAATTTCCCACTATTCTATTTTTTTGAAGTAAGTTCGTCATATATTAATTTGGATTATAGTAAATTCTTTTTTTTTCGTACCGATAATGCTACCGGTATTTTATGCGAAAATGATGTAAAATAAAGACTTGTGACGAATTTACAATAACTCTTACCTACCTGTGACGAATTTACAATAACTCTTACCTACCTGTGACGAATTTACAATAACTCTTACCTACCTGTGACGAATTTACAATAACTCTTACCTACCTGTGACGAATTTGCAATAACTCTTACCTACCTGTGACGAATTTACACATATTTTAATGTAAGTGGCGAATTTACTATTAATGTATGGAGTATATAAAAATGTGACGAATTTACTTTGCGACGAATGTACAACAACCCCCAGTTAACAACTCAAACCGCTAGATATTAAAATGTATTGTTTTCGTGAATAGATTTTCTCTAAGATAATATTTTCAGCGTCAGTTTACAAATGCATAACAATTTCCTATAATATTATGGCGTATGGTAAACCGAATACTGATCATGTAATACCTCTACAAGCGTCAAACGTTCTTTTGACGTGATAACCTCTTATAAATCGATGAACGCGGGCTGCACGCACGAAGAAGTGTCACGTTCCGCCTGAGCCGAGCGTGCAAGCGAGAGCGCGGAATAAGCGATAGAGAGGCACGATTGGCCTAAGCGTTCGGCTTGTGACGCATCTATCTCTCTTCCACTCCATCGGTCGATGCGTCCGAGTAGAAGAGAGACAGCGGCAGCACACAACCTATACGTGAACTGTTTTGTTAGCTGTTGAATGTTTTCTTATGACGTTATCACGTAAAATTATCGTCCGTAAACCGACTTTACAGACAACCACTTTTTTTCCTGTTTTATGCGAATAACCTTTATAATTGCCATATTATCAAGTTCTAATCACTTAGCAGTATTTATTAGTTCTGTGGGTCACGAGTAGTCACGACTAATTGCTCTGTGAGATAGTTTAAAGGCTGTACAATAATGTTGTGATATAATTATGAAGTTGACTCGTTCTCCTGACGCGAGTTATGTTTGGTAAGCTAATGTAAGTGTGTGCAATAATTATATTATTTTTGTGATTTTATTTAATAAGGTTACTTTAAGTATTGATAGTTGGAAACACATGGGCTAATTGTAAACATTGTATATTGGATTTCCATGATTTTTGATGATAAAAATTACACGTTCACTGCGTATTCAGTGTTTACTATTTGTCCTAAAATATTTTTATAAATAAAATACTTGAAAATGTTTTCACAATTTGATTTCATCTTAATTAACGTAACTGTATCTATGGTCACCGTAGACATAACCCGAAACTCGTTAAATTTATGACTAAAATGGTTAACTCCAAATGAATTTAGTACGTAATAATAACATATTTAGGTAATTTCATTTCTTTTTCTATTATCAGACATCTCTTGTACTTATTTTAGGAAATTGAACGAAATAATAGGTAACATCACCACCGTTAAGTTACTTACTTACTGACGAGCTCGGTGGCGCAGTGGTGAAACGCGCTGTTACGCGACTTTGACACCAACGCTCGTTGGTTCGATTCCCACACAAGGCAAACATTTGTGTGCATGAACATGTCTGTTTGTCTTGGTCTGGATGTTTTAAGAGAGGTAGGGGTGCAGCCCGTCTGGGGAAGTACCTCCACCTCACAGAAACCCGCAGCCAAATAACAACTCCCTAGAGGTTTGTCGTGTTCTTGTTAAAATAGTACAGGTACCTACAAACAGTGTAGGAGAGATTCATTCACGTTTACATTAGAACAAAATAAATAAAACACGCGATACTTCTGTTAAAAATTGTTTAATTCAATTAGAACTTTGTTAAGTGGTAAATATTTAAAATTTTACTATTTTATAGTGTGTTGAGTGGGCTACTGAGTGTTCTTTGGATACAGATAACTTAGTAATTTCTGTATCGCCGACAAGGTCTGATCGGCGCTTGGTGAGTTGGAGGTTAGGATTAAAAATTAACTCGGAGTGTTTCCTTAGTATGAGGCTATTGTGAGGACTCTCGTAGAAATATATAAGGCAACCTTCAGAATAGTTCCTTACGCTATTTTTAGTGTTTTGAGTTTCCATTTCCTAGTGCCATCTCAATTACCATATACAATCGATAATCGTAAACAGTTTTTAGAATTCCAGAGTCGACTGCAGTTCTGAGATGTCTGTTTGCAGAAAGTACCCCGCTGCCATAGCGGGGTACTTTCTTCTCAATTTCTAAGTTTTCACTGCAGTTAAGTGCTCCTTGGCACTTTGTGTATTGAATCTTTTGTATAGTACAATGATAACGATCTGATAAGTCAATTTATCTGTTTGTTTAGGTAGTAAACACACTGTACATCTTCCAACATTTTTATAAATCAGTAATATGTCATTACGCATAATAAGGGCTTCATTCGCATCCATTAGGAATGCCGCTACGCTACCTAAGTCTAAGAATTTGAAGATACTGATTTTTACATTGAGGGCATCAGGGGGCAAATCACACCTTTCTCGGGTTAGGTTATACGTCTTTCGAAATATAATTTTTTGAACGTGCGTGTGTCAAGATGTTTTCCTTCACCGCCGAGCAAGTGATAATTACAAACAGGTACGAATACACGAATTTAGTGGTACATGCCCACACCAGTACTCAAACCGATATAGGACCGATTACTGCTCGTAATATTTCAATAGTATTTCGTGCTAATAAGTATATCTTCAACAAAATTTTACTATTATTGGCAATTTGATGTAAAGTATTTCATGGGATCTTCCCATGAGTTGGTTCAAACGAATTAGCGTATGCCGAAGTCCAGCCTGCATGGCAAGTTACCGTAGCCTTTAGTTAGGTATGCTTATTTGCCATAATAGTAGTAGCAGTAAAAAATAAGGTATTCTCAAGGTGTGAAGAAAGTGGTGACCTGGGCAACTATTAGAATTTAGTATGCGACTAAACTCTAGTAGTCTTACCGTTTACTATTATTAAGATTAAGGGCTTCAAGCAATCAAAATATTTAATAATGTTTACAGAGAAGCAAAGTATATGTGTATTAAAAACAAAATTAAGCAATCATCGAATAAAATGAAGACTATGGAATATTGTCAATAAACAAACAGCTAAAATATAAGCCATGGAATAATAAATGTTCTATGAAATGTAACTACTTCATCAATATCCCTTACCTTACCACTAACTCCCTTATCTACATTCTAATTTTAAATTCATTTTTCTACATGTTATTTTGCTGCTGGGTTTTTGAAAGAAAATGTACGATCTAGTGTGGAACTTTTTCCGTTTACACATTGAACAAACTAATAATTAAGCAACTGGACATTAAAAATTCTCACTGGACAATGTCTATTTATTAAATATAAAGTATTCTATTGTATTATTGAGGCAGTAGCTCCACACTTGGCACCTATTTTTAACATACTCGTACCTAGTTCGGCCATGAGTTATGTTACATATTAATATGCATTTATTTATTTATGAAGTAATGTAATATTGCTAATACTTACATGTACATATTTATGGTCTAAGGTATGGTATAAATGGTAAGTCTCAGCAAAAAATTAAAAAAAAAATATATATTTTTTGAAATGGCCCATTTAGTTTTGATACAGGCCTGTAATCTGTTTGGCCACGAATATGTGGATTTACGCACTTGCATGGGGAATTTAGCCCGAGAGATTTCTTAAGAGACAATGTCGGCGTGTCGTTTCGAGCAGACCACGTCCTCTAAAACCGACCATATTTTGTAGTCTAAGGGGTTCAGATCTGGGCTAGATGAGGGCCAGTCTTCAGCTCTTATAAACTCCGGAACGTAGGTTTCGAGCCATATTTGGGTAGTTCGTGCCTTGTTTGTTGTGACCTTTTTTTTATACCACATCGGGAAGTATGCAAGCATACGGCCCACCTGATGTAAAGCCGTTACCGTAGCCTATAAACGCTTGTAATACATTGAGCATCACTCGCGCGAAGCCACCTCTGCTGCTAATACAGCAACTCCATAGGAGCTTGTGACCTCACTCACACGCAGGAACACAACAACCCTCTAGAGAGTTGTTATTTGGCTGCGGTTTTCTGTGAGGTAGAGGTACTTCCCCAGACAATGACAATAAAAATTATTGCTTCAATGCGCCCTACCTGTCTTAAAAAAATATATGATTATTGTGTTTAAAATAACATTATAACTCGTTAGGATTTCAACTATATATATTTTTAAAGGGTCGGTATGATAACAACGAAAAATAAAATAAAAAAACCGGCCAAGTGAATCGGGCTACGCACAGTGTAGTGTTCCATATTTGCTTCGCTGAGCAGAGGTGGCATCGCGCGAGTGATACTTAATGTATTACAAGCGTTTATAGGCTACGGTAACCGCTTCACAACTGGTGGGCCATTCCTGTATGCCTCCCGACGTTGTATAATAAAATAAATAATACACAAACAAATGGTGATTTTAAAAGTTAAAATAACTGGAACAACAATTTAAAAAATATGTACGAGTAAGTGCTTGAGCCAAAAGTTGAAGTAGGGAAAACCCTACAATTGTGCAATGATTAAAATATATCCAGCTGTAAAGATAGTATGAGGAAAATAATCTAAAATATGGACACATACGTAAATAGATTTGCGTTACAATACACAAGTCTGCGAAAACCCTGCATTCGTTTTCGTACAAATCGCACACTCTGATAAAAGCGACGTTCTTCAGACCACCTTTTTATTGAAGTATAAAAATAGTAGATTTTATCAAATCCAAAAACTAAGATACATGCCTAATCATTTCTCTGTCAATTTTCTGATACGGTATCTGACTCTAAATGTGATAATGTGCCCAAATACGAGTAGATATCTCAAATTCGACTTGTCAACGTTTGTATCCATATAATAGCTCTATCAGAGGTTTTTGAAGGTTTTATTTATCTGAACACGAGTATACAATTGTTTACCTACACTGTGGATATTTTGAGATGTGGCTGATTGTTACGTGCTGAGAGTTATATGTATCACTATCTTGAATATCGCTGCCCTACAGGTCGCATTCGCGGATTTATAGTAAAATAACATATAAACAAATAAAAATAACATGTCAGAGGATTTAAAAAGTAGTTGCACCAGTACAATCAGTCAACTTAACGAGAGGGAAGACGCTGTGTTAGAAAAATCCATAGATTTAGATAACGTGCTTGTCCACGAGTTGGGACAATTTGGTCGTTTCCAATTTAATAACTTCTTACTCCTCATTTTTCCAATCATTATGTGCGCTTTTCCGAACGAGTATATATTTTCTGCAGCGGCTATACCACACAGGTAAGTGAAGTTCTGTCTATTTTTTTAAATGTTTACTACACTACGTTAATTAAAAAAATATCTTCTTGTTACTTGAAGTATTGTATTATTTAATAACTAGACAAATATATCATGTTAAGCAAAGTTGTTATGTGTTGCTATGTCCTTCTGAGAATTCCAAACTGAAATTAATTTAAGATTATATAGCTATGATGTTTCTGTTATATCCGTTGTATTTTTCTCGCCGTCGTATTTTTCTTGATATCTTTGCTTCTATGACCATCGTAAAATCAAAATTGCGCGATATTTTTAAATAGTAGTACTGTCGTGGGACGATTGATATCAGATGTTTATGGACTAGATGCCATGGAAGCGATCTATCCAAACAATTTTGGTTAGATCACTTGTGTTCTGGAAACTTTGACATCGGCGATGAGACACGGGTCCGTCCAGATACGAAAGTCAATAACGATGATTTGACAGTCATCAACGCCATAATTTACAGCAGCCCTTAACGTAAGCAAGAAAATGACACTGATTCGTTACCGTCAAATTTGAAAGATAAAAATTTAGGATAATGAGTACTGGGTCCCTACAGAAGAGGTGGACCCAAGAAGTGCTAGCTTGACATTGTAATAGATGACATGTACCAATGACCACACAGTGAGGGATGCCAAAAACCACGCGAACTGTAGAAGAAAATGTTGGAAAGTGGACCCCGAGCTCCGAAGCGAAAGCTTAGGGTGCGACCGGGAGTTAACGCTCTGATGATGTTAATGACGATGATGCGTCGCTTCACTAATGCGAACTAGTGTAAATAACGCCCGATGTCACTACAAATAAGTTGCATATTTTTTAAATACGGATTTAATTATAAGCTCCTTAAAGTGATTATTCAAGTAACATAAATGTACTCGTAGATCATGTTATCAGATGTATAATCCCGGAGTGCGGCGAGACGGTTGAGAATGCAAAGTATAACACAGAGAGTTTGCTGGCAGCGTTCCCAGAGAACGCTAGCTGCGAACGGTTCATGTCTCTCGGCATCAATGGCACGCTGCAGCACTGCCCGAGTTATCTTTTTAATGACATGAAACTCGTGAATTGTGATGCATTTGTCTACGAGAGAGAAAACTCTGTAGTATTTGATGTGAGTATACTTTATCACTGATCCACAAGGGTATCGTCATCCAAATGTGAAGCAAATTCCATAGCGTAGCTTGTTGGATAAGAAGAATTACTTGTACATTGTCATATATTAGCGATCAGCTACTCTTTAGAAGTTTTCTCGTTAATGTTAATACTTGCACTTGTACAGATTCCACTTCACAATTTTATTTAATAACTAGCGGCCCGCCCCGGCTTCGCACGGGTGGACATTTATTTTTTAAACATTTTGGGATAAACGAAGAGTAAATGTATCTTTAGAGAGTTTTTTAAATAGTTTTTCTTAAATAGCTTTTTTTTCAGACTAATTACTTTAAGTGGTATGTACTTAGTGGTATTTAATTTTTTATTAGTTTTTATCCATAACCCTAATTACAATCGGAAAGTTTATTTTTTATTTATTTATATTGTTTTTAGTTTTATTTTTACATTTCTTTTTTACATTTATTTTAATATATATAACATATATTTCGAGACTTTATATTAATTTAATTTAATAGGTTTTACTTTTTTAGTTTCCAATATGTCTACCTTAAGGCTGTATACTATATTGGCTGTGGTATTCGTAGATGGCAACAAAATATATTGCTTTTTAGGAATCCTACTCGAGAAAGTGCAACATATAATTGGCTATGAGAAAAGCATTCTTCTCTTAGGTCGATGCCAAAGATCGAGAAAGTTTGTCCCTGGGATTTATTTATTATAAGGGCAAACGATACCTTTACAGGAAACTGTAACCTTTTAAAAGACATGGGCAAATCTGTTGGTATCATCGGGATCCGCGGAATGTGAGCTAGCTGTCCGGTCGTGGGACCGGTGATGATTGTTGCTATAATCAGATTGTCTCGTAATTCCTTTATCAAAAGCCTTGTGCCATTATACATATTGGGAGGGCTTAAATTTCTCAACAGCATAATGGGAGTACCTACTTTTAATTTCAGTTCGTGTGGTGGCAAGCCGGCGGGATAGAGAGAATTTAAAAATTCTTGTAGATAGTGCACTGTATCTTCGATGTTGCACACGTTATCAATAGATTTGTAACATTTAAAATCACCTGGTACTTTTTCAATGATCATTTTGTTTATCTCATTTACTGAGCTGTTTTTCGGTGAGACGATCGCCCTCGTATAGAGCCAATCGAAATTTCTTTCTGTAAGATGTTCGATGTCGGGATAGATTGTCTCTATAAGGATTTCTAGACTGTGAACAATTTGAGCCAATTCATTATCCAATAATACTTGGAGGCTATGTGCAATTGGAGATGGTAATTTTCCGCTTCCAAGTTTAAGTATTTTTTGTGAGAAATTGTCGTTGCCGTCATTACTTAAACGTGCTCTCATATTCGTGCGCAAATTGAGAGTTTCAATTGATTGCCACAAAGGTGATGATTTGAGGCACGCTTTTCTTAAAAGAACTTTTTAACTGGAACAGAAAAAATGTGGTATGAAAAAGTCAAAACATTCAATGTCGGTAGCGCGCGAATGAGCCGCGCGGGTACCTATCTCATAGATGTGCGCCTCGCCGCCCGCTGCCCGCTGCGAGGCGCCGTGGCCGCCGGTGTCGCAGGCAAGGGATTGAAACACAGAACAAAATCCGTAATATCTTTGGAATGGAATGTCCGATTTCGTTAATTCAAAGAGTAACCTACAGGCATTGAAACAGTCTTGAATACGAAATGATTTATTTAGATAAGGATTAATACCAAGGTACGAATAATGTGGCCTAGTTTGTACCGGCGTTACTATAGCATATTTTAACATGAAAAAGTAGTTATTGTGACGTAACTGTAATAGTTAGACATATGGTATCGCGGACTTTTTTGTAGATATTGATGTCCTCTATAAAACTGTAGTACATTACTTTGCTCTATTGTCAATAGTTTCAGCAGCGTACGCGGTATAAGGATTTTTTGGTATCTTTTTCACACATTATCGAAGTTTTCATACGGATCCCTAACTATTTTCAAAATATTTTATAGCCTATGTTAATCATTTATATTGTAGCATTCTAATGGTGAAAGAATTTTTGAAATCGGCCCAGTAGTTTTTAAGTTTATTCATAACATACATACAAATCTTTCCTCTTTATAATAATATTATAGATAGTATAGATTATTTTTACCGACCGGTTTCGCTATTTTATTTTCGGTATTTTATACAACATATATTGTATAAAATACCTTGATAATGCCGTAAAGGCGAAACCGGTCGGTAAAAATAATTATTAAATAAAATTGCGAAGTGGAATCTGTACAAGTGCAAGTATTAACATTAACGAGATGTCTTCAAAATTCCACCAAGCGTCTACAATCAACAGTATCAACATAATTTAGAAGTTTTACTAGAATCTAACTCTTTTGCAGGAACATTACAAACCTTCAGAGAGTTGTTTTTTGGTCACTGTCATGTTTAAAACGGAGGCACTTTCTAAATCGAGCTGTCCGATACATATTTTTATACCAAGTAACCTTGCAATACAGCATTTTCTCAGGAGCCCACTAATAATAACTAATAATATCACTCGCACATCAACCCATCCGGAAGTTGTTATTTCGTTACGGTTTTCTGTGATGCGTACTTGTCCAGCTGGGGTAGGTACTTTTATGAGCTGTACTTTTCTTAACATCTTTTGGAATTATATCGTGTTGTTTACTTCAGTTTGATTTAGGATGCCAGAACTGGTTGCGTGTTTCAGCTGGTACCTTTAACACTTTTGGTACGCTGTTATCACTGCCCATTACTGGGTTCATCTCGGACCGTTGGGGGCGGCGCGTGGCACTGATCTTCAATGTGTTCAACTGTGCCCTCGTCGGTGTCATCCGTGCATTCTCCGTCAACTACCCCATGTACCTCGCCCTGCAGCTTTTACAAACCACGCTAGGTGGCGGGATCTTCACATCGCTTTTTATTTTAAGTAAGCGACATATTTTTAATACATATTAGAATAACAAGTATATTTGTAGCTATATTTATGTAACAGGTGTTGTGCACATGGGTCCATCAATCATATAAAAACAGTTTCGATGTTTTATATGCTTTGATTTTTGCTCTTTTTCTGTTGTTATATTACCGTGATGTTATAAATATTGCTTGAGTATTCTAATAAACATAATTATTGTACATTATAATCTAAAAGCTCTATTATTTTGTAGATAGATAGATATTCGTTTATTAACTGCTACGGTCACATACATACAAACATAATATACCAGTACAAGAAGAGGTAAACAGGTATTGCTCAAAATATTTCTGGTCATAGGTGCATGTATGTGCTGCAGCAAGCAAATAGACCATAGCTCAGTATGACTTTAGCACGATGCACGTAAACATTTATTTTCAGCTGCTGGCTGAGGGGCGGGCGATAAAGTATTAAATTTAAAGATATTATTTAAGATAGAAATGTGTATATGCATGTGTGTGTGTTACTTATGTAATTAGATAAGTAATTAAATACAACAGGTATTTTGATATAAAATAATAATAATAACAACATTAGGAATACGAACGCGTTAAATACAATTGCTTATGGGCCAGTACTCATACTTTAGCAACACCCATCGCTACAGGAAACGCTTTAGAATCCCTCACTGTTGGTTTTCTACTAGACTTGAGATGTTTAGAATAGAGGCATCATTAAAATAGGGAGAGTTAGGATTTCGAGCCGGAACGTCAAAACAGTATAGACAGCAAGCATTCTGCATATGTTGTATCAATCTCTGAGTTCTACAAAACAGACGCGGTCCATATACTACATCACCGTAGTGAAGTTTTGACAAAATCAAAGAATCACACAGCCTGATTCGCACTTTTTCGTTTACTAAATTGAAAATTTCATATAGAACCTTTAGTCGGTAGAAACAGTTTTTATTACGTGATTTTTGAAACCCAGTTGAGTATCCCAACTCACCCAGATTTTTTGCTTCATATACCTGTTCAACAGTGTTGGTGAAAATTTTTAAGATAGGGTTATTATAATTATGTTATCACATCAACCTGTTTTTTTCGAACCAAGAACACATTAATTTTTTCAACTGCTTCAGACGTGGGATCTGAGAAATATTATATATGAACATTATCAGCATATAAGTGATATTTAGAATATCTTATTGCTTTTATAATGTCAGAGCTGTAGATGATGAACAGAAGTGGTCCAAGAATTGATCCCCGAGGCACCCCATAATTTACTGGTCGAGACTGGGATACAAGACCATTATCCTGTGAAAGTTTCACAGCCTGCGACCTTGCAGTGAGATAGGCTCTAAACCATGACACAGTGTAAGAATCCAATCCATAATAAGATAGTTTAGCAAGTAGAAGCGGAATATTCAGAATATTCAGACAGGCACGAGAAAAGTCTAAAAGTATTAAAATGGTGCCATGTCCGTATCTTGTGCTGTAAGAATGTTGTCTGTGACATCTAAAAGGGATGTCATTGTCCCACTTTGCGTGTTCTACTGATTGTATAATGGGTTGTGTTGTGAGGAGTTGTTCGACATTATGCATTCCAACAGCTTCGTTTTACAATCGCGCAGCTCGCCGACCTCTGGAAGTTCACCCTCATGCAGTGGAACCACAATGGTCGCTTACTGTGTGGTTCCAGAGAAGTTTTCTACCAAGAACTATTAAAGTTAAGAGCACAAGGAGGTTTCCGAAATGGAAGGGGATGTACGGATCAAGTTTTCTCGCTCCGCAATATCGTAGAGAAGCATCTGGCCATAGACCGGAAGGTTTTCTGCGTTTTTGTGGATCTTGAGAAAGCCTTTGATAGGGTTGTGCGAAAGGAACTGTGGGACATATTGCCGAGATATGGGATTGACGGTTCACTGCTCTGTGCTGTGCAGTCCACTTACAAGGATTGCTCAGCATGTGTGCGGATAGATGGTGGCATGTCACCCTGGTTTGATGTCAGAATTGGTGTCAAACAGGGTTGCATGCTATCTGCTAGGCTGTTCTCTCTGCCTACCCCGCAAGGGATTTGGCGTGAAGTTATAGATAGAACTATTAAGTTGTGGAATGAGCTAGATCCCTGCCGAGGTTTTCCCAAGGGACTACAGCATGAGGTTCTTCAAGAAAGGCGTGAAAAGTTTCTTACTGATGTTGCAAATCTACATAGGCTGCGATAACTGCTTACCATCAGTACGCTTGTTTACCTCCTTAGTGGTATAAATAAATGTTTAAAAATCACCTAAAGCAGTTGTCGTTTTCGAAAATTTTAAATGTGTCTGATATTTCAAATCAGTATATAACACTACTGTAAAATTTCTACGCCAACGTTGTTTCCAGTTTGATATAATTTATAACGCAACACTTTATTTATCCCTGTAGTTGTATTTACTTTACGTGCGTATCATAAATAAACAAATTGATTGATTGATGAACGGGGCCACGCGTTCTTTCCATGAAAACATTTATGCACAGCATGATGTTTGTAAGCCTCCCGACGTAGTATAAATAAATCGTACAGATTAATAGCAAACACAGCAGAGTAACAAGTAAAGCATGTAATGTCAATAAGGCATTTTAAAATGATCTCATCAGTACTGGTTACACGCATAAGAAGCCTTGCTATGGATAGTAAGCACGATTGAAGAACAAATACATAGCATAAGTTCACGTGTAAGGTAACGGGCGCATTAAAGCATCCTGTCTGGGGAAATACCCCCACCTCACAGAAGACCGTAGCCAAATAACGACTCCCTAGAGGGTTGTAGTGTTCCTGCGTGTGAGTGAGGTCGCCAGTAAGCTCCTAAGGAGTTGCCGTGTAAGCAGCAGAGGAGGAGCGCGAGTGATACTTACATACTACAAGCGTTAATAGGCTACGGTAACTGCTTTACATCAGGTGAGCTATATATTTTTATAACTCCCGACCGACTGGAGCAGGACGATAGTTAAATTCCTTGCGTTTCACATCCGGGGTGATCTGCAATCTATATTAATGGAATCGATGTGTTAAGTAGCACTTCACAGTTTAGGTCCCAATAGTGTTAGATATTTGATAAGCCGTCTCTTTGAGGGTTGTAAATGCTTTATTGGTCATATTACTGTCTCTCACTTTGCCAAGAGGGAAACTCAATTCCAAAACTTCCTACTCCTACAAATTTCTTCTGATTAAATTCGTTGTGAGTTCCAAGGCAGCAGCTGTAGTTTAACCTCCGGGACAGCAATGAACTTCACTGTTCATTGCCTTTTTGGTGGTCGCCGCTGTTAATTCTGGCTACACAGGAGACACAGTGGTGGGTATGAGTGGTGGGCCTGTCCCGTTAAAAAAAAAATACCTCCGACGTTGTTTAAAAAAAAAGTAACCAGATTAACATGTATCAAATTGATATGTAATGTAGATATATATATATATATATATATATATATAAATATAAACCAGAGTATAAAGTTAACGTTAATCAGAGTATAAAATATGCACAGGTACATCTTATTCTAGGACTCCTGGCACCACCCTCTGATAAAACGCGACCATTGGATCGTACTATGTGAATCTTAGCCTTCTACGGCTCGTTTATCCTCGTTGTATCCCTATTTAGACATTATTTCATTTTGCATATACGATCCAATTGAGCCTGCTTCTTCTCATCTTCACACCGATACTCCGTTCCACATTAACTCCCTTTATTATATCATGAAGCTGCTCATTTGCATATATGCTGTGTTGCACTCCTTATAAGTGAACTACACAGCATGGAGTAGGGCACCATCAATTTAGTATCTTAGCTATATTTCGCATAACCCCGTCAAATGGTTTCTTATGACCAGAGATCGGAATAGGTAGAGCTATTTTGGTTCATTGACCGCAAACGTAGATGTTAATATGGACATGCCCTGGGATTTTGACTCAATCCCGCAATTTACATAAAAACAAAAAATAGTTAGGTAATTAAGATAACAAGAAAATAGCTTAATAAAACGTGCAAATGAAACAGAATTTATTAATTATATTATTTTATCAGTAAAATAGATTTAAATTTTTTACTATTACATGTGTACTCATTCCAAAAGATTTCGAGTAGTTGTACCACTATTTATGTGGAAGTACTGGTCTAAACCGTATAATAAATATTGTATGTGATGGTTTTTAATATATTGAAATTCTAAGAGATTTTAAATGAAAAATGTAGTTTTTAGTTGCGACAGATTGTGTTTTCATTTAAATCAACCTTGTGCGGTATGTGGCTTAACTTCCTAACAATTAACCGGCTGCTTATAAAATAATTTCCAGCTCATATGAAATCCCGATATCAGTATTTAAAATTCCGGACTTCGGGCATGTCCACATTATTACAACATATCGCAAGTACCAAAAATAGCTCTACCTATTCCGATCTCTGCTTATGACCCATAAAATCGCAGAAAACCTTCGGATCTAGCGTTAGTCAATTCTCCTGATTTAACGATTTTGTATTCAATTCGTATGATGGTCTATATTGACACACCTGGGTATAGGACAAAAAATATTAAATACCTATATATAGTACATCCGATGAGTATTATGCCCAGTATACTAAACTTTTTAGCATAAATAGTTTAATATTACTGTATTATTTTACGTTATTGTAGCCAACTTTTCCGGTAACAGTGATAATTTTGAAAATGTATTGTTCGTTGATCGTATTCCTCATAATCTGAAAACTCATTATAAAAAAATATTTTTAGTTGCAGAATTGGTTGGTCCAAAATACCGTGTGATTACCAGTGCCACTGTATCCGCCATGTTTGCTATCGGAGAAGTGATCTTAGGCTGCGTAGCCTGGATCGTAAAGCCCTGGCGAACACTCATCATTGTGCTGCACGTTCCTTGCTTCATTATTATTTGCTATTATTGGTTATTGTCCGAGAGCGTTCGGTGGCTGTTGTCTAAAGGGAAATATGATCAGGCCAAGGTTATTCTGGAGAAGGTGGCGAGAGTCAATAATAAACAAATAAGTGAGAAATCAATGCAAGCGCTATTGAAACCAGCTGTCACTTCTAATCAGGTTTGACACTATCTATTTAAGTAACAAAGAGCTTACATACTTACTTCATTGTCTCAGCGACCCTAAGAGAATCTTTTCACCACAAATTGAAAGATACCACGTTTTTCCTGTCTTAGGGAACCTGGAAGATCCTTTTAAAGAACCGCACTTTAAAATAACCTCATGGCATTTTTGAATCAACAGAAAAGGTATCATTTTTCGATATGTGATGCCAAGATTCTCTTTTGGTCACTGCGACACCTTTGAACACCAACACCACTCGGATGTCTCGTTCGAAGTTTTAAGTAGGTCTTCCCACAGACACTCTTTTGACTGCTTTATCCTTTCTAGATGTTTAAATTAGTAAACGATATCAAACTGGCCAATTGCTTCATATTTCATTCCTCCTTGTCCTTGCTCTTTCAAGTACCAACACCTCGTACAGTTGATACCAGAATCAAAAGAAATCGTTTAGATACTAGAAATCTTGTTTCTTAGAAAGTCATTCAATTTTTTGTGCATTTCAAAAATATAGCACTTTCACATATCTACTTTTGGTTTAATGATCAATGACGATAGTTCACATGTTAAGAATGTACAGTATCAAGAGGAGATACGTAACAAGGCATGGTACTGATACACACTCACTTTAATAAAAGTTCACGTATGTGTGTATAACTGCAGTTCTGTGTTTTAGCAGTGACTAACAGAATAAGCTGATGTTTCACGCTATCCTGTTTCCTAATCCATTAGGATTGGTGGTGTCCGCTACACAAACCAAAGGATTTGACGAATATACTGGTTTTAACATGGAGCGACTGTCGTCATAACGGGTAACTAATATAAGATGAACAACAAAATATATACTTTTTATAATAAACACCAACGAAATTTATAATTTCGGTTGGTGTAATTTTCAATTAAGATAAGCATCGTAAACTATGCTTTTCAAATGTACGAGTATGAAATCGTTTAATATAACAATTATTAAATCTAACGAACCATTGGCATACGATTATATTAGTATAAAATTCACGAAATCTATTGATTGTTACGTGTAATAAACTTTCTATAGATATATTATTGAGCATAAAAATGATTGCGTATAAGAATCAATTGGTAGAAGAATCTCAATATGTAATTGTCATTAGATATAACAAACTTATTATCATTTAAAAAGTATTTAAATATTTAACGAAGTACTTGGTTAAATATTCATTTAACCAAGTACTTCGTTTGACCAATTTGCGGTTTTACAAAATACACGCTGCTCTAACCAAGTAAAATAGGTAGAATTAGGTTCAGCCACTCGCCGGCCGCTGCCGCGGCACGCTCGCTTAGCTCGCTCCGCTCGTGCATTGTAGTCGCAATTCTAACCTAACCTAATCCTAGCCATTTAAACAATATATATTTTGATAGGTATACTTTTTGATTGATGTCTTTTAAACAGTACATTTCTAATGGTATACTATTTGACGTGTATACCGTACAAGTCGTATAGCAGGTGATATTTAGTTTACATAAACGTTATAAAAATGATTTTATCCTTTTTAAAATGAAAAATTTCTGAATATTATAGCTATTAAAATATATACCGAAACGACTGTGTCAAACGTTACATGTCGCTAATAAACGTTAGTGAAATGAAAATATATTAAATATTATTATATCAAACAATACGCGCCCGGCTCAGCTCCACAAGCCACAGGGACAACTAGACCTTTCTTACGTTAGGTTAAGAGGGTGCACAAAGCTAAGTTAGCTAAAACAAAAAATGAGGGCGCTTACTTAGCGAAAGCTAAGTAAGCGCCCTCATTTTGTTTTTATTAATAACGCTGAATTTAAGACCAATTCTAAAAAAAACGCTCTATAGTGCACTGAAGAACCATATTTACGTTTTTTTAAAACATATCTTCTATTTATTATCTATGACAAGTAACCAAAATTTTAATTATTGCTTATTGTGGCCACTTATAGCAATAATCAAAAGTATGACCAATTCTACATAAATAATAAAAACAGAATATGTCTCAAAAACATAAATATGGTTCTTCAGTGCCCTATAGATCGTTTTTTTTGGAATTGGTCTTAAATACAGCGTTATTAATAAAAACAAAATGAGGGCGCCACTTAGCTTTGTGCACCCTCTTAATTTCTTGGATATGCGGATTTCATCGCGATGTTTTTCTTGACCGAACAAATGATAATTATAAACATGTACATAAATACAAAAAAAGTAAATTTATTGGTACATGCTCATGGCAGGATTCAAACCAGGAACCATCGTTCTTAGGCCGGTTCTTTGTCCCCTATCATTGGTCAATAATCTTTAGAGGAAATCTCACTTGTACGTTGTGCACTCTACCAATTGACAATCTTAGTGGCACAGCGCTATGTCGATCGATCCATGACACAACGATCTCAAAAAAAAAATAGAAGGCTCTACCATGTTACAGTAGGATACAGCCAAATAACAGGACGATCCGCCATCAAGATCCTGAAAAGTTACAGAGTTAATTCTTGACGTAGTATACTTCAGCACAGCTCTTTGTATTGTATGCGTACTTATATATCAGGCGGGCAGTATGCTCGGTTGCCATTCAATATAGTACAAAATTATTTTTAATTGGAGTTAATAAATTAATTATTTATTAACTAAACTATTCCTTTCCAGGATACCCAGCCTGGATTGATCAGGACAATTCTGAAGTCTCACGTGCTTAGTCGGCGCATCTGTATCACACCCATCTGGTGGATCACAACCACGTTCGTCTACTACGGGCTTTCGATCAACTCCACAAGCCTTTCCTCCACCAACATGTATTTGAACTACATCATGACATGTGCAATTGAAATTCCTGGTTTCTACACGTCAGCCCTTCTGCTGAACAGGATTGGAAGGAAAGCCACGCTATCCTGTGGGTATTTCCTCAGCGCTGTGTGTAATATTACATTAGCGTTTATCTCTAATGGTGAGTTTGATAATATAGCCGACACTTTTTAGCGCTTACATTCGATTATAGACAATGATCCTTCAAAACGTACTAGAATTTCAAATTTAACCTTACTTATTTCTGTGTATTATGATATTTTACTATAGTTTATAAATGGGATAAGTCTTATAAGTTTAGATTTAAAATTTAAAACGAGTAAATTACTTGTAATAAAATCTACTAATGCCGAAATTAATAAGCTAATTGGTAGTGGTGGTGGGGTATACGTGGCTCATCATCATCATTAGAGGCAAAGCCATTGTCACCGAGATTCTGACGAAATGGGACGGACCACAGTTATGTCTAGAAGAGTACCTCCACGTCACAAATACTGCAGCCAACTTACGAGTCCTTGGGGGGTTGTTCTATGAGTGAGGATCAGTAAGCTCCTAGGGAGCTACTGCGTTAGCGTTTCTTGCGTTTTTGGATTACGAAGACTGCATCACATCAGTTTCCCGATTAAATGCAAGCCGGGTAACCTAGGTTTCCGTTTCCTTCTTTGGCAACAATAACTAGGTTGTATTGGTTTTTGCTGATTTCTAAAAAATCTGTGACGTAACAATCATTCTATTTTGTTCTATTACCAGACCTGATCTAAACCATTATTACTATATTTAAAATTTTTGAAAATGTGTCTAACAAACTAAGATACATAAGCGAGTACGTACGATACCTTCTGATGGGGCAATTTCACAGCGTGATGATAATGGATCTACATTGGCGAGCCGTGATAGTGCTCCGAAAGGTTTGCTGATACAACATCAAAGTAGGACTTACTTACCTATTCACAGATACCTTGAAATTTTCCAATACAGCAGTGAGAAAATCCATCAAATTGAGAGTGCAGGTCTTACGCAGCGATCTGTATACTCGACGGCGACACGCTGAGACTGGTGCGGGGAGTGAAGCTAAGCTTCATATTCGAGGGAAGATGCATGAATTTGTTGGCATACGCACTATTCAAAGAAGTTCCCAACCCGATGCAAATAGGGAAGTCCCAATGGAGCTTGACTGGTTTATGCTTACAGATGCTTTTTACTCTTGCAGATCTGTCCACGATCAGTTTAATAATTTACCTGGCGGGCAAGTTCGGCATCTCCGTGGTCGTCACATCACTGTACCTGTACACATCGGAGCTGTATCCCACTCAGTACAGACACACACTGCTCGCCTTCTCGTCCATGATTGGCCGCATTGGATCCATCACAGCTCCTCTTACACCGGCACTTGTGAGTACTCATTTAGACCACTCGTCACGTAACAGAGTCTAATATCGTCAGGGTCTCCCGGATTACAGGTTGACTAAAGTTCCTACCTTATTAACGAGCGATGCTTTCAAGTCTACCGAGGTTCTAATATCTGATTTTCATCGATTTTAAAAAGAAGCAGGTTGGACCCATATTTTATTTTGGGATATAATATGCTTTAACTTCGCTAATTATGAACAGAAAATATTTTTTTAGAAAGCTCCTGGCACTCGATTGATCCCATATAAGTTGTGAAGTTATTGAAGTCAACTTTTAGATTTTTAAACCTTTTCAATAACGGAATCCTTTGTTTTTGTTATTAAGTTCTTAGCATGTGGTATTAATGACTCTTTATCTGATAATTAGCGCATCATAATAGCCCGATTGGGGAATCCCTCTACCTCCCAGAAGACGGGAGCTAAATTATAGCCCCCTGGAAGTTTGTTGAGTTTGAGTGAGACTTTGACTCTAAATATGATAGTGAGGTTCTAATATCCCAATTATTTTCTTTCTAAAATTAGTATTGAAGTTAGAGGACATTCCAGAAAAATCATTTTAGATGTTAACATAGTAACTGGTCTGGCCATAAATACTGTTACATAGAAACTTTTAGTTTTTTCAATTCTTTAATAATTTTGAATTTAATTGTTCGTGTTTATTATCAAGTTACAATATGGAACGGGGTGTTCAAGAAATTATTACCGTGATTGCCTTGCACAAAGTGAGCGTGGAACCGTCGGTCATATTCAAGATACTTCAAAAGCTTGGTATCAGCCGTATGTTCGTATATCGTACTATCGATAGATATACCAACACTTCCTCCATTTAAGACCATAAAAGATCGGGGCGATCGCGTGCTGTTAGAACTACAAAGGCTGTCAATGCTGTTAAAGTCAGAATTCGCCGAAAATCCATTAGGAAACAAAATATCTTATAGCAAGAAATGAAGATTCCCGCTAGGACTCTGTGACGTATATTATAACAAGACCTGAAGCTTGGCGCTTATCATCAATATACAGGACATGTACTAAATCAATCCCTACAGTTGAAGAGAGTGGATCGATCAAAACGCCTTCTGTCCCAATACGCAGATGAAAGGCACAGAAGTATTCTCTACTTATGTTGGCGGTTGCGGCTCGGTAGGACCATTCAATGTAGGCGGCCCTCTTCGGAGGACCGTTACATGTAGGTGTTTCGTTGAGCCGCTCGAGTGGACTGTATAGTAGTATTCTTCAATATTCCAAATAACTACGGCGAGGTTTCTTTCTTGAGACTGTACTGGCTGAGGTTAGGAGAGAGGTGTTTCTTGTTCTTGTGAGACGTCGTTTCTATGCGCGCGTCGGCGTGCCGCTAGGCACTCGGCTAGCCATACAACGCGCGTATAGATTCACGCCGTTGTTCTCCCCCGCCTGGTCCTTTCTCCACACCTCACCCCTCCGATATCTCATTTATTCATTAATACAAAAATTTTTTCTTAATTCTAATACTTAGTTGATACATTTACATTCACATTTTACTTATCCTAAACATTTATTTGATACAATAACTATACGTTTATATTTCCTTATTCTAGCATTTACAATTATACGTATTCAATTTACTTTATTTACTTTACTTTATTTACAAGCATTTTCAATTTATTCTACAAATGTTTTCCGTCGCGAACAAGTACAATAACTCTACATTTTCATATTTACTTATGCTAAACATTTGTTCGATACGGTGGCTATACATTTACATATACACGTGGTCAATTTATTTCACTCATAACGGCTTCGTCGCAAACATATTTACATTTACACGTGGTCAATTTATTTAATATTATTTTCGTAGTGAACAATTTGTATAAGTGTGTTTTCGTCGTGAACAACTTATGAAAAAAACATCCCGATTGAAGAGCACTACAACAAGCAAAATATCAAAGTGTACGCACACAGTTCTAAAGAAGCCGTCCAAGTGGTCGGAAAGGTACAAAGTGGTCATCATCCTTTTTAAAAACGTACCGTGGACTTTCCAGCAGGACTCTACACCTGGTCACAAGGCACGAACTATCCAAGCCTGGCTCGAAACTAACGTTCTGGACTTTATATGAGCTGAACACTGGCCCTCGTCTCGATCTGAACCCTTTAGACTACACATTATGGTCAGTTTTAGACGACATGGCCTGCTCGAAATGACACGGCGACATTGTGTCTCTGAAGAAATCTTTGGAGCAAGCAGTGGCTAAATTTGCGTATATCCATAGATTCGTGGCCAGACGGATTAAATGCCTGTATCAAAGCCAAAGGTGGCCATTTCGAATAGAAACATTTTTCTTTTTTCTTACTGAGACTTGCGTAAATATGTACCTACATATAAGTTTTATTAAGATTACGTTACTTCATAACAAAATAAATGCATATTCATTCGTAAGAGAACTTATGGCCGGACTAGGAATAGTCATTATATTGAGGGAAATATATAGGAATCTGCTTGTTTCCAAACTCTTTTTTTCAACTGTTTCCAATGTTTTTTTATTGGTAACACTGAATTTCGCCAATCAGTCAAACAGAAGAAAAACATCGAAACAGTTTGACTGGATAGGGATCTTCACCTCAAAGAGGACCGCAGCCAAGTAAATTTTCCTTAGGGGGTTGTTGTGTTTTCGAGTAATTCAGGTTTTCAGCAAGCTCTTGCGGAGTTAGTCGCTGTATCAGTAACGCGGGTAGCAAATCTGACAATATTCTTAGTTTTTCGAAAGTTTATGAATACTTATTTGCTGACGCTGTATCTACTTTTTTAACATTCTAATTCACAAATTAGTTTCAAAGATTATTGGAAAAATATATGTATGGTATTGTTTCAGGCTAATTACTGGTTGAGCTTACCGAACACAATGTTCGGCGTGATGGGTATGCTCGCCGGTGTGCTGGTGCTGACGCAGCCCGAGACCCTGGGCACCAAGATGCCAGACACACTTGCTGATGCAGAAGCCCTCGGCACTCCTCAGTCTAAAGTCAACTGTGATTAACAGTGGAGATAATAATCTGTGAAATGTTTTGTAAAGTTATGCAAATATATATTGCACAAAATTACATTTTTTAACTGTACTTGCATCTTGGAATATGTAGATGTTTTTTAACCCCCGACGCAAAAGAGGGGTGTTATTATAAGTTTGACGTGTGTATCTATGTTTCTGTGTATCTGTTTGTGGCATCGTAGCTTATAATTGGATGAACCGATTTTGATTTTGTATTTTTTATTTAAAAGGAGACTTAATCGAGAGTGTTTTGTGTATATCATATAGGTTATTTTTGCGTCAGGGGTTTATTAGTTAAATTTTATTATACAAAGACAAAGTCGTTTAGACAATTAAAATGTTAATTAAAAGCTCGGTGGTGGAATGGCTAGCGATGTCTACTTTAGAATCAAGGCTCGTCGTGTGTTCGAAGTCTACACAAGTATTGCAATCGCGATGCCACCTCTGCTGCTAACTCAACACAACTCCTTAGGAGCTCACTAGAGACCTCACTCACACGCAGTAACACAACAACCCTCTAAGGATTTGTTAATTGGCTGCGGTTTACTGTGAGGTGCAGGTACTTCCCCAGACGGGCTGCTTTGATGCGCCCTACCTCTCTTAAAACGCTACATCTGGAATCAGTTGCCACAAAAGATTTGCTATCTTGCTAGTATTATTGACTGCACATGGAGTGCAAACGTTATCTGTCATCCTTATCAAGAATATTAACATAAATTAATGACAGTATTTTTATAAAAATATCCTGAAAACTCAATATAAAGCGTATTAATACCATTTTATACAAAATCCCAGATTTCTCCAGTTGTTGATTGAAAATTTCAAAAGAAAATGTTATAAAAAAATAATAATTAAAAACCCCCTGGCACAAAAAACTCTAAAAAGTAAAAAAAAAATGCATAATCTTGCATGGTTAAGTAGCATATACGGGTGCAAATTATATTAAGCCACGCATGTGTTTAAGAGTAACCATTACAGCAAGTGATAATTACAAATGTGCATAAATCCGAAAATACGAATTCAGTGGTACATAACAATATTCGAACCGCGGACCAGTTGGTCAACAGGCCGGTTCCTTATCCACTGGACTATCGCTGCACCAACAAAATTGTGTTCGAACAAAGCAACTAAGAGAGGTAGGGCGCATCAAAGCAGCCCGTCTGGGGAAGTACCTCCACCTCACAGAAAACCGCAGCCAAATAACAACTCCCTAGAGGGTTGTTGTGCTCCTGCATGTGAGTGAGGTCCCACTGGTGACCTCACTCACATAAGCTCCCAAGGAGTTGCTGTGTAAGCAGCAGAGGAGGCATCGCGCGAGTAATACTTAATATATCGCAAGCGTTAATAGGCTACGGTACCCGCTTTACATCAGGTGAGCCGTATGCTTGTATGCCTCTCGACGTAGCATAAAAAAATACTCTTATAATTGACAGAACTTCACATCAGATAAGTTCGTTTAATCACTAAGTATATCTTAATGATGCTATACAATATGATATTAAGCATTAGATTGCATTGAAATTGTTGATAAGATGAATGATGAAGGATAATAAATAGAAATGATTACGTAGAATTACTTCCGAGTTAATAACAATTCTGTAACAATAACAATATAATAAAAATTGTAACCATGTTAACAACCAACGATGGCTACGTAATATGAATGTTGTAGTACGTATCGCGATTTATAAACGATAAGATCATGTACGTGCGAAAATTAATTCCTACGCCGTTGACCTATCTATAACTTCACGCCAAATCCCTGGCGGGGTAGGTAGAGAGACCCGAGCGCACATGACTCGATCCTTACACACCTCACTCGCTCGCTTCTAAGACATCAGCTTCTAATAAAATACGATCAATTTGGTCATGGTAGGTAAGTCTTAGCCTTCCTTGCTCGGCTCCAACATCCTTCTGCTGTCACTTTGTTTAACTGAATACGCCATTGATGACAGAAAACATTTGTACTTATTTGTACTAACATTTATAACCATTTTCTAAGGTTTATTCCTCAGGAAATGGTTATAAATGGCTCCGAGTGACAGTCGTCGGCTGTGCAGCTTACTCAATGTGGCACTGTGTTGCTGTGTGTAAGCTCTGATCTGTAGGTCAATTCTACTGAAAACACGCAACTATACTGCTGCGCGGCGTCTGTCTAAATGCGTATAATTTGACGTTTCGTTATTCTGTTAAGCGATCTGACAGCAGCGATGTTGCAGCAGCGCTGCAGTAAATGAGTCGCTATTCTGCTAAAAAACCTGCACTGCACCTGCACGTTTCCTGCAATATTCTGATCAATTGGTATGACATTTATACAGCGGTGATAGAAGTGATAAAGGAGTTTATTTACAGTTTTGCTAAGGTTAGTTTTAAGCAACTTTTGCGAAGTGAAATTAATATTCTGAAGCGGTCATCTATACTACAAAACATTTGTTTTGTTTTGGGAGATGTTTGTGGGAATATACGATTGAGAAGCTTCTTTTCAGATGGAAATACCTCCACGCCGGCTACCAAGGCCAATGGAGCTTGAAACTATAGGATTGAATATTAAGTAAAAATCCAATTTGTTAGAGCGAAATATGGTAACACAGGTTAAGCAGTTTATTTGCAGGATACGCACAGTTGCAGCGTTATTGCAGTGCATGAAATTTTAATGGAATACACGTATTGTCACTGCACTGCACTCGAATGGCAAGCGTAAACGTGCAGCTGCAGGTTTTTAGTAGCATTGGCCTACTATCCCAGCACTGACTTTGTAAGCTCATCGTTGGAGCTTTTCTTTGGGATATACTGCCTTGTTTCGGTTACCATGTGTTTTAACTATGCTAGTATAAGTACTTCTTAGGACCCGACTAGGGGTAGTAGTATCTATCTCTCGTTTTATATTTGGCGCATCTGGAATTTGACCAGATCCTGCAATTATAATCCGCTAATACTCTTTAAATAATATCTGTAATAATTAAACATTCTAGATTATTTGAATATTTGTTTCATATGATAGCGAGCAATAAGCCAATCTGGTAATGAATTTGTATCTAATCAGTACAAGGTCTTAAAAGTTATTACTATAATGTTAAAAAGATAAGAATAGATGGTAGTGAATAAATTAATAATAAGTTCTTAGATAGTAATAAGATAAATAAAAGATATCAAGCGCTAGTCGCTTCTTTTTTTTATTTCTTATATTTTTGTACGAAACGAAAACTGAACACTTCCTTCCGGCCTCTCAATTCTGCGTCAGAAATATTTCAATTAATCACTATTTTGTTTCCAACTTTTCTACCAGGTTTTAGTACATATAAACACGCATATCGTCACCCCTGTCTCCTAATGGAGACTACAGAACGCCAGGTGCACCGATCCAAACATACCCCTCGCGCTTCTTCCACACTCATCAGCCTCTTCATGCATGCTCTTCGATTTTGGGTGCTTTTGATTTGGCCCCTTTTCAACACATCACCAATTTGATCTATATGTGTGCGTCTAGGGCGGCCCCTCCCGACATCACCATTCACTCTTGCCTGATACACTTCTTTCGTAACTCTTGTCATTCGTTCTTTCTAAACTACCAAACCAATCTCAGCGTACAATTTTTAATTTTTGTCACTACATCAACTTTCATTCCACATAGTTCTCGTATCGTGCTATTTTTAGGGTTCCGTACCCAAAGGGTAAAACGGAACCCTATTACTGAGGCTCCGCTGTCCGTCCGTCCGTCCGTCCGTCCGTCCGTCCGTCCGTCTGTCACCAGGCTGTATCTCATGAACCGTGATAGCTAGACAGTTGAAATTTTCACAGATGATGTATTTCTGTTGCCGCTATAACAACAAATACTAAAAAATAGAATAAAATAAATATTTAAGGGGGCTCCCATACAACAAACGTGATTTTTTTGCCTTTTTTATAGATAATGGTACGGAACCCTTCGTGCGCGAGTCCGACTCGCACTTGGCCGATTTTTTTATTCCATCAACCATTCTCACTCCACCCATACTCCTCAGCGCTCTCATTTCTATGGCGTTCGCCCTGCTTTCATGCTTCAGGTTTTTTAAGCTAATTTCAATTTACCATTTTTGTGAATAGTTATTTTATATGGAGATCGATGGGGACCCCTATGATCGGTGATAAATAGAAAAAAAATTGGATGAGATGACACTACGGCAACACAACACATGTAAACATAAATACAAGTATGACGGCAGCGCATTATAATTCATTGCGAACAGCTCGTACACATGAAGAATGTGGTCTTTCATTGTGACTGATGAATGCAACATGCCATCACCTCCTATGCAAGTGGGCAGACAGACTCTCTCCTCGGCGTCGCCCCATGCACATGTCGTTATAGTGCTTTGTTTTTACGATATGGTCTTTGATATGGAGCAGTTCACGTATTATACTGTCGGGTTATATTAGTTGTGTAGTTCTCATGTGATAGTGGTTATGTTGATTAAACCTGATTTGTACTTAGACTTCTGAGAGGATAACTGCCGTGAGGTAGTTATCGGAGTCGGTCATACTATGACACTTCTAATGATGTTTTATTTATCATTGCAAATTCAACAGTACCCTTTACTTTCAAATAAACACGCGCCCATGCAGACACCATACCCACACACGCACCCACTCTCTTTACAACAAATCTTCGCCAACATTTATTGCTTCATTCATGAATGCAAAAGCAATGGTTGACTGAGAAAGATTCCTCGAAGGAAAAGCCCACACATACAAACCTTGTAGGCAATTCATCCGTATGTATGAATTGCCGTATCCGTAATCCGTATCCGTATTTCAACGGAAGGATATTCACTGTTTAACTTGGAGCTTTAGATTTCCTAACGTTAGTTTTGTGCCGTCTGCAACTGGTATCTATCTGTGATTTTCACACGATCGTTTGTCCACCAGGCCCCAGCGCCTATTGGTTCTTAGAGTTTCTTTAGCTAGCTGATGTTTAGAGTCAGATCCGTAGCTTTAGTTCTAGTTGATGTTCCCATTTCTGAATTCTGATCCTTTCCATCGCACGCGATACAGCTTTGCGTTTTCGTATGAGGCCCATAATTAAGGACCACGTTTCTGTCTGTCCATGACTTTCTTCTTGAAACATTGAGGTATTTATAATAACTTCTATATATATATTTCAATAAAACAAGTAACAAATTTATCAACAAAACTCTGCTGTTGTTTCGTTAACCGCTTGCAATAAAATGTCCTGTCCATTACATTTCTACCCCTAAAAAGACATTGGTATCTCCTTTAATTCCATTCCTACCTTTTCAGGAACACCGCTCCTATATGAAATCTATATGTTTGTCTGTGCATTTGTCTGTGTGTTTGTCCGTCGCTTTTTTTCGAATATTCGAACTTTGACTTCAGATTCGGATTCAGCATAAAAAAGTAGAATAGGAATGTTCAGGAACACCGTTCCTATCTCTTAAGGAACATGGTCAAAATGGCCGACAAATAAAAAAAAAAAATTGTTATAAAATTGACGAGCCAGGTGTTCCTCTGGCAATGCCAGCTTGCGCATTCTCAACTGGTTACTCATAATTTCACAGTAGTCTTGTTATCAACTTATACACTTCTTAAATTTATCCGGTTTCCTAATCCACTAGATTGGCGGAGTCTGCTACCTAAGCCTAAGGATTTGGCGAAGATACTGATTTTTACATGGAGTAACTGCCGTCAGACATCCACAACCGAAAGGGAAAACATTCTTATATTAGGTCACATGTCTTTCGAAATATAATTTCCTCACGATGTTTTCCTTCACCGCCGAGCGAGTGATCATTGCAAATATATACATAAATCCGAAAACACGAACTTAGTGGTACACGCCAGGATTCGAACCGGCGACCTGTTGTTCACTAGGCCGCTACCTGCCACCTCGATAGGAGCTGCCACACAGCACCGAACCAGACGGCACAAAGAGAAGAATCAGAGTAAATTCCGATGGAATGCCATGGGCGGCACTGGAGGGATTCCGGAATGGAAGAGGATGTACAGACCAGTTTTCTCACTCCAGGATTTAGTAGAGAAGCATCTGGCGCTAGACCAAAAGGTTTTCTGCAGTTTTGTGATTCTTGAGAAAGCATTTGACAGTGTTGGGCGAAAGCATCTCTGGGACATATTGACAGGATATGGACTTGATGGTGCCCTAATACGTGCGTTACAGTCAACTTATGAGGATGACAGCATGTGTAAGGGTGGGCGGCAGCTTGTCGCCCTGGTTTGACGTCAACATTGGTGTCAAGAAGGGTTACGTGCTGTCAGCTCGGCTGTTTATTTCGTATCTTGATAATTGCGTACAGAGAATAAGATCTACGAATATAGGATTGCGCATGGGTGACTTAGTGTTGAATTGTCTGCTTTATGCAGACGGTGCTGTACATACGAAAACAAATTAAATTAAATTTATTTATATGCAAATGCAACAAAATTTTGCATGCCGCATAATATAAAAATAGTAAAAGTCTTGAAATTATATATATGGGATAAGCATATATATAATTTTAAGAACTTTACTTTTCGGCATGTAAAACTTTAAACATTAAATAATATAAACAAGATAATGTTAATAAATAGTATTCATAATGCCTCTCGAATAAAAAAAAAGTACTCGCGTTGCAACATTCAATAAATTCAATTAAATTTGTCAAAACATACAACATATTAAATTAAATAGTCACAGAATTCAATAATTTATAAGAGAACAATTTAACAGAGAAAAGTAAGGGGTACTGATGTCATCGAATATAAAATATGTATAGTTAAGGAATGCATAAAATTATTAGATAATGTAAGACATGAACTCATTTATACACCCTTATTCTTGAGCAAACTGATGACGTAGTCTCATCATTTAAGTAGCGTATGTATTGTTATTTCATACAGAAAAACCGCTCGCTACTCTCTGCCTACCCCGCAAGGTATTTGGCGTGAAGTAAGTAGTAGTAATAGCGGTAGATGTGTTAACTGACTGCATTCAACAAATAGATTCCTCGCGAGTCACACTTACTGTTACAATAGTATTGATTAAGCGATAAACGTACACAAAGTAAAAATTATTCGAATGTCAATTGACATTCGAACATTCTGCGGAACATTGTAAAGACCAGAATTTTAGTTATCATGACAAACGAATAAATAGACAGCAGAGTAGCATTCACGATTCGTCCTTCGAATGAGGAACCCTACCCATGCATGTATATAATTTGTTTATCTTGAAGTAACATAAAAAGCTGATAATAATTATCAGTTTTTAAATCATTGTTACCTTTTGAATTATTTCCAACATAATTACGTATTCAATTTTAGGATTCCGTACGCGATAACGTAAGAAAGCCACCCTTATAGTGCTGCAACGTCACTCCGTCTGCCAAGATATTCCCTCTTTCCCCTTATCTCTTTAAAGTATCGTTTGTAAAGCAAAAGTCTATTACATAATCTGTAATTCAGATATTTGATTAATGTTCACTGCTGTGTAGGTGAGTAGTGATACCCCAGTGGACAAAGAACCTGTCTATTGACCAACGGGTACCTGGTTCATATCCGGCAAGTACCACGAAACTCGTGTTTTCGAAATTAAGTACATATTTGTAACTATCACTAGCTCGGCGGCAACGGTGGCACATCTTGAGGCAACCTGCAACACCAAGAAATTATATTTCGAAACACGTGTGATGTAACCCAAGAAAAACCTGGTTCTCTCTCTGGGTTGGGGAGGTCTGACGGCAGTCGCTTCAATTAAAAATCGGTATCTTCGCCAAGTTCTTAGGCTTATGTGGTGGATTCCGCTAATCCTAATGGATTAGGACACGGGTTAATACTAAGAAGAAGAAGCTATATAAATATAACAGAAGAAAAGGAAAATAAATATATAATTTAACTACTACAGTAGTTCAGAACTGGACGAATTAGTTAGAAATATTATTCTAACATGTTATTCAGCTGTAAAGGTGAGAAATGGCAAGCTCCGGCATATAGAAAGATTGCCGGTTGAACGAATGATGAAACAGATTTATAACGCCAATGATGAAGGATGTAGGAGAAAGACCGTGACTCAAATACCACTGTCAAATTGGTCGTGTTTTGTCAGAAGATGATATCAGCAGCATTAGGAACCGGCGTACATGAAAAGAGCTATGAAAGTTGAAGACGTAGAAGAAGATTGAGTCATGCGGCGTTCGGTTCTCTCTGCCTACGCCGCAAGGGACTTGGCGTGAAGAGATCACTCTGTCAATAACTAATGTGATCAAAGGAACACAAAGCTCAAGTCCATTCGTACTTTACCTGTTAGTTCGGATTATATTTGGGTCGAGTTTTGGTCAGATTCAGGTCAAAACAGGCTCTGAGTTGGGTCAGGTTTGCGTTAAAGAATTTAAAATATATATATACGAGTACGTTCTTGTTATACTTTATAGTAAAGAGAGTTAACGAATGATAATAATAATTTATGATAAATTGCAATTATATTTTACTTTTTAAATTTAACACAAATATGAATTTTATTTTCATACATACTTTGTGTACTTTGTGTAGCGTGCGTATTTGTGTAAATCTTTATGACCACAGAACGTACGGAATCTTAGATGTCTAAGCCGACTAAGAGTTAGCTGGTATTCTTTTATTCTATCGTATGATTGTTATTGATTAGAACTCAACGAGTAACAACACTATATGCTTTTTTTTTTAAACTACGTAATAGCAGACCATTGGAGTTTTAATTTCTGGGTCATTTTTCTTTTGGGGTCTATCTGAAAAACTAAACAAATTGGAAATAGAGATAGTATACACACTATCTGTCTTAGAATTTCTAAGTTATTAACAGTATGTAGCAAGTTGGGTGCTTTAGAAAAAGCCGCTGTCGAGGCACAGCCCCTAAACAACTCATCTAAGTTACATTCTTGCGTGCAAGTACAGCTGTTGGCAATATCTCGAGGACTTGCTACTTTAAACATTAATTTGTTACTTTAAAAACATGTTTTATGACTTGAGCTGTGCCTCCACTGTCGTTGATTGATGTATTGACATTTATCTTTTAATTATTTCCTGGTAAATTTAGTATAATCTATGTAATTTAATCATTTATAAAATTGTATACGTGCCTTATAAATTTTAAGCAAAAGTAACTTTTAACTAATAATATTTGTAACATCTACATACTCAAGTCAACGGGACACACTAAACTATCAATGTTATCACGGGATCCTGGTATATCAATATCACATAAACACATTATTGGAGTGTGCTTTCAAATTGTTAATGAAATTAATGCTTCAGTTTATATACTCTTAAGTCTAATATAGTTCAAGAACTTGGGTCGGAGATGCGTAATAAAAACAGCCAGGATAATGTATCTTCGTATTAGTTAAAGAATTAGTAAACGAGGAATTAATAGAGGAATTACTTATCCGAGTTTGAAAACTCATCCAAACTTACAAACCAACAACGTCTCTTTATAATAGTATACCTAGTCCGGACTAAGTTATGTTACAAATGAATGTTTTTTTTTTGAAGGAATGCCATTTTAATAAATTTATACGTACATATTTATGGAAGTCTCAGCAAAAAATGAAAAAAAATAGTTCTATGGCCACATCACATCGAAATGGCCACCTTTGGCTTTGACAGGATCTTTAATCCGCCTGGCCACGAATCTATGGATTTACGCACTGTTTCCATGGGAAATTTAGCCACTGCTTGCATCAGAGATTTCTTAAGAGACACAATGTCAGGGTTTCGTTTCGCGCAGGCCATGTCCTGCCATAATTTGTAGTCTAAGGGGTTGAAATCTTGACTAGACGAGAGCCAGTCTCTAGCTCTTATAAAGTCCGAAACGTAAATTTTGATCCAGGCTTTTTTTTTAAATTGTTCCTTTCCGACCATTTGCGTGGCTTCTTTGGAAGTGTGTGCGTGCAATTTTTCGCGGTAACATTTTTGGTTTTCTAATGGGGTTTCGGCGAGTTCTGGCTTTAACAGCATTAGCAGCCTTCGTAGTTCTAAAAGCACGCGGATACCCCGATCTTTTATGGTCTTTAACAGAATAAGTGTTGGTATATCTGTCGATTGTACGATATACGTACATACGGCTGATACCAAGCTTTTGTAGTGTCTTGTATATGACCGACGGCTCCATACCCACTTTATGCTAGGCAATCACTGCAATCCTATTTTCTTTAACACCCCATTCTAAATTGTAATTTGATAATAATAAACAAGAAAAAAATATGTAAAGCGGCGGGAAATCGAACGAAGTTTCTAACATAATAAACGCGTTCCAAATAATTAAAGAGTTGAAAAAAAAGAAAAGTTTCTATGCAACAGTGTTTATAGTCAATGTAGTAATAGTCCAGTGGATAAGGAACCGGTGCTTATGGACCAACTGGTCTGCGACTCGAACCCTGGCGAGGGCATGTACCACTAAATATAACATGTTCAGCGGTGAAGGAAAACATCATGAGGAAACTCACACGTCCAAGAAATTGTATTTCGAAAGACGTGTGACTTCACCTCAGAAAGATCTGGTTTTCCCTCTGGGTTGTGGAGGTCTGACGGCAGTCATTCCATCAGTGTCTTCCCAAATTCTTAGTCTTTGGTAGTAGTAGACCCTGCTAATCCTAATGGATAAGAAAATGGGATAACGCAAAGCAGTATACGTCTAATTATATTAGTGTATACTATATATACTTATATTAGTATAGATAGAAGAAACGCGGCTATAGGCGTCATATTTGCAATCATGTTGAAAAGTAAACGGCACCGATATTGTTGAGTGAAAGATTGAGAAACTAAAATATATAGTTTGAACATCACACAAGAAATAATCTTCAGAAATAGCAACAATTATGACTTACGTATAAACTGTCTGAAATACCGGATTTGGAATATTAATCTGAGCATAATGCTTTCCTTCCATTCCAATTCAATTATTGTTAATTGTGTACTGACGAAAAATACCAAGTAGCATTTGTGCTATCTATTATGTCACGTTACTTATTATCGTAGATTTGAAACATCCGGATTTGTGGCAAAATTATCGCAATATATCACAGTATTCATCAGTGGCCCCAATATGCCCATATTGTACTATCAATCAACGTAGAAAACTAATATTCATACACAGGTATCAATATTGACGGTGTAATATGCCACAAAACGATACTGTTATGTCCTATTTGTTGTTTATTAGGGACCTCCGGTAAGTCATGTCATGTGTCCATTTCAGACCATATTTGAGCATATTATGGGAAAAAAGTAAAACTTTTCACTGATACGGAATCGGACTGCTCGTTTTTAGAGTTCCGTACCCAAAGGGTAAAACGGAAGCCTATTACTGAGACTTCGCTGTCCGTCCGTCCGTCCGTCCGTCCGTCCGTCCGTCCGTCTGTCACCAGGCTGTATCTCACGAACCGTGATAGTTAGACAGTTGAAATTTTCAAAGATGATGTATTTCTATTGCCGCTATAACAACAAATACTAAAAAATAGAATAACATAAATATTTAAGGGGGCTCCCATACAACAAACGTGATTTTTTTGCTCGTTTTTGCTCGATATTGATAACGGCAACAGGTAGACGCTTGAAATATTCACAGAATATTTAGTTATATATTCACTTTAAGAATAAATAATTAAATTAAAATAAAACAAATATTTAAGGGGGGCTCCCATACAACAAACGTGATTTTTTTGCCGTTTTTATAGATAGTACGGAACTACGTACGGAACCCTTCGTGCGCGAGTCCGACTCGCACTTGGCGGATTTTTAATTTTCACTTAACTTATACTATTCTTGAAAACGGGCCTTCTAGATGATATATAAAATAGTATACGCTGTGTTGAGGTCCTTTCTGGAAATTCTCAAATATTTTGGTATACAAAGCAAGTATGGCCTCAATCTTAATTTGGAAAATAATCACTGGCTCCAGCTTATTTATCTATTAGAAATTGTGGTATTTGTTTATGTTAAATTGTGAAGTAACTTTTTCATTAACAGCCTTCGTTGTCACTGCTTACAGTTTTTCTCATGCTCCTAGTCATTACTTAATTATTCCAGTCATCCCAATCATGTCTAATAATGAATGTCAAAAATTCTGATCGAAAAACGTGCGCAAATAGATTTTGTTGCGATGGTAAAAGAAGTCTGGTCAGCTGTCATTTCTAACGTTGATAGAAATCGAGTCGACAAAAGCTTTTTACAATTTAGTTTTCAACTCAATTTTATTATAGCTTTCACTTAGTTCCGTTTCAGGCAGCTTTTTTTTTAACGGGACTGGCCCACCACTTATTGCCATCACTGTGTATCTTGTGTAGCCAGAATTAAGAGCGGCTTGCATACTTCACTCGCTTCTGTGACATTCATAGCTCTTTTCATGCACGCTCGCCGGTTTCTGGGGCTCCTGACATCACCTTCGGATAAAACACGACCAATTTGGTCATGGTAGGTTAGTATCGGCCTTCCTCGGCTTCTACATTCTTCCACTTTTGCATTGTATATCTGTTTCGTCATTCTTTCGTCCCGCATTCTTTCTACATGTCCGAACCAACGGAGCATGGCCTTTCTTATCTTAACACCGACACTCTCTTTTAGACCAACTCTTTCTCTCACGTCTTCATTACGAACGCGGTCAGCAAGTGTTATGCCACAAATTTTTCGCAATGCTCTCATCTCGACCGCATTTATTCTACTTTCATGCTCTCTCTGCCATACCCAGCTCTCACTTCCATAAGTTAGCGTTGGAATTAGCACCGCGTTGTGTACAGCGAGCTGTGCCTTCTGGCTTAGATATCGGCTGCCTAGAAGTTTACCCAACGCTCCATTCACCCTATTCCCGGCACTCACTCGTCTCTCCACATCAGCGGTGTACCTTCCATTACTGCTAAAAGCACTTCCAAGATATACAATCTCATTCACTTGCTCCAACACTACATCATCAACCATAATCCTAGTGTTCGTTCTGGTTGTCTCTCTTTCAAATACCATTATCTTGGTTTTCTTCGCATTCAATTGTAAGCCTTTCTTCATACAATCATCTTTCATTGTTGTAACTAGTGTTTGCAGTTCGGATGGTGATTCTGCTATTAATGCCGCATCGTCTGCATAAAGCAGGCAGTTGACCACTGAGTCACCCATTCGCATTCCCACATTCATATTTCTTATTCTCTGAAGACAACTGTCCAGATACAGGATGAACAGGTATTAAATTTGGACGTTAAATTTTGAATAATCGGATTAATGACTAGACTAAAAATTGCCGGCCCGAGGGGATCACCTTGCTGACAACCAACTTCAGGAGATAATACGTTGGTTCGGTACATTAATTTTGTGGGCTCAGAGTAACAGTGTAAAAGATAATTATAAATTTCCGGAATATTGTGCCTGATTTCTGTCAGCAATGTGTCCGAATTAAATGCATTTTTGACATTAATTTTGAGTAACACGTCACACTGGTCGCTATTTGAATGAGTACTCAAGGCATGGACTGCGGCTTCGCACAATTTTTACCGAAACCAAGTTGTTTGGGTTCAAAATTTGGATTTAATTTTGTCAAAATATGTTTCACTGCAATTTTAGATGCCAAACGACGAATAATGGAACCCACAGCAATTGGTCTCACCCCACCGTCTTTTTTGGACAGGGCAATGAGGTTTGCGCCATACAAAATAGGTACTATGGTGGTATTAAAGTTTCCTGCTAGCATTTGGTTAATTAAAAATAAATTGTGTAATATAGCCAAAAATACTTTTTTACATGCATCACCCACATTTAGCGCTGGTAAATCATTGTTGTCATTGATGTTGGGGTGAGATATTGTCCAGTCCAGAGGCTGAGCCGGCTTTAAATGACTAAATGTTTTTAATTGGATTGGTAAATCGCATGCTATACGGCAATCGTAAAATGGTAAAGGTTTTGAGTCTGTTTCTTTATGTTCAATAACTATTGGATCTTGTTCGATTGAATCGTCTTGTAAATATGCCAGTACCTACTGTAAATTATATGTTTATATGAGAAAGGTCATTTAATTACATGTACATTAATTATATTTTAATTAAGGACGCATTATAAGTGCGTAGATGATATCTTATGATTAATTTATTGCAAAATAATGTAATCATTGTTTTTGTGATAATGGTCCTATCAAAAGAGTCACCGACTTATACCATATTTAACGAATACTAGTCGGAGCTCCTTTCTTCGCCTGTATGGATTGGTAGTTTTATATATTAGTTAGCATCATAAGTGTTACTGCATGAGGGTGAAATCTTGCATGGCGTCGCATAGTAGATACCTACTAGATGTTTCAGGTTTAACTCACGCAAGATGAAATTCGATTCTATTGGAAGCCAAGAAAATGCGAATGCTACCGGCAAGCGTGCATGAAAAGAGCTATGGATGTTATACTCTCTCACGAACTACGCATATTTCGTATTTCAAAGGTAAATTTGTGCTCCATATATGTGTCGTAAGCGAGTGCCATATATATGGCAGTCGGGACTCGACGGGACAATATAAATTATTTAAAATAATATATTTTTATTTTAATGATGTTTTATTTTTATTAAAAATATATATTCAATTTCTAAACACATAATAGGTATCTTAAAATAACTTAAGATAAATAAAACCTAAAATTATTAAACTGGCAAAAAAGAAAGAATAAATAAAACTTAAAATAATGTTCGATTATAGAACTAGAACTATTAAAAAACATATTAAAAGTTTATTACTGAGAAATTACTTGCAATAACATTACTTTTGTCTTTGAACTGGATGGAGAACAGTATCGCTTAATGCGTCCTGCGTTAAGAGATATTATTGTTCAGTTACAATTCGAAGTATGTAGCGATGAGGCGCAGTTCAGATTTACGATCTCCTAATAATGTAAATATAGTACTAATTGTAATTTACGACATGCTAATATATTAAAAGTAGGATAAAGGATATGCAATAGAATTAAATAAGATACCTACAATAAGATTATCTCTTAAAAATGTGAAACGTGTCTAAGTACCCGCGAGACCTTGATTTCGTGCGCGCATATGTCTTTCTATTTGCTCGGCTTGTAAAAGTCGTATCGTGATGGTGAATAACCTTCCTCGAGCACTGGGCTATTAGATGCAAAACCATTTTTTCAAATCCGACTAGAAATTTGTTAAACAAACAAACAAACAAACTTCTCCGCTTTATTATATTAATACAGAATAAGATAATATGTATACGTATTTTACATACATATATGCATAATGTAAATATATAAACCGATTAGCGTTATCGATGAATTTGATTACCTTTGTATTTTACAGATTATGGGCTGCGAAATGAAAAACAACCTCTTTCACTCTACCCAGGTTCGCGGCTCTGGCCGCCGTGTTCACCCTCGTTACAGAACACAGATCAATTGAACATTGAATATAATTAAAGCAAGGGCTGAGACAGAAAGGCAACATGGCAACGGAGAACGATATGCCCGCCGCGGAAACTAAGAGAGGCAGCGTGTTCAGGAAAATAATTGACCTGGACTATGTGCTCATCAACGAGCTCGGCCAGTTCGGCCGCTTCCAGCTGACCAACCTATTGCTTGTCTCCATCCCCATCATCATGTCCGCTTTCATGAGTGAGTACATCTTCTCCGCTGCAGCAATACCGCACAGGTACGATATTGTTACATCACATCATTATCTTATATATATATATATAGTTTCGGAACAAAAGTAATTGACGGTCAATGCATAGCCTGAATTAGAAAGAATATGTTTGTGTATTTTTTTATATATGGCAAATAAGCATGACATGAAACCGTAACCAAACTTTAGAAACGCTACTACTCGTAACATAAATAGTTTCGTCAGCAGGTAACAAAATATTTTGTTAATACCAATTTTATATTAACTTTTATCGTACGTCAAGACTCGTAAAACTTGTGCAGAGGAAGTAGGGAAGTATCCCTAGTTCCTTCATTGAAGCGCTCCGTAGAAGTTCTGATCCTTTGTGAGGTAAGGTAGTTAGGACGATCTGTTGTTAAATAACTGTGTCCATTTGGAATGTTAAGTGTAGGATATAGAATATGATATTGCCAGTTTCTTATTAACTTTTATGGTACTTCTAGAAACTTACTCGTAGAACTTGTACTAAGGAAGTAGGAATAAACACTCTGAAGCTCTCAATCTCTCTTAGGTGAAGGTAGTTGGGGCGATCTGTTATAAAACATAGCTGTGTCCATTAAGTATAGATGTATAACTCGTTCGGCTAAGTTTGGAATGTTAATAGTAGGATTTAGAATAAACTGACTGAAGATTTATTGACTAAATTGAACTTTTTTATATATAAATAAATCTAGTTATTAATACTCATTGTTCATAGTTCATAGTTGTCATAGTTAATTTGTATATTTCAGATGCATGATCCCAGAGTGTGGTGAGACGGCTGACAATGCTATATATGACAGAGAGAGTTTGCTGGGAGCGTTTCCAGAGGACGAAAGCTGCGAGCGATATAGGCCACTAGGCAGCAATGGTACTCTAAACTTTTGTCCAAACACCCTTTTCCATCCGACTGAAACCATCGACTGCGAGGCGTTCGTCTACGAAAGGACTAACTCCGTAGTTTACGATGTTAGTATTAAATCTGTGGATAATGTTATGCAATTTTTTATAGTGATAGTAATGTAATATTTTTACAGTTTGATTTAGGATGTCAAAATTGGCTGCGAGCATTGGCCGGCACTCTGAGCAGTGTAGGCACATTACTGGTTCTGCCCATTATTGGCTTCGTCTCCGATCGTTGGGGACGTCGCGTGGCCCTGGTCATTAGTGTCTTTAACCTGGCTCTCATCGGTCTAATCCGCGCTTTTTCCGTCAACTACCCCATGTACCTCGCGCTACAACTGATACAGACTACATTGGGAGCTGGTACCTTCAGCTCTGCTTATGTTTTCGGTAAGAATACAATCGTTAGTTAATACATAAAGATATTATCAACAATATCCAAATTATATTCAATCATGTCATTATTTGCAGCGGCTGAGCTGGTCGGTCCGAAGTATCGTGTAGTAACAAGCGCCACTTGTTCATCGATGTTTGCAGTTGGACAAGTAATCTTAGCTTCAGTTTCCTGGGGTATACAACCTTGGCGTTATATGATTATGGCTATACATATACCGTGCTTCCTAATTATTACTTACTACTGGCTACTATCAGAGAGCGTGAGATGGTTACTATCTAAAGAAAAATTTGATAGAGCAAAAGTAGTATTGGAAAGGGTGTCCCAGGTTAATAGGAGGCCGATCAGTGAAAAGTCTATGCAGGCACTGCTAACACCTCCGCCTGCTCCTGAAGTAACAAGTGAGGTATGTATATCCCTAAAGCTGGGTTTAAGAGATAGATCTATGTTTTCTCGTTATTCTGATGTGATTATGATTTGTTTGATTTTGTCATTGATCATTATTTTTATTTTCTTCGTGTACTATCTGTATCGATATAATTTTTTTGTGTATTTTTTTTGCTTGTAACATATCTTTGTAAATTAATTTTTATGTTCTTGTATCCTATTATTATATATTTTCAGTATTGTATTATATTGGAAAAAGAAACTGAGGTCACTATGGTCTTAGCGTTGATTTCTGACTAAATCTGGATTTGCTTGTCCTTATATGTTTCTATTACCTATCTATTATTATACCTTTTGTTTAATTATGTATGTAATGTTCAAGTTGTTTTCTTTCTTTCTTTTCACTAATCTCGCGTGGTTAATAGTAATCAGTATCTTTTATACTTTTAGAAAAAAGGACCGGGGTTGGTTATGACTATTTTGAAATCCCCCGTGCTGCTGAGGCGCGTATGCACGACCCCTATTTGGTGGATCACGACTACCTTCGTGTACTATGGACTGTCGATCAATTCTACCACCCTACCGGCCACAAACATGTACATCAATTATATTTTGGCGTCCGTCATTGAAATCCCTGGCTTTTACACGGCTGTCCTCATTCTGGATAGAGTAGGCAGGAAGACTACTCTATCCATTGGATATTTTTTCAGCGCCGTTTGCAACATTGCCTTTGCTTTTATTCCTGAAGGTAAGTAGATAAACAGTAAATCTTTTATAAATCTAGAAACTCTACTATATAAAATATCAACTGATAAGAAGTGAACTAAAAAATTGAGTATAGAAAACAATGTAGGTATAAAGTGACAACAAAAAAAGCACGAGTCAGACTTGCACACGAGCGTTTACGTATAAAATATATGAATCTACTTTTTTTTTACTTTTCTGTTGTTTAAATACCTACAGTATGTGGAACAAATACAATTTCTGTATTCTATATACAAATATTCTTAAATAGTATTTTTTTAGGATAGATCCTGTAACAAAAACGGCCCTAAATTTATAACTTTGGCGGCTATGTTTTTCATTTTTAAATACAAAAAAGAATAATAATATATTTGTACATTATGTACCAGATGAGTTCTAAACAATAACATCTCACAAGTCAGGGTGAGAATTTTTATACTCCGATATAAGTTTTAAAGTTTATTACTTACATTGTTTACAAATTATAAACTTGTGACATAGGTAAAAAAAGACGGACGGACAGTCAGCAGAGTTGTCACTCTATATCTATACTCATTAAAACATAATTATATATATATTGCAAACGTAGAAGGATGTAGGAGCCGGGGAAGGCCAAGACAAGGTAGGTCCTTGACCAAATTGATCATGTTTCACTCTTTTTATTTCACTGCTTATGAATTTACTTTTACTTTATTTATTTTAATCGATTTACTTTATTATTTATCTTACACATTTTAATAACCATGTTAAATTAATATTCGAGGTTTTGGTGCAGCTACTTAGCAACAGATGGCGTTAATAGTAGGAACTTTGAAACATTACAAAGGATTTAGCTAAAAAGTTGCTTTTCTGTGGTTACATTGGTATAATATTTACCAGCGAACAAGACTCACTATTATTTTTGAAGTCTACACCAACTTCACCTGCATGTGGACCTTGCTAATTAACTTATGAGGCATTATCTCAAAATAGATAGGGCATATCAAAACACACCGACTGGGAAAATACGTACGTCTCATAGAACTAGCCGAAGACCGTAGCCGATTAACTAATTTCCTGAAGTATTTCTGTGTCCATGCGAGTGAGTGAGGTTACCCATAAAAGCTTCTGGGAAATAGCTGTGGCGATAGTAACGCCTGAGCGATACTTCTTGAAGCGTTTATAGGCAACGGTATCTACTTCACATCGTCTGATGCATATGTATGTTTATTTGGCCCCCAGCGTTGTATACAATAATGTTTGGAATTTGGTTCATCTTATTGTTTTAAATAAACAATTATTGCATATACGTTTACAATTAGTTTCGCGTATTTGATGTGTGCTTTAGCACCATGAGTCGTGGGTTCGATCCTTTCGTGGCAAATAATTGTGTTCATAAACATGTATTATAAGTATGTATTTAAAAAAAAGGTATTCTCGTATGTTTATCAGTTGTCTAGTGCACAAGTTTTGCTTAGTTTGGAATTAAATGGCGCTGTGTATCTCGGAAATTATTTGAACGTTGTGGATATTTTTTTTATTTAGGTTTGTCTATATAAAAACGTAAATATCGCCAGTCGGCGAGGTACTGTTAAATTGTGGTTTGATAACATTCCTCAATCATTACACAAAAACACAATTATCGTGTTTTTACACCGGAGTCTAATCTGCATACGTATTTTGATTGACATGGTTTTCATTGTCATTAATATCAATGGCCGGTATTTGATGTATGTGTTATCGCCTGTTATCTATAGAGAACCTTGTAGGTGACATGTGAGACTGATTAACGTCATAAATTAGGAGTATCAACCTGTTATCATTATTTATAATAATCATAAATAAAAATAAGAGGTAGTACAGCGGTGCGGCGGGGAAGTAATCCTTTCAGAAATTTGCAACTAAGGCAAAGCTTGTGTTACTCCTTAAAGCATTTCTTTCACAGAACCTTTGCCACTCGACGTTGTATAAAAACAAGACTCAAACAGACAGTGAACAGTTACTGTAGCCTACTGACAGTTGCTACACCTAGGGTGTCACTTGTGTATTGGCGACTCCGCCAGAACATTTTCATGTTTTTTGACAAACCTCAGTCTAGTTTCATGTTTTAAGTAAGCTTTTAGTTCCAGTTCTTTTATTCAGGTCCCTTTTCAAAATGAGAAACTTTGTCTCAGTTGCTCGTGACAATACCACGGTCAATTCCCTTATTCGAGCTTGATGAATAATAAGCGGAAAGGTAATGAAGTTATTTCTTTTCCTAAAAAGCCCCCCTTTTCGGACACTCGTCGTATTTTCTACGTATCTGAAAACAAAATAATAATTTTATTACTTTTGGTCGCACTGACAACAAACCAATAAATTTGACTGCGCATGAAGGCCCCTCACTCACTAAAACGTAGTTTGTTAGCGCATAAATATATTAGGCGATTCGAATATGACCAATGGGAAGATATTTTAACCAATAAGTTGATGAGTATCGCGATGTCCATCGGTGTACTAGCCAATAATAAGTACTAGGCAAAATCGCACGATTATTAAATGGCAATTGCAATAACGGTGATTTTATTTACACATGACAAACTGTAATAGGACCCGTGCTATGTTATATTTTTAAATTTATGTTTTCCACTAGGCATCTATCCAGACTAAGTGACAATTGTTAAACCATTATTTAAAAAGCAGGACACAGAAGACATGGCAGTCTATCTCTCATCGCGGTCGTTTCTAAAATATTTGAAAAAATAATCTATGAAAAATAATTGTATATTATTTTAAAACAAATAACATACTAGCAAACGAACAGATAGAGTTTAGGAAAAATAGAACAATTAATCAAACAATTTATAATTTAGAAACAGTTACATAGTGGTATGTGCTGAATCTCCTGATACGTAACTTGTCTATTGTCTTGGATTTAATTTTTCACTGCTAACACGTTTTCTTCCGTAACAGCCGTCAAAGGGCGATCACTTCTTTATTCATCCCCCAAAGTTAGTCGACCGCGCTCGAATTCGTTATACCAACGATACACTGTTGTCTTGGAAGGGCCTTCATCCATGAATCCCATTTGAAGTCTATCGTACGATTCGTCCGGTTTCAGGCGACACTTGAAATCGTAAAAAATCATAGCGCGTTCCCGGCGCAGATCTATTTTTCAATGAGACACGATAATTTAAATTAGCTCGTAAAAATGTGGAGAGGAATTTTTAAATTGCAATGTAACTATTTTTACTTATAGATAATCATATTTTTAAAATAGATTATAACTGGCCGGTCTCTCATACGTAAAAACTTTTTTTCGCAATACTTTCCGAGTGGCCTGGTAAATTTAGCTACTCGTATATATGTATTTATCATATTTACTATCATGTGTACTCATATTCGCAAAATAAAGACATTGATTGATTGATCGATTGATTAATTTATTGCGTCATCGGGTCATAGGTTATTTCCTTCATGGCTCTGACTGACATTTGATTGATCTAGAACTTAGATTACTTGGAATGCTACACGTGCTGAATCGTTTGCAGACGGGCTGTTTTGATAAACACAACTAAATGAACTACCAAAAGAATTTCAAGACCTATACTCGAACTCTGTATATTACTCGTACAAAAGCAAATTTAAAAAATATTATTTCACAAATCCTAATCTTGTAAAACATGACAATTCAATATTAATGTTTAGTTACATCACGCGAGCGACTCCCCACAAAACGGTTAAACCCTGCGAGGCTTTTGTTATGTGGGCATATATGTATGTAAATATATGAAATAGAGATGTGTTGGACATAAAAAATAAAAATAAAAAGTTTGGAATCGAAATCGCTGTTGATTTTATCAATGATCTCTCGGACACTGCAAATATTTAGGTACAAAGTTATCGGAAAGAATATCTCGTGACTCGGGCTTTTCACACCTCATTCTTTATCATTCAAAGCTCTTCTCATGCACGCTTCCTGCTTAATAACTAATAACTTTAAATGTCAGTTAACAATCTTAAATTTATATTTACTTGTATTTTTTTCTATACTACGTCGGGAGGCACACAAGCATACGGCCCACCTGATGTAAAGCGAGTACCGTAGCCTATTAACGCTTGCGATATATTAAGTATCACTCGCGCGATGCCTTTTCTGCTGCTTACACAGCAACTTCTTGGGAGCTTACTGGTGACCTCACTCACACGCAGGAACACAACAACCCTCTAGGGAGTTGTTATTTGGCTGTGGTTTTCTGTGAGGCGGAGGTACATCCCCAGACGGGCTGCTTTGTTGCGCCCACCTCTCTTAAAACATCCAGACCAATATAAACAAACATGCTCATGCACACAAATGTTTGCCCTGTGTGGGAATCGAACCCACGAGCGTTGGTGTTAAAGTCGCGTCATTCCCGACTGAGCCACCGAGCTCGTCAAAATATCTAACTGTAGGTAAATTAGTAGTAGGCTAGACACTAATTGTAGGTAAATTAAAGACGGTATTGTCTTCAAAGAATTTTGTGGTTGCCTGGAAATACTCTCTTATTGAGTTAAGTACTTTATTGTACATGTTTACATTATGAAGGTATGCCTAGATAAGTTTGTTTATTATACAACATTACTAAGTTTCAAAACAAACAAAGAATTCCAAGTATATATTTGTTGATATATGTGTTATTGTATTATTTATCGATAATTATTATTGACTATATACATGTAGGTATGTTCGTTAATTCGTGCTAAATCTGTAAATATTGCAAATGTAAGCCCATCTGAGCATGTACCTCCACCTCACAGAAAACTGCAGCCAAATAATAACTCCCTAGAAGATTGTTTCTTTCCTGGGAGTGAGTGAGGTCACCAACAAGTTTCTAAGGAGCAGCTGTGTGGAGAGGTGGCACGGTGATACTGAACATGTTGCACGCGTTTATATGTTACGGGAACCGCTTTACATCAGGCGGGCCGTATGCTTCTGTGTCTCCTGACGTTGTATAAAAAAAAGAAATAACCTTTATAATTTTTATTATCCAACGTGGATTCAGTATTACTTTCAAGTTATTTAGTCTATTATCAATCAAAAGCAATAATTTGAACAAACTTGATGTTTCCGCCGCATGACAAGTGTTAACATAATGATACTTATAGTCAATTACAATTTGCCTCGTAAGTGCCATAAGACTTGCAGGTTGTGCCTTTGGTTTTACTCTGTTTAATGATTCTTAAACAGATTCTAACTTCTTTAGTAAGAGGCCAGTTTTCAATATTTTCTTAGGAAGTCAACTTCTAGGCAGTCGAAATCTAAGCCCGGAGGCACAACTCGCTGTAGAGTTGATCTGAAAGAGTCATTATTTTTTAATTTTTTTTTATTGTCGGACAAATTACCCAGCGCCACCTAGCCCCAAAGTAAGCAAAGCTTGTGTTATGGTTACTAGAAAACTGATAAACATACGTAAATACATTTTTTTTTGTAAATACGTACTTATTATACATAGAAAATACCCAAACCAATACAAACAGACATGTTCATGCACACAAATGTTTGTACTGTGAGCGTTGGTGTCAAAGTAGTGTAACAGCGCGTTTCACCACTGCGCCACCGAGCTCGTCAATTATGGATCGTCAACATTAACACATGTACCATCATCACTGGATCATTCCTTTCACCGGCTGTTTCCGTCACCAAGCTACTAAGTGCTGGAACAACATTCCTCCCTCAATAAAAACAATCTCATCCAAATACATGTTTAAAAAACAATTAAAATTGACGCTGCTGGACGATTTGAGGTTCGATGGGCGCTTGTAGCTTGGCGTCACATGCTGTGAGGTTGTCCTCATCATATTGTTCTGTTCACTAACTCTTTTTTTTCTTTTCAATCCTGCTTCTTTTTTATTGCATATTTACCGTGATTGCCAGACTTTTCGTATGAAATTTACCTAAACATGTATGCGTCATTAATATTGCATGTATATATTAAAACATATCTGTTCAAGTTTCTTGCTTGCCTCTCGCGATTCTTCCTGATTGAAAACTGAAAACCAGTGACTTGCCTTAACGCAATTCACTGAGACGTAGACCTTTCGTTTCTCTGCAACACGCACGATATTGCACCAACTACCTTATACTCATGTCTAATTGTGTATTTGTGTCGGCGCGTATAGGCCTACATGTGTTTGTTTATCTGTCCATGTTTTAAATTCCGTATTCCTTTGTAGTTACAATACTTAATAATTGAATGCAGTGGTAATATGAGGAGCGTAGTGCTGACAGTGCTCTTCCCTTCATGCTATAATGTTCCTTATTGTAATTCTATTGTACTATATGTTTCATTGTGTGTGTTCTTGTGAAATGAATAAAGTGTTCTTCTGCTTCTGCTTCTAACACAGCAACTTCTTAGGTGCTTACTGGTAACCTTACTCTCTGGCACGAATCAACCTCCAGGAATAACCCACCGTGGAGTTTAATCAGGACGTTTTCTGTAAAGTAGAGGTACTTCCCCAGACGCCGTGCTTTGACGTAATTCGAGCGTTCTACCTCTCTTAAAATCACCTAGAACAAGACATGTCTATGCATACAAATGTTTGTCAAAGTCAAAATCTTTTTATTCCGTGAAAATGGCTACATTTGTTTGGAATCGTCACAATTTTTTCCCCTACCGTGCAGTTTATGACTAGGTGAGCACTGATAAAAATACTGCCAAAAAACTCAGGCATCCCTCTTTTGGTATCCAAACAAATTTACATAATTTATTAATTACATTATAATTGGATCGACTCACTCCCAGGCATTTTTATCATTAATATAGTCAGATACTTTATAATATGCCCTGCTACACAATTTGGCTTTAATAGTAGTTTTAAATTTGTTTATTGACAATTCTCTTATATTGCAGGGAAGTTTGTTATAGAACCGTATACATTGCCCCATAAAAGAATTACTTATTTTGTGGAGACGGCTTGCATGTAACACAAGATTATGCTTATATCTAGTATTTATGCTATGAGTATCACTCTTTTTACAAAATGAGTCTATGTTTTTATGGACATACAAAAGATTTTCATAGATATATTGCGATGCGACTGTTAAAATATTTATTTCTTTGAATTTTTCTCTAAGGCTCTCCCGGGGACCAAGTTTGTAGATAGCTCTTATGGCTCTCTTTTGCAATAAAAAGATGGTGTTAATGTCCGCGGAGTTACCCCAAAGAAGAATCCCATATGACATAATACTATGAAAGTAGCTGAAATAAACTATTCTAGCCGTATCAACATCAGTGAGCCGTCTAATGGTTTTCACTGCATAGGCTGCAGAATTTAGTTTTCCTGATAATTTTTCAATTTGTGGGTCCCATTGTAGTTTGGAGTCAATTATTATACCCAAGAACACAGTTGTCTCCACAGGGGCTAAATTAGTTCCATTAACATGTACATTGGTAGCCACCTGTCTTACATTAGGTGTTGAGAACTAAATTACTTTAGTCTTTTTATCATTTCAAAGCAGATTATTAACACTAAACCAATGAATAACTTTATAGAGAGCATCGTTAACTTCGTCATAATTACCTAACCGTCTATTAATTTTGAATGTCAAAGAGGTATCATCCGCAAACAATACAATCTCATGTTTATCCCTTACATAATAAGGTAAGTCATTAATATATACTAAATATAAGAATGAACCTAGAATTGACCCCTGTGGGACTCCCATAACTACAGGGGACCCCGAAGATCTTTTACCATTAACATCGACCTTCTGTATCCTATTGCCCAGATAAGAAGACAGAAGTTCGAGAGCCTTGTTCCTGATACCGTAGTGGTGTAATTTTCTGACAAGAGTGTCATGGTGCACGCAGTCAAACGCTTTAGACAGATCACAGAAAATTCCCAAGGCATCTAAAAAGATAAAGATAAAAAATCTTTATTTGCCATTGGGCCCTCGCGGGCACTTAGACACGTCTTACAGTTTTTGAAATATAATCTTATTGTATCTTATTTATTCTAATTCTCTTTTTACTTTTTTCCTTTTTTTTATCTACTAGCATTTCGGAAATGACCATTGGCTAAGAAGAAATGCCGAAAGAAACTTGCCAATATAGGTCTCTTTTAAAATTGTCAATTAGATAATACAAAAACAAAAAATACATAAGCATATTGGTACAATAATGATATCGAATGGTAAAATTAAAGATTATTAAGAACAGGTAGTCTATGCTGAATTATTTCCAGACATCTTTGTCAGTTATATATTCATCAATTCTATAATAAGCCCTTCTACAGAGAGTATTTTTAATGTGCTTTTTGAATACATTGTCAGGAAAGGACAGAACTGTTTCAGGCAACTTATTATAAAATCGAATACAATTTACAAGAAGAGATCTACCAGTCCTAGCAAGCCGATATACCGGCATACACAACTTATTTCTACTTCTAAGTTTTTCATTGAAGTTTGAAAACGACTTTAAGTTTTTACGGGCATACGTTATGTTTTCATAAATATATTGAGAAGTAACAGTGAGGATATTTATTTCTTTGAACAGTTCCCTGGGGGATTCTCTGGAGCACAAGTTATAAATAGAGCGAATGGCTCTTTTTTGTAAGATAAAAATGTTCTCAATGTCAGCCGCCGTTAACCACAACAGTATACCATACGACATAATGCTGTGAAAGTAGCTGAAATAGACTAAGCGCGCAGTAGCCACATCCGTCAATTGCCTGATTCTCCTAACTGCATATGCAGCAGAGCTGAGCTTACCGGCTAGTTTATTTATGTGGGGGTCCCATTGTAATTTGGAGTCTACTGTAATTCCAAGAAACACAGTGTTATTAACAAATTCTAATTTATTATTCCCAATGAGAACTTCTGTATTGGCAGAACTCACATTTGGAAGACTAAATTTGATGCATTTGGTTTTTGCTGAGTTTAGCAACAGATTATTACATGTGAACCAGTTTAAAATAGCAGACACAACACCATTTACCTTGTCAATATTTTCACAACGGCGGTTTCTTGCGAACCTTCCCATGCCGCGAATATACTTTTAAGCAAATGAATCCCTACGTCTATAGTTGAACAACCTCTCGTAAATCCGAACTGTTTCCTATGAAGCAAATTATGTGTATTGAAATGTCTGAGCAACTGGCTAAGCATTAGTTTTTCAAAAATTTTACTGAGAATGGGCAGTATGGAAACAGGTCGAAAATTCGAAGGGTCCGAATGAACTATCACCAGATTTAAATAATGGAATGATTTTACTATGTTTCATCAAGTCAGGAAATACACCAGATGCCACACAACAATTGAAAATTGTAGCTAAATGTGGAGCGATTGAAATAATAATAGAAGAAATGGTTTTGACAGATAGACCCCACAGACATGTCCTGTGTGAGAATCGAATACACAAGCGTTGATAACAACGTAGCGTTGCTAACTTCTACGTCGGTGGGCTGGTCAAATAATTTGCAAATTCGTTGCAGACATGTCGACGCTCGGTCTGATCGTGTTCCTGTTGGGCAAGTTCGGCATCTCGATAGTGTTCACGTCGCTGTACCTGTTCACGTCGGAGCTGTACCCCACGCAGTTCCGTCACACGCTACTGGCCTTCTCATCTATGATTGGCCGCATCGGGTCCATCGTCGCTCCGCTCACGCCAGTACTTGTGAGTATTGTTATCAATCTTATTTTTATAACTTCTTCTTCCTATCCCGCTTCCTAATCCATTAGAAACGGCAGGGTCCGCTATCTAAGTTAAAGGATTTGACGAAGATACTGATTCTTACATGGAACAACTGCCGTCAGACCTCCACAATCCTGAGAGAACACCAAACCTTTCGTAAAGTTACACATCTTTGGAAATATAATTTCTAACACGTGCGCGTTTCTTGGCTTCACTTGGCTATCACTTCTCTACTTGTTTTTACAACGTTGGATTAGAACTAAAAAGGTTTATAGGACTTCTGATGTGCAATGATTATCGCACAAGGAGACGCGTGCAGTACAAAGGAACAGAAATATAAATGTGTAAAATGGGCCAAGTTTGGCTGAAACGACCTTTGAGTAGAATAAACATTTCTAACGTTAAAAGAGATTTATCGGGCTCCAACCATGGTAGTTCTCATTATCATAGCTATAGGAATATTCAAAGTTAATCAATTAAATCAAATATTATTCATGAAAAAACATTTTGTTACTTTCTTGGATATCGCATTCCTAACTTGTTAGTTTTAATAGTCAATGAACTATATACTAATATTTCACTGAACGGATGAGAAATGTACCTTTTACAACGATGTTATTACCTACTTGTAATGAACTCCTAATTAGAGAGTAGTCAAATATTAAGAACGCAATTTATTGAAAATTAAAATTTGTTAACTAATAAATAAAGTGATAAATCATTTTTGAATTGAATTGAAGAACTTTGTACATTAATTTCTGTAGCCACGATTAAAGCAACAAAATATATAGAGTATGGAGGATCTCCATATTTACACAGTCAGCCAAGCCAGCCATGAACAGCTATGTCTTTAAGTTGGTACCCGATAAATCTCAACATCTTTGTGACACTAAATACCCCGAAGGTCGTTTCCGTCGAAATCGGTCTGTCCTACACAATTACGATTTGTTGATATATCATCAAGTATTGAAATTCTAAATTAAAGGTCACTTAAATGAAAAAGCGTGTAAACATACATCCTAATGCTAATAAAATAGCAGTTCACCGTAAATGCAAGAAAAAAATACATGAACTTGACTATTTTTTTCTAGCATTTACGGTGAACTAGTCTTATTTCATTATCCTTTTCTATATTTTTCCTTTAAATTTGGTACAATTTGATCTATTGGATTGTATTGTAAAGTATCGACATGCCGTTATAGTTAATGGTTAACACGTTATATTGAGATCTAGGAGGAGTTAACTTCAACCAATGTCATTTATTGGTGCAAAATTTTAAGTACGTAGGTCTCAAAGTGTAATTGCTTTTGAGTGGAAGGGTGTGGAGGGAGACATCGAAATTAGCTTAAAATATTTCGTGTTATATGCTCACTGTCTCCCTTTTCTTTTGTGAACTTGGCTAATACACTGCGTGTGTGATATGCAGGTTACGTAGTATAAAATAATCGAATTACTTGATGCTGTTGCTTAAGCCTCTGAATGGACAATTCCATTATTTTCAGGCGGATATTTGGTCGGGCATGCCAAGTATGCTGTTCGGCGGGATGGGCGTCTTGGCCGGTGTGCTGGTGCTGACGCAACCTGAGACCCTGGGCACCAAGATGCCCGACACGCTCGCCGAGGCGGAAGCCCTCGGGAAGCCCGAGTCAAAAGTCCACCGGCCAATGTGATCTCTCTTAGTTGTAGGCTTAATTTATTAATATATTTTGTAGATTTTTACGTAAGTGTACTTATTTTCCTAACTAGTCATGAAACTTAATGATAAGATCGGTGGGAAACGCTATTTTTTCACCAACACTCGTGGGTTCGATTCTCACGCAGGACAAACATTTCGGTGCACGAACATGGCTGTTTGTTTTGGTCTGCAGCTAAGCTACTAAGCAGTTGTTTTGTTTGCAGCACGGGTGGCATCGCGCGAGTAATACTTAATGCACTGCAAGCGTTCATAGGTTACGGTAACCGCTTTACACCAGGTGGGCCGTATGCCTTCTGACTTTGTATATAAAAAAATGAAACAAATATTAGGGGTTAAATTATGAAATTGCCGATTTGTACTGAAAAATTAAAACTCGTTTTTTTCTAAGATGTTTATTTAATCAAAATATAAAACCAACACACAAAATATATAAAACCCTTATTATCTATACATTGCTGCCTTCTAATCGGAAGTTTATTTATTTTGCCTTTTCCATAGAACTCGATTCACGAGTCAGGGCTGTTTTACTGCCAGTTTCACCATCATTGATCGAAGTTCGGCACAGACAGTAAACATGTGCTGTTATTGTTTGACCAGACCTGAAAGTTATAGTGAATGACGCCATGAAGAGACCACCAAACAGTTACCATTACCTTTTTATTGGTAAGCTTTGCTTTAGGGCACTGTTGCGGCGTTTGACCTGGGGTCAGCCATTGCATTTTTCGCTTACGGTTATTGTAAAGAATCCACTTTTCGTCACACGTCACAATTCGATCCAATATTCCTTCATTTCTGTACGGATTCAACAAGGCAACACAAGTTTCAACACGAGTTTCTTTCTGCAGATCAGTCAAATGATGAGGCATCCATTTTCTCATTTTTAGGGTTCCGTACCCAAAGGGTAAAACGGAACCCTATTACTGAGACTTCGCTGTCCGTCCGTCCGTCCGTCCGTCCGTCCGTCCGTCCGTCTGTCACCAGGCTGTATCTCACGAACCGTGATAGTTAGACAGTTGAAATTTTCACAGATGATGTATTTCTGTTGCCGCTATAACAACAAATACTAAACAATAGAATAACATAAATATTTAAGGGGGCTCCCATACAACAAACATGATTTTTTTTGCTCGTTTTTGCTCGATATTGATAACGGCAACAGGTAGACGCTTGAAATATTCACAGAATATTTAGTTATATATTCACTTTAAGAATAAATAATTAAATTAAAATACAACAAATATTTAAGGGGGGCTCCCATACAACAAACGTCATTTTTTTGCCGTTTTTATAGATAGTGGTACGGAACCCTTCGTGCGCGAGTCCGACTCGCACTTGACCGATTTTTTTTTTTATCTTTTGTTTGTTGCAAATGAGTCAATATTGTAGGTAAGGTAACGTTAAACCATGCCGCTAATTCCTGGGTAGTTTGGCTAGAATCGGCTTCCACCATCTCCTTCAATTCAGCGTTATCCGCCTGTGTGGGCGGTCCTCCACGTGGTTCATTCTTCAAGTCGAAGTTTCCATTGCGAAAGCGTTTAAACCAAAAACTCACGGTGCGTTTATTAGCAGTCTCCTCTCCAAACGCAGCATTCATATTGCGAACCGTTTCTGCCGCGTTAGTTCCGCGTCGGAACTCGTATTCAAAATATACTCGGATTTTCGAAGTATCCATATTTCACATCTAAGCAATTAAAAGTCGAAAATCAAATGTTGCACATTTTTAAAAAGAACCAGCTGAGAATGCGCAAGCTTGCATTGCCAGAGGATCACCTGGTTCGTCAATTATATAACAATCCAAATTTTTTTTAAAATTTGTTTGCCAATTTGACCATGTTCCATGTTTGTTTTCTTTTGAGATAGGAACGGTGTTCTTGAACATTCCTATTCTACTTTTTTAGGCTGAATCCAAAAAAAGCGACAGACAAACGCACGGACAAACGCACAGACAAACATATAAAATTCATATAGGAACGGTGTTCCTGAAAACCTCATAGGTGTCACGTGAAAGATGTTTCACTCGAAAATATCACACCATGAATGTTTAATCTCAATCCAAAGTATCTATTACTATAAAACGTCAATTTCCTATTTTAACCCCTATCATATAGGTAAGTTTTGTCAAAAGCAGTGCATGTATATAGATGTACGCATATGTGCATAGATATATATCTTATACCCACTATTAGATGTGTACGTGGTATCAACAGGCCCCGGGACATTATGCGAAGTATATTATTGAGTAGAGAAGGGTCTATAAACGCGTCAAACGAATATTTTATACGCATGTATATCTTCACGCCAGGTCCCTATCGGAGTAGGCAGAGCCGTGAGACCCATAACACGCGGTCCTCACACACCTCCCTCGCTTAACTTTTTACGCACGCTCACCAGTTCCTCGACATCACCTTCTGTTAAAATTCTACCAATTTGGTTTTGGTAAGTGAGTCGTGACAATCCTCGGCTCTTACATCCTTCCACTTACGGATTTTATATCTATTCCGTCGTTATTTCTACATGCCAGAACCAACGGAGCATGCCTTCTCGTATATTAACACAGACACTCTCTTTCAGGCTGACTCTCTTTCTTACGTCCTCATTGCAAAAGTAGTCAGCAAGCGTTACGCCTCTAATTTTACGCAATGCTCGCATCCCGACTCGATCGATCGATCGAATCGATTTATTCTACTTTCATACTCCCTCTACGATACCCAGCTCTAACTTCCGTAGCGTTGGGATTAACACAGCGTTGTGTACAGCGAGCTGCCTTACATCCTCGGAAACATCGGCTGTTATAGCCTTGAACACAAAATTGCAATTCCTTAGTGTCGCTTTTCATGGTTGTGCGACACTAGCGCCGCAAGGCTGCGTTTGGAATTGGAATTCTACAAGGTAAACAGCCTCGCGTACGCTTACAGCCTTATATAATACCAAATAAAAAGCCGTGATCGCAGTAGACGATGTCAAAGCTGAGATCTGTGATCACAGCGACGCACACAGCCATTACGAGTCGCTTAGAGAATTGCATGGCTGTATCTTCTGGATGCATTTCTTTATCTAACAAATAAGCTTTTGTTTATCTAAGGAGAGATTGTATTGTCTTTTAAATATACATATATCTATGACATAGATTTATTCATTTTACGATATCCATATTTATCTAGACTATTCATAGACGTCGTAATAAAGGTTATTTGTAAAACATAAATAGAATGCCATACGAAACTGCACAATACGTGAAAAGTGAGTTTGATATAGCGCCTAAAGTACGCGTCACGAGAAATGTTGAAACATACAGACCTGTACTGAGTTACACGAATAACAAAGAATGTAACAAACTTAAATACCTAACATTACTACAAAGTTCGTAATAGCCAGATTGTAAAGTATATATATAATATAAGATAGTTAGTTATATAAGATTAGTCAGTAGTAAGTTATTTTAGTAATATAAGACAGTTTATAAGTAAAAAGTTGCAGTAAATTCTGTGCTGTTTGTATCTGACTGGTTTTGATACTATTAAATGCGACACAAGCCGCAAGAAACATTTGTAACGCTTATGGAGTTAACGTGGTGTCAGTGGAAGTAGCTAAACTAATTCAAGCCATTTCAGTCCGGGAATTTTGATGTCAATAATGAAGCTCGCTCTGGTCGACTTGTTACGGATTAAGTCGATGCCATTTATACCACACAAAAAACACAGGTTATACCACCAATATGGCAAATATTAGTAATAATAATAATAATAATAATAAACATTTATTTGCATAAAACATGGTAGGTACATTTTCAGATCTTATGTATTTAATTGGTGAACATGCATGTTTTATCGTTCTATCGATGTGCAAACATTTCGTCGTCATGCTATTATTTGAGTATTAAATATATACAAGTATGGTCATAATGTCGACTTAAATAATTATGAATAATCAATTTGAATGATATTTTTGGTAACTCAACTCAATATGTCAAAATTCAATTACAATTCGTTTTATGTGACCGTCACGGCAGTAATTTATAAATTCATTCACTTCGTAAAAGCAGTTGTCAATTAAAATTCCAAGAATAATTCTTTTAAAAACATTAAATTGTAAATTTTGAATGTGATTCGGAAGTAAATTAAATAGTTTAACGCACATACTATAACTGTTTCTAATAAAACAAGTTGTGGCTGCTGGGGGAACAGATAGCTTCCACGGGTACCTTACTGCACCCCCACCATCACAGTCATCATGTTTTTTTGTGAATAGCTGAGCATTTTTCTTAGTGAACGTTAAAATTTCAAAAATGTAAAGGGAAGGCAGTGTAAGAATCTTTAAATCTTTAAAGAGGGGTCTACATGATTTCATCTGTCCGACACCGCAAATAGATCTTATGCATCTCTTTTGTAGAATGAAGACACGATTGATGTGTGTCGAGTTTCCCCACAGAATCAGTCCATACCTCAGTATAGATCCAACATACCCATGGTATGCCATCAGAGCGGTCTTAGAGCTGGCTAATTTAGTTAGTCGGTACAGAGCGAACACAAACCTGTTTATCCTCTGGCATACCATGTCAACATGGTTTTGCCATGTTAGTTCGGAGTCGATTACAACGCCGAGGAAACTTGCTGATGAGGTCATGGCAATGGGATCGGCGCGATGCTGAACAGTTAATTGTTGGGGTTTTCCATTTCTGTTGTAAAATTGAATATATTTAGTTTTGCTCGTGTTAATTTTTAAATCATTACATTCTAGCCAATTTATGATATTTCTTATTTCAGTATTTATTTCATCATTATAGTTTACGTTAGGTTTTTTGTGCACTGTTAGGGAAATATCATCAGCAAAAAGTGTAACTGGATATTGCGTACATTTGGGAAGGTCGTTAATATAAATAATGAAGAGCAGTGGACCCAGTATGCTGCCCTGTGGGACACCTGAGTTATTTAGCCTACTCTCTGATCTGCCTGTCATACTCAGGGACATATTATCCAGCCTCGATATTTCCACAAATTGCGTCCTACCACTGAGATAGCTCTTCACCCAATCAAACGCAAGTCCTCGCACGCCATAACGCTCGAGCTTAGCCAGGAGTGTATCATGATTGACAGAGTCAAAGGCTTTACTCATGTCAAACAGAACGGCGGATACGGGAACCCTCTTGTCCATATGGATCAATACATTCCTTATAAGGGAGTAACAGGCCAGCGCCGTTGATCTTCCCTTGCGAAACCCAAATTGTTCCTCGCTCATTTTGCACTGCTGTTTGAAAAATGAAGTTAATCTAATCTGCATGATTTTTTCAAATATCTTTGACAAAACTGGGATAAGGGCAATGGGTCTATAATTATTTATGTTATGCTTTTCTCCGCGTTTAAATAATGGCTTGACAATGGATATCTTAAGAGTGTTAGGAAATTTGCCCTCCTCAAAGCAACGATTCACAAAATGTGTCAGCAAAGGTGCTAGTTCACTTGCACAAGCCTTTATTATTTTGGTACATATTGCATCAAAACCAGTAGAATTTGTATTGTTTAGTGAGTTTATAATTTTCACAATTTCATTTTCGTCGGTAGGGTTTAAAAATATAGAGGCAGAATTGCTTTCTATGAACTTGAATTTACTGGAATTATATTGAGAACCACTAGGTAATACATTGATTGAGTCTATAAAGTGATTATTAAATGCGTCTGCTATTTTATAGTTATAATAAAAAAAATAGTGACCGTGAACACCACTGAATGACATATTTTTTCCAGCTGTTTTGATTTAAAAATCAAATCGGTTCATAAATGACGGAGTATTGAGGTAACAAACATAAAAAAGTACAATCAAATTAATAACCTCCTCTTTTTTTGAAGTAGGTTAAAAGTGGAGCAAGATTGGCATAGTTACGACATAGCTGAATAGCTAGAGGTTGACCACAAAATAGTTTTGATCTATTTGAAAAAGTTTGGATATACAAAAAGCTCGATATTTGGGTGCAGCGGGTACTCACTGAGAGAAACCTAATGAATCGTGTGCACATTTGCGATTCACTGTTGAAAAGAAATTAAAGCGAACCGTTTTTGAATAAAAATATCACTAGTGATGGAAAGTGGATTACCTACTATAAGAACATATGAAAATGATCACAATCAAAAGGCAGCGCAGCTCCACAGATTCATAATAAGGTAATGCTGTGTATATGGTGGAATTGGAAGGGCACCGTTCATTATAATAAGCTTTTACCGGACAAAACCAACGATTCGGATCTCTACTGCCCACAGTAGATAAGACTCAAGCAAGAAATAGAGAAAAAATCGGCCAAGTGCGAGTCGGACTCGCGCACGAAGGGTTCCGTACCATTATCTATAAAAAACGCAAAAAAATCACGTTTGTTGTATGGGAGCCCCCTTAAATATTTGTTTTATTCTATTTTTTAGTATTTGTTGTTATAGCGGCAACAGAAATACATCATCTGTGAAAATTTCAACTGTCTAACTATCACGGTTCATGAGATATAGCCTGGTGACAGACGGACGGACGGACGGACGGACGGACGGACAGCGGAGCCTCAGTAATAGGGTTCCGTTTTACCCCTTGGGTACGGAACCCTAAAAATGGCCAGAATTGATCAACAGAAAAACAACACACACATCGTTAGTCACTCAGCAAATATTGAGAGAGCTTAGTTGGGAAGTGTTAATGCATCCACCAAGTAGCCCTGACTTTACACCCTCAGATTTTCACATGAATCGGTATCTTTAGAAGTCTTTAGGTAGTGTCAGGTTTATCAAAATCAAGAGAGGATTATCGAAACTATTTGACTCACTTTTTGATTCGAATTTTTTGATTTGATTTTTCAAAATTTTTACATACATATATTTTAATCAAATCTAAATAACCTATAATAATTATCTAACGACACCACGGGTACCGAGTACCCGAGTTCTTTAGAGAGTCAATCATGGCCTTCGGCCTCTTCGTCGGTCCGAGTGGAAAGTTTTACTACTTTGCTTCCGCCCCACGGGGGCAGCGCTGTTTCAATGAGAAGGATCGATAAACGCTAGGAGGCAATCGATAAACATGGCGAATCCATGACAGTCAGCCCAGATATTAATTATTGAAAACTTCTTTAGCGGCGTTGTGCACTTTTTGGGATGATTAAAAAATACTGAACTCGCGTCAGGACACGTGACCCTGACCGTAAGATTTTGGTGAGAATTAGAACTTAAGTTCGTTGCAGCGCTAAAACATTAGTTACCTCTAATTAAACAATTAAAACATGAAGCGCTAGATCGTTCATAGGGCATTATTTTCTCGCGACTAAAACGTTGTAAGCGCCATGAAATTGTTGGCGTTTACGCGTTTCGTTCAACGTAGTTTATCAACATCGCTGTTTGGTTTAAGCGGCGCAGGGAGCTTGCGCGAGTGTGCGTGTGTGTTTGAGTTTTAGAGATTGGCGATGATGATGCTGGTAATGATTATGGTGAAAGTCGTTCAAATTATGGATGAAAGTTGATTTTTCTGAGAGATAAACTTTTTAATGTTTTAATTGTAATAGTTCTGAAGTGTTAAATTTTTAATATAATATAAATTGACATGTTTGTGTACGATAGCGCAATAAATGAATATTGTATTTTACCACATACATAATAGTACTTTTATACTGATAAATAAAGCAATTCGCGCGAAATTATTTCCTAACCATTCCAAAATATTCAAAAATGCACAACGTTAATGTTCAAGTTTTCACTTCGGCCGGCACTCCCGGAGTGCAACCCGTTTTTTTATGTTTGTTACCTCAGAACTACGTCATTTATGAACCGATTTGATTTTTTTTTAATCTGAACGATTTAGATTGGCCCCATAGAATTTTTATTAAAATCTATTCAGTAGATTGGTTTTTAAATTAAAACAGCTAGAAAAAATACATCATTCAGTGGTGTTCACGTTCACTATTTTTTTTATTATACCACTAATATTTGCCATATTAGTGGTATAATGCCTGTATTTTTTATGTGGTATAAACGGCATCGACTTAATCCGTAAAAAGTCGACCAGAGTGAGCTTCGTCATTGACATCAAAATTCCCGGACTGAAATGGCTTGAATCAGGCTACTCATCCCGGTAGCCAACTCTCTACTAGACCTACTACTGACGGGTAGTCACCCTGGGTAGTCAGCAGTAGAGAGGACGCCTGACCAGCGTCTACCATGTCTGGTATTCTACCAGTTGCGTCAGGCAGCGCAAAAGAACGAACGTGTGGGCGGTCCTTCCTGCATGATTAGTTACGGAGGACCTCAACCAGGCGTCTTGGTGAGAGTTAAAGTCTCTAAAAAACACCATCTCTGCACTAGGGTATCGCTTCTACGCTTCATTTACTGACCGATTCAAGTACTCAAAGAGCCCAGTTGTCTCCGTGTCCCTTTTATGGGGTCAGTATAGGCACATAAATACTTCTCTGAAGGCCCAGATTTACAAGCATCCATAGGACGGGAAATGAGGAATCCTCTAGACAGCGCAGACGGTGACAACATACATCCGAGCGGACAAACAAATAGACACCGGCTTTCGTGAGGAAATTCTCCTCAAGCATGTAACCGGGGTACTGCAGGTTGAACGTGTTCGCTGGATGCTGGATTTGTGTCTCTATCAAGAAGAGCATGGCGGGCCGCGCCCAACAAGGTGTTGGTGGACGGCATTAAGGTTTGAGTGGAGTCCGCGGATGTAGCGAACTCAACCTTGAACAGGGTGGTAGGGGAGTGCACCGCGTATACGCGTACCGTGTATTCCTAATTGCGCTGTCTTGAGAAAAGTAGAGAAGAGAAGCGTGAAGGGTAAGATAATTGCCACGACATTGGAGAAGAAGCACGGTGGACTGTTTCTACATTAGTTTGTCGACAAATAACCTGTACTGATCTAACTGAAGGGCCCCCGAACCGCTTCGGAGGTAGTCGCTGGGTCCTCATTTTCCGGTCACCAACCGACACGACGATCTACCCCGAGATTATGTGCGGTATGAAAGGGCAGCCTCTGAAGGTGGTTGAACTTGATTGGGCCCCTATACTATACCGCGGGCGGCCAGTGGAACAACCGTTTCAACTCCCTAGCCGACAGGTCAGCTTAGTCCTTCTGTCACTGGATAGACAAAATCCACCACTGTTCCCGCAATATCGCATCAACTATGCCCAGAGCACTGGTTATACACAAGCTGTTCACGGGTTCACGGGTCTCTACCACCGGCTGAGAAGCTGGAACCTCAGGAAATCCCTTACTCGCCTCTTACGACACCCACGGAAAGAGAGCGCGTGGTGATTTTTAGTATTGTTTCTCCGTCTCCGCACGGAAACTCGGCTCGCTTCGGGCCGTTCTGACTAAATGCCAGAATAACTTGAGATTAGTCCGAAAATTACTGGAGAATTTTCTGTCAAACTGGTCTTTGCATTTCTTTTCATTCACTATCTGCTTAACTCTCCTTTTTAAAATATTATACCGTTCTTTCACTGCCCTTTTAGTACTGTCACGTACATCGCCTTAAACCTTCGATTAGCTCTTATTATTTTATCTTGAATTTGTATATAAAATACGGAAAGCTTTTCCACGACCTAATATTGTGACATCAGCGATAGTAATATTGTCATAACAGAAACGTAATTTGTGTATAAGCATTCAACATTTTATCTGCCCCCCATCTTGAATTAAACATCCCTATCTTCATTTTTGACAAATAATTATATAATTTTTGTATTAAATATTTTTAATTCAGAAATCGTTTAACTAACGGATAATGCTAATACCGTTTTATTATTAATGTGACAGTAGATTTCTCTGAATATTATGAGAACTGCAGTACTTCTAGCGAATGACTCTGACAAATGTTTTGGTATTTTTACATTCAGTAATAAACTATACTGTGTCCATTTTATTACCAAACCCAAACCGCACAGACGCGCGGATTAGGGCGTCCCCCGGAGGCGACGCGCACCGATCCGCCCCCGTCGGTGCGAAATCTAAGGCATGCGGCGGTGGGGGCCGCCACCCACCACGCAACGCCCATCCCGGCGGGTCGAGGAGAGCTGAGTGTCGTATAGGCACATGGAATGTGAGAGGTGGTCTAAAAGATAAGATGAATGAGTTGATAGATATAATGAACGTGAGATGCCTAGATGCTTTGTGTGTGTCAGAGACCAAGCGAAAGGGAAGCGACACCGAAGATCTGCCCGGTGGCATGATGGCCCTGTGGTCCGGGGTGGACCAGGACGTTCATGCCAGCGCTGGCGTAGGTGTCGTGCTTTCATCTCGCTTGGCCGCTGGTGTGAAAGATTACGATTTAGTAGGTCCAAGACTTCTCTGGGTTAAGATAAAACTGGGGATTACGCGAGTGTTTTTAGTTGCAGCATATGCTCCTGTGAGCTCTGCTGATCCCCAGGGGCTCGAGAAGTTTTGGGAGACTGTAAGGGGTATTCTGGATTTGGCCGAAGCGAATGAACGGATAATTATGTGTGGTGATCTGAATGGATGGGTTGGGACCAAGCGAAGCAGTTATGAGGCTGTGCTTGGTCCATACGGAGATAAGAGAGTGAACAATGCTGGTAAGTTACTTTTAGACGTATGTATGGAACGAAACCTCCTTGTGTCGAACACGCTCTTCCATCACAAGGATATTCACACTTACACATGGAGACGGAATGAACAGAAAAGTGTGATTGATTTGATTTTGATAGATGAACGTCTCCGAAAGTCGTTAATGGATACAAGAGCCTTCAGAGGTCCCACTCTTGAAACGGACCACTATCTGGTGGTAAGCCGATTTGTGGGCCTTTTCAAGAAGTGGAGGCACTGGCGAGTGCGTATTCCTTTCGGAGACCATGAAAGAATAAGAAGTGAAAAATTGGAAGATGAAAGTGTGAGGAGTACGTATGTACGTCTAGTCAGTGAAAGACTTGCGAACGCGAGTCTTTCCGACTCAGATGTAGACGAATGTTGGAAAGTTCTGAAAGAAAGTATGGTGGACAGTGCGAAAGAAGCATGTGGATGCGCAAAGAGACGTAGAACACTAAGAGGAGATGCCTGGTGGGATGCGGAGGTTCAATCCTCCGTGGAAAAAAAGAGGAAAGCGTGGCTGGATTACGTATCATCTTTGCACCAGAGTGATGGTATGAAAGAAATGAAGAAAGAAATATACCGTCGATGCAAGAATGACTCCAAAGCTTTAGTGAAAGAGAAGCGTGAAAGACTACATATGATTGAGGAAGAGAAGCTGACGAAGAACTTCGAGGCAAATACCAAACTCTTCTGGAGAGAGGTAAAGAAGTCTCGAAGTGGTTCGTCAGCATCCAGAATGGACAAGATAAGATGTAAAGCTGGTGTCATTCTTGCTAACACTCAGGAAGTGTTAGAACGGTGGAGTGAATATTTTAGAGAAATGTATGATTATGTCCATGACGCTGGCATTGTGAATGAGTCTGTGATTGACTCGGCAGTGCCAGCGTACCATGAAGACATTACTATGGATGAGATTGAATGGTCGATACGAAGTTTGAAAGATGGAAAGTCAGCGGGAATCGATATGGTAACAGCTGAGATGATCAAGCTAGGTGGTACCTGCGTTAGGGACGCCTTCTGGTTTTTGAGCAAATTATGCTGGAGAACCGGAAGGGTTCCGAGCGATTGGAGACGCGCGGTCATCGTGCCCTTGTATAAAGGCAAGGGCTCACGTATGGACTGCGCCAACTATAGGGCCATCAGTTTGATCAGCTTAGCAGCTAAAGTGTATGGAAAAATCATTGAAAGGAGAATGAGGGTGAAATCCGATGGAATGCTTTGGGAAGCACAGGGTGGATTTCGAAGCGGCAGAGGATGTACGGATCAAGTTTTTTCACTCCGCAACATCGTAGAGAAGCATCTGGCTTTGGACCAGAAGGTTTTCTGCGGTTTTGTGGACTTTGAGAAAGCATTTGATAGAGTCGTGCGAAAGAATCTCTGGAACATTTTGCCCGGATATGGGGTTGACGGTGACCTACTCCGTGCTGTGCAATCCACTTATGAGGATTGTACAGCATGTGTGCGGGTGGACGGCAGCTTGTCGCCCTGGTTTGATGTCAACATTGGTGTCAGACAGGGATGCGTGCTGTCGGCTCGGCTGTTCATCCTGTATCTAGACAGTTGTCTTCAGAGAATAAGAAATATGAATGTGGGAATGCGAATGGGTGACTCAGTGGTCAACTGCCTGCTTTATGCAGACGATGCGGCATTAATAGCAGAATCACCATCCGAACTGCAAACACTAGTTACAACAATGAAAGATGATTGTATGAAGAAAGGCTTACAATTGAATGCGAAGAAAACCAAGATAATGGTATTTGAAAGAGAGACAACCAGAACGAACACTAGGATTATGGTTGATGATGTAGTGTTGGAGCAAGTGAATGAGATTGTATATCTTGGAAGTGCTTTTAGCAGCAATGGAAGGTACACCGCTGATGTGGAGAGACGAGTGAGTGCCGGGAATAGGGTGAATGGAGCGTTGGGTAAACTTCTAGGCTGCCGAAATCTAAGCCAGAAGGCACAGCTCGCTGTACACAACGCGGTGCTAATACCAACGCTAACTTATGGAAGTGAGAGCTGGGTATGGCAGAGAGAGCATGAAAGTAGAATAAATGCGGTCGAGATGCGAGCATTGCGCAAAATTTGTGACATAACGCTTGCTGACCGCGTTCGTAACGAAGACGTGAGAGAAAGAGTTGGTCTAAAAGAGAGTGTCGGTGTTAAGATAAGAAAGGGCATGCTCCGTTGGTTCGGACATGTAGAAAGAATGCGGGACGAAAGAATGACGAAACAGATATACAATGCAAAAGTGGAAGGATGTAGGAGCCGAGGAAGGCCGAGACTAACCTACCATGACCAAATTGGTCGTGTTTTATCAGAAGGTGATGTCAGAAGCCCCAGGAACCGGCGAGCGTGCATGAAAAGAGCTATGAATGTCACAGAAGCGAGTGAAGTATGCAAGGACCGCGTCTTATGGCGCTCGGTTCTCTCTGCCTACCCCGCAAGGGACTTGGCGTGAAGATATACATACATACATACATACATTTTATTACGCTACTTTTGACAGGTCATTTCTATCTATTCTGTCTCTTTTGGATTTGAGAGATACGCAACACTTGATAGTTACCTGTCTCTTTCTGACTCGTTAAAATTGATTACATGTCAAAACTTTAATTATAAGATGGACAATGTATAAATACTCATAATCTTTTATTTTAAATATAGAACCCTGTTTGTTTTCAAAATGTGTATCTTCTCGTCGCGCGGACTTTACAATATATACTATGCTTGTATTCTCGATAAAGGAAAGAAGATGAATTACTTATTTTTATTGGAAATAATTTGCTTATTCAAAATAATAATACTTAAATAACATTGTATAACTTTATATTACTATGTGATAGTACGATTGTAAACTATTAGATACATAATTGTCTGAAAGAGAACGTCGGTGCTCAAATACGAAGAGGCATGTTTTTTTACTACTTAGGGAGCAAACAATCGTACAACTTGCCTTATGGTAAGCAGTTGCCGTATTATAGATATTCGCAATACCAAGGATATTTAAAGATTTAATAATCTCCTTAATATTATGTTCTTAATTTATAAGCTATTTTAATAATAAGCTAGTTAATAAATGATTAAAATTAAAAGTATTAATATTATTCATAAAATAAATCTAAATACTTTTTTTTATTTCTTGCGTTGCCGACCCTGTAAAATCCTCTTCACGCCTTTCTTGAAAAACCCCATGCTGTAGCTCCTTGTGATAACCACCTCGGAAGGGAGCTCACTCCACAACTTAATAGTTCTCGGTAGAAAGCTTCTCTGAAACCGCACAGTACGCGATAATTGCGGCTCTAGTGTGTGAGGATGAACTCGAAAGTGTGTGAGGATAAAACGAAAGCGCGAAAAGGCGCGTCAGTACAGAACACAACTCACAAGCACACAGCTTCAGCTGCACTGCCGGTATGCCATCTGGCCCACTCGACTTATGAAAACATTTCGCTGCGTAATTGAGATTTCCGGCATTGGGCTACCGCACCTCGGGATGGTAGGTGGCACAATAACCCTATCATTCAAAGTCGAGTTAGAGGCAAATAAATTAGCCAGTAAATCGGCTTTCTCTTTAGCACTATAGGCCACATTGCCATCCGGTTTTTACAGTAGTGGCATGGGTGATTGACAAAAGTTTCCCTCAATAGCTTTAGCCAGCGACCAGAAAGCATGGCTCCCAGAAGGAAGGCGTGCTAGTCGCTCGCCAACTATACTGATGAAATCAAATTTTGCTTTGGCAATCACCCTCTTACAGGACCTCGAGGTAGCATTCAGTTGGCGTTTCAAAACGGAGACATCAGAATTCCCATTAGAACGCGCCGTGGTCCAAGCCACGAAAGCAGCCTGTTTGAGAAGTTGGGCTTCTCTACAAGCCCGATTAAACCACGGTCGCTTTTTAGCTTCCGCAGCAGCCACTAAGCGATTGGAAATGTAGCTTTCCATATTCCCGCCGCGGCTACTGCAGTCGCACAGAAGTCAATATTCTCTGTTTTGAAACAAAGCTGCCTCCACGGGTACGATGCGTAGAATTCACGCAATCCATCCCAGTCTGCCGACATGTAGTGTCATACGCGAGTGTATAGTGTGTGGTTTTGCGATTTGCTGGCATGGCGGGCGAAAGCCCCCCCCCCCCCCCCCCCCCTGCAGCAGCCGGGCCCACTTCGGTCTCCTACTCCTGCACGACCACTGCCACAGGGACTTTGCGCAGGATGGCGATTCAGCCTTCAGGGACGGAGATTATGTCATCCCTACTGGCCTGCGGGCCGCCGGCGGTCAGCCGTTTCACCGGGTCCTCCCGATCGCCGTGCCAACCTTCCGCGCCTGCACTGTTCGTAGCGGTTTTCTACACTAAACATCCATAAGACTAACACTTACCTACCATGACCTAGTTAATCGTGTTTTATCAGAAAATGATGTCAGGAGTCTTAGAAACCGGCGAGCGGGCATGAGAAGAACAATGAATTTTAAGCGAGTGGGGTTTGTAAATTGGGGCGCTCGGCTCTCTCTGCCTATCCCGCAAGGGATTTCGCGTAAAGTTGTAGATAGATAGATAAATGTAGATATATTGACAGAAATTTTATTTATATATCATCTTATATTAAAAATGTAATAAGGTATCAACATACATTTTATAAATAGTGTTATACTATTTATAAAATGTATGTGCCAACTATAAACTGATCACAACTTGATCTAACAACTAATGCGGCCATAAGTTCTGTTATTATATATATGCATTGATTTTTTATGAAGTTATATAAACATTTAAGTACATATTTATAGAAGTCTTCAACAAAATAAATAAAATACGCGATATTTTCGTTAAAAATTGTTTAATTCAAAATTTATATTATTCATAAATGTGAACTAAAAGCTCATCAATTAACCACATCTACATGTTTTTAGGATTCTTCTTCATTACTCAAATCAATTTCTTCCATATTTTCTAATGTTTTTTTAGCTTTAATCATTTGATGATTTGTTTAATATTACATAAAAATATACTAAATATACTCTCGCACGTTAAATCCTATAGATGTATGTGATTGTCTCTTTTTAATACTTCTATCTCATTCTTTCGCACGTTAAATCATACAGATGTATGTGCTTGTCTGTTTTTAAGCGGACGCGCGTAACGCTATCAATTTTAGTCAACGCCATCACTTGATTACTCCTCCTAAAGTTTTAGTACCGGGCCTTATAACACAAAATCATTTCTTAAGGAGTAAGCTCCAAAAATGACTACTAGAAATGGCCAACATACATTGATACAGATTAATCCGTCTGGCGACGAATCTATGGATTTACGCACTGTTTAAAGGGAAATGTAGCCACTGCTTGCTCCAGAGATTTCTTAAGAGCCACAATGTCGGCGTGTCGTTCCGAGTAGGCCATGCCCTCGAAAACTGACCATAATTTGTAGTCTAAGTGGTTCAAATCTGGGCTAGACGAGGGCCAGTCTTCAGCTCTTATACAGTCCGGAACGTTGGTTTCGAGCCAGGCTTGGGTAGTTCGTCCCTTGTGACCAGGTGCAGAGTCCTGTTGGAAAGTCCACGGTGCATTTTTCAAAAGTGTATTACTGAAAGGTTTCTCAGCACAATCCAAGATAGTCTCTCGATACCGTGGCATGGGCCGTAAGCTGGCCACCTATGACGAACGTTTAAAGTACTTTCAGGTGACTTCTCTGAGCATGCGACGAAACTATATTAACCTCATACTCCTTTACAAAATTATCCATGGACTTATTGAATCTCCCACTCTTCTTTCACTGCTTAATTTTAATACTCGATTCAGGTCTCGTAACCGTAATTATAATGCATTCGCTCTACAGGTTTACTCAAATAACACCTCATATTATAACCCCATCGTTAGGATGTGTCGCCAATATAATGAAATTCTTATCTCCAATAGGGATATTTATCACTTCTCTCTGAATAAGTTCCGGCGGCAAATAATGACTCATTTAAAAAAATAACTTATTTGTGACACTATCCAACTTCTTAACTGTTTATTGATTTTCTGTTCAGTATTATGTACTTCTCAAAATTGCATGCACATTGTGTAGTTTAGCGTATTTTAGTTTTATTTAACTCAAGAAATTGTAAACTTTCTAGGCATACGTTTTGTTTGGATTACAATCCAGATCAACACTATAATTTATCTGTTAATATGTATTTTGATGATTGTAATCTGTTATGTATGCTAATAATAAATAAATAAATAGATACACTATGCCTGAAGTCGTCACTACTTTTTCATAAAAATGAAGCTTTATGACTCCTTGTTAAGAGACCCCCCACTAAACCTTTACAGACGCAGGATGATGACCTTTCCGAACATTTGGGCCGCTTCTTTAGAACTGTTTACGTACACTTTGTCATTTTGCTTGTTGTAGTGCTCTTCAATCGTGAAAATGTTTTCATCAGTAAAGAGGATATTTCTGTGCCTTTCACCTGCGTATCGGGATCGAAGGCGTTTTGATCGATCCACTTTCTTCAACTGTCTTTCATCAAGTGAGGTCTCCAGTAAGCTCCTCAGGAGTTCCTGTGTTAGCAGCAGACGTAGCATCGCGCGAGTGACACTTAATGTATTGCAAGCGTTTATAGGCTATAGTAACCGCATTAAATTAGGTGGGCCGTATGCTTACATGCCTCCCGAAGTTGTGTAAAAAAAATATCGTTTGTTTCTGGATTATCGGATTAGTAACACCGTAATTTAAGTTAATATGATGGGGAATCAAGAAAAGATTAATGGATATAAAAATCACATTCTAATCATTAAATATTTTGTAATAATTAATAAAATAACTTTTTGATAATAACTTATTAAGCAGATATGGCTTATTTAATAATTGGCCTGCAAATTGGCTGAAAAATCCTGACTGTAACATACTACTGGTATTTCTTATTACTTAGTTACAATAACATGCAAATTTAAATTGCTATAAGAAAAAAATACTATTGTTTTGTTGTCATAACAAAAAAATATTTTTAACTGTTTAAAAATAACATTTTTATTTTGACAATAAGTTTGATTACGTCTTGAAGTATGCCTAGTACCATCACCTTCTCATTTAATGTTACTAAAGCGAATTGTTTTACAATAGATGCGTGGTAATACTAATAGTATTTTTTTAAATGTTAGTCTACTAAATAATACTAACAATATTCTTATGTAAAGAAATACGAGTAGTAAGTTACTGTTAGGTGCAAGCGACATTGTATGCCAATTACTAAATAAGTTAAGTCTATTTTATTACTAATTACCAAAATAGTTATTTCAATTGTTATTCTAAATTATTTGATTACTAGAATGTGATTTTTATATCTGTTAATCTTTTCTTGATTAAGTGTGACCCCCTTAATCAAGAAAAGATTAAAGGATAAAAAATTTCATCAACATAAATTATGGTAGTTATTACTAATCGGGGAAAAAAGCGTTGCGTTGAGTTACAGTGTAACCAGGCAGGATTTTTTCTTATTTGATAACAGTGTGGCTCGACAGGAATAAGCGGCCCAAAGTAATGCATTTAACAATTTATTTTTTAGATACTACACTTTTTTAGATTTAGACATTGGTATAGTCTTTGATTGTTTGTTATCTTTAAACAAAAGACCGTCGACATATTTCAAGACAGGTAGGGCGTATCAAAGCAGCTCATCTGGAGAAGTACTTCCACCTCACAGAAAACTGCAGCCAAATAACAACTCTTTGCATTGTTATTGTGTTCCTGCGTGTGAGTAAAGTCATCAGTAAGCTCGTAAGGAGTTGCTGTATTAACATGGCAACGCGCGAGTGTTACTTAATGTATTATAAGCGTTAATAGGCTACGGTAACCGCTTTACATCAGGTAGGCCGTATGCTTGAATGCCTTCCGATGTCGTATATAAAAGAAATCTATTTTTATTTTAATCTGCGATCACAATAAAAAACCTAGATTTCTCTAACTTTTTGACGACATTTTTCCGCTCGAAATGCTAGACGCTTCTACATGAAGACGCCCTTTGTATCATGTTTATAATCGACGCGGAACAAGCGATAACCGTGATAATTGATAAACGTGATCAAAAGTCACTACTCGTTTGAATCACTTTTAACTCAAAGATGTACAATTTGAATGCTAATTGTTTGAGCTGTGATCAAGTTATTTCAATAACTGATATTGCAAAGCCATTGGGTAGAATGCAAAATAATGTATGCATCAGAAAATATTCGAGAGGAGTTTATATTAAGTCTAAAAAAATTGATTCGATATTAATAATCAGAATGATCAGGTAAGATTCAAATGAAGTTTTCATTATAGGTAAGAATTTAATAAAAATCAGTGATTATTAAATATAAAAATGATTTGAAATAAGTAACTGGAATTATCAAGAAATGTGCTTTTTATCATGTATTTAAAAATATTTTAGAATTAGCGACTAGACGGATCAGGAAATATTCAAAGGCAGCCGCGATTATAATCTTATATACTATATTTATTACTATATTGCAGTAGATACACGTTATGATATCTTTGTAACTTTTCGCAATTACTCACAGATTGTGGAGTGGGCAGTAGACTGGGAGAAATCTATTCACTTTACGGAAGTGAGCGGTTCTGACCGCCGTGATTAATTTTGCTGGTCTGAAAAATAATAAAGACAGAGTGCGAAAGGCAACATGGCCACGGATAACGGCGGGCCCAGTGTCTCAGAGAGTAAGAGAGGCAGCGTGTTCAACAAAGAAATTGACCTGGACTATGTGCTCGTGAAGGAGCTCGGCCAGTTCGGCCGCTTCCAGCTGACCAACCTGTTGCTCGTAGCGTTTCCCATTATCACGTCCGCGTTTATGACCGAATATATTTTCTCGGCGGCGGCGATCGAACACAGGTACGATTTAGATAATTTTATGAGTCACTTTAACGTCTAAGCTCAATATCTATATGCGCGCACTCATAATAAACTATATATCTACATTTTAAGAGAGGTAGGGCACACTGTTTGATGCACGAGTAGTCACAGAAAACCGCAGCTCCCTAGAGGGTTGTAGTGTTCCTGCGTGTGAGTTAGGTCTCCAGTAAGCTCCTAAGGAGTTGCTGTATGGCATCGCGAGAGTGATACTTAATAAGTTAAGTATTGTAAGCGTTTAAACACTATTTAAGATCTGTTACAAATCCTACTAATATTATAAATGCGAAAGTTTGTACGTATGGATGGATGTTTGTTGCTCTTTCACGCTTAAACGGCTCAACGGATTTGAATGAAATTTGGCACGTAGATAGATTATGATCTGGATTAGCACATAGGCTACGTTATTTGACTCCACGCGGGCGGCAGCTAGTGTAAGATAAAGTTACAAAATAGTGTTAGTAAGTTTTCAGTTAGTAAATATATCATCTTGCCTCAGCTGTAGATAGATACATACATACATATACACACACAACGCACGCCTCAACGAACTTACTGTAACACACTCAAGGATGCACGAAGTCTCACACACACAACAAGTACGCATAGATACACACGCAATGGCGACAGATGAAGCTACACAAAAGCGTTAAAGACTTACCTTTACTCCAATGACATATCACGTCCGCATTTATGACCGAATATTTTGTAGGCAGCGGCGGTACCACAAAGGAATAATTTAGATAATTATATGAATCACATTATCTATCGCCATATACAGAGAACGACCAGAAGAATCAGTTTTCATCAAGTATAAGGATGAAGTGTTTATTTAAATAGGTAATTCTCATTGTAAATAGTATGCCAGTTAGGGAGTTATGACTTTGCTGGTACTTAGAGTAACAGCAAACATTAACAGTATTTTTTAGCATTTGATGATTTTTATTCAAAAATATACAAATATCTGACTCCAAACAGCTACAAATCTACAGTCCGCGTGCGACATCATCATAAATAATCACTTCTCAACGAATACATGTTCTGGGAATATTAACGGTACTGTTTCAAAACAAAATTTATACAATTAGTTGTCATTATAATTGTATAAATTTTGTGCCTGGTGCCTGAAGTATGTTTTCGAAAAGCCTGGGACACAGGTTACCAAGACCCTCTTCCGGCATAGTCAAACAGTTCATCACAATATTTTCAAGATAAGAAATCAAATTGATAGAAGAGAATAATACAAACGTAATAAATACAAGGTAAAAAAGATGCAGAAGTTCACCATTGTTATAATTAGTGGAGTGGATAGAGGGGGTATGTATGTGTGTAGTTATGGAGTGTAAGTGCGAATGAACGTGTAAGTGAATGTGAGAACATGCGGAAGGATTAGAGACAGGATGAAGAAGTGTCAAATCAAGCAAGGAAACGCAAAAAAAACGAAACAAAGAGAAGGACAGATTCATTCAAACTGAGGGAGTAAGTAGATTCTCTATTGAGTCTCAAGAAATTCTGAGATAATTATCTTACACTTTCTTCTAGGCAGATAATAGATATTAAGAGCTCTGTGTAATTTATTGTAAAGTTACTGTACCAAAGAGTTGGATTGGGCAAACCCTGTCCACCCTGCGTTTGTTCGAAGGGTTCGTTGAATTGTAGTGATGAGTGTTTTTAGGACAGATATGACATCATTTGTAAACCAATAAGTCAGTTTTAAAAAGAGGTAGGACCTAGAGGCGACCACGACTAAGATGTCGTGCTGTGCTGCACTCCATCATATTTTTTTCTGTTATCGGTGGGGCATGGCATGGCTTCTTGCTCTAAATATCCGTCTGGGGAAGCACCTCCACCTCACAGAAGACCGCAGCTAAATTACATCTCCGGAAGGATTGTTGTGATCCTGTGCATGGGTAAGGTCGCCAGATAACTGAGGGGTCATTGTGCGGACGGCGGTAGGACCGGCGGATGTCGAACCGTCGCTAGCAGTGCGGGCACGGCAGACTGGCGTGGCGGTCAGGGAGACCTGGTGAAACGGTTGACCACTGACTTAATCTCCGCCCTGGGAGGCTGAACCGCTAGCCTGTGTGAAGTCCCTGTTACAGTGGTCGTGCCGGAGAAAGAGACCGGGGTGGACCGGGGGCCTCTCTGCTCGGCGCGCCAGCAAACCGCATAACCCACACTGTACTTTGGTGAAAGACACCATGCTTTTGTACTTTACGCTGTTCGTTCACCGACTTCTCATATTTTACCCCATCAAGAATTTAATGGCAAAACAGAAAAGAAAAATGGTTTCACAGTGGTCACCCCCTCCACAACTGTGGACTTTTACAACATCAGGGGTTTACACTCGAACAACAATGCGGTCTATCTTCACTTGGAGAACGCGCGGAGACACAAATATACTCACCGGCCGACACTTCTTATTTACATTACCCCGGGTACAAACTAGAGCACTTATTTATGCGTCGTGCCAGGGTGTGCTCGCTCGTTCGGGAGGATATTGGTTGTCGCCGACTGCCTATTCTTGAAGACAGGGATCTGTCGGTTTTATGTATACGTGTGGCTCATGGCGGCCACACCCGGATCTACGCGTACCTGTACAAGTCCCATGGCGATGATACAGGCACAGTTCTTTTATTCGAGCACCTCCAAATGGTGACAGACAAAGTTATTGAACAGTACCCCTCCGCGGATTTTGGGAGACTTTAATACCCACCATGCCGAGTGGCTTAGCTTTCGGTGCTCTGTCTGTGCGGGGAGATCTGCTCTTAAATTTGCTCTGGCCTATGGTTTCTCCCAACTGGTTCATTCTCCCACGAGAATATCAGCTGTAGAAGAGCATGCAAGCTCTCTACTGAACCTTCTGCTGATCACACGTCCGGATGAGTATAAAATCTCAGTAGATGCGCCACTCAGCTCGTCGGATCAACGTCTCATCCGGACTCAAGCCCTCCACTAGACGCGACTCACCTCAGCTTGCCGAATGTTGTCGCGTATGGCACTATAGGTCAGCAGACTGGGATGAATTGTACCCGTGGAGGCAGCTATAATTAGAATCAGACGACATTGATTCCTGCACAACTGCGGTAGCTGCAGCGATATTGGATGGCATGGAATGCTACATTTCCAATCGCCTAGTAGCTACTGCGGAAGGCTACTAAAAGCGACCGTGGTTTAATCGACATTGTAGAGAAGCCAATCTTCTTAAGCAGGCTAACAGGGCTTGGACCACGGCGCGTGCCAATGGGGATCTTAATGTCTATTTTTTGAAGCGCAAACTTAATGCTGTCTCGAGGTTCAGTAAAACTGTGATTGCTAGAGCAAAATTCGATTTCGTCAGCAGAGTTGGTGAGCGGCTTGCGAGCCTTCCCTCTGAGAGCAGTGCTTTCTGGTCGCTGGGTAAAGCTTCCCAAGGAAACTTTTGTCAATCGTCCATGCCACCATTGTAGAAATCAGATGGCAGCCTGGCCTATAGTGCTAAGGAAAATGCCGATTTACTCGGTGATCTCTTTGCTTCTAACTCGACTTTGAATGACGGGGGAGATGAGCTAGAGAGCCACCTAACATCCCAAGGTACAGTAGCTCATTGCCTGAAATCTCAATTACCCAGCGAGATGGTCGGCAGATATTATTCTCTCTCAACATTCATAAGTTGAGTGGGTCAGACGGTATACCGGCAGTGGTGCTGAAGCTGTGTGCTCCTGAGTTGTATTCTGTACTGTCTCTTAGTACTTTCCTACTCCACTAGGCAAGTCCCGTCATCATGGACGACGACGACGGACGCCAATTTGCACCCGGTGCCCTTAAAGGGCGATAGATCAAACCCATCGAATTACAGGCCTATTGCTATAACCAGCCTTATCTACAGGGTGATGGAGCGTGTGATAAACACTCGACTCCTGGCCTAAAGGATCACGACTTGATCAGCGACAGTCAATACGGCTTCCGTCACAGTCGCTCGACTGGCGATCTTCTAGTGTATCTTATACACCGCAGGGCTTCGGCGATTGATAGTCAAGGTGAGGCATTGGCAGTCTAGATATGGCAAAGGCATTCGATCGGGTCTGGCATCGGGGGTCTTCTATCGAAGTTACCATTGTACCGGCTGCCCGAGCGTTTGTGCAAATGGGTTGCCAGCTTCTTATCCAACAGATGCATAAAAGCCGTGATTGACGGTGGCTGCTCCAATAGTATGGATATCAATGCTGGCGTCCCACAGGGCTCTGTACTGTCTCCGAAGCTGTTTCTGCTGCATATAAATTATATGTTGTCTATCGATTGCATTCATTGTTATGCGGACGACAGCACCTGGGACACTTATTATACAGGCCGAGCTAAGATATCTCGTTCCCTTGTGGAGGAAAGCTGCCATATACTTTTGTCTAACATTGAGGGTACTTTGATAAAAGCATCTGACTGGAGGCGACTGAACTTGGTGCAATTCAACCCCATAAAGACACAAGTTTGCGCGTTCATCGCTAAGAACGTCAATTGCTGTGGTTCCTCAATTCCAGAACACACCGGAATCACAAGGTCAAACTGGCGTCCAAAAACCTTGGTATGCTCAACAGGGCACAGCAGTACTTGAGTACGGAACAAAGACTTATATTACACAAGTCTCAAGCCAGACCGCACATGGAGTACTGTAGTCACCGTTGGGCGGGCGCACCTGGATACCAGCTTGGATCTTGTGATTCGGTTCAGAGATGAGCAGTGAGAATTGTCGGCGATCTCAAGCTTTATAGACGGTATTGAGCCCTTAAGTTTAAGGCGAGATTTTGCCTCACTTTGTGTGTTCTACCCATTGTACAACGATATGTTTTCTGAAGAATTATTCGATATGATGCCGACAGCTTCTTTTTACAACTGCACCGCTCGCCTACTGCGGGGAGTTCACCCTCACACACTGGAACCGTAATGGTTGCGTACTGTGTGGTTCCAGCGAAGTTTTCTTCCGAGAACTCTCAAGTTGTGGAATAAACTCACACCCGAGGTTTTCCCAAGGGTTTACTGCACGGTGTTATTTAAAAAGGCGTGAAGAGGTTTTTACAGGGTCGTCAATGCACGAGTGGTGTTGCAAATGTCCGTAGACTACGGTAACTGTTTACCATCAGGCAGACCGTACGCGTGATTGTCACCTTAGTGAACTAAAAAATAAAAAAGTCAAATTATGATAATAATTGAATTGATTTTGAAGTAAGTTATGTAAATTTACATAACGTCAATAATGTCAATTCAAGAATATCAATCAGTAAATTATCAACTCCACCACCGCGCGCGCTCATTGGTCAAATTAAATAACGCACGCTTCGTCGGATTTCTGTTACACATTTCCGTCCTATTTCACGAAATCATTCATACCTACATCAATATTCTTTTTTAATTTATGTCCTGTCATAATTTTTCAGATGCATTATCCCAGAGTGTGGCGAGACCACAGAGAACGCAATATATAACACAGAGAGTCTACTGGGTGCATTCCCAAAGGATGAGAGCTGCGAGCGATTTGTACCACTCGGCAGTAACGGTACCCTGAACTATTGTCCAAACAACCTATTTCATCCAACAGAAACAATAGCATGCGATGGATATGTTTACGAAAAGACCAACTCTGTTGTATACGAGGTCAGTATGCAGCAGGACATTAACAATAATTCATTATTAATTAGTTGATAGATTCAGGCGTTACTTTGCGAAAGTCAAATTTACATGCAATTGGATCTAACCGGCTTTGTGTGCTTGCGCCACCAATATTAATTCATATGGCAATTACACATTTCATTCAGATGTCGAAAATAATATTAGTTGCTGGTTTAGACTCTTATCTACTTTCTGGCGCTATTCAGTTTTCATTAGAATTGGTGGGGTTCGCTACTTAAGGATACACTTAAGAATTTGGTGAAGATACTGTCTTCGACATAGAGCCACGTCATTTAGACAACCCAGAAAGAAAAATGACCTATTTTAGGCATGCTAGCTTTGGCTATTGATGGCTTATAAAATGTAGAAGATATTTTATAAGAGATGTAAAAAGTATTTTGTACTAGTTGCCGTATGATAGTCTGGACTCATGCAAGCCTGAATTGCGGTAGAGCGTATCTGACACATAAATTCACCTTTATTCGTTAAGCCTTTTAAAGTTTCGTCGGAGGCCATCGCTTCAAAAGCCTTACTCAAACAGAGGATATAACTTGAAGAATGTCGATGTGTCTTAAGGAGGCCGGCGTCATTGTCGCCTAGATGAGATTAAAGTCATCCGTGGTGTTCAGTAAGATAACTTTTAGACGGTAATGAAGGTCCGGTCATACGGTTTTTGTTTCTGCAAGGATCTATGACAATGTTGTATATAGTGATAGCCTAGTGTATTAAGAATCAGCATTAACCAACTGGTCTGGTCATTAACCAACTATTTCGAATCCTGGTGTAGGCACGTAGCACTAAAATCGTGTTTTCGGATTTGAGTACATATTTGTAATTAACGGTTGTTTAGCAGAGAGAGGAAAAACGTCGTGAAGAAATCTGCATGTGCAAGAAATTACATTTTAAAAGACTAAGAAAGGTCTGGTTACTATTTGGTTAGTGGAGGACGGATTCGCTTCATGTCAAAATCTATATCGTCGCCAAGTCTGTAGTACCTAGCCGGCCGGTCGTAATAAATTAGGAAACGAAATAACGCTGGGAAGGTAACGCTATTTAGTGGTGGATTAAGGTATTGTTGGATATTAAGCAGTAGCATCTCCGAATCTAGTTCCAAAGTGTTGAAATGCTGAATAGTGGTAGGTAGCTCTACGCCACTTTTGAGGTATTATGTGTATCGTTGCTGTACAATATTTACCAATAATAGTGCAAGGACAGAACTCTACCTGAGACTGCTGCCATGAGTGAGCGTACGACAGAGAGGGGTAATTGTATCAGCCTTGACGCTTTTGTATCTGCCTGCTAAATGGTGGTACACCAGCAGATAAAGCTATAGCTAGTATAAATTCAATCACGAGATCTCTCAAAATAAACACACTGAAATTTATTTATTTTTCTTTCATTTCATGCGATACATCTAACCCAAATTGATATAAAAAAGATTTAGTCGTTTCATACCTATACGTCATTTGGTAAATTTTCCTTATTACACAACACTATCTACTCACAATTATTACCATCAATTATATACTATATACCCTTAGCTGCGAATAACACACGCAAATACTAATTTTATTGTCACGCTAATGGGTATATAACTTCTTATTACAGTTTGATCTAGGATGCCAAAATACTCTGCGAGCTTTAGCCGGTACGCTGAACAGCGTGGGCTCATTACTGGTGCTGCCACTTATCGGAATCGTATCTGACCGTTGGGGGCGGCGTATCGCACTCATCATCAGCGTCTTCAACGTGGGTCTCGTCGGTCTAATTCGTGCTTTCTCCGTCAACTACCCCATGTACCTTTCGATGCAACTTTTACAGACTACTTTAGGTGGTGGTACATACAGTTCTGCTTATATTTTCGGTAAATACATTTTCATCGTTAAAAATGATCACAAGTATTAAAAATTATCTGAATGGAATTTAAATCGTATGTATTTATTTACAGCGGCTGAACTGGTTGGTCCTAAATATAGAGTGATTACAAGCGCCACTTGTTCATCTATATTCGCGGTAGGACAGATAATCATGGCTGTGGTAGCCTGGCTCGTACAGCCTTGGCGGTACATGATCATGACTATTAACATTCCCTGTTTCTTAATCATCATTTATTACTGGGTCTTATCAGAGAGTGTACGGTGGCTGTTGTCTAAAAATAAATTCGATGAGGCAAGAACAGTACTGGAGAAGGTATCGAAGAGAAATAAAAAGCAGATCAGTGAGAAATCCTTACATGCTTTGCTGACACCGGCACCATCCCGCGTGGTATCAAATGAGGTCTGTACGCGACGCGATTCAATGTGTTTAAATTATACCATAGTATTCAAAATCAAGTAATCCTGAGATATATATTTCAGGGCGCCGGACCAGGGTTGTTCAAAACGATTGTGAGATCCCGTGTACTACTTCGGCGTGTATGCACGACACCCATCTGGTGGATTACAACCACTTTCGTGTACTACGGGCTGTCAATTAACTCTACCGCTCTCCCCGCCAGCAACATGTACATCAACTATATCTTAACCTGCGCTATTGAAATCCCGGGCTTCTTCACCGCTTTCCTCATTCTGGACAGGATCGGCAGAAAAGCCACATTGTCATTTGGATACTTCCTTAGTGCTATTTGCAACATTAGTTTCCCTTTCATTCCCGAAAGTAAGTACATAAGCAAGAAACCAATTTTGTGAAATAACCAAAAACAATATTGATATATTTAATATCTCCATTACATTATACTCGTATATATAGGTATATTGATCATAATTTAACAAGTATATGTTGTAATTATCACTTGTTCAGAGGTGAAAGAGACATCGTGAGGAAACCAGCATGTACAAGATAATTTAAAAGACGTTAAACTTAAAAAAGTCTTGTTTCCCTTTTGGGCTGTAGACGTGGACTTTGTCTGATGGCAGTCGCTCCGTGTAAAAATTAATATCTTCGCCAAATCCTTAGGCTTAGGTAGCGGCCCGAGTGAATCCTAATGGATTAGGAAACGGGAAAACGCTAAAAAGAGGAACAATATCATAATTTGGCAAAATCTAAATTGCGACTAGTGTTAGCCGCATTATTTGTTTTGAATCAGATCTGAATTTTAAACAAAAAAGTATAGTTAAGTTTCAGGAAAGTTAAATTTGCAAGCAATTTCGCGTAAACTATTATGTGTGTTTTCGCCACCAATTAGTCCATGCGAACTAGCGCCGGTCGGCACCCACCTATTATCACCGTTAGTAGACCCATGCCCTAACTGCTACGGTCCTCTCTGTCTCGACTGCTACGGTCGTCTCAGCGATTGCCCGTCATCTGGAACAGAAACCGCGTGCACCTGTCACCATTGCTGCCCTGGATGCTCTGGCCGTTTCTGTGACACGTGTTTCGCATCTCCACGAGGTGTCCTCAGGTGCTGTATGTGTTGGTCGTTAAAATGCTGCGTATTGAATATGAATATTCGTAGCATGTTCATTCTAATTTTCCCCATACAAACCAGCTGCGAATATAAGTCACAAACAATGCCCAATATTGAGAGATTCAACTGGTTATTCTACTAGACATAGACTTCTTACTGGTTTTCCTGTAAATAGTAATGTAAGTAATGAATTATTTTGCATATTTTTTTAAATATTTTGCACACACAAGTTTTGGAGATAAGCGAAGGATCAATTGTCATCCATTTCATTTTCTTCAATCATTTAATAACTATTTAAGATAAACAAAATATTATTTAACTTTTAGTTCAAGTCAGTCACACATCAACACGTCAATGATTTTAGCAAAGCTAGCATTTAATCCCTGATTTGGTGTATATTGCTCAAAAACGTGTCCAAAATGTGGTATGATATCTTTAACTTTATTCCTGACGAATATTACCTATCTGACAGAAGAAAGAAGAGAGTAAGTTTTTTGTGGAGTTCGCAACCACACGTGATGAGAGCTCGATGACGGCGTTGCGCGTGTCATTCTAACCGAACACGCAGGTTAAGCAACGTCTACAGCAACCTGTCTATGGATGGGTTTATCTATCTCGAGTTTCTACGTGTTTCGGAGGGCACGTTAAGCCGTCGGTCCCGTCTGTTGTCATGACAGTCGTTAAGAGGGGGCTAAGTGGCGCCCACATTTTGTTTTTATTAACAACGCTGAAGTTATGATCAATTCGATCAATACAGGCACTGAAGTAATATATTTATGTTTTTTTTAAAATATCTTGTATTTACTATCTATGTACAAATAACCATAAGCTTAATTATTACTTATTGTTGTCACTTATAGCGATAATCAAAATTATGACTAATTTTACATAAATAATAAAAACAGAATATGTCTCAAAAAAACATAAATATGGTTTTTCAGTGCCTGTATTGAGCGTTTTTTGGAATTAGTCTTAAATTCAGCTCTAAATTTTCTCTAAATTTGAGTTATTAATAAAAACTAAATGAGGGCGCCACTTAGTTTTATGCCCCCTCTTAAGCTAAGTCAGCGGCCCTCGGGCGGCTAGAAAACACTGGCCTCCGCCAATCCGCATTTGACCAGCGTAGCGGAGTATGCTCTAAACCCCTTCGGTTGAAGGGAGACCCGTATCCCTGCAGTGGGATGAGCAAGAGTGGATGTGGTGGTCGTGTGATGTTAACCACACGTTTAAATGATTGCAGGCATGCAGACACTTGGTCTAATACTATATCTGCTGGGCAAATTTGGCATCTCAATAGTCATGACATCTATGTACCTTTACACATCGGAGCTGTATCCCACGGAGTTCCGACACTCCCTGCTCGCCTTCTCGTCCATGATTGGCCGCATCGGCTCCATTACCGCACCCCTCACGCCAGTTCTTGTAAGTATCTATTTGAAGAGCTCGGTAGTGCAGTGGTGAATGCCGGCGCCACCGAGCTCGTCGTACGTGCACTCAACTGTACATTTTTTGCGCATAACCGCTGTGTACGGCTTTTTTTTATTATCAAAAATAATGTATCCGAGATAAGACATATTCAGGCATTTTTTTAACCGACATCAAAAAAGAGAAGCTCTACTTTCGTATATCGCGAACTAATCAACGTATTTAGAGGATTTAAAGTGTACAATGATCCTTATTTGATCTATACAGATAAATAAAATTGGAGTGTCTGTTTGTAATATTAAAATAACCGCATTTTACTAAATGCATATGGATATATACACGGTACATATAACAAAATGAATAGTTTTACAATTTTTGTCTGTCTGTCTGTTTGTTCCGGCTAATTTCTGAAACGGCTGGACCGATTTTGACGGGACTTTCACTGGTAGGTAGACGACTGTTCAGAGCACAATATAGGGTACTTTTTATCCCGTAAATATTTAGGGTTCCTGCGTAAAATATGAATAACTGTTAAAACTAGGGGGAAATATCTTCCCTTCGGGGGACTTTGCACTTTTATTTTTATTATTTTCACAGAATACGTATTTTTTGTGACATAAAATAACTACGCATTTTTATATATATACATATATATATATATATATATAATAACATAATATGTAATAATATAATAATAATCTTCTATACATCTATACAGATAAATAAAATTGGAGTGTCTGTTTGTAATATTAAAATAACCGCTTTGTACTAAATGCATATGGATATATACACGGTACATATACCAAAATTAATATTTTTACAATTTAGTCTGTCTGTTTGTTCCGGCTAATCTCTGAAACGGCTGGACCGATTTTGACGGGACTTTCACTGGCAGATAGCTGATGTAATAAGGAGTAACTTAGGCTACCTTTATTTTAGAAATTTTATTTATTTTTATTAATATAAATAAATAATAAAAAAACTATTCCGCGCGGACGAAGTCGCGGGCACAGCTAGTCCGACATTAATTTGTAAAGATTTGATAATAGTCGATTTGATTTGGCAAGCAGGCTCGCGTTACTACGTCCACCTAGCATGGTCATCTTCATGACTCGCAGCTTCTGTTTGTGCCGCTCAGCCATGCAATTCTCTAAGCGACTCGTAATGGCTGTGTGCGTCGCTGTGATCATAGATGTCACAGCTTTGACATCGTCTACTGCGATCACGGCTAAATTATTTGGTATTCTATAAGGCTGTAAGCGTACGCGAGGCTGTTTGCCTTGTAGAATTCCAATTCCAAACGCAGCCTTGCGGCGCTAGTATCGCACAACCATGAAAAGCGACACCAAAGAATTGCAATTTTGTGTTCAAGGCTGTAACAGCCGATGTTTCCGAGGATGTAAGTATGTTTGCTCTTACAGAATTGCATGGCTGGTACCGGCCACGTTTCGCTGCCATATTAAATGACAGGTATAATGATGGATTTATAAACTTAGGCTGTCATAAAAGCTCAACCGGTATTTTAGAGTCGCGTGTCATCTGCCATCGCACCCCAGTTGGGCCAGCCGTCCATGTGAGAAATATTACACTCGTTGTTCTTATTAATTGGTGAAACTACCTTAATCGCTTGCAGTAACATATAGTTGTGTCCCTTCAAGGAGTTGTTATTTGGGTACGGTTTTCTGTGAGGTACTACCTAGTCGGGCTGCTTTGAAGCGCGCCACCTCTCTTAAAATACCCAGACCAAGACAAAAGACGCGTTCATATACACAAATATTTATTCTGTATGGGGATCGAACCCGCGAACTTTAGTGATCAAACAGCTATTTCTACCTGGAACACAGAACTGTTTTTTATACAACTAAATTGGCAAACAAGCATGGGGCCTGCATTAGATGGTAAGCGGTCACCGCAGCACCGCAGCACCATAGACGCTCGTAACACCACGGGAATGTTACTCGCGCGCTGCCAATCTTGTGACCCAAGGCTGTTTCGTCACAGTACCCAGTAATTGCTCTGCCATATCTCACCCTTCAAACTGGAACACAGCTATATAAATATAGTTGCATGGGTGAGACAGAGGTACCCACGCAGACGACTTTTGTACAAAGTCTCCCTCTGATAAAAACTCACCAAAATATTATCCAGTGTATATTTTTCAGGCGGATATTTGGGCTGGCATACCCAGTATGATGTTCGGCGGGATGGGTATCCTGTCCGGTTTGCTGGTGCTGACACAGCCCGAAACCCTAGGTACCAAGTTGCCCGACACGCTCGCCGAAGCCGAGGCCCTCGGGAAGCCAGAGTCCAAACTTGAACGGCACAAATGATCTCTCCATTCAGTATACGCTACGATAATTAATTTAGTAAAAAATATATTAATACATTAATTGTGTCTTTTTCCAAACAACCACTTGCCAATGATGCCTCTGGACGACACTGCAAAGGGGCGTGGCTATGTCATAGACAGGGTCGTGAGCTTTACGGAAACGGAAGGAAATTATAATGATGCAGCAAAATTATCTCAATATGGTGGTGCTTTGTCCTCCTACGCGCATGATGTTTTCTCTCAATGTAATGAATTATTTGATTCATTAGCTATCAAGTAATGTAATAAAATTTTGGATGTATACTATATATATATGTAGCTACCATATATATATATATATATTTCTTTTTCATTTATATAAAAAATATTTCATAATATATCGTACAAAACACCGCCCCCTAGAAGCCTCGCAGGGTTCATTTTAGTGTCGGTTGGTCGCTGGCATACAGTGTTTTAACAAATTTATGTTCGTGTGCAACCGTTCATGACGAGTTCAGTGCTATACTCGTACACACGGACAGAAGAATTATATATATATATATATATATATATATATATAAGGTGTTTTTTTTATATATGCCCGAACTTCAATGGGAGAAAGAGTATCGTTTATTTGTTACGATAGACAAGAAACTTCGTGTCCAGGCATCGTTAAAAAAGTTTGAGAAATCAAATAAATAAAGTGCCTACTTGGTTCATGGTGCATAATGATTGCCCCGATGATGATGATGAATCATCAGTTGTTAATAATTCAGTTTGACGGGGTCGATGCACGAGTCGCGGGTCTAATCGAATTCGCCATTTACACAGCGACGACCACAGCCTGTGTCGAGTTGCCAGCCTGACAGTTGCCAGTCGTAAAGCTCAGTTAAGAGAGGTAGGACGCGTCAAAGCAGCCCGTCTGGAGAAGTACCTTCACCTCACAGAAAACTGCAGCCAAAGAACAACTATTTCTGCGAGTGAGTAAGGTTACGAGTGAGCTCCTGAAGAGTTTCTGTATCAGTAGCGGGAGTGGCAACGCGCAAGCGATACTTTCTGTGTTGCAAGCGTTTATAGGCTACGGTAACCACTTTACATCAGGTCGACCGTACGCCTCCCAACGTTGTATACAAAAAAGAAATACGTATGACGGCTGTGACTATACCAGCTGATACATCACCTAACAATGTTTTTTACATAGGTAGGTAGGGCGCATCAAAGCAGTCCGATAGGGGAAGTACCTCTATCTCACAGAAAACAGCAGCAAAATAACAACTTACTGGGTGGAGGGTTGTTGATGTGATGTGAGTGAGTGATGTTACCAGAAAGCAGTGAGAGGAGTTGTTGTGTGAGCAACGGGGGTGGCAACCCGCGTGCGATAAACTTAGTGCGAGCGTTCATAGGCTACGGTAACCACTTTACATCAAGTGGTCCGTATGTTTATTTGTCTCCCGACGTAGTAAAAAAAAAGATGCGCCTGATCCAAAGTATGAAACAGCTGATTTGCTTCATACGAGGTAACAAACATTCATCACTAAGTCTGATTAGTTTACACTTAGATACATTTTCAACGAATTAGGTAGTTAGGTACTCGTATTTCACTTTGAGTGGTTTGTTTACTTAGAATATTATTCTAAGTTTGTTTATGGGAACGATAAAAAAAATGATATTGTTGGTAATTGTATACGAGGTTCGATATAGGAAAAGGTACACTTACACCACTAAGGTGGCAAACAAGCTTAGGTCCTTCCTGATTGTAAACAGTTATCGTAGCATTTGGACATTTTTAACACCAGGGGTCTCGCTTATGTGATATTCGGTGAGTACCTACTTAGTTAACGCCGGTACAGTAGCGCTGATAGCTATCTATCTAGATAAATAAAAATGTAAATTTAAAACACTTACGGGATTTAACAGCTGATCCACTTTTCTTAAAAAATAAAAAGCTATCGGATAACGTTTGTTACATTAACTAGCGTGTTTAAAAGGTCATCAGTTTATTTACTAGTTATTTACACATCACAATCACGACACTCACTCACACGACACGACACCTCTCTAAAAGAACTGGGTCCTAACACTTTCACCGAGTAGGTATACCTGCCCAGATCGGGCCGCACTACCCGAGGATTATGAAGTGGTATGGATGTAGCCCTTCATCGCTGAGTAACTACTACACGTAACTATTGCTCACATTGAAAACGGCAGCTCCGTGGCCATATTCACGAAAACTGTATACTGCGCCGAGGATGGTGTGATGATTCGTATTCCGAATTTTACTCACACACTCGCGATAACAAAGTACCATTTGGAGATACTCCTGATTAGAGTAACGATGTCCAGGAATGATTACGGTCACGCGTAGTAATGTAATGCGCGACACTTGTTAAAAGACTGCGGTGCTCTACCGCGCAATTAACTTGAATGCGCTGCGTTGATTGCGCATGCGCGGCGCTGACGGCGACGACGGCGGCGTTTGGCGGCAGCGAACAAAGAGCCGCTAAATACACTAGTAGGTATCGTACCTATGGCATGCTTTGTAATACTTTCCTAGCTGGTTGGTGTCATACAACAGAAAGCTACTTTTTAAGACGGATTTATTTTTTCTATGAAAGAATTTGTAACACGTGGGGCATAAAATATATTTACTATCATAATCAGCATACATAATACTATTTCCCATTTCAATTTGGGCATATACTTTAAGAACACCATATATATATATATATATATATATATATATATGTATATATACACACAGTGTTTTAAGTAGTTTTTTAAGTACAAATATTTTACTTTTTGTGTACATATCTTGAATTTGTGGTGTTGTTTCATTTAGGTAACACGGAATGAGATAGTTAGAAGTTCGTGTACCATACGTATTGATAAATTTAGGCAGTAGATATGTGTTTGATTTCAAAGATCTTAGATTACTTGGTCTTGATTTTATCTCTAATTGAGTTGTTGTTATATGTTACTTGGATATATTTCAGCAAATATGTACTTATGAGTTACGCCCGAAATAGATGATTTATTATTAAATTATTATTATTTGTTTCACTGGTGCTCCAGGGAGACAATAACAGAAAAGTGGTGACAACAAAATTGGGGGAAGCAGTTTGGTATATCCAACTAACATATAACAACCAGTCAATTAGAAATAAAATCAGGACCTAGTAATCTAAGATCTTTGAAATCAAACACATATGTACTGCCTAAATTTATCAATACGTATTGTACACGAACTTATAACTATCTCATTGCGTGTTACCTAAATGAAACAACACCACAAAGTCAAGATATGTCTTCTGTCCGTGTGTACGAGTATAGCACTGAACTCGGCATGAACGGTTGCACACGAACATAAATTTGCAAAGACTTCTATGTATACTACTAGACAGGCTGAGCGGAACTCGGATTTTGCGCATCAAGTTAAGCGGGCTCCACATTCCCGTTGATGTTTGCCGAGAGGCAAAACTTTTGTCAAATAACGAGCATTGGCGAGAGTACACGAGAGTCCATTACATTCTCGGTTAGCTCAGTTGAAAATAGATGTTCGTACGACATGGACGTCACCAGAATATGTGCTGGTACTGTAGCATTTGGAATTCATGATGTTGAAAGCGAACCAAATTGGAGTGTAAATATCGTCACTACCGGCGCCTGATGTTTGAGATGATCTAATTTTTCTTTTGTGCATCCTGAACGTAGTCATCAAGGAGTCCTTTTTACTCTTTAATTCCTTAACTGGTATGTTCATTGCTTCACTCAACGTTTTCCACGCATCATTAACTTTATAATATATAGATAATATTTGTGTTAACAATATTAGTTACGCTGATGACATGGTGCTGCTGAGCCCCTCAATTAGTGGTATTAGGAGATTGGTGAGTATATGCGAGGAGTACGCCCATGAACATGGTCTCAAGTACAACTCAAATAAGAGTGAATTGCTCATCTTTAAAGCAGGAAAAATTAGTCCTACTTATGTACCTCCTGTTGTGCTTGATGGAAGTGCTCATGGATAGTAGACAGATTTAAGTATCTCGGACATATAGTGACTGGCGAGCTGAAAGACGATTCTGATATAGAACGAGAGCGTAGGGCGTTGGCGGTAAGGAGTAATATCCTAGCTCGCAGGTTTGCTCGATGTACAAAACAGGTTAAGATATCTCTCTTTAGAGCATACTGTCAGTCTTTTTACTCGAGCAGCTTGTGGGTGTGGTATACGAAACGAACCTACAACGTCTTGCGTGTTCAATATAATAATGCGTTCAGAATGCTGTTAGGGCTGCCGCGACGATGTAGTGCATCGGGGATGTTCGCGTAGACGGATTTCACGCTATAATGCGTAAAAAAGTAGCATCACTACTACATAGAGTTCGTGACAGCAGTAACAGCATCCTAAAAATGATCGCTGACCGATTTGACTGTCCCATCCAGGCGCACTGGGTGGCCGTCGTCACTGGTAGGGTCAAGTGAATTATAATACAAATATATTTTGGATTATAATTCACTTCTCCATAGATACATAACGAATTTTCACTCACTCAACCATTGTTACTAACATAGTTTATAAGATTTCGATGTTACTAACCCCTCTATGGATGTTTTGCGTCCGAAATAAATGCTTATTTATTTATTTATAACGATCTTTATGGTCGCGTTCCTTTGGGTCCCATATAGGGTAACATTGATAAAGTTCTAAAAACGATAAGTAAAATATGGGACTTCTTCCCGCGCTTTTGACGAGTGACATTGTTGTTTTACTTGAAATTTTTACAATTCAGTATAAAATTAGTTTTGTGTGACAATTTTGATAGTATCTTGTACCATAAGTGCTAGTGAATTTATACAGTAATGAAAAAACTCAAATATAACACGTTTATGCACTTTTTGGAAGACGTGAATAAGTTCATCAAGAAAACCTTGTAAAATCACTATCGTTTTATGAGTGGTATTTAAACTGGGTTGATTGGGTCTAGGTACCCTTCCCAAATATTTTTTCAGCAGAGTTCCTGAAGCTGGGACATAAAATTAAGATTTTCAAATGGTTCTAAACTGATGACTTGGCTGTATGGGCTAGATCCCTTTGCCTTTCCCCTCGGGGATAAAAAGAACCAATCTAAAAACGATAACTCTAGTTCGTGTGTCCAATTTACCGACATTTTTAAAAAAAGATTACGTGCGTTCAATACGGTGATTGTCGGCCGACTGGCCCGAGCGACAGCGGGAATCTGGAGAGATAGTTTCGCATAAACACAAAACTTAACTAAACTATCCGAGAACCCTTTGATGTACCGACATCGAACGGATAGAAGGCAAATATGCACGAGATAATACGAATATAGACGAATATTCTCTCTACACTCTCGTATTTGGGAAGTCTCGTGTAGTTTTGCCAGGAATGTGGAGCCCGCTTTACGGTCTATTCTCCGCAACTCCTTTAGTCGGTTGCGAGCAAGCGAGACAAGCACTCCTTTGTTTCGTAATTAACCGAGAACGTTGCGGTCGACAAATAAGTTTCTTTTTTTGTTTTAAATGCCACGAAATAACAATTAATCATTATTATATTTACGTGAATACTTTGTTCAAGTGATTCAACTGTTATTTTTGGTAAGTAACTACTATTTTTTGTATTTTACTATGAAACTGTGCCTAACATGAATAATAGCCATGACACTATTGCCATCTCGTTTACTCTCTAGTAGCGTAAGTAGCGCTACCGACGATCACATCATAGATCTATGTAACAGGTGCTCAAACAGATATAGAAATAGGTAGAAACTTAATTTTATTTGCAAATAGATAATTCTGTGACTTTGTATTTTCGGTACCCATTGAATCCGGTAACGCAGTGGCCGGTGGGTGGTGACTAAATCTGGATATACTATACTTGTGGACGATTCGTTGTTGAATTCAAAACGAAATGGAGAAGAAGAGCGGGAGAGAGAGTGACGTATGTGGCGCTGTCGCGATGCGACGATCTGTGCCGCGATCTGGGTATACTACCGGGGGGAGCCGAGAGGTCGGGGCCGAAGGGTCCCGGTGAGAGTGGTCTCCCGGAGGAGCCACAGTCGGTGAGAGTGGAGAGCGAGTGTGGCGGAGGGGAGGAGACCGACAATATGTCGGTTATCACCCTCTCGGAAACGGAGCTGGGCCGGAAGAGATTATTCTCCGGCTCAGAAACCGAGACGCCCGATGAGCGGGCGAAGGTAAGGTACTTCCAGGCGGGGAAAGAGGGGTGGCATTGCTCCCAGCCTTGCCAGGGCCCGCCGGCAGCGTAAGGAGCGGGAGGAGGAGGCCAAGGAGGCGGCCTTCCAGGCGCTCCTGGAGAAGCGGGCCCTTAAGGGTACGAAAAGCACGGCAGTGGCCGGAAGCGCCGAGGGGGTGAGCCCCGAGGCGGAGAAGGAGAGCCCCGAAGGGAGAAGCCCTGAGGGGAAAGCGGCGGACCCAACGGAGGGGGGCGCCGATGACCTCATGATGAGGGGCGAGGAGATGCTGTCAGTCATCCTCGACCTTACGGGGAAGTCGGCGAGCCTCAGGGGCCACGCCGCGAAGATTGCGAGGGCGGCGGGCGGGATCCGAGAGATCCTGGAGGCCCTGGTGGTGCGAACGGAGGCGGAGGAGACCCACCGCCTCCGAGCCGATAACGCCCGGCTCCAGCGGGAGGTGGCCTCCCTGAGGAAGGAGGTTAAGGTGCACCGCCGGGAGTTCCAGGAGCTCCGCAGCGAGAGGAGGACGCAGGGGCCGATGAGCCCAGGCGATATTCAGGCTCTGGAGAGCAGTATCGCCCGACTCGTCGGCAACCTGGTGGATGGGCGGCTCGCCGAACTTGAGTCTCGCCTGCCTCCTCCGGCTGTCGCCCGTCCGCCATTAGCGGGCGACAGCTCCGCGGTGGCTAAGGCCGCGAGGACGGCCATTGAGGGCGCGCGACGACGGGCACCTAAGCCGCAGAGGGCGCCGGCCGAGCTCGAGGTGCGCCCTCAAACAAGATCGGCCACCAAAGCAGGTCCCGCCCGCAGTGCAAAGGGGAAACCGGCCGCGGTGACCCCGTCGGCAGCGGCAGGGACCACTGAGGTCCAGAAGGAGCCGTCGTGGACCGATGTGGTCCATCGCAGGCCGCGGAAAACCGCGGCACCCGCGCCGCCTACCAGGGCGTCAGCACCTCCTGCTCCCGCAGGCAGGGAGGAGGGCCGTAAGGCTAAAGTGGTGCTCCCCGGCTCCACGGCCGTAATTTTAAAGTTACGACCGGAGGCAGCCACTGGGGGAGCAACGTATGCCTCGGCCCTGCTAAAGGCCGAGCAGGAGGTCAATCTGGGGGAGCTGGGAATCGGCTCGATCCGGATTCGCAAGTCTGCGACCGGAGCGAGGCTCATCGAGGTCCCCGGCTCCTCCAGCCATGAGAAGGCAGACGCCCTGGCAGCCAAGTTGACGGCTGCCTTGTCCGGCGTCGTGGAGGTATCCAGACCGGTGAAGTGCGCGGAGTTCCGGATCACCGGGCTGGACGACGCCGCCACAGCACAGCGGGTACAGGTTGCGGTCGCTCGCGAGGGGGGCTGCGCCCCCGAGCAGGTCCGGGTGGGGGAAATCCGCTCGGACTGGCGGAACTCCAGTTCCGCCCTGATGCGCTGCCCTGTGACGGCAGCGAAGTAGCTGCTCGAACTGGGCAGTATCAGGGTTGGGCTGGAGCCGGGTGCAGCTCCACCTGCTGAAGACACGCCCCATGCACTGCTTTAAGTGCATGGGGAAGGGACACACAGCGGAGTTGTGCCCCTCCAAGGCGGACCGCAGCCGCCTGTGTTACAGGTGCGGGCAGCCGGGGCACATCGCCTCGGGCTGCTCGGCACAGGCCCGCTGTGCCGTGTGTGCCGACGCCAGACGAAAGGCGAGCCACGTAATGGGGAGCCGACTCTGCAACCCCCCATCCATCCGCGGGAGAACGCCCCCCACCTCTCGCGAGGGTGGGCGGCAGCAGGCGCCTGAGGCCAGGATGTCCGAGTAATGGCCGGACATCCTCGCTTCCTGCAGGCCAACGTCAACCACTGCGCTGGGGCTCGGGACCTTTTCCTGCAGACCATGGCGCAGTGGGACATGGACGTGGCGGTGGTTGCGGAACCATACTACGTGCCCTCCCGGCCTAATTGGACCGGGGACCGGGACGGATCCGTGGCCATCGTCGCGAGGCCTGGCGCCGGCCCCCCACTCGTGGTGAGGGGCAGGGGAGCGGGCTACGTGGCGGCGGTTCGGGGAGAGTACGCAATAATCGGTGTGTACTTTTCCCCGAACCGCGACCTGCCGGCCTTGGAGCGGCTGCTCGACGCTCTTGGGTCGGCAGTGAGGCGGCTAGCGCCCGCCCAGGTTATCGTGGCCGGGGACTTCAACGCCAAGTCCACGGCATAGGGCAACCCGGCCACGCAAGCCAAAGGGCGGAAGGTGGAGGAGTGGGCATTGGCCGCGGGACCGGCAGACGGGGCCCTCCCCCCGGAGCACACCTCCAAATAGGAGGACAGAGGATCAGGGTGAGTGCCTAGATGATGTACCTGGGCCTCACCCTTGACGGGAGATGGACCTTCGGCCCCCACTTCGAGCGGTTGGGACCGAAGGTCATCAGAGCTGCGGCGGCGCTGGATCGCCTCCTGCCCAATTTGGGCGGGCCCAGCGCCGCGTGCAGACGGCTGTACTCCGGCATCTGCCGGAGTATGGCGACGTACGGTGCCCCCATATGGGCGGACGCCCTCTGCGCTCGGAACAAAGCTCAGCTGCGCAGAGCGCAGCGGGTCATAGCGCAGAGAGCGATAAGGGGGTACCGGATGGTTTCTTGGATGGCCGCGACCGCCCTTGCTGGCGACCCGCCCTGGGAGTTAGTGGCGGAGGTGCTCGCCGAGGTGTACGTGTTTGTTGCGGAAAGGAGGAGCCTCGGCGAGCGCCCCACGTTGGAAGAGGTGGGGCGGTGTCGCCAGCGAGGGCATTCAGAGATGATGCGGAGGTGGGGGGAGGACCTGGCGCAGCCGCGGTATGGAGTCCGCGTTGCAGATGCGCTGCGCCCTGTCCTGGAGGCGTGGATGCGCCGCAGGCGCAAACCCCTCACCTTCCGCATGGTGCAGGTGCTCACCGGGCACGGGTGCTTCGGTGAGTACCTGCACCGGGTCGCGAGGCGGGAGGAGCAGCCAGGCTGCCACGATTGTGGCGCGGCCGAGGACACTGTCCAACACACGCTGGAGCAGTGTCCCAGGTGGTCTCGGCAGCGCCACGATCTGGTGTCCGCGCTTGGAAGCGCGGATCTCTCGCTCCCGAGCATGGAGCGGACCACGCTCGGGAGCGACAGTGCCTGGCAGGCGATGGCCTCCTTCTGTGAGACGGTCATGTCCCGGAAGGAGGCCTCGGAGCGGGACAGGGAGGACGATCCCGAGGCTGTCCCGCTCCGGAGACGCCGGACGGGAGTGCGGCGTAGGCGCTATGCGCACCTATTGCCGCCTCCCTAATATGTGGGACTAGGGGTCAGGATGGGAACCTGGCCTCATAGTGGTCCCGGCGCCGGAGGGGCCGTCCCAATTTGCCGGGATGGCCCCTAGAGAGAAGAAGTCCGGCCCCTTTTGTGGGGCTGGCCAGTCGCAGTGGTGCCCTGTTGCTGACAGATCCGGGGCACCACACCAACGCGGCCGATGGCAATTCGCGGGGTTGTTTAGTGGGTATACCGTCGGGCAGCCGACGGGGAGTCCCACACTACCACCGGAGGCCACCCAGGTTTCACCGGTCACAAAAAAAAAAATGATACCCATTGAATCGCAATATATTCACATAAATGCCGAATTGCATACTTAGATACTGCAAAAATTATTCTCAAAGAATAAAAAACTTTTCTGATGGAATAACTTTTCATAAGAGGGTCATTTGAAAAGTACTTAGCCTAACATACTTAATTAATGAAACCACACGATTTTGAGTTTATTTTTATTTTTCAACATACTCTACCCAGAGCTCAAAACACTTTTTCCATCGACCCGGTAAGGCTTCGATACCCGTTTTAAAAAAATCTTCGTCTAACTCCTCAAAATAAGCGTCCACGGCGGCTATGACCTCTTCATTTGTAAAAAAATGTTTACCACCTAAAAATTTTTTCAGCTTTGGGAACAGATAAAAGTCGGACGGTGCTAAATCCGGTGAATATGGGGGATGAGGTAACAATTCGAAGCCACATTGATGGATTTCTGCCATGGATTGCAAAGAGGTGTGAACGCGCGCATTGTCCGGATGAAACAAGATTTTTCTTCTCAATAAACCTGGACGTTTTTCTTTGATTTCTTCTCTCAAACGACGCAACAGGTTGCAATAGTAATCGGAGTTTATTGTTTCACCCTTTTTTAAATAATCCACGAGAATTATAACCCTTTGCATCCCAAAAAACGGATGCCATGACTTTGCCCGCCGATAAAACCACCTTTGCCTTCTTTGGGGTGGGCTATCCTGCTCTTTTCCATTGTTTCGACTGTTCTTTTGTCTCGGGTGTATTGTGGTGAACCTAGGTTTCATCCATGGTTATAAATCTTTCAACAAATTCTATTGGGTCAGCTTCATATAACTCTAAACAGTCGCGAGAAGTTGTGAGTCGGTTGCGTTTTTGTTCCACTGAAAGCAGTCGCGGTATCCACCGCGCAGACACCTTAGAGAATCCAAGTTCAGTAGTAATTATATGATGTGTTCGCTCAGATGAGATGCCTACAGTCTTAGCTATCTCCTCGACAGTCAATCTTCGATCAGATAAAATTAAATCACAGATTTTTTCTTTGTTTTGATCAGTGGAAGCAGTCGAAGGCCGGCCACTACGGGGCTCATCTTGAATGGTCTCACGACCACGTTTAAACTCTGCCACCCAGTTTTTAATAGTCGCATACGAAGGAGCGTACTCACCCAAAGTAGCAAACATGTCTTCATGTATAGCTTTTGGAGTTAAACCTTTTAAATTCAGGTATTTTATCACTGCACGATGTTCAATTTTATCCATTTTCAAAAATAGCCCTGACTTGACTTACGGTATCACGTGTAAACGAACAATGAGTTACTGTGAATAAACTAAACTGTGCATACTTGTTGCTAAATAATGTTAAGTTATTAACGTGTTTAAGTCAAATGCATAGAGCCGCTAAAAAGCGATACAGGTTAGTTACAATAGCTAAGTAATGAAAATCACCTCTGTATAATATGTAAAGGTGCGGTTAAACGGCCCGTTGTAACACGAGCCGCACCGCGCCGCACCATCCGTGTATGGTGTAGGCGCGGCTCGGTTTAATTCGGACACAAGCCAGCTCGTTTAAACGACGCGGGGTAGCACGATCCTACGCGAGCCGAGCCGTCCGTGGAGATGCGTTGGTTCCTCTTCATACAGTTCTATGAAGAGTTGAACATTTTCATTGCTCCACTCCATCTCGTATAAACCCAATTCTTCAAATTAAAAACGTCGCTAAAAACAAAATGGGTCTTCCTTCGTCGCGCGCTCTGTACCATCTGTTTAGACGGCGCGTATTAACACAAGACAACACACGAGCCGAAATGGCGCGCGCGCCTATGATCCGTGTCGAAAAAACCGACAAGTGATGGATCGTGCGAACTTTGCCGAGCCGCGCCGAGCGTAGTTGTGGGACGCAGCGCGTGACGCGCTGAATCACGAGCGGAGCCAGGCTCGGCTCGCGTGTTTACGCGCCGTTTACTCGTACCTTAAGACACCTGCCGAGCTGAGGCCTTTAACTACACATTTTATGGTTTTAGTTTGTATTATAACTGATACAAACAGAAGTTTGTATCAGTTATAATTAACCTAGTGAGTTGCTACATTCATTTTCTTAATTATCTGTACGTTGTATGTGTTGCGTGGGTAATAAATGCATTCTTTCTTCCTTCTTCTGTAACTCACGAAATTCAAACGCGATGAAACGCACAGAACCCTTAAAATGCGATGCAGCATCGATGTAGTCTCAAAACCTCTAATCGCCGATAATAAAAGTAGCATGTTTGCAATGGCCCTTATCTAAATTTAGATGATTTATCTGCAAGAAGGGTGACATGCCCATGTTCAATATTATTTTGATCATCTTATGACTCAGAATACAGAATAAACCAGAAACCGCAAACACGCCTAAAACTGAAGCCATCAAAACTACTCTCAATGAGAGTAGTTTGACATTTGGACGACTAGTATATATTTGGCCACCGTGTCTATTGCGCGTCAAAAAATCTCCATAGTTTTTATTAAATAATGCCGTCTTGTGCGGTTCTCACCTGCAAGAATGCAGTTAGAATCATAAAAAACAAGATGGGATCACATTTCATGTGTAACTAGCGCATTTACATCTCATTTTATTTAAATAATGAATTTCTTTTACTCGTTGATAGTGGTAAACAATTTGGGCGAGTCCATTTTGTTCATGTTGCCAGTTTTACTGGTTTCTTTTCCCTACTTTTTTATAAAGTTGACACTGATGAAATAAATAATAAATGCATGCTAAGTAATTAAAAAATTGTTTGATTAATATAAAATATGTAAATACATTTATTTCATTTTAAGGTATTTACGATATGATAATGTAAACATAGGCTTACATTATTTGAGATCTTTTAATATAAATATTACCTGAAATAAATAATAATTATTGACTTAATAATAATGATTGAAATACTAAACTGTACGGGCCCCTTCGATACGACCCGTACACTTTCGTAAATGAATATAGAAATAATAGAATGTAGGCACTGGCGGGCTTCGTTCTTCGACCTCCGGTTGTAAGTCGCAGGTCTGTGGGTTGGTGCAGAATGAAACGCCTGATGCTGTCTTCAGAAGTATGGAGCCGTAGGTACTTGCTGCTAGGTCTGGACTGGCTTGGCTTCGGAGTGACTTGGGTGGCTATTTCACTGTAGTGTGAGCGCTGAGTGTAGCGGACGACTGGTCCCGATCACCGTTTTTTTTTTTTTTTTTGACCTGACTATGTAGTTAGCCCCGAGTGGGCTGTCACTACGTCACCGGACTAGAGGGCGGGCGTGAGGCGCCACAGCCTAAAAAACAAAGTTAAGCGACAGCCTAAGGGCCCCCGAGAGGGGTCGGACCTCGGCTCAGGACGTCGCTGGAGAAACAAATCGAACACGCGGGTTCGTGCCTTAAGGGCCTGTCGGAGAGGCCGATCACCGTTGTATGGCCCATATTTATACCCCCGCTGTGCGAGCGAGAGGTACATGTGTGGGAAAGAGATAGCAATAGCCAAAATCGCCCAGACCTAGAGGCAATACCTGATCGTGCTCGCTTTATTTGTGTCTAAAATGTTTGTAAGTTGTACTATTATTTCATACATTTGACCCCTTTTCATATAAAACCATAAAAACTTTTGCTAAAGTTATTGTCAAAACTTATGGGTCAGATAAGTTTTATGTATAAATGTTTTCATTACAAACTTAAAACTACGTTAATAGGTACATCTATGCACTATTGAGCTGTTGCAGCCAGTAATTCGCCGTTATAACTTTATTATATACCTGGCTTGCAACAGCTCGTACCTATACTAAACATGTAAAACTTATCTCTAACAAAGTATGTATGTAAACTGTGTAAACCTATTCTAATCCTTACATAAACAACTAATACAAACTATACATAAACAACTATAACTATATAAAATGTGCATCACTTATACTACGCGCGACGGTTATCTATTTATTGTGAAATTGTGTAAATAATAGTTTTTTTACAAAAATGTTTCGTGTAAAACTATTCTAATTATTATATGTGGAATTTCAGTTCCCCACTGATGAAATTATAAAAGCAAAGAGCAAGACTTCTTCATTTGTCGAAACGTAAAAATGTATTGATTACATACCTCAGAATCAAAACAGCAATATTATTAGTACAACAACATGTACCTAAGTAAAGACATATTTTTTGTAAATTACTTGTGTTTTATTTTACTAAAGCATTTTTTATGCATAACAGTATATTAATATAACATTTTTTATATTAATATAACACTTTAATTTACCTAAAAGAGGCGAACTCTCACTAATCTAGCAATACTGTACGGGTGGGAAGTATGAGGAGTGCGGGGGATTGCGAAATGTTTATGGACACAGCGGACCGCATGTATTATCGGCTGTAGGCTCCTTCTGGTTTATTCTGTATTCTGAGTCTTATGATAGTTATATTATGACATGCTGTTATCGGATTCACGACGTCATTGCCTAATCTCGGCTTGCGAAAGCAATGGCATATATTCGATAAGATATTGAATCTCGTACAGTCTCAAAAGCCACGATAAAACGAGATGAAACCAATCATAGCACAATTCAAGTCATCGTAAAACATTTTAAGCATATAGTATAACAACGGAAATACAGCGGTGAAAAAATCTATATAAATATTGATTGATAAAATGATTGAATAAACGATTGGATTCTACAGGTATGTTTTTAATAATCGATTATTCCTACTCAATGCGTTACTCACGTCCTTATAAAATAATATTTCTTTCGAGAACTCTCAAGTTTTGGAATGAACTCCCAGCCGAGACTTTCCTAAGAGACTACGGCATGGGATATCTACTTCAAGAAAGTTGTGAAGAGATTTTAACAGGGTCGGCAATGCAAATGTCTATAGGTTATGGTCATCTTATCATAAGGCAGGTCGTACCTACGCTTGGCTGTTACTTTAGTGGTATAAAAAAGTTAGTATCGCAATGCAGTGTCGCCATTGTTTCCTATGATAAAGGGCTAATAAGTGACAAAAATAGATTTCGAGACAAAAAACGGAAAAGGGCAGAAAATTTAATTTCTAGTATTGTGTGATATGCAATTTGATTTTCACAAAATAACACCTGTTAAAAATAAATATATTAACTAATTGTGCGATACCTAGTTAAAAATTATCGGTTAATATTTTATATACTAAAAGGCGTTTAAACAAGCTTTAGCCGCTTTTTGTCACAATAACATACCAAAGTGTTGCTGAACTTGGATTTACTGATTTTTACCGTAGTATTGTTATTGAACAGCAGTTTTGCTTACAAAATACTTTAATTTTTTTAGATTATCTTACCTTATAAAGCCGCATCTGCCTTTTTGCTTGACATGATATACTTTTCATGGTAACTAAAACTAACTAAAAAGCGGTTAAACAAACTTTTCGTTTGTGGACTGGTAGAACTAATGTACGATCTATAGTTTAAGTTTATTATACAATTCATGTAAACACTGTTACACTATGAAATAACAAATGCATCATATTCTCTTTTTGCCTGGATAAGGCCCAGTGGATAAGGACCCGGAATATTGACCAACTGATCCCCAGTTTGAATCACGGCGTCTATAACTAAATTCGCGTTTTGGATTCAATGACATATTGTAATTACCGCATGCTCGGCGGTAACGGAAAATATGAAGAGTATGAGAGAGAGAGAGAGAAATATTTATAAAGATGAGTGACCTAACCTAAGAATAGTCTGATTTTTCCTTTGGGTTGTGGAGGTCTGATCAGTCACTCTGTGTAAAAATCAGTAACTTCGCCAAATCCTTATGCTTAGGTAGCGGACCCTGCCAATACTAACAGAAAGGAAAATGGGATAACTCCAAGAAGAAGCACAATCGCTTTTTTGCCTTTAAGCGTGAAAGAGCAGCAAACATCCATACATACAAACTTTCGCATTTATAATATTAATAGGATAGGATGCGAAAGTTGGTATGTATGTATGGATGTTTGTTGCTCTTTCACGCTTAAAAGCTGAACAGATTTGAATGAAATTTGGCACGTAGATAGACTATGATCTGGATTAACACATAGGCTACGATATTTGACTCCACGCGGGCGGAGCCACGGGCAGCAGCTAGTACAGTATAAAGCAAGAAATACAGCTCTTTTGCTAAGTAAATTCTTAAACTAGTATACTTAGCCGCCTTAACGTATCTCAAAAACGAATAAATGTAGAAACATGGCGATCAGATCAGATCAGATACAATAATATCTCTTACTTAATTTAATAGTGTCTCTACTCTAATACGCCAACCCTAACTCATCCCACTGCTGGGATACGGGCACAGAATAACTAATAGTACTAGCGTACAGAAGGTTCACTCTCGAACAAAAGTCTAGTTTAGGTACAAAAATTAGCCTATTCTAATAATAGTTAATAGATTCAGGCGTTGTTTTGCGAAAGTCAAATTGCATGTACTCTAACGATCTCATCCTCCTCCTCATCTCTTGCACGCGAAATTGAAACTTGTCGTGTGACACGAACGTTCATATTCCGTTAGGCACCGCTGACTCGATACCGATATGGCGGCAATAGCGCAGGGTTCCCACTCGCCGATATATTTAGATAAATATTAAAATGGTCGATGTTAATGTTCATGTTAATTCTATTCTCAAATTTCGTTCCATAATAATTGAAACGCTCCATCCGAATTCTTAAGTTATTTGTAATTGTTATTTGTAATTCTATGCAAAAGATTTATTGCTTTTTAAATTGTTGTTGTTACGGTTGGTTGACATTGATATTGTGATTATGTTAATTAATATTATATTATAGTGATTTTAATATTATATTCAATTTGATAATTAAGAACTCATATTAAGTAATAAACTATTGTGCTATGGTGTAAATTGTACGTACCTATAATTGATGTACACATGAGAATGCGGCTGTATATCTTCCATTCGTAGGGAAGTAAGTCAAAACACTTGAACAAACACAATAAGCTACTTGTCTACCAACTACGCACGGTAATTGTAACACGTTTTAAACAGAGTCTAAAGCGTTTATTTTTAAGTGAACAAAACGGTATTCAGTTAAAAAGGAATTTAATTTTATTTGTGAGCAATACGAAAAACTAGGTACTAAATACCTAGGCAACTAATTAATAGTAAGTACGTGCTTATTTTGCAGAACTATTCAATCCTTTAGACGCCCTGAAATGCTTGTATATGTATAACAATCTGTGCGTAGTGACACCCCCCCTGATATAGGTCTCCCTTCAACCAAAGGGGTTTAAGACTACACTCGATCACGCTGTTCAATTGCATATTGATGGAGACCAGGGATCAGTGTTTTCAAACTGCCCGAGGGCTACCGACTTAGCTAACGACTGTCATTTATCGACAACAGCCGAGACTGACAGCTTAACGTGCCTCCGAACTACGGAGATGCTCGAGATAGATAAACCCATCTATAGACTGGCTGCGGTCGACGTTGCTTAACCTGCGTGTTCGGTTAGAATGACACGTCCACCACCCAACAAATTCTTCGAAAAATACTATCATTATGTGAAAGTTGGCAAAACGTATTTTTTTTTTGAACTCTGAAGGGTCACAAGCATACGGTTCACCTGATGCAAGGTGCTTACCGTAGCTCGTAAACGCTGGTAATACATTAAGTATCACTCGCGCGATGCCACCTCTGCTGCTAACACAGCAATTCCTCAGGAGCTTACTGGTGCCCTCACTCACACACAGGAACACAACAACCCTCCAAGAAGTTCCGTTATTTGGCTGCGGTTTTCTATAAGGTGGAGTTACTTCCTCAGACGGGCTGTTTTGACGCGCCCTACCTCTCTTAGAAAATTGGTGGACACCAGTGTTTTCAAGCCGCCCGCTAAGTCGGTGGCCTTCCCACCGACTTTGCTTAACGACTGTCATTTATCGACAACAGCCGAGACCGACTACTTATCGCGTCCTCCGAAGCACAGAGAAGCTTGACATATATAAACCTATCTATAGACAGCTGTAGTGGACGTTGCATAACCTTTGTGTTCGGTTACAATGACACGCCCACGACGCCATCCAACTCTTCGAAAATAGTATCATTAGGTAAAAATTGGTGAAATGTTGCTTTTTTTATATTGGCTCAGCATAGTTGCTCCATTTCGCCTGTTGGTAAGCGTAAAAGAGGAGCCCAAATTGCAGCGGCAATTGACCAAGAACTACAGTGTCCTGTCAGTTAACGCTACAATGCTGGCCCACAAGGTGCTTCTTCACGCTTCATTTGAAGGATCCCATGTTGTAGGAAGGAGGAAACACATGTGCAGGCAAGGCGTTCCAATTTTTAATAGTACGACATAGATAGGAGTTGCCGAACTTTTTAGTACGAGAAGAAATGTCCTCAACAGTGGAACGATGATATCGCAAGCCTGCACGTGTGGTTCTATGACGGAAGGGAGAGGGTGGGATAAGGGAAAATAGTTCTTCAGAGCACTCACCATGGTACAGGCGGTAAAATATACCTAGAGGCCTATGTCCCTACGAAGTAGAAGAGGTTCTAGGTTTTTTGTGACCTCCTCGTCGTATATGTATATATATTGTATATATATTATTACAGGCTATCTCGCATATTGAAGGTAGCGCCCTGAAGGCTGGAAGTGGGGCGGTTGCTTAACCGCCTTTATCCTCTGTATGTCTCCATATTAGTCATAATAACAGTGGATTACTTTAGCTTAGTTTATTCATTTTTACTATTTCATTTTAATCTTCTATTTTATATTTTTATTTTATTTTATTATTTTGAGGGAAGCTTACAGCTAATGTTATATGTTTTCAATGGTCGGTGCACCGCCTGCACGTAAAGCGGTAACCGACGGGGTGGCACGGGGTGACACAAGGATGGATCTTTATTTCTGATACGCTGGACCTTTCATCTCAGATTTCTTGTTATTTTCCTATTAAACATATATAAGACATATATGCGGTAACGCAGTGGTAAACCGTGCTGTTATGCTACTTTGACACCAACGCTCGTGGGTTCGATTCCCACATAGGTGAAACATTTGTGTGCATGAACATGTTTATTTGTCTAGGTCTAGCTGTTTTTAAGAGAGGTAGGACGCATCAATACAGCCCGTCTGGGGAAGTATCTCCACCCCACAGAAAATCGCAGCTATATAACAACTCCCTAGACGGTTGTTGTGTTCCTGCGTGTGAGTGAGGTCATCAGTTAGCTCCCAAGGAGTTGCTGTGTTAGCAGCAGAGGAGGCATCGCACGAGCAATATTTAAAGTATTGCAAGCATTTATAGGCAACGGTAACCGCTTTACATCAGGAGTGCCGTATGCTTGTATGCCTCCCGACCCGACGTTGTACAAAAAAAAAACAAGCTCATGAGAACTAGTGCAGACCGGAGGAACCCTTCCACTATCGTCAGTAGAAGCAGGGCACCGTTGTTTTGTCTGCTTTATAACATGCTAAGAATTCCAACGACTAACATTTGTTGCACGTGAGGATGACTCATGGAGAGGTGGGCCTGGTGGAGCAGTCAGGACAGCTCGCGGCTCGTATGTAATTGTAATAAATAAATAATATGTAATTGATTCGGCGCTTATTGAGAAAATCAATAAAAAAAAAAAATTATACACAAATAATGTTTTGGTTTGTGGTTCCCTTCAGCAAAAGTTTTTGATGAGGACTTTCAATCACTAAAAATTTATTTACACCACTAAAAAGCAAAAATATAAATTATTTTTAAATAAAAAAAAAACGGCTTCAAAAAATACCCAGGAATTAAGAGGCGAAAAATAATTGGTCACAATTACTTACGATTTTTGGAGTCAGTGCCAGCCGCATAATCCTTTTTATTTTATTTAAAAATAATTTATGTAATTTCACATTTTGATTTTTCGTCGAAATTGTCTTCATCGCTGCATCGAACATCGAATGATGTTCAAATATTTTCAACTGGACTTAGCAACTTACTTGGACTCTCAATTAGAGGCAGACCATGCAACTGTGCCCAGCATTTAAGACAAAACTACCCACTGAATTCCACCTGACTGTTTGTTGATCACAAGTTCTAACGATTACAACTTCTAAAATTTCATCTCAGACATTATCGGCAGCAACGGTCGCATAATATGTGGGTTCCAGAGTAGTTTTCTGCCGCGAATCTCTAGGTTTTCCCACGACAAAAGTTGCGTGCATTTTAGCACCAGGGTTGCATTGCAACACGTGCCTGGCAGAGGTCCGTAACGAAACTTTTAAAGTATCAGCAGCAGCAGCAGTAACAAATGATGCTCCTGGTATTGCATGTGTACATAGACTACCATCACGCAGCCCGTAAGCTCTCATGCAACAATGGATCAATATGTAATGATCAAAATTTCAAAAGAAAGGGGATTATTTAAATAATAACGAACATGTATATATTGTGAATACGTATATATACTTGTATGTTTACAAGGAAGTTGGTACGCTCAACTGTGTATATCTATATTTCTAATAAACAATATTCTCATAATAAATGGATTACTTTTTATCGTAACTTTTTATTACCTCTGCATTCAGAGTACACTGGAAACGAAACATTATTCAGCCAAAGACAGTTGCTCTGAAGGACGTGTACATATTAACGGGGTAATTCCTACACAGATTAACAGTAATAATTAAGCTCATGCCTGACGGTAGGAAAGGCAGTATGTCTGTGCAGAAAGATGAGCCACATGCTTCAAGAGATAAGAGAGGCAGTGTGTTCGAGAAAGCAGTGGACCTGGACTACGTGCTGATCAACGAGCTGGGTCAGTTCGGCCGCTTCCAGATGACCAACTTGCTGCTCATCTCTATTCCCATTATCCTGACCGCCACTGTGAGCGAGTACATTTTCACGGCAGCCGCAATTCCACATAGGTATGAATACGATACTCATTGGAAACCTTCGATTATCAACAAGATGCTATGTGTATGTTATCAGTTCGGTAATAAAATAACCGTTTTATTTTATGGTTAGTACTTGGGAATAAATGATGAACTATTCTATTTAGTATCAGAATATAATGTTACAAGAACATATTCAACGTTCATCGCTACGACACGCTGTCTCCATTATTTAAACATAAGACCTCTTTAATCTACCATTTCTCACTCAGCAGATATTGCACAGTCCTGTCAATTTGCTTGCAAAATTTTGTAGCCTACGTTCCCAATGTGTGTATGACCTCAAATTAATGACTGAAGGTGGCTGGATGTGGAAAGTAGATGATCACACATAGTGCAAAGTATTATGAGAGTCCGATTTCTAGTACTGGGTATATAAAACCTGATTATGATGAATAATGCTTCATTAATCATGTCATAAACAGACGGTAATAATAAAATTAACCATTGCGCTGAAATCATTCCAGGTGCATGATCCCAGAGTGTGGTGAGACGGCCGAGAATGCTGTATACAATACAGAGAGTTTGCTGGTCGCATTTCCACAGGACGCCAACTGTGAGCGGTACAGGCCACTTGCGAACAATGGCACTTTGGAGTACTGTTCTAGTACTATGTTTGATCAAACAGAGACCATAGAATGCGGCGAGTATGTTTACGAGAGGACCAATTCTATTGTATATGATGTTAGTATTGAACCAGTACAATCTTCCTATTTGCTTTATATAAGAAAGTCAGAATTATTTTTTCTGTTTACAGTTTGGAATTGAATGTCAGTCCTGGCTACGCGTATTACCTGGCACCTTCGTGAGTGTAGGCTCACTTCTTGCGCTCCCATTTATCAGCTATATCTCGGACCACTGGGGACGACGTACAGCGCTCATAGTTTGCGTTTTTAATCTTGGATTGATGGGTCTCATCCGTGCCTTGTCTGTGAACTACGCCATGTATGCCACCATGCAACTACTGCACAGCACTTTAGGATCTGGTAGCTTTAGTACTGGCTATATACTTGGTAATGTTTATGTACTGAAGTATTACTAAAATCGTTAGTTTATATGTGAATTTCAATTTGAACACTTTATTTACAGCGACAGAGCTGGTTGGTCCGAAGTATCGCGTACTTACGAGCGCTACTTGCTCTTCGATGTTCGCACTTGGACAAGTCATCATGGCTGCAGTCGCTTGGCTAATACAGCCATGGCGATATTTTGCCATAGCTATTCATATCCCATGCTTTCTAGTTGTCATTTCTTATCATTGGCTACTATCAGAGAGTGTGCGATGGCTACTATCAAAGGAAAAATTCGATGGAGCAAAACTTGTACTAGAAAAAGTGTCTAAGGTTAATAAGAAAAAAATTAGTGAAAAGTCGCTACAGTCACTGATAATGCCACTGCCGCCTGTGGAGTTTGTTGAGGTCTGTGCAGATCAATTATCGCTATATGTTAGCAAAAAGCTTAAAAATAAATGTGTAATCATTTGTGTATTCAGGGCGCTGGACCTGGTCTGGTGAAGACAATAGTGAAGTCCCGCGTGCTGCTGCGGCGTGTGTGCACGACCCCTGTATGGTGGGTTTCGGCCACGTTGGTGTACTACGGGCTGTCGATCAATTCGACTGCGCTGCCAATAACCAACATGTATGTCTCCTACATGCTGACGTGTGGCATCGAAATTCCCGGTTTCTTCACGGCTATTTTCGTACTAGACAGGATCGGCAGAAAGGCCACGCTGTCCTGTGGATACTTCCTCAGCGCCGTTTGCAATATAGCCTTCGCTTTCATGCCCGAAGGTAGGTAACTGGTTAAACAATAACGTCCTTGTCATAAGTGTATCATATACACATATTTCTTTTTGAATATAATGGGTACTTATTTATACTAATCATCCATCAAATCTAAGATATATAGTTTGCCAAACAATATCTCTTTTCACACAGAAAGAATAAGAAAGGATATCTCTAAGTCTAACTAAGTAAATTTGAAGTAATTTTGAAATAAATTTGACAGTTTTGTAATGATCTGCCGAAATGCATTTCTTAGATTTGATGGGCTGTAGTTTTACTATAATATATTTGAAACCGAATTCGGTTTCTTTTCTCTATCCAAATGAACAAGAAAAGCATTTTTCGTAAAAATCAGTTTAAATAAAAATTACAATATTGTCAATTTTTTGAAAGGATGACAAACACAAATATTTTTGGTATTGTTGCAGATCTGTCATCTCTCGGTCTCGTAGTGTATCTGTTGGGCAAGTTTGCCATCTCAGTGGTGTTCACGTCGCTGTACCTGTACACATCGGAGCTGTATCCCACTCAGTACAGACACACACTGCTGGCCTTCTCGTCCATGATTGGCCGCATTGGATCAATCGTTGCACCCCTCACGCCAGCACTTGTGAGTACCTGATTGTCAATCTACTGATCCATACTTATTAACTTTTTCTTTGACAATATTTGACTGAGTATCGTACCAATATTAACAGCATAAACAGAAACCATCTCTATTTTAACTAATTTCATGGAAGGATAATAATGTTTATTGCACTATTTTTGTTGTTTATCGTATCTTCGCCAATCGTAATAAAATTATAAATAATCTTATATTTTATATTATCTTAAATAAGTTATATTTTTTATTGATGATGATTTGAAACTAATTTTAATACCGGTTTGATTCCCAGTGAAGTCATCACTTTAAAACCTCATCAGAAAAACACAAATAACAAATATATTAATAAATATTTGATTTGTTACGTGATAGGTGCAAACTTTTTCTAAAACACTGGTTAAATAACTCCCTATCCTCAGTGGAACAATCTTTGGGCAACAATATTAAATACTTTTAAAAAATTGGTAACAATAAATAAGGGCCAAAATACTGCCTGTTGCTATAAGAGTTGGAAGTCAAATTTCGCAAAGAAAAAAGTTCACGAATTTGGTCGTCGTCTGTTTAGCGGAACTGTTCAAGTGATGAAAACTTGGGTACAGGGAATATAATATTATGTTTCAGGCGGATATATGGTCGGGTATACCCAGCATGATGTTCTGCGTAATGGCTGCACTATCCGGTATACTGGTGCTCACGCAGCCCGAGACCCTGGGCACCAAGATGCCTGATACACTCGCGGAAGCAGAGGCGTTGGGAAGGCCGGAGTCGAAACTGAATCAATGACCGTGATCACTGTGGGGTTACAGCCGAGTACTATATAAGTATCAATTAATCTACGTCTAATAATGAATTGTAAATATACATTAACCTTATTTTTAGTATGATTTTTTACTTTTAAATTGATCCAACTTAAACAGAATACCACAAGACGAAGATTACACAAACCGATAATAATAATGGGGAGCGGATAAGAAACTATTAAAAATTTGAAAACTCTTTAAATAATTTCAGTAAACAAAACTTAAAAACTAAACTAGTTATACAAACGCCTCAATCTGATAAACGTCTGTCACGTTTTTAATGTCGCTTTGGTTGAAGAATGAAATACCAACAGTGGAATGACTTGAGTTGGCAACCACTACGCCAACTCAAAGACGGACAGTAATTAAATTAATTATAAATTACTGTATTATAGGACCCCATTTCATTGATGTTTTTAGCATACGGCCCACCTGATGTAAAGTGGTCACCGTAGCCTATTAACGCTTTAATACATTAAGTATCACTCGCGCGAGGTTTGGCTGCGGTTTTCTGTGGGCGGCTGCTTTGATACGCCCTACCTCTCTTAAATAATTTGTGTGTGACTAAGTCGCAGAGAAGTGACAGGTAAGATTTTCTCGGTGGCATGATGGCCATGACGATCATGCCAGTCGTTCTCTAATGTCAAACACAAGTAGGTACGGTATATGGCGCATAACCTATGTATTCAATTAGAATATAGCTATGGCTATGAAAACATAATGTATGCCCGTAAAAATTTAAAGTCGTTTTCAAACTTTAGTGAAAAACGTAGAAGTAGAAATAAGTTGTGTATGCCAGTACATCGGCTTGCCAGGACTGGTAGATCTTTTCTTGTAAATTGTATTCGATTTTATAATAAGTTGCCTGAAACAGTTCTGTCCTTTCCTGACAATGTATTCAAAAAGCACATTAAAAATACTCTCTGTAGAATGGCTTATTATAGAATTGATGAATATATAACTGACAAAGATGACTGGAAATAATTCAGCGCAGACTATCTGTCCGTAAGCCGTCAGAACCCGTTATTCTTTAATTTTACCATTTGATATTATTATTGTACCAATATGCTTATGTAAATATATTTTTTTTTTGTAATATCTAATTGAAAATTTTAAAAGAGACCTATATTGGCAAGTTTCTTTCGGCATTTCTTCTTCGCCAATGGACATTTCCGAAATGCTAGTAGATAAAAGAAAAAGGAAAAAAGTAAAATAAGAGAATTAAATAAGATATAATAAGATTATATTTCAAAAAATGTAAGACGTGTCTAAGTGCCCGCGAGGGCCCAATGGCAAATAAAGAAATTTTATCTTTGTCTTTTAATGACACGCCCACGGCGCCATTGCACTCTTAGAAAAATTGCGAAATGTTACTTAACCGCCTTTATCCTCTGTATGTCTCCATATTGGTCATAATTATAGTGGATTACTTTAGCTAAGTTTATTTATTTTTAATCTTCTATTTAATATGTTTTCAATGGTCGGTGCACCGCCTGCATGTAAAGCGGTAATCGAGACCGGACGGGGTGACTCGAGGATGGATCTTTATTTTTGATACGCTGGGCCTTTCATCTTAGATTTCTTGTTATTTTCCTATTAAACATATATATGACGTATATGACGATCTCGGTGACGCAGTGGTAAAACGCGCTGTTACCCTACTTTGACACCAACGCTCGTGGGTTCGATTCCTGGGTGGGTGAACAATTTGTGTGCATGAACATGTCTATTTGTCTAGGTCTAGGTGTTTTTAAGAGAGGCGTACGCATCAAAGCAGCCCGCCTGGGGAAGTTCAATTTTTCAATTCATTTATTCATAAACAATGTACAATTGTGTCTGAAATTGATAATAATAATATATATATATTCCTAAAATAATTAATTAATACGTCATTACATTAGATTATGATCACTAAGCAGGTCAGGTAATCTAGTCAAGTTTTATATAAATTTAAATACAAGATGACAAGAAATTTATGACGATACATGCAAGAACTATGAGGCGAAACAGAAAAAGTTTTCAATTTTGTACACATTCTTTTCCAACAATAACCCTTTTAATTTATTTTTGAATGGAAAGAAGCCAATATTTTCTCTAAATTTCTCTGGCAGTAAGTTGAAACATTTTACTGCCTGGTATTGAGGACAGTGCTTGACGATATTTAAGCTGGGTAGGAGATTGGATTTAAAACATTTCCTTCTGGTTTTTTCACGCTCAATCCTTTGATTTTAAGTTTCAAGAAAGGGAAGCTGCTTCTTAAAGTCAGTTAAAAGCACTAACTAATAAAGACTAGGTACCGTAAGGATTCCCAACCTCTCAAAATGTGGTTTGCATGATTCTTGTGGAGATATTCGTACCATTACACGTATAGCACGCTTTTGGGAGACAAAAGCTCTATTTATGTTATAGTCATAGTTTTGTCCCCAGTATTTTATGCTATAACGAAGCTTGGATTCTACAAGTGCAAAGTAGACCATTCTGACTACGTAATGCATAAGAAGCCGATGTGTGATGCAATAGTACTTTCAATTGATGATAGTTCTTTTTTCCAATTTAAATACTCATCAATATATGTGCCCAAGAATTTAACATTATCGACAATGTCAGTCTATCATTGAAATTAATGCCTACGTTTGCTTGTTTCCTACTTGTTGATTTAAATAATATTTTTTTTGTTTTACTTGCATTTAATTTTAAATTATTATTTGTAAACCATAGGTGAAAAGCCTTTAATGGCTCATTCGTCTTAAGATTTAAGGGTTCAATGTCAGTATCATGTATAATATCATTAGTGTCGTCAGCAAAATTCAATGTCAGGTGCACTATTTTTAATATAATTAATTAAATCATTTGTAAATATTATGAATAATATGGGCCCCAAAAGGGATCCCTGTGGGACACCTCTTTTAATGATTTCAATTTTAGATTTAACAATTTTTCCCGGCCTTCCTCTATATTACTTAATTCTACAAATTTCTTTTCGTGAAATATGAACGAAATAAATCAAAACATTTACCCCTAACTCCCAAGTGTTCCAGTTTTTTCATAAGTATGTTGTGATCTACACCATCGAAAGCCGAGCTTAAATCAAGAAATAGACCCGCCACCTTTTTCTTTTCATTAAGTCTAGATGTTACTTCTCCAATTAAGTTATCAATTGCATCTCTAGTACCGTTACCTTTTTGATATCCAAATTGTTTGCAGCTTAATATATTATTTTTGTTTAAATGCAAAACTAATCTTTTTTTCATATTTTTTTTAAAAATCTTGGAGAGTACAGATAGTAACGATATCGGCCTATATTTTTTCGGATCAGTTTTAGAATCTTTCTTATGGATAGATATAACCTTAGCAATCTTTAACTGATCAGGAAAAATACCCTTTTCTACACATTGATTAATAAAGTGGCTAAAGGGTTCAGCAAGTAAGTTTATATTTTCCTTGATTAGTGCAATGGTAATACCATCGTAACCAAAATACTTTTTAAGTTTCATATTGCTTACAATAGCTAGGATCTCGTAAGGAGTCACTGGCTCCCAATTCATATCGTCCGTTACTCTATTGGTGTTTTCAGTTAAATTTTTTTATTTTGAATTTTTGTTAGGTATCTATTTTATAATAATCAGAAAAAATGTCAACTATGTCCTGAGAATTTGTTATTAGCTTATTATTTAATTTAAGATAAAGTCTATCGTTGTGTAGTATAGATTGTTTATTTCTGCTTCTATTTACAATTTTCCATATGGTTTTAGTCGAATCTTTCGCCCTATCTATTTCCTGAGTGACTGCTATTTTGCGTTCTTTACTCTCTTTTGCGTGCTTGACTCTTTTATATATTTTTATATATGAATATTTATATTTTTTAAGTGATTCGTCGTTATCAACATTCATTGTTGTCAAAAAGCATTTCATCTTGCTTGCAGTCCTTAAACCAGGAGTTATCCACTTTAGTCTAGAAGTTATTCCTAACTTAATCCGCAATTTCTTTTTTTAAACGAATTGTTGAATATTCTTTGTAAGGTATTAAGAAACAAGTTTATCCCCATAGTACTCCAGTTTTGTTGCTTTAGGTTACGTTTAAAATTCTCTTTATTGTTTTTGGTAAAAGATCGACGTTCGGCTATGTAATGGGAACAGTTGTTATTTTTTGCCTCTTTTACTTTTAAACTACAGAATCGAGCCGCATGTCCATCCGCAAGACCATTATGGTCAACCGAATTTTCAGAGATACATTCCTCTGGTAAATTAGTTAAAAAGTTGTCAAGGCATGATTCAGAATTATTTCGTCGGAATGTTAGAATTTTAATAAGAGGTCTATAATTGTAACATTTAAGTAGAGATACAAAGCTTTTGCATCGTCATCAACTAACAAATTAATGTTAAAATCGCCACAAATTATACATGTTTTGTCAAGACTGAACTGTAATAATTTTTCAAGTTCTATAACTTCACGCCAAATCCCTTACGGGGTAGGCAGAGAGAACCTAGCGCCACGCGACTCGATCCTTACATACCTCACTCGCTTCTTTCACATTCATTGCTCTTTTCATGCACTAAAGTAGTATTATCAAACATTAAAGAATTAGAACGATCGTTTTATTCCAGTGAAATTGATTTTTGTGGTCTTCGAATTGTAATATTTTCTTCGTGATAATTTTCCATAAATATACAAATTTCGTTTAGGTCTCGATTAAAAAAATTAAATAACACTGCAGCTGCTTCATTTAAAAATGAAATGGTACACTGTGCGGGCTCGAACCCAGGTATGATCTCGAATGTATCGAGAGTGACGAGTGCGCTGTCGTCGAAAATTACGATGTGGTCTGGAGTTCGTAGCTGTGTACGTGCCTGCTGTTTTTGTATCTACATAATAGATGGCGCTAATAAACGGTTCGTTTCTGTAAATTTGACCCTTGCTTTCTCATGCTTTGTTTAGTGCTTTAAGTGAATGTTTTTACCATCAGTCTGACGTCACCTCAATATGATTTGAAATATGTTTCAAATAATAACGAATAATACAAAACTAATTTGTGAAATATCTTAAATGCCTCGTAGTTAATTATTTATTCTTGCTTGACTTGATATTCTAATAGAGATTATGTTTTGTACGTATTGTTTTTTTTGACGAATAATCCATTAATGTTCACTACTCACTGTAAAACAACTGTCTTGACTTGATGTTGACAATTTTTGTTATATCTACTATATTTGATTACACTTTGCTAAGATAACACTTTATGATATGATATAACTGATTCAGAGATGAACTAACTCACATATTTCAACTTTGATTCATTGTTTATATTTTATTTTACTTTTTTAAACTCAGTCAATACAGAAATGTTGTTTACTATAAAGCGCCATCTGGCGGATGAAGTATCCCACCCCACAGAAAATCGTAGCCAGATAACAACTCCCTAGAGGGTTGTTGTGTTTCTGCGTGTGAGTGAGGTCTTCAGTAAGCTCCTAAGGAGCTGCCGCTTTACATCAGGTGGGTCGTATGCTTGTATGCCTGCCGACGCTGTACAAAAAACTGCAAGTTCATGATAACTAGCGCAGACCGGAGGAACCCTTCCACTATCATCAGTACACGCTGGCCGTCAATACCATGTCTGCTTTGTAACATGCTAAGAATTCTAACGACTAACATCTACTGCGACTTGGCAACTTACTTGGACTCTCAATTAGAGGTAAACCAGCATCTGTGTCCAGCATTTAAGACAAAACTAGCCATTGAATTCCGCTGACTGTCTGATGATCACATGTTCTAACGATTACAACTTCTACAATTGAATCTCAGACATTATCGACAACATACTATGTGGGTTCCAGAGCAGTATTCTGCCGCGCATCTTTAGGTCGTGATGTACTCCTTGCCGAGGTTTTCCCAGGACAAAAGTAGCGTGCATTTGAGCACCAGGGTCGCAACACGTGCCTGGCAAGAGTAGGTACGTAAAGTGACTTTTATAGTATCAGCAATGCACAAATGATGCTCCTGGTATTGCATGTGTACATTCAGCACGCAGTCCGTACAAAATTTCAAGAAATTAATTAATTCTCAGAAAGGGGATAATTCATAATTTATATAATAACGAACATGTATATATTGTGAATACATATATATCCATGTATGTTTACAAGGAAGTTGGTACGCTCAACTGTGTATATTTATATTTCTAATAAACAATATTCTCATAATAAATGGATTACTTTTTAGGGTTCCGTACCCAAAGGGTAAAACGGACCCTATTACTGAGACTCCGCTGTCCGTCCGTCTGTCACCAGGCTGTATTTCATGAACCGTCATAGTTAGACAGTTGAAATTTTCACAGATGATGTATTTCTGTTGCCGCTTTAACAACAAATATTAAAAAATATAATAAAATAAATTTTTAAGGGGGCTTCCATACAACAAACGTGATTTTTTGCTCGATATTCATAACGACAATTGGTAGACGCTTGAAATATTCACAGAATATTTAGTTATATATTCACTTTAAAAACAAATAATTAATATAAATAAAACAAATATTTAAGGGGGCTCACATACAACAAACGTGATTGTTTTGCCGTTTTTGTAGATAATGGTACGGAACCCTTCGTGCGAGAGTCCGACTCGCACTTGGTTGGTTTTTATCGTAATTTTTTATTACATCTGCATTCAGAGTACACTGGAAATGAAACGTATTCAGCCAAAGACAGTTGCTCTGAAGGACGTGTACAAATATTAACGGGGTAATTTTATACCTAGATTAACAGTAATAATCAAGCTCATGGCTGACGGCAGGAAAGACAGTATGTCTGTGCAGAAAGATGAGCCACATGCTTCAACAGATAAGAGAGGCAGTGTGTTCGAGAAAGCAGCAGACCTGGACTACGTGCTGATCAACGAGCTGGGCCAGTTCGGCCGCTTCCAGATGATGAACTTGCTGCTCATCTCGATTCCCATTATCCTGACCGCTACTGTGAGCGAGTATATCTTCACGGCAGCCCCAATTCCACATAGGTATGAATACGATACTCATTGGAAACCTTCGATTATCAACAAGATGCTATGTGTATGTTATCAGTTGGGTAATAAAAATAACTGTTTTATTTTGTGGTTAGTACTTGCCAATAAAGGATGAAATATTCTATTATCAGGATATAATTTTACAAGAACTCTTCAATCTATTGTAGGAACGTTCAACGCTACGACATCCTGTACGCTGCATCCATTATTTAAACATAAGACGTACCTCTTTAATCTACTATTTCTTACTCAGCAAATGTTGCCCATGTAACGTCAGTGAAACAACGCGGTCTGTTGCTAACTGGTTTACTCATCAACTCAATCAGCCAGCCAATTCCAAAACTTCCTACTCAAATTTCTTCTGATTAAATTCGTTGTGAGTTCCAAGGCAGCTGTAGTTTAACCCCCGGGACGGCAGTGAACTTCACTGTTCATTGCCTTTTTGTTGGTCGCCGCTGTTAATTCTGGCAACACAGGAGACACAGTGGTGGATATGAGCGGTGGGCCTGTCATCAATTAATATCAATCAATTATATGTACCGACATCGATCACTTATCCGGATACCCTACACCTCTCCATGCTAAATCTAAACATATCATAATTAAATACAACTAGCTCTGAAAGGCTCTGACTATAATAATGGTGCTTTAGACTGATTTTATATTTTTTATCTTACTTAATTTCGTTTTCTTTTATTCATTCTTTTTTTTTATCATCTCCTTACATATATATTTATATTATGTTCTATTTTATCTAGCGACATTTTATTTTATTTTTTATTTTGACATTATTACTTCCTCATCCCCTGTATTTGGTACTGCACTGGTCTCTTCGTTCCGCACGTTTTGTCCGATCGCTCACTTTGGCGGCACTGCTATCGGTTCCGGTGTACGGTACGTCAGATAATTTCATTGTCTATATTTTTATCTTTCCCATTCACACTAGATTGAGAAGATGTTGGGAGTTGTGAGCACTCATTATTTAACTTCCCTTCCTTGTTCAATGAGCCGTCCGATTGAGCTTCTGTATGGTCGTTATAGGCTGACGAGAATCGGTTGTGTCTAATTGGCAGTAGTTGATCCGCATGTCGACGACAGGTATTATCCGTATTTAATTGTATATTTACTATAAGAAACGGGATCCGTTTTCGACACCACGCGACCCTCTACCTATTTATCTTTATGAGAGGAATAATCTCGGGCTAAAATCGTTTGCCCTATACTTAAATGTCTATCTAACACCTTCGATTCATCTATTTGTTTCTGTTGCGCATTGCGAACGCCGTCACTAGTGCTCGGGCGCAGTGCATCCATCCTACTCCGCAACCGGCGACACAAAAGGGCGACCGCTGGCGCCACCCCCATAGTCGCGTGATCACAATTTCTATATTGAAAAAGGAATCTACTCAAGGCCGCCGATACGTCCTGGCCCTCGCAAATTGCCTTATTTTTATATTGGCTCAGCATAGTGGCTCCTCTTCGCCTGTTGGTAAGCGAAAAGAGGAGCCCAAATTGCAGCGGCAACTGACAAAAGACTACAGTGTCCTGTCAGTGGATGCTACCATCCTGGCCCGCAAGGTGCTTCTTCACGCTTCGTTTGAAGGATCCCATGTTGTAGGAAGGAGGAAACACGTGTGCAGGCAAGGCGTTCCACTTTTTAATAGTTCGTTGCCGGACTTTTTAGTACGAGAACAAATGTCCTCAACAGTGGAATGATGACATCGCAAGCTTCAGCATCTAACCACTTGGAATGAGCATCAACTGTCACTATATAATAATTACCGTTTAGTTGTGCAAAATCCGAGCGTAGACATTGCCACGGGGCTGCAGGGAATTCCCAGGGATGTAAACATGAACGGGGCAGGGTATCTCGCACACAACGACAGGTCATGCATTTTTGATCAACCCGCTCTATATCTTTATCTATATCCGGCCAGTAAACATAATTTCTCGCAATCGATTTAATTTTTGTCACCCCCAAGTGACCGTCATGTATTTCAGACAAAATTTGTTCTTGTAAAATAGTCGGAACCACAATTCTGTATTTATATAAAATACACCCATGCTCGATATATAATTCCGAACGTCTGTAATAAAAATATTTTTCTTGTTCCGTATACTCGGTCTGCGGCCAGCCAAACATAATGTACCTACCCATAAATTTTAGATAGTACCTTATCTCTTTTAGTCGCATATGCTATATCTTTATATCCCACCGGTAACGTTTCGTCTACTACATTCAAATATGGACCATAATTATATGCTATCGTTTTAACACCCTGAGCATTTTGTAACGGTAGACGTGACGAAGCGTTCGCATTGCTATTATCCTTTGAATTAAATAAAAAATACTTTAAAATCGTATACTGCCAGCTTCAACGCCCACCGCAGCATCGTTGCAGCCTGCTTACAGCCGTTTGCGGTATCCCGCCTTTGGGGCCGAAAATATATGTTAAGGGTTTATGATCAGTTTTCAAAATAAATGAGCGCCCGTACAGATATTGATGATGTTTCTGAACTCCGTATAGAATAGCTAACGCTTCTTTATCTAACTGACTATAGTTTTTTTCCGTGTCCGTAAGTGTACGCGAGGCGCAGCTGATCGGCCGCTCTGATCCGTCGGTGTAGCGGTGTGCCAAAATTGCGCCTACGCCGTAACTACTATTATCTACAGACACCACCAAAGGCAGTGATGGATTATAGTGTATCAAAACTTTATCGCTCGACAAGTATTGTTTTGTATTTTTTTAAATGTGCTATAGCACTGTTCGCTCCAGACCCATGGTACGTCTTTTGTGTAAGGCCACGCTGCCCTGTGGATACTTCCTCAGCGCCGTTTGCAATATTGCCTTCGCTTTATGCCCGAAGGTAGGTAACTGGTTAAACTATAACGTCCTTGTCATAAGTATATCATATACGCATATTACCGGCATTATATTAAAATTATATTAAATTTAGGCTCGGTTCCCTCTGCCTACCCCGTAAGGGATTTGGCGTGAAGTTATAGTAGTAGTAGTATATTAAAATTTACCACGTGAGGTTCCTGCGTACTTTGCCTCAACTGCACTACTTAAATACTTAAGGTTCTAGGTAGGCACACACACAGTCTGATGATGTCAGTGTAACGTCAGTGAAGCAACGCGGTCTGTTGCTAACTGGTTTATTCGTCAACTCACAATTGTATGTACCGACATCGATCACTTATCCGGATACCCTACAGCCCAGTCCTTTCAAATTCGGCTTGCAAATTTTGTAGCCTACGTTCCCAACGTGTGTATGACCTGAAATTAATGCCTGAATGTGGCTGGATGTGGAATGTAGATGATCGTGTGATCCAGTGATCAAATGGTGTAAAGTATTATGAGAGTCCGATATCTAGTACTGGGTATATAAAAGTTGATTATGATGAATATACTCTTTCATTAATCACGTCATTTATAAACAGACGGTAATAATAAAATTTACCATTGCGCTGAAATAATTCCAGGTGCATGATCCCAGAGTGTGGTGAGACGGTCGAGAATGCTGTATATGATACAGAGAGTTTGCTGGTCGCGTTTCCACAGGACGCCAGCTGTGAGCGGTACAGACCACTTGCGACCAATGGCACTTTGGAATACTGTTCTAGTACTATGTTTGACCGAACAGAAACCATAGAATGCGGCGAGTATGTTTACGAGAGAACCAATTCTATTATATACGATGTTAGTATTGAACCAGTACAATCTTCCTATTTGCTTTATATCAGAAAGTGAGAATTATTTTTTCTGTTTACAGTTTGGCATCGAATGTCAGTCCTGGCTACGCGTATTACCTGGCACCTTCGTGAGTGTAGGCTCACTTCTTGCGCTCCCATTTATCAGCTATATCTCGGACCACTGGGGACGACGTACAGCGCTCATAGTTTGCGTTTTTAATCTTGGACTGATGGGTCTCATCCGGGCGTTTTCTGTAAACTACGCCATGTATGCCACCATGCAACTACTGCACAGCACTTTAGGATCTGGCAGCTTTAGTACTGGCTATATTCTTGGTAATGTTTATGTACTGAAGTATTACTAAAATCATTAGTTTATATGTGAATTTCAATTTGAACACTTTATTTACAGCGACAGAGTTGGTTGGTCCGAAGTATCGCGTACTTACGAGCGTTATTTGCTCTTCGATGTTCGCACTTGGACAAGTCATCATGGCTGCCGTCGCTTGGCTAATACAGCCATGGAGATACTTTGCCATGGCTATTCATATACCATGCTTTCTAGTTGTCATTTCTTATCATTGGCTACTGTCAGAGAGTGTGCGATGGCTACTATCAAAGGAAAAATTCGATGGAGCAAAACTTGTACTAGAAAAAGTGTCTAAGGTTAATAAGAAAAAAATTAGTGAAAAGTCGCTACAGTCACTGATGATGACGCCGCCTGTGGAGTTTGTTGAGGTCTGTGCAGATCAATTATCGCTATATGTTAGCAAAAAGCTTAAAAATAAATGTGTAATCATTTGTGTATTCAGGGCGCTGGACCTGGTCTGGTGAAGACAATCGTTAATTGTCATAATATAATAATTTAATTGTTGTATGTCTGTTAAAGACAGGCCACAGTGATACACATACATTATTTAAGATCATTTTAACCTGTGTGTCTACAATAAAGAATATTTGATTTATTTGATTTGATTTAAGTCCCGCGTGCTGCTGCGGCGTGTGTGCACGACCCCTGTATGGTGGGTTTCGGCCACGTTGGTGTACTACGGGCTGTCGATCAATTCGACTGCGCTGCCAATAACCAACATGTATGTCTCCTACATGCTGACGTGTGGCATCGAAATTCCCGGTTTCTTCACGGCTATTCTCGTACTAGACAGGATCGGCAGAAAGGCCACGCTGTCCTGTGGATACTTCCTCAGCGCCGTTTGCAATATTGCCTTCGCTTTCATGCCCGAAGGTAGGTAACTGGTTAAAAAATAACGTCCTTGTGATAAGTATATCATATATGCATATTTCTTTTTGAATATAAAGGGTACTTATTTATACTAATCATCTATCAAATCTATTAAAACAACGTGTTTCAGTAGCAGCGTGTAATGAACGAATAGAAAGATCTAATAACATAGACAAGACACATTTAACAAACAGATGCAGTTATGACAACCTTATAACATTAAACAATGCTAATATAATATTTGATGTTACCATATATAAATTATGTATTTCTAACACCCCAACTACATCAAATAAACCAAATCTTTCACAAATATAACAATCTTTCATTTAAACTAACTATCTATATCCATCTGACTAACCCCCAGACCCTTAATACATTTATTGTGCCTGATGGGACTCAAAGCCTTAGTCAGAATATCAGCAGGCATATCAGCTGTTGGCAAATATTCCAAATTAATAATATTATTAATAATTGCATCTTTAACAAAATGATGTCTAATATCTATGTGTTTACTCCCTCTACTGCACACATAATTTGCCACCAACTTTTGTGCACTCTGACTATCATTATATAACAACACAGTACACAGACTACCAGTAAGTTCACATAACAAAGACCTCAAATATATAGCCTCCTTGCACGCCTCGGCTATAGCCATATATTCAGATTCCATACTTGACAATGCTACAGTCCTCTGTTTTCTACTTTCCCAGGAAATAGCTGAGCCTGACATTACAAAACAATAGCCTGTATATGATTTACGATCTACCGTATTACTCGCCCAATCGGCATCAACATATCCAACAAGTTCAGCTGTTTCCTTTACATACTTTAAGCAAAACTTCTTAGTTTTCTTAAGATATCTAAGTATTCTTTTTGCATAATACCAATGAACTTTTGTGTAACATTTATTGAATTGACTTAGAAAACTAACACTATAAGATATATCAGGTCTTGTAAGAACAGATAAATACATTAAACTTCCTATCAATTGTTGATATGGAATTCTTTGATCACAGGATTGAGACCTAGTAACATTTAATTTACTTTCCATTGGAGTACTAGCAACTTTACATTCTAACATATTAAATTTTTCCAGTAACTGATCTATATACTGCTCCTGGTCCAAAGTAATAATATTAGACTCTTTATCAATTTTAACTCTCATTCCTAAACATTGTTGAACCTGACCCAAATTTTTTATCTTAAATTTAGAACTAAGTACTGAAATTAACTTTTCAGTCTCTTCTTGATTACTTGAAAAAATAAAGAAGTCATCAACATACAAAGCAATAACTATTTTAACCTCATTGTTCATTTTTGTAAAAACGCAAGGCTCTATACAACACTTTTTGAAACATAACTCGCATAAGCATTGCTCTATTCTTTCATACCAAGATCTAGAAGATTGCTTCAAACCATAAATGGCTTTATTCAATTTAACAATTACCTTATTCCTTTTTAAATCACAATAAATATCAGGTTGAAGCATGTAAATATCCTCTTTAAGTAAACCATTTAAAAAAGCTGTTTTTACATCTAAATGAGTAACATTTAAATTTAATTGAACAGTCAGTGCAAATAATAATTTCAATGTAGAATGTCGGACAACAGGTGAAAAAGTCTCGTCATAATCAATACCAGGCCTCTGCGTAAAGCCTTTAGCCACCAAACGTGCTCTGTAACGTACACTGTTATCACTATTAATTTTTCTTTTAAATACCCACTTGCACTGCACTAAAGTTTTATCAGGAGGTAACTCGCTCACAGGAACCCAGGCATCATTTTCTTCAAATGCCTGCAGCTCGTCCTTCATTGCCTCTATCCAGTTGTCTCTATCTGGGCTATTCAGAACTTCTTGGACACTAACTGGATCACTTAGGACATCTGGACTTGACGTTGTACATAGGTTTGAAAAACCAAAACGCTCTGGCTGCTTCCTCATTCGTTGCGCTCTCATATTTGATACTAAAGGTAATCGCTCCAGCTCCTCATACTCTTCTTCATCTTCCCCAGATTCAGACACTGTGCCAAGACACTTTGGCTTAGATGTGCTTACATGTGAGGGACTTGAAGTAGATTCATCTTTTATTTCTATCACATCGTGACAATCTGACTTTTCTGGTTCATTAACCCCAACTGAAACTGACACAGCTGCTTCATTTGTGCAGTTTCTTTCTATATTTTCATGGATAATTACATCTCTGCTAGTTGTAATACAATTCTTGATTGGATCATACACACGGTAACCTTTCACGTTTTCAGAATATCCAACTAAAATATGTTTCTTCGACTTAGTGTCCCACTTAAGCCGTTTCTCTTTTGGCACATGCACCATGACCTGACTGCCAAAAATTCGGACATGACTTAAATCTGGTTTTATATTTGTCCAGAGCTTATATGGAGTTTTATTTTTTAATCCTGATGCAACAGACCTGTTCCTAAGATAGACAGCAGTAATTGTTGCCTCTGCCCAAAACCTCTTATCTAATCCTGCATCAAATAATAAACAGCGAGCTCTTTCAACAATTGTTCTATTGATTCTTTCACTCATGCCATTTTGTTCTGGTGTATAAACATTAGTTTTCTGATGAATAATACCAAACTGTTTTAAGTAATTTTCAACATCATAGTTACAAAACTCTAAGCCATTATCTGTCCTGAATATTTTGATCTTTCTGTCTTGTTTATTTTCTACCATACTTTTAAACTCCTTGAAGTACTGAAAAACTTCATTTTTCTTTTTAAGAAAATAAACAAAGGCCATACGGGTAAAGTCATCAACAAAAATGAGGAAATACCTGGATCCACCGATCGAAGTTGCTTCCATTGGCCCGCAGACATCAGCATGGATTACATCCAGTGGTTCGCTACTCCTTGTACCAGTGTGACTAAATGGCAAGCGCGACTGCTTCCCCTCACAACATACTGTACATGTATTCTTATTGATCACTGACTTATCTGTGTAAGATATCCCCGTGACTGCTCCACCTTCCATTTTATCCTGGTCGTTTATATTCAAGTGGCCCAATCTCCTGTGCCAAACTTCACTGCTAACTGCTGTAGAAGATGTGAACAAACATTGTTTATGTTCCATGGCCAGCTTATAAACACCATCTTCTTCGTTCGCTACTGCCACCAAACAGTTTTTATTATTGTAAATATAGCAACACTTCCCTTTAAACTCCACATTGTTTCCATTCTTGATAAGTTGACTAACAGAAATCAAGTTAGTTGTGAGGTTAGGGATACACAAAACGTCTTTCAAAGTAATCTCATACTTGCAACTTGGAGTGACTGTTATGATATGCACATCACCCGTACACAATACTGGCATGGCATTTTTATTTGCTGCCATAATCTCCTTGATACTCGGTGAATATGATGCATTTTGTATCATGTTTACGTCAGGCGTCATGTGAACACTTGCACCGCTATCCAAATAAAAGTCCTGTTTACTATACTTTCCACTCAAGAAAACAGCAGAAAAAGCATTAGTTCTATTCACTGGCTGCTGATCATTTTGTTTACACTGCGATTTATAATGGCCAAACTGCTTACAACGATAACATTTTATATTTGTTTTCTTCGCCGATGTCGATACTGACAAACCGCCGCCATTATGATTTGAGCTGCCATACTTAGCGTTGCTGCCAACTTTACAATTATATTTGCGATGGTGCCGCCCTCTGCTCAAAAAAGCGCTCCCTGCCTCTGTGACCTCATCAACGGCAAGGTCAATTAACTTTGTCTTCACTACGTCTGCACTAATGGCGATCCCAGAATGTTCGATAGCCATTATCATTGGGAAGTATTTATCCGGTAAACCTGCCAACATTAGGCACCCGATCCACTGGTCGTTCACTAAGAAACCTGTTCCCGATAATTTGTGAGCTGTTTCCATTATTTGCGTAATATAACTTGTCATAGTATCGCAATTATCGAGACGAATCGATATTAAATTCCTCAACAAGGTTATTCTTCGAGAGAAACCTGAATCATCGAACATAGTCTTTAGTTTCTGCCATAAACTCTTTGTGCTTGATGCATTCTTGACGTGAACATACAGCGATGGGTCGATTGTTAAAATTAACTTAGCTTTCGCTTTTGCATCCTCTGCGGCTGCTTGTTGAACACCTTCCTGCTTGATAAAATTAGCGGTGCCCTCCAGAACTAGCAGATTCTCCGCTGCAAACGCCCACTCGTGGTAGTTTTCGCGCCCTTTTAACTTTGGAACGTTGGTTAAGAAACCGTTGGAAGTCATTTTTCTTTAAATTTACAAAACACTATTTTTAGCAATTCTGTTATTATTTATTTAGTTTCACTCACAATCTGATTAAAAATACTGATGAAAATTCACTGAGCGTTCTGGGCCCATAACCTATTAAAACAACGTGTTTCAGTAGCAGCGTGTAATGAACGAATAGAAAGATCTAATAACATAGACAAGACACATTTAACAAACAGATGCAGTTATGACAACCTTATAACATTAAACAATGCTAATATAATATTTGATGTTACCATATATAAATTATGTATTTCTAACAAAATCTAAGACAAATAGTTTGCCAAACAATATCTCTTTTCACTCAGAAAGGATAAAAAAGGATATCTCTAAGTCTAAGTAAGTAAATTTGAAGTAATTTTGAAATATATTTGAAGGATTTCTAATGATCTGCCGAAATGCATTTCTTAGATTTGATGGGCTGTAGTTTTACTATAATATATTTGAAACCGAATTCGGTTTCTTTTCTCTATCCAAATGAACAAGAAAAGTATTTTTCGTAAAAATCAGTTTAATTAAAAATTACGATATTGACAAATTTTTGAAAGTTATGTATATGTATGTATGTATGTATATCTTCACGCCAAGTCCCTTGCGGGGAAGGCAAAGAGAACCGAGCGCCATAAGACGCGGTCCTTGCATACTTCACTCGCTTCTATGACATTCATAGCTCTTTTCATGCAAGCTCGCCGGTTCCTGGGGATTCTGACATCACCTTCTGATAAAACACGACCAATTTGGTCATGGTAGGTTAGTCTTGGACTTCCTCGGCTCCTACATCCTTCCACTTTTGCATTGTATATCTGTTTCGTCATTCTTTCGTCCTGCATTCTTTCTACATGTCCGAACCAACGGAGCATGCCCTTTCTTATCTTAACACCGACACTCTCTTTTAGACCAACTCTTTCTCTCACGTCTTCATTACGAACGCGGTCAGCAAGCGTTATGCCACAAATTTTGCGCAATGCTCTCATCTCTGCCATACCCAGCTCTCACTTACATAAGTTAGCGTTGAAATTAGCACCGCGTTGTGTACAGCGAGCTGTGCCTTCTGGCTTAGATTTCGGCTGCCTAGAAGTTTACCCAACGCTCCATTCACCCTATTCCCGGCACTCACTCGTCTCTCCACATCAGCGGTGTACCTGCCATTGCTGCTAAAAGCACTTCCAAGATATACAATCTCATTCACTTGCTCCAACACTACATCATCAACCATAATACTAGTGTTCGTTCTGGTTGTCTCTCTTTCAAATACCCTTATCTTGGTTTTCTTCGCATTCAATTGTAAGCCTTTCTTCATACAATCATCTTTCATTGTTGTAACTATTGTTTGCAGTTCTCATGGTGATTCTGCTATTAATGCCGCATCGTCTGCATAAAGCAGGCAGTTGACCACTGAGTCACCCATTCGCATTCCCATATTCATATTTCTTATTCTCTGAAGACAACTGTCCAGATACAGGATGAACATCCGAGCCGACAACACGCATCCCTGTCTGACACCAATGTTGACATCAAACCAGGGCGACAAGCTGCCGTCCACCCGCACACATGCTGTACAATCCTCATAAGTGCATTGCACAGCACGGAGTAGGTCACCGTCAACCCCATATCTGGGCAAAATGTTCCAGAGATTCTTTCGCACGCTCTATCAAATGCTTTCTCAAAGTCCACAAAACCGCAGAAAACCTTCTGGTCCAAAGCCAGATGCTTCTCTACGATGTTGCGGAGTGAAAAAACTTGACCCGTACATCTTCTGCCGCTTCGAAATCCACCCTGTGCTTCCTAAAGCATTTCATCGGATTTCACCCTCATTCTCTTTTCAATGATTTTTCCATACACTTTAGCTGCTAAGCTGATCAAACTGATGGGCCTATAGTTGGCGCAGTCCATACGTGAGCCCTTGCCTTTATACAAGGGCACAATGACTGCGCGTCTCCAATCGCTCGGGACCCTTCCGGTTCTCCAGCATAATTTGCTCAAAAACCAGAAGGCGTCCCTAACGTAGGTACCACCTAGCTTGATCATCTCAGCTGTTACCATATCGATTCCCGCTGACTTTCCATCTTTCAAACTTCGTATCGACCATACAATCTCATCCATAGTAATGTCTTCATGGTACGCTGGCACTGCCGAGTCAATCACAGACTCATTCACAATGCCAGCGTCATGGACATAATCATACATTTCTCTGAAATATTCACTCCACAGTTCTAACACTTCCTGAGTGTTAGCAAGAATGCTACCAGCTTTACATCTTATCTTGTCCATTCTGGATGCTGACGAACCACTTCGAGACTTCTTTACCTCTCTCTAGAAAAATTTAGTATTTGCCTCGAAGTTCTTCGTCAGCTTCTCTTCCTCACTCATATGTAGTCTTTCACGCTTCTCTTTCACTAAAGCTTTGGAGTCATTCTTGCATCGACGGTATATTTCTTTCTTCATTTCTTTCATACCATCACTTTGGTGCAAAGATGATACGTAATCCAGCCACGCTTTCCTCTTTTTTTCCACGAAGGATTTAACCTCCGCATTCCACCAGGCATCTCCTTTTAGTGTTCTACGTCTCTTTGCGCATCCACATGCTTCTTTCGCACTGTCCACCATACTTTCTTTCAGAACTTTCCAACATTCGTCTACATCTGAGTCGGAAAGACTCGCGTTCGCAAGTCTTTCACTGACTAGACGTACATACGTACTCCTCACACTTTCATCTTCCAATTTTTCACTTCTTATTCTTTCATGGTCTACGAAAGGAATACGCACTCGCCAGTGCCTCCACTTCTTGAAAAGGCCCACAAATCGGCTTATCACCAGATAGTGGTCCGTTTCAAGAGTGGGACCTGTGAAGGTTATTGTATCCATTAACGACTTTCGGAGACGTCCATCTATCAAAATCAAATCAATCACACTTTTCTGTTCATTCCGTCTCCATGTGTAAGTGTGAATATCCTTGTGATTGAAGAGCGTGTTCGACACAAGGAGGTTTCGTTCCATAGATACGTCTAAAAGTAACTTACCAACATCGTTCACTCTCTTTTTTTTTTTTTTTTTTATATCACTAAGGTGGCAATCAAGCATACGGCCTGCCTGATGTTAAACAGTCACCGTAGCCTATGGACATTTGCAACACCAGGGGCGTCACTCATGCGTTGCCGACCCTCTAAAAACCTCTTCACGCATTTCTTGAAGAACTCCATGCTGTAGTTCCTTGGAAAAACCTCGGCTGGGAGCTCATTCCACAGCTTGAGTGTTCTCGGAAGAAAACTTCTCTGGAACCGCACCGTACGCGACCATAGCGGTTCAAGCGTGTGAGGGTGAACTCCCCGCCGTCGGCGAGCGGTGCGGTCTCTTATCTCCGTATGGACCAAGCACAGCCTCATAACTGCTTCGCTTAGTCCCAACCCATCCATTCAGATCACCACACATAATTATCCGTTCATTCGCTTCGGCCAAATCCAGAATACCCCTTACAGTCTCCCAAAACTTCTCGAGCTCCTGGGGATCAGCAGAGCTCACAGGAGCATATGCTGCAACTAAAAACACTCGCGTAATCCCCAGTTTTATCTTAACCCAGAGAAGTCTTGGACCTACTAAATCGTAATCTTTCACACCAGCGGCCAAGCGAGATGAAAGCACGACACCTACGCCAGCGCTGGCATGAACATCCTGGTCCACCCCGGACCACAGGGCCATCATGCCACCGGGCAGATCTTCGGTGTCGCTTCCCTTTCGCTTGGTCTCTGACACACACAAAGCATCTAGGCGTTTCACGTTCATTATATCTATCAACTCATTCATCTTATCTTTTAGACCACCTCTCACATTCCATGTGCCTATACGACACTCAGCTCTCCTCGACCCGCCGGGATGGGCGTTGCGTGGTGGGTGGCGGCCCCCACCGCCGCATGCCCTAGATTTCGCACCGACGGGAGCGGATCGGTGCGCGTCGCCTCCGGGGGACGCCCTAATCCGCGCGTCTGTGCGGTTTGGGTCCAGAATTGCAGTCCACAGTGTTGGACTGGCAGGGTCGCGGCGTGCACGCTTCTGGTACCGACCCCAAAGTTATGATAAACACAAATATTTTTGGTATTGTTGCAGATCTGTCATCTCTCGGTCTCGTAGTGTATCTGTTGGGCAAGTTTGCCATCTCAGTGGTGCTCACGTCGCTGTACCTGTACACGTCGGAGCTGTATCCCACTCAGTACAGACACACACTGCTGGCCTTCTCGTCCATGATTGGCCGCATTGGATCAATCGTTGCACCCCTCACGCCAGCACTTGTGAGTACCTGATTGTCAATCTACTGATCCATACTTATTAACTTTTTCTTTGACATTATTAGACTGAGTCTCGTACCAATATTAATAGCATAAACAGAAACCATCTCTATTTTAACTAATTTCATGGAAGGATAATAATGTTTATTGCACTATTTTTGTTGTTTATCGTATCTTCGCCAATCGTAATAAAATCATAAATAATCTTATATTTTATATTATCTTAAATAAGTTATATTTTTTATTGATGATGATTTGAAACTAATTTTAATACCGGTTTGATTCCCAGTGAAGTCATCACTTTAAAACCTCATCAGAAAAACACAAATAACAAATATATGAATAAATATTTGATTTGTTACGTGATAGGTGCAAACTTTTTCTAAAACACTGGTTAAATAACTCCCTATCCTCAGTGGAACAATCTTTGGGCAACAATATTAAATACTTTTAAAAAATTGGTAACAATAAATAAGGGTCAAAATACTGCCTGTTGCTATAAGAGTTGGAAGTCAAATTTCGCAAAGAAAAAAGTTCATGAATTTGGTCGTCGTCTGTTTAGCGGAACTATTCAAGTGATGTTAACATGGGTACAGGGAATATAATATTATGTTTCAGGCGGATATATGGTCGGGTATACCCAGCATGATGTTCTGCGTAATGGCTGCACTATCCGGTGTACTGGTGCTCACGCAGCCCGAGACCCTAGGCACCAAGATGCCTGATACACTCGCGGAAGCAGAGGCGTTGGGAAGGCCGGAGTCGAAACTGAATCAATGACCGTGATCACTGTGGGGTTACAGCCGAGTACTATATAAGTATCAATTAATATATGTCTAATAATTAATTGTAAATATACGTTAACCTTATTTTTAGAATGGTTTTTACTTTTAAATTGATCCAACTTAAACAGAATACCACAAGACGAAGATTACACACACCGATAATAATAATGGAGGCGGATTAGAAACTCTTCAAAATTTCATAACTCTTTAAATAATTTCAGTAAACAAAACTTAAAAACTAAACTAGTTATACAAACGCCTCAATCTGATAAACGTCTGTTAGGTTTTTAATGTCCCTTTAGTTGAAGAATGGTATACCAACAGTGGAATTACTATGAGTTGGTGTAGTGGTATGGGCAGTAATTAAATTAATTATAAATGACTATTATAGGACCCCATTTCATTGATTTTTTTATACAACGTCGAAAGACATACTGGCATACGGCCCACATGATGTAAAGTGGTCACTGTAGCCTATTAACGCTTTAATACATTAAGTATCACTCGCGCGAGGTTTGGCTGCGGTTTTCTGTGGGCGGCTGCTTTGATGCGCCCTACCTCTCTTAAATAATTTGTGTGTGACTAAGTCGCAAGGAAGTGATAGCTAAGATCTTCTCGGTGGCATGATGGCCATGACGATCATGCCAGTCGTTCTCGAATGTCAAACACAAGTAGGTACGAAATATGGTGCGCAGAAGGCGGTCGCAATGAGTGCGTCGAAATCAAACTTGAAATGTGATCAATTGATAGAGGACGATCAAGAAAGCCACCAAGAATGAACTGTGGTAAGAAAGAAGTCAGCTAGTCAAAAGCAAAACCAGGAGGTAAACTCAAAGTGGCCGACGATTAAGGTACTGCTTTTAACTTCTAACGTATGTAAGGAAACTTCAGAAAAAGATATATTATGTTACTATGAAGGCAAACAAATGAAGTACTCTGCTTAAAATTGATATATATTATTAGGTGTTAAAGTATGAAATTGCCGATTCGTACTGAAAAATTAAAACTCGTTTTTTTCGACGATGTAACATATTTATTTAATCAAAATACTTACCCTCATTATCTATACATTGCTGCCATCTAATCGGAAGTTTATTTATGGCTTTGCGATAGAACTCTGGGGGTCTAGATTCGACAAACTGTGTGAAAGCAGTTTGTACTGCCTCTTTACACCCTCACTCGCTTCATTGTTCTTCTCAAGCACGCTCGCCGGTTTCTAAGGCTGCTGACATAACCTTCAACATTGTTTTTTTTATTAGGCATTCAAGCATACGGCCCACCTGATGTAAACCAGTTACCGTAGCCTATTAACACTTGTAATATATTAAGTATTACTCGCGCGATGCCTCCTCTGCTGCTTACACAGCAACTCCTTAGGAGCTTACTGGTGACCTCACTCACACACAGGAACACAACAACCCTCTAGGGAGTTGTTATTTGGCTGCGGTCTGTTTCTAACGTCATCATTGCGAATACGGTCCACAAGCGTTACGTCGCGAATTTTGCGCAACGCTCGCATTTCTATCGCGTTTATTCTGCTATGCTTCTAAGTTGTTTGCGTAAAAAGATATGATACTATAGTTAAGGTTAGTTAATTATTTTATTTGGAAGATTTTAATTCCAATAATTATTTTAAATTTGTTTGTTTTTATTGCCAGTCCGTTAAGAGATCAATAGACCGAAGAATTTAGAATGTTGACAAGCTTGAAAGAAACACGCTGTTACATTACTTTGACGCCGACGCTCGTGGGTTCGATTCCCACTCACGACAAACATTTGTGTACATGAACATGTCATGTCTGTTTATATTAAGGAGGGGTATGACGCATTAAAGCAGCTCGTCTGGCAAACTACTTCCACTGCACAGAAAACCGCAGTCAAATAACAACTCCCTAGTGGGTTGTTGTTTCCCTGCGGTCAACAGGAGTTCCTGTGTTTAGCAGCAGAGACGGTATCGCGCGAGTAATAGGTATTCAGTGTATTACAAGCGTTCATAGGCTGCGGTAATCGATTTATATCAAGTGGGCCGTACGCATACCCCGCGAGGTACCTGGCGAGAAGATATACATCCAACAATGATTGTACAACTTGGTGCACGTGAAGAGTATGACCTTTGTACCGTTTTTATTGTATACATAGAAATAATTACATTTGTACTGCGAGTATAAAGAAGATATATTATTTTATACACAACGTCGGGAAGCATACAAGCATACGGCCCACCTGATGTGAAGCGGTTAACGTAGACTATCAACGCTTGTTTACTGGTGACCTCACTCACACGCTGGAACACAACAACCCTCTAGGAAGTTGTTATTTGACTGCGGTTTTCTGTGTTTTGGAGGTACTTTACCAGAGGGAAGCTTTGTACAAAAGTCATCTGCATGGGTACCTCTGTCTCACCTATATCTACCGCCAACTATGTTTATATAGTTGTGTTCCGGTTTGAAGGGTGAGATATGGCAGAGAAATTACGTGACGAAAGAGCTTTAGGTCACAAGATTGGCAGCGCGCGAGTAACATCCCCGAGGTGTTGCGAGCGTCAATAGGCTACGGTGACCGTTTACCATTTTTTTTTAAACTAAAGCATGCTATTTACAAGTATATTTTATGGGTTATGATTATTAAAGGTGTGAATGAGGTATGTAAGGACAGAGTCACGTGGAGTCCGGTACCCTGTCTACCCCGGGAGGGATTTGACGCAAAGGTATAGGTATACATATTTGTTATTTATGTATGTATCAATATGCAAACAAGCAGATACGGTCATCAACCGTTGTTTTATAACACACGATACGCGTATAATAAATGGATTAAGGTTTATCTTTTTTTTTATTATCTTAATATACAAGGGGGCACTGAAAACGAAACTCATTCAATAGTGAGTAATTCTAAAAGACGTTTATATACACAATAAATGTATATAACCGTATTATAACTGTAATAATTAAGTTCACGCTTGACAGTGGATATAGAATGTTAGCGCAAAATGAGAAGCCCGGTGCTGGAAACGCCAGGAGAGGCAGTGTGGTCGAGAAAGCACCAGACCTGGACTACGTGCTGATCAACGAGCTGGGCCAGTTCGGCCGCTTCCAGATGACCAACTTGCTGCTCATCTCAATTCCCATTATCCTGACCGCTACTGTGAGCGATTATATCTTCACGGCAGCCGCAATTCCACATAGGTATGAATGATTATTTAAGGAAACCTTCGATTAGTCAAATGACTTGGATATAATCAACATAAGAAGTTTTTTTGTCATTATCAGCAGTAAAATTATGTATTTCTATTTTTTTTACACCACGTCGGGTGGCGTTTAAGGATACGACCCAACTGATGTAAAGCAGTTACTGTTGCCTTTTAACGTTAGTAATATATTAAGTATCACTCGTGCGATGCCCCCTCTGCTGCTTACACAGCAACTCCTTAGGAGCTTACTGGTAATTTCACTCACACGCAGGAACACAACAACTCTCTAGGGAGTTGTTATTTAGCTGCGGTTTCCTGTGAGGTGAAGGTACTTCCCGAGACAGGCTGCTTTGATGCGCCCTACCTCTCTTAAAACATACAGACCAAGACAAACATGTTCATGGACACAAATGTTTGTCTTGTATGGGAATCGAATCCACGAGCGTTGGAGTCAATGTCGCTTCATTCACGACTGAGCCACCGAGCTCATCAAAATTTTATTCTTTTTTATTATCTTGTTAGTATTTAACAATGTAAAATTTGTATTTATATTATATACTTTGTTTTATCAAAATTTAATTTTAATATATCAGGGTGAAGTGATGCGTTTAGTATCAATCAATGTAAGCTCATTTTCAATTTGTTCCAATATTCTATCTTTTTTAACTCTTTGACAGACAGAACGATAATTGCCAGCCAGTTCCGGCATTTTAAAACAGTGGATTGACATACCGGCGAAAGGCGGATGAATGCGACTAGTGGAAGCATAAGACATGAAACGTTGGCTACATTTCTAACCTAGCAGTGAATAAATACAAGATGATAATAAATCATTCTCCAGAAAACACGCCAATTTTTTCAGATACCCACAATAAAATGACACCAACATATTATATTAATTCCAGGTGCATGATCCCAGAGTGTGGTGAGACGGTCGAGAATGCTGTATTTGATACCGAGAGTTTGCTGGTCGCGTTTCCACAGGACGCCAGCTGTGAGCGGTACAGGCCACTTGCGACCAATGGCACTTTGGAGTACTGTTCCAGTACTATGTTTGACCGAACAGAAACCATAGAATGCGGCGAGTACGTTTACGAGAGAACCAATTCTATAGTGTACGATGTAAGTAAATACGTCATTAATTTTCTTTGGGGTTTATAGCAAATCATTTTTTATTTATACAACTAGATTGGCAGACAAGCATGCGGCCCGCATTAGATGTTACTCGTGCGCTGCCAATCTTGTGACCTAAGGATGTTTCGTCACAGTACCCAGTAATTTCTCTGCCATTTCTCACCCTTCAAACCGGAACACAGCTATATAAATATAGCTGCTTGGCGGTAGAAATAGGTGAGACAGAGATACCCACGCAGACGACTTTTGTACAAAGTCTCCCTCTGGTAAATTTATACTTTTTACTCGTGTTTACAGTTTGGCATAGAGTGTCAGCCCTGGCTACGTGTGCTGCCTGGCACCCTCGTCAGCGTGGGCGCTCTAATTGCACTGCCGCTGATCAGCTATGTATCTGATCGTTGGGGACGGCGAACAGCTCTCATACTTAGCGTTTTCAACATCGGATTAATCGGCCTTATTCGTGCATTTTCTGTCAACTACCCCATGTACGCTGCTTTCCAGCTCCTACAAAACGCTTTAGGATCTGGAAGCTTTAGTACAGGCTACATTCTCGGTAACATCCTTTTTGATAATTGTATTTAAATTGTTGCTATTTACTTGTAGTTATAATATGATGAATTTATTTACAGCGACAGAATTGGTTGGTCCGAAGTATCGCGTACTTACGAGCGTTATTTGCTCTTCGATGTTCGCACTTGGACAAGTCATCATGGCTGCCGTCGCCTGGCTAATACAGCCATGGCGATACTTTACCATGGCTGTTCATATCCCATGCTTTCTTGTTGTCGTTTCTTACCATTGGCTGCTATCAGAGAGCGTGCGATGGCTGCTGTCTAAAGAAAAATTCGAAGAAGCAAAACTTGTACTAGAAAAAGTGTCGAAGATGAATAAAAAACAGATTAGTGAGAAATCGCTGCACTCACTGATGTCGTTGTCGTCGTCTGCTGTCGAGGTCTGTGTGGTATATCTATTGCTTAGTAAAAAAAGGCTTAAAACAAACCTATAGTCACGTTTTGGATTTTTAGGGTCCTGGACCTGGAGTGGCGCTGAAAGTTATGAAGTCCCGCGTGCTGCTGCGGCGTGTTTGCACGACCCCTATTTGGTGGATTTCGGCCACATTGGTGTACTACGGGCTGTCGATTAATTCGACTGCCATAGCAGTAACCAACATGTACGTCACCTACATGCTGACGTGTGGCATCGAGATTCCCGGTTTCTTCACGGCTATCCTCGTGCTGGACAGGATCGGCCGGAAGGCCACTCTGTCCAGTGGATTCTTCATTACCGCCGCTTGCAATATTGCTTTCATTTTTATACCTGATGGTAATTATTTACAAATATGATAACCAATATTAGTCTATTATATCTAAAATATACATTTTAGCAGGTTTATTATGTCAGATAAAGTTCGCGCCACGAGTAGCTAGAAATTTAAACAAGGCGACTTGTACTAAGTTATACGAAGAACAAATAATGCAACCAATTTAAATAACACGTTGACAAAGTTAGTACTATAACACTAGCGAAAATTTTGATTTTGGTGGGTTAGTTGCGAAACGCTGTCATTTAGTATTTTGGCACTAGGCACGCGATTTGTGTATAAGCTGTCAATTTTTATCCGCCCGCTATCTTGAATGGCACATTACTATCTTGACTCTTGATAAATAACGTTATTAATTCTTTATTATGTAATTGATATTCAGAAATTGACAAATTGATGGGTAATGCTATTCGCCGTTATATTATAAATGTGACGGAAGACTTCTCTGAATATTCTACGAACAGTGCTGTGTAACAAACACAACAACACAGTGTAACAGTGTTGAACCGTCAGTATACGGACAAATATTTTTGTATTCTTACATTTAGTAATAAACTGTTATTTTGAACTTCAGGATGAATGTTGAGATCAAAATTTCTATCTTCTAGTGGCGCGGACTTTAGTCAATCACCTATAGCCGTTAACCATATATCACTAATTCGTAAAAAGCTAACAAATAACGCTAAAAAAAACGTTCGAGCATTGAGCTATCATTTCGTAGATTTATTTCGATGTACATACATCATAGATTCAATAGTGTCTTTTAAATATAGTGTTATATTAATTATCTTTTAACATAGTTTTAGATAAAGAAGAGCTCGATTTTAATCAGACAATACTATTTTGAAATTATTGCGGTCATGTAAACATTTGTTATGTGATCCACAATCCGAGTATGTATGTACGATTTGCCTGTGTGTGATTTGATCATGACGGAATCGTTAATCGATTTGATATTTCTTTAACTAATCGATTTTAAACTATGTAAATAGAACGTTATTCAGATTAGTACATTATTTATGCTGTACATACAACTTGTTCCTTCCTTGCGTACTAGTTGACGCCCCACACTAGCACACACCGGTGGTATACTGATTTGACCAATATTTTTTATTTGCCTACCGACTTGACTTTTTTATCTTTATAAATAAATTACATACAATATTATGGCTACGTGTACATCTGATGTTACCTCTCGGCTAATATAATTATGTGGATGATCGACGATGAACTCCAGTATAAGGAAAAACTTTATTTAAGTTTATTTAATACTGTAAAATAATAGTTGTAAATATTTATATGTAAACATTGTAATAATAAATGAATAAATTTCTAACAATTGTTACAAAAAGTTCAAGTATGAATAAGGACATATAAGAAGAAATTGCTTGCGTAGTGAGTTGACTGGAGAATTTTTATTATTTTTTTATTATTCTACCGAAGAGTCGATGAAACTTCCGAACTCGTCAGAACGCTGAAAGAACGACAGAGCTTATAACGTAGTATTGTTGACATTGTTGCAGATCTGTCATCTCTCGGTCTCGTAGTGTACCTGTTGGGCAAGTTTTCTATCTCAGTGGTACTAACGTCCCTGTACCTGTACACAGCAGAGCTGTACCCCACTGAGTACAGACACACGCTGCTGGCCTTCTCGTCCATGATCGGTCGCATCGGAGCCATCGTCGCTCCTCTCACACCAGCACTTGTGAGTATCTGATTGTCAATCTTCTGAATCATTTTAACAGCAATTCCTGGTACCTAGGCCAACATAATAATATACAGGTGAACAAGTGCAAACTTAAAAACTTTCTCTATTTTTAATGGACATAAAAACAGTTTTTATCCGTGCGGTGACGGAGAAAGAATACAATACAAATACTATACAAAACTCTTTATTGCACCAATAAAATATACAAGAATAAGAATACGAAAAATCACAGCCACTTCTCTTCCAAATGGATGGGTTGGGACCAAGCGAAGCAGTTATGAGACTGTGATTGGTCCATACGGAGATAAGAGAGTGAACGATGCTGGTATGTTACTTTTAGATGTATGTATGGAACGAAACCTCCTTGTGTTGAACACGCTCTTCCTTGACAAGGATATTCACATTTACAGGTGGAGGAGGAATGAACAGAAAAGTGTCATTGATTTGATTTTGATAGGTAGACGTCTCCGAAAGTCGTTAATGAATACAAGAGCCTTCAGAGGTCCCGTTGTTGAAATGGACCACTATCTGGTGATAATCCGGTTTGTGGCCATTTTCAAGAAGTGAAGACACAGGCGAGTGCGTATTCCTTTCGGGGATCATAAAAGAATAAGGAGTGAACGGTTGGAAGATGAAAGTGTAAGGAGTACGTATGTACGTTTAGTCAGTGAAAGACTTGCGAACGCAAGTCTTGTGGGGTGCGGAGGTTGAATCCTCCGTGGGGAAAAAGAAGAAAGCGTGGCTGGATTACGTATCACCTTTGCGCCAGAGTGATGGTATGAAAGAAACGAAGAAAGAAATATACCGTCACAGCAAGAATGAAATCAAAGCTTCAGTGAAGAACGTGAAAGACTACTTATGAATGAGGAAGAGAGACTTACGAGGAACTTCGAGGCAACCTTTCGTCCGAGGGAGTAGAACAGCCATGCAATTCTGTAAGAGCAAACGTCCTTACATCCTCGGAAACATCGGCTGTTACAGCCTTGAACACAAAATTGCAGTTCTTTGGTGTCGTTTTTCATGGTTGTGCGACACTAGCGCCGCAAGGCTGCGTTTGGAATTGGAATTCTACAAGGCAAACAGCCTCGCGTACGCTTACAGCCTTATAGAATATCAAATAATTTAGCCGTGATCGCAGTAGACAATGTCAAAGCTGTAACATCAGTGATCACAGCGACGCTCACAGCCATTACGAGTCGCTTAGAGAATTGCATGGCAGCTCCTCTGTTGACAAACTAATGGAGAAACAGTCCACCACGCTTCTTCTCCAATGACGTGGTAAATCTCTCCCGCTTCACGCTTCTTTCATAGAACCAAATGTGCAGGCTTGTGTTGTCATTATTCCACTGTTGAGAACATCTCTTCACGTACTAAAAAGTTCGGCAACTCCTATCTCTGTCGTATTATTAAAAAATTGGAACGCCTTGCCTGCACGTGTTTCCTCCTTCCTACAATATGGGATATTTCAAACGAAGCGTGAAGAAACACTTTGTGGGGGAGGCATGGTTGCGTCAACGAGGACATTGTAGTCCTTTGCCACTGCAATTTAGGCTCCTCATTTCGCTTACAATCAGGCGAAGCGGAGCCACTATGCTGAGCTCATATAAAAAAAAATACCAAATTTACGCCAAACTTGACCGAACGCGTAAACATATATATGTAATTTATTTGCTCTTGCGTAGAAAATATAAATAACTTTATATTTTATTAGGTCTTTTGTGGGCACTGAAACACGTCAGACATATTTTTAATTATTGTCTTATTTTTTTCAATGTACGCTTCCCCAAATGTGTTATTTAAATAAATAATGTGGTTGACCAATACCAATGCGTTTAATTCATTGATCTTTTTGAAAAGAAAATATTTTTAAATTGAATATAATATATAATCAAGATATACGTGAAAGTAAAGTAGATGGTATTTCTCAGGCGGATATCTGGTCGGGTATTCCAAGCATGATGTTCTGCGTGATGGCAGCGCTGTCCGGTGTACTGGTGCTCACGCAGCCCGAGACCCTGGGCACCAAGATGCCTGATACACTCGCGGAAGCAGAGGCGTTGGGCAACTCGGATTCCAAAATCAAATATTCAACGCGATTATAGACGATAGCACCTGGGTACCTGTAAATATTGTAGCATATACTAATATGTTTAATTTAATTTTAATTTTACTGTGATTTTGAGATATAGACAGGTATTCTAACAATTTATTGTAAATATATTGTATTTAGATATTATTACTATTAGTAGTTTATTATACTGATACAATATGTCTCTTTTCGATGGTAGGATATATAAATTAGGTAAATTGGGGAAACGATGTCGGTCATGAAAAGAGCTATAAATGTTAAAGAGGCGACTGAGGTGCATGAGAGCTGAATGAATATATAGATATAATGTCAATTGAACTGTAAATTATGTAATAACTTCAAATACTTATACATAGATTATAATATTAAGATTTCAAGGGGATAATTTAGATCCAATTTAATAGAATATTCCATGTCACTATAAATATGTTTCATCAAAACTTGTTTCATTATTCCTAGGGCAATTAATTAAATTAATTTATTCGTTTGTAAAATATGTAAAAATAATTAAATCTCGTAATAAAATTGTACGTAATGTGCTTTGTCTAAGAAAGCGTAAATGTTATTTATTATAATTAAGAGAACGCATTATTTACTAAGTTTTCACCGTTAAAATAATCTTCAAGCCTGTAGTAACGTTTTTGGACTAATAGAAGAAGTACCATTCTTCTTGAACGTTCCAACGATGCTGTTTTTAATATCTATTGGAAATTTAATATATATATATATATATATTCTTTATTGCATATTATTACACATACCATTGTTACATTAAAGGTGTACACGCGGTGAGCTTATCTCTAAAAGAGATCTCTTCCAGCCAACCCCATAGGCGGTGAAAGAAATCATTGTTAGCCAGGTAACAAAAAAAAATATTGGTACGTAAAAAATAGCACTATGAATAATAAAAACAAACGATACTTATATACGTCATATTTACAAATTTCATTCATATATATATTTGGAGCAATAAAAATAATTGCACTTTAAGCAATTTGATCTTTAAACTACTTCATGTACAAGAATTAGCGCTGGCAGCCGCTATATTGTTAGTAGATGTATGCAGTCACGGCTAAGGAAGGCAGGTTTGTTCGTATCTGCTTCGATTGCTGCGGTCGTATTTGCATTTATCCGTTTTTTAGTATCTAAGGAAAAATAAATTGCATGTACTTTGGTCAAACACTAGGATTGACGTGAGGAAGTATGACACATCTCCCATAATCTCCACAAAAGACGAGCTCGATTTATCGAAGATAAGGTGGACTTTAAATATACGAACGTATGCTTTATTATTAATGCGATAATCGCTGTGTAAATTGCGTTTATAAAATTAGTTATAGCGGTGGGTTTGATTAATCCGATTAGAATATTATTGTGTGACGATAAAGGCGAGTTAGTATTTTGACATTCAATACACACAGCTCACAATCGGGTATGATGCTTTGTGTATATAATAAAACATTATTGGCTAGATAACATTACACTTCAGTGAACTTTGTTATTTGTTTTTTAATATACCGAATGTGTTGTACTTTCAATCATACGCTGTTTGTAAATCACTATCATTTCTTACTTAATGAGATAAACATTGATACGATGTGTTATGCGTGTCTAGGCGATGTATAGGTCACAGTGTCTCGACACAGTATTAACTTCTTTTTTCATATCTGCCTGTAAATGAAAATAAAAAAAGTACCTATGTGTATATCAGCGGCGCACGACTAGAGTTTACACCTTACGAACGATAATTATGATATATATCTAATAGAAAAAGATGGTAAATGAAATAAAATGCGAAGTATAATATTAATATTGTTCATAAATGTGAATTTACCCTTAACTAACATTACCACAAGCGTCCATTTATTCTATACTTTTCATTTTTTTTTACTTTAATCACTTGATGAAATGTTTAATATTACATATACATATATGTAAAATATACCAAACTTCGTAATACTCCGGTGCGAACACACACGTACTAAATACACGCACAGTGCTCGGACCCTGTAATAAACACTGTATAATTTCTTTTATTTCATTCTCTCGCAAGTTAAACCCTAAAGATGTACATGTTTGTCTCTTTTTAACTGGACGAGCGTAACGTCATTATATTTAGTTCACTTCATTTTACTCCTAATAAAATTTCCGTACCGGTTCTTATAATTAAAGATCTTTCTGAAGGAGTAAACTCCAAAAACATCTGGCATTATTAAAACCTACAAACTTTCTGTACTCATGATATAATATTAAAATTGCTCATAAATGTATATTTGGTTGTAAATTTTTGATAACCAAAGCTAGATTTTGTTCCAAAATGACTATATTAATCCTTATACTTCAAAAATATCTGTAGTTTTTGTTCAAGAAACATTTAGTTTTTATAGAAATCTGTGGTTAAACGAATACGGGGTAATAGCTATAACATAAACATGGCTACTGAACGGTAAAGTAGGGAGTTCTTTGACGATCGCTATTGAGTTTGGCGATTATCAGCGTAGGCAACAAACCCTCGGTGTTCTATTGGCTGTAAAGAGTAATTTCACGTGTATCGAGCGACCGGAACAGCGTAGTTCTGCAGAAGATTTGTGGATATCAATAGACAAAGAAAACCTGAATATGCCTTTTAATATTGTACACTTTACTTAGTAAAAGAGAAGCGGGACAACTAATGTGGTATTCGACTAATGAGCTTCATTGATAAGCTGTTCGTTGGTACTATCTTATCCTTTTAATATATTCATAATAATGGCGGCCTTTAATTTTAGTGATAATGTTAGCTGGGTGGGGTCTGAACGAAGGCGTTTTCTACCTACTGGATATACAAGAGATTACTTCTTTGATAATATTGCCTCCTGTTATTTTAAATCAGTACAACAGTGAATTTAATGTTTAAAATTAGAATGCTATGCTTAATGATTCAGTAATGAATGTTTAACCATAATTCTCTGCAGTGACTCGCTAGCTGTTAAAGATTTGAAACATAAGTCGCTATATAAATCTACATGATTGATTTGCAGAATCTCACCTGTTGAATGACAAGCCAAGAACAAAATTATCATATAACAAGGCTAATTATATAGCTATTCAAAAGGATTAGAGAGAAGTGAATTGGCTTGATTGCCTACAAGTAGGTATACTCGATCAAGCGGTCAGTTTTTATGACATATTGCATAAACTTCGTGATAAATATGTGCCAACCAAAATTGTGTCTCGTAGGTCTTAGCCACCTTGGTTTAGAACCGCGCTAGTAAAAGTCTCAAAATTTCATTATAAATATAAATTGTTTAACAATATTTTCAGACTACCATTCGTTTTCTTACCTCCGGACTAGAACTCATAAACTTGAAAAGGAATGTTATACTTATTGCATTGGTGAAATCGAAAATTTAATTGCACAAAACTCTAAATCTTTTTGGTCTTATATATAAAGAAAAGCAATGCTTTCCCAAAAGTAATGCACTTTGAAGATAATCAAGCGAATACAGGAAATATATTAGTAATTTATTTGCTTCATGTTTCAATTCAACATTCGTGGAGGAAAACCGGAATGGACCACGTTCATGTATTTTAAGACAAATGATCATGGTTCGATGGGTATGTTTGGATTTGAAGTATGGTCTTTGGAAGTCACATCAGAATCATTAGATCTTTCAAAATCAGGCGGCTCCGATATGATACCTTTAATATTTAAAGTTAAATTCACCGCTGAATCAGTGACACCTCTGTATATTATTTAATCGCTCTTCGATGGAAGAAATTGTGCCTGTAACTGAAGTCGGACTTTACCACTCGGGTGCTTAAGAAGGATTATAAATCTAATGATAGATAGATAAGAACTTTATTTATATCAGCTTAAACATAAACAAACACAGCTCAATAAAGAAAATAAACATATTTAGTATAAAAGACGCATGCGCATGCCGCAGTGATATAAATGAGCAACATCTCAATGTAATGGTTACTCAGAGGAGTAAACCACTGATATTATGTAGTTGCCCGAGAGCATGTGAAGAACGCCGTCAGCGGTACACTCGTTTCAGCACTTACTTTAAATTGTGCTTGTAACCATACAACTAAATAAGTGAATATGTGAAACATAACAGAATGTAAAAACACACTGTAATACACATACTTTCAAATCATGATACATATTACCTACATATCTATCCACAGTCCAAAATTAAATATTGTATAAATAATTATTATATTAGTGTAGCATGCTGCTGTATCCGCTTAAATTAAGCAACCTTTTAACGAGGGTCGAGCCCACCACCACCAAATTTGCTTATAAAGCAAGTAACGTAGGTATATTTTGAAGTTATACTTTAATGCGACTTGCAAAAAGGTTGCGTTAAACGTTTAACGCTACCATGGAGGGGGAATAGAAAGAGACAGCGAGAGTGAATGCTTGGCACTCGGACACAAAAGTACAGGTTGAAGCTGCTAAATGTTTCACGATATTACCGGTAGACAGCGCTATAGTTAAAATAAAAATATTATTATTTAATTTAATTAATACTAAATATTATTAAGTTATGAATGTTAAATATTTATTTAATGATGCCAGAGAAGTATAACTTCTCACGCGCGTACATAAGTACACGCACCCATTTTTTTTTTAAGTTGATCTATTAGTAAGCGTTCTTATTGGAAGAGTATATTATTCCAATATTTGGTCACTTGGTAGCGGAAACAACCAGTGAAGGCAACAGTTTTGAACCTCTGATTCGCCAATGGCGGACATGTCGCCATAGATACACCAGGGCTCGTCGACTTACTCAATAGATGAGGCTCATATACCAGATCGCCATAGTTCAACCTAAAATGAGTGCCTCGCATAATGTAATTTGTGTCATTTCGCTAAGGTGGTTTCGTATTTTCTACACTATTTTTAATCTGTAAAAACAGTTCTTAATTAGGTTCAAGATATGACCGTCAAAGCGTAACTAGCTGTCAAATCTGACTCCCAGATTTTTTATTTCACTGAGTTGTTTTATACTTGTGTCAAAAATTTTCACGATGGGATTGCTACGTTGGAATTCATCACATTGTTTTCTTGAGGACATAATCATAAATTTCGATGTTGATGGATTTAGTACAAGATCATTGTCAGTAGATCAGGTAGCGATACTATCCAGATCCACGTTTATGCTTTGTACAAGCGTACTTATGTCATTACAAGGTCCCGATTAATACAGTTGTACGTCATGGGCATAAAAATGGTATCTCGCGTTCTCGATTACACCTTGAAGATCAGCACTGTATATAATAAATAGAAGAGGACCAAGTATAGAACCCTGTGGGAATCCTCTCCTTACCAGTTTAGAAGCCGATACCAAATGAGTGACATCCTCTTTCAAGAGTTTTACAGATTGGTAACCGTTTTACCGATTGGCGGACCACGTTTATCCTACTTACATGCTCTCTCTGCCATTCCCAGCTCTCGCTTCCATAAGTAAGTGTAGGGACCAGCACTGCATTGTGTATAGCGAGTTGTGCCTCAAGTTTTTAGTGTCAGGAAGTTTTCCCAACGCTCCATTCACGCTATTCCCAGCATTCACTCGTCTTTTTACATAAGCGGTGTACCTTCCATCCCTGCTGAAAGCGCATCCAAGATATACAATCTCATCCACTTGATCCCACACTTCATTATCAATCGTAATCCTTACATTGGTTCTGGTTTCTTCTCTTTCAAATACCATTATCTTTGTTTTCTTCGCATTCAATAGTAAGCCTTTCTCCATACATTCGACTTTCATCATTGTGACCAATGTTTACAGTTCAGATGGAGTTTCTGCTAATATCACGGCATCGTCTGTATACAGCAGACAGTTCACCACTAGGTCATCCGTGCGTAATCCTACATTCGATGACCTTATTCTCTGCATAAAATATTTATTAATTTAATGTTTCATCACGCTTGCAAAACTTTTTAGACAAATTACTAATATGCTGTCACTTTTACATGAATTGTTTATGAATAAGTTCAAATCGCAAAATATAAATTAATGCCCACTTATCTGTTTTTATTATGAATCTTGTTAAAAAATCCTTGGATGTATTCTTTAATAACACTTCCATAGCACTGTCACAATTAATTATATATGAGCGATTTTTGTGTGGATCGGAACATATATAATTAATCCATCCATGTCGGTAGATGTAATAATTGAATAACTAATGTAAGACAAATATCACCTTAGTCTTCCTGCGACCACAAAGCGTTGGAAACGTCAAGTTCAACAAAATAAATAAAACACGCGATACTTCCGTTAAAAATTGTTTAATTTCAATATTATTACAAATGACTAACGAATGGAGAAAAAGTTTCTTAGTTCCATTATTTAAGAGCAAAGGGTACATCAGACTATTAGAAATTTACCAATCAAGTTAATATCACACAGTCTGGAAAAGATTTCTTCAAGATGAACTCTCAGAAGATTGTATTAGAATGCAGGTGGCCTTTATTTAGAGATAGTTCTGCAGTAAATGCTTCTCATAGAGCAAGACATATCATCCATTTGGCATCTGAAATCCAACTCGGATACTATCTCCATCTAACTATCTCTACCAGACAGATAAACGTTCCAATCATGGAATAACGTAATGTATTTGGGCAATATTCGTCAAAAGAGGCTTAATCTGCCAATCGATTCTAGTCCACAAAAGAGCGTATCTATTCGCGCTTCGTATAGCCATCTACGGGCCTAGGCAATTCAATATACGCTTACAGACCCTCGATTGGGAAGATCGGGGATAGAAGACGAATTATTGATACGATAGTCCCAATAACTGACGATAACCAACTTTAAACATCGTCTATTGTTCCTCGTACATTTACTCGAACGAAAAATTAACTTTGGTGGACCCCGAGGTTCCAATGGACGTCCTAGAAATAGTTCATAAGAATCGATACCGCCCACTTACATATCACGTTCTAATGGATAGCACGTTTTTGAACCACCTAACGGTAATTTTGCGTTACTGATTAATGAGAAAACATCGGTAGAGCTATTCATGAAGAGACGTATTGTTGAAGCTTGGGTAATAGATGTGGTAGCACGTTAAAGTCAAATCATAATGAAAATAACATCATTACCCGTCCTGACAGCTGACCAAGGAATTGCCTCTAGTACGAGTATTATTACATTGGCAGAAGATGACTATTGAAAACTCGACATATCGCTGAAGCATCTTGAGGCTGTAAGTTTATTATCAATTGCCTTTGCGATCTTCTACAAACCCCAAGTCAACATAAATAAGCTATGTTTCTGGGTCCATTGCTCACTCTCTATTTCTGAGTAAATTGAATCATTACGATATACGGAGTATCCTCCGTCCGAAATCTGTTATTGTAAAATAGTCGGACAGTCCCCTTCCGGATTTCATTTTGGAAAACTGACCGCCGATGCTGTTTTTTACTTATGGTATTCGTTTGTTTTTTACGATGACTTTCTTATATTCGGTCCAGTAAATTTAATATTTCTTTGATATTGTTTCTTTTCTTGTAACCTGACAATATGTTTATAATGTTAAAAAATTCGAACTTGAAATATAATACAACTACTTAGGTTATTCACTTATAATGATATATAACTATATAACTGTATATTTATATTTGATTGATAAGCAACATGATAATTATACTTTACTATTAGCTACCACTTTATTATATACAGTATAAACTATGTATATAAAATTGATAAAGTTATCGTAAATATTTATTACGGCAATATTCAGGTTATACAACAAACATCACTCGGCAAAAGTTCACAAGATTAAACGTCGTGTTCAGTCCATTACAGAATATTGGAATTACAAGAGAAAATAGACTCATGCCTGATAGTCGGAAAGGCAGCATGGTTGAGGACAATGAGAGTCCCAGCAATGCAGGTGGAAAAAGGGCTAGTGTGTCCGTTAAAGCAAAGGCTATAGACCTGGATTACGTGCTAGTAAACGAACTAGGGCAGTTCGGTCGCTTCCAGCTGATCAGCTTGGCAGTTATTTCAGTGTCCCTTATATTGAGCGGTAATATGAGCGAGTACATCTTTTCAGCGTCAGCAATTCCTCATAGGTAGGTATTGTTTTCATAGCTTTAATTTTTTTTTGTCGGAACCTATGTACGGTTACAATTCGTGCGTAATCAACCGTTAAAATATTTCTTCATACCTCATGTGAAGAACTTCACGCTGTAATTCTATATGAAAACGTGTGCAGCGAGTTCATTCCAGTACTTAAGCCTAGTACGCAACCATTGCGTTTCCAGTGCGTGAGAATAAATTTTCCGCAGAGCGATGCAGTTGTAATAGTACGCTGTTGGCATCATATCAAATAAGTCCTCTAAACTCATATTACAATCGGCAGAAATATCCACATTCGTAATATAATTGATTGTGAAATCGGTTTTACCTTCTTTACTACCAGAATCTTGAGCACTATAAGATATGAAGTTAATATTTGTTTTCAAATCATAATTTATTTTAATTCGTTGTAGTAATAGTATGGTCGAATATTATTTGTGATGCTGTTTGATTTTAACGATGCAGGCATTATTAACCTTCTGTTTCTTGATACATATTGCACGAAAACGTCGTTTCTATTGATAATCATCGTATGGGACACTATGATGATGTTTTTAAGTACATAGAACATAATTAACTTTATTTCAGATGCATGATCCCTGAGTGCGGCGAAACTGTGGACAACGCTGTATATGACACGGACAGTTTGCTAAGCGCGTTTCCACAGGGCGCAAGCTGTGAGCGATTCATGCCAGTCAGCGGTAATGGCACCATGGACAACTGCCCCGCCACCTTGTTCCATCCAACTGAAACTATACCATGCGAAGCCTTTGTGTACCAGAGGAAAAATTCCATTGTATACGATGTCAGTGTTTTCCTGTTATTAACGGTTTCGTTTGTTTTATTTAATTTTTCTCTTTTCAACTTTTTTTGTAGTAGTACCTTTTTTTAACACATGTATAATCAAAAGATTACTAACTACTCGTTAGATGTTAGTCAGAATGTTAAGGTGACGTTATTATAGGAAACTTATTCATTGAAAAATAATAAGCTCTCCTCAACTATCCACAAATTTTAGTTTGAATTGATTGTATTGTATTGTATGACATTATTCATTAGGACAAGTTTGTATTACGAATACATAGTTTTCCAATTATTATCACATATACATAGTTATCTGATGTGCTCGGTGGTTCAGTCATTCATGATTTTGACTCCAATGCTCGTGGGTTCGGTTCCCACACAAGACAAACATTTGTGTGCATGAACATGTCTGTTGGTCTTGGTCTGAATGTTTTAAGAGAGGTAGGATGCATCAATGCCACCCGTCTGGGGAAGTACCTCCACCTTTCAGAAAAATCGTACCCAAATAACAATTCCCTAGAGGGTTCTTGTGTTCCTGCGTGTGAGTGAGGTCACCAGTAAACTCCTAAGGAGTTGCTGTGTAAGCAGCAGAGGAGGCATTGCGCAAGTGATACTTAATATATTATAGGTGTTAATAGGTTACGCTAACTTTAGCTTTACATCAGGTGGGCCGTATGCTTGTATGCCTTCCTATAAATAAAAAAATATTACATACAATTTAGCTTTTATATTTTATTTTTGCAGTTTGACTTGGGGTGCCAATCATGGCTACGCGTACTGCCTGGTACGATGGTGAGCGTTGGCTCCCTGCTCGTACTACCATTTATCAGCTACATCTCGGATCGTTGGGGGCGGCGTATAGCGCTTATCATCAGCGTTTTCAGCATTGGGTTTTTCGGCCTCATCAGAGCATTTTCCGTCAACTATGCCATGTACACCACGATGCAACTCTTACAAAGTACTTTTGGGGCTGGTGGGTTTAGCTCCGGTTATATTCTTGGTGAGAGTTTTTAACCATCTAAATTATTAACTTAGATTTGTTATTTGTAACTCTTAGTGAAATTTATTAATTGCGTAATTTGTGTAATAATTTCAGCGACGGAGTTGGTCGGTCCAAAATACCGCGTGCTGACTAGCGCCACCTGTTCGTCAATGTTTGCCTTAGGACGAGTCATCATGGGTTCATACGCATGGTTAATACCTCCATGGCGATATTTTTTAATGGCCATAAACATCCCCTGCTTTTTCGTTGCTATTTGGTACCGATGGCTGTTGATAGAAAGTGTACGATGGCTGCTGTCCAAAGAGAAATTTGAAGAAGCAAAAGCTGTGCTTTATGAGGTGTCGAAGATTAATAAAAAGGAGATTAGTGAGAAGTCCATGCAAGCGTTAATGACTCCTCGGCCGACATCGGTGGCGTCAGTTAAGGTCTGTAATTTGTTTTCTAGTATTCTATAAATCAATATTTATTAACCTATCTTGATCAAATTGGTCGTGTTTTATCAGAAGGTGATGTCAGGAGCCTTAGAAACCGGCGAGCGTACATGAAAAGAGCTATGAATGTGAAAGAAGCGAGTGAAGTATCATAAGTATGTAATCAACTAATTAAAAAACTGAAACGCAAATATGAAAGGGAACTGCTTGCTAAATCTGTTACCAATAATAAAACACTCTGGAAAAATATCAAAGCAATAACCTACACAAATAAAACAAAAAATATTAATACCGAATTAATGAACCTCAAATAAACTCCTGCTGAATCCGCTGATTATATTAACACCTATTTTGCAAATATTGGCAAAGAACTAGCCCATCAAATTTAATCGGTTGACAATAATGACCTTAAAGAGAACCCGGAAAAATCATTAGCCCAAAGTAATTCCTTTGTTTTATTGGACACCAACTTTGACGAGGTGGATAGAACCTTAATGAGCCTCAAATCAGAAAGCTCCCCTGGCTGGGATAACATCTCGTCTGCTTATTTAAAATATGTAAGCAAAGAAGTGGTTCCTGTCATAACGCATCTTGCTAATTTATGTTTTCGTGAGGGTATATTCCCAAAAGCTCTTAAAAAAGCCATTATTACCCAAGTACACAAGGAAGGAAACAGAGACGATGTCAGCAACTATAGACCTGTATCGGTACTACCGGAAACTTCTAAAATTCTTGAAAAACTTTTGAATTCGTCTGGTAAAATACTTAGAGCAATTTAGTCTGTTATCTTCTACTCAATTTGGCTTCAGGCAAGGCATGTCCACTGAGGACGCAGTCACATCACTAAGCTCGCTGATTGCAGAAAAACTTGATAAGAGCAGTAAATGCCTGTCAATATTTCTGGACCTCAAAAAAGCGTTCGACACCGTCTCTGTTCCTATCCTAGTGCATAAACTGGAGAAAGCTGGAATAAGAGGAATTCCCCTGAATCTTTTTAAAGACTACCTCTGTAGCAGAAAGCAGATGGTTAAACTGGGTCAGTATAACAGTGGCGATGCGAAGGTGTCATACGGTGTCCCTCAGGGTAGCGTTTTGGGCCCCACCTTATTTTTAATTTACATTAATGACCTCTCAAAATTAAAACTGGAAAATGCAAAAATAATTTCATACGCCGATGACACCGCTGTTGTTTTTACTGGAAAGAGCTGGAAAGATGTTGAGACTAGTGCGGAGAAAGGAATCACCGAAATTGCCAAGTGGTTAAAGCGCAACCTTCTGACTCTAAATACAAACAAGACAAACTACACATGTTTCAGTATCACCAAACGAATACAACCCAGTCATGACTTCAATATAAAGGTACACGTCTGTGATAATGATAATACCAACAACTGCAGTTGTCCAGCCCTTAACAAAGTGTCACAAACTAAATACCTGGGTGTGATAGTAGATCAACGACAGGTACAGCCATCTGGAACACCTTGCATGTAGGGTTAGAAAATTGAGTTGGATTTTCAAGACACTGAGACATGTTGTTCCGAGCACTCTTAAAAACCTCTTAAACGAAATTTACATTGCTTTGGTGGAATCAGTCTTGACCTACTGTATTCCAATCTGGGGTGGGGCAGCAAAAACGAAGTTCATTGATTTGGAGCGGGCGCAACGATCATTAATTAAAATAATGTATTTTAAAAAAATTGGATATCCCACTCACGATTTATATCTCATAAGTAACCTACTCTCTGTTAGGAAGCTATATATATTAAAAACTGTCCTCAAGCAACATAGATTCCAATATTTTCAACGTTATGACGTGCCATGTAAAAATAAAAGAAGAAAACAAATTATAGTACATGTTCCGCAGACAAAAACTATGTTTGGTAGCGCACAATACTATACACGCTCAATCCAGCTATATAAAAATGTTAATAGAAGATTAGAAATCTACAATAAACCAAAATATGACTGCAAAAGGATTGTAACGGAATGGATAAAATTACTTAGCTACGACCAGACAGAAACACTAATGGAACCATTTTATAAAATAAATAAATAGAAGAAGCAGAAACAGAAAGAATCACATACACTAATACACCCTCGCAAACATACACAACAGCGTATATACACACTCTATACACACACGCACACACTGACACATGCATACACAAATCCACTTTAAATAAACACACACATTATCAATACGCAATTACTAAATTATGTAGAATAGGTTTTAGTTGTTTATAGCTAAGGAAGAGTGAAGCCTCCAAATACAAGCATTTTAATGCTTAAAAGGAGACTTCGGCTACATTATATTTATAAGGAACCTATTGTAATGAAATAAATAAAATAAAAATGTAAGGACCGCGTCTTATGGCGCTCGGTTCTCTCTGCATACCCCGCAAGGGACCTGGCGTGAAGATATACATACATACATACAATATTTTTTGACAACGTAAGCAAGTTTTTATGTAAATAAGACAACGTACAGTTGTCCTGAAAGCATTTGAAGATTTACTTGGAATATCTATCTATGTTTTAAATCATAAAGATCATAATATGATCTTTATGATATGTAATATTATAAAATATTTTCATACTGTAAGAAACAACTGTAAACAACGCATTTAATTATAATCGTTCACTGTCAGGAGTACCCAACGCGTTTACTGTTACTCCCCAACAGATGGCGCTGTCGCAATATGTCTGTCGCAATGTGTCGCGCTGGCGCTGCAAATAGTGACCTCCTCAGGAAAACATTATTATTGTGTAGGCGATCACGAGAAGGGACAGTGTCCGCGTGACCCAGCGGTGGAGCCGCCAGCATGCGTCCTCTGCGGCGCTGTGGGGCATCCCGCCAACTATGGCGGCAGCGCCGAAGAGGCGTATGAGGCCGGCGCAAGCCAACGGGCGCTCGCACACTCGCCTGCCTCCGCCCTCCCAGAGCCAGACGGCTTATCCCCAGCTTCGGCCCACCAGGGTCCCCCAGCCGTTCATCCCGGCACCCATCCCGGCAGTGTCTGCATGAGCTACGCCGAGACAGTCTCTTGCCCCTCTCCCAACCCCATTCGAACCCGTGATTACTGCCCCAGCAGCTGCACTCCAGCAGACTCCCCTTCAGGAAGGACGCAAACCCCATTTCACGGACATAGTATTCGACATGGCGAATAAAATCGACATCTAGGAACTATTCGTCTTAGCTCGTGAACTCCACGACTTTCAAGACACTGGAGTGGGAAATCAGTTCCAGATTGTCTGCAAACGCATCACTATGTTTGAGTCCATCATGTAGTACCGCGCGCCCGCCAACCTCCGGAGCACAAACCTCTCCCAACAATAATGGGTTCACGGAATCAAAGAGTAAAACCCTGCACCCTATCCCTTGCGTTCTATAACGCAAACGGCCTTGCGTGGCAACGGGATGAAGTACGCCAGTATCTTACCGACCATCAAGTTGACATCCTCCTAGTGCAGGAGACCCTTTTGAAACCATGCAATCGCGATCCGCGCATTGCAAATTATAACGTCATCCGTAATGATAGAGAGAGCCGCGGGGGCGGCACCCTCATCTATTACAAAAGGTCCCTGCACTGTATCCCACTAGAACCCCCATCTCTCGAAAACCTCGAGGTCTCCATCTGCAGGTTAGGGATGACCGGCCATCAGCCGATAAACATCGCGTCCGCGTATTAAAAAATAATTAAGCCCTCGCACACGGCGTACTGGCGAGTAGCTAAATCTCTCCGTTCCGACCAAATCACCCAAAGTCCTCCCCTGACCCGACCAGATGGAACGACAGCGTTCGATGATGACGAAAAACCTGAATGCTTTGCAGACAGCCTGGAGAGCCAATGCTCTCCTAGTCTAGAACGAACCGACGACGAACACGTTCAGATGGTTGACTCCGAGGTGGAACGAATCCTCGCGACCCCTTCCACGATTCCCCTCGAGCCTACAACGGTTGAGGAGATCCATACGGTCATCAGGGACCTTCGGAGCCGGAAAGCTCCCGGAGCTGACGGTATCACAAACTCGGTCCTCAAACTTCACCCAGGCCCCCTGATAGTCCTTCTCATGGCGATATTCAACGCCGCTCTCGCGAAATGCAGATTTCCAGCCTCCTGGAAAGATGCAGACGTAGTTGGCATCCCCAAACCAGGCAAATTCCTGAAGAACCCCGTCTCTTACAGGCCCATTAGTCTCGTCAAATGCCTGGGGAAAGTCTTGAGTGCATCAAAGCCATTCGCCTCAAAAAGTTCATCGAACTTCGAGGTATTCTCATCGACGAGCAGTTTGGGTTTCGCACTAATCACTCGGCAGTCCACCAAGTGCACCGCATCATGGAGCACGTCCTCTCAAACTTTCAAACGAGGCGTCATACCGGTGCTCTGTTTTTCGAAGTTGCGAAAGCGTTTGACAAAGTCTGGCACAATGGCTTAATTTATAAGCTACACCAAATGGACGTGTTAGACAGTCTCGTGCATATCTTACGAGACTACTTGTCAAACCGCTCCCTCCGCGTCCATGCGCGAGTCCATGGCACTCTTTCAAGGCCGGTTTGACCGCATTACAACCGGCCCCCCCATTATTACTTCAGGGTCGCAGATCTCCATCTCGACTTTGAACTTCCTTCTATCATCAGTTTCATGAAGGAAGCGTTTAGGCGCTATTTTGAAACAGCCTCCCGACACCCCAACCCATTGGTAGCCCGGGCTGCCAATTACATCCCGCGCATCGACGCTCGGGGGTTCCGGCGCAGACCGCGAAATTCACTCTTTGATGCCGATGATCGCATTACTGTTGTCAACGCTCCCTACCTCTCCGACCTCGACCCCAACACTCCACACGCACACCGCAGTCGGCTCGGTTAGGACTTCTGCGCGATACACCAGGTACCGAGTAGCCCAGGTACCTGGGCGCCTATCATCTTAGGCCCTTAAGGCACGAACCCGGAGTTCGATTATTGTAGCTCCGCGACGCACTAACCCGAGGTTCGACCCCTCTCGGGGGCCCTTAGGCAGTCACTTCTCGCTTTTTTAGGCTGTGGAACTTCACGCCCGCCTCTCCCATCCGGTGACGTAGTCACGGCTCACAGGGGCCAACTACATAGTCATGTCAAAAAAAAAAAAATTGTATGGAGAAACTCAGTGACTACTTTCATACAAGTTTTGCATCCTATTTCTATTTGGAAGTGTTTTTGCAAATCATATTGCTGTTGATCTACGGCGGGACATTCTTAGCGCCGTGCATCTGCTACTACTACTACTATCTTCCTACTTGGAAGTTTGTAAGTGGGTATGTGAGACCCCGCTTTCGGCAAAATTACGCCTGTCCGTCTCAATATATAAGCCACTTGAAAAATACAAACATCTTCGAAGAAGAACTTTCTTTTGCTGCTCCGCCGCATCTCACAGTTACCAACCTTAACAAACTGGCGACCAACTGCGGGCCCGGGAAACTACAATACATACACGAAACGTGGATTTGGATTATACATCGTTTAACAATCACCACCATTCTTCAACAAGCAGATGCTAAGCTGTTCATATTATAAACAGATGCTAGTAGCTATGCTATAGAAGCTGTCTAGTCTAGAGGGAAAAACAGGACGAGCACCCAGTGCATACAAGCAAGCTCTTTACCTCGGCAGAGCGAAATTATTCAATTATCGGATGGGAAGCTTCGGCATTGGGGAAGTTTAGGCGTTACATACATTTCGAGCATGCATAGAAAGTTCTCAAATAACCGTCATGACTGATCTCTGATCATGTAAATGTCGTAATAAAACCAAAAGAAGTTCAGAACTTTGGACAGAACAATGTAGAGCAATTCAAGGGGTTGCGAGTTCGCTCCTCGTAGAGATGGACCCTATGTTATAATGGAGACGCATAGCACTACTTCCTTTAAAGTAGCTACTCCTAATAAACGAGACATCCCTATATGGTAGTATCACGCCTCTGCATTGACCCCATATAACGGGTCCGAAGATATTTCAGTCCTGGACACTGTTCAACCCTTACGAAGAAGAAGACGACCCGGAAAGGAGATCACCTTTACCTCTCTACCCCTACGGGTAAGCAAGGTCGGGGTCGACCACTTAAGAATTAATACTTCAGTCCTCTCGTCGAGTCGCCTTCGAAGACTGAGTGAGTATGTAAGAAATAACTACAGGGTCCGTCACTCGAAGTGTTACCAACTTCATGCTGCTTCTATTTTCAAAATAATAATGACAGCGCGCCCAATATTGGTGAAACGTCAGTTTGTTTCATTGTTTTAAAGTGGGCAAAAATAGCGGGAACTAAGTTGAATTTTAAAATAAATTTTCGCAATGGATATTAAACGTAGCTATGTGATCGCTTTGCACTTGGCTGGAAAATCACAACCAGCTATTGTTAGAGAGCTCCGACAACTACGTGTGAACAAAATGTTTGTGTATCGGACCATTAAGCGTTATAACGAAACTGGGAGCATTGCTAAACGACATGGAGGTGGTCATCCGAAAACCGCAACATCACGTAATATGATTCGAAAGGTGAAGGCTCGAATTCAAAGAAATCCTCGTCAGAGTGCAGGTGAATTGGCGAAAAGTCTGAAAGTATCCGACTCAAGCATTCGCCGTATACTAAAAAAAGAACTCCAACTGAAGCCCTACAAGATCCAAAAAGTACAACATCTTACTTCAACTCAGAAGATAGTCCGGCTACAAAGAGCTCGAGCACTGAAAGCCTTACACGAACGTGGCGAGCTGGAAAACATTGTTTTTTCTGATGAAAAAATTTTCACCGTCCAGCAGTACGTCAACAAGCAAAATGATCGTGTTTGGCTACAGGGCAAGTCAAACGATAATTTGGATGACAGAATTGCCGTTCGTAAGCAAGCGCCTGCTTCGGTTATGGTCTGGGCCGCAGTGACCTCAAATGGTCGGTCGCCACTCGTGTTTATCGAGAAGGGCGTCAAAGTCAACCAGCAAGTGTACCAGCAAAAAGTGCTAAATGATGCTCTCATACCGTGGACACGTAAGCAATTCGGTACAAACAGCTGGACATTTCAACAAGACTCAGCACCGTCCCACAAAGCTCGCATGACACAAATTTTTTTAGAGAACCACGTTCCTCGGTTCATTTCCTCACAACAGTGGCCTCCTTACTCGCCAGACTTGAATCCAATGGACTTCTCGGTGTGGTCTATTTTGGAGGCTGCTGTGTCAACAAAAAGGTATGAAAGTGTGGACACGCTCAAGGCAGCGCTTCGTCGGGAATGGAAAAGAATACCGCAAACCCATCTTCGTGCGGCCTGCGATGCATTCGTTGGAAGACTCGAGGCCGTAATCCGTGCCAAAGGAGGTCATATCGAACAATAATGATGATTTTCATAAAATTTAATGTTTTTTTTACAATTTTCTTTCAATTTTTAATAAATCTTACTTTGAATAACTAAATAACATCATTTAAAATTGGTAACACTTCGAGTGACGGACCCTGTATAAACAACGCATTATATCGCATATAATCGATCACTATTACGAGTACCCAACGCGTTTACGGTTACTCCCCAACAGATAGCACTGTCGCTCAAGTATGGTTTGTGTTATGCAAATGGTGACCTCGTCAGGGAAATATTGTTATTGTATGTAGAAATTCAGTGACTACTTTCATCCAAGTACTGTGTCCTATTTGGAACAGTGGAAATCGTATCGCTGCTGATCTAATGCTAGGACAATCATAGCAGTGCATCCGTCGCCATCGCCAGCGAAGTTACGCCTGTCCACTTTCATGTATTTTTACAAACTACTTTATAAAATAAAACCAACATCTTAAAAGGACCTCATTATTTTGCTGCTCCGCCGCATCCCGCAACTGCCGTCTACAATACAAAATTTGTATTTATTTAACTACCATTTGTTGTTTCATACTATAAACATTTGTTGGTTATGAAACTTGCTTAGTTCTAAATCAAAGCTTTTTTGAAAAATAATTTCAAAAATTATTGTACTTAGTGATAGTTTCATTTAAGAAACTGCTTTGAATAATTATTACTATTATATATTAGATTATATGTAGATCTCACCCATTAACTCTTTTATCTGTGACATCATCCTTACTTTTTATTATATTGTTCTTTTCATAATCATTTGCTAAAAGGACGAACTTAGTTTTTCTAGTTTTTTTTTTAATAATAAATAAATAGTACAATGCTATATATTTTGCCGAATTATATTTATCTTTTCCTAAATGTAAACCTGACCTACGTAGGTATATTTTAATATATGAAAAAAGCACGGAAATGTGGAAATTATCTCAAGTAAACATATTCCACACTATCTGTATGCTATTATCGGTACTTATTTATGGCATTGCTATCTTTCACATCGTGTCCAAAGTCTAGTTTAGTACGTTATGACTATGCACTTTATTTTTATACTGCAAAGGTGGTAAAAAACTTACGATTGATGATACGATAATAACCAGTTACCGTAGCCTATGGATAGCTTCAACACCTGGGTTGTCACTAGTGCCTTATAGACTTTGTAGAAACCTATTCACGCCGTTTTTAGGGTTCCGTACCCAAAGGGTAAAACGGAACCCTATTACTGAGACTCCGCTGTCCATCCGTCCGTCCGTCCGTCCGTTGGTCACCAGGCTGTATCTCATGAACCGTGATAGTAAGACAGTTATAATTTTTACAGATGATATATTTCTGTTGCCGCTATAACAACAAATACTAAAAAATAGAATAAAATACATATTTAAGGGGGCTCCCATACGAAAAACGTGATTTTTTTGCTCATTTTTACTCGATATTGATAACGGCAAGAGGTAGATACTTGAAATATTCACAGAATATTTAGTGATATGTTTACTTTAAGAATAAATAATTAAATTAAAATAAAACAAATCTTTAAGGGGGGCTCCCATACAACAAACGTGATTTTTTTGCCATTTTTATAGATAATGGTACGGAACCCTTCGTGCGCGAGTCCGACTCGCACTTGGGCGATTTTTTAAGAACCTCAAGCTATAGTTTCTAGGGAAAACCATAGACGAGAGTTCATTCCACAACTTAAAGAATTCTCGTCAGAAACTTCTTTGGAACCGCTATTGCGGTTCCAGTGTCTTTTTGTCCGCGTTTTCATCTAATGATGAATTAGATTAAGTTTCATTTATTAACTCAGACACTTGTCGATCACTTCTTTCCTCCATAAGAGAACGAAGGATTTTTCCACGACCTGTATGTACGTGTCCCCGGTGATATAAACCCTATAACAATGAATGCCATCAATTTACAAGATGTATGTATGTATGTATGTATATCTTCACGCCAAGTCCCTTGCGGGGTAGGCAGAGAGAACCGAGCGCCATAAGACACGGTCCTTGCATACTTCACTCGCTTCTGTGACATTCATAGCTCTTTTCATGCACGCTCGCCGGTTCCTGGGGCTTCTGACATCACCTTCTGATAAAACACGACCAATTTGGTCATGGTAGGTTAGTCTCGGCCTTCCTCGGCTCCTACATCCTTCCACTTTTGCATTGTATATCTGTTTCGTCATTCTTTCGTCCCGCATTCTTTCTACATGTCCGAACCAACGGAGCATGCCCTTTCTTATCTTAACACCGACACTCTCTTTTAGACCAACTCTTTCTCTCACGTCTTCATTACGAACGCGGTCAGCAAGCGTTATGCCACAAATTTTGCGCAATGCTCGCATCTCGACCGCATTTATTCTACTTTCATGCTCTCTCTGCCATACCCAGCTCTCACTTCCATAAGTTAGCGTTGGAATTAGCACCGCGTTGTGTACAGCGAGCTGTGCCTTCTGGCTTAGATTTCGGCTGCCTAGAAGTTTACCCAACGCTCCATTCACCCTATTCCCGGCACTCACTCGTCTCTCCACATCAGCGGTGTACCTTCCATTGCTGCTAAAAGCACTTCCAAGATATACAATCTCATTCACTTGCTCCAACACTACATCATCAACCATAATCCTAGCGTTTGTTCTGGTTGTCTCTCTTTCAAATACCATTATCTTGGTTTTCTTCGCATTCAATTGTAAGCCTTTCTTCATACAATCATCTTTCATTGTTGTAACTAGTGTTTGCAGTTCGGATGGTGATTCTGCTATTAATGCCGCATCGTCTGCATAAAGCAGGCAGTTGACCACTGAGTCACCCATTCGCATTCCCACATTCATATTTCTTATTCTCTGAAGACAACTGTCCAGATACAGGATGAACAGCCGAGCCGACAGCACGCATCCCTGTCTGACACCAATATTGACATCAAACCAGGGCGACAAGCTGCCGTCCACCCGCACACATGCTGTACAATCCTCATAAGTGGATTGCACAGCACGGAGTAGGTCACCGTCAACCCCATATCCGGGCAAAATGTTCCAGAGATTCTTTCGCACGACTCTATCAAATGCTTTCTCAAAGTCCACAAAACCGCAGAAAACCTTCTGATCCAAAGCCAGATGCTTCTCTACGATGTTGCGGAGTGAAAAAACTTGATCCGTACATCCTCTGCCGCTTCGAAATCCACCCTGTGCTTCCCAAAGCATTCCATCGGATTTCACCCTCATTCTCCTTTCAATGATTTTTCCATACACTTTAGCTGCTAAGCTGATCAAACTGATGGCCCTATAGTTGGCGCAGTCCATACGTGAGCCCTTGCCTTTATACAAGGGCACGATGACTGCGCGTCTCCAATCGCTCGGGACCCTTCCGGTTCTCCAGCATAATTTGCTCAAAAACCAGAAGGCGTCCCTAACGCAGGTACCACCTAGCTTGATCATCTCAGCTGTTACCATATCGATTCCCGCTGACTTTCCATCTTTCAAACTTCGTATCGACCATTCAATCTCATCCATAGTAATGTCTTCATGGTACGCTGGCACTGCCGAGTCTATCACAGACTCATTCACAATGCCAGCGTCATGGACATAATCATACATTTCTCTAAAATATTCACTCCACCGTTCTAACACTTCCTGAGTGTTAGCAAGAATGCCACCAGCTTTACATCTTATCTTGTCCATTCTGGATGCTGACGAACCACTTCGAGACTTCTTTACCTCTCTCCAGAAGAGTTTGGTATTTGCCTCGAAGTTCTTCGTCAGCTTCTCTTCCTCAATCATATGTAGTCTTTCACGCTTCTCTTTCACTAAAGCTTTGGAGTCATTCTTGCATCGACGGTATATTTCTTTCTTCATTTCTTTCATACCATCACTCTGGTGCAAAGATGATACGTAATCCAGCCACGCTTTCCTCTTTTTTTCCACGGAGGATTGAACCTCCGCATCCCACCAGGCATCTCCTCTTAGTGTTCTACGTCTCTTTGCGCATCCACATGCTTCTTTCGCACTGTCCACCATACTTTCTTTCAGAACTTTCCAACATTCGTCTACATCTGAGTCGGAAAGACTCGCGTTCGCAAGTCTTTCACTGACTAGACGTACATACGTACTCCTCACACTTTCATCTTCCAATTTTTCACTTCTTATTCTTTCATGGTCTCCGAAAGGAATACGCACTCGCCAGTGCCTCCACTTCTTGAAAATCCCCACAAATCGGCTTATCACCAGATAGTGGTCCGTTTCAAGAGTGGGACCTCTGAAGGCTCTTGTATCCATTAACGACTTTCGGAGACGTCCATCTATCAAAATCAAATCAATCACACTTTTCTGTTCATTCCGTCTCCATGTGTAAGTGTGAATATCCTTGTGATGGAAGAGCGTGTTCGACACAAGGAGGTTTCGTTCCATACATACGTCTAAAAGTAACTTACCAGCATCGTTCACTCTCTTATCTCCGTATGGACCAAGCACAGCCTCATAACTGCTTCGCTTGGTCCCAACCCATCCATTCAGATCACCACACATAATTATCCGTTCATTCGCTTCGGCCAAATCCAGAATACCCCTTACAGTCTCCCAAAACTTCTCGAGCTCCTGGGGATCAGCAGAGCTCACAGGAGCATATGCTGCAACTAAAAACACTCGCGTAATCCCCAGTTTTATCTTAACCCAGAGAAGTCTTGGACCTACTAAATCGTAATCTTTCACACCCGCGGCCAAGCGAGATGAAAGCACGACACCTACGCCAGCGCTGGCATGAACGTCCTGGTCCACCCCGGACCACAGGGCCATCATGCCACCGGGCAGATCTTCGGTGTCGCTTCCCTTTCGCTTGGTCTCTGACACACACAAAGCATCTAGGCATCTCACGTTCATTATATCTATCAACTCATTCATCTTATCTTTTAGACCACCTCTCACATTCCATGTGCCTATACGACACTCAGCTCCCCTCGACCCGCCGGGATGGGCGTTGCGTGGTGGGTGGCGGCCCCCACCGCCGCATGCCCTAGATTTCGCACCGACGGGGGCGGATCGGTGCGCGTCGCCTCCGGGGGACGCCCTAATCCGCGCGTCTGTGCGGTTTGGGTCCAGAATTGCAGTCCAAGTGTTGGACTGGCAGGGTCGCGACGTGCACGCTTCTGGTACCGACCCCTTTACAAGATATTGTCAGAAATAGCGTCAGGGACAATACATATCCCTGCGGTACGCCAGTATTGATGTCCATGCTATTCGAGCAGCTACCATCTACATCGACTTTTCTGCATCTGCTGAACAGAAATCTAGGAACCCATGTCCGAGATTTCCGGCATTGAGCTACGCCACGACGGGACGATAGGTGGTACAGCCCCTCCGCCATTCATATTCGAATTAGGGGTTAAGAGATTACCGAGTAAATCGGCTCTATAGGCCAAACTATATTCTGCTTTTTGCAGTAGTAGCATAAACGGCCGACAGAATTTTCCCTCAGGATCTCGGCACCCAGTAGGAAGGCTTGCAAGCGGCTCGCCAACTCTGCCGACGAAATCGAATTTTGCTCTAGCAATTGCCCTCCTACTGTACCTCGAGAAAGCAGTTTGCGTTTCAAAAGATTAACATTGGGATCCCCACTAGCACGCGTCGTAGTCCAAGCCTCGCAACCAGGCTGCTTGAGAGGTAATCTTGCTTCTCTACTCGCCTGTTCCTAGGGCACCTGATACCATATTCTGATAACACCCGATCTATTAGGTCATGGTAGGTTTTCCACGCACATCCTCCTTATCTGTTACGTCATTATTTCCTCTTGCATTCTTTTTACATGCATAATAGACATTACCTTTTCTGCATCTAAATACACATGTTTTCTGACCTACAATGGTCTTTCAGACCAACTCCTTTTATAATAATGTAACTTTTATAACATTCACATTGCAAACTCGGTTTACAAGCGTTACTTCTGATTTATCCCCGACTACAGGGCCATCATGCCGCCGGGAAGATCGTCGGTGTCACTCCTCTTCTGCATAGTCTCGATTACACTTAAAGCATCTATGTCTACCATTCATTACATCTATCAGTTCTCATCTTCTATCTTATTTTTCAATCCACCTCTTACATTTCATGTACCTATATGGCACTCGACTCTCCTCGTCTCGCTTGGCTCGGCGCTGTGTGCGGTGGTACCAATGGCGGCCTATCATCGCATGCAGCTAAATTCACGCCGACAAGAGCGGATCCGTGTGCGTCACCTTCGGTGGGTGCCCTAACCCTCACTTCGGTGCGCTTTTAAGCCAGAATTGCAATCCATTGATTATTAGCAGCGGTTCTGCTATTTATACATTTAAAATTTAAGTTCTTTTTGCAAAAGGCCTAATTATGTATACAGCAATGGACTCTGAAGTTTGACGTATCTCTTTTTTTTCAGGGTCCTGGCCCAGGACTAATTAAGACTGTCGTGAAGTCTCCCGTGCTGCTGAGGCGCGTTTGCACGACTCCCATTTGGTGGATCTCGAGCACGTTGGTGTACTACGGACTGTCCATCAATTCCACGACCCTGCCCGCTACCAACATGTACATTAACTACATCCTCACCTGCGCCATTGAAATTCCCGGCTTTTACACCGCTATCTTCGTGTTGGATAGATTTGGCAGGAAGACTACTCTGTCCATTGGATACTTCTTTAGCGCCATTTGCAATATTGCGTTCATTTTCATTCCCGATGGTAAGTATGTTAATTTATTAATTAATTTATTTATTTCGACACATCAACAATATACACCCAAACATTTAATTGATACATTGTAAAAGATCTTAATCTGGAGTTTACATCAATTATAGATATGCACAACATGACATCTAAAATTCTTAATAATAATGCATAATTTTAGGCAGTTAATACTATCCTGGGACTGGGACATGGACGTGGCGGTGGTCTCGGAGTCATATGTGGTCCCCTCCAGCCCGCATTGGGCTGGAGATGTTGATGGCTCCGTGGCTATCGTCACGAGGCCTGGCGCCGGCCCTCCTCTCACTGGGAGAGGGGGGCAGGATATGTGGCGGCGGTTCGGGGAGGATGCGCGATAATCGGCGTGTACTTGTCCCCGAACCGCGACCTGCGCCCTGCCTCCCTGCCGCCCTGGAGCGCTTCCTTGGTGCTCTCGGTCCGGCGGTTAGGCGGCTGGCGCCCCTTCCGGCCCTCGTGGCCGGGGACTTCAACGCCAAGTCTACAACCTGGGGCAACCCGGTCACGGGGGCGAAGGGGCAGAAGGTAGACGAGTGGGCGCTGGCTGCGGGGCTGTCCCTGCTGAACAGGGGGACAGTCCACACGTGCGTGTGGTGGAACGGGGGCTCCGTGGTGGACCTCGTTTGCCACCCCTGACGCCGCGTGCAACGTCAGGAGTTGGAAAGTGGAAGAGAGAGGAAGAGATAGGTGTAAGGTAATGACGCACAACCACTTGACCCTCGCCAGGTTATAAAAAGGTCACTTGTCGCAGCCATGGGGCATTCGCTCGTCAACACTCGAACCGACACATTGGTTATTTAGAAGTCTTGTTAATTTTATCGGAATTTTATATAAAATTGTTGTAGTCCAGGTGTTCATTAAATGTTTGGTGTAATAACATAATCATTGTTTACTAATTGGTGTTATGAATAAACGGTTACTATGAGTAACGGAGCTTTAATAATCAGTATTCCCTTCCTTTTACAGATGTACATATAATTAGTATACACAATTACAAGGCGGATTTCCATCTTCGCATTGTTTGGATTTACTATTACGCTCTGTCCTCGAACTTGTTATGAGAATAACCGATATCGTTAGTATGCTGAATATCTGTCTAGATAGGCTTCCTGAACTTGAGCTAGACTGAGGCTGCGCTCGAGTAGTGCCGTATTGTTTACGATATAGGTGGTTATATCGCGCTCATAAAATTATCAACACGTTCTGTGTTGGCGCGACAAAGATGAAAGCGATGGTGCTTGAAAGGAATTAAAAGCTCCAGATAACGATCGGAGATGAAAAAGACATTGAATTTGAGTATCTAAGTTATATGTTTACGAGAGATGGGAAATGTGAGGGAGATATTGAAAGAAGAGTGAAAGCAGTAATCCGCATCAATGGTGCGAGCACCTGACGTTCCATAGTCTCTTGCCCACCCCAATGGGAGACATGATGATGTAGGTTTTAAATTTAATCGTACCTTTTTGCACTTCGCAGATCTGTCAACCCTCGGCCTGATCGTGTACCTGTTGGGCAAGTTTGCCATCTCAACCGTATTAACGTCCCTGTACCTGTATACGGCAGAGCTGTACCCCACTGAGTACAGACACATGCTGCTGGCCTTCTCGTCCATGATCGGTCGTATCGGATCAATCGTCGCGCCTCTAACGCCTGCACTTGTGAGTATCTGGTTCATAATTATGAAATTAATGCTCTTTCCATATTGAAAATCATAGTCTGTATTTTCAATTGGATGTTTCCTGAAATTGTGAACCGAACTGCAACTCTAAAGGAAATTGTACGTTCGTGTCGGTTATGACTAATCTGGCCGTAAATACTGCTACATAGAACCTTTTCTTTTTTAAACTATTTAATTATTTTGAATTTGGATCGCGTTTATAATATATAAGCGATAAGCTTGTATCTCATTGATCTTGGTCATAGAAATAATATTATATGCGTGATTCGTTCCAGAGGCCTGTTGCCTCGTATACAACTCAGGAGTGACTGATGTGTGGTCACCACGGCGTTCCTAGCGAGCTTCTCAACATCATCTCCCACCTAAAAAAAACTAAATACCATAAATAAATACTAAAGTATTTTAACATTGCAGTAGGGCTCACACAGCGTAAGATCAGCTCTGCCGCATATGCATTTAGGAGAATTAGATAATTGACGGATGTGACTACCCCGCGCTTAGTCTATTTCAACTACTTTCACATCATTATGTCGTACGGTATACTGTTGTGGCGAAAAGCGGCTGATATGGAAAATATTTTTATATTACGAAAGGGAGTCATCCGCTCTATTTATAACATAGACTCCAGGGAATCACTCAGATAACTAATCAAAGAAATAAATATCCTCACGGTTACCTCTCAGTATATTTATGAGAACATAATGTATGCTCGTAAAAATATTAGAAGCCAGACTTTCTACTAGTAGATCTTTCATTGCAAATTGTATTCGATTCTATAATAAATTATAAGAAACAGTTCCTTACCTTGCCTGACAATATGTTCAAAAGGCACATCAAAAATACTCTACGTGAGAAGGGTTATTAGTTATTACAGAATCGAAGAATATTTGCCTGACAGAGATGTCTGGAAATTATCCAGCACTGTCTCAGCGGACACAATGGAGTCAATTAAAACTATTGTAATTCTTGGAACTTCATGTAATATCAAAATTTCGTTACACAGAGATACTATTGATGTAATGAGAATATAATGCAATTTATGGAGGGTAAATATAAACAAAAGTAGAAACGCCTGAATTTATTTGTATGACTGATATTTTAATATATGGGATTTTAGTGCAGATTTATTAGTAGGCAGCAACAAGCACATGTTTTTATGTCTCTAAATGTACCACTTGACATTATTACGTAGGTATAGTACGAAATTCGTTCCAGTGACTCAGTCCTGTGGAACTGTTAGCTAAACGCAGGGCTTCTTACAGCTTGGATTTCACATAAATTGGAAGGTGTATAAACATGTCGAACTATTAAAAAATCGGCCAAGTGCGAGTCGGACTCGCGCACGAAGGGTTCCGTACCATTATCTATAAAAATGGCAAAAAAAAAAGTTTGTTGTATGGGAGCCCCCTTAAATATTTATTTTATTCTATTTTTTAGTATTTGTTGTTATAGCGGCAACAGAAATACATCATCTGTGAAAATTTCAACTGTCTAACTATCACGGTTCATGAGATACAGCCTGGTGACAGACGGACGGACGGACGGACGGACGGACGGACGGACGGACATCGGAGCCTCAGTAATAGGGTTCCGTTTTACCCTTTGGGTACGGAACCCTAAAAATTACTAGTCCGATTAAGTTAAAATCTGATCAGAGCTAATTACGTTGAGAAACACCCACTTTAATAGAACTTGATCAATTGCTTCAGCGGTAGAAAATTGAGCTAATAATTTTGATTACAACCACACACACATACCTACACAGACAGATGGTAACAAACTCTCAGGGATTCTTACACACATGTAAACGAAAATGAAATTTTTCTTCACCGCCGAGCAAGGGATAATTAATTACAAATATGCACATCAAAATGAAAACACGAATTTTGTTTTAGGTTAGGATGGCTCATGCCAGGATTCGAATCAAGGACAAATCAACAGGCTGGTTATTTATCCACTGCTCGCTCCTTAACCACTTATTTCATCATATTTTTCAGGCTGATATCTGGTTTGGAATTCCAAGCATAATGTTCGCCGTAATGGGAGCATTGTCCGGTGTGCTGGTGCTGACGCAGCCCGAGACCCTGGGCACCAAGATGCCCAACACACTCGCCGAGGCGGAGGCTCTGGGAAGTCCTGAATCCAAAATAAAGCAACCGTCGTGATATTTTCCTGAAACTGGGCACCAATCGCTCTCTATATATTAGTCCATACTTAGATTTAATTGTATTCCACATATAACTGCTAATTGTTAATAAATTATTTTTATTTTATAAATTAGCTTATAATGAAGTAAAAGATAATTTGAAACTTAAAAATAGATTATTTTTTTGATTTTAAAAATAATATTAGTTTTGTGGCAAATTTTATCCCTTTGTAGAGACATTTTCAAAGTTGACTTACTCTTACACTGTATATATATTCTACACAATATATACATATATAGCGTCCACCAAATATGCCACAAGTTGTACTACACTACGCTTTATGTATATATAGGTATAGTGTAGTATAGAACGACTTGCGGTGCAACTCAGTTATCTCTGCCTGCCCTGCAAGTTGTACTATACTACATATATACATATAATGTAGTATAGTACAACTTGCGGGGCAGGCAGAGATAACTGAGTACCATATGACTCGGCCCTTATACACCTCACATGTTTTTTTAATATTTGTAGCTTTTTCATGCACTTTTCGAGTAAACAATTCACCATTAGGTTACCCATGCGCAATCCTGCATAAGCAGATCTTATTATTTATCAACAACTGTCAAGATGCAGAATAAACAGCTCCGCGGAATCCTTTCTGATCTAGCCCCAGTTGCTTCACCATGATATTTCGAAGTAAGAAAACTTGCTCAGTGCATACTCTTCCATCCTGGAATCCCCAGTTGTCTCCCACAGCATTCCGTCGGATTTCACCTTCATTTTCCTCTCGATGACTGTTCCATACACGTTCGCCGCTGAACCGATCAAACTGATGGTCCTATAGGCGGAGCAGTGTATACGGTACGACAACTTCGCCTCTCCAGCCTTTTGGAACCTTTTCGGGCCCGAAGGCATCACGGACGCAAGTGCAACCTAGTCGCAACCATATCTATTCCTGTTGTGTTTCCATTTTTCAGGCTTCATGTCGATCATTCATTCTCATCCATTGTAATGTCATCATCAGACGCAGACCCTGCAGAGTTAGCCATAAGGTCACTGGCAGTGTCCGCATCCTGGACATTATCATACATTTCCGCAAAATATTCACTATACCTTTCTTACACTTCCCGAGTTAGCAAGAATGTCACCAGCTTAAAACTTTATTTTATCCATTCTAGACTACTCCGAGCCTCCTTTACCTGTCCTCAAATAGAATGGCAGGAAAAGGAAACAGACAAGAAACGGGGAATTAAAAGATTAAGAGAAGTTATTTGAATGAGGAAATAAAAAATGTTAGAAGACGATAATGTTGGATTAGTGCGAATGAGCCAATACCATTTAATAATCATTCATCACAGCCATTTAAATGTTAAAACGTTTGCATAAAACCTGGCAATAACGTGGTAGGTATATAATTTGGAAACAAAAATATGATGTTGATAAAGGCCAAGTTCGGTAAAAACGACCTTTGGGTCGGTAGTCGGTGTCACGAGTAAAAAAGTTGAAATCTAACACATGCAAATGTGAAGGAATGCACAACTTTATTTAATTTATATAATACTCAATCTCAACTTTCTTTAAAAATATGTGTCAAAAGAATTGCTACGGAACTAGTCAAGGAAGACTCGCAATCCCCTCAGCAACTCTACCAGTGAAATCGAATTTTGCTCTGGCATTCACCCGTTTTCATTCACCTCGAAGCAGCATTCGGTTTGTGTTTCAGAACAGAGACATTAGAATCCACGTACTATGCTCTAAGCATCGTAAGAAGCTTGCTTCAGAATATTAGCTTCTAGGCCGATAAAACCACAGTCGCTTTTTGCCACCTGCAGCAGTCACTAGGCGATCGAGAATATAGAATGCATATTGATATGTAATATATACCATGATCAACTTGGTCGTGTTCTATCACAAGGTGATGTAAGGGACTTGGTGTGAAGTTATAGATAGATAGATACGTAATTCCATTCGTTCGAATATCGCCCCAGCCACTCGGGTTGCACACGTATCAATGTTCTCTGATTTGAAGCTGAATTGCCTCCACGGGTATGATGCGAAATATTCGTGCAATCTATTCCAATCTCAATCAAGACTTATAATTCCGTACGCAGCACCAACCGCGTGTAGGAGTGGGTCGTGTCTGGTGCAGGATACATAACCAAGCGGCGCATACACTGAGATATTCATCTGGACATGTAGTCAGTAGAAGATCTAGAAGAGAGCTTGCATAGTTCTCTATAGATGGTGTTCTCGTAAAAGAATGATTCAGTTAATAGAAACCATAGGTCATAGGCTATGAATATTCTATTACGGTCGGTATCCATCGCCCACTTCGTTGATGTTGTTACTACACGACGCATAAGAAGGTAACTATTAGATTTCAATGAAGTAAGTAACACATGAAGTGTTTTGGTAGAGAACACTTAGATACAAGACGGGCAAAACCAGTGGGCTTTAAACTCATGCGAAAAATTGTCTAAAGCTGCGTTTGGTATTGGAAGGCAGGTGAGATCGTATCTTGCATAGCACCCCGTGCAGTCTAGATAGTAAAAGGTAGTAATTAATTCACCGTAAGCTTCACACTTCTCAGTCATATTGTTACCAATATGACTGTCAAGTGTGATGTGATGGTGTGTGAAGTAATGCCTACAGTATACTCTCACTAGGTGATGGTCGACTCGAGTAACTAACTCGAGTCAACTCGAGTTGGGCTTAACGAGAACCTACTCGAGTAAAATTCTTTCCGACTCGAGTTCGAAAACCGACATGGAGCGAAGTTTTCCGATCATTTGAGATGAGACTCATTCATAACAAACAAGTGTCACATTTATGTAAATTTGAGGTTAACTTTAAAGTGCCGGTTATTGTTGTAGATTTTCGTGTTTTATGTTCTCTTTATTACTTTAGTTAGTATAACTCTCCCAATACATTACAAATAAATAATAGAAAAAAATAAACAATTGAAACAGATAAAAATATCATTTGTCTGTTCCAATTTTTTTTAACTAATAATGCTATACATAATAATAATATAAACTATCCCTCCAGATCTCATTTCAATAGCCCAATTATTTCCGACACATTTGCAATAGTTCCAATACCTGCTGTGACCTGTTCGTTGGTATATCCTCCCATTGATATCCGTCAGAGCAGGTCACAGCTGGTATAATACATTACATCATTCTTTTAGAAGGGGCCTCTACGCGTTGGATTCATATCCGTGCGCACGCCTATCAAATGACCGGGATTAAAGTCGTGAAATAAGAGAATATAAACTATTAATGAATAAATTAGTATTTTTTTTTTAAATCAGCTGTTTCATCCAGTTAACTCGAGTTCAACCCGAGTTACGTGAATTTTAACTCTGGTTAAATCGAGTTTTGTTTTTTCCGAGTTGGCACATCACTACTCTCACCGGCTTGTGTCGACGTGAGTGCCCATACTGTAAAACATACATCCATACCATCGACAACGTTCACGGTTGACCCTTTAACAACAAACCTCCCTTGTACGTGTTTTCGTAGCTAGTCCATGCCTTTATTTTTTAACCAATAACGTAAGACTATTTGTTATGGTTATTAAACTTTTTTTTTTTACTTTTTACTTTTTTTTTTTAACTTTTTACGTTATTAAGCTTCAAACTTTCGCCACATCTAGTAAAATATCAGTAAATGTGAATAGTCAAACAATAGTTCGACAATAAGCCGAAACCATTTCTTTGTTTTCGGTTTATTTTAAGTTGCCAGATGTCAGATTTTGCATCCACATCCAACTATTCAAGATCTGAAGATGTCATGACATAAGACATGACATAGTCTTACTATCCTGTATATTTATTGCACTAATCTTACCAGCAACCTAAACCTTGATAATGCTGGACCTTATTGTGAATAGGTATTTTCATTGACGCCGGCCTGGTATTTTTCCAATAGTTGCCTTACAGATTCAGGTATATAATAGTTTTTTTTTTTTTTATATGGAGTGGACGGAAAGACTATTTGCTGTAATAAATCTGGCAGGCGTTTTGAGCTCTGTTACTTTATCAACCAACTAGCTATCCGCCCCGGCTTCACACGGGTGATATGATCGCTACCAAACTTCACAGGATCACCTGCTGGGCTAACTTGAAGATTCACTGAAAGTTTCATCAAAATTTTTGAGTCCATAGAGAACATACAGACAAACATTCATTTATATATATATATATATATATATAGACAACCAATTTTAATCCGTGTAAATCTACCATTAGGTGGTAGGTAGTGTTTTAAGAGAGGTAGGGCGCATCGAAGCAGCCCATCTGGGGAAGTACCTCCACCACACAGAAAACCACAGCCTAATAACAATCGGCCCCCGGGATTAGCATTTTGACGTCAGCGTTAATTAATGTCCAAGTGAAATTTCGGCGGAACCATAGATTTAATGTTAATGTTTTTTCGCCGTAGGTCTCTATTAGACAGCTCGATGGCATTGTTGCGCGTGCCATTCTAATCAAACACGCAGGTTAAGCAACGTCGACCCCAACCTGTATATGGATGGGTTTTTATATCTCGAGTGTCCCGGCTGTTGTCGATAGATGACAGTCGTTAAACTAAGTCAGCGGCCCTCGGGCGGCTTGAAAACACTGGCCTCCGCCAAACCGCATTTGAGCAGCGTGGTGGAGTATGCTCTAAACCCGTATGGTTGAAGGGAGAGCCGTATCCTTGCAGTGAGGATGAATAAGGGTTGATGTGGAGGTATCAATTACTATTTCAATGGCGGCGAATAATTTGTAATCGTTTTTCCTGTCTTTACTTGGATGTACAGCACAGACTTCCGCCGTATCTGTGCTATGCTTAGTTTTCCGATTATTGTACATTTTCTGTCCAAGAGCACGGGATTTTGGCATTTTCGTGCTCTTGTGCCTTCGTGCTCGACGATGATTAAAGCATAGTTCATTATTATGCCTTGATAATGAACGACAGCCTAAGAATTTTGACCTCGATCGACTATAGCGAGGGCTAACGTAAGACTCGTGCTAGCTGCTAGTAATTCGGCAATTTCTAATTTCGAGTACCTAATAAGGCAGGTATTATGTAAAGGTATGGTGGCATCTCTACGCTATATATTCCAAAATCAATCATAATAATATATCGAAACTATTAATACCAAAACCATTATCAATATATATTTAAGATAGGTGGGCGCATCAAAACAGCCCGTCTGGGGAAGTACCTCCACCTCACAGAAAACCGCAGCCAAATAACAACTCCCTAGACGGTTGTTGTGTGTAAGCAGTAATAAGCGTAGAATAAACGTAATAAGCGTGTTGCTGTGTAAGCAGTAAGCATACTTAATATATCTCAAGCGTTAATAGGCTACGGTACCCGCTTTATATCAAGTGGGCCGTATGCTTGTATGCCTCCCGACGTAGTTAAAAAAAATAGATGAGACGTATTGTATGTTTACGTAGAATAGGTACCTTAAAAGTACCTATTTTACGTTAGCAAATGTTGTATAAAAAAATCGGCCAAGTGCGAGTCGGACTCGCGCACGAAGGGTTCCGTACCATTATCTATAAAAAATGCAAAAAAATCACGTTTGTTGTTTGGGAGCCCCCTTAAATATTTGTTTTATTTTAATTTAATTATTTATTCTTAAAGTGAATATATAACTAAATATTCTGTGAATATTTCAAGCGTCTACCTGTTGCCGTTATCAATATCGAGCAAAAATGAGCAAAAAAATCACGTTTGTTGTATGGGAGCCCCATTAAATATTTATGTTATTCTATTTTTTAGTATTTGTTGTTATAGCGGCAACAGAAATACATCATCTGTGAAAATTTTAACTGTCTAACTATCGCGGTTCATGAGATACAGCCTGGTGACAGACGGACGGACGGACGGACGGACGGACGGACAGCGTAGTCTCAGTAATAGGATTCCGTTTTACCCTTTGGGTACGGAACCCTAAAAAATTAAGGAAAAACACAATCGTTCGAAATACAAGTTTATTGTAACCTAGTACGGACATAGTTGTTTGCGAATACTGTACTATTTAGCATAGATCAACACAACCATATAGTATGACCCATCACTCATGCAGTATCTTCACCATGTTTTCATGTAAATAACTTTCCTAGGTAACACTTCCGGCCAAATAGTCCCTACTATATACGAGTATATACACTATAGTAAACTACAGTAAACAATATCTATATTTCGATTCGGATGTGGCAAAGGACTTATAATATCGACGTCTTTTTTAATACCATAACGTGAAATCAAGCATACGGCCTGCCTGATGGTACGCTGTCACTGTATCCTATGGATATTTGCAATACCAGGGGTGTCACTCATGCATTGCCGGTCCTATAAAACTTCTTCACGCCCTTAATGAAGAACTTCATTCTGTAGTCACTAGGAAAAACCTCAGCAGGGAGTTTATTCTACAACTTTAAGAGTTCCCGGTAGAAATCGTCTCTAGAACAGCATAGTACGCCATCATTGCAGTTTTATGAATTCTCAACAACCGGCGAGCCGTGCGATTGTATATGAGGCTGTTGACATCATATCGTACAACTTCTCGGAACACATCTCATTGTACAATCGGTAGAACACACAAAGTGAGACAAAATCTCTCCTTACACTCGAGGGCTCAATATCGTGTGTGATCTGAAGATCATCGACAATTCACACAACACGCTTTTGTACCGGATTAGATGGTCCTAGCTGATATCCAGGTGCTCCTGCCAATAGGGGACTACAGTGACTACTTCATGTGCGGTCTGATTTGAAATTTGTGTAACAAGAATCTTTGTCCCAAGCTGAAGTTCTATTTCGCGCTATTCAGCACACTAAGCTTCTTGGACACCAGCTTGACCTTCTCCTCCAGGTGACTTCAGCGTTGATATGCTTCATTATAGTATGCCGAGTAACGTTAGATCGCTGACATTGAATGTAGATTTTACCCCAATTTCTTACGCCAGTATTAATTCCATTAGCATTTCCTGGTTGTTCGAATCCCAGTATGAGAAAGACTATGAGTCAAGTGAAACGATAATTACCTAAAATTTTCAGGCAAGTACGGCCTAATGACGTTAGTTGTCTCTTTTTCAAAGACGGGTAATGCGATTTCGCCAGCCTGCGCAGCTGCTAATTCTGCGAAATCCAATGCGATAGTTTTGACCCACAAACCTGAATTAGTTACACAATAAAATTGTTGTTCCCGCATTAGCGCTTATGTTCGTTAGCGAATTCACGAGAAATATTAAGCATTAATATAATGCATTAATATAATGCATTAATATAATGCATTAATATAATGCTTAATATTTGCCGTGAATTCACTAACGAACATAAGCTGTGTAATCTGTTCACCGTACTTAATTTGCTTAATTTGGACATCTCTCATTTTTATAGAAAAATATCCATATGGTCGCCAGCGTGTGCAGACATATTGCAAGTTCAGCATTTGGATAACTAAACACAATTGCGCTTCATAAACTGTAATTATATTTCGCAAACGCAGCTTCTGCGTTATCCGTTCACTGTATGGTGGTTTTGTCCTTATTATCCCATTCTAAATGTTTATATAACTCCGCCTGATGTTGTGTGGCTCTAGGTAGACTAGATCAGTAAAAAAACACTGTGCCTAAATATGTCTAAGCTGAACTACAGTTTTAGGACGATCGAGGATGATCGATGATTGTCTTTCAGCGGAGTGATTCCTTCTGCCGTCACTTCATACCCTAGAAAATCTATTCTTCTTGTCCACACTTGGTTAAATTTATATTAATTCCAAATCGGTTCAATCTTTCGAAAATAAATGACAAGTGTAGCTATGCTTAGCTACGTCTTAGCTAGCTATGATGACATCATCTATCTATCTATCAATAACTTCACGCCAATTCCCTCGCGGGGTAGACAGAGATCCGCACAACGACTCGGTCCTTACTCACCTCACTCGCTGGCCGGTTTCTAGGGCTACTGGTATCACCTGATAAAACACATCTTGTCCTTCCTCGGTTTATAGATCCTTCTACTTTCACGGTGTACATGTTTCGTGATTCTTTCTTCCTCCATTCTTGATAACATCATTGATACAGCAAAATAGAAACGTCAGCCTGATTTGAATCATTTTAAACTGCGATTCTAAACTTTGGAAAACTGTGTTTTTAATGAACATTTGAGCTGGATTCCTAATGTCTAGACTCATATGAATAAATCCATACAATATAAAGGTATATGAGCAGGAGGTATATGTTGTGATACGCTTTATTAAAGTCAAGTCGAAATTTTTTTTTATTAATCAAGATGAAAGTAAATTTGTTTACCTGTGGAATTGGATACCTTCTACCCATCCTGTTTCGGCATCTCATGCAAGGAACTAGACCAACAGCTATTTGATGGTATTGTCTTAGGTTTTCGCGATTGGATATGGATATTTTAGTAAAGACATGTACAGTAACTAGAAATATGCAGACCATCAAATAGCTTTGAATTAAACAACTTAAAGAATTTTTAGGAACGGGAAGTCTTCCTGCGACCACGGACGCTGCAAAGCGTTCGAAACGTCAGGTTCAACAAAATAAATAAAACACGCGATACTTCCGTTAAAAACTGTTTAATTCAAAGCTATTTGATGTCTGCATATTTCTAGTTCCTGTACATGTCTTTACTTCTGTTTACCTGAAAATATATCTGCAGCGCTAACGATTTGGCGTATGTATAAACTGGAAAATGAATAACTGAATGCGGAGGCTTCTCCTTAAATGATATCGGCTTCGTAATCACTGAGAATAAAAATTATTGTAATTAATAATACTTATTGACGGATGGATCATTCCACTCTACAATATATACATCCGATTATATACAATATATATATCCGATTACATTTATATTTGTAATTTGATCGACGAGGTATCGTCACTGAGTAACTTATAACTTATTCATTTATAAGATACGCGCAGGCAGTAGGAGTCTATTAATTATTTCGCATTGTACGGTGTTACGATGATATTGATAAATTACGAGTAGTACCAACTGATAAAATAATAAAATGCACTCTTGATTCCACGGCGGCTTTATTGATACTAAATTAATTACGTATTTTATGACAATAAGTCGCGCGCATAATGCTTATGTCCACATATTACACAATATAGAGCTGTAGATTGTGCACGTATGAACTAATTGGTGGTGGAAGCACACCAAGCAGGTTACACCGAATTGCACGTAAATTTGACTTTCACAAAATAACGCCTGAGTCTATTAACTATGTAATCAATACTTCGCAGTCAACGGTCAAGGGTACATGGGGTCTCACCAACGTCTTCGGGACCTAAGACACCTACAAGATTATGCACCTGCTGTTTGACAGAGGAGACAATGGTGCTGACTTTCCTTTAGAAGTTGGAATATCGGACGGCAGTCGCTTTTGACCTGCTCCCCGCGAGGGAGCTGACGACGTGCTCTTCCGGTGAAAGGTGGCTGCGGAGTTCCTGCAGAATCCCAACTCATTGGGAACGCCTATAAGCTGATACATAATGGTGCACTAGGTAGGAATAACGTTGTCCTGGAACTCCCTCCCGTAGCCAAGGAGTTCCAGGACGACGCCTTGAAGGTTTCTATGTTTTAGTTTAATCACTTCAGTGACAGTCAGAAGCGATAGAGTCCCCATAGAGCCTAGAATTGCAATGGAGCCTTGTGATGTGAGCATCTTGACTGACATGTAGCCGCATACTCCTCACCGTAAAATTATTTTAAAAGGAAAGATAAAGAAAAGGGGTCGGTTCAGGAGTGGTCGTTACCGCGGTCTAAAGCTTATGTCGCACACCATGAAGCTCTTCTTAGCCGTGAGCAGGTAATTGACTACCTGATCCAGCAGGAGTGCACTGTCTCGGAGTGTTGATATGGGTTTCAACCAGGCCATATGACTATGGAGACCCTTCATTTCTAAGGGTCTTCATGGAGAAATACAAGATGAAGAAAATGCCTCTGCATCTTCTGTTTTTAGAAATGTAGAAAACCTTCCACTGTATTCCTCGTGCGATAATCTGGTGGGTCCTGAAGATCAAAACAGTGCCTACAGATTCCCAGTCTATATTGATATTAGCCAAGACATGTATCTCCATTCCGACTCCATAGTTATGTCTGCTGTTGGCGACTCACAACCCTTTCCCATCTATTTTGATTCCGTTTCTCTTCAGCGTCTATTAGACGAAAAACAACTGCTGCGCTATGGATGTGCCTTTGTTCGCACTAGTTAGACTAAGTTTTAATATTACAAAATATTACAAATATGTTAAAAGCTAGTTTACAAATAAAAAGTCTGCTTCATAAGTAACAAAAATTAAAATTAGTAACAATTAACAAATAATTACATTTTTTCTATACAAAGTCACTAAGAACTGATAGGATTTTAAGTGCACACACAAGGTGAACATTCTCATATTATTTGTTACTTAGATATTCTGAAACTGATAGGTTAGCAATGGATTATATTTATCTTCTAAATGCAAACTTCTTCTTTACAAAAACATGTGATTATGATATTATCCGATAAATATGTAGATACAGTCGCCCATTAACAGTCAAAATGTAATTATCTCTATTTATAGTTTATTGGTATCTTCTTTAAGCACTACATAAATTTGATAGATGTGATTTTTGTACAATGTGTATACAGAGTGTTTGAAAAACTTATGCCATAATTTCAAAATTACGTGACTGTAAAAAAAAGTAACTATAAAAAATTTGTTTTACATTATGTCTTCTGTAAAAAAAGTATTTACTATTTCATTAAAAAATGTGGCTGATGTAAATGCAATAAATGTTAAAGAAGCGAGTGAGGTGTGTAAGGATCGAGTTACCTGGCGCTCGGTTCTCTCTGCCTATCCCGCACAGAATTTGGCGTGAAGTTATATATATATATATACATAGACAAATAGAAATTACTGAATTTATTAATTATATATTGGAGGTTAACTCCAACAAATAACAGATTTTTACTAAGTGCACATGAATTTTTACCAGAGGGAGACTTTGTACAAAAGTGGTCTGCGTGGGTACCTCTGACTCACTTATTTCTACCGCCAAGCAGCTATATTGATATAACTGTGTTTCGGTTTGAAGGGTGAGATACGGCAGCGAAATTACTGGGTACTGTGACGAAACATCCTTAGGTCACAAGATTGGCAGCGCTAGAGCTACATCCCCGTGGTGTTGCGAGTGTCAATACGCTGCGTTTACCACTTACCATCTAATGCGCGCCGCATGCATGTTTGCTAATCTAGTTGTATATAAAAAAAATATATATGTGGTACAAACACACATATATATATATATTATTTACATCTGACTGCCTGTTTATTTGTCCAGCTAATATTCGAGACGGCTGAACCGATTTTGACGTGAGTTTTACTGACAGATAGCTTGTATTATAAGGAGTAACTTCACTTGAGAAGAGCATTCCTATTTTGCCTATTTAAGAGAGGTAGGGCGCATCAAAGCAGCCCGTCTGGGGAAGTACCTCCACCTCACAGAAAACCGCAGCCAAATAACAACTCCCTAGAGGGTTGTTGTGTTCCTGTGTGTGAGTGAGGTCACCAGTCAACTCCTAAGGAGTTGCTGTGTAAGAAGCAGAGGAGGCATCGTGCGAGTTATCCTACTATATCCTACTAATATTATAAATGTGAATGTCCGTTTGTTTGTTAGCTTTCACGCGAAAACTACTGAACCGATTATCATGAAACTTTGTACACATATTCTTGGAGATATCAGAAGTAAAATAGGATACTTTTTATTAAAAAAAAATATTTTTTATCAATGCGAGCGAAGCCGCGGGTAAAAGCTAGTACTTAATATATTACAAGCTTTAATAGGCTACGGTAACTGCTATACATCAGGTAAGCCGTATGCATGTACCTATGCCTCCCGACGTAGTATAAAAAAAAGCAGTCCTTAAAAGAACTAATCAGCATCGGTTTGTGTGTATGTGTGTATGTATCGACTGTGAATATAAACTGTATCCTGACTGTCGGGAATGAACACACAACTTAAACGGCAGGTTAGAGAAATTTTACATCTCGTAAACTTATTGTATAACTAGCTGCTGCCCGCGGCTCCGCCCGCGTGGAGTCAAATAACGTAGCCTATGTGTTAATCCAGATCATAATCTATCTACGTGCCAAATTTCATTCAAATCCGTTTAAGCGTGAAAGAAGAACAAACATCCATACATACAAACTTTCGCATTTGTAATATTAGTAGGATATATTAATTTATTCAAAATAAAATACAAGAATCTTTGTTCCGCTACCAATATTTATCCCTCGAAGATGTTAAATAGCTGTTGCTATCATTGTATGAACAAAGACATGCATTTTTGACGAGCTCGGTGGCGCAACAGTTAATAACGCGACTTTGTCACCGACGCTCATGGATTCGATTCGCACACAGTACAAACATCTGTGTGCATGAACATGTCTGTTTGTCTTGGTCTCGGTGTCTTTAAAAGTGATACGTTGCAGCAATGCAGTCCATCTGGGGAAGTACCTCCACCTGAAGGCAGCCTAATAACAACTCTCTGGAGGGCTGTGTTGGATTTGGAGCACCAGTAAGCTTCAGAGGAATTTACAGCAACTAGCAGCAGAGGTTGCATCGCGCGAGTGATACTTAATGTATTACAAGCGTTCATAGGCTACGATAACCGCTATACATCAGGTAGGCCGTAGGCTTGTATGCCTCCCGACTTCGCATAAAAAAATAAATTAAGTTGACATGCCATAGTAATTATGATAAACTTTTAATCTATCCTACTAATATTATAAATGCGAAAGTTTGTATGTATGGATGGATGTTTGTTGCTCTTTCACGCTTAAACGGCTGAACAGATTTGAATGAAATTTGGCACGTAGATAGATTATGATCTGGATTAACACATAGGCTACGTTATTTGACTCCACACGGGCGGAGCCGCGGGCAGCAGCTAGTACTAATATAAAGAGCGGAAGAGTTGTTTGATTGTTGGTTTGTTTGAAGGCGCTATTCTTTGGAGGACCAGATTTGAAAAAATATTTTTGCAATTGATAGCCCAATAGGGAATATCGAAAAATATATTTTTAGGACACATTTTAAAACAGGATATATAGACGGAAAGATATCTCAAAGTATTTTTTTTCTACAACAATTAGTTTGCGAGATAATGTTGTTTGAAGGTGGCATTTCATCACGTGCACTGAAAACGCTTCATTATAAAAGGCCGCGGCAAATGACGTCACATGTAGCTATGAAGAAATGCATAGATTTCATATAAATATTAGCTGTATTTCCGTAATTCAAGCAAATTTAAAACGAAAAATAAATTTAATGCATATTCCGTATTCTTGAAAAAAATTATTCCTTTGCACGAAATTCATGAAGGAAATATTTATGTGTACCATAAATAATATAACCACCATGGTTCTGATGACACCTTTCGTAATACGCAGGCGCACATACATGCGTACTGCACACGTACAACGCTCGGACCCTGTAATAGACACTGTATGATGCCTTTTATCTCATTCTCTCACACGTTAAATCCTATAGATGTATATATATGGTGGTCACCTTTTACTGTCGCTTTTTCGTTTCATCGAGTTTCAAATTACAACTGCCAAAGAAGTTTTCATTTCAAAAAAGTGGTTACCACGGGAATCCGGGTCAGTCAAAATGTATCAAAAATGTATCCTATTTTGTATTTTCATGCCAAGTCAGAGAAGTAAACAGAGAGAACCGAACACCACATGACTCTGTCTTTACAAATCACACTCGCTGCTTTAGCATTCATAACACTTTTCATGCACACTCACATGTTTCCGGGTTTCCTGACGCCACCTTCTGATAACATACTACGTGGTCATTGCAGGTGACTTTTGGCCTTACTTGGCGGCCTTCTAGTTTTGCGTTGTATATCTGTTTTGTCATGCTTTCTTTCTTGTATTCTTAGGTTATCCAACCGCAGCATAAGGTTCTTCCAGACGGTGAAGAGGATTTTCCAGGGTCGGGTGCTGCAAGTATTGTCTAGTAAGTGTTGTACGCTTATCTGCGGCCTTAGAGAAATTAATAAAAATTCAAAATGCTAATACTAAAGATTAATGCAAAAAATTTACACTTGATACGAAAGGTAGTCAAAAAGAAAACAATAAGGCAAGGAAATTGGGTCAATCTTATGTCAGTAAAATTAAAATTACGTACGCTAACTTTTTTGGAGGTTGACAAATATACACACCCTTTATAACGTTTAGCCTCTTTTTTGCATATTAAAGATAACGGGTTTCTGCGATTGAAAATTAGATATTGAAACAGGCAAATCCATAATGATAAGCTAGTCAAATCACCCATATTTATGGCCTGTTTTTTCTACTGAAAATATAACTTAGTCTAGTGCGGATAGCGGGCGGTACTACACACTGGACCCATAATAAAAACAGACAGGGTTAAGAGATGTCTGATCGAAAAGGCAGCACTGCGAGCAACAGGAGAGGCAGTCGGACAGGTGCCAAGAAAGTAATAGATCTGGATTATGTGCTCGTGAACGAGCTCGGTCAGTTTGGCCGTTTCCAGCTGAACAGCATACTGATTGTCAGTATACCGTTAATCATGTCCGCTTTTATGAGCGAGTTCATCTTCTCAGCGGCAGCTATCCCTCACAGGTATGACTTATCCATATTATTGGAAATACCAATGAAAAATGTTCTATAAAAAGAGTTACGAAAGAAGCGTATCAGACAAGAATAAACGGTGATGTCGGGAGGGGCCGCCCTAGACGCACACATATTTTTTATTTTATTTATTTGGGATAAAAAACAATTACACAATACTTAATTAACAAATTCATATGGTGTAGTATTAATGACATTAATTGTGTAACCAACAACTGTATCCACAAAGTAAGTGAAAACAGTTTTACCATAAACATAAACAAAGTAATAGTAAATAAAACTTTTCTTTTAGGTACTATTGAGCGAATCCAGTACATTTTTTTTAAACATAGCCGGCTTCATATTAAATTTTATACCCTAGTGATAGTGAGTGATAAACTTCATTACCTTAGTGATAGGGGCACGCTCACCTGCGTTAGTTTTACAGAAGTTAGGCATAAATAGACGATTCGGATGTGCTTCACGCACAATACTACAGTGGGGTATTCAATATACTATTTGCCGACACAGATCGATACAATTATACTTGTTGTGGCAAATGTTGTACAGCACCATGGAATCCAAACATTCTCTCCTTGTCTTGAGATATGGAAGTGAGAACTTATTTAATAAAGATTCGTAGGAATAATGTCTATTACTATTACGGAGGCATCTATAAGATACTGTTCGCAAAAACTTGCATTGAATAGCTTCAATTTGTGAAGTATACCTTTCATAATACGGGTTCCAAACAACCGCTGCGTACTCCAACTGTGATCTTATCAGTGACTTATAAAGACAGATGTAAGTATAGGGACTTCTGAAATCTACACTGTTACGCATGACAAATCCATAAAGCTGATAGGCTTTGCTTGTAATACATTCAATGTGTGCCTCGAGATGGAGTTTAGAATCAAGTAAGATCCCCAGGTGTTTTATCATTGCAACCCTCTCCAAAGGTGTATTACATATTACATAAGTGTGATTAATGACATTAGATTTTTTGTAAAAGTAATGGATTTATATTTCGCAATACTTAGGCGTAGCTCATTGGTTGCACAGTAATCGGATAGGCGATTAAGATCTTCTTGCATTTTGGTACTATCGTCTGGAATAGCAATTTTACGGAAAACTTTAAAATCATCGGCATAAAGTATAAAGTTGCAATGCCTAAAGCAATCATTAATGTCATTGATAAATATAATAAATAATAATGGATCCAAAATAGAGCCCTGTGGGACTACAGATGTTACCAATGCTCCTTCTGAAGAAAAACCATTGACAACCACTTTTTGTATTCTACCCACGACATATGACAAGAACCATCTTAAAAGATTTCCACGAATGCCATTGAAAGCTATCTTTCGCAGAAGAATCAAGTGATCGACTTTATTGAAAGCTTTGCAGAAATCCGTATATATTGAGTCAACCTGATATATAGATCAAATTGGTGATATGTTGAAAAAGGGCCAAATCATGAGACTCAAAACCGAAGAGTATGCATGAAGAGGGTGATGAGTGTGGAAGAAGCGAGTGGTGTATATTTGGATCGGTACACCTGGCGTTCTATAATCTCTACCTACCCCAATGGGATACAGGCGTGATAATATGTATGTAATTTTTCTATTGCTGTTACTGACCTAATTTTCTTCAGGTAATTGTTAATCATTTGAAGACATTCTATTTATCTATATCTTCAGGGTATATCAGTATAGGTAGGGATAATCGGGTACTACAAAACGTGGTTGTTACATATTTCGTAACTTTTTTAAAATGCTCTATTGATTCTCGCTCGCCGGTTCCTAGAGCTCCCATCACCTTATAAAACACGATCAATTTGGTCATGCTAGGTTAGCCTTGGCCTTTTTCCATCCCTATATCTTTCCACTTTATATCTGCTTCGTAATTATTTCATCCCGCATTCTTTCTTTTTCTACTTTCATGCGCTCTCTGCTATACCTAGCTTTCATTACTATACGTTTGCGTTGAGAAATGCCCCGCGTTTAGTATGCTTAGATATGCCTTTAGGCTTAGATTTTGCTTGCCTAGAAATTTGTCTAAGCCATGACGATTGTATTCAATAGATATGCTACCAAGATCTTCTGTCAAAGTAGCCTTGCGCATTGTAGTCTTGTGGTCTCCTCACCTTGGCCATACATGGTAGATACATAAAAATAGTTGTCCACGGCTGCTGTTCTCACAGAATACCAATGCTAGTATAGCCACAATGCTTTGTTCTGTCACCAACGTTCTTTTTTCTAAATATCAATAATGTGTTGTTAATTCATGGTACACTTTGCTATATGTTTTGTCTGAAATTGAGAGTATTCTGTCTACATTATTCGGTTGGGACGATTGATCCTCGTATATTTCATCCCCATCAAGATGCATGTGCAGCGTCTGCTAAGGAAATAGCATTTGCTGTAAGTTTTTAGGATAAAGTACTTAGATGCTAACTTGGACATTGCGAGTTTATTCAGAGACGAGATGTGATAATTTTTGACGATTCCAACCTTATGTATGGCTTTAAGCTTTGCTGAAGATACACAGTTCTCGTTCTGAATGTCAAAAACAAAATTCGGTTACTAAGTCACTTGGAAAAGTCAAGTTGACTTCCTGGAAACTTGGTTTACTTAACAGAGCAAAGCAGTACGACAGTGCAAAGTCACATGTCTTAAGCCTGATTTCAATTGGAGTATTGTTGATATATTTCGACTGCAGCACCTGATCACCAGCTTGTTTAGAGGTGACCTGTGAGATGTTTTTAACGATACCGTGATAAGTTTAAATGTGGCATTAAGGCCTGTAGTTACTTTATCTCTCTTTAGTTGCTTCCGTGTTCTACCGATTATACGAGTACAATAAGCTATATCAAAAGAGTTCTTCAATATGATACCTTGGGCATTCTTTTACAGTTGTACTGCACACCATCGAGAACAAATTCACCTTCACACGTTGAAACCAAAGTGTAACGTACTGGGTGAATCCATAGAGATTTTTTTAGAGACCTCTTAAGTTGTGAAATAAAATCTTTGCCAAGATTGGTATCTTTAAAAATGACGCGTAGATGTTTTATCCAGGGACGAAAGCACGCGAGCCAGAAGGTTAATTTCGAGTACGCTTAGCGTACTCGAAATTAACCTTCTGGCAGGCCACGCGCTTGTTTGCGGGCTGGAAGCAAGGAACTGCTAACCTTACTTAGAAGATAGATAGAGCCGATGATCTTAACTATAACTTGACTTGTATAGTCAAGTTATAGTTAAGATCATCGGCTCATATCATTCATCATCTAAATAGAGGCAGTAAAAGTTTATTTCATGTATGAAAATTAAAAGCTGTCTCTCTGCTCGTAATCTTGTAAGAAGATTCGATATTATATTTCCTACATGGGAAATATTTTCGTCAGAACTGAGTGTAGAATAAAAGTAGTCAGCGAAAAGTACACATGCACCTTCTTCCATTTCTACGGATTCACCTTTATATTAGAGCATTTCGATGTTTTTGTGTACCTACAAATGTTTTAGAATTGTTCAATATTCACGATTATATATATGTATATGTATGTATGTGTATCTTCACGCCAGGTCCCTTGCGGGGTAGGCAGAGAGAACCGAGCGCCATAAGATTCTATCTATAGTCATTATATGAATTAAAATGTTCATTTACGAGTGACTTAGATATACTTCGTAATACTGAGAAAGACTCAAATAAATTTCTAAAAATTCTGTACCTTTTATGGTATTTCGATTATTGTTTGAGAAGCTTAATTAAGACGGAATTATACCACGCTGGATACTGTTCTGGTTTATTCGTTTTAGACGAGACAAATTTATCAATACATTCATAAAGTTTGTTGAAAACGTAGAGAAGGCATCATCGAGACTACAAAAGCATAGTATTGTGTAACATCCAGGGAGCTTAGGAACACAGATTGGGAAACATCCCAATCTGTGTTCCTAAGCTCCCTCACATATACTCTATTGGGTTGTTGTATATGCAGCTTTGAACTTTTTAAAGACATCCATCTATTCTGGAAAATCTTGACAGGATGCATAATACACTGATGAAATCCTCCATTTTTTGGAAAGCACATAAATCCGGTTGTTGTTGTAAGACAGGTAATATAATTATCTTATGACCGATCACGATGTTCTGTAATGATATTATGTTAATGCCGTTGATTATTGTACTGGGAAGCGTACTTTTTACTTTCTTTTTACCATGATTGTATGACGATAAGGTATGCACTTACAGATACATACCGTTTTTAATCTGTCACGTGTTGCGATAACAACATTATTATTTCTGTTACTGGTATGTTTTCTTTTGAAAGAAAAAAGTAAAACTAATAAGTTTTATAATTAGATTTTGATTTAATTCTTAAAAAGAACCACGGAATAGAACTGTTACTTCCTCTAACTTTTAATTAGTAAGTTTCGAGAGGTTACATACTCATTATTTGAAGTTTTAGGCGTTTTCTTGTCAGATTCATCTGATATATCACTAGTTATATATTCCCCAGTTGTATTATTAATTAATTAATTTGTGCGCGTGAATATTGCAGATGCATTATCCCAGAGTGTGGTGAAACACCCGAAAACGCCGTATATGATACAGAGAGTTTGCTGGCGGCCTTTCCGGAGGATGCGAGTTGTGAACGATATGTCCCACTCGCGTACAACGGCACCCTGGACTACTGCCCAAGCAATTTATTCCACGAGACAGACACCAAAGGATGCGAGTCTCTCGTCTATGAGAGATTCAACTCTGTCGTGTACGATGTTAGTATTACTCAATTTTTTTTCCAGACTTTACTTCTGTGTTCGATTTATATTTTACTTTATTTATTTTTTGCTTTACGAGCATATTCATTGACCACTTTCTTTCATTAATTGTATAATTTTATTTGACAATGACTTCAAAAACACTAAATAATAATTACATTACTTTGATTAACTTCAGAGATGTAACATAATATACTCGTAATATGAATTTAAAAACAAAGATACAGTTTATAATGTTTGAAAGAGTAACGCAAGAATTACTGTTGATGATGTAGTTTTAGAAGAAGTGGATAAGAATGTATATCTTGTTGTTGACGTCAAGAAACAAATGTTGAAACAACGTAATTACGGCGCTGGGAAATTATCTTGCCAGCCGAAACCTAAGTCATAAAGTACACTTTTTGGCGTAACACTTCCTGACCATTTTTGCAATGATGATAGAAGAAAAAGAATTGATCAGACAACGAGTGTTGATGTTAAGACAGAAATGTTTACTTTTTAGTTCGAATTTATAGAAAGAATGCTGAATGAAAGAATGACGAATCAAATACACAGAATGAAATTGAAAGAATGTAGGAAATGAGAAAAGCCAAGACTCACCTGCCATGCACTACTACTAAACTGGTCGCGTTTTATCAGAATGATAGCATTTGCATAGGCAAAGAGCTTTAAAATCGACGAAAATTAAAAAAAACTGTGAACGTTAAATAACCGAGTGGGATATGTGAGGTGGTATTTGATTCTTTTTGATGGATACCAGACTAGTATTACACGATTCTCGCGATACGCTTGCGAACAAGATAGATAACAGAAAAGGTATTTAATTTGAGGATATTTATATTTGCTATTTCCCACCACCGTGAGCCTTCTTCCATAATTAGAGAGAGAAAGTTGTGATATTTATAGCGTAATTAGCGTTTCTGAAGTCATTGATGGAGAGTTCTTAGATATCTAATATCGATTATTTTTCAGTTTGATCTAGGTTGTCAGAATTGGTTGCGGGCGTTAGCTGGGACGCTGAACAGCGTGGGCACGTTGCTTGTTCTGCCGATCACAGGCTATGTTTCGGATCGTTGGGGTCGACGAGTAGCGCTCGTCATCAGTGTATTTAATCTCGGGCTCTTTGGACTAATACGTGCCTTTTCCGTTAACTACCCCATGTATCTGGCTCTACAACTCATTCAGACTACTCTGGGAGCCGGCACCTTCAGTTCTGCCTATGTTTTTGGTAAACATATTTTATTGTTGATAAAATATTATTTTATTTATTAAAATTATTAAGTATAAATATTTTGACAAGCTCGGTGGCTCAGTCGTGAATGACGCGACTTTCACACCATCGCTCGTGAGTTCAATTCCCACAAACACAAGACAAATATTTGTGTACATGAACATGTCTGTTTGACTTGATCTGGATGTTTTAATAGAGGTAGGGCGCATCAAAGCAGCCCGTCTGGGGAAGTACCTCCACCTCACAGAAAACCGCAGCCAAATAACAACTCCCTAGAGGGTTGTTGTGTTCCTGCATGTGAGTGAGGTCACTAGTAAGCTCCCAAGGAGTTGCTGTGTAAGCAGTAGAGGAGGCATCACGCGAGTGATAATTAATATATCGCAAGCGTTAATAGCCTACGATACCCGCTTTACATCAAGTAGGTTGTATGCTTGTATGCCTCCCGTCGTAGTATAAAAAAAATATATAAGTATCACTATCTACCCTACTACACTACATTTCTACCACCATTCCCTTTATTAATCAATGCCGTTTTACTAGATCGTCCTAGATTTTAAGTATCCGAAGAGTAGTTACATTTCTAGATTATTTTCATTACTCCAATCGTCACTTTTCCGTTCATCATTGTCCATCTTTACTCGGTTCTACCTGGTATCTTTTGACAGCGGGGCAAATATACTCCACTTCCAAATTGAACTAGCTACTAACCATGGCTCCGCTTCTGTTCATTTCGATAATGATTTACCGTATAAGCTCTGAAAGATCAACATAAGTTACATAATTAACAACTATGTAGTAGTGTATACAAGCTGTCCCTTTTCTAATAACATTTGTTCACTTTCAGCTGCGGAGCTTGTCGGTCCGAAATATCGCGTAATAACAAGCGCCACCAGCACGTCCATGTTCGCATTAGGACAAGTTATTCTTGGCAGTGTAGCCTGGCTCGTGCAGCCATGGCGTTTCATGATTATGGCGCTGCACATTCCGTGCTTCCTCATTATTATCTATTTCTGGATATTACCAGAGAGTGTGCGATGGTTGCTGGCTAAAGGGAAATTCGATCGGGCACGAAAACTTCTAGAGAAAGTATCCAAAGTTAACAAGAGGCCAATCAGTGAGAAGTCTATGGAAGCATTAATGACGCCTCCCGAATCTCCCAAGACAGAAGACGTGAGTTTCGACTGGATACAAAATGTATAAAGTCCCATTTATAGTATTTAAGTACCCTTTGTGACCTTTTGTGTTAAAATGTTTACAGGGTGCTGCTCCTAGCCTGATCAGAACCATCTGGAAGTCACCCATATTGCTCAGGCGCGTGTGTACGACACCCATCTGGTGGATCACGACAACCTTCGTGTACTACGGACTGTCCATAAACTCGACAAGTCTACCGGCTACCAATATGTATATCAACTATATCTTAACGGTCGCCATTGAGATCCCTGGCTTCTACACGGCTGCTCTTATATTAAACAAGATCGGCAGAAAGGCGACGCTGTCCAGTGGTTACTTCCTCAGCGCTGCCTGTAACATCGCGTTTGCATTCATCCCTGATGGTAAGCAAGTGAACAATAATTTAAAACCATATGCTAAACGTATGCTACTTTAATTTGATCGACTTTGAAAAATTCACATAGGCGAATTTTTTGTAATATCTAATTGACAGTTTTAAAAAAAACCTATACCTATTGGCAAGTTTCTTTCGAAATTTCTTATTCGCCAATGGCAATTTCCGAAATGCTAGCAGATAAAAAAATAGTAACATAAGAGAATTGAATCGTGTGTGTGCATAGAGTGACTGCCATCGCACCCCCACAACCCAGAGGGAAAATCAGGCCATTCATGGGTTGGGTAATACGTCTTTCGACATATAATTAGGGGTTCGGATTTCCACACGATGTCTTCCTTCACCGCGGAGCAAATTACGAATATGTACATAAATCAAAAAACACGAGTTTAGTGGTACAAGTAAGCTATGTAAGGGTACACTAGGATTAGAAGCTGGGACCGTCGGAGAAGACGCTGGCTCTTCACCCACTGAGCGATCACAGTACATGTTGATATATATTGATACATTTCTTCATCAATTAAGAATAATGTATGCATGTATGTATATCTTCACGCCAGATCCCTTGCGGGGTAGGCAGAGAGAACCGAGCGCCGTAAGACGCGGTCCTTATATACTTCACTCGCTTCTGTAACATTCATAGCTCTTTCATGCACGTTCGCCGGATCCTGGGGTTCCTCACACCACCTTCTGATAAAGCACTACAAATTTGCTCATGGTAGGTTAGTCTCGGTCTTCCTCGGCTCCTACATCTCTCCACTTTTGCATTGTATGTTTCGCATTCTTTCAACATGGCCGAACCAACGGGCCGACCTCTCTTTCAGACCAACTCTTTCTCTCACGTCTTCATTACGAACGCGGTCAGCAAGCGTTATGCCACAAATTTTGCCACAAATTAGTACCCATAACACAAGCTTCGTTTACTTTGGAGCTAAATGGCGCTGTATAATTCGTCCGACAATGTTAAATTTACAGTTTATTTGTTTATATGTTTTCACTATTAGCATGGTAACACTGTAAATATTATAATTTTCGTAGTATATTTTTTTTATACCACTAAAGTGGCAAACGTGCATACGGCCTGCCTAATGGTAAAGAGTCACCACAGCCTTCGGACGTTTGCAACACGAGGGGTGTCACTCATGCGTTGGCGACCCTCTTAAAACCTCTTCACGCCTTTCTTGAAGAACCCCATGCTGTAGTCCCTTGGGAAAAACTAGGCAGGGAGTGCATTCAACAACTTGAGAGTTCTCGGAAGAAAACTTCTCTGGAACCGCACGGTACCATTGCGATTCTGGCGTGTGAGAGTGAACTCCTCGCCGTCAGCGAGCGGTGCGGTTGTAAAAACAATGCTGTCGGCATCATATCGAACTATTTCTTCAGAACACAACCCATACTTTTTTTTTTATACTCCGTCGGGATTTCGGGATCAGGCGTTAATAGGCTACGGTACCCCCGTATGCTTGGCATACAAGCATACGGGGGTACCGTAGCCTATTAACGCTTGCGATATATTAAGTACCACTCGCGCGAAGCCTCCACTGCTGCTTACACAGCAACTCCTTGGGAGCTTACTGGTGACCTCACTCATACGCAGGAACACAACAACCCTCTAGTAAGTTGTTATTTTGCTGCGGTTTTCTGTGAGGTGGAGGTACTTCCCCAGACGGGCTGCTTTGATGTAGGGCGCATACTACTCTACGAAATATGAATAAATTCGTAACCTAATAATGATTTGTTACAGAATTCAAGTTAATTTCATGATGTTTTTTAGACATGGCGATCCTCAGTCTTATTGTTTTCCTGCTTGGCAAATTTGGAATTTCTGTGGTGATGACGTCACTGTACCTCTTCACGTCAGAGTTGTATCCCACGGAGTTCCGTCACACTCTACTAGCTTTTTCGTCCATGATCGGACGTATTGGCTCCATCACTGCACCGATGACGCCCGTGCTCGTAAGTTATGGTTGAGTTGGAAGTGGTTCGCTATCACTTTGTAAGGTTACAACAATTGCGTTGCAAGCATTGAAGAAAGCAGTTAAGTAAATTGTGGTTAAGAAACTGTAAAACCTACTTACAATAGAACTCTTTTATTTTAATTGACTGGTAGACCTCAAGAGGTTGGTAGGGGGTCGATGGATGCAGGTGGCTCAGGATCGAGACGAATGGCACTCTAGAGAGGAGGCCTATGTTCAGCAGGGGATGAATACAAGCTGAGATGATGATGATGTTTTTAATTAACATTGTGTGCCTTTATATCTTCTTCCAAGGCATGGAGCGTAATTAGTATTTTTATCATCGTTAGAGAGATAAGTTTTGTTGTTATTTACTCTTCTAATTTAAAGGGCAGTAACGCAACATTTTTATACTACGTCGGGAGGCATACAAGCATACGGCCCACCTGACGTAAAGCGATTACCGTAGCCTATGAACGCTGGTAATACATTAAGTATCACTCGCGCCGCCCCTGCTGCTAACACAGCAAGGAGGTTACTAGTAACCTCACTCTCACGCAGCAACACAACAGCCCTCCTGGGTGTCCTACCACTCTCAAAAACAGCCAGACCAAGACGAACAGACAGTTTCGTGCACACCAATGTTTGTTTCGAGTGGGAATCGATCCCGTGGGCGTTACTGTCAAAGTCACGTTAAAAACCTAACTTCATTTCTATGTTTCAGATGGACTACTGGCATGGTATCCCGAGTATGATGTTCGCCGGCATGGCAGTACTCTCCGGCGGGCTGGTGCTGACCCAGCCTGAGACTCTGGGTACCAAGATGCCGGATACACTCGCCGAAGCGGAGGCTCTGGGCACCCCTGAGTCCAAAGTTAACAACTCTACATAGAGATCTTCATTGACCACACCTGTTGCTGTACATATTTGAATCCACCTATTAGTTTATGCATAAATGTAGCTGTAAGTAATATTATTCAACAATGTATACTTCTTATCATTTCTGCATGATAATTCGCATTCATAGAGAGATAGCCTAGTGGATAGAGACTCGGCCTAGTGGCCAACAGGTCCCGGGTTCGATTTTTTTTATTACAATTAGATTGGCAAACAAGCATGCAATCCGCATCAGATGGTAAGCGGTGACCGCAGTCTATTGACGTTCGCAACACCACGGGAATGTTACTTGCACGCTGCCAATCTAGTGACCTAAAGCTGTTGTCGTCACAGTACCCAGTAATTTATCTGCCATATCTCACCGTTCAAACCGGAGCACAGCTATATAAATATAGCTGCTTGGCGGTAGAAGTAGGTGAGACAGAGGTACCCACGCAGACGACGACTGTACAAAGTCTTCCTCTGGTAATCCTTCCTCCCTCAGCTCGAACCCTGGCCATGTAATTGTTATTTGTAATTGTCACGTGTTCGGCGGTGAAGGAGAACATCGTGAGGAAATACGCACGTCCAAGAATTTTTTTTCGAAACACATGTAACCTTAGCTGAGTATGATCTGGTTTTCCCTGGGTTGCGGAAGTCTCTCAGTGTAAAAATCAGTATCTTCGTCAAATCCTTAGTCTTAGGTGGCGGACCCCGCCATCCCTGTTGGATTAGGAAACGGGATAACGCTGAGAAGGGAGAATTTGCAATATGAGCTCAACCCTTCATTAAGAAAGCCTGTGCTTTGACACATATGTCATGCGAGTAAACACACAAATAGCATAACATATGAGAAAAAACCGGCCAAGTGCGAGTCGGACTAGCGCACGAAGGGTTCCGTACCATTATCTATAAAACGGCAAAAAAAAAAACCCGTTTGTTGTATGGGAGCCCCTCCCCCTTAAATATTTATTTTATTTTAATTTAATTATTTATTTTTAAAGTGAATATATTACTAAATATTCTGTGAATATTTCAAGCGTCTACTTGTTGCCGTTATCAATATCGAGCAAAAACGAGCAAAAAAAATCACGTTTGTTGCATGGGAGCCCCCTTAAATATTTATTTTATTCCGTTTTTAGTATTTGTTGTTATAGCGGCAACAGATCATCTGTGAAAATTTCAACTGTCTAACTATCACGGTTCATGAGAGCCAACCTGGTGACAGACGGACGGACGGACAGCGGAGTCACAGTAATAGGGTCCGTTTTACCCTTTGGGTACGGCTCCCTAAAAAAGAAGTCTCTCGAGAAATTCTGATCCTGATAGAAGCCAAGAATTATATAAATGGAGCCTTTGTAGAGCGTAAAGAGATTCACAAGTGGATATCTGAGTGAAGTGTGGTACACAATGGGCTAAATGAAATATTTTTTCACGACACATGTTTGCAGTTAATGATAAAAAGTAGAGATGTTCCATGATTGTCTGCGATAAAATAAATAATAAACATTATTTATAATAGTGATATTTAAAACACATTTTAATACGCTTATATTACTTTTTTTTTTATACTACGTCGAGAGGGATACAAGCATACGGCCCACCTGATGTAAAGCCTATTAACGCTTGCGATATATTAATTATCACTCGCACGATACCTCCTCTGCTGTTTACACAGCAACTCCTTGGGAGCTTATTGGTGACCTCACTCACACGCAGGAACACAACAACCCTCCAGAGAGTTGTTATTTGGCTGCGGTTTTCTGTGAGGTGGAGGTACTTCCCCAGACGGGCTGCTTTGATGCGCCCTACCTCTCTTAAAAATGTAAATAACCTATGCGGAGCAAGAATAGATGATAAATTAATTCCTATGTACTTAAATGAAACATCTGAATCTATTTAAAAAATAATTATTATAAATTATAAAACCATTACATAAATAAGGAAAGTGTATGTTTATTCGCCTCACTAGCAATAGATAAATCCTGCGAAGTTTCCAAATGCGGTTATTTAGCAAAGTAATATAGTTTTTTAATAATATATGAAATAATAAAACAAAAATACATAACATGAAAATCTATCTGTCGTTTTTTTTTTTCATGTAAACTCAATACAAGCTTACGGTCCACCTGATCTAAAGGGATGCCCTAGGGCCGTAAGCTAAACATTTGTGTGCATGAACATGTCTGTTTGTGTTGGCCTGGATATTTTATGAGAGGTAGGGTGCATCAAAACATCCCGTTTGGGGAAGTACCTCCACCTCAAAGAAAACCGCAAATAACAACTCCCTAGAGAGTTGTCGTGTTCCTGCGTGCGAGTGACGTCATCAGTAAGCTCCTAGTGAGTGGCTTTGTAAGCATCGCGCGAGTGATACTTAATGTATTACAAACGTTTATAGACTACAGGAACCGTTTTAAATCAGCTTGGCCGTATGCTTGTATGCTTATGACGTTGTATAAAAATAGTCATCTATATCTTCACGCCAGGTCCCTTGCGGGGTATGCAGGGAGAACAGAATGCACAAGAGCCGTAGGTATAAATGTTATGAATATCGATGAACCTTTTTTTTATGAAACTAGGTTGGTAAACAAGCGTGCGGCCCGTATTAGATGGTAAGCGGTCACCGCAGCCTAGCATATTGATCCTCGCAACACCACGGCGATGTTACTCGCGCGCTGCCAATCTTGTGACATAAGGCTGTTTCGTCACAGTACCCAGTAATTTCTCTGCCATATCTCACCCTTCAAACCGGAACACAGCTATATAAATATATCTGCTTGGCGGTAGAAATAGGTGAGACAGAGGTAACCACGCAGACGACTTTTGTACAAAGTCTCCCTCTGATAAGCAATCTGTAACAAACTGGTAACAACGTTGACAACAGCTTGTCTAAGGATGGGTTTATCTATCTCGAGTTTCTCTGTGTTTCGGAGGGCACGTTAAGACGTCGGTCCCGGCTGTTGTCCATAGATGACAGTCGTTAAGTTAAGTCAGTGGCTCTCCGGCGGCTTGAAAACACTGGTTGAACAACTGCTAATCCGCATTCGAGCAGCGTGGTGGAGTATGCTCTAAACACCTTCGGTTGAAGGGAGACCCGTATCCCTGCAGTGGGATGAGTAAGGGTTGATGTGGTGATGTGTTAAGGTAAGGAGAGGTAGAACTGCGGCCCTACAGCGCGCGAGCTGAGCGAGCCGAGCGAGCGTGCCGCGGCAGCGGCCGGCGAAGCGCCAGAACCGAACATTGTCTGTTATGAAGGACAGTTCTGAAAAAAAAAATGAGATCATATAATATATCATCATAGTCATTAAACAGTATTAATAAAAAAATTATATGATAACTGTCTGTTATGAGTTTCGTTGGTAGTAATAAAAATGTATGAACAAAAACAACGAGTGTGCTTTAGACCACACGACTGAAGGAAAACTTCTTTATCTCCATAGTGATATACAGATAATAGGCCTGCACTGTGTCTTAGATATACGAAACTTAACTCGCTATGAGAGAAAGAGAGAAAGAAAATGTGTGCTCGCACCTCTCTCTCTTGCCCCTACAGTAATATACGAAACGTAACTCTATCTTCACTAACTTATATCTCCCTCTCACTTATAGCTCTCGTCACGCATTCACCAGCTTACTCCCCAAGTCAAGCGTGTGTAAAGAAGTTTTACTTCAAAAAGTTTGAGGAAAAAAATTATGAAGAGTGATTATTATGAACACAAATCGGTAGTAAAACAAAAAATAGGAATAAGATTTGTATGTGAGCCAATATAGACATTCCCGTCTTATTCAGTAGAATTTCTGAAGCTAGAATCTAGAATTAAGACAGTTTAAAATGATTCTAGACTTAAGACTTGTGCTGTATAGCCATAGACCCTTTGCCACTAGCCCTGTGAACTAAAAACAAAAGAAATACGTATTTTCCTTCACTTGATGTGATCACTTTTCGATTCGATTGAGAAGTTTTCATGCCAATGTAATTTCTGCTGGTTAAAAATATTTGATTTAAACATTGATTAGTATTGATAATAGTTGTTCAAAAGTTGTGATAAAATACATTGTGATACGAAGTTCACCAAATTCAATATATTTTATTACAACTTTTGATCAACGGTTATCAAACATCCAGAACAGGACAAACAGACATGTTCATGCACACAAATTTTTGCCTTGTGTGGGAATCGAGCCCACGAGCGTTGGTGTCACAGTCGCGTTATTCACGACTGAGCTCGTCAAGTATATATCAATATATTTTTCAAATTTGATTTCTTTTCTGCATCCTCCGGCTCAGCCTATGTATTGTATGTGTGTCTAATAATATTTGGTCATTATATCGACCTCTGTGCGCGTTTTCAACTTAGATTGCAGATAGACCTATGTCCAGGTTGAGTATAATCACAGCAGACATTGTGCCTGACATTGAGCCTGCACTAACGGTGGCAACGCAAAACTACGCAACAGTTAATATTATCGTCCGATTCTTTGTAATCGGGAATGTTTTTCTCTTCGGTATCTTGTATTACTTTAATCACGTCTTGATATATTTTATCGTTAATCCACTTAATGCTATGGGGCTGATTAATCGTTTAAATAATCTTTATAAGTCATGAAATGAATTTTTAGTTCTCCAAAACCTATTAATGGTTTATCAGTAAAAAAGGTTTTGGGGTCAGTTTTGTAGGTTATTGAATTGAATCGCTGTCTCTCACATATATGGCGATACCAACCTATATATTGATAATCATATTACGCTACATAGAATACTTAGCAACTAACAACTATCTTCTCGTGAAAAAAAATTAAGATTCCAATTATAATATCCTTTATTACACGTGCGGGTTTCTTTCGATATTAATAATACTCGTAGCATTCGGGAAACGGCTCGCAATATCAATGCTGCGTTTGGAGAGGAGACTGCTAATAAACGCACCGTGCGTTTTTAGTTTAAACGCTTTCGTAATGGAAACTTCGACTTGAACAACAAACCACGAGGAAGACCGCCCACACAGGTGAATAACGCTGAGTTGGAGGAGATGGTAGAAGCCGCTCCGAGTCAAACTACTCAGGAATTAGTAGTATGGTTTAACTTTACCTTACCTACAATATTGACTCATTTGCATCAAATCAATAAGATAAAAAAACATGAAAAATGTGTGCCTCATGATTTGACTGATCTGCAGAAAGAAACGCGTGTTGGCACTTGTGTTGCCGCCTTGAATCGGTACAGAAATGAAGGAATATTGGATTGAATTATGACATGTGACGAAAAGTGGATTCTTTACGACAACCGTAAGAGAAAAATGCTGACCGCAGGTCAAATGCTGTAACAGTGCCCTAAAGCAAAGCTTACCAATAAAAAGGTAATGTAACTGCGTTTGGTGGTCTCTTCATGGCGTTATTCACTTAAGGTTTCTCAGGTCTGGTCAAGCAATAACATCAAATGTTTACTGCGCCGAACTTCGAACAATGATGGCGAAACTGGCAGAGAAACGGCCCCGACTCGTGAATCGATCTTCACCATTATTGGTCCATGATAACGCAAGACCTCACACTGCACGAGGAACCGTTGTAACTCTACCGAAACTGCAGTTAGAATCCATACGTCATCCTCCGTACTGGCCAGACCTTGTTCCAACTGACTACCATTATTTTCGTAATTTGGTCAATTTTCTACGTGGTAACGAAATTTCTTCCCAGGATGCAGTACAAAATGCTTTCACACAGTTTGTCGAATCTAGATCCCCAGAGTTCTATCGCAAAGGCATAAATAAACTTCCGATTAGATGACAGCAATGTCACATTTTGCAGATAACGAGGGTAAATATTTTGATTAAATAAATATGTTGCATCTTAGAAAAACATGAGTTTTAATTATTCAGTACAAATCGGCAATTTCAAACTATAATCCCAAATATAGTTGCACAAAATAAAATATATTGCATATATAAATAGGTAATAGTACAAAGGCGGGCTTATCCCTCAAAGGGATCTCTTCCAGCCAACCTTAAAATATTTGAGATGATTGTAAATACGCGAGGGTAGAATAAACATAAAATATTTACAGTCAAAAGAACAAGTCAAATTTAGATATTACACAAAGCAAAGCCATTAGTTTATAGTTTAATAATTAATGACCATTTATTAATGAGCTAACAGTTCGAAGTATCACAAAATCTTTTTAGCGCCGATGTGAAGGATCCCAGGGTAGGCGACATTTTCAAATTCCAAGCTTACTTAATTGTGAAAGATTTATAGTTAATATTATTTATATGTATGTATATGTATGTATGTATGTATGTATGTATATCTTCACGCCAAGTCCCTTGCGGGGTAGGCAGAGAGAACCGAGCGCCATAAGACGCGGTCCTTGCATACTTCACTCGCTTCTGTGACATTCATAGCTCTTTTCATGCACGCTCGCCGGTTCCTGGGGCTTCTGACATCACCATCTGATAAAACACGACCAATTTGGTCATGGTAGGTTAGTCTCGGCCTTCCTCGGCTCCTACATCCTTCCACTTTTGCATTGTATATCTGTTTCGTCATTCTTTCGTCCCGCATTCTTTCTACATGTCCGAACCAACGGAGCATGCCCTTTCTTATCTTAACACCGACACTCTCTTTTAGACCAACTCTTTCTCTCACGTCTTCGTTACGAACGCGGTCAGCAAGCGTTATGCCACAAATTTTGCGCAATGCTCGCATCTCGACCGCATTTATTCTACTTTCATGCTCTCACTGCCATACCCAGCTCTCACTTCCATAAGTTAGCGTTGGTATTAGCACCGCGTTGTGTACAGCGAGCTGTGCCTTCTGGCTTAGATTTCGGCAGCCTAGAAGTTTACCCAACGCTCCATTCACCCTATTCCCGGCACTCACTCGTCTCTCCACATCAGCGGTGTACCTTCCATTGCTGCTAAAAGCACTTCCAAGATATACAATCTCATTCACTTGCTCCAACACTACATCATCAACCATAATCCTAATCCTAATCCTATATATATATTATAGTTATTTTTTTATGCAACGTCCGGAGGTATACGAGCATACAGTCCAGTAGCCTTATAAACGCTTGCAATACCTTAGGTATTACTTGAGTGATGCCACCTCTATTGCTAACACAGCAACACCTTAGGAGCTTAGTGGAGACCTTACTCACACGCAAGAACCTAACAACCCTGTAGGGAGTTGGTATTTGGCTGCGGTTGAAGAGGAGGTACTTCCCCAGACGGGCTATTTTGATGCGCCCTGCCACCCAGCTAAATAAACACCCAAACCAAAACAAAAAGAGACACGTTCAATGAACACAAATGTTTGTCCAGTGTGGAAATGGAACCCGCTAGTGTTGGTGTCAAAGTAGCGTAACAGCGCGTTTCACCACTGCGCCACCTGTGAATCGTAAAAATCGTCAAAATCGTCAAAATCGTAGTATGCCACACAAATGGAACATCCAAAGAAAGCTGTCCACACGATCGTACTAACTTGATATCTTCATATTGAACTTGAACTTACATTGGGGTGAACAAAACTGCGCAAGAGAGGGAGACTTTATACCAGAGGGAGACTTTGTACAAAAGTTGTCTGCATGGGTACCTCTATCTCACCTATTTCTACCGCCAAGCATATTTATATACAAGACAGACAAAGTACTGGGTACTGTGACGAAACAGCCTTAGGTCACAAGATTGGCAGCGCGTGAGTAACATCCCCGTGGTGCTGCGAGCGTCAATAGGCTGCGGTCACAGCTTACCATCTGATGCGGACCGCATGCTTGTTTGCCAATCTAGTTGTATAAAAAACAAATATCGTTCGCTCCTGTTATCGGACATGTTTTTCTCTTGTGTCGTTTCTTACTATAATATCGTGCTAATAATTTTCGTCGTTAATCCACTAATTATTATTGCTATGGGAATGATTTATTGTTTAAATAATCTTTATTATGTCATGAAATGAATCATAAGAGAGGTAGGGCAAATCAAAGCAACCTGTCTGGGGAAGTTCCTCTACCTCACAGAAAAACCGCAGTAGAATAACTCTCTGGGGGGTTGTTGTGTTCCCGCGTGTGCGTGAGGTCGCCAGGGAGCTCCTAAGGTGTTGCTGTATTAGTAGCAGAGGTGGCATCGTGCGAGTACTCGAAAGGTCTCGCCACCAAAGATTGTAATACACTTGGCTATGGTAGGAGGCGCGTTCTGGAGTTGAGGAACTGCGCATGTATGTGCTGATGATAGTAGCTACTTGCCTTAGTCTCCTTTCTTTCATGTTACTTCTGTTTAACATGACATGAGCAGTGATGGCCCGGTGGATAAGGAACCGGGCTTATGACCAACTCGTCCCCGGTTCGAATACAGGCATGTATCACTAAATTCGTGTTTTCGGATTTATGTGCATAATTATAATGATCACTTGCTCGACGGTGAAGGAAAACATCGTGAGGAAACCCGCGCGTGCGGGTTGTAAAGGTTTGAGGCAGTCGTTCCATGAAAACATCTGTTGTTTCGCCAAATCCCTAGGCTTAGTTAGCGGATCCTGTAATGGATCAAAACTTAGTTGTTCTTAGAAGATAAAGAATACAAAGAGAAGATCTTATTCGTCCTTTATCTTCCATGCACTACCTAACCTATCTACATACATATATCATTATCACGCCTGTCTCGCATAGGGGTAGGCAGGGACTATGGAATGCCAGGTGCACCGATCCAAACATACCCCTCTCACTTCTTCCACACTCATCAACCTCTTCATGCATGCTCTTTGGTTTGGGTGCTTTTGATTTGTCCCCTTTTAGCATGGTGTCATAGTCGCGTTATTAACCGCTGCTGAAATTCAGATCCGAAGTCTGAAGAAGAAAGTCAAGGTAGCGTCCAAAACCTTGCTGAGCTTAAGAGAGTCCAGCAGTGCTTTAGCTCAGAGAAAACGGTTGTTATACAAGTCTCAAACCGCACAAGGGGTGCTGTAGTCACCTTTGAGCTGGCATGCATGTATCTATAAGGTAGAGGTACATCCTCAGACGGGCTGATTTGATGCTTTAATTTTTAAGAGAGGTAATAAATGAAAAAAAAATGAAAGTATTCGGCAGGAGGATTATTACGTGTTTGATAGCACCTTTTGTACGGTCTATATTTTTTTGTTCAACTTCAGGAAGCATGCAAGCATACGGGCGACCTGCCATGCGATTCTGTAAGAGCAAACATACTTACATCCTCGGAAACATCGGCTGTTACAGCCTTGAACACAAAATTGCAATTCTTTGGTGTCGCTTTTCATGATTGTGCGAAACTAGCGCCGCAAGGCTGCGTTTGGAATTGGAATTCTACAAGGCAAACAGCCTCGCGTACGCTTACAGCCTTATAGAATACCAAATAATTTAGCCGTGATCGCAGTAGACGATGTAAAAGCTGTGACATCTGTGATCACAGCGACGCACACAGCCATTACGAGTCGCTTAGAGAATTGCATGGCTGATGTATAGCGGTTAACGTAGCCTATGAACGCTTGTAATACATTAAGCATCAGTGCGGCAATGCCACCTCTGCTGCTAAAACAGCTACTCCTTAGGAGCTTACTCGTGACCTGGCTCGCTGGCAGATGCACAACAACCCTATATGGAGTTGTTATTTGGCTGCGGTTTTACCTAACCTAACAAGGTTGCTTTTATGCGCTCCGCTTCTCTTCAAAACATCCAGACTAATACAAACAGATATGTTCATGGACACAAATGTTTCTGCTGTGTGGGAGTCAAACCCACGGGCGTTGGTGTAAAGTAGCGTAACAGTGCGTTTCACCACTGCGCCACCGAGCTCGTCAAAATCTATCTTAATATTTTCATGCCAATTTTTTTCCTATTAATTTAAACAAACAATTCTTTGTATACCTACGAGTATGTAAATATATTTAATGTGTTTCGGAAACGGCTCGAGTGATTTGAACTTAGCAACTTAAAGTAAGCCGAGTGAAACTCGCTCGCTCAGGTACTGTTACTTAACAACTCCCTTGTCCTTGTATAATGCCAGCTACCAGAGGGAGTCTTCGTACACAACTCGTCTGCGTGGATACCTCTGTCTCACCTATTTCTACCGCCAAGCAGCTATATTTATATAGCTGTGTTCCGGTTTGAAGGGTGAGATATGGTAGAGAAATTACTGGCTACTGTGGCGAAACATCCTTAGGTCACAAGACTGGCAGCGTGCGAGTAACATACCCGTTGTGTTGCGAGCGTCAATAGGCTGCTGTCACCGCTTACCATCTCATGCGGGCCGCATGCTTGTTTGCCAATCTAGTTGTATAAAAAATGCATATTATGAATCCGCCACGCTCATTATTTTCTAATAACCTAAATTGCTAAACAATACACATGTATACAAATTTAATATCGATTCCCATTTATTTTGACATTTTATTTTATGACTCATATACGAGTGAGTCTCATGTCAACATACCGATCATAGATAATATGATGACAAATGAGTCTGAGTGAAAATACACATGGAGACAGAATGATCAGAATAGTGTGATTGATTTGATTTTGATCGATGGACGTCTCCGAAAGTCGTTAATGCTCAGATGATAATGATAAGAGCCATCGGAGGTCCCACCCTGAAACGGACCACTATCTGGTGATAAGCCGGTCTGTGGGCCTTTTCAAGAAGTGGAGGCACTGGCGAGTGTGTAATCCTTTCGGAGATCATAAAAGAATAAGAAGTGAAAAGTTGGAAGATGAAAGTGTAAGGAGTACGTATGTACGTCTAGTCAGTGAAAGACTTGCGAACGCGAGTCAAATAAAGTAAAAAGAAAATCAATGAAAGCTTTAGTGAAAAGAAGGGTGGAAGACTAGTAGATAATAAATAAATATTGTCTGACCAATTACACAGCGCCATGTAGCCCCAAAGTAAGCGAAGCTTGTGTTATGGGTACTAGACAACTGATAAACATACGTAAATACATTTTTTTTTTTAAATACATACTTATTATACATAGAAAATACCCAGACCAATACAAACAGACATGCTCATGCACACAAATGTTTGTACGAGTATTGTGTGGGAATCGAACCCACGAGCGTTGGTGTCAAAGTAGCGTAACAGCGCGTTTCACCACTGCGCCACCGAGCTCGTCAGCTACGTCGTCGCTACCAAACTCTTCTGGAGAGAGGTAAAGAAGTCTCGAAGTGGTTCGTCAGCATCTAGAATGGACAAGATAAGATGTAAAGCTGGTAGCATTCTTGCTAATACTCAGGAAGTGTTTGAACGGTGGAGTGAATATTTAGAGAAATGTATGATTATGTCCAGGACGCTGGCACTGTGAATGAGTCTGTGACTGACTCGGCAGTGCCAGCGTACCATGATGACATTACTATGGATGAGATTGAATGGTCGATACGAAGTTTGAAAAATGGAAAGTAAGTGGGAATCGATATGGTTACAGCTGAGATGATCAAACTGGGTGGCACCTACGTTAGGGACGCCTTCTGGTTTTTGAGCAAATTATGCTGGAGAACCGGAAGGGGCCGACCGATTGGAGACACTTTCAAGTCAGAAATTTTTAAGTGAAACATATTCAATAATTCAATAAAAATTATTGAATGTTTCGCTTGAAAATTTCTTTATAACATCTAGATTGATATAATAGGTTAGCAAATTAGTATCATTTTTGACGACGAAGCATTTCGTTGCGCATTTCATAATATTCAGAATGTGCTTTTTTTATACTACGTCGGGAGATATACAAGCATACGGCCCACCTGATGTAGAGCGTATACCGTAGCCTATTAACGCTTGCGATATATTAAGTATCACTTGCGCGATGCCTCCTCTGCTGCTTACACAGCAACTCCTTGGGAGCTTACTGGTGACCTCACTCACACGCAGGAACACAACAGCCCTCTAGGGAATTGTTATTTGGCTGCGGTTTTCTGTGAGGTGGAGGTAATTCCCCAGACGGGCTGCTTCGATGCGCCCTACTTCTCTTAATGATAAATTGAGAAAATCTGTCGTGTCAAATGAACTTGATGTGTTTATATATAGGTATATAGAGTACTAAAGGTTACTACAAAGAAAACAGCTGTGACTGCATATAACGGTTACGTAGAATCTATGGCACGATACTGCCTAATTATTTATGGGAATAGTGTATACGTACTAAGCTCCACTATTTTTATCTATCTATAACTTCACGCCAAATGTCTTGCGGGGTAGGCAGAGAGAACCGAGCGCCTTACATACTTCACTCGCTTCTGTGACATTCATAACTCCTCTCATGCACGCTCGCCGGTTTCTTCACAGTCCGTACGTGAGCCTTTGCCTTTATACAAGGGCACGATGACTGTGTCTCCAATCGGTCGGCCCCTTCCAGTTCTCCAGCATAATTTGCTCAAAAACCAGAAGGCGTCCCTATATATCCATAATAAATTACCAAATAAGTTTAAATTGCTTAACGGGAAATATACTTAAGAACAATTCAAGTGACCGGCTCACGAGTAACTGTTTTTATTATCGGGTATGTTCGCCGATGCTTTTTTTTTTTTGATTATGTCGGATTTCCACCGACTAAAACACCCCCTGGGACTGCCTTTAGCCGGGAAGGCTACAAAGGCTTCATCTGAAGCGATCACCCCAGGGGAACGGGGTGACGCAAAATCGCCGATGCCCGCATAGATTGTTTTTATACCACAATGAGGAAGCGGTGCGTCTCCCTGATGTGTAGGATTCAGGATAGCGATCACGGGATTCTAAACATGTTTGGAAGTAGGTTTGATCTCTGAGGAACAGGCAGCTGTTTAAATGTTAAATATATATTTCCCTGTGCTTGCTAACTACAGGTATAAGATTTATGTATATTACTAAACCATGACTTATTGTTGGTCGAAATAAACAGATTTATTATTATTTATTATAGTGTTACCTAATGAATTTGTAATTATTGTGACAAAAGTAGTGTTTAACATTTGCACGTGTGCGTGCAGGCTGAATACACGTACCTATGTACATTAATAAGATATTGTATAATATTGTGTATTCTGGTAAATAAATAATTATAAGCCAGGGTAACTATTTTAACGTAGAATCATTCTAAAAAAATCGGCCAAGTGCGAGTCGGACTCGCGCACCATTATCTATAAAAACGGCAAAAAAATTACGTTTGTTGAATGGGAGCCCCCCTTAAACATTTGTTTTATTTTAATTTAATTATTTATTCTTAAAGTGAGTATATAACTAAATATTCTGTGAATATTTCAAGCGTCTACCTGTTGCCGTTATCAATATCGAGCAAAAACGAGCAAAAAAATCACGTTTGTTGTATGGAAGCCCCCTTAAATATTTATTTTATTCTATTTTTTAGTATTTGTTGTTATAGCGGCAACAGAAATACATCATCTGTGTCAACTATCTAACTATCACGGTTCATGAGATACAGCCTGGTGACAGACGGACGGACGGACGGACAGCGGAGTCTCAGTAATAGGGTTCCGTTTTACCCTTTGGGTGCGGAACCCTAAAAAGCATTCTACCCGTGTGAAGCCAAGGAACGCCGGCTCGTGGCAACGTGTTTGGGAAATTCTATCACGAGGTTTTATTTAATCGGCTTACACAGTATGAAACATAATTTAATCGCGATAATTATAACCGCTCATTATTTAAAGATACTATATTGGTATCTATGCAGAATTTATCACACACGACATGCAAGAAGCTTCCTGCCATGCAATTCTCTAAGCGACTCGTAATGGCTGTGTGCGTCGCTGTGATCACAGATGTCACAGCTTTGACATTGTCTACTGCGATCACGGCTAAATTATTTGATATTCTATAAGGCTGTAAGCGTACGCGAGGCTGTTTGCCTTGTAGAATTCCAATTCCAAACGCAGCCTTGCGGCGCTAGTGTCGCACAACCATGAAAAGCGACACCAAAGAATTGCAATTTTGTGTTCAAGGCTGTAACAGCCGATGTTTCCGAGGATGTAAGGACGTTTGCTCTTACAAAATTGCATGGCTTATGACGAGTCTAGACGAGTCCGCTGGTAGCAATGGTTACTTGAATACACAAACTAATAAATCACTTGTCTGCGCGTGAAGGCACCCTTTTTCACGATGGGAAAATGCTCATGCTCAACCACATCGCCAGGGGAATGGCGACGTGGCTATGTCGGACTCCTGCTACGGTCAAAAGGCTCTATGTTCTGAACAGATCCATCGGTGTTCCTCCTCGGCGCTAATTGGCAGGGGTTCGGGAACGATTTTACGAGTAGTATCACCTCCGAAACCCTACCGGCAGGGAACTGCACGTGTATTATCTGCGAGAGGCGTGCTTGGAACACTCCGCACGCCGTCCACTCGAGAACCCCACTCCGTTGGGCAGCAAGTTCCCCTCCCCACTGCCCGGAGGCTTTCAGGGTGGAAGGAGACGGTCTTCAACCCGTCGCTTTCGCCTGACTCTTCTACGACGGATCGCGTGAGAGAAAATATAATTCTCTCTCACCCGCTCCGCTGCCTCCTTCTGCGACATCACAGCATGAAGGCACCCTGCCCTCACGGAACGCAATATTTTTCAGTGCCTAAATGACAACCTCGGTGGCGCAGTGGTTGGTAACGCTACTTTGACACCAACGCTCGTGGGTTCAATTCCCACACATGGGAAACATTTGTGTGCAAGAACATATCTGTTAGTCTTAGTCTAGGTGTTTTCTATGTAACGTATGCATTTACAAAATTAAAACCAGTTGAGAATGCGCACGCTTGCATTGCCAGAGGAACACCTGGCTCGTCAAATATATAACAATACATTTTTTTTTTTATTTGTCGGCAATTTTGACCATGTTCTTTAAGAGATAGGAACGGTGTTCCTGAACATTCCTAGTCTACTTTTTTATGCTGAATCCGAATCTGAAGTCAAAATTCGAATATTCGTAAAAACGCACAGACAAACATATAGATTTTATATAGGAACGGTGTTCCTAATATGTATGTTTATCAGTTGTCTAGTATGTATAACACAAGCTTCGCTTGCTTTGAGGCTAGATGGTGCTGTGTATTGTCTGACAATAATAAAAATCTCTGCGATTCAAACCTACTAACCTCCAACGGGAGAATATTTTAACCAATAAGCCAATAAGTATCGCAATGTTGATCCGCGAACTAACCAATAAGACGGCACGTTCTACTTTCACACGGTCTCATCGGTCTCCATAGCTTACTTTCTTCATGCTTAATCGCCAAGGGGTTCTATTCCCACACAGGACAAACATTTACGTTCATGAATACGACAGTCCTTCTCTGTCTGTGTATTTTTAAGGGAAGTAGGGAGCATCAAAGCAACTAGGGAAATACCACAGAAAACTAGCCAAATAACAACTCCCTGGAGGGTTGTTGTATTCCTGCAAGTGAGCGATATTATCCGTAAGTTCTGTTTGCAGCAGCGATACTTCCTGTAATGCAAGCTACAGGCTACGTTAACGCCTTTAAATTTATGGGCCGTATTCTTGTGTGCCTCCCGAAATCATGTAAAGAAATATGAATGTCTAAAGGTACCTACGAATTCAGACGAGAGGATCCTGAACGACTTCTAGTTTAAAATAGTGTAAGGAGAAACTTCTACGCCCATTGCCTATTCTGCAGCTTGATTTGTTCTACCGATTGAACAGCGGGTTGTGGTCCGCGGAATATATGATGCCAACAGCCTCGTTTTATAACTATTGCGCCACCTGTCGTCGGCTGGGAATTCATCCTTACACACTGGATGGTAATGGTCGCGCACTGTACGGTTCCAAGGAAGTTATATTTCAATAACTTTTAAGATTAAGTATGAACTCCCGAGGTTTTCTCACTGGACTATATATATCAAATGAGGGTCACCAACGCATGAGTAACAGCTGATGTTGCAAATGTCCGTAGGCTACGGTGATTGTTTTATCCTCAGGCAAGCCGTATGCTTGTTTGCAATCTTAGAGACATAAATAGAGGTTCTTCAAACATGGCATGAAGAGAAGTTTACGGTGTCGGTAGCGCACGAATGATGCCCTTGATGTCATAGGCTACGGCATCTGCTTACCATCAGGCAGGCCGTACGCTTTAACACCTTAGTGCTGAAAAATAATGTTCGCCAACCAGCTTTGTCTGCTCTGTAAGACTTAAGTTCGGGCCTACGTGGAGTATTGCTCGCATCTCTGGGACGGTCCCGCACAGTATCTTCTCGAGGCTCTCGACAGGTTGCAGCGACTGGGTATCCGCATAATCGACGACGAAGAGGTCACCAAAAACCAAGAACCTCTTCAACTCCGCAGGGACATTGTCTCGCTAAGCGTATTTTACCGCCTTTACCACGGCGAGTGCTGTTTTCCCTTATCCCACCCTCTCCCTTCCGTCATAGAACCACACGTGCAGGCTTGCGATGTCACTATTCCACTGTTGAGGACATCTCTTCACATATCAAAAAGTTCGGCAACTCCTATATCTGTCGGGCCCTTAAAAAGTGGAACGCTATGTGTTTCGTTAATAGATTCAGGCGTTACTTTGCGAAAGTCAAATTCATATGCAATGCTTTGCGTGCTTCCGCCACCAATTAGTTCATGCGGCCTAGCGCCGGCCGGCACCCACCCACTACTGTTAGTACTTGGTACATGCCGACGCTGCCATGGCTGCTCCGGTAGTCTCTGCCTCGGCTGCTGCGGTCGTCCGTCATCTGGAACAGAATCCGCATGCCCCCACCACCACCGTCGCTGCCACGACTGGCCTGGTCGTCGCTGCGACACGTGTTTCGCCTCTCCACGAGGCATCATCCGGCGTTCGTAAGAATAACAGTTATTCTAGTAGTGAGTGGGTGCCGGCCGGCGCTAGGCCGCATGAACTAATTGGTGGCGGAAGCACGCAAAGCAGGTTGGATCAAATTGCTATGTGTTTCCTCCCTCTTACAACATGGGATCTTTCAAACGAAGCGTGAAGGTCAGCATGTCAGCGTCAACTGACTGGACACTGTAGTCTTTAGTCAGTTGCCGTTGCGATTGAGCCCCTTTTTTTTCTCCTCTTACCATCAGGCGAAGTGGAGCCACAATGATGAGCTTATATAAAAAAAATATGCCCCAATAATGCATAACGGAAAATTGTCATATAAAATATACTCTGTGTAAAAGGGCTTATTATAGAATTGATAAATATATAACTGACAAAGATGTCTGGAAATAATTCAGCACAGACTACCTGTTCTTAATAATCTTTAATTTTACCATTTGATATCATTATTGTACCAATATGCTTATGTATTTTTTGTTTTTGTAATATCTAATTGTCAATTTTAAAAGAGACCTATATTGGCAAGTTTCTTTCGGCATTTCTTCTTCGCCAATGGTCATTTCCGAAATGCAGTAGATAAAAAAAAGGAAAAAAGTAAAAAGAGAACTAAATAAGATACAATAAGATTATATTTCAAAAACTGTAAGACGTGTCTAAGTGCCCGCGAGGGCCCAATGGCAAATAAAGAATTTTTATCTTTTTTTTATCTTTGTCAGAAACTCTGTTCTCTCCGCGGGAATCATTTCAGAAAATTTATTATCAGGCAATTAGATCTAAACTGCTTTGTACTAATTTGTGGCGAAACTACACCACCAGTTAGTATATTCGAACTAGTGCCGGCCACCTATTAGGTTAGACTTTTTTAAATATTGACGGATCAATTGCACAGCGCCATCTAACCCCAAAGTAAGCGAAGCTTGTGTTATGGGTACTAGACAGCTGATACACATACATAAATACACTTTTTTAAATACATACTTATTATACACAGAAAGCAAACAACACAGATGTTCATGCGCACAAATGTTTGTCCTGTGTGGGAATCGAACCCACGAGCGTTGGTGTCAACGTGTTACTAACCACTGCGCCACTGAGCTTGTCCAAGTAGTAACATACTCGCTGTCACAGTAGCTGCAGTCGTCTTCACGATTACCGGCCATCTGGAACAGAAACATCATGCACCGAACACCCTTGATGCCCTGGCTGCACTGCTCTGCGACACACCCTCAGGTACTATAAATATTTATCCTAACAATAACATGCTATGATGAATAACATGATTATTCGTAGTGGGTGTGACACAAATCAGATTAGATAAACTTGTCTGTATGTTTGACTTTCACAAAGTAACATCTTAATCTATCTTTATCATAATTAACAATCAATTAAAATGACATACTTATCGGTGACATCGCTTATATCGAATCAAAATAGCTTCTTCTTCGCGTAATCCCGTTTTCCTTATAGAATTGGCGGGGTCCGTTACCTAAGTCTAAGGATTTGGCGAAGACACTGATTTTTACATGGAGAGACTGTCGTCAGACCTCCACAACCCGGAGGGAAAACCAGATCTTTCTTAGGTCAAGTCACGCGTCTTTCGAAATATATTTTCCTGTACGTGTGGGTTTCCTCACGTGATGTTTTCCTTCACCGACGAGCGAGTGATAAATATGTACATAAATCCGAAAATACGAACTTTAGTGGTACATTACCCGCTGAGATACTCCACTGGGCTATCACGGCTCCAATATACTTAGTCTGGCCATAAATACTGTTACAATTAAAAATAAACAAAATATTACATTTGAATCTGGAATCTGTCATTTTTATATGATATTTCATTGAGTTTTCTCATTTTGGCGCCAATACATTGTACAATATTTTGCGATATTAAAATGGAGTGGGGTGATAAAGAGAACCAAATGGCTGTGATTGCATTACACAAAGTAGGTATGGAGCCAAATGCAATTTTTAAAACTCACCATACGCTTGGTATTAGTAAAACGTTTGTGTACCGGGCTATTAATAGGTACAATGAGACCTCCTCTGTTTGTGACAGAAAAAGATCTGGCTGTCCACGTAGTGTTCGTACGAAAAAGGTGGTCAAAGCAGTAAGGGAAAGAATTCGAAGAATTTCTGTCCGAAAGAAAAAGATTTTATCTCGAGAGATGAAGATAGCACCTAGAACCATGTCGCGTATTTTAAAAGATGACTTAGGACTTGCCGCCTATAAGAGACGTACTGGTCATTTCTTAACTGACAATTTAAAAAAGAATAGGGTGGTAAAATCGAAACAACTACTGAAGCGGTACGCAAAGGGAGGTCACAGAAAAAATTTGTTTACGGATGAAAACATTTTTACAATTGAGCAACATTTTAACCAACAAAATGACCGTATTTATGCTCAAAGCTCTAAGGCTCTAAAGCAATTAGTCGACAGAGTGCAACGTGGGCACAATCCGACTTCAGTGATGGTTTGGTGGGGTATTAGCTATGAAGGAGTGACGGAGCCATACTTTTGTGAAAAAGGTATCAAAACATCGGCACAAGTGTATCAAGATACCATTCTCGAGAAGGTAGTGAAGCCCCTTAACAATACCATGTTCAATAACCAAGAATGGTCCTTCCAGCAAGACTCGGCGCCGGGCCATAAAGCTCGGTCTACGCAGTCTTGGTTGGAAACGAACGTTTCGGACTTCATCAGAGCTGAAGACAGGCCGTCGTCTAGTCCCGATCTTAATGGTCAATGGAGACCACTTCGAATAACCTTTTTATATTTTAAATTGTTTTATATTTATGTATTAAACTAACACACTGTAAAAGTAATAAACGGTATTTGAAATAGATTTTTTTTTCTTTGTTTCAGTATTTATGGCAAGACTAGGTACGAGTATCTTATGTCAGGGATTATAATCGCGGTCATTTGATAGGCGTGCACGGAGATAGACTTTGTACAAAATTAGTCTGCTGGGGTACCTCTGTCTCACCTATTTCTACCGCCAAGCAGCTGTATTTATATAGCTGTGTTCCGGTTTGAAGGGTGCGATATGGCAGAGAAATTACTGGGTACTGTGACGAAACAGCCTTAGGTCGCAAGATTGGCAGCGCGCGAGTAACATCCCCGTGGTGTTGCGAGCGTCAATGGGCTGCGATGACCGCTTATCATATAATGGTGGCCGCATGCTTGTTTGCCAATCTAGTTGTATAAAAAAAGATATTGTTCCAACGTGTAGAGGCCCCTTTGAGAAGATTGAGGTAATGTTGTATACCCGCCGTGACCTGCTCCAGGGGATATCAATGGGACAATATACCCATGAACCAGGTCACAGCAGATATTGGGGCTATTGCGAACGTGTTAGAAATAAGTAATTGCGCTATTGAAATGGGATCCGGAGGGATTGTTGGTACTGGGCTATTACGGAACAGGGACGGATGTCTGACGTAACTTCTATATCAGATTGTTACTTTCGACAGGCGGTGACCTACCCCTGGAGAATATTGCTCTATCGATCCTCTCTGTACGGCCAATGAAGGCAAGCCAGAGTCGAAAGTCTTCTTGACTTTCCACTCCGACCGACGAAGACACGCCGGAGACGCCCTGATCGACTCTCTAGAGCACTCGGGTACCCGTTGTGTCGTTCCATACCAACAGTTCGCCACAAGCTGCCCTACAATTTTTTTTATACATATATATTGGCAAACAAGCATGCTGCCCGCATCAGATAGTAAGCGGTCACCGCGGCCTACTGACGCTCGCAACAACACGGGGATGTTACTCGCGCGCAGCCAATCTCGCAATCTAAGGCTGTTTCGTCACAATACCCAGTAATTTCTCTGCCATATCCCTTCAAACTGTAACACAGCTGTATAAATACAGCTGCTTGGCAGTACAAATAGATAAGGTAGAGATGCAAAGTCTCCCTCTGGTCATTATTTTATTGATCTGTGTACAATAACTGGGATTGATGGTTTAATGTGCCCTTCGCACCCATCCCTAGACAGCTGCAGTGGACGTTGTTTAACCTGCGTGTTCGGTTACAATGATATACGCAACAACGCCATCGAGCTCTCATAATCCTCCATAAAGTGTTCTGAAACCGTAGTGCCACACGAGTTACACTAGAAGCTGTGTTGTATGAATTTGAACCTTGTTGCAATGTTAGAACATGTCTCCCGACGTTATATAGTAAAAAGATATCAAATTGACAAGTAGCCAGAATGAGAAATTGGCTATTTCATAAGTATCCATCTTGAGGATATCGAGACTATTTAAAAACAAAACGAGTTATCTTACGAAATTTAGTACAATATTATATCACTCGATCGGAAGACAATAATTAGCATTACACTGTATAGATTATAAGATAAAGTATACTTTATACATGATTTATTACAAGGATCTAGATAAAAAGATTTTGAAATGTAGGTAAACGTGCCAGGTGGGGTTTTCACATTGCCTCGGAATGCCAGATGTTCATCGATCGATATAATAAGCCCTTTTACAAAAAGCATTTTTATATGCCTCTTGAAGACTCTTGAGGGGTTTTTTTAGTTGCAGCATATGCGCCCGTTAGCTCAACTAATCCCCGGGAGCTCGAAAAGTTTTGGAAGACCGTAGGAGATATTCTGGATTTGGCTGATGGAAAAGGACATGATGTGTGGACATCTAAATGGTTGGGAGTAAGCAAAGCAGTAAAAAGGCTGTTCTGCGGTCCATACGAAGTGCATTGAGATAGGAGAATGAATGACGCAAGTTACTTGTAAATGTATGTATGGAACGAAACCTCTTTGTGTCGAACACCTTCTTCCATCATAAGGATATTCACACATGTGTAAACATGGAGACGGAATGAACAGAAAAGTGTGATAGATTTGATTTTGATGGATATACGTCTTCGAAATTCGTTAATGGTTAATAAAACCTTTACAAGTCCCACTCTTGAAACGGACCACTATCTAGTGGTAGGCCGGTTCATTGGACTTTTAAGAAGTTGAGGCACTGACGAGTGCGTATTCCTTTCGAAGATCATGAAAGAATAAGAAATGAAAAATTAGAAGATGAAGCTGTATGGAGTATGTATGCACGTTTTGTCAGTAAAAGACTTGTCACTGTGAGGAAGTCTGTGACTGACTCAGCGTTGCCGGCGTACCATGAAGACATTACCATGGATGAGATTGAATGATCAATATGAAGTTTGAAAAATGGAAAGCGGCAATCGACATGGCTACATTAGGCGTGCGTTAATCACGTCTTCTGTTTTTTTGAGCAATTTATGCTGGAAAGCCGAACGAGTCCCGACGGATTTGACACAGTCATCATGCCCTTGTACAAAGGCAAGAGATATCGCACATGGACTATGTCTACTATAGGACCATCAGTTCGATCGCTTAGCAGCTAAAGTGTATAAAAAAATACAATAAAAGGTGAAATCGAAAGTATTTGATATGGCCGTACGAAAGGATCTTTGGAACATTTTGCCCAGATATGGGGTTGACGGTGACCTGCTCCGTGCTGTGCAATTCACGTATAAGGATTGTACAGCATGAATGCAGGTAGAAGGCATCTCGTCACCCTGGTTTGATATTAATATTGGTGTCACACAGGGAAGCGTGCTGTCGCCTCGGCTGTTCATCCTGTATCTGGACAGTTATCTTCAGAGAATAAGAAATATGAATGTGGGAATGGGAATGCGTGACTCAGTGGTCAACTGTCTGCTTTATGCATATAATGCGGTATTGTAGAATTAATGCAAGATGAAAGAATAACGAAACAATATAGAATGCGAAAGTGGAAGAATGTAAGAGCCGAGGAAGGCTCATCTACCATGATTAAATTGATTTTGGTGGTTTTATCAAGCGCCCTAGGAAAAGGGCTATGAATGTTAAAGAAGCAGATGATGTGTCTAAGTACCACTTGGTTCTCTTTGCCTACCCCGCAAGGGACCTGGCGCGAAGATATACATACATACATGACATTGTCAAGATAGGACAGAACTGTTTCAGGCAATTTATCGTTGATGATCAGTATCCACTGATGATTGAAGCTGATACATTAAATGATGTCAAAGGAAATTGACGGACGAGTAATTTAACGACTATTGTGTTAAAACAAAAAACCATTACTGTAGATTGATTGTTTAGTCATTGTTTATTAGATGTCTTTGAAAATGTTCAAGAACATATCGTTTTCTTTTGTAGCGACACGCTTAAATATCGATACGTAACGTGCATCGCCACCAGGTGCCTGGGCGCCTCTCCTTATGGGCCCTTCAGGCCTGAACACGCGTGTTCGATTATTTAGCTCCGCGACGCCCAAACCCGAAGTTCGACCCCGCTCGGGTAGTCGTTTTTCAGGCTGTAGCGCCTCACGCCCGCCTCTTCCTTCCGGTGACGTAGTAATGGCCCACAGGCTAACTATATAGTCAATGTCAAAAAAAAAGCTTTATATTATTCATGTCCACTTTGTATTATACCTTTGGATATTTAGTTATATTATTTAATAGGTACAGTTAATAGTAGCAAAGTATAAATAAAATAGTTATACTGACATTTAATAGTTACTAACACGGCTCGATTTTCGAATGTTTGTATAACCCTTACAACATTTGACAATGCTCCGTAACTTGGTTTTGAATGATAAAAAAATCAAATAGGCTTATTTTCCTATTATTTTAGGCAACTATCTAATTTTTTCGCAAGCAATCAAAGCGAAGCAAATACGGAACCCTATACTGTGCGTGGCCCGACATGCACTTTGTCGGTTTTTTTTTTCATTATACGTGAGGAGCTATATTAAGTTGCTATTGTAATTATGTAGTCGTTAAAATAATAATAGGAATTAACATTAAAACTTCATGGTGTGGGATTTTCGAGTGAAATTTTTTTCACATTTACGCAAGCAGTTTTTGTTAAAAAAAAAAATATTTTTAGCTTAGACGGGTAAGATGTATAACTTCGAAAATCCAAGTAATTTTTGAATACGAGTACCGACGCGGAACTAACGCGGTAGAAAGGGCTCGCAATATCAATGCTGCGTTTGGAGAGGAGACTGCTAATGAACGCACCGTGCGATTTTGGTATAAACGCTTTCGTAATAGAAAATTCGCCTTGAAGAACGAACCACGTGGAAGACCGGTAAATAACGCTGATTTGAAGGACATGGTAGAAGCCGATCCGAGTCAAACTACCCAGAAATTAGCGGCATGGTTTAACATTACCTTACATGCAATATTGACTCATTTGCATCAAATCAATAAGATAAAAATATATGAAAAATTGGTGCCTCATGATTTGACTGATCGAAACTTGTTGCAGAAAGAAACTCGTGTTGAAACTTGTGTTGCCTCGTTGAATCGGTACAGAAATGAAGAAATATTGGATCGAATTGTGTCATATGACGAAAAGTGAATTATGGACGATAACTGTAAGCGAAAAAATGCAATTACCAATAAAAAGGTAATGGTATCTGTTTGGTAGCGTCTTCATGGCGTTATTCACTATAGTTTTCTCAGGTCCGGTCAAGCAATAACAACAGATGTTTACTGTGCCGAACTTCGAACAATGATGGTGAAACTGGCAGTGAAGCAGCCTCGAATCGTGAATCGTGATCTTCACCATTATTACTCCATGATAACGCAAGACCTCACACTGCACGAGAAATCGTTGTTACTATACAGGAGCTGCAGTTGGAAACCATGCGTCATCCTCCGTACTCGCCAGATCTTGCTGCATTTTTTTTATTATTTGGACATTTTTTATGTGGTTAATAAATATTCTCGAAGAGGCAATACAAAATGCTTTCACACAGTTAATCTAATCTAGATCCCCAGAGTTCTATCACAAATACATAAATAAACTTCCGAGTAGATGGCAGCAATGCGTAGATAATGAGGGTAAATATTTTGATTAAATAAATATGTTATGCATCTTAGAAAAAAGGAGTTTTAATTTTTCAGTACAAATCGGCAATTTCATACTTTAACCACTAATATTTCCTTTTCTTCAAAGGTTTTTGGTCAGCCTTTTTGGAAATCTGATCGCTCGGTAGTAGAAGATGTACTCTCAGCAAACTCATTTGTGGGTAACATCCATCAAAAACGGTCAACAGCAATACTCGTCAAGTCTTCTAAAGCGTTCTATTGGTAACGATACTTACGTTCTTTCCATCACTACAAAGCGCGATCAAGTTCGATGCCATGCACATATAAGTTATATGTACACGGTGCATGCAATGAAGTAGCACAATAATTGAACACTTGGATTTAATTATCGATTAGCATATGTATATGTGTAGGTGTACAAAAGAATGAATGTAAAAAATACAAAAATTCAAAATAAGATTTAATCAACTTAAATAAAATAATATAACAGTTAGAAATTACTTACTGAGATTTTTAGCGCAGATCTGAATTTGTAATTAAATTTTACAATATGACTATATTTTATACAAAATTTGTTAAATTCAACATTAAGATGAAAGAGAAAATATAAAAGAGTGAGTTTTGACTGAATAGATGAAACGAAAGTATCACATTCATCAACGATGTAATGCCGAGAGAAGGGATGAAAAGGTGGAAAGAATGACAGAAAAAATGCTAGATGAAGTGAGTAAATGATGATATAAATGAAAAGGAAGTGGATGAAGTGATAATGACAGGCTAAGATGACCAAAAGAAAAAAATACAACGACTCTGGATAAAGCGGTATATACCGTAATGCCAGCCGATCAATGGTTAGCTTTAAGTCTCTGAAAGGTAAAAGTAAGTAAATATGAAAATCATTAACCTTTAACTATTATACATTAGAAATAATATAAACATATACAACACTATATACACATGTAATGTAAATCATTAACAATCAATTAATATTAACTTATAATAAACGTATGGCCTTCAAATCACAGATAAAGATTTTAAAACAATGTATTCACTAAGTTGTAATTGATAAAAGACCTACGACACAATAACAAAAGTTATTATAGTTGTTATCGCCTGAGATCCTGCCCCCTTTTTGAGTTCTATATACATCATTTTCACTTAACTTAATCGCTCAATCATCACCGTCAGTATAACGCACTTCACTATTCGTCGATGATCAATAAAGATGCTTATACACGGAGCGGGCAACACGCCACAAACTTATCTGCTTGAGGAAATTACTCTCTCTCGCGAATAAATATACTCTATATAGTCTCACCTTAATTTTTGTTTTAACGATTATTTTCACTCCAGTTAGTGTCATTTATCTTTTCTCATCGTAAACCTGGCCTGTATAATGGTAATTTTACCAGAGGCAGACTTTGTTTGTCTCTTCTATTTCCACCGCCAAGCAGCTATATTTATATAGCTATGTTCCGGTTTGAAGGGTGAGATTTGGCAGAGAAATGTGTACTGTGATGAAACAGCCTTAAGGTCACAAGATGGGCAGCGCGCGAGTAAGATTCCCGTGGTATTGCGAGCGTCAATGAGCGCTGCGGTGACAGCTACCATCTAATGCGACCCGCAGGCTTGTTTGCCAATCTAGTTGTATAAAAAAAAATCTGATGGTTTCCATTATACGCAATCTACTATTTCTTTGCAAAATATATTTAACATCGTGTTAGTTTATAGTAATTTAATTAAATAATGTACAGATCGTTTCTCAGTCCATGTATGTATTGTATATTCCAACCAAGCTTATTATGATTGACTGGAAGGGTTTCTTTTACTGAGATAAGTCCGCCTTTATACATACTATAATTTCATTAATGTTACAATTATGTATATTTGTATAATAAAGAGATTATAACAGCAACACACTGCTTAGCAGTTGTTTGAGATCATTCGCCCATTTAGAGGTGATTTTTATTCCTGTTATAGCAACATTACTTTTGATAACACCGCCTTCACTACCAGATAAGTTGGTGGCACTTTGGGTGGTAATAAATTATGTAATCTACTATGTAAAAAGTGAGCGGTTCTAATGACTTCAGCCTGTACCAATGAAAACGACCGTTGCTAACTGTGCTTTATTTGTTCCGTGTTTAAGCACCTTTACATCATGTTTTCTCTGACTATGGCAACTGAAACACAGCTCAAAAATGTCTAGTTTATCACAAGCGTTTCGTAGTTTTGGAGTAGAGTTACCATTGCATGAGTTTAATAACGTATTCCCGTAGCTGCATATCAAGGATAAGCCTCCTCGTCAGTGCCTCGTGGTCATCGTGCATTGCTCTCATCTTTACCGCACTCTTCATCGACTTCCGGCTGATCTTCCTCTCCAATTTTCTCCGCATCAATAATGTGATCCGGGAGCGCTGTTCGACTGGTGTCCGGCAGCATGATGGTTAGCGTCGCGCACAATAGCGCCACCAGGCCAAAAACTATGCTGGGTAAACCGTCCATGTACCGCACCTATGAGGAAAATTTTGAATTAAGTGCTTTAATTGATTGCAAACATGATAATGGCTGTCCTAAAGATAGGCTTAGGCAGTTGATAGCATATCAGTGACTCACTGTGACTCGCTCGTAATCTGTCATCTATTCTTACATCAGATAGGCCGAAAGCGGTAAATGTAGACCACAAGCTTGTTTATAATCTGATGGGTTATTTCTAACGAGCTAATGGTGGCGTACTGGTTAGGACGCTATCTTGACACCAACGGGTTTGATTCCCACACAGGATAAACATTTGTGTGCATGAACATGCATGCTTGTCTTGGTCTGTGTGTTTTCTATGTATCATAAGTGTGTATCTACAAGAGAAAATGTATTTACGTGTGTACCAGGTGCGACCCACCTCGGCCTGCCGGATGTCGTCGCGTATGGCACTATAAGTCAGCAGACTGGGATGGATTGCGTGAACTCTACGCATCGTGCCCGTGGAGGCAGCTGTGCTTCGAATCAGACGACATTGATTCCTGCGCAACAGCGGTGGCTGCGGCGATATTGGATGGCATGGAATGCTTCATTCTCAATTACCTCGTAGCTACTGTGGGAGCTCTAAAGCAGTCGTGGTTTAATCAACATTGTAAGGAAGCCAATCTTGTGCTTACAATGCAATGCAGGCTGCTTACAATGCTTGGACCACGGAGCGTGCTAATGGGGATCCTAGAGTCTCTGTTTTGAAGCGCAAACTGAATGCTGCCTCGAGGTTCAGTAAAAAGATGGTTGGCGAACTGCTTGCGAGCTTTCCCTCTGGGTGCCGTGCTATCTGGTCGCTCGCTAAAGCTGCCGAGGGAAATTTCTGTCAACCGTCCGTGTCACCACTGCAAAAACCGGATGGCAGTTTGGCCCATGGCGCAAAGGAGAAAGCCGATTTACTCTGTAATCTCTTTACGTCTAACTCGAATATGAATGACGGGGGAGCTGTGCCACATACCATCCCGTGGTGCGGTAGCACAATGCCGGAAATCTTCATTACCCAGCGAGATATCCGGCGGGCCTTACTGTCTCTCAATATTCATAAATCGAGTGGACCGGATGGTATACCGGCAGTGCTACTAAAGCTGTGTGCTCCTGAGTTGGGTTCTATATTATCGCGCCTTTTCGTGCTTTCCTACTCCACTGGGCAAGTCCCGACTTCATGGAAGACCGCCAATGTGCACCCGGTACCCAAAAAGGGCGATAGATCAGACTCATCGAATTACAGGCCTATCGCCATAACCTCCCTTCTCTCCAAGGTGATGGAGCGTGTGATAAACACACGACTCCTAGGATACCTAGAGGATCACGACTTGATTAGCGATCATCAATACGGGTTCCGCCATGGTCGCTCAACTGGTGATCTTCTAGCATATCTTACACACCGCTGGGCTTTGGCGATAGAGTCAAGGTGGGGCATTGGCTCTCAGCCTAGATATGGCGAAGGCGTTCGATCGGGTCTGGTACCGGGGTCTTCTATCGAAGTTACCATCATACGGGCTGCCCGAGGGTATGTGCAAATGGGTAGCCAGCTTTTTATCCAACAGATGCATAAAAGCCGTGGTTGACGGCGGATGCTCCGATAGTATGGATATCAATGCTAGCTCAGAGTTCTGTACTGTCTTCGACGCTTATTCTGCTGCACATCAATGATATGTTGTCGATAGCATTCATTGTTATGCGGACGACAGCACCGGAGACACTTGTTATATAGGCCGTGCAAACATCCCTCGGTCTATTGTAGAGAAAAGCCGCGATAAATGAATGGTACTTTGGCTAAAGAATCTGATTGGGGGCGGCTCAACTTGTTCGAATTCAACCCCAAGAAGACACAAGTTTGCGCGTTCATTGCTAAGAAAACTCCATTTGATGTGGTTCCTAAATTCCAGAACACACCTCTTACCGTCACCAAAATAATTAGGATGCTTGGCGTCGAGATCTCCAGTGATGTGCAATATCGAAATCACCTGGAGGAGAAGGTCAAGCTGGTGTCCAAAAAATTTGGTGTGCTCAACAGAGCAAAGCAATACTTCAGTGCGGGGCACAGACTTACGTTATATAAGTCTCAAGTCAGACCACACTTGGAGACACACCTTTGGGCGGGAGCACCTGGATACCAGCTTAGACCGTGTGATTCGATTCAGAGACGAGCTGTGAGAATTGTCGACGATCCTAAGCTTACACAGGTATTGAACCCTTATGTTTAAGGAGAGATTTTGCCTCCCTTTGTGTGTTCTACCGATTGTACAACGGGTTGTGTTCTGAAGGTTGTTGGAAATGATACCGACAGCTACTTTTTACAACCGTACCGCTCGCCGAAGGCGGGGAGTTCACTCTCACACACTGGAACCGTAATGGTCGCGTACTGTGCGGTTCCAGAGAAGTTCTTTCCGAGAACACTCAAGCTGTGGAATGAACTCCCAGCCGAGGTTTTTCCAAGGGACTACAGCGTGGAGTTCTTCAAGAAATCCGTGAAGTGGTTTTTAGAGGATCGGCAACGCATGAGTGACACTCCTGGTGTTGCAAATGTCCATAGGCTAAGGTGACTGTTTACCATCAGACAGGCCGTATGCTTGATTGCTACCTTAGCGGTATAAATATATATATATATATATATATATATATATATATTTATCAGTTGTGTAGTACCCATAACACAAGCTTCGCCTACTTTGGGGCTAGATGGCGCTGTGTGATTTGTCCGACAATATTTATCTATATCTTTAAATTCTTGTCTATTTGTACATACGGGCCACCTGATAAATCCGTTGCCGTAATATGTGAATGATTGCAACACATTAAGTGTCACTCCATACTTAATGTGTTGTAACCTACCTCTATGCTACCTCTGCTGCTAATACAGCTACTCCATAAGAGCTTACTGATGATCTCACTCACACACTCGAATTTAACAATCCTCCAGGGAGTTGTTATTTGGCTGCATATTTCAGTGCGATGGAGGTACTTCCCCATACGGACTGATTTGATGCGCCCTACCTCTCTTAAAAACACCCAGTCGTGAAAGACGCGACTTTGACACCAACGCTCGTGGGTTCGATTACCACACAAGACAAACATTTGTGTGCATGAACATGTCTGTTTGTCTTGGTCTGGATGGTTTAAGAGAGGTAGATAACATCAATGCGTTTGGGGAAGTTCAGATTCGGATTCAGTATAAAAAAGTAGAATAAGAATTCAAATTGGTTGACAAATAAAAAAAAATAATTGAATTGTATAATTGACAAGCCAGGTGTTCCTCTAGCAATGCAAGCTTGCGCATTACTAGTAACGTGGTCAATCATCATATCAGTCGATGGATATCCACTGCTGAACACAGGTCTCCCCGTTAGACTTCCACAGCGATCGGTCCTGTGCTGCTTGCATCCAATCGGCTCCATGCGATCTTCCCAACATCGTGGGTCGTCCAACAAAAAGGGTTTTCTGCCCCAAAGGCCATCGATTGTATCCGTTTAGTTAGCCATGTCTAAGTTTTGACGAGCTCGGTCAGTCGTGAATGACGCGACATTGAGACTAAGGCTCGTGGGTTTGATTCCCACACGAGGCAAACATTTGTGTACATGAACATGTTTGTTTGCCTTGGTTTGGATGTTTTAATAGAAGTAGGGCACATCAAAGCAGTAGAAGTTGGGGAAGTACCTCCACCTCACAGAAAACCGCAGCCAAATAACACCTCCCTAGAATGTTGTTGTGTTCCTGTCTGTGAGTGAGGTCACCAGTAAACTCCCAAGGAGTTGCTGTGTAAACAGCAGAGGAGGCATCGTGCGAGTAATACTTAATGTATTGCGAGCGTTAATAGCCTACAGTACCCTTGTATGCCTCCTGACGTAATATTAAAAAAAAGTAGAGTAACTAACCACTGTACTACCGAGGTTGTCAAAAAGTCACTAAAGACAGCACCATTTAAGGTAACCACTACGCATCAGGTGACTTATATGGTTGCATGCCTCTCTATGTTTGTGTATAAAAATATCTATCATTGTCATTTTACCCAGCATAATAACCTACCAGTAGAGGCGTCTGCGGAGCGAGCACAGACCCAATCCTGCCGATGGTGTTAGCGATGTTCATCAGCGAGTTCCTGGACGTGGTGGGGAATGCCTCTAACGCCACCACCGATATCGCGAACAGTCCGTAACAGCTGCACATCTTACCCAGCACGTACAGCAACACTACTGCCCAGGAAATCGCTGCAAATGACCAAATTAGATGTTAATGAAGACAATCCAATCGTTGCGATAGCAGTGATAAGCATTTGTTCCAGATGGAGAGTAAACGCAAAAACATATACCAGAGGAGGAAAAGGTTCGTACACGTAGAAGCAGATGAACAATGCGAAAGTGGAAGGATGTAGGAGCCGAGGAAGGCCAAGACTCACCTGCCGTGACCAAATTGGTCGTGTTTTATCAGAAGGTGTTGTCCCTAGGAACCGGCGAGCGTGCCGGTAAAAGAGCTATGAATGCAAAATAAGCGAGTGACCTGACGTGAAATTATACATACATCTATATACAACTTCAGGCAAAATCCCTTGCGGGATAGGCAGAGAGGACCGAGTGCCAGAGTGTTTTTTTTTATTACTAAGTAGGTTGCAACGTTTCAAAAAATATAACATTCGAAATTCAAATAGTTTCGATTAGCTAGAAGTGCAAAACTTTTAGTGTGCCCCATGTATTCATTGGTCTTCTCATGCACGCTCGCCGGTTTCTAACGTATATCTTCACGCCAGGTCCCTTGTGGGGTAGGCAGAGAGAACCGAGCGCCATAAGACGCGGTCCTTACATACTTCACTCGCTTCTCTAACCGTCATAGCTCTTTTCATGCACGCTCGCCGGTTCCTGGGGCTCCTGACATCACCTTCTGATAAAACACGATCAATTTGGTCATGGTAGGTTAGTCTCGGTCTTTCTCGGCTCATGTATATCTGTTTCGTCATTCGTTTCGTCCCGCATTCTTTCTACATGTCCGAACCAACGGAGCATTTCTTTTCTTATCTTAATACCGACACTCTCTTTCAGACCAACTCTTTCTCTTACGTCTTCATTACGAAAGCGGTCAGCAAGCGTTATGCCTCAAATTTTGCGCAATGCTCTCATCTCGACCGCAAGTATTCTACTCTCATGCTCTCTCTGTGATGCCCAGACATTTATGTAATGACATAATACTAGAAATGTTGTCATACTCACACTGAGGTATAAGACCAGAGGCGATCAGGAATACAGTGCAAAGGCAGTACGCAATGCACGTTGGTATCTTCCTGCCGAACCTGGTGAGAGTCACAGCAGAGATGAGTCTTGAGGGAATGGCCACTACCAGCAAGGCGGAGAAGTTCAGAAACTTGTTGCCGGATATTGTGGTGGAGTTGATGACGGTCCCGTACTGGACGAACATGCCGGCGAAGAAGCAGGCTGCGATGAGCGCCACCCTCAAAAGGATCTTCTTCGAGTGCAGCACTGCGACCAGGTCTGAGTTTGCTGGCGACTGCTGCCCAACCTTTAACGTTAAAGATATATTTAGTTCTATCTATCCATATCTTTTCATTATGCATATTATTATTATTTACCAGAGGGAGACTTTGTACAACAGTCGTCTTTTTTTTATACCACTAAGGTAGCAATCAAGCATATGGTTTGTCTGATGGTAAATAGTCACCGTAGCCTATGGACTTTCTAAAAACCTCTTCACGCATTTCTTAAAGAATTCCATGCACTGGTCTGCATGAGTACCTCTGTATCACCTATTTCTACCGAGAAGCACCTATATTTATATAGCTATGTTCCGGTTTGAAGGGTGAGATATGGCACAGAAATTACTGGGTACTGTGACGAAACAGCCTTAGGTCACATTGGCAGCGCGCGAGTAACAGCCCCGTGGTATTGCGAACGTCAATAGGCTGCGGTGACCGTTTACAACATAATGCGGGCCGCATGCTTGTTTGCTAATCTAGTTTCATAAAAAAAATATTCATGCCAAGTCCTATGCTGGGCAGGCAGAGACCGACCTCCGATGCTCCATCGTTTCGGATACCTCGAAACCGGCGAGCGTGCATGAGTAAAACTATGAATGTTAAAGAAGCGAGTGAGGTGTGTAAGCACCGTGTCACGTGGCTCTCGGTTCTCTCTGCCTACACCGCAAGAGAATTGGCATATAGGTGAATTCATAAAATACAATAAGATATCATTTAAAAATATGTCCAAGTGCCAGCGATAACCTAATGCCAAATAAAGAATTTTTATCGTTTATCTTTTTTTTTAAGTAAAGTCGGGAGGCGTAGTAGCATGCTATCCATCTGTTGCCAGCAATATATGAAATATTGCTTACTTTACTTGCGCGATGCCTCCTAAGTTGCTTATAGCATACTCAGCAACAGCGACTCAGTAGAAGTCTACTGGTGACCTCACTCACGCGCAGGAACACAACAACCCTCTGAGATTGTTATTTGGTTTTTCCCCAGACTACTTTGATGCGCCCTACCCTTTTGAATAACCCCCAGGTCATGCGCAAAAAAAGGTTGTTCTTTGTGGGAATCGAACTCGCGAGCGTTGTTGTCAATGTAGCATTTCCAACCACTACGCTACCGAGCTCGTCAAGACAAAAATTGTTTCTATGACAACGCAAGTACACCAAATCGTAGGTGGAAGTGGCAGTGGGAGGTAATATTGACACTATAAAAAGCAATATTATGGACATAACCATTTAGGTTTCATATATATATATATTTAATTTACGTTGAATGCTAATTACTAAACCATATGTACATAAATACTAAACCATAAGTTGCTATACTCGGTGTGAAGTACGAATTAGTAGATTGGCGTTACATAATATGTAAACCATGTCAAATATCTCTCAAAATATAGTTTCTTGGATGTGCGGGTTCCCTCACGATGTTGTCCATCACCGCTGAACAGGTGATCATCCTACTATCCTCCTAATATTTTAAATGCGAAAGTTTGTATGTATGGATGTTTGTTGCTCTTTCACGCTTAAACGACTGAACGAATTTGAATGAAATATGGCACGTAGATAGATTATGATCTGGATTAACACATAGGCTACGTTATTTGACTCCACGCGGGCGGAGCCGCGGGTAGCAACTAGTAATATTATAAATGCGAAAGTTTGTTTGTATGGATGGATGTCTGTTGCTCTTTCACGCTTAAACGGCTGAATGAATTTGAATGAAATATGGCACGTAGATAGATTATGATCTGGATTAACACATAGGCTACGATATTTGACTCCACGCGGGCAGAGCCGCGGGCAGCAGCTAGTTACAAATATGTACAAAAATTCGAAAACAAGAATTTAGTGCACACGCCGGGATTCAAATCGGGGACCGGTTGGTCAATAGACCGGTTCTTTATCCACTGGGCTATCACTGCTCTTGTATATAGGACTCCAAAACGGCTGTACCGACTTTGATGAAATTTTCCAGCAATCTTCAGGTTATTCTAGGGATCTATGAAGTTTGGTAGCGTGATTAGATCACCCGTATGAAGCTAGGATGGATCGCTAGTATTATACAAATTACAATGTAATAACCAAGCATCTACAACATGCCACAAGATATGTATGTACACTAGCATTTTTCTAGCTTTCATTTATCACTCACACACACACACACATACACCTACATATACACCCATAACCCTCCCCCCCCTCCCCCACCTAACCCCACACACACTTCTAAATCTATGTCACCACTAACACCATTCATTTTAAAATTGTTTAATTTTGTTTAACATAAAGATCCGTATTTTTACTGTATTCATAAATTACTTGAGGCTACTCTTCTTGTTATGGAAGAGTGGCTTCTTCTAAGACAGGTGGTCCACGCTTACAAGATGGAGAGCTTCATTCTTGTAACTAATTTTTTTACCAATAAATATATTTGTATTTTTAAACAAAGTTGAGAGGTTCACACGCATAGCCCACCTGATATAAAGCGTTTACATTAGCCTATAAACGCTTGTATTACATTGAGTACCACTCACACCTCTGCTGCTAACACAGCAGCTTCTTAGGAACTTACTGAAGACAACAATCATACGCAGAAACACAATAACCCTCTAGGCAGTTGTTATTTGGCTGCAGTTTTGCTGTGAAGTGGAGGTAGTTAACCAGACTGCTTTGATGCACCTCCCTTAAAGATATATATCTATATACAAAAATCCACTTTTCCTAGAAGATGCAAACAATTAGAAACCATACCTCATCTGCTTTCTTTCGCTCTTCCGTCATCTTTGTAAGCATTTCTTTGGCTTTGCTCGAAAGGGTGATGTTGTTGATTTTGGCCACCTTGTTCAGCACCCTGGCGGCTTCGTCCTTCTTGTTGTGTGCCAGCAGCCATCGCACCCCCTCGTCCACCAAGAAGATGTAGAAAACCACCACCAGGAGTGGCGCGTAGATCGCCCTCATCATGTACCGCCAGTATGGAACCTTCCACGCGATGAGGCCAAAGAAGGCGGTGCCGAAGCTGGTCATCATGTCTTCCATGCTGGAGAAAATTACGCGTCGCTTCTGGCTTACTGTTTCTAGTGCTGGAAAAGAAGTATTCTAAGTACAGAACAGACTAGCTCGGTGCATGTTTAAAGCATGACCATGTCTGTTTCTATTATTCTGGGTGTTTTTAAGAGAAGAAGAGTGCATCAAAGTAGCTCGTCTGGGGAAGTACCTCCACTTCACAGACATCCACAGCCAAATAACAACTCTCTGGTGGCTTGTTGTGTTCCTGTGTGTGAGCGAGGTTTAGACAATTTTGACAAATTAAAATATGCTACGTCCAACTAGATTTAGCATATTTTTAATATGTCATAATGTTCTAAAGTTAGGTCATGTATTCTGAGATGAGAGATAAAAAAGGATGTGAAGTCGCGGGCATACGCTAGTTTTATATAAAACGAAAGGAGCGTTTTACGTTTATTCGACTACGGTTTTCTGTGAGATGGAGGTACTTCCCCAGACGGGCTTTGGTGGTGATTTTGCTTTTGATTCAAACATCCCGTCTGGGGAAGTACCCATCTACTAAGTAGATATTTGTTGTATTCCTGCGTGTGAGTGAGGTCACCAGTAAACTCCCAAGGAGTTGCTGTGTAAGCAGCAGAGGAGGCATCGCGCGAGTGATGCTTAATATATAGTAAGAGTTAATAGGCAACGGTACCCGCTGTACATCAGGTGGGCTGTATGTTTGTATACACCTTAAAACTATACGTATGATTATGAACAAATTGCCATATTATTAGTATAGTATGTGCTGCAATAAAATTTTTTTTACTTATTCTTCGTTCGACCAAAAACAAAAGATAATCAACAATTATCAACAACAAAAGATACCTATTCTATTCTTTTTTGAGCTTAAATACCTTACCTAAAACTACGATTTTCGATAATTAAAAATACTTGTCCCATCAACGGTGTACCTTGCATCCCTGCGTCCATGCTTTTTGCATCTATGATATACAATCTCATCAACCTGTTCAAACACTGCATCATCTACCGTAATCCTTACATTGGTTCTGGTTTCTTCTCTTTCAAATATCACTACCATGATCTTTCAAAAGTAGTGCAGTAAGTGAATATTGTGAATGTAGCGTGAAAATATGCATTATCACTAGTTTTCAGTAAAAATATATAATATCAGGTGAAAAAGGGTTACATATGCAAATGCATATAATCAAGTCTCTAGTGATAGGATAAGCATACGAACAACTACTCACACAGAACTAAGGAAGCGTTTCCGTAACCGAGCGCAGTCTCCAGGAACTCGAGCACCAGTAGCATCCAGTAGTTTATGGAGAAGGACTTGACCAGGCCGCAGATGCCCACGGCCAGCGGCGTCGCTACGATTATCACTTTCCGTCCGTATCTAGAACATACAAACATACACCTCAAATTTCCTATTTAATATCGATAAGCAGGGATAGCCCATAGATAAAGACATGGCTTATTGACCACCTGGTCCCCGGTTCAAATCCTGGCATGTATCAATTTGTGTCTTGGGGCTTATGGACGTGAGGAAACGCGCACGTCCAAGAAATTCTATTTCGTAAGACGTGTGACCTAACATAAGCAAGGTCTGGTTTTCCCTCTGGGTGCACAGATCCATGTAAAAAGTAATATCTTCGCAGAATCCTTAGGTTTAATCCTGCCAATCCTAATGAACTAGAAAACGGGGCAATGCTAAGAAAAAGAAGCTGTCAAATATGCTATGTCTTCTTATAATGTTAGAATAGCTCGGTCGTGCGTATCTGCCCAGATATATAACCTGAGTAGTGATAATGTACGATGTAGGTACTTGCGACTTCGCAGCGTTGATGCTACGCTTTCTTATATTATAGAATAGCTCAAACGTTAAATATGTCTGTCCAAATATATAGGCCGAGTAGTGGTAATGTATGATGTAGGTACTTGCGACTATGCAGCGTTGATGCTACGCTTCTTTATAGCTCAGATATCTTACCTGTCAGATATATAACCGGAGAGAAGAAACGAGAACACCAAGCCGAGATTATGAACGGTTCCAATCATGGTCCGTTTCCACGGCTCGCATCCCAGGTCGAACTGCAAACAAGATACATAGATACATATTTACAATAAAGCGGAATAGTATGATTGTTTGTTTGCATGTGCTTAATCCCTGGAATTATCAAGCGGATTGAAAAAATCTTTTTGCATTTAATAGCCCACTTCTTGAGTAAGGTTATAGGCTATTTGATACTCACGATCCGGACCTTAGAAGCCGAAGACATTAATGAATTAAAAAAGAAAAGTAACTACTAAGGCAATTGAATAAGATGCAATCAGATTAAATTTTAAAAATATAAGGCGTGTTTAAGTGCCCCCAAGGGCTTAATTGAAAATATACATTTTTTTTTATATCATGTCAGATCTAGGATTCGAACCTAGTCGTTTAATAAGTAGATTCTTTATCCACTAGGCTACAACTGTTCTTGACTATAACATGTATATGTAATGTTAAATGTTGTACACGGGGTGGTACGGAACTTTTGGTGTGCAAAACTGACATGCACTTGGCCATACTTTTTACTTCTTTCACACGGTAATCTATAAAAAGAAATGTTGTCACAGTGACCTATTAAGTCGCGAATGGTTTGAATAAACAGTGCATATTGAATGTCAAGCAATTTCCACATCCGGTGATCATCTTCAATCATCATTTCAGCATCCCTGAACTTGTGTAGGTCGTGCGAAGACCTTCACTGGACAGGTCGTCATGCAACGTGCACGGATGGCTGCGTTCTTGTGGTCACCGTTAGGAGAACGTCTTCTATTATAAAGAGTTCCGTATCCAAGAAAAATGTTTATAAATTTGAAATTTTAAAAAATCCCCGAAATAAATAACCTTTAAAAAATAATCCATAACCTTGGAGAGTTACATAGCATACATTGGTGTTTCAAATTTTAGGTCACACATGTTTGAAAATAAAGTACCTAAATACCCATTATGAGTTTAAGATTACCGCAGCTAACAAATGACCTTGAAACGGCTGCACCGATTTTGATAAAACATCTAGAAACCACCGCTAGAAAACCTTGGAAGCTCAGCTATATTTGAAAGCTCAAATAATTTCTTTTAAAACCCGAATGTTCGGTTAGAACGGCAGGCACTACGACGCCATTGGGCTCTCCAAAAAGGCGGCAATGAAACTATATTATTCAACACACTCTGTTGTAACGAACATTAGATATAATATGTCTACCAGTCTCGAGTACGACGATGATCAGAATCTTTCTCCCTATTTAGGTCCACTACTAGCCTGTATTCTGATGTTGCCATTAAAACTACGCTAGGTACCCTATTATCGATATTTGCTAGAGTTGCCATTTTAATGATGCATGGTAACATGGACATTCACAGCTCTTTTCAGGCACGTTCACTTAAAAATCTTGAGGAATTAGCAGTTTAGCAGCGTACGTGGCAAAGCACGAACGCTCTTTGTACTGCAAGTGATTACTAGATACATCATTGGCATCATCAAACAGGGCGTATACTTGTTGGCAGCCGGCGTAGTATAAAAAGGGAATAGTCGTACGATCCAGCCGCTGCCATTGCTCGGTGGTGATGGAAATCATCGTGAGGAAACTCGCACATACAAAAAGATATATTTCGCAAGACATGTGAAAGGTCAGGTATTCCCTCTGGCTTGTGGAGGTCTGACGGCAGTTGCTCCGTGATCACCGTCTTCACCAAATCCTTAGGCTTTGGTAGCGGACCCCCCCAATACTAATGGATTACGAAACACCAGAAAGAAGAAGAAGAAATAAGATCCATTCAATTGTTCCGTCATCATTCTTACGTGTTTTCTAGTTCTGTTTGTTAAAAAGTCATTTAATAACATGTGCTTTGAATGCAAACTCACTATGATCTTGAAACTGTGTAAAAGTAGGTTGCAGAACAGTAATTAGAAGAACTGTGGATAGGCTGCTTAATCGTTGCTATAATACCAAGGCTCGTAAGTATGATTCCCACAGTGCATAAACATATTTGTTTCCCTTGGTTTGGGTGTTTTTAAGAGAGGTAGCATCAAAGCAGTAGCACTGGGTAAATAATATTGGCAATTTTCTTTCGACATTTCTTCTTCGCCAATGGTCATTTCCGAAATGCTAGTAGATTAAAAAAAGGAAAAAAGTGAAATAAGAGAATTAAATAAGATACAATAAAATTATGTTTCAAAAAACGTGAGACGTGTCTAAGTGCCCGCGGGGGCCCAATGACAAAAAAATTTTTTATTTTAAATAACTCCTTAGTGTATAGATGTGTTCCAAATTTTGATACGTGAATCATGTATAGACATACCTAAATTTACCCCCCACTCAGCGATGGTTACGCCGCCATTTCTGTCTGCGAGAGTACTTATCGCTTATCGTTTATTATTTTAATCTCGTCACGTTGAACGGACTTTAAAATATTCGGTGAAGTTCTACATGTAAGGTTTTTGTTTTATACAACTTCGAGACCCCACCTGATGTAAAGCGGTCACCGTAGCCTACGATCGCTTGTAATACTTTAAGAATCGGCACTCAATGCCTCCTCTGCTGTTAACAGAGCAACTCCTTAGCAGCTTACTGGTGACCTCACTCACACGCAGGTACACAACGACTCTCTAGGGAGATGTTATTTGGCTGTGGTTTTCTTCGTATTTAGCTTTCGGCTTCGGTTGCTTTAATGCGCCCTACCTCTCTTAAGTAAAGCAAAAGGTTTTACTTGTGTTATTTTGGAGATTGGAGATTTGAAGATTGGAGGTCACTCCATGTTAAAATCTTCATCAAGTCCTACCATAGGCAGCAAAATCCATCAATCGTCAAATCCTTAAGCTTATGTAGCAGGGGACCCCGCCTATGCTTGATTAGGAAACGGAATAACGCTAGGAAGTAAAACAAGACAGAATCAGAGTCGATCAAATGTCGACTAGGGATTTAAGTAAAGCAGGGGGCAGCCATTAAGAGGGGGCATAAAGCTAAGTGGCGCCCTGACCTAACACTGAATATAAGACGTATTCCAGAAAACGCTCAATACAGGCACTGAAAAAATATATTTTTGTTTTTTTGAAACATATCTTGTATTTATTATCTATGTACAAGTAACAAAAATTTAATTATTGCTTATAGTGGCCACTTATAGCAATAATCAAAATTATGACTAATAGTACATAAAGTATAATGCTCTAAACCCCTTCGGTTGAAGAGAGATCCGTATACCTGCAGTGGGATGAGTAAAGGTGTGGTTTTATACACCGTGAGGAGGCATTCAAGCATACGGTGCACCTGATGTAAGGTGGTTACCGTAGACTACGAACGCTGGTAATACATTAAGTATTACTTTCGCGATGCCACCTCTGCTGCTAACACAACAACTCCTTACTGGTGACCTCATCACACGCAGGAACACAAACACCCTCCAGGGAGTTGTTACTTGGCCGCGGTTTTCTGTGAGGTGGAGGTCTTTCCCCAGACGGGCTGCTTTAATGCGCCCTACCTCTCTTAAAAACACCCAGACCTAGACAAACAGATATGTTCATACAGACAAATGTTTGTCTTCCGTGGGAATCGAACCCACGGGCGTTGGTGTCAAAGTCGCGTTAGTAACTAGGTACTTTTCGAGTTTTATAAACATCCATTCAAACAAAAATGTTCATACATACAAAATTCCTGTCCTGTACAGCCATGCAATTCTGTAAGAGCAAACATCCTTACATCCTCGGAAACATCGGCTGTTATAGCCTTGAACACAAAATTCCAATTCCTTAGTGTCGCTTTTCATGGTTGTGCGGTTTGGAATTGGAATTCTACAAGGCAAACAGCCTCGCGTACGCTTACAGCCTTATAGAATACCAAATAAAAAGCCGTGATAGCAGTAGACGATGTCAAAGCTGTGACATCTGTGATCACAGCGACGCACACAGCCATTACGAGTCGCTTAGAGAATTGCATGGCAGGAAACGAACCCACGAGCCTTAGCATCAGTAGCTACTCCGCAACTGAACTCGTCAAAAACAATGTACATACATACCTCAGCCACTATACTGTTGTAGTCTTCATACACGATACGATCGCAGTGAATCGTCCGGTTTGGATGGAAGCTATCCGCTGTGCAGGTTTGGTTTCTATACCATACATCAGGTCTCGTGGTCAAGTTACTTGATTCGTTCTGCATCTCTCCCGCGTAAGGTTCCAGTCTTCTGCAGGTCATTGTGCCATTTCCCAATGCTGCTGAGGTCCAGTTAGCGTGGAAACTGGAGTCGTGAAGCTCGCACTCCGGAACGAGACACCTGAAAGTCGTTGGTATAATTAGAACAGGCTTCATCTCCTATTTTTCATTTTTAATTTGTACAAAGCCATTAAATAACCAAGGAATTACATTTCAAAAGAAGAGTAACCTTAGAGAGGCCTGGTTCGACGGCAAACACTCTATGTAAAGATACTAATCCCCTTTAACCCCTTGCGAAATCCTTAGGCTTAGGTAGTTGACCCCTCCAATATTAATGGATTAGGAAACTGGCCAACATTAAGCTAGCCAAGATCAGGAAACGGCCCACCTGATGATAAGCGGTAACCGTAACCTATGAACGCTTACAACACATCAAGTATCATAAGATGCCATATCTGCTGCTAACACACCAACTCCTTAAGAGCTTACTGACGACCTCGCTCACGCACAGAAACACAACCCTCTAGGGAGTTGTTATTTGGCTGCGGTTTTTTGTGAGGTGGAGGTACTTCCCCAGATACCTCCTATAATTGTAAGCGTTCGTAGGCTACCGTAACCTCTTTAAATGGTATGCTTGTATGGTCTGGTATGCTTGTATGAGACCGACGGCATAAATCTTACAAATAAGTTGTCACCTGTAGGCGACGTCGGAAGCGGTGAACACGTAGTTGAAGTTGCACATGCCCAGGAACGAGTCGCGGAACGCCAGCAAGAACAGCAACAGCATCTGGTACTTTCCGAAGCTTCCCAGTTCGCTGAGGATCCCATCCAGGTTGAACTGGCTCTCGCCACCACCATCCTCCGCAGCCTGTTCATCGGGAAGATCATAAATAGTAGTCTGATACTCTAGTATGTCTTTCGAAATACTACAACCCTAGGGATTTAGAGAATAGCCTAATTACAGCATTTTGACGAGCTCAGTAGCGCAATGGTAATAACACTGCTTTGACCGTAATGCTTATTATTTTTAGCGTTCCGTAAATTAAAAGGAAAAACGGAAAGTTTATAGGATCACTTTGTTGCCTGTCTATCTATCTGTCTTTTTCTCAGGAGTGGGTGGAGCTATCAAGCTGAAATTAATATCAAATACTCAGGTCTGTAATCCCTTCGAGCAGTGAAAAAATCAAACTTCTAAGTCAACGCAATCAACAGATACGGCTGTTTATGCCTTGTTTATCCGCATATTTTGACACTCGCAAGGGAATCAAAACCTACAGGATACTCCCGTTGACCTATAATCATGAAATTTGGTATGAAGCAATGTCACATAGTACAAGTGAAAGAAAAAGTCCGAAAACTGTAAATTTGAAAAAATTTGCGAAAATATTTTTTACGGAACCCTCAGAGCGTAGTCTGACTCGCACTTGACGGTTTTTTATTTTACTTTACATACAGCTAATAATGGATTACATTCCATTATATAGACTTAGTAGATACATTTTAATGGACAGCCGAGACTAAACATGCATTGATTGTAAATAAATATCTATATTAAATTCTCAAATACTGGAGTACTGTGGTCTCCTGTCGGCGGGCGCACCTGGATACCAGCATGGACCTTGTGATTCGATTCAGAAATGAGCTGTGAGAATTGTCGACAATCCTATGCTTACAGACACCATTGAGCCCTTAAGTTTAAGGCGAGATTTTGTCTCTCTTTGTGTTCCACCGATTGTACAACGTGCTGTGTTCTGAAGAGTTGTTCGATATGATGCCGACAGCTTCTTTTACAGCCGCACTGCTCGCCGACGGCGGGGAGTTCACCCTCACACGCTGGAACCGCAACGTTTGCGTACTGTACGATTCCAGCGAAGTTTTCTTCCGAGGACACTCAAGTTGTGGAATGAACCAGCCGAGGGTTTCCCAAGGGACTACGGCGTGGAGTTTTTCAAGAAAGGCGTGAAGAGGTTTTTAGAGGGTCGGCAATGTAGGAGTGACACCCCTAGTGTTGCAAACGTGCATAGGCTGAGGTAACTACTTACCATCAGGAAGACCGTATACTTGATTGCCACCTTAGTGGTATAAAAAAATAAAAAAATACATGTAACTTTGAAACTATTAAAGTATGTTAATGTATGTAATGTATTGTGTAGGTATGTGTGAGTGAGTGTGTATGGTGTATGTGTGCTTGTGGATTCGATTCCCACACAGGACATACATTCGTGTGAACATGCCTGTTGTGTTGATCTCGGTGTTTTCAAAAGAGGTAGGGCGCATCAAAGCAGTCCGATTAGGGGAAGTAACGCCACCTCATAGAAAACCGCAGCCAAATAACAACTACCTGAATGGATGTTGTGTTCCTACATGTGAGTGAGGTTGCCCATTAGCTCCTAAGTAGTTGTTGTGTTAGTAGCAGTAGTGTTATCGCGCGAGTGATACTTAATGTGTTGTAAGCATTCATAGACTACGGTAATTGCTAATGGTTATCTACATGTAACTACGCCTCAATGTCATCATAATCTCACAGTCATGTATTACTGTAAATGTTTATCTCTCTATTTGAACTTGATATGAGAGGAAAATTCACGAAAATCGGTTTAGTATAGCAGACAATTTGTTCTAAACTACTTTGTGTGCTTCCGCTACCGATTAGTTCATTCGAACTAGTGTCGGCCGGCACCCAGCCACTGCTGTTAATAGATGCGTGCCGTCGTTACTGTGGCTGCCCCGGTCGTCTCTGCCTGGGCAGGAGTGTGGTCGTTTAATCGTAGGTCGTAATAGAGGGGAATTGGTTTCGTCAGTCTGTTTGTTCATAAAGGGAATTTTAGATCTTACTTATGGGTGTGGCAGAGAGAGCATGAAAGTAAAATAAATGCTGTCAAAATGCGAGTGTTGTGCAAAATTTGTGACGTAACGCTTGTAGACCGCATTTGCAGTTATGGTGTTAGAAACAGAGTTGGTCTGAAAGAGAGTGTCGGTGTTAAAATAAGAAGAGGCATGCTCCGTTGGTTTCGGCATGTAGAAAGAATGCAGGAACAAAGAATCACTAAACAGATATACAACGAAAGTAGAAGGATGTAGAAGCCGAGGAAGACCGAGACTAACCTACCATGACCAAATTGATCGTGTTTTATGAGAAGGTGATGTCAGGAGCCCCAGGAACCGGCGAGCGTGCATGAAAAGAGCTATGAATGTCACTGAAGCGAGTAAAGTATGTAATGACCGCGACTTATGGCGCTCGGTTCTCTCTGCCTACCCCGCAAGGGACCTGACGTGAAGACATACATACATACCTTGGCTTTCGTTTCCTTCGACATTTTCCTGGTGTATTCCTCAGATGATGTCCTTCAGTTAACTGGTGTGCATTATTTCTGCAACAAAGAAAACTGTTCATATATGACGTTGTAGAGACCCTCCTGGCGTTGCACGGATGGTCTCCCGCGCTTCGTCAGTGGAGATGTTTCACATTGCCTCGGAAAACCGTATTCAGATTGGAAACGAAAAGTAATCTATTAAAATGTATGGAACCTGCATACATTTTGACAGAATTTTGGTTTTAAGAGAGGTAGGGCGCCTGCAAGCAGCCCGTCTGGGAAAGTACCTCCACCTCACAGAAAAGCGCAGCCAAATAACAACTCCCTAAAGGGTTGTTGTGTTCCTGCATATGAGTGAGGTCACCAGTAAGCTACTAAGGAGTTGCTGTGTAAGCAACAGAGGAGGCATCGCGCGAGTGATACTTAATAAATAAGCGTTCATATGTTATGCTAACCGCTTTACATTAGGTGGGCCATATGCTTGTATCTCTCCCGACATTGTCATTGACAATTTAGTCTACCAAATGTGCCTTCTGGCAATACAAACGTTTTTACTGACAATAATGTACTAGAATTTATTAATGATACACTATTTCTTGGAATTACAATAGACTCCAAATTGCTTAGGCTTATAAGCAACAGCTTAGGAGTTAACTGGTGACCTCACTGACACGCAGGAACACAATATCCCTCCAGAGAGTTGTTATTTGGCTGTGGTTTTCTTTGAGGTGGAGATATTTCCCCAGACGGGCTGCTTTGATGCGCTCTACTTTTCTTTTAAACACCCAGACCAAGACAAAAAGACATGTTCATGTCTTTGCTTCGAGCTGAAGAAATGTTTAGCTTTGTTGAGCGAACTTAGTTTATAAACCACCACCGTATCAATAATATTATACGCACCTATTACAGATTCCTTATATATGTTAATATGACACTTGAACGGATGTATCCGAGACATTTTTGCTTTAGTAACTTAGTGACACTGCCACACAAGAAATTTATTTATATATTTTTATATAAATGTCACTTAAAATCTCTCTCTCTCTCTCTCTTGTAAAATCATTATATTAAAGTTGAGGAAAACATAGAATTTGCACGTTGTCAACCCATTCCTCCCCGCTGTCCTATTTTTACGACGCTATATTTGAATTTTTTTCTCGCAATTTAATATATTCTTTTCTATTTTTTCTAATAAAATGTGAATTTGTACACTATTTTTCAACAAGGGATATATTATGGGACATATACATTTTTTTATCATTTTAAATTACTATTTCTTTAAGTATTATGACCTTAATTAAAAGATATCAACAAAAAGTTCCGTGTTTTCTATGCTTGGGAAGTAATGGATTAAAAATCACTATTGTTTTCAGATGAATATCGATGATAGATAGATAGGCAAATGATTTATTTGTACTCACACTATGGGCACATATCCTACAAAGAAACAACACACAAAAAAATGAACATTACACAAACAGATAAGACAGTAGACATGCATGCGTGTCGCAGTGGTTCAAATAGGCTGCAGCTCAGTGAATCGATTGCTTATAGAGCAAGTCACTGATTTTCATTTACGGCTGATGAAAACATAGAAATTACGTGTTCTCAGATTAAATTTTGTCCACAGCTGTTTTCAAATATTGGTTGTTGATTACACTAAAACATATCAATAAAAATGAAACAAAAGTCCTACCCTACTTACGTTATCTAATTTCTAAATTTGAACGAAATCGTTAAAGCCGTGATACACGAAATATATTTATATATAAGAAAGAATTCAATTCCACAACTTCCTACTCTTACAAATTTCTTCTGATTAAATTCGTGAGTTCCAAGGCAGATGTAGTTTAACCCCCGGTACAGCAATGAACTTCACTGTTCATTGCCTGTTTGGTGGTCGCCGCTATTAATTCTGGCTACACAGGAGACACAGTGGTGGGAATGAGTGGCGGGCCTGTCCCGTTATGAACGAATTGTTTGTTGAAAGTACCACTGAGGTCGCGGCGCGGCTGTGACTACTTTGTGACTCATCCTGCACTGTTTTATTCGTCTCGAATGCAAAATTCACTAGAAACGCGTGTGTTTATGCATTCTAGATATTGTCGTTTGATTGTGCCGCACCGTTACATTTCCTTCGAAGTACAATTTGAATAGCTACGTGTTCAAACACCATCAATATTCATAGTTTTTTTTCTGTATTGTTTCCTGTTCTGTTTATAAAAGTGTGTTCTTTTTATTTAACGATAGGTTTTAAGAGAGGTAGGGCGCATCAAAGCAGCCCGTCTGGGGAAGTACCTCCACCTCACAGAAAACCGCAGCCAAATAACAACTCCCTCGAGGGTTGTTGTGGTCCTGCGTGTGAGTGAGGTCACCAGTGAGCTCCCAAGGAGTTGCTGTGTAAGCAGCAGAGGAGGCATCGCGCGTGTGATACTTCATATATCGCAAGCGTTAATAGGCTACGGTACCCGCTTTACATCAGATGAGTCGTATGCTTGTATAACTCCCGACGTAGTATAAAAAAAAGGTGGATAAAGATCTATTTGACCAATTGCAGGATTACTCTTGAAACCTATGCCGTAATATCGGTGTTGGAATTGAACTCTTAAATGAAGCTCCAGATCCTTCCGAGAACTCTCAAGTTGTGGAGCTCCCAGCCAAGGTTTTAGCAAGGGACTACAGGGGTTCTTCCAGAAAGGCGTAAAGAGCTGTTTCTAGGATCGGCAACGACTGACTGACACCCCTGGTCTTGGAAATGTCCATAGGCTACGGTAAATGCTTACCATCAGGCAGGCCGTGCGCTTGATTGCCACCTTAGTGTTATAAGTAAATGATTTTGATGGTCGACTGTCTAGTTTGATTGTATTAATGAGATTCAATCACGTGTTTAACAAATTATGATCAAGAACATGAAAAGTTAAACAATTTTTAACGGAAATATCGCGTATTTTATTTATTTTGTTGAACCTGACGTTTCGAACGCTTTGCAGCGTCCGTGGTCGCAGGAAGACTAAGGTGATATTTGTCTTACATTAGTTATTCAATTATTACATCTACCGACATGGATGGATTAATTATATATGTTCCGATTCACACAAAAATCGCTCACAGTGTCCGAACGTTTTTGAGTAGATCTCTGGGTTTGTGACTTGATTATTTTTAGGACTGGATCCCAAGCAGGTGCCTGCGGAACATATATAATTAATCCATCCATGTCGGTAGATGTAATAAATGAATAACCAATGTAAGACAAATATCACCTTAGTCTTCCTGCGACCACGGACGCTGCAAAGCGTTCGAAACGTCAGGTTCAACAAAATAAATAAAACACGCGATAGTTCCGTTAAAAATAGTTTAATTCAATGTATAACATTCGCGAAAACCTAAGACAATACAACATGAAAAGTTACTTAAAAATTCGACATTAGAGTTGGATTTGTGACTGGAATTAGCATTAAGAGTAACCCTACTGCCATGCAATTCTGTAAGAGCAAACGTCCTTACATCCTCGGAAACATCGGCTGTTACAGCCTTGAACACAAAATTGCAATTCTTTGGTGTCGCTTTTCATGGTTGTGCGCCACTAGCGCCGCAAAGCTACGTTTGGAATTGGAACTCTACAAGGCAAACAGCCTCGCGTACGCTTACAGCCTTATAGAATATCAAATAATTTAGCCGTGATCGCAGTAGACAATGTCAAAGCTGTGACATCTGTGATCACAGCGACGCACACAGCCATTACGAGTCGCTTAGAGAATTGCATGGCTGGTCGCCGGTTCGAATCCTGTTATGCATCACTAAATTTGTGTTTTCGGATTTATGTACATATTTGCTATTAATACTTTCTCGGCGGTAAAAGAAAGCATGGCTGGGAAACTAACATGTCCAAGAAATTGTATTTCGAAAGGCGTGCCACTGAGTTGTGAAGGTTTGACAGCAGTCGCTCTGTGTTAAAATCCGTATCTTCGCCAAATCATTAGGCTTAGATAGCGGACCCCGCTGATCCTAATGGATTAGAAGTTCTTTTTAGGGTTCCGTACCCAAAGGGTAAAACGGAACCCTATTACTGAGACTCCGCTGTCCGTCCGTCCGTCTGTCACCAGGCTGTATCTCATGAACCGTGATAGTTGAAATTTTCACAAATGATGTATTTTAGTTGTTGGCGCTATAACAACAAATACTATAAAGTAGAATAAAATAAATATTTAAGGGGCCTCCCATACAACAAACGTGATTTTTTTTGCCGTTTTTATAGATAATGGTACGGAACCCTTCGTACTCGAGTCCGACTCGCACTTGGCCGATTTTTATTCATCATATTACAGTGTTTATTATCGTTCGGAACAAAGACTTGTGTTATGCAAGTCTCAAGTCAGTATGTTCATGTTTGGAAATGATCAGCACATGTGTTAATATATCTTTAATTGTACCATTTGATATCACTGTGTATACACTGACATATATTTATTGTAATATAAATTGATGATTTCAAAATAGATCTATATTGGCAAGTTTGTTTTGGTATTTCTACTTCGCCTTACTTATGAAATGCTTGGAGATTGAAAAAAATGATTAAAAGTATGAAAAATTAAGCAAGATAAAATATGATGAAGATAAATCTGTTTTAAAGACTCTAAGAGAAAGCGGATTGGTGTCAGTTTCGTGAGTAACTGGCAGCAATCATGCGGAGGGACCGCCTGAACGTGGAGGACCTGGAGGTAATCGTGGACGGGTATACCCGAGCCATAGCCGAGGCCTGCCAGGCAGCGATGCCCAAAATCAAAGGCATTTCTTTTATCAAATTTCATTTAGATTGCCGTGGTGGTCGGAGGAACTCGAGGAGCTGAAGAGGCAAACCAACACCAAGCGACGCAGAATCCGAAACGCAGCGCCGGACCGGAGACAAATGGTGGTCAGTTCGTACCTCGAACAGAAGGGCAAATACGAGGCCGCAGTGCGGGATGCCCAGACTGACAGCTGGAGGAAATTTTGCGGGAGGCAAGACAGAGAAGGCGTCTGGGAAGGTATCTATCGGGTCATTGGGAGGGCAACCGAGCGCAAGGAGGATGTACTCCTCCAGGAGGGCGGGAGGCCGTTGGATCACAGGGAGTCCCTCGAGCTGTTGGCGGATACGTTCTATCCTGCCGACAGCGAGTTGGACGACGATACAGAACACCGCGAAATGAGGAAGAAGGCCCGCGAGGTAAACGAGCGAGTCGATGATGATCATGACCCGCCGTTTACCATGAGGGAGCTCACAGCGGCTGTATCGTCGTTCAACCCGAAGAAGGCTCCCGGTGCCGACGGCCTCACGCCTGACATTTGCGCTCGGGCCATCAACGGTGACCCTGAGTTCTTCCTGGCCCTTCTCAATAAATGTCGAGCCCTCCGCTACTTTCCTCGGCTGTGGAAGGGGGCCCACGTAATTGTCCTTAGGAAACCAGGCAAAGACTCGTATACCTTGCCCAAACCGTACAGGCCGATTGGGCTTTTGCCTGTCTTGGGCAAGGTATACGAGAAAATGCTGATCGCTCGCCTCAAGCACCACATTCTGCCGAGGATTAGTACTCGCCAGTACGGGTTTATGCCACAAAGGGGCACCGAGGACTCCCTCTATAACCTGGTGCAGCACATCCGCGCCAAGCTTGACGAGAGGAGAATGCTCACTCTCGTCTCGCTGGATATAGAGGGAGCCTTCGACAACGCCTGGTGGCCGGCAATCAAACTACGACTGGCTGAGGAAAATTGTCCTCTGGGCTTGAGGAGAGTGATGGACAGCTATCTCAGCGATAGGACGGTCAGAGTGAGGTACGCCGGGGGAGAAACCTTGCGGTCCACTACCAAAGGGTGCGTCCAAGGGTCCATAGGAGGACCGATTTTGTGGAACCTCCTATTGGATCCTCTTCTGCAGCAACTCGACCTTGCGGGGGTGCACTGTCAGGCCTTCGCCGATGACGTCGTGCTGATGTTCGACGGCAACACTGCGCTGGATATAGAGAGACAGGCCAATGCCGCTCTCGAGCATGTGAGGGCGTGGGGTGTCAAAAATCGGTTGAAGTTTGCGCCGCATAAGACCAGCGCTATGCTGGTCACGCGCAAACTTAGGTATGACACTCCGCGGCTTACCATGGGCGGGATAGACATTGGCATGTCTCGGCAGATCAAACTGCTGGGGTTGACGATTGACGCGGGTCTGACGTTCAATGCGCACGTGGCTACTGTCTGTAAAAGGGCAGTGGCCATATACGGGCGCCTTGCGCGTACGGCCCGCGTCAGTTGGGGGCTCAACCCTGAAGTAGTGAAGATCATATATTCAGCCGTAGTGGAACCAACGATGTTGTACGCTGCCGCCGCATGGGCTCCAGCGGTCAATAAGCTGGGCATCCAGAAACAGCTCAACAGCGTACAGCGGGGCTTCGCGCAGAAGATCTGCAGAGCCTACCGCACGGTCTCCCTGAACTCCGCACTGCTGCTGGCCGGGGTGCTGCCTCTTGACCTCAGAGTGCGCGAGGTCGCCTCTTTGTACGAGGCCAAGAGGAGGCTACCCCATCCGCTGCTCGGGGACAGGGAGATCGAGCGGATGGCCTCGAGGATCGAGGCCCCGCATCCCGCGGAGCTAGATAGCTTGCAGTTCGGCAGCCTGGTGGACGAGGAACAATGCAGGGCACACTCCAACTTTGCCCTGTGAATTTACACGGACGGCAGCAAGATTGAGGGCCGGGTTGGCGCCGCTGTATCCATATGGAACGGCGGCGCGGAAACCAAGGCCGTCAAGCTTGCTTTGTCGTCCTACTGTACCGTCTACCAGGCGGAACTCCTGGCTATCTGCACGGCGGCCGAGTACGCTTTGAGCTGCGATGGACCCAGTATTGGCATCTTCAGCGACTCCATGGCGGCGCTCCAGGCGGTGGCGAACGTCGAGTTCCCCCATCCCCTGGCGGTGCAAACACGGGTCGCTCTTAAACTGTGCAAAAGCCAGGGTAAGAGCGTCTCGCTGTTCTGGATTAAGGCACACGCGGGGTTGGAGGGGAACGAACGCGCCGATGAATTCGCCAGGAGCGCCGCACTGGGGTTGCGGAGGCGGCCAGACTACGACCGCTGCCCTGTCTCATTCGTCAAAGGTATGATCCGCAAGGGGACCATTGACGAATGGGACAGGAGATACAAATCGGGAACAACAGCTTCGACAACGAAGATGTTCTTCCCGAGTGCGGCGGCGGCGTACGGCATCGTGGGTAAAATGGTGCCGTCGAGCATCACCACGCAGGTCCTCTCGGGGCATGGTGGGTTCTCTTCTTGCACAGATTCAAGTGCGCGGATGACCCATCGTGCTTCTGCGAGCCCGGCGTGGACCAGACAGTGCAGCACATATTGTTTCGGTGTCCCGCATTCTCCAAGCAGAGGTACGATTTGGAGCAGGATTTGGGAATGCGGGTCACCGAAAAATCGATCTCCGAAATAGTGACGGGGCATAGACCAAGATTTTTAAAATACTGCGTCAGTCTAGCGACGGCTGTCATAGATCGGAACAAGCAGAACAGTCCCACCTAGGACTAATGTTGCATACCTCGGCTATACTCTGTATAGCCGCAGGGATCGCGGTGGCTAGGTGGAGCTGTGAAGCTCTCTGTTGCCCGTGGCTGGACTGATGCAGTATGGGGAGGGAAGTTTAGAAACAGCCATTATCGTTTCACCGACGTTCTGAAGTGGGCAAAATCAAATTTTAGAAAATAAAACTGAAAGATGATGAATGGAAGAATGAATTGCGGAATGAAAGAGAGTATGATGTATGAATGTGTATTTATTTATATAAAAAAAAAGACTCTAAGACGTGTCTCAGTGCCCGGGCCTAATCCAAATGATTTTTATCTTGTCTCTATCATGGACTATAATGTTACCATTGGGGCGGAAGCAGTACAGTATAAATAAGGGAAACACCGAATTCTATTGTATTGGTTTGTATACTAAGGGATCACTATCATAGATATGCACCTATCTTAAACTTAGATCGGTACCTACCTTTTGGATTAGACGTGCTAGCAATTAGGACATGATATTGATAATGTCATAATATGTTCTACCGATCGTACAACGGGTTGTGTTCTGAAGAATTGTTCGAAATGATGCCGACAGCTACTTTTTATAACCGCACCCTTTCACCCTCACGCGCTGGAACCGCAATGGTCGTGTACTGTGCGGTTCCAGAGAAGTTTTCATCCTAAGCTGTGGAATGAGCTCCCAGCTGGATTTCTTCAAGAAATGCGTGAAGAGGTTTTTTAGAGGCTCGGCAACATATTGTTGGCACCCCTGGTGTTGCAAATGTCCATAGGCTACGGTGACTGTTTACCATCATACAGGCCGTATGCTCGATTGCCACCTTAGTAGTATAAAAATAATAGTAATATCAGCATCGCACGTTCGATTAGAACGAGTCTCAAATCCACTTCCTACATTGTAAGTTAGAATCTCTTGTTTATATTTTCATATATATGTACATATCCTGTTGTCTAGTGTATTAGTAAGTATCGAGTTAAAAATATATTCGTTAAGCATAAGAAGAGCTTAGTTCTCTACATATTCGCACAATATGGCTATATCGCCACATATATACCTACCACAGGTACTGTTATGAATATGCATTTATTTCTTAATGAAGTAATGTAATCTTAATAAACAGGACATTAATCTGTCTGGCCACGAATCTATGGATTTAAGGGAAATGTAGCCACTGCTTGCTCCAGATATTTCTTAAGAGACACAATGTCGGCGTGTCGTTTCGAGCAGGCCATGCCCTCGAAAACTAACCATAATTTGTAGTCTAAACGGCTCAGATCTGGGCTAGATGAGGGCCAGTCTTCAGACCTTTTAAAGTCTGGATTTAGACATTGGTTTCGAGTCAGGCTTGGTTAGTTCATGCCTTGTGACCAGGTGCAGAGTCCTGCTGGAAAATCCACGGTACTTTTTTAAAAAGCGTATTGCTGAGAGGTTTCACAACACGATCCAAGATCATGCCCCTCCCGCTTCCTCGCGTCTCGGGTGTTCTTACTTGTCTGTGTACTTTTTATTTATTGTTATTTTAAATATATTACTTCGTTGCTATTGTACAGTGTGTATAATATTTCTTTAAATCAAGGTTTAATTTGTAATAAAATACATTTATTTCATGCGACAACAACCCATATTATGTAATTAATTCAATTAAATTAAATATGAAATATAATACTTTTTTTTTTATAATAATCTCTCCATTCGGCATTGTATGTCTTTCACAGCAATGCCGAATGTAGGGACAGTCGAACCTACTAGCTATGATTGCTAGGACGGTGTTGGAGCTGGCTTGTACCCTGTGCACCAGAGAGGCTCCACTTTTGCGCATACTCGCGTGAAAGCAGTCAGTGTTCGCCGCTGCAAACATACCTGATGCGCTACAGAAACGAGACAGCCCCAACATCGCCCTAAATGCATTATTAAATTGTACACGGAGAGATCCATAGACCTTCTGCGAGTATTTTGCCCACAAGCTGCACGTATATAAAGACGTGCAGTATGCTCGGAAAAGAGTAATCTTTACATCGGTGGAACATCGCTCAAAACCGCGTACCAAGATATTTTCTCTCCTAGATAGTGCCCTCCATTCCCGTTCGAATCAGCATGATCTTTGAGGTCGAAGGTAACCACATGCCCCAGATAAGTGAACTGGTTCACTCTCACCAAAGGAACATCATTGAGTCGAACAGGTATTAGGTTCTGTGGACATTTAGCGCCGACGTCTCAAATACCATGTATTGGCTTTTTGTGACATTGTATTTTAGCCCATGTGCATCAGCATATTCCTCACAAGTTCTTATCAATTTTCTCAAGCCAGAAATCGACGCGCTGATACGTCATCGCAGTGATTTAAATCAAGAAAGTAGTAGGCAATACGTACGGGTTTGCCTAGTTGAAAAGTACGAGTAAGTAATTATTCGATATTTTGTTTACTATATTATTGAAAAGCATATTTAAGATTAATTAGTAGTATTAAAATATTAAAACCTTATAAGCAAATTGCTATCTCCTGGCGTTGTCAGTTAATAAATTTACCCCGTATTGTATTGATACGTATTAGTTTTATTTAAATTTATTCTATATTTTCGGATACTAAGTCTTTGTAATTATAAAATGTCGAGCAATCTCGATGATCCTGGTGGTACGAGAGATTAAAAGATAAAACGCCGGTTTTTGGCCGTAGCAACTTGACGCCACGCTCGTCGCCCGCAACTACAAGTAACGCCAAAAGACCGCTAGGCTATATATCACCCAATACTTTGTCACCTAAAGAAAAATAACTACAGCGGTCGTCAAGCTTTGAAAATGTGGCCAATTTAAGTCTTAATAGCTCGTTTGAAGTTGTGGACTCGAACATTGACAACATCGAGTTCGTCCGCGAATCGTCACAATGTTTGGCAAAACTTAACGAAATTATTAACGGGCTGACCTCTCGCATTGGCATCACTCGTAGATCGGCAATAATGGATATGACTCAGCGGGTTACTTCTCTACTGTCTACAAGAGGGAGACTTTGTACAAAAGTCGTCTGCATGGGTACCTCATATATATATATATATATCACTGAATATACATAAGTAGATGAATATTATCTTGTCATCTGTTAATAATATAATTACATAATTGTTTGCACGGAGTCCGCGAGTCCGAATCGCAGTCATCGGTTTTTCTTTTCATATTAAGAATTCCCAAATTGATATCAGGAAAAAAAATATGCCGACATCCATGTTTTGCATGTTAAAAACGAAATCTTTGAAATTTGTCGTTTGTACATACTGTTACATCCTATATACTATGACAATCTATCATTGATACCTCATATTCGACCTTCGATAACCTGGAGTCCAATATTCCGTGTCACCAATAAATAAGATATATAATAAGTCAAAACACCAACTGACATCACTCGCTGTCTTGATTAGTCGTACTGCTTTGACTTTGACGAGCTCGGTGGCTCAGTCGTGAATGACATGACTTTGACATCAATCCTTTTTTTTATACTACGTCGGGAGGCATACAAGCATACGACCCACCTGATGTAAAACGGGTACCGTAGCCTATTAACGCTTGTAATATATTAAGTATCAATCGTGCGATGTCTCCTCTGCTGCTTACACAGCAACTCCTTGGGAACTTACTGGTGACCTCACTCCCACGCAGGAACACAACAACCCGCTAGGGAGTTGTTATTTGGCTGCGGTTTTCTGTGAGGTGGAGGTACTTCCGTAGACGGGCTGCTTTGATGTGCCCTACCTCTCTTGAAACGCTCGTGGATTACTACGAATTTTTTTATTTCCATTCTAATTCCAATTAAAGTTAAGTTAAAGTTACATTACTTTATTTGCCATTGGGCTCTCGCGGGCACTTAGACACGTGTTACAGTTTTTGAAATATAATCTTATTTAATTCTCTTTTTACTTTATTCCTTTTTTTTTATCTACTAGCACTTCAGAAATGACCATTGGCTAAGAGTAAATGCCGAAAGAAACTTGCCAACATAGATCTCTTTTAAAATTGTCAATTAGATATTACAAAAACAAAAAAAATACATAACTTCATCAATTCTATAATAAGCCCATTTACAGAGAGTATTTTTAATGTGCTTTTTGAATATATTGTCAGGAAAGGACAGAACTGTTTCAGGCAACTTATTATAAAATCGAATACAATTTACAAGAAAAGATCTACCAGTCCTAGCAAGCCGATGTACTGGCATACATAACTTATTTCTACTTCTACGTTTTTCACTGAAGTTTAAAAACGACTTCAAATTTTTACGGGCATACATTATGTTTTCATAAATATATTGAGAAGTAACAGTAAGGATATTTATTTCTTTGAACAGTTCCCTGAGGGATTCACTGGAGCCCATGTTATAAATAGAGCGAATGGCTCTTTTGTAAGATAAAAATTGTATCAATGTCAGCCACCGTTCCCCACAACAGTATACCATACGACATAATGCTGTGAAAGTAGCTGAAATAGACGAAGCGTGCAGTAGCCACAATTGTCTGATTCTCCTAACTGCATATGCAGCAGATCTGAGCTTACCTTGATGTTGATACGGCTAGAATAGTTTATTTCAGCTACTTTCATAGTATTATGTCATACGGAATTCTTCTTTGGGGTAACTCCGCGGACATTAACACCATCTTTTTATTGCAAAAGAGAGCCATAAGAGCTATCTATAGATATGGTCCCCGGGAGAGCCTTAGAGAAAAATTCAAAGAAATAAATATTCTAACAGTCGCATCGCAATATATCTATGAAAATCTTTTGTATGTCCATAAAAACATAGACACATTTTGTAAAAAGAGACTCATAACATAAATACTAGATATAAGCATAATCTTGTGTTACATCCAAGGCGTCTCCACAAAATAAGTAATTCTTTTATGGGGCAATGTATACGGTTCTATAACAAACTTCCCAGCAATATAAGAGAATTGTCAATAAACAAATTTAAAACTACTATTAAAGCCAAATTATGTAGCAGGGCATATTATAAAGTATCTGACTATCTTAATGATAAAAATGCCCGGGATTGAGTCAATCCAATTATAATGTAAATAATTAATTATGTAAATTTGTTTGGATACCAAAAGAGGGATGCCTGAGTTTTTTGGCAGTATTTTTATCAGTGCTCACCTAGTCATGAACTGCACGGTAGGGAAAAAAATTGTGACGATTCCAAACAAATGTAGCCATTTTTACGGAATAAAAAGATTTTGACTTTGACTACCGGCTAGTTTATTTATGTGGGACCCCATTGTAATTTGGAGTCGACTGTAATTCCAAGAAACACAGTGCTATTAACAAATTCTAATTTATTATTACCAATGAGAACTTCTGTATTGGCAGAACTTACATTTGAAAGACTAAATTTGATGCATTTGCTTTTAGCTGAGTTTAGCAACACCATTTACCTTGTCAATATTATCACAACGGCGGGCCACATTAAAAATTAGAGAGGTATCATAAGCAAATAGTACTATATCCGCCATTTTCTGCACCATGTAGGGCAGATCATTTGCATATACTAAAAATAAACATGGACCCAAAATAAAACCCTGGGGTACCCCGATATTAACATTATTGCCTTCAGATTTATCCCCATTTATGACAACTGTCTGCACTCTGTTGTTTAAATAAGATGCAATCAAGTTCTGGGCTTTACCTTTAACTCCATAATAGTTCAGCTTGAGTAACAATGTCTGATGATCTACTCAATCAAAAGTTTTAGAGAGATCACAGAAAACCCCAATAGCATCCTGTGATCTCTCCCATGCGTTAAGGATATGCCTAACCAATACCACTCCTGCATCCGTAGTAGATTTACTAGCTGTAAATTGCAATTTAAGTTCTATTCTCAAGTGTAAAATAAAATGGCGTCAAATGCAACGTGTAATTTCCTTAGAGGATTTACACTACGTCCTAGCTTATAATCAACGTTCGTTCGCATGGCTGACAATTCTTATGTACAAGAAACATCATTAACATTAAAACTCTTTTCCATTATCATGTTTACACATGTATAAACATGCAATAATCTTTCAAACTGTTGTAGCTAACGACTGGAACTAATTTAAGTCTCCGTAATATGATGTTTTGATACAACATTATGCCTCTTTCAGTGCCTTGCTGTAAAGAATAAATTACTGCCTTCCTCGGATAATAAAACAAGTTATTATTAATTTACACGGAATGTACCTACTGTTACTGTTATCATGACATCCTATGGCTGTTACAGACAAGACTATAATAATATAACAAGCGTAAGAGTTTATTTGTTTGTTTGTTTGAACGCGATAAACACTGGAACTACCTAGTTGGATTTGAATTTTTTTTTTTACTTTTGATGGCCTAATTCTTGAGAAAATTAAAGGCTCCTACATCCTTCCGCACTCGCATTGTATATACGAGTATGTTTTGTCATTCTTTCATTTTGTGATAATCGTTAAATGTCCTAATAATTTTTATTGTTAATCTTTCAGAATATTTATTATCAATTATTTGTTTAAAGTCACGGGCGTTTACCCCGGTCAATTGATAGGCGTGCGCGGGGTTATGAATCCAACGCATAGAAACGACGCCCCTTCGAAAAGAATAATCCACTACATCCCACATCAAGCCTTACTCATCCCACTGCAGGGATACGGGTCTCCCTTCAAGCGAAGGGATTTAGAGCATACTCCACCACGCTGCTCAATTGCGATTGGCAGAGGCCAGTGTTTTCAAGCCGCCCGAGGGCCACTGACTTAGCTTAACGGCCGTCATCTATCGACAACAGCCGGGACCGACGGCTTTACGTGCCCTCTGAAGCACGGAGAAACTGTAGATAAACCCATCCATGGACAGGCTGCGGTCGACCTTGCTCAACCTGCGTGTTTGGTTAGAACTACACGCGCAACGACGCCATCGAGCTCTCGAAAAGAATGATGTAATGTATTCATTATTACTATTAATCGTTTCGAATATTAATATCTATAATATATTAATTCATACGTTCAATTGTTTATGAATGAATGAATGAATCTTTTTTGTATGCATAATCCTGTTATTACAATATACATTACATACTACATTACAATGTAGTTACAATATATCCAATGTTGGATGCAAGCAGCACAAAAACAATTGCTGTGGAAGTCTAAGGGGGAGGCCTATGTTCAGCACAGGACTTCTATCGGCTGATATCATGGTGATGATGATGAGCTACAATGTTTGATAGCGGATCAATAAACTGAGACGGTGCTGTACCCGTGCCACGGCTGCACGGCTCCACGCTCGCCGAGACGCATGTATGCAAACGATAAGCCGTAATAAAATAACTCCCAACAAAACCCGGCACGTGACTCAACCTATAAATTCAAACTGTTTACATGATAAAGTATTAATCATGCTATTTATAGGGTTCCGTGGCAAATTGTCTGATATATATCGTCTAAACTAGCAGATACAAACATCTCCTGAACTTCTAATTCTACTGAGTAAGTACCCTTTGAAAGCGGAAATGGTGAACTATTCAAGAAAACCAGCACAACGCCTGATGGACTTCAAAAATCTAGAGGAATCCTTGATCTTTATGTGAAATCACGCTTTATTTTTTTATAAATCATCAGTACCTCACTTGCACCACGGGGCTGTCACTCGCGCGTTGCCAATCTTGTGCCCTAAGGTTGTTTCGTCACAGTACCCAGTAATTTATCTGCCGTATCTCACCCTTCAAACCGGAACACAGCTACATAAATACAGCTGCTTGGCGGTAGAAATAGGTGAGACAGAGGTACCCACGCAGACGACTTTTGTACAAAGTTTCCTTCTGGTATACAGTGCTAAGTTACATTCTGATGAGATTTTCTGATTGAAACGATTTCAAAAAACGCCTGAAGTATTTTTTTTTATTTTGCGAGTAAAAGGCATAGGTCCTGCCAGCGTTCTACTTACTTCTTATTTTACAAGGCTCAGAACTGAACTACTCGTAGTTTTTTCACACAAAGACGACGACGCTTTTACCAAAGTTTTTTGACGAGCTCGGTGGTGCATTGGTGAAACGCGCTGTTGCATTACTTTAAAAGCAACACTCGTGGGTTCGATTCTCACACAGGACAAACATTTATGGGCATCAACATGTCTGTTGGTCTTGGTCTTGGTGTTTTAAGAGAGGTAGGGTGCGTCAAAGCAGCCCGTCTGGGGAGGTATCTTCACCTCTGAGAAAACCGCAGCCGAATATCAACTCCCTAGAGGGTTGTTGTGTTCCTGCGTGTGAGTGAGGTCACCGGTAAGCTTCTAAAGAGTTGCTGTGTTAGCAGCAGAGGTGCCATTTAATGTATTGTAAGCGTTTATAGGCTACAGTAACCGATTTACACCAGGTGAGCCGTAACCGTAAACTCCTAAGGAGCCGCTTTGCTAATAGCGGAAATGCGCATGATACTTAATACGTGCAAGTGTTCTCAGGCTACGGTAATCTCTTCATATAAGATGAGGCGCATGCTTGTTTGCATCCCGACGTTGTATTATAAAAAACATAATCAATCCTCTTTCAGTATTCCGAAATGAGACGAATGTGCACCGCCTGATGGTACATAGTTCGTCTCATTAGCACCTACTTGTAATAGTGGAAGTAATTTCTTGTAAATAACTTGAAACGAAATTTCTATCTATCTATAACTTCACGTCAAATTCCTTGTGGGGTGACAGAGAGAACCGAGCGCCGCATGACTATCCATATGACTGCCCGGTCCAGTTGTTAGCAACGCTACCTTGACACCAGCACTCGTGGGTTCGACTCCCGCACAGGGCAAACATTTGTGTGCATGAACATGTCAATTTGTCTTGATCTGGATACTTTTAAGAGGTTTTCAGTTTTTTCCACTTTCCTCGCAAACGCGTGGTGGAAAAATCCGGTTCTTCCTCAGAAGGGTGGGGGCCAGTAAGACCCTTCAGATGGCGTCGAAAATTTGGTGGGGTCAAGGCGACTAACTTGGCGCCGCACGCCGATTTGTGTTGGAAATTTAGTGAAATTTGACGAATTTGGCACTTTTTCAATTGTATCAAACTTATTTTCACTGGTTTTCACTGGCGCTGCGGTTCACCATATAGCGCGCAATTTTCCGCACGTTATGAGATGTTGGACTTAAAAATCGGTGCACTTTTCAATTTTTTACAGATTTTCGAGATGCGTTCGAGCGCGGAACAACTCTGGTAGTTACCTCTACTTACACATTTTTTCCGAGACTGAACCCAGTCCTTGCACTAGTACAACTTGAGAATTCTCAGAAGAAACTCTCCTGGAACAGCACTGTACGCGACTATTGGGGTTCCAGTGTGTAGGTTTGATTTCCCTGCCGTCGGCGAGCGGTACTGTTGTGGAAGTTGGCATCATATAGAACAATTCTTCGGAATACAACCCGTTATACAATCGGTAGGATACACAAAGGGACACTAAATCACTTCCTAAAGTTATTAATTATTTACAAAAAATTAAACAAATTTAAATTCAATTATTACAATTTTATGCCATTACATATAAAAATAAAAGAAAGTTTAAAATATGACAGAGTTATATTATTGTTTTGATATTATTGTTCTCTCACGCTTTTGTTAACATTTCTTTATTTATTTTAATAATATGTCAGTTTATAAGAATAAAAGAAGTTTAAATTCCGGTTATTAAAGCTGTACCTACGCAGGTACGTCTACATATAGAAGTAAAAAGAAAATTTTAAATACGTCAGAATTTGTTATATTGTTATTATATATAATATAATATTATGGTTCACTCGCGGTATTTTAAATATTTTTTATTTATTTAATTTTTTTGCATTTCGATTAATAATTCATCATATAAGGATAAATGAAGTATAAATTCAATCCATAAAATATTATGTGTCTACATATAAAGGTAAAAGAAAGTTTAAAATATGACAGAATTGTTATGATCTTATCGTTCTATCACGGATTTTTAAATATATTTAATTTAATTCTTTGACATTTGATTAATAATTAATAACAAAAAAATAAAAGAAGTTTAAATTCGATTATTAAAATTTTAAATGACTACATATAAATGTAAAAGATAGTTTATATACTAAAGAAAGTTATCACGGATTTTTAAACATTTTGTATTTATGTTAATTTTCTGATATTTTGAAAAAAAAAAAAAACATTTGTATATTAAATAAAATTTTACAAAGACAATAATAATAAGTTTTAAAATATTCATATCTTAATAATTGATAATGGTTATCGTACTTACCTACAAACAAGAGATTCCGTTAATATGGTTTACTTACTCTTGGCAATTGGAAGTGAATTATCCGTGTAAGTGATCAATGGTGAAATGGAAGTGACTAGAGCGAATGTGGACTGTGCCGCCTCCGTGCCGTGTATAACTCCTTGTAACGGTGGACGCGATATTTGAGTCAGAACGTAACAATTACATGCACGTAAGTACTTGCATAAGTTGTATGACCATTGTATGGCCATTCATCAGTAGGCGTCATTGCTATTGCAACCGTTGCTATACATGAGCAAGTGTTTGCTATAACGCGTCTGGAGTCTCCACTGAGTCGTTTCCGTGAATGGGTTAAATTTTGAAGAGTGACTTGGAGGAAATAAATAGAGGTAGCTCCCAGTATATTTATTGTAAATCAGGAGGTCACTGATAACCTCATTCATTCGCACAACAACTCTTCAGAGAATTGGTTTCGGTTCTCTGTGAGGTGAAGATAAATAAATATCAGAGATTACCAGAGAGAGACTTTGTACAAAAGTCGTCTGCGTGGGTACCTCTGTCTCACCTATTTCTACCGCCAACCAGCTATATTTATATAGTTGTGTTCCGGTTTGAAGGGTGAGATGTCGCAGAAAAATTACTGGGTACTGTGACGAAACAGCCTTAGGTCGCAAGATTGGTAGCGCCCGAGTAACATCCCCGTTGAGTTGCGAGCGTCAATAGGCTGCGGTGGCCGCTTACTATCTGATGCGGGCCGCATACTTGTTTGCCAATCTATTTGTATAAAAAAAATCTCCATGTACATATGTTTGTCATGTATGGGAATCGATTCCATGAGCCTCTTAAAGTAGTCATTCCTAACCACTAAGCTCGCTAGATGTTTAGTTATTACCTTTTTTTACGCAACATCGACAGGGATGTAAGCGTACGATACACCTCAGTTTAGTGTAAGAGATGTATGGCGCATCAAAGCAGCCCGTCTGGGGAAGTACCTCCACCTCACAGAAAACCGCAGCCAAATAACAACTCCCTAGTGGGTTGTTGTGATCCTGTGTGTGAGTGAGGTCACAAGTAAGCTCCTAAGGAGTTGTTGTGTAAACAGCAGAGGAGGCATCGCGCGAGTGATAATTAATGGTGGGCCGTATGCTTGTATTCCTCATGACGTAGTATAAAAAAAAAGATATGTTCATGCATGCAAATATTTGTCCTGTGTGGGAATCGAACCCACGAGCGTCGGTGTCAAACTAGTGTTAGTAACCACTGAGCCACCAAGCTCGTCATATGTATGAGTAAGAAAGCAATAAAGATGTCGGTTCATTCCAATCACATTCCAAGGGCCTGACTGCGCAATATTTGGTTTAAGATTAATATTCACTCCGGCGTGAAGAAGAATTCGCTCTGGTTCAACACATTACTTCTTTTATTAAACAATGTTATCGCTGACTGGCTTCCCGACGCGGTTTCTGTCACGAACTCTTGGTTCTTTTGTCTTTAACAGCGATAATCTGCGGAGTTGGTCACTCTGTTACATAGCTTGCGTCGTAAGTATCAGCTTCCAATAGTGTTGCGTGTGTGTTACCGGCAATGTGTGCAATCTATATATTGTGCACAATACCTGAACAATGTATAGAATATAGGCAATGTATGAAATATTATGAATGTATATTTATTTGTCTGTTACATACTTTACCTATTGTCCAGTCTGTTACATACTTTACATATTGTTCAGTCTGTTACATACTTTACCTATTATCCAGTCTGTTACATGCTTTACCTATTATCCAGTCTGTTACATACTTTACCTATTATCCAGTCTGTTACATACTTTACCTATAGTGCAGTCAATACCGCTAGTTTAACGCTCGTGGATTCGATTCCGACGCAGGACAAACATTTGCGTCAAACAGGCATGCCTGTTTGTCTAAGTCTAGGTATTTTTCAGAGAGGTAGAGTGCATTACAGGAGCTCGCCTGGGGAGGTATCTCCACCTCACAGCGCCATTTAGTGTTAGCAACAGAGTTGGAATTAGGCCAGCGATACTTAATATGATGCAAGCGTTCATAGGCTACGATAACCGCTTTACAGGTGGGTGGTATGTTTGTACGCCTTCCAGAGTCGTATAAAAAAAGCCGTCAAGTGCGAGTCCGACTCGCGTTCAGAGGGTTCCGTAAAAAATATTTTCGCATATTTCGCATATTGCAAATTATTGTCGCAAAAGAAGTTTTTTTTTTGTGATAGAACTAAAAATGTACCGTTTTCGGATTTGTTCCTTTACTTGTGCTACATGACATTGCTTCTTACCAAATTTTATGATTCTAGGTCAACGGGAAGTACTCTATATTTCTTTATATCGTTTTGATTCTCTTGCGAGTGTCAAAATATACGCATAAACGAGTCATAAACAGCCGTATCTTTTGATTGCGTTGACTTAGAAGTTATTTTTTTTCTCTTCTCGAAGGGTACACGCCTACTACGCCTGAGTATTTGATATTAATTTCAGCTTGATAGCTCCATCCGTCCCTTAGAAAAAGGGTCCCGACAGTCAGGCAGACGGACAACATAGTGATCCTATAAGGGCTTTCCTTTAAGGTACGGAACCCTAAAATAACGGAAGAGTACAAGAGAATAAAACGGAATTCACATTTACACTCCGTATTTTCAAAGATTAGCCAAATATAATTATGATCGAATTTGAACAAATCGAACAAACAATACCTCTGTATCAACAATTGATAGACACAATACTTACCGCTGGCATACGATGTACACAAACGTCTCCCAAACGAACCACTGACCCACAAACGGTTAAAAACAAACAAGTGACGCTTACATATAAATAATACTAAATAATGAACATGCGCGAGACGCGGAATGACCGCGTGTTATCAAATTGTTTGAGTCCAAACCCGGTGTCAACAAAAACCGTGTCGCATGTTTGTATTGAAGGGAACAAAGAATTCTCGTCAAACGAGAAATCGGCTGTCTTGACGACGAAGGGATGAAAAGGTCATTTATAGAAGAATACTGTTCGACAGTTAAAGGGTCTGTCTGACAAAATAAAAGAAGTTACCACCTAGAAAAGTGTCTACCAGTGGTGATAGAAATGGAACATAATCGATGGTGACAGATTGTCCACCGGTGTCCTTTGATAATTCTTTGATAATTGTACATTGGCGGGTTATACCATAGATCGAGAAAAGTGAATGGGTTCTTCAGACGCCGGCGTAAAGTCAAGCGGGAAATACAATTATTGTAGTTAATGGCAAAACTAAAAATGAAACAGTATGTAACAAAGAAAAAAATATAATTAAAAAATCGGCCAAGTGCGAGTCGGACTCGCGCACGAAGGGTTCCGTACCATTATCTAAAAAAACGGCAAAAAAAATCACGTTTGTTGTATGAGAGCCCCCCTTAAATATTTGTTTTATTTTAATTTAATTATTTATTCTTAAAGTGAATATATAACTAAATATTTTGTGAATATTTCAAGCGTCTACCTATTGCCGTTATCAATATCGAGCAAAAACGAGCAAAAAAATCATGTTTGTTGTATAGGAGCCCCCTTAAATATTTATTATATTCTATTTTTTAGTATTTGTTGTTATAGCGGCAACAGAAATACATCATCTGTGAAAATTTCAACTATCTAACTATCACGGTTCATGAGATACAGCCTGGTGACAGACGGACAGACGGACGGACGGACGGACAGCGGAGCCTCAGTCTATTACTGAGGCTCCGCTGTTCCGTTTTACCTTTTGGGTACGGAACCCTAAAAAGGTTTTCTTTGTTTAGTTAGATTAGGTGTAGGTTGGTTTTTTGATAAAAACGACACCTAATGTTTTTTTTTCATATATATACAACGTCGGGAGGCATACAAGCATACTGCCCACCTGATGTAAGGCAGTTACCGTAGCCTATTAACGCGTGTAATATATTAAGTATCACTTGCGCGATGCCTCCTCTGCTGTTAATACAGCAACTCCTTAGGGACTTACTGGTAACCTCACTCACACGCAAGAACACAACAACCCTCTCGGGAGTTGTTATTTGGCTGCGGTTTTCTGTGAGTCCACTTCTAGGGCTGTTCCTGCGGTCCTGAGGTCACCAGTAAGGTCTTAAGGAGTTGCTGTCTAAGCAGCAGAGGAGGCATCGCGCGTGTGATACTCAGTATATTACTACAAGCGTGAATGACTTAATGTTAGCAGTGAAAAACAATCATGTTACAGTCGATCAGGGTAACTTAAGCCTTCAATATAAAATTGGCCCAAAATTTCAAATGCATATTATAGATTTTTTTTTGCTATGATTTTATGTATTTCAAACTAGATTTGTAAACATCGATTCTAATATATCTTCATAAATGTTCAGATTCTGCCAAATAATTGACATCTATCATTGTTGAGACGTCAGTTGCTTTTTTCTGTGGTGTGAATAGAGCGGTTTGTTACGAAAGCGCCAAAAAGTTGTCTGCTGTGTTGTCATTTGAATACTTAAGGAGGCAAGTGTTATTTTAAAGTGTCTCATATGTGTCTATCTATTATTTCTTTCAAAAATTACGAGAGTTAATTAGCTAATTCCCATGATATTGCCATAAATATTGAACAGGTAAATTATTACCGGTGAATAAGGGTAACTTGAGCCCGGGCCAAAGTTCAAAATTCTCAAAATATTGGGAGGAGATATATTCGATAAGTGTGACGAAAGGGCAGAGGAAGGAGACATAACACATGAAGAAGAATGTGGTTTGGATATAGCACAGGAGGATTTTTTTTCTATAGAGACATACGAAGTACATGACGGTAGACTGGAACTTCAGATGATTAGTGATAATGTGATAAAGGCCGTGGCTCAGTTTTGCATAATGAATGATACAAATATCATACGAATGCTGAATGACACTAATATTCAAAGAAAGAAAGGTATTTTATCATATAAGACGACTTCCTGGCCATGGAATGGAATGGAAATTTTTCAAAGTTTAACCCCATGATGTAGATGTAGATTTAGGATTAAATAAAATTTTAATTATTTTGATACTTTTTTCATTGTCTTAGCTATATGGTAAGTCAGTAAATAAGTTAAAAACGCATTGTTCACCAAAAAAATAAGATTGAATAAAAACTGTGTTGATTTTCCTATGGCAATAATTTATTTACCCATTTTAGTACTAATAAAGGAAACCGAATGTATACATAATTATTGTCTATGGCCCTCAGCTCTAGTTTTTATGGTAAATATGCAGGCCAATGTTAGCAAAATGCTTTAAATAAAATAAAATAAGCAAAAACAACCTAAAATTGGGACCTGGGCCAATCCAAGCCCAACTCACAATCTAACATTGGCCCAGTGGTTAAATGGATTTTTTGAAACTATTTTCCTAGAGATTATTGGTAAATGAGTAAATTTTTTGGAAGTAGGCTACATAAAGCCACCATAACAAGTGTATCTTTTTGAGTAACGTATTATTTTAAACATTGGTCTAACTTTTTATGTGCAAACTGGGCCAAAGTTAGCCAGATTGACTGTACCTCTTTTTTAATACAATATCATTGTGTTACACCACTGCATTGTTCGAACAAAACAATGTAGAAAGAAAGTTATGAGACGTCAGCTGTTATTAATCTTGTTATATGAAACAGGTGAGTTACTTCGCTGAATCGGCGCTAAAACGTCGACAGCAATTACTGTAATAATGCTGTACAAAACAGTGATGTCACAAATGACCGTTGTATATCAATCTACACAAATAAACAAGTCAAAGTGTCTGTTTGTAATTATAAAGTAACAGCTTTATTACTAAATGCATATGTATATCTATATAGTGATAGTCGAGTGGATAAATTACCGGCCTATTGTCCAACAGGTCCTCGGTTGGAATCCTGGCATGTGTCACTGAATTCGTATTTTAGGATTTACGTACATATGTGTAGTTGTCTCTCGCTCGACGATGAAGGAAGACATCGTGAAGAAACATTCGAAAAACCTGACGTAAGAAGGATCTGATTTTTCCTCTGATGAGTGTAGCTCTGTGTAAAAATCTGTATTTGCGATAAATCGTTGGGCTTGGGTAGCGGACCCCGCCTATCCTAATATATTAGGAAGCTGGATAACGGTAGGTGGAAGATTGTTTATAAATCTACTACTCCTAGGTATTGTTAATTGGTTTTCTATCGGGAGGCATACAAGCGTAAGTCTGTTTGTCTTTGTCTGGGTGTTTTTAAGAGAGGTATCAAAACCTCATAATTAACCGCAGTCAAATAACAACTCGCTGAAGGGTTATTTTGTTCCAGCGTGTGAGTGAGGTCACCAGTAAGCTCATAAAGAATACCTGGATTAGCAGCAGAGGTGGCATCGCGCGAATGATACTTAATTGCAAGCGTATATAGGGGTTTTTTTTATACTACGTCGGGATGCATATAAGCATACGGCACACGTGATGTGAAGCGGCTACCGTAACCTATTAACGCTTGTAATATATTAAGTATCACTCGCGCGATGGATCCTCTCCTGCTTACACAGCAACTCCTTGGGAGCACACTGGTGACTTCACTCACACGCAGGAACACAACTCTCTAGGTAGTTGTTATTTGGCTGGTGTGAGGTGGAGGTACTTCCCCAGACGGGCTGCTTTGATGCGCACTACCTCTCTTAAAACATCCAGACCGAGACAAACAGACATGTTCATGCACGCTTGCCTTGTGTGGGAATCGAACCCACGAGCGTGGGTGTCAAAGTAGCATCATTCACGACTGAGCCGCCGAGATCGTCAAATGGCTACGGTACTCGCTTCACATCAAGTGGGTGGGTCGTACGATACGCTCTTCGACGTTGTATAAAAAAGAATGTTTGTCGTATGTGGGAACGGAACCTTCGAGCGTTGATGACAAAGCAGCGTTACTCACCACTGCGCCATCGAGCTCCACAAAATGGCAGTTAATTATAGACTGGTATCTATAGTAACCATTGAGTTATTATGTACTAGAGGAGCTATCCTAAGTAAACGTCTTGCTCCATTTTGGTAATAATTAAAACTAATGTCCGCTGCAGCGCTGAACTAATTTAGATGTCCATCCCAAAGATTCGAAGATACAGCACTAAATCGCTTCTAAGGGGTATTTTTCTCGCGACCAAAAGGTAAAAATCGCCGTGATTTTCATGGCGCTTACGCGTTTCGTTCAACGTGTGTTTGTGCAGCGTAGTGTTATTGCCGATCGGCAACAAAGCATAGCGCGAACATTTGGTTTGGGATGGGTAACACAAAAACATATATCGATAAATATCGAAATCGATATTTTTTTAAATTACGATAACGGTAGCATAAAAAATATAGTTATTTCGATAAATCGATATTTTTTTCCGCAGGATATGGTAATACTTATTAAGTGTTGCCCGCTGTTGCATACATGCGTCGTATGCACAGAGGTCTTAAAAAAATATCGAATTTGATACAAATTCGATACTCTGAAATAAATATCGAATATCGATAGTTCGAGATTAAATATATCTACGATATATATTCATTATTTTTGCAAAAAGTATCGATATTTCGATATTTTTACCCAAGCCTACTAGTTCTAGTACATAGTAACACGTTTCTTTTGATTGCACGGTCAGATGGCAGAAGTCGATGACGTCATATCGCCACGCGCGCGCCGACTGCGTGAACTCTGCCCGCTCAATATTATGATCCCGCTTTGCAATGATACCACTAGCTGTGTCTAATGTATACATCTCACTCCGTTACTATACGAATGTTTTTTTTAACCGACTTTGAATGGTGGGTGTTCTGTATTTTCATGTTTTATACAAGGTCGGGGGACACGCATACGGCCCACCTGATGTAAAGCGGCTACCGAAGCCTATGCACGCTTTAAATACACTGAGTTATACTCGCGCGATGCCACCCCTACTGCTGACACAGCGACTCCTTAGGAGCTTACTGGAGACCTCACTCGCGCAGGAGCACAACAACCCTCTAGGGAGTTGTTATTTGGCTGCGGTTTTCTGTGAGGTGGTGGTACTTCACCGGACGGGCTACTTTAATGCGCCCTGCCTGCCTGCCTGCCTGCCTGCGTGGCGTACGCACAAAAAGCAGGTTAGATTAAACTGCAAGTAGAAATTATTTTTTAATTTAATTTTTATTCAAGAGTGTGATAGTGAGTGGACATCCTGGCTGCAGCATCAGCTCATCGTGATGCCACCATTGCATTGTATGTAGAATGAAAAATACATGATCAAAAACGAATCCAAACACGATATATCTGCTATTATTTTTTCAAGAGCGTGCTAGTGTGCTGGATATCCTGACTGCAGCATCAGACCAAGGATCATATAATCTTGCATTGTCATGAAGTATACATACCTAGGTGTTTCAAATTTTAGGTCACACATATGTGTGGAAGCAAAGTACCTAAATACCCATTATGCGTCTAAGATAACTACCGCAGCTAACAAAACAGCTGATGACCTCGAAACGGCTGAACTGATTGTGATAAAACATATCTACCACAGCTAGAAAACTTGCTTTAAAAAACCGCATCCAAAGCGGTTCACCCGTTTGAGAGCTACGGTGCACAGACACACACACACGTAGCGGTCAAACTAAATCCGAAAACACAAATGTAGTGGTGCGTGCCTGGATTCGAACCGGCGACCATTGCTTCGACTGTCTTTATTGAATAAAATATAACAAGATTAAACCCCAGAAATGCAAGACATGGCGCTCGCGAGGCCCCACTGGCGAAAATTAAGATTTTTTAAGATCAAGATCTTATTTACTCGGCTTCGATTCCCACCCAGAAAAAACATTTTGTGTGCACACACCTTCCACCTCCTCCTTCTACCTCCCTTACCGTAGCTTATTAACGCTTGTAATATATTAAGTATCACTCGCGCGATGCCTCTTGTGCTGCTTACACAGCAATTCCTTAGGAGCTTACTGGTGACCTCACTCACACGCAGGAACACAGCAACCCTCTAGGGAGTTGTTATTTGGCTGCGGTTTTCTGTGATTCCTCGGGGTTTATTGTGTTCCTATGTTGATAGAGGTCATCAGTAAGCGCCTAAGGAGTTGTGTGTAAGGGTGGCAACGCGCGAGTGAAACTTCAAGTGTTCATAGTCTACGGTAACCGCTTTTCATCAAGTTGGTCGTATACTTTTATACCCCCCGACGATGTACAATAAAAACTTTTTATGTACCTATTCTGGCCATAAGTTATGTTACAAATGAATATGATGAATATGTAATCTTAATAAAACTTATATGTGCATACTCGTATCTATGGAAGTCTCAACAAAAAAAAAAAAATCGGCCAAGTGCGAGTCGGACTCGCGCACGACGGGTTCCGTACCATTATCTATAAAAACGGCAAAAAAATCACGTTTGTTGTATGGGAGTCCCCCTTAAATATTTGTTTTATTTTAATTTAATTATTTATTCTTAAAGTTAATATATAACTATATATTCTGTGAATATTTCAAGCGTCTACCTGTTGCCGTTGTCAATATCGAGCAAAAATGAGCAAAAAAATCACGTTTGTTGTATGGGAGCCCCCTTAAATATTTATTTTATTCTATTTTTTAGTATTTGTTGTTATAGCGGCAACAGAAATACATCATCTGTGAAAATTTCAACTGTCTAACTATCACGGTTCAAGAGATACAGCCTGGTGACAGACGGACGGACGGACGGACAGCGGAGCCTCAGTTATAGGGTTCCGTTTTACCGTTTGGTTACGGAACCCTAAAAATGACTCTATTCGGAATGGCAACCTTTGCTTTGATACAGGCCTTCTGTCTGGCCACGAATCTATCGATTTACGCGCTGTTGCCATGGGAAATTAAGCCACTGCTTGCTCCAGAGATTTATTAAGAGATACAATGTCGTGTCATTTCGAGCAGACCATACCCTCCACAGTTGGCCATAATTTGTAGCCTACGGAGATCTAGGCTAGACGAGGGCCAGTCTTCAGCTTTTATAAAGTCCGGAATGTTGGTTTCGAGCCAGGCTTGGGTAGTTCGTGCCTTGTGACCAGGTGCAGAGTCCTGCTGGAAAGTACACGCTACATTTTTAAAAAGTTGCTGAGACGTTTCCAACACAATCCAAGACAGTCTCTTGATACTCTTTGGCTGAAGTCTTCACTCATTTTTCACAGAAATGAATCTATGTGACTCCTTGATAAGACAGCCCCACCAAACGATTACAGATGCAGGGTGATGACCACGTTGTACCTTTCCGAGTTTTTCGACCACTTGGAACAGAAGGTGTTCTGATCGGTCCACTCTCTTCAACTGTAGGGATTAATTTAGGGCATGTCCTGTACATCGAAGACAAGCGCCGAGCTTCAGGTCTTGTTCTGTCTGAGTCTGAGCGGGAATCTTCATTTCTCGCGATAAGATTTTTTGTTTTTAGTTCTAACAGCACGCGGTCGACACAATCTTTTATGGTCTTCAAAAGAGGAAGTGTTGGTTTATCTGTCGATAGTACGATATACGATGAAAAATATATATATTTAGAGTAGTTATGTTTTAAGTGCGCAACGTGTACAAAAAGAGTTACGAATGTTAAAGAAGCGTGCGACTACGGTCCACTCTAACGGTCTACTCTACTCTCGATCCGTAAGGGCCATGTCTAGCTACTGCGTAAGGGAGCTGGTTTGAATTGATGGATACAGTAGAACGACGCTGTCTAATAAATAACAACTCTCTTGTTAAATAAATTTTCATTTCCCTTCTTCTTAATTCCACCCGTTTGTATTTTATCGTGCGTATGCATTACGTGATAAGCCAATTGTAAACTGAGATTATTTTTCGTAGGCCTATCTCCTAACCTCTGATATTTCATCATTAGGTCTCGATTGTTGAAGTGAGTCTTGAGGAGTATTAACCTTTGTGTATTATATGCCCACGCCGAGTCCCTTGCGAGGTGGATACGTACAACCGAACGTCATATGACTCTGGCATTGTTACACTCGCTTCCGTCTGAATTATAGGCAAATTTAGACTACTTAGAATAAAATAAAATTATTAGGACGGTATCACAGTGATTCATTGTACTTAAACAGAAATTGAAAATGTATATTTTAGACTACTTGGAATAAAATCAGTTCATTGGCAGAATTAATATACGATAATCTTTAATTTTGGAGTCGGTGCCTACCATAAAGCATTTGTTGTTCATTTGTAAACAGTTTTAATTTGGCATTCCTACATGCATTAACGACATTAAATTTATCCGTAAAATTAATGAATTTCTAAAATTTCTTATTAGCTTGTCTGGCGCCGACTAAAAAATAAAAATAATTGTATATTACTCATCTAATAAATTGATTTTATAGTAAGTAGTCCAAAAAAATATTTCTATTTTCTGTTTATTATTTATTTGTATATACTCGTATGTTGTGTTATTTGAAATATGTGGTAGATGCATAAGTTCGTAAGAGTGATTTCTGACTGACAAAGGTTTCTAGAAATTATGTATAATAAAGTATTGAACAAACTGTATACATGAATGATGATCATGTATACAGTTTGTTCATTACTTTATCACTCGACATCACCATTATTATTGTATTGTTACACTAATATCTTTTTATATAAGCTTAGCATAGCATAGTGGCTCCGTTTGCCTGATGGTAAGCGAAAGAGGAGCCCCAATCGCAACTGAAACTGACAAAAGACTGTACAGTGTCTTGTCAGTTGAAGCTGCGATGCTAGGCCGCAAGACGCTTCTTCGCGCTTCGTTTGAAGGATCCCATACTGTAGAAAGGAGGAAACATATGTGCAGGCATGGCATTCCACTTTTTAATGGTATGACAAAGATAGAAGTTGCCGAACTTTTTGGCATGCGAAGAAGTGTTCTCAACAGTAGAACAATGACATCACAAGCCTGCACGTGTGGGTCTATGACGGAAGGGAGAGGGTGGGATAAGGGAAAACAGTTCTTCAGAGCACTCGCCATGGTTAAGACAGTAAAATATGCTTAGCGAGCCATTGTCCCTACGGAGTTGAAGAGGTTCTAGGTTTTTGGTGACCTCTTCTCGATTCAATTATGCGGATAGCCAGTCGCTGCAACCTATCGAGAGCCTCGAGAAGATACTGTGGAGGAGCCGTCCCAGAGATGCGAGCAGTACTCCACGCAGTCCCGAACTTGAGTCTTATAAAGCAGACAAAGCTGGTCCGGCGTGAAGAACCGGCGCACCCTGTTCAGGACTCCAAGTTTCCTTGGTTCTGATGAGATGGCGGATGAAGTGCCCTAAAAACTGGGATTTGGAAGTGAAAACATATTTATCGTAATATGAATTTAAAAAAAAAATTGCCAACTCGTAGATAACCTTGGCAAATTTCTTTCGGTATTTCTTCTTCGCCAATGGTCCTTTTCGAAAGGCTGGCAATTCAAAGAAGAAAAATTATGTGAAATTAATAAAAATAAATTAAAAATAAAAATAGAATAACATTTGGTTATTTTAAAAACGTTAGGGGGCAATGACAAATAAAAACGTGTGCGTCTCGGGACGCCCGGCAGAAGTGATAACTTAAACTAATCTAAGTTGAACTATTTAATATTGAAATTGTTTAATTTGAGAAAAGCATAGGTTGTTACTTAAATTTTATGTATATTAATATGATAATGTGAGGAAAGGTTATCTATATACTCGTATTTTATTCTTAGTTACAACTCTTGAATATGCTGCCGTATGTGTGAGAGAAAGGGAAGCCAGACAGACTGGCGCCGTAACGCGTTACGTAACGCAGCGGTTTACCCTCCCATAAGAAGTTATCACTTAAATAATTTTTTCTTCATGTTTTAGAATATTGAACATGCATATTTCGCCGGCAATTCTATAAGGTGTTAGTTTAGGTTAAGAATGTGACGAGTTCGGTGGCTCGGTGGTCACGCTACTTTAACACCAACGCTCGTGGGTTCGATTCCCACACAAGACAAACGTTTGTGTGCGCGAACATGTCTGTTTGTATTGGTCTGGATGTTTTAAGAGAGGTAGGGCACATCAAATAGAGCTCGATGGCGTCTTTGAGCGTGTCATTCTATCCGAACACGCTGGTTAAGCGACGTCGATCGCAGCCTGTCTATGGATGGGTTTATCTATCTCGCGTTTCTCCGTGCTTCGGAGGGCACGTTAAGCCGTCGGCCCCGGCTGTTGTCGACAGATGACAGTCGTTAAGCTACGCCAATCCGCATTTGAGCAACGTGGTACAAGCAACATCCAAACCAAAACAAACAGGCATGTTCATACACACAAATTTGGGAATCGAACCCACGAGCGTTGGTGTCAAAGTCGCGTCATTCATGACTGAGCCGCCGCGCTAGAAAACTAAGTATAAGAATTACCCATTTACTACGGAACCTTAGAAACGAAGCTCAGATCTTGATAATAATGTGAACAAATTGTTTCAGTTTTGTGCATATTACTCGTAGCTATAAATACGTTGGTCGGAATTGGAACAATGCCATAAGTGCCTTCCACAGGAACAGATGTTTGCGAGTGAGTGTACCTACTTGCAAGTTCTTTGTCCCGCGCCACGTCATCGGATGCTAAACATCCATAGGGAAACGACAAGTAAAGATAAAACTTCTTTGTTTACCATTTTTTTATACAACGTCTGAAGGCATGCAAGAATGCGGCCCACCTGTTGGTGGTAGCCGTACCCTATGAACGCGTGTAATACATTAAGCATCACTTGTGCGATGCCACCTCTGCTGCTAACGCGGCACCTCCTTAGGAGCTTACTGATGACCTCACTCACACACATGAACACAACAACCCTTCAGGGAGTTGCTATTTAGCTGCGGTTTTCTGTGAGGTGGAGGTACTTCCCCGGACAGGCTGCTTTGTTGTACCCTACCTCTCTCAAACCACCCATTCCAAGGCAAACAGACCTGACGTAAAGCAGTTACCGTAGCCTAGTAATTCTCGTCATATATTAAGTATCACTCCCACGATGCCTCCTCTGCTGCTTACACAGCAACTAATTAAGAGCTTACCGGTGACCTCACTCACACACAGGAACACAACAACCCCATAGGGAGTTGTTATTTGGCTGCGGCTTTCTGTGATATACTTCCCCACACTTGCTTTGATGCGTCCTACCTCTCTTAAGAAATGTGTTTACCTCCCAACGTTCCACACATCAAACCTAGAGTTATAACTTTTTTAATTTAAATTAAAAGATATAAGTTTTTATGCTGTAAATAAATTGTTGACTGATAACAATAATATTTAATAAACTTAAGAGTCTTTAGAATAATACAAACGCGGATGAAATCGCGTGCTGCAGACAGTACATACATGAATCCGGAAATACGAATTAAGTGGTACATGGCCTTAGTAGGATTTGAACATTAATTGGTTAATAGTTGTCCCTTTATCCACTGGGCCATCACTACTCGATCGCTTTTATATATACATATATACACGTTTCGTTAAACGTCAAAATGTACGCATTCTGACACACGCCGCGCTGCAGTGCAGTTGCAAGTTTTCAGTAGAATCGGCCTACAGCTTCAACTCCAAACATAATCCTGACCAACTTACTTCATTTATCTACTTATTACAGAGACGTATTACTAATGTCTCTGACTTATTACAGAGATATTAGTAATATGTCTCTGACTTATTATTAAAACAAGTGATAAGTAAAATGATTCTAAGTTTCCTCGAAGAGACAGAAGCATTTATTGTCAACTGCAGTTGGATATATTTATGCAGAACATCCACAAGCATTGTGTCATTGTGACACAATGCCCCGGCCAGGTGAACACGTATCGTGACACGATACAAACCCATACTTCAATACTCTATAATGCCCATTATTAATTTACACGTTAGTTAATGAATATGAAATATTGGTCATTGTGAATGCCTTAGTCTGCAGGCGCGTGATGGGTTAATTAATATTCATGCAGGTGCGATGTGACGTCGTTGACTGTTTGACATCTGTTGGGGGACGATGATAGAACCATTTTTGGGGTTCCGTAGTAAAAAAAGGAGACTTATAGTTCGTCTGTCCGTCTGTCCGCAACCTAGGTCAGAGACGCTTGATACTAGGAACCTGAAACACGTAAATTGTCATTTTTTTTAATTAGCGCCCACCCCGTGGTGTGGCGAGTCATTACATACGCTTTTAAAAACATTGAGGACGTGAGAAGATCAGTTTGCAATATAGTGATCCGTTTTTGTTAGACTCAAGTGTCCCCACCCCTTCCAATGCCAGCGAAACTGTTGTAGTTGGAATTTAAAAAAAATCATGGTAGGAGTCATATCCCTAAAATGTATTTTCTTTTATGAAATCGTACAAATGTTATGCATTTATCTGCACTAAACGTTTCGCTTCCTAGTTTCTAATTTGAATGTGCAAGTAGTGGAATTTCCTCCCTGAATTTAATACATAATTTTAGTTCCGATATTTTAGAATAGATGGCGCTGTTTACAAAAGCCATCGCGCTATGGTTTCATTTTCATCAATCTTATAGAAGTCAAACGGTTGTCCTTTAAAATCCAAACGATCATCATCACCTTCGTAGCCGGAAAGCTCCCGGAGCTGACGGCAACACGAACTCAGTCCTCAAACTCCTCCCATGCCCCCTGATAGTCCTTCTCGTGGCGATATTCAACGCCGCTCTCGCGAACTGCAGATTTCCAGCCTCCTGGAAAGATGCAGACGTAGTTGGCATCCCCAAACCAGGCAAATGCCTGAAGAACCCCGCCTCTTACAGGCCCATTAGTCTCCTCAAATGCCTGGGGAAAGTCTATGAACGCATCATAGCCATTCGCCTCAAAAAGTTCATCGAAATTAGAGGCATTCTCATAGACGAGCAGTTTGGGTTCCGTCCCAAACACTCGGCAGTCCACCAAGTGATCACGGAGCACGTCCTCTCCAACTTTCAAACAGGGCGCCATACCGGTGCCCTATTTTTCGACGTCGCGAAAGCGTTTGACAAAGTCTGGCACAATAGCTTAATATATAAGCTACACCAAATGGAAGTGCCAGACAGTCTCGTGCATATCTTACGAGACTACTTGTCAAACCGCTCCCTCCGCGTCAGAGTCCACGGCACTCTTTCGAGGCCGCATCCGATCCGAGCCGGGGTCCCCCAGGGCTCGGTGCTCGGTCCTATCCTATACACGTTGTACACCAACGATGTTCCCAAGACTCCCTTCGTGGAGTTAGCCCTCTTCGGTCTCGGCTGTTGTCGATAGATGACAGTCGCATCTAATACAGTGGCCCTCGGGCGGCTTGAAAACACTGGCCTCCGTTATTCCGCGTTTGTGCAGCGTGGTGGAGTATGCTCTGAACCCGCTCGCGTTGACGTGGTGTGTATATCTTCACGCTATGTCCGAGAGAACCGAGCGCCACTTGAAGCGGTCTTTACATACGCTTCTTAACATTCATAGCTCTTCTCATGCAAGCTCGCCGGTTCCTAGGGCTCCTGACATCACGTTCAGTTAGAACACGACCAATTTGGTCATGGTAGGTTACTCTTGGTCTTCTCGGCTCCTACATCCTTGCACTTTCGCTAGTACTTTGCTAATATACGGTTGTCTATTATTACATTTTTAATTGCTTATCTATTCATATTGCATATATTATATATATATAAAACACAAAAATCCGTCATAGACATTTTGACAAGCTCGGTGGCTCAGTCGTGAAAGACGCGACTTTGACACCAACGCTTGTGGTTTTGATTCCCACGCAATAAAAACATTTGTGTGCATGAACATGTCTGTTTGTCTTTACCCAGTCTGGGGAAGCACCTCCACCTAACAGAAAACCGCAACCAAATAACAACTCCTTAGAAGGTTGTTGTGTTCCTGCGTGTGAGTGAGGAAGCTCCTAAGGAATTGAGGTGTAAGCAGCAGAGGAGCGCGAGTGATAATTAATATATCGCAAGCGTTAATAGGCTACGGTATCTGCTTTACATCAGGTGGTCCGTATGCTTATATGCCTCCCGATGTTGTCTAAAAAAAGTTATTCACAAAGTACGTTTGTCAGAAACTCTACACACATCTATCTTTGAGGAAAACGGCATGTTTATTTAGAGTGTTATAAAAATACACACATTTTATCATCTGGGGAAGTCCCTCCACCTACACGAAAAGATTGATGCCAAATAATGATTCCCTGGAATGTTAATGCAATTTCTTGCAGACTTATTTGAAATACTATTTATAATGCGAACGATTCGAAAATTTCCAGCCTCAAATCAGCAGATCACGGTCGGTGCTCAAAGTGCCATTACAACTTTATTGAGTAAGCGAAAGGATGGTGCAAAGGTCAAACTGTTAAGTTTGACGTGCACTTAACTGTACAGCTATCTCTCAGCTTGGAGAAAACAACTTCTTGGAGGTACGTTGTGTTTCTGATCACTCACTGAACTCCTGTGGAGTTGCTGTGTTAATAGCAGAGCTGGCAATGCGCAAGAGATACTTTCTGTATAGCAAAAATTCTTTATTTGCCTTTAGACCCTCACGGGCACTTAGATTTTCAATATTGTACCTTATTATTTTTTAAGTTTTTTTCTTTTTTAATCTACTAGCATTAACACTACAAGGGGTCATAGGCTACAATATATAGCGAGCTATGGCATCTCCATTGCTTACAGTTTCTTATTCCGTTAGGATTAGCGGGATCAGATACCTAAGCCCAAGGATTTGGCGAAGATACCGATTTTAATATGGACCGACTGCCGTCAGATCTCCACAACCCAGGGGGAAATAAAAATTTCTTTGTCACTCGGTTTAGTTGAAACTCGATGACGCAGTGATAGTAACGCTACTTTGACACCAACGCTGGTGGGTTCGATTCACAAACGTTTGTGTGTTGTAGTGAATCATGAGAAAGCTCTTCAAGAGTGTTAGCAACATAGGGGGCAACGCGCGAGTAATACTTAATGTGTTGCAAGCGCACGCCTACTGACATTGTGTAAAAAGAAAAAAAAATATTCCCATACCAAAATTCGAACCAGATATACTATATACTGTTATGATACTATGTAGATATACTATATACTGTTATGATACTATGTAGATATACTATATACTGTTATGATACTTTGTAGATATACTATATACTGTTATGATACTTTGTAGATATACTATATACTGTTATGATACTATGTAGATATACTATATACTGTTATGATACTTTGTAGATATACTATATACTGTTATGATACTTTGTAGATATACTATATACTGTTATGATACTATGTAGATATACTATATACTGTTATGATACTTTGTAGATATACTATATACTGTTATGATACTATGTAGATATACTATATACTGTTATGATACTTTGTAGATATACTATATACTGTTATGATACTTTGTAGATATACTATATACTGTTATGATACTATGTAGATATACTATAGACTTGTTGTATTTCCACTAGACTATCACTTTTGACAATATTATTGAATTATATATGTATACATACATATATATATTTGTTTTCTTGTATTTTATATTTATAAGTAGGTATCACTCGCGCGATGCCTCCTCCGCTGCTTACACAGCAACTCCTTGGGAGCTTACTGGTGACCTTACTCACACGCAGGAACTGTTGTGTTTTCCCCTAGGGAGTTGTTGTTTTTGCCAAATAACAACTCCCTAGAGGGTTGTTGTGTTCCTGCCTGTGAGTAAGAAGGAATATATCGCAAGTGTTAATAGGCTATGATACCCGCTTTATATCAGGTGGGCCGTATGCTTGTATGCCTGCCGACGAAGTATAAAAAATATGTATATAGGAACGGAATAATTTGGTAATATTATTCGATAACAGTGGAAACTGCACATAACTTTGTTTACACATATAACAAAAACGTTCTCTTATGGTCTTTCAATTTAAAACTAAGCAACCATGCGTTTCTCTTCTCCACCTGATGTAACCTAGCGAATGCTGGTAACCATCTCATTACTCCTCCATTTTCCCTTCGACAACCACCCTGTATATGTATGTATGTATATCTTCACGCCAGGTCCCTTGCGGGGTAGGCAGAGAGAACCGAGCGCCATAAGACGCGGTCCTTACATACTTCACTCGCTTCTGTGACATTCATAGCTCTTTTCATGCACGCTCGCCGGTTCCTGGGGCTCCTGACATCACCTTCTGATAAAACACGGTCAATTTGGTCATGGTAGGTTAGTCTCTGTCTTCCTCCGCTCCTACATCCTTCCACTTTTGCATTGTATATCTGTTTCGTCATTCATTCGTCCCACATTGTTTCTACATGTCCGAACCAACGGAGCATGTCCTTTCTTATCTTAACACCGACACTCTCTTTCAGACCAACTCTTTCTCTCACGTCTTCATTACGAACGCGGTCAGCAAGTCAATCAAAAAAAATATCTAACGTTTCAAATTGCATTCATATATTTATTCAATATTCCAGTAAATATATGTAGATATAGTGCAGTGATAGTCCGGTGGGTAAGGAACCGGCCTATTGAACAATGGGGCCCGGGTTCGAATCCCGGCGTGTACCACTAAATTCATGATTTCGGATTTATGTACATATTTGTAATTATCACTTGCTCAGTACCTGTAGATCCAAGAAATTATATTTCGGTAGACGTGTGCCCTTACCTAAGAAAGCTCTGGGTTCCACTCTAGGTCATGGAGGTCTGACGGCAGTCGCTCCATGACAAAATCCGTATCTTCGCCAAATCCTTAGTTGGCAGAGCTGCGATAGCCAGCGGAGCCACATTACCCTCAAAATTGCCGTTTGGGGTAGACTGATGTCATCCAGCTAGCGTTTAGACGGTAATAGTGAGAAACTCCAAAATCGACACACTAATAGCTAACATATTGTAGTTTTGTATCCTTCAATTTGAAATTTAAATGTTCGTTGGTGAGGAAGAACGGTCCAAAATCGTTCCAATTAGAAAAAAAAACATATGGGAAAACGTATGGCCGGCCACTCTGCAGTGCAGAGTCTGCACTGCACTCCCATCAACAGAAAAAGTAACAGCACTCGTCGCTAGATGTCGTACAGGGTTCCATATATTTTAAAAAATTAAAAATTATAAATAAAATATTTAAATATTTTTTAAATTTAAAAAATATCAGCTCTGCCTACACAGCTTGTCTTAGATTAGGAAACGGAATAACGCTAACGGGACAGGCCCGCCACTCATTCCCACCACTGTGTCTCCTGTGTAGTCAGAATTAACAGCGGCGACCACCAAAATGGCAATGAACAGTGAAGTCCATTGCTGTCCCGGGGGTTAAACTACAGCTGCCTTGGAACTCACAACGAATTTAATCAGAAGAAATTTGTAGGAGTAGTTTTGGTATTGACTTTTTTTGGGATAACGCTAGCAAAAAGTTTATTCAATATTCTAGAATCGAATTTGCTATCTACATGCTCACACCAGGTCGTTTGCGGAGTAGGCAGAGCGAACCGGGCACCACGAGACGCGACCTTAGCACACCTCGCTTCTTTAACATTCATAGTTTTGATACATGGTCGCCAGCTCCAAGAGCTCCTGATATCACCTTCCGATAACACATGGTTAACATCGGGCTCGATGACGCAGTGGTGAAAATTTAAGTAAGCCTTCAGAACCCGTTATATACCTTTTCCCATACATTTCGCGGTCATATATGACCACACGGGTTTCGAAGGGTAACTAAACTACGGTGACACCGACGCTCGTGGGTTCGATTCCCATATAGTACAAACAATTGTGTTGGGAGCATGTGTGTTTGTCTTGGTCTGGGTGTTTTTAAGAGAGGTAGGACGCATCAAAGCAGCTCGTCTGGGGAAGCACATCCGACCTCATAAAAAATGCAGCAAAATGACAACTACCTTGAGGGTTGTTGTGTTCCTGCTTGTGAGTGAGGTCACCAGTGAGATCCTAAGAAGATGCTGTGTTAGCAGCAGAAGTGACGTCGCGAGTGATACTTAATATATAGCCAGTATTTATAGGCTACGGTAACCGCTTTACACCAAGTGGGCTGTAAACTTATATACCTCCAGACGTATAAAAAAAACACGGTCGAAGTAGGTGAGTCTCGGCCTACCTAGGCCTATACATTCCTCCATTTCTTGCTTTCATCCTGAATTCTAATTGTCCGAACCAACGGAGTATGCTTAAATCCTAACACCGACACTTTTTTTATGTAAAACGTCGGGAGGCATACAAGCATACGGCCCACCTAATGGCCGCTTATATAGCCTATAAACGCTTGCAAAATATTAAGTATCACGCGCACGATGCTCTGCTGCTGACACAGCAACTCCTAATGAGTGGTGATCTCACGCACACGCAAGAACACAACAACCCTCTAGCGAGTTGTTATTTGGCTGCTGTTTTTTGTGAGGTGGACCTCTCTTGTAAACACATAGACCAAGACAAGCAGACATGTTCATGCACACAAATGTTTGTCCTCTGTGGGAGTCAAACCCACGAGCGTTGGTGTCAAAGTAGTATCATTCACCACTGCGCCACCGAGCTCTTCAGCTATATATATTAGTATTTATATTAAAACTGAATCAAAACATTAATAAATGGCTTTGTTCTCGTCGTAGGGTTCAATGTTCTTGAGTTTTAAACATGTTTGTGACCATTTAGAAGTTTACATCTGATAGCCACAATATAATTAAACTCTTACATATAGGTACTATAAAATATTTTAGGCTATCAACGGCACGACACGAGAGCCATAATTTTTGTTATCATTTAATTATTTTCTTGTGCAGGCATTAATAAATAGCATTCGAGTGAAATTTGATTGCATACAATGAAAAAAGAAGAGGGCATATCCGTTGAAAGAATAAAAATATAGAATCGTTTATAATATACTAGCGGACCCGACAGACGTTGTCCTGTCCCATAATATAAAGTTTCCCAGAACCCGACTGCAGTGCCACCTATTGGGTCCAATTGTGAATCTAAACCATTCTCGAATCCCCTTGAACACACACAAAAAATTTCATCAAAATCGTTTAGGAGGAGTCACATACACACGTACAGTAGAATTATATATATAATATAGATATATACTAATTCGTTCTTGAGATATCATAAAAAAAAGTTTCATATAAAATGTATGAGAAATGGAATTTACTTTATATATTTTTTTTTGTTATTTTTTCCATGTTTTAATACTTTTTATCCTATTACTTGTTGTTCTTGAGTTATAAATGGTATAACTAACACGACTTTCTTTTATAGTAATATATATTTTTTAATCAGTTACTACTCACTAACAAAATATAGACTGTATTGTCTGAAATAAAGATTTATTTATTTTATAGTTTTGAATTAAATAATTTTTAACGGATGTATCGCGTGTTTTATTTATTTTGTTGAACCTGACGTTTCGAATGCTTTGCAGCGTCCGTGGTCGCAGGAAGACTAAGGTGACATTTGTCTTACATTAGTTATTCAATTATTACATCTACCGACATGGATGGATTAATTATATATGTTCCAATTCACACAAAAATCGCTCACGGTGTCCGAACGTTTTTGAGTAGATCTCTGGGTTTGTGACTTGATTATTTTTAGAACTGGATCCCAAGCAGGTGGTACTTGCCAACCATCCTCTCTATTGAAATTGGGTTGTTTTCTTAGAGTCATTATTAGTACTGGGCCGTTACAGAAAAAGGACGCACGTCTGCCACAACTATCATATTTGATGTTACTTCCGGCAGGCGGTGGCTCGTCACTCACTGGATGGACCCCCGAAATACCAGAGAAATCGGCCGCGGGCAACACCGGTGTGAGTGAATCAGGGGTGTCGAGAGGTGAGCTGCGCTTTCTCCGAAGTTACTCGCGGCGTTATGACCTTTAACACTTCCACCCCTGGAGCATATCACCTGATAAAGCAATATGCTCTATCGACTCCTCTCTGGACGGCCAATGAAGGCAAGCCAGAGCTGAGAGTTCTGCGGGCCTTCTTGAGTTTCCACTCCGACCGACGAAGGCACGCCGGAGACGAAGGCCCTGATCGACCCGTGGTGTCGTTACCCAACAACAGCTCACCGCAAGCTGCCCTGCGGGGATTATTTTTATTACTATAAGTAAGTAAGAGAGGTAGGGCGCATCAAGGCAGCACGTCTGGGGAAGTACCTCCTCCTCACAGAAAACCGCAGCCAAATAACAACTCTCTGGAGGGTTATTATGTTCCTGCGTGTGAGTGACGTCACCAGTAAACTCCTAAGGAGTTACTGTATTAGCACAGGTGGCATCACACGAGTAGTACTTCCTGTATTACAAGCGTTCATAGGCTACGGTAACCGCTTTACATCACGTAGGCAGTATGCTTGTATATATAAAAAATCTTAAAACTCATGGTTTCCTAATTCATTAGGATTAGCGTGGGCCATTTGCTAATCCGAAGTATCTGGCAAACAGACTAATTTTGTGTGTATGGAAAGAAACCTCCTTATATAGAACGCGTTCTTCCATCACAATTACAATCTTTACACCAGAGTGAGACCCCTGCCTTGGTTCGGACACGTAGAAAGAATGCAGGATGAAAGAATGACGAAACAGATATACAATGCTAAAGTGGAAGTATGTAGGAGCCGAGGAACACCAAGACTCACCTACCATGACCAAAGTGATGTCAGTTTCGTAGCCAGGTCGTGTTTTATCAGAAGGTGGGTTCAGGAGCCGTAGGAATCGGCGAGCGTGCACGAAAAGAGTTATGAATGTTAGAGAAGCAAGTTCAATGTGTAAGAACTGCTTCTTATGGCGCTCGGTTCTCTCTGCCTACCCCGCAAGGGATCTAGCGTGTAGATATACGTACATACTCATTTTCATATGGAGAGCAGAGATAACCCTGTGGATAAAGAATCAACCTATTGACCCACTGATTCCTGGTACGTATCCTTTATCACTAAACTCGTAGTATTTATGCAGTACATACTAGATGTGCGCGCGACTTTGTCCGCGTGAAATTTAACAAAAAAGTTATTGTTCAGTTCGCAGAGTTTACGATAACTTATTAATAAGCAGAGTAAAATAGCGAACAGTAAAATAATAATAGATATGTATTATGTACTTCGTCCGCGCGGAATAGTATTTTTTTATTATTTATTTATATTAATAAAAATAAATAAAAAGAAAAGTAGCCTAAGTTATTCCTTATTACATCAGCTATCTGCCAGTGAAAGACCCGTCAAAATCGGTCCAACCGTTTCAAAGACTAGCCGGAACAAACAGTCAGACAGACAAAAATTGTAAAAATATTCATTTTGGTATATGTACCGTGTATTCATCCATATGCATTTAGTAAAAAGCGGTTATTTTAATATTACAAACAGACAAACCAATTTTATTTATCTGTATAGATTTGTAATTGTCACTTACTCAGCGGTGAAGGAAAACATCGTGTGGAAACCCGCACATCCAAGAAATTATATTTGTGTGACCTTACTTAAAAAATATATGGTATTCCGCTTGGATTGTGGAGTCGCTTCATGTAAAAATCAGTATCTTCGCTAAATCCTTACGCTTACGTGGCGGACCCCGCCAATAATCATAGATTAAATAAATAAATGTTGTAGGACATATTACACAGCGCCATCTAGCCCGAAAATAAGCGAAGCTTGTGTTATGGGTACTAGACACTGATAAACATACGGAAATATATTAATTTTTTTGTAAATACATACATATTATACATAGAAAATATCCAGACCAAGATAAACAGACATGATCATGTACACAAATGTTTGTCCTCTGTGGGAATCGAACCCACGAGCGTTGGTGTGAAAGTAGCGTAACGGCGCGTTTCACCACTGCGCCACCGAGCTCGTCAATTAGGAATTAGGACACGGGATAATGCCGTGAAGAACACAAATTTGGACACGGAGCGACTGTCGTCTGGTTTCCACGACCAAGACAGAAAAGCAGACCTTCCTTGTGTTCGGGCAGGCGTATTTCGAAATATAATTTCTTGAATTTGCATCCTTCCTCAGGATTTTTTCGTTCGCAATTGCTAATTACAAATATGTTACATAAATCCGAAAATAGAAATAAATGGTAGGTATACATATACCCACGTTAGAATTCGAACCTAGGACCAGTTAATTAATAGGCTCGTTCATTATTCACCAGTCTATTAATGCTCAAAGACATGTTAAAAAAAGCGCCCGCTCCGTGATTGAGCTTCTGGGAATTACTCAAACAACTGTAATTTTTTTTTTGTTACAGTTTAAATAAATATATATTTTTTTATATAGCGCCTTATACTGATGGAACCCAGTATTACTACGGACCTTTGGACCGAAATTTTCAGTGAAATATCACAAGAAACAAACACCACTTTCCAAAATGTAATGACCTTATTATTACTAATTTGATGTATAAAACAACTGCATAGCAGGAACCTTAGGCTGAGGGCAGCAAATTAAAATATATATGACAATATAAACTAATTACTAATTCCACGTGGAGTCGGCGACGTGTATCCCGTATTAGGCAACCGTCCTAGGAACTTCCGAAACACGATTCCCTCTGGTCAGAATTCTTCCTTCATGAAGGTCGGCAGATGATGAGTTGGCACCCTCACCACAAGAGAACTAAAATTTACTTTATGGCGAGATTCTCGACCCTCAAGGTGAAGTTGGTCTTCTTCTTCACATGGTCTACAACCTCCTCGACCTTTGTAGACTGATGTAGTCTGCAAACGTACAACGGCGTCGATGGTATTTCCACGCGCAGTTGTGACCATCCGGTCTGTGCGGAGCCGCAGTGGTTGCGGTTGAAGGGCTTCTTTTTCCTGTCCACTTATATGAAGCCCTGTTCATTGCATTGGTCCTTCCGAGAACCTGGTTGCAAAGCCTTGCGAGCGGGCTCGCAACGACTTGACTTCTCCCGGTGAGATGGTAGGGGAGACAGTGGTAATGCGGTAACTTATCCCGGGGTTGACGTGTTTATATTTGTAGTCGGCTCCGCTGGTGAGCGGGCGGCACGGCACGGTACGTTCCTCATAACGACAGTAGCCGGTGATACCAATGAACTGCATGCGGATGCATTTTGTGCACCACGAGGCGTGTTAATGTTACCGACCTCAAGTGACCTACTTACGGTAACATAACATTTTAGTGATAATATTTTCGTACGTAGCCCACTAATTGTTGTTTCCGATGTCGCTAATCGTGACTGAACAACAGCGAGACTGGCTTTCAGTTTTCTGATATCCTTCAGCAGCGTACTAATGTCAACGTGTTCCAGGGTCACAGATGGTAGCTTGTGTAGGTCTTTTACTACGAAGGAAGGCACGTCGTCTGGATCGGTCATCTTCAAAGACTGATGACGTCTTGAATACTTTTGTCTCCTCCATCCCTTCTGCGTGACGGCATCTCCATGGTCTTGTCCAGCGTCTTGAATAGTAGCCATTGTAATCTTGCCACTGTAAATCTCATCTTAATTGAAGGTAGACTTACAGATGCGCATGATGCTCCATGTTGTTAATGGCGTGTTAAATGAACGCCAAGAACTTGTTAGCTATGAGTTGTAAGAGAAGTAGGGCGCTTCAAAGCAGCCCGTCTGGGGAAGCACCTCCACCTCACAGAAAACCGCAGTTAAATAACAACTCCCTAGGGGGTTGTTGTATTCCTGCGGGTTAGTGAGGTTATAACCAGTAAGCTCCTAAGGAGTTGCTGTGTTAGCAGCAGAGGAGGCATCTCGCGAGAGATACTTAATGTATACGGTAACTGCTTTACATCAGGTTGGCCGTATGCTTGTATGCCTATCGATGTTGTATAAAAACAAAGCGGGAATGGCAGAGAGAGCATGACAGTAGAATAAATGCGGTCGAGATACGACCATTGCGCTAAATTGGTGACGTAACACATGCTGTCCGTGTTCGCAAGGATGATGTCAGAAAGAGAGGTTTGAAAGAGAGTGTCGGTGCTAGGATAAAAAAGCACGCCTGATTGTGTCGAAAAAACTGCAGGATGAAAGAATGACGAAACAGATATACAACGCGAAAGTGGAACGATGTAGGAGCCGAGGAAGACCGAGACTCGCCTACGATGACCAAATTGGTCATGTTTTATGAGAAAATGATATCATGATACCTTGGAACACCGAGCCGAGCGCGCATTCACAGTTCTTTTCATAGAACTGTGAATGTTAAAGAAGCGAGTGAAACGTGTGAAGACTGCGTCTTGAGGCACTCGATTCTCTCAGCCTACCTCACAAGGCATATACATGTATAAAACACAGTAAAACGTGTTAATCAGAATTTTCAAATTCGCATCCGATACTGACCAAAGAGAACGAAAAGTGTAACATTTTTTTTAATTTTATCGCATCGGGAACCAAATTATCGTTTGCAAGATAATAACGAACACTCCCATTGATTCACATCTCCTCGCTTGAAATAAATAACAAGTTATTACTAAGAAGTCTGGAGTTCAAAAAGTGTTTTATGAAAACATTTAATGAGTACTTGATAGAAGTAACTCCCAATTGTAATGTAACTCCCAAATGCGTCACAGAAGCCGCCCGAAGCCACCTACAGTTGAACGTCAACCTGCCATCTTACCATACTTAAAGGGAGTCACAGACAAAATTGGCAACATCTTACGGCGAGCTTCAATTAAAACTTATTTCAAGCCCCATAAGAAGATCAGTCAAATTCTAAGACCTATCAAGTCTAATATCCCCTTACAAGATGCAGGAGTATACAAATTAGACTGCGAATGTGGTTTATCATACATAGGGCAAACAAAGAGAAGCGTAGGTACTCGTGTGAAAGAACACATTGCTGACATGAAGAATAGGCGCGATAAAAACTCTGCAGTATGTGAACATACACTGGACCAGCCAAACCATTACATCCGGTTCGATAAACCACAAATCCTCGCCAAGGAGAATCGCTACATGCCGAGAATGTTGCGCGAGGCTATTGAAATAAGAAAACCCCCCAATTTCAATAGAGAAGATGGTTGGCAAGTACCACCTGCTTGGGATCCAGTCCTAAAAATAATCAAGTCCCAAACCCAAAGATCTAAAAAATGTTCGGACACTGTGAGCGATTTTTGTGTGAATCGGAACATATATAATTAATCCATCCATGTCGGTAGATATAATAATTGAATAACTAATGTAAGACAAATACCACCTTAGTCTTCCTGCGACCACGGACGCTGCAAAGCGTTCGAAACGTCAGGTTCAACAAAATAAATAAAATACGCGATACTTCCGTTAAAAATTGTTTAATTCAATGTGTAACAATCGCGAAAACCTAAGACAATCCCAATTGTATATTTTTATTATTTACCGATACCATACTAATGGGCCTAGTTCAGTAGGGCCACGACTACCACCAGCAGGTATGACACGGCGTACCACTATACACTTTATACACCTATTTGTCGTGGTCAAACGGTGGAACCACAAATCCACCCAAATTGGCGACCTCTGAAGCGGAGTTTTTTTGTAGTTCCTGATTGCCGCGCGACTGTATGTCAGGAGATTGTATAGCAGGAGTAAGTTACATATTTACGTAAGTTACAAAATTACTTAAGTGCGAGGCTTACGATATTTTGTTTATTGATACTAGAAACTTGGTGGAATGTAGCCGTCTTTCTTTGACTAGATGAAGATAGAACATTCTTTTTTAATATTCCATACGAAGTTTTATTTCGAAGATGCAATGATATGAAATATTAAGCAAGAGTAAAATCGGACCAAAAATAATGAAATATTAAAATTTTTAGACAATAAAAGTATTCAATCAAATTCCTCGACATATTCTCAGCTGCGCAAACTATTTATTTTTTTATAATTCTTTCACCTACAGTGCTGCTCAGTTATGGAATAAATTACCAACGCACATTCGGAATAATGTTATATTGTATTCATGTAAATACATTTATAGTATATATGTGTATATTCGGTATGTATCTCTTTACATAAAATTTATTCAGACCACTGCCCGCAACTGATGATATGTCCCACTGTTGTGGGTTGGCAGCAAGAGATCTCTTTTTGAGATAAACTCGCTATGTTTACTATATATTATGTCTTCTTTATTTATTATGTACAATAAAGAATAACATATGTATATATTTAAAAGATATTCTGGAGGCAGCAAACACAAGAGCCACTGACAACTGAAAAGAACGGTTCCTACTTCCCTGAGTAGGGGGCGCTGTAGGTAATAAATAAAAAAAACCTACGGTTAGAAAGGGATCCGTATCCCTGCAATCGGATGAGCAAGCGCTGCTGCGATGATGATGATGGCGATCCTACTAACATTATAAAATGCGCAAGTTTGTGAGTATGGATGTTTGTTACCATTTCACGGCAAAACGGCCGAAATGATTTGGATTAAGATACACAGAAATATACTATATTCTCGATTAACACAGCTATTGTGAAAATTTTTAGGGATTTTATGACAATATTTAGGGGTTCTCTGAAAAAAATTAAAAGTCGAGCTCTACGAGAGTAGAGCCGCGGGCGGCAACAGCTCTCCACTCTAATAACGAAATGAGTGCCGTTAAGTTAAAAATATGTTGATTTGCTGTACAAATAATAAAGCCACAACACATTTAGTAGGTAGTCTTAGGTTTTCGCGATTGTCATACATTGAATTAAACAATTTTTAACGGAAATATCGCGTATTTTATTTAGGAAGACTTCCTGCGACCACCGACGCTGCAAAGCGTTCGAAACGTCAGGTTCAACGAAATAAATAAAATACGCGATATTTCCGTTAAAAATTATCTAATTCAATGCACAATACATTTCTTCAAAAAAATACCGTTTATTAATTTGTATATATGAAACGTGCATGAATTCTTTCATGTACAGTGGTTATGGACCTCATAATTGTAGAGAATATTTGTAATATTTATATCGTATAGTGGAGAAATAATTATGTATGTACTCACTTGAAAATTTTCAGCTGTTTCCGGTCATAACTACACTTGAACTAGTAGGTTGTCTAATGATGTCTTTCTATGAAAATTTTCTTTTTTTTTTTAATACGCGTAACAATGCGAGTGTGTTGTGGTTCAGCCTTGTGCGTGCGATCCGTCGCGGAGTGGACGCCGGCGCACGCGCGTCTCGCGTCGACTGCTGGAGTGCCGGCTGCGCACGCGTATTGTATTGTAGATGCGCAGGGTTGCCTACACCTCACAATAAACATTATACTCACATAAATAACAAATCCAAAACGCTACGCGCCTCTTTCACGAAGTCAGGGAACAAGGTGCAAACATTTGTGCGCATTACCATGTCTATTTGTCTTGGTCTGGGTGTTTTCTAAACAGGCAGGAAGCATCAAAGCAGCCCGCCTGTAGAAGTACTTCCACCACCAAACTCGCAGCCAAATAACAACTTTCCGGTGGGTTGTTGCGTTCCTGCGTGTGACTGAGGTCACCAAGCATCTAATGAGTTTCTGTGTATTAGTATCACTGCTAATTATTGTATTACAAGCGTTTATAGGCTACGGTAACCGCTTAACATCGGATGGGCTGTATGGTTGTCTGCCTCCAAGCGTTGTGTAAAAAAAAGCGAGGCAACGGACGTTGTCGAGTCGAGAGCGCGTGATCGCGTGTCAGCCCACTACAGGTTGACTTGGTAAAGAGACAGAAACTTTTTGATATAAATACAGGAGATATACAAACATACGTCGTACCTGATATCACCATAGTCTACAAACTCTTGCAGTTTCGACGAGCTCGGTGGCGCAGTGGTGAAACGCGTTGTTACACTACTTTGACACCAACGCTCGTGGGTTCGATTCCCACACAGTACAAACATTTGTGTGCATGAACCTGTATGTTTGTCTTGGTCTGGGTATTTTCTATGTATAATAAGTATGTATTTACGTGTGTTTATCAGTTATCTAGTACCCATAACACAAGCTTCGCTTACTTTGGGGCTGAATGGCGCTGTGTAATTTGTCCGACAATATTTATTTATTTAAACTCTTGCAGTAGGTACAGCACACTCGCGCATTACCACCACTGCTGCTAATATAGCAACTCTACCAAGAAGCTTTGTGGTAACCTCACTTGCAGAAACACAACAACTATCCAAGGAGTAGTTATTTTTGATACGTATTTGTTATTATCACTTGCTCGGCGGTGAAGAAAATCGTTGGGAGGAAACACGCCTGTCCAAAAAATATATATTTCGAAAGACTTGTTGACTTGACCTTACCAAACTACTAAGGTGGCAAACAAGCATATATGGCAGCACAACGTTTGCCGTGTCAGCAAGTATATGTACATTACTCGTTTATGTAATAACATAAAGTACTATCAGTGTTGACTTCAAATTTGTGACGAATAACTCTTGTCAAATGTCAAGGATGCACCAATATGCATCAACCAAAGAAAGGCCGACTTTCCCATCTGGGTTGTGGAAGTCTGACGCACCATGTAATACCATTGTCTTGTTCGATTCCTATGTATACATAATATTCACAATATTCCTTTCAACCCTGACTTTTTAATTTTACGCCGTTCTAAAGGTAGGGCGCATAGAAGCTGCACCTCTGGGGAAGTACCTCCACTAAAAAACCACAGCCAAGTAACAATTTCCTAGAGGGTTGTTGTGTTCCTGCGTGGAAGTGAGGTCACCAGTAAGCTCCTATAGAGTTGCTGTGTCAGCAGCAGAGGAGGCATCGCGCGAGTGATACTCAATGTATTGCAAGCGTTTATAGGCTACGGTAACCGCTTTCCATCACGTGGGCCGTATGCTTGCATGCCTCCTGACGTTGTATATAAAAAAATACAAAAAACGTAACACCGGCTGAAGAAACATCTGCTATGAAAAATGCACTAAAAGGAACAAAATAATTTCTTTAAATGACTGTAAACAAATATTGTAGTGTCTATTTGTACTAAAAACAGACATTGTAACAACAGTGTAAACAGACATTAAAAATATATTTTTAGATCAATCACAATAAAATCAATGTATGAGGACAATAATATGTTATTTTTGGAGTTTGTTATTGTTATTGTTGGAGGCGGTGTCAGCCAAGTTTTGAAATTTCTTTTAGAAATTCTTAAATTTACAAAATATATTTAAAGTTACAATAATGCGATAATGTAGCAATGCCTAATTTAACCTATTCAATATTCTATTACCAAACATATACAACGAGTGCGCTGACAAAGGCTCCAAAAGTAACAATAATTGTATTGTCTATAATATGTCTGTCTCAAATAATACTATTGTCCTGGCTCGCTAAGCGTATTTTACCGCCTTTACCATGGTGAGTGCTCTGAACAACTATTTTCCCTTATCCCACCCTCTCCGTTCCGTCATAGAAGCACACGTGCAGGCTTGCGATGTCATCATTGCACTGTCGAGAACATTTCTTCGCGTACCAAAAAGTTCGGCAACTCGTACCTTCGCCGTACTATTAAACGGAACGCCTTGTGTTTCCTCCTTCGTACAACACGGGAACTTCAAACGAAGCGTGAAGAAGCACCTTGCGGGCCAGCACGCCAGCGTCAACTGACAGGACAGTCTTTTGTCAGTTGCCGCTTCGATTTGGGTTCCTCTTTCGCTTGCCATCAAGCGAAGCGGTGCCACAATGCTGAGCGTAAATAAAAAAAGTGCATTTTTAACCGACTACAAAAAAGAGGAGGTTATCAATTCAGTTTAATTTTTTTTCCGTTGTATGTATATTTGTTACCTTAGAACTCCGTTATTTGTAAACCGATTTGATTTTTTTTAAACAACTGAAGTATCTGACTACTTAGTTGAACTTAAACTCGGCTAAACTTAGTCCAATTTAATCCCATGAAGACTTAAATTTGTGCGTTCATCGCTTAGAAACCCTCCTTTGCTGTGGTTCCTCAATTCCAGAATACACTTCTTGCCATCGCCAATGGCATTGGGATTCTCGGTGTCGATATCTCGACCGATATTCAATACCGAAGTCACCTGGAGGAGCAGGTACAAAACTAGGTGTGCTGTACAAATCAAAGCGCCACTTCAGTGCGAGCCAATGCAAAGCATAGCATCTGGATATCAGGTAGTCAAAGTCAAAATCTTTTTATTCCGTAAAAATCTAAAAATGGCTACATTTGTTTGGAATCGTCACAATTTTTAGGGTTCCGTATCCTGAGATTTCGCTGTCCGTCCGTCCGTCCGTCTGTCACCAGGCTGTATCTCACGAACCGTAATAGTTAGACAGTTGAAATTTTCACAGTTGATGTATTTCTATTAAATTCTGTTAAATACTAAAAAATAGAATAACATAAATATTTAAGGGGGCACCCATACAACAAACGTGATTTTTTTGCCGTTTCCATAGATAATGTTACGGAACCCTTCGTGCGCGAGTCCGACTCGCACTTGGCCGATTTTTTTTTCCCTACCGTGCAGTTTATGACTAGGTGAGCACTGATAAAAATAGTGCCAAAAAACTCGGGCATCTCTCTTTTGGTATTCAAACAAATTTACACAATTTATTAATTACATTATAATTGGATCGACTCACTCCCAGGCAATTTTATCATTAATATAGTCAGATACTTTATAATATGCCCTGCTACACAATTTGGCTTTAATAGTAGTTTTAAATTTGTTTATTGACAATTCTCTTATATTGCTGGGAAGTTTGTTATAGAACCGTATACATTGCCACATAAAAGAATTACTTATTTTGTGGAAACAGCTTGGATGTAACACAAGATTATGCTTATATCTAATATTTATGTTATGAGTATCACTCTTTTTACAAAATGAGTCTAGGCAGGACATGGGTGTAAATAAACTGTACATACTCGAATGTTATAATGGTTAAATCTTACCTGAAAAGTACTTCTGACGTAGACTTTGGACAAACAACGTAAAGTAATTAAGATCTTGTTAATAATCCGTCAATAAAATTAACGTTTTTACTCTATACTGTAATTAAGGAAGAGTTTATCGATCTAAGGCAGCATTTATTTAACCAATGTATATAGATATATGCGTAATCTTGTTTGAAAGATGAGGAATACACCGATATTATGGATGCGCCCTCTTAAGGACAATTTCTTATTCAATTAAGTTACCAAAATGCAATAACACTTGTGGCGTAAGGTCATTAGATAACCTAACTAGCTATATAAAGAAATTACCAGATAAGTTCAAGTGGTGGTTCATAAACAGACAAATAATTACGTAGGTCGCCGCAAGTTAAAGCGGATTCTTGCCTAGTTAAACCTGAAACGGTTTTGCGGTAAGTTGCATAGATATTAAAAATGTATACCACATCAACCCTTACTCATCCCACTGCAGGGATACGGGTCTCCCTTCAACCGAAGGGGTCTGCGGAGGCCAGTGTTTTCAAGTCGCCCGTGGGCTACTGACTAAGCTTAACGACTGTCTTCTATCGACAACAGCCGGGACGAACGGCTTAACGTGCCCTCCGAGCACGGAGAAACTCGAGATAGATGAAACCATCCATAGACAGGCTGCGGTCGACATTGCTGAACCTGCGTGTTCGGATAGAATAACACGAATGACAAGCGCAATGACGTCATCGAGCTCTCATAAAATGTATAAAAATATATTAAACAATAACAAAAAGCATGTACATATTAAATTTACTGCGTAGTACTTCTCTAGGGCAGGTAGAAGGTTACTTCCCCGGTAGGGCTGCTTCGATGCGCCCTATCTCTCTTAACTCACTCGTGTCTTTTACTAACGCGTTTTAAATCTTTAATACTACTAATTTGGCAGTGTGCGGTGTGCCTTAAGCAGTTTTCATTAAACACACAGGCACTACGGGAGGCATCATGCGCCCCTGTTCCTGTAAAAACCTTTTCACGTTATTTTAAAAAAATCTCGTGTTGACGTCGCTTGGGCAAATCTCGGCTGGGAGTTTCGTTCCATAACCTTAAACGGTATGAAAATCCATTGTTAACGTGCGAAGCGAGAAGAAAAAGTATATGAAAATTCATTGTTAACCTGTTGCTTTTTTTTTAATTTTGACAGTATTAAGATTTTAAAAATGATGTAATTTTAATTCAACCACATAAAAGAATAAATAAAATCAATAACCATACAGCCTTATCTTGTCATTCTGGTTATTATTAAAATAGTGAAAATGCGAAAATTCAAGATCACTAATCGAAATTAGAACGATAGTGGCTGCTTAATTTAGCATTTATTGCATTTTAAATTTAGAACAGTTTGGTTGAATTTTGCATTCATATAATTTACGTGAATATATTTTGACGTGGCTGCATGGAGGATTCCTTTGCTTCTCTCTATATGAGAAATAAACAAAGTGATACCGCGCGCGCGCGGATTTCATTCTTTCTTTCTGAATTTTCAATTTGTGTTTTTCACGATATTCTTCTCGAAATGTCCTCTAGTAGTGAAAGCGAAAATTTATCAACAGCGCCAGAATTAAAAGAAACTGCTCAAGCAGTTACTGAAAATCTATTGCCAGAAAAATCTAGGAACAAATATAACAAGGCATATGAAGATTTTTTTGTCGTTCGCAAGATTAAATTTCAATAAATGTAGTAATTTTAATATAAACTTCCATTAATAGAGATTTTGTTTTGTACTTTACTCGCAGGTGTAGTATAAAGCACTATGTATCTATCACTCGGCGAGAAAGTGCGATTCCCAACTTGGGCGAATTCAGGCCTCGTTGGTAATCGGTCACTTTCTCCCCTCGGTGAACAATGTACTTATTATCTTATTCTTTCCTTATGTTGCATCCACAATCTTCGTTTCCGTTATGGCTTATTGATTTTCTATCGTGCATATACTACCGATTATATGCAAAATAATTATATGCACTCATAAAGCAGAAGCACCTATCAACTCATCGTTCTCCATAGTGAATAATGTTGCACCGTGGCCTTATTGATGTGTACAGTTTGTTTTTATCGATCGTATATTGGGACAGATAGTAGTAGTAGATTAATTACTTTATTAATTACTTACTTTATTTAAGTAAGTCGGTTTATTAAGTAGCTGATAATAAGAGAGGTAGGGCGCATCAAAGCTGCCCGTCTGGGGAAGTACCTCCACCTCACAGAAAACCACGGTAAAATAACGACTCCCTTGAGGGTTGTTGTGTTCCTGTGTGTGAGTGAGGTCACCAGTAAGCTCCCAAGGAGTTGCTGTGTGCATCAGAGGAGGCATCGAGCGAGTGATAGGTATTTAATATATCGCAAACGTTAATAGGCTACGGTACCCGCTTTACATCAGGTGGGCCGTATGCTGGCATGCCTCGCGGCGTAGTATAAAAAAAAGTTTTTTGCGGTGTATATACACATATATTTATTTTAAACCAATTTCAAAAAAGGAAGAGGGTCTAAATTCGGTTGCACTTTTTTAATGTTTGTTACCTCAGAACTCCGTCATTTAGAAACCGATTTGAATATATGTTCAATTGACAGAATATACCTTCAGATTGGTGTCACAGAAATTTCATCAAAATCGATTCAGTAGTTTGGTTTTTAAATCAAAATAACTGGAAAATACCTGATGATTAGCAGTTACTGTAACCTATGGACATTTACAACACTAGGGGTGTTACTCATGCGTTACCGACCCTGTAAAATCCTCTTCACTCCCACTATGTACGTACTTCAAGCCTACTAATCACTTCTTCTTGAAGAGCTCCATGCAGCAGTCCCTTAGGAAACCCTCGGCTGAGAGTTTATTCCACAATTTGAGAGTTCTAGGAAGAAAACTTCGCTGGAACCGCACAGAATGCGTGTGTGGGGGTGAACTTTTCGCCGTCGGCGAGCGGTGCGGTGGTGAAAACAGTTATTGGCATCATATCCAGCAATTCTTCAGAACTCAACCCGTTGTACACTATCTATAGAACACAAAAACGGAGGCAATATTTATCGTTAAACTTAAGGGCTCAATACCGTGTATAGGTGTAGCAATTCTCACAGGTCACAGCCTGAAAAGCAAAAACCGACTGCCTAAGAGCCTCCGAGAGGCGTCGAACCTCGGCTTAGGGCGTCGCGGAATTTAAACAAGCGAACACGCGGGTTCATGCCTAAAGGGCCTATGAGGGAGGTGCCCAGGTACTTGGGCTGCTCGGTAGCTGGTGTATCGCGCGGAAGTCCTAACTCTTCACACTCGGATCCGCCAATTCCGGTGTATGAGTGTTGGGGTCGGGGTCGGAGAGGTAGGGGGCATTCACTACCGTAATGCGATCATCGGGATCAAAGAATGAATTTCGCGGTCTGCGCCGGAAACCCTGGGCGACGATCCGCGGGGTGTAATTGGCAGTTCGGGCTACCTGGGGTGTTGAGATACTATTTCGAAGCGCCCAGACGCTTCCTTCATGAAACTAATAAGAATTCAAGATCGAGATGGAGATCTAAAATAATGAGGGGCTCCTGTAGCATTGCGGGCAAACCCGTATTGGATGATCTGGAGCTTAGCCAGATGAGAGCGCGCATCTCTGTCTCGTCTCGTCTGCATCTTTCCAGGAGTCTGGAAATCTGCAGTTCGCGAGAGCGGCGTTGAATATCGCCACGAGAAGGACTATCAGAAGGCCTGGGAGTTATTTGAGGACCGTGTTCGTGATGCTGTCAGCTCCGGGAGCTTCCCGGCTCCGATGGTCCCTGATGATCGTTTGGACCACTTCAACCGTTGTAGGCTCGAGGAGGGTCGTGAAAGAGGTCAGGAGGATTCGTTCCACCTCGAAGTCAACCACGTGTTGTCGTCAGTGAGTTCAAGACTAGGAGAGCATTGGCTCTCCAGGCTGTCTGCAAAGTATTCAGCCGTTTCATCATCATCGAACGCTGTCGTTCCGTCTGGTCGGGTCAGGGTGATTTGGTAGGAACGTAGAGATTTAGCTACTTGCCAGTACGCCGTGTGTGAAGGCTTAATTTCTCCTACAAAGTTGGCCGCCGTTCATACCTGAACTCTTTGATGTGCTTCTTTACTTGGCGTTGTAAATAGCGCATTCCGCCCGCGAAGTAGACACTGCTGTTAAGAAAAGGTCGTGCTGGTTTTACCCTAGTGCATGGCATTGGGCCCATTAGCTGATTATTTGTCACTGCTGCGTGTCGAATACACACAACACGTTTACGTACATAGGCTTTCACAATAAGTTTAGCAGAGATTATCCAATACTTCAACATCAAAGATGGTCCACTATGCAACGTCGTCGTCGTTAGCTTCATCTACAATTAGGTTAGTAAAATGACTTTTATGAAGCAGAATGATTAGGTTTTTAATATCCTCAGAAAGATTAGAATTTTGAATTCTGCCTCCAACTCTCAAAATTCCTTTTCCATCCACGGAAGGGCATAAAGACTTTAACTTTTTGCGATTATTTCTGAATTCCACATCTTATGCAAATCTCCAGGGCCTCATCGATTCCTGAACTCATCAGGTAAGGTTCCATTTTTTTATTACTTTTCTTGTAGTCCCTAAATTTTAGGAATCGTCTGCAAAACGCAACAACGCGAACTAGTTTCTTCAGAGATGAGAATTTAGTCCACAACGAACTGTCTTCAATTTTGGGATCAATTACCAGGTAAGACTTAATATTTCTTTTTTCCTGGTCAGTGGACACGGATATCAATCTTTTATATTCAATGATCACGTTTCTTAACCATAAAGAACACAGCCACATTTTATCTTGAATAAGTTCAAAAGGTATGCATCCTCTGGATGCTATATCCGAAGGATTTTGAGCTGACTGAACATGACACCAGTGTGTATTATCGAGTTTAGACGAGGTGAGTGGATAGAGTCTAAAAAGTTAAAGCAAAAACCGTTGGTTTGCACAAAATTGTGTCGAGAATTGTACTCACACTTAGCGAAGCTCTTACTACGTATTGCCTGTTTTGTGTAAACCAATGGTCTTTGCTCATCTCGTATTTGTCGTTCTACCAAGTGTCGTATCTTCAAGCATAAGCACCATTTAATGCATACAAAACATTATACAACGTTCATTTAAACAAAACATATCAGTCAATCATATACAGTCTAAGTTGTTCAATAAACTTTACTTCCTTACCGAGTTATTTGGTGTTTTATTAACATAACTCGATAGTACATTGAGATTGGATCAGATATTTTCATTGGTCCTTCGAGCCGGATAGTAAATAAAGCGCCGTTTCGTTTGCTTGCGCTCGCCAACAATTCTTGCTGTTTCGCTCTGAAAAGCAGTGGTGGATCGCCATTGAAAAGATTTTCAGATGCACCGTGTTCACCGGGTGTCTGAAGCGAGTGCGTGGTGCACAAGACATCCGAAGGGCAAGAAGTAAGATGGGAAGAGGCAGCGGCAGTGAGTGCCGACAAAGGCAGTGACGTCACAAGCAGACGGAGTGCTACGTGTGTTAAGTGGTTTGTCAGTGAAAAATAGTGAGTACATTTTGTGATTTATTTGTGTCATCAAGAAATTCCGGACATCCCGTAACTTCATTTGTAATTCGACTTCTAATTCAATTTGTAATTTAGAACATTTTCGAAGAATCTTGGATTTATAAATTTTAGAAAAATTTAGACTTTATTTCGTATGTTAGTTAGAACAAAAATTTTGCGACTGGCAATCCATGCCCGAGTTTTGTCCAAGTTGCAAACACTTGCATGTTTTTCGGAACTTTATTGTACTTAGAAAATTTCTTAGGTTTGGTTTTAAACAACTATTTAAGTTAAAGTAAAATATTTTTATTTTGTTCTTAACGTTACATTTACGGCAGTGGCAACGGCACAATGTCAATAAATTTCCAAAATTAGCATAACTCGATTGTACCATGATGTTGGATCCGATATTTTAATTGGTAATATATTAACTAATTAATTACATTTGACAGAAGTACTCGACTGAATAAACGCAGTCAATTAAATAAAAATAAAAAATTAACCTAATCTACCATTTATTGCGCCAAACTTATACATATTACGTATATTTCGCTGGCAATTGATAACTCTTCAAGTATATTTTCACTACTTGCGTGTATTTAAAAAAAGAAGTTTAAAAATTGAGAAACTCGTTTGAATTATACAGCAACATTGATGGGTGTCTTGAATTAACAAATATAAAATAGGAATGATGTCTCCGCTTTTGTTCTGTTCTATGCAAAAGCCTGAATTTATTTCGCCCGTGTTTGAACGCTTTATATCATTTAATATTTCTTGTAGTAATACGTCAATTGAGCTTCTCGGAATATAACAATAATGTCAAACAACAATATAATTACTATATATATCATATGGCTGAATTATGACGATGGTTGTTGAAGATTTCTAAAAAAATCATGCTGACTATGGGAGCTACGTACGAGTATGTACTCTGCTAGCCGTGCGAAGCCGAAGAGTAAAATTATTTACTTATTTATGCCTTAAATACATGACCTATATACAGCAGCTACTTATAATAAATGTAGGTGATATTACCGGTCAAAAATAACCTAAAATGAAGAATTTTATTAGCGTTTTTCTCATAAATCCGGAGCTATTTATAAACATTGTTACTTTTATTCGAATATATAGTTGAACCCCTATAGATTGCAGCCGGTTTTATTTGTGCACAACTAAGATAATATTAAAACCAAACTCCATACAACAATGGGCATTCTCCTTTGACTTTCGCAAAATAATGCCTGAACCTATTAACTATGTAAATTACATGTATTAAGAGATTCGCCTCGTTAAAATTCAAAAGACCAGTTAATTGAAAGAATAGGTTAGAGTTTGATTGTTGAATTCCTGCAAAGTATGTACGCTTGTCAGTGTGGGTATATCTCAGTGTGTGAATATTGGGTGCGCGTATGTATGTGAATAACCATTGGCATGCACGTATATCTTCACGCCAGGTCATTTGCGAGTTACGTAGACATTACCGAGCGTCATAAGACTCCTTACACACTTCACTCGCTTCTTCAACATTCATAGCTCTGTTCATACACGCTCGCCAGTTCCTAAGGCTCCTAACATCACCTTCTGACAAAACACGACCGATTTGGTCACGGTAGGTTAGTCTGCTCCTCCTCGGCTCCTACATCTTTCGCGTTGTATATCTGTATCGTCATTCTTTCAACCTGTATTATTTCTACATGTCTGAACCAACGGAGCATGCATTTTCTTATCTTAACACCGACACGCTCTTTCAGACCATCTCTCCTTCTTACGTCATCATTATGAATGCGCTCAGCAAGCGTTATGTCGCAAATTTTGTGCAATGCATTCGTCGCATCTCGACCGAATTTATTCTACTCTCATGCTCTCTCTGCCATACGTACACCATATGAACACAATTGGAAAGCGTTTTCAAAACGAAATGTTGAACTGTCTTAGGTTTTCGCGATTGTTATACATTGAATTAAACACTTTTTAACGGAATTATCGCAATAAGTAAATAACACTCTATTTTATTCAACATTTCCCTTTTAATCCACAAATACATTGTTTTTGTTATGCCATTATTGCTATCGCTTATTCCTAAAACACGATTTCAATTATAAAATGGTAAAATATGCAAACAAGATTAGATTTCATGTTTCACCGCTTCCTAGATTAATGGTAACACCAAATATGACTATCATTGGCCGTGACTGATATTATCCACAAAATATGTCTATTGATAAACATTGATATCAATAGCTTAGTATGTTTATGACCCGTGGTGCATGGCTGTGAATGTGGATTAAACTATCGCGCCGCAGGTCACCAGTGCAGGCTATTGGAGGGTCTACATAGGCCGGTCGCTGACCATGCGACCACGCAGGCCAAAGTGACACGGGCTGCTTTACGACTTGTACTTTAGTTTTTTAAGCAACCTAACAGCAGCGACTTTGTAACAGCGACGTGTTCTTAATAGATTCAGGCGTTTAAGATATTTTTTTTTTTAATCTTTATTTGCCATTGGGCCCTCGCGGACACTTAGACACGCCTTATATTTTTTATAATATAATCTTATTGTATGTTATTCAAGTCTCTTATGTTACTATTCTTCTTTTCTAATTTGCTGGCATTTCGGAAATGACCTTTGGCGAAGATGAAATAACAAAAGAGACTTGACAGTATAGGTCTCTTTTAAAATTGTCAATTAGATATTACAATAAATTCACATCATTATATTGGTACAATAATGTTATCAAATGGTAGAATTATAGATTATTAAGGAAAGGTCGTTTTTGCTGAATTATTTCTTTGTCAGTTATATATTCATAAAATCTATAATAAGCCCTTTTACACAGAGTATTTTTAATGTGCTTTTTGAATACATTGTCAGAACTGTAACAGTTCTGTCCTTTCCTTTTTCCTGAAACAGTTTCTGGCAACTTATTATTAAATCGAATACAATTTACAAGAAAAGATCGACTAGTCCTAGCAAACCGGTGTACTAGCATACACAACTTATTTCTACTTCTAAGTTTTCCGCTGAAGTTGGAAAACGATTTTAAAGTTTTACGGAGATACATTATGTTTTCATAAATATATTGAGAAGTAACAGTGAGAATATTTATTTCTTTGAACCTGAGTGATTCTTTGGAGCCAAAGTTATAAATAGAGTTAATAGATTCAGGCGTTATTTTGCGAAAGTCAAATTTACATGCAATTTGATCTAACCTGCTTTGTGTGCTTCCGCCACCAATTAGTTCATGCGGCCTAGCGCCGGCCGGCACCCACCCACTACTGTTAGTAAGTGCAACATGCCGACGCTGCCATGGCTGCTCCGGTAGTCTCTGCCTCGGCTGCTGCGGTCGTCCGCTATCTGGAACAGAATCCGCATGCCCCCACCACCACCGTCGCTGCCACGACTGGCCTGGTCGTCGCTGCGACACGTGTTTCGCCTCTCCACGAGGCATCATCAGGCGTTGTAGACGTTAATCGTAAGAATAACATGCTACAAGTGACAAATCCATCGCAGTGCCGTCCCTTATATTGAATTGAGGGTGGGGGTGGATGGTGTGAGCTAAAAGATATTTAATAGTGGGGAATGGTTTACGTCAGTCTGTTTGTTCATGAGAGTAATTTTACAATTTTTATGTTTATTAATTTCTAGTTGTTCCCTAATACTCGTATTTAGTTTTAAACCTTTGTCTATGGTGTGTAAAATTTGATATGTATTAGTGGGGGATAAGTTATGTCCTTTGTCTATGAGATGCTCGGCGAAGTGTGACCTTCTGGGCGATTGTTTTTATACACCGATACGTGTTCGTGAAATCGTGTTATAAAATTACGACCAGTCTGACCGATATAAAAGTGTTCACATTCATCGCAGAACAGCTTATAGACACCGGATTTTTTATTGGGCGGGATTTTATCTTTAGTGTTACAAAGTGATTTGAGTTGTTACAAGTGGGTGCCGGCCGGCGCTAGGCCGTATGAACTAATTGGTGGCGGAAGCACACAAAGCAGGTTAGATCAAATTGCATTATAAATAGAGGGAATGTCTCTTTTTATGTAAGATAAAAATTGTCTCAAAAACAAAATCCCTACAATCTCTCTCAGCCGCCGTTACACACAACAGTATACCATACGATATAATGCTATGAAAGTAGCTGAAATAGACTAAGCGCGCAGTAGCCACATCCGTCAACTGTCTGATTCGCCTAACCGCATATGCACCGGAGCTGAGCTTACCGGCAAGTTTATTTATGTGGGGGCAGCATTGTACTTTGAAGTCTACTGTAATTCCAAGAAACACAGTATTTAATAGATTCAGGCATTACTTTGCGAAAACAAATTTACAGGCAATTTGAACTAAACTTCTTTGTGTGCTTCCGCTCCCGATTAGTTCGTGCGAACTACTGCCGGCCGCCACCCACCCACTACCGTTAGTAGATGCATGCCGCCGCTGCCATGGCTGTTCCGGTCGTCTCTGCGAGTGTTTGCCATCTGAAATGTGAACCGCATGCACCCGCCACCGTTGTTGTACCCACTCCAGTTTCAAATAAGCATAATCTTGTCTTACATGCAAGCCGTCTCCACAAAATAAGTAATTCTTTTATGGGGCAATGTATACGGTTCTATAACAAACTTCCCCGCAATATAAGAGAATTGTCAATTAACAAATTTAAAACTACTATTAAAGCCAAATTGTGTAGCAGGGCATATTATAAAGTATCTGACTATATTAATGATAAAAATGCCTGGGAGTGAGTCGATCCAATTATAATGTAATTAATAAAATATGTAAATTTGTTTGGATACCAAAAGAGGGATGCCTGAGTTTTTTGGCAGTATTTTTATCAGTGCTCACCTAGTCATAAACTGCACGGTAGGGAAAAAAATTGTGACGATTCCAAACAAATGTAGCCATTTTTACGGAATAAAAAGATTTTGACTTTGACTTTGACTTTGAAAATTGGGAGCTCGGTTCACGAAGTTGTTAAGGAGTATGGCCACCTAGGCCAAACAGTACAGCTAGGTAGATCCAACTTCGGGAAAGAGGTTTCTCGTCGAATCCAACTCGGATGGGCAGCGGAATTTGCAAAACATTTTCTCGTCTAAAATACCTCAATGTCTCAAGACGAAAGTCTTTGACCAGTGTGTGTGGCCAGAGAATCCTTACGGTACAGAAACGTGGTCCCTTACTAAGGGCCTTATACGAAAGCTCCAGGTTGCACAGCGTGCGATGGAGAGAGCCATTCTCGGAGTTTCTCTGCGGGATAGGCTCAGAAATTATCACATACGTAGCAGAACTGGAGTTACCGACGTGGCTCTAAGGATCAGCAAGCTGAAATGGGAGTGGGTAGACCACATAGCTCGGAGAACTGATGGCCGTTGGGGCAGAAAACCCAGCGTAGGACGGCCGCTCCACACGATGGATAGACGATCTTGTGAAGATCGCAGGGAGGGAGGGAGGGAGTTGGATGCAAGCAGCACAAGACCTATTGCTGTGGAAGTCTAAGTGGGAGGCCTATGTTCAGCACGTGGACGTCTTTCGTCTGATATGGTGAAGACATCGATTTATTCTAAGAGAGTACATTGTTAATATTAATTTCAAAATATAATATATCAATTGACTCTAAGAGAACACATGCTTTGGACTCATTTAAAAACTGATACATCAATTGACTCTACGAGAACACGTGTTTGGGATTCATTTAAAAATATCATACATCAGCTGACTCTTCGAGAGCATACGGTTGCAATTTCAGAATTGTATCACAACATAACTCTTTGATTATAGACTGATTGATTATAGTCATGACGTTTCTTCGTGTACTTTCAGGACACTGATAAAATAAATTTACTTCAATCAGTTTGTTATGGTTCGTCAGCATCTAGAACGAATAAGATAAAGTCGTTCTAACTCTCAAGAATTGTTATAACATAGTGTAATCGGCAGGAATAGATATGATCAAGCCAGGTGGCACTTGCATCCTTGATACTTTCTAGCTCAGGTGCAATATATGCTGGAGAACCGGAAAGATGCCAACGGATTGGAGAGACGCAAACATCGTATCCTACAAGTCAGTCACCTACAGTGCCATCAGTGAAAAAGAATTGAGAGGGAAATAAGAATGAAATCCGACGGAATGCTGTGCGAGGCACACGAGGAATTCCGGAATGGAAGAGCATGAACAAACAAAGTTTTTTCACTCCGCAATATCGTAGAGAAGCATTTGACACAGACCAGATAGTTTTCTGAAATTTCGTGGATCTTGAGAAAGCATTTGATAGGGTTGTGCTAAAGGATCTCTAGGACATATTGCTGAGATATGAAATAGCCGGTACTACGACACCCTACTGCGTGCTGTGCAGTCCACTTATGAGTATTGTGAGAGTTTGGCAGAGAGAGAGCATGAAAGTAAAATTAATGCTATGACGAGGTGCGAGCGATGCACAAAATCTGGCGGTGCGACATTTGTAAATCGAGTTCGTAATGTGGATATAAGAAAGAGAGTTGATTTTAAGAGAGGTAGGGCGCATCAAAGCAACTCGTCTGGGGAAGTATTTTTACCTCACAGTAAACCGCAGCAAAGTAACATCTCCCTAGAGGGTTGTTGTGTTCCTGCATGTGAGTAAGGTCACTAGTAAGCTCCTAAGGAGTTGCTGTGTTAGCACTAGTGGTGGCATCGCGCGAGTGATATTTACTTACTATTGCAAGCGTTCGTAGGCTTCGGTATCCAATTTACGGTGGGCCGTATGTTTGTATGCCTCACGACATTGTATAAAAAAAACATGGTACCTAATTATTGGTTGGTTTTATTATTTTAATTCTACATTGAGTAGCAAAACAATCTTACGGCCTGATTTGAAGGGATTACTATTTATGTTTGATTACAACATTGTACTGCGTTACAACCCTCGACGCTACCGCAGCCACTTTGTCGAATTTTACTGGTAACCTGACTTACTCGATAACAGAATCTACCAAGGAGTTGATATTTCACTGCGGACTTTTGTAAGATCGAGGTACTCTCATGATCGGGCTCGTAAATAAAATTTTGTGAGGTAGGCCTCAACAAATTTATGCCAAATTTTAGCCTAATTTGGCGCCTGTGACTATTTGTCAGACAGTAGGTACATTAACTTAAAAAAAAATGAGATGAAATAAAATCATAAGGTTTTATTATTTTAATATTTTTATATATAAACATTTTACATAATTTATTTATGAAATATTCTGTACACAGTCTTATAAAAAAGTCACAGTAATTAATTATACCTAAATAACATTTTACCTTATTGTCAAAGAATGCCAACACGATTGTGTACCTCTAACGAAATGGCATTTGGGTTAATTTCTATTGTACATGTACTTGCCACAATTATAATTTCATAAACCAAAATTTATTCATCAATTGATACACAAATACATAAACAAATCAAAATTAATCGTTTCAAAAAAATCATTGTCGAAATTGTTGACAACAAAAAGTAAAGACTCGCTTCATTATCGGCATATACCTTCCATTAATTTTTTTCTCTAATCTACTCACTGAATTCTTTTTGTAATGCTTACACTATATGCCATCTTTCACTCAACGCAGTTCGCCTCGTCCGCTCATTTAAGATCTTCGATCCATATAGAGAGGAAAAGATCAATATTTTGACTTTCCCTACACAACTTCTATTACCCACCATCACTAAGTCAGCAGATATGGTCAGCTAAACAAGTCTCGTAGGACTTCCTTAATATCTTTCAGTTCTTTAGTGTTAGGTAACTCTGGGCCAAAAGGTTGAAGAAAATCCTCCATGAGATCATTTGCTATTTTTTGCAAGTTTAGTTAAGTTAGTAGTTATGTTGTCAATTATAGTTCTGTTTGCCGGCAGACGTGGTTCATGTTCAGTTCCTGGCACCTGTTTTCTTGCCAATGTTAGACGCTTCCTCCATTGTGTTGGGCATGGTGACGCCGCGCGTTTCAGGAGTTAAGAATATGAGCGCGCCAGATATCAGCGCCAGTCCTCCGAACAGAGCAAACGGGAGTTTATCCCACACGGCTGCACCCTAAAATAATACATAATAATTGTTTAAGAGTTGTCAACACTTTAGAGCTTCTAGCATAGAACTTGAAATGGACTTTAGTACCGTGGCCATAAAGTACGAGTAAAATGCACATGTCTCCGAAAAGCTTTTGTATAACGGGTAAATACACACATCAAAAGTGTCTAGGGATCAACATATATTTTTGCAATAACTTTTCTCCTGATTGATATTAATTAAAATTTTCTTTAAGGATTCATCAAATAAAGTGTTTTCGTTTGTCTACAGTAACGATAAACCAAGTCACCTTTGCATTAATAAAGAAATTTGCCATTTTCATAATAAAGGGATTTTTGACATTTGAACCACTAACATTAAAGTTCGAAAAAAAGACTGAAATAACAGTTTTCTTTAAAATTTTATTGGGTAACTTAAACAATTAATAATCCGTGTTTCTACCGCGAACACTAACAACACAAGAACATCGGTTTGGCATACTCAAAATGAGTTCATCCAAATCACGCTGTGGAATGGCCGCCCATGTTCGTTGCAACAACAAAAAAAGGTCTTCTTGCGACTGGATACCCTCCATATTCGGCAGAGCTCTTCTCTGTAGCATATCCCATGCATGCTCAATCGGGTTCAAGTCTGGCGACTGAGCAGGCCAGGGCATGACATTGATGTTAGCTGCGGCGAGAGTCTGTCTTACAACTCTTGCGGTGTGCGGTCGTGCATTATCATGCATTAACTGAAATAAGGGACCGATTTGCACTTGTAGAGGAACGATGACGTCTGATACAATCGTCTCAGCATAAATTTGAGCGTTGAGGTTGCCTCTGATCCAAATCAACTCAGTTCTTCCGCCGATCCAAATACCCGCCCATACCATGATGGTTCCACCACTATAAGGATGGACTTCCTGGCAGGATTTTAGTCGCTGTTGGCGTCCAGGGGTTCTTCAGTGTCGTATACGTTTATATATTTTATATATTTTTTTATTACAAAGCCACATCTTAATCTCAAGAAATCCGCATAAAAATGCTTGATCCCTAGACACTTTTGATGTGTGTATCTCCACGGCAATAAATAATGTGCAGATTAAAGATTTAATTAAGATGTTTTGACGTCTGTCTGACTCGATGTCTCACTCCTAGTATTTCATTAGGAGTAACCCTACCAGTACAAGATTAGACAATAAGATAATAGTATCTTATATAGTGATGTTCATATTTTTTTTATCCAAGTAGATTGGTAAACAAGCAAGCGGCACGCATCAGATGGTAAGCGATTACGGAAGCCTATTGACGCTCGCAACACAACGGGGATGTTACTCGCGCGCTGCCAATCTTGGGACCCAAGGATGTTCCGTCACAGTACCCACTCTGCCATATCTCACCCTTCAAACCGGAACACAGCTATGTAAACACACTATCACTAGACTCATTTTGTAAAAAGAGTGATACTCATAATATAAATACTAGATATAAGCATAATCTTGTGTTACATGCAAGCCGTCTCCACAAAATAAGTAATTCTTTTATGGGGCAATGTATACGGTTCTATAACAAACTTCCCAGCAATATAAGAGAATTGTCAATAAACAAATTTAAAACTACTATTAAAGCCAAATTGTGTAGCAGGGCATATTATAAAGTATCTGACTATATTAATGATAAAAATGCTTGGAATTGAGTCGATCCAATTGTAATGTAATTAATAAATTATGTAAATTTGTTTGGATACCAAAAGAGGGATGCCTGAGTTTTTTTGGCAGTATTTTTATCAGTGCTCACCTAGTCATGAACTGCACGGTAGGGAAAAAAATTGTGACGATTCCAAACAAATGTAGCCATTTTTACGGAATAAAAAGATTTTGACTTTGACTTTGACTTTAAATATAGCAGCTTGGCGGCAGAAATAGGTGAGACAGAAGTATCCACGCAGACGACTCTTGTACAAAGTCTCCCTCTGGTCAGATGTTTGTGGTACGACAAAGTGGCGCGCACTACATTAAGATATAGATAAATAGAAGTATAAATACAGTATACACTTACAAGCGCGGGTGTGAGGGGTGCCAGCATTGACCCAATTCTGCCTACCATGGAGGAGAAGGCGAACAGGCTATGCCTGTATTTGGTGGGATACAGCTCCGTGGTATACACGTACACTGACGTCATCACCGCCGCACTGCTGAACGTGCCAATCAGGTACACCGTAAGCGACAACCCATAGTTATCTGAAAGTACATTCGATATATTAAAGAATATTTATCACAATGTAATGGTAGATATATCCTCAATGGTGATTATTTCAACTAAACAAGAAATATAATTCATTGTCTGTCTTATAGCTTTAGTTATTATACGCTCCTTCGTGCCTCTCAGGTCACATAAGGGCTCATCCAAACGAACGTAGTTTTATCAGTTGTGAATCGCGATTTTTGAGTCGCGCAATTTGCGCTGCATTTCGTTTCATAGATACACATAAGTCCTGTTTTGATCTGATTGTGTTAGCGATGAGGGAGTGGAAGCGACAGCCAGTTCCTGCATGAGTGAGAGTTGACATTTTTCTTGCTCTCAAAATGATCCACACGGAAAAACAAATCATTGAAGAATATGCAATCGTGTATGGAACTGTCCACACAACAGCCTTTCACTATTCATTGGATTTATCCAGCTTCTTTCTCTAACCTCATCTTCTTCTTTTGTCCTCTAAATGTGCTTTATAAATGCGCAATATTTTTAATATGTTAACTCATTGCACAACATAAAGACACGGACGAACAAACGGTGGATAGCAATTGAACAATATAGATCCGTCTATTCAGCAGAAATCGACCGGCGATCCAACAGAATTTCAGTTTTATGTAAATTGCGCGACTAAAGACCACGTTTCACAACTCACAGCAATACATTAGTTTGGCCTCACCCTAAATCTACACATTAGATTACATTAATCCAAATCAGTCAATATTGGTACACTATAGATAGTTAGAGTTGGCAGAGGTCAAACTCTTCAAGTCGCTGAAAAAAACATAATACCATCAAAGACAAAACACGAGTTGAAAGAACAAGAGCATCAATTGTTTGGATATTGTGGGGTGATGAGTGTATACGACAGATTTAAAACCGCTACTTTATGTGAACAGTGTGGCAACATGGACCAGCTCATTCCAAAAACAAGACCGGCCAATTTTAGGCAGCCGGCAAAAAATATATTTGTAAGGCCGCATACTAACAATGTGTACGGAACTCGGAGACTCAAATACTTACCATAGTAAAATCAAACAAGTAGGTCGACTCGACCCCCGAGCGAAGGACAATAGCCTAAACACGTAGGGATGTCGCTTATAGTTTATACAATCGTCAAAAATTGATAGTCTATCTATATACAAAACAATTTTCCCCTGTAGGTAGGGGAATCATCAGGGATCAAAGTTTTCTTAATTATTTTTTGTACATAGACCAGGAGCTGACTATTGTATTGAAGTTATATACTCCTTTAGGATCGTTATGAAAAAATGATGAGTGAAATTTTAAGATACTGTAACACAAAAGTAACAGGTTGAAGCTGCCCGCTAAACCGCTCATTAAGTCACGAAAAATATACTCAAAGCTGCAGCCAAATAACAATTAGCCAAATAACACATGGACGATTATTGTGTTCATGCAAGTAAGTGACGTTATTACCTCACGGAAAACTGCAGCCAGCCAGTAGGTAGAAACACGTACAAATTATTACGAGCGGGAGCGCAGCGGCGGCGGTGCGTGCGTGGGCGCGTGCGGCACGACGTAGCCACGACTGGCGTACCTTTAGCAGCGATAAATTTTGTCAGTATGTGCGTGCGACGACGCATACGTACGGGATGGTACGGGCGCGCACACATACAAAACGAACGCGGTGCGTGTCTATGAAGATAACCTACTTATTTGATTTTACTATGTACTTACTGCCTAATATGCTCAACGAGTTCACAGAACAAATACAAAGTCAAATCGTAAGTGCCAGGAAACATTCACTTATAAATATGACACTTAAGAGACTATACATAGGTGAATATAGGCGCATGCATAAGTGAAGAGTGAGAGAAATTACATAGTGTAACGCGCGAATTTAATCAATACATATCTTAAAAGAAATAAGAAAAAGGAACGTGGTCCAGGTTGGTAGCTGGGTTTGATAGTGGCTTACGATTGATCCGTGGCCCACTCAACTATACATAAGCTATGCATAGCTTTCGATGGTTGATATGCTTTTTAATAATATTCTCTTTTTATATTATAAACAATAAAAGTAAAAAAAAAATACCTTTGAATGAAAGGTGATTCGTATCTCTTATCATTGGAATATGAACATGTTTTCATTATACAGCAAAAGCAACATCATCACTACCAATAAAATGTTGATAAAAATCTTATAAAACAGTGATTATTAATTTAACATAATTTATACGAGCATTGCGTAAAGTTGATAAAAAGTGATAAATGTGCATTAACAGTAATCATGTATATGTCTGTCTAGACGATAATATAAATAAGGTTTAAAAATCCAAGTGCGAGTAGGATTTGCGCACCGAGAGTTCCCTACAAACTTGAAAGTAACAACTCGTCCATCACGAGAATCTTCGCCAAATAACAAGTCGCTAGAGAGTTGTTGTGTTCCTGCGTGTGAGTGAGGTCACCGGTAAGCTCCCAAGGAGTTGCTGTGTAAGCAGCAGAGGAGGCATCGCGCGAGTGATACTTAATATATCGCAAGCGTTAATAGGCTACGGTACCCGCTTTACATAAGGTGGGCCGTATGCCTCCTGACGTGGTATAAAAAAAAGAATCTATCTATATTGTATGTTTTCTGCCAACTATAAAAGCAACGAACATTACTCTAATGAAAGGATAAACTGGGCTGAGAGATAAACTTTGGCGTTGGAAAACTATGGTCCCTATAAATCGAAATAGGTCGCGGTTAGTTTACCAACTGCAAATAAATTTGTAATCGCGAATTTTTTTTATTTATTTTGTATCTGCAAGTTTGCTGTTTTCAATTTTTCTCTTTACTTGTGCTACATGACATTGCTTTTTGATAAATTTCATGAGTTTTAGTCAACGGGAAATACGGGATAGGTTTTGATTTCCTTGCGAACATTAAAATGAGCGACCTGGTCGGGGTATTAACAATCTTATAGTACTGCAGACGCTACTCGAAGGGCTTGTAGACTTTAATATTTTACATTAATTTCAATTAGCGCGCACCTTGTATTACTTGCATTCTCGAAAAAAATCGATCTTTGAGGCACGGAACTCTAAAAATTACAAGTAGTTATGATTGAAGTAAACTTACTGACAATTTGATCTAAACTACTTTGTGTGCTTCCGCTCCCGATTAGTTCGTGCGAACTACTGCCGGCCGACACCCACCCACTACCGTTAGTAGATGCATGCCGCCGCTGTCGTGGCTGCTGCGGTCGTCTCTGCGAGTGTTCGCCATCTGCAATGTGAATCGCATGCACCCGCCACCGTTGCTGCCCTGGCTGCTCCGATCGTCGCTGCGACACGTGTTTCGCCTTTCCACGAGGCATTCTCAGACGCTGTAGATATTAGTCGTTAAAATAACTACTACTGACGGTAGTGGGTGGGTGCCGGCCGGCAGTAGTTCGCGTGAACTAATAGCGAGCGGAAGCACACAAAGTAGTTTAGATCAAATTGCCTGTAAATTTGACTTTCGCAAAGTAGCGCCTGAATCTATCAACTAGTAAACTTACTGTCAGGCATAAAGATGTAAGCCACCTGGCACACGGCGCAAGACCAGAAAGCGCCGATTAGAGTGGGTTTCCGGCCTATGAGGTCGAGCAGAATCATGGCTGTCCAGTACCCTGGAATCTGCGCAGCCGACACAGCCATGTAGTTCACGTATCTATTACCAGACATGTTCACAGCGTTGATAGACATCCCATAGTAAACGAATGTGTTTGTGATCCACCATACTGGTGAAATAAGACACCTGGATAGAATTGTCTTATTTCGGAATACAAGCACTATAAGCCATGGCTCACTGCCCCTTTCAGCTTTTTCGATGGCTGCAATTTTTTTCTCTTCTTCGGCTGTTGCCCTGAGAGCTGTCAGTGATTTATCTGACAACTGTCTTCCATTCATTTTGGCCATACTCTTCAATACTTTTTCAGATTCGTCAAAGCGCCCTTTACTCATGTACCAGCGCACAGACTCTGCTATGATCCAGATGTAAACAAAGGTGAGGAGTTGCGGAAGATACAGAGCGAGAGTCAGATACCTCCAGTTAGGCACGGCCCATGCGATTAGACCGAGCAATATCTGACCCACGGAGAAAAAGGTATTCATTGTTGCGCCGGTTGCGACACGAAATTTAGGGCCAACTACTTCCGTCACTGTAAATATAAATACAATCAGCGTTAATGTATTACTGGTAGTGTTGCGGCGAATAGTATATTCGGCACTTCACCGAAGATCGAATATTCGTTCGCCAAATATGCCTGATAAAACATGAATGTGACAAGAAACACGTTCTAATTATCGCGCCAAATACCCTATCTACTCTCCTGGCTAATTGGCTATAAGAAAGCAGAAATTGAAAAGTAGATAGGGATAAGTGTGAGAGATACTAGTAATATTGGCAACTTGTCTGATTTGCAGGTGTCCTGGGTTCAATTCGTGAGAAAGTAGCTGAATTAGCCGACTATCGAACAGTTGCTGAATATTCGTCGCAACACTAGTTTGTACCATTTTAAATTCTTTATTATCTTTTATCAATATACGTAGCGTAGTGTTCAATATTTACGATATAAAGAATTTATTGCAATTATTTATCATAGCGTCAAATCATAATAAAATGAATTAACGTTTATTGTTGCGATAACGAAAGTGTTATATTATGACGTATATGATTACTAGTGAAATGAAAGGTGAGAATGCAATAAAACAATTATCAAATAATTAATCTAGACTAAAATTCGACGTGACGTAACATGACTGGAAAACGCCATTCAATCTTTCAAAAGTTTAATTCCGTGAATTGTACAGATATTACGAACTGATATTTAGATTAAGTAGGTACTATGATCAGAATCAGAATCATTTATTTACTAAAAATGTAGGTACATTACATGATAGTAAAATTAATTATAAAATTCCCTTGTACATTTTGCCTTATCAAGGCGTGCAAAGTATATAGTATGAATAACTAGATTTAAAAATGATAATTAACTACCTACAAAACATAATTACAATAATGCAATGTCAAACTATAGAATGTAATTTAAAAATTCATTAATATTATAGTAGCACTTATCTATTTAGAGGGAAGTCAATTTCTTTTTGAACAGTTTAAATTGTAATAATTTTATACTGTCTGGAATTTTATTATGAATAACAGGCCCCACACGGATTACACTTTGGCATAATAACGCAGTACCTCCAAATGTTAACATATTTTGATATTAGGCACGTACAGCTTCCGTTCTTGTTCTTAGTTGTGTCAATTTTACAAAAAGATGCTGATTAAATTTTACAAAAATGCATATTTCTAGTATATTTAATGACGGTAAAGTCAACAGCTTTAGGAATTTGAACACAGGTACACAACTGTCGGTAGTTTTAAGTCCACACATTGCTCTTACAAATCTTTTTTGAGCTTTAAAGATATTATTTCTTTCGCTTGAGTTACCCCAAAAAATTACTCCGTATCTTAACGTTGGTGCGACAATACCATGATATGCCATTAGCGTTGCTTCTAATTTAACTTTATATGAAAGTCGATATAAAGCATACACAGTCTTGCTCAGATTTTTACAAATTTGGTCTGCTTGCGGTTTCCAAGTTAGGTGGTTGTCAATTAGCAGCCTTAGAAATTTTGTAACTTCTACGTCTCCCACTCCCACCTTTTGTTCGTTATAATTTATATTAAATGTGTGCCCTTGTTTTCTTTCAGGACAAACATTTGTGTGCATAAACTTGTTTTTTTGTCTCGGTCTGGGTGTTCTTAAGAGAGGTTGGCCACATCAAAGTAGTTCGTCTGGGAAAGTACCTCCACCTCATAATAAATCCCTAGACGGTTGTTGTGTTCCTGCGTGTGATTGAGATCTCCAGTAAGCTTCTAAGGAGTCGCTATGTTAGCAGCAGAGGTGGCATCGCGCGAATAATACTCATTGTATTGAAAGAGTTTATAGGCTTCGGTAACCATCAGGTGAGCCGTATGCTTACATGCCTAGTAGTAGACGTAGTATAAAAAAAAAGTTCATGTGACGGATGACCGCTGATCTGGTCGCAGGGAGTCGATAGATGCAGAACAGGGCCGCTGTGTAAGGGGAAGATCATTATTTAGCAGTGGATATCCTTCGGCTGAAATGACGATTGTAATGATGATGTTAATGATTGGTAAAACAGAAGATAACGACGAAAATAAATAATGATTTGTCAATGAAACCTGATTATTGATAACAAGTTTAGATCCGCCATTAGCATTGTATAAATTGTGGAAGCGTCATATTTGTTTATCAACGGTGCAAAGGGTAAAAAACTGCGACACCACCGATTTTCTGTTTGTTACATTATCATATTAAATACACAAACTGTCACGACATGATATTATTCCAAATGTCACTTTTTCTAATAGCTTCACGTCAGGTTTCTTGAGGGGTAGGTAAACAGAACCGCATGTCATAAGAGACGATATCTATAAACTCTCACATTTTTATGCATGCTCGCCGGTTCCCACGGCTCCTCATATCACCTTCTGATGAAACATGACCTATTTGATCATGGCAGGTGGACCTTCCTCCTACATCCCCATAAGCATTGTTTCGTCATTCATTCATCATATCTGTTTCGTAAGTCTTGTCTGCTGCATTCTTTCCGCATGTCAGAATGAACGTCTGCCTTTTCTTGCCTTAACACCGACACTCTCTTTTAGACCAACTTTCTTTTATCATAGCGAACGTTTTACGCTACAACTTTTGCGCAATGCTGAAATGCGAGTTAAAATAAGAAGAGACATGCTCTTTTGGATCGAACATGTAGAAAGAAAGCAGGATGAAAGAACGACGAAACTGATGTATGTATGTATGTATATCTTCACGCCAAGTCCCTTGCGGGGTAGGCAGAGAGAACCGAGCGCCATAAGACGCGGTCCTTGCATACTTCATTCGCTTCTGTGACATTCATAGCTCTTTTCATGCACGCTCGCCGGTTCCTGGGGCTTCTGACATCACCTTCTGATAAAACACGACCAATTTGGTCATGGTAGGTTAGTCTCGGCCTTCCTCGGCTCCTACATCCTGCCACTTTTACATTGTATATCTGTTTCGTCATTCTTTCGTCCCGCATTATTTCTACATGTCCGAACCAACGGAGCATGCCCTTTCTTATCTTAACGCCGACACTCTCTTTTAGACCAACTCTTTCTCTCACGTCTTCATTACGAACGCGGTCAGCAAGCGTTATGCCACAAAATTTGCGCAATGCTCGCATCTCGACCGCATTTATTCTACTTTCATGCTCTCTCTGCCATACCCAGCTCTCACTTCCATAAGTTAGCGTTGGAATTAGCACCGCGTTGTGTACAGCGAGCTGTGCCTTCTGGCTTAGATTTCGGCTGCCTAGAAGTTTACCCAACGCTCCATTCAACCTATTCCCGGCACTCACTCGTCTCTCCACATCAGCGGTGTACCTTCCATTGCTGCTAAAAGCACTTCCAAGATATACAATCTCATTCACTTGCTCCAATACTACATCATCAACCATAATCCTAGTGTTCGTTCTGGTTGTCTCTCTTTCAAATACTTGGTTTTCTTCGCATTCAATTGTAAGTGTATCGCATTCCTTTCTTCATACAATCATCTTTAATTGTTGTAACTAGTGTTTGCAGTTCGGATAGTGATTCTGCTATTAATGAAATTTGAATGCCGCATCGTCTGCATAAAGCAGGCAGTTGACCACTGAGTCACCCATTCGCATTCCCACATTCATATTTCTTATTCTCTGAAGACAACTGTCCAGATACAGGATGGACAGCCGAGCCGACATCACGCATCCCTTTTTTTTTTTTTTTTTGTGACGCGGGGAAAAATGCATTACGCACACCACCGGTGCCTGGGTGGCCTCCGGTGGTAGTGTGGGACTCCCCGTCGGCTGTCCGACGGTATACCCACTAAACAACCCCGCGAAATGCCATCGGCCGCGTTGGTGTGGTGCCCCGGATCTGTTAGCAACAGGGCACCACTGCGACTGGCCAGCCCCTCAAAAGGGGCCGGACTTCTTCTCTCTAGGGGCCGTCCCGGCAAATTGGGACAGCCCCTCCGGCGGCGGGACCGTTATGGGGCCAGGTTCCCATCCTGACCCCTAGTCCCACAGGTTAGGGAGGCGGCAGTAGGTGCGCGTAGCGCCTACGCCGCACTCCCGTCCGCCGTCTCCGGAGCGGGACTTGAGGATCGTCCTCCCTATCCCGCTCCGAGGCCTCCTTCTGGGACATGACGGTCTCACAGAAGGAGGCCATCGCCTGCCAGGCACTGTCACTCCCGAGCATGGAGCGGACCACGCTCGGGAGCGAGAGGTCCGCGCTTCCTAGCGCGGACACCAGGTCGTGGCGCTGCCGAGACCACCTGGGACACCGCTCCAGAGTGTGCTGAGCGGTGTCCTCGGCCGCGCCACAATCGTGGCAGCCCGGCGTCATCTCCCGCCTCGCGACCCGGTGCAGGTACTCACCGAAGCACCCATGTCCAGTGAGCACCTGCACCATGCGGAAAGTGAGGGGTTTGCGCCTTCGGCGCATCCACGCCTCCAGGACCGGGCGCAGCGCATCCGCAACGCGGACTCCGTACCGCGACTGCGCCAGGTCCTCCCCCCACCTCCGCATCATCTCCACATGCCCTCGCTGGCGATACCGCCCCACCTCCACCGATGTGGGGCGCTCGCCGAGGCTCCTCCTTTCCGAGACAAACCCGTATACCTCGGCGAGCACCTCCGCCTCCAACTCCCAGGGCGGGTCGCCAGCGAGGGCGGTCGCGGCCGTCCAAGCTACCGTACGGTACCCCCTTATCGCCCTCTGCGCTATGACCCGCTGCGCTCTGCGCAGCTGGGCCCTGATGCGGCTGCAGAGGGCGTCCGCCCATATTGGGGCACCGTACGTGGCCATACTCCGGCAGACGCCGGAGTACAGCCGCCTGCACGCGGCGCTGGGCCCGCCAACATTGGGCAGGAGGCGACCCAGCGCCGCCGCAGCTCTGATGACCCTCGGCCCCAACCGCTCGAAGTGGGGGCCGAAGGTCCATCTCCCGTCCAGGGTGAGGCCCAGATAGCTAATCTGGGCACTCACCCTAATCCTTTCTCCTCCTATTTGGAGGTGTGCTCCGGGGGGAGGGCCCCGTCTGCCGGTCCCGCGGAAGAGGAGGGCCTCGGTCTTCTCCAAACGGACCCGAAGCCCAAGCCTCTCTATACGGCTGACCACCAGTCCTACTCCGACTTCGGCCAGCCGCGCCGCCTCCACAAAGGTCTTACCCCGGGACGTGACAAGGGTGTCATCTGCATAGCAGATGACACTCATCCCGGGGAGGAGACGGCCCCGCAGGACCCAGTCGTATGCGAGGTCCCACAGAATGGGGCCCAGAACGGACCCCTGCGGGACCCCGCACCCGACAGACCTCCTGACCATACGGCCCCTCGCATCCTCGAAGCACACCTCCCTGTCCTCCAAGTATGCCTTCAACAGCCTCCCCAAGTACGGAGGCACCTCAAAGTATTTGAGGGCCTCCAGTATGGTACTGTGGGGGAGGCTATTGAAGGCATTGGCGATGTCCAGCGACACCGCCACCACCACCTTACCCTCGCGCTCCGCATCCTCCGTCACCGACCTTAGGCGCCTAATGGCGTCGACGGTCGACCGTCTGGCCCGGAACCCGAATTGGGCATCCGAAAGGCCCGGTCCCGGGCCATCCTCCAAATGCTGAGCGAGGCGGGAGGCGACAACCCTCTCCAGGGCCTTGCCCGCCTCGTTCAGCAGAACAACCGGTCGAACCGCCGACCCCGAGTCCGGGGGCCGGTCTCCCTTCAACAGAAGGCAGAGCCGGCCCACCCTGAAGGGTCCCGGGCAGCACCCCGACCGCAAGCAGCAGTCGAGGAGCTCCCGGAACCTGTCTCCGAGGTGCACGAGAGCCAACGCTAGCACCTTTCCGTGCACCCCGTCCGGACCCGGCGCCCTCTTCTTGCCTCGGAGGCGGTCAACGACCGCCTCCATCTCCTGGTCGGTGACGGGCGGCGGAGCGTCCTCCTCCTCTCCTCTGGAGTCCGACGTCCGACGTAGGGCCATCCTCGGGGGAGCGTAGCCCCGTGGACTGTCGGGGAAAAGCTCCCCGACAATCCTCTCCAACAACGCCGGCTGGAGGGTCTCCGTCAGCGGGGCCGACTGAGCGCGGATCTTGTTCCGCGCTCCTCTGTAAGGTCGGCCCCACGGGTCCCTATCCAGACCCTCCAGCAGCTCCTGCCACGCTCCCTCCTTGGCCCTACTGATGGCCATCTGCAGTGCTCTCCTGCTCTCCACGTAGACTCCGTGCAGATGGCCATCCCTTTCTTCGTCCCGGGGGCGGCGACGGCTGCTCCGGGTACTCCGCCGACCACCAGTAGACCGCCCGCCTTGGGGGCGGACGCCCAACACTGGGCATGGCCGCCCTGCACACCGCCGTGAAGGCGTCGCAGAGACGGCCAGCCCCTTGCTCCGCCCCCAAATCCTCCACTGGCGGGAGGCCCCAGCGGCCGACTATGGCCGCCTCCTCTGCCAGTTCCCGGTCGAGCCTGGTGAGCGCCCAACGCGGGAACCGGCTCCGCCACCGGGACGAAATCGTCGGACTCCCGGGGGCTGGTGACACCTCGAACCTGATATAGCGATGGTCCGAGAGTGTCTCCACCCCCGTCTCCACCCTCCATCCTTCCACTCGGCGTGCGGCGGAGGCGGTGGCGAAGGACAGATCCACCACCGACCCTCCGTTCCACCGCACGCACGTGTGGACTGTCCCCCTGTTCAAGAGGGACAGTCCCGCGGCCAGCGCCCACTCCTCCACCTTCCGCCCTTTGGCTTCCGTGGCCGGGTTGCCCCACGCCGTTGACTTGGCGTTGAAGTCCCCGGCCACGATAACCTGGGCGGGCGCTAGCCGCCTCACTGCCGACCCCAGAGCGTCGAGCAGCCGCTCCAAGGCCGGCAGGTCGCGGTTCGGGGACAAGTACACACCGATGATTGCGTAATCTCCCCGAACCGCCGCCACGTATCCCGCCCCCCTCCCACTCAACACGAGTGGGGGGCTGGCGCCAGGCCTCGTGACGATGGCCACGGAACCGTCCAGATCCCCGGCCCAGTTAGGCCGGGAGGGCACGGAATATGGTTCCGCAACCACCGCCACGTCCACGTCCCACTCCGCCATGGTCTGCAGGAAAAGGTCCTGAGCCCCGGCGGAGTGGTTGACGTTGGCCTGCAGGAAGCGGGGATGTCCGGCCATTATTCGGACATCCCAGCCTCAGGCGCCACCTGCCGCCCACTCCCGCGAGAGATGGGGGGCGTTCTCCCGCGTATGGATGGGGGGTTACAGAGACGACCCCCCATCACATGCGTCGCCTTTCGTCCGGCGTCGGCGCACACGGCACAGCGGGCCTGTGCCGAGCAGCCCGAGGCGATGTGCCCCGGCTGCCCACACCTGTAGCACAGGCGGCTGCGGTCCTCCTTGGAGGGGCACAACTCGGCTGTGTGCCCCTTCCCCATGCACTTGTAACAGTGCATGGGGCGCGCTTCCAACAAATGGAGCTGCACCCTGCTCCAGCCCACCCCTATACTGCCCTGCTCGAGCAGCTTTTTCGCTGCCGTCACCGGGCAGCGCATCAGGGCGGAGCTGGAGTTCCGCCAGTCCGGGCGGATTTCGCCCACCCGGACCTGTTCGGGGGTGCAGCCACCCTCCCGCGCGACCGCAGCTTGGACCCGCTGTGCCGTTGCGGCATCGTCCAGACCCGTGAGTCGGAACTCCGCACACTTCACGGGCCTGGACACCTCGACGACGCCGGACAGGGCGGCCGTCAACTTGGCCGCCAAGGCGTCAGCCTTCTCGTGGCTGGTGGAGCCGGGGACTTCGATCAGCCTCGCTCCGGTCGCCGACTTGCGTATCCGGAGCGAGCCGATTCCCAGCTCCCCCAGATTCACCTCCCGCTCGGCCTTCAAGAGGGCCGAGGCATACGATGCCCCCCCTTTGGCTGCCTCCGGCCGTAACTTTAAAATTACGGCCGTGGAGCCGGGGAGCACCACCTTGGGCTTTCGGCCCTCCTCCTTGCCCGCGGGAGTGTTGGCTGACGCCTTGGCGGGCGACAGCACGCATCCCTGTCTGACACCAATGTTGACATCAAACCAGGGCGACAAGCTGCCGTCCACCCGTACACATGCTGTACAATCCTCATAAGTGGATTGCACAGCACGGAGTAGGTCACCGTCAACCCCATATCCGGGCAAAATGTTCCCGAGATTCTTTCGCACGACTCTATTAAATGCTTTCTCAAAGTCCACAAAACCGCAGAAAACCTTCTGGTCCAAAGCCAAATGCTTCTCTACGATGTTGCGGAGTGAAAAAACTTGATCCGTACATCCTCTGCCGCTTCGAAATCCACCCTGTGCTTCCCAAAGCATTCCATCGGATTTCACCCTCATTCTCCTTTCAATGATTTTTCCATACACTTTAGCTGCTAAGCTGATCAAACTGATCGCCCTGTAGTTGGCGCAGTCCATACGTGAGCCCTTGCCTTTATACAAGGGCACGATGACTGCGCGTCTCCAATCGCTCGGGACCCTTCCGGTTCTCCAGCATAATTTGCTCAAAAACCAGAAGGCGTCCCTAACGCAGGTACCACCTAGCTTGATCATCTCAGCTGTTACCATATCGATTCCCGCTGACTTTCCATCTTTCAAACTTCGTATCGACCATTCAATCTCATCCATAGTAATGTCTTCATGGTACGCTGGCACCGACGAAACTGATATACAACGCAAAAGTGGCCATACCATGACCAAATTGGTCGTGTTCTGTCAGAATTTTAGGAGTTTTAGAAACTGGCGAGCGTGCATGAGAAGAGCAATGAATGTTAAAGAAGCGAGTGAGGTGTGTAAGGATCGAGTCACGTGGCGCTCGGTTCTCTCTACGTACCCCGCAAGGGATTTTACGTAAAGTTATAGAGAGAGAGTTATAGTAAGCACAGACTGTAATTTTAATAAAATAAACATGAGCTTATCATGTTTTAGTCTTTTGATTATACCTACGTACAATAATGTAAAACGTAATCTTATCGTACATTTTTTACTCTATTTCCTCAATAAATAGAATAAAAAATATCATTCTAAACTAGTAAACTTACAAAATACACTCACATTTTATATTATCGTGTGTATATTCTGTAAATGTATTATAACATTTAAATAGCCGAATAGATAGCCGTAAAAAATCGTTCTTGTCACATGAATAAAAATGTTCAATAATTGATTGTAAATTGAATTTGTAAATATTTAAAAAATAATTACTCTATTTTCTCAATGAACAGAATAAAAAATTACATTTTAATTTTTATAAATCAAAAAATCGAATCACGGGTGAGATTATCGAGTTTATATTTTGTATAATAGACTGCCTAAAAGTATAAAGATTTAAACTGCCCATTATATACCTACAAAGCCATTATTATCATCACACGAATAACATTTTCAGTTGTAAATGTTAAAAAAAAACATTTATTTCCGTGTACTTTTTACTATAGAATAAAAAATAGGATCCTGGTTTAGATAAGCTATTAAAACATATTTTAGATATACAGTCTACATTTTACATAACAGGCTATTTAAGCACTCAATAGTACAGTTATTAATATGTGAATAATTATAAAATACAAAAAAAAACATCTCAACCTCATATTATTTACAAGTAAGGACTCACTTTAAAAAATTGCAAAAAAATATCTTCTTCATGAGCTGTGGTACGGTTAGAGTACCGTTTTCCAATCTTATCAATAACTTGTTATATTTTGATCAAAATAAATATCCCTTTGCTTGCTTACAGTTTATTTGAGACTGTTAGAGGGAACCTAACAGTCTCAAATAAACTGTTACTTATATGACGATCTCAATAATTACTATCCTTTTTCAACTTGTGGGTAAATATGTAAATGTTTGGGTTTTTAGGTATTCGAGCATTGAACCGACGATGCCACCCTTCTAAGGCATGAGTTGGCTTATGCCTTTGATTTGCAGAGCTCAAAATCGATAACTTTTTTGGGTACCATGTTTTTTTGAAGTAATTTCTAAATTGCATAATTTTTGGGGTTACCGGCGCATCATTTAAAATATAATTCCAGGCGGCCGCAATGTGTTTCGCTAGAACTAATGCTGTTATGGAGCATAACCTAGCGATATTACGTCCGTCTCTTATCGCCAGCAACTTGATACCTTTAGCTTTTTTCCATGTAGCATTGTAATGCCGGTAACATCCGCTCAATACCACACCCGGAAAAACTGATTCAACTACATTTACCTGCGCTAATTCATAATCTGACTTAATTTTTTTATAATTTATTCCCAATTTTTCTTTTAATATCCGAAAAAGACTCGCAAAGAAAAAAATCTTCGTTAAAACTTCCGGTATCTACACTCGCAGGAGATGGCACAAGTGACAAGCGTTTAAAACTTTTTTTCGCGCTCTGTACAATGTGTCCTTGACTGAATTATATAATAACAATTACATGCGATATTTAGTTGGTATCTTCTGTCGTAATTTCCTTTCATTTACCTCGAATATTTTTTGTGCAGGCCTAAAATGTAAAAATCTAAAATCTTTTTTAGAAATGATACAATGTTGATGTATTTTATTCGTTGTCACATATATGCTGAGATTGTCTAAGAATAGTTTCCTTGTTTCGTCGAATGTCACAGAAGCACTACACTGCTTCCTGTTTATACACTGCCACAATGTACAATGTACCTTTATTTGTTTTCTTTTTATAATTTCTACGTTTACCACAAATAAGAATAGAATAGAATAGTTATTTATTCCTTAGAATAAAACATAGAACCATGATGTAACAGGTGGATATAGAGCAAACATATTCTACCATCATTGGCGTAGGAATTTTAAAATTAATGGATCAGATTAGTTATCGAATATTGAATTTATACAATTTATATATTTTTTTTGTTTTTTTATACTACGTCGGGAGGCATACAAGCAAACGGCCCACCTGATGTAAAGCGGGTGCCGTAGCCTATTAACGCTTGCAATATATTAAGTATCACTCGCGCGATGCCTCCTCTGCTGCTTAAACAGCAACTCCTTGGGAGCTTACTGGTGACCTCACTCACACGCAGGAACACAACAACCCTCTAGGGAGTTGTTATTTGGCTGCGATTTTTTGTGAGTGGAGGAGTAGGAGGGGCGCTCTACGTCTCTTAAAACATCAAGACAAACAGACATGTTCATGCACACAAATGTTTGCCTTGTGTGGGAATCGAACCCACGAGCGTTGGTGTCAAAGTCGCGTCATTCACGACTGAGCCTGAGCACCGAGTATTCATCGCATGGTGTCGATACCAGTGATACATCACAATACAACACAATCTACGTTTACTTGTTACTTATATTTTATTGCAATATTTAAGCGCTTTCCCGCTTTTCCCACCCCTGTGGATTTTGGTATTAAAGGTAACAGGATGGTGATTGCTGATGACGAAGGTTGTAACATTATTTTCATCAAAATGATCGCTTTCGGATCTATCTACGCGAATGTGAAAGCGATTTACGAATTATTTGTATAATTGTTCGTTTCCTTGCAAATTTAACTTATTAACGAAGTAAATTTTAAGAGAGGTAGGGCGCATCAAAGCAGCCTACCTGGGGAAGTACCTCCACCTCACAGAAAACCGCAGCCAAATAACAACTCCATAGAGGGTTGTTGTGTTCCTGCGTGTGAGGTCACCAGTAAGCTCCCAAGGAGTTACTGTGTAAGCAGCAGAGGAGACATCGCGCGAGTGATACTGAATATATCGCAAGCGTTAATAGGCTACGGTACCCGCTTTACATCAGGTAGGCCGTATGCTTGTATGCCTCACGACGTAGTATAAAAAAAATTCGTACATCTTACCTATATCTTTATTACCCACTTAAATATCTTTATTAATTTCTTGACCAATCATAAAATATTTTACGATCATTGCTGGCACACCTGATATGGTGCGACTGTAGAATTTTAAATACTAAGTGGATTCAAAAGCGATGAGGACTTGAGGAGTCTGTAATGGTAACCTGACAGAGGAATAGCTAGTGATGGCTATTTAACAACAAGACTCGTGGGTTCCATCCATACAAGACACAAGGACAAAAATATTTGGTAGCTTGAACATGTTTATCTTGCCCTGGGTGTTTCCTATCTGTTATAAAAAAGTATTTACAATATATATATGTTTATCGGTTATCTCCGATAGTACAAGTTTTGCTCAGTTTGGGACTAGATTACGCTGTGTAATTTGTTGTTGTTATTTGAGAATATTTATTTATTTACGATAATGGGAAACAAATTTTTTTCTGGGCCTTCGGGTACATTATTTTCCGAAGCACCAGCACAAACCGGGGTTCGTGAAAGTTGCAGTAATAGGAATACATGCATCGTGGTCGATTATGCAGAAAACTGCCGAGTAGTCTGCGGTTCGCTACAGCCTTGATCTCTATCGGAACGGGATCTGGCATGCAATTCTGTAAGAGCAAACATCCTTACATCCTCGGAAACATCGGCTGTTATAGCCTTGAACACAAAATTGCAATACCTTAGTGTCGCTTTTCATGGTTGCGCGACACTAGCGCCGCAAGGCTGCGTTTGGAATTGGAATTCTACAAGACAAACAGCCTCGCGTACGCTTACAGCCTTATAGAATACCAAATAAAAAGCCGTGATCGCAGTAGACGATGTCAAAGCTGTGACATCTGTGATCACAGCGACGCACACAGCCATTACGAGTCGCTTAGAGAATTGCATGGCTGATCTGGAATCCTTACAGCAATATACATCGGCGCTATAGCGAGGTACTGAAATACCGGTATAACGTTGCGTCTATGGCTGCCCGGTTTCATGATATTTTACAACTGAACATCTCCTGCGGCCTCCAAAACAAGATGTTTTCTACTTTTTGTAGTCGGGTTTTATACCCAATTTTTTATTAATCTATTATATACACCATAGATAAAGGCTACTACTACTGCTTACCTACCATGACCAAATTGGTCGTGTTCTATCAGAAGGTGATGTCAGGAGCCCTAGAAACCGGCGAGCGTGCATGAGAAGAGCAATGAATGTTAAAGAAGCGAGTGAGATATGTAAGGATCGAGTCACGTGACGCTCGGTTCTCTCTTCCTACCCCGCAATGGATTTGACGTGAAGTTAAGTAGATAAAGGCTAAATTTAAAATACATTTACTTCGTTTTGGTGCCGTCATACATTTTACGAGTTTTGGTGAGTATATTTACAACTTATTACAACAAAAAAGAGCTTACAAAAATAGCCTGTTCCGTAGTTGACAATGGGACAAAGAATAACAATGCTTATACCGTCAACGGATACTTTTTTTTACTAAACTTTCAGATTTTTCCTTGCAGAAGATACGAAAAACGCTGTAAGTACCAGAGTTTTGTGTGTAAGAGCTAAATCATGATAAACATGAGCAAGTCATGATCTTTATTTGTCGTTCCCCGTTCGTCGTTGGCCGTTCAACACATGTGACATTTTTTAAATTCAAATTTATTGTATCTGTTTATCATAATAATTTCTAATAATTATCACTTATTTTTTAATCTACTATCATTTCTTAAATGGCAAATAGCGAAGCAGAAATACCGAAAGAAACTTTTCTATTTTTTTTTTCAAATTATTAGCTCAATATTTTAACGTATATGTTTTTCATGATTATTATTTTCCGAAATAAATTAAGAAATGTGAAATGGTAACTAATATGTTAACCTATGTAGAACAAGTACATATTTTCAAAAAAATAAATTAAATAGTTTTGTATGAAAAAATGTTGCCCTATCCTGTATTTCTGAATTTTCAATAACAAACAACGGTTACAATGGAACTAGAGCTGAGAGCTGTAGAATAAAAAGTAAAAAATTTTAAGCACTTACCGAGAATATATGCGCTAGAAAATCCACCAGAGCCAAAAGTGGATTCGGCGAACTGGGAGATGACAAAACCGGTATATGTATCTGCGAAGTAGCGTACGGCACCAAGCCATCCTGTGTTCAGCGCACTGAGGACGAGGGCAGTCCTGCGGCCCCATCGGTCAGACACGTAGCCCACGATCGGTAGGGCGGTAAGAGTACCCAACGTGCGTAGAGTGCCGATCAGGGACCGCAGCCATTCTTCGCAGCCCAGGTCGTACTGAAAATTGAACAATTCTGATATAGCTCTCAAAGTCAGCTTGCTGAAGTGGTAGTGGACTAGCAATATCCACCGAGACAGTGATGGTAGACGGCGAGCAAAGCTCTTGAGTCAAAATAGATGACGATGATGTGAGAGAGGGAGGGATCACCCCGAAGGAGCTATCAGTAGTGGCTTGATGCCGAAAGCGAGTATCGCATATAGATGAATATATTGGGAAGGCATATTCATTCACTGCTGAATATAGCATTGATTGATTGGGGTTAATGATGATGATCTGGGTCAGGTTTTAGAGTCAGTCAACCATCACATCTTTGTTATACAAAGTTTATCAACATAGACAGTCAACATCACAGTAACCGATGTTAAGGACCTGTTCTTAGGTATGGGTCATGTTGGTAACACGTTATTCTCAACGTAATTCTTAACGCATAGTGTACAAGGTGTTATAATTAGCATGCCATTAAGGGAGATGACAATGCGAGCACAACTGGAAAATATTTTGTATATAGAATAATTCGTGTTCTTACAATATGTAAACTGTTGTGGAGATGAAATAAAGATTAATTCAGTAAAAATTGGTGTAACTTTTATTCTTCTTTGTTCCTTCTTCAACTTTTTCAATGTAAGTAATAATTTAATCGCGTCTATATTTGTACATTGTGACTCGTAGTTAAATCATGATGAAAGTCAACAGCCTTGATGTTAATAAACCAGTATTTCAGTAATTAAAAAACATAATTAATTATTATGAAATTAATAAAGGGCTTACTACTGAATGCGAAGAAAATTAAGATAATGGTACTTGAAAGTGAAGTAACCACAACCAATGTAACGATTACGGTTGGTGATTAAGTGTTGGAACCAGGGAATGAGATTGCATATCTTGGATGCACCTTCAGCAGGGATAGAAGGTACACCGCTGATGTAGAAAGATAAATTAATGCCAGCGAATAGTGTGAATGGAGCGTTGAAAAAATTTCTTAGCAGCAGAAGCTTGAGCCAGAAGGCACAGCTCGCTATACACAATGCAGTGCTGCTCCCATGTCCGGACATGTAGAAAGAATGCAGGAAGAAAGAATTACGAAACAGATATACAACGCAAAAGTAGAAGGATGTACGAGCCGAAATTGGCCTTTCGCCAAGATTTAAAATTACCTAATATAACCAATTTGAACGTGTTTTATCGGAACGTGATGTCAGGAGCCTTAGAAACCATGCATGAAAAAAGCTATGAATGTTAAAGAAGCGAGTGCGGTGTGTAAGAACCGAGTCGTGTGGCGCTCGTTTCCCTCTGCCTACCCCGCAAGGGGTTTGGCGTGAAGATATACATAGATAGTCTGGTCTCTGGCTCTGTGGCTCTGGTCGCCTCTGCCTCGGCTAATGCGGTCGTCTGACTTAGGTAAAATAACACCTGAATGTAGTAACTTACGTCATAAACTACGGTATTCTGATTTTCATATACTCGATACTCGCACGGTACTATAGTGTCATGGTCAAACAGCTCCGCTGGGCACGTGTCTCTGGCAACATTGGCTATAGATGCGTTCGCAAATCGCTCACAGCTTTCAAAAGATCCGACGCTTGAGCCCGGCGGAATAGCGTTTCCCAGCCACGGTTCGTCAAAGAGGGGTATTTCTGCGTCACATTCTGGGATTAAACATCTGAAAAAAATGTTATATTAGAGAAGAAAAGGTAAAAATTCTTGATTTGCCATTGGGCCCTCGCGAGCACTGAGACACGTCTTACATTTTTTGAAACATAATCTTATTGTATCTTATTTAATTCTCTTATTTTACTTTTTCCTTTTTTTTTAATCTACTAGCATTTCGGAAATGACCATTGGCGAACAAGAAATGCCGAAAGAAACTTGCCAATATAGGTCTCTTTTAAAATTGTCAATTAGATATTACAAAAAAAAAACGTAAGCATTTTGGCACAACAATGATATCAAATGACGAGCTCGGTGGCTCAGTCGTGAAAGACGCGACTTTGACACCAACGCTCGTGCGTTCGATTCCCGCACAAGGCAAACATTTGTGTGCATGAACATGTCTGTTTGTCTTGGTCTGGGTATTTTCTATGTATAATAAGTATGTATTTACAAAAAAAAAATGTATTTACGTATGTTTATCAGTTGTCTAGTACCCATAACACAAGCTTCGCTTACTTTGGGGCTAGATGGCGCTGTGTAATTTGTCCGACAATATTAAAAAAAAAAAAAAAAAAAATGATAAAATTAAAGATTATAACGGACAGGTAGTCTGTGCTGAATTATTTCCAGACATCTTTGTCAGTTGCATATTCATCAATTCTATAATAAGCCCTTCTACAGAGAGTATTCTTAATGTGCTTTTTGAATACATTGTCAGGAAAGGACAAAACTGTTTCAGGTAACTTATTATAAAATCGATTACAATTTACAAGAAAAGATCTACCAGTCCTAGCAAGCCGATGTACCGGCAATACAACTTATTTCTACTTCTAACTTTTTCAATGAAAACGATTGTCAATTTTTACATATGTATTGTATTTATACATTATGTTTTCATAAATATATTGAGAAGTTAACAGTGAGGACATTTATTTCTTTGAACAGTTCCCTGAGGGATTCTCTGGAGCCCATGTTATAAATAGAGCGAATGGCTCTTTTTTGTAAGATAAAAATTGTCTCAATGTCAGCCGCCGTTCCCCACAACAGTATACCATACGAAATAATGCTGTGAAAGTAGCTGAAATAGACTAAGCGCGCAGTGCCACATCCGTCAATTGCCTGATTCTCCTAACTGCATATGCAGCAGAGCTGAGCTTACCATCTAATTTATTTATGTGGGGGCCCCATTGTAATTTGGAGTCTACTGTAATTCCAAGAAACACAGTATTACTAACAAATTCTAATTTATTATTCCCAATGAGAACTTCTGTATTTGCAGAACTTACATTTGGAATACTATCTATCTATAACTTCACGCCAAATCCCTTGCGGGGTAGGCAGAGAGAACCGAGCGCCACGTGACTCGATCCTTACATATCTCACTCGCTTCTTTAACATTCATTGCTCTTCTCATGCACGCTCGCCGGTTTCTAGGGCTCCTGACATCACCTTCTGATAGAACACGACCAATTTGGTCATGGTAGGTAAGTCTTGGCCTTCCCCGGCTCCTACATCCTTCCACTTTTGCATTGTATATCTGCTTCGTCATTCTTTCATCTTGCATTCTTTCTACATGTCCGAACCATCGGAGCATGCCTCTTCTTATTTTAACACCGACGCTCTCTTTCAGACCAACTCTGTTTCTAACATAATCATTGCGAATACGGTCTACAAGCCTTACGCCACAAATTTTGCGTAGCGCTCGCATTTCGACCGCGTTTATTGTACTTTTATGCTCTTTCTGCGATACCCAGCTCTCACTTCCATAAGTTAGCGTTGGGACCAACACTGCATTGTGTATAGCGAGTTGTGCCTTCTGGCTCAGGATTTTACTGCCAAGAAGTTTTCCCAACGCTCCATTCACACTATTCCCAGCACTCACTCGTCTTTCCACATCTGCGGTGTACCTTCCATCCCTGCTGAAAGCGCATCCAAGATATACAAACTCATCCACTTGTTCCAACACTTCATCATCAATCGTAATCCTTACATTAGTTCTGGATTCTTCTCATTCAAATACCATTATCTTTGTTTTCTTCGCATTCAGTAGTAAGCCTTTCTCCATACATTCGTCTTTCATCGTTGTGACCAGTGTTTGCAGTTTAGATGGTGTATCTGCTAATAGCACGGCATCGTCTGCATACAGCAGACAGTTCACCACTAGGTCACCCATGCGCAATCCCACATTCGTTGACTTTATTCTCTGCAGACAACTATCGAGATACAGGATAAACAGCCTAGCAGATAGCATGCAACCCTGTTTGACACCAATTCTGACATCAAACCAGGGTGACATGCCACCATCTATCCGCACACATGCTGAGCAATCCTTGTAAGTGGACTGCACAGCACGGAGCAGTGAACCGTCAATCCCATATCTCGGCAATATGTCCCACAGTTCCTTTCGCACAACCCTATCAAAGGCTTTCTCAAGATCCACAAAACCGCAGAAAACCTTCTGGTCTATGGCCAGATGCTTCTCTACGATATTGTGGAGCGAGAAAACTTGATCCGTACATCCCCTTCCATTTCGGAAACCTCCTTGTGCGTCCCACAGCATTTCATCGGATTTCACCCTCATTCTCCTTTCAATCACCTTCCCATATACTTTTGCTGCTAAGCTGATCAAACTGATGGCCCTATAGCTGGCGCAGTCCATGCGTGACCCCTTGCCTTTATACAAGGGCACGATGACTGCGCGTCTCTAGTCCATTGGGACCCTTCCAGTTCTCCAGCATAGATTGCATAAGTACCAGAAGGCGTCCCGGACGTAAGTGCCACCTAATTTGATCATCTCAGCTGTGATCAGATCAATTCCCGCTGAATTTCCATTTTTCAAGCTTCGTATCGACCATTCGATCTCATCCATAGTTATGCCTTCGTCGGACGCCGTCAACGTGGAGTAAGCATCCGACTCACTCTCATTGTCAGCGTCCGAGGCATACTCATACATTTCTTCAAAATATTCACTCCACCGTTCTAACACTTCCTGAGTGTTCGCAAGAATGACACCAGCTTTAGACTTTATCTTATCCATTCTGGATGCCGACGAACCACTCCGAGACTTCTTTACCTCTCTCCAAAAGAGTTTGGTATTTGCCTCGAAGTTTTTCGTCAGCCTCTCTTCCTCATTCATAATTTGTCTTTCACGCTTCTCTTTCACTAAAGCCTTGGTTTCATTCTTGTATAGACGGTACATTTCTTTCTTCTTTTCTCTCATATTTTCATTTAAGGGCAAAGATGATACGTAATCCAGCCACGCTTTCCTCTTTCTTGCTACGGAGGATTCAACCTCCGCATCCCACCAGGCATCTCCTTTCGCTGTTTTACGTCTCTTTGCGCATCCACAAGCTTCTTTTGCACTATCCACCATACTTTCTTTCAAAACTTTCCAACAATCATCCACATCTGAGTCGGAGAGGCTTGCATTTGCAAGTCTCTCACTTACTAGATGCACATACATTCTCCTTACACTTACATCTTGCAATTTTTCGCTCATTATCCTTTCATGATCTCCGAAAGGGATACGCACTCGCCAGTGCCTCCACTTCCTAAAAAGGCCCACAAACCGGCTTACCACCAGGTAGTGGTCCGTCTCAAGAGTGGGGCCTCTAAAGGCTCTTGTATCCATTATAACATTTCGGAGACGTCTATCTATTAAAATCAAATCAATCATACTTTTTTGGTCATTCCTTCTCCATGTATGCGTGTGAATATCCTTATGATGAAATAAAGTATTCGACACGAGGAGGTTTCGTTCCATACATAAATCTATTGACTTACCTGCTTCGTTCACTCTCTTATCTCCATACGGACCAAGAACAGCTTCATAGCTGTATCGCTTGGTCCCAACCCATCCATTCAAATCTCCACACATAATCACTCTTTCATTCCCTTCAGCTAAGTCCAGAACATCCCTCACAGACTCCCAAAACTTCTCCAGTTCTTGAGCACACGCTGAGCTTACGGGAGCGTATGCTGCAACCAGAAATACTCGCGTGATGCCCAGTTTAATACGAACCCAGAGAAGTCTAGGCCCTACCAAACAGTAATCTCTTACACCAGTGGCTAAGCGAGAGGAGAGTACGACACCTACACCAGCACTGGCATGATCGTCCCGGTCTACCCCAGACCATAGGGCCATCATACCACCGGGCAGATCATCGGTGTCGCTCCCCTTGCGCTTAGTCTCTGTCACACATAAAGCATCCAAACGTCTATCATTCATTACGTCTATCAATTCATTCGTCTTATCATTCAATCCACCTCTCACATTCCACGTGTCTATGCGGCACTCGGCTCCCCTCGTCCCGCCGGAATTGGCGCTGCGTGGTGGGTGGCGGCCCCCACCGCCGCATGCAGCTATATTCGCACCGACGGGGGCGGATCGGTGCGCGTCGCCTACGGGGGATGCCCTAATCCGCACATCGGTGCGCTTTTGGTCCAGAATTGCAATCGACTGATTGGCAGGGGTCGCGAACGAGCACGCTTCTGGCACATGACCCCCAAATTTGGAATACTAAATTTGGTTTTAGCTGAGTTTAGCAACAGATTATTACATGTGAACCAGTTTAAAATAGCAGACACAACACCATTTACCTTGTCAATTTTTTCCCACCGGCGGGCCACATTAAAAATTAGAGAGGTATCATCAGTAAGTAGTACTATATCCGCAATTTTCTGCACCATGTAGGGCAGATAATTCGCATATACTAAAAATAAAAATGGACCCAAAATAGAACCCTGGGGCACCCCGATATTAACATTATTACCTTTAGATTTAACCCCATTTATGTCAACTATCTGCAATATGTTATTTAAATAAGATGCATTCAATTTCTGGGCATTACCTCTAATTCCATAATAGTTCAGCTTGAGTAACAATGTCTGATGATCGACACAATCAAAAGCTTTAGAGAGATCCCAGAAAACCCCAATAGCATCCTGTGATCCTCCTCTCCCTCCCTGCGTTAAGGATATGCCTAACCAATGCCACTCCTGCATCCGTAGTAGATTTACCAACTGTAAAACCGTATTGTGCATCATAAAAAAAATTCGTTGGTCTTAAAAAAGAGTTGTAATTGATCAAGCATTATCCTCGTGAATATTTTACTCAAAACTGGTAGTATAGATATGGGTCTGTAATTCCCCAGCTCGCTCTTTTCCCCTGACTTGAGTAGCCAAAGTTATGCACAACCTTATGGATCAAATACAATTGTTGTTGTAAAACCTTTATTATACAAAATACTCTTAAACTAGTTAGTTTAATTACAGTTGTAATAGAGAACCCTTCGTGCGTCGTTTTTGAATCTACACTTCGATCCATGTATACGGACCATAAGGCGGACCTATCCCTATTTGAGATCTTTTTCTAGAATTATATTGGTTTGGTAGAAAAATTCTATGATATCAGTTCGTTCTTAACTTACGTAATCAAATTGTTATTTATTAATTGTTTAGTTTGAATATTTGTTTGACATGTTGATCAACATGTCAAACAAATACTTTGCCAAAGTGAATATCGGACAGCACATTATTCTTTGTATGTACTCGTATGTATGTATATCTTTACACCAGGTCTCTTGCGGGGTAGACAGAGAGAACCGAATTATTTGAGAATTTTTTTGTTGTTGTTAATGTTATTAAATATTATTATTAACAGTCAATAATTTATTTACAGTATAAAAACATACATCTTAATTTATTTAATTTAAATTAAAAATGTTTTCACTTTAGGTTTGATGTGTGGAACGTTGGGAGGTAAACACATTTTTAAAGAGAGGTAGGGCGCATCAAAGCAGCCCGTCAGGGGGAGTACCTCCAACTCACAGAAAACCGCAGCCAAATAAAAACTCCCTAGAGGGTTGTTGTGTTCCTGCGTGTGAGTGAAGTCGCCAGTAAGCTCCTAAGTAGTTGCTCTGTTAGCAGCAGAGGTGACATCGTGCGAGTGGCACTTAATATATTACAAGAGGTAATAGGCTACGGTAAATGCTTTACATCGTGTGGTAGGCCGTATGTTTGTATTCCTTCCGACGTTGTATAAAGAAAAAACATGGGCGTTCATAGGCTACGGTAACCGCTTTACATCAGGTGGGCCGTATGCTTGTATGGTTCCCGACGTTGTATAAAAAAAAAAACATGGCCCACTTAATGTGGTCACAGTAGCCTATGAATGCTTGCGATATACGAAGTATCGTTCGTTTTTTTCCATCGCTGCTGTTAACAAAGCGACTCCTTAGGAGCTTAATGATAGTTTCATTCACTAACAGGAACACAACAATCCTTCAAGGTGTTGTTATTTGGCTGCGGTTTTCTGGGAGGTTGAGGTATTTCCCCAGTCGAGTAGCTTTGTTGAACGCCCTACCTTTCTACCAAAATAATGAGAAATAACACAACAACCATACCGGGGGTTATTATTTGTGTGAACATGAACATAAATAACAACTCCTTGGTTGATTGTTGTCTTCCTATATGTGAGTGAAACTACCTATGGAAATGCTGTTTTCGCAGAAGTGGCGCGTGCGAACGATACTTCGTGTATTGGAAGCATTCATAAGGTACTCTAACCACATTACATCAGGTGTACTTTCAGACGTAGAAAAAAACGGCTGATGAAAATGAGGGGTGAGTGGGGTTACCAGTAAGCTCCCAAGGAGTTGCTGTGCTAGTAGCACGAGCGACCATTTCTACATTGCAAGCTTTCATAGGATACGATAACCACTTTACATCAAATACAAACACACGGCGCTTGTATGTCTCCCGGCGTTGAACAAATATACACTTAATTGACAATCCTTTACTGCATTAATTCCATTAAAAAAATAATCCAAAGCCGTTACCTGGTGTTGATCCTGCCAGTCGTGAAGTTGAACTCACTGGCACCCCAGGCCATGAAGATGACTATAACCGCTGCAAGCGCTATGGTTTTAATCTGGAACAGGCCAAATTGCCCGATTTCCTCAACCAGAATGGTATCCAAATTCACTGAGGGAGTCTCCCCGGTTTCCTCCGACTTCTCGATTCCATTCCGGGGTCCATTCTGTTCAGCTGCCATTCTTGCGACAGTTTGTGCTTACCGCTCACTGCTGGGACACGACTACGCATAGATCGACAGAAATGTCATTATAAATGATGAACAAAAAATTTTAAAAAGGTGGCCAAGTTTCGGTAACAAGTTACGAATTGAATATAGTGAATTTTTAATATATTTAATATCTTCTTTTTTCTTTTTAGTTTCATCCCGTTTCCTAATCCATTGGAATTGGCGGGATCCGTCACTTAAGCCTAAGTATTTGGCGAAGGTACTGATTTTTACATAGAGCGATTGCAATCAGACATCCACAATCCAGAGGGAAAACCAGACCTTTTTTAGGTTAGGCCACACGTCTTTCGAAATATAATTTCTTGGACTTGCGGATTTCCTTACGATGTTTTATGTCACCGCTGTACAAATGTCAATTACAAATATGCACCTAAATCAGAAAACACGAATTTAGTGGTATGTATGTACATCTTCACCATAAGAGCCGAGCGCCATAAGACGCTGCCGTTAAACACCTTACTCGCTTCTTTAAAATGTATAGCTTTAATTTAGTGGTACATGTCACAATTCGAACCAGGGACTAGTTGATCAATAGGCCAGTTCTATATCCACTGAGTCATCACTGCTGGATATGTTTCACTCATTTATTCATATATTACAAAAATAATTCTATAGCGCTAGTTCTTATTATGTTTTAGATGTCTGGGTAGTTAGGACACATTGAGAAAATCTTGAATTAAAAATAAACCCAGTAGTCTCGACGTGTGTGAAATCGCTACAAATTTCGGTTAGTTAATTTAAAAATGTAGCCAATTTGAAATATACTCCCGAATAATAGGGAAAATTGATGGAACTTAATTTGTCAGTCATTTATGTATACTTTGGCATCTATCTTAGCGGGAAAGATGACACCTCTGTGGTAATATATAGCTTAATCTGTTATCGTGTGTATCTAGTTCACGTTTAGAGAAAAAAAATTATGTCATTACAACTATTTAAATATTTTCGGACAAATTACACAGCGCCACCTAGCCCCAAAGTAAGCGAAACTTGTGTTATGGGTACTAGACAACTGATAAACGTACGTAAATACATTTTTTTTTGTAAATACATACTTATTATACATAGAAAATATCCAAACCAAGACAAATAGACATGTTCATGCACACAAATGTTTGTACTGTGTGGAAAGCGACCCACGAGCGTTGGTGTCAAAGTAACAGCGCGTTTCACCACTGCGCCAACGAGCTCGTCATCCACTATAACCAACAACAACAACTATACCTTAATGTTAATATTTATTATATATTTTTTTTAAAGTTACCTTATGTACATAATTTATATTATAAGTTCGTTAAACTGGTGTGAACGTGTGATATTGCAATTTGAAATATTTTCATTTCCATTAAATCCATGGTGACAGATGTAAAGTGGTTAAAGTTTGCAAAGTTTTGTACAACGTCGAGACGTGTATGCTCGTATGCGTCCCAAACGTTGTACGAACTAAAAAACAGAATAATATGTCCAGCTCTCCGCCAGCCACGCTTTCTGGGCGCTTGCAAAAGCTGCTGAGTGAAACTTCTTTTACACTTCTAACCCACCGCTGTGAAAGACATAATATGTTAGCTTGCTTTATAGTGTTAAATAGAAATACGAAACATGGGTACGGGTAAGCATAAAAATAGGGTGAACGCCGTAAAAATAGGAGTGCTGAGGAGTATGTGTGGAGTGAGAATGATTGATAGAGTAAGAAATAGTACGATATGAGACCTATGTGGAACCAAAGACGATGTAGTGACATAAATTGAGATGCCGAGATGATTTGGCCATTTAGAAAGGATCAGACAAAGGTAAAGCAAATGACAGGCAAAAGTGAATGGAGATATCGATAGGAACCGCCCTAGACGCACACATATAGATCAAATCGGTGCGGTGTTGAAAAAGGACCAAATCAAAAGCTCCTAAAACCGAAGATCATGCATGAAGAGGTTGATGGGTGTGGAAGAGGCGAGAGAGGCGTATTTACGTCGGTGCACCTAGCGTTCTATAGTCTTTGCTTACCCCAATAGGAGACAAGCGTGACGATATGTATATTATAGAAAAACGAAAAGACTTTTTCTGAACTTGGCCTGCGTTATGCAAATTGTGGTATTTTTATTGATTGCTTATCATAGTACGGATATAATTTCGATAAATGTAATCATTGTCTTTATAGAGAGATGTTGTCTTTACTGTCCTGTAATAATAATCAGGTGGATGTTAAACGGCACTGACCAAATATGTTATCACTGAGTCAAGGTCGAAATAATGAATAGAATCAATTTGATCTATATGTACATTATGTTTAATCAAATTACTAATTACGAGTACTTTAATATGAACTAGCGCCCATCGACACCTAGTCACTACCATTATTACATTCATGCCATCGCCAAGGCTGCTGCAGACGTTTCAGCCTCGGCTGCTGCGGTCCTTCCTGCTATTGCCCGGCATCTGACGTAGTACCATCTGGACCATAGTCTCTGAGATTTCAGTGATTTAATTTAAAATAATTTCATCTTGTCAGAACTCGTTCAAATAAAAGACACTGCTTCGTTCAACTTGTATTGTTTTATTCTAGCTTTGTGAGTTATTATATTAAATTAATATATGTGCACTATGACTTATTCACTCATCAAGCGATAAGTCTCGGTTGCATCCACTACGGAGCCCGGGGTTCGCTATGATCGTGATCCAAGATGTGACGAGTCCGGTTATTACATTGAAGCGACTGCCGTCTGACCTCGGTAGCCCTTAAAGGGGAACCAGACAAGACAATGAATCATGGTTACACATCCAGAAGATCTGCATGTGTAGGTTTCCTTACGGTGTTTTCTCTCACCGGGAGCAAGTGGTAGCCGAACGTAAATAAACTGTACCTACTCATAAAAACCTAGTAGGCCGGGATCGAACGCGGAATCTCAGGCCTGTTAGGCGTGCGTTATACCGCGGAGCCACCACTCGTTCCACACTACACTATGATTTATTATCTTCTATTATTTAAATAATAATTTAATAATCCCCACATCTATTCAGTCACTTGTGATTGATGTGTTAATTGGTATGATGTTACAATATGCTATTTATTAAACCCCGCCGCAAAAAAGAAGGATGTTATAAGTTTGACCGCTATGTGTGTCTGTATGTGGCACTGTAACTCTTAAACGGGTGAAACGATTTGAATGTTTTTTTTAAGTAGGTTTTCTAGTGGTGGTTCTTCGGCATGTTATGTATGTGTATGGTCTAAAGCACACTCGTTTTTTTATAGGATTTTTTGTGTCGGGGTTATTTTAAATCCTTAATTTTTATTTATGTCACTCGTTTCTGTCTCTCACTGTTTTTATTTATTTATTACAATTGTCACACGAATTTACGGCAACCCTGCCAAAACATTTATGCGCTATTTACTATGATATTGAACGGTAAGCGATTACATTGATTTATTTTATCTAGCTGGTGGTAGCTTCCGGAATACAGACACTGTGAATAAACATAGCTAAATATAGTGTAATACACATCAACCCTTACTCATCTTACTGTAGGGATACGGGTCTCCCTTCAATCGCAGGGGTTTAGAGAATCCACCACACTGCTCAAATGCGGTCAGTGTTTTCAAGCCGCCCGAGGGCCACTGACTTAGTTTAACGACTGTCATCTATCGACAACAGCCGGGACCGACGGCTTAACGTGCCCTCCGAAGCACACAGAAGCTCAAGATAGATAAACCTATATAGACAGGCTGCGGTTGACGTTGCTTGACCTGCGTGTTTTATTAGAATGGCACGCGCAACCACGACATCGAAATACGTAGGGGATATCGGCCCGCGACCATCACGCGGAATTACGGAATCCACGAATGAAGTACGACGAAGTGGCGAGAGAAGCTATTTTTCTTTATCCTGCGACGGATAGGAAACAAGCATACAGTCCGCCTGATGTACACACAGACGGCGACTCATCTTCTTTTAAACCGCTATCATCAATTTCAAATCACGCCATAAAATCAAGGAATTTTGTTGGGCGATTCTACTAAAAAAACGAGTGTGCTTTAGACCACACGACTGAAGTAAAACTTCTTTAGCTCCATGTGTGATACAGACAATAGGCCTGCACTGTGTCTTACATATACGAAACTTAACTCACTATGAGAGAAAGAGAGAAAGATAAAGTGTGCTCGCACCTCTCTCTTGCCCCTACAGTAATATACGAAACGTAACTCTCTCTCTTTCTATCTTCACTAACTTATATCTACCTCTCAACTTCCGTTCGCCACGACCGATCACACTTTTCGTAACGCTCTCGTCACGCATTCACCAGCTTACTCCCCAAGTTAAGCGTGCGTAAAGAAGTTTTACTTCAAAAACTGCAACTGCACTGCACCGCGGCGTGTGTTAAAATGCGTACATTTTGACGTTTCGTTAAACGTCGCTGCTGTCAGATCGCTTTCTACTAAAAAACTGCAACTATAGGGCAGTTGCAGTTTTTTAGTAGAATTGGCCTACAGCACAAGATATGTCATTCTATTTCAACGCATTATTGATAATTATAAACAAAACTGACATGTTTATCAACGACAATATATTACATGCAATAAGCTTGGCATCATGCTGATAGTTCGACGTGCCAACTAAGCATTATCGATAATGGCCGACGTGACATTATCGATGACAGTGAATGTACATGTAAATTCAATACCGCCGGGCTGCAAACCTCTTCTTCTTCTCCGCTACTTGAGCCTAAGGATTTGGCGAAGATACTGATTTTTATATGAAGCGACTGCCGCCCGGCCTTCACAACCCTGAGGTAAAACCTTTCTGTCAGGTCACATGTCGTTCGAAATATAACTTCCAATTTCCTCACAATGTGTTCCTTCACTGCCGAACAAGTGATAATTACAAATATGTACATAAATACAAAACACGAATTTATTGGTACATGCCAAGATTCGAACGCGCGACCAGGTGGTCAATAGATCAGTTCTTTATCCACTGAGCTACCAGTGCGTTACGAATGAACAAACTGATCATTCGGATGACAATAAACATTTCACTTTGTCATGTTAAGTTATGTTATAAAATTAAAATGTCATTAAGATTCAGATTTCCTATTTTATCATCGTAATTCTATGAATTATACAGCACGCGCGGTGCGAGTGATACTCTATCGTAGCTTAAGGAACCAGCTTAAAATTATAACGATAAATGTAATCATATTGTAGAATTGTAGAATGTCATAATGAAGCATCTTTTAATATACTCGTAGTTTATGGGAAAAGATATCTCGTTCTATCATTTAATATCTTTTTTTTTATTTATTTTTTTTATACTACTAAGGTGGCAATCAAGCATACGGCCTGCCTGATGTTAAACAGTCACCGTAGCCTATGGACATTTGCAACACCAGGGGCGTCACTCATGCGTTGCCGACCCTCTAAAAACCTCTTCACGCATTTCTTGAAGAACTCCATGCTGTAGTTCCTTGGAAAAACCTCGGTGGAGCTCATTCCACAGCTTGAGTGTTCTCGGAAGAAAACTTCTCTGGAACCGCACCGTACGCAACCATAGCGGTTCAAGCGTGTGAGGGTGAACTCCCCGCCGTCGGCGAGCGGTGCGGTTATAAAAAGTAGCCGTCGGCATCATTTCGAACAACTCTTCAGAACACAACCCGTTGTACAATCGGTAGAACACACAAAGGGAGGCAAAGTCTCTCCTTAAACTTAAGGGTTCAATACCGTGTGTAAGCTTAGGATTGTCGACAATTCTCACAGCTCGACTCTGAATCGAATCACACGGTCCAAGCTGGTATTCAGGTGCTCCCGCCCAAAGGTGACTGCAGTACTCCAAGTGCGGTCTGACTTGAGACTTATATAATATAAGTCTTTGCCCCGCACTGAAGCACTGCTTAGCCCTGTTGAGCACACCAAGTTTTTTCGACGCCAGCTTGACCTTCTCCTCCAGGTGATTTCGATATTGCACATCACTGGAGATCTCGACGCCAAACATCCTAATACTTTTGGTGACGGTAAGAGGTGTGTTCTGGAATTTAGGAACCACAGCAAATGGAGTTTTCTTAGCGGTGAACGCGCAAACTTGTGTCTTCTTGGGGTTGAATTCGACCAAGTTAAGCCGCCCCCAGTCGGATATTTTAGACAGAGTACCATCCATTTCAGACACAAGTTTGTCGCGGCTTTCCTCCACAAGGGAACGAGGGATGTTTGCACGGCCTGTATAATAAGTATCCCCGGTTCTGTCGTCCGCATAACAATGAATGCCATCAATTGACAACATATCATTGATATGCAGCAGAAACAGCGTCGGAGACAGTACAGAACCCTGAGGGACGCCAGCATTGATATCCATACTATCGGAGCATCCACCGTCAACCACGGCTTTTATGCATCTGTTGGATAAAAAGCTGACGACCCATTTGCACAAACCCTCGGGCAGCCAGTATGATGGTAACTTCGATAGAAGACTCCGGTGCCAGACCCGATCGAACGCCTTCGCCATATCTAGGCTGATAGCCAATGCCTCACCTTGACTCTCTATCGCCAAAGCCCAGCGGTGTGTAAGATACACTAGAAGATCACCAGTTGAGCGACAATGGCGAAAACCGTATTGACGGTCGCTAATCAAGTCGTGATCCTCTAGGTATCCTAGGAGTCGTATATTTATCACACGCTCCATTACCTTGGAGAGAAGGGAGGTTATGGCGATAGGCCTGTAATTCGATGGGTCTGATCTATCGCCCTTTTTGGGCACCGGGTGCACATTGGCGGTCTTCCATGAAGACGGGACTTGCCCAGTGGAGTAGGAAAGCACGAAAAGGCGCGTTAGTACAGAACACAACTCAGGAGCACACAGCTTCAGCACCACTGCCGGTATACCATCCGGCCCACTCGATTTATGAATGTCGAGAGAGAGTAAGGCCCGCCGGACATCTCGCTGGGTAATGGAGATTTCCGGCATTGAGCTACCGCACCACGGGATGGTAGGTGGCACAGCTCCCCCGTCATTCATATTCGAGTTAGACGCAAAGAGATTACCAAGTAAATCGGCTTTCTCCTTAGCGCTATGGGCCAAACTGCCATCCGGTTTTTGCAGTGGTGGCATGGACGGTTGACAGAAATTTCCCTCGGCAGCTTTAGCGAGCGACCAGAAAGCACGGCTCCCAGAGGGAAAGCTCGCAAGTCGCTCGCCAACTCTGCCGACGAAATCGAATTTTGCTCTAGCGACCACCCTTTTACTGGACCTCGAGGCAGCATTCAGTTTGCGCTTCAAAACAGAGACTCTAGGATCCCCATTAGCATGCGCCGTGGTCCAAGCATCGTAAGCAGCCTGCTTAACAAGAATGGCTTCCTTACAACGCCGATTAAACCACGGCCGCTTTTTAGCTCCCGCAGTAGCTACAAGGCGACTGGGAATGAAGCATTCCATGCCATCCAATATCGCCGCAGCCACTGCGGTTGCGCAGGAATCAATGTCGTCTGATTCGAAGCACAGCTGCCTCCACGGGTACGATGCGTAGAATTCACGCAATCCATCCCAGTCTGCTGATTTATAGTGCCATACGCGACGACATCCGGCGGGCCAAGGTGGATCGCGTCTGGCACAAGGCACTTGAGTCCGGATGAGGCAGTGATCCGACGAGCCAAGCGGCGCATCCACTGAGATGTTATACTCATCCGGACGTGTGGTCAGCAGAAGGTCCAGTAGAGAGCTTGTATGGTCCTCTACATCTGGTATTCTCGTGGGAGAAAGAACCAGTTGAGAGAAACCATAGGCCAGAGCAAATTCATGAGCAGATCTCCCCGCGTAGTCAGTGCACCGAGAGCCAAGCCACTCGGCGTGGTGGGCATTGAAGTCTCCCAAAATCACTAACTCCGCGGAGGGATACTGTTCGATAACGCTGTCAGTCGCCCTTTGCAGGCGCTCAAATAACCGAGTTGTGCCTGTATCACCGCTATGAGACCTGTAAAGGCACGCGTAGATTCGGGTGTGGCCGCCTTGATCCACTCGCACCCATAATATCGACAGGTCCCTGTCTTCAAGGTTATGCAATCGGCGACAACAAATATCTTCCCGGACGAACAAGCATACCCCGGCATGACGCACAAACAAGTGCTCCAGTTTGTACCCGGGGTAATTCAAGTAAGAAGTGTCGGCCGGTGAGGATATTTGTGTCTCCGTGAGGAAAAGAATGGTCGGCCGCGCGGTTTCCAGGTGATGATGGACCGCGTTGATGTTCGAGTGCAAACCCCTGATGTTGCAAAAGTCCCACATACATTGTGGAAGGGGTGGCCGCTGTGAAACCATTTTTCCGTTTTTTTTGCTTTTTCATGATGAGGTAAATAAAATAAAATAAGAGGTCGATGAACAGACAGAGTGAAGGACAAAAGCGCGGTGTTTTTCAACACAGTATCTATCTATCTATCTATAATAAATATTATTTTTTGAGTGCAGCGTACTCTACACTAATGTATAAATAGTTTCTGTGTTTGATACAGTTAGATTTGAAAAAGCCATCGAGTGCGATCCCTTCGAGCAGTGATAAAATCAAACTTCTAAGTCAACGCAATCACAAAATACTGCGTGTTCCATATCTTAAAAGGAAAAATGGAACCATTATAGCAACATTTTGCTGTCACTCTGTCTCTTAAGACCCTTTTTCTCAGAAATGGGTGGAGCTATCAAGCTGAAATTTAAAGCCAAATACTCAGGTCTATAATCCCTTCAAACATTGAAAAAATTAAAGTTTTTAGTCTACGCAATCAAAAGATACAGCTGTTTATGTCTCGTTTATGAGCATATTTTGGCACTCGCAAGGGAATTAATACCTATAGGGTACTTCCCGTTGACTTAGAATCATGAAATTTGGTAAGAAGCATTATCGTGTAGCACAAGTAAAGAAAAAAATCTGAAAAATATAAATTTGTAGTTTCATCACAAAAGAATATATACTTTTTGCGACAATAATTTGTGATATTTTTTTACGGAACCCTTAAAGCGCGGCTCGGACTTGCACTTGACGTTTTTTTATCATATAAAAAAAACAATAAGATTTGAATAATAATCAAAGGCTACAATAAAACTATTACATTAAAGTATGATTTCGTATATTTTTAAATGATGTAAACAATATTTCAGTTTAATAATTAAAAATATACCTTAATCCCTTGGTCACAACAATATTTTTCCTACGAATAGCTAAATTTTCTTCTTACTAGCGTTGTTCCATCTCATAATTAATCAAAAATAATATTTGTAGGGATCCGTTAACTAAGACTAATGATTTGACGAAGGTACCGATTTTTTACAATAAGCTACTGCCATCGAGCTTCCACAACCCAGTGGAACAATCAGACCTATCTTAGGTTACATATCATCACGCCTGTCTCCCATCGGGGTAGGCAGAGACTATGGAACAGGTGCACCGATCCAAACATACCGCTCTCGCTTCTTACACACTCATCAACCTCTTCATGCACGCTCTTGTTAAGTGACATCATACGAAATATACTTCCTAGGACGCGCGGGTTTCCTCACGATGTTTTCCTTCATCGCTAAGCAAACGATTAGCCGAAATTACAAAAATGTATTTAGCTAAATCTTGAATTTAGTGGTACATGCCACCATGATGGTCGCTTGAAAACGCTGGCCTCCGCCAGTCCGCATTGAGCAGCGTGGCGGAGCATATCTGGAATCGAAATGGGGACCAGTCGGTTATTAGACCGGTTATTGTCTGTACTGTACTGTGCTTTCCCTGCCCTTTCAAATAAGTCAATGTTTGGTCATTATTTACCGACATTCACTATAGAAATCATGAACGTGAAAACACGTGTCATGTTAATAATCTATGGATTCCGGGCAGCACAATATAGCTGATAGAATGCATCTAGCAGCTACTTGATATCCCGAGAACCGCTCCTCGAAGACCTGCAAGCAATCATGAGCAAGCTTGCGCTTTACGTAAAAGACGGGCTGCTCAAGGGTGCTTAGTCCAGGATTATAAATGAGCGGAGCTTTGGCTGATCACACATATCATTTGTCTTTATCCCTATATCTAAAGCAATGATAATTTGTATATACTCGTAATAGAAAGTTACATAGACAGACATGTGCCAATTCGATATCCCTAAAATGACCACAGTAGTCTAGTTGAGACTTTTTTTATTATACAATTTTTTCGACGAGCTCGGTGGCTCAGTCGTGAAAGACGCGACTTTGACACCTACGCTCGTGGGTTCGATTCCCACACAAGACAAACATTTGTGTGCATAAACATGTCTGTTTGTCTTGATCTGGATGTTTTAAGAGAGGTAGGGCGCATCAAAGCAGCCCGTCTGGGGAAGTACCTCCACATCACGGAAAACCGCAGCCAAATAACAACTCCCTAACGGGTTATTGCGTTCCTGCGTGTGAGTGAGGTCACCAGTAAGCTTCTAAGGAGTTGCTGTGTAAGTAGCAGAGGACGCATCGCGCGAGTGATATATGTTACAAGCGTTAATAAGCTACGATAACTGCTTTACATCAGGTGGACAGTATGCTTGTCTGCCTCCCGACATTGTATAAAAAAAATACAATCTCGGGAGGCATACAAGCATACGGCCCTGCTAATAAAATGTGATTACCAATATATTAAATATCGTTCTTGCGATGCCACCTATGTTGCTAATACAATGAGCCCTTAGTAGCTTACTGGTGACCTCACTCACATGCAGGAACACAACGACTCTCCGAAGAGTTGTTATTTGACTGCGGTTTTCTGCGAGATGCAGATGCTTCTCCATTAGGGCTGCCTTGATGCGTCCTACCTCTCAATATCCAGACCACGACAAAGACATGTTTACGCACACGAATGTTTTGTTTTTTAAATATATAGGCTCAGCATAGTGGCTCCGCTTCGCCTGTTGGCAAACGAAAAGAGGAGCCCAAATTGCAGCGGCGACTAACAAAGGACTACAGTGTCCTGTCAGTTGACGCTACCGTGCTGGCCCGCAAGGTGCTTCTTCACGCTTCGCACGCACATATGCAGGCAAGGCGTTCCACTTTTTAATAGTTCGACAGAGATAGGAGTTGCCGAACTGTTTAGTACAAGAAAAATGTCCTCAACAGTGGACTGATGACATCGCAAGCCTGCACGCGTGGTCCTATGACGGAAGGGAGAGGGTGGGATAATGTTTATCCTGTGTGAGAATCGACCTATGAGATTAATATCTATACGATACCATTTAGACTTCCTCGTACAACAGGTTATTGTGACAATGCAACAGTAGTGCACATGAAGCAGGGATAGGCCAGTGGACAAAGAACCGACTTATCGACCCAAGAACCGGCCTATTAACAGATTGGTCCTAAGTTTGAGTCATGGTCGGGGCATGTACCATTAAATTTGTTTTTTTTTTTTGATTTAGTACATAATTGTAAATTATCACTTGTTCGGCGGTGAAGGAAAACATCATGAGAAAACCCGTATGTCCAAGAAATTGTATTTCGATAGACGTGTGACTTACTGGATAAAGGACTAATTTTCCCTCTGGGTTCTGGGGGTCTGACTTCTACGCTTTATGTTAAAATCAGTATCTTTGCCAAATCTTGAGACTTAGCTAGCGGTAACCGCCAATCCTAATGGGTTAGGAAATGAGATAATATTAACAAGAAGAAGAATCAAGAGTGACGTAGATTGACATATTAGGAAACTTTTAACCATTCTTATATGGAAATGTTAATTGTTAAGTTAATTTGTAGAACAAGATTTTCTGTCTATGTAACAACCTACATTTAAATCACCTAAATTATTATTAATTACATTTACATTAAACCCTTAGAACGTTGTATATATTTCTAAGGCAAACACATGGTCAAAAGTATTAGTATTTTGAATCTTGTCGCCTAATACTACCAGTAACCAAAAAAGTGTACTCAACCACGTAACGCATTATTACGAATACGAGCAAAGTAAGGTTAATGCTTCTATTTCGTGTAGGGTCTAAAGGGATCTAAGGTGTAGGGTCGAATCTAGCGTAACAAACTTAATGCTACCAAGGAACCTACAGTGCGCCAATATGTGGTTATGGCCGTTCCTTAGTTGCATATCGCATCGAAAAACACTGTGACCTCGAGATGTACATACACTGAATTACTAATAATCCTATTTTTGACTAGAAGTTGTTTTTATCCTATGCTTGTACAGTATGAATATTTTCTTCTTTGCCGATTTGACTAGCTTCCTGCATAGTGTCGGGTAGCTTAAGGCCTCGAGTCTCCGGCGTAAATTTGACAAGCACCGCTGAGATCAGCGCCAGGCAGCTGATCAGTACCGACGGCAGACCCATCCATAACTTCGGGCCCTGGACACAGAAAAAACATAGGAATTAACGGCTAATGGATTGTTTTTTGTGAAACGTTGGGAGCCATAACAGCATATAGGCGTCCTATGTAAAGTGATTACCGTAGAAATGCTAAATAGGAACAATCACTCGTGCGTTTGCGTCTCTGGTGCTAACACAGAACTTCCTCAGGAGTATACTACCAGAAAGTTGTTATTTGTCTGCAGCTCGATGTAAAGTGTAGGTACGTCTATAGTCGGAGTGCTTTGATGTATCCTTCCTCAATTGAAAACACCCAGACCAAGATCAGATATGTACATGCATACAAATGTTTGCCCTGTATGGAAATCGAACCCACGAGCCTTAAATAATATATAAATACCCATAGTTTTGACTCATCTAGAGGTTCATTTATTAAAAAAGAATATTTGTCACTATTTTCTATGGAAATAATGCCAGCCATTTGTCACCATTATGATTAAATTGAATCACTTTTTTTAATATTATCCGATCCCTTGTTGAATACAGAAATAGCATCGGCTACAATACAGAGCCCTGTAGTACGCCAGCATCGATGGCCATGCTATCGGAACAGCTACCACCTACAACTGCTTTTATGCTTCTATTGGACAAGAATCTGGCAACCCAAGTGCGCAAACCCCTGGGTATTCCGTACGATAGCAACTTCGATGGAAGACTCTGGTGCCAGACCCGATCGAACGCCTTATCAAAGCTGACAGCGAATGTTTCACCTTGACTCTCAATCGCTGAAACCCGGCAGTGCGTAGGATACACTAGAAATTCACCAATCGAACGACCGTGACAATTATACTGACTGTCGCTGATCTAATCGTGTACTTTCCAGATAATCCTAGAAGTTGCGATTTTATCATACTAACTGTATTGTAAGCTAACTACGGTAACCAGTGAGGTAAGCCGTATGCTTATAAAATTGAAAATCTAAGACGTGTCTAAGTGCCCGTGAGAGTCTAAAGGCAAATAAAGAATTTTTATCTTTATCTTATCTTTTATCTATATACATGACGACGTTGTTAAAAAACTAGCTGCACTTCGTTAGCGTGTATCCAGTGGGAACAGCTTTTTCTTATTTTTTTCCTTTTTTCTCGGCTCGACAATAGGCTATAACGTTCCTCAATAATTGGGCTCTCAAATGCAGGAGAATTTTTCAAATCCGACTTGTAGTTCCAGAGATTGACACATTCAAGCAATTCAACAAACAAACTCTCCCGCCACATATCAGTACTAGTTGTGCCCGGCACCGCTACACTGAATATTTTTTTTTCTAACCTCCGTAATGTGTTCAATATAAAACAGAAGTATCATCACAATCAGATGAATGGCTTCAAAGTCTATAATGGACATAGGTACAAACGTCTTTTGTGTTTTATATATTAAGATGCATAGACAAATGGAAAGTACTCGTATTACGAAAATTTCCGACAAAATCGTATGACATCTTCTAACCTATATACTTTAGATCTAAGTGAAAACTCTCAAAGTCATATTTATTCCTTGTAGCAGAGACATAAATATATTGAGATTACAAATCAAGAGAAGCCAATAAAGTAGTAACTAAGGTGGCACTGTTGAGCTCAGTCAAAATTATTTCTTTCGAGAAATATAAGAAATATAGTATTTTTTCTGATTGTAAATATGTAGTGACAAGCTCGGTGGCAGTGATTAGTAACATTATTTTGACATCAACGCTCGTGGGTTCCATTCCCATAGGACAAACGTTTCTGTGCATGAGCATGTCTGGTTGTCTTAATTTGGGTGGTTTTACAAGAAGGCGCATCAAATCACTCCGCCTGGGAAAGTACCTACACCTCACAGAAAACCGCTGATATGACTCCTTGGAGGATTCTTGTATTCTTGCATGTAAGTGAGGTCACCAGTAAGCTATAAAGGAGTTGTTGTGTTGCAGCAGAGGTGGGATCGCGCTACTGATACTCAATTATTGCAAACGTTCTTATGCCACGGTTTACATCACGCTTTATGTCAGGTGGCTCGTATACTTGAATTCCTCCCGAAATTGGATTAAAAATACTTACAAGAGAAGAAACGAATCCTTCTAGCTGATGTCCCGCTATTGTATGTGCATAAAAGAAGGCGTACATGCAACTCCTATGTTCAGTGGGGAGCAGTTCTATGGCGTACAAATTCACAGACGACGTCACCGCACCAAGGGTGTATTTGCTAAGCAAATATACCATAGTGAACAAGATACTGTCATCTGGAAAGAAATAAAACAATAGTAAGGAATAATACATATGGACTGCACCAACTATAGGGCCATCAGTTTAGTCAGCTTAGCAGCTGAAGTGTATGGAAAAAATATTGAAAGGAGAATGAGGGTGAAATCCGATGGAATACTTTGGGAAGCACAGGGTTGATTTCGAAGCGGCAGAGGATATATTGATCAAGTTTTCTCACTCCGCAACATCGTAGATAAGCATATGGCTATGGACCATAAGGTTTCCTGCGGGTTTGTGGACCTAAAGAACGCATTTGATAGGGTCGCGCGAAAGAATCTCTTTTGCCTAGATATGGGGTTAACGGTAACCTACTCCGTGCTGTGCCATCCACTTATGAGGATTATACAGCATGTGTACGGGTGGACGGCGGCTTGTCGTCCTGGTTTGATATCAACATTGGTGTCAGGCAGGGATACGTGCTGACGTCTCGGCTATTCATCCTGTATCTGGACAGTTGTCTTCAGAATGCATTCCCACATTCATATTTCTTACTCTCGGTAACACAGTGGTCAACTGCCTGCTTTATGCAGACGACACGGTATTAATAGCAGAATGTACATCCGAACTTGTGGGAATGAGAATGGGTAACTCTGTGGTCGACTGCCTGCTTTATGCAGACGACGCGGTTTTATAGCAAAATCTCCGTCCGAACTGCAAACATTAGTTACAATAATGAAAGATGATTGTATGAAGAAAGGCTTACAATTGAATGCGAAGAAAAACAAGATAATGGGGTTTGAAAGAGAGACAACCAGAATGAACACTAGAATTACGGTTGATGACGTAATCTTGGAGCAAGTGGATTGAGATTTTAACTCTTGGAAGCAATTTTAGCAACGATGGAAGGTACACCGCTGATGTGGAGAGACGAGTGAGTGCAGGGAAAGCGTGAATAGAGCGTTGGGTAAACTTCTAAGCAGCCGAAATCTAAACCAGAAGGCACAGCTCACTGAGCACAACGCGGTGCTAATCCCAATGCTAACTTATGGAAGTGAAAGCTGGGTATGGCAGAGAGAGCATGAAAGTGGAATAAATGCGGTCGACATGAGCGCATCGCACATAATTTGTGGCATAAAGCTTGCTGACCACGCTCGTAATGATGAAGAAAGAGAGTTGGTCTGAAAGAGTGTCGTTGTTAAGATAATAAAAGGTATGCTCTGTAGGATCGTACATGTAGAAAGAATGCAGTATGAAAGAATGACGAAACAGACATTCAATACAATAATGAAAGTATGCAGGAACCGTGAAAGACCAAGACTAACCTACCATGCACAAATTGGTCGTGTTTTATCAGAAGGTGATATCAGGAGCCCCGGGAACCAGTGAGCATCCATGAAAAGGGCTATGAATATTAGAGAATCTAGTGAAGTGTGTAATTGTGTGTACCTGGCGTAAATATATACCTTCATACAAGTTTTCGTTTCGAAAGTTTTCGTTGGTGATATAGCAATTTCTGACAGCCTTACCTTCTGATAAAAAGGCAATAGCGAGCTGGCTCGCAGCGCACAATAAGAATCCGACCATTAGAACTCCCTTTCTGGCGATCCGATTGAGGAGAAAGGCAGCACTCCATATTCCAATGATCGTGAAAGCCGTGATGTATATGTGCTTGAGGTAAGAATGATCTACTATGTCGATGGTTGCCTTATCCATTCTATATTGTAACATACTATATGTCACATGCCATATTAAGATTATTATAACGCGAGACAAAATCCCCGGTGTTTTGAAAAGTGCGCAAATAAAAAACTGTTTCTTTTCATTAGTTGGTCTCGTGGTAGTTGGTAATGACTTCAAGTCAACTACTGATTTATCTGATAACTTCTTTTGGTTCACTTTAGCAATTTTCCTGAGGATTGTGTCAGATTGCGCATATTGTTCCTTGCATATGAGCCAGCGAACAGATTCAGGGATAATCCAGAAGTAACTAATGACCAGTAATTGTGGCGTGAAGATAATAAGTAGTAGTATTCGCCATGATGTCACAGTCCAGGCCATTAAACTGAGTGTGATCTGACCTAGGGGGATCATCGTCGATAATATGGCCCCGACAATCACTCTATAACTGGGACCGGTCAACTCAATTCCTGAAAACAATAACCAAAATATACTGTTGTATACTCAACATACTGAAATTATCAGAATTTCGGGAGAAGGACGTTCACTGCTGAAGATAGGCCCCCTTAGATTTCCACAGCAATCGATCCTGTGGGGGCTCCCTGTGAACTTCACAAGATCGTCAATTGTGTGGAGACGACTGCGGCAGTCGAAGCTGAGACGACCGCAACCATGACAACGGCAGCGTGCATTTTACGATAGTGGCTGTTGAATTCAGGCGACTTGAAATCACTGGGAGTATGCTCTAAACCTGTTCGGTTGAAGGGAGATCCGTATACCTGCAGTGGCATAAATTAGGGTTGGTGTAACATAGAGAATCTGTCCATATGAACTTGATAATTATTGAACTTAATTTTTATATACTTACCTAAAGTATAACAAAGGATAAATGTACTGCTTCCGAAACATATCTGAAGAATCCTCATTATGAGGAACCAGATGTATGACGTGATGAAAGAGCGCACTAAGCCCAGGCAGCCGGCGATGAAAACGGTGATGATGAGGAGTGGACGACGGCCCTTCTTGTCCGCCAAGCTTCCAATGATGATCATTATCTGGAAGCTGGCCATGGTAGCGTACGAGTCTAATATTGTCCGTCTCCAATCATTACATGCCAGATCAAACTGAAAATAGTAGAAACTTTAAGTAATATAGTGACATAACAGAGAGGAGTTCACATTTATCATCATCATCATCTCAGCCCGTTTTCGTTCTACGACTCCCTACAAGTCTCTTGATCGTCGTCACTCTATCTAGTGGGGGTCGACCCATACTGCGTGTACCAGTACGGGGATGTCATTCGAGAACCTTTTTTCCCCAGCGGTTGTCGGTTCTGCGAACTATGTGACCGGTCCACTGCCACATCACTTATTCTAAAAGATAAATGTTTTGACCCGATAATTCACTCAAAAGTTAATTAGATCTGTACAAATAGACACCTGATCTATAAAAATCGAGACTTTATACATAGACATAGGCCTAATGCAGTAGGTAAATTTAAGTGAATGTGTAATCTAGCTTGAAGCATGGTGTTCTAAACTGATGCTTATATACATATATGTTACTTAAATATGCCATGTACGATATAGACATATGAAAATTAATTTATGTTTTCTATTAATTGTGTCTGAAAGCAAATGTAAAGAATAAATATATGAATACATTATCTTTATATATGTTAGTACATTACTTTATCGTGCCTTCCTGATAGGTTTTGGTTAAATCAGGTTGCGCTCTTTGTATGTATGTATATCTTCACGCCAGGTCCTTTGCGGGGTAGGCAGAAACCGAGCGCCATAAGACGCGGTCCTTACATACTTCACTCGCTTCTTTCACATGAATAACTCTTTTCATGCACGCTCGCCGGTTCCTAAAGCTCCTGACATCCCCTTCTGATAAAACACGACCAATTTGGTCATGGCAGGTTAGTCTTGGTCTTCCTCGGCTCCTACATCTTTCCACTTTCGCATTGTATATCTGTTTCGTCATTCTTTCTTCCTGCATACTTTATACATGTCCGAACCAATGGAGCATGCCTTTTCTTATCTTAATACCGACACTCTCTTTCAGACCAACTCTCTTTCGTACATCATCATTTCGGTGGCGCTCTTTTTTTCTTTTATCTATCGTCTTTGTAACAGATTAGCTATTGACCTCCTGGTTTTTGGCCTGCAATACTACTCGAACCCACGCCTTGCACGCAGACTAGCCGCTGATCACCTTGCCTAGAGTCTCCTACGCCCTCTGCTCTGCCGCCCCACGTACATAAATGTTACAAGGTTATTGATATCGCTGTTTAAAAAGATAAAAAAGAAGATATCTTGATTTAAATATCTTGATTTAAATCATGAGACTACCGGCATGTGGGATTTCGTCATATAATATTACATAATTTGAGACGAGCGTGTCACTGATAAGCCATAATATTTTCGCTGACTGAAAATCTCTCAAAATATTACACTTTGAAAAATAAATTGAAAAATACTTTAACTTTTACACTGGACTATATTTAACATGCTATGAATTTAACAGACGGAAATTATACTACGGCTTTCGGAAATAAAGGTGAGTGCCCATAGTTGTATGGGGTTTGGTTTTTATATTATTTTCGTTGTTGAGTTTGTTGTTTACTAGAATGAAACTTTTTAATAGATTCAGGCGTTATTTTGCGAAAGTCAAACTTACATGCAATTTGATCCAACCCGCTTTGTGTGATTCCGCCACCAATTAGTTCATGCGGCCTAGCGCCGGCCGGCACCCACCCACTACTGTTAGTGCGTGCATCATGCCGACGCTGCCATGGCTGCTCCGGTAGTCTCTGCCTCGGCTGCTGCGGTCGTCCGCCATCTGGAACAGAATCCGCATGCCCCCACCACCACCGTCGCTGCCACGACTGGCCTGGTCGTCGCTGCGACACGTGTTTCGCCTCTCCACGAGGAATCATCAGGCGTTGTAGACGTTAATCGTAAGAATAACATGCTACAAGTGACAAATCCATCGCAGTGCCGTCCCTTATATTGAATTGAGGGTGGGGGTGGATGGTGTGAGCGAAAAGATATTTAATAGTGGGGAATGGTTTACGTCAGTCTGTTTGTTCATGAGAGTAATTTTAGAATTTTTATGTTTATTAATTTGGAACCGCGTACAATATATTTCGACAAATAAATACACTGCGAGTTTGTCATACCTGGGAAAAATCACTGACAAAATAGTTCACATATTTAGAAAAAATAACATACATGTTGCTCTCAAATCCCATAATTCACTCAAGTCACTTTGTAACACTAAAGATAAAATCCCGCCCAATAAAAAATCCGGCGTCTATAAGCTGTTCTGCGATGAATGTGAACACGTTTATATCGGTCAAACGGGACGTAACTTTATAACACGATTTCACGAACACGTATCGGCGTATAAAAACAATCGCCCAGAAAGGTCACACTTCGCTGAGCATCTCATAGACAAAGGACATAACTTATCCCCCACTAATACATATCAAATTTTACACACCATAGACAAAGGTTTAAAACTAAATATTAGGGAACAATTAGAAATTAATAAACATAAAAATTCAAAAATTACTCTCATGAACAAACAGACTGACGTAAACCATTCCCCACTATTAAATATCTTTTCGCTCACACCATCCACCCCCACCCTCAATTCAATATAAGGGACGGCACTGCGATGGATTTGTCACTTGTAGCATGTTATTCTTACGATTAACGTCTACAACGCCTGACGATGCCTCGTGGAGAGGCGAAACACGTGTCGCAGCGACGACCAGGCCAGTCGTGGCAGCGACGGTGGTGGAGGGGGCATGCGGATTCTGTTCCAGATGGCGGACGACCGCAGCAGCCGAGGCAGAGACTACCGGAGCAGCCATGGCAGCGTCGGCATGATGCACGCACTAACAGTAGTGGGTGGGTGCCGGCCGGCGCTAGGCCGCATGAACTAATTGGTGGCGGAAGCACACAAAGCGGGTTGGATCAAATTGCAAGAATGAAACTTTGCACAAAAGTCGTCTGCATAAGTACCTCTATCTCACCTATTTCTACCGCCAAGCAGGTATATTTATATAGCTGTGTTCCGATTTGAAGGGCGAGATATGGCAGAGAAAATACTGTGACGAAAGATCCTTAGGTCACAAGATTGGAAGCGCGCGAGTAACATCCCCGTGGTGTTGCGAGCGTCAATAGGCAGCGGTGACCGTTTCTATCGCGTTTAAGCTGCACACATTTTTATTTATAGGTAATAAATAAAAAATACTTACGTCATATACAGCGCTATTTGTATTCTCGTAGACATATTCCTCGCAGTTGAGCTCACTTGTTCTGTCGAACCACTCAGCAGGGCAGGAGTCGTTAGAAGATTGTAGTGATGAGCTGTACACGAATCTCGTACAACTCTCGAATGTATCCAAACTCTGTCCATTTATCGCGTTCAACAGCCACTCAGGACGGAACTCTGGCTGCGGATTATCACTGGACAGGCCGTCGCATGCGGCGATACGACATCTACAGAAATCAACAGACAAGCTTTAATATTCGGTCCTTCATTATAACCTAGAAATTTGCGTTTCTGGGTGGAGCTATGTGATGAAAGAACTCCATCACCGACACAATTTATCGCTATTTGTCGACCTTATCGCGTTATGAAATAGGAGTTGTAAAATGTCTATGAATATCAAGTATGATGTTCTTTAAATATGCAGGAAGTCATTATCTCAGCCCGTATTCGTCCACTACTGAACATAGACCCTCTAGAGTGCCATTCATCTCGATCGTGTGCCATCTGCATTCACCGACTCCCTATAAACATCTCCATCTAGCGGGGGATCCTCCTACGCTGTGTATATGGGGACGCCATTCGAGAACCTTTCTTCCCCAGCGGTTGTCGGTTCTACGAACTACGTGCCACTGCCACTTCAGCTTACTTATCCTTTGGCTATGTCGGTTAACTTAGTTCTTCGGATATCCTCATTTCTCTTTCTATCACGCAGAGAAACCGAGCATAGCTCTTTCCATAGCACGCTGAGCGACCTTGAGCTACCCCATACGGCCCGCACTGCTTGAAGGAACTCAAGTAATAAAATGTATCATATAATATTTACTATCAATAGCTTTTGACAATGTAAGCAATAGTCTGTTTTTAAACGTTTCAAGCGAGTATGTTTAAATGGTAGCAAAGTAGGCAGGGCGTTCTGAAGTTGTGTAGAAATGGCGAAAAAAAATTTAGCAATATCTGGTACAACGAGTAGGAAAACTAAATAGTAGACTGGTGGAGGAAAGCAGACTTCTATTCGGAGTGATCAGAACTTCAACATTTCAATTGAAACTTGGGTAAATCGAAATTTGTTCCAACAAACGGTTTTTTTTTTTTTTTTATAGTAGTTCAGCATAGTGGCCCCTTTTTGCCTGATGGTAAGCGAAAGAGGAGCCCAAATCGCAACTGCAACTGACAATATACTACATCCCGTATCCTGTCAGTTGACGCTGCCATGCTGACCCGCAAAATGCATCTTCACGCTTCGTTTGAACGATCCCATATTGTAGGAAGGAGGGAACACATGTGCAGGCAAGGCGTTCCACTTTTTAATGGTACGACAAAGATAGGAGTTGCCGAACTTTTTGGTACGCGAAGATATCTCCTCAACCGTGGAACTATGACATCGCAAGCCCGCACGTGTGGTTCTATGACGGAAGGGTGAGGGTGGGATAAGGGAAAACAGTTCTTCAGAGCACTCGCCATGGTAAAGGCGGTAAAATACGCTTAGAGAGCCTATGTCCCTACGGAGTTGAAGAGGTTCTAGGTTTTTGGTGACCTCTTCGTCGTCAATTATGCGGATAGCCCGTCGCTGCAACCTATCGAGAGCCTCAAGAAGATTAGCCCGTCTCTGCAACCTATCGAGAGCCTCAAGAAGATTATTATCAACATGAGTGGTATTATTTCCAAAAATTGTGAGGTAATTAATTAAAACACATTTCATCCCAGAACTAAGTTTTCAAGGTGTATGAAACTGTTCCTTACGTTATCAAAGAGTTCTTGGACAAGAAATAATTGTAAGTGTAATTGAATTGTATTCAACCGTCGGTAGTGTTCCGCTTTTGACTACCTGACTTAAAAAAAGGAGGAGGTTCTCAATTCGACTGTTTTTTTTGTATGTTTGTTACGCGATCATTCCGCAAATTATAAATTGATTTTAATGATTCTTTTGTTGTTTGGTAGGTCATACTTCAGAGGTAGTCCCATATAAATTTTATCGAAATTACTTTAGCGCTTTTTGACAAAATCAACAAAAACAAAAATATATACACAAATAATGTTTTGGTTTGTGGTCCCCTTCAGCAAAAACTTTTGATGAGGATTTTCAATAAGTATCTGTTTTTTTTATATTTACACCACTAAAAAGCATAAAATAAATTATTTTTAACCCTCTCCAAAAAAGGAGTAGGTTCTCAATTCAGCTGTATTTTTTTTTAATGTTTATTACTTCATAACTCAGTCATTTATAAACTGATTTGGAAAAAACATTTTTTAATGGAAAGAGTATATTCCAGATGGGCCAATTTTTTTTCATATCATATAATTCAGTTCTGATAGTGGGGTTCATGAAGATTTGAGAAAACTCCTCAAATACGAGTATCATAGGCTCACATATAACGATTTCGGTATTTACAGCAAACAAAAAATATCGAGAATTCGCATTCAGAAGTATCATTTTTTTATTTAAATAGAGCTGATAAAGATGGCCATCGAAACTTTTCAATGTTGAGCCGAAGACAGATTGCGTAGCTTTATCATTTCCACCAATGATCTGTGTTCGTGAGGCCGGTTCAATAATTTGTTGCCGTCTCAATCTGACAAAACTATCTTTGGAGTCGGTATTTTTTGTTAAAAATTTTATCTATATATATCTAATGTATATAAATATGAAGTCCAGATTAAATGATACGCCAATCAAGATTTGCATGCTTTAGCTTATAGGGCGATGGATGTATTGCTCGGATCGAAGTTTGGTTGGATTTAAATTAAAATATAGTTCACGTAAGGGCCTGTCCGCACAGCGATATTTCACTGCGAGTTTTTTTTTTCGCAATTCTGTAACACATTGAACCTTATGGAAGTAGCCGCACTGGCGGTAAAAAATTCGCGCGATATAAAAATCTGTGGTTTTATACAGATTGGACGCGATGCGGTGGAGATTTTGTGCAATGGCGGTATTGACAGAGAGTCTCGGGAGTTGTAGTAAATTATCGAATGATGTTCTTGTCATTCTGTAATATTCGAAAAAGTTTTTAGTGTATTTCCGCAGCTCTTTATGTTTTCTGTAGAAAAATCCTTTCATGGATTTCAATGCTGTAAATAGGTGAATCCAATGTTCATGGCATCTTTTGATACGTCGATTACGCCGCCGTAGTATTGGATAAATTAAAATTTTAGTTTTATTGTCCATTTTAGACGTGCGTCACAGTCGGGATCAGCATTAAACTGACAAAAATCGTGTGAAATTTTATTCGCTGTGCGTACTAGGAGTAATTCCGATCGCGAAATATAATACGTGAGAATAAAAACCTCGCGGTGAAATATCGCTGTGCGGACAGGCCCTAAGAGCAGCCATGATTTCTATTGGAATGTAATACAGACAACACAAATGTCAAATACTGTTGACGTCGTGACCGATGTCAAATATAAATATTATATTATTATATTACATATATATATTTTGTTTTTATATAACGTCGGAAGGCATACAAGCATACGGCCCACCTGTTATAAAGCAGTTACCGTAGCCTATTGATGCTTGTAAAATAATAAGTATCACTCGCGCGTTGCCTCCTCTGCTGCTTACACAGCAACTCCCTGGTAGTAAGCTACCAGGGACCTCTTACTGGTGACCTCACTCACACGCAGGAACACAACAACCCTCTAGGGAGTTGTTATTTGGCTGAAAACCTCCCGAAGTAGTATAAAAAAAATATAAAAAAAAAATTCTCTGTGCCAAAATCTTGCAAATATGTAAATGAATGTAATCTAATCTGATTATACTCTTTACGTTATATCTACGACAGATGAATGTACGTTACGAGGCTGCATACATCATTACCAAGGTAACGCTTATATGAACAGAGTTAATACTTTCATACATACATACATGTCATCACGCCTGTCTCCCATTGGGGTAGGCAGAGACTATAGAACGTCAGGTGCACCGATCCAAACATACCGCTCTCGCTTCATCCACGCCTATCAACCTCTTCATGCACGCTCTTCGGTTTTGGGTACTTTCGATTTGGCCCTTTTATAAACCCCCCCCCCCCCCCCCCATGGTTCTAAATGACCAAACCATCTCAGCATACTTTTAATTAATACTTTCAACCTTTCTAATGTCGTCGAAGGTATACTATCATGTCAGTTAGGTACACAGAAGTCGACGTGGGTCTAGATCGCCAAGAACTAAACTCATACCCTTCTTATTGCAACTTAAATTTTAATTAATATTGGTAATTGCTTACCATCAGGCAGGCTTGTTTACCACCTTTGCTATACAAAAAAAAATGTTAAACTGAATATGAAGTGTTATTAAAATAGTATTGCTTTTTTGTCCTATTTATTTTAAATTGTACAGTTTTCATGACCCATAAAGTGAGGAATATCATAGGCTGAGCTATAACCAAATCGATGTGTATATAAAAGATAAGGATATAAGATAAAAATTGGACGAGCTCGGTGGCGCAGAGGTTAAAAACGCGACTTTGACACCAACGCTCGTGAGTTCGATTCCCACACAAGGGAAACATTTGTGTGCGTGAACAAAACCTGTCTGTTTGTATCTGTCTGGGTATTTTTTAAAGCAGCCCGTCTGGGAAAGCACCTCCACTACACAGAAAACCGCAGCCAAATAACAACTTCTGGAGGGGTTATTGTGCTCCTGCGTATGAATGTGGTCACCAGGAAGCTCCTAAGGCGTTGTTGTGTTAACAGCAGAGGTGGCATCGCGTAAGTGATACTTAATGTATTACAAGCGTTCATAGGCTACGATAACTGCTTTACATCAGGCGGGCCATATGCTTGTATGGCTACCCACGTTGTATAAAAAAATATTTATTTGCCATTGTGCCTCTGCGCCCACTTACCCACGTCTAAGATTTTTTTAAATATTATCTTATTGCATCTTACTTCTCATAGTTACTATTTTCTATTTTAATATACCGTCATTTCGGAATTATTCTATCTATCTACACACATCAAAAGTGTCTAGGGATCAACATATATTTTTGATATACTTTTCTCCTGATTGATATTAATTAAAATTTTCTTTAAGGATTCATCAAATAAAGTGTTTTCGTTTGTCTACAGTAACGATAAACCAAGTCACCTGTGCATTAATAAAGAAATTTGCCATTTTCATAATAAAGGGATTTTTGACATTTGAACCACTAACATTAAAGTTCGAAAAAAAGACTGAAATAACAGTTTTCTTTAAAATTTTATTGGGTAACTTAAACAATTAATAATCCGTGTTTCTACCGCGAACACTAACAATACAAGAACATCGGTTTGGCATACTCAAAATGAGTTCATCCAAATCACGCTGTGGAATGGCCGCCCATGTTCGTTGCAACAACAAAAAAAGGACTTTGGACACGTTACCGAAGCACTGGTACCGTGGCTGAGCGCCATGGAGGACGGTATCGCTGCACCACACGGAGACAAGACCGATACATTCAAATCACAACTCGAAGAGCTCCAACAATAACCGCCATGATGTTAGCCGTGACGCTTCATCACTCTTCAGGGAACTTAATTAGCGACCAAACAGTCAGAAACCGCTTGCATGAAGTGAACCTTCATTCCCGAAGACCGCTAAGGGTACCACCTATAGCAATGCACAATCGTAGGATTCGATATCAATGGACTCTTGAACGCAGAAATTGGGCAGAAGAACAATGGCGTTTCGTGTGCTTTTCTGATGAGTCTCGTTTTGGTATGAGACCGGATACAAGACGTATACGACACTGGAGAACCCCTGGACGCCAACAGCGATTAAAATCCTGCCAGGAAGTCCATCCTTATAGTGGTGGAACCATCATGGTATGGGCGGGTATTTGGATCGGCGGAAGAACTGAGTTGATTTGGATCAGAGGCAACCTCAACGCTCAAATTTATGCTGAGACGATTGTATCAGACGTCATCGTTCCTCTACAAGTGCAAATCGGTCCCTTATTTCAGTTAATGCATGATAATGCACGACCGCACACCGCAAGAGTTGTAAGACAGACTCTCGCCGCAGCTAACATCAATGTCATGCCCTGGCCTGCTCAGTCGCCAGACTTGAACCCGATTGAGCATGCATGGGATATGCTACAGAGAAGAGCTCTGCCGAATATGGAGGGTATCCAGTCGCAAGAAGACCTTTTTTTGTTGTTGCAGCGAACATGGGCGGCCATTCCACAGCGTGATTTGGATGAACTCATTTTGAGTATGCCAAACCGATGTTCTTGTGTTGTTAGTGTTCGCGGTAGAAACACGGATTATTAATTGTTTAAGTTACCCAATAAAATTTTAAAGAAAACTGTTATTTCAGTCTTTTTTTCGAACTTTAATGTTAGTGGTTCAAATGTCAAAAATCCCTTTATTATGAAAATGGCAAATTTCTTTGTTAATGCAAAGGTGACTTGGTTTATCGTTACTGTAGACAAACGAAAACACTTTATTTGATGAATCCTTAAAGAAAATTTTAATTAATATCAATCAGGAGAAAAGTTATTGCAAAAATATATGTTGATCCCTAGACACTTTTGATGTGTGTACAATGTCCTGAAGTTTTTCCATCTTTGTCTATTACATATTCATCATTATAAGCATTTTAGTAGAGAGTATTTTTAAAATGCCTTTTGAACACATTGTCATGAAAGGACAGGACTATTTCAGTCGATTTATTATAGAAAAATCTAATGAAGTCTACCGGTGCTAGCAAGCTGATGTACCGGCATACGCATCTTACATCTGCTTCTAATTTTCACTGAAGTTTGGAAACAACTTTATATTTTGCAAGCATTGTGTATGTATGTATATCTTCACGCCAGGTCCCTTGCGGGGCAGGCAGTGGGAACCGAGCGTCATAAGACGCGGTCCTTACACACTTCACTCGCTTCTCTAACATTCATCGCCCTTTGCACGTTCACCATCCTGAGGCTCCTGACATCACCCTCTGATAAAACACGACCAATTTGGTCACGTATCACACAATAGTATGATCCCTCAGCGATTCTTTGGAGCCCATGTTATGAATAGAGCGAATGATGCTTTTTTACAAAATAAAAATTGAGTCAACTTCAGCCGTTCCCCGCAACAGTAGGTATACCATACGATATAATGCTGTGAAAGTAATTAAAATAAACTTAGCGCGTAGTAGCCACGTACGTCAATTATCTGATTTTCCCTGGATGTATGCGGCAGAGCTAGGTTTACCGGCAAGTTTATTTATATGGGGAATGCAATTTGGAGTCCACTGTAATTGCAAGAAACACGTAATTATTGATAGCAGTAATAACCCCGTGGATAAAGAAACGGCTTATTGACCAACTGATCACCGGTTTGAATACTGGCATATCCTACTAAATTCATATTTTCGAATTAATGTGCATATATGTTGTTATTACTAGCGCGGCGGTGAAGAAAAACATTGTAAAGAAACCCTCACGTCCAAGAAATAATATTTCGAGAAACGTGCGACCTAACCTAAGATAGGTCTGGTTTTCCCTCGGGTTATAGAGATCTGACGGCAGTCACTTTATGTATCTTCCCCAAATCCCTGCCTGCCCGGACCCCGCCAATCCTAATAGATTAGGAAACGGAATAACGCTAAGAAGAAGAAGAGGCAGTATAGTTAATTAATTTTAATTAATTTTTCACATATGAGGACTTTGGAGGAGGATATTTGGAGGACTAAATATGATACATATAATAAACTGACATAGTCTCACCTGTGCGGTATTTCGGCCGTGGTATAACCATATTCGCCCGCAGCCAAGGTATAGAAAAAGACAAGCAGCGAGAGGAATGTCGTCGTAACCATCTGATATCTGCCGAACTGCCCCACCTCCTCCACCAGGATCTTGTCCAGATTCATCATAAACGTGAGCTTCGGTGTGTCTTCAGTCAGCAACAAGAATAATCCATCATCGAACCACACAAGTCGAGCCGCAAATCGATATTGTACAACAACAAAGTAATCTATAACAAAATGAAAGCATGACTCAATTCGGAGATGATACGTTTGAGCAAAACAATACATACTTAATAAAAAATTAACAAGTGATTCACGCGGCTACACTTGTGTCACGTTCAATATATTTTTTTTTTTTGTAAAAACCAATATCCTTTGCTTTGTTATCCGTCTGTTTACACATATATTGGTTTAAATATGTGTGTAAATACCTTGTCCAGCCACAAGTTCTGATACAAATGTATTTTTTATGTACGAAGTACGAAGTAATGTTCTCTTAATATAACTTATATGTACATATTTATGGAAGTCTGAGCAATAATTAAAAAATGATTCTATTCAAAATGGCCACCTTTGGCTTTGATGCAGGCCTTTAATGTGTCTGGCCAGGAATCAATGGATTTACGCTGTTGCCATGGGAAATTTTGCCACTGCTTGCTCCAAAGATTTCTTAATAGACACAATGTCGGCGTGACGTTTCGAGCAGGTCATGTCTTCTAAAACTGACTATAATTTGTAGTCTAAAGGGTTCAGGCCTGGACTAGACGAGGGCCAGTCTTCACGCTCTTATAAAGTACGGTACGTGAGGTTTCGAGCCAGGCTTGGTTAGTTCGTGCCTTGTGACCAGGTGCAGAGTCCTGCTGGAAAGTCCACAGTACATTTTTTAAAAATGTATTGCTTAGAAATTTACCAAAATTAAATATCTTTTTTTATTATATCGATCTATCTATCTATAACTTCACGCCAAATCCCTTACGGGGTAGGCAGAGAGAACCGAGCGCCACGTGACTCGATCCTTACATACCTCACTCGCTTCTTTAACATTCATTGCTCTTTTCATGCACGCTCGCCGGTTTCTAGGGCTCCTGACATTATCTTCTGATGGAACACGACCAATTTGATCATGGTAGGTAAGTCTTGGCCTTCCTCGGCTCCTACATCCTTCCACTTTTGCATTGTATATCTGCTTCGTCATTCTTTCATCCTGCATTCTTTCTACATGTCCGAACCAATGGAGCATGCCTCTTCTAATTTTAACATCGACGCTCTCTTTCATACCAACTCTGCTTCTACCTTATCATTGCGAATACGGTCTACAAGCGTTACGCCACAAATTTTAAGCGTTGGGACCAGCACTGCATTGTGTATAGCCAGCTGCGCCTTCTGGCTCAGGTTTTTACTGCCTAGAAGTTTTCCCAATGCTCCATTCACACTATTCCCAGCACTCACTCGCCTTTCCACATCGGCAGTGTACCTTCCATTCCTGCTGAAAGCGCATCCAAGATATACAAACTTATCCACTTGTTCCAACACTTCATCATCTACCGTAATCCTTACATTGGTTCTGGTTTCTCCTCTTTCAAATACCTTTGTCTTCTTCGCATTCAATTCGCCTTCCTTCATACATTCGTCTTTCATCATTGTGACTAGTGTTTGCAGTTCAGATGGTGTTTCTGCTAAAAGGACGGCATCATTTTTATTATGTATATATATCTTCATGCCAGGTCCCTTACGGGGTAGGCAGAGAAACCGAGCGCCATAAGAAGCGGTCCTTACACACTTCACTCACTTCTTTCACATTCATATATATTTATTCATTTTTATTAATTTTTATTATATCCTACAAATAAATAATTATTACTTATTCGTAGATTATACCCAAATCAGCTAGCAACTTATCGAACGAACAGACAGACCCGCTTATGTTTTCGATATGCAATTTCAATGGATCTGAGATGCGAAGAGATTAGGTTCCATTACGTATTAGATAAAGTTATCAAATGTTATGACTTAACAATATTTTTTTATAGATGTAAGTTGGAAATCCCAAAAAATAACAATCTGACTGATATTCAAAGTTACTTTTTATATAGTTTAGAGAACCTGACTATAGCGCCATCTACCAATTGTGAAACCTAGATGGTTTAGGGACCAATTTGTCATACTAAAAATGTCATACAAATCGATCCAGCCGTTTAGAAGTTCAATGACTACACAAGTTCAGAATAATTATTTATGTAAAGATAACAAAAACATAGGTAAATATGTAAATATCTTATGTTTCAGAATAGTGCCTGGCACCGAAGTCACATGTAAAATAAACTAAACGGTCTGAGTAATCCGCCATGCTTATTATTTATTCGTAGCCGCCATGTTTAGAACTAAAGTCAGCTATGACGATACATGGTGCACCCGCTTGGCTATACAAGGCTTTACAGCAATGTGGAACCTACATTTTTGAAGTGAAAACTTCTTTTTGGGATGAGTAAAAAATGTTAAACTCGCATCAGGCAGGACACGTGACCCTGATCGAAAATTCGTAAGATTTTGGTGAGAATTAGAACTTAAGTTCACTGCAGAGCTAAAACATTGTATGTAATTGGTGAGAGGATACGTTACTGTGCAGCTTTTATCTTGTTGAGTTAGAATTGGATACTACTTTTCCTCCACAAGGGTACGAGGTATAAAGATCTGCATGATAATTATACCCGGTACTATGCGGATATCACCGCAGCAAACAATGTCTGACTGGTTGAAACTGACTATATATTATTGATTTTACGATGGCTTCTTCAATAGATATATGGCCCCACAGCCATGTTACGTAAGTCCAAAGTGGTACCGCATATAGAGTACTGTAGTCACCTTTGGGCAGGGACACCTGGATACCAGCTAGGACCTTGTGAATCGGTGCAGAGACGAGCTATGAGGATTTTCAATGATCCTGAACTCACACACGGTATAGAGCCCATCCGTTTGAGAAGAGATTTTGCATCCCTTTGCGTGTTGTATCGATTGTACAATGGGTTGTATTCTTAGGAGTTGTTCGCCATGATGCGAACATCCTCGTTTTACAATCACACAGCTCACCGACGGCTGGGAGTTCATCCTCATACACTGGAGCCGTAATGGTCGCGTACTGTACGGATCCAGAGAGGTTTTCTACTGAGAACGATTAAGTTGTAGAATGAGCCTGCCGAGGTTTTTCCAAGGGACTACTTTCTTCAATAAAGGTGTGAAGAGGTTCTTATTGGATCGGCAATGGAAGAGTGACAGCCCTGGTGTCCCAAATGTCCATAGGCTACGGTAGCTGCTTGCCTTCAGGTAGGCCGTACGCTTGTTTCTGATCATGTTGTATTTTTTTTTAAACAAGTTTGTTATTTCACGTGAACCTATGCTTGTATGCCATAAGCATGCGGTACACCTGATATAAAGCGGTTACTCTAACCTATGAACACTTGCAATACCTTAAGTACCTCTGCTACTAACATGGTAACTCCTTAGGAGCTTACTGGTGACCTCACTCACACGCATGAACACAACAACCCTCTAGGACGTTGTTATTTGGCTGCAATTTTCTGTGAGGTGGAGGTACTTCCCCAGACGGGCTGCTTAGATGTGCCCTACTTCTCTTAGAAACACCCAAACCAAAACAAATAGACATGCTATACACATGATTGTCCTATGTGGGAATCGAACCCACGAGCGTTTCTGATCATGTAGTAATCCTCAAGTTTGCCAGCAGTAGTGTGTTTACCACACGTTCCTTGGAGCTTTATTACCTTAGAAAGATGGGAGAATAACGATAGGCCTGTTTCGTCCTGATCATTTGCCATTTTATCGTCAGGTGCACATTGATCTGATCAAGACGGGACTTGTCCAGTTGAGAAAATCGCGAAATATACAGAAAACAACTCAGGAGCACATTGCTGGTGTGGTCTACTTGACTTACGAATGTCGAGAGATAGCAACACTTAGATCGTTAATGGATTCAGGCGTTATTTTTCGAAAGTCATATTTACATACAATTTGATCTACCCTGCTTTGTGTGCTCCCGCCACCAATTAGTTCATGTGGACTAGCGTCGGCCGGCACTTATCTACTACTGTTGTAGTCGTTAGAGCGCCTTGAGCTCCAAGCGCTTAGCGTGCATGTTATTATAGTATATATATAGTGCATGTACTAACATCTAAAGCGCCTGAGGATCCCTCGTGGAGAAGCAAGTAGTGTCGCAAAGACGACCAGGGCATTCATGGGAGCAACGGTGGCGGATAATTTTGTTACAGATGGCGGACAATCACGAGGACGACCGCAGCAGGCGAGGCGAAGAATACCAGTGCAGCCGTGGCAGCGGCGGTATGTTGCATTTACTACCATGAACTAATTGGTGGCGGAAGCACACAAAGTAAGTTAGATCAAATTGCATCAACACTACTCGAATATATCAATGGGTGATTGGCATTTCCGTCATTGAGTTATCACAATACGTAATGGTACAGCTGCCACGCCGTGCAAATTCGCCAATTCTACCGACGAAATCTTTATTTTCATTGCTATACAAATGACAGTACAGTCATCGCAAGATACACCGGTCAAGCCAATATCTCTCGGGATTGCGTCGATGATATCCTGGGTATCGTCATATCGAGCGATTTACGGTTTCGGGGTCAACTGGAGAGCAAAGCTAAGTTGGTGTTCAAGAAGATTGTTGTGATCAATAGAACTAGACGATACTTTACACCTCAACATTGCCTTCAACTTTCCAGGTCCGGCCTCGCATATAATACTGTTCACATCTTTGGCCCGGCGCGCGACAATATTTACTTACACCATTTGATTGCAGACAGCGTACAGCCAAGTTATTCAGTTAGGTAAGTCCAACTTCGACCGAGAGATCAACAGACTGATCCAACTCGGCTGGGCAGCGTTCGGGAAACTTCGACACATATTCTCGTCCAAAATACCTCAACGCCTGAAGAGTAAAGTTTTCGAACAGTGTGTGTTGCCAGTAATGACATACGGAACTGAGACGTAGCCCTGCACTGCGGGCCGTATGGGGAAGCTCAAGCTCGCTCAGCATCATATGGAAAGAGCTGTGCTCGGGGTTTCGCAGTAGAACTAAGATAACCGACATAGCGCACAGGATAAGCAAACAGAAGTGGCAGTTCGTAGAACCGACAACCGCTGGGGAAGAAAGGTCCTCGAATGGTGTCCCCGTACTGGCGCACGCAGTGTGGTACGACCTCCCACTAGATGGAGCGACGACCTCAAGATGTTTATAGGCAGTCAATTGATGCAGGTGGCACAGGATCGAGACGAGTGGCACTCTAGAGGGGAGGTCTATATTCAGCAGTGGACGAATACGGGCTGAGATGATGATGATGATGAACGTAGAGCAGTTCGAATCGTCGGCTGGACTCGCTTTCTACACGAAGAGACGCTGCTTCTCTTTGTGTTCTGGACAAATTGTACTATAATATCATATAAAAACTATATTATAATTATAATATAAAAACCCATGGGGAGTGTTCGAAGGAGCTGTACTTAGTACCAGCCGCTGAGTTCCACTATCGTACCACTCGTCACAAACTTAAATTTCACCGTCATAATCTCGATGAGTGGCAAACCATAAGAGTACGCTTTTTGAGGCATTTTCTACCATTTACCTAAGGGGAAATTGTAGAATCAACTACCCTCAGTGCTGTCGGGAACACCACGGAGGATGTACAATATGAGTGCCATCAAGAAAAGAGCCCATATTTTCCCTGCCTGATGGTAAGCAGTTACCGCAGCCTGTAGACATTTGCAACACCAGGTGTGACACTCTTGCGCTTGCAACGGATCAGTGACCCTTCGGTGTTGCTGATGTCTATGGGCGTAATGATCACTTGACATCTTGTGCACCACATGCTCGTTTGCCTCCCTCTAATATAAAAAACATAGAACTTCAATGTGCGTAGAATTTAAATAATAAAAAACAATAAGCCACTTATTTTTTCATAAATAAAATATAATATACTTTATGAATATAATTTTTATATTATTAACAGTAATATATTAAAAGTCCAAAAAGAATTTTAAAAAGCCTTGTCGTGTAGTTAGAATTACAATCCATGGAACTTGCACACGCATTTCTTCTAAAAGCATTTCTTAGACAATGTTTTTTCTTGAATCCACGTTTTTCGGTCAAAAGCAACTTGTCAACAAATTCTCGAAAATTCTTTACTTTATACTTCTTTACTTTTTACTTCACTTTCTTTCTATTTCTATATTTATAAAGGTTTCACGAGTATGAGCTACGTGGAATTTGTGACTAAAGCTAATTTTGTAATCCAATTGGTACCCATTCGGTTAAAACTCATTGTCTCATTTATCTACCACAGCTTCATCGTCATCCGAGGGTTAATCCCGGCCGCGTCCTGCACCTCTGCCTTGGAGCTCAGGATCAACAATATTTTTTTATTTTAGTTTTAACCTTGCGATTTCATATACATTCAGTCTTATATTTTATCCGGTTTTCACCTTTGGAAATTAATCAGTCAACTTGGTTACAATTCTAAACATGACTCTGCCCATCTCACGTCAGTTACCGTATGAGGCCCATGGTTAGGGACGACGTTTCCGTGCCGTGAATCATCGCTGGCAACTGGACTTTCGTTTTGAGATATTGAGATTTAAATTTATATTATAATAATATTTTGAAGTGATAACTTCTTACGGGAAGGTAAACCGCTTTATTACGTAACGCGTTACGGCGCCAGTCTCTCTGGCTTCCCTTTCTCTCACGCATATGGCAGCTTTAATTATATGTAGATTAGTTTAAGTTATCACTTCTGTCGGGCGTCCAGAGACGCACACGTTTTTATTTAAATTATTGAACTAGATCTTTTCTTTCCCAGAAATGATACTAATAATTTTTTTTTTTACATATTTTATAAAATTTATGTAATCGTTGTTAGAGCGTATTGTTGGTTTGTTGGCTCTTTTAATCAATCAAATTGTTGATAAGACCGAGAAACAGTTTCATCTGCGACATATACACAAAAGTAGTTCTACTCCTGTTTCTTACTAGTTCTCGCTCTTTTTTATGCTATAATAGTTTGATCTTTGCCGATTTGACCAGCCTCTTCCATAGTATCTGGTAGCTTGATGCCGTGAGTCTCCGGTGTAAATTTGACAAGCACTGCTGAGGTCAGCGCCAGGCAGCTCAGCAATAGCGTCGGTAGACCCATCCACGATACCGGGCCCTGGACACACAAAAACACACTCATTATCAATGTTACTAATAACCATATCAATAATGTATATTGGATTGGACCTTTGAATTTTCTATAGAAGATTAATCTTTCTGAGAATGAAACAAAACACCGATGAAGTTTCACACATAATAATAATAACCCCGCAGGGCAGCTTGTGGCGAGCTATTGGTACGTAACGACCACGGGTATCCGAGTGCTCCAGAGAGTCGATCAGGGCCTTCGTCTCCGGCGTGTCTTCGTCGGTCGGAGTGGAACGTCAAGAAGCCCGCAGGACTCTCAGCTCTGACTTGCCTCCATTGGTCGTCCATAGAGGAGTCGATAAAGCATATTGCTTTATCAGGTGATATGCTACAGGGGTGGAAGTGTCAAAAGGCATAATGCCATGAGTAACATCGGAGAAAGCGTAGCACACTTCTCGACATCTCTGAGTCACTCACACCGGTGTTGCCGCCGGCCGACTTTCTCTGGCAGTTCGGGGGTCCATCTAATGAGTGGCGAGCCACCGTTTGCCGTAAGTAACATCAGATTATGATAGTTATGGCAGGCGTGCCACACTTAGGTGCGTTTAAAAAAAAAATCATCCCCACTTCACGTGTAGGGGAGGTATCACCAAAGAAACGTTTTTTCAAGGTTTTATTCTACCACTTAGGTACCTTGAAAAAACGTTTCTTTGGTGATACCTCCCCTACACGTGAAGCATAGTTAATATATATATGCATGCCATACTAATGCTTTCTAGTATCAAGCGTCTCTGAGCTAGGCCGCGGACAGACGTGGCGAAACTGTAAGAGGTGTTTACTAAGGAACCCTAAAAAACTTCTGGACAACTCATAAACAAAAGGGAGTAAACCGAATACATATGAAGAAACCGCTGTAATCTGATAAGTAAGGTTTCTGGACAAGTAACTTACAAGATAGTATTAAAAACCAGTACTTACTAGATAAGCTACGTATGGTCCCAACTTGTGTCCCAAAATTGTATGCAAATAAAAGTAGGCGAAAATAATGCTCCTGTGTTCAGTGGGAAACAGTTCCAGAGAGTATAAATTCACAGATGACGTTACCACTGCTAGAACGTACTTGCCAAACAAATATACAATAGTGCACAATACGCTGCCGCCTAAAAAGAATAACGAAGATTATTGAGAACAATAAATTTGAATAGAATATGCAACAATTATTAGTATAGTATTTGGTTTACCTTCTGGCATAAAAGCTAATGCGAGCTGGCACGCAGCGCATAACAAGTAACCTCCGACTATGACTCTTTTCCTGCCGATGCGATCAAGAAGGAATGCGGCAGTCCAAATTCCAGAGATTGCGAAAGCTGTGACGTAGACGTGATTGAGCTGAGGTTGCTCTACTAAGTTGATGGTTATATCGTCCATTAAGTATTGTATTAGACTATTTGTCATATACCATAATAACATCGTGAAAATGCGGGGAACGATGCCAGGCGTTTTCAAAATGGCACGAACAATAAAAGGTTTCTTTTCATTGATATTTTTAGTAGTAGCTGATAATGCCTTTAAGTCATGTATAGTTTTATCCGATAATTGTTTTTTGTTGATTTTAGCGATTTTCCTGAGGATTGTGTCAGATTGTGCATATTGTTTATTGCATATGAGCCAGCGTACAGATTCAGGGATAATCCAGAAGTAAGTGATGACCAGTAATTGTGGCGTGAAGATAATTAAGAGGAGTGTTCGCCATGGCGTCCCCGCCCAGGCCATTAAACTGAGAACGATTTGACTTAGGGGGACCATGGTCGATAATATGGCTCCAACAATGGCTCTATAATTTGGGCCGGTCAGCTCAATCCCTGAAAATAATTACAAAAGTATATGGTTAATATCAGTATTGTATTGAAATTGTGCAAATATTTGTATATTTAGTAGTAGTGAGGATCATTTTTCAGCTACCGGTTTGGTAGCTTAGATTGTTAGGGGTTATTTAATAAGAATGCGTAAGTCTAATATACAAAGACTCCATCGAGAAGAATTTAATACAGCACATCTGTTATAAACCACTCCAAGTAAAACTATACCTGTAGAATGTGTCAGCAGGCATTAGTATTATTGTAAAATTTATGTAAACCACCATAGATGTTAAACTCACTGACGACGAGCGACATTTCTTGTATTTTTTTATATCAAGTCATATGCTTGTTTGTGCCTATAATATACTCAGTATAAAATAATCTGGAGTAACGAATCGTTCGGATATTACAGCAGGAAGACGAATAACTGCCTAACGTAGTATGTTATTCATACAGTTTGAGTATCCATTTAATATTTACATGTAATTTGATCTAACCTGCTTTGTGTGCTTCCGCCACCAATCAATAGATCAAATTACGTACATGTAAATTTGACTTTCGCAAAATAACACCTGAATCTATTAACCATTTAATATTTGGCAAAAATAAAGGTAATATCTAAGTAATTCTTATTCTTAGCGTTATCCTGTTTCCTAATCCATTAGAGTCGACGGATTACGCTACCTAAGCTTAAGTATTTGACAAAGATACTGATTTATACATGGAGTGACAACCCTCCGACCTCCACAACCCAGTGGAAAAACCAGACCTTTTTTAGGTTAGGTCACTATTGCCTAACTACATTGATTGTTGAACATTTTTATTATTATTACTTATTATTTCTACCTAAAATATAGCAAATATTGCTTACCTAAAATATAGCAAAATCCAAATGTATTGCATTGAATACCTATCTGGAGAAGTCTCAATATGAGAAACCAAATATATGAAGTGATAAAAGAGCGTACGAAGCCCAGGCAGCCGGCGATGAAAACTGTGATGATAAGGACTGAACGACGCCCCTTCTTGTCCGCCAGGCCTCCAATCATAATCAGTAACTGCAGGATAGCCATCGTAGTGTATGATTCCAATATTTCCCGTTTCCGATCATTGCACGCAAGATTGAACTGGAAATAAAATATTACACATGTTAAAATAACAATGTGAGACACAAGATTTCTTAGTTTTAAACTGTTTGTTACTTGTTTCGTACTCAAAATTAGTAAATGATCCCGTTGGTATTGAATTTAGAAACAGTAAACATTTGGATTTCTAAACAAGAAAGGATGTTATTTATTACTATGCAAATGGATTGTTTTTGTCACCTGTAACATGATTTGGCATAATTGGAAGTAATGGTTCAAAGAAACTTAGCCTGTCTTTGTGGGTTCTTCAAATTGAAGAATTCAGAAGAGTTGTTGGTTGTGAAATGAATTAATTTACAGTGCACTGTTTCACCACCATCCCATGGCTTCACCGACCTCGCGGTCATGTGAGTCGAATCAGGAGTGGCGCACGGTATTTGCTGTTCATTGGCTCTTTTCGTGCCCCGGGCAACGCGGGTCACTGTACAAGTTATTTTCATAGTGTGCAGTTAAATGTACAGTGCAGTACGATAAGCAAACATATCCGGTCGTATCCCGCCATTCAGCAGAGTCACGAATATTAGGCAATTCGCGAATTGAGCGGCCGCGGCCTACCGCTGCACGCAACAGTTATATATAGTTACTGTCGCTAAGAGTTTCGAACAACTATTTATGCCTATTTATATCTATCTACCTATAACTTCACGCCAAATCTCTTGCGGGGTAGGCAGAGAGAACCGAGCGCCACGTGACTCGATCCTTACATATCTCACTCGCTTCTTTCACATTCATTGCTCTTCTCATGCACGCTCGCCGGTTTCTCCTCTCCTGCCATCACCTTCTGATATAACACGACCAATTTGGTCATGGTAGGTAAGTCTTGGCCTTCCTCGGCTCCTACATCCTTCCAATTTTGCATTGTATATCTGCTTCGTCGCCCTAATCTGCACGTCGGTGCGCTCTTGGTCCAGAATTGCAATCGATTGATTGGCAAGGGTCGCGAACGAGTACGCTTCTGGAACATGACCCCCAAATTATGGCCTGGTCTGGCCTATTTATATAATATTTTTTATCTACGCTAAGGTTGTCTGGAAGAGATCGCATCGCGATAAGACCGCCCTTGTACTCATACTTTTTTTATTGTTGTTTTTTTATGTATTTTTCTTTTGGTGCAATAAAGTGTATTATATTATAACTATCAGTGCTTAAATAGTTGCACCAAATCCTTAGATTCCACTATACAGTCGCAGATAAGTAGAAAGATATATCATATAACTACTACTAATAATAATTTAAAGTCTAGGACCACAAAGTTCAATGAAGCTAGAATATCGTTAAATTATAGGTATCTCATCCAACAATTAACCCTTCGTAACCCGGGTGGTCGTATACGACCGCGAAATGTATGGGAAAACGTATATAACGGGTTCTGACTGCTAACAACTTTTAAAATTTTAAATTGGGAAATCTATCGCGTAATCAAAATTCAAAAGTAGAAGTTGGTTAAAAATAACAATCTATCTATCTATAACTTCACGCCAAATCCCTTGCGAGGTTGGCAGAGCATACCGAGCTCAGCCATATAATTCGATCCTTACACATCTCACTCGCTTTTTTAACATTAACTGCTCTTCTCATGCACGCTCGCGGGTTTCTAAGGCTCCTGATAAGACTTTCTGATAAAACACGATCAATTTGGTCATGGTAGGTAAGTCTTGGCCTTCCTCGCCTTCTACATCTTTCTTCTTCTACTTACGCGTTGTATATCTGCCTCGTAATTCTTTGTTTTTGCATTATTTCCACATGTCCGAACCGGCGGAGCATGCTTCTTCTTATTTTAACACCGATACTTAAATGTGAACACGATATATAAGCGTTACGCCACAAAGTTTGCGTAACGCTCGCACTTTGACTGCGTTTATCCTACTTTCATCCTCTCTCTCTCTCTGCCATATAGTTTTCCTAACGCTCCATTCACACTATTCCCAGCATTCATTTGTCTTTACACGTCAGCGGCATACCTTCCATCTGCTGCATTCTGCTGAAAGTGCATCCAAGATATATAATCTCATCCACTTATTCAAACAATTTACCATCAACCGTTATCCTTACATTGGTTCTTGTTTCTTCTCTTTCGAATACTATTTTGTAAAATAACAATTATTTTCTAAAATAGAATGGTAGAAAAATACTTACATCATATACAGCGCTATTTGTGTTCTCGTATACATATTCGTCGCAGTTGAGCTCACTTGTTCTGTCGAACCACTCAGCAGGGCAGGAGTCGTTAGAAGATTGTAGTGATGAGCTGTACACGAACCTCGTACAACTCTCAAATGTATCCAAACTCTGTCCATTTATTGCGTTCAACAGCCACTCAGGACGGAACTCTGGGTGCGGATCATCACTGGGCAGTCCCTCGCACGCGGTAATGCGACATCTACAGAAATTAACAATCAAATTTTATGTTAACTACGGAGTCTGTGTATCTAATCATCATTATCATTTCGGTGCCCATTCGTCTACTGTTGGACACAGGCCTCCCCTCAAGAGCGCCATTCGCCTCGATCCTGAGCTCTACATACATCACCTCCCTATAGATCTTTCCAGATCGTCCCTCCATCTAGTGTGGGGTCATCTCACACTGCGTATACCAGTACGAGGACATTATTCGAGAACCTTTTTTCCTCAGCGGATGTCGGTTCCACGAGTTGCCACTTCAGCTTACTTATTATTTGGGCTATGCTAGTTACTTTAGTTTTACTGCAGATATCCTCATTTTTTTATTACACACAGCGACATCCCAAGCGCAGCCCTTTCATAGTGACCTTTAGCTTTTCTATACGGCCTACACTGAAAGGCCACGTCTGTTTAACTGGTAATTTGTATTCTTGACTCAAAAGGACTCCGCCACTATTACAAATAATAGCTACAATCTGACTAATAATGTTCAAGCTGTGTACAACGTTATTGAACGTGCGTAGGTTGTATACTAATACATAAAATTGTGTTAAATCTAAAGGTTTTGACGTAAAAATCGGAGTATCGCAGGGTTGTAACTTAGGTCCTTTCTTATTATTAATACACGTAACATTAATAACCGATATTTGATCATGCCTTAAATTTTATTGTAACCGATGTGAAAATATTGACAAGGTACTGTCTCTGCCATTTTAAATTGGTTCACATGAAATAATCTCTGTTCGAAGGTAATTTTGCCGATAAAGAAAGTTCTCATTGGAAATAATAAATCAGAAACTGTTAATGACACTATATTTCTTGAACTTCAGTGATGCTGTACGTAAGTAAGCTTAGCAGTAGGCTCAGCTCCCCCTCCTATGCAGTAAGAAGTTGAGTGATGAAATTGGAGCTTGGGGTAACAGGCAGGTCAATTTTCTTTCTCCTAAGAGCGTAATCTTGATACGAGATTTCTTTATGATTTTTTACGAACACGAAATGACTGGATAGTAACAAGTGTATGCCACTTTACTAGTGCCATTGTCATTTTTCAGTATCCGTAGTAACTTGCAATAATTTGACATGAAATAGGTATGTCCATTATACGAATATGCATCTATTTTTTTTTAAATAGTTTATTTAATATAAAGAGCTATGAATGTCACAGAAGCGAGTGAAGTATGCAAGGACCGCGTCTTATGGCGCTCGGTTCTCTCTGCCTACCCCGCAAGGGACTTGGCGTGAAGATATACATACATACATACATACATACATTATTTAATATTTCAAGTAGTATTTTTAAAGCCCTATTTTAAGTTATATTTCAGGGCATATGTACATATTTTAGAACTTATATTTGCTTAAAAACCAAAATACAAATTATAGACAGTAAACATGAAATATTTAGCTAAAGAAATTGATGTATTTACTATGAAGTAATGTACAGCTAAATGCAGCTCAAGCTTTACACTTTGACCTTTGTACCGTTCTTATGCTGTACGTGATAAGAGTTACAATCGTGCTTTGAGTGTTAAGCGTGATCTGCTCTTAGCTGTACTATCTTACCTGTGTGGTATTTTGGCTGTGGTATAATCATATTCATCTAACGTAAATGAAAAGAAAATGACTATCAGCGCGATGAATGCCGTTGTAACTTTCTGATATCTGCCGAACTGTCCCACATCGTGCGTCAGGATCTCGTCGAGATTCATTATTAATGTCGAGATTTTTATTTCTATATGAAACAAGTACTGCACAAAATCACTGGCTTATACAGGTTAGAGCGTGTGTAATGAGCTTTAACAGCAAATATAATCTTATATAGTGGTAAATATCGTGAATGACTCATTTTAGAGATTTGAATTTCGACCAAAATGATAAACAATAACATCTAAACTAGTTATGCTCGTGACTGTACTTGTGTCATATTTAGTTACTATATTTTTTATATGTAATCTCAGGAGGCATACCAGCATACGGCCCACCTGATGTAAAGTAGTTATAGTAGCATATTGACGCTTGCAATATGCCTCACTTGTTGATAATTACAAATATTTACATTAATCGAAAAACATTGGGCATACTTATTCATTTGCTCGGCGGTGAAAGATAACATCTAGTGTCATAGGTATTTTAATTATTGGTTGTCTAGTAGATACGACCGCGAGTTTAATGTGAAAAATGTCTTACGAAAATTATTTGATGCAGCGAAATGATCGCAAAATGGCGGCGCTTTTCCTTCCGCTGTACGCGATGCCTCACAGTCCTCACTGAGCGTAACGAATTCTTTACTTTCTTAGCTATCAAGTGGTGTAATTAAATTATGAATGTAAACGACAGCTATGTAATTACAACACCAAACTCTGTACCCCGATTTTAATTTCATCAGTTTTTTGAATTGCTTCCCACTATGGAAGCAAGTATTAAAGACGTATTCTCATCGAAATCATCTCCCCGTCTTGGTGGGGTTCGAACCCATGACCTCTTGATTGCCAGTCGAGTACTCTTGCAACTAAGCTAATGGAAAGGTTTGTGAAGGTGGCGAATTTTTCCAATTCAGCGTGTAGCTGTAAATTCGCGCTAACGCTATCTATCTACTAAATTATGTACTACTTGAGTGAATATAGCTATTTACACTTCAAGCAGACTCGTGGATGCGGACAGACAGCGAGGTTACCATTGCATATATTAGTTCTAGGGGAAGATTAGATACGTACCTAGTATTTATCATCTCTTATGAGATAGAAAGAATTTTCATCTTATACCCGTGTGTGTAATATAACATAACAGTATGAATCATTCTGATAAAATATTGTGGATAAAGATAAATGTGCGTCATGTCAGGAAACGCGATAGCTCAAAGGATAAAGAAACGGCCTAATGACCCACTGGTCTCAAGTTCAAACCTTGGCATTTACCACTGAACTAGCTCGGAGGTGAAGAAAAAAATTGTGAGGAAATCGGCAAATCCAAAAAAAATACATATATTATTTTTTTTGGAATGTCGGTAAGCTTACAAGCATACGGCCCACCTGATGTAAAGCGGTTACTGTAGCCTATGAACGCTTGCAATATATCAAGATCACTCGCGCGATGCCACCTCTGCCCTCGGGAGCTTGTGACCTCATTCACAAGCACGAACGCAACAATCCCCTAGGGAGTTGTTATTTGGCTGCGGCTTTCTGTACGATGAAGATACTTCGCCAGACGGGCTGCTTTGATGCGCCCTACCTCTCTTGAAGACTAATTTCGAAATACATGTAACCCAACCTAAGAAAGGTAGGTTTTTTCCTCTGGGTTGTGGAAGTCTGACGACAAGGCCAAATCCTTAGGCTTAGGTAGTGGAGTCCCCCAATTCTAACGGATTAAAAAATGACATAACTCTAAGTAGCAGAAACATTCGCCATTTGCCATTGGGCCCTCACATTTAGGCGGCTGGATGCGGAACACGGAGGATCGCATATGGTGGAAGGCATTGGGGAAGGCCTATATCCAGCAGTGGGTAGATACAGGCTGATGATGATGAACTCTTAGGCACGTCTCAACCGAGCGCCATAAGACGCGGTCCATATACAGCTCGCTCGCTTCATTGACAATCATATTTACATGCACGCTCGTCTGATCCTAGGGCTCGTGGTGTCATCACCTCATCATCACCGCCTTTTTCACTGAGTACTGTATACTACCAGTCGGGCCATTTAATTTGATAGCCATATTGAGGTGGTTGAAAAAATATGAAGTACGTCATTTTGTGGTGACGGCCATCTTGTATTTACAATGATAATCTTTAGCTTCTTCTTAGCGTTATCCCGTTTCCTAATTAGGATTAAATCTAGTTATTGAAATTAATAAAGTTTCAATAGCTGCATTTGACCCAAACAAGGCAAGATATATAAAACCGCTTAAAAAAGATATCACTTGAGTTGTGATTTTGTTGCGTTTATTTTATCACAGTTAATCGATTTCAGAGAAAAAAATATGTGGATATAAACGGATTAATCTTTGATTAAATCTGTAGAAAAAAGATAATAATATTTTTGTTTTAAATATATTTGTTTTCCATTACATCTCTTGTAGGATTTCGGTTGCGGTATACAAAAGCATAATACGAGTATGAAATAGTGGAAAAAACTCATGAACATACATGAGCTTCAAAACATTACACTCTTTTTGCAAGCATACATAGACTACGGTAACCACCTCACATCTGGTGGGCTGTACGCTTGTGTGCATTCTAACGTTGTATAAAATGTCTAACTCGGGAAGTACCTTCATTTCACAGAAGACCGTTGCCAAATGGCGATTCGCTGGTGATTTGTTAGCTATAAGTACGAAAAGTCATTGGAAAAATCCTGACGATGATACATTAGCAGTGGGGCAGTAACGCGACACTCCTAAAGTTTCAGGCGTCTGCAGGCTACGGTAAAAGTAACGCATCAGGCAGGATGCAAGTATGCTTACTTGCGACCTGATCTTTTGTCCTGTAAAAGAAAATTCGTCATTCTCACTGCAGTTGCGTCGCCCCGCATCCCCCGGGGCGATCGCCCCCGATGAAGCCTTTAAAGTCTTCCCGGGTAAAGGCAGTCCCTGGGCGGTGTTTAGTCAGTAGGAGTCTGATATAACTCGTTCGGCCGTCTAAAATGGTACTCATGAGTGTTCATCATCTCCCTCCCATCGGGTCCCGGAGGGTGCCCCTCACGGAAGAATGGGTAACGCACACCCGGGTGTGGGTTAGTCCTTCTTTTGTGGGTCTACATTTTCATGGGCGAAAAACAACTGCTGCTGGACATAAGGTTTAAACTCAAAACTCAAAACTCAAACTCATTTATTGCATAGTTATAGGTAGTTTACATAATATGATATTAAATTTAATAATTAAAACGCTACAACTTGCCGTTTTGGCGTACAATATTCTTAGACTGAAATAATAAATAAAAATGTCAAAATGTTACACTGTTAAGATTACATTAAATCAAGCAACGTTTGGATATCATGTCAAAATTAATTACAAATACAGTATGTCAAATTTAGTGTCAGTCTTTACATTTAAATTGTCAATTTTACAATGTTATAGCTTACTTTTTTACATTTATTAGTGATTACAATTTATCAAATAAAAAATCATTAATAGTGTAATAAGATATGAGTAGTAGTTTTTTTTTTAAGTAGGCTTTGAACTCATTTAAATTATTCAGTTCTCTTATAGTTTTAGGTAGCTTATTATAAATATTAGGACACATCCCGAAGATACTTCGAGAAAACATTTCAGTTTTGTGTTGCATATTACATATTTTGTCATTGTGCCTTTTAGAGTTTCTAGATTCGAACAGATTTAGATGCCATTTTACAAAAACAACCACCTCATAAATGTACAATCCTGAGAGGGTTAAGATTTTCAAATCTTTAAAGTGTGGTACACATGAATCTGTACTCCGAAGTTTGCAGATTGCGCGAATGCATCTTTTCTGGGCCTTAAATACTTTATCCTTTCCACTTGCATTCCCCCAAAACATTATGCCATATCTCAGGGCTGATCCAACGTTTCCATGATAAGCCGTTGTCACGGCGCTTTTGTTGACCACTTTTCCAAGCATGTGGAGAGCGTACGAAAATTGATCTACTCGTAGCTTTTTGCTGAGTGATTGTATGTGTGAATGCCAAGTCATATTACTGTCTAACTGCATCCCTAGGAATTTGATACTATCTGTTCTTCCGATTGATTTACCCTGATGGCAAATATTGGGAATAGTAAAGTTTTTGCGTAGCCTCTGTTGGAATGACATATATTTCGTTTTCTCTAGATTAATAATGAAATTATTTTTATTGAATCAATTAATGACATTTGATAGCGATTTATTAATTTCCCTTTCGTTTAATTGGGCATGAGTGCATTTATAAATTATTGTACTGTCATCTGCGAAAAGCACCATGGGATCGTCAATAGATTTTGGATGGTCGTTAATATAGATCAGAAATAATAATGGACCCAGCACACTTCCTTGTGGGACTCCATGTTTGACTTGTTGGGTTCTGATAGAAAAGTATTTTCAAATTTGGATTTACCGCAGTCTATTAATCTATTAATGACAGTAACCTGACTCCTATTATTCAAATATGATTTTATTAAATTATAAGCATTGCCTCTAACTCCATACTGATATAACTTCTTCATTAAAATGTCATGATTTACATGGTCAAATGCCTTGGTCATATCCATGAACAAGGAGATTACCTGTTCTCCTTTGTCTACACTTGATATTATTTTAAATAAAAATTCATATATTGCCAAATTAATTGTTTTGTTCTTGCGAAAACCTTTTTGTTCATCTGCAAATATGTTATTATTTTCGAAGTAAGAGTATAGAGCTTTGTAGATTACATTTTTAAACACTTTAGAAAACACTGATATATGACCCTTAAACTCTAACAGGGATCGGTCTTATGCCGCTTGGATCCATCGGCTCCCTGCGATCTTCACTAGATCGCCAGTCCATCATGAGAGCGATCATCGTACCTTTACTGGTGCGTGGTCATTATTCCCGAACTTTTCTGCCTTTCTGGACAAATGTTTGTGGGTGAGTGTGTGAACATGTGTGTTTGTCTTAGTTAGTCTTGGTATTCTTAAGAGAGGTAGGGCGCATCATAGCAACTCGTCTGGGGAAATACTTCCACCTAACAACTCATAAGCTCCTGAGGTGTTGCTGTGTTAGTTGTTGCAGATGTACGAGTAACGCGAGCTATTTTCCTTGAATTGTACGTATTTATAAATAGATAACAAATCTTTATTTGCTATTGGGCCCTCGCGGGCACTTAGACACGTCTTACTTTTTTTAAATATAATCTTATTGTATCTAATTCAATTCTCTTATGTTACTATTTATCTTTTTTAATCTGCTAGGAATTCGGAATGACCATTGGCATTCGCCGAAAGCGGAAAGAAATTTAACAGTATGCTCTTGTTTTAAATTATCAATTAGATATTACAATAAGTTTCCAACCTTGGGAGACATACAAGCATACGGCCCACCTAATATAAAGCGGTTACCGTAGGTAGGGTAGGCACCGCCTATGAACGCTTGCAATACATCAAGTATCACTCGCGCGATGCCACCTCTCCTGGTAACACAGCAATTCCTTGGGAGCTTACTGATGATCTCACTCACACGCAGGAATACAAAAACTCTCTAGGGAATTGTTATTTGGGTGGTTTTCTGTGTGTTTAATACACCCTACCTCTCCTAAAAAGGCCCAGAGACTAGCGTGTTCACGCACACAAATGTTTGTCCTGTGTGGGAATCGGACCCACGAGCGTTCTGAATGATTATCTGGAGCCCATGTTATAATAGAGCAAGTGGCTCTTTCTTGCAAGATAAAAATTATTTCACTGTCAACCAAAACAGAATTCGACATAATACTGTGAAAGTAGCTTAAATAGACTATATACTAAAGTCAAACACTCGCTGCCCGCGCCAGTGCCCGCGTCACTTATCGATAACTAAATAGTGAGCTGTAATTTAATAATTATTAATTATGTTTAGAGGGTACAATTACCTGTTTTCAGGAACACCGTTCCTATATGAAATCTATATGTCGTCGGCCTAATATGTTAACCTTCTAAGTCCATTTTCGCAAACTTTACAGGAGGATGAAAAAACTGAATATTTTTTTTATTTATACAGTAATCGTAATTTCTAAAAAACCGTTGGTTTCTATGTATTTGTTTAATAATTTAAACGTATAATTAGTAAGATATCTTATTTAATTATTTCAAAATCTTAAAATTAAATGATTAAGCTGTTTTACATTTTGAAGATTTTACTTGATTTAGGACTTAGCAGTTTTTAGGCTCATTTTAATTAATTTAATAATCTTGGAAATAAAACAATTTAAATTAGTAATCATTATTTAAATTAAAAAAATGCGGTAATTATAAACTTCTATCAAATCATTCGTAATTTTATAGCCAATAGTCACTTATTATTCTCAAGAGCTCTAATAAATTAAAGCTTTTTTAGGAACAATCATTGTATTCTATCCTAAATATTTTAAGAGTAATAATTTTAACATAATTATCTTTAACAGGCACTTCTTTAATCACAAAAGATATCACAATCAATATAACTATATTTGTAGTATTACTAACTGAATCATAAAAATTCTAGAAAAAAAAAAACAATAGTTTTCTGAAAATCTTAAATTAACAACTGAGATCAGCTACTTCCATAAGACAATAATTATAAAAAAATTTAAAGAATTTTATGATGATTTGCTACTCATGTGGCAAATCATCATAAAATTTGTGATAATCATTTGGTAGTGTCATTTTAATTTGTTGCAAGTCGTCATACTTGCGTGCAGTTATTTTCCGCCTTTGATGGTATAACTGCGGTAGATCAGTTATCTCACAAGGATTACATTGCAAAGATCTCCTTTGTGGTATAGGTTTCCAATCATCCCTAAAATCTGTTTTGTATAGTACAGATCCACTTGACTCGTAACGCAGTGCACGGATATCTGTCACCTTGGGATCCCCTTTGGTTCTGCCAGGCCGAATGCTTTTAAAAAACTGAATTTTGTCAAATTTTTTGAAATTATTGTGGGTTAAATATTTGACAATATATGGCGCTGGACATTTACGCGCATGTTTAGCGATCGATATATATTCCGCAGGAACATTGATCACTCTATCCTTTAATCGACGTTCAATTGTGGAGTGCATGGAATCTGCCTCCATTTGGGTATGACCGACTTCTAAAAATTTTTGTTCTATTACTATGTTTCTGTGTCTCATTACAGTATTTAATAGAGCATTGGACAAGGTACAATTTCTATTTTGGTAAGTACAACCATCACTATATATAATAATTGTTCTGTTATTTTCACTTTGTTCATTAATTTCAGATATCACTGTGTTTTCCAAAAAATCGACCCAAATGGAGGCAAATTCCTCTGCATTAAGGCCGCCTTCTACTTCGTTCCATATGAAGCAGTAACCATCCTTGTTTTTTAAATTGAAAAAGCAAAGGTTGTGAACTTGTAGTTTTGTTTTATAATATAGTGTACTGACATTTGATTTAGGGGCCAATAAAACTGCTTGCAAGTCCACTGTAAAAACGTAGTCATCCCCCATCTTATCCTTTTCCTTTTCTACTCTTGCTTGTTCTTTTTTTCCAAGATGTTCACGGTATTTTTCTTCTGTAACAGCTCCTACTTTATAACCGGCACATTTTTCGCACTGATCCTTTTTCGGTTTAAATAGGGCAAAATTATTTTCTTCAAATAAATTCGAAAACAAACTGATCGAAAGTGGTTTAATATTTCGCTCCTTGCACCACTCATCAACATAAAATTGATAGAGACTTTCTTTGGACTTCCATTCTGGCAAAAGGTACAACTTAGTTGATGTTGCTCGACAATAGTGCGATTCCATTACCGGCAGAGATTCTAAAAACTCAATAAGGGCTTGTTTTGGCTCAGATATAGACTCAGATGTGCGATTTGCAGATCTCAATGTACTAGGAGAACGCGTTGAAAACTCCAACTTCCAATTCTGTACCGTCCATCTTCCTATATCCAAAGTATTCAGAAACATCTTTCGACATACTTTCACATTTACATCATTTACTTTTAGATAATATGCGAATGTATTAGCTCTCTTTGTCTGTTCATTTGTCTTTCGATTTCGTGGTCGGACAGCCGGGAACATACTTACCCATTCGTTAATTAGGGTTTTCTTTTCACCCCAATCGAGACTCCAAAATTTATTGAAAATATTTTTTCTTGTATCGTCATCAAATGCTTCACATTTTAAAACGCTGTTCTTCCCTATTTTACAGGAACATCTTGGTTTAAGAGCTCGAGCTTCTTTTTGTTTGTTATAATCCCATGAGCCTTCCTTTTTAACTCTTCCAAAATACTTCTTGCCTTCCTCTCTTCTTTTTTTATTTTTCTCAACAATCCACTCATTTTTATTTACTTGAAAACGTTTCTTACGTTTCGTACTCTTCTTCATTTGGTCAAGTGTGTCAGACTCAGAGTCAGAATAAGGTACAAGGTTTTTGTCAACGTCGCTATCATCTGAGATCGGTGGATTAGGAATAATTTCGCCAATAAGTTCGCCAGGGGAAATAACTTCAAATGTTGGACTGGGAAGAACATCGAAACTATTTATGTTATCCGAAATCAAAACACTTGACGCTGTAGATTCTATTCCAATATTTGCGGTTAATAAAATAAAATTGTCATTTGTAATGCAAGGATGAGACATATTATTGAATGAGGATATGTTGTGATCATCTGTAGGTTTATTTGTTCTAGTTGAAAGTATAATATCAGAGGCAGTTGAACTTAATATATTATTAGTTATCACATCGCTTGATAAATCAGTTGACGGATTTAAAATTAAGTTGTCATTTATTTCATATTGAATTTCGTTCGCTGGTGCTGATGTTGGTGTACTAATTTCGTTAGATAGGTAATATTGAAACTGAACATCGTCTAAAACTCGCATCATGTTATAATCAGACTCCGAATCCATATTTTCAGATGTATCCTCCGAGTTAATAGCGAGAGCTACTAATTTCTGTCCTCTAGATGCCATACTGAAAATTAAAAAGAACTAAATTATCTATGTGTATAGTAGGTACTAAACAAATAAAACTTTATTCACTACAGATTTCCTTGCATGAACTATATCAGACTTATTTGGAGGCTTTGGTTCACTTCCGATCTTTTCCAAAAAATGTTATAGGTATAATTTTTGTGCACCTAATCTACCTAAAATTATTTTTAACTTTAATTCACATACTATAATTCCATAAATTGAACCAATTTAAGCATAATGTTTAAATAAATTTAAACTATTTGAAATGCTAAGTCCCTTTTTGTAAAAAAAATATAAGTTCGAAATACTGCCAAGTCCTTAATATTTAGGCTATAACTTAATGTGACTAAAATTATAAGAAATAAACGTCTTTTAAAAGAAAATATTAGTTAATTAACAAGATAGACTTACCTTATTTATAATTTATCACTTGTATGCTCAAATTATTTATCATTACTATAAAAAACTTCGCGCACCGTATCAAACACGTCGGTTCAGGTTCATTCTCAGTACAAACTGGGGCCTTAAAAAGGATTTGACAGATTTTCTGTGTGGTGATTGGCTGTTACTTACAAAGCAGTTTTTCCAAAACGTATTTTCATACATTTAAATGTATAATATCGCCGTCATTCCTTCATCATTAGGTGGATAATCGTTTAAACTTTTTGCCTATATCAAAAAGTCAATTTCGACCAAAAATGGATTTAGCAGGTTAACATATTAGGCCGACGATGTTTGTCTATGCGTGTACTGTGTGTGCGTGTCTCTGTCGCTTTTTTTCGAATATTCGAAGTTTGACTTCAGATTCGGATTCAGCGTAAAAAAGTAGAATGGGAATGTTCAGGAACACTGTTCCTATCTCTTAAGGAACATGGTCAAAATGGCCGACCAATAAAAAAAAATGTTATATAATTGACGAGCCAGGTGTTTCTCTGGCAATGCAAGCTTGCGCATTATCAACTGGTAATATTTAGATTCTTTATATACCTAATATAAACATCGACACGACATTGGTGCGTCACTATGCCTGCCGTAAGGCCCGTAAGTGCGACAGAGAGACCCACAGATAGCGTCCTGTTAACACATTTTATTGCCCCGCGGGCAGCGAGTGTTTGATTTTAGTATAAGCGTAGTAGCCACATCCGTCAATTGTCCTATTCTTCTAACTGCATATGCAGCTGATCTTACCGGCAAGTTTATTTTTAATAATAGTTTAATAATTTAATAATTTAATAATAATAATAATAATAATAATTTATTTCATTTCATAGTAATTTACATGCTTTTCTTATATCTAAACATTTTACATATACAGATTTCCAATGTAAATCTATCTGGTGGCCTCCACACTAGGACGAGCCTGTCTCGTGGAAGCCTTAGTGAGGTCACAATATGTAACATGATTAATACAACAAATTAATCGATCGAGAAAAACTTGTGCAGAAAGGTATACAATGATGGTATAGAACAACAATTGACTGTGATTTCGCGATACAATTTGATTTTAGCATACACTATTATATATAGCGTGCATTACACATTTAATATGATTGAAATAAAGCCATTATAAAATTAATATAGGTTTAATAATTTAATTAATCAAATATATATCTTTTAATTGAATTGGAAAATAAGTACATTAATTGATTTAATAGTCTGAAAGGTATGTAACCGTTATATATTAAAAGACCTTAATCTATATTTATAAAAAATAAAAATAAATAAGTATGACTCAAATACTGTCGTCAAGCTAGCAAATTTATACAGTAATTTTGATGAGATTTTCAGTGTCTAGGTAGGATAAGGTCAGTAAGAAATTTTGAATTACTTGCTTTGCTTTCCTTGTCGTTAATGTCTTAAGTTTACAAGTGTTGACTATTTTATTGTATATAAATGATGACATGAAATTCTGCATATGTTGAGCAAATCGCGTGTTAACTTTTACAAGGTTTAGTTTAAAAGTGCGGCGATTTAGTAACTGACGATAATCGTTTGATCGAATAACTAATGCATGTTGTTTAAGTGAGATTTTAAGTATATATAATTGGCGGATATTCAAAACTGTTGCTTCAGTGTAAAGCCAAGCTGTTGGGTATCGGAAACGTTTTTTTAACATAACTTTTAGTACAGAGCGCTGCGCTTTTTCTATTATTGATAAGTTAGTGATTCCTACACCGCCCCATACAATTATGCAGTAGCTGAGAACAGACTCACACAGAGCAACATACACAGTGTGCAGGATTTTAAAGTTTGCAGCATTTCGTAATGCTTTCATAATGAAAATAAGTTTTCTGAGCCGTTTTGCAAGCTGTGAAATGTGAGGCCTAAATGAAAGTCTGTCATCCACTAAGATACCCAGATATTTGACAACATTGACTCTTTGAATTGCGTTGCAGGTACAAACTGAATGATTACAGACAGCTGAATGTATTTTAAGGTTAAGTGAATGGTCTGGTGACGTTACTATAGTTTTGTGAAAACAGATGTAACTAGTTTTGGCGGCGTTAAGTGAGAGAAGATTCTGAGTTAGCCAGTGTGCGATCTGTCTCATACCGTTTTCTGCTGCGTCAAACACAGTTTCCCAAGAATTGTCATAAAAGAGAATAACAGTATCATCTGCATAGCATATAACCTCAGACTTTTGCATGGATACGTGATGGATATCGTTCATGTATATAATGAATAAAGTAGGGCCGAGCACGCTATCCTGAGGTACTCCAAATTCAATTGGCGATTGACTACTAATGCAACTCCCAACCTTGACTCTTTGTGTTCTGTTGGTCAAATAACTTTCGAACCATTTGAGAGGAAGGCCTCTAATGCCTAAAAACTCCAGTTTTTTTAAAAGAATAGGAATTGCGACAGTGTCAAATGCTTTTGCTAGATCTAGGAATACTCCAATACATTTCCGATTATTATCCAGCTCAGAAGCTATGTGATTTGTAAGCATACTCACAGCATCTTCCGTCGATTTCCCAGTTCTGAATCCAAATTGGTTTTTGGAGATTAGTTTGTGTGTTTCCAAAAAAGAGTTGAGCCGTTTATTGACGATCTTTTCCAAAATCTTGGAAAATACTGACAATAACGATACAGGTCTGTAATTAGCTGGGTTGCTTTTTGATCCATTTTTGTGTATTGGTACCACTAAGGCTTCACTCCAGGAATCAGGGAATTTTCCGGTGCTTAAGCTGAGATTCATAATGTATGTAAGCGGTTCCAAGATAACGCCTCTTATGTGTTTTATCAGCCCACTTGTAATACCATCACTTCCAGGAGCAGTATCGACTTTGAGCTTTTGTATAATTTTGTCAACTTCAAAAATATCGGTCGGTTGCAAGAAAAAACTCGCTCCCAGGGGTTCTCCCAAATTTAGTTTAGTAGAGAGGTTTTCTTGGTTTTCATTTAAGCTATTAAGTATTTTACTAGAGAGATCTTTACCTACTGTTGAGAAATATTCATTGCAAATGTTGATAGATTCCTGGCTATTATGTTTATTATTAAGAAGGTCCGAAGGTTCATTATTTTTATTCGGTTGTTTAGTAATATTTTTGATTGCTTTCCATAGCTTTTTAGTGTTATGTTGATTTTCTTCTAGTTGATTGCATTGATAATCTCGTTTTAATTTATGAACTAAGTTAGTGACAAAATTTCTATACCGTTTGTAAATAACCTTTTTACTTTCATTATCAGGATGTTTCTTTAAATCGGAATGCAATTTATCTCGGTGATTCATACATCTAATTAACCCAGGGGTTATCCACGGTTTATATATGTATTTAGATCGACAAATTTTTTTCTCTTCTGTGTGTTTTTTAATAGAAGATGTAATAATTGCCTCAAAAGTTTTTACCGATGCATTAACCTCCTGTTCATTAAGTACTTTCGACCAGTCTACATGTTTTAGTTCTTCTGATACACCTTTGTAATTTATTTAGATATGACGCGATTTAACCTTTTAGGTGCATTTATGTGTGAGTCATAGCCTAGCATGACCATACGATGGTCCGTGATTTTTGCGTCGCAGACAATGCCAACAGCATTGTCATGTCTAGATTTTAAAAAGATATGATCGAGGCAGGAATCACCTCTTGTGGGTTTGGAGATTATAGACTGTAGTCCGTGTTCGGCCATTAGGTCAAGATACTCTGTATTTTTATTGTCGTCTAGTATATTTATATTAATGTCACCGGTAACAATTATAGTTGGGCAACATTTGAGTGCATTAAGTATATTGTCAAGAGATGACAGAAAATCATCAATCACCTTTATTGACGGACTTCTATAGATTGCGACAAGTGACAACACATCCGAAACCTTTACGACCAGTATCTCACCGTCTTTGAAATAAGGCTCTGACACTGTTGCGTTCCAGCAGTCTCTCACGTAAACCACTACTCCACCAGATTGATTTAAATTATTTAATGTAGAGAAGACATTGTATCCATTCAGCTGCCCTATGATCGAGCCGTTTGCTAGCCAGCACTCCGTGAGTATTATCACATCATATGTGATATCTAACCGCTTCAATGCCACACAGAATTCATCGAAGTTATGTTGTATGCTACGAATGTTATATGTAAGGACTTTTAGTTTGTAATCTGGGGTTAAAACACATCTACACATTTCTAAAGAGGTACAGTCCTGACACATCATTTGGTGACTATCTAATTCTTCCAAAATAATTGAGTTATCCACAATCGATATACTTAATGTTTGAGAATAGAATAAAAAATATTAGTGTTTGCGTGTCAGGGGATGCTTGAGTTAAATACCTATGTAATTGTGTTTTTTTGATTAATTCTGAGATCTCACATACATAATTCCATGATATACTCAAAGTGGGTCTCACAGTGCGAAATAGAGGAATTGTGGTCATACTAACGGAGATCGAGAAATATCTCAGTGTATCGTAATTTCTGTGATAATGTTTTTGAGAAAGTTTTACTGCAGTATGTAGTCCCAACTCAGAATGAATACTATATTGGTGTATCAATCGGTCTAACGAATAATTCACATAAATAGGTAAATTTAAGATGATGAAACACATGTTAAAAGAAAATATAAAACACATCAAATACAGCCCAGCAATACTAAGCCTCAGCTGCAGCTGCAGAGTCCGTAACCTGTAGAGGTCCAATTTTCCGGTCCAAATCAATGCAATTTCGAATAAGTACTGCCGGCTTCTTCTCCGCTTTACGTACGTAGATGGCGCCGTCGCGGATCCAACAGTATTGGTAGTTGTACACTGCGGCTCTTTTGCGTGCGTCTCGAAATAACACTCTGTTAGATTTGGTTAATCGCTCGTTTATAAATATTTTATTAGAGGAGCCTGGTACAATGTCCTCGGAGGTAAGTGGACGTCGACCCTTAGCAGCCTTGATAATTTCACTACGCTTCGTTCGGCGAAAAAGTCTGACGACAATTGACCTAGGCTTGGAAACCTGTGGGCGCCTAGGCCCCGCACGATAAATGTCATCGACATCAGTTTCCAACAAATCCACACCTATTTTCTTCGCAGTAATTACAGCGATGTGAACGAGACTTTCGGGAACATGTTCAGGGATTCCCACTATTTCTAGCTCAGTTTTCAGACTGTCCTGTTCTTGTAAATTCAGCCTATCCTGAAGCTTGGACATAGTATCTTTAAGCAATAATATCTCTTGGTCTTTAGATTTAAGTAAATGATTGAATTCATCGAGTTTATCATCCAGCGATTCGGAGACTGTAGACAACTTTTGAGCTATATCATTATTTTGTTGCTTTAGTTCCAGTACTTCCTGCCTTAGCTGGCGGATTTCCGCCACTAAGACTGATGTAATCGATTCAGATGCCTCAGGGGAGACCTGTGTGTTTTTAAGGCGGCATCCTCGCAACATAGTGACGTTGTCTGTATTTGTAAATGTGTTATTGAGGCTTACGGATCTTACCGGAGTACTAGAATTGTCGCCCTTTGGTCTCGCACATACGCAACCTGGGCAAACCCATGAGTTTTTAAACTCTGATGTATATTTATCAAAATCTGTCTTTGATATATTTATGCACTTCAAATCATAAAGGTTTTTGCATATTGAACATTCCATGTAATTTATAGAACAAATCTTCTTACCGCATGCATTGCAGGTCGTAGTCATTTTGAGCTTGTCTCTTCCCTTATTATTATAAAGTTATCCGCGCGTATGCGCACTCAATAGCGGGCGCGCGCAGTACCAAGAAGTGTAGGTAAGAGGTGCGGGCGGACGAGAAATGTATTGCAAGCAACAGGTGGTAGCAGGTACTGAATCCACTCGTTAGCGGCGGCCGATGACTCACTGCAGTGGACGGTTTGCGAGTTGTGTTAGGTCAGGAACAATTTGACGTTATTAAAAATTTTGAAATGCTTTTGTTTAGAATTCGGTAATATACTAATATTTATTTGAACTTTTTTCACAACTATTTAGCTATAGAACTGTACTATAATCACTGCAAAAATGAGCACTTGATAACTACTTTTGACTAGGTTTTAGAATTAAAATTGTTGGAGTGTTTTATAACAGGTCTGACTGTGATCGAGTTTCAACGACGACCCCCATTTATGTGTGACCCCATTGTAATTTGGGGTCTACTGTAATTTACGGAAACACAGTATTATTAATATATACATATAATTCCCAACGAGAACTTCTGTATTAGCAGAAGTCACATTTGGAAGACTAAATTTGATGCATTTGATTTAGGTGAGTTTAACATAAGAATAATTCATGTGAACCAGTTTAGAATAGCAGACATCGAGAAATAAAATAATTTCAATTAACAGTTTTTTTTAGAAATCATCAAAGAAATATTAACTATCTACAGTAGTTATGCGATCGTCAGAAAATATTTGAACGTAAAGAACCCTGGGGGCGTAAATCCGAATTCATCCGTTAGTCATACTATAGGTACAATTAGAGATTATTTAGTATTATTACGAAAACAGACTTCGCCAAGTTTCTTACGGCTTTTAATTGCCAACGATCATTTTCGAAAAGCTGGTAATTTAAATAGAATAAAAACACTAAGAAAAAATAATAGAAACAGGTTTTATTTAGAAAAAATGTAAGACGTGTGTATTTGACAAATAAATATTTTAATCTTTTTATTGAGCAGTCAGAACCCGTTATATACGTTTTCTCATACATTTCGCGGTCGTATTCGACCACCCGGGTTTCTAAGGGTTAAAACAACTTTCCGCAATACTTAAAATGTAATAATACTTACAAATAACATTTAATTACTTAAAATAATTTACATGTTAACTTATGACGACAACTGGCAATTTAATTAAGCGAATTAACACCGGCTACCGCCCTCTCGATATACAAAGATGCATGCTAAGGACGTTACTGCTGTGCACTTTAATAAACTACCAGACGACATTAAAAATCTAGAGTTTTTATACGAGTTAGCAACAATATACTATATTAGTGGTATAGGACCGCTAGCGACAGTAGATCAAACTGTCTATAAATTTGACTATCACAGAATACATCTGAATCTAGTAACTATCTATAGGGAACTGAGGAGATCAAGTGGTTGTCTTTTTTCGACTGAGCTCTTCGGCCTGTTCCATGGTGTCGGGCAGCTTGGTACCAAGCGTCTCCGGCGTCGTGAAGATCAGCAGACCCGACAGTAGCGCGAAACTTCCGAACAACACCGATGGCAGTCCCTCCCAAACCTCTTGCGCCTATATAATAAATAAATTATATTTTAAATAGTGTACATTTTTAAAATAAGCTTTCTTTTTTTTATACAACATTGGGTTAGTCAATTCTAAAACTTTCTACTCCTACAAATTTCTTCTGATTAAATTCGTTGTGAGTTCCAAGGCAGCTGTAGTTTAGACCCCGGAACGGCAGTGAACTTCACTGTTCATTGCCTTTTTGTTGGTCGCCGCTGTTAATTCTGGCTACACAGGAGACACAGTAGTGGCTATGAGTGGTGGGCCTATTCCGTATACAACGTTGGGAGATGCCTCCCGACGACAAGCAAACCTGATGTAAATTGGTTACCGCGGCTAATTAACGCTTGAAATATATTTTGCGCGATGCCTTCTTCTACTGCTGACACAGCAAATCCTTAGTAGCTTACTGGTGACCCCAATCACACACAGGAACACAATTACCCTCTAGAAAGTTGTTATTTGGCTGCGGTTTATTATGAGGTGGAGGCACTTCCCCAGACAGGTTGGTTTGATACGCCCTACTTCTCTTAGAACATCCAGACTAAGACAAACAAACATGTTCATGCACACAAATGTTTGTGTTGTGTGGGAATCGAACCCATGAGCGTCGGTGTCAAAGTCGCGTCATTCACGACTGAGCCACCGAGCTCGTTCAATTTTTAATAGTCATGAAGGCGACTTAACGTTCCAGCTCGATCGTCAGATCAGATCCACGACAACTTCATATTGTATTGTCCAGAATATTTAGTGCCACTATCATTGCATTTTTTTTAATTTTCTGACAAGCCCCGTGTGGACCCAAATAATAAATATCAAGGCTCGTGGGTTCGATTCCCATGTCAAACATTCGTGTGCATGACCATGTCTGTTTGTCTCGTATTATGTATTTTTTTTTAAATATCATAATTAATTACGCAATAAACATATATTTTAAAGATTAAACAATATAAATGTATGCCAATTTCTCCTCTCTTTTTCTCTCTCTCTTCCATATTGCCATGCATGCTATATTAACAGTAAATAGATAGGTTTTATTTTTATTACTACTATTTTTATTTTTATTTACGGGTATTATCTCGGTCATTTGATAGGCGTGCGTGGGGATATGGATCCATCGCGTAGAGGCCCTTTTAAGAAGATTCATGTTACTGACTGACTGACTGTTATTTTGGGCAGGCGGTGGCTCGCCACTCACTGGGTGGACCCCCGAAATGCCAGAGAAAGTCGGCCGGGGGCAACACCGATGTGAGTGACTCAGGGGTGTTGAGAGGTGTGTTGCACTTTCTCCGAAGTTACTCGCGGCGTTATGCCCTTTAACACTTCCACCCCTGGAGCATATCACCTGCTAGAGCAATATGCTCTATCGACTCGTCTCTGGACGGCCAATGAAGGCAAGCCAGAGCTGAGAGTCCTGCGGGCCTCCTTGAGTTTACACTCCGACCGACGAAGACACGCCGGAGACCAAGGCCCTGATCGACTCTCTGGAGCACTCGGGTACCCGTGGTGTCATTACGCACCAACAACTCGCCACAAGCTGCCCTGCGGGGTATTATTACTACTATTATTATCTGTCAAAAGTACGTAATGGAGTATAACAATTTGTTAAATATCTCTAGTAATGATTTTGCTTCTCCTGTATATAATTTAAAAACAATTCCAGAAGGCCAGAATTTTTCTGGCCAAACTCACAACAATGCTTGACAATTTCCCAAAATTGCAGGGCAAACTAAAAAAATTGCTTTACAATCTCACAAAATCGCTAGTATTTCTCACAAAATTGCTTGAAAATCCCACGAAATTGCTGGGCAATGTCACAAAATCCGAATCTCTGAAAATACTTACAAGTGCAGGGGTGAGAGGCGCGGTGATGGATCCCAACCTTCCGATCATGGAAGAGAACGCGAACAATGTGTGTCGGTACTTTGTGGGGTACAGTTCTGCTGTGTACACATAGACTGAAGTCATCACCACCGCAATACTGTACTTGCCCACTAAGTATATCGTCATAGACACCGCTTCGTAACCTTGAAGAAATTAACAGAAAAATAAATATGTAATGTTATTCATCAAGATGTACAGATACCTCATAAAAAGTATCTGGTGTACATTTTACAAGATTCTTAAATCCATGGCTGGGAATTTTTTGTGCAGGACTTGGAATTCTTTGTGAGTTCCTAGCATAAAACCCTGAGTGAGGATCAATTCTGACTTCGCATGTATGTATATATGTGTATCTTGCCTATTGTAAAATTACTATGTGAAGTTAGAATAAATGTATTTCTATTTCTATAAATAATATTTGTAAGATTTCAGATAAAAGATACTTATAGAAATTATATTTGAAATACTCGATACAGATATAACTATTTTTTAAATAAAATTCTTTATGATAACGTTATAAGAAGGATATTATATTTTGTACAAGTCTTGTATAATGTTACCATGTGCCTTTTAAACATATTGTTACCAAAGTACAGAACTTTCTAGATAAATTATTATAGAATGGAATACAATTTACAAGAAATGATCTATCAGTGTTAGCAAGCCGATGTACCGGTATATACGATATATATACGGCATATACGATACGAATAAGTAGCGTACCTACGCTACTTATTCCTGCTTCTAGGATTTTTACTAAATTTTGAAAACGACTTTATATTTTTACAAGTACATATACATTATGTTTTTTTATAAATAAACTGAGAGGTAGCCGTGAGAATATTTGTTTCTTTAATAATGTAAAAAATATTTCCATACCAAGCTCTTTTGCACAAAACAATATACCACATGATGTAATGCTGTTAAAGTAGCTGAAATAGACACAGTAATCCAAATTTTATACCTTTGTTTTAGCTCACTTTCATAAAAGGTAAATTATATGAACACTTCTTTCGTTCACAGATGAAAGAAAATAAGATACGATGAACTGATAGGCTTCTAAATAAAGCTAGACAGCAACTTGCGCATATTAGTCTTACACGCTAATTACGCAACGTCTACTACAGCCCATCCATAGATGCGTTTAGTCATCTTGACTTCCTTCGTAAGACGTTAAGTCATCCGGGTTTCGAGCTTATACTAAGTCGGTGGACTACAGATTTTAAAACACGGACCTCAGCTAACTCGCAAATGAGCATACTCTAAATCCTTAGTAGTAGTGACATTAATATCAGTTGGTGTAGTGGAAACTTATGAGTCCGATAAATATGATGCTTGTAGTGTTGTCATGCGTGGCAATGGAATGGTTTTTATGAGATCATAGGAACAAAACTATACTTACCATCAGGCATAAAGGCAAAAGTGAATTGGCATGCAGCGCACAACCAGTAAGCGGTGATCAAGACAGGCTTCCTTCCGATACGATCCAGCAGCAAAATGGCGGTCCAGAATCCGGGGATTTCCACAGCAGCAACATATACATAGTTCAAGTAAGAATTCCCTGATAAATTCACAGCATTGATATTCATTCCGTAGTATACCAATGTATTCGTGATCCACCATATCGGAGACACTATACATCGAAACAGAATCGGGCGTGATCTGATTACTAAAACAGGAAGCCAGGGTTCCTTCGGTTTTTCAGTGTTTTTCGCAATCTCCGCTGATAATCGCAATGCTTCTAACGATTTCTCCGATAGCTCTTTTTTGTTCCTTTTAGCTACCTTCTTGAGAATCTCCTCAGATTCTTCATAACGGCCCTTGCTCATGAGCCAGCGGACAGACTCCGAGAGAATCCAAAAGTAACTGACGACGAGCAGTTGCGGCGCATAGATTACTTGGGTGAGTGGTCGCCACGAAGGCACTCCCCATGCGATTAAGCCCAGAAAGACCTGGCCAAGAGCGAACATTGTAGATATCGTGGCTCCAGCAATGACTCTGTACGCGGGGCCGACCAGCTCCGTCACTGAAAATCATGAGATCGTCATGTTAACAGCTGAGAAACACACAGTACCAGAAAATAAAACATATCCTACCTGGAATGATTGACTTATTTGGGCGTAAGTACCACCATCATCTTAAGAGAGAACGACATTCTCACCCGCACTTGATGCACCTTATCAACTAGCAATCGAAACTTTGCCATCTCTTTAGGCAAGTAGGACTCAACTACATTTAATACCAAGTAGGCAGTTCAGATCGGGAATCACCTTACAATAGAACTTTTTATGTGAAGATTTGTTCACGTCACCCTATGCTACATAACTCTCTTTCTCCTGAATAATTGAAGGGCAAATTTCAGTACACCTGCGACTCTCGAACAAATTCGGTTTTAAGAAGAAAATCCATCCCTACTTACTGGAGAATTAGCCAAAACTACGATTCATTAATCATCGTCAGATATTATGTTCATGCATGTGTAAGTATGTCTATGTACACTATGGCATGTATTCTTCTTCTTAGCGTTATCCTGCTTCCCAGTCCATTAGGATTGGCGGGGTTCGCTACCTAAGGCTAGAGATTTGACGAAGATACTGATTTTGACATGGAGCGATTGCCGTAAAACCACCACATTCCAAAGAGAAACCAAATATTTCTTAGATTAGGTCACACATCTATAGAAATATAATTTCTTGGACGTGCAGATTTCCTCGTGGATGTATTATACAATTGTTATTTGTGTAATATTTGTGTATGTATATTTACTATGTGCTGTAAATTTTATTAAGTATATCCAATTGGTTTGCTTTCTTTCTTTGTGTACCGATTCCCTGTATATTTACTCTTCGAAAAGGTTGCCTGGTAGAGAATTCTATTAAGTCCGCCTTTGTACCCTAAATATGCGGTAAGTTTTAACAAATAAATGAGACTGTTGCTGTGGAACAATTTCTTGAAGGTTGACGTATGTCAGATTACCAATAAGACGCTAAGTAGTTGCTGCGTCAGAAGGTGGTAAGCACTAATTAACCACTTGACAAGACATCGAGTTGCAGGAGATCGGGTAAGTTTTGATCTGCCATTACACGCTCCTACTTTCGTGTTGTATGTATATCCATTTCATATTTTTTTCTATGTACATTCTTTCTACACGTTCAAAGCAACTCTGTTTCTAATATCATCATTGTGAACGCCATCTACAAGCGTCACGCCACAAATTTTGCGCAACGCTCGCATTTCGGCAGCGTTTGTCCTATTTCAATTCTCTGCCGTACCCAGTTCCCGCTTTCATAACTCAGCGTTAGGACCAGCTCAGCTTGCTGTGCCTTCTGTCTCAAGCTTAAATTATATATATTATATTAAAGGACATAGTCATCATCTCAGCTCGTATTATTCCATTGGTGGACACAGGCCCCCTTTAGAGAGCCGCTGTATCCATTGAGTCCCTACAGATCTTTTGAGTTCGTAGCTCTATCTAGTGAGGGTACGGAGACGCTATTGGAGATTTTATTTGCAAAAGTACATAATAGCAATTAGAACATTTGTTACCTAAAATATAACAAGACGAATATGCGCCCGCTCCAACGGTGGACTCAATGACCTCAAGCGCCAAGAACCACTCGTACGAGTTGACGAAGGAGCGCACGAGGCCGATCCAGCCGGTGTTGAAGGCATTAAGGGTGAGTGCTACGCGCCGCCCCCAGCGGTCCGAGATGAACCCAGTGATGGGGAGCACCAGCAAAGTACCGATGGTGCGAATAGAACCGATTTGTGATCGGCGCCATTCGTCGCATCCCATGTCAAACTGTAAGAGACATTCAATAGCCATTATCATTATTATCATCATGTCAGCCCATACTCGGACTACTGATCGTAGACCTCGCCTCTAGAGACCCAGTTGCCTCGACCCTGACTGCCTTCATATTCAATAGTACATGAAATAAATTCTAATTATTTATTTTGTCAGAATACCTATATTGCCTACATTTTGAGGAGTTCTATGACATCAATGGCGTGGTTAGTCGTATACGCAGGTTAAGTGACTTCGACTGCAATATGTCCATGGATGGGATTGCACATCATATCAGCTCTTACTCATCCCACTACTCTTCCTTCAACTGAAGGAGTTTAGAGCATACGCTGCTCAAATGCGGATTGGCGAAGGCCAGTGTTATTAAGATGCCCAAGGGCCACTGACTCCGCTTAACGAATGTCATCTATTGACAACAGTCGGGATCGACGTCTCAACACGCCCTTCGAAGCACGGAGGAACTGGAGATAAATAAACTCATCAATAAACAGGCTGCGATCGACGTTGTTTAACTTGCGTGTTCGGTTGCACTTGTATCTATATTAGCTGGGATCGACGGCTCAACGCGCCTTTCCAACCTCGGAGGAAGTCGATGACTAAACCCATCCATATTCAAATTACGGTCCATGTTTATTAACCTGTGTATTCGATTAGATTGCGCATCGACACTATCAAGCTCCTCTCAGCTCAATAAACACAGATTAATCTTCTTCTTCTCAGCAGTATCCCGTTTGGCAATCCCTTAGGATTGACGGAGTCCGCTAACGAAGCCTAAGGATTTAGCTAAGATTCCGATTTTTACATGAAACTGCAGACCTCCACAATGCAGGGGGGAAACCAGACCCTTTTTAGGTAAAGTTACCTTTTTTTACCCGTTACCCTTTTATTGACGTCTTTCGAAATATAATTTCTTAGACTTGCGGGTTTCCACACGATGTTTCCCTTTACCGCCGAGCAAGCATTAATTACAAATATGTTCATAAATCTGAAAACATAAATTTAGTGGTTTGTGCTGGGATTCGAACTGGGTGTCAGTTGGTCAATAGGCCGCTTCTTTACCACTAGACAATCACTACTCATATAATTATTGTATGACAAACACAACTTAATGTATCCATAAGTCATAATCGTAATAAATAAAAAGGGAGGAAGGGCGCATCAAAGCAGCCCGTCTGGGTAAGTCCACTACACAGAAAACCGCAGCCAAATAACAACTCCCTAGAAGGTTGTTATGTTCCTGCGTGTGAGTGAGGTCGCCAGTAAGCTCTTAAAGAGTTGCTGTGTTAGCAGCAGAGAAGGCATCGCGCGAGTGATACTTAATGTATTACAAGTGATCGCATAACATTAAGTGGGCCGTATGCTGGTATGCCTTTCGATGTTGTGTAAAAAAAAAACAGCGAGCACACTTAAACACAGAACCTCCATTTTCACAGTCGGTTAAAGGGTACTTACGTCGTAAACGACACTGAGAGTATTTTCATAGACGAAGCCATTATCGCAGTCAACCTCGTTGGTGTTGTCAAACCAGTAGGCAGGGCAGACGTCGGGAGAAGGCTGCTGGTCAGGGTTATCAGGGAACCGGGCGCAGCTCTCGAAGGAGGTCAAGCTGGTGCCGTTGATTGTGTTCAGTAACCAGTCTGGGCGGAACTCCGGATGGGGTACGAGATGGGCAGGTCCATCGCATCTTACTCGACACCTGCAGCAGGGAATAAATAAGGATTTATTACATATATTTTTGAAGTTATTGACCAGTTTGGTGGCGCAGTGGTTAAACGCGGTGTTACGCTACTTTGACACTAATGCTCGTGGATTCGATTCCCACATAGGGCAAACATTTGTGTGCATGAACATGTCTGACTGTCTTGGTCTGGCTGTATTTAAGATAGGGCACATCAAAGCAACCCATCTGAGGAAGTACCTCCACCTCACAGAAAAAACGATATAACAACTTTATGGAGGGTTGTCGTGTTCCTGCGTGTGAGTGAGGTCTCCGGTAAGATCCTAAAGAGTTGCTGTGTTTGCAGCAGAGGTGGCATTGCGCGATTAATGTTCAATGTATTGCAAGCGTCTGTATGCTACGGCAACCGCTTTCAATCAGGTAGGCCGTATGCTTGTATGCCTATCGACGTAGTATAAAAGAAATAAATATCATACTCCTTTTGGCGCGTTGGGGAAAAATGATGAGAGTGAATTTTACTATATCTATGTATCTATAACTTCACGCCAAAATACACACATCAAAAGTGTCTAGGGATCAAGCATTTTTATGCGGATTTCTTGAGATTGAGATGTGGCTTTGTAATAAATTTATGATTTTATAAATTTATATGGATCCTTTTTGGTGCATTTCATAATTTGAAACAGGAACTGTCAATCAAATTCGAGTAAAAGATGAAAATCAGCTGTCAATATTTTCCCTATAAAAACATACAACGCATTGAAGACATTATTAGTGCTACTGTTTCCCTACTACTGATTAAAACCAACGTTATTATGGAGCGGCGACGTCATTTAAGCAGGGAAGAAATGCTCAGAGCCGTGGGAATGATAGAAGCTGGTTCCCGGCAACGTACTGTGGCTTTAGCTCTGAATACAAGTCAGAGTGTTATCAGTCGACTTTGGACACGTTACCGAAGCACTGGTACCGTGGCTGAGCGCCATGGAGGATGGTATCGCTGCACCACACGGAGACAAGACCGATACATTCAAATCACAACTCGAAGAGCTCCAACAATAACCGCCATGATGTTAGCCGTGACGCTTCATCACTCTTCAGGGAACTTAATTAGCGACCAAACAGTCAGAAACCGCTTGCATGAAGTGAACCTTCATTCCCGAAGACCGCTAAGGGTACCACCTATAGCAATGCACAATCGTAGGATTCGATATCAATGGGCTCTTGAACACAGAAATTGGGCAGAAGAACAATGGCGTTTCGTGTGCTTTTCTGATGAGTCTCGTTTTGGTATGAGACCGGATACAAGACGTATACGACACTGGAGAACCCCTGGACGCCAACAGCGATTAAAATCCTACCAGGAAGTCCATCCTTATAGTGGTGGAACCATCATGGTATGGGCGGGTATTTGGATCGGCGGAAGAACTGAGTTGATTTGGATCAGAGGCAACCTCAACGCTCAAATTTATGCTGAGACGATTGTATCAGACGTCATCGTTCCTCTACAAGTGCAAATCGGTCCCTTATTTCAGTTAATGCATGATAATGCACGACGGCACACCGCAAGAGTTGTAAGACAGACTCTCGCCGCAGCTAACATCAATGTCATGCCCTGGCCTGCTCAGTCGCCAGACTTGAACCCGATTGAGCATGCATGGGATATGCTACAGAGAAGAGCTCTGCCGAATATGGAGGGTATCCAGTCGCAAGAAGACCTTTTTTTGTTGTTGCAACGAACATGGGCGGCCATTCCACAGCGTGATTTGGATGAACTCATTTTGAGTATGCCAAACCGATGTTCTTGTGTTGTTAGTGTTCGCGGTAGAAACACGGATTATTAATTGTTTAAGTTACCCAATAAAATTTTAAAGAAAACTGTTATTTCAGTTTTTTTTTCGAACTTTAATGTTAGTGGTTCAAATGTCAAAAATCCCTTTATTATGAAAATGGCAAATTTCTTTATTAATGCAAAGGTGACTTGGTTTATCGTTACTGTAGACAAACGAAAACACTTTATTTGATGAATCCTTAAAGAAAATTTTAATTAATATCAATCAGGAGAAAAGTTATTGCAAAAATATATGTTGATCCCTAGACACTTTTGATGTGTGTATTATATCAGGTTTTGTTCGTGCCTTTTTTTTTATACAACGTCGGGAGGCATACAAGCAAACGGTCCACCTGATGTAAAGCAGTAACCATAGCCTATTAACGCTTGTAACATATATCACTCGCGCGATGCCTCCTCTGCTGCTTACACAGCAACTCCTTAGGAGTTTATTGGTGACCCACTCACACGCAGGAACACAACAACCCTCTAGGGAGTTGTTATTTGGCTGCGGTTTTCTGTGAGGTGGAGGTACTTCCCCAGACGGGCTGCTTTGATGCGCCCTACCTCTCTTAAAACATTCAGACCAAGACAAACAGACATGTTCATGCACGCAAATGTTTGTCTTCTGTGGGAATCGAACCCACGAGCGTTGGTCAAAGTGGCGTCTTCGCTCGACAACGACGTGCCTGTATTCAAAGTATTCTAATACTTATTTATGAATCAACATCACGTGTTTTATATCAGTAGGTACAGTTAAAATATACTCATATAGCTAGTCTGGCCATACATACTGTTATATAAAAACTTTCATTTTCAAACTCTACTTATTTTGAATTTGAAACGCGTTTATTATATTAAAAACCTATTTCGAATCCAGAGAAGAATCCAGAACTAATGTAAGGATTACGGTTGATGATGAAGTGTTGGATCAAGTGGATGAGATTGTATATCTTGGATGCGCTTTCAGCAGGTTTTACAATCGCACAGCTCGCCGACGGCTGGGAGTTCATCCTCATACACTGGAACCGCAATGGTCGCGCACTGTGCGGTTCACAAGAAGTTTTCTACCGAGAACTATTAAGTTGTGGAATGAGCTCCCTGCGGAGGTTTTCCCAAGGGACTACAGTATGGGGTTCTTCAAGAAACGCATGAAGAGGTTCTTACAGGGTCGGCAACGCAAGAGTGACACCCCTGGTGTTGCAAATGCCCATAGGCTACGGTAACTGCTTACCATCAGGCAGACCGTACGCTTGTTTGCCACCTTAGTAGTATAAAAAAAAAGGGATTGAAGGTACACCGCAGATGTGGATAGGCTAGTGAGTGCTGGGAATAGTGTGAATGGAGGGTTGGGAAAACTTCTTGCCAGTAAAAACTTGAGCCAGAAGGCACAGCTCGCTATAGACAATGAAGTGCTGGTCCCAACGCTAACTTATGGAAGCGAGAGCTGGGTATGGCAGAGAGAGCATGAAAGTAGGATAAACACGGTCGAAATGCGAGAGCTGCGCAAAATTTGTGGCTTAAGGCTTGTAGACCGTATTCGCAATGACGATGTTAGAAACAGAGTTGGTCTGAAAGAGAGCGTCGGTGTTAAAATAAGAAGAGTCATGCTCCGTTGGTTCGGACATGTAGAAAGAATGCAGGATGAAAGAATGACGAAGCAGATATACAATGCAAAAGTGGAAGGATGTAGGAGCCGAAGAAAGCCAAGACTTACCGTGACCAAATTGGTCGTGTTCTATCAGAAGGTGATGTCAGGAGCCCTAGAAACCGGCGAGCGTGCATGAGAAGAGCAATGAATGTTAAAGAAGCGAGTGATATATGTAAGGATCGAGTCACGTGGCGCTTGATTCTCTCTGCCTACCCCGCAGGGGATTTGGCGTGAAGTTGAGTGAAGACGAGTGAGATAGTGATATTAGACGAATTCGTTTTTTCTACCGCTTGGTTGTAGTCTGGTTTTAGATTTTAACTTTATATTTATTTATTATAAAAATGTAATTCATTACTCAACTATTGACTGTACTGGAACTGTAGACCAGGACCTAGGAAATACTGATGCGATTTAATGCATTTTTCTAATGTAATGTGGTATAATTAACTATAATTTTAACGGCATACCACACTTTTCTCATAATCACTTAGTATTAACTTATACGTTGGAACTAAAATTAACGCATATGATTAAGTTTTCCAAACAAACAAAGCACTAAACCAATTTATATTGTGCTTCTATCTTATATGCCTAAAACGGCAATAAATAAAGAGAAGTATTATACACATTAACTTTAAAATGACTAATTAAAAGATATTGATTGACATAATCAATAAATATGGGATGGATCAGTTTTATTGTCCGCCGGTGTAGATAGGGCAAAAATATTATTGCTCTAATCTAATACTGAACACTCATTCATAAGTTAAACTTCTTAGAATTCTAGGAGCGGTATTCAATTTCCTAATACATGAGATGCTGTGAGCTACCCTTATGAGGATTGTACAACATGCGTGTAGGTGGACAGCAGCTTGGTGCCCCGGTTTGACACCAACATCAGTGTCAGACAGGGATGCGTGCTGTCAGATGGACTATATCATCCTCTAATTGGACGGTTGTTCAGAGAATAAGAAATATGAATGTGGGAATTCGAATGGGTGACTCAGTGGCCAACTGCCTTCTTTATACAGACTACGCCGTATTAATAGTAGAATCACCATCCGAACTGGAAATAGTAGTCACAACAATGAAAGTTGATCGTATGAAGAATGTTTTACAATTGAATACAAAGAATACCAATGGTATTTGAAAGAGAGACAACCGAAACGAACACGAGGATTACGGTTGATGATGTGGTGTTGGAACAAGTGGATAAGGTTGTATATGTTGGAAGCGCTTTTAGCAGGTATAGAAGGTACAATGCTAATGTGGAGAGACGAATGAGTGCAGGGAATAGCGTGAATAGATGGGAACCGAAATCTAAGCCAGAAGGCACAGCTCGCTGTACATAACGCGGTGCTAATCCCAACGCTAATTTATGGAAGTGAAAGCTGCGTATGGCAGAGAGAGCATGAAAATAGAATAAAGGAGTTGGGCCTGAAGTTATAGATCGATAAAAAAGAAAAATACTAAACCAGTTGGTTTGGGTATCATGACAATTTATATGTTTAAAATTAATTTGGAACGTTAAAATGGAATAATTCACCTTCATAGGTGAAAATTGGTCGCGTTTTTTTTTTAATATGAAGTCAAGAGCTATCGAAACGGGCGAGAGTGCGTGAACAGAGCTATGAATGTTAAAGAAGTGAATCGGGGTTACGTCAAGAAGAGATCGATAGACGCATCAGTCTTAGTTAGCAGCATTCTGGAAACTTAGGTACATCCTTTCCGCGTCATTTTTTAAAATTTATATTAGAAGGGGGCTAACGAGCATGTGGGTCACCTGATGGTAAGTGGTCATTGCCGCCCATAGACATCAGGAACACCAAACGGTCACTGGTCCTTGAAGGCACTCATATCGTATTTGTTCGAGAACACCGATGAGGGCAGTTGATTCCACAATTTCACCGTACGTGGTGGAAAATGCTTCAGCAAGCGTGCTATAGTGGTTTGCCACTCATCAAGATGGTGAGGGTGAAATTTTAGTTTGTGGCGAGTGGTACGATAGTGGAACTCGGCGGCTGATAGTAAGTTGAACAGCTTCTTCATAACAACAATTTCCTCAGTGATTAAAGACTATTGTCGTTCAGAGCCTCCTTCCCGGTAAGACCTACGGTGCAAGAGCTAGTTCTTACTGGTGTAATCCATAAGTTGAAAGTTACACATTAGCTGATGAAAATGCTATATTTGGGATACAATGCTCAACGAAAATTCAAGGCAACCCTTGCCTTATTTCACTGCGGAGATACGGGTCTCCCTTCAACTGTTTAGACCATGCTTCTTCGTGCTGACAGCAGATTGAGGAAGGCCAATCAAGCCCCCCAAACGTCTGCCATCTATCAATAACATCTAGATGGACGACTTAACGACTTAAGAGGAGGCATTCCAAAAACGCTCAATACAGGCACTGTAGAATCTTATGTATGTTTTTTTTGAGACTTTTTCTGTATTTACTATTTATGCAGAGCAATAATTAAAATTTTGGTTACTTGTACATAGATAATAAATACAAAATATGTTTAAAAGAACATAAATATAGTTCTTCAGTTACTGTATGGAGCATTTTTTGGAATTGGTCTTAAACTCAGCGTTATTAATAAAATCAAAATGGGTGCACCACTTAGCTTTGTACGCGCTCATCAAACCTATCCATAGACAGGCTGCAGAAGCATTGCTTAGCCTGCGTATTTGATTACGCGCGTAACGCCAGCGAAGTCCTCAAGGAAAATAACTCTCTAAGTCAGCTAACTGAAGTGGCGGTGGGCTAGCCATATCTGAGTTAGTGACAGCAAATAGGAGAGGAAAGTGTTGCTAGACGCTATGTGAAAAGGGAAGGTTCGCATTCAGCGGAATGCGTTGGGGAAGGTTTATATTTGTGGGTAAATACGCGCTGATGATGATGATTTTTTACATACGATAGGAGACAAATGAACATACAGCCTGCCTCACGAAGGGGCTAGTTGTTACCTGTTTTCCTATTATGCGCATTAAAACAGCTACCGCAGCTAAATAACAAATCCCTAGAGGGTTGTTGTGTTGAGCGAAGTTCATGAGGAGTGTGTTAGTATGGGGGGAAACAACGCGTGATGCCTATAGCAATTGTTCGTAGCCTATGGAAACCACTTTCCATCAGGTGCGCAGTATGCCTCCCGACGATATATTGTATAGTAAACCTAATAGGAACGCTAGCATAAAGGAATTGTCATGACGGAAATAGTACCGATCAAACGATTTTGCGTAGTAATCAAACTCAGCTCTAAAGTAGAACGTGCAGCTCATATTGGCTAGTTCGTGGATCATGGCGTCACTGACGGCTTATTAGTTAAAATAAAATCGTTGAGATATCTAAGCGCTGAAACACTACTTTTTACTCGAGCAGCTTGTGGGTGTGGTATACGATACGAACCTACAGCGTCTTGCGTGTTCAATATAATAATGCGCTCAGAATGCTGTTAGGGCTGCCGCGACGATGTAGTGCATCGGGGATGTTCGCCGAGGCGCGCGTAGACGGATTTCACGCTATAATGCGTAAAAAAAATCGGCCAAGTGCGAGTCGGACTCGCGCAGTAAGGGTTCCGTACCATTATCTATAAAAATCGGCCAAGTGCGAGTCGGACTCGCATACGAAGGGTTCCGTACCATTATCTATAAAAACGGCAAAAAAATCACGTTTGTTGTATGGGAGCCCCCTTAAATATTTATTTTATTCTATTTTTTAGTATTTGTTGTTATAGCGGCAATAGAAATACATCATCTGTGAAAATTTCAACTGTCTAACTATCACGGTTCATGAGATACAGCCTGGTGACAGACGGACGGACGGACAGCGAAGTCTCAGTAATAGGGTTCCGTTTTACCCTTTGGGTACGGAACCCTAAAAAAGGCAAAAAAATCACGTTTGTTGTATGGGAGCCCCCTTAAATATTTATTTTATTCTATTTTTTAGTATTTGTTGTTATAGCGGCAACAGAAATACATCATCTGTGAAAATTTCAACTGTCTAGCTATCACGGTTCATGAGATACAGCCTGGTGACAGACGGACGGACGGACGGACAGCGGAGCCTCAGTAATAGGGTTCCGTTTTACCCTTTGGGTACGGAACCCTAAAAAGTAGCATCACTACTGCATAGAGTTCGTGACAGCAGTAACAGCATCCTGAAAATGATCGCTGACCGGTTTGACTGTCCCATCCAGGCGCACTGGGTGGCCGTCGTCACTGGTAGGGTCAAGTGAATTATAATACAAATATATTTTGGATCATAATTCACTTCTCCATAGATACATAACGAATTTTCACTCAGCCATTGTTACTAACATAGTTTATAAGATTTCGATGTTACTAACCCCTCTATGGATGTTTTGCGTCCGAAATAAATGGTTATTTATTTATTTGGTGAGCGAGTAGAACGTTTATGTGCCATCAAGTGATTTATTGGTTTCTGTTTACAGTTCACATCAACTCAGCAACAATAAGCTACTTAATGATTATACTAAATAGTATTCGATTAATAATTAATACATACGCTAATTAATATTTCATATTATTGTAATTAATCGATTACTTTGATAAGGGCGTATCAATGTTAAAAAAAAATACGCCTCAACATTACTTCTTTGATAATATCTTTTATCATATGATAACGAGATAATGTTGTTATTCCAAAATAATATGTTGCCAATTGATGACGATTATCGCACGGAGCCGGAAAGAGAATACAAAACTGATCGTGTATCTATAACTTCACGCCAAATCCCCTTGCGTGGTAGGCAGAGAGAACCGAGCGCCACATGCCTCGATCGTTCCACACCTCACTCGCTTCTTTAACATTCATAGCTCTTCTCATGGTCGCTCGCCGGATTCTATGGCTCCTGGCAACTGATCAAATGATTATGAAGGGATTACTCGTTCAGCGACGAATGAAGTATCTATTATTGATAATGTAATGTACAGTAATTGCTTATTACCTACGTACCTAAAAGCAGTGGCATGGCAATGGAACCACTTTAGAGCCCGGGGGCCGAATGCTTGTTTGTTTCCTGACGTTTTACCATCACCACATCCCCCCCACCACATCAACCCTTACTCATCCCACTGCAGGGATACGGGTCTCCCTTCAACCGAAGTTTAGAGAGTTTAGAGCATACTCCACCACGCTGCTCAAATGCGGATTGGCGGAGGCCAGTGTTTTCAAGCCGGCCGACGGCCACTGACTTAGTTTAACGACGACGGCTTAACGTGCCCTCCGAAGCACGGAGAAACTCGAGATAGATAAACCCATCCATCGACAGGCTGCGGTCTACGTTGCTTACTCTGCGTGTTCGATTAGAATGACACACACAACGACATCATCGAGCTCTCTCACCCTTTTACAGTATTTTACAATTATTTGGTTTTTCTTTTATACAACGCCTTGATGCCTACAAGCATACAGTCCACCTGATGTGAAGCGGTTACCGTAGACTATGATTGCTTATAATATGCCACCTCTGCTGCTAACGCAGCAACAAGTCCTTGGGAGCTTACTTGTACTTGGGACCTCCCTCACACGCAGGAACACAACAACCCTCCATAGAGTTGCTATGTGGCCGCGGCTTGCTGTGAGGTGGAGGTAGTACCTCAGACGGGCTGTATTGATGCGCCCTGCTTCTCTTATGATGCGTGTATGTGAGGTAAGCTGAAGAGTTCTATTAGCAGCGGGATGGCAATGTAACCCTTTGCATCCCGTGGGCCCTATGCTTATTTGTTTCCTGACAATGTTAAAACATCTGCCAGTTTCACCCTTTTACAGTATTTTACAATTATTTAGTATTTAAAATAACTAAATCATGAACAGGGGCCGTCCAAGATGCACGCAAATGAATCAAATAGCTGATGTGCCGAAAAGGGGCCAAATCAAAAGCACCAGAAACCGAAGAGCAAGAGATGAGGTTGATGAGTGTGGAAGAGGCGAGAGAGGTATGTTTGGATCGGTGCACCTGACATTAGTCTCTGCCTACCCCAATGGGAGACAGGAGTGATGATATTGTATGTATAAATTTTGGGCTTTTTAACGGTCTCTCCTTGGCCTTCGTTTTCAAGTTACGAAACAAAAGATATCAAATATGGAAGCAATAATATTACCCCTTGAAGTAGTAAAATAAGCATATCTCTTTCTAATCTCTTATTACACTATGGATAAGAAAATTTATTGTTGCTTTTGAATATTTTTTCTTGATAACCTTGTTTTGGTGCATTCCTTAATTTATTTTCGTTTTTGTGAATTTATTGTCAATATTTATGAGTCCGACCACATGTTTAGTGATCAATCGACACAAGAAATAGATTAAGCTAAAAACAGCAAAGTTTTAAAATAACTTTCTTATCTGTTTACGAGCATTTTATCACTATTAAGGCAATAAAATGCCTGCTTGTTACGAATTTGTTATTATCTATTAACACAATATAGGCACGTTGCTATCCCCACTGCTAACACAAGAACTACTCCAGAGCTTCCTGGTGAGCTTACTCACTCACAAGAACTCCTTATCGTTATCCCATTTCGCAATCCCTTAGGATTGACGGGGTTCACTACCTAAGACTAAGGATTTGGCGAAGATACACTTTTTTTTTATACAACTCCGGGAGGCATACAAGCATACGGTCTCCCTGATGTAAAGCAGTTACCGTAGCCTATTAACGCTTGTAACATATATCACTCGCGCGATGCCTCCTTTGCTGCTTACACAGCAACTTCTTAGGAGCTTACTGGTGACCTCACTCACACGCAGGAACACAACAACCCTCTAGGGAGTGTTATTTGGCTGTGGTTTTCTGTGAGGTGGAGGTACTTCCCCAGACGGGCTGCTTTGATGCGCCCTACCTCTCTTAAAACATCCAGACCAAGACAAACAGACGTGTTCATGTACACAAATGTTTGTCTTGTGTGGGAATCGAACCCGCGTGCGTTGGTGTCAAAGTCGCGTCTTTCACGACTGAGCCACCGAGCTCGTCAAAACACATATTTATGTGGTGCGACTGCCGTCAGGCTTCAATAGCCTGGAGTGAAAACCAGATCATTCTAAGATTAGGTCGGGCGTCTTTACAAATATAATTCCTTGGACTTGCGAGTTTCCATCACCGCCGAGCAAGTGATAATTACAAATATGTACATAAATACGAAATCACGAATTTAGTGGTACATGCCAGGACTCGAACCGGTGGCTAATTGGTAGGCGGGTGTTTTATCCACTGGGCTATCACTGCTAAACCCACAACAATAACCTGCGGTGTTATTTGGCTATTGTCTGCTGCATTAGTCGACCTAAAGTTACTTGTCGAGAATCATTTTTAACTTCTACTATTTAGACAGAACCTTATTTTTAACACTGATATTGATCTATGTATATTTTCACGCCAAGTTCTTTGTGAGGTAGGCAGCGTACTTACTCACTTCTTGAACATTCACAGCTCTTTTCATGCATGCTCACTGTTTCTTAAGCCTACCTTCATAACACCACACGACTAATTAGGTCTGAGAAGTCTTGGCCTTCCTCGGCTCCTACTTCCGTTTACTTTCGCGTTTCATACATGTACAAGACAACGGACCTTTAAGACCAACTTTCTTTCCTACTCGTCCAATGCTATCTCAATCTACAAATTCGACATTTTGTCATTCAACAGTGTACAAAACTGGCATTTTGAAAAACGGTAATGGTAGTTCTTTTGTGTAGTTTGGTATGTGCATCATCTAAATCAGGTATGGGCAACCTTTAATATGTTGTGGGCCAAACTTTAGCATGCAAATACGTTCGCGGGCGGCGTTTAAAAGTAGTGCATATATATATAAGTAGATTCCGTGAGTATATATAAGTAGTGTACTTAATTTTTTTTTTAATTGGGTTTTTTTCAAAATGTCTCGCGGGCCGGATCAAACCTTACAGCGGACCGGGGGTTGCCCACATGTGATCTAAATAATTACTGACAATTGGAAACAGCACAGCACACACCAGCAAGTGAGGTTCTTGCCAATTACCTTGTGTGTAATGGTCCTAGACACAGCGTGGATTCCTCAAGCTGTGTGTTTTTATGATTTCTACTTGTAAAAATCTTTTATAATGTCTTTGGTCTTCTTCTTAGCATTATCCCGTTTCTCAATCCATTAGGATCGGCGGCATCCACTACTTAAGCCTAAGGATTTTGCGAAAATACTAATTTTTACATGGAGCAACGGCCGTCAGACCTCCAGAACCGAGTGGGAAACCCAGAGCTTTCTTAGATAAGGTCACATTTTTTTCGAAACAAAATATCTTGAACGTGCCACCACGATGTTTTCCTTCACCACCGAGCAAGTGATTATTATTATGTACATAAATCCGAAAACCACGAATTTTAGTGGTACGTGCCAGGATTCGAACAGAGGACCAGTTGGTCAATAGACTTTTTCCACTGGGCTTTCACTGCTCTGATCATTTATAACGTATTTCCTACAATCTATATTACACAAACAAATCGTCTCTTTGTCTATCTGGAAACCGGTAGACTAGAAAAGTTTGAGAAATGAGATTAATAGGAAAATGAATGAGTTAGTGTGGAGTTTGAAGGGAATTTATCACGTCCACGGACATTACACAGGTGGTTGGTCAATTTTGTATGGGAAATTGAGGGCTGTTTTAGCATTTGCGTCGAATTCGATAATTATGTAGACTGTGATGCATGACGATGTATGTTACAGCAGTCGACAATCTAGCGCACTCGCCGGCCTACTGAACAAATCTTCACATAGATGCGAATGCTATGACATCTGTGGATGAAAACGAGGGGCGCGGGGTGAGGTGGAGCCGACCACTATTCTATGTGTGCTAATACTATCCTAGACGACAGTACGAGACACTGGAATGTATAAACTTTGAGAGTAAGAACGCGGCCCCTTATATTGGGTGTGAAAATTCGAATGCTGTGTAGCATATCTTATTACCGGACAGGCCCACCACTCATACCCACCACTGTGTCTCCTGTGTAGCCAGAATTAACAGCGGCGACCACAAAAAGGCAATGAACAGTGAAGTCCATTGCTGTCCCGGGGGTTAAACTACAGCTGCCTTGGAACTCACAACGAATTTAATCAGAAGAAATTTGTAGGAGTAGGAAGTGTTGGAATCGACTTCCCCTCTTGGCAAAGCGAGAGACAGCAATATGACAAATAAGGAATTTAAAAACCTCGAAGAGATGGCTAGTCAAGTGAAGCTTAACTGCCGTGCACCACGGTTTATCAAATATCTAACACTATTGGGACCTAAACTGTGAGTTGTTACCTAACACATCGATTCCAATAATATAGATTGCAGAACCGCCTAAACGCCTGGTAATTCTCCCTTGTTGCCACCAAATCAGAATAGTATACTACCCCGGATTTGATAGCATATCTGTCGAAAAATTTGTCTACTAAGATCGACCGCTATAGCATTCACGTCCAAAAAATTGCATGCAATACGGACGTCATAGCATTCGCGTCGGTGAATGTGTTAAGAAGATAATCGTACCACAATGTGGAAACAATAAGATATAAAATGCAACTACACAAGGTTACAAAATCCTGTCGCTATGGTATCTTTCATTACCTGTGTGGCACTCTGGCGGTAGTGAAGATGTACTCCCCGGAGGCGAACGCAGAAAATATGACCGGCAGCGCCGCCAGTGCCAGCGTCAGGATCTGGTATTTGCCAAACTGTCCAACTTCCTGCACCAGGATATCGTCCAAGTCAACGCCATTGTTCTGCTCGTCGGGAGATCCCTTTTCTGTCGTAGACGCTGACATGTCTGCTAGTCGTAGAGAGAATGGTCGCCAGCGCAGCGCCCCACAATAACAATTTCCTCATTGTAGATTAAATCAAATACGAATCAACATCGAAGGTTAATGGTTCCGTTATTAATGGCTTTGAAATTTCACGTACAATTAATTTAATATTGGATTGCTGAAATTAGAATTAACTTAACACTTGTGATATGAAAGAAATTTAATAATTAAGTATTTAATGCTACAATTGGGAATTCATTGTTGTTATTCAGATTTTTTTGGCTCACATTCATGAAGGTAAATAAATACCCTATAGAGGATGAATGGGACTGATTTTACGTAGTAACTCCGTTACAGGTCGGGGAGGGTAACGTAGAACGCGCAGCTCTTGTTGGATAGTTCACGGGTCAACATCGCGCAACTTATAGGCTTATTGATTAAAATATTCTCCCATTGATCAGTAGGCTTGAATCACGAGATATTTAGGTGCTAAAAGACAACGTTTTTATAATCCGTCTTATAGTACCTTCATGACAGTCAAGTGGCTTGTTAGCTTGTGATCATATGAATCTAAGATAAAATTAACAATGATGCTTTCATAGTATCTGTTTATTTATTTTTTTGCAAAGCTTACATTCCAGCAGTTATTTTTTAAATATTTCTGAAAAACCTAGCTGTAGTACTTGATTTCGGGTTAACTTTTCTCCCTTTGTATTTTCCACCGATTGTACAATGAGGTGTCTTCCGAGAAGTTTGATATGATGCCGAGAGCTTACAACAGCGACGTTCGGCGGGGAATTTACTCCGACACGCTGGCAATGGTTACATATTGTGCGGTTACAGAGAAATTTCCTTTCCTTAAGAAATTTCCTCATATGTTACGGTTTTAATTCCCTGTCGAAGGTTTCTCAAGGGATTACTGCACTTGGTCCTTCAAAAGCGTTAAGAATTTTTTACTGCTTAACATGTAATGAAATCACATGACCATCAAGATGACACTAAAGATCGTAAGAAACTACTAGAAAAGAACATCAAAAAATATGTCTGTCCTAATCTACAGTTCCTTATGAATTTCAAGGGTACCCTAAAATTTGTTAACAAAGCAAGGTCATTGATAACACGTGTTTTGCGAAGTAATTTACATAACTTTTGTCATTACTGTTAAATTACTGATAGTCATATCAACGATGGATGCCGCCCAATCGTAGATTAACAATAGTAATAAGTAATATGGATAATTACGAGCTTAACCTTCGTGCGTCATATCAGTAGCAATAAACAATAGATAGGCACTTCGCACTTTTACAGAATTGGTACTTCACATTCTAAAGTACATTCAGGTTATCATATTTTCTATAACAGCTCCGATAGCAACGGAGGATGCATCGCGTGAACTTCAAATAGTTGTAGTAAAACTGTGTTTCACATATTCTGAAGTCGTACAAGTTGTTTCTTTTTAGCCCTTGAATAAAAACATCCCAAATCCCATTTGCATAAGATAAAAACGAGTGGATGTCTTCATTCCGACAATGTACATTTCAGTGCAGTATGAGACATGAATTTGGGCTGACGTCAAAGATACATTCGCAATCGTTCTAAATAGTCCGCAGTCACATCTGTTGCTGCTCATGTATCGATGTTCGCTAAAATTGTATGTTCTGTATAACTCCTCTGTATGTTTGTACTACGCTGAGCGTTCGGAATCTTAAAAAGCATGTGCGTCTCGAGACGACCGACAGAAGCGATAACTTTAATCTACATATAATTAAAGCAGCCGTATGCGTGAGAGTAAGGGAAGTCAGACAGACTAGCGCCGTAATATGTTACGTAATGAAGTGGTTTACCCTTCCATAAGATGTTATCACTTCTAAAATGACAACTTTTACGCCATGTTACGTGTTGTGTCCAAAATAATCTAAGTGCGCCAGCTGTTACACCGTTCATATTAGTCTACTGTAGTTAATAATTTCTTCTGCAGCTCATCAAAAAGTGAGTCTTTAGCTTGGGCGACAGATAAACTTATTAAAAAAAACGTTCCTATTTGTAAGGTAGTAGAATCCATATGATTCTACGCAGATTTGACGAAATTCGTGCGTTAGTGCATTCAGAGATCGAGAGATTCGGTAGTTGTTATGTTAACGTAGATTCTGGTTTGCTGCTCGATTTCAAATAGAATATGTAAGACTAGCTTATGCCCGCGGCTTTGTACGCGTAGTTTTTGGAATTTCGACAGTTTTACTTATGAAAAATAAGTAAAACTGTCGAAATTCCAAAATCTTCTTATTTTTTCGTACAGTCAGCATTATATAGTTAGTAAAAGTACCAAATATCCTTTTTTGTGTAGTAATGAAGATATGTCACGATCTGTTCGGTTTTCATTATCTATTTGATATTATACTGAACTATACTGAATACAAATTAGTTTCTTTATTAAAGACACAACATTGCCTATTTTAAAAACATAACTGTACAAAGTCACTAACTTCAAAAGATATTTCTACTCCATACACAGTGTCAACCCCCTTTTCAGCCACCTAAGGGTTTGAAAAACGTTGAAATTACTTTTTTGACGTCTTGATTGAGCGTATATTTACAAATCTAAATCAGCTCACTTTAAAAAAAAATCAATCCCTTAAAAGTTCAACTTTTAATTCAAGAAATACTTTTGACCTCCATTATACTTTAAGACGCGCGGTATCTTTGAAAACGCTGAAACCACTTTTTTGGGTTCTAATAGAGAGTATCTGTACAAAGTTTGAAGTTACCAACTTCAAAACATATTTTTACTCCATACAAACTGTCAACCCCCATTTCAGCCCTCTAAGGGTGGAATTTTGAAAAACGCTGAAATTACTTTTTTGACGTCTTGATTGAAAGTATATTTACAAAGTCTAAAGTAGCTCACTTTAAAAAAAAAAACATTTCTTAACAGTTCAACATTTAATTCAAGAAATAATTTTAACTCCCATTACATACTTTAAGGGGTGGAATTTATGAAAACACAGAAACCATTTTTTAAATTCTAATAGAGAGTATCTATACAAAGTTTTAAGTTTCCAGCTTCAAAACATATTTCTACTCCATACAAAGCGTTAATCCCATTTTGAGTCCCCTAAGGATTGAATTTTGGAAAACGCTAAAATTACTTTTTTGACGTCCTGATTGAAAGTATAGTTACGAAGTCTAAAGTAGCTCACTTTAAAAAAAATCTTAACTCAACAGTTCAACTTTTAATTCAAGAAATACTTTTGACCCCCGTTACACCCTTTAAGGGGTGGCATTTTTGAAAACGCTGAAATTACTTTTTATGGATTCTAATAGAGTAGTGTGAAAAGTTTCAAGTCATTAACTTCAAAAAATATTTCTGCTCCATACAAACTGTCAACCCCATTTTCAGCTCCCCAAAGGTGGAATTTTGAAAAACGCTGAAATTACATTTCTGATGTCTTGATTGATAGTATATTTACAAAGTCTAAAGCAGCTCACTTTAAAAAATAATAATTTCTTAACGATTCAACTTTTAGTTCAAGAAATATTTTGACCCCCATTACACCCTTTGAAGGGTGGAATTTTTGAAAACGCTGTAATTAATTTATATGGATTCTAATAGAGAGTATCTGTATAAAATTTCAAGTCACTATCTTCAAAAAATATTTGTGCTCCATACAAACTGTCAACCCCCTTTTTAGCCCCCTAAAGGTGGAATTTTGAAAAATGCTGAAATTAATTTATATGCATTCAAATAGAGAATACCTGTACAATGATTCAAGTCACTAACATGAAAAAATATTTCTGCTCCATACAAACTGTAAACCCCTTTTTCAGCCCCCAAAAGGTGGAATTTTGAAAAATGCTGAAATTACTTTTTGACGTCTTGATTGAGAGTATATTTACAAAGTCTAAAGCAGCAGCTCACTTAAAAAAAACAATTTCTTAACAATTCTACTTTTAGTTCAAGAAATACTTTTGACCCCCATTACACCCTTTAATGGGTGGAATTTTTGAAAACACTGAAATTACTTTTTATGAATTCTAATAGAGAGCATGTGTGCAAAGTTTCAAGTCATTAACTTCAAAAAATATTTGTGCTCCATACAAACTCTCAACCCCCTTTTCAGCCCCTTAAACGTGAAATTTTGAAAAACGCTGAAATTACTTTTCTAACGTCTTGATTGAGAGTATATTTACAAAGTCTAAAGCAGCTCACTTAAAAAAAATCTTAACAATTCAACTTTTAGTTCAAGAAATACTTTTGACCCTCATTCATTACACCCTTTAAGGGGTGGAATTTTTGTAAACGCTGAAATTACTTTGTTTGGATTCTAATAGAGAATATCTGTACAAAGTATCAAGTCACTAACTTCAAAAAATATTTCTGCTCCATACAAACTGTCAACCCCTTTTCAGCCCCCTAAATGTGAAATTTTGAAAAATGCTGAAATTATTTTTTTGACGTTTTAATTGAGAGTATATTTGCAAAGCCTAAAGCAGCAGCTCACTTTAAAAAAAAAAACAATTTCTTAACTTAACTTGGTGGGACTGGAGTAGTCGAGGTGTTACCCCGTGTAACAGCTAAACAAATAACGAATACAATTAACGGAATGAAAAGAGGTAAGTCACCGGGCCATGACAGTCTCAGCATTGAACATTTTCAGCATGCTGGACCGCATTTGTCACGGCTGTTGGCACTTTTGTTTACTCTATGTATTAGACATTCATACATGCCCAAAAAATTAATGAAAACTATTGTTGTGTAAGTTCTCAAAAATAAAACAGGGGGCGTAGCTGATAAGAGTAACTATAGACCAATTTCTATCGCTACTGTAGCTGCTAAGGTTCTTGACGGTGTGATTGAGAGACAACTTGCTAACCACCATGCGATACATGATGCACAGTTCGGCTGCAGGCTATGTCTGTCTACAGAGAGTGCTATCTTTTCACTCAAGCACACTGTGAGGTACTACACAGATAGAAACACTCCGGTGTATGCTGCTTTCTTAGATTTATCGAGGGCATTTGATCTGGTTCGATATGATTTACTTTGGAATAAACTAGCAGAAAATGGAGTGCCTGGTGCTATTACAAATATCCTTAGATACAGGTACGAGCATCAATCGAATCAGGTCAGATGGGCGGACGCGCTCTCGGGTGAGTGTATGGGTTGGAATGTGGAGTGAGACAGGGGGGGTTGAGTTCACCACTGCTTTTTAACCTATATGTTAATCAGCTGATTGTCGAGCTTAGTGGCGCCCGGGTGGGGTGTCGTGTGGAGGGACTGTGTGTAAATAGCCTGAGCTATGCCGACGATATGGTGCTTCTTTGTCCTTCCATCAGGGCTCTTAGAACGCTTCTGACCATATGTGAGAGCTATGCCGAAAGACATGGACTTCGGTACAATGTCCAGAAGTTCCTAGTCTTTCGTGTTTCAACTAAAAAACCTAACCACATTTCACCGGTGGCGTTGGGAGGCGTGACTCTGAGTCGAGTCTCTGAATTTAAGTATCTCGGGCATATTGTGACGGAGGACTTGAAGGACGATGCAGACATCGAGAGAGAACGGAGAGCGTTGGCTATCCGATGTAATATGTTGGCCCGCAGGTTTGCACGATGTACTCCAGCAGTAAAATTGACAGCTTTTTGTCAATGCCTGTACACGTGCTCCCTGTGGGTTCGGTATACACAGAGGGCATACAACGCTCTCCGAGTTCAGTACAATAATGCCTTCAGGATGTTGATGGGGCTCCCTCGCTTCTGCAGTGCGTCGGGTATGTTTACCGAGATGCACACCGATGGCTTTACAACTGTCATTCGGAAACGTACTGCATCGCTGATGCACAGGGTTCGGGGGAGTGGCAACGGTATCCTGCGGCTTATTGGTGAGAAAGCTGAGTGCGCTGTCATGGGACACTGGGTACATTTACATGTAAATGTATCCAGTGTCTCTGACAAGCGAAGTAGGTATCTAAATTAAAATTTAATTACGATAAATAAGTACTAACATAGCTGTAAGGTTGTTTTGTTTTGTTGTTTACTAACTGAATATGGACTAAGGTCTGAAATAAAACATTTATTATTTATTATTATTATTAATAGTATTATTATTAACAATTCAACTTTTAGTTCAAGAAATATTTTGACCCCTATTACACCCTTTAAAGGGTGGAATTTTTGAAAATGCTGAAATTAATTTATATGGATTCTAATAGAGAGTATCTGTATAAAGTTTCAAGTCACTAACTTGAAAAAATATTTCTGCTCCATACAAACTGTCAACCCCCTTTTCAGCCCCCTAGGTGGAATTTTTAAAAATGCTGAAATTACTTTTTTGACGTCTTGATTGAGAGTATATTTACAATCAAAAGCAGCTTACTTAAAAAAAAAACAATTTCTTAATTGACCCCCCATTACACCCGGGGTGGAATTTTTGAAAACTCTGAAATTACTTTTTTTGGATTCTAATAGAGAGTATCTGTACAAAGTTTCAAGTCACTAACTTAAAAAATATAATAATATTTCTGCTCCATACAAACTGTCAATCCCCTTTTTACCCCCTTAGGGTTTGAATTTAAAAAAATCCTTTCTTGTCTCTCGTGAGAATTACAAAAGTAACATGTTTGCAAAATTTCAGCTTTCTAGGTTCAAGGGTTTGGCCTCGGCGTTGATGAGTCAGCGAATTAGTCAGGAACTCCAGTTTTATATATATAGATGACTTTCAGACATCGCAGGTGCTATGGTATGACCTTACAATTAACGAAATAGGCGCTGCAAAAAGATACGACGATACCTCTGGCCCTCTGGTCATGCCGATTCTTAAGCTTTTCTTAACTTTGAAATTGTAACCGTATTCAATGCCTTATTTTATACGTCATTTAGCTTTTTCTGCTACCTTTCTTTTTCTTCGCGGTCTAAGTTGGTGATTGTATCGTGATGTTAAATAGCCTATAACCTTTCTCAAGGGCTATCAAATGCAAAAAGAATCTTTCAAATCCGCTGTCCGGTAGTTCCTGAGATTAGCACGTTCAACAAACAAACTCTTCCGCTTTAAATATATATGTATCCCATCCTCGTCGCCATTGATATGTACGGGTGCGCAATGAAACAAGTACTCTGTTATGAAGCCAGTTTATTACTGCTTTATGTCACATACCAATGTGCGGGCGCGCCGTGTCGCTGCGGTACATACGTATACGTATGTGTAGGCGAATAGCTACACATCAATTAACTACCCGCCCCGGCTTCACACGGATGCGGCACACACCTGTCCTCCATCTTTCTCCATAGCACTTCATATGACACTAGGTCGAAGGCCCTGAGGAGTCCAAAAAACAACGGTATACCAGTGTCCTACGACTCGTATAGTACTGGACAGTATGCTTGAGTGCAACGATCGCGCTCTCGGTTGATAATTGCGGTCTAAATCCAAACTGGGCATCATGGAGATTTAAATATTGTTAGCAATTATCGTTGCAAGGAAACCGGTCGGTAGTTGCCGCTGTCTGAGATATCTCCTGTCCTGCTCTTCACGATGGGCACAATGATGGTTTTCATTAAGTCTGGAGGCAAATAAGAGTGACTTATACACAGCGAGAAGAACATGAACAGGACCCTCGGGAGGTGAACCCCCGCATGCCTTAGATGTTCGATACTAAGTCCGTCGTGCCCGAGCGACTTACCTCAGCTCATCCCCTCTATTACCTTTTTAACTTCAGCTGTGGAAAAGCGCAGCAAAGCAAAACCCCCGCACACAACGGCCCTACCATCAGACTCTTCCTCGTTTGGACCCAACGGAGATTGGACTCGAAAGTATTCCGCAAACATGTTCGCTATCTCCGTTGTGTCACTTTTCCCTTCGACACTCACCGGGCGGCCTGGCCCGGACATGGAGTCCGGGCCAGGCCGCCCTGGATGTGGCTTTTCAGAAATCTCTAAAATTATTAGAAGCTCTCTGTTTCGCTATTATATCCATTCGGATCCGGTCTTGATTTTTCTGACACCAGTTAAGACGACTTTTAAAAAATTTGCGTGATTCACATATTTACTCATACACAACGCCAGATGTTGGTCGATTGTGCTGCACCCAAATTTTGAACTTAAACCTGGCCTCCCGGTGAGCCCCAGATACATGTTGGTTCCACCCACATTTTCGATCACTACTAAATTTTACAGGATCACCGACTGGGTAAATGTGATAATTCCCTGAATTTTTTTATCAGAATCGGTGCTGCCTTTTTCGAGTCCATGGAGAACAAACATACTTAAATTGATTTTCATTTATATAGATAATATACATTAATGACATTAATTTCACAAAGTAATTCATGAAAATTACGCCTTTGAAACTTCTAAAGTCAGTAAAAATATGTTAGCACAATACCCAGAGATAAAGAAGATTATAGGTGATACAAACTAAAGACTAAAAAATCTTTATCCCGAGCCTTGATATTGATCATTGCGCATAAAGAAAAATAGAAGTCGTTGCGATCTTAACCTCATACTAATAATAATAATTGCTCAATCTGTACATATACCTTAAAATAAATAAATAATGAATAAATAAATAAATATTGTCGGATAAATTACACAGCGCCATCTAGCCCCAAAGTAAGCGAAGCTTGTGTTATGGGTACTAGACAACTGATAAACATACGTAAATACATTTTCTTTTGTAAATACATACTTATTATACATAGAAAATACCCAGACCAAGACAAACAGACATGTTCATGCACACAAATGTTTGTATTGTGTGGAAATCGAACCCACGAGCGTTGGTGCCAAAGTAGCGTAACTGCGCGTTTCACCACTGCGCCACCGAGCTCGACGAAAACAATCTATTATTAAAACATTTTTTGTAAAATTTGTGTTTGTATGCAATCTGTCACACAAAAAGTGATCCCACCGCGCCGGATCGCGTTTTTGTCGCACGTTGGATACGAACACAAATGTTACTCGTACAAACAGACACATCCCGGATCGCTGCCGCTTTTCCCGCTTCTGTGGGTTTTGGCTTTTAATCTATAACTTAGAGTTGTCACAACTCGCGACATCTAGCGATCAAGGCGATATACTATTTGCAACTCGGCGATGGATGGCGTGCTATCTGCTGTTTTCGATAATTGAATTTATGATACCACAGTGACAAGCATCTGCCAGAAGTTGCAAACAATAAAGCACAGAGTGCGCGAATTTCGAAGATGCTTTGCTAGTAGATACTATATAGGTAAGGAGAGGTAGGGCGCATGAAAACAACAGAAGAGGTACCTCGATCTCACAAAAAATCGCAACTAAATAACAAGGGGTTGTTGTGTTCCTGCAAGTAAGTGTGGTTACCAGTAAGCTCCTAAGGTGTTGTTGTGGTAGCAGCAGGGGCGGTAGCGTTCATAGGCTACGATAACCACTTTACACGAGATTGTCCGTACCTATACCTGTAAAAAAACTTACCCGTAAACGTACTGCACAGTGCATATGAATCTTTACATTGAGTAACTGAAGTTAGGAAATTTAAATTATAGGTTAAGTGACAATATATTTGATAGAGGGAAGTTGCTTAGTTCTATCTGTTTGCTCATATTAGACATTTTACAATTTTATATTTTTATAATTATATTTTAATACTTGAATAATTATGACAAATTAGAACTTCATGTCTTGTCAGAAAACTTACATAGTCCAATTGTTTTGAATAATTCCATGCATTAAGTTTATAGGCATATTTACAGGAAATCGATCTAAGTGTAAAGGTTCATAATTTCAATTATTATTTTCATATTTTCTAATTAAAAATTTCAAATAGCAGTTCGAAACAAATCTTATAAATCGTAATTCGACTAATTTATGCCGGAAACGTGATTTTCGATTTTGCTGATTGGTTGACGACTGAATAACAGAATGTTTTACCCGCCATATGGCGTTGTACAAAAAATAAGTTGACAACCCTTATTTATATATTTACATATTAGATGTAAAGGTAAAATTACCTAACCACCATTTTTAAAGCGAACCTGTACATATGGAGTGATCGATTCTCTTCAGTCGGGCCATGTTCAAGTTTGTAACCAGATGTGGTAAGCATAAAAATGTAAGAATTTATACTGCTTCTAGGTTTATGTTATCTTGACTCCTCTGGCTTCCACCAAACACTTGCAACTACTGATAAAACATCGCATACTGCCTTCTGCCTCCTACTTTAGGTTAACTTTAGTATATAGTAGCTCTTATCCTCCTCCAGGTACGAGACTTTATTCTATCATATATTTGCCGTAATACGCGATATTGCATTTGTAACGGTAAATAAATTTATTAATGTATTAATTATATTGGCGCATGTACTCAACCTACATACAGATTTATAAATATAAGTAATTTTTGACTCAATAATGTATTAATAAAATATTATCCCAACATACGCTCAGTAAACACTCACTTGAATGAGTGTTTACTGAGCGTATGTTGGGATAATATTTTATTAATATCTATCTCCTTAAGTATATGTCCTTTTAGCAGTTTAAACTTATTTATTACTTAGTATTCTATTACAAATAATTATTATAAAATACTAAATACCTTGGCTTGTTATGTACCTTGCAAGGGATTTGGTGCTGAAGTTATAGATAGAGAGATCATTATAAAACTATTAAATATTCATTTATTTAGGTACATCGACAAATTACAATCATGTATTCCAATCTTGGCCCAGCATGCAACCTGATTACAGGTAAACACATCCTACTAATATTACAAATGCGAAAGTTTGTATGTATGGATGTTTGTTTCTCTTTTACGCTTAAACGGCTGAACGGATTAGAATGAAATTTGGCACGTAGATAGATTATGATCTGGATTAACACATAGGCCACGTTATTTGACTACACGCGGGCGGAGCCGCGGGCAGCAGCTAGTCATTCATAAAAACTAGCTGAAAAGAAAAATAAATGGAACTGATATAGCTCCAATAAATATAAGATTGTTGAGGAATACACATCTTTTGAAAATATCTTTACGACACAGAGATTGACATACTAGATAATCAAATTTGGTTATTTTTTCCATCGCTTATATTCAATACAGTACATTAAGGTAACGATACAAAGGCGTGGTAAATTATTAATTAAAACACAAAAACATATCTATTTTATGAATTAATCGATCAACGTGTGTTATTTAATTCTAACGTAATTTAATATAAAATTACAATCATTCCTAAAAATCTGGATTAATCGATTTCTACTACTTAGTAATTAGTATAAGTAATGTTACCATTTACATTATACGAACTACATTAATTAACATAAAGTTATTTTCCATACAGGAACTTAACCCTCCGTCTGTTAAATTTATGATTGTAACTGCTCTTTTATTCTCATACAACTATTATGCAATAGTTTTAGGGATTTCAGTCATGCATACCAAAAGTAGCAATGGACCCAGGATGCTGCCTTGTGGGATTCCAGAGATATTTTGTAGAGGGTCTGACCTGTCCTTTCTTTTACCCGACCGCGGTAAAGTCAAAACAAAGACTTATAATTTTAGTAACTTGTAACATCCAAACTACTCACCCGATTTTTCTTATATATCGGTAAAATGTCAAAAAAGTATACAGCATGACTTATGGTAAGCAGTTACCGTAGACTATGAAGAATCGCAACACTAGGACTAGGACACTTGCAAAACAAGAGAAGTCACTCGTGTATTTCCGATCCTGTAAAAACTCAATACACCTGTTTTTTAAAAACTCATGCAGTAGAATCTTGGGGAAACCTCACCAGAGAGTTAATTTCACAACATAATAGTTCAGAAATGTTCTCTGGAACCGCACAGTTCCACAACTTAATAGTTCTCAGTAGAAAAGTTCTCTGGAATCGCACAGTTCGACAACTTATAAGTTCTCGGTAAAAAAAGTTATGGTCCCTGGTACAAATCCTGGCATGTACCACTAAGTTCATGTATTCAGATTTATGTACACATTTGTAATTATCACCTCCTCGGCGGTGATGGAAAATATCGTGTGGTAACAGCAAGTCTAAGAAATTATATTACGAATGATGTGTGACCTAACCTAAGAAGATCTGGTATTCCCTCTGAGTTGTGGAGGTCTGACGGCAGTTGCTCCATCTAAAACTCAGTATCTTCGCCAAATCGTTAGGCTTAGGTAGTGTAGTAGGTTACAAACCAAATAGATTAGGAAACGGGATAATGCTAAGAAGAAGATGGGTACACTTGATAATCTTTATTCAATTGAAGCTCCGCCTTAACAAGTAGTGCGTATACCCAATAATCTTTATTCAATTGAATCATCGTCAAAAGAAAAAGCGGGAATATCTGATAACATTTTTCCAACTACACTTTCATCAGGTAAATTCGCAATGCAATCTAAAAAGCCGAAGTTCAACGACTTCTGATTGCTATATCAATTCTGATGCCAATACTATAATGTAATATCGACGAACTGATCTGATGAAGTAGGAGCTGGTAGGCAGAGACTCCTCAAAATTTATCCCATCTAGTTCGCATACAATCAACAATAAGTGGTTTCGAGGATATGATCAATAACTTACCGTAGTAACAAAGGTCATCGCTCAAGCATTATTACCATTATTACCACTGCCAATACAGCAACTCCTCAGGAGCTTACTGGTAATCTCACTTATTTGCAGTAATGATAATACATCCGTCTAGCAGCCAGCTGCTGGTTGCAGTCTTCTTTAGGCTAGAGGTACTTACCAAATCGGGCTGCTTTGATGCACTTACTTCTCTTTCGAAAGTATCTCCGTTGTTGTTTGTAGAAAGAAGTTGATATTTTTCTGTGGTCTTTTGTAGGGCAATATTTTCTTAGGTGGTGATGTCAGGAGCCCTGTCAAGAGCAATGAATGTGAAAGAAGCGAGTGAGGTATGTAAGGATCGAGTCGCGTGGCGCTCGGTTCTCTCTGCCTACCCCGTAAGGGATTTGGCGTGAAGTTATAGATAAATAGATAGAATATTTTCTTAGTTGGGCTACTTTCATACTGCCTCTGCCTTTTCGTCACAGTATTCTTTGTTAATTACCAGAATATACCATCTGTACGCGAGGTTGGCTTTGACTCTAGTAATGATAATAAGGATCCAGAATCTTTTATCTTAGACCCTTTATTAATAATACACCGTGTTATTGTTAACCATAGCACTAGTCTTAAATTTACTTACCATGATCAAATTGCACATATTTTATCAGAAGGTTATGTCAGAAGTTCTAGGAGCCGGCGAGCGAGCGAGAAAAGAGCTATTGTTGTTGTTAAAGAAGGGAGCGTGTGTAAGGATCGCGTTTTATGGCATACAGTTTTCTCTAAGTACTCCACAAGAGAACTGATATGCCTACATTAACTACAGCAGTATGTATTGGATTAAAGATTGTTTGGTAGGTTTGTCACTTAAAAATAAAAACTAAAAAAGATAGATATCTTATAGCAAACCTGGTCACATGTGCAGCAGATAAAGCCGGTGCCGATATGGTTATGTGTGTTCCTGGTCGCCTCCTACGTCGTGGCGGGTACCTTCCTCTTCAACCGGTGGGAGGGCTGGGCCTCCTCCTCTTATTACCCTCACCACCATCGGGTTCAGAGACTTCGTACCTGCTCAGGTGAGAAACAAAACTTTCCTATAGATCTTTTTTAGTTTTTAAGTGCAAGGTTTTTTATATCACAAACGTGGAAAACAAGCGTGTGGCCTGCTTGATGGTAAGGTATCATTCGTTCCTTGGTGACGCAATCCTGTAAAAAGTTATTCGCACCTTTCTTGAAGAACCAACCCCATGCTGTAGTATATACCCATACTAAAGAAAACCTCGGCTCGACCAGCTGGGAGGCTCATTCCATAACTTGAGAGGTCTCGGAAGAAAACTTCTCTGGAACCGCTGTCTGCATTCCCCGCAGTCGGCAAGCAGTACGATTGTAGAAGGATCATATTCAACAATTCTTCGGAAAAAGCCCCTTGTACAAACGGTAGAAAGGGAGATAAAATCTCTGTTTAAATTTAAGGGCTCAATGACGCGTGTAAACTTATAATCATCGCGTAGAACTTGAATGAGTAATGCTCATAAAAAATGCTAGCCACCTACAATTCTGCTTGAAGTTTGCTTTTGTAAACATTTCCAAGGCATTCAGGTAATGTAGATAAGGATTATAACTTTTTTTTTATATTACGTAGGGAGGCATACAAGCACACGGCCCGCCTGACGTAAAGTGGTTACCTATGAACACTTGTAATATTTTAAGTATCGCTCATGCGATGTCACTTCAGCTACTAAAACAGCCACTTCTTAGGAGTTTACTGGTAACCACACTCACTCGCAGGAATATAACAACTTTACAGATTGCTTTGGCTTTATTTGGTTGCGGTTTTCTGTGATGTGGAGGTACTTCACCAAACAAGCTTCTCTTAAAACCGCCCACATCACGACAAACAGACATGTTAATGCTCACAAATAGTCGTGTGTGGGAATTCAAATTCAAGCTCAAAGCAGCGTTATTACCACCGAGCTCGGCAATTTAATAGTGATTTTCTTATGTCCGGGGTCAGAGTCTAGAAGATTCCACGGCCGCCGTGCACTCCATAGCCCTGTGCTCCCTCTACCTGCTGTTCGGCATTGCGTTACTAGCGATGTCTTTCAACTTAGTCCAAGAGGAGGTGCGGGCCAACGTTGCTGCTCTTGCTACCAAGCTGGGCATCATCAAGCCGAGAGACCAGAATGATTCCGAGAGTGATTATTAACTTGAGACGATGCATTCTGTAAATTACCAAAAGGGGTATTTATTAGTATTGATATATTTAAGGAAATTTCAATAAATGTTTATGGTAACATTTATGATTTTAAATGCTAGAGCCGCGATAGAGCCAGTTCTAGTTCTTTCACATCCGACAATCTATCCTATCGACCATTATCTATGATTATTTATTCTTTCGAGAGGGTGCTTAGAGTGTACGTAAGGAAGGGTGCGTGAATCTCTCCTGACGTGCCGATCGTAAGCATTTTTACAAGCTTTTATTTAACTTGCAATGTAAGTATGTATGTATGTTCGGGTGAAATCTTGCAACTCAATTTTGAAGCAGATACCTTTAACCGATTGAGCTGAAATTTAGTATACACGTTCAGTATGGATGACAATGCATGACTAACTGTGTGACGTCATTCTAAATCCAACATGACGGCATATCCAAAATGGCGGACCAACTATTTTTAATGCACTTCTACAATATGGGTATCAAATAAAAGGGCTTGCTAAGAATAACTCGAAAAACAATGTGACCTCACTCTTAATCCAATATGGCGGACACTGAGAAACGTGTCCAGCGATAACTAAAAAGTAAAAATAAATTAAAAGTAAAAAACCTTTTTAAAAACAAGCTTTTATTTAAATGCTCTAAAAATAAAAAATAAACTTTTATACTAAAACTTTTACTGTTAACTTATTATAACGTCATTTCACATTTGACACAATTTATATGATATAAAAGCTTGTCGCGAGAGTTTTTAAAAAGGGTTTTTTACTTTTAATTTATTTATAGACATGACGTACAAGACGTATTAATGTCTGATGAGGTAAAAATTTGATGAGACTATATTTAAGGATCTCACGTATATATGGGTACTTAGTGGGTATCGTGCTATGACATAACTTCTGAGTGAATGTGTACTGTGTATTTGCAATGATAAATAAAACATTATTAAAAGTGTCATCACGTGACTGACTCCGATAACAACTACCTTGCGGCAGTTATCCTCATAGGAGTCTAAGTACGACTAAACTTTAATCACTGTCCCATAAGAATTACATAACTAATACAGGATAACCCGATAGTATGTGCACTGCTCCATACTAGATTCCCCACTTTTGGCGATACCCTCGCAAAGTAATTAGCACCTACAGAGCGCTATTCCGGAGGGCAGGTTAAGCCGTCGGTTCCGGCTGTTGTCTCTGACTGACGCTCTGCTGTTGAAGAATTCATTGCTGAAATGAATCTTCTTATTCACAATACGCCAGAAGCACCACCTAATTTTAGCAGCCCAATGGGCGAGTCTTTTATTGACGTCACACTTTTTAGTATAGACGTCCGAATACAAACCTGGCGCGTTTTACCTGAGGCTTCTTGGAGTGATCACCATCTGATAGTTTGTAACTTCTCCCCGGTTGTTGACAATTTACACCCGCAACAGTTTGCTGGCTTTCAATATAAAACTAAAAAGGACGATTGGTGCATGCTTTGCTTCTATTTTCGCTTCTCGCGCCAGGGTTTTCACTCGTGCTGAACTTACAGTCACAGAAAGTGTTCAAATTATGTCTGATACATTCATATTTTGCGCTGACGTTATATTGGGCCAAAAAGCTATAGTAAATAAGAGACGCTGTGACTGGTGGAATGATATGCTTGTCAGACTGCGTAGGAGTCTCCGCCGTACCCGACGTAAGGTTTCTAAATTAAGAAAACATAACATCGAAGGCGAACTATATCAAACAACTCTGAGTAACTTGTATATTGCTAGATCTCACTGTCGCGCCGCCGTCGAAAAATCTAAAGGCAATTTGCTAAAACGAATATTTGCTAAAATAATTATTTAAACAGCACATCATGTTCTCTGGGCGTGCGATCTCTGGCATCGGGAGCGGGACGATATGTTAAATTCCTTGCGTGTCACATCCGGGGTAGTATACTATTCTGATTTGGTGGCAACAAGGGAGAAATACCAGGTGTTTAGGCGGTTGTGCAATATATATTATTGGAATCAATGTGTTAGGTAACAATTCAGAATGTAGTTCCCAATAGTGTTAGATATTTGATAAACCGTGGTGCACGGCAGTTAAGCTTCACTTGACTAGCCATCTCTTTGAGGTTTTTAAATGCCCTATTTATCATATTGCTGGCTCTCACTTTGCCAAGAGGGGAAGTCAATTCCAAAACTTTCTACTCGTACAAATTTCTTCTGATTAATTTCGTTGTGAGTTCCAAGGCAGCTGTAGTTTAACCCCCGGGATAGCAATGAACTTCACTGTTCATTGCTTTTTTGGTGGTCGCCGCTGTTAATTCTGGCTACACATGAGACACAGTGGTGGGTATGAGACGTGGGACTTTCCCGTTATGAACTAAAGTACGACAAGCGGTCTTATCGCTAAGCGATTTGTTCCAGACAACCTTTACTGATACCGTAGTTGCATGCATTAGCAGTAATGATCAAAAACAAGAAAATGGAAATAGAGGTTAGAGAAAGGGGATGATTAGGTTGTGTTTAGGGAAAGGTAGTACGTTTTGTCATGAGAATTGAAGGAGGAAAGATTTCTATGTATGATGAAATTTCTAGACTATCGATATTTCAATGCGGACATCTTGCATGTCTCATTCCCGAAATGACTGTTAACTTCGATAGAAGCACATGTTACCACTGTAAGACAGTTACGTTTATACGTGGTGTTGTTCAAACGTGTGCTTACGGTTCATACTTAGAAAGGCGCGCACTATGATTTGCTTATGAATACTCTTAGTGAGTAGATTGGGGGTCATGTGCCAGAAGCGTGCTCGTTCGCGACCCCTGCCAATCGAATCGGGGGGATGTGCGGGTTAGGGCATCCGCCGGAGGCGTCGTGCACCGATCCGCCACCGTCGATGCAAACATAGGCAATGCATGCGGCGGTGGGGGCCGCCACCCACGCTTAGATGCTTTGTGTGTGACAGAGACTAAGCGCAAGAGGAGCGATACCGATGATCTGGCCGGTGGGATGATGTCCCTATGGTCTGGGGTAGAACGGGACGATTATGCCAGTGCTGGTGTAGGTGTCATACTCTCCTCTCGCTTAGCCTCTGGTATAAAATATTACTGTTTGGTAGGGCCTAGACTTCTCTGGGTTCGTATAAAACTGGGCATCACGCGAGAATTTCTGGTTGCAGTATACGCTCCCGTAAGCTCAGCGTGTGCCCCAGAACTGGAGAAGTTTTGGGAGTCTGTGAGAGATATTCTGGATTTAGCTGAAGGGAATGAAAGAGCGATTATGTGTGGAGAATTGAATGGATGGGTTAGGACCAAACGAGGCGGCTGTTCTTGGTCTGTATGGAGATAAGAGAGTGAACGAAGCAGGTAAGTCGATTCTAGATTTATGTATGGAACGAAACCTCCTCGTGTCGAATACTTTATTTTATCACAAGGATATTCACACGTATACATGGAGATGGAAAGACGAAAAAAAGTGATATTGATTTGATTATAATTGATAGATGTCTCCGAAATACTATAATGGATACAAGACCCTTTAGAAGTCCCACTCTTGAAATGGACCATTACCTGGTGGTAAGACGGTTTGTGGGACTTTTCAAGAAGTGGAGGCATTGAAGAGTGCCCCTTCCGAGATCGTGAAAGTATAAGGAGTGAAAAATTGCAGGATGAAAGTGTAAGGAGAACGTAAATGTCGCACATCGTGTAAGAAGTACATCGCTCAGGTGGAGGGATTGCAAATGCAAGTCTTTCCGACTCAGATTGCTGGAAAGTTCTGAATGAAAGTATGGTATATAGAATGATCTGCCCTACCTGGTACAGAAAATGGCAGATATACTACTGTTTGCTAAAGATACTTCTTTAATTTTTAATCTTACTCGCCGGTGCGAAAATATTGACAATATAAATAGTGTTCTTTCTGCCATTTTTAATTGGTTCACATGTAATAATCTTTTATTAAACTCAACTAAAACCAAATGTATAAAATTTAGTCTACCAAATGTGCCTTCTGCCAATACAGAAGTTCTCATTGACAATAATGTACTAGAATTTATTAATGAAATTGTATTCCTTAAAATTACAATAGACTCCAAATTGCAGTCCACACAAAAAAAGTTAGGAGAATTAGACAATTGATAGGCCAGTCATAATAGGGTACGAACAACAAAAAAATTCGTTACAGCAATCCGACACTGGGATATTGTAGAATAAGATATTCTAAAAGAGGGAAAAATAAATCGAACAGTCTGCTGGTATCCGGGGTGGAATGGGGTGCTTTTTAGGGGTTGAAATCAGTTTTTCGCGATTTCTGGCTAAACGGTGCATTCTATCGAAAAAAGTTAAATGTAAAAGTTGTAGATAATAAAAAGATCTACAACTGTTGTATTAACCATTTTTACCCTAACCTCAAAATTTTTCAAAAAAAATGCAAATAACCGATTTTTTGGTTTTTAATTTTTTTTTTCGAGAAAATAAATCATTTGAGCCCAAACTTTGCCAAAAGATACCTTTTGGTATTATAAAGATGTTGTAATTTTTTTGAAAGGAAATATTTTAAGGTTTTTTTTAATTCTATTTTTTCGAAAAAAAATGAAATTTTCAACGAAAATCCTACCTAAAACTACGAAACCTACAGAGTTCAAATTTGGCACACTCGTTGTTATATCTACTTTCAATTAGTAGTTAAAAAAAGGTACATTGCAATGGAAAAAATAGCGGGAAAATTGAAAAACCGAAAAAATGACTTTTTTTATGATTTTTGGCATATACATCGTCGAACAATCGTTATTAATTAATAAAATCATTATAATTTTCATGTTTAATCTTTGAATATTGTACAGCGCTACTTTTCATACGATAAAAAAATTACATACAATCATAATAATCATACAATAGGTAATGTAGTAGATCTACAATGATATATACGGATTTTGCAGATAAGAGTGGTTTTAAATTATAAGGCAATATACGCACGTTTGCACAGAACTTGTTATACAAAAAAAAATCTATAAACAACAATACATTATGGAATAATTGAAGCAGATTTTGTTTATTGCAAATGAATATTACTAACATGAAATTAATTACTGTGGTACAAACAATTTAATATTATTATCAACAATCTGAAAACCTCTATAAATTGAAAAATGCATGCATCCCCCTCATAGACTTATCTCTAATCTTGACCTTTTCGCAGAGGGTTGTTATTCACCTTCGTCCGATTCAACGAAACTGAACGATTCTTCGATGTTTTCGGCAATGATTGGAAGAAACAAAATTAAAAATCAGAAAAAGTTTATTGAATATAAGCAAATTATACTTTACCTTCAAATATTATTTGACGCGATGGCTATAGTGTGTATGTACGATTAACTGAAACGTTTAGATGTACAAACAAAAAAATGCAGCCTTCCAAACATCGCCGCCCAAAACTGAAATTCAAAAGCATACGTATCATCAAAATTATATTTTAAAGAACATGAATATATGAAAATGATATGATTCAGACTCGTATTAATTTCAAATGTAGTGCATTTACGATGTTTTGTTAATAATTTCTACAGTGACTACATTACATTATTGTGCATGTACATACAAGCATCAAGTATATAAATACGTATGCAAATAATAATTTAGATATCGTACTGTTAATATAAGTTCCAGTGCAATGTTATTTCACGTGTAGGTATCACATAAACTGAGTAACATGCATGCTGACGATGCTTGCCATTGTCTTTCCTTCATAAAAATAAATCTATAAAGCTTAACTTACGTTTTGGACTGTCCATGTAGTTGAATGTAATAAGAAGTACTGCCTACAAAAGTATTCCACAACACTCTTAACTCGTAAATAACTCAAAAATACGAACTATATTAAACGGCTGATGCTTGCTTGATATTCCGAAAGAAACTGCAACAGGCACGATATAAGAGCCCTGTAGACTGGTATACACCAGCTCGACATCTCATTGGCTTAGAAGGCCTCTGGGTGCGTTCTCATGCTGAATTTAGCTCGAAAACCGCTCCTTAAATTTCTCTTATTCGTATCCTACAATTACGAAGACACAAGTGTAGCAGATACAATTTGCTGTTTTAGACATGCATGATATCATATAAAAACTCGCTCTGTACAATATTCAAAAATTGATATTCAATAATCAAAGATTGATATTATAATTTCTATAAACATAAAGAAATTATAATGATTTTAATAATTAATAACGATTGTTCGACGATGTATATGTCAAAAACCACAAAAACAGTCATTTTTTCGGTTTTTTCAATTTTCCTGCCATTTTTTCCATTGCAGTTACCTTTTTTTCACTAATAATTGAAAGTAGACGTAACATCGAGTAAGTGTGCCAACTTTGAACTCTGTAGGTTTCGTCTTTATAATACCAAAAGGTATCTTTTGGCAAAGTTTCGGCTCAATTGATTCTTTTTTCTCGAAAAAAAAAATTAAAAACCAAAAAATCGGTGTTTTGCATTTTTTTCGAAAAATTTTGAGGTTAGGGTAAAAATGGTTTTGGGTAAAAATAAAACAAAAGTTGTAGATCTTTTTATTATCTTAAACTTTTACATTTATCTTTTTTTCGATAGAATGTACCGTTAAGCCAGAAATCGCGAAAAACTGATTTCAACCCCTAAAAAGCACCCCATTCCACCCCGGATAGCAGCAGACTGTTCGATTTATTTTTCCCTCTTTTAGAATATCTTATTCTACAATATCCCAGTGTTGGATTGCTGTAACGAATTTTTTTTTTTCAATTTTCTCTCCTATTATTACTGGCCTATGACTTTCCTTATTACTTTCATAGCATTATGTCGTAAATTATATTTTTTTTTTTTTTTTTTTTATTTATTGATCATTATCCTTAGATATTACATCGCACAATTTATAATTACTTACACGAAAACCTGTAAAGGTTTATCTGTGTAGGTGAGTCGTTCAATTGTTACATCGACATGCAGTGACTACAATATAATGTTCGCGTGCATTTCCACAACACTCACACATTTCGCAGGTGTACATTTTGTAAATAATAATGTTTGTATCGACCTTTATATTTGTGTTTCTCGATGTATAATTTTTGAAGTTCCGCTGGCAGTTCATTGATTAAGTTTGGTATGACATATTTTAATATTCTAGTGCCATATGCATTTTTAGTTTTGGGTAGACGATATTTAGGGGTATGCCTTAGTTGTCTCAAGTTGGATGTTCTTCTTATTTCATCTAAGTATGCCGGATCATTTACTTGAGTAAGTATATTAAATTTAATTTTATCAAATATATTGATTACTTTACAGTACTGGAATATAGCCTCGTCATCTTTACATTGTTTTATAACGTGTTTCGGAATTATTGTTTTTAGAATTCTACGCTGCAACCTGTAAATATCATCTATGTATGTTTTGTATGTCAATCCATAACTACACAGGCCGTAGTTGACGACAGAGTCAGCTAGTGACAGGTACAACAGTCTAAGTGCTCTATATGGAAGTTTATATTTTAATATTGCAAGTCTGTTTAATATAGATCTCAATTTAGCACAGATATGTTGTACGTGGGGTCTCCAGTTGAGTCTGTCGTCAATCACAAGTCCAACATACATGTGAGTTTTTACATTTCCAATTGGCTGACAAGTACAATTATTATTGGGTGTATGTAGACATAGGTGGGTATGGGACACGATATGGGGGACGATGTCAGGTTCATTGTGAGATGAATGAATGTGAAGAAGCTTTGTTTTATTGCTGTTGATCACTAGCCCGACATCGTGCGCCCATTTACACAATAAGTCAAAGTTAGTTTGCATAATATGTTGTGCTTCATTTATATTTTTATGAGCAACCAGTAAACAAGTGTCATCTGCAAATTGATATACTGATGCTTTATTTATGACATTACACATGTCATTAACATAGACCAAGTATTCAGTAGGACCAATAATCGAGCCTTGGGCTGTACCAGTTTCTGTGGGGATGAGAGTACTATGTTGATTTTTTATTTTAACAGTGGTGGAGCGGTTATTATGGTAACTTTTTAAGAGTTCCAATGTCGGTCCCTGTATACCGCATCCAGCAAGTTTATTGTATAGTATGTCATACCTCAAAACATCGAATGCTTTACTGAAGTCTATAAATACAACTAGAACATGTAATTTATCGTTGAGTTTACTATTGACTTCATTCGTGAAATTCCGTAGGAGTTCTATCGCACTTCGTTTTTTTTGAAACCCGTATTGTTTAGTGTTTATTATGTTATTTTTTGCCAAAAATTCGTTTATGTGATCACCTAAATATCTTTCCATTATTTTATCTAAGCACGACAAAATCGTTATTGGGCGATAGTTGTTATAGTCTCGTTGATCACCTTTTTTGTGTAATGGTCTAATTACACCTACTTTTAGTAATTCCGGGTAAATGCAGGTTTTTATGCAACAATTTAGTAAATGTGTTGATATGATTATCATTTTATCAGAAATATACGCTACATCACAGGCTCGAATACCATCGTAGCCAGGACTTTTTTTATGATTTATGTTTTTAATTATTTTATCAATTTTATGTTTTTGTGCTTGGGGCATCCTTATAGTTCGATCAGGGATTAATTCATATGAAAATGGATTTAAGAGTTGTCTATTACAGAAATTAGATTTAGTTACATTTTTGATATTACTGTTGAATTCAGTTGCAAAATTATTAGCTAAGGATAGCGCGTCTAAATTGAAGGTTTTAAGTAGAATATCATCTAATCGTTTCACAATGTTTCCCGTTAATTTATTAATAAGTTGCCATATCTTTCGCGGGTTTTTAAAGTTGCAACTAATATTTCGCATTGTGTAAGTATTTTTTAATTTTAGCGCGTATTTGTTTGTTCTGTTTCTGTATTTGTTATATAGTAATCTTTTGTTTGCGTTCGTTTTGTCTACTTGCCATATGTTATAAAGTTCGTCGCGTTTTTGACACATATTTATAAACCTCGTGTTAATCCATTCACATGATTTTCTTTTGCTCTTTATAATTGGGGTTTCATAACTACATTTCATATAGGCACTATTAAATTGATTATAAATATGATTTACTATGTCATTCGGGTTAGTAAGATTAAGACAAGTTTCCCAGTCTAGTTGTAATAATTCATTACGTAACATATTATTATTTATTTTTGTGACGGTTGGCAATAGTAGCATTGAGTCATTTTTATTGTATAGCGCGTCAACGATAGCACAACCGGTTATGCAGTGGTCGGCCGGTGCCGAGCTTACTACTGCAGTGTATACGTCCCGATCTGTTGTGTTGTGTAATAATACATGATCTATGCAGGACATACTTACGTTGTCCCCATACTTTTCTATACGAGTATAGCTGGTAATTCCACATGCAAGGCCTAGACTGGATGTGGTGTTTAAGTAATTATTTATAATCGGATTAGATTTTTTAATATCGAGGTTCATGTCCCCCATCGTAATAAATGTTTGTTTACCCGAGTATAGCTTCACGACATTCGCTAGTTCCTGTATGAATCTATTTTTATTTGAGTCGGGTGGCCTGTAAATGGCGCATATATTGTATTTACAACTGTTAGGCATGCTGATTTCGCCCAGTATACATTCCATCTCGTTTGTTATTACTCTACATCGTGAGAATATTATGCTATTATGTATGTACAATAATATGCCTCCCCCTTTTCTATTCGATCTTAATTCAGTGTAAAGATTATATTCTCTCAACTCGAATAATTTAGAGGTATGTTGCCTAATATTGGCCTCTGTTATAATTATAATATGAATTGTGTGAGTAGAATTCGTGACAATTTCCTCCAAGCAAGCGAAGTTTTTATTCATTGAGCGTATATTTACATGAAATAATAACAGTGACCTATTGTGCATCGGTAGTTTATTAGTGAAATCATTCCAGTGAATGCATTTTATTTCTGTTATGTTTTCATCATTCATAATTAGAGTTAAACAGTAAATATATTATAATGACAGTTAAAAATGAAGAAAATAAAAACAAAACCAACATTACTCACCTATGTTTACATACCGTACTTAACTTTTGATTTATTGTCTACACCGCTATCTTTCAATTTTGCAATGTCATATACTGTACGAATAACATAAACCCTCTTGTCCTTATCATTTTTACGCACTAGGATAGAACCGTGTTTACACCAGATAAACGAGAATTGTTCCTTCAACTCATATATTGTTGTGGGGAATTGAAACTATTTTTATATTACAAAAGATAGCCATCCGCTCTATTTATAAGATGGGCTCCAGGGAATCACTTAGAGAACTATTTAAAGAAATAAATATCCTCACATGAGAGGTACTCAATATATTTATGAAAAATAATGTATGCTTGTAAAAATATTATACTCATTTTCAAAATTTAGTGAAAATCTTAGAAGCAGGAATATATTACGTATGCCGGTACATCGGCTTGCTAAGACTATTATCTTTTATTGTAAATTGTATTCGATTCTAAAACAAATTACCTGAAACAATTCTGTCCTTGCCTGACAATATGTTCAAAAGGTACATCAAAAATACTCTGTGCAAGAAGGGTTATTATAGAATCGATGAATATCTAACTGACAGAGATGTTTGGAAATGATTCAGCCCATGTCTTTAATATATCTTTAATTGTACCTCTTGATTTCACTATGTGTATACTCACATATATTTATTGTAATATATAGTAACTGTTTTCCCTTATCCCACCCTCTCCCTTCCGTCATAGAACCACACGTGCGGGCTTGCGATGTGATCGTTCCACGGTTAAGATATCTCTTCGCGTACCAAAAAGTTCGGCAACTCCTATCTTTGTCGTACCATTAAAAAGAGGAACGCCTTACCTGCACATGTGTTCCCTCCTTCCTACAATATGGGATCCTTGAAACGAAGCGTGAAGAAGCATCTTGCGGGTCAGCATGGCAGCGTCAACTGATAGGATACGGTATGTAGTATTTTGTCAGTTGCAGTTGCGATTTGGGCTCCTCTTTCGCTTACCATCAGGCAAAAAAAATCTTTCGGCATTTCTTCTTCGCCAATGGTCATTTGAAATGCTGGTAGATTAAAAAAGAGAAAACTTAAAAAAAAAAAATGATAATATATAATATTGAAAATGTAAGACGTGTCTAAGTGCCCGTGAGGGTCTAAAGGCAAATAAAGAATTTTTATCTTTAAAAAAAAAAAAGAAGAGCCACTATGCTGAACTAATATAAAAAAAATCGGCCAAGTGCGAGTCGGGCTCGCGCACGAAGGGTTCCGTACCATTATCTATAAAAGCGGCAAAAAAAAAACACGTTTGTTGTATGGGAGCCCCCCTTAAGTATATGTTTTAATTTAATTTAATTATTTATTCTTAAAGTGAATATATAACTAAATATTCTGTGAATATTTCAAGCATCTACCTGTTGCCGTTATCAATATCGAGCAAAAATGAGCAAAAAAATCACGTTTGTTGTATTGCCCCCTTACATATTTATTATATTCTATTTTTTAGTATTTGTTGTTATAGCGGCAACAGAAATACATCATTTGTGAAAATTTCAACTAACTGTCACGGTTCATGAGATACAGCCTGGTGACAGACGGACGGACGGCGGAGCCTCAGCAATAGGGTTCCGTTTTACCCTATGGGTACGGAACCCTAAAAAAGTAACGATGAAAAAAAGACCCAAATTGGCAAGTTTCTTTTGCAATTTCTTCTTCGCCAATGGTCATTTTCGAAATGCTGGTAGATTAAAAAAGGGAGATTAAAAGTAAATAAAATCGGCCAAGTGCGAGTCGGACTCGCGCACGAAGGGTTCCGTACCATTATCTATAAAAACGGCAAAAAAATCACGTTTGTTGTATGGGAGCCCTCTTAAATATTTATTTTATTCTATTTTTTAGTATTTGTTGTTATAGCGGCAACAGAAATACATCATCTGTGAAAATTTCAACTGTCTAACTATCACCGTTCATGAGATACAGCCTGGTGACAGACGGACGGACGGACGGACGGACAGCGGAGCCTCAGTAATAGGGTTCCGTTTTACCCTTTAGGTACGGAACCCTAAAAATAACTATGTAAATTATTAAGATACAATATGATTTAATTCAAAGAATGTAAGACGTGTCTAAGTGCCCGTAAGGGCCTAGTGGCAAATAAATGATTTTTATCTTTCATCTTTTTATCGATTAAAGGATTTTCTTATCAAAAAAGCTATTACAGTCTATCGGATTTTTTTTGAGGATAAAAATGATTAAAACTATCTGATAATTAATGTATATAACGAATGTCTCCATATACTTAAAACTATGTATGTATCTAACAACAATAAATGTATTTTTTTTACAGGGTGTCATATGTCTGTAAGTGCCTACTTTAGTTTAAGAATTTGAAACTGTACTGTACCTACTTCACATGTGACATGCAATAAAATAAATGATGATGATGATATTTTTTAGGGTTCCGTACCCAAAGGGTAAAACGGAACCCTATTACTGAGGCTCCGCTGTCCGTCCGTCCGTCCGTCCGTCCGTCCATCTGTCACCAGGCTGTATCTCGTGAACCGTGATAGTTAGATAGTTGAAATTTTCACAGATGATGTATTTCTGTTGCCGCTATAACAACAAATACTAAAAAATAGAATAAAATAAATATTTAAGGGGGCTCCCATAAAACAAACATGATTTTTTTGCTGTTTTTATAGATAATGGTACGGAACCCTTCGTGCGCGAGTCCGACTCGCACTTGGCCGATTTTTTTTATTAATACTGTCATTACTAAGAACATGTTTCAACTCATAGTTTTTTTTTTCAGATCTGTTACCTTTATAACTGTCAGTGATCATATTTATTTTATTAATAACTACCTATCCGCCCCGGCTTCGCACGGGTGATATGATAGCTACCAAACTTCACATGATCACCTGCTGGGCTAATCTGAAGATTCACTGAAATTTTCATCAAAATCTGCCCAGCCATTTTTGAGTCCGTAGAGGACATACAGAAAAACATTCATTTTTAAATATATATATGTCATTAGGTACTAAGAACATACTTCAACACATAATGTTGTTTTTCAGAACAGTTTCTTTCATAACAGACAATGTTCGGTTCTGGCGCTTCGCCGGCCGCTGCCGCGGCACGCTGCTCGCTTCGCTCGCTCGGCTCACGCGCTGTAGGCTCGCAGTTCTCCCCAACACTCCTCCTCGCTCGCTCGTCATCGTACCTATTATTTTTACTGCTACACTATAAAAACTTCTTTAGGCACGCTAGACTTAGGGAGTAAGCTGGTGAATGCGTGACGAGAGCGTTACGAAACGTGTGATCGGGCGAGGCGAACGGAAGTTGAAAGGGAGATATAAGTTAGTGAAGATACAGAGAGAGAGAGAGTTACGTTTCGTATATTACTGTAGGGGCAAGAGAGAGAGGTGCGAGCACACATTTTCTTTCTCTCATTCTCTCATAGCTAGTTAAGTTTCGTATATATACACCGTGCAGGCCTATTGTCTGTATCACACTATGGAGCTAAAGAAGTTTTACTTCAGTCGTGTGCTCTAAAACATACTCGTTTTTTTTATTTTTTTCCATTGCAATCCAATGCGGATAAATAACACTTATGATTAAGAAATATATGATAACAAATATTAGTATAAAACAAAATGAATATTGGCGTTGTGCAATAGAATGATTAGAATTTTGCGATCATTAGTATAAGAAAGTTTATGAAAACAATCATTAGAATAAACCAGATGTACGAGTATTATTAGTGATATTATGAATTCTGATGATTATGAGTTTCGATCATAACTCCAGACCTCATTACAATAGATATATGGTTCTATCAATATTTATAGGAGCAAGTCTCGGTGATAGTGATATCAAGTGGTACAATTAAAGTTATATTAATTCATGTGCTGAATCATTTCCATACATCTCTGTCAGTTAGATATTCATCGATTCTATAATAACCCTTCTTCTATAGAGTATTTTTGAATAAACCCGGGACCCGTGAATAAAAATAAAATAACAATAAATAATCTGGCAACACTACATGTCATCAGACGTGGTTTTTAATACATTTACAAATATATATATATATATATATATATATATATATACTTATATTTGTTCAGCATAGTGGCTCCTCTTTGCCTGATGGTAAGCGAAAGAGGAGCCCAAATCGCAACTGCAACTGACAACATACTACATACCGTATCCTGTCAGTTGACGCTGCCATGCTGACCCGCAAAATGCTTCTTCACGCTTCGTTTGAAGGATCCCATATTGTAGGAAGGAGGGAACACATGTGCAGGCAAGGCGTTCCACTTTTTAATGGTACGATAAAGATAGGAGTTGCCAAACCTTTTGGTACGCGAAGAGATATTCTCAACCGTGGAACTATAACATCACAAGCCCGCACATGTGGTTCTATGACGGAAGGGAGAGGGTGGGATAAGGGAAAACAGTTCTTCAGAGCACTCGCCATGGTAAAGGCGGTAAAATACGCTTAGAGAGCCTATGTTCCTACGGAGTTGAAGAGGTTCTAGGTTTTTGGTGACCTCTTCGTCGTCAATTATGCGGATAGCCTGTCGCTGCAACCTATCGAGAGCCTCAAGAAGCCTCAAGCCGTCCCAGAGATGCGAGCACCACGCAGGCCTGAACTTGTGTCTTATAAAGCAGACAAAGTTGGTCCGGCGTGAAGAACCGGCGCACCCTGTTCAGGACTCCGAGCTTTCTTAAAGCTGTTGAGATGAGGCTCTCGATGTAATAACGCTGGTTAAGGTCGCAATGAATACCCATACCCAGCATATTCAGGCTATCTCGCATACTGAGGGAAGCACCCTGAAGACTGGGAGTGGGAAGGAAGGGCGACATTTTTGTTGTAAACGCGCAAACCTGAGTTCTCAGCATTAAACTTTCAATTCAATTCAATTCAAAATTATTTTATTTCTCTCACAAAATAAGTTCTATACAATACATTTGTATCTTAATATGTATACATTTGTTGTTTGAAAACAGTATTAGTAGATACACTAATAACTAACTTCTATCTTTTTGTGAGAAACTGGTGCCTGATGTGGGTTCAGAAGAACCTGTATAACAGGTCACCAGGCCCTCTCGCGAACATACTATAATACTAGTCTTGTATGACTAAGTGAGTTCATAGAATTATTAGTTACATAACTAACTTATGAATGTTAAATTACAGCTATGAAGTAATAAGAAGTAATAATAAATTTATGTTATATTTATATGAGTGTGTGTGCGTGGGTGATTGAAGTATATATATATATATATATATATATATATATATGATTGTGTGTACGTGTGTAAAAGTGCATGTTTGTTTATGAGGTTAGAGAACGGGTCGATAGTCAGTCAGGGCTTAGTTTTATGTTGGGTGGTTGAATGAGTCTGTTTGGTGTTGTACGTTTGAATATTTATATATCGTTAAGTTATAGGGCGGATAAAGTTTTCGATATCTTCATAATCTAATGTTTTTAAATATTTTATCAGGGTCGTTTTGCAGCAAGCTTTATTTTGTGAGTATATATTTAGGATTTTGTTGAGTTTATTATAGAGGTAGGGGCCAAGGAAACCGAAGAATTTTTGTGAGGTAGCTGTTTTGTTTTTGGGTAACTGGCAGACTAAGTCTTTTCTTCGTTTTTCTTTCCGGAGATTAGGGTCGTATGGTAGTTGTGTATGTTTTTTAAGGACCGTGCGAAGTATATAGGATTGCCTTACTGTTAGTAGGTCCCATCTCTTGTATAGATCTGCTGTTGGGTATCGGAAAGAGAGTCCGGCACTGATTTTTAGTATGGACCTTTGTGCTCTTTCCACATCTAATAGATGGGTTTTGGCCACTCCACCCCATGTGGTTATACAGTAGTCCACCAACGATTGGCACAACGCGAAATAGACTATTTTGATAATACGTCGATTGGCTATATGTTTTAAGTTTTTAAATATATATATTAGTTTGCGCAACCTAGTTACCAGAATCTGTATATGTGGTGTACGAGTATCGTACATTATTAGTTGTAATATTTATGCTGACGCGTAATATTTCAATACTGTTGCATTTTATTATACGTTGCGACTTCAGTGCAATAAAGACGTGCAGCAAGGACAGTCGTTTGACATTTTCGCCCACCTGACAAATACATGTTTTAGGGCATAGTGCAGCCCTTTACATTGGTCCTTCGAGTTACTTTGGTGTTCTCATAGTTTTGGTGCGGCTGGCGTATCGGCTTGGTTGGCCTTCCAGAAGCGGAAATCACCAACTGAGTTGAGACAAACGACAAGGTCGTATCGAATTCTGTGGGTGCATTAAAGGAATCAGCCTGGACATACAACGTCTGGAAGGATTGCAGTGACAGTTAATCAGTGACATTTTATTAAGCATAAAATATTGACAAAGTGCAGTGACAATTTATTGACATTAACCTTGTGGAAGTGCATATATTATTTCACCAGGTAATTTGACACTTATTCAAGTACAAAAATGACAGCATTTGACAACCTCCTTGTTCGTCAGAAGGAGATCATTTCAACAATTCAGCAAATCCAAATTAATTTCAAAAAAGATTCGGCAAGTAGAAAAACTGCAGACTACATCGCTAAGCGTTTGGAAAGTCTTGACAACCTGTGGGCGGAATTTGAACAAAATCATTCGGAACTTGTGACATCTCCTGACCAATCTCAGGATTATTTCTACAAAAATATATTTAATGACACTAGGTCATTATATCATAAACTGCGTGACATGCTGGTGAGCCATCCGATGCCTTCGGGATCAGCTCATGTTCAGCAAGAAACTGACAAGGATGATGTGATAACAGCAATGTTTAACGAACAAAAAACCAATTTTCGTGCATTACGTCGAGTGATAAACAGCATTGACATTGCAGCTATAACAGCAAAATGGGAGCTAGAGGATGAGTTACGTAATTTGCAGTCACGCTGGAATAATATTGACACCTTACATTGGAAAATTGACAACATTGTGCAAGGGAAAGATATGACATATGAGGAACAATACACCGAAAATGAAATATTATTTAAAACAATAAAACGAAAACTTCATAACAAAATTTCATCCACGACGCATTTATTTGAAAGCACTCAGAAGATACACATTCCACCCTTTCATGGGGATGATTATATGCAATGGCCAACGTTTATGGACCTATATAAAAGCAGCATACATGACAATATAACCTTGACAAAAGCACAAAAAATGCAGCATCTAAAAAGCAAGTTGAAAGGCGAAGCTCAACGTCTTATACAGCATCTACACATTTCTTCTGACAATTACGACACTGCTTGGGAAATCCTATGTCATCGGTATCATAACCATCAGGCTTTGTTTACCAACCATATTGAGATCCTTTTAAACCAACCCACCGTGCAAAAACAAACTTCACGTGAGCTCAAGAAACTACATGACACTACGATGGAGGCCATCCACGCTATACATAATTTGGGAATTGATACATCCACGTGGGATCCCCTGCTCGTCCATCTCTTGGTGAAAAAATTAGATCCTATTACGCGATGTGATTACAAGGAAGTCCGGAAGGCACCGCGTGAACTCCCTACTTTGGACGAATTCATTCAGTTTCTAGAAATGAAATTCACTGCTCTTGAACCATTATCCAAACGGGACAAAGATGACACCGTGACATCACCTAAACAATCAGCTGTGAACAGAATTCAACAAAGGCCTATGTTTGGAAGAACGTCCTACAATAATTTTAATAATTTAGTACGTTGCGTAATTTGCAATAACTCTAGTCACGCCATATTTCAATGCAGGAAATTTGAAGCGATGACGGCTGACATGAAACTAAAATCCCTTGCCGACAATTGTATATGCAAAAACTGTCTTTATGTGCATGAGCGACAAATCTGCAATTCAAACAAAAGGTGCAAAATTTGCGGCGATGGTCATAACACATTATTGCATTCTGCAATTGCGCAATCCCGACAGATACAAGGAAAATCGAAAAGTTCTAATCATGTGACAAGTGATGACGAAGAAATTTTGCTACCTACTGTGCTGATAAAAGTTAGAGCTAATAACAATACCTACATTACATTGAGAGCACTGTTAGACCAAGGGTCTCAAATCACACTTATTACAGAAAACGCTGCACAGCGCCTAGGCCTTCCTCGACATCATCTCAATGCATCCATTTCCGGGGTGGGTTCAAGCTCGAAAAAGGGTAAAGGCAAGATAGAGTTACACTGCCAATCAATCCATGATGACTTCTGTTTCAGCGCGGAAGCTGTAGTCATGTCAAAATTGATAAATAAATTGCCAACAATTTCTATACAAAGAAATAACCATTCTCATTTACAAAATATTCAACTTGCGGATACTGAGTTTCATATTTCACAGCCCATTGACATACTACTTGATGCAAATGTTTATTCGAAAATAATATTGAATGGGCTTATTAAGGGATCAGAGCGACAACCTATTGCTCAACAAACAAAATTGGGCTGGATAGTTTCTGGAACCATTAAAACATTGAACTGCAATGTCGTCATAAATAACATACAAGATATTGCACAATACTGGGAGATGGAAGAAATACCATCTGAATCCACTTCACTGACACAACGGGAACAGTTCTGCGAAGAATTATTTACCACTACAACCAAAAGACTGTCCAATGGCCAGTATCAAGTTCGATTACCCATGAAGGTAAACTTCGACAAACAACTGGGTCATTCTAAACCACGCGCCGCAGCTCAATTTATGCAACTAGAGAGGCGCTTGACAAAAGATGGCAAACTCTATGACAGTTACAAAAACTTCATGGATGAGTATTTGACATTAGGTCACATGAAGGAATGCACTACGAAGCAGCAGCCTATGTGTTATTTGCCACATCATGCAGTACACAAAGAAGATTCGACTACCACTAAGATGCGCATTGTTTTCAATGCATCTTCGCCAACAACCACAGGATACTCCTTAAATGACCTCATGGAGTGTGGTCCAAAATTGCAGCAAGATATCCAAGTATTATTACTCAGATGGAGAACAAAACAATTTGTGTATACAGCTGATTGTGAAAAAATGTATAGATGCATCCTAATCGCTGACGATCAACAACATCTTCAGAAAATTCTATGGAGACAGCAACCCCAAGATTTTTTGAAAGAATATCAGTTATGCACTATAACATATGGCATGAAGGCCGCTCCATATTTAGCTATGCGCACCATGAAGCAACTAGCTGTGGATGATGCAGGGAAGTATCCTCGTGCAGCTGAAGTACTCACAAAAGACTTCTACGTCGATGACCTCCTCAGCGGAAGTAACTCCATCGAAGAGGCAAAGATCATTCAGACTCAGCTCATTCAAATGCTAAAGGATGCTGGCTTCAATTTGAGAAAGTGGGCTAGTAACACCCCCGAATTATTGACAGATTTATCACCGCAACAAATAAATCCATCTGTTATCAACCTTCAATTAAGCGATTCTACAAAGGCGCTCGGATTACACTGGAATCCAACAACTGACACCTTTACATTTTCGCACAAAAATAAAAGCTGTAAGCAAATATCTCGAATAAGTAAACGTCAACTTCTCTCAGAAATAACATCGCTGTACGATCCGCTAGGATGGTTGGCGCCAATAACAATTAAGGCAAAATTGTTATTTCAACAAGTGTGGCTCGAAAACATGAGTTGGGATGACGAAGTATCCACTGACATTCAAGAACAATGGCTCCAAATCAGAGAAGACTTGCGGAACATTGATAAAATAAAAATTGCAAGATGGCTAGGAGATGATAAATCCCATCCGGAGCTACACGGCGTTAGCGATGCATCTGAAAGGGCATACGCTTGCATTATTTACTTAAAAACAATTAATAACAATGGTATGCCACTTATTAACATTATTGCTGCAAAAACAAAACTCGCACCACGGGCAAAAACGCTGACATTGCCACGTTTGGAATTATGTGGAGCTGTCTTACTCTCAAGACTTATGAATAAAATAATTGACGTTATGCCGAACGGAAAATGCATCCCTGTGTACGGGTGGACCGATTCTCTCGTGGTATTGGGTTGGCGTCAAGGAGAACCGTCACGCTGGAAGGTTTTTGTTGCAAATCGAATAAAGGAAATTGTTGACACTATTGCACCGTCGTGTTGGAGACACGTATCTTCAGCAGAGAACGCTGCCGATTGCGCGACGCGAGGATTGACTACATCGCAGTTACTGCAACATAAGCTGTGGTGGGAAGGTCCAGCATGCATCAAAAATGTCACCCCTGAAAACGCTGAGAAGATTGACATACCTCAAATTGAGATGAAGAAGTCGCATCAAATATGCGCCACACAGATAGTGACAACCAATTTTATAGAAGAAATTTTAAACAAACACAGCTCCATGACTCGCGCTATTCGAATAATATGCTACATGACACGCTTTATTAAAAATGTATGCAATAAAATAAACAAAGGGAAAAAAGGCAGCGTACACACTGACCTCGATATTCCAGTGTATGACAGCTATTTATCATGTAAGGAAATTGAAGATGCATATTTACTTGCCATAAAGATGACACCACTTCTGGAATTCCAGAAAGAAATTGACATGTTAAAACAGAAGGGGAGAGTAGCACCTCAAAGTAAAATATTTAAACTTAACCCCTACTTGGATGACAAGAACATACTAAGAGTTGGTGGAAGGCTGCAGTACTCTGACTTGACGAATGATGCAAAACATCCAACTATTATTCCAAAAAAATCACGGTTGACAGAATTATTAATACAGCAAGCGCATTTGACAGCGCTCCATGGTGGACCTAGCCTTACTTTGGCACTGTTGCGTCAAAGATATTGGATACTCGGCGGAAATAAAACAATTAAAAGCCTTCTTCGTCATTGCATTACATGTTTTCGATGCAAGAAACACAATCCAAGTCAAATTATGGCAAACCTACCGAAACCGCGAGTAACACCATCAAGGCCTTTCACGCACACAGGGATAGACTTTACTGGCCACGTGGAGCTGAAAGCAAACAAAGGTCGAGGAATAAAAACCACAAAGGGGTACATTGCTATCTTCGTGTGCTTCGCAACAAAAGCGGTGCACCTGGAACTTGTGTCAGACTTGAGTTCTTCCACGTTTCTGTCTGCACTGAAGAGGATGTGTGCACGAAGAGGAACTCCCAAGCATATCTACAGCGACAATGGCACCAACTTTGTGGGAGCAGCTCGTATCCTGAAAAAAGAATATGCAGAATTACAATCAATTATTAACAAAGAGCTGTTGCATATAGTGAATGAACTCGGAATTACCTGGCATTTTAATGTACCGGCGTTTCCTTCTGGAGGCGGTTTATGGGAAGCTGCCGTTGCAAGATCTAAATTTCATCTGAAACGTGTGATTGGTGAGCAAAGGCTTACCTTTGAAGAGTTTATCACGCTACTTACCCAAGTGGAGGCATGCCTCAACTCCAGGCCGTTGCACGCCTTGACAGAAGATCCTGAAAATGATTTTTTGACACCTGGTCACTTTTTGATCGGAAGCTCTCTGCTCTCTCCACCTGTAACAGAAAATAATCCGATGCATACTCACACTAGATGGCAGTTGGTAGAGAAAATGCAACAAGATTTCTGGAAGAGATGGTCAAATGACTATTTACAACAACTGCAGAAAAGAAGTAAATGGCATCACCCTACAGAGAACTTGAAGAAAGATGACATCGTGCTCATAAAGGACGAAAACTTACCGCCTGCGAAATGGGCACTGGGAAAGGTCATAGTAACTCATCCTGGCCTTGATGGATACGTCCGGGCTGTGACACTGAAAACTAAAATGGGAGAAATGAAACGCCCTACCCTGAAACTGGCGCGCCTGCCGCTGGTTGACAAATCCGATGACACCTGCAAATTTCCTGAAACAAAGCCACACATTATTGATGAATCTCCGGATAAAAACGTTGACACCCACAACCGAAAAAGAACAAGTCGAAGACCTCGCAAACTCAAACGCAACTTTCTCGTGTGCACACTTTTGGCTCTAATGACAATGCTCACTCCTACTATGCAGCAAGAAGCGATGATAAATTTGCACACCTTGCAGAACAATAATACACTCTATTTTGACAAAGTGTCTGACGACGTTAAGATTATTCAAGATCAGTGGAAATTACTCATTTACTACAACATGACATCTTACTGGGAAAACATGAATAGCATTGAAACGTACGTTCAGCTGGTCTCCCAACTATGCAACCATGACACTGTCTGTACACCCATCGTTATGCAATTCGAGCACGAATTAAACGAAATACGTCACTATAATGACGTGTTTTTATACAACAAACGAATGGGAAACAGTCACCGCCGTAGAAGAGGCTTAATTAATGCTATCGGAAACGTCGCTAGCGCTCTGTTTGGGGTACTAGATGACAAATTTGCTGAAAGATACGAACATGACATAGAAACAGTGAAACAACGAGAAGATCACTTATTTACTTTATTGCAAAATCAAACTTCAGTGTTAGAAGCAGAAAATAATATTCTAAAAAGAAACGAAAAGGTTATGAATAAACAGTTTGCTGCTATCAATTATAATATAAATGCGATGTCTGCAGAAATGAGTCGCATTACAAATATGACAAGAAATGCATTGCAATCTTTCTACATCGTTACATCTTTGGTCACCGCAGATGTTGTCATTTCCAACTTTCGCAGGATACAAGAATCCCTGATTGACACAGTAACTGATATTTATCATGGCAGATTAAATGTGCATTTATTGTCACCGGAACAATTACAAATGCAACTCAACTTTATATCAGGACATCTACAGGATGATGTAATTCTTCCATCCGACAGTATACAAATATTATATGGATTATTGCATATAAGAGCGAAGGTGACAAAAAGGTTCCTCATAATGGAAACTAAGATACCATTGGTGAGCAGAGATCAATTTAATTCAAATAACAGCCAACATAATTGGTATCCCCCAAAAGGTTGGGCTTAATACAGTCTACACCTCACCGGAGTCAGACTATCTCGCCATCGACATGAAAAAGGATGCTGCAATCCCAATGACAGAAAGTGATGTTCAATCTTGCATTCACTTAACTAAACAACAATTACTGTGTCCGTTGAATCATCCTATATATTCATTAGCAATTGGCGAGTCCATTTGCAACTTGAGACTGCAGATAAGCAACAATAACAAACCATTCTGTCGGATTGAAACAAAGCCGTGCACCGACAGATGGATCAAGTTACATGCGCCGGACACCTGGCTGTACTACTGTTGTGCTGAGTGTGCAGTTCGCGTGCTCTGCGAGTCTGAAGTGATAACAAAACAGCTGAGCAACACCGGACTCCTCACTCTCAACCAAGGCTGCACATTAAAGGGAAATTCGTTTATCATCCATACTCAACATGAATATACAAATCATATTTATATACAACAAAACCTGCACATAACTACTCCCAAATTATCAGCATTGAATGACATAATGAACACATCGTTACCAAATATAGACAAGTTGGAAGATCACAGTCAAGAATTTGTAAGAATTCAACAGAAAATTGACATTCTTAAAACCCAGAAACTGGAAGAATTTCACGGATATGACAATGGTCATTACACCATCACATATGTGATATTGGCATTGACAACCATAGCTGTCCTGACACTTATTATTATCCAAGTGAGAAGATGCCATTTAAAAAGGAGACTTAGAGATAGCGGGTTGAAACCTGAACCAGTAGACATTAAGGAAACTACTTTCATTAATATGGAACGTGGAGAAACCTACACATCGACGTCATCGCTACCCTCCGCGCGCCGAATACCCTCTGCACTACGTGGCTCCGTGACAAGTGTTGACACCGCTACTTCTCCTATGGTCGACCGTAAAATTACATTTAATCTCAATAGTGAGATAGTCGATTAATAATATTGTACATTTATTGTGTGAGAATATGTTTTGTACTTTACTTATTTTGCATTAATTAATGTTTTGTTGGCTTTGTTTACATTTTATCTTCAGTGAGATGCTTTTCTGTGAGTTGCCAATATGTACGAGTATCGTACATTATTAGTTGTAATATTTATGCTGACGCGTAATATTTCAATACTTTTGCATTTTATTATACGTTGCGACTTCAGTGCAATAAAGACGTGCAGCAAGGACAGTCGTTTGACATTTTCGCCTACCTGACATCATTGACATACATACATACATGTTTTTGGGCAAAGTGCAGCCCTTTACATGTGGTCTAAATGACAGGGTTTGGTCAAGAGTAACACCGAGGTATTTAATGTTTACAGTTCTTTCAAGCTGTGGGCAGGAACACTCTGTTTGTGAAGAGCCGCATGTATGTGCTATGATGTTTAGTGGCTGCGAGGGGAGCAAACACGGTTGAAGTGTAAAGGTGACGTATTTTGTCTTGCTGGTATTTAATGATAATAAATTTGTTTGTAACCATGCGCTGGCAGTATCTAGCCCTTTTTGGGCGTTGGAGTAGGCTTGTTCCCAATTTTCACCACTGAATAAGAGGGCAGTGTCATCAGCAAATGTGAAGATCCTACCTCCATGAAATTTAAGTAGGCACAGATAGTTCATGTAGACAAGGAACAGTGTAGGAGATGTACTGGATCTCAGCGCGACCCACCCTACCTACCTACTGCTTTTGCCTCGGGATGTAAACGGAATGAAACCTATGTGGATGTAGTGGATGTAGTGGACATGCATGCAACACGCCTAAGCCTACTCACCGATATGCCTATTGGCTCCTTCCAAATTTAATGGACTGGAGCGTGTCCAGCCTATCTGCCTACTATTATTTTCACTACCTACTATTTAACTACACCTACTGCTACTGATGAATCCTATCTAATTCTATTGCTATTAGGTTATTATTATCTTACCTAACGAACTAACCGTTTCTGCCTTGCTAAGCTCTACAGATCTTCCCTACCTAATGTCCTAAATTCCCTACTTATGTGCCTAACCTATACTTCTTTAATGTACCTGTTCTAAGATCTACGTATGTGTTTAATATTACGTCCTACCTAAATAACCTAATCTCAGTTTTAAGCTCTACCTATGCGTTTCGTGATCAAGCCCTACCTATGCTACCTAGTATCGTCTTATGTATTCTGTATTTACCTAAAGCCCTATCTTCCCAGCCTATGTACAGCTGAAATAACAGCTCTACTTCGATTTGTTGATATATATATATATTGATGTAAGATATTTCGATGTTTTAGTGCCTAGTGTCGTATATACGAGTTAATAATGGAAATCCGCCCATAAGCTCGAGATTAGTCGAACTTTTATTTGCATGTGTGTGGGTTGAATTATAATATTTATATCGTGGCTTGCTTACCCTGGCCGGGATTTCCAACACACAGCTAAGGTCTTTGGAGCTGGTTTCTTCGCAAAGAAACAATGTATTTATATAAACATGTATTTGTGTGCGTACGACTTTTATTTAATATTTGTTGTTGCAACTAATAGCCACTGCTCCAAGCCTTAAATATTCCAAGTCCATTGGTATAATTTATATATTATAAGTTATATGTGCGCATTATCGATTGTGTAAGAGCTCTTAAACCCTGATCGGGTTTTACCAATTAATGGGACTGGATGGGAGTGAATTGAATACACTCGGCGGATTGCCTTAACATTTTAAAGACATGTTAATTACTTTCTCGCTATACGAGCGAATTACAAGCTTATCGGAAATCAAAGTTTATTGACGCTTATAGCGTTCTTTTGCTTATTCACGCGGGACGTTAACGCGCAAGCTATGCTCTCGTGTTTATGGTATTCCAACCTTACTTTAAAGAACCTTCATCATTTATTGTAAAGTGTACGGTACCCAACCATATCAGTCGAGTGAATAACCGTCTGATATACGTGCTTTCAAACTGGTTACAGGCCCGACATGATCCGCCACGGACGCCCGACCAAAATTAATCGATGTTCAAAGCCACGGGGCTAAACACTGATTAATCTCTACCGCACACTATGATGTTACATTTACTGATATAAATATATCCTCTTTTTTTTTCCAAAAAAATAAAATGAGAGCGTTATATAGTCAAAATCGCGAGGTCCTTATACTACCAACCACCTTATTCAATAAACATTCAAACTCATGCGAACAAGCACTTATTTATAACCTAGTCGACAATGGATTCTATACGGAACCTTACAACTTAAATTCTCTAATCCTAAACCTAATTATCTAACAGAAACTATCGCGGATTCAAAGAAACAAGACCCGGGATGTGACCTAACGCCCCAACGCGAGTGTTTCTAAGGACGTTGTGTATAGATAGTTGTGTTATAAAATATATATATATGTGTATATAACTTTGTGTAGACAGCCAACGGGCGTGTGTGTATCTGATCTCCTAGTTCTATGGCCCGTTAACTTCGAATGTGGCTCACGCAGACTCACGTGAGCCTAGATCTTCCGCAATTAATAAATTGCTCAAATCTAGGGATTCATAGTCGCCCCGACATTCGATAAATGTATGTGTACACTTCACCAGCGCTTTATTTTCGAGCTAGCAAAGCGTTTCCCTAGTGTAATGTGGGAAGATCTAGACACGGCTTACCTGTCCGTACTAAATCGTGTATTTGATTCTATACACTTCAAACTCCGCTCAGTTGTCACAGTCAGTTTACCACGGTGCTTGAAATGTGTCGATACTGCTTAATAACAAGCCACTTTAAAACAAACTATCGCGAATTTAAAGAAAACTATAAGAATTGGTTAACAAATCTTATAGCCTAATAGCCCAACGAATACTGATTGCTTAAGTTACAAAAGTACCAAGTTTTAAGAATTCCCGAAATACGTTTCGCCTCACCGTCAGTATTGGCTATTCTGTCACGTCTCCACGCTTCACATTCCTATATAGTCCACGACAAACCCCCCCGTACTTCACCCCCGTAAAACCGCCACGCCGATCTGTGTTTAAACGCAAGGTTCCGTACACATTATCCACTCCAGACTAGGTCTTACAACTAACTTAATTTACCGAATAATGCATAATTTTACACATGCTAATTAACTGTGATTAGTACCCAAATTAGATCTTATTCTAAATACCCGAATAAACTCCAGACTGAGTCTGTCTGTCACACCCAAGGACTGTACCTGGGGCAGAGATGCATCGATCCACTTGTAATCCCATTTTATTCTCAAACATCTATTACTCGTTATAATTATTTCCAACAGATCGTTTAGATCTTGTATTCATTGTCAATTTTGAATTTCACCAAAACATCAACATATCTTACGGGGTTTTGTTCTATAGTCTTGGGTAACCCTAATTTGATTGAATAAGCTCGACGGGCTCGGTGCCAGCTAACAAAAAATAATGGTTTGCACATGTGCGCACAGCCACGTTGTGTTCGACCATACAACAATCTTAAGGAATTTTAAACCATTCCAATTTTGAATAATATTACGCAATCTTATTATCGATAAGATTTGCTGGTACCATTACAACCTCCCCCTTGAGATGTTGAATAACGTGTAAATGTTAGACTGCATCCTCACAAGATATAACCTTCTCCGTCAGTAAGGAGCAAAAAGAATTAACCCATAACTCCCGTCTTGATAAATTCTACATAGCTTTAATGGTTTCCCGTCTCTAACTTGAATACCTCCTAAACTCCCATGACACTAAACCTTAACCACAGTAATCCTTTCTTTCCTGCCACCATAGTACCGCGCTATATTAATCGTATTATAATTACCTTTAATTTCTCGCGTATTTGGATTTATCAATGTGTAACAGTTGGCATATGGTATCGCTCCAATCTCGTACGGCCCACTATATAGTAATGCGAACTTTTTAGTCAATTTGTGCGCCTTATCAGACTTAGGTACTGTCCGCAACTTAACTAAATCACCGACTTGGTAAGTTACCAACCTATTTACTTTATCAAAACGTTTGGCTCGCTGTCCTGCCATCTTACGTGCATATTCGCTTACTTGTGCGCAGATCGACTCTACATTGACTGTCTTCGTTTCTATATTCAAATACCTATCAGTACTCAACTCTGCCCTTTCTCCATATACAACCTCATTATATGATCCACTAAACTGCCTTTAGTCAAAATAGCCAAATCATCTAAGAAGCTCAAACAATAACTTCTAGCTTCGCTTCCTAGTATAATATCCATCGCACGTGAAAGGGATCTAACAGATGTTTTCAATCCTTGTGGTAAACGGTTGTACACATAACTTTTCCCTGACACTACAAACCCTGTGTACTGTTTAGATTCCTCGGTCAACGGTACACTAAAATATGCATCCTTTATACCTAATACTGCTAAATAATCTATCTTGTAACCTGACTGTAAAATTTCACTAGCCAAAGGAGCACACTCTGTTTCTCCCACCATTCGAGAGTTCAATTCCCGGGCATCAAGCAAAACTCTAACGGAACCGTCCTTCTTAATTGTGTACGTCAATGGGCTACTGTAAGCCGTTTGCGCTCTACTAATGACGCCTAACGCTTCCAATTCCGAAATCTTATTCTGTACTTCCTGGCGGTACGCATGTGGAATTGGATAGGATCGTTTTATGAATGGTGTTTCGTCTTTCATTTTAATTTCATGAACGTATTTATGAATTACCCCTGGCCTATCAGAAAACACCTCCTTATTCTTAACCAAACTTCTTGCAACTTATTCCTATGCTCTACCGGTAATTCTAACTTAGATACATACTCTCCTATTTGCTCTATGGTATAACCATTCTTACTTGTGGTAAGTACAAAGTTACATCGTTCATTCATACCCTCGTTATCAATCATATGTACCTCACTAGTACGTTCTCCATACGTCACTGATAATGTTCCTGAACTGCTACAAGAGATACACGCCTTTACTGTCGTCAACCAGTCATAGCCTAAAATCATTTCTTTCGGCAACTTATTTAAAACTAACATAGGAGTATCTACAACACGCTCATTGATTTCTAATGGTAAAATTATTAACCTGTTGACCTTTTCTTTACTAACACCAAAAGCTCCAACAACGTTAACCGCTGGTATGGGGATGTCTGGCCACTGCCTACCCCCTGCCGAAATCTGCTCGAATATATCACCTCTTATACACGTCACCTCACTTCCCGTATCAATTAAAGCAGTCACTTCTAAACCTTGTATTGTCACTTTTATCTCAGGCAAAGAAACCTGTTATCTTTAAAATAACATTTGAGATCTCTTAGAAAACCCATCGGATTGCCCGCGTCTCGACCATTAAATTTAGGTAGTGTCTGTGTAAATTTATAGACACACACTGGTCTCGTCTCAACTGAACTACTTCCAAAATCACGCCTACTGGTTCCCGGAAGGGAAATAGTCTCCCCCTGGTCTGATAAAGAGTTCAGATTATTAGACTCCAGCCCACTATCTGGCGTTGTGATGTTAACTGAGGTCTGTCTTTCTTCTAATGCTATCAGTCTCTGTAGTATACTTTGTAATAAATCATTGCTCAACTCGTTTTGGACCCCCGATCTAGTCTTGCGAGATCGTCGCCCGGCCATAATAACTAACGTACACACAACCGTCTAAACTAACCGTACTAAAACTAACTTCCAATCTACCACACTCTTATGCAAACGTTCACACCCCAGTCGTTTCAATAGTCCAGAATCCCTTTTTTTTGTAATACGAGTATAACAAAATACCAACCCTAACTCACTTGAAACCGAAACAAGTGGTAACTATAAAATTGACACTTAAACCGAACCCAATACTCTTGTTTCCACAAAAAAATTCTGACCTGTTCACAAAACATGTTGCTTATGAGAGTCTCAAAATGTTTTATTATTGCCATATGTCGGTTTCACGGAAACCCAGAGATTCCTTTTGCTCACTCTAAATTACAAAAAATTCTGACCTGCTACGCAAGCCGTAGCCTAAAACAAGTTGAAATGTAAAGTTTAACGATCGTTAACTAGCTAACCAATTGAATGCTCGTTTCGATGAAAATTCTATATACCTTACGCTATGCAGCGACCACACCGCTAACCTTAACTAATTTTTGTATGCTTGTTTCAAAGATAAATCTATCTACTTTATGTTAAGTAAATAAATTTACAGAACCGATAACTAACAACCAATTTGTATATTCGATTGCTAACTTTTATTTTCCTCTTGCCTGATGGCAAATGCACACCGCTGTCTATGAATATATCAGTTACTATTCTAAAAGGCAACCACTTATTGAACCCTGGTTATATAGCTTGAATGCTAGTTTTCTTTTTACTCTTATGTTGTGTTTATGCTTAAGCTCGCCTGATGCTAAGCAGTTACCGCAAACTTATCTACATAGCCAATATGCTTGTCATATGAAACCAACCTCGCCTGATGTAACACAGTTACCGCAAACTATCTACATAGCCAATATGCTTGTCATATGAAACCAAACCTCGCCTGATGTAACACAGTTACCGCAAACTATCTACATAGCCAATATGCTTGTCATATGAAACCAACCTCGCCTGATGTAACACAGTTACCGCAAACTATCTACATAGCCAATATGCTTGTCATATGAAACCAACCTCGCCTGATGTAACACAGTTACCGCAAACTATCTAAATAGCCGATATGCTTGTCATATGAAACCAAACCTCGCCTGATGTAACACAGTTACCGCAAACTATCTAAATAGCCGATATGCTTGTCATATGAAACCAAACCTCGCCTGATGTAACACAGTTACCGCAAACTATCTAAATAGCCGATATGCTTGTCATATGAAACCAAACCTCGCCTGATGTAACACAGTTACCGCAAACTATCTAAATAGCCAATATGCTTGTCATATGAAACCAAACCTCGCCTGATGTAACACAGTTACCGCAAACTATCTAAATAGCCGATATGCTTGTTATTATGAAACCAACCTCGCCTGATGTAACACAGTTACCGCAAACTATCTAAATAGCCGATATGCTTGTTATTATTATATAAATTACGTTGTGTTTAGCCGTAGTAACTACTTGTCTTCGATCCTTGCTCACGAGCACCAGATGTACTGGATCTCAGCGCGACCCACCCTACCTACCTACTGCTTTTGCCTCGGGATGTAAACGGAATGAAACCTATGTGGATGTAGTGGATGTAGTGGACATGCATGCAACACGCCTAAGCCTACTCACCGATATGCCTATTGGCTCCTTCCAAATTTAATGGACTGGAGCGTGTCCAGCCTATCTGCCTACTATTATTTTCACTACCTACTATTTAACTACACCTACTGCTACTGATGAATCCTATCTAATTCTATTGCTATTAGGTTATTATTATCTTACCTAACGAACTAACCGTTTCTGCCTTGCTAAGCTCTACAGATCTTCCCTACCTAATGTCCTAAATTCCCTACTTATGTGCCTAACCTATACTTCTTTAATGTACCTGTTCTAAGATCTACGTATGTGTTTAATATTACGTCCTACCTAAATAACCTAATCTCAGTTTTAAGCTCTACCTATGCGTTTCGTGATCAAGCCCTACCTATGCTACCTAGTATCGTCTTATGTATTCTGTATTTACCTAAAGCCCTATCTTCCCAGCCTATGTACAGCTGAAATAACAGCTCTACTTCGATTTGTTGATATATATATATATTGATGTAAGATATTTCGATGTTTTAGTGCCTAGTGTCGTATATACGAGTTAATAATGGAAATCCGCCCATAAGCTCGAGATTAGTCGAACTTTTATTTGCATGTGTGTGGGTTGAATTATAATATTTATATCGTGGCTTGCTTACCCTGGCCGGGATTTCCAACACACAGCTAAGGTCTTTGGAGCTGGTTTCTTCGCAAAGAAACAATGTATTTATATAAACATGTATTTGTGTGCGTACGACTTTTATTTAATATTTGTTGTTGCAACTAATAGCCACTGCTCCAAGCCTTAAATATTCCAAGTCCATTGGTATAATTTATATATTATAAGTTATATGTGCGCATTATCGATTGTGTAAGAGCTCTTAAACCCTGATCGGGTTTTACCAATTAATGGGACTGGATGGGAGTGAATTGAATACACTCGGCGGATTGCCTTAACATTTTAAAGACATGTTAATTACTTTCTCGCTATACGAGCGAATTACAAGCTTATCGGAAATCAAAGTTTATTGACGCTTATAGCGTTCTTTTGCTTATTCACGCGGGACGTTAACGCGCAAGCTATGCTCTCGTGTTTATGGTATTCCAACCTTACTTTAAAGAACCTTCATCATTTATTGTAAAGTGTACGGTACCCAACCATATCAGTCGAGTGAATAACCGTCTGATATACGTGCTTTCAAACTGGTTACAGGCCCGACATGATCCGCCACGGACGCCCGACCAAAATTAATCGATGTTCAAAGCCACGGGGCTAAACACTGATTAATCTCTACCGCACACTATGATGTTACATTTACTGATATAAATATATCCTCTTTTTTTTTCCAAAAAAATAAAATGAGAGCGTTATATAGTCAAAATCGCGAGGTCCTTATACTACCAACCACCTTATTCAATAAACATTCAAACTCATGCGAACAAGCACTTATTTATAACCTAGTCGACAATGGATTCTATACGGAACCTTACAACTTAAATTCTCTAATCCTAAACCTAATTATCTAACAGAAACTATCGCGGATTCAAAGAAACAAGACCCGGGATGTGACCTAACGCCCTAACGCGAGTGTTTCTAAGGACGTTGTGTATAGATAGTTGTGTTATAAAATATATATATATGTGTATATAACTTTGTGTAGACAGCCAACGGGCGTGTGTGTATCTGATCTCCTAGTTCTATGGCCCGTTAACTTCGAATGTGGCTCACGCAGACTCACGTGAGCCTAGATCTTCCGCAATTAATAAATTGCTCAAATCTAGGGATTCATAGTCGCCCCGACATTCGATAAATGTATGTGTACACTTCACCAGCGCTTTATTTTCGAGCTAGCAAAGCGTTTCCCTAGTGTAATGTGGGAAGATCTAGACACGGCTTACCTGTCCGTACTAAATCGTGTATTTGATTCTATACACTTCAAACTCCGCTCAGTTGTCACAGTCAGTTTACCACGGTGCTTGAAATGTGTCGATACTGCTTAATAACAAGCCACTTTAAAACAAACTATCGCGAATTTAAAGAAAACTATAAGAATTGGTTAACAAATCTTATAGCCTAATAGCCCAACGAATACTGATTGCTTAAGTTACAAAAGTACCAAGTTTTAAGAATTCCCGAAATACGTTTCGCCTCACCGTCAGTATTGGCTATTCTGTCACGTCTCCACGCTTCACATTCCTATATAGTCCACGACAAACCCCCCCGTACTTCACCCCCGTAAAACCGCCACGCCGATCTGTGTTTAAACGCAAGGTTCCGTACACATTATCCACTCCAGACTAGGTCTTACAACTAACTTAATTTACCGAATAATGCATAATTTTACACATGCTAATTAACTGTGATTAGTACCCAAATTAGATCTTATTCTAAATACCCGAATAAACTCCAGACTGAGTCTGTCTGTCACACCCAAGGACTGTACCTGGGGCAGAGATGCATCGATCCACTTGTAATCCCATTTTATTCTCAAACATCTATTACTCGTTATAATTATTTCCAACAGATCGTTTAGATCTTGTATTCATTGTCAATTTTGAATTTCACCAAAACATCAACATATCTTACGGGGTTTTGTTCTATAGTCTTGGGTAACCCTAATTTGATTGAATAAGCTCGACGGGCTCGGTGCCAGCTAACAAAAAATAATGGTTTGCACATGTGCGCACAGCCACGTTGTGTTCGACCATACAACAATCTTAAGGAATTTTAAACCATTCCAATTTTGAATAATATTACGCAATCTTATTATCGATAAGATTTGCTGGTACCATTACAGAGAGATGATGCTTCCCTGTGGCAATCCAAACTCCACTGGTAATTCTTCACTAGTCATGTTTCCTATCTTGACTCTCTGCCTCCTGTCGCAAAGAAAGTCCCTCAACAGGTCCAGAGGTAAACCTCTCACGCCAACACCCTCCAACTTCTCTATCAAGCGCGGGATAGGGATCGCGTCGAATGCTTTTGCTATGTCAAGAAATACTACCAGACATTTCCTTCCACTATCTAAATTCCGTATTACCGAGTCAACAAGCTCCTGGACCGCGTCACTTGTTGATTTGCCTCTACGAAAACCAAACTGGGAATGAGATAGTAAGTTATTAGTTTCCAGGAAATTGATTAAGCGCTTGTTTATTATTCGTTCCAGTATTTTAGACAGTGTAGGTAAGATTGACATTGGCCTGAAGTTATTGACACTCTCCCTATCCCCACCCTTGTGTATAGGCTTGATTAATGCCTTTTTAAACGCTGTTGGAAACACTCCTGTTGTAATCGCTAAGTTGCAGATATGTGTTATGGATGGGATTAACAGTTGTATATATCTTTTTACTATTTTATTAGATATCTTATCAATACCCACTGCACAATTGTCTCTCAGAGTCAGGGTGATTTGAGTAATTTCATCTTCGTCGGTTGGTAGTAGGACTAATGAGTTAAGAGGGGGTATATACGTGGTAGTTGGAGTTTGGGATAAGTCGTGACTTGGTTGTTGTATTTTTTCTGCAAGGTTCTTTCCGATATTTGCAAAGAAATAGTTTACATGGTTAACGCTCTGTTGAGGGTCTTCATTTGAGAGTAGGTTAGTAGAATGGTCAGCTGACTTTTTAGTTCCACTGATGTCCTTTATTGTTTGCCACATCATTTTGCTGTCTTTTGCATTCTCTATCGCGTTTTTCTCGTAGGTGCGCTTGGCTTTTTTCAGTAGCGTGTTGCAGTAGTTCCTGTAGCGTTTGTAAGTTATTTTCAAAGTATCATTGTTAGCATCTTTTTTTAATTTTTTGTATAAATTATCCCTATTTCGCATGCACCGAAGAAGGGCGCCTGTAATCCAAGGTTTGATAACCAGTTTCCTTTTTGGTGTTTTGGTATGTTTAGAATTCTCTATTATGGCTGTGGTTAGATTGTTCACTAGGAGGTCTGCAGCTATGTTGGCATCAGTGCAGTCAAGGATACTCTGAAAATTTAGGTTTTGGATTGCTACATCTAGTCCTGCAAAGTCGACTGAACAGCTGCGGCTACTTTGGTAGACTTGATTAGCTTTTAAATCCAGGCTAAGAGCCACGCTCTCATGATCTGTGATCGATGATTCGCATACAAAGCATGTAGCCCCCAATTTGGTTTTGATAACCATGTGGTCTAAGCATGTTCGCCCATGTGTAGCTACAGTATGCGCTGGTAGCATGCCGTGAGATGCTAACATATTTAAATAGTCGACTCAACTCAACCAGGTTATTGGAACCCCATTTACTAATGAGATCCAAAACCCGATTCAGTTCAACGACAAGACTCTCACGTCTCTCACCGATTTCTGTCCGACCAGCACCAGGCCGACCGAAATATCGCCCATGGACCGTACTGTCATCTGCATAGCAATAAATATTACCAAGTGGCAGCATGTCATTGATAAGCAGAAGAAAGAGGGTGGGCGATAGAACGGAGCCCTGTGGGACACCGGCATTCACTGACATGAACCGCGAAGCGCATCCATCTGCAAGGACGCGGATTCTACGCTCATGCAGAAAGCCAGCAATCCAATTACAAAGCTGGAGGGTCAGACCGTATGCCGAAAGTTTGGAGAGAAGTGCTTTGTGCCAGACCCGATCAAACGCCTTGGCGATATCTAGACTGACTGCCATGGATTCGTCATATTTATCGATTGCCTCCCCCCAGAGGTGCGTCACATACGCTAGAAGATCACCCGTTGATCGTTTCGGTCTAAAACCATACTGACGATCATTGATTATGGAGTGATCTTCTAGGTAACGGATCAATTGACTGTTAAGGATCCGTTCCATGACTTTGCACAACACTGAAGTTACTGCAATGGGGCAGTAATTTGATGGGTCAGAACGGTCTGCCTTTTTGGGGACCGGCTGCACATTGGCCTCTCTTCAAGCATCCGGAACACAACCGGTCAAGTACGAGAGGCGGAAGAGACGCGTCAACACCGGAGACAATTTCGCTGCACAGTTGTAGTTTTTGGAATCTGGAAGTACCACAGATTCCAAAAACTAAAAACCAATTACGTGCTTACCCACCATCTATAAGCTACTTACATCCATTCTGAGAAGCAAAATCACGCAACATATTGATCTAAGGCATTGATCAGACAAAAAAAATAAAATCGTTGGGCCCGTGTTTCCATCCAGCCAACTCCGTTTACGCTACGCCCAACGATTTTATTTTTTTGTCTGATCAATGCCTTAGATTGATAAGAGAGAGGGGTGTGATGACTGGAACCTGGGGCCTACCCAGGGGAATTATTTTTTTAGCTTTTAGTACATTATTTTCAATAAAACCGTTTAAATTATTATTTTTTTATCATAATTTTTATTCGATTATCAATAATATCGTGTACGTGATTTATCGATATCATTTGGAAACTATAAGAAAAGATTGTGCTTCGATGGTGAGTCAATCATTGTATTTTTCTTAACTTTTTCATATGGATTTTTGCCAGGGATATCTACGAGTACTTAGACGTTATCTGTATATTATTGTTTTACCTTTAACTTATCTAATCGAGTGTTAATGATCTGCGAACATTACACGAACCAAAATAATGATACCGTGTATATGTAAGCTTTGAAGATAAACATAATAAATACGTGTTAAGACCTCTGCCGTCGGTCCCAATAAAACAGAAATTATTTCAAAGAAAACTTTAATTAATTAAAATAATTACAGTACTGATTTATTAATTAGAGGTGTTGACTGTTCCAATGCTAGGAATGAAGTGCGGAATATTTCGCTGGCTGCGGTGTCGCAAACGTTGGGCGTCGGCTATATGAGGCTCGGCGTCAGCGGTTTACTCTATTGCGAAAATATCGCGCACCAATAAATCGGTTTCGTGTCAGTGTTATTCGTATAAGCTGCACACATAACTGATTTAATAGTATTGTAAATGAACTGTTATTGTTGTGGTAACTGGTCACGTGTCAGGATCGTGTTCGTTCGCGACCCCCGTCAATCAATCAGATTTCAAGTCTGCCCCGCAAAATCGCATCATTGGCCTTAACAAGAAATGGAGGCACTGGCGATTGCATATCCTTTTGTGGCGATTATGAAAGGTTATTTTAAGCCTTTTTGACTCAGTTATAGATGATTGCTGAAAAGCTCTAAAAGGTGTGGTGGCTAGTGGACAAAAAACATGTGGTTGCGCAATCAGGAATAAAACGTTGAAAGGAGACGGCTATTTCATCACAAGGATATTCACATGTATACATGGAGACGGAATGACCAAAAAAGTGGGATTGATTTGATTTTAAGAGATAGACGTCTCCAAAATACTATAATGGATACAAGAGCCTTTAGAGGTCCCACTCTTGAAACGGATACACTACCAAATATGCTGGTTTATTGGACTTTTCAAGAAGCGGAGGCATTGGCGAGTGAGTATCCCTTTCGGAGATCATGAGAGGATAAGGAGTGAATAATTGCAAGACGAAAATGTAAGAAGAACGTATGTACGTATGGTAAGCGAAAGACTTGCGAATGCAAGATTTTCCGACTCAGATGTGGATGATTGCAGGAAAGTTCTGAAAGAAAGTATGGGGGTAGTGCAAAAGAAGCATGTGGCACGTGGCGCAAAGAGGTATAAAACATTGAAAGGACATGCCTGGTGGGATGGGGAGGTTGAATACAAAATACAAATACAAAATATTTATTTTGTATTTGTATTTTGTATTCAGTAAAGTAAAATTTGTTTGGATACCAAAAGAGGGATGCCTGAGTTTTTTGGCAGTATTTTTATCAGTGCTCACCTAGTCATGAACTGCACGGTAGGGAAAAAATTGTGACGATTCCAAACAAATGTAGCCATTTTTACGAAAAAAAAAGATTTTGACTTTGACTTTGAAAGTATGAGACAGAAACAGAAAGAAATGTACCATCTATGCAAGAATGAAACCATGCCTTTCGTGAAAGCGAAGCGAGAAAGACAAATTAGAAAGAATGCAGGAAGAAAGATTTACGAAACAGATATACAACGCGAAAGTAGAAGGATGTAATAGCTGCGGAAGGTCAAGACTGACTGACTGACCTGCCATGACCAAATTGATATTTTATCAAAAGGTAATATCCTACCATCGAGCATGCACAAGAAGAGCGATGAACGCTAAAGAAGCGAGTGAGGTTTATGAGGATCGAGTCATGTGGCGCTCGTCTCTCTCTGCCTACCCCGCAAGGGATATGGCGTGAAGTTATAGATAGAGAGATAGAAAACTTTATCAGGTATTCACACTTTATTTAAGAAATTAGATATTTTAACTTTACCAGCTGTACATTTTTGGCATGAAGGAAAACTTACAACTATACACAAAAAATAACGAAATTTTGACATTTAATACCGGATATCCTAATCGTTTAGTTGGATCCTATTATAGGACCACGTGTTTTGCAAGAAATAGTTATAATATGTCCATCTTATTATTTATCACGTTACAGCAGCATTTCATGGATCTGCCCATGAATACCTTCCAGAAGGCATTGTATAAGCTGCTCAGTAGGGACACCATTTATGACATTAATGAATACACAAAAATTAAATTTTTAAGATATGAGGGGATATTGTAATTTGATTAATATTATTTCGTATACAATTATGACCAATTTTGTTACAATCGACTCAATCACATTACTATATTATTTTTAATTACTTCTGACATGTATATATATACATATACGAGCTCGGTGGTTTCCCACACGAGGCAAACATTTGTGTGCATGAACATGTCTGTTTGTCTTGGTCTGGATGTTTTAAGAGAGGTAGGGCGCATCAAAGCAGCCCCTCTGGGGTAGAACCTCCAGCTCACAAAAAACCGCACCTGTGTAAGCGGCAGAGGAGGCATCGCGCGAGTGATAATTAATATATCGCAAGCGTTAATAGGCTACGATACCCGCTTTACTTCAGGTGGACCGTATGCTTGTATACCTCCTGAAGTAGTATAAAAAAAAATATGTATACTTATTATATTTTTGTATGCCAAATGTTGACGCAACATGGTGGATCAATGTTACATAAGTTCTGTCTATGTAACGTATACTACCGTGTTTGTCTGCAAATAAATGATTTGATTTGAGTGAGATGCATAACATAAGGATCGAGTCATGTGATGCTCGGTTCTCTTTGTCTACCCCGCAAAGGACTTGACGTGAAGTTATAAATAGAAGTACCCGCAACTTCTATATAACAAGTGTATGAGGTTTGCATGTTAATTTTTTGCGTTGTCTATATCCTGCTCCCCTAGACTATATATATAACTCATTATCATTAATCACATATTATAACTTTATCATCGTAAATCAGTGTCGGTCATTACAAGACGTCTCGTGCGCTTACGCTATCGATCTATACAAACATGTCGGGGTCTACTGAGGATAAAGACAATGTACCAGAGGAACAGAACCGCATCGACCTGGACCAGATCCTGGAGGAGGAGGTGGGTCAGTTCGGCGCGTATCAGATAGTGTCGACGGCACTCATTGCGCTGCTCATCGTTTTCATCTCGATGGCTTGGGATGAGTACGAATTCACGGCAGCTCAAATACCTCACAGGTACATATGTTTTTTTATTACTATATCATCATGTCATCGAATCATCATCTTTGTCTTAGGGATGGCACTTTGAAGCCAACGCTCATGGGTTCGATTTCCATAAAGGGCAAACATTTGTGCACGAACATGTTTGTTTGTCTTGGGTGTTTTTAAGAAAGATGAGGCACATCAAAGCAGCTCATCTTTGGAAGTACCTCCACTTCACAGAAAATTGCAGCCAAATAATAACATTGTTGTTGTTGTGTGCAAGCAAGTGACCAATAAGCTCCTAAGGAGTTGATGTGTTAGCAGCTGAGGTGCAAGGCAAGCGTTCATAGGCTACTCGTACTAGTAATACTTGTAATCTTTCATAGGCTACGGTAACCGCTTTACATCAGGTGGGATGCATGCTTGTGTGCTTCCGACGTTATATTAACTCGGTGGCGAAGTGGTTAGTAATACTACTTTAACACCAACTCTCGTGGGTTCGATTCCCGCACAGGACCAACATTTGTGCGCATGTACATGTCTGTCGTGTACGTAAAAACGGGACAGACTTCATCTTGATGACCAACCAACATTTGTTCAACGATGTCTCTGTGATGAACAGGAAACGATCACCGGATGGTTAGAAGCATCTAGAATCTTAATATAAAGCTTGAAAGATCTCGTGTGTTAAAGTATACACACCTTCCATTTCTTGTCTAGATTCAAATTCGCGAGAGCTTTCAGCACGAACTTCACAATTGTTTTCAGTGCTTAGGTAATTGTACAACACCGGAAGATATCTACAGTAAGTTCGTGGAAACTGCCCATGCGGTGGGAAATAAATACCTAAAGACTCGCACAAAAAGAACCCACAAGTTCTCGACTCATACGCAGAATATCCAGATCTCTACATGCATACGGTGATACTATACTACTATACTATAAATAATTCGTATCAAAGAAGTGATAGAGCAGAACCAAGGCTCCAAAGTCTTCTACAAAGATCTATCTGTTGGCCAAAGGCAACTAATGGCGCTAAAAACACTGGCACCATTATTTTTAAGATAGATAAGATGGTATTCTAAGTGAAATGGAGAAGTTCTATGGACAACTGTGTTAATAACGACACAAGAGCTAAAATGAGCCCGCTATACCGAGGATATCCCGGACTGTACGAGATTCGAATGGCTCTCAAACAGCTTAAAAATTAGAAAACACTGGATGAGAACGAAATTACGGAAAGAGCTTCTGAAAGTGGGCGGACAAACAATACTACATACCATGAATTTCAACCTCCAGCCAAGTTTCGGGTTATAGCACTGTAACGATCGTGTGTGATCACATACATACTTCCACCAGATTATACATAAGACTGAGGAGTATAATCTGCTCTTATGTCTGGCGTATGTGGATTACAAAAAAGCTTTTAATTTCAATTCATTTTTAATTTATTTTGTTTAATAACAATACAACATTGTGTCTAAAATTCATCTAAAATATTAGGGGTTAAAGTATGAAATTGCCGATTTGTACTGAAAAATTAAAATTCGTATTTTTCTCTCATATGTATTTATTTAATCAAAATATTTACTCTCATAATCAAACGTTGCACATTTTTTTAAAGAAAATCCTCATAGGTATCATGTGAAAAAAGTTGCACTCAGAAATCTCACACCATGAAGGTTTAATGTCAATTCAAAGTATCTATTCATGTCAAGAACTTTAAAGACGCTCCCACACCGAAGTTTATAACAGTTTTAATATGTTTTGTGTAAAAATATTACACAAAGTTTTGTTGATAAAATTAAGAAATGTTTTGTAACTGTTTGTAACTGTTACATAACATGAATAAATGAAATCTAACGTCACATAACCTTAAGATACATTATACAAAAATATGTCACCATTTGTACCTCGAATGTGTTAATAGTTATTTGTTATACAAGAGTGCAAAGTGGCTTTTTAACCGCGTGCTCAATTTTAATGACCGAGCAAGCGAAGAATTCTAAAATTGAATTATAATTAAAATCCTGAGCGTTAGCGAGGGAATCAAAAGAGCACGAGGTGAAAAATCTTTGCACTCGAGCGCGACACGTATCTTTTCATCCCACCTCAGCGAGGAAATGACTAATAATGCAAAAAAAAAAACATACAATCACAAGATACTTTTATTTCAGTTCAGGTATTAACTACTACATTATGATAGGTAAGTATTACAGAATAATCGTTAAAAGTCATTGGGCATTTTTTACCCGGTCTTGAAAAAGTCGCGAACAAAAACCAATATATTTTTAGATCCTACTATTTTCATCCAGATTTCATTTTCTGTAGTTATTTCGATTCAGATCAATGGACAAACGAAAATAATCAGTGTTTAAATCATATCATTCCGTGGTATTTACCTCCCTCAACAATACCATTATACGTGCAAAAGCTTTCAATTTCCTTTTCCAGAGAAAAACATATAGCCTGCACAAGTTTCGCAACTGAGTGAAACCATTTTTTCGTATACACGGACGGCTGTATTATAGATGTGATAGGCCCAGCCTTTACTTCGTATGCCTAAATAATAATTAACATGATGCAAGATTTCACTTGGGATTGGTTTCTAAATGCCAACAGCGTTTTCATTTTGGACCGCGGCTTTAGAGACTCTATCCCTACCTTCCAAAAAGCATGGGTATAATGCGCATATGCCACCATCAAGGGTGGGAAGAAAACAGTTGAGAACAGTAGATATAAATCACCAATAAATCATAGTTTATCACTGTGTGTCGCTGGGTTGTAGAAACGACTAATGGTCGATTTAAAAAAGACTTCAAAATATTCCGCCATGTCTATTTTAATGTAGCATAGCTAAGAAATATGAAGACTGATTTTAAAATAAACGCGGTACCCATTAATGCCACTTATCGACCTTATGAAGATAACGCTCATGCGGCACAATTTATTAATATAGGTACAAAGGATAATATTAATCGAGAAAATGAATTGGCTGATTACTTGGTCAGAAACAATCTAAATTACATTTAGGCCGCTAGAGATAAATAATGCCGAATTAAGAGTTTTCTGATAACTTACAATGACTTACTTGTATTTACTTTGGGAACATATCATTTAAAGTTAGCCAGATCATATTACCAGGAGCGCATGCGACCAAATGGTGTGTATACGAGTATAATACATATTTTTTATCACAGAGAGTTGTTAATAAATAAAATATTGCTCATAGGTCGAAACCTATAAAAGATCAAAACAATATTAGGTACATATATATTTTGATTAATCGAGACTGCAAGCAAGACGAAGTCTAGAAGTCTATTACTGTTCCTGTATACACTCTTGGGAGTTGCGCGCATATCGTCAGTATGGTACCTATACTTTTTAACTTGAAATTCATGTTAATGTCTAAACAAGAAATTCACGCACTCGCGGCGTTTTTAGACGAAACAATAATAGATTTGGATGCAGCAGAATAAAAATAAATTGACAAATATATTTTATATTTATCATTCCGTTATATCTTTTGATTTTTGCGCAAAAACAAGTAAAAAAGTCTATTTTTATTATGTCATTTTCATGTTAATCCCACGACCTACAGATATGCGACCTATTCCATTGTAATCTAGATGTAATTACCTAAATATCTAATCACATTTTATTTTTGTTCGTCGTGAGTAAATGTTCCATAGTAAAATGCCCAATGACCTTTTAACAAATAATACTGAGGTATAATTAAGAAAAATTGAAAGGAACGTGCTACAGTTAAGTTGAGTGTAATTGTGTGATTCGACGAGCTCGGTGGCTCAGTCGTGAATGACGCGACTTTGACACCAACGCTCGTGGGTTCGATTCCCACATAAGGTAAACATTTGTGTGCATGAACATGTCTGTTTGTTTGGTCTGGATGTTTTAAAAGAGGTAGGGCTTATCAAAGCAGCCCGTCTGGGGATGTACCTCCACCCCACAGAAAACCGCAGCAAAATAACAACTCACTAGCGGGTTGTTGTGTTCCTGCGAGTGAGTGAGGTCACCAGTAAGCTCCCAAGGAATTACTGTGTAAGCAGCAGAGCATCGCGCGAGTGATAATTGATATATCGCAAGCGTTAATAGGCTACGGTACCCGCTTTACATCAGGTGGGCCGTATGCTTGTATGTCTCCCGACGTAGTATAAAAAAAAAGTAATAATTTTTTTGGGTACTGCTACAAATAAATAATAAGTCAGGAACTGTAACTCAGAACAAATTCCACACAAAAAGCGGCGCTACGTGAAACCAAAACGACGTATGTTCAAATAGGTTACATTAATACACGTGCCTAGTGATTGGTATAAATTCAAAACAAGAGCACAGATTGGTTCGCGCGCAGACTGCAATGCCAATGGTAGCAGTTGAGTCATAGCGGCGTGGACGATGTTATGTTATATGTGAAAAGGAACAAATATATAATATAAAATAATATTTTTCATGCTATAAACGAGCTCGGTGGCTCAGTCGTGAATGACGCGACTTTGACACCAACGCTCGTGGGTTCGATTCCCACACAAGGCAAACATTTGTGTGCATGAACATGTCTGTTTGTCTTGGTCTGGGTATTTTCTATGTATAATAAATATGTATTTACAAAAAAAAAAAATGTATTTACGTATGTTTATCAGTCATCTAGTACCCATAACACAAGCTTCGCTTACTTTGGGCTAGATAGCGCTGTGTAATTTGTCCGACAAAATTTAAAAAAAAAAAAAAAAAAAAGAAACTGATTTTTTTGTTATGTTTTAATTACAATTATTTATTACGTTGTTATATATACGAATGGATTCTAAATTGGTATTTATGAAGAAAAGGGAATAGATGAGGCCATAATATGTATGTAATCAATTTATTGCACAAAATAAACAGAACTATTTAAACAATACTGTAACGTTGGTGTTAGTGACTTGTGTACTGTTTTTGGTAAACTATCTGTCATACTCGTCTTCTTCTATCGTGGGATACTGCCAATTTTATTAGCACCCATAGGCTGCGAGACACACTTTCCGTTGCGATATTGTAGAAAAAATCGATTGATTGGAGTGTTAGGTGGACGTAAGGCCTGATATTTCTCAACAATTGTTACGTATTCCTTGCGAATGACGAAGTTGCGGTCTCTTTTCAGGAACACCGTTCCTATATGAAATCTATATGTTTTGCCTGTGTGTGCGTTTGTCTCTGCGTGTGTTTTTTCGAATATTCGAATTTTAACTTCAGATTCAGATTCAACATAAAAAAGTAGAATAGGAATGTTCAGGAATACCATTCCCATCTCTTAAGGACATGGCCAAATGGCCGAAAATTAAAAATAAATTAAAAAAATGTTGTATAATTGACGAGCCAGGTGTTCCTCTGGCAATGCAAGCTTGCGCATTCTCAACTGATTGTCTTTGTATTAGGTAAATTAATTAATAGTAAGTCATCTCGATTCTTACATACCTCACTCGTTTCTTTAAAAATTGCTGTTTTCATGCACGCTCGCCGGTTCTAGGGCTCCTGACATCACCTTCTGATAGAACACGACCAATTTGATCATGGTAGGTAAGTCTTGGCGTTCCTCGGCTCCTACATCTTTCCACTTTTGCATTGTATATCTGCTTCATCATTCTTTCATCCTGCATTCATTCTACATGTTTGAACCAACGGAGCATGCCTTTTCTTATTTTAACACCGATGCTCTCTTTCAGACCAACTCTGCTTCTAACCTCATCATTGCGAATTTTTTTTTTATTATATATTAGTTCAGCATAGTGGCCCCTCTTTGCCTGATGGTAAGCGAAAGAGGAGCCCAAATCGTGAATACGGTCTACAAGCGTTACACCACAAATTTTCAACCGCGTTTATCCTACTTTCATGCTCTCTCTGCTATACCCACCTCTCGCTTCCATAAGTAAGCGTTGGGACCAGCACTGCATTGTGTATAGCCAGCTGCGCCTTCTGGCTCAGGTTTTTACTGCCAAGAAGTTTTCCTAAAGCTCCATTCACACTATTCCCAGCACTCACTCCACATCTGTGGTGTACCTTCCATCCCTGCTGAAAGCGCATCCAAGATATACAAACTCATCCACTTGTTCCAACACTTCATCATCTACCGTAATCGTTAGATTGGTTCTGGTTTCTTCTCTTTCAAATACCATTATCTTTGTTTTCTTCACATTCAATAGTAAGCCTTCCTTCATACATTCGTCTTTCATCATTGTGACTAGTGTTTTCAGCTCAGATGGTGTTTCTGCTAATAGAACGGCATCATCTGCATACAGCAGACAGTTCACCACTAGGTCACCCATGCGTAATCCTACATTCGTCGACCTTATTCTCTGTAGACAACTATCGAGATACAGAATAAACAGCCTAGCAGACAACATGCAACCCTGTTTGACACCAATTTTGACATCAAACCATGTTGCCATCCATTCGTACACACGCTGAGCAATCCTTGTAGGTGGACTGCACAGCACGCACAGTTTCGTTCGCACAACCCTATCAAATGCCTTCTCAAGATCCACAAAACTGCAGAAAACCTTCTGGTCGGTGGCCAGATGCTTCTCTAGGATATTTCGGAGCGAGAAAACTTGATCCGTACATCCCCTTCCATTTCGGAATCCTCCCTGTGCCTCCCACAGCATTTCGTCAGATTTAACCCTCATTCTCCTTTCAATTATCTTACCATATACTTTTGCTGCTAGGCTGATCAAACTGATGGCCCTATAGTTGGCGCAGTCCATGCGTGATCCCTTGCCTTTATACAAGGGTACAATGACAGCGCGTCCCCAGTCCATTGGGACCCTTCCAGTTCTCCAGCATAGGTTGCATAATTACCAGAAGGCGTCCCGGACGTAAGTGCCACCTAGTTTGATCATCTCAGCTGTGATCATATCAATTCCCGCAGACTTTCTATTTTTCAAACTTCGTATCGACCATTCTATCTCATCCATAGTTATACCTTCATCAGACGCCGTCAACGTGGAGTGAGCATCAGACTCACTCTCATTGTCAGCGTCCGAGGCATATTCATACATTTCTTCAAAATATTCACTCCACCGTTCTAACACTTCCTGAGTGTTTGCAATGATACCAGCTTTAGACTTAATCTTGTTCATACTAGATGCCGACGAACTACTCCGAGACTTCTTTACCTCTCTCCAAAAGAGTTTGGTATTTGCCTCGAAGTTTTTCGTCAGCCTCACTTCCTCATTCATAATTTGTCTTTCACGCTTCTCTTTCACGCTTCTCTTTCACTAAAATCTTGGTTTCTTTCTTGCATAAACGGTACATTTCTTTCTTCTTCTCTCTCATACTTTCATTTAAGGGTAAACACGCTTTCCTCTTTCTTGCTACGGAGGATTCAACCTCCGCATCTCACCAGGCATCTCCTTTCAATGTTTTATGCCTCTTTGCGCATCCACATGCTTCTTTTGCACAATCCACCATACTTTCTTTCAGAACTTTTCAGCAATCATCCACATCTGTGTCGGAAAGACTTGCATTTGCAAGTCTTTCGCTTACCAGATGTACATACATTCTCCTTACACATTCATCTTGCAATTTTTCACTCCTTATCCTTTCATGATCTCCGAAAGGGATACGCACTCGCCAATGCCTCCACTTCTTGAAAAGTCCCACAAACCGGCTTACCACCAGGTAGTGGTCCATTTCAAGAATGGGACTTCTAAAGGCTCTTGTATCCATTATAGTATTTCGGAGACGTCTATCAATTATAATCAAGTCAATCACACTTTTTTGGTCATTCCGTCTCCATGTATACGTGTGAATATCCTTGTGACGAAATAGAGTATTCAACACGAGGAGGTTTCGTTCCATACATAAATCTAGAATCGACTTACCTGCTTCGTTCATTCTCTTATCTCCATAGGGACCAAGAGCAGCATCATAGCCATCTCGTTTGGTCCCAACCCATCCATTCAAATCTCCACACATGATCACTCTTTCATTCTCTTCAGCTGAACCCAGAACATCCCTCACAGACTCCCAAAACTTATCTAGTTCTTGGGCATACGCTGACCTTACAGGAGCGTATGCTGCAACCAGAAATACTCGCGTGATGCGCCGTTTTATACGAACCCAGAGAAATCTAGGCCAAACCTAACCTACCAAACAGTAATCTTTCACACCAGAGGCTATGCGAGAGGAGAGTATGACACCTACCCTAGCACTGGCATTATCGTCCCGGTCTACACCAGACCATTGGGCCATCATCCCTCCGAGTAGATCATTTGTGTCGCTCCCCTTGCGCTTAGTCTCTGTCACACACAAAGCATCTAAGCGTCTCTCATTCATTACGTCTATCAGCTCATTCATATTATCACTCAATCCACCTCTTACATTCCACGTGCCTATGCAGCACTCGGCTCTCTTCGACCCGCCGGAATTGCGTGCTGCGTGGTGGGTGGGGGCCCCCCACCGCCGCATGCACCTATTTTCGCACCGACGGACCGACCAATCTAATCGATTGGCAGGGGTCGCGAACGACTGTAACGTAAAGAATATTATAATAGATAAATTAATAAAATTGTTATGCATGCATAATATCAACATCTACTATCTACATCTACTAAGTACGTACTAGATTATGTTAAGTAGTTGATTAATATACCTGTAACGTAAAGAATATTGTAGTTGATAAATTAATTAAATTGATATGCATGCATAATAACAACATCTACTATCTACATCTCCTAAGTACGTACTAGATTATGTTAAGTAGTTGATTAATATACTTAAGTAGATAATGAATGTGACTTATTTTGCTGCCAAATATACGGAAACAGGTGCTTCGTGAAGAAACTTTTCAATTTCAGATGCTGTGAAAACCTTAGATTTTTTTTGGTTGATGACCAGATGAGGCTCTTTTTAACCACTGCCACTGCCACTCATTTGGAATAGGTGTCGATATGTATGTCTTTTTTCATCTTTATATTTGCGTTTAGCATGGAATACGTACTCCATATAGTGCTTGATTTCTTGGTCTTGGATAATTCAATAAAATATGTCAGCAAAACGTTTTCTGAGAAAGTTTTGGTTCCTTTAGCTAGTCGCCACGAGTTAAACATATCGTACTGTTTCAAATACTTCTCGCGTGATTGTTGAGGGAGAAAGCTCATTTCCGCATTATTAACAGTTTTAGTCAATTCTGTTGGCGTCAAATAAACTTCTTCATCGCTAGAATCACTCATTTTCAAGTAGGTTATTCTCTTGTTTTCAAGTTTCTTGTTTTTAACCTAAGGTTTTAACAATATGACGTGAAAAGAAAATGGCGTGCGCAAAGTAAATTAAAAAAAGTACACCAAGGAGGTTCCGAGTCTGAGTTTTTAACAAATTAAAAAAAACTTGTATAATAAATTCGGCACCATGGAGGTAGAAGTAAATAGGTTTAATGATGTTTAGAATTCACAAGCTTAGTGCACTCGATGTTCTAAATTCAATTTACTTTATTCTCGCGCGGATAAAAACGGCTTTTGCACTCAGATATCGAAGAGCAAAAATACTCTTTCCGAGATGGGGGGATGAAAATATCGTTTTATAACACCGGTGTGGGAGCAACTTTAGAATTAAGGTTAAAGTACAAAAAGTCATAATATACAGGTGAGTTTTGTTTACATTGTCTACAGCAGGTACCGAGTTTCATTAGAATCAAATATTAAAAAAAAAAGGTTCAGTGAAGATAGCAAAACATTCAGACCAAGAGAAACAGACATGTACATGTACACAAATGTTTGACCCGCAACCTGTTGAGAGCCTCGAGAAGATACTGTGTAGAGCCATCTCAGAGATGCGAGCAATACTCCACGCAGGCCCGAACTTGAAACTTGTAAAGCAAACAAAGCTGGTCCGGCGTGAAGAACCGGCGCACCCTGTTCCCGACTCGAGTCATCGAGTTTTTTTGAATCTGTTAAGATGAGGCTCTCGAAGTAATTTCATTGATTTAGATTGCAACGAATATCCATGCCTAGCATATTCAGGCTATCTATTTATTGTACCCTAAAGACTGGGAGTGAGGTGGAATTGGGACATTTTAGTTGTAAAAGCGCACACTTGAGTTTTCTTCTACTCAAATGTAAAGGTATGTGTGGTGGCAGAGCAGAGGGCGAGGGTTAAGTAGTTTTGCAGGCCATAACGAGGAAAGTCAATAACTTATTGAGCACCTGCAAATGGCGACTGACAGAACAAATATATACGTAGCGATGTCAAACTTTCGTAACGCTGAAACCATGTTGTCCGCAGATGTCGCATCCCTGAATGTGAAGGCTCCTTCAGCAACGATCTGGTCCCGGAGTTCAGCCCGAGCTGGTTGTTAAATGCCATCAATGGAACCAGTTCATACACATTTGAGAACTGCACGAGGTTCGCCAATGTCAGTTCTCAACCGCCAGCCAGCGGGAGCTGCCCGGCGGAATGGTTCAACAGAACCGATGTTGTTGAGTGCGACGAATATGTATATGAGCATACCATGGGCGCAGTGTACGATGTTAGTATTTTTGATATATTATAATAACAATTAACTTTTTCTATCTTTTCGGAGGTCCATCCAGTGAGTAGCGAGCCACCGCCTGCCTGCACTACTTGACAGTGCATGAAGGCGCCCTGCGCTCACAAACAAGTCGTGTTTTAGCGCCTAAGGCCCGGCGCCCATTATCGACATCGGCACGGCTGAGTATTTTAGGTGATAAATAGCATTATACATTAACTTCATGGCAATAAAGTAGAAATTTCCATGATATATGGTCGTAGTAACAAAAATACCGCTTCGGTATGCTTGAGGCTGCTGCATCGGCAGCCTTGAAGATGCTTCGGGATACTTCGGCATCCTTCGGTACGCCGCCGCCCGCTGCGCCGCCGGCAACACTCGGGGGAGGGGAGGCATCTGCCATTTGGATCATTTGACTCACAATTTGTTTTAAAGAGAAATACGATATTGAGATGCTTCGGCAAGCTTGAGGACGGTGCGGCATGCTTAAGGACGCCTCGTCATTCTTAAAGACGATACAGCATGCCAAGGGATAGTTTCCGACAGTATGCGCTTGCATGTAGGGATACCAAAGGATCCCTTTTCTTGCCGATGCCGATAATGTGCGCCGGGCCCAAGTATCTCAGCGCTTCGAGCCTACTGGCCAATGGGAGACTGTGTTAACCATAAGCTGTTAAGTGCCGCGATGTTACTAAAACTAGCCAATAAGAGCTGTGCGTTCTACTTTACCCCCTGATCCACAGCTGTGAATTGAATTACTACGTAATGTCTCTCCTGGTTTCTCCATAGCTTGTTTCCTTCATGCCTTGTATCAATAATCCCTGCAGATATTATTAAAATAAACCATTTATTTCATTCCATTTGGTTCCATTGTAAGCAGGGATGGCAACACGCGAGCAACAATTCCTCTATAGCAAGAGTTCATACGGTAACCACTTTAGAATAGGTGGGCCGTATGCTTGTATGCCCCCTTAGTTTTGTCCGCATGTATACATGTATATCTTTCTACCAGGTCTCATGCGGAGTGACAGAGAGAACCGAGCGTCATGAGACGCGGTTCTTCCACTACGTATTTAATTTTGTATTGTTGTTATTTCCAGTTCGATCTGGCGTGCGATGAATGGAGACGGACCATAATCAAGTCGTTTGCCATCCAATTTGGGATTATATTTATACCCATGGCTGGTAGCCTGGCAGACATCAAGGGGAGGCGCCCAGTGCTAATCATCAGCGTTTTCCTCGCCGGGTGCTTCGGCTTCGCGCGGTCTTTCATCACCTCATATGTTTGGTTCCTGGTCCTGAGGATTATCCAGATTGGTTTGGGCGGCAGCGTGTTCAGCTTGTGTTATGTTTTAGGTAAGACTCTCTGTTTCTAGTGTTCATTCGTCTCCCACATCAACGGTCTACCTCTCATACCTACAATACAATCATACAATCTCGTCTTTGTTGTGGTTTTCTAGCCTTTTTTTACTTTGGAGCTCAATCGTACCTTTATTTTAATTTCATATTACAAAGTATGCCTCGGGAGATAGGGCTCATCTGGTGTAAAGTGGTTACCGTAGCCTATGAACGCTTGCATTACATTAAGTATCACTCGCGCCATGCCATCTCTGTTGCTGACATAGTAACTCCTTAGGAGTGGTAGTACTGGTGATCTCGCTCCCACGCAGAATCACAACCCTCCAGGGAGATGATATTTGGCTGCTATTTTCTCTGTGTGTGAAAATATTTCCCGTTCTTTAATTATAATTGTAATATTTTTTATGCAACTAAGGTGGCAATTAAGCATATGGCATGCCTGATGGTAAACAGTCATCGTAGCCTATGGACATTTGCAACACCAGGAGCGTCACTCATGCGTTGCCGACCCTCTAAAAACCTCTTCACGCATTTCCTGAAGAATTCCATGATTTAGTCCCTTGGAAAAACCTCGGCTGGGAGCTCATTCCACAGCTTGAGAGATCTCGGAAGAAAACTTCTCTGTAACCGCACAGTACGAGACCATTGCGGTGTATTTATTAAAAATTTGGTTAATTTTCAGGAATGGAGTCAGTTGGGCCCAATTATCGAGCAACAGCTGGAGCTATATTGTCATCAATGGTACCCCTGGGCCAGATCATACTCGCCTTGCTGGCCTGGGCGGTACCTTGGCGGGCGCTCCTTCTAATTATCTTCACGCCACAGTTACTAGTGATAGGTTACTTCTGGATCATCTTCGAATCTGTTCGCTGGTTGATATGCAAGGAGCAGTATACACTATCAGAGACTATTATTAGGAAAATTGCTCAATTCAACAAAAGACAATTGTCTCAAGCAACGTCAAATAAATTTCAGGTGTCAGCAGCTGCTATGAGTGGTATTAAAAATAAAAAGGCACCTTCTATTCTTCGTCTTCTTTGGAAGACACCTGTTATTTTCCGTCGAATAGGCATGGTTATGCTGTGGTATCTGACATATGGTCTATTGCAGTACACTGTGGAGGAGACAACAGTGTACTTGACACAGCATCGTTATCTCAATCATGTGTACGTCACAGCATTCGCCATCGCCGGCATTTGGACGGCCGCCTTCCTTCTGGACCGTCTCGGCAGAAAGATAGTCGTTATCGCCGGCTTCGTGCTATGCGCTGGGTGTCAGCTCGCATTCGCTTTTATACCCCAAGGTAAGACAAATGTTGTATCAACTGGTGCTATATATACTAGCAACCCGCCCAGTCTTTTCCCCCGTCGAGCAACCGGTTTGAGGGTCAACCCTGGTGTTGCAAATGTCCATAGGCTACGCTATTTACCATCAGGCAGACCGTATGCTTGTTTTCCACCTTAGTAGTATAAAAAGTGAGCATATTACATGTAAACATACATACAGTAAGGATTAATACTATATAACATCCGATGAAAGCTCCCAAGCGGCTTGACTTATTCCGACATTTTCAACAATTGTCAATTGTAGTTTTAGAGTTTACCGCCAACGACGATCAGATCAGACAGACAGACACACGCGGCGTGGGGCTTTGTTTTATAATATGTAGTGATTTGACTAGCATTAATAGCGCGATTTTGTCACCGACGCTTGTGGGTTCGATTCCCACACAGAAGAAACATTTGTATGCATGATGTCTCTTTTACTGGGTATTTTAAGAGAGGTAGGGCGCAACAAAGCAGCCCGCCTGGGAAAGTACCTCCACTTCACAGAAAACCGCAACCATATAACAACTCACTGCAGAGTTGTCGTGTTGCTGCATGTGAGCGAGGTCACCAGTAAACTCCTAAGGAGTTGGTGTATTAGCAGCAATGGTACCATCGCGCGAGTAATACTTAATATTACAAGCGTTCATAGGCTACGGTAACCGCTTTACATCAGGTGGGTCATATGCCTCCCGACGTAAAAAAAATCAGCGTCATGACGTTTTCTCATATTGCCTGTTTTTCTTTCCAGACTGGAGTATCTTCTTCACTGTAGTGTATTTGCTGGGCAAGTTCTTCCTTGCGCTGGTCTCATCGTCTGTCTATGTATACGCCGTAGAACTGTTCCCCACTGACAACAGGGGTCTATTTTTTGCCTACTTATATCTACATGCTGTAATAGGGGTACTTCTGGGACCACAGGTTTCTTCTCTGGTAAGTATCACATCTTTATTATTATTTATTATTAGGGGTTAAACTATGACATTGCCGATTTGTACTGAAAAATTAAAACTTAAAATATTTACCCTCATTATCTATACATTGCTGGCATCTAATCGGAAGTTTATTTATGCCTTTGCGATAGAACTCTGGGGATCTACGAGTTCAACAAACTGAAAGCATTTTGTAGTGCCTCCTGGGAATATTTTTTTTACCACGTAGAAAATTGCCCAAGTTACGAAAAAAATGATAGTCATTTGGAGAAAGGTCTGGCGAGTACGGAGGATGACGTATGGTTTCTAACTGCAGCTCCTGTAGAGTTACAACGGTTTTTCGTGCAGTGTGAGGTCTAGCGTTCTCATGGAGCAATAATGGTTGAAGTTCGATTCACGAGTCGGGGCCGTTTCACTGCCAGTTTCGCCATCATTGTCCGAAGTAGGCATAGTAAACATCTGCTGTTATTGCTTGACCAGACCTGAGAAAGCTATAGTGAATAACGCCTTGAAGAGACCAAACAATTACTAGATATAACGTTTTTATTGGTAAGCTTTGCTTTTGGGCACTATGCGGCGTTTGAACTGGGGTCAGCCATTGCATTTTTCGCTTACGATTGTCGTAATGAATCCATTTTGTCGTAACATGTCACAATTCGATCAATATTATATATAGTCAATATTCGTTCGTTTCTGTACCGATTCAACGAGGCAACATAAGTTTCAACACGCGTTTCTTTCTACAGATTATCAGTCAAGACATGAGGCACACATTGTTCATATTTCTTTATTTTGTTGATTTGATGCAATGAGTTAATATTGTAGGTAACGTTAAACCATGCCGCTAATTATTGGGTTGTTTGACTCGGATCGGCTTCAACATCTCCTTCAATTCAGCGTTATTCATCTGTGTGGACGGCCTTCTACGTGGTTTGTTCTGCAAGTCGAAGTCTCCATTACGAAAGCGTTTAAACCAAAAACGCACGGTGCGTTCATTAGCAATCTCTCCAAATATTGATATAGCGAGCCGTTTCTGCCGCGTTAGTTCCGCGTCGGAACTTGTATTCCAAAATTACTCGGATTTTCGAAGTATCCATATTTCCCTAAGTTTAAGCTGAATAAAAAAAACAATTGAAATTCGAAAATCAAATGACGCATATTTTTTAAAAGAAAAACCTCATAGGTATGATAAAAGTTTCACTCAAAAATTTCATAGGTCCACGAAGTTTTAATGTCAATTCAAAGTATCTATTGCTATAAAACGGCAATTTTATACTTTAACCCTACGAATAAGTAATAAGTCAGGCAATGTAACTGCACTCAAAAAATGACCCAACGAAAGTCGTGTACAAGTGGGCAGGGCTTCGCACGCGTACACGCGTCATTTAGTCTAACGTTTTTCACGCAAGCGAGCACATGTCAAATCTTTGTGTACGTTTTCATTTTTATTACTATAAATCAACTAAAAATCATCATGATAGGTTGTGTTGTGAAGTGATGCAGGAGCCATACAATATTTAAATGTCCTGGGATCACTTTTCACTAGTACTAGTTGCTCAAATATAATTATAATCAAAAATGTTGAAATACGCTATAAAATCGAGATTGTCAATATTATGCCAAATGAATTCAGTCAATTTTAGACTTTAGTAGAATCTTTTTTTCCTCTTGATAAAATATTTAAAACGATAAAATTATCAAATATATTTTTATAACTAATACATTTTGCTTATTTTGTTTACTTTTATTTTTCCTACCGATTTAATTCGTCAAAATAACTGGATAGCTGCAGTTAGGCTAGAAAGACGTCAGACGTCAACTACAGAGGTCAGACCATAGATAACAGAAGGGCCAGACGGGAGTCGCTCCAAAATAAGCTGGATCTCGTCACATCAATATGTAACCCTCTCCAGGGACTCCAGACTCCGTAGTGGATGCAACCGCGATTTCCCGCTTGAAGAAGAAGGATATTTAAACTCATCGTTCTAAATATTTTTTACTCAACCGGGAATCAAACCCAGGCCCTATGCGCAGAAGATAGCTACACTGCTAACTAGGCTATACGGGTTGTCAAAATAATATTATCATAAATAATTATTCGTAGTGGAATTCCTATCAACTATGTTATGTTATGGCTGGCATGTAGGGAAATAAGTCCGCCATTGCATTTAAATTATATTGTTTAATTAGTTCTGTTTATTTTGTGCAATAAATTGATTACATACATACATATTATGGCCTCATCATTTCACTTTTCTATTTAAATACCAATTTAGAATCCATTTGTATGTATAACAACTTAATAAATAATTGTAATTAAAACATAACAAAAAAAAATATTTATTTTATAGCATAAAAAATATTATTTTTATTATCTATTTGTTCCTTTTCACTTATGGCATAACATCGTCCACGCCACTATGACTCAACTGCTACCATTGGCATTGCAGTCTGCGCGCGAACCAATCTGTGCTCTTGTTTTGAATTTAAACCAATCACTAGCTATGTCACTAGGCACGTGTATTAGTGTAACCTAATTGATTTGTAATTTGAACATACGTCATTTTAGTTTTACGTAGCTCCACTTTTTGTGTGGAATTTGTTCTGACTTATTATTTATTCGTAGCTTTAACCCCTATTATTATCAGTTGTGTGTAGTAATTTTAGTTCTTCTTCTTAGAGCTATCACCTTATTCATCTAGATCGGCGGGGTCCGCTCCCTAAGCCCAAGGATTTGGCGAAGATATTGATTTTTAAACGGAGTGACTGCCGTCAAACCTCCACAACCCAGAGGGTAAACCAGACCTTTCTAAGGTTAGGTCCACACGTCTTTCGAAATGTAATTTCTTGGACGTGTGGATTCCCTCGCGATGTTTTTCTTTCACCGCCGAACAAGTGATAATCACAAATATGTACATAAATCCGAAGACACGAACGACACCAACGCTGTACTCGTATAAGATCCTGCCCAGAAGGAGCGAATTCGCCGTGAATCAAATTGCGCGCATAGTTACGTGCGTCGGCCAGATACTCGGCGCCAATATAGGCCGGTTTCAGAGATGTGTATTCTTTGCTCGTTTTAAGCTCGGTTTAAGCTCGTTTCGGCTTACGTTTATCAACAGAAAAATATTATTAGATTTATAACAACAATGGTTTTGATAAATCGCACAATGAGTTTTCAAAATCACAGAATTGTTCACTCTTACACCTAGTACGTAACGTGTTTTAAAGATAAATCTTAGTACATATTCAATTCGTAAGTACGTAGGCAGAGTTTATAAACTCTGCCTACGTACTTAGATTTGCTAGTGGTCCTAAAACTAATAACATAATTGAATTCGATGCGGTCCCAGTGGCAGCACGACCTGTGTTTGAGTACGCTCAATAAGCCGAACGTACGTGTACGCGCTAATTCCTGTGAATACATTCATAACAATGGGTTAGTCTGTCGTCGACTGCGAAAACAAAGGGAGTACGGGGAGACGGCTCGGTTCGCGCTTATACAAGTGTGCGAGTTGTCGATGTGTCAATAGGCGTGCTTACACGCGCAGAAAATACGCTAATCTGAAACGGCCCATATCGAGTCCAGCCATGCAATTCTGTAAGAGCAAACATACTTACATCCTCGGAAACATCGGCTGTTACAGCCTTGAACACAACATTGCAATTCCTTGGTGTCGCTTTTCATGGTTGTGCGACACTAGCGCCGCAAGGCTGCGTTTGGAATTGGAATTCTACGAGGCAAACAGCCTCGCGTACGCTTACAGCCTTATAGAATACCAAATAATTTAGCCGTGATCGCAGTAGACGATGTCAAAGCTGTGACATCTGTGATCACAGCGACGCACGCAGCTATTACGAGTCGCTTAGAGAATTGCATGGCAGAAAGGAGCGACCAAATTACATGTAAATACGCAAAATAACGCCTTAATCTTTTTAGAATTTCATATACCAGTCTTCTTCTTTTTCTAATCGTTATCCCGTTTCCCAACCTACTAGGATTGGGCGGGGTACGTTACCTAAGGCTAAGTCTACAAACATGTACATTAATCCGAAGACACGAATTTATTGGTACGCTAAGAGAGGTAGGGCGCATCAAAGCAGCCCGTCTGGGGAAGTACCTCCACCTCACAGAAAACCGCAACCAAATAACAACTCCCTGGTAGGTTGTTGTGTTCCTGCGTGTGAGCCAAGGAGCTGCTGTATAAGCAGCAGAGGAGGCATCGCGCGAGTGATAATTAATATATCGCAAGCGTTAATAAGCTACGGTACCCGCTTTACATTAGGTGGGCCGTATGCTTGTATGCCTCCCGACGTAGTATAAAAATAACATGCCAGGATTTGAACCAAGGACCAGGTGGTCAATAGGCCGCTTCTATATCCACTGGGCTATCCCTGTTGTAAGTACTTCATGTCAGGGACTAAGTTAACGCGTGTGTTGTTTCTTGCACTCAGGGTCCAATCTCGTGGATAGGTCTACCGTCAGTGCTGATCGGCTGTCTGGCGCTGATTTCGGCGGCGCTGGTCGCGTTCACACCGGAGACGCACGGCACCAAGCTGCCTGATACCTTCGAGGAGGCTGCTCAACTCGGCTGCGAAGACAAACAGACACATATACCGCTGGATAGCGTAGAAAGATAGGGATATATAATTTTTTACTTTGTCTAGTTGTGACATTTAACCGGCTTATTAAAAACAAGGGATGGTTAATAATGTATTTAAGTGTATGTACGTAAATAGCTAGATCGATTTAGAAGACTAATATGTCCCGTCTTTATACCCGAATTGTTATAGATATATAGGTATTAACATAAACTAATCAAACACTTGAGCGCACTTAAAGGACACTTCGACAAGACGTAGTGTTTTAGCGCTAAATATGTCAGCGACTCGAGCCCACTGGCCAATGGGAAGATAGTTGAACCAATAAGCTGATAAGTGTCACGATGTTGATCTGTGAACTAGCCAATAAGAAATGCGCATTTTGCTTTACCCCAGACCCATAGCGGTGAATTTATTTACTACGTAAAATTGTATCATCGGGTTGCTACAGGATATTTCCTTCATGGGTATGAATAAAGTGAACATAATATGCACAATTTTATTTTTTTCAATTTTCTTAGTGTGTAAACCTATTCAAAACAAGATTTACTATATTTTTTTTTATACTACGTCGGGAGTCATACAAGCATACGGCCCAACTGATGTAAAGCGGGTACCGTAGCCTATTAACGCTTGCGATATGTTAAGTATCACTCGCGCGATGCCTCCTCTGCTGCTTACACAGCAACTCCTTGGGAGGTTACTGGTGACCTCACTCACACGCAGGAACCAACAACCCTCTAGGAAGTTGTTATTTGGCTGCGGTTTTCTGTAAGGTGGAGGTACTTCCCCAGACGGGCTGCCGTGCGTTGATGGGCCCAACCTCTCTTAAAACATCCAGACCAAGACAAACAGACATGTTCATGATTCACATGAGACACAAATGTTTGATCTGTCTGCGAGTGAGCATTAATTTAAAAGTTAACAAAACTACTGTAACTGTGACTAACGATATCAAAATTACGAATATACTTCTTTAAAAATATTGTCACCGCTATACAAATTTGTTCTGTTCCTGCGAGTGAGTGGGCTGGCGTCGCTGTGGTGGCCTTATTAAGCACCATTGAGCAGCTGAACAGCGACCTGTATGATAGGGACCAGAATCGTTTCCTACGTCCTTCCACTTTTGCGTTGTAGGTACCTACATCTGTTCCTTAATTCTTTCTTCGTGCATTCTTTCCACGTGTCCGAACCAACGGAACACGCCTCTTCTTATTTTAATACCGACGCTCTCTTTCAGTCAAATATTTTGTAGTATAAATCATATTTTCAGAATTTTAATTTCACTTCGAAAAAGTTGCTTATTTTTTTAAACATCATCAGAAGGCGCACCTGACGTTAAGTTGCTACCGTAGCCTATGATGTTGCCCCTGTTGTATTGATACCTAAGAAGAACGGGGAAGTCAGATTTCGTATTGACTACCGGAAGCTCAGTAGCGTCACACGTCGTGATAAGTGTCCGTTTCCTGTGATCGATGAGCTTTTGCATTGTACCCAGCCAGACTGCGTACACAACTATTGATTTGAAACAGGTACTGGCAGACGGTCGTAGCTCCCGAGGATAGACCGAAGACAGCATTTGTAACCCCTTTTGGGACGTTCCAATTTCGTCGTATGCCTTTTGGACTTAAGAATGCACCCGCCACGTTTCAGCGTCGACGGATCGTATGAGATCTGGACTCAAACACGTATGTGTTTCACCAAATTTGACGCAACACTTGGAGGATTTGCAGTAGGTGTACCCGAAGTAAATGTAACTTCGCAAGGCAGGAAGTAACATACCTGGATCATGTCGTCTCTGCACAAGGAATCGAACCAGATCCTGCAAAGGTGGAAGCAGTTCTACACTTGAAGCCTCCAACAAAGCTGAAGACGTTCCTGCAAACCTGTTCATGGTTTCGTAAATTTATGCCGCAGTCTTTTGAAGTTGCCCGGCCTTTGACGGATTTGACGAAAAAAGACCGACGCTGGTATTGAATGGAGAATGAACAAAGTGCTTTTGAAGAATTAAAGCAGCGTCTTTCTACTAGTCCTATTCTTCGTCAACCTAACTTCGACGAGCCATTCGTTTTACAGACGTACGCTAGTGTGTACGCTCTTGGAGGCGTTTTTATGCAAAGAGCAACACCTCATGACGAACGACCAGTTGAGTATGCCAGCAGGTTGTTAAATCCTGCATAGCGTAATTATCATACCACCGAGCGGGAAGCCATTGCGGTTGCCCCTTGCGGTTGTCCCTTGCGGTTAGTTGGGCTTTAGACAAATTTATAGACTATGTTGAGGGTGCCAAGGTTCTTGTTACTACGGATCATCAGCCATTACGATTGTTGTTGACGATACGTTGTTATCCCTAAGGACCTAATGGACGTTTAGCACGTTGAGCAATGAAAATTCAGTCATAAAATTTAAACATCGACTACACGCCAAAATGACCTAATTTAGTAGCAGATACACTCAGCCGGCCAGCGAACGATGCTTTCAGACAGTTAAGTCAAAATCAAAGTCAAAATCTTTTTATTCCGTAAAAATGGCTACATTTGTTTGGAATCGTCATAATTTTTTTCCCTACCGTGCAGTTTATGACTAGGTGAGCACTGATAAAAATACTGCCAAAAAACTCAGGCATCCCTCTTTTGGTATCCAAACAAATTTACATATTTTGTTAATTACATTATAATTGGATCGACTCACTCCCAGGCATTTTTATCATTAATATAGTCAGATACTTTATAATATGCCCTGCTACACAATTTGGCTTTAATAGTAGTTTTAAATTTGTTTATTGACAATTCTCTTATATTGCTGGGAAGTTTGTTATAAAACCATTGTTATAAAAACATTGCCCCATAAAAGAATTGGGGAAAATACCATGCCAATGCCCTGACTCCTTATGTGGGATCGTCTCAAGTGGTTGAACATCCTCGTTGTCTTAGTCTTAGTGACTTGGAGGGGGAGGTTATAGCGCGTACCTATACGGTACCTAGTCCGGTGTCGGGCCACAGTCCAGCGGCTCGCAGCTCTCCACGCTCCCCGCCTTCTCCGCCACCCTACCGACGGCGTTCTGCCCGAATTAGTGTGACACGCATAAAAGTATCAATAGTTCGCAACCTATCGCTGATAGATAACCGCGTGTCATGGGCTCAGATCGTGAAGGTCACGGACGCTCGCTTTTGTACTATGGTACAAAAGCGTCCGAGCGTCCGTATGACTAGATGTGACTATACTTAAACTGTAGTGAGTGTGTGTGCCATCAATAAAAGATACCCGTACTATCTTGTTCAGCGTCATTGCTACACGCGCACCTCTATGAAGTGCAAAGTAGGCAGTTGATTAAAACATTAGAAATTATTAAAACAGGGAGCCCTGAAGTGGATTTTGTCCAGATTGGGAATACTTATTATCGTAATAACGAGATCCACATTTGAATTGGAGACAAATACCTTGTAATCGATTCCGCCTGTGACCCTCGCCTGCTTCATCGCTCCAATCACCTCGTCCTGGTGATGGAGTCTACAAAATAAGCCACATTTGTACCGCGTTTCGTATTGGAAAGAACTAGACAGAAAGACTGTAATATACTCAGGTAAGTAAAGACATAATAATATATAGCCGGCACGTGTATCAGTCTAATCTAATGCCCAAGTTAATCAACATCGACCACGATCAGTCCATGGATGGGTTTACTTTTCTGGAGTTACTCCTAGGAGGGCACGTCATACCTTCGGTTTTCGATCGAATCCATCCATGCCGGTAGATGTAATAATTGAATAACCAATGTAAGACAAATGGCACCTTACTCCTCCTGCGACCACGGATGCTGCAAAGCATTCGAAACATTAGGTTCAACAAAATAAATAAAACATGCGATACTTCCGTTAAAAATTTTTTAATTCAAGTATAGTACTCTTGGTATCAAGATCTCTAGCAAAGTTCAGTTCCGAATTTACCTTGAAAGAAGGTCAAGCAGGTGTTTAAGAAACTTGGATGCTAAATAAAGCAACGCAGTACTTTAGCTCGAGATAACAATTTCTTTTTCATACAACGTCGCTTCCGCGATGCTACCTATGCTGTTAACACAGCAACTCCTCGGGAGCTTATTGGTAACCTCCCACACTCACACGAACACAACAACGCTCCAGGGAGTTGTTATTTGGCTGCAGTTTTCTGTGAGGTGGAGGTAATTCTCCAGACGGGCAGCTTTGATGCACCCTACATCTCTTAAAAAATTAAATCCCATCGACCGTAGCGTGTCTATGGATGGGTTTACTTCTGTGGAGTTTCTCCTCGAAGGGCACGTTATGTCTTCGGTTTTCGATAGATGACAGTCGTTAAGGTAAACTATGAGAAGTAGGGCGTACCAAAGCAGCCCGACATTTTCTAAACCACTAAGGTGGCAAACAAGCATACGGCCTTCCGGGTGGTAAGCAGTTACAGCAGCCTATGGACATTTGCAACAAAAGGCATGTCACTCCTGCGTTACCGACCCTGTAAGAACGTCTCCACGCCTTTCTTGGAGAACCCTAAGCTGTAGTCCCTTGGGAAAACCTCGGCAGGGAGTTTCTCCACAACTTAATAGATCTGGGTTATAAACTTCTCTCGAGCTGAGCAAATGTAAAACGAGGCTGCTGGCATCATAACGAACAACTGTACTATAGCTATATTCAACATACATAATGCCTGAGAAGCGGTCGGGTATCATCGACGTATGACTGGTAAATACCATGCAATTAACGACTTAAAAATTACAATTACTTACTTACTTATCTATAGAGTTAAATATTGTGATAACTAACATTCAATGATTCAATGTCACCTCACGCTGATCACTGTTTATCAACCGCTTCCGCTTATGAACTCAGATTTTGCCATAAAAAACATTTGCAGATAAACCAATATGTACGCGTCGCCACCATTGCAATTTTTCTTTAATCTTGATACTATATATCTTTGGAGCTATATTTTCAGTTTGTAGTAACTATATTGTACAGGTGCTTGTTTGAAATGTATCATATACCGCGGACACGGGGTGCAGACCTGGTGACCTGAAGTACGGGCTTCTGCCTAGTTTAGGCACCAGTCCTCCACAATGCTCTGGTACTATATATTGATTTATACATGTGTTTGTTATGTAAATTGTGGAAGAAATAAATAAATATTGTCGGACAAATTACACAGCACCATCTAGCCCCAAAGTAAGCGAAACTTGTGTTATGGGTACTAGACAACTGATAAACATACGTAAATATTTTTTTTTTGTAAATACATACTTATTATACATAGAAAATACCCAGACCAAGACAAACAGACATGTTCACGCACACAAATGTTTGTCCTGTGTGGGAATCGAACCCACGAGCGTTGGTGTCAAAGTAGCGTAACAACGCGTTTCACCACTGCGCCACCGAGCTCGTCGAAATAAATTTATTATTATTACGAGTATCTTCTCGCTCACGGGTATTAATTCCGATCATTTGATAGGCGTGCGCGGGGATTTATTATTATTATTATATTATATTTTGATTCACGTGTATTATCCCGGTCATTTGTTAGGCGTGCGCGGGATAAGGATCCAACGCGTAGAGGCCTCTTTGAGAAGCTTGATGTAATGTTGTATAGCCGCCGTGATCTTGTCCAGGAGATATCAATGTGACAATATACCCACGAACCAGGCCACGGCAGGTATTGGGACTATTGCGAATGCGTTGGAAATTATTGGGCTATTGAAATGAGGTCTGGAGGGATTATTAGTACTGGGCTATTACAGAAGAGAGACGGGCACCTGCCATAATTATCATATCTGATGTTTTATTTTATTATTATTATTATATATTTAAAAAATATTATTCTATACTATGTACTTAAGCACTAAATATTTAGTAAAATAAGAGAATAATTAAGCAGATAATTGTTGTGCCAATTTAATACAATTCGTATTATAGAGGCAATACAGCAGAACCAAGGCCCAAAGTCTTCGTCAAAGATCTGTCTATTGGGAAAAGTCAACTTACGAAGCCGAAGACCAATACAGGCGCCATTATTTCTACGAAGGCTGAGATTCTGAATGAGATTTTTTTTTTATCGGGACAGGCCCACCACTCAATCCCACCACTGTGTCTCCTGTGTAGCCAGGATTAACAGCGGCGACTACCAAAAAGGCAATGAACAGTGAAGTCCATTGTTGTCCCGGGGGTTAAACTACAGCTGCCTTGGAACTCACAACGAATTTAATCAGTAGGACGTTTTGGAATTAACTTCCCCTCTTGGCAAAGTAAAAGACAGCAATATTACAAATAAGGCATTAAAAACCTCAAAGAGATGGCCAGTCAAGTGAAGCTTAACTGCCGTGCACCACGGTTTATCAGATATCTAACACTATTGGGACCTAAATTGTGAGTGTTACCTAATACATCAATTCCAATAATATAGATTGCAGAACCGCCTAAACACCCGGTAATTCTCCCTTGTTGCCACCAAATCAGAATAGTATACTACCCCGGATGTGACACGCAAGGAATTTAACATATCGTCCCGCTCCCGACGCTAGAGATCGCACTCCCAGAGAACATGATGTGCTGTTTGCATCATCAAATCTGATTTTTCTTATATACCAGTAAAGTGTCAAAAAAGTATACAGCCTGACTTATGTTAAGTAGTTACCATAGCCTATGGACAATTGCAACACTAGGGCTGACACTTGCAACACAAAGGGTTTCACTCGTGCATTTCCGATTCTGTAGAAACTCATCACACCTGTTTTTGAAAAAACTCATGCAGTAGAATCTTGGGAAAACCTCACCGCGGTTAATTTCACAACTTAATAGTTCTCGGTAGAAAACTTCTCTGGAACCGCACAGTTCCACGACTTAATAGTTCTCGGTAGAAACGTTCTCTGGATTCGCTCAGTTCGCGACCATTTCCGATCGTTCTATTTATGTACAGACCAAATTGTGATGAGAAATTCCCCGCTCTTGGAGAGCGATGCTTTTGTAAAACGAAGTTCTTCGCACCATGTCGAATAACTCCCGGAACTAGCAAATGGGTCACAATTCCACCTATGAACACTCTTATATATTATATATATTATAAGCCTGTTACTGAAGTGCTTCACTTCCAAGATGTCAACCTGCTAGCTACCCCATTCTTCCCGCTAGGCACAGCCGTGTAGAGCTCGTAGTAATTTCAAATGAGAATGATCTGTCGCCTTTTCACCTAGTCTTCTTCGGGAACGCCACGGCCACTCTTTGCACGCCACTCAGCTCCCTCGCGCGCCAACCAACGTGCCAATGTTCCAGATCGCGAAACATATTTTCCTCTTGCTTGCGTCTTTAGCCGTGCTTACCAGCACGGTAGCCCTTCTCCACTTGTCACAGAGGTCGGTCGAGGCTTCTGCACGAAGCTTTGCGTCGGCGCACTACTCGCGGAACTAATTGTCTTATTTGGGAAATCCCGAAGGGAAAACCTACGCCAGAGCCTCGTCTGTTGATCAACAGATGCAGTGACTTACACATGGGGTTGACTTGGGGCCCAAAGCTGTTGGCAGGGCCTCATACACCTAGCTATGTACTATAAATAAGACGAAATTTGGAACCAGCTTATCTCTCTGCAACTGACGTGGTAGTCTGCCGAACAAGTACAAAAAAAATATGTAGAGTCGCATGTATGTATGCATACATAACTTCACGCCAAATCCCTTGCGGGGTAGGTATAGAGAACCGAGCGCCACATGACTCGATCGTTACATAAATGAATAAAAGTCGTTATATATTTTAATTAAAAATAATTATTTTGGAGTTTACTCCTTAAGAAACCATATTGAGTTAGAAGGCCCGGTACGGAAATTTTATGAGAAGTAAAATCAAGTGTTAACTAAAGTGATGGCGTTACGCTCGACCGCTTGAAAAGAGACAAACATTTACATATGTAGGATTTAACGTGGGAACGAATGAGATAAAAGTAATAAAAAGAGACAACATACATCTATATATAGGATTTAACGTGCGTGAGAATGAGATAGACTGTGTTTATTACAGGGTCCGAGCGTTCACGTGGCTGTGTGCGCGGCTGCGTATTACAAATCTTGGGATATTTTAGGTATATTTTTATGTACTATTAATTAAACAAATCATGAAGTGGTTAAAATACTATTTGAAAATATGGAAGTAATTGATTGTAGTAGTAATGAAGAAGAATCCGATAAACATGTAGATGTGGTTAATTGGTAAGCGTAGCACATTTATGAATAATGTAAATTTATTTCTTTGAACATGCGTTCAGTTACCCTCTTTTGCTATTCGATATATATCGTAATTATCGTCCATAAGGAGTTAAGTCCAGTGGTGCGTCGGAGCTAGCACACATACATTTTATTTTCATTTTATTCGTCAATGTAAGGTTTTGAGGAGAGATTTATCTCATGTCAATATATTTTTTTAAACTTAACTTGTATTTTTATTTGATATGCGTGCGCGGGGACATGAATCCGACGCGTAGAGGCCCCTTCGAAAAGATGATGTAATGTATACCAGCTGTGACCTGCTCTAAAGGATATCAATGGGAGGATATACCCACGAACAGGTCACGGCAGGTATTGGGACTATTGCAAATGTGTCGGAAATAATTGAGCTATTGAAATGAGATCTGGAGGGATTATTAGTACTGGGCTATTACAGAAGAGAGACGGACCCCTGCCATAACTATCATATCTGGTGTTACTTCGGCAGGCGGTGGCTCGCCACTCACTAGATGGACCCCCGAAATGCCAGAGAAAGTCGGCCGGGGGCAACACCGATGTGAGTGACTCAGGGGTTTCGAGAGGTGTACTGCGCTTTCTCCGAAGTTACTCACGGCGTTATGCCCTTTAACACTTCCACCCCTGGAGCATATCACTTGCTAGAGCAATATACTCTATCGACCCCTCTCTGGACGGCCAATGAAGGCAAGCCAGAGACACGCCGGAGACGAAGGCCCTGATCGACTCTCTGGAGCACTCGGGTACCCGTGGTGTCGTTATACACCAACAGCTCGCCACAAGCGAATTGTTATTATTATTAAGATATGTATAAGAAACTTGGCCTCCATGTTCGTAAGTTTGAAAACATATATTTTTTCTTCCTCACACTTCGTCTCAATCATAAGTGAATAAGGTACAATTAACGAAATAATAGGGGCTTCACACTGCCATCCCGTATAAAAACAATCGTATTGAGAATTACTTCGTTGTCATCGGTTAGAAATAAGGTATAGATGGTATAATGTCGCGAATATATTCGTAACAGTGAGTAATAAATATAACATAGTAAATCTTGCTTTGAATATGTTTACACACTAAGAAAACTGTAAAAAATAAAATTGTTGTATATTATGTCTACTTTATAAATTAATGAATATACATAACACGACAAAATGAATTATATACATTTTTTTATAATATAATACACAATAAAGCTAAACCTAAATTACATCTAAACTTTAATTAATCTAAAATAATAATAATAACCTAAAATAAATCTAAAAAGTGTGGCCCCCGCATTGTGCCAACGACGCTGGCCGCATTCCCGCATTACTTACTTACTTTATTAAATACCCATGAAGGAAATATCCTGTGGCAACCCGATGATACGATTTTACGTAGTAAATAAACTCACCACTATGGGTCGGGGTAAAGTAAAATGCGCATCTCTTATTGGATAGTTCACAGATCAAAATCGTGACACTTATCAGCTGATTGGTTAAATTATCTTCCCATTGGCCAGTGGGCTCGAATCGCTGACATATTTAGCGCTAAAACACTGCGTTTTCTTGAAGGGTCCGTCATGCGCGCTCAAGTGTTTGTATATTTAATGTTAATACATATATATCTATAACAATTCGGGTATAAAGACGGGACATATTATTCTTCTAAATCGATCTAGCTATTTACGATACACTAGACACCGTCCCTTCTTTTAATAAGTCGGTTAAATCTCAGTACAACTATATATACAAAATAAATATTTATATATCTCTATCTTTCTACGCTATCCAGCGGTATATGTGTCTGTTTGTCTTCGCAGCCGAGTTGAGCAGCCTCCTCGAAGGTATCAGGCAGCCTGGTGCCGCGCGTCTCCGGTGTGAATGCGACCAGCGCCGCCGAAATCAGCGCCAGACAGCCGATCAGCACTGACGGTAGACCTATCCACGAGATTGGACCCTGAGTGCAAGAAACAACACACGCGTTATCTTAGTCCCTGACATGAAGTACTTACAACAGGGATAGCCCAGTGGATATAGAAGCGGCATATTGTGCTGATCCTCGGTTCAAATCTATGAGATATCATATACTTGAAAGTAATTGTCTACTTGAAACTCATTAAAATTATTCTATCTATCTATCTATAACGTCACGCCAAATCCCTTGCGGGGCAGACAGAGAGGACCGAGCGCCACGTGACTCGATGCTTGAACATCTCACTCGTTTCTTAAACATTCATTGCTTTTCTCATGCTCGTTCGTTCTAAGGCTCCCGACCTCTGATAAAAGACGATCAATTTGATCATGGTAAGTCTCATCCTCCCTCCTGTTTTCACCCCCCATTCTCTAATAGTGTTTGTTCTTTTTTATATGTCTGTAACTTCGGTGAGCGATAATAAATGTTGTGGCGGGGGGGGGGGGGGGGGGGGGGGGTATACGTGCCGAATAGGTAAACCACCACATCAACCCTTACTCATTCCACTACAGCGATACGGATCTTTTTTAAAATGAAGGGGTTTAGAGTATACTCCACCACGCTGCTCAAATGCGGATTGGTGGAGGCCAGTGTTTTCAAGCCGCCCGAGGGCCACTGACTTAGCTTAACGACTGTCATCTATCGACAACATCCGGGACCCACGGCTCACCGTGCCCTCCGAAGCACGAATTAGGTAAACTATCGTGACTAATATTTGCAACATATAACTACAATTACTACACGAACACTATGAGCAGTGACAGCCCTAGTGACCGGCTGGTCCCCGGTTGGAATCCTGGCATGTACCACTGAATTCGCGTTTTCGGATTTATGTACATATTTGTAATTATCACTTGTTCGGCGGTGAAAGAACAAAATCGGCCAAGTGCGAGTGGGACTCGCGCACGAAGGGTTCCGTACCATTATCTATAAAAAATGCAAAAAAATCACGTTTGTTGTATGGGAGCCCCCTTAAATATTTATTTTATTATATTTTTATTTGCTACTGAGCAAAGCGCCACTGACGCGCGCATTTCGTGTTATAAATCTCATGGCTAACGAGTTGGACCTATTTTGTTGTACTATGAGTGAACTCACAAGGACTATACTTTTTGTTCTATGTTATAAAATGTAATTAAGTAGATATGTATAATATTCAGAATTACCTATTTACCTATATGTATATTGCTACACTGTCGCATTAGGTTTTCACCTGTAAAGATAGTCGTAAGTTTGGCTAAATAATAAAAAAAAAAAAAAAAAAAATTTTTAGTATTTTTTGTTATAGCGGCAATAGAAATACATCATCTGCGAAAATTTCAACTGTCTAACTATCACGGTTCATGAGATACAGCCTGGTGACAGACGGACGGACGGACGGACGGACAGCGGAGCCTCAGTAATAGGGTTCCGTTTTACCCTTTGGGTACGGAACCCTAAAAACATCGTGAAGAAACTCACACGTCCAATAAATTACATTTCGAAATACGTGTGACCTTACCTGAGAAAGGTCTGGTTTGTGAAGGTCTGATGGCAGTCGCTCCATGTAAAAATCAGTATCTTCGCCAAATCCTTAGGGTTAGGGAGCGGACCCCGCCAATCCGGATGAATAAGGCAACGGGGTAACGCTAAGAAGAAGAACTACAATTACTACACACAACTGATAATAATAGTGGTTAAAGTATGAAATTGCCGTTTTATAGCAATAGATACTTTGAATTGACATTAAACCTTCGTGGTGTGAGATTTTCGAGTAAAACTTTTTTCATATCTATAAGATTTTCTTTTAAAAACGTGCAACATTTGATTTTCGAATTCCAATTGTTTATTTTTTTTATTCAGCTTAGGCTAAGCGAAAGATGGATACTTCGAAAATCCGAGTAATTTTGGAATACGAGTTCCGACGCGGAACTAACGCGGCAGAAACGGCTCGCAATATCAATGCTGCGTTTGGAGAGGAGACTGCTAATGAACGCACCGTGCGTTTTTAGTTTTAACGCTTTCGTAATGGAAACTTCGACTTGAAAAAGGAACCACGAGAAAGCCCGCCCACACAGGTGAATAACACTGAATTGAAGGAGATGGTGGAAGCCGCTCCAAGTCAAACTACCCACGAACTAGCGGCATGGTTTAACGTTACCTTACCTACAATATTGACTCATTTGCATCAAATCAATAAGATAAATAATATGAACAATGGGTGCCTCATGACTTGACTGATCAGCAGAAAGAAACGCGTGTTGAAACTTGTGTTGCCTTGTTGAATCGGTACAGAAATGAAGGAATATTGGATCGAATTGTGACATGTGACGAAAAATGGATTCTTTACGATAACCGTCAGCGAAAAATGCAATGGCTGACCCCAGTTCAAACGCCGCAACAATGCCCTATAGCAAAGCTTACCAATAAAAAGGTAATGGTAACTGTTTGGAGGTCTTTTCATGGCGTTATTCACTATAGCTTTCTCAGGTCTGGTCAAGCAATAACAGCAGATGTTTACTATGCCGACTTCGAACAATAATGGAAAAACTGACAGTGAAACAGAACCGACTCGTGAATCGATATTCATTATTGCTCCATGATAACATAATACCTCACACTGCATGAGAAACCGTTGTAACTCTACAGGAGCCGCAGTTAGAAATCATACGTCATCCTCCGTGCTCGTCAGACCTTGCTCCAACTGACTATCATTTTTTTTTTTCAATAATAAATAATAATAAAGATGTGATACTTACCAGAGAAGAAACCTGTGCTCCAAGAAGCACCCCTATTACAGCATGTAGATATAAGTGGCCGAAAAATAGACCCCTGTTGTCAGTGGGGAACAGTTCTACGGCGTACAAATTGACAGACGATGTGACCAGCGCAAGGAAGAACTTGCCCAGCAAATACACTACAGTGAAGAAGATACTCCAGTCTGGAAAGAAAAACAGGCTATATGAGGAAACGTCAAGATGTTGCTAATTTTTTTTATAAAACGTTGGGTAGCAGAGGATCCACCTGATGTAAAGCGGTTACCATAGCCTATGAACGCTTGCAACATTAAGTATTACTCGCGCGATGCCACCGTTGCTGCTAACACACCAACTACTTAGTAGCTTACTGGTGACCTCACTCACATGCAGGAACACGACAACCCTCCAGAGAGTTGTTATTTGGCTGCAGCTGCAGACTTACACACACGTTGCTCTCAAATCCCGTAATTCACTAAAATCAGTTTGTAACACTAAAGATAAAATCCCGCCCAATAAAAAATCCGGCGTCTATAAGCTGTTCTGCGACGAATGTGAACACGTTTATATCGGTCAAACGGGTCGTAGTTTTCAGACACGATTTCAGGAACACGTATCGGCGTATAAAAGGAATCTCCCAGAAATGTCGCACTACGCCGAATATCTCATAGACAAAGGACAAAATATACACACCATAGACAAAGGTTTAAAACTAAATATTAAGGAACAATTAGAAATTATTAAACATAAAAATTCTAAAATTACACTCATGAACAAACAGACTGACGTAAACAATTCCCCTCTATTAAATATATTTTTACTCACACCATCCACCCCCACCCTCAGTTAAATATAAGAGACGGCACTGCGATGGATTTGTCACTTGTAGCATGTTATTCTTACGATTAACATCTTCAGCGCTTGATGATGCCTCGTGTAGAAGCGAAACACGTGTCGCAGCGACGACCAGGCCAGTCGCGGCAGCGATGGTGGTGGGGGCATGCGGTTTCTGTTCCAGATGGCGGACGACCGCAGCAGCCGAGGCAAAGACTACCGGAGCAGCTATGGCAGCGTCGGCATGTTGCATCAACTAACAATAGTGGGTGAGTGCCGGTCGGCGCTAGGCCGAATGAACTAATTGGTGGCGGAAGCACGCAAAGCAAGTTACATCAAACAGATATAAAATTTGTCTTACCTTGGGGTATAAAAGCGAATGCGAGCTGACACCCAGCGCATAGCACGAAGCCGGCGATAACGACTATCTTCCTGCCGAGACGGTCCAGAAGGAAGGCGGCCGTCCAAATGCCGGCGATGGCGAATGCTGCGACGTACACATAATTGAGATAACGATGCTGTGTTAAGTACACTGTTGTCTCCTCCACAGTGTACTGCAATAGACCATATGTCAGATACCACAGCATAACCATGCCTATTCGACGGAAAATAACAGGTGTCTTCCAAAGAAGACGAAGAATAGAAGGTGCCTTTTTATTTTTAATACCACTCATAGCAGCTGCTGACACCTGAAAGTTCTTTATGGTTGCATGAGACAATTGTCTTTTGTTGAATTTAGCAATTTTCCTTATAATGGTCTCTGATAGTGTATACTGCTCCTTGCATATCAACCAGCGAACAGATTCGAAGATGATCCAGAAGTAACCTATCACTAGTAACTGTGGCGTGAAGATAATTAGAAGGAGCGCCCGCCAAGGCACCGCCCAGGCCAGCAAGGCGAGTATGATCTGGCCCAGGGGTATCATTGATGATAATATTGCTCCAGCTATTGGTCTATAATTGGGCCCAACTGACTCCATTCCTGAAAACAATCAAATATTTATTAATTATTACAATTATAATTAAAGAAGGGTAAGTACTTTCACACTCAGAGAAAATTGCAGCCAAATAACATCTCCATGGAGGGATGTTGTGATTCTGCGTGGGAGCGAGGTCACCAGTACCACTACTCCTAAGGAGTTACTGTATCAGCAACAGAGATGGCATGGCGCGATTGATACTTAATGTAATGCAAGTGTTCATAGACTACGGTAACCACTTTACACCAGATGGGCCGTATCTCCTGAGGCATACTTTGTAATATGAAATTAAAATAAAGGTACGATTGAGCTCCAAAGTAAAAAAAGGCTAGAAAACCACAACGAAGACGAGATTGTATGATTGTATTGCAGGTATGAGAGGTACGCCGTTGGAGTGGGAGACGAATGAGCGCTAGAAACATAAGAGAATCTTACCTAAAACATAACACAAGCCGAACGCGCTGGAGCCCAAACCAATCTGGATAATCCTCAGTACCAGGAACCAAACGTATGAGTTGATGAAAGACCGCGCGAAGCCGAAGCACCCGGCGAGGAAAACGCTGATGATTATCACTGGGCGCCATGGGTATAAACATAATGCCAAATTGGATGGCAAACGACTTGATTATAGTCCGTCTCCATTCATCGCACGCCAGATCGAACTGGAAATAACAACAATACAAAATTAAATACGTAGTGGAAGTACCGCCTCTCATGACGCCCGGTTCTCTCTGCCTACCCCGCATGAGACCCGGTGGAAAGATACGCATGTATACATGCATACAAAGCTAAGGAATATGTAACTGATTTTTTTACAACATTGGCGGGCATATAAGAATACGGCCCACCTGATATAAAGTGATTACCGTATGAACTCTTGCAATATAGGATTGTTCGATATGATGCCGACAGCTACTTTTTATAACCGCACCGCTCGCCGACGGCGGGGAGTTCACCCTCAGACGCTGGAACCGCAATGGTCGCGTACGGTGTGCGGTTTCTGAGAAGTTTTCTTCCGAGAACCCTCAAGCTGTGGAATGAGCTCCCAACCGAGATATTGCCAAGGGACTATAGCATGGAATTCTTTAATAAATGCGTGAAGAGGTTTTTCGAGGGTCGGCAACGCATGAGTGACGTCCCTGGTGTTGCTAATGTCCATAGGCTACGGTGACTGTTTACCATCAGGCAAACCGTATGCTTGATTGTCACCTTTGTGGTATTAAAAAAAAGGAATTGTCGCTCGCGCGTTGCCATCCCTGCTTACAATGGAACTAAATGGAATGAAATAAATGCTTTATTTTAATGATATCTGGAGGAATTATTGATAAAAGGTATGAAGAAAATAAGCTATGCAGAAACGAGGAGAGACATTTTACGTAGTAATTCAATTCACAACTGTGGATCAGGGGGTAAAGTAGAACGCACAACGCTTATTAGCTACGAGTAGTTTTAGTAACGTCGCGGCACTTAACAGCATGGTAAAAACATTCTCCCATTGGCCAGTAGATCGAATCGGTGAGATATTTAGGCGCTAAAACACTACTTTTTTGTGAGCGCAGGACGCCTTCATGCGCAGCCAAATTTGTGGTACTTTTACTGTACTATATAACTTCACGCCAAATCCCTTGCTGGGTAGGCAGAGAGAAGTCTTTTCATAGCTCTTTTCATGCACGCTCACCGGTTTCTAGGGCTCATGACATCACCTTCTGATAGAACACGACCAATTTGATCATAATAGGTAAGTCTTGGCCTTCCTCGGCTCCTACATCCTTCCACTTTTGCATTGTATATCTGCTTCGTCAATCTTTCATCCTCCATTCTTTCTACATGTCTGAACCAACGGAGCATGCCTCTTCTTATTTCAATACCGACGCTCCCTTACTTTACACTTTTACTGTACGATTGCTATAATTGTCATATCTCATTGCTACTTCCGGCAGGCGGTGGCTCGCTACTCACTGGATGGACCTCCGAAAAGACAGAAAGAGTTAAATGTTATTATGATATATCAAAAATACTAACATCGTACACTGCGCCCATGGTATGCTCATATACATATTCGTCGCACTCAACAACACCGGTTCTGTTGAACCATTCCGCCGGGCAGCTCCCGCTGGCTGGCGGTTGAGAACTGACATTGGCGAACCTCGTGCAGTTCTCAAATGTGTAGGAACTGGTTCCATTGATGGCATTTAACAACCAGCTCGGGCTGAACTCCGGGACCAGAACGTTGCTGAAGGAGCCCTCACACTCAGGGATGCGACATCTGCGGACAACAGGGTTTCAGGGTTACGAATGGTTTGACATCGTTGGGTAATCGAACCTGATTACTTGTATATTTTTTCTGTTCCTGTGTACGGCAATGAATTTCTTCGAAACGGCTGTACCGATCTAGAAGAAATTGAGTGTTTGTATGTGTGTTTGTTTGAGGCGCTAGGTGCGTGTGTTTGTACGGTGTCTCTGTGTGTTTGAAAGGTAGGTAGCGCTGCAAGTACAGCAAGGTCTATCTCTACATATACATAATGTACATGTTTATTCAATTCTTCAAGAATTTGCAACGCATTTATTATGTTAAAAACTTCCTTCGATTTCTCGCCGTTTTACATAAGTATATTTTTCGTATTTATTATCAAATTACAATATGAAATGCGGTGTTAAAGAAAATATGATTGCAGTGATTGCGTTGCACAAAGTGGGTATGGAGCCGTCGGTTATATTCAAGACACATCAACAGCTTGGTATGAGTCGTATATCGTACTATCGGCAGACATACCAACACTTCCTCTGTTGAAGACCATAACAGATCGGGGCGACCGCGTGCTGTTAGAACTACAAAGGCTGTTAATGCTGTTAAAGCCAGAATTCACCGAAATCACGTTAGGAAACAAAAAATCTTATCGCGAGAAATGAAGATTACCCCCTAATACTCTGTCACGTATAATAAAAAAATCGGCCAAGTGCGAGTCGGACTCGCGCACGAAGGGTTCCGTACCATTATCTATAAAAACGGCAAAAAAAAAATACGTTTGATGTATGGGAGCCCCCTTAAATATTTGTTTTATTTTAATTTAATTATTTATTCTTAAAGTGAATGTATAACTAAATATTCTGTGAATATTTCAAGCGTGTACCTTTTGCCGTTATCAATATCGAGCAAAAAATCACGTTTCATGTATGGGAGCCCCCTTAAATATTTATTTTATTCTATTTTTTAGTATTTGTTGTTATAGCGGCAACACAAATACATCGTCTGTGAAAATTTCAACTATCTAACTATCACGGTTCATGAGATACAGCCTGGTGACAGACGGACGGACAGACAGCGGAGTCTCAGTAATAGGGTTCCGTTTTACCCTTTGGGTACGGAACCCTAAAAAAGACCTGAAGCTCGGCGCTTAACGTCGATATACAGGACTGCCGGGATTGATTTAGGGCATCTAAATCAATCCCGACAGTTAAAGATAGTGGATCGATCAAAATGCCTTCTGTCCCTGACTACTGACGAAAAATTTCACGATAGAAGGGCACTACAATAAACAAAATGACAAAGTGTACGCACACAGTTCTAAAGAAGCCGCCCAAGCGGTCGGATAGGTACAAAGTGGTCATCATCCTGCGTCTGTAATGGTTTAGTGGGAGTGCCTTATCAAGGAGTCACATAGCTTCATTTTTGTGAGAAAGGAGTGAAGACTTCAGCCAAAGTGTATCAAGGGACTGTCTTGAATCGTATTGTGAAACCTCTCAAAAATTGAGTTTTTAGAAATATACCGTGGACTATCCAGCCGATTCTACTAAAAACTGCAACTGCACTGCAGCGCGGCGTGTCTCAAAATGCGTACATTTTGACGTTTCGGTATTCTGTCAAGCGATCTGACAGCAGCGACGTTGCTGCACCACTGCAGTAAATGACTAGCTATTCAGTTAAAAAACCTGCACGTTTCCGGAAATAAAATCGTTTTGACATTTGTATAGCGGTGACAGAAGTTTTGAAGGAGGAGTTAGGAGCTCGGTGGTGCAGTGGTGAAACGCGCTGTTGGGTTCGATTCCCACACAGTACAAACATTTGTGTGCATGAATGAACATGTCTGTTTGTCTTGGTCTGAGTATTTTCTATGTATAATAAGTATGTATTTACAAAAAAAAATGTATTTACGTATGTTTATCAGTTGTCTAGTATCCATAACACAAGCTTCGCTTACTTTGGGACTAGATGGCGCTGTGTAATTTGTCCGATAATATTTATTATTATTTAGTTTATTCGCGGTTTTGTTAACGTTAGTCTCAAGCAACTTTTGCGGAGTGAAATTAATTCTGAAGCGGTGATTTACAACACAAAACATTTGTTTTGTTTTGGGAGATTTTTGTGAGAATATATGATTAAGTAAAACTTCTTTTCAGTTAGAAATACCTCCACGTTGGCAACCAAGGGTAATGCAGCTTGAATCTACAGGAGTCAATATTAATTAAAAATCCAATTTATTAGAGTGAAATATGGTAACATGACAGGTGTTAAGTAGTTTATTTGCAGGATACGCACAGTTGCAGCGTAGTTGCAGTGCCGTTGCAGTGTAAGAAATTTTAATGGAATACACGTTTGGCACTGCACTACTCCTGCACGATTCGAATGGCAAGCAGGTAAACGTGCAGCTGCGGGATTTTAGTAGAAATGGCCTACAGGACTCTACACCTGGCCACAAGGCACGAACTACCCAAGCCTGGCTCTGGAAACCAACCAACGTTCTGGACTTTATAAGAGTTGAAGACTGGCTCTCGACTAGCCCAGATCTGAACCTCTTAGATTACAAATTTTGGTCAGTTTTAGAGGACATGGCCTGCTTAAAACGACACGCCAACATTGTATCTCTAAAGAAATCTCTGGAGTATGTATCAAAGCCGTAGCCATATTTCATATAGAATCATTTTTTATTATTTTTTGCTGAGACTTTGATAAATATGTACACGTAAGTTTTATTAAGATTACATTACTTCACAAAAAACTAAAAGCATATTCGTTTGTAAAAGAACTTACGACCGGATTAGGACAGGGTCGGCGAAGCGTGAGTGACCCCCCTGGTGTTACGACTGTCCATGGGCCGGTAATTGCTTGCCATTGAGTAGACTGTATGCTTGTTTTTCATCTTAGTGATGTAAAAAAATATATAGGCTCGGTTTCATCATTATAATTACTCTTGTGTAATTAGTAAATATCTGCTCTACTGATCCCCAGGAGCTCGAAAGGTTTTGGGAGACTGTAAGGGGTATTCTGGATTTGGCCGAAGCGAATGAACGGATAGTTATGTGTGGTGATCTGAATGGATGGGTTGGGACCAAGCGAAGCAGTTATGAGGCTGTGCTTGGTCCATACGGAGATAAGAGAGTGAACGATGCTGGTAAGTTACTTTTAGACGTATGTATGGAACGAAACCTCCTTGTGTCGAACACGCTCTTCCATCACAAGGATATTCACACTTACACATGGAGACGGAATGAACAGAAAAGTGTGATTGACTTGATTTTGATAGATGGACGTCTCCGAAAGTCGTTAATGGATACAAGAGCCTTCAGAAGTCCCACTCTTGAAACGGACCACTATCTGGTGATAAGCCGATTTGTGGGCCTTTTCAAGAAGTGGAGGCACTGGCGAGTGCGTATTCCTTTCGGAGACCATGAAAGAATAAGAAGTGAAAAATTGGAAGATGAAAGTGTGAGGAGTACGTATGTACGTCTAGTCAGTGAAAGACTTGCGAACGCGAGTCTTTCCGACTCAGATGTAGACGAATGTACGGATCAAGTTTTTTTTCACTCCGCAACATCGTAGAGAAGCATCTGGCTTTGGACCAGAAGGTTTTCTGCGGTTTTGTGGACTTTGAGAAAGCATTTGATAGAGTCGTGCGAAAGAATCTCTGGAACATTTTGCCCGGATATGGGGTTGACGGTGACCTACTCCGTGCTGTGCAATCCACTTATGAGGATTGTACAGCATGTGTGCGGGTGGACGGCAGCTTGTCGCCCTGGTTTGATGTCAACATTGGTGTCAGACAGGGATGCGTGCTGTCGGCTCGGCTGTTCATCCTGTATCTGGACAGTTGTCTTCAGAGAATAAGAAATATGAATGTGGGAATGCGAATGGGTGACTTAGTGGTCAACTGCCTGCTTTATGCAGACGATGCGGCATTAATAGCAGAATCACCATCCGAACTGCAAACACTAGTTACAACAATGAAAGATGATTGTATGAAGAAAGGCTTACAATTGAATGCGAAGAAAACCAAGATAATGGTATTTGAAAGAGAGACAACCAGAACGAACACTAGGATTATGGTTGATGATGTAGTGTTGGAGCAAGTGAATGAGATTGTATATCTTGGAAGTGCTTTTAGCAGCAATGGAAGGTACACCGCTGATGTGGAGAGACGAGTGAGTGCCGGGAATAGGGTGAATGGAGCGTTGGGTAAACTTCTAGGCAGCCGATATCTAAGCCAGAAGGCACAGCTTGCTGTACACAACGCGGTGCTAATTCCAACGCTAACTTATGAAAGTGAGAGCTGGGTATGGCAGAGAGAGCATGAAAGTAGAATAAATGCGGTCGAGATGCGAGCATTGCGCAAAATTTGTGGCATAACGCTTGCTGACCGCGTTCGTAATAAAGACGTGAGAGAAAGAGTTGGTCTAAAAGAGAGTGTCGGTGTTAAGATAAGAAAGTGCATGCTCCGTTGGTTCGGACATGTAGAAAGAATGCGGGACGAAAGAATGACGAAACAGATATACAATGCAAAAGTGGAAAGATGTAGGAGCCGAGGAAGGCCGAGACTAACCTACCATGACCAAATTGGTCGTGTTTTATCAGAAGGTGATGTCAGAAGCCCCTGGAACCGGCGAACGTGCATGAAAAGAACTATGAATGTCACAGAAGCGAGTGAAGTATGCAAGGACCGCGTCTTATGGCGCTCGGTTCTCTCTGCCTACCCCGCAAGGGACTTGGCGTGAAGATATACAGTAAATATCTGACTAAGGATGATTCAGCACATGATACCTGTATCTTTAATTTTATCACTTGCAATCACCATTATGGTGCCATTATACTGACATGAATTGACGATTTGAAAAAGCAAGTTTCTTCGGGCATCGTCTTCACTAATGGCTTGAAATATTAGTAAATTAAAACAAGAAACTATCACAAAAAAATAACATATAATAAGATTTAATTTAAAAATTTAAGACGTGTCTAAGTGCTCGCAAGGGCCCAATGGCATATAAAAAATATCTTTGTCGTACCGTAACTAATAGACACTCATGGATGGATGCTCATGTCTATAGGCGGTGATCACTTGCCATCAGGTGACGCACATGCTCGTTTTCCCCCCTCTGGTATAAAACTTAAAATCAAATTGTTTATTATATATATATATATATATATATGTGTTTTATCCGTGCGGTGACGGAGAAAGAATACTATAAATTACCGCCCCCTCTCTTCCCGTGGGTGTCCTATGCGACTAAGGGATTTCTTGAGATTCCAGCATATCAGCCGGTGGAAGGGTAAATACCCGCCTGGTTGGCTACCACCGTACACACGGCGAAACACCCTTGTAGTGTCGTACCTATGAGTACGTTGCCTTTCGCGATCAGCTGGTGTATAACCAGTGCGTGTATTGTTGATGCGTTATTGCGAGGACAGTGGTGGATTCTGTCTATTCATGGTCAGGAGGACTGAGCTGATCCGTCGGCCAGGGAGACCCGTTGAAACGGTTGTTCCGCTGGCCGCCCGAGGTGTAGTACATGGGACCAATCAAGTCTAACCACCTTGAGAGGCTGCCCTTTCATGCTGCGTATAATCTCGGTGTGGGTCATCATGCTGGTTGGTGACCGGATGGTGGGGACCCGGTGACTGCCTCCGGCGGGGTTCGGGGGGCCTTCCGTCCGACGGATCGGTACAGCTCCTCTGTCGACAAACTTATGGAGAAACAGTGCACCGCGCTTCTTCTCCAATGTCGTGGCAATTCTCTCCCGCTTCTCGCTTCCCTTCTGTTTTCCACTCCTGACAGTGCAATTAAGGATATATGGTCTTACAGCGGTGCACTCCCCCACCACCATGTTCAAGGTTGAGTTCACTGACATCCGCGGACTCCACTCAAACCTTAATGCCTTCCACCAACACCTTGAGACGGCACGTCTCGCCATGCTCTTCAGATTCAAATCCACCAGACACGTCTTACCTCCAGTACCCCAGTTATGTGCTTGAGAAGAATTTCCTCGCGAAAGCGAAAGCCGGGAACTGTATGTTTGTCCGCTCCGATGTATTTGTCACCGTCTGCGCTGCATAGAGGATTCCTCCTTTCCCGTCCTCTGGATACATGTAAACCTGGGCCTTCAGAGCCGTATTTACATGTGCCTATAGCGACCCCATACTAGGGACTCGGCTCTTTGAGTACATGAGCCGGGCGGTAGATGAAGTGCAGGAGCGACACCCTACTGCTGAGATGGTATGTTTGGGGGACTTACTACGACTCCTGGTAGGGATCCTCCATAACTAACCAAGCAGGAAGGACTGCCCAAGCGTCGCTCTTTCGCACAGTCTAACGCAATTGGCGGCCAATGTTAACGAGAGGCATTGGCATGGAATACTACATTCCTCACTCCGATGTTGTCATCAAAAGCTGGAGACGCCTTTGTATTAATCGTATGTGCGCTAAAGCTGTTAGTAACAAGCAGGCGGTGTATCGCGCTTGGACCAGGGGTTGCGTTACCTGTCCCAGTCCTAATATTCGTCAACAACTTCGAACTTAATTAATTAGGTGTGACATGTACATTGACATGATTTTAATCTTGTTCCAACCAAGCAAGGTTGGAAATACTATTGAGGTCATCGAGATAGCACTGAGGTCTACCAGCCATATCTATGAGATATCTCTATATGGATATGAGAACTATATCGTCGGCAAATCGAAGGTGAATGATGTATTCGCCATTGATGTTTATACCGCATCGTTACCAGTCCAAGAGCTTGAAGACATCTTCCAATACTGCGGTGAAGAGTTTCGGGAATATAACATCGCCCTGTTTTACACGTTATTGCACTTGGATCGATTTCGTAGTCTGATCATGTACTTAGATACACATCATTGTCCTACTGTACAATCACTTCAACGCTTCGACGTATTGTTAGTCAATTCGTCATTGCTGGAGAGACTGTAGCACCGCTTATATCACAATTGAATCATGGGAATTTAATTTATTTGTATGTATGTGTGTTTTAGTATATCGTTAATTATCGACTACGTCAATGTATGATTAGTTTTTAGGGTTCCGTACCGACCGTCCGTCCGTCTGTCACCAGGATGTATCTCTTGGATTATAATAGTTTGACAGTTGAAGTTTTCACAGATGATGTATTTCTGTTGCCGCTATAACAACAAATACTAAAAAGTAGAATAAAATAAATATTTAAGTGGGCTCCCATACAACAAACGTGATTTTTTTGCTCATTTTTGCTCAATATTGATAACGGCAACAGGTAGACGCTTGAAATATTCACAGAATATTTAGTTATATATTCACTCTTAAAATGTAAATAATTAAATTAAAATAAAACAAATATGTAAGGGTTCCCATACAACAAACGTGATTTTTTGCCGTTTTTATGGTACGGAACCCTTCGTACGCGAGTCCGAATCGCACTTGGCCGATTTTTAATATATTAGACGAATTTATGACACATTGTTGTATTATTAGAAAACAAAATAAATTAAAAATGAATTGAAATCAAAAGCTTTTTCGTAATCCATATATGCCACACATAAGAGCTGATCATACTCCTCAGTCTTATATATACTCTTGCGGGGGGTAAGTATATACGGTCGTTACAGTGCTATATCCCGAAACTCGGCTGGTTCGGGAGGATGAAATTCATAGTAATGTAGTATTGTTTTTCCGCTCGTTTTCAGAAGCTCTTTCCGTAATTCCATCCTCACCAAGTATTTTCCAATTTTTAAGCTGTTTGAAAGCCATTCGAATCTCGTACAGTCCGGGATATCCTCGGTATAGCGGGGTCAGTTTAGCTCTTGTGTCGTTATTAACACAGTTGCTCGGCTGTAATGACGATATGTACGGCTGTCCATAGAACTTCTCCATTTCACTCAGCGTACTAATTATCACAAAAATAATGGTGTCAGTGTGCCGAGTAAACACAGGATTTTTTTATTTCGAATAAATAAGAGAAATAAAATTATCAGATTGAATTAGATTGAAATTGAAATAGAAAATTGGATTTTTTTTGCAACTCCCTCCTGGTGAAGATTCACAAGTTATTTTACACAGTTAGGTATAGCTCTGGTAGGGATCCTAGCTTTTTCCCTAAATATAATACACTCTCGAATGACTAGGTATGCGCTTTCACAAACAGTCAATTTAACTTCGCGAATTTTATAAAAAAGTACAGGAAGAACTTGACGGTTAGACGGTAATTTTGCGCCTATTATTTGATAATTTACGTCTCCAACTAAGAAAATACTTGATTTATTGCTTCTCAATTCCACTGCCATCTTATAAAAGTTAAAACATTACGCATTAATCACGAGAATAACTGACATTCAAAATTAATAGACGGTTAGGTAATTATGACGAAGTTAACGATGCTCTCTCTAAAGTTATTCATTGGTTTAGTGTTAATAATCTGCTTTTAAATGATAAAAAGACTAAAGTAATTAAGTTCTCAACACCTAATGTAAGGCAGGTGGCTACCAATGTACATGTTAATGGAACTAATTTAGCCTCTGTGGAGACAACTGTGTTCTTGGGTATAACAATTGACTCCAGACTACAAAGGGGCCCACAAATTGAAAAATTATCAGGAAAACTAAGTTCTGCAGCTTATGCAGTGAAAACTATTAGACGGCTCACTGATATTGATACGGCTAGAATAGTTTATTTCAGCTACTTTCATAGTATTATGTCATATGGAATTCTTCTTTGGGGTAACTCCGCGGATATTAACACCATCTTTTTATTGCAAAAGAGAGGCATAAGAGCTATCTACAAACTTGGTCCCCGGGAGAGCCTTAGAGAAAAATTCAAAGAAATAAATATTTTAACAGTCGCATCGCAATATATCTATGAAAATCTTTTGTATGTCCATAAAAACATAGACTCATTTTGTAAAAAGAGTGATACTCATAGCATAAATACTAGATATAAGCATAATCTTGTGTTATATGCAAGCCGTCTCCACAAAACAAGTAATTATTTTATGGGGCAATGTATACGGTTCTATAACAAACTTCCCAGCAATATAAGAGATTTGTCAATAAACAAATTTAAAACTACTATTAAAGCCAAATTGTGTAGCAGGGCATATTATAAAGTATCTGACTATATTAATGATAAAAATGCCTGGGAGTGAGTCGATCCAATTATAATGTAATTAATAAAATATGTAAATTGGTTTGGATACCAAAAGAGGGATGCCTGAGTTTTTTGGCAGTATTTTTATCAGTGCTCACCTAGTCATAAACTGCACGGTAGGGAAAAAAAATGTGACGATTCCAAACAAATGTAGCCATTTTTACGGAATAAAAAGATTTTGACTTTGAATTTGAACAAATGAATACCGCGAGTACGTGCGGCACTGCCGCGCAACTTGTATGAACATGTTTCGATGTAATTCGGCACGGATTATCGTAATCCAAATAAGTTAAAAATTAATTTCCGAGTGTTTTAAAAGCAAATGAACAAAACTAAGACATATGCGTTAGAAAATAAAAACTTTGAAAAATAAGGGACACCCTAATATTAAAAAAAAAATATTAAAAAAAACATGTGACAAATGATTTTCTTGCTGTTTCATAACTTTAACTTCAGTATAATGACATTTATTGTATTTTACTTATGTATACTCTGTGTTTTGTATTGTTGTACGTATCCTTGTTATTTATTAAACTCTCAAGAAGAAAGAACCAGGACCATCTCTGATGTTGCAAAGTAAATCTAATCCGTACAATAGTTCAATACTAACCACAATGTATAGAATAGATGATTTTTTTGTGTTTTCAGTGTTGGTTCATAGTAAATATTATTTGTTTTCACGAGTACCATGGGTATAAGTATACTATCTATCTATATCTTCACGCTAAATCCCTCGTGAGCGCCACATGACTCGGTACTTACACACCTCGCTCGCTTCTTTAACATGAAACATACCGAGTTTTTTTAAAAACTATCAAAATATACTATTTTACTAGTAATTATTTTAATACAAAAAAAAAAAGAAACCTTCACTGATTTTCTATCTTCTGATTGGATAAATTTCCAACGTAAACTAACCTTCACCTACGTACAATGTCTAAGTCGGAGTTCGGTGAGCTTATAATGGTTACTATGAGTTTGTCGGCCCGTATGACACTTACGTTAAGTAGCATATAAATCGAGTAGTGATTCTTCTAGTGGAATATGTTTATTTAGTAAGTTTCTCCTAAAAAACAAAACAGCAAAAATATTCTATTTTATAAGTTTTTATTTTAATACAAAGAAATAAAGAGTCTCCACTGGTTGCTATGTGCTGAGAGCGCGAACCTTATTGGTATAAATTTCCAACGTAACCTGACCTCCACCGACGTACAACTTCTAAGTCGGAGTTCGGTCAGATTATAATGGATATAATAGGAGTTTGACGTCCTATATAGGTACGCGGTCAGCCTGTGGATAATGTATACCAATTATCAAATGTTACTGTTTATTCCTGCAAAAAATAACTCTTATTTAATTAATGCAGTTTTATATAGAGTTATTAAGTAAGCAAAATTAAAAAAAAGTTTGAAGAGGAATTAAATAGCTTGGGCCAACCATACCTAGGAACTGTTCTAAAAACTAGAAATATGTCTACACAATGTTATTATAATATGTTTAATGAATATAATAATTAAAAAAAATAAATACCTTGGCTTGTTCGCCTCCGCCATTCTACGAACATTTTCTTTGTATTTTTATTCTATATATTTTCTTTTTAGTGTTCCCCATTATTACAACAGTATAATAAATATATATAAACCTATATTATTATTTACTACTTATATCTAATAATAATACACTTACGCTAAATACTATAATATTGAATATTTACGACTATTAATTATAAAAACTTCGGTGTCGCGATGTAAATGGAGCGAGCTCGAGCAGACAGTCGACATAGGTCTTAGCTCGAAGCGGGCTGCAGCCGGACTGGCTGGATGTAGTTAGTCAACGCGTTTATAATCCTCATTACCGCACAATAAGGTCGAAAACACGTAGCACCCAAGACGAATGTGATCGCTTAGAAATTGTCAGAAACTTAAAATATTTTTAAAAAATTTCATGTTTCACTTATCAAAATATGCAGCAACCATATTATAAACATAGATATTACTAATAGATTTAAGTAATTTTGAAGCGTATAAACAGAACAACTTCGTTGTAATTTCAAAAATAATGAATTTCAGGAGGTGTTTTCGAAAGTAATTATTATCGAATCAATTTTACACAATCGCGTATTTGAGCAAGCAAATTCAAGATAAAGAAATGAAGTCATTTATATTAAAATCTTAGATCCGTCAGTTTAGTCATTAGCCTATACTATTCGATGAAAGTTGGTCTAATTTTTCGATGTGTCGCCTTAATTTAGTATTATGGAAAGAGGAGATCTTGTTTCCATAAATATTTTTATAAACGAGCATACGGTCTGCCTGATGGTAAGCCGTCAGCCTAGTCTATGGACATTTGCAACATCAGGGTTGTTACTCCGAATATTGCAACAAAATTTTTTTGTTATAATAATCAAAGTGATCATCACCTACGCTACGTCGAAGTACGAAATACGAATTAGAACATTCAAATCAGTCATCCTTTTTTTTTTTGACCTGACTATGTAGTTAGCCCCGAGTGGGCTGTTACTACGTCACCGGACTAAAGAGGCGGGCGTGAGGCGCCACAGCCTAGCAAACTAAGTAAAACGACAGCCTAAGGGCCCCCGAGAGGGGTCGAACCTCGGCTCAGGACGTCGTTGGAGAATCTAATCGAACACGCGGGTTCGTGCCTGAAGGGCCTGACGGAGAGAGGCGCCCAGGTACCTGGGCTACTCGGTACCTGGTGTATCGCGCAGAAGTCCTTACTCTTCGCGCCCGGATCCGCCGAGCGCGGTGTGTGTGTGGAGTGTTGGGGTTGGAGTCGGAGGGGGAGAGGTAGGGGGCGTTCGCTACAGTAATGCGATCATCGGGATCAAAGAGTGAATTTCGCGGTCTGCGCCGGAACCCTAATGATGGAAGGGAGTTCAAGGTCGAGATGGAGATCTGCGACCCTGAAGTAATGAGGGGCGCCGGTTGCATTGCGAGCAAACCGGTTTTGGATAATCTGGAGCTTAGCCAGATGGCAGCGCGCAGCGTGTACGTACACGCTGCGCGCTGCCATCTGGCTAAGCTGCGCAGGTGATACACTACGCTGGCGTAGGTGATAACGGGGCGGATGCAGACTTTGTAGAGTGTACAATTATTTCTAAGTGACATTCTACGATTCCTGAATATCGGAGCGAGCCGGCCTAGGTAGAACGCGTCTTTGTTCCTAACAGCGGTGATGTGAGGTCCAAACGTCATTCTGGAGTCTAGGATGACAACTAGGTATTTGGCCTTCTCGACCCATGAGATGGATCAGCCGAACAATGAAATCAGTCATCCATCACTGAGGTCTGTACTTAATGAGCTACAAAAGAAACCATAGCGCGTTTCAATTTGGCTTATGGCGCCATCTCTTAGCAATTATTGGAACTAATCGAAACTAATACATATATACGAGTATTTTATGCCTCTGTTTTTAACCCCTGACGAAAACACGACGGGGTGTTATAAGTTAGACATGTGTGTGTGTGTGTCTATGTGATTCTGAGTCTTTCTGTGTCATCCATCGTAGCTCCCGCACGGATGAACCGATTTAGATTGTTTTTTTTTTGTTTGAATAGTGTAAGTCGGGATTGTTGTTAGCTATGTTTGGTAAAAATTGGTCCAGCACTGAAATGAAAGGGCGAATGACGAACTGACTTTCTGGACTGTCGGGGAGGTTTTAAATTTTAAACTGTTAGATATTTTCTGCATACGGGTTGCCCACTTGTCGACCGCGGCACATCCGTGCGCGCACAGCCCGCGAGATAGAAGAGTTTCGACAGGTTCGAATCCGATAATGTAGGTAAAAACGAAAATCTTTTATACTTATTAGTTTAGAAAAAATATTTTACATTTGGTTCATGACTTTCAATGATTAATATTAATATTTATAATTTATAATTAATATTGAATTTCAATCGAATAATTTCCAAAACGGAACGTTTCATACTAATTTTGCATCCCCGTTTTACCGCCCTTAGGGTGATTTTTGAGAAAAATATTTTACTCGTGTTTCATGCCGTTCAATAAAGAACCTTCATGCTGAATTTCATTCGAATAACTTCAAAAACGGCAAAGATTCATACTAAATTTGCACCCCCGTTTTACCCCCTTAGGGGATGAATTTCCAAAAATCCTTTCTTAGTGCTCCCCTACGTTATAAAAGGAACCCCTGTGCAAAATTTCAACCGAAGGGATTTAGAGCATGCTCTACCACGCTGCTCAAATGCGGATTGGCAGAGGCCAGTGTTTTCAAGCCGCCAGAGGGCCACTGACTTAGCTTAACGATTGTCATCTATCGACAACAGTCGGAACCGACAGCTTAACGTGCCCTCCGAAGCACGGAATAGCGCTCTGTAGCTGCTAGTTATTGTACGAGGGTATCGCCAAAAGTGGGGAATCTATTCTGCTCTATATAGAGCAGTATATAGCAGTGCACATGTAATTATTATGGGACAGTGATTAAAGTTTAGTCGTACTTTAGACTCCTGTCAGGATAACTGCCGCAAGGTAGTTGTTATCGGAGTCGGTCACGTGATGACACTTTTAATAATGTTTTATTTATCATTGCAAATACACATTCACTCAGAAGTTATGTCATAGCACGATACCCACTAAGTACCCATATATACGTGAGATCCTGACAAGATCCTTAAATATAGTCCCATCAAATTTTTACATCATTCATCACACATTATTTATTGTACGTCATATCTATAAAAAATGCTTACGCTCAGCACAAGCGTCAAGAGAGATTCACGAACCCGTCTTTACGTACACTCTAAGCCCCTCTCGAGAGCATAAATAATCATAGATAATGTAGAAAGGATAGATTGTTGGATATGAAAGAACTGGAACTGGCCCTATCGCGGCTCTAGCATTTAAAATCGTAAATGTTACCATAAACATTTATTCAAATTTCCTTAAATATATCAATACTAATAAATACTCCTTTTGGTAATTTACAGAATGCATCGTCTCAAGTTAATAATCACTCTCGGAATCATTCTGGTCTCTCGGCTTGATGATGCCCAGCTTGGTAGCAAGAGCAGCGACGTTGGCCCGCACCTCCTCTTGGACTAAGTTGAAAGACATCGCTAGTAACGCAATGCCGAACAGCAGGTAGAGGGAGCACAGGGCTATGGAGTGCACGGCGGCCGTGGAATCTTCTATACTCTGACCCTGGACATAAGAAACAGCACAGTGGTTAATAACGCTGCTTTGAGCTTGAACTCCCACACACGACAATTTGTGTGCATTTTTTTTTTTTTTTTTCTTTTGTTTTTTTATATTAGTTCAGCATAGTGGCCCCTCTTTGCCTGATGGTAAGCGAAAGAGGAGCCCAAATCACAACTGCAACTGACAGCATACTACATCCCGCATCCTGTCAGTTGACGCTGCCATGCTGACCCGCAAAATGCTTCTTCACGCTTCGTTTGAAGGATCCCATATTGTAGGAAGGAGGGAACACATGTGCAGGCAAGGCGTTCCACTTTTTGATGGTACGACAAAGATAGGAGTTGCCGAACTTTTTGGTACGCGAAGAGATATTCTCAACCGTGGAACTATGACATCGCAAGCCCGCACGTGTGGTTCTATGACGGAAGGGTGAGGGTGGGATAAGAGAAAACAGTTCTTCAGAGCACTCGCCATGGTAAAGGCGGTAAAATACGCTTAGAGAGCCTATGTCCCTACGGAGTTGAAGAGGCTCTAGGCTTTTGGTGACCTCTTCGTCGTCAATTATGCGGATAGCCCGTCGCTGTAACCTATCGAGAGCCTCAAGAAGATACTGTGCTGAGCCGTCCCAGAGATGCGAGCAATACTCCACGCAGGCCCGAACTTGTGTCTTATAAAGCAGACAAAGTTGGTCCGGCGTGAAGAACCGGCGCACCCTGTTCAGGACTCCGAGCTTTCTTGAGGCTGTTGAGATGAGGCTCTCGATGTAATAACGCTGGTTAAGGTCGTAATGAATACCCATACCCAGCATGTTCAGGCTATCATGCATACTGAGGGAAGCACCCTGAAGACTGGGAGTGGGAAGGAAGGGGGACATTTTTGTTGTAAACGCGCAAACCTGAGTTTTCTCGGCATTAAACTCAACCAGGTTATTGGAACCCCATTTACTAATGAGATCCAAAACCCGATTCAGTTCAACGACAAGACTCTCACGCCTCTCACCGATTTCTGTCCGACCAGCACCAGGCCGACCGAAATATCGCCCATGGACCGTACTGTCATCTGCATAGCAATGAATATTGTGGCTTTGTGTGCCCGTAACCTCGCTAAGTTTCGCTGCTGGTTTTAATTATATTAATCCATTTTCACACTCATACACAGACTGTTCATAAGTTTCATAAGTTGTGAGTATTTATGCATAGATACTTGTTCTATATATATATATATATATATATATATATATATATATATATGTATAACATAACATCCGTGGCGTTATTCCTGCATGCGTCTCCTTAATTTTCAGGCAGCTGCTGAAAATCAGTGGTTTGCTCTTTGAGCAAATAATGCACTGAGCCGCGGCCTTTTTGTATCACTGCGACACACAATTTATTGTGCGATTATTACTGTATTTGGTGTTTGCTCATTGTTTACCTACTAATATTTACTGTTGTGTGTCATGGAGATACAAATAAATGGTTTATCTATCTATCTATCTAATATTACCAAGTGGCAGCATGTCATTGATATGCAGAAGAAAGAGGGTGGGCGTGAACGGAGCCCTGTGGGACACCGGCATTCACTGACATGAACCGCGAAGCGCATCCATCTGCAAGGACGCGGATTCTACGCTCATGCAGGAAGCCAGCAATCCAATTACAAAGCTGGAGGGGCAGACCGTATGCCGGAAGTTTGGAGAGAAGTGCTTTGTGCCAGACCCGATCAAACGCCTTGGCGATATCTAGGCTGACTGCCATGGATTCGCCATATTTATCGATTGCCTCCCCCCAGAGGTGCGTCACATACGCTAGAAGATCACCCGTTGATCGTTTCGGTCTAAAACCATACTGACGATCATTGATTATGGAGTGATCTTCTAGGTAACGGATCAATTGTTTGTTAAGGATCCGTTCCATGACTTTGCACAACACTGAAGTTACGGCAATGGGGCGGTAATTCGATGGGTCAGAACGGTCTCCCTTTTTGGGGACCGGCTGCACATTAGCCTCTCTCCAAGCATCCGGAACGGAACCGGTCGAGTACGAGAGGCGGAAGAGGCGCGTCAGCACCGGAGACAACTCCGCTGCACATTTTTTAAGAACAATCGCTGGGATACCGTCAGGACCACTGGCTTTTCGGACATCGAGTGACTGTAGTTCAAAACGCACATCGCGCTGCCTGATGTAGATATCAGGCATAGCGGATCCACTGGTGGTTGCGTGCTACAGTCATTGATCCGGGAGTTAGCCGCAAAGAGGCTGGCCATAAGATCGGCTTTCTCCTGCGGCTGATGAGCCAGTGAGCCATCAGGGCATCGCAGCGGTGGCAGCGAGGGCTGGCAGAAGTTGGCCTGCACGGCTTTGGCCAGTCGCCAGTAGCTACGCGATCCAGTAGGGTGCGCCACTAGTTCCGTGCCGACTCGTGTTAGATTCTTCTCACTGAAACAGCGCTGCCCCCATGGGACGGAAGCAAAGTAGTCGCGCATACCGTCCCAATCTGCTGACGAGTAGTGCCAGACACGCCGCCTAACCTCTGTGGGTTGTGGCGGAATCGCGCTCGGCACTGTGCTGGATACTAGGCAGTGGTCAGATGTGCCCAGGGGCGCCCCGACCTCAACCCGGTAGCCAGCAGGGTGGGTGGTCAGCAGTAGATCTAGCAGAGAGGGCTCCTGACCAGCAACATCAGGTATTCTGGTGGGTTGGTGCACCAGTTGCGTCAGGTTGTGCGAAAGAGCGAACGCGTGGGCGGTCCTTCCTGCATGGTTAGTTGTGGAGGATCGCAACCAGGAGTCGTGGTGAGAGTTAAAGTCCCCCAAACATACCATCTCTGCAGTAGGATACCGCTCCTGCGCTACATCTGCCGCCCGACTCATGTACTCAAAGAGCCGAGTTATCTCCGTGTCCCTAGTATGGGGTCGGTATAGGCACATGTAAATACGGCTCTGAAGGCCCAGGTTTACATGCACCCAGAGGACAGGAAAGGAGGAATCCTCTAGGCAGCGCAGACGGCGACAACATACATCCGAGCGGACAAACAAACAGACCCCGGCTTTCGCGAGGAAATTCTCCTCAAGCACATAACCGGGATACTGGAGGTAGGACGTGTCCGCTGGACGCTGAATCTGTGTCTCCGTCAGGAAGAGCATGGCGGGCCGTGCCATCTCTAGGTGTTGGTGGACGGCATTAAGGTTAGAGTGGAGTCCGCGGATGTTAGCGAACTCAACCTTGAACAGGGTGGTGGGGGAGTGCACCGCTGTTAGACCATCTTTTCTTATGTGCGCTGTCATGAGTAATGTAAAGAACGGAAGCGTGAAGCGGGAGAGAATTGCCACGATATTGGGGAAGAAACGCGGTGGACTGTTTCTCCATTAGTTTGTCGACAAAGGAGCTGTGCTGATCCGTCGGACGGAAGGGCCCCCGAACCCCCCCGGAAGTAGTCGCTGGGTCCCCACCATCCGGTCACCAATCGGCACGACGATCTACCCCGAGATTATGCGCGGTATGAAAGGGCAGCCTCTCAAGGTGGTTAGTCTTGATTGGGCCCCTGTACTATACCGCGGGCGGCCAGCGGAACAACCGTTTCAACGGGTCTCCCTGGCCGACGGGTCAGCTCAGTCCTTCTGACAATGGATAGACAGAATCCACCACTGTTCCCGGAATATCGCGTCAACAATCCCCCGAGTACTGGTTATACACCAGCTGATCCCGAAACGCGACGTACTCATAGGTACGCCACTTCACAGGTGTTTCGCCGTGTGTACGGTGGTAGCCAACCAGGCGGGTATTTACCCATTAACATTATGCATTAACATGTCTGCTTGTTTTGATGTGGCTGTTTTAGTTTGTTTCTCGTTAGGCGAAGTCTCTCCACATGACGGAAAACCGCATCAATATAAAGCCACGCAACTTGTAAGGTTGTTACATTCCTGCGAGTGAGTGTGGTTACCACAAACTCCTAAGAAGTGGCTGTTTTAGTAGCAGATGTGGTATCGCGTGAGCGATACTTAAAATATTACAAGTATAAATAAGTAACCACTTTACATCAGGTGGGCCGTATGCTTGTGATATTAATGTACATTACCTGAATGCCTTGGAAATGTTTACAAAAGCAAACTTTAAGCAGAATGGTAGCTGACTAGCATTTTTTTTGACCATTCAAGTTGTACGCGATGATTCTAAGTTTACGCGCGTCACTGAACCCTTAAATTTAAATAGAGATTTTATCTCCCATTCTACCGTTTGTACAAGGGGCTTTTTCCGAAGAATTTGATGTGATCGTTGGATATGATGCCAATGGCTACTGATCCTTGTACCATCGACTGCTTGCCAACTGCTGGGAGTGCAGACAGCGGTTCCAGAGAAGTTTTCTTCCGAGAACTCTCAAGTTGTAGAATGAACTCCCAGCCGAGGTTTTCTTTAGTAACTACAGCGTGGGGTTATTCATGAAAGGTGTGAAGAGGTTTTTACAGAATGGCGTCAGCAAAGGAACGAATAACACTTTACCATCAAGCAGACCACACGCTTGTTGTCCACATTTGTGACATAAAAAAACTTGCACTTAAAAACTAAAGAAGATGTATAAGAAACGTAAACGTTTCGTTTCTCACCTGAGCAGGCACGAAGTCTCCGAACCCGATGGTGGTGAGTGTAATGAAGCAGAAGTAAGCGGAGTCCAGGTAGGCCCAGCCCTCCCACTGCTTGAAGAGGAAGGTACCCGCCACGATGTAGGAGGCGACCAGGAACACGCACAACCATATCGGCACAGGCTTTATCTGCTGCACATGTGACCACGTTTGCTATAAGATATCTATCTTTTTTAGTTTTTAATTTAATTGACAAACCTACCAAATAAATTCAAATCCAATACATACAAACTGCTATAGTTAATGTAGGATTTTAGTTCTCTTGTGGAGTGCTTAGAGAAAACTGAGTGCCATAAGACGCGATCCTTACACACGCTCCCTTTTTAACAACGATAGCTCTTTTCACGCTCGCTCGCCGGCTCCTAGGACTTCTGACATAACCTTCTGATAAAATATGAGCAATTTGATCATGGCAGGTGAATCTAAGACTAGTGCTATAGTTAACAATTTAAATAAGAACACGATGTATTATTAATAAAGGGTCTAAGATAACAGATTCTGGATCCTTATTATCATTACTAGAGTCAAAGCCAACCTCGCGTACAGATGGTATATTCTGGTAATTAACAAAGAATACTCGGGCGAAAAGGCAGAGGCAGTATCAAAGTAGCCTTATTAGAAAATATTGCCTCACAAAAGACCATTGAAAAATATCAACTTCTTTATACAAACAACAACGGAGATACTCGTACTTTCGAAAGAGAAGTAGGTGCATCAAAGCAGCCCGGTTTGGTAAGTACCTCTAGCCCAAAGAAGACTGCAGCCAGCTGCTGACTGCTAGACGGATGTATTATCATTATTGCAAATAAGTAATGTTACCAGTAAGCTTCTGAGGAGTTACTGTTTAGTAGTGGTGGCAGCAATGCTTGAGCAATGACCTTTGTTACTACGGTAACTTATTGATTATTTCCGCAAAAACAGTTATTGTTGTTTGTATGCGAACTAGATGGGATAAATTTTGCGGAGTCTCTACCTACCAGCTCCTACTTCATCAGATAGTTCGTCGATATTACATCATGGTATTGGCATCAGAATTGATACAGCAATCAGAAGTAGTTGAACTTCAGCTATTTAGATTATAATGCAAATCTACCTGATGAAAGTGTAATTGGAAAAATATTGTCAGATATTCCCGCTTTTTCTTTAGACGATGAGTCAATTGAATAAAGATTATCAAGTGTACCCATCTTCTTCTTAGCATTGTCCTGTCTCCTAATCCTAACCTACTACACTACCTAAGTCTAAGGATTTGGTGAAGATACTGAATTTTACATGGAGCAACTGCAGTCAGACCTCCTCAACCCAGAAGGAATACCAGATCTTCTTAGGCTAGGTCACACATCTTTCGAAATATTTCTTGGACTTGCTGTTACCTCACGATATTTTCCTTCACCGCCGAGGAGATGACAATTACAAATGTGTACATAAACCCGAATACACGAATTTAGTGATACATGCCAGGATTTGAACCGGGGACCAGTTGACCAGTGGGTCAGTTCTTTATCCACTGGACCATCACTGTTCAGGTGTTTTCACCGCTCTTATAGACGAAGATACAAATGAATAAAAAATATCTGGTATACTCACTTCTTCTTTAGGTGGTGCTTCAATTGAGTAAATTTCTGATTGTCGGGAGCCCCACGCTGAAATAGCATATAACCATTTTAATTAACAACCAGTCATAATAAAATAGCATATTCACGTACATTGCAAGATTTCTGTTCCACGTATGAAATTGCAATGTTATCTATATATCTTTATGCTAGATCTCTCTAGGTGTAGACATGGAGAGCTGAGCGCTCCATGGCAGGATATCTATTATTATGTCTACATTCAGAAAACATGAATAATTTTTTTTGCCAAAAGGCAAAAATTGTCCATTTAAAATGTGAAAAGGATGCATAGTATTATAATTCAACGCATAATAATAATAAAGTTAAAAATAAATAAAATAAAAAATGAATATTAATATAAGTATGTGAAAAGTCTCGACCAACTACTCCAGAGACTTTCGCTAGGTCACTGGATCAAGCGCCGGTTACAGAAGGTGGCAACTTTAGGAACTGCACGTATTGTGCGGAGGTTCCTTAGTATGTCGCCCTGACCACCGACGACTCAGATAAACATTCTGCGCCGGTGGGAATTCTTTTTATATATTTTTATATTTATTGTATTGTATTTTATATAAATGTGTTGTAAATATAACAATGTATAAAAAACAGAAATAAATAGTCAAATTTCCTTCAGTATACTCGCACTTGACCGTTTTTTCACTTCACATTTCGATGTTAATCATAACAAAAGTCCACGTAAATGGGTAAAATCAAACCTATCGTTATTTTATCATAACATACATTGTCATATACTCCATCTATCCTTAAACCTCTTCACGCCAAATTCCCTTGCGGGGTGGCAGAGGTACCCTCTCTCGAGCGCCACGTGACTCGGTTTCTTACATACCTCACTCGCTTCATATGCCTTATGTTACTTGAAAATATCATTTTATATGCAAACATCGTAAACAAAGGGGCGAGCGATGGTGTTAGATAGCACATGGACAGGAAGGCAACGTAAAGTCTATTTGTCCTTTTCGGCACTGAAATCTAAAAATCATAAGTATTTTTCTGTCCTAGATAAATTATACCTTGATTCTATGTATATCTTGATACCATTACGGAAATTCTGTTAAAAAACTGCACAGCACTGCTGCACGACGTGTGTAAAAATGCACTCATCTTGACGTTTCGTTTTCGTTATGTGATCTGACTGCAGCGACGTTACAGCAACGCTGCACTAAAAGACTCGCTATTCTGTTAAAAAGCTTTGACTGCAGCTGCACGTTTCCTACAACATAATCGTATTCTGACTAAATTATTTGGGCATCTGTATAGGGGCGACAGTAGTTTTAAAAAAGTGTATTCGTAATTTCGCTATCGTTAGTCCTAAGCAAGCTACGAATAAATAATTATTTATTCGTAGTAAGCAAGTGACAAGCTCGGAAGCGGAGTGGCGAGACCACTTATCTTAACGAGATCCACAGTTGAATTGGAGACAAATACCTTGTAATCGATTCCGCCTGTGACCCACGCCAGCTTCATCGCTCCAATCGTCTCGTTCTGGTGATGGAGTCTGCAAAATTAGCCACATTTGTACCGCGTTCCTTACAGCGTTGGAAAGAACTAGACAGAAAGACTGTGATATACTCAGGTAAGTAAAGACATAATTACATATAGTCGGTGCGTGAGTCAGTCTAATCTAATGCCCAAGTTAAGCAACATCGACCACGACCAGTCTATGGATAGGTTTACTTCTCTGGAGTTTCTCCTGGGCGGGCACGTTATACCTTCGGTTTTCGATCGATGGTGATCTTAGCAATAATAGAGAGAACACCAAAGCAGACCAACTGGAGAAGTATTTCCACCTCAGAGAAAACCTCAGCCAAATAATATTTTGCTGGTGGATTGGTGTGTTCTCGCAAGGTAGTGAGGTTACCAGGTCCTGAGGAGTTGCCGTGTAGAAAGAGCGGTAAGGCGCGAGCGATATTTTCAAGCGTATGGGTTACATTAATTACTTTACACCAGGTAGGCCGTAGGATTGCGTACTTCTGCGCGTTCACCACTGTGAAAAGCCCATGTGCTGTAATCCTTCCAGAATACGCTGCTTAGCATCGCCAAGAACATAGTGACTGTTGGTATCGAGATCTCTAGCAAAGTTCAGTTCCGAATTTACCTTGAAAGAAGGTCAAGCTGGTGTTTAAGAAACTTGGTTGCTAAATAGAGCGGCGCAGTACTTTAGTTCGAGACAACAATTTCTTTTTCATACAACTACCTATGCTGCTAATACAGCAACTCCTCAGGAGCTTCTTGGTCACACACTCACAGGAACACAACAACCCTCCAGGGAGTTGTTATTTGGCTGCAGTTTTCTGTGAGGTGGAGGTACTTCTCCAGACGGACTGCTTTGATGCACCCTACCTATCTTAAAAAAGTTAAATCCGATTGACCGTAGCGTGTATATGGATGGGCTTACTTCCGTTAAGTTTCACCTCGAAGGGCACGTTATGCCTTCGGTTTTCGATAGATGACAGTCGTTAAGATAAACTATGTGAAGTAGGGCGTACCAAAGCAGCTCAACTATTTTTAAAGCACTAAGGTGGCAAACAAGCTTACGGCTTTCCGGGTGATAAGCAGTTACCGCAGCATATAGACATTTGCAACAATGTCACTTCCTGTAAGAACCTCTTCACGCTTTTCTTAAAGAACCCGAAGCTGTAGTCCCTTGGGAAAACCTCGGCAGGGAGCTCATTCCACAACCTAATAGTTCTTGGTTGTAAACTTCCCTGGAACCTCACAGTACGCGGTCATTGCGGCTCCAGTGTAGATGAAGTCCCAGCCGTCGGCGAGCTGAGAAATTGTAAACCGAGGCTGTTGGCATCATGACGAACAATTGTACTATAGCTATATTTAACATACATAATGCCTGAGAGGCGGTCGGGTGTCATCGACGGTCTGGAGCCGCCGCAGCCGCCGGCCCCGGGAGGTGTCTCCATCAGGTCTGCGGTCCACGTCGTCCATCCACCTGTGCTCATAGTCATATACGGCGCTGCGAGCTCGTCTTCCTCGCCGCTTGCTTTCCTCCAGGTGCTCTTGATCCCGGTCATAAAATTCGGAACGGCCGCGATCGGTCCTGGATATATTTATACTCAATTATAGATTGCAAGCGAAGAAGGTGAACTCTTCTAAATTAATTAGACGTGACCTACAACTGTATGACTGATAAATACCGTGCAGTTAACGACTATTACTATTTATCTCTCGTGTTAATTATTGTGATAACTAACACTCAATGGAATGTCACCTCACGCTGATCACTGTTTATCAACCGCTTTCGCTGATAAACTCAGTTTTTGCCTTAAAAACCATTTGCAGATAAACTAATATGTACGCGTCATTACGCCATTGCAATTTTTCTTTAATCTTGATACTATGTTTAAAAAATATTATTCTATACTATGTGCTTAAGCACTAAATATTTAGTCAAAATAAGAGAATAATTAAGTAGATAATTGTTGTGCCAATTTAATACAATTCGTATTAATGAGACGATACAGCGGAACCAAGGCCCAAAGTCTTCGCCAAAGATCTGTCTGTTAGAAAACGTCAACTTACGAAGCAGAAGACCAATACAGGCGCCATTATTTCTACGAAGGCTGAGATTCTGAGTGAGATGGAGAAATTCTATGGACAGCTTGTATACATCGTCGTTACTACCGGGCAACAGTACTACCGGGCAACGACCCAAGAGCTAAACTGGCCCGACACTCTACCGAAGATATACCGGACATCAGTCTGTACGAGACTCGTATGACTCTCAAACAGCTCAAAAATGGAAAAGCACGGGGTGAGGACGGAATTACTGCGGAGCTTCTGAAAGCGGGCGGAAAGCCAATACTTGTAGTCCTTCCGAAGCTATTCAATTTCGTCATATACTCAGGTGAAACACCGGAAGTATGGTGCAGAAGCCTGATCATGTTGTTCTTCAAAGCGGGTGATAAGGCCCTTCTGAAGAACTATAGGCCGATATCGCTTCTGAATCGCGTTTATGTACTGTTTTCGAGAGTCATCACAAACCGTCTCGCACGCAGACTTGATGAATTCCAGCCTCCTGAACAAGCCGGATTCCGAAAAGGCTTTAGCACCGTGGATCACATACATACCCTCCGCCAGATTATACAGAAGACTGAGTAGTATAATCTGCCCTTATGTTTGGCGTATATGGACTACGAAAAGGCCTTTGATTCCGATGAGACATGGGTGGTGCTACTGTCCCTCCTGCGATACCGAATTGACTATCAGTACATCGAAGCGTTGCAGTACTTATACATTAAGGCTACGATGTGTATCCGAGTACAAGACAAGTGTACGAAACCAATCTAAGTGCAAAAAGGTGTAAGACAGGGCGATGTCTTCAAGCTCTTCGACTGGAAAGGATACGGATACGGCGAATACATCACTCACCTTCGATATAGTTCTCATGGCGAAATCTCTGGAGGAACTTAGCGCTATGCTCAATAATCTCAATAGTATTTCCAACCAGGTAGGTCTCAAGATGAACATGGACAAGACTAAGATCATGTCGAATGTCCATGTTACACCTATATCGGTCACTGTTGGAAGCACTAAGCTCAAAGTTGTTGACGAATATGTTTACCTAGGACAGGTTAGGTAAGTCCAACTTCGACCGAGAGGACCACAGAGGGATCCAACTGGGCTGGGTAGGTAACCGACAAAACCACAGAACTAAGGTAACCGACATAGCCCACAGGATAAGCAAGCTGAAGTGGTAGTGGGCCGGCCACATAGTTCACGTTTAGAAGAAAGGTTCTCGAATGATGACCCCGTACTGGTGCACGCAGCCCTGACCCCCAATTAGTTGGTTCAAAGTGTGTAAACTATAAAAGTTCCACACTAGGCCGTACATTTTATTTTAAACAACTCAGCAGCACCATCTGGAAGTGAATTAGGGGAGTTAGTGGCAAGGTAAGGGACAATGATGAAGTAGTCTTGAAATAGGTCTGCTATTTGTTTAAAGTCTGTGATCGTTATTATTTATAGAACACTCATTATTCCGTGGCTTTTATTTACCTGTTTCTTTACTGTCAATATCCTATACAGCCTTAATTTTATTTGATGATTGCTTTATTTTGTTTTTAATATACATAGACTTTGCTTCTCTGCAAACATTTTTATATATTTTAGAATAATTCTTGACATAATTGACAAAAACTGCGTCAAAATTATAAGATTTTTCTGCATACAGTTCAAACATTTTGTTTCTGTTTGCCCAATCATTGAATTTATTTGTAATGACAATTTTAATGCGCATAATATTTTTTTGATATTCATTGGTCACATTTGATACCTATGTATCTGATAAGTTTGTTTCTGGTATTTGGTGTGTAAAAGAGATAACTTTTTAAATCTGTACCTATTATATGAACTTTGATAATTGAAATTTGATAACGTTTACAGCGCCTGAGGATGCCTCGCGGAGAGGCGAAACACGTGTCTCAGCGTCGACCAGGACAGTCGTGGCAGCGACGATGGTGGGGGTATGTGGTTTCTGTTCCAGATGGCAGACGACCGGTAGAGACTACCGGAGGAGCCATGGCAGCTACGGCATGTTGCATCTACTAATAGCAGTGGGTGGGTGCCGGCCGGTGCTAGTCCGCATGAACTAATTGTTAGCGGAAGCACACAAAGCAGGTTAGATCAAATTGCATGCTTTTGATTGTGTCGATCATAAGACATCATTACTCAAGCTGAACTATTATGTAGTAAGATGTAAAGCCCAGAACTTGATTGCATCTTATTTAAATAACATATTGCAGACAGTTGATATAAATGGGGTTAAATCTAAAGACAGTAGCTTAACATCCGGATGCCTCAGGGTTCTATTTTGGATCCCTTTTTATTTTGAGCTGTTCTACATGGTGCAGCAAATGGCGTTTAATGTAACACGCCGGTGCGAAGATATTGACAGAATAAATGCTGTTGTATATGCTATTTTAAAAAGGTTCACATGTAATAATCTTTTGCTAAACTCAGTTAAAACCAAATGCTTCGAAATGTGACTTCTGCCAATACAGAAGTTCTCATTAAGAATAATAAATTAGAATGTTAATAATACTGTGTTTCTTGTAATTACAGTAGACTCCAAATTATAATGGGGCCCTCATATAAATAAACTAGCCGGTAAGCTCATCTCCGCTGCACATGCAGTTAGGAGATTCAGACAATTGACGGATGTGGCTACTGCGCGCTTAGTATATTTCAGCTACGTTCACAGCATTATGCCGTATGGTTTACTGATGTTGGTGGCCAATATTGAGACAATTTGTCAAGAAGATAATGTCAAGAGCCTTAGAAACAGGCGAGCGTGCATGAGAAGAGCAATGAATGTTAAAGAATCGAGTGAGGTGTGTAAGCATCGAATCACGTCTGCCTACCGGCGGACGGCGGCTGACATTGAGACAATTTTTATCTTACAAAAGAGAGCCATTCGCTCACTATGGGCCCCAGAAAATCCCTCAGAGAACTGATCAAAAAATAAATATCCTCACTATTACTTCTCAATATATTTATGAAAACATAATGTATGTCCGTAAAAATTTAAAGTCGTTTTCAAAGTTCAGCGAAAAACTTAGGAGTAGAAATAAGTTGTGTATGCGTACATCGGCTTACTAGAACTGGTAGATCTTTTCTTGCAAATTGTATTTGATTTTATAATGGGTTGCCTAAAACAGTTCTGTCCTTTCCTGATAAGTATTCAAAAAGCACATTTAAAATACTCTCTGTAAAAGGGCTTATTATAGAATTGATAAATATGTAAATGACAAATATATCTGGAAATAATTCAACACAGACGACCTTTCCTTAATAATCTTTAAATCTACCTTTTGATATTATTACTGTACCAATATGCTGATGTGAATTTATTGAAATATCTAACGGGCAATTTTAAAAGAGTCCTCTATAATAACAAGTTTCTTTCGACATTTCTTCTTCGCCAATGGTCATTTCCGAAATGCTAGCAGATTAAAAAAGAAAAATAGTAATTTATTGAATAAGATCTCAATCTATGTCACTTATCTCTCTTTATCTTTTGTTATTTAGTGACAGATCAACAGTCATAAATTTCCTCAGTGATCTCCTGTACACCTACTATGAGACTACACAAACACAACATCACATTCACAAACACCATTAGACTCACCTCCAGTCATGACGTGTTCGCCTATTTCTAGGAGTCTCAAATTCAAAGTCTTCATCCTCGGGATCGTACCCTTGATCCCTGTAATTAGATACTTCTTCCCGTTCTTTTCTTCTCCTGTCTCGCTCTTCCAATGCTTTCCGTTCTTTATAATTCTCATAGTCAACATCATGCAGGTCGTGCATTTCATACGTGTCTTTACTATCATCTATATCGAAGTGTCTTTTCTCATCAAAATCTCTTCGTGGTCCAAATTCTGGTTTAGGTTTCGTAGGTCTCGGTAAAGATTTGCTCCGTAATTCTGCTTTGGATGTTTTCTTTGTATGATGATCTTCTAAATCTTTTAACGCTGCTTCGAGATCTTGTAGAGGTAACGAAATTTTCGGAAAGTCCTCTGAAAAGGATTAATAAAGTGGTCAAGTTAGGATAGTTAAGTGTGTTAGGGTATTTCTTATTATATTGTTCAATTATCCCATTTACGATGAAGTTACACTTTGTTGAACTTATAAAAATACAGTTTGAGCTACGTCGGCGGTAAATCTCTCTCAAATCCTAAATTCACTATAATAGACAAAAATCGTCCTTTTTTCTCTTCAAAGTCGGGAGGCATGCAACCATACGATCCACCTGATATAAAGCGGTTACCGTAGCCTATCAACTTTTGCAATACATTAAGTATCACTTGCGCGATGCCACCTCTGTTGCTAATACAGCAACTTGACAGCACATGAGTTTTCAGGTGACCTCACTCATACGCAGAATCCCAACAACGCTCTAGGGAGTTGACATTTGGCTGCGGTTTTCTACGAAAGGGAGGTAGCCCAGACGGGCTGCTTCGATGTACCCTACCTCTACATGCGCTACATGACTCGATCCTTACACAACTCACTCGTATCTTTAACATTCATTGCTTTTCTCATCACATAAAAATATTGTCTTATTAAATCATTCCTCAGCGTTATCCTATTTCCTAATCCATTTGCCTTGACGGGATCTACTACCTATGCTTAAGGATATAACGAAGATATTAATCTTGCCTGGACTCCCGTCAGACCTCCTTAATCCAGAGGACCTTCCTTAGGTTACGTCACCCGTCTTTCGAAATATAATTTCTTGGCCGTGTGGATTTCCTCACGATGGTTTCCTTTACCTCCGGGATCAGTCATTTAACGAGCTGGTATTTCCACTAGTCTATCTCTGCTCATCTCATTAATATTTGTATATGAACTGCTATAGTCATCTCAGGGCGGGGGGACCTGGTTACCAGCTAGGACCTTGTGACTCGGTGCAAAGACGAGCTGTGAGAATCGTCGATGATCCTAAACTCACACACGGTATTGAGCCCTTGAATTTAAGGAGAGATTTCACCTGCCTTTGCTTGTTTTGTCGATTATACAATGTGTGTTCTGAGGAGTTGTTCGATATGATGCCAACACCTTTGCTTTAGAATCGTACATTTCGCCGACGGCGGGGTTCACCCTGACACGATGGAACCGCAATGGTCGCATACTGTGCGGTTCCAGAGAAGTTTTCTTCCGAGAACACTCAAGTTGTGGAATGAACTCCCAGCCGAGGTTTTCCCAAGGGACTACAGCATGGGGTTCTTCAAGAAAGGCGTGAAGAGAAGGAGGAGGTGGCAACGCAAGAATGACTCCCCTGGTGTTGTAAATGTGCAGCTTGGCTGTAAAAGTTCCTTCATCTCACATAAAACTGTAGCAAAGTAACAACTCCCTGAAAGGTTGTTGCGTTCCTACAAGTAAGTGAGGTACAACCTTCTGAGGAGTCGCTGAGGCAGCAGCGATAGTGAGAACACGTAAATTACTGTATATCGTTTCCTTAATCAGTCTCATTTTCGTTTGTAAATTATCAGGGTACAGGTAAAATTGGTTTTGTCTCCAATTAGTCCAAAGACGATTGTAGGCTACGGTAACTGTTTTCCATCAGGCAGACTGTACGCTTGTTTGCCACCTTAGAGGTATATAATTTTTTTTAGTAAAATCTGAGTGATTGATACCTTCCTCATCTTCGCAGAGATCCCTGCCGGTCCGCTCGTACCGCACCGGTGAGCGATCCTCCAGGTCAAACTCTCTGGTACCTAATTACAAAATATACTTTTAGAGTGTCTCTAGTCAGACTGGCTCTAGAGACGAGTTCGATGGCGCTTCGATTCCTACTAGCCCGAACGCCAATGGTATCGATATGTCCCATGATTTTTTTTCCATTGAGTGCCAATGGTATCGATATGTCCCATGATTTTTTTTCCATTGAGTGCCAATGGTATCGATATCCCCAATACTTAGTTGTATAATCTTATATTTCTCTCTAATTAATGGTTATATCCTATTTGCGTCTCGTTTATACATTTAGCTATTAAATATCGTAGCCCAAATATAGTTATTGAAATGCTCATTCAGAATGAATATAAAAAAACTTTCCGGTGACGCCATTACGCAGTTACGTAGAGCGGCATCGTTTTGAAACCAACATGAGAAAAAATAACTAGAAGAAAGCCTTTCATATTTTATTACATGTATAGAATGAACATACAGGCGGTATTTACCAATCCACATCAACCCTTACTTATCCCACTGCAGGGATACGAGTTTCCCTTCAACCGAACGGGTTTAGAGCATACTCCGCCACGCTGCTCAAATGCGGATTGGCGGAGGCCAGTGTTTTCAAGCCGGCCGAGGGCCACTGACTTAGCTTAACGACTGTCATCTATCGACAACAGCCGGGACCGACGGCTTAACGTGCCCTCCGAAGCACGGAGAAACTCGAGATAGAAAAGCCCATCCATAGACAAGCTGCAGTCGACGTTGCTTAACGTGTGTGTTTGGTTAGAATGAATACAGGCGGTATAACATAATAAAAGTCATAAGTTATCTATTTACTTTTCGAAATAGAAAATTTTAAACATTTACACTCGGTATTATCTGTCGCCAAGAGAAACAGAAAAGTTGCAGTTTTGTTATTTTTTTATCCGTACATGCATACCAGAGATCTGTACAAAAAGAAAACGCAAAACAGGACACTTCATTTAGGATTCAAATAAACATTACTTGGTAAGGGAACAATACGAAAAAAATTGGACACGTTTTTGTGTCGCAGGTAGAGCCGCTCGCCGCTCGCCGCTTTGTCCCGACAACAAAAAATGTTCGCGCGCTTCTGAAGCTGCACAGGACAAATATTCGTGTGCATGAACATGTCTGTTTGTCTTGGTTTTGGGTGTGTTTGTGGTAAGACGCATCTAACAAACCCGTCTGGGGCAGTGCCTCCACCTCACAGAAAAACCACAGCTAAGTAACAATTCCCTGGAGTTGTTGGGTTGGGTGTGAGTGAGTAGCTCCTAAGGAGTTGCTATGTTAACTGCAAGGGTGGAATCACGCGAATGATATTTAATGGATTGCAGGGTTTCATAGGCTAACCGATTTACATCATGTGAACCACATTCTTGTACGCATCCCAAGGGTGCATTAAAAAAAATGTATCTATTGATTTCCAACAGAACTACACCTTCCCGGAAGCTATTTTAAATAATAAAAATGAATAAAAATATGTTATCGATTGGAGATATTTTATTTTATTGTAAAACATCTATAGAATTTCTGACAACTTGTGCCCTAACCAATTCGGCGTGTATACAAACAATGACACACGATGGATATCCTCTAAACTTGAGACGACTTAATATGTAGATGGCGTTAGTGCAGCTGTACAGCGACATTGAGAAATGAAAAGCGATATAATTCGCATCGCAAACCTTCCTTCATGATAGCTCATTTGGTAGAAGCACTCAACTGGCAGTCAAGAGGTCGTGGGTTCAAATACCACCTAGGCATGCTAACTGAATTTTCAATTGCAAATTTAGAGAATTCTTAAGGATATCCCTGTCTAACAGTAATGAAACTTGTTCAAAAATTTTTTATTTAGGTTGCCAGCTATTGTATTTACCAGGTCCTTTCGTGTAAGATAGCGGTGGTTGCGACCTGGTCCTGCCGGCGCTGAGCGGCGGCGGTGCTGGCGGCTGGCGGGGCCGCCGACCGCGGCCGCTGCTGTACCCGCTGTCACGATATCTGTACACAAGTACATCAATACAAATGGACACTTTGAGTTTGTAGTTCACAGTCGACATTACCTACTCAAGTCCACTGTGTACTGTACATAGTCATATAAATTATTTTGCGAACTCCAAATCACAATGCTCAAATTTTGTCTAAGAGCTTCGCCGTACTTGCTTAAACTTGGCCAAAACATACTTTATATATAAAAATATTCCACAGATGGCCCAAAAATACATTTTAAATTGATATAATTTTAGTTTCGAACGAAGTATCGTCGTATCAATTCCATTAAATCACTTTGTAACAATTACAAATGTATGTGTACAAATTGTAAACCTAAGGCATAGAAATATATCCGTTGGAAAGTGCACCGAGTCAAACAACGAACCGACAGAGAAACTTCGTATAGAGGTTCTGCGTCTCGTTCTTTTGAGAAACTCATATTTAAAAGTGATATACATTCCGCAGTACGCTAACCATGTTGTTGGCTTTATTTTTCCCCATCGCCTATATTAATACAGAACCAAATGTATAAATTTTAGTAATAATTTTTTTAACTCACAATCTAAATGGAATAGAAACATGATTTTTTGAGTTATGGCCAAGTCTTACAATAGACCCGATTTTGTGCATTCGTGTTTCTGTCATAGTATCTCTGGTCATTTCTGATGCAGTCATCTCTGCTGTACTAACAATTGTGGGTGGGTGGTTGCTAGATGAAGTGACCTAACTGATATCGGTAAAAACACGCAATGGTGGAAACAAAATTTCCTGTATACCTGCAGTCGGTGTCCGAATGGGCTCGCTCCAGGGGCGGTCGCCGCCGCCGCATGGAGCCACGACTGCTGCCAGCACGAGCTGCTCTCCTGGTAGGATATTAATTTACGGAGTATACTCTAAACTCTTCTGGTGGTAGTAGGGATTTTTGCATTGTATACCTGTTCCGCCATTCTTTCATCATGCATTCTTTCTACGTCTCCGAACCAACGAAGCGTGCCTTTTCTTATCTTAACACCGACACTCTCTTTCGGACCAATTTTCTTTCTTATGTCATCATTACGAATGCGGTCAGCAAGCGTTACCCCACAAATTTTGCGCAATGCTCTCATCCCGACCGCATTTATTCTACTTTCATGCTCTCTCTCTCAAAGCTGGGTATTGCCATAATCAGCTTTCACTTCCATAAAGCATCGTCTGTACGAAGCAGGAAGTTGACCACTGAGCAACCCATTCGCATTCCCACATTAATATTTCTTATTCTGTGAAGACAACTGTCCAGAGACACAGAAGCCGACAGCACGCATCCCTGCCTGACACCAATGTTAACATAAAACCAGAGCGACAAGCTACCGTCGACCCACACACACGCCGCGGTTTTCGTACAGAATTGCAGTCCACAGTGTTGGAGTGGCAGGGTCGCGGCGTGCACGCTCCTGGTACAGACCCCAAAACTGTATTCCTAAAACTTGTCGCGAACAAGCATGAGTCATATATCAGAGTTTGGTTGAGAGATAATGGTAATGATAAATGACTGGGATGTAAGTAATGAGTGATCACCTCATAGAACCGTGATGATGCCGATGTCTTCGTTTTGGTGGTCGCGTGCAGACGTAGCAGCAAACACGCCAGTACAGAAACCTGCAATGAAAACACAATTTGAATAGTTATTATACGCTGTATCTTCATAAATACCACCTTAATTCTTTGCAACATTGATATAATGCCCATAATGTAACGTAGTTATGAGACAGCATGTTTGAACTTTTTTTTTAAAGTATGAGACTTTGTACAAAAGTCGTCTGCGTGGGTAGAGAATTACTGGGTGACGAAACAGCCTTAGGTCGCAAGATTAGCAGCGCGCGATTAACATTCCCATGGTGTTGCGAGTATCAATCAAAGTATCAAACGCTTACCATCTAATGCGGGCCGCATGCTTGTTTACCAATTTAGTTGTATAAAAAAAAAACAACTGACATAATCAGTATTTTTCTTAGTGGTAAAACACCATAAGTCGACACCTTACGCAATAAATATTTTTTTTACAGAATAACCCACAGAAACATCGAAATAATAAAAAAACTTGTAGTTGACAATGTGTTAATATTTACGTAATTAGTACTAGGACGAATTATTTTATTGAAATGGGTTTTAATTGCACCCAAACTTTCAACATCGCTTATCTCAAAAGTAATTTTCTTGCACTTATTGGATTTTAGCACCGAACCAACGATCTAATCTTAACCATTACTTCTGTCGTACTACAGCGATACACGGATGTTATTTTTATAATATATATCCCTAAAGTAAACTTAAGTCAAATTAAAATAAACAAAAAAAATGTATCTTAACGCAGTTGTTTAAATATTTACGAGCTTGTGCTATGTATTTTTTTATAACGCCTGACAATACTATACAGGCAATATATTCATTCCGGCAATTTCGATATTCAACTTTTGACAGGTAATGATTATGATTTTTATTTTAAAAAAATATTAAAATTATGACGTTTTATTAAAAACTCAAAAACGCGTTGGCCATAGATAACAGAAACAACGGGAGATGTGACGAGGGGGCGTGGTTGGTGTCGCCGCAAAATGCTCAAAACGAGAACATTGCCAAGAACAGCTAGTTAGTTGCAATCAAGTTCGATTGAGATACGTTGCTCCTTGTTTTAGCAAAATGCCAAGTTGTGCTGTTGCAATTTGCAAAAATAGAAGTGCAGTGGTTAACTTTAAATCAAATGGAATCACTTATCACCTGTAAGTACAAATAATATTACGTTTTATAAGCATAAATACAAAATTAATTTCAAAAATTCTCCGACGCCATTTCTACCCGAACCTTACCACGATGCAAATTTTAAATAATCAACATCTCATTCTTAAATCATACATTGCTTTTCTACCATTTCGCAGTCGCCACCGCTCGTTTCCCAACACGCAATGTAAAGCGAGTGATATTATTCGTTCACTGTGTGTGCAGTTTCGAGATACGGCCGCTTGTTTCTGCCGTTGGTTAGGGGTGCGCTTTGACTTCACTTTTTATCGATACGAAGTTTTATCTAAGACTGCTAGTATTAGATAAAAATTATAAGTCTTTACTGTAGTTACTATTTGTGGGCTATGGTATCCTTTATATTAAAGTTGTATGGAAATAGGTTACAAAATATGTAATGATTGTATGATTACTGTGTTTGTTTTCTGTTAGTTTCCCACGTGACCTAAAAATTAAAGAAGAATGGATCAAGGCTACAGGAAGAGAAGATAATTGGTGGCCATTGGAAAAGAGCACAATATGCTCTAATCATTTCACTGAAAATTGTTTTCAACCCCTCAAAAGATCACGTAGACTCTTTGAATGGGCAGTTCCCTCAATAAAACTGCGTCACATATTTGCATCGGTATGTTCATAAAGTATAATCGATTTTGAACAAGTGAATGTAAAGTGGGCGCACGCGGGTGGGTGGGACGCACGAGTAACAGACACGCTTTGTAATGATATAAAAGTGTCACTCGCGTGTCGTCACCCCCGCTGCCAATCCAGCAACTCAACTTCTTGTGACCTCACTAACTCGCATGAACTCAATCATCCTCCAGGGAATTGTTATATAGTATAGTGGGGTTGGCTTTGGCTCTAAGTTGACATTGATCCACTTACACCCCACAAATATTTTATTACAAACATTACACTTCTTGATAAATCATAGATCGATATAACGTTGTCAATATCGACAAAGTCATATCGACCCGCGTGTCCCAGCAAAGACGCTTTATCAGTGTTTGTAGTAGTGCGTGCTTACTTGGGTGTTGTTTAAATAAACGTCCAATGACAGCGTCTTAACAAAAGTGTGTCGTTGTACTTGTGTGCGTAGAATGACATCTTTTATTTATTTAAGTGTGTGAGTGTTTTATGGTTGTGTGAAATTCGGCGACAACCGTCCCGGTGTAAACTCACGTAGTATGTCACATCTCCCGTTGTTTCTGTTATCTATGGCGTTGGCCTTTGTTCGCAAAATCCAAAGCGAATGTATATTAGTTTAAGTTATTTGCACTAAATTATTTTTTTCTGATTCTTGTACATATTTGTAATCATCACTTGCTCTTTGGTAGTAAAAGAAAACATCGTGCGGAAATTATATTTCGAATGTTTTTTCCTCTGGCATATGGAGGTCTTACGGTAGTCGCTCCATGTCACAATCAGTGTCTTCGCCGAATCATTAAGCTTCGGTAGCGGACCCCGCCAATACCTGTGGTTTAGGAAACTACATACCGCTAGGAATAAGAAGAAAAAGTGTAAAGAGCACAGTTGCTGAATGTTAGTGATCTATAAACTAGATAATGTAATAAAAGGGGCTTATGACCTAATTTTTTTTTTTTAATTTTGTTTAAGTCGTAAGCCCCTTTGGGAAAGGTTCCTGTTTACCTGAAGGAAGAGGCCATGACGTCACCGATGTTGGAGAGGCAGAGCAGCATCAGTGGGATGCCGAGAATGGCGTAGAATATTGTCACCACCTTTCCGGTCTGTGTCTTGGGTGCGATGTGCCCATATCCTGGAAATATCCCATTTTTTATTCCACCTAGATACATTCTTCAGGTCAGAGTTAACTCAAATCTTTGGACAGATAATAAAATAAAACAAGTCCTAAGTAGATGGCCAGAGATAACTCCTAGATAATTTGCTATATTAGCTTTATTAATTGTATGTATGTATATATTTACGCCAGGTCCCTTACGGGGTAGTCAGAGAGAACCGAGCACCTACTTACTTATCTTTACAGATCTCACTGGCTTCTTTAACATTTATGACTCTCTTCAAGCATGCTCGCCGATTCTTAGGGCTCCTGACATCACGTTCTGATAAAATAAACAGCTTTAATTCATTGTTATCAATATAATTGAATGAGCTATAAATGTTAAATATGCAGCCTTTTTCTTCTTCACCTTTACAGGTCAGCCGTTTGTTTGTTTGCCTCCTGACATTGTAAAAAGATATCGAGGAGTAATAGTCTAATGGTTAAAAAGTAGCCTATTAACCGACTGGTCACTTGTTTGAATCCCGGTGCGGACAGGTACCATTTGAGTCGTGTTTTTGGACTTATTTATAATTGTGACTTGCTTTGCATTGACAGTGAAGCATCACATAAGTTATATTTCGAGAGGCCTTACTAAGAAAGAAAGAAAGTTGTGGTTTTCCTCCTGATTGTGAAAGTCACCTAGTTCCCGTTTCGTAATTCATTAGGATTGGCGGAGTCAGCTTCCTAAGCCTATGCATTTGGCGAAGATACTGATTTTCAGAATGAGTGACTGTCGTCAGATCTCCACATCCCACCGGCAAAGCCAGACTTAAGTTCGGTCACACGAGCGGGTTTCCTCACGATGTTTTTCCTTCTCCGAGTAAGTGATAATTACAAATATGTACATAAATTGGAAAATACAAATTTAATGGTACATGTCAGGAATCGAACCAAGGATCGTAGATTAACAAACTGGTACTTTATACACTGGGCTTGGGCTTTTTCATCTAGCTCCAAATCACAACGAGGATAAAGAAGTGTTCACTTCAACAAAACAAAGACGGCCAAAGAGCCCTGAGAGGTAAGGTCAAATCGCCACATTAGTAACCTACTATTATTATGACATTATTATTGTAACTTCACGCCAAATCCCTGAAAATAAAAAGAGGCATGCTCCGTCGGTTCGGACATGTAGAAAGAAGAAAGAATTACGAAACAGATATACAACGCGAAAGTAGAAGGTTGTAGGAGCCCCGGAAGGCCAAGACTGACCTACCATGATCAAATTGATCGTGTTTTATCTGATATCAAAAGCCTGAGAAACCAGCGAGCGTGTATAAGAAGAGCAATGAATGTTAAAGAAGCGAGTGACGTTTGTAAGGAATGAGTCATGTGCAAGGGATTTGGCGTGAAGTAATCTATTAATTCATTCATTAATGAGAATATTTCTCGTGTCGCTATCTATCGACAATCTGTGGCCGTCGAATATCTACAGAATAACAGGAAACCTTCGATGTAATCGTGTTTTTGTCGATATAAACAATATTTCATCGCCGTCCTTGGCATTCTCATTCAATGCTCAAATTGCTTTGAATTATTTAACTGCTTTGAAACTAGCTAAGCAGTTATTTAATTTATGTATATAAAGCGGTAGAGTTTGTTTGAACGCGCTGAACACTGGAACTACGACACAAACAAAATAAAATAAAAATGTACTTGATAGCCCAATTCTTAAGGAAGGTTTTGTACTATTCAACATCACGACATGACTCTTAGATTTTAGACGAGCTCGGTGGCTCAGTCGTGAATGACGAGACTTTGACACCATCGCTCGTGGGTTCGATTCCAACACAAGGCAAACATTTGTGTGCATGAACATGTCTTGTCTCGGTCTGGATGTTTTAAGAGAGGTAGGGCGCATCAAAGCAGCGCGTCTGGGGAAGTACCTCCACCTCACAGAAAACCGCAGCAAAATAACAATTCCCAAGAGGGTTGCTCCCAAGGAGTCGCCGTGTAAGACGTGTGTCCAGCTGGTGTAATATTATATATATATATATATATATATATATATATATATATATAGAGGGTATTAGAATGCGGGATGAAAGAATGACCAAATTGGTCGTGTTTTATGAGAAGAAGTGTTAATTAGAAGTCAAGAGTCTTATGAACCTGCATACGTGATTGAGTCAAAATATAAACAAGATTCTAGGTCACGCCAAGATTGCCAGAATTACTACAAGAAATGAATAATTTACAAAACAAAGCAGATTGACTTTAACGATTTCGTAAGTGTGTGGTCTTTGTTGCTATAATATAAGGCTACTAGAATAAACAAGCGTACGATCTGCTTTATGGTAAGCAGTAACTGTACCTTTGTTAAACATTTACTACACCAGAGACACCAATCGAGAGTTTCCGACTTTGTAAATCATTGTGTACCTACAAGAACCGAGTCACGCGGCGCTCGGCCCGCTCTGCCTACCCCGCAAGAGATTTGGCGTGATGATATCAAATCATCCGTTATGTCAAATTCTATATGGAGTTCAACAAAAGCTTTTTTCGTGCTGTTATTTTAACTACTATGATAACTTATAACGTAGCATATAACTTAGAATAACGGGTGTCACCCATAAACAACAGTTGTTACCACCGCTTAACGTTCCCTCCGACTCACGGACCACAAACAGAAGAGATAAGCTCGCTTTAATAGATAGACAGGCTGCGGACAGTTTGCTTACCCTACGTGTTCATTTCAATATTATATACACGGGTGCAATGTAGACACTAATTTCTTTTCAGTGTGGAGTCGTTTTAAATCTACAACGTATCTAACGTATTTAATTGGGCAAGGATCATTCCTTATCTGTATGTAATTGTGAACTGTATTGTTTAAAATACTATTGATTAAAATAGCTTCGTAAATAACTCATTAAGTATTTTTAAGATATACAATTCCATAGTACATTATGATCTATCTCGTAAGGTTTAGCCAGCGTTTGCAATGTAAACGCATAAAAATATCCTTTTCACAAATTTACATTATAAATCTTTTAAATTCTCGGCTTTTCTCTACTATAATATGCATGTATACATATAAACCTTCCTCTTGAATCACTCTGTCTATTGATGAAAACCATACTGAAATCTGTTGCGTAGTTTATAGGATCAACGCCTACAGACGGCCGGAAGCTACTTTATGTTATATAATATACTATGTACAGATTATGGCGCTCGGTTCTCTGCCTATCCCGCAAGGGATTTGGAGTGAAGTTACTTATAACTGAACATAATAGAGAAGTTTAATATTTAGAATCAAATCAAATCATTTAGTTGTTTTTTTTTTGTAGAAGAGAAGCACTTAAAGTAAAATGGAGGTATGTGAGATCTCACAAATAAGAGACAAACGTATAAAATCATATACAATTTATTAATTCGCCAAATATGTGAAACGACCTCGCAGCCAGCGGTTACACAACCGCGGCGGCTGAGGTTGACGTCATTGTAACAAAAATGCGATAAGCGAAAGTAAAGCGCTATTTGAAATAATATTTTGTAGCATCGGTGGTTCAGTGGTAGAATGCTCGCCTGCCACGCGGGCGGCCCGGGTTCGATTCCCGGCCGATGCAAAATACTTTTTAACATTTCATTTGTGGAACACGAAAAATGTGTTTGGATGGTTGCACCCGACGTCCGCAAAGGGGGAAATGGGTATATCATATCAACGACGTATGTACAACATGCATAAATATAAAGCAAATATTCTGCTGTCGTAACAAAAAAGGGCACTATTAACATTTTTTCAAAATTTTGTTAAATACATATTCGGAATCAGGGACAAAAAGCCATCTATCAAATTTTTCGTAGAAACTTTACGGCTCCTTTTCCACACATTAAATTAAAAAGGCACATTTGGGTCATGTTAGAAAAAATAGGTATAAAGGACAAAATATGTCTCTTTTGATTTAATTTTAATTTCAGTCACTTCATTTATTCCAAATTTTAAAAGAAAAGTCTTAACTAACCAGTTGTGCCTTTACTGTATAATTTTGCGCTTACATGCAAAATATGACTATTCAGCTTAATTTTTAACCACTTCTACTCTTAACGCTTTATAAAGAAAAGTCACAACTGACCAGTTATGCCCCTACATTGTAGTATTTTTGCGTGGAGGTGAGGTGAGGGGATCCTGTGTTAAAGTGAATCTCGTCAGTTGTGCCCGTGACGCAATCCAAATAAAATAGACAGTACAAAAGTCAAAGATCATATTAATGCAGTGAGAATTACGCGTTATGACACGTAAATTAACTACAATGTAGCATTTTGCATGCATGCGTCTTAAATTAATTAATTAAGTCGAACTATTGGCTGCGTATAAGCCATTATGTAGCTTTGTAGTCACAAACATTTTAAAGTCTGCGATACAATATTTGGAACTAAATAAATAAATAAAAAATGTCTCCAATAATCTGTGGCTTATTGCAGGCAGACGCATGCACCAAATCGATTGTATTTACCTTCCTAATTCCGACCTAAATGTTCGTACTATATATATCTAACAATTAGAAACTGAATCTTATCATGTATCCTACGGCTTTTGTAGAAACGTCGTGAAAGAACTCAATACTTATCTCGTTTGCAAAATTGGGGCATGAAGAATGTGAGTATTGTGAAAAATTTTTCATTCACAATACCAACGTTGAAATTAGACACAGAAATTGTCTACAATGTAAAGATTACGACGATCATTACGAGCGATATATTTCAGCGCGTAAGAAGTACGATGAAGATGCTGTCCAGACAGACAGAGCAGAAAAGGAACTGTGCCACCATTATCTTTGCTGATGATTTAGAAAAAGTTATCATGTTACCGCATATGGCCCCTCCATAACAAAAACAGTAATGTTTTGCGCTCGTATTAGTGTTTTTAATCAGTTTTGTTCCAATAGGAGCGAAAAAAATTACATGATATTGGTAAAACTATGGCCGTTTTGTGGCACGAAGCTACTTCCGGTAGGAAAAAGGAGGATATATTAAGTAATTTTTAGAGTATTTTTTTCTTGAAGACCTGCAATAAAGGCTATCACTGTAGCTAAATATATATAACTATATATATTCTTCAAATAAATTTTTACTATTATAAAATGGATGAATTTATTTCTCTGATTGTTTGTAGGTACGCGCTAACCTTTGTAACTATCAGTCGGATTTGAAAAAATCTTTTAGTATCTGATAGCCTTTTTCGCGGGGAAGGTTATACTCGTATATAGGCTTTAACAACATGTAATGATCCTTAGAAGTCGAGGAAAAAGAAAGAAAAGTTGGTTCCCCAAGATGCCGAGATACAAAACTATCTAAAGTAAATACCTATCTGGGTGATACAAATTTAATAAAAAATAAAGATAAAAATGAATAATTACAAAAGAGGGCCATCCGCTCTATTTATAACATGGGCTCCAGGGGCCAGGGAATAACTTAGAGAACTAAAGAAATGAATGTTCTCACGGTTACCTCTCAATATATTTATGAGAACATAATGTATGCTCGTAAAAATATATAGCCGTTATCAAAATTTACTGCAAATCTTAGAATCAGGAATAAATTGTATATGTACTAAGACTTGCTAAGACTGGTAGATCTTTTGTTGTAAATTGTATTCGATTCTATAAAAAATTACCTGAAACAGTTCTGTCCTTTCCTGACAATATGTTCAAAAGGCGCATCAAAAATACTCTATGTAAGAAGGGATTACAGGATCGATGAATATCTGGAGACGGCGGACGGAAGTGCGGCGTAGGCGCTACGCGCACCTACTGCCACCTCCCTAACTTGTGGGACTAGGGGTCAGGATGGGAACCTGGCCCCATAATAGTTCTGGGCTGTCCCAATTTGCCGGGATGGCCCCTAGAGAGAAGAAGTCCGGCCTCTTTTGAGGGGCTGGCCAGTCGCAGTGGTGCCCTGTTGCTGACAGATCCGGGGCACCACACCAACGCGGCCGATGGCATTTCGCGGGGTTGTTTAGTGGGTATACCGTCGGACAGCCGACGGGGAGTCTCACACTACCACCGGAGGCCACCCAGGCACCGGTGGTGCGTAACGCATTGTTCCCCGCGTCACAAAAAAAAAAGGACCGATGAATATCTAACAGAGATGTTTAATTGTACCACTTGATATCACTATATGTACACTCACATATTTATTGTTCACACATTATTGTAAAATAAATTGATAATTTTACAAAGACGATGGCCTTCAGACCTCCACAGCTCAAAGGGAAAACCTGTAGGCCGATTCTACTAAAAAACTGCAACTGCACTGCAGCGCAGCGTGTGTCAAAGTGCGTACATTTTGACGTTTCGTTAAGCGATTTGACAGCAGCGACGTTTAACGAAACGTCAAAATGTACGCTTTTGACACACGCCGCGCTGCAGTGCAGTTGCAGTTTTTTAGTAGAATCGGCCTACAGACCTTTCTAAGGTAAGGTCACACGTCTTTCCAAATATAATTTTTTGGTCGTGCGTTTCCTCACGGTGTTTTCCTTCACCGCCGAGCGAGTGATAATAACAATATGTACATAAATCAGTGAACACAATTTAGTGGTACATGGCTGGAATCGAACCGGGAACCAGTTGATCAATAGGCCAATTCTTTATCCACTGGGCTGTCACTGCTCCTTATAAACACTGATTATCGAATATTTTAACCGACTCCAAAAGAGGAGGAGGTTCTCAATACGGCTGTATTTTTTTTAATGTTTGTTACTTCATAACTCCGTCATTTATAAACCGATTTGAAAATACTTTTCAGGAACACCGTTCCTACCTATATGAAATCTATATGTTTGTATGTGTGTGTCTGTCGCTTTTTTCGAATATTCGAATTTTGACTTCAGGTTCGGATTCAGCATAAAAAAGTAGGATAGGAATGTCTGAAAAACCAACCTCCTATCTCTTAAGGAACATGGTCAAAATGGCCGATAATTTAAAAAAAAATTGAATTATTATTTCAGATTCGAAAAGTAAATTAAAAAGTAGAATAGAAATGTCTTAAAACCGACAAAGTTTTAATAAAAATAATTAAATTGTTATATAATTGACGAGCCAGGAGTTCCTCTGGCAACGCAAGCTTGCGCATTCTCAACTGGTTTTATTTGAAAGAGTATACTTTCAGATTGGTCCCATTTTTTTTCATATACATAAATTCAGTTCTGATGGAGTCGGTTATTTTTTTTGTCAAGTATATCAATATGAATTTGGTGACACGGGACACTACATTTTGCATGACAGTGATAATTAAATGTCATAGAGAATATAGGCCGCCCCTCCATAGACCCACTCGTCATGATCCTGTGCCACCTGCATCCATCGACACCCTGCAAACCTCTTGAGATCGTCGCTTCATCTAGTAGAGTATCATCACCGCATGTACCAGTACGGCAACGCTATTCGAGAAGCATTCTTCCTCGGAGGTTGTCGGTTCTACGAACTATGTGGCCGGCCCTCCGTCACTTCACCATGCTCATCCTTTGCGCTATGTCGGTTATCTCAGTTCCAGTGCGGATATCCTCATTCTGATTCTATCTCGCAGAGAAACCCCGAGTATAGCTCTTTCCATAGCACGCTGAGCGACCTTCAGCTTCCCCATAAATCATAAATCTTTATTTGCATGAACCACGGTATAGAAAGATGTTACAATTCAGGTAGTGCAGTCGTGTTTCGCTGACAATATAGTAGCGGGCAAATTACGAGTGTTATTTAACACTACTTATAAGTAGTATGTGAAACAGTGCAAATTGTCCTCAACAATAACAAAACACTAATCCATCTACAACATTATTACTGACATACGATTACTATCTAAGAATTTTTTTAGATCATAAAAGCTACGAGTATTACTGTTTAGCCATTCATACAAATGTTTCTTAAATGACGTTACAGTTTATATTCATTTGGTATCCTATTATATATTTTTATTCACATATTTAGGCAACTATTGTTGTATTTCGTCAGTCTGGGAGTAACATTTAGGACAAGTCTGTTCGGATTACCCATATTATAGTTTTTCTAGACACCCGCGCTTGTTTTATGATCTCTCCTTAATCAGAGAATAGCGTGTTCAACTACTAATAAATATCGTGATCATATTATACTTTTTGTACATGCGTTAATTTATTAAAAATGACGTCATTGTTTTTTTTTTCAGATGTACAATGTCGGGAGGCATACAAGCATACGACCCACCTGATGTAAAGCAGTTACCGTAGCCTATTAACGCTTATACTAGATATATTAAGTATCACTCGCACGATGCCTCTTCCGCTGCTTACACAGCAACTCCTTAGGTGCTTACTGGTGACCTCACTCACACGCAGGACTCACACGCAACCCTCTAGGGAGTTGTTATTTTGGCTGCGGTTTTCTGTGAGATGGAGGTACTTCCCCAGACGGGCTGCTTTGAGCCGCCCTACCTTTCTACCATCTAGAATTCTAGACCAAGACAAACTGACATGTTCATGCACGCAAATGTTTGTCTTGTGTGCACAGCGTGACTTTTGGCTTAAATTTCAGCTGCCTAGTAGTTTAACCTTTACGCTCCATTCATACTACTCCCTCCACTCACTCGTCTCTCCACCAGCGGTGTACCTTCCATTGCTGCTAAATGCCCTTCCAATATATACAGTCTCATCAGTGGCGTAGCGTGCCTTGTCGGGGCCCCGTATAAAATTTTTTTTGGAGGCCCTTATATGGTGGTAAAGATTTTTCACAAAAGAAAAAAAATATTGTGAGAAGAAATATTTATTTATCACATAATTTACCCATTTTACAAATAAAAATCGAATTTTAAATATTCACTCTCCTTGCCTTTTTTTCGGCAAACTGATTTATTAAATCATTTATGGCTGATGATGATTTTAGTTTTTCTAAAGTTTCTGCCTCTATGGACAATAGTGAGATGTCTGACAGCCGTTCTTGTCCCATCGAAGTTCTTAAGTAATTTTTTATTAGTTTTAATTTTGAAAAACTTCTTTCTGCCGTTGCGGTTGTAACTGGAAGGGTCAAGAATAAAAAGCATGCTGTGATTACCTCGGGAAAACTGGATGCAAGACTATTGAATTTTACTAGCAATAATTAATAATTTAATGGAATATTTTTTTTTAATTTCAGAATTTAAGCATGTTTTTAGAGCCTTTAATTGGTCACAAAGATTAAGTGAGATGTCTTTACTGTATTTAGCAGACAGTTTTCCGGAAGCGTTTAATATCTCTTCGCTTGAAGAAGATAGGAGTTTCTCCGGTTGTAATATTTCGAATATACTACTCAGGTTGCAAAGGCTCTGAAATCTTTCTTTAGTTTGAGAAATTAATATATCTAAACAGCAATAGTATACATTGACTTTGAAATAGGATTCCGGGTCGGAAATTCTCTCATCTTGTGATAACTCATCAAAAAAACGCTTCGTTATCTTTCGCCTACTGTTTTTAAAAACAGTTGTTACCCCCCACTCTTTTGCTAAATCTTTGGATTCATTTAGCAAACTATTAAATGAATTCTGATTTCTTAATTGGCGCAGTCTATTTAAAAGATTACTTAATAAAATACTAGATTTCTGTAAGTCATTATTTTCATGCTGTAGAGCTTTAGAAACAGGATTAATAATTTCAAATACTGAAGAAAAAAATGTAACAAGCACTAAGAAATCAAAACTCTCTAAAATGTTAATTATACTTTTACATTCTTCACGTTCATCTTTTTTATTTGAAATTAAATTTAGTTGGTACAAAGTTTTCATGATTAGTAAAAAAATTTTCTTTACTGCTAATAAAGCGTCGTTCCTAGAAGACCATCTGGTAGGACATACCTTTTTAAGGGTAATCAAATATTTTTCAGATGAATCGTCACTTAGCATAGCCCAGCGTTTTATACTATTGCCAAAAAAAGTATATATTTTTTCTAAATTATCGAAAAAAGTCGATACTTCACGAACATGTCTCGCAGCATCGTTCAAAACCAAGTTTAAAGCGTGCGCAGCACAATGAACATAATCGGAATTTGGAGCATGCTCTTTTATTAGGGTTTGTAATCCTCCATACACACCCGACATAACATTTGCTCCATCGTATCCCTGTCCTCTACATTTAGTCAAATCAATTCCATATTCTTTAGTCAAAAATGACAGTTTTCAGACCTGCAGCACTGCAATCGGTTACTGCTATGAATCCTAAAAAGGACTCACAGATTTTTATTTCTTTACGCACATTATCATCATTTTCTGTAACCGAGATATATCGAAAAACTACAGATAGTTGGTCAATTTTTGATAAGTCTTGTGTTGTATCCAGAATTATTGTCAGAAATGGAGCTTTTTTAATTTCTGAGATAATACTGTTCCTAACGTTAGTACCAAGCAAACTAATAATTTCGTTTTGAATCGTAGGGCTTAAATAATTTATTTCACCTTTCGGTTTTAGAAGAAGTTCTTTTAAAGTTGCATCATAGTTAGATAGCAGACGTGAAATTGCCATAAAATTGCCAGAATCAGAATCATGCCCCCTCAAAGGTAGATTACAAGATACTAAAGTAATTATAACATTAATTATACGATGCAGTACATCTCTCCAGAATGTAATTTTACTATCGATTTCACTTTTCAATAGAGTATCGATGGTATTTCCTTGCAACCAATTATTATAAGAGAGTGAGGCACTAATATGCTGCTGTGACTTTTCATGGTCAAGAATAGTTTGTGTGAAATTGCTTCTAACCGAAACACCGTTAACCCAAGCAGAGGAGTACGATTTGTTTTGACGATCTGCTAATAACCAACAGAAGTGACAGTACGGTTTGTTTAAAACGTTAGAATAACATAACCATGGTCTTATAATTTTTATGCCTGCCTGATTGAAATATGAATAATAATAAGCCGAAAAAGGTCGGTTATTTTCTGAAACTTTTGGAAATGGTCCTTGTGGTTTAAATGGACCCAATTTAAAAATTATTTTTCGTTCGAATTCAGTTAAATTGTCACCAAAATTTCCTCTATCTGATGAAATTATATTACAATCTGCATTATCTGCAGATATATCAGAATCGTTGACTTGGGGTTCCTCGATTTCTGGATGGACATCCGATAAAGTATGTGCTTGGCTTTCTTCTATTTCCGGATGGATATGTGACGAAGAACATGCTTCAGAAGAATCTAAAAATAAACGAGTAATTGTTAAAAAATAAATACGAATGCTTTGATACTAAACTAAAAAGAGTTATATATAAATAAATAACGTTACTAAGGGTCACAGTTAGAGAGTGTTCAGTTCAGACGCACACAGACTCTACGCGGATTGTGCTCGTACCTATTAGTAGATACAAAATCACCTGCAGCCCGTCCGTGCATTACTATACACCTGCGTGCTATTTAAACGCAGCGCGTAGTGTAGTGGCCATACAAAACGAGAACCCGAAAGCGAGTCTGCACATCTGAAGTTCTCAACTTTTTGCAACAACAACAATTAACGATACGATACGGACTGATAGACAAACAACAAAACAAATCGATCCTATAGATAAGTTAGAATTTTGTTTTTTTTTTAATCAAGGCACGGCACCCTAAAAACAGTATAATTGTGAAAATCGAGGGGGGAGACAACTTTTTGTGACGGACAGATGGACAGACCGAAATTAAAAGATTTCCTTGTTTATCACTACGGGCCCCTAATAAATGGGTTGGGTAGTAGTGTAGTACTTACCTTTCCAATCTAAATCACTCACAGTATCTTGTCTCTGAAAAAATGAAGAAATTTTGGGCACTTTTTTTATAACCTCGTCCCTTTTCTGTTTAATTTTTCTTTTCTCAGCGCCGCTGGGATAATCTCTTTTCCTTTCACTCATTTCTTTTACAAATCGCTACTAATACTGCTAAACCAGAAGAACAATATTGTTTGTACTGAATTACAATGTAATGCACATTTATATAAAGCGCGTAAATAAACAGTGCACTGCACTCCGTGGTTTAACATCCAATGCAAAGTACAACAACGTACACGTACATCGCGATATCGATGAAGGATTCCCGGGGGTTCCCCGCTGAGTTGAAGATGAAGTAAGTAAAACGGGGAAGTCCCGCAGCCCGCCATAACGATGTAGTGTTGCCAACTTTTGAACGCACGCTTAAGGCGGGAAAAAAAGGAATTGCTTTATAGAATTTTGTCATTTGTAAAATAAAATAAATTAGAAAGTTTTTATTCTTTTTCCTTACACACTTTGGCCGTGGCCCGGGGGCCCCGTATAATTGATACGGCAAATACGGCGGTAGCTACGCCCCTGAGTCTCATCCACTTGCTCCCACACTACATCATTAACCTGTTTAAAGGTAACTATTTAAACGTTATTATCATCCGAGCGTTAATTAGAACGCATCCCAAGTAGTCCTAGCTACAGATGTTAGGTAGGTAGCTAAACTAATATCAAGATAGGTAATTAAATTCTGGCAAAATATATTATGTACCTGCTTATTTTTTGTGGTCTAAACGTGATTTCCTTTTCATTGCGTGTAAACTCGCCATTTATATTTAAAACTAAATGATCTCTAATCGTCCGTCAACTAACATTATAAATACGGGTTAGTTTTTTTTACAAAATCGAATTTGTTTCCGTCATATTATTTGAAACGGATACCGGCGAGGTCGACTTCTTGTGAACATGGTACAAAACCTGGACTAATTGCGTTTTGGGTAATGTAGCCTTCGAAATAATAATCGGGGACTAATGGTGTACCGGCGGTATCAATGTCTATGGAAACAATAGTGCGGCGGGAAGTAGACGAAGGGACACAAAATATAACAAACAGAATCTCAAACTCAACAAGAAATGCAAGATTTCTATTAACATTTACAATATTCTAAAAATGTAACAGAAACGCGATGAAATAGTGGTGTTTACAAAAATATTACGATTTTGTGATTACTGACATTAAATATCGACTTTTGATTCTTTTTTGTTCGTTTACTGTTAAATTCTTTTAGGATTATATTTTAATTAAATATTTATAGATATGTTTACTTCATCTTGTATCGACATCAGTAGCTATAAACAATATGAGTACCTACTAAATTGGTTTTAAATTTAATTTTTTCTTATTATATCTATTGTTAATAAAGTGTAAGGTTATATCATACGTACGATTCATGCTAAGGTAAGATTAAAAAAAACCCTAAACTATACTCAAAATGTAATCCAATGCTAACCGAATGTAATATTACAACAAACAAAAACATACGTGAAGTATCCAAAAATAGGGGGTTTAGAGTCAGGGACGCTCGCTCTAACACACATTTCTGCTTTCTGCGCTAAAATTACTTTGACGAAAAATACCAAGTGGCCTCACTTCTTTGGCCAGTCCGTCTGATCACTTTCGGATGTCCATGATTCTATGAAGATCCGAACCTTTTCACCAATACCGTGATTTTTTTATACAAAAGTTTACCTAAAATATTTGCTATCATTCGGGATATATTTATTTTCGTTTATGTTGAATGGGGTTTTATATGAAGAACAACGTTTAATTTACTAACTGATATATGTATAATGTAAAAAATACTAAGCAACCGCAAAAAAATTAATGCAAATATAATATTATTTAAATATTTAATATGTTGCTAACTTATTACAGTAATAAAAAAGATAAGGTAAAAGTTATTTATTTGCCATTAGGCAAAACCATTGGCATTAGGCCTCACGCCTTATATTCGAAAATTTAAATCAATTGATATTGTACCTTTTTAATTTTTCACATATCTCTTTTTTTTAATCTACCAATCATTAGCGAAGAAGAAATGGCAAAAAAACTTGCCTAGGTCTTTTTTTAACGGACTACAAATTTCTTATTTTAAGTAAGTTAAAACCATTCATTGACTTCAAGTAAGTCGTGCTTTAACCAAACATAGTCAATGAACTCTAAAATGTTGGCCTTGTTAAATCAAAGAAACGAAAAATAAATTTCAAACTTTTTGTTTTCTTTTTAAAATACATTTACTAATAAGTTGATCACATTTTAAGATTAACAAAAGAGTTACGAAAGAAGTGTATCAGGCAAGAGTGAGCGGTGATGTCCGGAGGGGATGCCTTAGACACACATATAGATCAAATTGGTGATGTGTTGAAAAAGGGCCACCTCCTCATGCATGCTCTTCGGTTTTAAGTACCCAAAACCGAAGAGCATGCATGAAGAGGTTGATGGGTGCGGAAGAAGCGAGAGCGGTATGTTTGGATCGGTGCACCTGGCGTTTTATAGTCTCTGCCTACCCCAATGGGAGACAGGCGTGATGATATGTATGTATGTAGATCACATTTTGTAGCATAATGATGAGCTATAATTATTGTTAAACCAACTGAGGCGTGTAAGGAAAGGATCGAGTCATGTATCGCTCAGTCCTCATCGCACCCGCAAGGGACTTGAAGTGTTGGCTGCAGTTTTCTGTGAGGTAGAAGTACTTCCCTAGACAGGCTGCTTTGATGCGCCCCCTACCTCTCTTAATATTACATTATATTACATTACATTATATTTTTATAAAAGTGCAAAAATGCGTTCACTATACTGACAAAAACCAACAGTCACTCTGTTCCGGCGCTAGCGTACCAAGACAACATAATTGTATAAATGGTAGTTAGTTGCTGCAGAATACATTTGCGACGTTGTCGGCCTCCGTACTTTCCCAGAAGTGGAGCAGCAGGTCTGCGGTGACGGCCATCGTCCGCGACCTTCAACTTACGCCATCTCGTACGTAACAGTCGAGTCGCAGCGCGCGTGCACCGCGCTCCCAAAACATTCAGTTGAGTTCAATGGAATGTATGAAGCTAAGTAGGCGTGTTGATGCTTCATTTTATTAGGGTTTCGTACCTTAAAAGTAAAAACGGAACCTATATAGGATCACTTTGTTGTCCGTCTATCAATAGCCTTTTTCTGAGGAACAGATCAAGCTGAAATTAATATAAAATATTCAGGTCTGTAATCCCTATAGGCAGTGAAAAAAATCAAACTTCTAAGTTAACGCAATCAAAAGATACAGCTGTTTACGCCTCGTTTGTGCGCATATTTTGACACTCACAAGGGAATCGAAACCTTTAGGGTACTTCCTGCTGACATAGAATCATGAAATTTGGTAAGAAGCAATGTTATATAGCACAAGTAAAGGAAAAAGTCCGAAAACCGTAAATTTATAGTTCCATCACAAAAAAAAAAATACTTTTTTTGCGGGACTAATTTGCGAAAATATTTTTTTACAGAACAGATATACAAAACGAAAGTGGAAGGATGTAGGAGCTAATGAAGGCCAAGACTTGCTTACCATGACCAAATTGATCGTGTTTTATCTGAAGGTGACGTCAGGAACCCTAAAAACGGACGAGCGTGCACGACAAGAGCAATGTTAAAGAAGCGTACGATGTATGTAAGGATCGAGTGATGTGGCGCACGGCTGTCTCTGCCTGCCCCGCACGGCTGTCTCTGCCTGCCCCGCTAGGCTGTCTCTGCCTGCCCCGCAAGGCTGTCTCTGCCTGCCCCGCATGGGATTTGGCGTGATCTTATAAATAGTTTATAGAAAAAAACGTTATGAAAACTAAGCCAAGATCGATCGCCCAGATAGGTACTTATATGTATAGTTAACACAAAAACGTTTAACTATGAACCGTTACTCAGCACTTAACAATCTTTGCTTGGTGCATAAATTGTTGCTGAAATGTTTGTGTTAGTTTAGAATTTAGATTAAAGTGTTATTAAGTAAGCCAAATTTACAGATAATTTGATCGAAACTACTGTATATTCTTCCCCTACCGATACGATAACTCATGAACTAATAAAGATAAAAATCATTTATTTGCCATTAGGCCCTTACTTAGCACTTAGAGACGTCTTACATTCTTTAAATTAGATCATATGGTATCTTAATAATTTCCATTTTATTTGTTTTGGTTTTAATCTTTTTTTTTAATCTACCAGCATTTCGAAAATGACCATTGGCGAAAAAGAAATGCCAAAAGAAACTTGCCAATATGGGTCTATTTTTCATCGTTAATATATATTACAATAAATATATGTGAGTGTACATATAGTGAAATCAAGTGGTACAATCCAGTGGTGAAACGCACTGTTACGCTACTTTGACACCAACGCTCGTGGGTTCGATTCCCACACAGTACAAACATTTGTGTGCATGAACATGTCTGTTTGTATTGGTCTGGGTATTTTCTATGTAAAATAAGTAAGTATTTACAAAAAAAAAAAATGTATTTAAGTATGTTTATCAGTTGTCTAGTACCCATAACACAAGTTTCGCTTACTTTGGGGCTAGATGGCCCTGTGTAATTTGTCCGACAATATTTATTTATATTTTATTTATTTCATTAAAGATATATTAATACATGTGCTAAATCATTTCCATACATCCATATAAGTTCGATATTCATCGATTCTGTAATAACCCTTCTTGCACAGAGTATTTTTGATGTACCTTTTGAACATATTGTCAGGCAAGGACAGAACTGTTTCCGTTAATTGGTGACCACACACCAATAAACCACTTGACTGCACATGAAGGTTCCCCTCACTCACCAAAAGGGAGTGTTTTAGGGCCTATATAACTCAGCGATTCTAACCTACTGCTACTGATATGTGCCACGATGTCGATCCGGGAACTAGCCAATAAGAACTGCGCGTTCTACTTTACCCCCCGACCTTGTATAGCGAATTTAGTTACTACGCAAAATCGGTCTCATTGGTTCTCCATATGTTATTTCCTTCGTGTGATGGATAAAAACAAGTCAACGTTATCAGCACGTAATATTCCCTGCTAATCAACAAACAAGGCTTTGTCGAGAGAGAAGTAGAGCGTACCGAAGTACCCCAACTGTACTATCAGCAGTACATCCACCTCACTGGAGTCCGCAGCAGAATAACAACTCCCCAGAGGGTTGTTGTGTTCCTGCGTGTGAGTGAGGTCACCAGTAAGCTCCCAAGGAGTTTCTGTGTAAGCACCGGAGGAGGCATCGCGCGAGTGATAATTAATATATCGCAAGCGTCAATAGGCTACGGTACCCGCTTCACATAAGGTGGGCCGTATGCCTCCCGACGTAGTATAAAAAAAAGTAAGCTCGAGATGCAGTGTTAGCTCCTTGTATTGCTCATAGTTACTGGTGAGAACTTTACATCAGGTAGGCCTTATACTATCCCATCTTTCTTTATCCCTACCATAGGATGGGCGGGGTCCACTACGTAAGTCTAAGAATTTGGCGAAGATACTGATTTTCATGTAGAGCGGCTACCGCTAGACCTCCACAACCCAGAGGGAGCACCAGACATTTTTTTTATACAACGTCGGGAAGCATACAAGCATACGGCCCACCTGATGTAAAGCGGGTACCGTAGCCTATTAACGCTCGCGATATATTAAGTGTCACTCGCGCGATGCCTCCTCTGCTGACACAGCAACTCCTTGGGAGCTTACTGGTGACCTCACTCACACGCGGGAACACAACAACCCTCAAGGGAGTATTTATTTGGCTGCGGTTTTCTGTGAGGTGGAGGTACTTCCCCAGACGGGCTGCTTTCATGCGCCCTACCTCTCTTAAAATACCCAGACCAAGACAAACAGACGTGTTCATGCACACAAATGTTTGCCTTGTGTGGGAATCGAACCCGCACGAGCGTTGGTGTCAATGTAGCGTCATTCACGACTGAGCCACCGAGCTCGTCAAAAGACATTTCGAAAGTTAGGTCACACGTCTTCGGAAATATAATTTCTTGGACGTGCGAGTTTCCATGTTTCTGCCAGAAACAGAAAAGAATACAGACGAAGGAAGAAGACTCATCTGCCAGTGCCAAATTAGTCGTGGAAAGAGCTATAAGGTTAAAAAAGCGACTGAAATGTGCAAAGAACGAGTCGATACAAGGCTCGACTCCATCTGTCTACCCCGCAAGGTACAACGACGTGATATTTTTTTTTTTTGTTTAGTTAATAGATTCAGGCGTTATTTTGCGAAAGTCAAATTTACATGCAATTTGATCTAACCTGCTTTGTGTGCTTCCGCCACCAATTAGTTCATGCGGCCTAGCGCCGGCCGGCACCCACCCACTACTGTTAGTACATGGTACTTACGATTAACGTCTACAACGCCTGATGATGCCTCGTGGAGAGGCGAAACACGTGTCGCAGCGACGACCAGCCATGCAATTCTGTAAGAGCAAACGTCCTTACATCCTCGGAAACATCGGCTGTTACAGCCTTGAACACAAAATTGCAATTCTTTGGTGTCGCTTTTCATGGTTGTGCGACACTAGCGCCGCAAGGCTGCGTTTGGAATTGGAATTCTACAAGGCAAACAGCCTCGCGTACGCTTACAGCCTTATAGAATATCAAATAATTTAGCCGTAATCGCAGTAGACAATGTCAAAGCTGTGACATCTGTGATCACAGCGACGCACACAGCCATTACGAGTCGCTTAGAGAATTGCATGGCAGGCCAGTCGTGGCAGCGACGGTGGTGGTGGGGGCATGTGGATTCTGTTCCAGATGGCGGACGACCGCAGCAGCCGAGGCAGAGACTACCGGAGCAGCCATGGCAGCGTCGGCATGTACCATGTACTAACAGTAGTGGGCGGGTGCCGGCCGGCGCTAGGCCGCATGAACTAATTGGTGGCGGAAGCACACAAAGCAGGTTAGATCAAATTGCATTTTTTTTGTTTGTTTTTCGCCCAGGAAAATTGTAGACCCACAAAAGAAGGACCAACCCACACACGCGGGTGTGCATTAGTCATTCTTCCGTGAGGGGCACCCTCCGGAAAACGGGAGGGAGGAGGTGAGATCTTGCATAAGATACTGTTTCGTGCGAACGAACTAGTGATGTCAGATTCCTACTGACTAAAACACCCCCTGGGACTGCCTTTAGCCGGGAAGGCGTCAAAGGCTTCATCTGAAGCGATCACCAGGGAACGGGGTGACGCAAGCGTCACTCTGAAAAGGGCAAACGCTTAGAGAAGAGTCGACTGTCCTCCTGAGGATGTCGACTCTGGACCCTAAAAGCGACTAAACGAGCGACCAGAAGGGTGCTCACATGGTGGAGGACTTTTGCCCTAAGGAGGCTTCGGCCGCTGCATAGCGGTCCAGAGCACTCGAGAGTTTGTTTGGTTTGTCTAAAAGGACACTACGTGGCCTACGGTTTTGGTAACGGGACAGAGGAGGCTGTGGCGGGTTATAGGACACAGCCTGCTGGATAAGTGAGTATGGATGGCTTTCAGCGGTTTCGAAAAACCGCTTGGAAAGGAGTTGGAAGTGTTTTTTTTTTTATATACGACTAGATTGACAAACAAGCATGTGGCCCGCATCTATTGACGTTCGCAACACCACGGGGCTGTTGCTCACGCGCTGCCAATCTTGTGACCTAAGGCTGTTTCATCACAGTATCCAGTAATTTCTCTGCCATATCTCATCCTTCAAACCGGAACACAGCTATATAAAAATAGCTGCTTAGCGGTAGAAATAGGTGAGACAGAGGTGACGCAGACAAGTTTTGTACAAAGTCTTCCTCCGGTAAGCTCCTTACGAGCATTTGGTTTTTGTCATTTTGTTTGTCGCTGCCCGTGAGTCCATCACGGTATTCGGCTTTGGAACACGGTAACCTTTGGTTTACACTCAGATTGCTTGTGCCTCTAATCGAATACGCAGGTTAAGCAACGTCGATTACAGCCTGTCCTTAGATGGGTTTATCTATCTCTCCGGAGGGTAAGTACATTAAGGCGTAGATCCTGGCTATTGTCGGTAGATAACCGTCGTTAAGCTTAGAGACGATGAGGCGGCTTAAAAACACAAACTTGAAAATTCCGCTAATGCGAAATTAGACAGCGTGGTGGAGTGCGCTCTAAACCCCTTCGGTTGAAGGGAGACCCGTATCCCGTGGGATAAGTGAGGGTTGCGGTAGAGGTGTGTTAAATTTCAACTCAATTCTTAGCGGTTTTTTGTAGGATAAGGTATTATCTATACCGATATCACAATATATCATAATATACTAATATTTAGTTAGTTTTATATTTAATATTTACAATATTAACAGGTCAGAGATGTTAAGAATTTCCTATTGGTAAAGCATGTTTGACGAGCTCGGTAGTGCAGTGGTTAATAATGCTACTTTGACACTAACGCTCGTGGATTCGATTCAGACGCAGGACAAACATTGCTGGGCATCCCTGTTTGTCTCGGTCTGGACCTTTTTAAGCGAGGTAGGGCGCATCAAAGCAGCCGTTCTGAGAAAGTACCACCACCTCACAGAAAACCGCAGTCAGATGACAACTCTCCGGAGGGTTGTTGTGTTCCTGCTTGTGAGTGAGGTCGCCAGTAAGCTCCTAATGAGCCGTTAGCAACAGAGATGGTATCGCGACAAACGTTCATAGGCTACGGTAACCGCTTTACATCAGGTGAGCCGTACGCTTGTATGCATCCAGGCGTTGTATTAATGAAAATTGATTGGTAATTCGCAGTCAAACAATTTACATACCCACTTCCGTTTACTCCGAAAAATCAAACGATTTCGTTTTGGAGCGGATCTCGGGAAGGTCGGGCATTGAATTATTTTAATTGGTGCAATTATATGATAGAAATCAAACAGATGGACCGAAGCGATTCGGCTGTGGAGGGTGGCCTTCTTAGCACCGCAGCAGCGACGCCGACGCCGACGCCGACCGCTGCGCCGGCGCAGCACCTGCCGACCTGCGCTCAGTTACATCACGGAGGGCGCGCAACACGGACCACTGCCCTCGCCTATATTCATTATAAATAGTAACTAATATTTTTTTAAATATTGGACGTGAATGTAAAAAGTTATTTCGTGAATTTTCAAGCATGAATTGGGGTTAGTACCTTTATATTTATTTAAATAAACAAAATTTTATCATTTCTTTATACCACTAGGGTGTAGTCTATGGACGCTTGCATCACCAGGCTTCATTGTGTAAAAAGCACAACTTTTCATGTAAAAAGCAATATTTTAATATTCGGTTTTTTTAACATGTTTTTTTTTTTATTAAAAATTTGTACGTTCCAAAAATACTTCATTTGTATTTCAAAGTCAAATTGGCCTTGAAATGTATACTAGAAAAATGCAAAAGTCCAAATAAGTCGTTTAAAGGTGGTTTTCCCTAAAAAGGCTGTATGTAGGCGCATTGCCTAAGAAAAGCCTTGGTTGTATTTCGCAACCCTCCTCCCGGCGCCGCACTGCCCGCCTACACCACACCAGACGCATGCGCATCACCGGCCCAAGGTACATCCTCTGTGACAACAATATTATAGTAAATTTTTTCTTCGCGTTAGGTATTTGGCGGGGTCCGCTACATAAGCCTAAGGATTTGGGGAAGATACAGATTTTTACATGGGGCGACTGCCGTCAGACCACTGCAACCTAGAGGGAAAGCCAAACCTATCTTAGGTAAGATCTCGTCTTCCAAAATATAATTTCCCGTTGGGGGTTTTGTTTGTTTGTTTGTTCAACCACAAATATGTACATAAATCGAAAAACACGAATATTCTGGTACATGCCAGGATTCGAACTGGCAACCAGTTGCTCAATAGGCTGATTCTATAACTACTAGGCTATCACTACTCTAACAATAGTATCATGAACATCGGCCAGAAACGCAACATTTATACACAAAGTCGGATAACAGACAAACATACGAGCCACCGCAAAGTGGTTACCGTAGCCAATGAATGCAATTCAAGAAACATATTTTTTTTTATACTACGTCGGGAGGCATACAAGAATACGGCCCCCCTGAGGCGGCTGCCGTAGCCTATCAACGCTTGCGATATATATTACGCGCGATGCCTCCTCTGCTGCTTACACAGCAACTCCTTGGGAGCTTACTGGTGACCTCACTCACACGCAGGAACACTACAACCCTCTAGGGAGTTGTTATTGGGCTGCGGTTTTCTGTGAGGTGGAGGTACTTCCCCAGACGGGCTGCTTTGATGCGCCCTACCTCTCTTAAAACATCCAGACCAAGACAAACAGCCATGTTCATGCACACAAATGTTTGCCTTGTGTGGGAATCGAACCCACGAGCGTTGGTGTCAAAGACGCGTCATTCATGACTGAGCCACATCGCTCTCTCATTGCCACCCCAGCTGCTAATACGGCAACTTCATGTGAGTTTACTGATGATCTTACTCAATCGCAGGAAATTGAGAACCCATCGGGAGTAACTATTTGACAGCGGTCTTGGTGAGGTGGAGGTACTTATCTAGTCCCGCTGCTTTTTCGGCCTACACCTTTGTTGATTAGCATGGTGCATCACGTGCACATGAAGTTAATACAGACAGTCATTTATCACGATGTGTCAGCGTATGCTCCAAGTCAATTGATAAGAGACTTATATTACTTCAAGTTATTAAATTTCTGTATATAAAAGATACTTTAACGTTTCAAACGCTCGCGGGTTCGAGTCCCACACAAGACAAACATTTGTGTGCATGAACATGTCTGTTTGTCTTGGTCTGGATGTTTTAAGAGAGGTAGGGCGCATCAAAGCAACCCGTCTGGGGAAATACCTCCACCTCGCAATCAATCAATCAATCAATTATTTATTTGCGGAATGCAGTATACAAAAAAGGTGGTTACAATTTTTAAGTGCTGTACATTCAGCCTACATTGAGGCGTGCAAATATTTAGGTTTAATATTTCTTACAACTTTGCGACATCTCATTCGCTCGCATAAAAACCGCGATCAAATAAAAACTTCCTAGAGGGATTTTGTGTTCCCGCGTATGAGTGAGGTCACCAGTAAGCTCCTAAGGAGTTGCTGTGTTAGCAACAGAGGAGGCATCGCGAGAGTGATACTTAATGTATTACAAGCGTACATAAGCTACGGTAATCGCTTTACATCAGGGGGGCCGTATTCCTGCGTAGTATAAAAAAATATATGAGCAGTCTCATCTACAGTGATAGCCCAGTGGATAAAAAACATCCTATTAATCGGCTGATCGCCGGTTCCATTCCTGGTGTAGGCATGTACCACTAAATTCGTGTTTACGAATTTATGTACATACTAGCTGTTACCCGCGGCTTCGCCCGCGTGGTCAAACGGAAACAAAGCACGTTTTCCTGTGGGAGTAAGATATTTTCCGCGGTAAAAAATATCCTATGTCACTATCACATCAATCCGTCGTAAGATTTGATTTGAAAAAAGAATAAACCGATAAATAAATACGCTTTTACATTTATAATAGTACCACCCGTCTAAGACATTTGGACTCTATGACTCTACGAAGTCTATGATTCCCTCTGCTCTAGATGTACTCCACAGGAGCCGTGCATTTGCCGGGAATAATAGTAAATCGCACGTGCTTAATAAAATAGCATACAGATTTCTAACTATTGCTGGCGATCGAGCACGGATTCCTTCATCGTTGCATCACAATGGTTCTCATCTTCCAGCAGTCTTAGTGCCTCGCATCCAGCCCTGAACTTCAAATATCTAAACATCCGAACTATTCTACGGGAACATGTCACGGGGATAAAATATAGCCTATATAGCCTATATGTTAATCCAGTACTTAATCTATCTATCTATCAAATTTCATTTTAACCGTTTAGCCGTTGAAGCGTGAAAACGAAACAAACTTTTAAACATTTAAACATCCAGACGACCATACTTTCATATTTATAATATTAGTAGGATCAGTGATGTTAGAAACAGAGTTGGTCTGAAAGAGAGCGTCGGTGTTAAAATAAGAAGAGGCATGCTCCGATGGTTCGGACATGTAGAAAGAATGCAAGATGAAAGAATGACGAAGCAGATATACAATGCAAAAGTGGAAGGATGTAGGAGCCGGGGAAGGCCAAGACTTACCTACCATGACCAAATTGGTCGTGTTCTATCAGAAGGTGATGTCAGGAGCCCTAGAAACCGGCGAGCGTGCATGAGAAGAGCAATGAATGTTAAAGAAGCGAGTGAGATATGTAAGGATCGAGTCGCGTGGCGCTCGGTTCTCTCTGCCTACCCCGCAAGGGATTTGGCGTGAAGTTATAGATAGTAGGATCAGTCGGATAGGATTTATAATAAGCCAGTTGAGAATGCGCAAGCTTGCATTGCCAGAGGAACACCTGGCTCGACAATTACGAGTATATAACAATTCAATTTTTTTATTTTATTTGTCGGTCATTTTGTCCATGTTCCTTAAGAGATAGGAACGGTGTTCCTGAACATTCCTATTCTACTTTTTTATGCTGAATCCGAATCTGAAGTCAAAATTCGAATATTCGAAAAAAACACACACAGACAAACGCACAGACAAACATATAGATTTCATATAGGAACGGTGTTCCTGAAAAGGTACCTACCTAATTGATTTTCTAATGGTGATGGAAAATAACGTGAGGAAACCCGCATGTCTAAGATGTTATATTTCGAGAGACATGTGGCCGTAAGAGAGCTAGATGGCGTCGCGTGGTCGCCTGTGTAATTGTAACCGAACACGTAGGTTAAGCAACGTCGACCGCAGCCGGTCTATGGATGGGTGCATCTATCTCGAGTTTCTCCGTGCTACGGAGGGCACGTTAAGCCGTCGGTCCCGGTTGTTGTAGAAAGATGACAGTCGTTAAGCTAAGTCTGTGGCGCCCGGGCGGCTTGAAAACACTGGCCTCCGCTAATCCCATTGTAGTATGCTATAAAATCCTTCCGTTGAAGGGCGACTAGTATCTCTGCAGTGGGGTGAGTTAGGGTCGGTGTAGTGACCGTAAGAAAGATCTGTTTCTCCCTCGAGATTGTGGAGGTCGGACGACAGTCTTTCGAACCTCGCCAGTACCTACTAATAGATTAGAAAACGGGATTACCCCAGAAAGAAGAAGACGTCTGTGTATCTTTGTATGTCAGTGGGTACATACGCAAAAGTTTGCCTTCAGTTTTCGTCCGAATCGTTTAAGCAATTGAGATGATATACTTAGAAAATCATCTCCACGCAGTAAAAGATAAGATTTCTTATCTAGTATAGAAATTAATGGCAAAAGTGTTACGAAAGACATGTATCGAGAGTGAGTCGCTGCATGGGCCGCCTCAGACGCACATACATCGATCATATAGGTGATGCGCTGAAAAGGGCCGTACCTAAAAGCTCTGATTAAAAGCCAAAACCCACAAAGGCGAGACAGCGGCAGCGATCCGGAAATCTATTACATAATAATAAATCAATACAGATCTATTATTATGTAACAGATTGCATACAAAATGTTACAAAAAATCCCGTTCCGTATCGCTCCAATTTCCACCGCCAATGAGTCATGGGTTAGTAATATAGATAAATCTTATTCCTATAGTTAGCAAGCACAGGGAAATAAATACGAGTATTTAGCCATTTAAACAGCTGTTTGTTCCTCAGCATGGGAACCATGACAAATGGTTCAAATACTGAAGATAAAACCTACTTCCAAACATGCTCAGAATGCCGTGATTCGCGATTTCTACACATCAGGGTTGTACACCGCTTCCTCATTATAGCATAACAATCTACGAGACCATCGGCTAACATCCCCGACGCGCTACAGGACCGGAGCAGCACCCTGAACCCGTGTAGTTCACCCACAAACTGCTCGTGGAAAAGGAGGTGCAATATGATTTGAATAAAGTAATTTTTACTTCAGTGGAGTAACGAGCCAACATGTTGGCACTCACACACAGCGCCCTGCGCTCTCGTTCAATATCTGTATTGTCCTTCAAGTCAGGCACAACCCAATGGCTTAGATATTTAAATAGTTCGACCCTTTTAAGCGAATTTAATTTAATTATTTTTCTACATAAAAAGCGAGCGAGGTGCGATCGCTTTTTGTGTAACTGGGCCCCGCGTTTCCCCACCTGTGGGTTATGGCATCGGTAGTGTTTTAATATTTGATTTTTCATGTTACAATAAGACATTACAACTCAGCAGGCGACAGTATGACACCGTCGTTCGTACGCTGTTTAGTTAAGTCTGGTATGTCATGTGCGGTTGGTTTACTAACGTGTCGACACGCGTTAATGTTTTCAAACTGTGGCCGTGTGAGTCACCTGCGACGGGGAGTGTCATGTAATTGGAAACCATTGTCTTCTTCCTTCCGACACAATGACTTGATGTCATCGCGATATTATGGCCACTGCATCATACCAATTATACAATGCAAGTCATTTTATATGACGTTTGATCAATTTGTCTTTGGACAACTGCTGTTTTCTTGAGAGTGCGTAAGTTCCCTGGAAACCTATGAATACCACACAATAACTGTTTTTTTTTTCAAATCAGTCTTCAAAACACGGGTAGAATCAAAAGAAGATGGCATTCTTATCCCGACATTAATACATATTCAACTATATAGTTTCATAAGGAATCGTTGTTATATACTATTTGTAAAGTTCTAATTTACTATTATATGAGTATTATGATTGTTGTGCAGTTATGCGTATCGACCGTAACCTGTCTCTGGATGGGTTAACTACTCTCGAGCTTCTCCGTGCTTCAAACGGCACGTTAAACCGTCGGTCCCGGCTGTTGTCGATAGATGACAGTCGTTAAGCTAAGTCTGTAGCCTCCGATCGGCTTGAAAACACTGGCCTCCGCCAATCCTCAGTTGAGCAGCGTGGTGGAGTATGCTCTAAACTCCTTCGGTTGAAAGGAGACCCTTATCCCTGCAGTTGTATGAGTTGGGGTTGGCATATATAAATTTATTTACCCGTGCGAAGCCGAGCTAGTAGCTAGTTATCTCAGTTTAAAAGCAGAAAAGTCTATAAAAAAAAATCTAACTGAATTTATTATTGTAGTCGATTAAATTTTGTTGATGAGCTCGGTGGCGCAGTGGTGAAACGCGTTGTTACGCTACTTTGACACCAACGCTCGTGGGTTCGATTCCCACACAATACAAACATTTGTGTGCATGAACATGTCTGTTTGTCTTAGTCTGGGTATTTTCTATGTATAATAAGTCCGTATTTACAAAAAAAAATAATTTATGTATGTTTATCAGTTGTCTAGTACCCATAACATAAGCTTCGCTTACATTGGGACTAGATGGCGCTGTGTAATTTGTTCGACAATATTTATTTATTTATAATTTGTTGTTAAAACATTTTCGATACGTTTTCTCCTAGGTTGGAGCGCGGTGTGGTTGGTGTGCGTATGCGCCAGCTCGTCTGCTGCAGGCAAGTGGCGGTTTCCAGAGACGGCCTCCTCCGTCCGTATCGACACTAAGCTGGCTTTCGGGGACAGGGACCATAACAACGGCGATCGCAAGTGAGTCAATAAAAAGCAGTATTTTTGTTTGTTTGTTTGTATAATCTTTATTGTACTACAAAGAAAAAGAAATTTTTATGACATTAAAGTTATAAACTTCCTTTTTCTTCCTTGCGTTCTCCCGTTGCCTAATCCATTAGGACTTAGCGGGGTCCGCTACCTAAGCGTAAGGATTTGGCGAGGATTATTATATATTTATTTCATATTTATATAAAATTTCGTGGAAAATGGCGCTGGTTTCTTCACGATGTTTTTCTTCGCCGTCAAGCAAGTGGTAATTATAAATATGTTTATGGATATATTATTGAATATTATTTTCTCAGTTATGAAGAAAAACACCATGAGGGAATCATATCCAAGAAATTATAGTTCGAAAGACGTGTGACCTAACCTAAGAAAGTCCTGGTTCTCCCTCTGGGCTTTTGGAGATCCGACGGCAGTTGCTTCTTATTTTTATATTAAAAACAGTATCTTCTCTCAATCCTTAGATTATTAAATTAGTATTTTGTGGCATTTTGTAATATCTAATGATTATATTTTTTATTTTTTTTTTATTATTTTTATAAACAAATATTATTTCCAATAGTATTTAGTAGTATTTTCATTGTTTCACTATAGAAAAGTAAAATGATTGAATCAAGGTAAATCCTAATTTATACAATCAAGCAAAACATCTTTAGGGAATCAAAAAGATTTAATCATGATTGTTTATATAATCATGCTAAACAATATTAGAGAATCAAAAATGGAATGCATTTTACTAAAAGAGAGGATTTAATCATGATCATTTATTTAATCATGCTAAACAGCATTTAGGCACCAAAAATGGAACGGATTTTATTAGAAGAGAAGATTAAATTTTGGCAGAAACTACATAATCACAACTATTTTCGTGTTCAATGGACCTTCATCTGTGTATATTCTAAGTTACATTATTAAATTTGCATTCGTTGCAAAATTCATAACTCTACCCAGTAGTTACTGGCAAAGGTCACACGAGTGACGAGACTAACATTGAGATTGGTTCCACGTTCGTAACAATAAGACGAATGTATGTAGAATCTACCTTCGCATATTCTCCAGGGTTGTGGGAAGATCCAATATTAAACTCGAAACCTTCACCGAAACGGACCTTTCGAAAAAAAATATGCTATAAACCGAGTATGATAAAAAATGTCCACTAAAAAGGTATAAACAAGAGTTACCAAGGAGTAATCTTATTAAATTGTCGACGTAGCTGCGTCATCGGCTACATGCGCTGTCAAGAATCTTCGAGTCAGCAATTGCGACATTTTCTTTAGACTTTGTAATTTAAAATAGATAGTCTTGTTCTGAGTTTCAAACTGTAAACAGTTCTACATAATTAATAAATATATTTTTTTAAAAGATCTTTTGTGACCGCCAATACATATCTCAAGACTTTATTATTTATTTATTTTTTTGCGCTACATGGGGGGGGGGGGGGGGGGGCATACATATGTGGGTACCCATGAACGCTTGCAAAACATTAAGTGTCACTCGCGCGATGCTACCTCCGCTGCTAACATAACAACTTCTCAAGAGCTTACTGGCGAAATCACTCACACGTAGGAATACAACAACCCTCCGAGAAGTTGTTAGTCGGTTGTCGTTTTCTGTGAGGTGAAGGTACTTCCCCAGACGGGCTGCTTTGATGCCCACTATCTCTCTTAAAAACACCCATACCAAGACAAACCTGCGAGTGAGTGTGGTCACCAGCAAGCTCCTAAGGTATAGCTGTGTTAGCAGCAGAGGTGGCATCGCGCGAGTGATACTTAATGTATTTCCAGTGTGCATAGGCTTGTATGCCTTCCGATGTTGGAAAAAAAAATATAACTGCAGAAGGCAAACTGTTAGTTGGGGATTTTCCAAACAATGCGACACCATGATTAATTTCAAGGCATGATTGAGGACTTGCAATCTCGAAATCAGTTTCGTGTGAGTAATGACCCTTGCAACGAGGACAATTACATGCTGCGGGATTTTTTATTTATTAATAATAAGTAGGTACAGACAGAGGACAAGACAAGTGATAAATTTTATTGCTGTGAGTTTACCGTCAAGGGTGTACTTATTTTTGTTTTTTCATTGTACCTGTAGTAGTAATTACATTAGCATTTGATGCAACCTGTCACACAAAAAGCGATGCAATCCGGCACGGTGTGATCGCTTTTTGTGTGACAGGTTGGCTACGTCCACTTTGGTAACTAAACTTCCGTAACCAGTTACAAGAGAAGAGTTTTCTTTCACTGTTTGGTAACTAGTTGTGAGAGAAGAATTGTTTTTCCACTTTTGTAACTTTTTGATAGTTATGAACGTGGATGAGTCACATACTTTCAACTGACACAAATGTTCCTGCTTTTCTCGCCCCGGTAGGACTTGGGTTTTATAATATATCGAAGGTTATAGTCATGTATATTCGACTCAGCACAACTTTAGTGTTCATTATAAAATGCATTTTTTTAACTTCGGGAGGCACCCCTGCCATTGCCGACCCTGCTACTAATGCAGCAACTGCTTAGGAGCTTACTGGTTAACTCATTAGCACTTCAAACATCCAGAGACTTGTTTTCTGACTCGACTGACGAATTTGACTGCGGTTTTCTGTGAGGTTACTTCCCGAGCCTAACTAGCTTTGATGCCCTGAACCTCTCTTAAAACACCAACATCGAGACGAACAGACATGCACACAAATATATCAATAGTATTCAGTGGGGAATCGAACCCACTATGTAGTGCCAGTATTTTTTGTCTTCACACCAAGACCCTAGTGGGGTGTGCAGAGAGCTCTGAGCGTCGCATCTCTCGTTTAATTGAGTAAAATCGCTTCTTTAACATATTGCTAATAATGTAATTAATTATCGATGATTTAATTAGGAAAGTTATGTGTTATCATTAAACTAAGATGCTTATAATAAATAAATATAATAAGATAAAACAAATTAAGGTATTTATTATAAATACCTTAATTTAACTCGTGGAATCCTGCAGTTACCGTTATTCCATATATGTGCCATAATATGAAAACCACACGTGTGGCTCGCGGTACTCGACGGGTGATAACACTTTCCCAATTAAATCATCGATTATATTATTAGTGATGTTAAATTATCAATCATCCCTTATAAATAAATCACTAGCAATGGACGTATTAATAAATCTGTGGTTATACAGGGTGTCATGGTGAACAGTATCGCTAGAAGATTTCGACCGTATCATATTAATGTTTAGTTTTTACACTTGCATTTTTTATTACTTGTAGTTTTTTTTTATTTACAAGTTTGGTTATTACTATTAAAGTTTTTTCATTAAAGTTACGTGTCTACGTGTGACATATTGGAATTCCGTGTTTATTGTAATAAAGCCGACTCTATATTTTTGTATTTTATTATGATGACATACTGTTAGCAAGGTTTGATTTAAAACCAAAATTTATAAAGATAGATGCACTAGATGATTATTTAACGACAAAGAGATTTGACAAAGTGATTTACATGACTTAAAATGATCGAATATGTACCCTTTCCAGATTCTAAAAATATGTAAGTCACCGCGTGACTCTGTGTATTTATTTAACCAAAACCACAACACATCACAACGGCGCCAAAACCGCATTGTTTAAAAAAAAAACGGCATTAACATGTCGCTGTATATAAATCTGCGATCTTAGATTGCGTAAACTTCTTTTTCTCCTTCTTTTTGTTAGCGTTATCATGTTTTTTAATCCAATAGGATTGACCGGGTCCGCTACCTAAGCCTAAGGATTTGAAGAAGATACAGATTTTTACATTGAGCAACTGCCGTCAGAGACAAGCCAGAGGAAAATCAGACATTTCTTAGGTAAGGTCACACGTCTTTCGAAATAAAATTTCTTGGCCGCGCGGGATTCCTCACAACGTTTTCCTTGCGTGTGATAATTACGAGTACAAACATGTACATATATCCGAAAACACGAATTTAGTGGTACATACCAGGATTCGGACTGGAGACCAGTTGATCTACGGACATCATTATCTACTGGAATATCACTGCTGACCACAACCTGTCTATGAAAGACTTTATCTATATCGAGGCTCTCCATGTTTCAGAAGGTACGTTAAGCCATCGGTCCCGTCTAATGTCGATAGATGAGTGACGTTCCGCGTGACATCCTGTATATTTAATTTACTCAAGACCACAAGACACCGGTACCAAAATCGCATTGTTTAAAATGACTGACATTAACATGTCGCTAAATATGTGTCCGCAGTCTTACATACGTCTTACCAAACATAATATATTCCGATTAGGATTCAAGGTATACAATGTGATCTCATATATACAATACACAATGAGATCGAAGAGGACGGGCGGACCGATGTGCTTCATTAAGTAATTAGCGGTGCAGTAGTGACGCAAACAGGCTATTCTGGTGTCAGGGTGGCTGTGTTTGATAATTGGGGGCATTGTGAGGAACAATACGCCGGTGTCGACCAATATGTCGGTCAAGGAGGCGAAATCGAACCGAGTGGAACGATGCACGTTGCGACTTCGCATGCAGTACTGGCGTTACGCTTCGATGAATCGCTAAAGGCACTCTTCTGAGCCCTATGTTACACGTTGTATGAAACGAGTTGTATTGAAAATTACAATAGGTTTGATTGGAGGGTTGATATCAGTGTAGTAGTCGGCAAAGCTATGAATGTTAATGATGTGGGTGAGGTGTGTGAGGACCGAATCATTTGACACTTGGTTCTTTCCGTCTGCCCCGCTAGGATTTAGCATAAAGAGTAGTGAAAAAAATCATTATTTTTATAGAACTAAAGTGGAAGACAAGCGTATTGCCTGTCTGCTGTAAGCAGTTATAGTAGTCTGTGGTCACTGTCAATTCCAGAAGTATCGCTGTGTGTTGCCGTCCCTATAAAGGCCTCTTCACACTGTTACTATGTAACATTATATTCATGTTTATGAATTCCAGATATAATATTTTGAAGGCACTTTGACTACAATATTTACTATCTAGTTAGTACACGGAACAACGTTGCGTCACTTATCTGCTATCTCATTGGTCAGTAAACTAGAATCGCTGAGATATTTAGGCGCTAAAACACAATGTTTTTGTGACTATAAAGACGCAAGTCTGCGCGTTCACCGCGACTAAAATCCCATTTGCTATGGTTCTCCAATTGCAAAACACGTTACTTACCATTGCCAAGATCATAGCAATTCTGTGTCGAGATCTCCAAAGATGTTCATTACCGAAGTTGCCTGGAGGAGAGGGTCACGCCTGCGTCCAGGAAACTTGGTGTGCTCAACAAAGCAAACAGTACTTCAGCTCGGGGCAAAGACTATTGATATAAGTCTCAAGACAGACCGCATATGAAGTACTGTAGTAAACTTTGGGCAGGGGCACATTGATACCAACTAGGACCCTGTGATTCGGTACAAAGACGAGCTGTGAGGATCGTTGACTATCCTAAACTCACACACGGCTTGAGCTCCTGAGTATAAGACGAGATTTTGCCTCCATCTGCGTGTTATATCAATGGTATAAAGGGTTGTATTCCGAGGAGTTGTTCGATATAATGCCAGCGGACTCGCCGACATCTGGGATATCTTTCAAAATAAATTTCAATAACGAAATTTTGATACTGTTTAAGTTCAATAGACCAGTTACTAGCACGCAATAGTTGCCTGTCAACCGAAACGACCTGATTTATTTATTACACAAATCTAAAGTACCACCTTAGATAATTATTTACAAATTAAACTCTAGCAGAATTTTTAAAAGCCGTCAAGTGAGAAAATCAAACTTCTAAGCAACACAATCAAAAGATACCGCTATTTATGTCTCGTTTATGCGCATATTTTGACGCTCGGCAGGGAATCAAAACCTATAGGGTACTTGCCGTTGACCTAGCTGGTAAGATGGAATGTCATGTAACACAAGTAAAGGGAAAAATCCAAAAACCATAAATTTGTACTTACATCACAAAAATCATTTTTTTGCGAGAATAATTTGCGAAAATATATTTTCACTGAACCCTCAGCGCGCGAGTATGACTTTTTTTTTATATAACGTCAAAAGGCATACAAACTCGACGAGAACGGTGGCGTAGTGGTTAATAACGCTTCTTTGACACCGACGCTCGTGGGTTCGATTCCCACGCAGGACAAACATTTGTGTTCATGAATAGGTATGTTTGTCTTGGTCTAGATGTTTTCTATGTATAATAAGTATGTATTTACAAGAAAAATGTATTTACGTATGTTTATCAGTTGTCTAGTACCCATAACACAAGCTTCGTTTACTTTGGGGCTAAATGGCAGTGTATTTTGTCCGTCAACATTTATTTATATTCAAACATACGGTACCTCTGATGTAAAGCAGTTACTGTAGACTTTGAACGCTTGCAATGCATAAAGCATCACTCGCGCGTTGCCACCTCTGTTGTTAACACGGCAACTCCTTAGGAGCTTACTGGGAACCTCTCTCAGTCGCAGGAACACATTAACCTTTCGCGGAGTTGTTATATGGCTGCGGTTTTCTGTGAGGCAGGACTACTTCCCCAGACGAGTTGCTTTAATATATTGCAAGCTTTCATAGTACGGTATGCACATACGGCATTGTACTCGTATATCTTCGGATGATAAAAAAACTATTTACGCAAAGAGTGAAATCAAGTAACGTCTAAAAATCAACAACAGCATTCAACAACAGCATCTTACAAATAGTTACAAGTCATTACAAACAAATGTTACAAATCGGCTCGTAGTCGAAGGACTTGCGCAAGAGTGGACTGTAAAAGATCACTGTATCCATTACAAATAAGGCGACACGTATTTACGAAATAGGGCTCCACGCTCTGCACTGACCTCCACTTTCACTTCAAAGGCGATAAAATTGTAATTATGAATATGTATCATATACAATTAAACACTCTCCCGGTACGACAAATCGGAGCTGTACACGACTTATCAACAGTTGACACACGCACGGCAGCGCGTCAGCCAAGTTCGGTGAATAAAAGTGCGACTTGCGAGAAATATTTCGAGCTACTTTCAATCCAATGGTTCGAAAAATAGATCTACATGTAATTTTCTTCCTTCCTTGAGCTTACACAGAATCGCAAAAGAATTACGTGGATGACCGAGATCGCGTTTTTAGGGTTCCGTACCCAAAGGGTAAAACGGAACCCTATTACTGAGGCTCCGCTGTCCGTCCGTCCGTCCGTCCGTCCGTCCGTCTGTCACCAGGCTGTATCTCATGAACCGTGATAGTTAGATAGTTGAAATTTTCACAGATGATGTATTTCTGTTGCCGCTATAACAACAAATACTAAAAAATAGAATAAAATAAATATTTAAAGTGGCTCCCATACAACAAACGTGTTTTTTTTGCTGTTTTTATAGATAATGGTACGGAACCCTTCGTGCGCGAGTCCGACTCGCACTTGGCCGATTTTTTTTGCTCATTTTTGCTCGATATTGATAACGGCAACAGGTAGACGCTTGAAATATTCACAGAATATTTAGTTATATATTCACTTTAAGAATAAATAATTAAATTAAAATAAAACAAATATTTAAGGGGGGCTCCCGTACAACAAACGTGTTTTTTTTTTGCCGCTTTTATAGATAATGGTACGGAACCCTTCGTTCATCTTCAAAGTCTACTTTATTAACCAGGTTAATCGAACCAAAAAAATCTAATGTATTTCCTTAATCGAATTTTCATTTCAATGTCTTCATAAGAATATATAACCTTTAATTTAACCTTTTAAAACTAATGATATTCCAACATATACACAAATGCATATTCCAAACAGATATGATAATAAGAACTACTATGGAACTTAGCACATCTCAACTCTTTTATTGGCGACATCGAATTCCACGAAGGTTCTTTTAAGTCAATATACAATATCATTGTTTTAAGTAGCGTTTAAGTGGTGTTCCAATGTATATAACTTAATACAAGCTAACCGTTCACCGAATGTGAGGATTACCTAAGGCAGACATTTTCAATAAATGAAGCTTGTCTCCCTTCCCCACCCCCGCTACTAACACAGTGACTACTCACCGTTTTTCTGATGACCTTATGCATTTGCTTAATCATTTTCCTTCAGATATTTTTTCTGCGATTATTTGTCTGTTTTCGCTAAGGTGATGATACTTCCCCTGATGGGCTGCTTGTTTGGTACAGACTATAAATTAAAGTAGCTATTTGTATGTCTGTTTGGGTGATTAGTTCATCCGAACTATGCAACGGACATTGTGTTTACACTATCATCTATACTAATCTATTTAAAGCGGAGGAGTTTGTTTATTTGATTTAATGCGCTATCTCTAGAGCTACTTATCGGAGTTGAATAAATATTTTTGCATTTGATAATCCAACTCCCGAGAAATATTATAGGCTGCTCGATATCACAGTTTGACCCTTGAAAGATACAAAATCTCTAATTTTTAATCTACCAGCATTTCAAATGACCATTGGCGAAGAAGAAATGCCAAAAGAAACTTGCCAATATAGGTCTTAAAAACCGTGGAAAGCCAAGGAAATCGAAAAAAAATAAGAAAAAACTGTTCCCACGGGATACATACCGCCATCCGTAACCAACGATATGTCCCACTGCTGAGGGTTGGCTAGAAGAGATCTCTTTTAGAGATAAGCTCGCCGACTACGAACTATGTTTACTCAATATTGTGGCTTTTTTATTTATATGTGCAATAAAGCTTACGGGTCGGAGTACTACATCAAGCCTTACTCATCCCGTTCTATGGATAGGGTCTCCCTTCAATCGAATGGGTGAAGACATAGTCACGCTGTCACGCCACGCTGCTCTACTGTGGATTAGAGAAGGCCAGGTTTTTCAATCTGTTCGAAGGCCACTAACTCAACGTCATCTATTGACCAGTGGCAACGTGCCCTCCAAAGCACGAAGTTTGAGATAAATAAATCTTACCATAGACAGACTGCGATCAACGTTTCTTAACCTTCATGTATGTTTAGAATGGCACGTGCAACGATGCCATGTGAAATCGTCATATTAAACCGTGCCTATTAAATATACTTGTGCCTTATTAAACACTAGCAGAAGCCCGCGGCTTCGCACGCGTGAGATTTGGGCTTTTAGTAGCCTTTATTTCTCTGTAGACATGAAATTGTTTCTGTTTAAAAAAAAAACAAACTTCAGGATCGTAGATGCAACCATAGAGCGATTCAATTTTCGTACAGCGCCATCTATTGACCTTTACAGGAGGCAACGTATATGTATTTTATTTATATTACATAAAAAATGCGTAGTTATTTTATGTTACAAAAAATACGTATTCTATGAAAACAATAAAAATAAAATTGCAAAGTACCCCGAAGGGGAAGATATTTCCCCCTAATTTTAACAGTTTTTCATTTTTTACGCAGGAACCCTAAATATTTACGGGATAAAAAGTACCCTATATTCTGCTCTGAACAGTCATCTACCTACCAGTGATAGTCCCGTTAAAATCGGTTCAGCCATTTCGAAGATTAGCCCGGACAAACAAACAGACAGACAGACAAAAAGTAAAAAATGCGTATTTAGGCTTTGGTAACGTGAAAATAATAATAAAGGTTTTATTTTGAAATCACAGACAGACACTTCAATTTTATTTATATGTATAGATTTGTATTGCATCTACTCGTATATTTGTACTGCATATGCATCTATATTCTTAACATAAATTGTGTAATTGTATAAGGTTCTTTTACTTAATGTCATTATGTGCCACCTATCTTTATTTATATTAATTCTCCTTAAAGTTAACGTTGCTTGGAAGAAATTGCATTAGCGATAAGGCCGCCTATTGTACTTTCTTATATAGACTATGTATTTTTGTATATTTCATTGGTGCAATAAAGAGTTTTGTATTGTATTGTACAGCACGATGCCCCACGTGCGGATCTGGTTCTGAACGCTACGATAGCCACATTTCAAATTCGACATCTATACATCTATACAGATAAATAAAATTGGAGTGTCTGTTTGTAATATCAAAATAACCACTTTTTACTAAATGCATATGGATGTATACACAGTACATATATATACCAAAATGAATATTTTTACAATTTTTGTCTGTCTATCTATTTGTTACGGCTAATCTCTGAAACGGCTGGACCGATTTTGACGGGACTTTCACTGGCAGATAGTTGATGTAATAAGGAGTAACTAAGGCTACTTTAATTTTAGAAATTTTATTTATTTTTATTAATATAAATAAATAAATAATATTCCATGCGAACGAAGTCGCGGGCACAGCTAGTTTGAAGTAGAACTGATCCTGTTTCTAGAATACGAAGCATATATGGATAACTAGAATGTATAGTTCAGTACAAACGGTCGCAGTTTCGATTCATCGCTATACCAAAATTTATGTGCATGTGTGTGTGTCTCTGTATATCTTTGCTGGGTATGTTTTTTTTGCTACTTACGCTTGCGATACATTAAATATCACTCGCGCAGTGTCGCCTCTGCTGCTAACTCCTTAGAAACTTACAGCCATGCAATTCTCTAAGCGACTCGTAATGGCTGTGTGCGTCGCTGTGATCACAGATGTCACAGCTTTGACATCGTCTACTGCGATCACGGCTAAATTATTTGGTATTCTATAAGGCTGTAAGCGTACGCGAGGCTGTTTGCCTTGTAGAATTCCAATTCCAAGCGCAGCCTTGCGGCGCTAGTGTCGCACAACCATGAAAAGCGACACCAAAGAATTGCAATTTTGTGTTCAAGGCTGTAACAGCCGATGTTTCCGAGGATGTAAGGATGTTTGCTCTTACAGAATTGCATGGCTGGTGAGCTCACTCACACGCAGGAATACAACAACCCTTCAGGAGGTTGTTATTCGGTTGTCGTTTTCTGTGAGGTGAAGGTACTTCCCCAGACGGGCTGCTTTGATGCCCGCTATCTCTCTTAAAAACTTGACCAAGACAAACCTGTGAGTGAGAAAGTTTCAATTTGACTGCGGTTTTCTGTGAAGTGGAGGTACTTCGACAGATGGGCTGCTTAGATGTGTCTTACCTCTCAAACACTCAGACCAAGACAACAGACATGCAATTTGATCTAACCTGCTTTGTGTGCTTCCGCCACCAACACAAAAAAAGTTGGTGGCGGAAGCACACAAAGCAGGTTAGATCAAATTGCATGTAAATTTGACTTTCGCAAAATAACGCCTGAATCTATTAACAACAGACATGTTCATGCACACAAGTATTTGTCCTGTGTGGGAATCGAAAGCACGGACGTTGGTGTCAAAGTAGCGTTATTAAGCTACCGAAACTTCAACTAACAACATGCATTAACTTCAACTAAGTTGTGAAAACTAACTTTTACTAAAAATATATATATATATATATTTACAGCAATGGCGAAGTGCTATCAGACGAGCCGCCTTTTGAACCGGCGTCGGACACGTCCGGTTTCTACAACCGTCCGGCGGGCGCGCCCGGCCGGTATCCCGTACACGTGGAATCACACAACGCGTACCGCGCGCCGTACAAGATCGACGGACACGCCGTCTACTCTGTGAACTCTGTTCACAAAACGTAAGTATTGATATTCCAATGTAACTTGGCTCTTCCTCTACAATCATCCGGTCGTACATTTATCTACCATCAGCGATACGCGTTGCTTGTAGAGTTAGATCATAAAGGATTGTATGTATATATGTATGTCTTCACGCCAGGTCCCTTGCGGGGTAGGCAGAGAGAACCGAGTGCCATAAGTCGTGGTCCTTACATACTTCACTCGCTTTCTTTCTCTCTTTTCATGCATGCTCGCCGGTTCCTGGGGCTCCTGACATCACCTTCTGATAATTCACGACCAATTTGGTCATGGTAGGTTAGTCTCGGTCTTCCTCGGTTCCTGCATCCTTCCATAAAGGATTTTATACCACTAAGGTGGCAAACAAGCATACGGCCCGCCTGACGGCAAACAGTCGCCGAGCCTCCTCTTCACGCCTTTCTTGAAGAAGCCCATGCTGTAGTCCCTTGAGAAAACCTCGGCTGGGAGTTCATTCCACAGCTTGAGAGAAATAACATGTGGAGAAGCAGCGACGTATCAAAAGGCAGACATGTTATACTCCAACATTATTGTATTTTAAAACGGCGCAAGTAGTACTATATGTACGATTGTACGTACAGTTATTTATTATGACACTTTGCTAACAAAAATAGGGCATACCTGTCGTTAGATAGATATGAATATCTATACAGATAAATAAAATTGGAGGGTCTCTTAGTAATATTAAAATTACCGCTTTTTACTAAATGCCTATGCGTTACCTATAACATTATACCAAAATGAATATTTTTACAATTTTTGTCTGTCTGTTTGTTCCGGATAATCTCTGAAACGGCTGGACCGATTTTGACGGGACTTTCACTGACTTATTTTTTTATAAACTAATTTTATTTATTTTTATTAATATTATAAATAAATATTTAAAAAATAAGTATTCCGCGCGGACGAAATACAATATCTATTATTATTTTGCTGTTCGCTATTTTACTCTGCTTATTTAGGTATATTTAATTAAATCAAATAAATAAAATTTATTACTGAACAATAACTTTTTTGTTAAATTTCGCGCGGACGAAGTCGCGGGCACAGCTAGTATATCATCATAAGACATTTATGCTTTGTGGCGAAATACGTATAAATGCGACCCGAGAGCGTGGCCAACTGTCTGCGAGTTGGGCAATTACCTTACTTTCGTATTGCCATTCTAAAGCATGTACGACGTATCTATAACTATAAAAACATCTTAGTGGAGAAGGATAAGATCGATATTATGTAGTAACTCAATTCATCACTACGGGTCGGGGTACAGAGTTGAACGCGCAACCCTTATTGGCTAGTTCGTGGACAAAGATGGCGTCAACGTGCTTCTAAAACACAACGGTTTTTGTGCGTGGGATGCCTTCTTGCACAGACAAGTGGTTTATATATGAATCCTACGCACAGGCACTGTCTGTGAACTCTTTTCAATTATATTCTTTGGTAACATGACAACATAACTTAAAGATGGAAGCTGTTAGCATCATCTCAAACAACTCCTCTGCTAAACAAATAGTATAATAGTAACACAAGCCAAAAACCACCCCGCACTCACTTAAATCCTTGTGTTTTAGCGCCTAATATCTTAGCAATTCGAGCTTCCTGACTAATAGGAGAATTTTAACCGAACAATAAGCCGATATGTTCCTCAATATATTAACTGGAACTCGCGATCAGAAGTCAATCCCGAAACTTCCTACTCCTACAAATTTCTTCTGATTAAATTCGTTGCGAGTTCCAAGGCAGCTGTAGTTTAACCCCAGGGACAGCAATGGACATCACTGTTCATTGCCTTTTTGGCGGTCGCCTCTGTTAATCCTGTCTACACAGGAGACACAGTGGTGAAAATGAGTGGTGGGCCTGACCCGTATCACTCGCGATGCCACCTCTGCTGCTAACACAGCTATTCCTTACTTACTGGTGACCTCACTTAGACGCAGGATTCATTTGGCTGCAGTTTTCTGGAGGTGGAGGTACTTCCTCAGACGGGCTGCTTTCATGCGCCCTACCTCTCTTAAAGAGTAGAATTCACAATTCGTCTGTGAACCTAATCACAAGGTTCTAGTTGGTATGCAGGTGCTTCAGCCCTAAGGTAAATACAGCACTCCATGTGACTGGAGACTTGTATAACAATTATTCAATCAATAAAATTCGTGCTGTCCGAAAGAGAAAATGAGTTGGTCTGAAAGAGAGCGTCGGTGTTAAAATAAGATGAAGCATTCTCCGTTGATTCATACATGTAGAAATAATGGAGCAATAAAGAATCACGAAACAGTTATAACGCGAAAGTAGAAGAATGTGGGAGCCGAGAAAGGCCAAGTCTTACTTACCATGACCAAGTTAGTCGTGTTTTATCAGAAGGTGATGTCAGGAGCCCTAGAAACCGACGAGCGTGTATGAAAAGAGCTATGAATGTTATTGAAGCGAGTAAAATGTGTAAGGTAAGGACCGAGTCATGCGGCGCTCGCTTCTCTCTGCCTACCCCGCAAGGGATTTGAAGTGAAGTTTAAGGTTCCGGTTTGAAGGGTGAGATATGGTAGAGAAATTACTGGGTACTGTGACGAAACAGCCTTACGTCGTAAGATTGGGTTTTTTTTTATATATTGGCTCAGCATAGTGGCTCCGCTTCGCCTGTTGGTAAGCGAAAAACGGAGCCCAAATTGCAGCGGCAGCTGACAAAGGACTACAGTGTCCTGTCAGTTGACGCTACCATGCTGGCCCGCAAGGTGCTTCTTCACGCTTCGTTTGAAGGATCCCATGTTGTAGGAAGGAGGAAACACATGTGCAGGCAAGGCGTTCCACTTTTTAATAGTACGACTGAGATAGGAGTTGCCGAACTTTGTAGTACGAGAACAAATGTCCTCAACAGTGGAATGATGACATCGCAAGCCTGCACGTGTGGTTCTATGACGGAAGGGAGAGGGCGGGACAAGGGAAAATAGTTCTTCAGAGCACTCACCATGGTACAGCTTATATACTTAGCGAGCCTATGACCCTACGAAGTTGCAGAGGTTCTGGGTTTAGGGCGAGTAACATCCCCGTGGTGTTGCGAGCGTCAATAGGGTGCGGTGACCGCTTACCGTCTAATACGGGCCGCATGCTTGTTTGCTAATCTAGTTGTATAAAAAAATATCCTCAGACAAGTGAGCACTTGGCAAGACGGCGACACGTGCTGGCGGACAATACGCGCCGGCAATTCTTTTGTTTGGGTTCGTCGGCTATCAACGTCAAAACCTAAATGAACCTTATTGCCGCACGCACTTACTACAAAATAAATGTCCGAATTTCTTTAGAGATTAATTAAAAATGGCGTTAGTGTATGTCACCGTACGGGCCTTTTTGGTTTGAACTACAAATTGTTGAACGTGTATCTTCACGCCAGGCCCCTTGCGGGGTAGGCTAAGGGAACCGAGCGGCAATGACTCGATTCTTACACACCTCATTCGTTTCTTAAACATTCGTAGCTCTTTTCATGCAAGCTTGCCGTTTCCTAGGGCTCCTGACAACATCACCCTCCGATAAAACACGAGCAGTTTGGTCATGGTAAATGAGTTTTGGTCTGTTTCGGCTCCTGCGTCCTATTACTTTCGCATTGTATTTGTTCATTCTTTCTTCCTGCAATCTCTCTACATGTCTGAACCCATGGAGCATGCCTTTCCTTCTCTTAACACTGACATTCTGTTTCAGAACAGTTTCTGTGTTATATTATCATTACGAAAGCGGTCAGCAAGCGTTATGCATTAAATTTTGCTCAATGCTCTCATCTCGACAGCATTTATACTACTTTAATGCTGTCTCTGCCATATCCAGCTTTAATTTCAATACATTAGCATTGAGATTACCGCACAGCGTAGTGTACAGCGAGCAGCGCCTTCTGCCTTAGATTTAGAGGCTGCCTAGAATTTAACCTACCCTCCGTCCACGCTGCACTGATTCGTTTTCCCACGTCAGCCGTGTACCTCGCGTCCCTGCTAAAGATATACAATCCACTTATTCTAACACCACATCATCAACCGTATTCCTCGTGTTCGTTCTGGTCTCCTCTATAGAACGTATGTTCGTGGTTGCTAATATCTGGTAACCGTTTCCTTTCAGGCCCCAGTCGCCCTCTGACGGGACGTTGGACACACTGCAGTACTGCAAGTGCGTCTCCACACCAGAGTGCAACCCTTCCATTGACTCCGCAGTAAGTTTATATACAAAACATATATCATTTATTTTTATACTACGTCGGGAGGCATACGGCCCACCTGATGTAAAGCGGGTACCGTAGCCTATTAACGCTTGCGCCATATTAAGTGTCACTCGCGCGACGCCTCCTCTGCTGCTTACACAGCAACTCCTAGGGAGCTTACTGGTGACCTCATTCACGCAGGAATACAACAACTAGGGAGTTGTTATTTAGCTGCGGTTTTCTGTAAGGTAAAGGCTGCTTTGATGCGTTCTACCTCTCTTAAACCATCTATCGTCGTTTGTTTGTCACCTTGGTGGAATAAAAAAAATCGGCCAAGTGCGAGTCGGACTCGTGAAGGGTTCCGTACCATTATCTATAAAAACGGCAAAAAATCACGTTTGTTGTATGGGAGCCCCTTTAAATATTCATTTATTCTATATTTTTGTATTTGTTGTTATAACGGCAATAGAAATACATCATCTGTGAAAATTTCAACTGTCTAACTATCACGGTTCATGAGATACAGCCTGGTGACAGACGGACGGACGGACGGACAGCGGAGCCTCAGTAATAGGGTTCCGTTTTACCCTTTGGGTACGGAACCCGATGCTCGTCGATGTATGAGGTGTTCTTACGAGTGAGTGAGGTCACAGTAAGCTCCTTAAGATTTGCTGTGTTAGCAGTAGAGGTGGCATCGCGCGAGCGATACTCAATGTACTACAAGCGTTCTTAGCCATCTGGTGGGCCGTAAGCTTGCATGCCTCCTGACGTTGTATAATAAAACTCAACAAACCTACAGGAAGTTATTTGGCTGCGGTTTTCTGTGAGGTGGAGGTACTTCCCCAAACGGACTGCTTTGATGCGCCCTACTTCTCATAAAAACACCCAGACTAAGACAAACACGTGTTCATGCACGCAGATGTTTGGCCTGTGTGGGAATCGAACCCGTTGGTATCAAAGTAGCCTTCCTAACCACTATACCCCTGAGCTCTCCGAAATCAGATAAAGGGGTTTTCCGGTAAATACAAGTGACAACATGTGGCATTACTCAACTTTTATATCTCCCTATCTTAGACCTTACAATCAAAAAGATGAATGGTCTGTGCTGCCTGTATGAGACTAATTTGGTATGGTATGACCTCATTCACAGAAAGCATGCGGCTCCGGAAAGTTCCTATGCTGCTACAAAAGACCGAATAAACATCATCAGCTCCACTCAGGTGAGGAACCCAGTGATAAAATGCAATTTGATCTTTGCAGCCAGACATGAAAGAATCGCCAAAAATGTTTTAAAACGACAAAAAAAATTAGAGCTTATATTTGACATCAAACCGAGGGATATTTGTGAACCCTTCTTTGATAATTAAGTATTATTTAGTGATATGTTACAAGCCGCCATTAGTGTGCTTGATCCACCAAACTTGTGTACTTTGGTGGCACAAATTAGTAAACCACTTGATTGCGCAAGAAGCAACAAAACGTTCTTGTGCGCGCAGGCACAAGCATCGTAAGGCGTAGAGATGCGCCAAGTACAGAATTTACCGAGTATCGAGTATTACTCGGTTTTATCTTTACTGACTCGGTCCAGTAATGATATCTATAACTTCACGCCAAAACCCTTGCGGGGTAGGCGGAGGGAATCGAGCGCCACACGACTCGATCCTTACACGCCTCACTCGCTTCTTTAACATTCATGGCTCTTCTCGTGCACGCGCCCCGCCCTAAGTAGTTTAGATAAAATATCCTTTAAATTCCACTGTCAGTCTGAGGTTATTAACGGTAATAAAAGGGGCCGTCCATTAATCACGTGATGTTTTTTTTAGCATTTTTTAACTCCCCCCTCCCCCTTGGTGATACGTGGTGAGGTTTAAGACTATCCCCCCCCTCCCCCCCCAAATCACGTGTAATTTTAGTACCTACCTACAAAGAATCTTAAAACTTTTAGAATATTATCTTTAAATACAGGTATACAGTATAATCTACTTTTCTAGTCTAGACAGAAAGGTTGCAGGTTGTTTTTGACTGGCATAAAAATAATATTAAAGGAATGGTGTAATCACGCGAAAAACATATATTGTACTAGTACATGAACATATTTAATGTCCTCGGACAACGATTAGCAAGACTTTCTTTAACACTAACAACCGAACAAGCATCTTGCAAGTCAGTTGTTGGCACTGTGCTTTGTTGAAGATCAACGTCGGTTTCATCAAGCCACTCGGCATCATTTTCGCGCACTACGCAGAGAATCTCTCTCGATCTACCGATCGATGGTCTCGTGAGGATGCGTGAAGGAAGAACATTGTGCACCTCTAGACTATTATTGCTCGGATTAGGTTATAAAAAATAAATACACGTGATATCTTACTACACTCCCCTCCCCTCTTGTGATATTTCGTGATTTTTGCCTAACCCCCTCCCCCCTCTTTCGAGCCTCACGTGATTAATGGACGGCCCCAAACATCGTAACACAATTGGATAGCAACTTGTATCTTTTCACACAACCATTTCAACTCTGATCGTGGTTTCAGTCAAGCATAATGGCTGCCTACCGTAGCCTTATGGACGCAAGCCAAAAGCCACAACTCCCCGAAGGTTTGACGGTTGTGGTAGCCCAGTTAGCAACGAACGATATTCTCATATTGCAAGCGTTCATGCTGGCCAGTTTATTTGCTGTTTAAATATATCAAAACGGTGTTATAAGTGTTGCTGTTTCTTCTATTGTATCTACTTTGATATCATCTTCTTCTTAGCGTCACCTTGTTTCCTAATCCATTAGGTATAGACAGGGGCCGCTACTTGAACGTAAGGATTTGAAGAAAATACTGATTGACTATTTGACATGGAACGACTGCCTTCCGACCTCCACAACCCAGAGGAAGACCAGGCCTTTATTAGGTTAGGTTACACGTATTTCGCAATATTTTTTCTTGGACGTGTGGTTTCCCTACCGACGTTTTCCTTCACCGCCCAGCAAGTAATAATTACAAATATGTACATAAGTTCGAAAAGATGAATTTAGTTTTAGATGCCCATTTTAAGATTCGAACCAAGGACTTGGTTATTCATCCACTAGGTTATTACTACTCTTAGAAGTCATGTAGATATATATATATTATTACAGAATATTTCAACGAGCTGGAAGACGAGCGTCCGGAGCTGCAGCCTGGACAGAGTGTGCTCAAAGGACCGTTTCCTCTACCGCCGGAGACACCAGTTAGCAACTACTTCGGCCCCGAACATGGCGCCGGTGACCAACCCAGACGGCAGCAGCCCGCCGTGCTCGTCGGCCCTGGTGGACCGAGCGGCAACATCGGCCCCCCAAAACAAACAAATTACCAAAACATCAACCAACCAAACATTACACCTAACCAAGCGGTACTCGTGGGCCCCAATGGGCCGACTGGAATTATTGGACCTGGACCGCAGAGTCACGCAAATAAACCTTCCCGACCTCTGGACATCGGGCAAAATGACCCTGGTCAGAGGGGAGTTTTGGTTGGCCCTGGAGGTCCCACTGGGATTATTGGACCCAGACCGCAAAATAACCGTCCGAACGAACCTTCAGGATCTCTGAATCTCGGTCAAAATGGATCTGCCCAGAGAGGAGTTTTGGTGGGCCCTGGAGGTCCCACTGGGATTATAGGACCAAGACCGCAGAATAACCGCCCTAATGAACCTTTAGATTTAGGGCAGGATGAGTCTGCCCAGAGAGGAATTTTGGTTGGCCCCGGAGGTCCCACCGGCATTATAGGACCGGGGTACTCACGGCGTCCAGTGCTCGTAGGTCCTGGGGGACCTACCGGTATCATCGGTCCATTCGGTTACGGCAGGAATCAGATGGGAAATCCCGGCATTTTGGTCGGGCCAGGCGGTCCTACGGGAATGATAGGCCCGAGAAGAGGGGTCTTGGTTGGTCCAGGGGGTCCTACCGGACAAATAGGCCCAAGGAATCCCTACATTTTCGGTAAATAGTGTCGTGTACCGATGTGAAACTAACATATCTGTGGATAGAGTGTTACGCGCAGCGCTTTGCTTATGGGATCGTAGTGTTTGTCCTTATTTGTATATATTATTGTAATAAGTACCTAACAAATGTCATCAAATTGTTAACAGCTTTAATAACAGGGGATCGGAAAACCAATCAAAAAGTGTTCGAAATTAGTCATAATGTCTAATCACCATAAAAACGGTGACATATATTGTTTTTTAATAATATAATCTTTAAATGACCTTAACATGTCAAAAGATTGTCTTGAATGCTGAATTGATCTCTGATCGCGTGACGTCATTTGTCTGTAAACAATCTACCAGCCGTAAAAGCTATTATTGCATTTGATTAACTAATAACAAACAAAGTTAAAAACGAGTTAGTTAAGCGATATAAACTTTCCAATAGCATTAATATCAGGAATAAAATAATCGTTTTTGACTTGAGCCAGAAGGCACAGCTCGCTATACGCAATGCAGTGCTGGTCCCAACGCTTACTTATGAAAGTAGGATAAACGTGGTCGAAATGCCAACGTTGTGCAAAATTTGTAGCGTAACGCTTGTAGACCGTAGTGATGATGTTAGAAACAGGTTGGTCTGAAAGAGAGCGTCGGTGTTAAAATAAGAAGAGGTTCCTCCGTTGGTTCGGATACGTGGAAAGAATGCAGCAAGAAAGAATTACGAAACCGATATACTCGTACAACGCAAAAGTGGAACAAGACTTACCTATCATGACCAAATTGATTCTATCAGAAGGTAATGTCAGGAGACTTAGAAACCGGCGAGTGTGCATGAGAAGAGCAATGAATGTTAAAGAAGCGAGTGAGGCGTGTAAAGTTTGAGTCACGTGGCGCTCGGTGCTCTCTGCCTTCTAGATAGAAATAAATAATAGCCTTAAAAAATAAATAATAGTTTTTAAGGCTTGTACTTTGATTACAAAAAAATGACGTCACGTGATATTTACGCGTTATCATTTTTTAATAAATACGTTTTCATTTGGATTATTTAAAGGTTTATTTATTTAAAATGATATTTTTTATGAAGACAAAAATATTCATTATGATTAATTTGAATAAATTTGAAATGTTGCCAGATCCCCTACTACAAGTTACCATTAGGTTATAGTTTAGCTAGTAACCTATGTATAATTTAGCATAGTTTACTGATTCTCGTATGTTGTAGCGAGGTGTCGATCTGCATGCTCTCGACCGCCACCCACGATGATGGTCACCACAGTGGAGACTGCCACGGCGGCTATGCCAGACGTTGGCACGTGCAAATACAAGAGTATGCATAGGAAGAAAAAATTGCCACAATAAATAAATGTGCTTACAATATCCATAGCATATATTTTTTTAAAGTTCACCTAATTACTAATTTTATTATATTTAATTAGGGGCTCATGTGCCAGAAGCGTGCTCGTTCGCGACCCCTGCCAATCAGTCGATTGCAATTCTGGACCAAAAGCGCACCGATGTGCGGATTAGGGCGTCCCCCGTAGGCGACGCGCACCGATCCGCCCCCGTCGGTGCGAATATAGCTGCATGCGGCGGTGGGGGCCGCCACCCACCACGCAGCGCCAATTCCGGCGGGACGAGGGGAGCCGAGTGCCGCATAGGCACGTGGAATGTGAGAGGTGGATTGAATGATAAGACGAATGAATTGATAAAATGTTAAAGAAGCGAGTGAGATATGTAAAGATCGAGTCACGTGGCGCTCGGTTCTCTCTGCCTACCCTGCAAGGGATTTGGCGTGAAGTTATAGATAGATAGATAGATTAATTACTAATTAAATTAAAAGTTTAAACTAGTTTTATTGTGTTGTATCGTTATTTTCAGGAACACCGTTCCTATATGAAATCTATATGTTTGTCTGTGTGTTTGTCTGCCGCTTTTTTTCAAATATTGGAATTTTGACTTCAGATTCGGATTCAGCATAAAAAAATAGAATAGGAATGTTCAGGAACACCGTTCCTATCTCTTAAGGAACATGGTCAAAATGGCCGACAAATTAAAAAAAAATTGTTATATAATTGACGAGCCAGGTGTTCCTCTGGCAATGCAAGCTTGCGCATTCTCGCGTCGTTCACGAGTGAGCCACCGAGCTCTAGTAAAAGGACCATCGCAACAACTATCGGCTTATTGGTTAATATGGTCTCCCATTGGTCAGTGGCCTCGAATCGCTGATATATTTAGGCGCTAAAACACAGCGTTTTGTGAACACTATATACCTTCATGCGCAGTCATGACGAGCTCGGTGGCTCAGTCGTGAATGACGCGACTTTGACACCAACGCTCGTGGGTTTGATTCCCACACAAGGCAAACATTTGTGTGCATGAACATGTCTGTTTGTCTTGGTGTGGATGTTTTAAGAGAGGTGGGGCGCATCAAAGCAGCCCGTCTGGGGAAGTACCTCCACCTCACAGAAAACCACAGCCAAATAACAACTCGATAGAGGGTTGTAGTGTTCCTGTGTGTGAGTGAGGTCACCAGTAAGCTCCTAAGGAGTTGCTGTGTAAGCAGCAGAGGAGGCATCGCGCGAGTGATAATACTACTACGCTACGGTACCCGCTTTACATCAGGTGGGCCGTATGCTTGTATGCCTCCCGACGTAGTATAAAAAAAAAGTCAACTGGTTTATTAATGTGACACCGACCCATATTCGTCCCATTGGGATACAGGAGAGTTAAACTGAAGAGGTTTTAGGAGCATAAGTGAGGAAGTACTAGGAACCATCACAAGAGCTATAAATATTAAAGAAGCAAACGAGGCGTGTAAAGCCTGTCACAGACGGAGCTATAACTTATCTTGCATGTTATGCAATCTCGCTCTAACTAAACATATGAAACAAGGTGAATCTGTATGTCCCCTGTTTCAGCGTGTTCATATTATACATATAGAGTAAGACAGCATGTTTATCTGACGATATATTATAACTGCGTGTGGCTTACGGACCGCGTTTAATGGCGCTCGGTTTTTTAGGGTTCCGCACCCAAAGGGTAAAACGGAACCCTATTACTGAGGCTCCGCTGTCCGTCGGTCCGTCCGTCTGTCACCAGGCTGTATCTCATGAACCGTGATAGTTAGATAGTTGAAATTTTCACAGATGATGTATTTCTGTTGCCGCTATAATAACAAATACTAAAAAATAGAATATAATAAATATTTAAGGGGGCTCCCATACAACAAACGTGATTTTTTTGCTCGTTTTTGCTCGATATTGATAACGGCAACAGGTAGACGCTTGAAATATTCACAGAATATTTAGTTATATATTCACTTTAAGAATAAATAATTAAATTAAAATAAAACAAATATTTAAGGGGGCTCCCATACAACAAACGTGATTTTTTTGCCGTTATTATAGATAATGGTACGGAACCCTTCGTGCGCGAGTCCGACTCGCACTTGGCCGATTTTTTTTATACAACCTCGGGAGGCTTGCAAGCATACGGCCCACCTGACGTAATGCGGTTACCGTAGCCTATGAACGCTTGTAAATACATTGAGTAACACTCACGCGCTGCTACCCCACTGCTAACACATCAACTCCTTAGTAGCTCACTGGTGAACTCACTCACACGCAGGAACACGACAACCCTCTGGGGAGTTGTTGTTCGGCTGCGGTTTTCTGTGAGGTGGAGGTACTTCTCCAAAACGGGCTGCTTGGATTGGCCCCACTTCCCTTATTTCTGCCTACCCCGCAAGGCGGCTTGCGTGAAGATATACATACACAGATGTAGTTAGTTTATTATGAAGATATATACAAATTCTACAATAAATTTGAAATGCTTCTAAGGTTGAACGTCATAACAATACATATGAATTGACGGATGGTGCTGGCGTCCGTCCAGATGTTGCCGAGACATTGATAAATTAAATAAAGCTCATCCGAGAAGCGCACACGTGACGTTTCGTCGATGCTTCGCCGAAATTCGAAGGTTTGTATTTCGATTGCCACTGACGCGACTTTGACACCAACGCTCGTTACGCAGGACAAACATTTATGTACATGAACATGTCTGTTTGTCTTGGTCTGGATGTGCCTCCACCTCACAGAAAACCGTAGCCAAATAACTCCCTAAAGGGTTGTTGTGTTTCTGCGTGTGAATGAGGTCACCAGTAAGCTCCTATGGAGTTGCCGTGCAAGCATCAGAGGAGGCATCGCGCGAGTGCTACTTAATAAGTATATTACAAGCGTTAATAGGCTACGGTAACCACTTTACATCAGGTGGGCCGTATGCTTGTATGCCTCCCGACGTTGTATAAAAAAGAAATTGCAAAGCCTAGCGAATAAAGAGCCGGCCTATTGATCTCCGGTCTACAATTCGAAGCCTGTCATATGCCTACCACTAGATTTCAGTTTTAAGATTTATTATATATATAATATATATTATGTTGATACTGTTGATTGTAGGCACTTGGTGAAATTTTGAAGACATCTCGTTAATGTTAATACTTGCACTTGTACAGATTCCACTTCACAATTTTATTTAACAATTGTTTTTACCGACCGGTTTCGCCTTTACAGCATTATCAAGGTATTTTATACAACATATGGCGGTACCGTGCAATCAGTGATTGATATTATGGTATGGTATTGCGTTACATAACCCTCAATTTGCCTAATGTATCTATACTAATATATAAACAAGAGAGTGTGTTTCTAAAACTACCAGCCGCATTTCAAAGATTCTTTTTGCATATGATGGCCCAATTCAAATGCAACAATAATTTTGACACTATAGGATATTCGACATCATCATCACGACACAACATCTACGATACGACCCTTAGAAGCTGAGGAAAACGAAAGTAAGAAGAAGCGGCACCCACGGGAGACGCGCGAACGTAGTCGTGGGGCACAGCTAGTCACAAAACATATTGGGCAGTTGTTCCGAGGAAGCTGCTGACCATCATTCATAATTGATTTGGGAACATTTGCGAAGACCAACAGCGTGTTCTGTTGCAACTGTGCTGAGAGAAACTCTTACACAACCAATTAATCGCTGATCGTTAGCAAGTAATACTAGGGGCACACTAAAAGTTTTGCACTTCTAGCTAATCGGAACTATTTGAATTTCGAATGTTATATTTTTTGAAACGTTGCAACCTACTTAGTAATAAAAAAAAAAAAACAATTGGCGGGAAATCATTTGACAATTGTTTTTTATCACACATCAAAGTTCTACGTACGCAACGAAAATGGAATTGAGTCGAAAAGATTTTAGAGCGATGATTTTTATAATTTTAAAAGTTCTCTCTCTCCGCAAGACTGTGCTGCTCGTCTTCAAAATGCTTTTGGGAGAGAAGCACCTTCTTTGAGCACCGTGAGGCGATGGTTTGCTGAATTTGAGAGAGGTCGAGTTTCTTTACATGACGAATTTCGTGAAGGGCGGCCTTCAACTGCCGTCAACGTAAATAATGTGGCTACTGTTAAGCGGCTAATTGAAGAAAACCCGCGGATTACCTATGAGACAATTCGAGAACTATTGGGGATTGGTATGAGCCAAATTCAGAAAATTTTACACGAAGAATTGAAAGTTCGGAAACTTTGTTGTCGTTGGATCCCTCATGAATTGACAGCGGAGCAGAAGCGGGCTCGCGTGGAATGGTGCTTACAGATGCTACTGAAGTACGACCACGGACATTCTAATGCTGTTTATGACATTGTCACAGGAGATGAAACGTGGATTTATTGTTTTGAACCCGAAAAAATACAGCAATCTTGTGAATGGGTGTTTGAAAATGAGAACAGGCCAACAAAAGTGAGGCAGGCGGGAAACGTTGGTAAAAAAAAGATCGCGTTTTTTTTCTCAGCTACAGGTCCCATCAATCAATCAATCAATCAATCAATTATTTATTTGCGGAATGCAGTATACAAAAAAGGTGGTTACAATTTTTAAGTGCTGTACATTCAGCCTACATTGAGGCGTGCAAATATTTAGGTTTAATATTTCTTACAACTTTGCGACATCTCATTCAAACAACAGTCACAAACACAAATTGAACAAGAATAATTAAGTTAGATACAATGAAATCACAATACAATATGAAGTTCAATTCAAATGTCAATGTCATGTACCTAATCAATATAAAAATGTCGCCAATTAAAGATTAATTAAAAATTTGCTATATTAACGATATTTACCAAAATTGTGTATTATTGTGATATTTTGTATTCCATATACTCGTTGACACTGCAGAAGCAATGAGAGGACAACCAATTGTTGAGTCGAAATTTAAATGACTTTCTTTTCAAAAGTTTTATATCCTCTGGCAAGTGGTTATAAAGGGATATGCACATGTTGTAAGAATTTTTTTCATATATGTATTTATGGCAGGAAGGTTGATACAATCTATTCATTACTCTTGCTCTCGTCTGTCTCTGGAAAACGTCACCTCGCTTTCTCCAAAATTCTGGGTGCGAATTAACGAAGATGCAAACATCTCTTATATACATGCACGGAACGGGTAAAATATGCAGTTTTTTAAATAGCGGTTTGCAGCTGTCGTCAAACCATGCATTACAAATCGCGCGTATGCACTTCTTTTGGACTTTAAATGCTTTGTCAATCTCTACAGAGTTACCCCAGAGTATGAGACCGTAACCTAGAACAGACGCTACATATCCATGATAGGCAGTAAGTGCAGCTTCCAAAGAAACTATTTGCCGTAATCTTTTAAGTGCAAATACAAATCTATTGAGCCTATTGCACACCTGCTCGATGTGAGCCTTCCAATTTAGGTGTTTGTCGATTATAATGCCAAGAAATCTCATCGTATTTACCTCGTCTACCGGAACGTTATTGTAATTAGCACGGATTGGTATAGGGCTTGAATTATAAGAAGCGAACTGCATTAACTTGGTTTTTTTTATGTTCACGCGCAGATCATTGTAATCCATCCAGTTTACAACATCACAGAGAGCCATATTCACGTCCGATTCAAAAGTATCCCGATTTTCACATTTTATAACTAATGTGGTATCGTCAGCAAACAGAAGACAATTGTGTGCAGTAATATCGGGCAGGTCGTTGATGTAAATGAGAAATAGAAGGGGACCAAGTATGCTCCCTTGAGGAATACCGCTGTTGTTCGCTTTAATTTCAGATCTGTAAGTTTTTCTAAGAACAGTACCACCCATTTCGGACATTTTAGTAATTTCTGTACACTGCATCCTGTCTTGCAAGAAATTTCTAATCCAGTCATACGCTTTTCCCCTGATACCATACATGTCAAGCTTTTGCAACAGCTTCCTGTGATTGACAAAGTCAAACGCCTTGCTCATATCAAGAAAAACGGATAAAACCGGTGTTTTGTTATTGAGACTATCTGTTACTATCCTCAACAATTCAAAACAGGCGAGAGTAGTTGAGCAACCCTTTCGGAAACCATACTGATTAGAATGAAATGCATTATGTCTTTCTAAGAATTCACTCAAACGAATGTGCATAGCAGTCTCTAGTATTTTGGAAAGAATTGGAACCAAAGAAATAGGCCTGTAATTACTCAGATCCAATCTGCACAATTCCACTTGAAGATCAAAAGAGTGTTAATGCCGAGTGGTATTCTACCATTTGTTTACCCAGGGTGTTAGAAAAAGTTCGCGAAAGACGACCAAAAAGCCGCGTTCTCCTACATCATGACAACGCTTCTTCACACACGGCCAACAAAACAAAGTCATTTTTAACTTCCGAAAAAGTACAACTCGTTACCCATCCTGCGCATAGCCCCGACCTAGCACCCTGTGATTTCTGTATTTTCCCCAAAATCAAAGATTTGATGAGAGGTTTCACTTTTACCAACTCCGAAGAGGCAGTGATAGCGTTCAATCAGCACGTAGAAAACATGCCTTCAGATCTGTGGTCCTCCTGTTTTAAAAAATGGTTCGATCGCATGAAAAAATGTTTAAAATGTAAAGGAGAGTATTTTGAAAAGCAATAAACATAATATTTTGGTTATAACATGTTGTTTTTTTAAGTTACGCAAAACTTATAGTGTGACCTACGTATATCTATTTCTGTATCATGTTACCTTTATTGATTGTCGGTTTACGTAATTTATATTTTGTTTATTCTTTCTTCATTTTTTTATACAACCAGTTTGGCAAACAAGCATGCGGCCCGCATTAGATGTTAAGCGTTCACAGCAGTCTATTGACGCTCGCAACACCGCGGGGATGTTACTCGCGCGCTGCCAATCTTGTGACCTGAGGCTGTTTCGTCACAGTACCCAGTAATTTCTCTGCCGTATCTCACCCTTCAAACCGGAACATAGTTATATAAATATAGCTGCTTGACGGTAGAAATAGATGAGACAGAGGTACCTACGCAGACGACTTTTGTACTAAGTCTCCCTCTGGTAAATTCTTCTTAGCTAGAAACGCGCCTAGCGTTAACTCGTTTCCTAACCCTTTAGGATTGCCGAGGTCCGGTAGTTGTGAAAGCCTGACCTTTCTTGGGTAAGTCACGCGTCTTTCGAAATGTAATTTCTTGGACGTGCTGATTTCCTCACGATGGTTTCCTTCACCGACGAGTCATAATTACCAATTTGTACATACACCCGAAAACAGGAATTCAATGGTTCATGCCATCATTCAAACCGGTGGCCAGTTGGTTAACAGACCGGTTTTTTATCCACTGGGCTAACGACGCGACTTTAACTGTTTTCAGGAACACCGTTCCTATATGAATTCTATATGTTTGTCTGTGCGTTTGTCTGTCACTTTTTTTTTCGAATATTCGAATTTTGACTTCAGATTCGGATTCAGCATAAAAAAGTAGAATAGGAATGTTCAGGAACACCGTTCCTATCTCTTAAGGAAGATGGCCATAACGGTCGACAAATAAAAAAAAAATTGAATTGTTATATAATTGACGAGCCAGGTGTTCCTCTGGCAATGCAGGCTTGCGCATTCTCAACTGGTTTTATATTATTCTACTATAAATAGTATATAGTATGTTTAATAATATTTACTTCTAAATATATTCTACTACCTATGGTAGAATATTTTAAGAGACAAAAATGTACATAAAGTTTACGCTGTACCAATTCCTCTTTCAGCCGCAGATGTAAAAAAAATCGAAGCGAGTCTAGAGATGAGGCCTATGTCCAGCAGTAAAAGAAAACGGTCTGAGATGATGATGATTTCTTTTGACGTGATAGTGGAAGGTAATACAGAAAACTGAAGATGAAAAAATCGGGCAATACAGTTTGGTGTTGTAGCTATATATCTATCGTTTACATACAAACTTGAATTACACCACTTGATAGCTAAAGAATCAAAGGATTCGACATGTTGAGTGAGGACTCATCACTATCCTCGCGCGCCTCGGGGTGGGAAGCGCCGCCATTTTGGGCGCATCAAAGCAGCCCTCTGGGGCAGTACCTCCACCTCACTGGAAACCGCAGCCAAATAACAACTTGCTGGAGGGATTTCGCGTGAGGTCACCGGTAAACTCCCAAGGAGTTGCTGTGTTAGCAGCGGAAGCGGCACCGCAAGAGTGATGCATTGCAAGCGTTCATAGGCATCAGTAATCGCTTTATCAGGCGGGTCGTATGCTTGTATTCCTTCCGATGTTGTATAAAAAAATTGCATATTAGTTAAAATTTCTTGCTTCATTTTCCTATCACACATGTACAGCATTGTTACTGTTCTTAAATGTAGAAAACAGACAGAAAGGTACATACCTATGGTGGTGATGACGATGATGGAGTAGAACAGCGCGCCAGTGAAGGTCCACTGGATGTGCTCGGTGCTCTCGTTGCCGTCCCAGCCGCGCACCTTCATCTCCAGCAGGATAGCGTTCTCGAAGTCCTGAAGACCAGCCATTTAGGGTCGGCAACACGTGAGCGACTGCAACTGGTGTTGCAAATGTCCGTAGGCTACAAGCATACGTTCTGCCTGATGGTTAGCAGTTACCGTAGCCTATTCACACTTGCACCACGGGTGTTACTCATGCGTTGCCGACCCTGAACTCGATATTAAACTTTTTTTTATATACAACGTCGAGAGGCATACAAGCATACGACCCACCTGATGTGAAGCGGCTACCGTAGCCTATTAATGCTTGTAATATATTAAAGTATCACTCTGCGATGCCACCTCTGTTGCTAACACGAATAGCTGTGTTAGGAGCCTACTGGTGACTTCACACACACGCTGGAAGCAATAACCCTGTAGGGAGTTGTTATTTGGCTGCGATTTTCTGTGAGGTGGAGGTACTTGCCCAGATGGGCTGCTTCGATGCACCTTACCTCCCTACGATAAACACCCAGACGAAGACAAACAGACATGCTCGCGCACACAAATGCTTGTCCAGTGTGAAAATCAAACCCACGAGCGCCGGTGTCCAAGTCGCGGCACCAACCGCTGCGTCACCGAACTCGTCATTACCCAAGACTTTCAAAATCTTGTACGTGGAAGTAAGGTGGTAAACAAGCATACGGCCCGCATGATGGTATGCTGATACCATAGCGTATTCACAATTGCAACACCAGCAGTGTGACTCATGCGTTGCCCCTATAATCGAAAGTGCAAGTTAAACAACGTATATACGCAGCCTATTTACGGATGGGTGTACGTGTGCAGATGGATCATGGGTTCATAACAGGGGTGCCAGTCGTGCACCGCTGACCCTGAAACCATACCTTGAGCATATCGACCACCTCCGAGGTCCAGTTGGTCTGGTTGAGCAGGGGCACATTCCGCGTCATCATCCAGATGCTCTGCGTGGTATTGTTGCGAATCTGCGATATGTTCATCTTCACCTGCGTACAAAAACTCGTGTGTATGTAATTATTACTTGCAGGTGGGCTGTATGCTTCTATAACTTTCGACGTTAAAAAAAAACAAGCGAATACGACCGCCATAAAAATCAAATTTTTAAAGTTTAATTTTATGGCGATCGTATTCGCTAATAGAGAGTGGTTCCTCGCTTGTAAATAAACTTTAAAAAGATGATTTTTATGGCGGTCGTATTCGCTTGGTTTTTTTTAAACATCGTAAGTTCTAGAAGCATACAGCCCACCTGATGTAAAGTGGTTGCCTTAGCCTTTGAATGCTCTCGACACAGCAAGTATCCCTCACGCCTTGTAACCCCTTCTACTAATGCAGCAACTTCTTAGGACCTTAGGTGTCCTCCACTCTGGTACTAGACCAGAATAGGTAGACAGGCCTTTGGGAACACCAGTTATGCTTACACAGTTTAGTAAACTAGAGTAACAGTGTACGGTCCACCTGATGAAAAGTGGTAACTGTAGCGTGTGAACGCTGATAATGCATTACGTGTCACTTGCGCAATGGCACCACTGCTGCTAACATAGCAACTCTTACTGGTGACCTCATTCACACGCAGGAACACAACAACCCTCTAGAGGATTCCCTAGGGAGGTCTTATTTAGCTGCACTTTTCTGTGAGATGAAGGTACTTCCCCAGACGGGTTGCTTCGATGTGCCCTACCTCTCTTAATGATGCGTCTGGGCTCTCTTAAAGATGCCTGACATCCTTTAGATGCCTGACGTTATGAAATAGCAATGTCATCATCGCACGTACCTCCCGCTCGTGCTGGGCTTCCAGGCGCTCGAAGGTGACAGCCCCGAGGATGCAGTATGCGACCACCAGGCTGATCATCACGAAGTGGGAGAACACTACCGAGCATAGCTTCCACGTGTAGTACAGCACCTGACATCACAATTTGAAATCAACGAAGCAAGCAGAAGAAAAGTAGGGCATTTCTTTTATACAATGTCCGGAGGCATACGGTTACCGTAGTCTATTAACGCTTGTGATACATTAAGTATCACTCGTGCGATGTCACCTCTGCTGCTAACACAGCAACTCCTTAGGAGCATGCTGCAGGAACACAACAACCCTGCAGGGAGTTATTCGGCTGCGGTTTTCTGTGCGGTGGAGGTATTTTCCCAGATGAGATGCGTTGTTGCGCCCTACCTCTCTTAAAATACCAAACATATTCATGCGCACAAATGTTTGTCCTGTGTGGGAATCGAACCCACGAGAGTTGGTGTCAAAGTCGCGTTAGTAACCGCTACGCCACCGAGCGCGTCACTGGGCATAGTTACAGTTTGTAAGATGTACATGTCACAACGACAAATTTGTATTTTATGACACTAATAATTTTATTAGTGACTTTATTTGACGAAGGATATATCATATCTTTCAAAGAAATCTAGGAATAAGATAGCCACTTTAGTAGCTTATAACATTATAAGCATTAACAGTTTACAATGTAAACTACAAAGTAATTGTGTAGATTTGACTGCAGATTTAAACTGCTGAAACAGACAAAAAGAAAGCAAAACCTAAACTTTGTACATCAAAATATTCAAGGCTTTCCTGGCTGTGAATAAATAGCACAATTATTTTTAGCAAACTATAATATTGATATACTATGTTTAATGAAATATTGGCTAAACAAAAGTGAAATATTATTTGGAATTAATAATTATAAAATAGTTAGTCGCATTAATAAAGAGTCTTCGATTAGAGGCGGTTCAATGATTATTATAAAAAATGCCACAAAGCCAAAGAATGTAAGGACATTGATAGGCTCTCTGTTGAATGCACTATTAAGATTTCTTGTTGAACTAGATAACTAAGTATATAATTATTTGTGTATACAGACCTCCTAGCAGTGATTTTACAATTTGAGCAGGTAACGTAGGATACATTAAGAACAGTATTTACAGGTAAAAAGAGCATAATAGTCTGTGGTGATTTCAACGTAGACATACTAGTAAATATACAAACAACTCTTAGATTTTTAAATTTATTTAAAATAAATACTTTTTCCTGGAGCCTACACGTCAGCCACATCTGCTACTTGTCTAGATAATATCTTTTATAATTGTGAGCATAGAAATAAATCAATAATAGGCGACTTGCCTTCAGATCCTTGCGGTCAGTTGGTAGTATACCAATGTTCAAATAATGTAGATAAAAAGTGATCTGTTCTATAGACCCCTGACCACTTAATCTTATTGAATAACAACAATGTACTGGGGGAAAGGTTGCCATTATTGGATTACTCTGTAGACAATCCTGAATTGCTCTGTACCAGTTCGATTCATGATATCTCCAGTGAGTACCAAAACATATTCAAATATAAAAAGATTAATACCATAAATAAATTTAAGTTTAATGATTGGGATTGGTTGATTGAATTGGGAATGACTGGGGTTTGAATTATGTGGAGAAAACACATATATATTTGACCCAGACTTTGTTAAATATGTTAAAAATGATTCCAAAATATTTAAAAGTATTTGCAAAGTTGCAAAATCAATGTATAATAAAAACAAAATTAAGCAGTCATCAAATAAAATAAAGGCTGTGTGGGATATTGTTAAAAATCGGCCAAGTGCAAGTGGGACTCGCGCATGAAGGGTTCCGTACCATTATCTATAAAAAAGGCAAAAAAATCACGGACGGACAGCGGAGCCTCAGTAATAGGGTTCCGTACCCATAGGGTAAAACGGAACCCTATTACTGAGGCTCCGCTGTCCGTCCGTCCGTCCGTCCGTCTGTCACCAGGCTGTATCTCATGAACCGTGATAGTTAGAGAGTTGAAATTTTCACAGATGATGTATTTCTGTTGCCGCTATAACAACAAATACTAAAAAATAGAATAAATTAAATATTTAAGGGGGCTCCCATACAACAAACGTGATTTTTTACCGTTTTTATAGATAATGGTACGGAACCCTTCGTGCGCGAGTCCGACTCGCACTTGGCCGATTTTTAATGTTGCTCGCCGGTGCGGAAACATTGACAAGGTAAATAATGTGTTATTCTAAATTGGTTCACATGCAATAATCTTTTATTAAATTAATAAATAAAATAAATAATAAATAATAATAATAAATATTGTCTGACAAATTACACAGGCGCCATCTAGCCCCAAAGTAAGTGAAGCTTGTGTTATGGGTACTAGACAACTGATAATTTTTTTTTTTTTGTAAATACATACTTATTATACATAGAAAATACCCAGACCCAGACAAACAGCCATGTTCATGCACACAAATGTTTGTACTGTGTGGGAATCTAACCCACGAGCGTTGGTGTCACAGTAGCGTAACAACGCGTTTCACCACTGCGCCACCGAGCTCGTCAAAAAATTCAACTAAAACTAAATGTATAAGATTTAGTATTTCAAATGTGGCTTCTTCCAATACAGAAGTTATCATGTATATCTTCACGGCCTACCCCCCCCTGGGGGTTATATGTTATATGTAAACAAAACATTATCTATATATATAAAAATCTAGTGTCATGGTGTTTGTGGTCGCATTCCTCCGAAACTGCATCCTCAGAAATTTCTTATGTATATTTGGTAGGTATGAGAAGAGGTCGTGTAGTATATTTCATAAAAAAAATTAATAAGAACTAATTTATATAGCAGAACATAGTTTGGCGGGTCACCTAGTTAAAATATAGAAATAACATCGGTTCGGTTCCCTCTGCCTACCCCGCAAGGGATTTGGCGTGAAGTTATAGATAGATAGAAATAACATCGGGAATAAACAACGTCGGGATGCTTACAAGCATACGACCCGCCTGATTTAAAGTGGATAGGTTACCAGACAGAAGTTGGGATCGCATGAGTGTTGCCACTTCTGCTGCTAACACATCATCTTTTTAGAAGCTTACTATTTACCTCATTGAGTGTGTATGTAATGTGTGTGTGTATGTGTATGCCGGTACATCGGTTTGCTAGGACTGGTAGATCTTTTCTTGTAAATTGTATTCGATTTTATAATAAATTGCCTGAAACAGTTCTGTACTTTCCTGACAATGTTTTAAAAATCACATTAAAAATACTCTCTGTAGAAGGGCTTATTATAGAATTGATGAATATGTAAGTGACAAAGATGTCTGGAAATAATTCATAATTCAGACCACCTGTCCTAAATAATAATTAATAATCTTTACCATTTACCATTTGATATCATTATTGTACCCATATGCTTATGTAAAAAAAAATTGTAATATCTAATTGACAATTTTAAAAGAGACCTATATTGGCAAGTTTCTTTCGGCATTTCTTCTTCGCCAATGGACATTTCCGAAATGCTAGTAGATAAAAAAAAGAAAAAGTAAAATAAGAGAATTAAATAAAATTATATTTCAAAAAATGTAAGACGTGTCTAAGTGCCCGTGAGGGCGCAATGGCAAATAAAGAATTTTTATCTTATCTTTTAGTGAATGTACCTAGTATAAATAAATAAACAATAAATAAATAAATATTATCGGACAAATTACACAGCGCTATCTAGCCCCAAAGTAAGCGAAGCTTGTGTAATGGGTACTAGACAACTGATAAACATACGTAAATACATTGTTTTTTTGTAAACATATACTTATTATACATAGAAAATACCCAGACCAAGACAAACAGACATGTTCATGCACACAAATGTTTGTACTGTGTGGGAATCGAACCCACGAGCGTTGGTGTCAAAGTAGCGTAACAGCGCGTTTCACCACTGCGCCACCGAGCTCGTCAAAAAACGTCTAGTAAAACTATTTTGTTAAGTGATGTGTAATTGTAAAGTGTACCTTTTAACATTTGAAAATAACAACTGAATGTATTAACAATGTAAGATATTAGAAGTTTGACTTAATATAGAGTAGTGGTAGCCTAGTGGGAGAGCTCGATGGCGGCGGTGCGCGCGTCATTCTTATCAAACACGTAGGTTAAGCAACGTCTGCCGCAGCCTGTCTATGGATGGGTTTATCTATTTGGAGTTTCTCCGTACGTCGGAGGGCACGTTAAGCCGTCGGTTATCGCTAGATAACAGTCGTTAAACTTAGTCAGTGGCCCTCGGGCGACTTGAAAACGCAGGCCTCCGCCAATTCGCATTTGAGCAGCGTGGTGGAGTATGCTCTAAACCCCTTCGGTTGAAGGGAGGCCCGTATCCGTGCAGTGGAATGAGTGATGTGGTGGATAGCTTAGTCGATAAAGAAACAGCTTGTTAACCGTCTGTTCGTGGTTCGAATCCTCATGTGGGCATGCGTTTAAACTCGTGTCATTATATTTATGAACATATTTGAAATTATCACTTGCTTAGCAGCAAAGGAAAACATCGTGAGGAAAGGCCAAGAAATATTTCGAAAACCTTAAGAAAGGTCTGCTTTTCCCTCCGGTTTGTCGAGGTCTGGAGACAGTCGCAAAGCTAAGTTAAATAAGGCCTAACAAAAAACCTCTGGCTTTTACTGTAGGACGTGTAAGTCTGACGACAGTCACTCCATGTAAAACTCTTTGATAGATAGCGGATCCCGCCAAACCTAGTGGTTTAGAAAACGAGACAATTCTAGGGAGAAAAAGCTTAATACTGAATACCTTAGCACATTTACTGGGCGGGGCCAAGGCGGCGACAGTGTAGTCACCTCTCTCCACGTGACCTCTCCGAGACATGGCTGCAAACGATCACAAAACACACAAATCACTAACACCGAACCTCACACAACACAATCTCCCACAGTTTCTCACACAAAATAATGTCTGTTAGATAAAATGGCCGCAAATCTACGTGCACATCTGTGCGTGATTTATTTCGATGTAAATTTTGTTTGCGTATCAATCAATATAGTAAATGTGTGGAGTTTATAAAGATCCGTGGTGGGCAGAGCGGCGGCCGGCTCCGTGGTACGGTTTCCACTAACATTTCAGATCGGTGGGTTAATTCGGGCGCCGCGAATCCGCAAGCCGTGGGATTTACGATCAAAAGACTTGGTTATTTAGGTCGCTCCGACAGCACCATTCATAAATAATACATCGCATACGGTTTTTGGAGTCGAATGTGTGTGCTCTTTGTGATTTTTCTGCGATTTTATTTATGAAAATACTTTGTGCGAACGTGCAGTGTAGGAGCCGAGGAAGGGCAAGGTACACCCACCTTACCTAAGGCATTTTGCATAACATATGTTATATAAAATACCTTGAAGGCGAAAAGGCGAAACCGGTCGGTAAAAATAATAATTAAATAAAATTGTGAAGTGGAATCTGTACAAGTGCAAGTATTAACATTAACGAGATGTCTTCAAAATTCCACCAAGCGCCTACAATCAACAGTATCAACATATTAATTTATGCTTATTCGCTCCACGCGTTCCTGAGAAGGTTCCGCTTTTCGAAACCCTAAAAAGAAAACAATAAAGAGTTATAAGTTTTAGAGTAAAGGATTTAATAACAGCTGTATCCAATGCTTCCATAAGTAAAAGTTAATCCGATAGCTAGGTTGGTCCCGTCTGTTGCCAATAAATGAAAGTCGGGTCGTCGCGGCGGACATCTGAAGGCTTGAGCGTAGTGGAATATGCTGGGAACTCCTCTTAAAGAAGTGAGAGAAAAGATCTGCATCCCATCTGAGAGATGAGTACAGACAGTAGACTAAAAACTGCAACTGCACTGCAGCGCGGCGTGTGTCAAAATGCGTACATTTTGACGTTTCGGTATTCTGTCAAGCGATCTGACAGCAGCGACGTTGCAGGAATACTGCAGTAAATGACTCGCTATTATTCTGTAGTCTGTAGTATTCTGATAAATTGTTTTGACATTTGTATACCGGTGACAGAAGTTTTGAAGGAGTTTACTAGCAGTTTTGTTAACGTTACTCTTGAGCAACTTTTGCGAAGTGAAATTAATATCCAGAAGCGGTGATTTATTTTACAAAACTTTTGTATTGTTTTGGGAGATGTTTGTGGAAATATATGATTAAGTAAAGCTTCTTTTCAGAAATACCTCCACGCCGGCAATCCCCTTGATTGCTTGGGGCTTGAAACTACAGGAGTCAATATTAAGATTGTTAATTAAAAATCCAATTTATTAGATTGAAATATGGGAACACGACAGGTGTTAAGTACTTCATTTGCAGGATACGCACAGTTGCAGCGTAGTTGCAGTGCCGCTGCAGTGCAGCGTACACACAGTTGAAAGAAAGAATGAAAGAAAGAAAATATGTTTATTGGGCACTTTTACAATTATTTGTAGTTTTCCAATACAACATATTTAGAAAATAATAAAAATTACTTAAAGACTATAAATATTGCGCGCCCAAACTGGCTTCCACTCAGCATCTGTTCCGGCATCAGTTCCAGCGTAGTTGCAGTGCAGGAAATTTTAAAAGAATACTCCTATCGGCACTGCACTATTCCTGCACGACTCAAGTGACAGGCGTAAACGTGCAGTTGCAGATATTTAGCAGAATTGTCCTACAGGTTGATGTAAAAGCTGTTAATTTTGGATGTCTAACTGTTGGATAAAAATATTCTTAATCTCTTAATACCTGCGGACCGCTTTTCCGCCAAGAAATGTATGGGAAAACGTATATAACGGGGTCTAGCAGGTTAAGAGAGGTATGACGCATCAAAGCGGCCCGTCTGGGGAAGTACCTTCATCTCATAGAAAACAACAGCCAAATGACAACTCTCTAGAGGATTGTTGCGTTCCTGCGTGTGAGTGGAGGAGTTGCTGTGTAAGCAGCAGAGGAGGCATCGCGCGAGTGATACTTAATATATCGCAAGCGTTAATAGGCTACGGTACCCGCTTTTCATCAGGTGGGCCGTATGCTTGTATGTCTCCCAACGTAGTATATATAAAAAAAAACAGGTCGTACGAGAACATGCCAATGCGTTTATCAACCAAGGTGACAATAAATTTTATTTTATTCATTTTTTATTTATTTATTTATGGCATACCAACAGCATACACATCACAATTAGGTACATATAAAAATAGATATACAGCTGCATTCTCATGTGTACACCAATTATAGGTACGTAGAATTTACACCATAGCACAATAGTTTATTGCTTAATATGAGTACTTAAATTTCGAATTGAATATAATATTAAAATCACTACAATATAATATCAATTAACATAATGACATAATTGTCAATGTCAACCAACCGTAATGAGCGACAATTTACAAAGCAATAAATCTGCATAGAATTACAAAAAACAATAACAATTACAATTAACTTAAGAACTCGGATGGAACGTTTCAATTATTATAGAACGAAATTTGAGAATGGAATGGAATTATATTTTAATTGTAATTTCTGGGCCATAGCTGTCGAGTTGGGTTTTTCAAGGTTTACGGTGTAATTCTAAATATATTTCACGTAAAACCAGTCTGAACATACCCGCGAGGTGAGCTATTCTCGTCTGAAATTTCATCACAATTCGTTCAGTACTTTTACGTAATGCGTGTACGCCGACCCCCTTGGCTGTGCACGAGGGCACCCCGTACTTACAAAAATGATGTGTTTTGGCGTCTAAATATATCTGTGATTCGAACCAATTGACCAATAGGAGAGTATTTCGACCAATCCGACCAGACGAAAAAATCAGGAAAACTGGTTACCAATTATTGTTTGCCTGGAGCCAGTTTCACTCAAATAGTTGATAAAATAGTTAAGAGGGATTACCACCCCAACACAACTTTAATTGTTTTTATTGGGAGGAGAGGAAATTTAAACAAACATATAATGATTAAACATTTTAATATGTTGTATGTATATCTTCACGCCAAGTCCCTTGCGGGGTAGGCAGAGAGAACCGAGCGCCATAAGACGCGGTCCTTGCATACTTCACTCGCTTCTGTGACATTCATAGCTCTTTTCATGCACGCTCGCCGGTTCCTGGGGCTTCTGACATCACCTTCTGATAAAACACGACCAATTTGGTCATGGTAGGTTAGTCTCGGCCTTCCTCGGCTCCTACATCCTTCCACTTTTGCATTGTATATCTGTTTCGTCATTCTTTCGTCCCGCATTCTTTCTACATGTCCGAACCAACGGAGCATGCCCTTTCTTATCTTAACACCGACACTCTCTTTTAGACCAACTCTTTCTCTCACGTCTTCATTACGAATGCGGTCAGCAAGCGTTATGCCACAAATTTTGCGCAATGCTCGCATCTCGACCGCATTTATTCTACTTTCATGCTCTCTCTGCCATACCCAGCTCTCACTTCCATAAGTTAGCGTTGGAATTAGCACCGCGTTGTGTACAGCGAGCTGTGCCTTCTGGCTTAGATTTCGGCTGCCTAGAAGTTTACCCAACGCTCCATTCACCCTATTCCCGGCACTCACTCGTCTCTCCACATCAGCGGTGTACCTTCCATTGCTGCTAAAAGCACTTCCAAGATATACAATCTCATGCACTTGCTCCAACACTACATCATCAACCATAATCCTAGTGTTCGTTCTGGTTGTCTCTCTTTCAAATACCATTATCTTGGTTTTCTTCGCATTCAATTGTAAGCCTTTCTTCATACAATCATCTTTCATTGTTGTAACTAGTGTTTGCAGTTCGGATGGTGATTCTGCTATTAATGCCGCATCGTCTGCATAAAGCAGGCAGTTGACCACTTTAATATGTTACAACAGATAAATGTGGGAAAAGTGTTTTTATTTACTTTCCCATACAGTCATTTGTTGCCCGAGCCGGAAAATGCATCTAGGTATAGATTAAATGATAAAATGCATACATTGACATTATATGATGACAAATTTCATATAGGTACTTGACATAAATATATTTAATAATAAACATTATAATTTGACAGAAGATAAATTTTATCTTAGCAATTTTTATAAAAGACAATTAGCAGATTCGCTATCATATTGTTTTAAGAAACCAACCAAAAGTTTGGCTAACAACCCTGCTTCTTTTGAGCAGTTAGATAATTTGACATTATGTAATGGTAACTTGGAAGGTATTCCAAATTCTTTTAATTAGGTTACAAGACAATAGAGTTTTACTCTGGCAATGTAAATAGTAAAAATAGCAGTATTCAAAATGAAACTAAAAGTAATAATAATACAATATCCCCATCAATTGTAAATTGTCAAGAATATAGAAATAATAATAATTGTATCAACCTGGTGCACCAAAACATTCAGGGGATAGGAAAGGAGTTAGAATTGGAGTTGTTTATGAATTGTAGCAATATTGATATTTTATGTCTAACTGAGCACTGGCTAAAACACCATCAATTCATTTTCAGCTTCAATAACCACCAGGTTGCAAGCTCATTCATCAGAGAGAAATATATACATGGTGGCTCTTTAATATTATTAAATAAGTTGCTTAAATTTAAAGAAAGGTGTGACATTGTGAGCCTCTCTGTTGAGCGAGTTGTAGAGATTTCATGCATTGAATTGGAACGATTCATTGTTATGAACCTGTATAAACCTCCTAGCACGCCCTTTGAAACATTTTCAAATATCATGGAGGATGCTTTAAATAAATTATCTAATAGCCATAAAACTGTTATAATTTGTGAAGACTTTAATATAAATCTTGGAGAAAAATACTGTTACATACTTTTTACTTTTTAAATTTATTTAAATCATACAATTTGCATCATATTTTTACAGAGCCAACAAGAGTAACTGCTACAAGTGCTACATGTATTGATAACATATTTAGCACTGTAAAACCTTTGTATCAATCTATAATTAATGAAGTTCAGTCAGACCATTCAGGTCAGTTGGTTTAATTTCCAAATTCTTCAAAAATACAAAGAAATCAATTAATTATATACCATTTAGTAAAAGCCGCTTAGAAAGATTTAAGTGTAATATAGCAGAAAAAATTGTATTGTTGACCTATCACGGTACTCCGGACCACTTGTACAGTTCGTTATTTAGCTTAATCACTAGTGAATTTAATGCAATCTTTACTCCAAAACAACTGTCTGTAAGTGACCGTATGACATTCAGTGATTGGGCAACTCCTTGTATTTACAAAAGTCGGAATAAATTGTATGAACTTTATGAAGAAAGGACCTGTAATTACAATCCGACTTTTCGAGAACTTGTAAAAAAATATGCTAAAATATTTAAACGAGCCTGTTCCAATGCTAAGTATATATATTTAAGAAATAAAATTACTGGTTCAACAAATATTATTAAATCTGTTTGGAATATGATAAATAATGAGACGGGTAGAGCGAAAGTACGTAGTCGAGACTTTCAATTAAAGATAAATGATATAGATATAAAAATGATGTAGAAATTGCGACTGAGTTTTAAAAATATTTTTCTTTTAAATCTTAGGTCTTCTTCTATAGCTGCTAAACTGGTTCTCAAACAGAGCGTGGTAGAATGCGACACAATATTTGAATTTTCAGCTGTAAGCCCAAAAGATGTTTTGAATGCTTTTAAATCAATAAATATGAAAAACACTAAAGATCTGTGGGATCTATCTGTCAAAACCATATCTTCTATTATTATTGCAATTGCTCCACATTTAGCTACAATTTTCAATTGTTGTGTGGCATCTGGTGTATTTCCTGACTTGATGAAACATAGTAAAATCATTCCATTATTTAAATCTGGTAATAGTTCGGACCCTTCGAATTTTCGACCTGTTTCCATACTCCCCATTCTCAGTAAAATTTTTGAAAAACTAATGCTTAGCTAGTTGCTCAGACATTTCAATACACATAATTTGCTTCATAGGAGACAGTTCGGATTTACGAGAGGTTGTTCAACTATAGACGCAGGGATTCATTTGCTTAAAAGTATATTCGCGGCATGGGAAGGTTCGCAAGATGCCTTGGGAATTTTCTGTGATCTGTCTAAAGCGTTTGACTGCGTGCACCATGACACTCTTGTCAGAAAATTACACCACAACGGTATCAGAAACAAGGCTCTCGAACTTCTGTCTTCTTATCTGGACAATTATTATGTAAAGCATAAACATGAGATTGTATTGTTTGCGGATGATACCTCTTTGACATTCAAAATTAATAGACAGTTAGGTAATTATGACGAAGTTAACGATGCTCTCTCTAAAGTTATGCATTGGTTTAATGTTAATAATCTGCTTTTAAATGATAAAAAGACTAAAGTAATCAAGTTCTCAACACCTAATGTAAGACAGGTGACTACCAATGTACATGTTAATGGAACTAATTTAGCCCCTGTGGAGACAACTGTGTTCTTGGGTATAACAATTGACTCCAAACTACAATGGGGCCCACAAATTGAAAAATTATCAGGAAAACTAAAGCCTATGCAGTGAAAACTATTAGACGGCTCACTGATGTTGATACGGCTAGAATAGTTTCAGCTACTTTCATAGTATTATGTCATACGGAATTCTTCTTTGGGGTAACTCCGCGGACATTAACACCATCTGTTTATTGCAAAAGAGAGCCATAAGAGCTATCTACAAACTTGGTCCCCGGAAGAGCCTTAGAGAAAAATTCAAAAAAATAAATATTCTAACAGTCGCATCGCAACATATCTATGAAAATCTTTTGTATGTCCATAAAACATAGACTTATTTTGTAAAAAGAGTGATACTCATAACATAAATACTAGATATAAGCATAATCTTGTGTTACATGCAAGCCGTCTCCACAAAATAAGTAATTCTTTTATGGGGCAATGTATACGGTTCTATAACAAACTGCCGAGCAATATAAGAGAATTGTCAATAAACAAATTTAAAACTACTATTAAAGCCAAATTGTGTAGCAGGGCATATTATAAAGTATCTGACTATATTAATGATAAAAATGCCTGGGATTGGATCGATCCAATTGTAATGTAATTAATAAATTATGTAAATTTGTTTGGATACCAAAAGAGGGATGCCTGAGTTTTTTGGCAGTATTTTTATCAGTGCTCACCTAGTCATGAACTGCACGGTAGGGAAAAAAATTGTGACGATTCCAAACAAATGTAGCCATTTTTTACGGAATAAAAAGATTTTGACTTTGACTTTGACAATAAGCACATAAATGACGCGATTTTGATCCGTAAGCTAGCCAATAAGAAGTGCGCGTTCTACTTTACACCCCGATCCGAAGCGGTGAATTGAATTACTGCGCAATATCGGTCTCATTGGTTCTCCCTAGGTTATTTCCTTATGCAGTGTCCGGTTGGAACCACCTTTCTACTTTCTTTCTTTCTCTTGGCTTTTAAAAGTCGAGTCGTGTTGAATAGCCTATAACCTGAAGTATTGGGCTATCAAATAGAAAAAAAAAACTTTTCAAATGCGACTAATAGTTCCATAGTTCAAGTTCCTGAGTGCAAACAAACAAACAAAAATATTAGTATAGACCATACGTCAATGAGCAAATTGTGATTCAGTACTTAATCATTTTTTTTTATACTACGTCGGGAGGCATACAAGCATACGACTCACCTGTTGTAAATCGGGTACCGTAACCTATTAACGCGTGTAATATATTAATTATCACTCGCGCGATGCCTCCTCTGCTGCTTACATACACAGCAACTCCTTGGGAGCTTACTGGTGACCTCACTCACACGCAGGAACACAACAACCCTCTAGGGAGTTGTTATTGGGCTGCGGTTTTCTGTGAGGTGGAGGTACTTCCCCAGACGGGCTGCTTTGATGCGCCCTACCTCTCTTAAAACATCCAGACCAAGACAAACAGCCATGTTCATGCACACAAATGTTTGCCTTGTGTGGTAATCGAACCAACGAGCGTTGGTGTCAAAGTCGCGTCATTTACGACTGAGCCACCGAGCTCGTCAAAAATAATCCGTGTATGACAGGAAAAATAAAATACAAAGCAAAGTATTAAATAAATATTTATTGCATTCATAATAAAGTCACACCCTGACTTCTGCTGAGCAAAGACAATAATTTGCACTAAACAACAGAATATAAACGACTATAACAAAGGAATTCGTTATTTACATAATATTATGTTTTAACAACATACTTATCTTTAATTCCGTGAGTATAAAATCACAGTCACAATAGTGCTGTATATTCAGATAACGTAACGCTCAAAGTTATTAAGATCACATAGTATTTATGTAGTTTTTATAGCAATGGAAGATTTCAGAAAGAAAATACATTTTTGGCATCTGCATCGCTGACAATACGCAAAGAACGGTGTGAGTCTGTGACGTGGTCAATACTTTAGCTTTTATGGAAATACGTCTTCGTATCGATAAAAGGAAGTAAGTTATACCACATCCACCCTTACTCATCCCACTGCAGGAATACGTCCCTTCAATCGAAGGGGTTTAGAGCATACTCCATCACGCTGCCCAAATGCGGATTGGCGGAGGTCAGTGTTTTCAAGCCGCCCGAGGGCCACTGACTTAGCTTAACGACCGTCATCTATGGACAACAGCCGGGACCGACGGCTTAACGTGCTCTCCGAAGCACGGAGAAACTCGAGATAGGTAAACCTGTCCACAGACAGGCTGCGGTCGACTTTGCTTAACCTGCGTGTTCGGTTAGAATGACATGCGACGCGCAACGACGCCATCGAGCTCTCATGTAAGTTATACTAAAAGGAAATTAAAGGATGCAGTGAAATGATCTCAATATGGCGGTGATTCTCGTCCTCACTCAACTTAACGAATTTATCGAATCTTTAGCTATCAAGTGGTGTAAATATTTTTTTGGTGCAAACGATAGATATGTAACAACACAAAATTATATCCCCCGATTTTGTTATCGTCAGTTTTGAATTGCCTCCCTCTATCTCTATGGGAGCATATTTAAAGACGTATTCACATCAATAAAGATGGGATTATGTGACGTTCGATTCTCGCTGCCTATCCCGTAAGATAAGTAGCGTGAACATATAGAGAATATAGATATGTTAACAATAACATTACGACAATTTTTATCAATACTTTGAAGTTGAATTACAATAATTATTTAAGTTTAAATTTTAAGTTCAATTAAATTATGTAACAATAATATTTTATATGACAATAAGTTTACTTAATAAATAGAAGTATGTTCAATGAAAAATTTGCGTAGATTATTTGAGAATAATACAGATAATATATTAAATAATTCTATTTACAAATAATGGAATTCATAAAAAACGAGGACCTATATGGTTACTCCTAATGCTAATTCCATTGATAATTCTGTTCCATTATCGAAGTTTTTGGAATCGAATCTTGTTACTAGTGCTCACAATTCCTTAAGCCACTTGCGAATGAAGGCACCCCGCGTTTACTAAAACGTTGTGTTTTAGCGTCTAATTCGAACCTACTAACCAAAGAGAGATTATTTCAACCAATAAGCCTATTACTGCCGCAATGTTGATTCGCGAACTAACCAATAAGGGTTGCGCGTTCTATTGCTCCCCGGCTCGTAGCGGTAAATTGAATTACTACGCAATATCGGTCTCTTTGGGTGCCCATATGTTCTATGAACTAGACAATCGACGATCAAGACCACACTAATCTGTTACAACGGTCGCGGTCCAAAGTTTATATCCAGAACAACCAGGTTTCAACAGTAAACACTGGTTTGCTTGTAACATTTGCAAAGTAAAATAGTAATAATATAGTAGCAAAATCAGAAACAAGTAATATTTCGCTTTAAATGCAACATCACTGATCCAATAAACTAATGATTAAGTTAATCGTACAACTAAAACTGCAAATAAATAATGTGGATAACCTTCGTATGACAGACTTTAATGGATGCATCGTTTTCGCAACTATTGCACTCCCAGAAATCTGGCAACAGTCCTGAATTATAATGAACTATAAGCATTTAGGTTCTAGATGTATTAAGAGACAAACAATACTAGATCACATAATCTTTATCCACAAATCAGTAAACTTCTTAACAGCGCATGAAGGCTCGCCTCACTCACCAAATGTAGGGTTTAAACGTCTAAATATCTATGTAAATCATGCTTACTGACCAATAGGACAGGGTAATTGTAACCAATAAGCTGATTACAGACATGATATTGATCCGTCAATGCAGAAATTTGAAATGCCAATAATAGCTGCGCGGTACATTTACCCTACGACCCGTAGCAATGTATTTTTGAAGTACAACCTCTTTACGCACGCTCGACTTGAGGAGTAAGCTGGTGAACGCGTGACGAGAGCGTTACGAAAAGTGTGATCGGACGAGGCGAACGGTTGAGAGGGAGATGTAAGTTAGTGAAGATAGAAAGAGAGAGAGAGTTAGGTTTCATATATTACTGTAGGGGCAAGAGTTCTCTCATAACGAGTTGTTAAGTTTCGTATATGTAAGACACAGTGCAGGCCTATTGTCTGTATCACACTATGGAGCTAAAGAAGTTTTACTTCAGTCGTGTGGTCTAAAGCACACTCGTTTTTTTTGCTATGTACAATCCTGTCATCAGGTCTTCATATTTCCTTCATGTACCTTTATCTACAAGCAAGTTCTATTTTGGTTTCTATCTGTGGTCCCTTATTATTAATATCACTATGATTACAAACTACGTCCGGCATAGCACCCAGAACAAAGTTTTACTAGCTGCTGTTGTTCATTTGTATGTCCTCTGTGATGTTTTTTGGTGACTCGGGGGGCTGGCATCTCCGGCTGGCGATCTGCTCAGCCTCCTTGATGGTGTCTGGCAGTTTCGTGTTAAGCGTCTCCGGTGTCGTCAACATCAAAGCGCCAGCTACTAGAGCCGTGGCTCCAAATAGCACTGAAGGTAGCCACGCCACGTAGATAGCCTGGAAATGAAAGCAATCTCTGTAATTGTCGTTCATTTTCTACTTGTCTTCTTCTTCATGTTATCCCGTTTCCTAATCCATCAGGATTTGCGGGATCCGCTACCTAAGCCTAAGGTTTTGGCGACGATGCTGATTTTTACATTGTGCAACGCCCATCAAGCCTCCACAATCCAGAGTGAAAACCAGATTTTTCTTAGGTTAGGTCATGCGTTTTTCGAAATACAATTTCTTATACGTGCGGGTTTCCTCACGATGTTTTCCTTCACCGGCGAGCAAGTGATAATTACAAATATATACAAAAATCGGAAAACACGAATTTAGTGGTACACGTCAGGATTCGAACTGAGAAACTTTATCCACTGGTCCATCACTGAAGAAATTTGGACAAACGTCTAAGTATAAATGAACAGGTCCAAGTACACCCATCTTCGTCCCGGCACCAGTTTTCCTTTCACTTCAATCTTTGCCAAGTACCAGAATTCGTGTAAGATAGTGTAGTTAATGCATTGGGTGACTTAATTCGTCATTAAGCCATTAGTTAGAATGTCTGACAGAGGTGTTCTTACCAAGAGGGGCATCTGCGGCGCCACGATGGACCCTATGCGCCCGACCATGGAACAGAAGCCGAGCAGCGAGTGCCGCGCATGCGTCGGGAACAGCTCCGACGTGTACATGTAGATGCCGCTGAACGCCTGCGTGATAGCAATCTTGCCTACCAGGTACAGCAGCGTAGCCAACCATGACAACGCTGGAACAAAGTATGTAATATTATTCCTTAATGGAGGCATATGGAAGTGACTTCACCAGCAAGGACCTGGTGAAATTACGAGCTATGAGAATTGTCGATGATTCTAAACTCTCACACGGTATGGAGCCCTTGAGTTTAAGGAGAAATTTTACCTCCCTTCTGCCGATTGTACAATAAGTTGTGTTCTGAGGAGTTGTTCCGATGACTGATGAACTAATAAGTTATGAAATGAGCTCCCTGTCGAGGTTTTCCCAAGAGGGTTTTACAGGGCCGGCAATGCAAGAGTGTTACAAATAATGACCCTGATGTTACAAATGTCCATAGGCTAAGGTAACTGCTTACTATCAGGCAGGTTAAATGCTTGTTAACTACCTTAGTGGTATAAAAAATCATCTATAGAGTCAAAGTCAACATCTTGTGCACTTTATACCTCGTGTCATTTGGCAAGCATGATCCTGCAAAGAGTATGTTAAGAGCATAACAATATTTAATAAAGAGCAGACCGCCTGGAGAAGTACCGCTGTATACTGTATGTGTATACCGCTGAAGTGAAGTGAAGGCTATAGTGAACCTGCGAATGACAAAGCTCGATAAGAAGTGGTAGTTCAATAGCTACTCTTGTAATAGTAGAACCCTCTACAATTTTAGCAAAATGAATGTCCTAACGTGAGATTTCCGTCTAAGGTGATATAAAAATAGTAGCATTATTTGCACATCTATATTTATTGTTACTTCTGAACCGTAAAATTCTTCAAATTCTAATAAGAACTGAGTCACAGAAATGATCTAACCAGAACTGAGTCATTGAAACACTGGAAAATGGTTAACTAATGCACCATCATAGCTTGTTACAATATTAAAAATAACTTACATGTTGGAACAAAGGCAATGGTCACGCAGGAAATTCCACACACAGTGTAAGCTGCCAGTAGGGTCCGCTTCCTTCCAATACGATCAAGCACCAATGCATTGGTAACCACTGCAATCACCTCCACGCTGACCACGAGCATGTAATTGGTGTATTTATCACCAGCCAATGACACCGAGTTGATCGCCAGGCCGTAGAACACAAACGTGCAGGTGATCCACCACCATGAGCAGATAGCCAACCGCTTCATTATAATTGGCGATTGGAGCACTTGCATCCACAGCCCTTGTTCTTCTTTGATCTCTTTCTTCTGTTCTACAGGCTTTGGCTTCTCTTCATTTAATTGCTTCATGATTTCATCTGACAGTGTCACATTGTTCATTTTAGCTGCTTTCATGATAATTTCGACAGCTTCTTCTTTGCGACCTTTTGTCAGCAGCCATCGGATGCTCTCGGGTAGGAAATATACATAGGATATAAAGAGCAGGGACGGTGGGTAGACGACCATGATGAATGTGCGCCAGTAGGTGAATGTCTTTGCCAGCAGAGCGAAACTCAGCCCGCCCAGCACCAGCATGATGCCTAAGAATGCCGTTGTCAGTACTCGTTTGTCTTGTCCAAGTAGTTCGATTGCTGAAATCAAATATAGATTTTATGCAATAATATAATCATTGCAACCGTTCGCTTTGGAATAGAATTGGGCAAATATCGTGCGGTTCCAGAAACCAGTTTCCTTAAGTTGTGGAACGAAGCAAGCTGCTTTGGGAAATAGGTAGTAAGTAGTATGTAACAAAGTTTTTTTCCTTCTAAGTCTCCTTCTGATAGCTCATCTGTAGACCCAAGGCCAACCTCGATCTGGTACTCTCTGCTGATTAACAAACAAAACTTTGACGAATAAAGGAACTCCTTTTTCCTCTTAGCGTTTTCCCGTAATCCATTAGGATTGGCGGGGTCCGCTGCCTAAGTCTAAGGATATGGCGAAAATACAGATTTTTGTATAAAGTGACAGTTGTCGTACCTCCACAACCCAGAGGGAAAACCAGGCCTTCCTAAATAAGGTATTTCGAAATATAATTTCTTAGAAGTGGTGATTTCCTCACGATGTTTTCCTTCACCGTCGACCAAGTGATAATTACAAATATGTACGTAAATCCAAAAAACATGAATTTACGAACTCTGACGAATGAGAGAACAAGGTGAATTTAATGGATTTCTGTAAAGGTCTATATGGGTTGCCAGGAAGCACTTGAGGAGTTAGTTATTTTGGCATGTATATACTTTAACTATGCTGACAAAGTTGTAGAATAAAATTTTGAAAAAAATTTTGGTGGTACCTTTCCTACACGTAAAGTGGAGATGATTTTTTTTTCATGGCAAAGCAGGCTTTACATGTTAACGAGTAATAGTCGACAAACCCCCCCCCCCCCCCCCCCCCCCCTCACGCGATACACAGGTAATTTCATAGTTTAGCATAGATCATTTGAATTTATACACAATTTTAGTTCCGATATTTTACACTAGATGGCGCTATTAACAAATCGCGCTGTGGTTTCGTTTCCATCAATCTTAGCGAAGCCAATACGGAATCCTACTCTGTGCGTGGCCCGACATGCACTTGGCCGGGTTTTTTAAATTCGCATTACAAAGAAGCACCCAAACACATAGTTGCTACTTACTCAGGATATACGCGGCAGGGAAGGCGCTGGCACCAGCAACCGTCTCCAGAAATTCAATGATCACATACATCTCGTACGATATGGAGAATGCCTTCAGGGACCCGATGACCCCTACTAGTGTGCAACTCAGGATCAAAGCTCGTTTCCTACCCCACCTAGAGAATACAAGCAAATATTACACGACGTATGGTATTCAATGATGAAAAAAAGCTAAAAATTTGATCCTCGTGGGCACTTAGACACGTCTTACATTTCATAAATATAATCTTGTTACTTTACCACCTTAGTAAGTAGTATAAAATCCCGTCGTATTTTCGAAGCAGGCCTGTACCACCTTCACCGTACAAAAGACCGCAAGAGTAAAAACAAATCTGGTAGATATTGTTATCCTGTGAGTAAGATTACCGTAAGCGCCTAAGAAGGGGTTGGCAATACGTGAGTGATACATCTATATTACAAGCGTCCATAAACAGATAGACGTCTTTATTATCCTACTTCACTATTGCATACTTCACTCGCTTCTCTAACATTAAGCTCTTTTCATACACGCTCGCCACTTCCTGGGGCTCCTGACATCACCTTCTGATAAAACACGACCAATTTGGTCATGGTAGGTTACTCTCGGTCTTCCTCGGCTCCTACATCCTTCCACTTTTGCATTGTATATCTGTTTCGTCATTCTTTCCTTCAGCATTCTTTCTACATATCCGAACCAACGGAGCATGCCTTTTCTTATCTTAACACAGACACTCTTTCAGACCAACTCTTTCTCTCACGTCGTCATTATGAACGCGGTCAGCAAGCGTTATGCTACGCGTACAATGCTCTCATTTCGAAAAGAGTAAGCGGAAGTATTACCTGTCTGAAATGTATCCGAGTATCGGCAGCGAGACCAGCATACCCGTGTTGTGCACCGTGCCCACCAGCGTCCGCTTCCACTCCTGGCAGGCGAGGTTGAACTGCGAACAACACGGAATTCACTCACTCACTCATCAAGCTTTAAGGTCGCATCCACTACGGAGCCCGGGGTTCGCTATGATCATGATCCAAGATGTGGCGAGTCCAATTATTACATTGGAGTGACTGCCGTCTGACCTCCGTAACCCTCAAAGAGGAACCAGACAAGACAATGAATTACATAGTTAATAGATTCAGGCGTTACTTTGCGAAAGTCAAATTTACAGGCAATTTGATCTAAACTACTTTGTGTGCTTCCGCTCCCGATTAGTTCATGCGAACTACTGCCGGCCGGCACCCACCCACTACCGTTAGTAGATGCATGCCGCCGCTGCCACGGCTGCTCCGGTCGTCTCTGCGAGTGTTCACCATCTGAAATGTGAACCGCATGCACCCGCCACCGTTGCTGCCTTGGCTGCTCCGGTCGTCTCCGCGACACATGTTTCGCCTCTCCACGAGGCATCCTCGCGGAGACGACCGGAGACCGGAGACCGAATTCATCAATTCCCAACATGGTTTCCTGAAGGGTCGGTCCACTGTTAGTAACCTTATCTTATTTAACGACTTTATTACAAATTCTATGAGCAAAAGTATGCAGGTTGATGTCATTTACACTGATTATAGCAAGTGTTTTGACAGGATCGACCATGTGAGACTGATTTTCAAGCTGGAAGCCATAGGGATAAGAGGTGACTTGCTGAGATGGTTCACATCCTATATTTCTCTCAGATCTCAGGCTGTAGTGGTCAACAATTACATTTCAAGCTGGGTTATTGTCCCTAGTGGAGTTCCGCAAGGCTCTCTTCTAGGACCTCTATTGTTCCTTATCTTTGTAAATGACATCAACACATGCCTGCGTTCATCACACCTACTATGTTTTGCTGATGATATGAAGATATTTGCCTCTATTGCTACCCCTGACGACGTATCCTCACTTCAATCTGATTTGTATCGTCTAGATCGATACTGTGCCATAAATGGTTTAGACTTAAATCCATCCAAATGCTCTATAATAACGTATAGTCGTAAAATTAATAATTTAATTGCAAATTACACTCTTAAAGGGCAAAATCTTCAACGATGCCATAAGGTACGCGACTTAGGAGTGACACACGATTCCAAATTGATGTTTGATGAACATATTAACAATATTGTAAAAAAGGCCTCTCAAGCTCTGGGTTTTGTTATGCGTATATCCACCGACTTCAAAAGCTTAAAAACCTTTAAAATATTATACTGTACGTATGTTCGCAGTTCTCTTGAATATGCTTCTCAAATTTGGAACCCGTATTATAATATTTACATCAATAGAATAGAGAACATTCAAAAGAAGTTCATCAGATATCTCTGCTTTAGGCTTAATCATAAATATAAATCGGAAGATTACTTAAATTATTGTGCGAAATTCCATTTACTACCACTCTCCAATCGTCGTGAGATCGGTTATGTCACGTACTTAATTAAAATTACTACTAAAGCTATCGGTTGTCCCGAATTGTTGTCCAAACTAAACTTTAATATTCCCTCCAAATTTGCCATGAGGTACCATGCGCCGTATCACGTACCACTAGTTAAAAATAATTATCGTTTAAATTCATTTTTGTTACGAGCAACTAGCAAATTTAATAAACTAAACCGTCAACTAAATCTTGACATATTCAATACGAGTGTACCGGCGGTGAGAGGGCTGCTAAGTAGTGCGTTCTTTTTTTCGAAAAATACGTAAACTAGTAATGTAGTAATATGTGTACTTTTCTATCATATTGTAAACCTTATATACTCGGTAGATCGGAAAACGGTGAAGAGAAGAAATATATATATATATATATATACTTAAAAGAAAAATGTTGTTAAGCTGTGTATTATTTATGTTCGTGTTATGTGAATTTAGTCTAAATCCTATAAGTGAAGACTTGTTATTGGCTCTCTGTTATTTATAAGTTTTTAATGTAATTTGATTTAAAAAGCTGTTGGTCTTCCAAAGAATAAATAAATAAATAAATAAACATTAAGAAGACAAAAAACTGAAGGGAAGAGTCGGGCTCTACTAAAAAATAGAATAACATAAATATTTAAGGGGGCTCCCATACAACAAACGTGATTTTTAGGGTTCCGTACCCAAAGGGTAAAACGGAACCCTATTACTGAGACTTCGCTGTCCATCCGTCCGTCCGTCCGTCCGTACGTCCGTCTGTCACCAGGCTGTATCTCATGAACCGTGATAGTTAGACAGTTGAAATTTTCACAGATGATGTATTTCTGTTGCCGATATAACAACAAATACTAAAAAATATAATAACATAAATATTTAAGGGGGCTCCCATACAACAAACGTGATTTTTTTGCCGTTTTCATAGATAATGGTACGGAACCCTTCGTGCGCGAGTCCGACTCGCACTTGGCCGATTTTTTACTTACGTTTTACCATATTTATGTTTTTTGAGACATTTTCTGTTTTTATTATTCATGTACAATTGGTCATAATTTTGATTATTGCTATAAGTGGCCACAATAAGCAATAATTAAAATTATGGTTACTTGTACGTACATAATAAATACAAGATATGTTTAAAAAAAACAGAAATATGTTTCTTCAGTGTCTGTATTGAGCGTTTTATGGAATTGGTCTTAAATTCAGCGTTATTAATAAAAACAAAATGAGGGCGCCACTTAGCTTTATGCCCCCTCTTAATCAATATCGCCTTCGATCAACTAGGTATACCTAAATATAGCACTTGATCTGTGTATTATTATGATTTATCAGCTTCACTGCCATCTAGGTTAGGTTGTTAATTCGTTACCTAGCACCTAGGTAGATGTGACTAGTTAGCTTACTTGCCGATTATTTCGGACGGTGTGCTAGTGCCGCCATCTAGTTGAATTATAATGAAAGAAAATAGGAAAATGACAAATCTTTGTATGAGATTGGTTATCTGTACTGTAGTATTATATTATCTTTGGTTATAACATTCTGAAAGTTATGTGTACCAAATTGATTGTGTTTTATCAGGATGTCTTGTATTAGGTCCCCTTACATCATCTTCTGTAAAGCACGACCAAAGTGTTAATGTTACGCGAGTCTTGGGCTACAAGTAACGAAGAACGAAGCGTGCTTATTTATACCTTTCTTAAAACTACTTTCTCCTGAACCACATGGTTTCTTACATAAACATTCCGAAGTTATTATCGCTTTCTCGAAATTGGAAAATGAGAGCTGTGATCTTGCAAATGAATTTTCTTCTTCCGAGCATTATTGCGTTACCAGTATTGGTGGGGTCCGCTTTGTCTTTAATATTTCAATATCTTCATGATTATTTTTTTTCTATTTTACATTCATTTTGACGACCTCGGTGGCTCAGTCGTGAATGACGCGACTCTGACACCCATGCTCCTGGGTTTGATTTCCACACAAGGCCAACATTTATGTGCATGAACATGTCTGTTTGTCTGGATGTTTTAAGAGAGGTAGGGCGCATCAAAGCAACCCGTCTGGGGAAGTACTTCACAAAAAACCGCAGCCAAATAACAACTCCCTAGCGGGTTGTTGTGTTCCCGCATGTGAGTAAGGTAAGTAAGCTCCCAAGGAGTTGCTGTGTAAGCATCAGAGGAGGCACCGCGCGAGTGATACTTAATATATTGCAAACGTTAATAAGCTACGGTACCCTCTTTACATCAGGTGGACCGTATGCTTGTATGCCTCCCGACGTAGTATAAAAAAAAGGAAAAATGCATTATAAAATTGCTCAATGGGAATATACCTAAGCCTTAGTAGTTGGAAGAAAATGCATTTGCCGTGGAACGATTGCCGTCAGATTTCTGCATTCTGGAGGGGAAGACCTCTTATAGGTGAGGTCACACGTCTTCCGAAGTATAATTTCTTGGACGTGCGTGTTTCCTCATGATGTTTTCCTTCACCGCGAGCAAACGCGAATTACAAATATGTGCATAAATCCGCCAAAAAGCACTTTTTAGTAGATGCCAGGATTGGAACCGGAGATCAATTGCCCAATACCTAAGCCGGTTATCCACTGGGCTATCGCTGTCTGCGCAAAAACCAGTATCTTTCCATCACATCAGTCTTAGGCAGCGGACCCCGCAATTCCTAATTATTTATTTATTTATTTCATATTACAACAATAAGACTTAAGATTCTATCTAGAACGATATGCTGTTGGTTTAGAAAACGGTAGAACGCTAAGAAGGAAAAGAAGATTTGAATTTCGAATACATTTTTTTATTTATGTATTGTATGTATGTATTGACCAGGTGCGCCGGCGCGTGATGTGATGCGATCTGACAATGAGGGCACGCCTAATGGCGCGGCGCGGGCACAATGCGCGCGCTGGACCGCATCAGGCCCTCCACAGAACCTTGCCATCAAATTGGTGCATAATATATTTCTTACGATAACTTTTTGCATATCAATGAAGCAGTTAGTTCGCGGTTCTGATCTTGGCGTGTACCACTAAATTCATGTTTTAGGATTTATGTACAGATAAGCTAAGCTTTATGCAGCTAAGAGCAGATCACGCTTCACGCTTTCGGTGGCTCAGTCGTGAATGACGCGACTTTGACACCAACGCTCGTGGGTTTGATATTCACTCAAGGCAAACATTTGTATGCATGAACATGTCTGTTTGTCTTGGCCTGGATGTTTTAAGAGAGGTAGGCGCATCAAAGCAACCCCCCGTCTGGGGAAGTACCTATAATAGTACTATAAATGTAAAAGGAAGTACTATAAATAGTTCAGCAACTCCTATCTCTGTCGTTGCGTCACCCCGTTCCCCTGGGGTGATCGCTTCAGATGAAGCCTTTATAGCCTTCCCGGCTAAAGGCAGTCCCAGGCGGTGTTTTAGTCAGTGGAAATCTGACATAACCAGTTCGATCGCACGAAATGGTAACTTTGAAAGATTTCACCTCCTCCCTCCCTTTTTTCCGGAGGGTGCCCCTCACAGAAGAATGACCAATGCACACCCGGGTGTGGGTCTTCAAATTTCTTGGGCGAAAAAAAAAAAAAAAAAAACTATCTCTGTCGTAGTATTCAAAAGTGGAACGCCTCGCCTGCACATGTGTTTCCTCCTTTCTACAATATGGGATCCTTCAAACGAAGCCTTATTATGTAAAGGATAAACATGAGATTGTATTGTTTGCGGATGATACCTCTTTGACATTCAAAATTAATAGACAGTTAGGTAATTATGACGAAGTTAACGATGCTCTCTCTAAAGTTATGCATTGGTTTAATGTTAATAATCTGCTTTTAAATGATAAAAAGACTAAAGTAATTAAGTTCTCAACACCTAATGTAAGACAGGTGACTACCAATGTACATGTTAATGGAACTAATTTAGCCCCTGTGGAGACAACTGTGTTCTTGGGTATAACAATTGACTCCAAACTACAATGGGGCCCACAAATTGAAAAATTATCAGGAAAACTAAGTTCTGCAGCCTATGCAGTGAAAACTATTAGACGGCTCACTGATGTTGATACGGCTAGAATAGTTTATTTCAGCTACTTTCATAGTATTATGTCATACGGAATTCTTCTTTGGGGTAACTCCGCGGACATTAACACCATCTTTTTATTGCAAAAGAGAGCCATAAGAGCTATCTACAAACTTGGTCCCCGGGAGAGCCTTAGAGAAAAATTCAAAGAAATAAATATTCTAACAGTCGCATCGCAATATATCTATGAAAATCTTTTGTATGTCCATAAAAACATAGACTCATTTTGTAAAAAGAGTGATACTCATAACATAAATACTAGATATAAGCATAATCTTGTGTTACATGCAAGCCGTCTCCACAAAATAAGTAATTCTTTTATGGGGCAATGTATACGGATCTATAACAAACTTCCCAGCAATATAAGAGAATTGTCAATAAACAAATTTAAAACTACTATTGTGTAGCAGGGCATATTATAAAGTATCTGACTATATTAATGATAAAAATGCCTGGGATTGAGTCGATCCAATTATAATAAATTATTAATAAATTATGTAAATTTGTTTGGATGCCAAAAGAGGGATGCCTGAGTTTTTTGGCAGTATTTTTATCAGTGCTCACCTAGTCATGAACTGCACGGTAGGGAAAAAAAGTGTGACGATTCCAAACAAATGTAGCCATTTTTACAGAATAAAAAGATTTTGACTTTGACTTTGAAAGCGTGAAGAAGCACCTTGCGGCGGATAGCGGTAACTGGCAGGACACTGTCAGTCATTTGTCAGTTGCCGCTGCAATTTGGCCTCCTCTTTTCGCTTACCAACAGGCGAAGAGGAGCCACTATGCTGAGCCAATATAAAAAAAAAAACTCCCGTTTGTGCAACATTGTTTTCCAACAGGAAAAAAAATCTTGATACTTTAGACTGTAAATCAACGCTTAAATGAATGGGCTATAAGCAACTGTAATAAAATTCACAAACAAACAGACAATATGGCCTCTCATATAGATACCGACGTGTTGTCACGGAAGCACCAGTGGACAATGCCAGCCATAAAAACTATGTCAGTTCTAAACAACCTCTAATGTTAAGATTTTATCACAGGAAACAATATACATAATTTACCTCTTACGTGAGTTGAGTCAAGCAACTCATTATAGCCACCTGCACGAAAGGACTGAGCTGCTAGAAATAGTACCTTAGTCATTCTCCTAACGGGGGTACCCACCGGAACCCGATGTGAGGGTAGTGAACTCTCAATTACGGTCGGTCTTACAGGTTATGTCATCCTTTATGACTGACTAAACACCAACTTAACTTCTAAGGAGTTGCTGTGATAGCTGGGTCAACGCGCCAGTGATACTTTTTGTAGCGTAAGCGTGTATAGGTTAACTACTTTACTTCAGGTGGACTGTATGTTTGCATGTCCTCGTTGTTTTATAAAAATAAAGAAAAAAATCAAAAATAAATTGTGAAGAAATGAAATATAAAAAACCACCTAGCGGTTGCCTTTAGCCAGGAAGGTTTCATCGGATATGAGCATCCCAGGAATTGCAAGAGATCTATATATCCGTGCGGTGATGGAGAAAGAATACTAAAAATCACCACTCCCTCTCTTCTCGTGGTTGTCGTAAGAGGCGGCTAAGGGATTTGCTGAGGTTCCAGATTTTCAGACGGTGGTTGGGTAAATACCCGCCTGGTTGGCTACCACCATACACATGGCGAAACAGTGCTCGGGGGATTGTTGACGCGATATTGCGGGAACAGTGGTGGATTCTATATATCCATTGTCAGAAGGACTGAGCTGACCCGTCGGCCAGGGAGACCCGTTGAAACGGTTGTTCGGCTGGCCGCTCGCGGTATAGTACAGGCGCCCAATCACGTCTAACCACCTTGAGAGACAGCCCTTTCATACCGCGCATAATCTCGAGGTAGATCATAGTGCCGGTTGATGACTGGAAAGTGAGAACCCGACGACTACCTCCGAGGGGGTTCGGGAACCCTTCCGTCCGACGGATCAGTACAGCTCCTCTGTCGACAAACTAACGGAGAAACAGTCCACCGCGCTTCTTCTCAAATGTCGTAGCAATTCTCTCCCGCTTCACGCTTCCCTTCTCTACTCTTCTCATCACAGCGCAACTAGGAATTCACGGTCATACGGTGCACTCCTCCACCATTTACCCGTTACTCGCTGATAATATAGCTTTCTATATGTGAAAGATTTTTTAAAATCTGTTATGTATTATTTGAGTTAATCCATTACAAACAAACATACAGCAAAACAAATCCTTTACATACATACATATCATCACGCCTGTCTCCCATTGGGGTGGGCAGCGACTATAGAACGCCAGGTGCACCGATCCATTCATTCTACGATCTCGCTTCTTCCGCACTATCATGCATGCTTTTTTCAACAAATGTATATTAATTTAGAAGTTTAGATTAAAAAAACTCGCCGCCCGTTATTTCTATAAATACCTAAACTAAAATAAGTTTACAGAATTATCGGATAAAATATTTAGTATAACATTATTGATTATACAAATTCATCATCAGAATCATTTCAACCGAAAGGAGTGCAACGTTCAACATATTTCTACAGTTCTACACTATCCCCTATAAGCCAAAAACCTATTTGACTGCGTAGGTATGAAGGCACAACGCGTTCATAAAAAAGTTTCATTTTAGCGCCTTAATATCTTAGTGATTCGAGCTTACTGACCAATGAAAAAATATTTTAACCAATAAGCAGATAAGTGCCGTGATGTTGATCAGCAAACTAGCCAATCAGAGCCGAGTATTCTACTTTACTCCCCGAGCCGTAGCGGTGAATCGAGTTCATAAGTAATATCGGTTCTCCATAACTTTTTTCTTTCATGACCTCTCTCTTAGATTTCTACAGTGATAAGTCCATCAGATAGTCGGTTCATCGGATGGATGGCCGTCCTTGTCTGCGTTTTCCGGTTCGTGGTAGCCATTAGAGAACCTCTCTGCCTATTAGACGGTTTGTGTCTGTTATTTAAAGCCGCTTGACATTAAAACGGGCAAATGAATTTAAAAATACTAAGAAAGCAATTAAAGTATACATACCTCTAGGTGACATTAAGTATTTTATTTAATTAAAATAAGTTTAGTTTATTAAAAAATAATAATGATATAATTTATGAACACAAAATCTGTAGTGAAAATTAGAAGACACCAATAGATGGCGCTGATTGGAAAAGAAATCAGCGATCATTGGAATTAGGAAATTATAGTGCGTACCTAACCTTAGGAAAACAGTTTTTTTATTCAGAGAAATTTACTTGAAGATTTAAACACAAATATTTAAGTAAATTTATCCGAACGCTCCGAAGTACGAAGAAGCATGAAATGAGTACACTCATCCATGGACAGGCTATGGTCGGCGTTACTTAATAAGATGAAGATCTTTTATACAATGTTAGTAGGTATACAACCACAAGTAAGCCCATGTAAAGTGGTTGCTGACCATAATAACATTTGCAACACAGGAAGTATCGCTCGCACGATGCCACCCCCGCCGCTAATACAGTAACACCCTTAAGAACTCATTGGTAATATCCGACCAGGAAGTTATTAGTCGATTCGTTAACTAGCCAATAAGTGCACCGCGTTCTATTTTACCCCTAAACCGTAGCGGGGAATTTATTTAATACACAAACTCGTGTCATCGGGTCTCGATTATTTTCTACATAATAAAAGCAAAGTGAAGCATCAATATATACAGCATATTGACCTCTATCTGTTCACCATAATGTGCAATTTTCTATCAAGGCAAAAGTAGGGACTCTATATCTTTTGAAGTGAAAACTTCTTTAGCATTGTTGTGATTTGAAATTGGATGAAACGAAAAAGCGACAGAAAAAGAGACATATATCTATAGGATTTAACGTGCGAGAGAATGAGATAAAACTATCTATAGGATTTAACATGCGAGTGAATGAGATAGAAGTTATTATATTATACAGTGTTTGTAACAAAGTCCTGGCGTTGTACGTGTGTGTGCGCGCTTGCGTATTACGATGCTTGGGATAAGGCGTCGTAACAACCGTGGTGTATTGTACACGTGTATTGTTTACATAAATATTTGATTATTTTAATAAAGACATTTTTCAAGTATGCCATAAATTAATGCGGAATATTGTCGTAATTACTCGTATTAACTTCATATTGGAGGTTTTACTTATTGCGTGTGAACTGCACACATATTTTGTTTAGTCGGTTAATAATATCTGTAATCCGGTCGCCACAGGACAGGCATTGCCTAGTGCGGGTCCAATGGAAATCCTATGACCTTACCGTGAATAATGTTTTTCACACATAATCACAAATAATTATTTTTATGTTCAATTAGTATTATTGTCATTATTTTTAGTGTAATTAATTAGAGAACTTTTCTCTTTTTTTTTGAAAAATGATAACTGTGTTGAAAACATTATTAAATAAACTTACTATTATATCTCTTTTTTCACGGGTCTTAATCCCGGTCATTTGACAGGCGTGCGCGGGGACATGAATCCAACGCGTAGAGGCCCCTTCGAAAATAATGATGTAATGTATTATACCCACCGTGACCTGCTTCAGGGGATATTAATGGGATAATATACCCATGAACAGGTCACGGCAGGTATTGATGAAGACACGCCGGGGACGAAGGCCCTGATCGACTCTCTGGAGCACTCCGGTACCCGTGGTGTCGTTACGTATCAACTGCTCACCGCAAGCTGCCCTGCGGGGCATTATTATTATAGTCTCAGTAGAAAATTTTAGAGATAGAGTTCAAAATGCTATGTAACTTTACATCTCTTCGCTTCGGCTCTGCGACAAGCATCGAGCCATAGCAACACATCTGCGTCACATCCTGCATAAACTCGGCCGCGAATGGAAATGAAAATTAACGATTGTTTTACGATTGCCGCGTAACCAGTAATTGACTTTCAATAATGATCAAACGAGAGTCGAGGAAATTGTATTTTCTTGTATAACCTCGAGAGGCAACCCACATCAACCCTTACTCATCCCACTGCAAGGATACGGGTCTCCCTTCAACCGAAGGGGTTTAGAGCATACTGCGCCATGCTGCTCAAATACGGATTGACGGAGGCCAGTGTTTTCAAGCACCCCGAGGGCCACTGACTTGACGACTGTCATCTATCGACAACATCCAGGACCGACGGCTTACCGTGCCCTCCGAAGTACGAAGAAACTCGAGATACATAAATAATAAATAAATAAATGTCGTCGGACAAATTACACAGCGCCAACTAGCCCCAAAGTAAGCGAAGCTTGTGTTATGGGTACTAGACACCTGATAAACATACGTAAATACGTTTTTTTTTGTAAATACATACTTATTATACATAGAAAATACCCAGACCAAGACAAACAGACATGTTCATGCACATAAATGTTTGTACTGTGTGGGAATCGAACCCACGAGCGTTTGGTGTCAAAGTAGCATAACAGCGCGTTTCACCACTGAACAGGCTGCTGTCGCAATTGCTTAACCTGCGTGTTTGGTTAGAATGACGAATGACGCGTAACGACGCCATCGAGCTCTCTCGAAAGGCACACAAGCATAGAAACAACCTGATGTAAAGTTACTGCACCGTATGAAGTTGAAATACGATGAGTTGTGAGTGGACTGTCATCCCTCGATGCCACTCCTCTTACTGATAACCTTCGCTGGAACACGGCACGTCTCCAAGGTTAGTAAACAGGCGATCGATTGACGGCAATCGAACACTGAACGTTTTTAAAAATACAAAAACTGAACGATGTTTTTGCTTTCAAAAGTGCCTCTTTTCTTTTGTAAATAACTCCTTTTCGAGCCTTCTTCTCTATATCTCACTCGCTTTCGGAAAGCGGACGAACGTCTACGGGCGTAGCGGAAATCCTGTACTGAACTTCCGGCCTGACTTACAAATACTTTCTGGCATTTATACACAACGCAGGCTATAGGCTCAGACAAAGGGCTTCTATGGTACTCCCGCATCGAATTGAGTTTACGTATGTACATAGTTATTATGTATTTAATATATATGCACTATCATTTATATAATATGTGTATTCATTAGCGATTTTGTTAATGAGCACATATGTTGTTATGTTTTTTCTCCCTCACTGTACACTACATTTACCATCTCTTAGATCCCTTGTTCCTCTCAATCTGTAGGCCAATTCTACTAAAAACCTGCAGCTGCAAGTTTACGCTTGTCATTTGAGTCGTTTTTTTTTTATTTATTTTTTTTATATTAGTTAAGCATAGTGGCCCCTCGTTGCCTGATGGTAAGCGAAAGAGGAGCCCAAATCGCAACTGCAACTGACAACATACTACATCCCGTATCCTGTCAGTTGACGCTGCCATGCTGACCCGCAAAATGCTTCTTCACGCTTCGTTGGAAGATCCCATATTGTAGGAAGGAGGGAACACATGTGCAGGCAAGGCGTTCCACTTTTTGATGGTACGACAAAGATAGGAGTTGCCGAACTTTTTGGTACGCGAAGAGATATTCTCAACCGTGAAACTATGACATCGCAAGCCCGCACGTGTGGTTCTATGACGGAAGGGTGAGGGTGGGATAAGGGAAAACAGTTCTTCAGAGCACTCGCCATGGTAAAGGCGGTAAAATACGCTTAGAGAGCCTATGTCTCTACGGAGTTGAAGAGGTTCTAGGTTTTTGGTGACCTCTTCGTCGTCAATTATGCGGATAGCCCATCGCTGCAACCAATCGAGAGCCTCAAGAAGATACTGTGCGGAGCCGTCCCAGAGATGCGAGCAATACTCCACGCAGGCCCGAACTTGTGTCTTATAAAGCAGATAAAGTTGGTCCGGCGTGAAGAACCGGCGCACCCTGTTCAGGACTCCGAGCTTTCTTGAGGCTGTTGAGATGAGGCTCTCGATGTAATAACGCTGGTTAAGGTCGCAATGAATACCCATACCCAGCATATTCAGGCTATCACGCATACTGAGGGAAGCACCCTGAAGACTAGGAGTGGGAAGGAAGGGGGACATCTTTGTTGTAAACGCGCAAACCTGAGTTTTCTCGGCATTAAACTCAACCAGGTTATTGGAACCCCATTTACTAATGAGATCCAAAACCCGATTCAGTTCAACGACAAGACTCTCACGTCTCTCACCGATTTCTGTCCGACCAGCACCAGGCCGACCGAAATATCGCCCATGGACCGTACTGTCATCTGCATAGCAATGAATATTACCAAGTGGCAGCATGTCATTGATATGCAGAAGAAAGAGGGTGGGTGATAGAACGGAGCCCTGAGGGACACCGGCATTCACTGACATGAACCGCGAAGCGCATCCATCTGCAAGGACGCGGATTCTACGCTCATGCAGGAAGCCAGCAATCCAATTACAAAGCTGGAGGGGCAGACCGTATGCCGGAAGTTTGGAGAGAAGTGCTTTGTGCCAGACCCGATCAAACGCCTTGGCGATATCTAGGCTGACTGCCATGGATTCGCCATATTTATCGATTGCCTCCCCCCAGAGGTGCGTCATATACGCTAGAAGATCACCCGTTGATCGTTTCGGTCTAAAACCATACTGACGATCATTGATTATGGAGTGATCTTCTAGGTAACGGATCAATTGATTGTTAAGAATCCGTTCCATGACTTTGCACAACACTGAAGTTACGGCAATGGGGCGGTAATTCGATGGGTCAGAACGGTCTCCCTTTTTGGGGACCGGCTGCACATTGGCCTCTCTCCAAGCATCCGGAACAGAACCGGTCGAGTACGAGAGGCGGAAGAGGCGCGTCAGCACCGGAGACAACTCCGCTACACATTTTTTAAGAACAATCGCTGGGATACCGTCAGGACCACTGGCTTTTCGGACATCGAGTGACTGTAGTTCAAAACGCACATCGCGCTGCCTGATGTGGATATCAGGCATAACGGATCCACTGGAGGGTATTGTTGGTGGTTGCGTGCTACAGTCATCGATCCGGGAGTTAGCCGCAAAGAGGCTGGCCATAAGATCGGCTTTCTCCTGCGGCTGATGAGCCAGTGAGCCATCAGGGCATCGCAGCGGTGGCAGCGAGGGCTGGCAGAAGTTGGCCTGCACGGCTTTGGCCAGTCGCCAGTAGCTACGCGATCCAGTAGGGTGCGCCACTAGTTCCGTGCCGACTCGTGTAACGCGTTGGGCGTCCGCTCTTATGTATGCTCTCTTGCAGATCTTGGTGGCAGTGTTGTAGGCTGATTTCAGTGAATTAGTATTCGGATCTTTAAGGGCGCGACCCCTGATCCAAGCGCGATACGCCGCCTGTTTGTTACTAACAGCTTCAGCGCATTCGCGATTAAACCAAGGGCGTCTCCGGCTTTTGATGACGACATCGGAGTGGGGAATGTAGTATTCCATGCCAACGCCGATCTCATCAACAATGGCCGCAGCACTCGCCGTTAGATTCTTCTCACTGAAACAGCGCTGCCCCCATGGGACGGAAGCAAAATAGTCGCGCATACCGTCCCAATCTGCTGACGAGTAGTGCCAGACACGACGCCTAACCTCTGTGGGTTGTGGCGGAATCGCGCTTGGCACTGTGCTGGATACTAGGCAGTGGTCAGATGTGCCCAGGGGCGCCCCGACCTCAACCCGGTAGCCAGCAGGGTGGGTGGTCAGCAGTAGATCTAACAGAGAGGGCTCCTGACCAGCAACATCAGGTATTCTGGCGGGTTGGTGCACCAGTTGCGTCAGGCTGTGCGAAAGAGCGAACGCGTGGGCGGTCCTTCCTGCATGGTTAGTTGTGGAGGATCCCAACCAGGAGTCGTGGTGAGAGGTAAAGTCCCCCAAACATACCATCTCTGCAGTAGGATACCGCTCCTGCGCTTCATCTACCGCCCGACTCATGTACACAAAGAGCCGAGTTGTCTCCGTGTCCCTAGTATGGGGTCGGTATAGGCACATGTAAATACGGCTCTGAAGGCCCAGAATTACATGCACCCAGAGGACAGGAAAGGAGGAATCCTCTAGGCAGCGCAGACGGCGACAACATACATCCGAGCGGACAAACAAACAGACCCCGGCTTTCGCGAGGAAATTCTCCTCAAGCACATAACCGGGATACTGGAGGTAGGACGTGTCCGCTGGACGCTGAATCTGTGTCTCCGTCAGGAAGAGCATGGCGGGCCGTGCCGTCTCTAGGTGTTGGTGGACGGCATTAAGGTTAGAGTGGAGTCCGCGGATGTTAGCGAACTCAACCTTGACCATCTTTTCCTATTTGCGCTGTCATGAGTAATGTAAAGAACGGAAGCGTGAAGCGGGAGAGAATTACCACGACATTGGGGAAGAAACGCGGTGGACTGTTTCTCCATTAGTTTGTCGACAAAGGAGCTGTGCTGATCCGTCGGACGGAAGGGCCCCCGAACCCCCCCGGAAGTAGTCGCCGGGTCCCCACCATCCGGTCACCAATCGGCACGACGATCTACCCCGAGATTATGCGCGGTATGAAAGGGCAGCCTCTCAAGGTGGTTAGTCTTGATTGGACCCCTGTACTATACCGCGGGCGGTTCAACAACCGTTTCAACGGGTCTCCCTGGCCGACGGGTCAGCTCAGTCCTTCTGACAATGGATAGACAGAATCCACCACTGTTCCCGCAATATCGCGTCAACAATCCCCCGAGCACTGGTTATACACCAGCTGATCCCGAAACGCGACGTACTCATAGGTACGCCACTTCACGGGTGTTTCGCCGTGTGTACGGTGGTAGCCAACCAGGCGGGTATTTACCCTACCACCGGCTGAGATGCTGGAACGTCAGGAAATCCCATAGTCGCCTCTTACGACACCCAGGGGAAGAGAGGCGGTGATTTTTAATATTCTTTCTCCGTCACCGCACGGATATTAATACAGGAATAGTGCAGTGCCAATACGTGTATTGTATAAAAGTTTCCTGCACTGCAACGGCACTGCAACTACGCTGCAACTGTTGCGTATCCTGCAAATGAACTACTTAAGACCTGTCATGTTACCATATTTCAATCTAATAAATTGGATTTTTAATGTTAACTCCTATAGTTTCAAGCCTCATTGCATAGTATTTCTAACTGAAAACAAGCTTTACTAAATCATATATTCCCACAAACATCTCCCAAAACAAAACAAATATTTTGTAATATAAATCATCGCATCAGAAAATTAATTTCACTTCGCAAAATTGATTGAGACTAACGTTAGCAAAACTGCAGATAAACTCCTACTAAACTTCTGTCACCGCTATACAAATGTCAAAACAATTCATCAGAATACGACAAAATTGCAGGAAACGGGCAGGTGCAGTGTGGGTTTTATAACAGAATCGCGAGTCATTTACTGCAGCGTTTCTGCAACGTCGCTACTGTCAGATCGCTTAACAGAATAACGAAATGTCAAAATGTACGTATTTTGAAACACGCCGCGCAGCTGTGCAGTTGCAGTGTTTTAGTAGAATTGGCCTACAGGTACTCAAAAGCAATGGTCGGCTTGAAGAGATAGGAATAAGCCTGCCTTTGCAAATTATGTAACTTTTGTACTATGTATTAATTATGGATAAAGTTATAGAAACAAACGTCGCATGAGACGAAATCATTGGCTGAAGCGCCAGGGTTCAGAAAGCGAATTCGTCCGAGTTTATCTTTTATCTTGAGAAATAAACAGAAGTCGCCAGGTACTGTAAGGAAAGTCCTTTTCAACCCTCACTCACTAATTGCACACCTATTCACAAAATTAATTTACCAGAGGGAGACTTTGTACAAAAGTCGTATGTTTGGGTAACTCTGTCTCACCTATTTCTACCGCCAAGCAACTATATTTATATAGCTGTGTTCCGGTTTGAAGGGTGAGATGTGGCAGAGAAATTACTGTCTACTGGGACGAAACAACCTTAGGCCACAAGATTGGCAGCGCGCGAGTAACATCCCTGTGGTGTTGCGAGCGTCAATAGGCATCGGTGACCGCTTACCGTCTAATGCGGGCCGCATACTTGTTTGCCAATCTAGTCTATTGTGCGTCGAGCGGAGTCAGCTGGAGCGTTGTCGTGATGGAAGAGGATCCTGCTTCTTATGCGCTATTGTCGAACAATGACTATACCAATATGCATAATCGTTTTATCATTTAGCACAATTGTCACGAAAGGTCCCGTCCGTCCAAAGAGGCAATCAACTTTTTCCCTCGACATATGTCCTTCTTTACTTCTGTTGGCAAATCTTCGATTGGGAACATCTATTGGGCACGTTGTCTTTTGGTTACGGGTTCAGTGACATGAGTCAGTAAGCGATTTCATCTGGTCAAACACCCGAACCGAATCAAACGGACATGTTCGTGGGCGAAAATTGTCGACTAGAAAATCGAACTCGCAATCCTCGGTCCGTAGTTCCACTTGTCAATTATAAGATCTTCGTGCCGAAATCGGAGACAATAAGTGATTTAGGGTACCGGCCGGACGTGGAGTCTTGTGGCCAGTTGGCGGCACGCGGGAGCGGCAGGAAACACCTAATTGTGTCCTGTTTTATTGGCAACTTAAACAATCTGGACTATATCCAGCTATCTATACTTCGAGCAGTGGTATCCCAGTGGATAAAGAACCGTCCTATTGACCAACTGGTTCCCGGTTCGTATCCTGGCGGAGGCATGTACCACTAAGTTCGTGTTTACAGATTTATGTACATATTTATCACTTGCTCGGCGGTGAAGGATACCATCGTGAGGAAACCCGCACGTCCAAGAAATTATACTTCGAAAGACGTGTGACCTAGGTCTGACGGTAGTCGCTCTATGTAAAAAATCAGTGTCTTCGCCAAATCCTTCGGCTTAGGTAGCGGATCCCGCCTATTCTAATGGATTAGGAAACGGGATAACGGATTCGGCAGATATGGCCGAGCCCACAAACTAATAAACCACTTAACGTCGCATGAAGGTCTCCCTCTCACTAAAAGATAGTATTTTAGCGCCTAAATATCGCAATGATCCAAGTTTGCTAACTAATGACAGGATATTTTAATCAATAAGTCGATAAGTATCGCGATGTTGCTCCGCGAACTAGCCAATAAGAGCTGCACTCATAACCAAGCCCCATATGACTTTATCTTTACACACCTCTTTAACATTTACAGCTCTTTTCATGTACTCGCGCGTTCCTAGGAATCCTGACATCACATTCTGATGTAACACGACCATTTTGATCGTGAACAGTCTTGAACTTTCGTCTGCTCCGAGGCATACAACCACGGCCCACCTTATGTAAAGCGGTTACCGTAGCCTGTGAATGCTTGCTACATATTAAGTATCAATAGCGCGTTACCACCCCTGCTATTAACACTGCTCCTTAGGAGTTCAGCGTAACCTCATTCACTCGCCAGAACACACCAATTCTGTTGGGAGTTATTATTTGCCTGCCCAGTACTTCCCCAGACGGGCTGCTTTGATGCGCTTTACCTCTCTTAAAAACATCCAGACCAAGGCAAACAGACATATTCATGCACACAAATGTTTGTTCTGTGTGGGAAACGAACTCACGAACTTTGGTGTCAAAGTCAAATGGAACAAAAAACAACGCATATATTACCTCAGCCACGATGGTGTCCTTGGAGGCATATAGCCATTGGTCGCATGGCAGCAGCTCATCGGAGAAGCTGGTGTCCTCGTTGCAAGTGTCAGGGTCGCCGAGTGCCGTTCTCCGGCTGCAGCGCCGGTCAAGGTCGGTGGATGCCAGCGCATTCTCCGTCCACACTGTGCTGTACACCGAGCTGTTGGAGGCTTCACACTCCGGGACCACGCATCTGTAAACAAAGAGCCATCATTAAAGAAACATCATTTTATTACATTTCTTCTTAGCTTTATCCCGTTTCCTTTTCCGTTAGGATTGGTACATAGGGCCGCTACCTAAGCTTAAGGATTTCGACATGGAGCGACTGCCGTCAGACCCCCTCAAGCCAGAGGGAAAACATTTCTAAGGTTAAGTTCAGACGTCCTTTCGAAATATAATTAAATTATACATACATTTTAAGAAGAGGCGTCCCCCGTTGGTTCGGACTTGTAGATTAGAATGCTAGACGAAAGAAGGAGGAGACAGATATACAAATCGAAAGTAGGAGAATGAAGAAGCCTAGAAGTCACATTTAAAGACTCATCTACCACGATCAAATCTTTCGCGTGTCAGCAGTAAGTGGTGTCAGGAGCCGATCCTAGAGGTCGGTGATCGTGCGTTAAAAGAACTATGAATGTTAAAGCAGAGAGTGAGGTGTCTATGGACCGGGGTATGTGACGCTCGGTTCTCTTTGCAACCGCAAGGGACCTAGGGAGAAGATAAATGGTTTTTTGTTTTTGGAACTGACCTATAACTGACCTGTAACTGTTTCGCATATCGGTCATTTTTTTCTACTTTCTGCCATAAACAGCTTTTTTTTATACTACGTCGACGTCGATCGACGCTTGCGATATATTAAGTATCACTCGCGCGATGCCTCCTCTGCCGCTTACACAGCGACTACTTGGGAGCTCACTGGAGACTTCACTCACACGCAGGAACACAACAACCCTCTAGGGAGTTGTTATTTGGCCGCGGTTTTCTGTGAGGTGGAGGTACTTCCTCAGACGGGCTGCTTTGATCCGCCCGACCTCTCTTAAAACATCCCAAGACAAACAGACATGTTCATGCACACAAATGTTTGCCTTGTGTGGGAATTGAACCCACGAGCGTCGGTGTCTAAGTCGCATCATTCACGACTGAGCCACCGAGCTCGTCAAAAACTTTGCGATTAGCACCGCGTTGTGTACAGCTAGCCGTGGCTTAGATTTCGGCTGCCTAGATCTCGACACTCCATTCACACTGTATTCCCAAAGCTACTATTTACGCAATCTCCAATCGATCGTAATTATACTTCGGCTATCGCTTCACAAACTTCACAGATAAGGTATGAAGTCGGTCAAAACATTGCATTGTGGTAAATCGTTCGGGTAAATAGTAATGATACGTAGGTACTGTGCAGTCTAAGGAAATTTCCTGACGATAAGGCATGGAGCAATGTCCTCGACTTTATCGCAACTACCTAGTCACAGAATAACTAATGCCTGGTTAAAGGTCACATCATATTGGTATCTAATGGATAGGTAGACAGATGCCTTTACTTAAAGAACGTGGCCACAGCAATTGCTAACAGTATAGGGTATTTCTTTTTCTTTCTTTTTTTAATCTTTGAAGAAAAGGACATGGCTCACCTGTCGATGATTACGAGTCTATGAATATTTTCAATACAGTATGATACTTTTTATGAGACTACCATGACCAAATTGGTCGTGTTTTATCAGAAGGTGATGTCCGGCGAACGTGCATGAAAAGAGCTATGAATGTCACAGAAGCGAGTGAAGTATGCAAGGACCGCGTCTTATGGCGCTCGGTTCTCTCTTTTTAAGATAAGATAAGATAAAAATTCTTTATTTGCCATTGGGCCCTCGCGGGCACTTAGACACGTCTTACATTTTTTTTTTAATATAATCTTATTGTAACTTGTTTAATTCTCTTATTTAACTTTTTTCCTTTTTTTTTTTTAATGTACTAGCATTTCGGAAGTGACCATTTTCTAAGAAGAAATGCCGAAAGAAACTTGCCAATATAGGTCTCTTTTAAAATTGTCAATTATGTATTACAAAATAAAATTATATAAGCATCTCTGCCCCGCAAGGGATTTGGCGTGAAGATATACATATACATGATACTTTTTGTAACATGACTTATTATAGAATTGATATAATTCGCCATTTAATAGGTACAACTGTGATTAAGAATATAAAAAAAAAATAAACAAAAAAAAGCCGTCTCTAAAGATAGTTTTGTCAGATTGAGACGGCAACAAATTATTGAATCGGCCACACGACGACAGATCATTGGTGGAAATGATAAAACTACGCAATCTGTCTTCCGCTCAACATTGAAAAGTTTCGATGGCCATCTTTACCAGCTCTATTTAACAAAAAAAATGATACTTCTGAATGCGAATTCTAGATATATTTTTTTGTTTGCTGTAAATACCTATGATATTTGAGGAGTTTTCTCAAATCTTCATGAACCCCACTATCAGAACTGAATTTTATGATATGAAAAAAAATGTGACCAATCTGGAAGTATACTCTTTGAAATAAAAAAAGTATTTTTCGAATCTGTTTACAAATGATCGAATTATGAAGTAACAAAGATTAAAAAAAAAATACAGCCGAATTGAGAATCTCCTTTTTTGGAGTCGGTGAAAAATGGGAAAACTTCTCGGCAGTAAAAACTTGAGCCAGAAGCCACAGCTCGTACACAATGCGGTGCTGGTCCCAACGCTTACTTATGGAAGCGAGAGCTGGGTATGGCAGAGAGAGCGTGTAAGTAGGATAAACGCGATCGAAATGCGAGCGTTGCGCAAAATTTGTGGCGTAACGCTTGTAGGCCATATTCGCAACGATGATGTTAGAAACAGAGTTGGTCTGTAAGAGAGCGTCGGTGTTAAAATAAGAAGAGGCGTGCTCCGTTGGTTCGGACATGTAGAAAGAATGCGGAAAGAAATATTACGAAACAGATAATGTAACACAAAAGGATCGAGTTATGTGTGTTAAATTCCTCAATGCTTTCACGTTCCATATTGTGAGGCCTGCGAACACATCAGTCGAATATATTTTTGTAGTCACCTTTTAAAACCCTGCGTTTTGATACCCCACTCGATGGGATTTGGAGAAAAATATTTTTCAAAACAAACATTTTGACGCCTAAAATCCACCATTTTTATTTTTTTTACCATTTTTACATACCCAGTAACACTCACGCAACAAAGACAAATCTAACGACATATCATATATCATAATCGGGTCAGGCGTTTAGCAGTTACGAGGCAACATAGGGATGGGCATACAGGTCAAACACCTGACCCTCCTTTTTTGGCTTCTCCGCAGTCAGGTAAAAAAAATTAAAGGCGCTAAAAATGTTAAATATTACACAGCGCAAAAGCCAAATTTACCTTTTAATCTACGCCACTGTGTCATCCAATGACGCCAAACACGTTCGCGATGTGTTTATTCGTCTCGTTACCGCATGTGTAGAATAAATTATACTCACTCGCAGAGGTATTTTGCACTGGCTTGACCGTAACCAGAGATAACGAGGGTGTGGGAACATTGTCATCGAAATCACCTGGAGGAGAAGGTCAAGCTGGCGTCCAAAAAACTTGGTGTGCTCAACAGAGCAAAGCAGCACTTCAGCGCGGGCAAAGACTTATGTTATATAAGTCTCAAGTCAGACCGCACTTGGAGTACTGCACTGCAGATTCAGAGACGAGCTGTGAGAATTGTCGACAATCCTAAGCTTACACACGGTATTGGAACCCTTAAGTTTAAGGAGAGATTTTGCCTCCCTTTGTGTGTTCTACCGATTGTACAACGGGTTGTGTTCTGAAGAATTGTTCGATATGATGCCGACAGCTACTTTTTACAACCGCACCGCTTTCCGACGGCGGGGAGTTCACCCTCACATGCTGGAATCGCAATGGTCGCGTACTGTGCGGTTCCAGAGAAGTTTGCTTCCGAGAACTCTCAAGCTGTGGAATGGAGCTCTCAGCCGAGGTTTTTCCAAGGGACTACAGCATGGAATTCTTCAAGAAATACGTGAAGAGGTTTTTAGAGGGTCGGTAACGCATAAGTGATACCCCTGGTGTTGCAAATGTCCATAGGCTACGGTGACTGTTTACCATCAGGCAGATCGTATCCTGATTGTCACCTTAGTGGTATAAAAAAAATTGTGTAAAATAATTTATGTTTACAGTCACAATATCTTTACGCCTACACTAGTGACCTTGAAGTCAATTCCAAAACTTCCTACTCCTACAAATTTCTTCTGATTAAATTCGTTGTAAGTTCCAAGGCAGCTGTAGTTTAACCCCCGGGACGGCAATGAACTTCACTGCTCATTGCCTTTTTGGTGGTCGCCGCTGTTAATTCTGGCTACACAGGTGGGAATGACTGGCAGGCCTGTTCTGATAGTGACCCTTCCCTTTTTTTTATACCACGTCGGGTGGCATACAAGCAGACGACCCACCTGAAGTAAAGCGTTGCAATATATTAAGTATCACGATGCCACTTCTGCTGCTAACACAGCGACTCCTTAGTAGCTTACTGGTGACCTCATTCTCACGCAAGAACACATTAACCCTTGGAGCTTGCTATTTGGCTGCAGTTTTCTGTGAGGTTGAGGTACTTCCTAAGACGGGCTGCTTTGATGCGCCCTACCTCTCTTAAAACCTCTTCCTCGTCTTCGCACGGATGCTGTTTACTAACGAAGAAAATAAGATGTCCTTTTTCCAAGCGTTATCCCGTTTCCTAAGTCAATAGGATTGGCGGTATCCACTACCTAAAGCCTAAGGATTTGACGAAGATTTTTGACATAGCTCGACTGCCGGCCGTCCTCCACTGATTAGTAGGAAACAGAAATAAGTTTAATTTATTGATATAGAGGTTCCCTTATGATGTTTTACTTTACCGCTGATTTCTTATTGAAGTAAAACTTCTTTACGCACGCTTCGGGGAATGCGTGACGAGAGCGTTACGAAAAGTGTGATCGGGCGAGGCGAACGGAAGTTGAGAGGGAGATATAAGTTAGTGAAGATAGAGAGACAGTTACGTTTCGTATATTACTGTAGGGGCAAGAGAGAGAGGTGCGAGCACACATTTTCTTTCTCTCTTCCTCTCATAGCGAGTTAAGTTTCGTATATGTAAGACACAGTGCAGACCTATTGTCTGTATTACACTATGGAGGTAAAGAAGTTTTACTTTAGTCGTGTGGTCTAAAGCACACTCGTTTTTTTATTACAAACTAGCTGTGCCCTCGACTTCGCCCGCGCGGAATAGTTATTTTTTTATTATTTATTTATACTAATAGAATAAATCAAATTTCTAAAATAAAAGTAGCCTTAGTTACTCCCTGTTACATCAGATATCTGCCAGTGAAAGTCCCGTCAAAATCGGTCCAGCCGTTTCAGAGATCAGCCGGAACAAACAGACAGACAGACAATAATTGTAAAAATATTCATTTTGGTATATGTACCGTGTATACATCCATGTGCATTTAGTAAAAAGCGGTTATTTTAATATTACAAACAGACACTCCAATTTTATTTATCTGTATAGATATGTACATAAATCCGAAAAGACGTTTTTAGTGGTGCATGCCCACCGCAGGATTGGAACCCGAGATCGTCGAATAATAGCCCGCTCTTCGACCACTGGGCTATCATTGATCTAGTACGAAGAAAATGTGAAGTATGCTTAACAAAAAAAGTTGAGAATCGCAAAGGAGGTACTGATGGTATCCTTTTCGTGAGTACAAGTAAATAATTTGTCCATTATATAATTTCACGTCCCTTGTCTCCTTACATACCTCACTCGCTTCTTTAACATACACACAACGACTTTGGTCATGGTAGATTTTTTATTATACAACTGCGGGAGCAAACAAGCATATGGCCCACCAGATGTAAAGTGGTTACCGTAGCCTATTAATGCTTGCAATTAAGTATCACTCGCGCGATGCCTCCTCTGCTGCTTACACAGCAACTCCTTAGGAGCTTACTGGTGACCTCACTTCCACGCAGGAACACAGCAGCCCTCTCGGAGTTGGTATTTGGCTGCGGTTTTTTGTGAGATGGAGGTACTTCCCCAGACGGGCTGCTTTGATGCGTCCTACCTCTCTTAAAAAGAGTGAAAGTACCTGTATTGAGAAGGTGAGTCTAGGCCTCCCTTGGCGATCACATTTTTCTACTCTCGCGTTGTATATCTGTATCATCATTCTTTCTTTACACTGAAGTCTCCATGTCCGAACTAACAACTATCTCTTACTGACCTACTGACTCTTACAGATTTTTTTTATACAACTACAGGAGGCAAAACCCACAAGCGTTGGTGTCAAAGTAACGTAACAACTCGTTTCACCACTGCGCCACCGAGCCAGTCAAACAACTATCTCAAATACTTTCTCAAGATCCTCTAACCCGCAAAAACCATCTGATCTATCGCGAGTTGTTTCTCGACGATATTGCGGAACGAGAAATCTTGATCCGTACTTCCTCCTCCATTTCGGAATCCCTGCAGGGCGTCCTTGGATTCACATTTTATCCGATTTTACGCTAATTCTCCTCTCAATTATATTGACATGATAACGTCTTATAAATCGATGAACGCCGAAAAAAGTGTCACGTTCCGCCTGAGCCGAGCGTGCAAGCGAGAGCGCGGAACAAGCGATAGAGAGGCACGATCGGCCTAAGCATTCGGCTTGTGACGCATCTATCTCTCTTCCACTCCATCGGCCGATGCGTCCGAGTAGAAGAGACAGCGGCAGCACACAACCTACACGTGAACTGTTTTGTCAACTGTCGAACGTTTTCTGATGACGTTATCACGTAAAATTATCGTCCGTAAACCGACTTTACAGATAACCAATTTTTTCTATACACTTTTGCCGCTAATCGGACCAAACTGATGGCCCTGTAGCTGGCGCAGGTCATTCGTGATCTCTTGCTTTTGTACAAAGGTACACTATGACTCTACAATACGATACGAATTAATCATTTATCTATCTTATGCTATCTACGGAAGGTGCTGCCATGCAATTCTGTAAGAGCAAACGTCCTTACATCCTCGGAAACATCGGCTGTTACAGCCTTGAACACAAAATTGCAATTCCTTAGTGTCGCTTTTCATGGTTGAGCAACACTAGCGCCGCAAGGCTGCATTTGGAATTGGAATTCTACAAGGCAAACAGCCTCGCGTACGCTTACAGCCTTATAGAATACCAAATAAAAAGCCGTGATCGCAGTAGACGACGTCAAAGCTGTGACATCTGTGATCACAGCGACGCACACAGCCATTACGTGTCGCTTAGAGAATTGCATGGCTGTACGTAGGACTGTACGTAGAAATCCTTACGCCAAGAAATGCTCAGTCAGCAGTCGATCGGAGACATGGTTGATCATGCTCTAGTTAATCAGTCTGCACAGAGATACGAACCGAAAAGGTTGGCAACGGGTCCCTATACCTTAACTATATTTAAATTCATATCCTTGTTCAAAGTTTCTCTTTTGAAACTTTTCAAAGGGATCCCGTCTAACAGTATGAAACCCTCATTGCGCGAGCCAAGTCACTTGATCGGCATTGTTACAGTTTAACTAATAGTGCGACGTTAAGGTAACTTCTTATCATTATAACATTTAAAGATTCTTATTGAATGTGAACTACATTTCTAGAAACGTAGATTGCACACGTTGTACGTACGTGCTGGAACGTACGACATTTTTTTTCTTATGTGTAATAGAACTTAACGACGAGCTCGGTGGCTCAGTCGTGAATGGCGCGACTTTGACATCAAAGCTCGTGGGTTAGATTCCCACACAAGACAAACATTTGTGTGCATGAACATGTCTGTTTGTCTTGGTTCGGATGTTTTAAGAGAGGTAGGGGACCTTTCGGGCTTTCGGGACGGGCTGCTTTCCGTCTGGGGAAGTACCTCTACCTCACAGAAAACCACAGCCAAATAACATCTCCCTAGAGGGTTGTTGTGTAAGCAGCAGAGGAGGCATCGCGCGAGTTATACTTAATTTATGACAAGCGTTTATAAGCTACGGTAACTGCTTTACATCAGATGGGCCCCATGCTTGAATGCCTCCCAACGTTGTATAAAAAAAACGTATGTATGTAAGTTTCACTGCTCTTGCTTTGATTTCCATTACCTTTGACCTCAGGATTCGTTTGGTTATGACGAAAGTCACTATGCCATGAGATAAATAATAATATTGTCTACTTGCTGTACCATTTGTAATAAGAAATTTATTACTGCTTTCATATCAAGGAAGGCCTCAAAGGTCACATAAGGATCATAAATATTAATCAATAAATGCATTGAAAATGCCTTATCAGGAGAATAGATTGCCGTTATGTACATACTGCATGCCAGGTCACCACGATGACCCGATGGCGGAGCGATTAACAAGGATAGCTTTCACACCAAAGCAAGCGCGTTCGATTCCAACACAGGACAAACGTGTGTGTGCATGAACATGGTCGTTTATTTTTTTATATACAACATCGGGTGCAATATATATATAAAATATAAACGTACATATCATCACGCCTATCTCCCATTGGGGTAGGCAGAGACAATGGAATGCCAGATCGATCCAAACAAACTCTCGCCTCCTCCACACTCATTAACCACTTCCCGCGCGCTCTTCGGTTTGACGAGCTCGGTGGCGCAGTGGTGAAACGCGTTGTTACGCTACTTTGACACCAACGCTCGTGGGTTCGATTCCCACACAGTACAAACATTTGTGTGCATGAACATGTCTGTTTGTCTTGGTCTGGGTATTTTCTATGTATAATAAGTATGTATTTACAAAAACAAAATGTATTTACGTATGTTTATCAGTTGTCTAGTACCCATAACACTGTAAGAATTACGGTAGATGATGAAGTGTTGGAACAAGTGAATGAGTTTGTATATCTTGGATGCGCTTTCAGCAGGGATGGAAGGTACACCGCAGATGTGGAAAGGCGAGTGAGTGCTGGGAATAGTGTGAATAGAGCTTTGGGAAAACTTCTTGGCAGTAAAAACCTGAGCCAGAAGGCGCAGCTGGCTATACACAATGCAGTGCTGGTCCCAACGCTTACTTATGGAAGCGAGAGCTGGGTATGGCAGAGAGAGCATGAAAGTAGGATAAACGCGGTTGAAATGCGAGCGTTGCGCAAAATCTGTGGTGTAACGCTTGCAGACCGTATCCGCAATGATGAGGTTAGAAGCAGAGTTGGTCTGAAAGAGAGCGTCGGTGTTAAAATAAGAAGAGGCATGCTCCGTTGGTTCGGACATGTAGAAAGAATGCAGGATGAAAGAATGACGAAGCAGATATACAATGCAAAAGTGGAAGGATGTAGGAGCCGAGGAAGGCCAAGACTTACCTATCATGATCAGATTGGTCGTGTTCTATCAGAAGGTGATGTCAGGAGCCCTAGAAACCGGCGAGCGTGCATGAAAAGAGCAATGAATGTGAAAGAAGCGAGTGAGGTATGTAAGGATCGAGTCGCGTGGCGCTCGGTTCTCTCTGCCTACCCCGTAAGGGATTTGGCGTGAAGTTATAGATAGTACCCATAACACAAGCTTCGCTTACTTTGGGGCTAGATGGCGCTGTGTAATTTGTCCGACAATATTTATTTTATTATTTATTTATTTCGGGAGCTTTTGATTTGGCCTTTTTTCAGCACATCAGCTATTTGATCCATATGTGTCTAGGGCGGCCCCTGCCGATATTTTCTCTCACTCTTGCTGGATATACTTCTTTCGTAACTCTTTTGTCATCCATTCTTTCCAAAGGCGCGAACTATCTCGGCATATCCTTTTATTAATATGGTTTTGTTCTTTCTATGTTTGTCCTTCAACATACCCCCACCTCACCTCCACACATCCCTCATTATCACATACATCTTCTCACATCACGAATGGACATTCGTAATAGGAGCTCACTAATTCTCACTCACTGCACACACACACACACATACATACACACACACACACACACATACAAACACACACACACATACAAACACACACACACACATACAAACACACACACAAAAACACAAAAACACAAAAACGCCTAACCTAAAATTATATTACTGAATATTCTTTGCCTAATATGTTTACCTAATTAATTTCTGTATTCACATCAAATTATTTCAAAGTCCATAAAAATACTTTCCTTATTTCTGTATGTTAATGCGCTCATAGTTTAGTAAATCGGCTCTGGTGCCCCAGAGACGGGTTCGACCCATGTTGGGGACCAACAGTAGTATTGTTGCCTTTTGTACTTATTTTGGAAATAAATAAATTTATTTATTAATTAAATTGACTGTATAAACTCAAAAATACTTAACCGAATTTCAGAATTCTTTCGCATGTAATAAGCTACATTATCAGCAGTAACATAGCATATATTTCATTTTCAAAAAATTAGAGATCCTTACGCAAATTTTTGATACCGTTGGCTGGAAAACTATTGATGATATATAAAATGATGTACATGTTTATGGTACTCATCATCACCTTCAAAAAAGTCCGCGAAGCTATATGTCTAACTATTACAGTTAAGTCACAATAACAGTTTCTTGTTCAAATTAGTCAATCGAAACACGGATACAGTCAAAAGATGATGTCATTCATATCATAAGATTAATCCTACATCTTCTTCTTCGAGTTACAACGTTTCCTAATCCATAGTAAACGGGGTCTGCTACCCAAGCTTTAAAGTATTTAGCGAAGACGGGAGGTGTACAAGCATACGGCCCACCAGATGTAAAGCGGGTACCATAGCCTATTAACGCTTGAGATATATTATCTGTCACTCGCGCGATGCCTCCTCTGCTGCCTACACAGCAACTTCTTATTTCATTAGCTATCTGCCAGTGAAAGTCCCGTCAAAATCACAATAATATTACAAACAGACACTCCAATTTTATTTATCTGTATAGATTCTATCACGCAGAGAAACCCCGAGCACAGCTCTTTCCATAGCACGCTGAGCGACCTTGAGCTTCCCCATACGACCCGCTTTACCCATCTTTACATCAGGTGGGTCGTATGTTTGTATGCCTCCTGCCGTAGTATATAAAAGAAGTTGCTCTATGTAAAAATCAGTGTCTTCACTAACAGACCTCCCCAATCTTAATGGATTAGGAAATAGCATATCACTAAAAAGAGAGAGGTGGAGTAATCTATTTCAAAACGAGAAAAATTGGTAAGTGACACAAATCCCGATCAGGAAATAGCTATTTTTGACTCTTTTTTGGGAGACATATAAATTCTGATCTCGCATTCCAAGGAGGAGAATCACTAATTACGATTAAAGACCACAAAAAGAATGATCTGTGCTGTGGTGCAATGTTTGATTGAAGACGCCACGATACCCACATATCAAACAACGGCCAGCCCATTACAGCCAGTGATTGCCATCTGATGATACCGGCATGTTAGTATTAGCCGTAATGGCGTACTTCCGGCGTGGTTTCCAACAATGCCGGCGCAATTAGCTGCTGATGAGTCGTAGACGTTGAATTCTGCTGAGAAAACTATTCGTCTGTACTGCGGATTTGCCAGAACTTATACTTGTTTTTCTGAATTTCTATTTGAACTTTATCTTTTGGGAAACGTCTGGTATTGACTTGATGTTAAGGTAACGATTAAGTTATATTAGCATCTGCCCATAGAGTTCTGGTTTCAAACGGAAACCATAAATAAAGTTTGTATATCTCCACGCCAGGTCCCATGCGCGGTAGGCAGAGTGAAAAGACGCAGACCTTGCACACCTTATTCGCTTCTTTAACATTGTTCATCTCATGCACGCTCGCCGGTTCCTAGGGCTCCTGACATCGCAATTTTGTATATTGTAATTGATATGTAACTTTCTGTTAGAAGAAGAATTTTAAATATAAATGTATGTATGTTTGTATATTTTATGAATGTATTTTATATATCATATGTATTGTTCCTTAGTATACTTAGTCTGGCCGTAAATACTGTTACAATTAAAAACTAGTAAATAACAGCAAGCTGTGTAGGCAGAGCTGATATTTTTAAAATTTAAAAAATATTTAAAAATTTTATTTTAAATTTTTTAATTTTTTAAAAATATATGGAAACCGGACGAACCGGACCGTTCTTCCTCACCAACGAACATTTAAATTTCAAATTAAAGGATACAAAACTACAATATGTTAGCTATTAGTGTGTCGATTTTGGAGTTTCTCACTATTACCGTCTAAACGCTAGCTGGATGACATCAGTCTACCCCAAACGACAATTTTGAAGGTAATGTGGCTCCGCTGGCTATCGCAGCTCTGCCAATAAACAAAATATTACATTTGACTTTGGAATCTGTCATTTTTATATGATTGCTCATTGGGTTTTCTCATTTTGGCGCCAATACATTGTACAATATTTTGCGATATTAAAATGGAGTGGGGTGATAAAAAGAACCGAATCGCTGTGATTGCATTACACAAAGTAGGTATGGAGCCAAATGCAATTTCTTAAACTCTCCATACGCTTGGTATTAGTAAAATGTTTGTGTACCGGGCTATTAATAGGTACAATGAGACCTCCTCTATTTGTGACAGAAAAAGATCTGGCCGTCCACATAGTGTTCGTACGAAAAAGGTGGTCAAAGTAGTAAGGGAAAGAATTCGAAGAAATCCTGTCCGAAAGCAAAAGATTTTATCTCGGGAGATGAAGATAGCACCTAGAACCATGTCGCGTATTTTAAAAGATGACTTAGGACTTGCAGCCTATAAGAAACGCACTGGTCATTTCTTAACTGATAATTAAAAAAAAGAATAGGGTGGTAAAATTGAAACAACTACTGAAGCGGCACGCAAAGGGAGGTCACAGAAGAATTTGTTTACGGATGAGAATTTTTTTACAATTGAGCAACATTTTAACAAAAAAATGACCGTATTTATGCTCAAAGCTCTAAGGAAGCTTCCTAATTAGTTGACAGAGTGCAACGTGGGCAATCCGACTTCAGTGATGGTTTGGTGAAGTATTAGCTATGAAGGAGTGACTGAGCCATACTTTTGTGAAAAAGGAACAAAACATCGGCACTAGTGTATCAAGATACCATTCTTGAGAAGGTAGTGAAGCCCCTTAATAACAGCGTGTTCAATAACCAAGAATGGTCTTTCCAGCACGACTCGGCGCCGGGTCATAAAGCTCGGTCTACGCAGTCTTGGTTGGAAACGAACGTTTCGATCTTCATCAGAGCTGAAGACTGGCCGTCGTCTAGTCCCGATCTTTATCCGCTGGATTATAATTTATGGTCAGTTTTAGATAGTAGGGCTTGCTCTAAACGCCATGTAAATTTGGAGTCCCTAAAACGATCCGTACAATTGGCAGTGAAGATTTTTTTTGGAAAGAGTGCGTGCTTCTATTGATAACTGGCCTCAACATTTAAAGGACTGTATGGCAGCCAATGAAGACCACTTCGAATACGCTTTTTATATTTTAAATTGTTTTATATTTATGTATTAAACTAACACACTGTAAAAGTAATAAATGTTATTTGCAATAGAAAATTTTTATTTTCTTTGTTTCAGTATTTATGGCAAGACAGGTATGTATACGCATGCATACCTATCTATATATATATATATATAGATATTAAGGACCGCATCTTATGGCGCTCGGTTCTCTCTGCCTACCCCGCAAGGGATCTGGCGTGAGATATACATACATACATATTACTATATGGAATGTCAAGATGGAAAGCAATCAACATTATTGAAATAGTAAATGTATGCCATTTTTCACACATATTCTGAAATCGTGTTATATACATAATGAGTATAAACACAAGATTCGGTTTTACCTGAATTAACATGGGCTGTAGGCAATCGAGAACAGTGACGGCACATACATGGATAATGAATGGCCATGGACAAAGAACGAATTGGTCCCCGGTTGGACTCCTTTACGGGGTCGTGTGCCAGAAGCGCTCGCATTTGATAGATCAATTCTCGATGAAGCCTATAGGCTATTCAATATCGATACGACTCTTGGAAGCCGAGGAAAAGAAAGAAAGTGGAAAAGTGGGGTTTTTTTATACAACGTCTGGATGCATAGTTGCCTAAGACCCACCTGATGTGAAGCAGTTACTGTAGCCTTTTAACGCTTGTAACGTATCACTCATATATAAAGCAACTCGTTGGGAGTTTACTGGTGACCTCACTCACACGCAGGAACACAACAACCCTCCAGGTAATTGTTATTTGGCTACGGTTTTCTGCGAGGTGATATATATACTTTATATATTTTTTTATACCACTAAGGTGGCAAACGAGTATACGGCTTGCCTGATGGTAAGCAGTTACCGTAGCCTATGGACATTTCCAACACCAGGGGTGTCACTCTTGCGTTGCCGACCCTTTAAGAATCTCTTCACGCATTTCTTGAAGAATTCCATACTGTAGTCCCTTGGAAAAACCTCTGCTGGGAGTTCATTCCACAGCTTGAGAGTTCTCGGAAGAAAACTTCTCTGAAACTGCACACCGTACGCGACCATTGCGGTTCCAGCGTCTGAGGGTGAACTCCCCACCGTCGGTGAGCGGTGCGGTTATAAAAAGTAGCTGTCGGCATCATATCGTACAATTCTTCAGAACACAACCCGTTGTACAATCGATAGAACACATAAAGGGAGGCAAAATCTCTCCTTAAACTTAAGGGTTCAATACCGTGTGTAAGCTTATGATTGTCGACAATTCTCACAACTCGTCTCTGTATGTACCATTAAGTAACGTATATATGGAAAATGTATATATCAGGCGGTAAACATAGTAAGGGGAACGGAAGTGATATCGATTTCTGTCATAATTACGTATTGTCTTCTTCAAAAGCCGTTGCAATCAAATCTGTTGGCCAAACTCATTTGCATGTCATTTAGATTGGTCGTTCCTCCGTACCTATTGTTATTGTATCCTGTTAGGTTAAGCGAGCACTTCGCTAATTTGATACCGGATAGGGTTCGATTCCCACGCAAACGAACAAATTTTGCGTGCTTGAACATCTCTGTTCGTCTTTGTCTGCGTGCTTTTAAGAGATATAGGGCGCATCAAAGCACCCCGTCCGGGAAAGTACCTTCAATTCACAGAAAGCCGCAGTCAAATAACAATTCTCTGGAGGGTTGTTGTGTTCCTGCAAGTGGGTCACCAGTAAACTCCTAAGAAGTCGCTGTGTTAGCAGCAGAGGTGGCATCGTGCGAGTTTCATTTAACGTATTGCTAGCAGGTATAGGCTAAGTCGTACAACGTAATACAACGTCGGGAGGCATACAAGCATACGGCCCACCTGATGTAAAGCAGTTACCGTAGCCTATTAATGCCTGTAATATATTAAGTATCACTCCCGTGATGCCTCCTCTGTTGCTTACACAGCAACTCCTTACAAGCTTGCTGGTGACCTCACTCACACGCAGCGACACGACAAACCCCCAGAGAGTTGTTATTTGGCTATAGTTTTCTGTGAACTGGTGATATTTTCCATGCATCATCAAAAATCGATCGAACCCACGTAGGTGTCAAAGTCGCGTCCTTCACAACTGAGCCATCGAGCTCGACACTTGACAGACCTACTGACCAATGGGAAGATATTTTAACCAATACGTTGATACGTGACGCGTTTCGATCCCTGAATTAGCCAATGAGAGCTGCGTGTTCTACTTTTCCCAGGTATGATCGCTTCAGATGAAGCCTTAAAACCCTCCCCGGCGAAAGGCAACCCATAGGTAGTGATTTGTCAGTAAGAGTATGACATAACTCGTTCGGCCGGAAGTGTTGAGGATAGCTTTAATATAACCTTTTAATACTTTTGTAAACTCTATGTTTTTACACTCTGGTATTATTCATTTTTTGGTTTCTGCTGTCATATTCTTTTGTCATCGTTCGTCTTTGGTAAGCATTATTATTGTAACTCCCATCTCCTAAATAAATAGAAAATACTCTGATATCTGGTCTTTACCTATCTATTACATACATTCCACCTTTCTTTAAAACCCATTCTTTACAATGAGATTTCACCACCCTCAATTAACCCGGAGGGTCTCCCCCTCAGGAGGATGAACCAGCGCACGATTTTAGCGAGTTGATCCTCATTTCGTAGATCTTCGTTTACGTTGGGCGTAAAAAATATATATTTGTTTATCAAAGGGTTTTCGATGGAATAAAGGTACTGTCAAATATTTGATATCGATGACTTGAGCCGACTTTAACAATGTCGAGTGTCAAGTTGACGCGACGTGTTTACTATGTAAATGCCACTTCGTGTGTAAGTAGCTTTGTGTGTCGGAAACGACTTACTCTGTCGCCATTTTTATGAAGTGAGTCAGTTTTTTTTTTATAAAAGATAAGTTATGTCCTCGTAACAAGAATATAATTAGAAAATTACTACTTTGTTAACATTGCCGTATACAAAGAGTTGTCATTGTAAAAACATTTGTATAGATTTGACTGGAGATTTATACTGACCTGACTTAGACAGGTTTTTATAATTTTGTGCTAGATGTCCTTGTTCTTCCCAGCGTTATCTATTAGAATTGGCGGGGTCCGCTACCTAAGCCTAAAGATTTGGCGAAGATACTGATGTTTACTTAGGGCGACTGCCGTCAGACACGACCCAGAGGGAAAACCAGATCTTTCTTAGGTTAGGTCATACGTCTGATGATGTTTTCGTTCGCCATCGAGCAAGTGATCATTACAAATATGAACATTAATATAACACAAATGCCCATGCCAGGATTCAACCCGGAATCAGTCTGTTACTAGGCCAGTTCTCTAACCACTAGGCTATCACTTCTCATGCCAGATAGCAACTTCATTATATTTATTTTATTCAAACCTGACCCAAATATGGCCTCCCACTGCCACCCCAAAAACTCCTGCGGAGCATATGCAACCCCACTCACTTACAGGAACAACCTGCGAGTTAGAGAGGTTGCATTAACTATTACTTATATTAATAGTAAATAATAATATGCTACCCTCATGGTAGATAGATACGAGCTGTTGGTTGGTAACGACACCATGGGTACCCGAGTGCTCCAGAGAGTCGATCTTTCATTTTTTTGTTCATCTTCGTCAGTCGGAGTGGAAAGTCAAGCAGGCCCGCAGTACTCTCAGCTCTAGCTTGCCTTCATTGCCCGTCCAGAGACGAGCCGATAGAGCATATTGCTTTATCAGGTGATATGCTCCAGGGATGGAAGTGTTGAAGGGCATAACGCCGCGAGTAACTTCAGAGAAAGCGCAGCACACCACTCAACACCCCCGAATCACTCACATCGGTGTTGCCCCCGGCCGACTTTCTCTGGCGTTTCGGGGGTCCATCTAGTGAGTGGCGAGCCACCGCCTGCCGAAAGTAACATCAAGGTATGATAGTTATGGCAGGCAACCATCCCTCTTCTGCAATAGCCCAGTTCTAATAATACCTCTAGCAATCATTTTAATAGCTCACTTTTTTTCGACATATTTCCAATAGTATTAATACTTGCCGTGACCTGTTCATGGGTATATTGTCCTATTGATATCCCCTGGAGCAGGTCCCGGGTATAATACATTACATCATTCTTTTAGAAGGGGCCTCTACGCGTTGAATTCATATCCCCGCGCACGCCTATCAAATGACCGGGGTAAACGCCCGTGACTTAAGAGAAATAATAATAATATTTGTATTACTCGTAATATTTATCCAATACCACTACTACGCCATCCCTTCAACCGAATGCATAACATAAGAAGGAAGTTCAGAGCTTACTCCAACACGCTACTCAACTGCGGATTAGCAGAGGCCAGTGTTTTCAAGCCGCCCAACCCCAAATACCACAGACTTAGCTCACGTGCTCTCCGAAAACGTAGAACCTCGAGTCCATAAACAGACTGTGATCAGCATTGCATAACCCGTATGATCGATATACGAGTAAATAACCACACAACAAAACACTAAGAGACAAATCTCAGTTCAGGGACAGAATTCTATTCGACGAGGCTCAAGTTAAAATACTCGTACATGAATAGACAACATTTCTACTTTTTTTTATACAACATCGGAAGGCATACAACCATACATACATACATAAATTTGATGTAAAGCGGCTACCGCAGCCTATTAACACTTATATTATCTTCGCGCGATGCCTCCTTTGCTGCTTACACTCTTAGGAGGAACTCCTTCGGAGCTCTGACCTCACTCACACGCAGGAACACAACAACCCTCTAAGGAGTTGTTATTTGGCGGCGATTTTCTGTGAGGTGCAGTTACTTCCCCTACGGGCTGCTTTGCACAATGAGTGTGGAAACAAGTGGCATATGTGACCTTGTTGATACGCGCCAGAATCAATATATCTCACGACAGTGAGAGACAGGCACGCGACAGTGAGAGACAGGCACGCGACAGTGAGAGACAGGCACGCGACAGTGAGAGACAGGCACGCGACAGCGAGAGACTGGCACGCGACAGTGACGGACAGCAAACATTCAAAAATGCTAAAAATAACTGCCTTTTTGCTACCAATGTGAATAAACTCCGTTCTTATATGTGTGGGAGATGTTTGTGTGAACTTACCTAACTCTCGTTTACTCTGGGTTTAGTCGGTGAGGTATCTCCAAACAAACCTACATACACAATCACTGTGTATTATTAAGCATGACTAATAACTTATATTTTTCTATATTAAGGTCTACAAACAAACTGACATATGTATATATTTTTTTTAATACAACGTAGGGAGGCATACAAGCATACGGCCCACCTGATAAAGCAGATACCGAAGCCTATTAACGCTTGTAATTACATTAAGTTTCACTCGCGCCATGCCTCCTCTGCTGCTAACACAGCAACTCCTTGGGAGCTTACTGGTAACCTCATTCACACGCAGGAACTTAACAACCCTCTAGGGAGTTGTTATTTGGCCGCGGTTTTCCGTGAGGTGGAGGTACTTCAGTCGGGCTGCTTTGATGCGCTCTATATCCAGACTCAAACAAACATGTTCATGCACACAAATGTTTGTCTTGTGTGGGAATCGAACCCACGAGCGTTGGTGTCAAAGTCACGTCATTCACGACTGAGCTGACTGAGAAAAAAAATTAAATAAAATATGATTAAGGGCTACTAATAAGATCTTTTTTTTGTTGAGAAGTGAAATGGAATTCATTGAATCAAGTCACGCATATTTACCCAGTTGATTTCTTTAGCTTCACCGGAGAGGCACCTAAGGGATAGGTCCAATTTTGAACATTTTTAGCGTTCCGTACCCAAAGGTTTAACAACAAAAATCTTTTACTATAGCTCCGTTGTCTGTCTATCTGTCTGGCCGCCTGTATCAGAAGAGCGACGAAACTCTGGAAGATATGACTCGCACAGGCGGCGACGAAGTCGTTTCTATAAGCGTCGCTACCCCAGAAGGGGGAGAATTACTGATCAATGTGGACAGAAAATAAATAACTTGTAGAGAGCTAAGCATGATGGAAATAAGACTGACCCACTGCACGAAGCCTCAGAGCAGTAAGTATCTTGTGCATCTTCGCGATTTGGCTCAAATGACAGCGAGGCTGATAAAGCCACGAGAAGGTGGTGTGGCACTGTGTGGCCTTCAATCAGTCTGCCTGTCCGTTGAATCATGACAGGCATAGACTTAATGTAACAATAAATAGTTCCCTTCCGGTGACGTCGTAATGGCCCACAGGGGCCAACTATATAGTCAACGTAAAAAAAAGCCGTCAAGTACGAGTTCGAGTCGCATACTGAGGGTTCCGCAAAAACAATATTTTCGCAAATTATTGCCGCAAAACAGGTTTTTTTTTTGTTATGGAGCTACTAATTTACGGGTTTCCTTTATTTGTGCTATGTGACCTTGTTTTTTATCAAATTTCATGATTCTAGGTCAACGAGAAGTATCCAATAGGTTATGATTCCCTTGCGAGTGTCAAAATATGCACATAAACCAGGCATAAACAGCTGTATCTTTTGATTGCATTGACGCAGAAGTTTGATTTTTTTACTGCCCGAAGGGATTGCAGATCTGGGTATTTGATATTAATTTCAGCTTGTTAGCTCCACCCGTCCCTGAGAAAAAAGATCTTGACAGACAGACGGACAACAAAGTGATCCTATAAGGTTTCCCTTATGTGGGACAGAGCCCTTAAAACAATAAATAGTAATATATAAGTTATATTTAAAAAAAACCCGACAAGTGCGAGTCTAACTCGCTTTTCGCAAATTATTGTCGTAAAAAAGAACTTTTTTGTGATGGAACTAAAAATTTATGGTTTTCGAATTTTTGTTTTCTTTTCTTGTGCTACTTGACACTGCTTCTTATTTCATGATTCTAGATCAACGGGAAATTCCCTATAGGTTTTGATTCCCTTGCGAGTGTCTAAATATGCGCACAAACGCAAGCGATACGCGATAAACGGCCGTATCTTTTGATTGCATTGACTTAGAAGACTTGAGTATTTGATTTTGAAATTAACTATAACTTGATATCTCCACAAGTTCCTGAGAAAAAGGTCTTGACAGACAGACGGTCAACAAAGTGATCCTATGAGGGTTCCGTTTTGCCTTTTAAAGTACGGAACCCTAATGAAAGAGATTCTCTACGCGACGTGTTTTTTCAGCGTTATTTATATGGTGCTGCGAAGTTACTTTAATATTATTGAAAACATACACAAAAATATTTATATATGTAAACATTATTTTTGAACAAACAATACTAATGCATATCATATCATATTATATAGAAGAAAGGAAGTGTACTATGACATAGCAATATGTCATTTTTCAAGCTTGACTCAAACTTGACTCAAACATCAAAGACAAGCGCTTAAGTGATAAGTCTCCTGCGCTATGTTACACACCACGGCCTAACATTGTACTGGAAAAATCCTTCACGAGCATCGTTAAAGTTTTTTTTTTTTTACATCAGCACGGTCTCCCTTTTGATAATTATCGTAGACCAAGTAAAACTTCTTTACGAACGCTTGACTTGGGGAGTAAGTTGGTGAATGCGTGACGAGAGCATTACGAAAAGTGTGATCGGGCGAGGCGAACGGAAGTTGAGAGGGAGATATAAGTTAGTGAAGATAGAAAGAGTTACGTTTCGTATATTACTGTAGGGGCAAGAGAGAGAGGTGCGTGCACCAATTTTCTTTTCTTTCTCTCATAGCGAGTTAAGTTTCGTATATGTAAGACACAGTGCAGACCTATTGTCTGTATCACACTATGGAGGTAAAGAAGTTTTACTTCAGTCGTGTGCTCTAAAGCACACTCGTTTTTTACATATCTTGGTATTTCCCAAAAGAAATCTTCATAGTTATAAGGAAAAGATATATATTTTTTGCAACTTCGCTTGCAATACATTATGAACAATTGCGACAAAAATCAACCTAAAAGAGTTATATGGGTATTACGGAGTAGAGAGATCGATGGCGTCGTTGAGCGTGTCATTCTAACCAAACACGCAGGTTAAGCAACGTCTACCGCAGCCTGTCTATGGATGGGTTTATCTATTTCGAGTTTCTCAGTGCTCGGAGGGCACGTTAAGCCGTCGGTCCCGGCTGTTGCCGAGAGATGACAGTCGTTAAGCTAGTAGTAGTGGCCTTCGGGCGGCTTGAAAATGCTGGCCTCCGCCAATCCGCGTTTGAGCAGCGTGGTGGAGTATGCTCTAAACCCCCTCGGTTGAAGGAAGGCTCGTATCCCTGCAGTGGAATGAGTAAGAGTCGATGTAGTGATGGATGGGAATCATATCATGCCGCATTAACGAGGCGAAGGTTCGATTCTGACGAACTCGGTGGCACAGTGGTGAAACGCGCTGTTACGTTACCCTGACAACAACGCTCGTGGCTCCGATTGTCTGCATGAACAACTCCTAAGGGGTTGCTGTGTTGGCAGCAGAGGTGGCATCGAACAAGTGATACTGAATGTATTGCAAGCGTAGGCTACAATAACCGATTTACATCAGGTGGACCGTATGATCGTATGCCTTCCGATGTATTATGGAAAAGGTACTATTTGGACTATTTTGAAAGACATATAACCTAACCTAAGAAAGGTGTGGTTTTCCCTCTGGGTTGTGAAGGTCTGACGACAGTCGCTCTACGTAAAAATCGGTGTCTTCGCCAAATCCTTAGGTGTAGGCAGCGGACCTCGCCAATCCTAATGGATTAGGAAAGGGGAGAAGTTTGGGCTACGTTGATGCGCCCTACACCTCTTAGATGCGCTTACTGACTGCCATCTATTGAAAACAAAAGGTCTGACTGCTGAACATGCTCTCCGAACCATAAAGGAACTGGAGACTACTGAACCCATGCTTAAATAGGCTGCGGTCACTTCATTGCTATTACCGGAGCATGCCAACACGGGTGTATTACATTATATTAATCTTTCCAAAGGGGCCTCTATGTGATCCATATCCCCGCGCACGCTTATCAAATGACCGTGAGTAATACACCTGTATTAAAAAATATTAAGAAAATATATTATTTCTTCATACTCACCTGAGTCGGAAGGCCTACAAGCACACGGCCCAGCTGATGTCAAGCAGTTACCGTAGCCTATGAACGCTTGTAATACTGGAAGTATCACTCGAGCTATGCTATGGTATGCTCTGCTGCTAATACAGCAACTCCTTAGGAGCTTACTGGTGACCTCACCCACACGCAGGAACACAACCCTCCCGTGTTTGTAATTTGGCCACAATTTTACCTCTCTTAAAAACACCCAGACCAAGACAAGCAGACATCTTCATGCACACAAAATGTTTGTCATGTATGGAAACGAACCCATGAGCATCGGTGACAAAGTCGTGTTAGAAACCACTGCGCCACTGAGCTTTCAAATTGTCCCACATAAAACAATTTACACCTACTGTGGGATACGCCAGTATACAGGAGTCGGTTGACAACCCTGGAGTGGGGCCGCTTGACTGACGCTTGTGCGTTCGATTCCCACACAGGACAAATATATGAACATGTTTGTTTGTCTTGGTCTGAGTGTTTTAAGAGAAGTAGGGCGCATCAAAGCAGCAGTGCCTGGGGAAGTACCTCTTAGACGGTTGTTGTGTTGCTGCAAGTGAGTGAGGTCACCAGTGAACTCCTAATTGGTACTGTCTTAGCACTAGCAGCAGTGATATTCCTACCGCTGTGTCTCCTGTGTAGCCAGAAATAACAACGGCGACCACCAAAAAGGCAATGAACAGTGAAGTCCATTGCTGTCCCGGGGGTTAAACTACAGCTGCCTTGGAACTCACAACGAAAGGGCTCAATACCGCGTATGGGTTTAGGGTCTTTGGCGATTCTTCCTTGCACCGAGCCACAAGGTCCTAGCTGGTATCCAGATGCCCCCGCCCAGAGGCGAATACAGTGCTCCATACCCACTCCATATTCACATTCCACAAGTTAACAATGCTCGGTAGAAAACATCTCTGGAACCAGTGCACGACCGTTGCGGATGCGATGTGTGGGGATTTGTTAACACTCATGTACATCGTTGAGTCTTGGGTAAGAGCTGCTGAGATTGACCAGGACCTTGCTTCCGAGACTAGTGGATTATCGTTTAATTTTTTTTAAGTATAAAGAATGGCATACAATATTCACCCAAATTAAGTATTAAATTTTTTGTAATCCATGATTTTTTCGAATACCGGCATACCTCCATAACCCAGAGGAAATACCATACCGTTCTTAGGTAAGTTCTCACGTCATTCGGTTTGTCACACGCACGGCAATTGGTTTTTTTATACATGTTCTGCATAGTGGCTCCATTTTGCCTGATGGTAAGTGAAAGAGGATCCCAAATCGCAACTGCAACGGACAAAAGACTACACAGTGTCCTGTTAATTGACACTGTCATGCTGACCTGCTATATGGTAAGCGAAAAAAGAAGTCCAAATTGCAGCGGCAACTGACAAAGGACTACAGTATCCTGTCAATTGACGCTACCATGCTGGCCCGCGAGATGCTTCTTCACGCTTCGTTTGAGGGATCCCATATTGCAGGAAGGAGGGAACACATGTATGCAGGTTGTTTATTCACGCCATTATGTGGTTTGCCGTGATTTCGCAGGAACTCTTTCATACCTATGAACTGCGGGAGTTGCACCGCTACCTATTGATAAGGAATTTATCAACAAACATTGAATGTACCGTCAATGCAAGAATGAAACCAAGGCTTTAGTGAAAGAGAAGCGTGAAAGACAAATTATGAATGAGGAAGAGAGGCTGACGAGAAACTTCGAGGCAAATACCAAACTCTTTTGGAGAGAGGTAAAGAAGTCTCGGGGTGGTTCGTCGGCATCCAGTATGAACAAGATTAAGTCTAAAGCTGGTATCATTCTTGCAAACACTCAGGAAGTGTTAGAACGGTGGAGTGAATATTTTGAAGAAATGTACGAATACGCCTCGGACGCTGACAATGAGAGTGAGTCTGATGCTCACTCCGCGTTGACGGCGTCCGATGAAGGTATAACTATGGATGAGATAGAATGGTCGATACGAAGTTTGAAAAATGGAAAGTCTGCGGGAATTGATATGATTACAGCTGAGATGATCAAACTAGGTGGCACTTACGTCCGGGACGCCTTCTGGTACTTATGCAACCTTTGCTGGAGAACTGGAAGGGTCCCAATGGACTGGGGACGCGCAGTCATCGTACCCTTGTATAAAGGCAAGGGATCACGCATGGACTGCGCCAACTATAGGGCCATCAGTTTGATCAGCTTAGCAGCAAAAGTATATGGAAAGATAATTGAAAGGAGAATGAGGGTGAAATCTGACGAAATGCTGTGGGAGGCACAAGGAGGATTCCGAAATGGAAGGGGATGTACGGATCAAGTTTTCTCGCTCCGCAATATCGTAGAGAAGCATCTGGCCACAGACCAGAAGGTTTTCTGCGGTTTTGTGGATCTTGAGAAGGCATTTGATAGGGTTGTGCGAAAGGAACTGTGGTGCATATTGCCGAGATATGGGATTGACGGCTCACTGCTGCGTGCTGTGCAGTCCACCTACAAGGATTGCTCAGCATGTGTGCGAATAGATGGCAACATGTCACCCTGGTTTGATGTCAAAATTGGTGTCAAACAGGGTTGCATGTTGTCTGCTAGGCTGTTTATTCTGTATCTCGATAGTTGTCTACAGAGAATAAGATCGACGAATGTAGGATTACGCATGGGTGACCTAGTGGTGAACTGTCTGCTGTATGCAGATGATGCTGTCCTGTTAGCAGAAACACCATCTGAGCTGCAAACACTAGTCACAATGATGAAAGACGAATGTATGAAGGAAGGCTTACTATTGAATGCGAAGAAAACAAAGATTATGGTATTTGAAAGAGAAGAAACCAGAACCAATGTAAGAATTACGGTAGATGATGAAGTGTTGGAACAAGTGAATGAGTTTGTATATCTTGGATGCGCTTTCAGCAGGGATGGAAGGTACACCGCAGATGTGGAAAGGCGAGTGAGTGCTGGGAATAGTGTGAATGGAGCGTTGGGAAAACTTCTTGGCAGTAAAAACCTGAGCCAGAAGGCGCAGCTGGCTATACACAATGCAGTGCTGGTCCCAACGCTTACTTATGGAAGCGAGAGCTGGGTATGGCAGAGAGAGCATGAAAGTAGGATAAACGCGGTTGAAATGCGAGCGTTGCGCAAAATCTGTGGTGTAACGCTTGCAGACCGTATCCGCAATGATGAGGTTAGAAGCAGAGTTGGTCTGAAAGAGAGCGTCGGTGTTAAAATAAGAAGAGGCATGCTCCGTTGGTTCGGACATGTAGAAAGAATGCAGGATGAAAGAATGACGAAGCAGATATACAATGCAAAAGTGGAAGGATGTAGGAGCCGAGGAAGGCCAAGACTTACCTATCATGATCAGATTGGTCGTGTTCTATCAGAAGGTGATGTCAGGAGCCCTAGAAACCGGCGAGCGTACATGAAAAGAGCAATGAATGTGAAAGAAGCGAGTGAGGTATGTAAGGATCGAGTCGCGTGGCGCTCGGTTCTCTCTGCCTACCCCGTAAGGGATTTGGCGTGAAGTTATAGATAGATAGATAGATAGACATTGAAATCATAATAATCACATACCTTGGCATTCAGAAACGTTCTCTACAGTACAGTTGTGAAATGAATTCCCTGACATGGTGTACCTACCTACCTCTCTTAAAACATCCAGACCAAGACAAACAGACATCTTCATGCACACAAATGTTTGCTTTGTGTGGGAATCGAACCCACGAGTGTTGGTGTCAAAGTCGCCTCATTAACGACTGAGCCACCGAGCTCGTAAAATACAAGAAGTATCGTTACTCGCACGTTGCCGCCTTCTAGCTATAGTTAATTGAAGTATTGGACGAACCTGTAAGGAACATCAGCGGCTAAGAACACGTAGTTGGTAGCATAGAGCGCAGCAGAAAAAACAGCGACCGCGCACATCGCATAGTTTATCAGGTGGAACCGCCTCCACTGGCCCAACTCCTGGACCACCCGCTCTGCGTCCAGCCCGCCGCTCGTCTCCGTACCATCCTCCGGGTTCCCCATTACTGCACACACTTTATAACTATACAGTACCGGACTGTAAGTTTCTTGTGATTTTCCCCCACTTTTTTGTTCAATTTTCCCTCTTTTTTTGTTTAATTCTAACACTTTTTTAATAATTGAAATACCGCGGTTTGTTCATAGTTCGATTGTGCAACGCTGTGTACGATCCGAGCACGAGTCAGCGAGTGTTGATGCTGCGGTGCGCACGCGCATCTGTCGCCAGTCGTTGCCTTAGCAATGCGCGCGTGCCCAGCTGTGAACTTCACTGCGCAACCTTTCGGTACGCGTACTTAAGCTATGTTCACATTATCCTAGATTTATTTCATTTCTTTTACAAACTAGATTGACAAACAAGCATGCGGTCCGCATTAGATGGTAAGCTGTCACGCACTGGAGTCTATTGACATTCACAACACCACGGGGATGTTACTCGCGCGCTGCCAATCTTGTGACTTATTATATATAAATTACTGGGTACTGTGACGAAACATCCTCAATGTTTCGTCACAGTACCCAGTAATTTCTCTGCCATATCTCACCCTTCAAACCGGAACACAGCTATATAAACTAGCTGCTTGGCGGTAAAAATAGGTGAGAGAGAGGTTGTACACAAACGATTTTTGTACAGAGAGAGGCCCTCTGGCAATGCGTGCTATGGAATGAGCTATGCTCGAGGTTTCCCTGCGTGATAGAATCATCAGATATCTAATAGAACTAAGGTAACCGACGTAGCCCACATGATAAGCAAGGTGAAGAGGCAGTAGGCCGGCCACATAGTTCATAGAACCGACAACCGCTGGGGGAAAAGCACGCAGAGTGGGACGAGCCCACACTGATGGCGTCGATGGATGCACAAGATCGAGACGAAGGCACTCTGGGCTATGTTCAGCAGTATACAAACAGACAAATATGGGCTGAGATGATGATGATGATGACTTAACGTTAATTAATGTTTATTTAATTTTAACACTAATAGAAGTAAATTATATTTGTGCCCTGTACAGGGTTCATGTTTAAACTGTTATCTATTAGTTTAAACAAACAATTATTGTATAAACATGTTTCGGATGTCGTCGGAAACGTCGATTTGAATCAAATTTTGTATTTAGATAAGATTTAGCTTTTTTGTTAATCGACTCCATTTTTGCGTGCATGAGAAGAGCAATGAATGTTAAAGAAGCGAGTGAGATATGTAAGGATCGAGTCGCGTGGCGCTCGGTTCTCTCTGCCTACCCCGCAAGGGATTTGGCGTGAAGTTATAGTATAGTAGTAGTAGATTCCATTTTTCGTGATTTTACATAAATAACATAAACAAGCCGAGCTAAGCTCAAAGCTTTTTTATAAATCTTCATATTTTTATACATCTTCTTATCCCATTTCCCAATCCATTAGGATTGGCGAGGTCCGTTGCTTAAGCTTCAGGATTTGGCGATATGATTTTTACATGAAGCGACTGCCCTCAGACCTCCACAAGCCAGAGGAAAAAGCGGACCTTTCTCAGGTCTGGTCACACGTCTTTCGAAATATAATTTCTTGGCCGCGCGGGTTTCTTCACGATGTTTTCCTTCACCGCCGTAACAATTACAAATATGTACATAGAATTTAGTGGACACATGCAAGGATTCGAACCATGGACTTATTGGTTACAAAACCGAATCTTTATTCACATGGCTTATAACTGCTCATATTTTTATATAGCGTCGGGTAAATGAAGTAATAGGCTACGGTAACCCTTTTATGGTGAGCTGAATGCTTATAATATATATATATATAGAATAAAACATCTAGGTAGTGTATGAACGCAGCCTAATCAAGTCATGGCGAGCACGCGTGCGCGCGGCGCGGACACAGCCGGCCGCAGCGCGCCTTACATAGCAACCTGCGGCGACACGCGCCGCTTCCTACTTCCTTCCGGCATGATGTCTCTACAAAACGGGTCCCTAACACCTGAAGTTAACACTTAGTTCGACTACCACTGCTATAAGATAGATGTATTTTGGTTCTTTCATACCTACAAAGATGAGCTCGGTGCCTCAGTGAATGACGCGACTTTGACACCAACGCTCGTGGGTTCGATTCCCACACAGGACAAACATTTATGTGCATGATCATGTCTGTTTGTCCTCGGTCTGGGTGTTTTTAAGTGGTAAAGCGCATCGAAGCAGTCTTCTCAGTCAAAGTCAGAAGACAAACATTTATGTGCATGAACATGTTTGTTTGTCTTATTCTGGATGTCTTAAGATAGGTAGGGCGCATCAAAGCAGTCCGACTGGGGATGTATCTCCACCTCACGGAAAACCGCAGCCAAATAACAACTCCCTAGAGGTGGAAGTAGTTCTCCAGACGGACTGCTTCGATGCGCTCTACCGCTTAAAAACACCCAGACCGAGGACAAACAGACATGATCATGCACACAAATGTTTGTCATGTGGGAATCGAAGCCACGAGCGCTGATGTCAAAGTGACGTACCAAGCTTGTCAAAAATATTATTTGTTGGTGATATATATTATAGTTTAATCTGTGATGGGCTTTACCCTAGAGTAGTTATTCTGATGGGTATGGCAGAAAGAGCATGAAAGTAGAATAAACGCAGTTGAAATGCGAGCGCTGCGCAAAATTTGGGGCGTAAGGCTTGTAGACCGTATTCGCAATGATGATGTTAGAAATAGAGTTGGTCTGAAAGAGAGTGTCGGTGTTAAAATAAGAAGAGGCATGCTCCGATGGTTCGGGCATGTAGAAAGAATGCAAGATGAAAGAATGACGAAGCAGATATACAATGCAAAAGTGGAAGGATGTAGGAGCCGGGGAAGGCCAAGACTTACCTACCATGACCAAATTGGTCATGTTCTATCAGAAGGTGATGTCAGGAGCCCTAGAAACCGGCGTGCGTGCATAAGAAGAGCAATGAATGTTAAAGAAGCGAGTGAGATATGTAAGGATCGAGTCGCGTGGCGCTCGGTTCTCTCTGCCTACCCCGCAAGGGATTTGGCGTGAAGTTATAGATAGATAGTTATTCTGATAGTACCTACTGTCTTAAAGATCATTTCTGTCACTCGTCCCTGTATATCTTCGCCTGGGAAGTACTTTTACCTCACCAAAACCGCAGCTAAATGACAACTCCCAGGAGGGTTGTTTTGTTCCTGCGAGCGAGTCAGGTAACGTAAGCTTCTAAGGAGTAGCTGTGGTAATAGCAAAGCTGTGTTGCAAACGGTCATAGGTTACAGTAACCGTTTTACATCAGGTATCTTGTATGAAAACGTCGTATAAAATATCGATCGTTTATATAAGCGGTCACCGCAGCCTATTGACACTCGCAACACCACGGCGATGTTACTCGCGCGCTGCCAATCTTGTGACCTAAGGCTGCTTCGTCACAGTACCTGGAACACAGTTATATAAATATAGCTACTTGGCGGTAGAAATATGTGAGACAGAGGTACCCATGCAGACGACTTTTGTACAAAGTCTCCCTCTGGTAAAGTATCTCGCGATATTTAAGGCTGGTGAAAAAATTGAACTGGGTAATTATAGATCGATATCAATCTTGCCAGTATTGAGTAAAGTATTTGAAAAGATAATGCTTGACCAATTGCAACTCTATTTTAGACCAATGAAATTTTTCATAATTCACATTTACAGCAAGTAAATCCACTACAGATACAGGAGTAGCATTGGTCAAGTATATTCTTAGCTTATGGGAGGGATCTCAGGACGCTATTGGGGTCTTCTGTGATCTCTCCAAAGCTTTTGATTGTGTCGACCATCGGACATTATTGCTCAGGCCATTATGAAGTTAGAGGTATGTATGTATATCTTCACGCCAGGTCCCTTGCGGGGTAGGCAGAGAGAAAGTTAGAGTTAGAGGTAAAGCCTATAATTTGATTGCAAGTTACTTAAGTAACAGAATACAGACTGTAGATATAAATGGGGTCAAATCTAAAGGCAGCAATGTTAATATTGGGGTACCTCAGGGCTCTATATTGGGTCCCTTTTTAGTTTTAGTATATGTGAATGACCTGCCCTACATGGTACAGAAAATGGCGGATATACTACCGCCATTTTCTGTACCAGGGCAGGTCACGATTTGTTTGCTGACGATACTTCCTAATGTTTAATCTTCCTCGCCGGTGCGAAAATATTGACAATGTAAATAGTGTTCTATCTGCCATTCTAAATTGGTTCATATGTAATAATCTTTTATTAAATTCAACTAAAACCAAATGTATAAAATTTAGTCTACCAAATATGCCTTCTGCCAATACAGAAGTTCTCATTGACATTAATGTACTAGATTTATTAATGATACTGTATTTCTTGGAATACATAAGACTCCAAATTGCACATAAAAAAACTGGCCAGTAAGCTCAGCTCCGCCGCATATGCGGTTAGGAGAATTAGACAATTGACGGATGTTGCTACTGTGCGCTTAGTCTATTTCAGCTACTTTCATAGCATTATGTCGTATGGTATACTGTTGTAAGGAAGGGCGGCTGACATTGAAACTATTTTTATATTACGAGGGTCATTTGAAAAGTTCTTAGCCTAACATACTTAATGAAACCACACGATTTTGAGTTTATTTTTATTTTTCAACATGCTCTCCTCCGAGCTCAAAACACTTTTTTCATCGACCCGGAAAGGCTTCGATACCCGTTTTAAAAAAATCTTCGTCTAGCTCCTCAAAATAAGCGTCCACGGCGGCTATGACCTCTTCATTTGTAAAAAAATGTTTACCACCTAAAAATTTTTTTAGCTTTGGGAACAGATAAAAGTCGGACGGTGCTAAATCCGGTGAATATGGGGGAGGAGGTAACAATTCGAAGCCACATTGATGGATTTCTGCCATGGATTGCACAGAGGTGTGAACGTGCGCATTGTCCTGATGAAACAAGACTTTTCTTCTCAATAAACCTGGACGTTTTTCTTTGATTTCTTCTCTCAAACGACGCAACAGGTTGCAATAGTAATCGGAGTTTATTGTTTCACCCTTTTTTAAAAAAATGCAAAAAATGCGAATTCTCGTGGATTATACGAGAATTTGCATTTTTTTGCATTCTTAAAAACGGATGCCATGACTTTGCCCGCCGATAAAATCACCTTTGCCTTCTTTGAGGTGGGCGATCCTGCTCTTTTCCATTGTTTCGACTGTACTTTTGTCTCGGGTGTATTGTGGTGCACCCAGGTTTCATTCATGGTTATAAATCTTTCAACAAATTCTATTGGGTCAGCTTCATATAACTCTAAACAGTCGCGAGAAGTTGTGAGTCGGTTGCGTTTTTGTTCCACTGAAAGCAGTCGCGGTATCCACCGCGCAGACACCTTAGAGAATCTAAGTTCAGTAGTAATTATATGATGTGTTCGCTCACATGAGATGCCTACAGTCTTAGCTATCTCCTCGACAATCAATCTTCGATCAGATAGAATTAAATCACAGATTTTTTCTTTGTTTTGATCAGTGGAAGCAGTCGATGGCCGGCCACTACGGGGCTCATCTTGAATGGTCTCACGACCACGTTTAAACTCTGTCACCCAGTTTTTAACAGTCGCATACGAAGGAACGGACTCACCCAAAGTAGCAGACATGTCTTCATGTATAGCTTTTGGAGTTAAACCTTTCAAATTCAGGTATTTTATCACTGCGCGATGTTCAATTTTATCCATTTTCAAAAATAGCTCTGACTTGACTTACGGTATCACGTGTAAACGAACAATGAGTTACTGGGAATAAACTAAACTGTGCATACTTGTTGCTAAATAATGTAACGACAAAATGAGGGTAGTTATAAAAAAAAACCCATGACTTTTGAAAAAACCATGTTAGGCTAAGAACTTTTCAAATCTCGTACAAAAGAGAGCCATCCGCCATCCATTTATAACATGGGCGTCGGGGAATCACTTAGAGAACTATTTAAAGAAATAAATATCCTCACGGTAACTTCTCAGTACATTTATGAGAACCTTATGTAGGTATACTCGTAAAAATATAGTCATTTTCAAAATTTAGTAAAATTCTTAGAAGCAGGAATAGATTGCGTATGCTGGTACATCGACTTGCTAAGACTAGTAGATCTTACATTGTAAATTGTATTCGATTCTATAATAAATTACCTGAAACAGTTCTGTCCTTGCCTGACAATATGTTCAAAAGGTGCATCAAAAATACTCTATGCATGAAGGGTTATTACAGAATCTTTTTTTTTATACCACGTCGGGAGGCATGCAAGCATACGATCGATGAATATCTAACTGACAGAGATATTTGGAAATGATTCAGCACATGTATTAATATATTTTTAATTGTACCACTTGATTTCACTATATGTACACTCACATATATTTATTGTAATATATATTAATGATGAAAAAAAGACCCACATTGTCAAGTTTCTTTTGGCATTTCTTCTTCGCCAATAGTCATTTTCGAAATGCTGTTAGATTAAAAAAGAGAGATTAAAAGTAAAAAAAACTATGGACAAATATTAAAGATACAATATGAAAGAATGTAAGACGTGTCTAAGTACCCGTAAGGGCCTATTGGCAAATAAATGACTTTTATCTTTATCTTTTATAGCATTAAAAAAGCTGTGTTGGCGAACGTCATGGCTGTGACACAGGTCACGGTTCACCAGACTTGCGTCAGGAGTACCAGCCGCAAGTTGTCAACGGCGCCATCAATTTCCCGTGACCTTGAAGCTGATGACATAAAGTCATCGTGCACGACTTGCCTCGCCATACATCACAGTAATAGACTTTATTGTCTACTCTTTTTGTATATTTTATAACAAAAACCGGTAGAAACAAGAGTCAAGTGTCGCCCATTGATTTGTCTGTAAAGTTACGACATCTTAACAACAAAAACAAAGAAACTCACTCGAGCCTGTACATATATTATCTACATGTAGAGTTGTGATAGCCTAGTAAATATATACACCAGTTTAAACGGAGTGATCCTCGTTCGAATCCTGATGTGGGCATTATATCTATATCCTACTATAATATTATAAATGCGAAAGTTTGTATGTATGGATGTTTGTTGCTCTTTCACGCTTAAACGGCTGAACGGATTTGAATGAAATTTGGCACGTAGATAGATTATGATCTGGATTGACACATAGGCTACGTTATTTGACTCCACGCGGGCGGAGCCGCGGATAGCAGCTAGTCAGTATATAAAGTGGTAGAATTTGTTAGTTTGATTGTAGTGTAGTCACCTTTGGGCCGGCGCACCTGGTCATCAGCTAGGACCTTGGCATTTTAATAATAATAATAATAATAATAATAATAATAATAATAATACTTTATTGTGGTACATAGGTATTTAAATGTTCTTACAGATGGACAATTTATGATCGGCTATGACCTGCCACTAGGCTTACAATAGAGAGAGACATAAATAGTAAATAACTCTCTCAACTTATGAAACATGCATTAAATTATAATCAATTCATTGAGTCATGTCATTTCTAAATTTAATTAATATTTTGTCTAATTACAAATCTATGATGTCAGTGAATAAATAATCTGTACAAATAATAATCTAATGTCAAAAATCTTTATCCTTCAGAAAGTCATCGACACGATAGTAGACCCTATCAATTAACATTCCTTTCAATCGTTTTTTAAACATTAATAACGGTAGCTCCTTTACGTAACTTGGTATGTGGTTAAAAATAATCACAGACATTTGGAACACGCTTTTATTAAAAAGCGCTGTGTGAGACTGTCCCAGACATAGCTTTGTCGGATTCCTCAGACTACGCGCTTGCATTTGTGACGATAATGTATATAGATTTAAATTAGTTTTAACAAAGACTGCTACTTCATATATATAAATACACGGAAGAGTAAGCAATTTAAGAGATTTAAAGTAAGGTTCACAGGAGTCAGTCTTACGCAATCCACATATCGCTCTAACACATCGTTTCTGCGCCTTGAACACCATTTTTGTGTTGGTAGAATTACCCCAGAAAATAATTCCATAGCGGAGAATAGATGCAATGTAACCATTATATGCAGTAAGTGCTGTATCTATACTTGATATTTTGGGAAGGGTTTTAAGTACATATATATATTGACTTATTTTATTACACAGAGCTATAGTATGTGGTTTCCAATTAAGTGAGTTATCCAACGTAAGTCCCAGGAACTTAGTTTCATTCACCTGCGCGATTTCTGTGTCCATGTAATTCGCTTTAATTTGTATGGGCCTGTTTATTCTTTGCCTAAAATGCACTATTTTTGTTTTATTTAAATTAATTAATAAATTGTTCGCGTCCAGCCATTGTATAATGTATTTAATAGAATTATTAATGTCATTTTCATATGTCATAGGGTCATTACATTCAATAATTACTGTACTGTCATCTGCATATAATACCATAGGCTGTGTTACAGCTTTTGGCAAATCATTAATATATATTAAAAACAGGAGGGGTCCTAGTATTGAGCCCTGAGGCACACCACAGGGATTATTTCTGTATTTAGAGCTATAACTTTGTTCGCATTTCAGTCGTTTATCAAAATGAGTTATCTGTGTGCATTGCATTCTATTTTTAAGGTAAGATTTAAATAAATTTAGTGCTATTCCTCGAACCCCATAAGACTCGAGCTTCCTAATTAATATGTCATGATTTGTGTAGTCAAATGCCCTTGACATGTCCATAAAGACAGCACATATTGCTGTTTTTTTGTCCATAGCATATGTAACCTTCTTCAATAGATCATAAATTGCTAGATTTGTACAGCAATTTTTACGAAATCCCTTCTGTTCGTCTATTAGTAGTTTGTTTTTTATTAGAAATTCGTAAAGTCTGTCATATATTGTTCTTTCATAAATTTTCGCTGCAATTGGTAATAATGCTATAGGCCTATAGTTCGTTTTATCATTAAGATCACCTTTTTTGTGTGCTGGTTTTATAATAGTAAATTTTAAGGATTCTGGAAAAAAACCTGTGCTAAGTGTTAAATTTATAGCATGTACCAAAGGTGCTGCTATTTGTTTTGCATTTAGCTTTAGTACTAGCGTACTAATGCCATCATATCCAACACTTTTAGTGTTTTTTAATCCTGTGATAACTTTTATCAATTCATTTTCTGTAACAGGGGCTAAAAATAATGAATGGGTGATGTCAGATTTAGGTATAGTGCTATTTGTCAATGTTGTAGGCATGTCAAGTATTTGGTCAATAAAATAATCATTAAATAAATTTGCAATTTTTACAGGGTCAGTTATTGTTTGATCATTTTCTTTGAGCTGTTCTACAGATATTTTAGGACAGTTAGTTTTTGTATTATTTATTACGTTCCAAGTAGCCTTTGATATATTTGGGGCATTTTTAATGTAATGATTGTTCTGTGACTTTTTTGTCAAATTAATGATTTGTTTAAACTTTTTCGTATAAGTTTTCAGTGTATTTTTATTTTTAGATGTTGGTATTGTCCTGTATTTCCATAGAAGCTCTCTTTTCTTTTTGCTACATAATTTAATTCCTCGTGATATCCATTTTTGTGGCTTATTTTGTCTGACAGTTATGATTCTAAACGGAAAGCATAAATCATAGAATAATGACAATAATTTAGCAAAGTTATCATAGGCTTCATTGGGATCATTGGTATTATATACCTCAGAAAAGGTTAAGCTTTTTAGACACTCATTAAACTTATGTAGGTTACATTTACTGTAATCACGTGTACGTACTCTCCAAAACTTAAGCTGGAATCTCCGTGTTACTGGATGTTTTACAATTTGAGCAGAGTGATCCGACAAAGCAAGTTCGATCACCTCACTTTTACACCCCCTTACGTTGACCGCAATGTTGTCAAGACATGATCCACTACCGAGTCTTGTCGGCTGTGAAATGAGCAATTTCATATTGTAAGTCAAAAGCATATTAATAAAATCAATTGATACATTATTCTTATTTAAAATATTAATATTAAAATCACCACATAGTATTACTTTTTTTTTCGGATTTGTACATACTGCTGCTAAAATTGAATCTAACATATCAAAGAAAATGTCATAATTGGTGTTAGGAACTCTATACAAACATACAATAGTGATTTTGCAGTCAACTAGTTCCACAGCACAACATTCGATTACACAGTTTATTGACATATTTTTAACGTTACATAATTCCTTATATTGAATACCTTTACGAACCAATATACATGATCCTCCCCGTTTGTTTTTTCTAGTATAAACAGTTGCTAAGTTAAAATTAGGTATTCGAAGATTTGCTTCACTTCCAATGTTCATAAAATGTTCGGTAATACATAGTATATCGATGGGTGATTCTCTTTGCGATAAGTCACTTATAGCCACAGAAAGCATATCCGCCTTACATAACAATCCGGCAATATTTTGATGCAATACTGTCACATAATTATTACTGAAGAGGTCGAAAGGAACTAGCATCAGCAGAATGCAAAGTGTTGTCTAATTGAGTCTTAATGTTTTCATTTTGAGAGTCCGGATTTACATTGGTAAGAGAAATCTGCATGTCATAAATTAGTAATAGTAAATTTTGAAAAATATTCTTCATCCCTTTATTATTTATAGTCCCATAACGCGTTGAAAACATTTCGTAGTTGTAGCATAGTTCTAAGTTTGAATCTAACAGGTGTGCATACTGGTGGGTTTGCAAGTCAAGATACAGTAAGTTATTAAAGGTTTCCATTCGCCAATTAAATAGAGATTGATAGTCAGTGCATTTATATGTCGGCAGACAAATAATGATATTTGTATGACATAATTCCTGTAATGTCTTTCTAATATGTATGATAAGGTCACAATAGTTTCGAGTTCTTAAAAAGTCAGCTTCACCAATCATTAATACGCAAATATCTTTTTTAGTATATGCACTTAAATTTTGTCTGATATATTTAAGTAAAATTTCAATGTTTCCATTTGTGTATATGTGGTGGCATATATTGAATTTGTCGCCAAAGCTAACTTCCGCTTGTGATGTAATATTGTTTATATTATTGCTGCTTATAATGCAAAGTTTATTCTTTGGAACTTGTGTCGCTCTTATTTTGTCTTGACTCGTATTGGTCCTTATCAGTCCCGTATCAGGTGGTGATACTAATGTATGAGAATGTAATGAACTGTCTGCTTGAATAGGATTAATAATGCAACTCGTATCAAGATCCAACCTTTGTTGTCTCACTGCTTTTCTTTGTGTATGTGTTTTCTTAGGTGTCGATTTACTCAAGCTTTTTAAAAAAATTTTTTTGGTGTCATATTTTGCTATTTTTTCTTTTAAAATATAGTTCTCTGACAATAAATTTTCTATTTCCTTATCTGCGACTTCTAATTTGTTTTGTAGAATTCTAATTGTTTCTTTCATCTCTCTGATATCTATTTCATTTCGTACAGATGTTAAGTCAGGAATACTTCTATTGAGTCGTTCAGTTGATATAAACGAAAGAGATTCCGAATCGTCATCAACTGCTAAGTATTCGAATGAATTCTCGGTCGGTATGTTCACTCTAGGCATCCTGTAAGTGATGTTATTACTTTGTGACTTGTTCAACGAAATATTTTTGTTGCTGGATGAATTCATTATTATAATAGTTGGTGCTTCTTAATTTTGGTTTTCAAATTAAATATTCGATACACTAAATCAAATTTTGTGTTCAAAAAGTCAGATGCACGAGTTAGGATTCGAACTCGCAATTGGTGCGCCTTATGGCTCCGAGCTTAACCACTCGACCAAACAGCTCATTAATTAAGTTGCGAAATCAACATTTACTTTTGTTTTCTATGTATGTACTGATACGTTTAAGTCTACAGAGTCCAAAGGTCAACTTTGTTTGAACGGTGTATGGCGGTTATTATATTTTGTTTATTTAAAAATATGCACTGTTTCACAATTTTTTTGTTGTTGACTTGCACTTGTTTGCACTTTTTGGACACTGACAGTGATTTTCATCAAATAATAACTATAACTAACCGCTTTTGAACGTAATTCAAATTGTATGTATTATTTTTGTTTAATTATCACTTTGTTGTTTATAATAATCACCATAAAACATTACCACAGTTTAATTTTGTAACATTTTACTAATTTGTGTCAGTTTAAGTATAATTATGCTGCGTTAACTATTTTTAATTAATTTTATATGCGGAGCTACTTGTTTACTATGCGCGCCATCTAGCGCAAAAAAAATTACTCATTCGGTACGAGCTGTGAGGATCGCTGATGATCCTAAACTCACACACGGTATTGAACCCTTAAGTTTAAGGAGAGATTTTGCCTCCCTTTGCGTGTTCTACCGATTGTACAGTGGGCTGTGTTCCGAGGAGTTATTCGAGACGGCTGGGAGTTCATACATAACATTGTTCCAGAGAAGTTTTCTACCGAGAACTCTAAATTTGTGAAATGAGCTCCCCGCCGAGGTTTTTCCTGGAGACTACAGCATGGGGTTCTTCAAGAAAGGCGTGTGGAGGCATTTACAGGGTCGGCAACGCAAGAGTGACACCCTTGGTGTTGCAAATAACTATAGGCTACGGTAACTGTTTACTATCAGGCGGGTTGTACGCTTGTTTCGACTTAATGGTATAAAAAAAGCACTTTGCATCAGGTGGGCCATATGCTTGTATGCCCCTCGACCTTCAACCGCAATCGTATATATAGTTAATTGTAATCGCGGTAACATGATATTGTGTTGAAACCTTTTCCTGCATATCCTTTTAACTTAGGGTCAGCGAATTTGCCCCTAATTCTCTGAATCAGGGGCAAATTCGCTGTTCAACTGCTGTTGGTTCAACAACAATATACCACTTATGTTTAGAATATGGTTAAAGTTTAAAAATATATGCTAATTATGTTGCTTTAATTAAAAATCATAACTAACTCGGTAGCAGAGCGTAGTTTATGCATTTTTTTTAGTGTGATTGTAGAGCACGTTAAAGTATTGATTGGCTGTTTCTGATAAATAACTGACCTTGAAATTAGGAGAGGTCAGGCACCACTAAGAGCCGACTGGCGAGGTACCTCCACCTCACAAAATGACAGCCAAATAAATAAATAAATAAAAATGTCCACCTGTAAAGAAAAATAGATAAAAATTCTTTATTTGTCATTGGGCCCGCGCGGACATTTAGACGCATTTTACGTTGTTTGAAATATAATCTTATTGTATCTTATTCAATCCTCTCATGTTACTATTTTTCTTATCTGCTTGCATTTCGAAAATGACCATTGGCGAAGAAGAAATGCCGAAAGAAACTTGCCAATATAGGTCTCTTTTCAAATTGTCAATTAGATATTACAGTAAATTCACGTCAGCATATTGGTACAATAATGATATCAAATATCTATCTATCTATAACTTCACGCCAAATCCCTTGCGGGGTAGGCAGAGAGAACCGAGCGCCACGTGACTCGATCCTTACATATCTCACTCGCTTCTTCAACATTCATTGCTCTTCTCATGCACGCTCACCGGTTTCTAGGGCTCCTGACATCACCTTCTGATAACACGACCAATTTGGTCATGGTAGGTAAGTCTTGGCCTTCCCCGGCTCCTACATCCTTCCACTTTTGCATTGTATATCTGCTTCGTCATTCTTTCAGCTTGCATTCTTTCTACATGTCCGAACCATCGAAGCATGCCTCTTTTTATTTTAACACCGACGCTCTCTTTCAGATCAACTCTGTTTCTAACATCATCATTGCGAATACGGTCTACAGGCCTTTAAATTCAAATATCAGAATTAAAGATTATCAATAAAAGGTTATTATTATTAATATATTAACAGAACAATAATGGTTTCGTCATCCACCTGTATATTCATAATTTTGTCTATTATTTGGCTATATGTTGAATATGGCATACAATAATTATTAATATTGCCTCTTACGTGGTGGCCTAACAAACGGCCTAAATTAGAACCTATTCTGAAAATACAATAGTTTTACTGTTAGAACCTGAATTGCTGCCACAAATATCTGGATTTAGATTTTGAAGGGTTGTCCTTACGAGAGAGTCATACTCATGAGAGCCAGAATTTTCCGAGGAGTTGTTGTGTTAGAGGGGAGTAATGCGAGAGCGATACTTCTAAAACTGCAAGTGTTCATACGTTACTCTAACCACGTTGCAACAAATGGCTAGGTGATGTAGGTAGGTAATAGGATTTCTGGTTTCTCGACTTTTTCATTTCTCGAGGCACGAGAATTCTCGACCAAGATTTCTCGAGTTTCTGGAGTATTTTTAATAAATCACGATGTTATTTTCAATATTTCGATAGACGAGATCATTTAAATCAAATGAGAATATAGTTACTATAATGTAAATTTTAAAGATATCAACACCATTTATAGTAATTTACTCGATAATGTTAATTTGTGTACAATTTAGACTAATTTATTTTATTACAATCGACTCAATGACATTGTTACATTATTGTTTTTTACGAATTTTAACTAATACATTTTTATTTTATGCGTTTATTTTTTGCGTGCCAATTGTTGGCGCAACATGCTCGATCAATGTTACATAAGATCTGTATATGTAATGTATACTACCGGGTTTGCCTGCAAATAAAATGATTTGATTTGATTTGATATAAATTACACTTAATAATTAACAAATCTACAAGTAACAATAAATTACACAAACTATACTCAGCCGGTCTATGTAAAAAGTAAAGAGCAGGGTAGTGCTTAACTTTTTTATAATTATTGGGTCCCTACCTACATTTATTCGTAGGTCCCTACCATTTCCCAAATGTACAACAGTCTTTATTTAATATATTTTTTATTTAAAGATTGTTGTACATTTGGATAACTCTAAAAACTTGTTTCACAAAACAAACATTTTGCTATCAACTTTAAATAAAAATGCGTTTTATATTTAGAAACTATTATGTTAATAACGTCACAGTCTTTTGATTAATAAATCGCAAAATAATCAAGAAAGAAATCAAATTTTAATCCAACGCTTTTTCCTTATAAAATAGGCTTTCAAAAATTATTAGTTAGATATTTAGTTAGGTTAGTTACCTAGCGCACGGAATTGATTTTTCAAGTTGTCAAGGCATTGAGATTTTTTCCAGACTCGACTAAGGGCCAATTTCTCGAGCAGAAACCCTAGTAAGTAGGTTAGTTCAAGACTCATCTGCCACTACTTTCTATTCTAGTTATTTCTATGTTTACAAGCTCGGTACCGCATAGTATTCGATTCCCACACAAGGCACACATTTGTGTTGTCAAAGCTCCTAAGGGGTTGCAGTTTTAGCAGCAGACATGGCATTAAGCGAGTAATACTTAATGTATTGCAAGCGTTCATAGACTACGGTAACCACATTACATCAGGCGGGCCGTATGCTTCTATAAGTCCGCCTGATGTAATGCATAGGCTAAGGTAACCACCTTAGCCTATGCTTTATATAATTCCCAACGTTAAATAAAAAACGAGTGCCCTTTAGACCACACGACTGAAGTAAAACTTCTGTAACTCCATAGTGTGATACAGACAATAGGCCTGCACTGTGTCTTACATATACGAAACTTAACTCGCTATGAGAGGAAGAGAGAAAGAAAATGTGTGCACGCATCTCTCTCTCTAGCCCCTACAGTAATATACGAAACATAACTCTCTCTCTTTCTATCTTCACTAACTTATATCTCCCTCTCAACTTCAGTTCGCCTCGCCCTATCACACTTTTCGTAACGCTCTCGTCACGCATTCACCAGCTTACTCCCCAAGTCAAGCGTGGCTAAAGAAGTTTTACTTCAAACATTTGAAAATAAACTATCAGTTTCGTCATTTCTTGCACCCGCTACCAAAGCAATAACTACTGAGAAATCTCTAAACCACTGAGAAGTTACGGCGCAAGTGGCAACGCCTCGACGATACCATTTTCCAGCAAGCGTTCATAAGACTACGCAAACCTACTTGTTTATCTCCTAACAATGTATAAAAAACAATATACAAAAGCTATTGAAGCCAGCCTTTCATGAACGACATCAACGACCTTCTTAACAAATCTTAATAATGATACCCAAATCTTTATAGGCCAATCTTTATTATAAACATACTTGACCGAGCACAAGGTTGGGCAAACATCGAGCCGAGCGTTTGTCACACAACACTTGTCCTTTCCTGAGGCACGTGTACACGAGGCGAGTTTGATTGACAACGGTCGCGTTGCGAAACATTAGAAAGGCCAACATCCAATATTGGCGCCAATCCAATCGACAATACAACTTTACATTCATTAGTTTTATAATTACATCAATAAGGTAGACAAAAGAAGTAGTATATGTTGCAATAAAATATTCTGCACGCAGCAAGGCTAAGGTCTTTGGGTGTCATTGTAAATTGGCTATAGGATTCCGTACCTTAACAGATAAAAGAGATCGTTTTGTAGGACCCTGAAGTCCATTTTCAGGAACACCGTTCCTATATGAAATCTATATGTTTGTCTGTGTGTGCGTTTTTGTTCAGATTCGGATTCAGCATAAAAAAGTAGAATAGGAATCAGGAACACCGTTTCTATCTCTTAAGGAACATGGTCAAAATGGGCGACAAATTAAAAAAAAAATTAATCGTTATATAATTGACGAGCCCAGGTGATCCTCTGGCAATGCAAGCTTGCGCATTCTCAACTGGTATAAAGTTACAATGCAAAGAAAGTTACTTAATAAAAAAAACTAATTGGATTATACATCATCGTCATCCGAGCGTTAGCTGAGCTTGAGAGCCGCGGTAGCCCAGTGGATAAGAAACCGGCCTCTTGACAACCTGGTCGCCAGTATCCCGGCGGTGCATATAGCACTAAGTTCGTGTTTTCGGATTTATATACATATCTATCACTCGCTCGGCGGTGAAGGAGAACATCGTGAGAATCGTCCAAGAAATTATTTATATTTACTTTATTGAACTGTCAACTGTAATATATTTTGAGGAGCTCAATGGCGCAGTGGTGAAACGCGCTGTTACGCTACTTTGACACCAACGCTCGTGGGTTCGATTCCCACACAGTACAAACATTTGTGTGCATGAACATGTCTGTTTGTATTGGTCTGGGTATTTTCTATGTATAATAAGTATGTATTTACAAAAAAAAAATGTATTTACGTATGTTTATCAGTCGTCTAGTACCCATAACACAAGCTTCGCTTACATTGGTGCTAGGTGGCGCTGTGTAATTTGTCTGGTAATATGTATGTATGTATATTTGAAACTAGAACAACAGTCATAGAGAAAAATTGAATGTGTATTAAAACTAATGAATATTCGCCTTAAGTTATAGGATAACATGATCGCGTCTATTGTCGCCGTTTTACTCGCTACGAAATCTGCCGCCTCATGTGACATGACATTCTGACAAACATGAGACTTGTATCCATACATATACTAAAATAGTAGAAGCCGCAAAAGTAATAAGAGTTTGATGAAAACACCTACGAATTTGTATGTTTCTAACTTTTTTAGTTATTCTTCTTTCGGCGCTTTAGGAAAAAAATGAATTTTACGACATTTATAATAATCGACATCACGAAGTTGGTCGTACACCGACATCTAAAATTGACACCACGAAGTCGGTCGGTAATTGTTGCTCTAGTTTTATTAGTGTCTATATTCAAGGTAGTTCAAATACTTAGGGCGGATATTTGAACTACCTTGTTAAACTATTGGTTATCTGATTTAACTGAAAAATACAATTTGGCCGTGTTTTATCATAATCAGTATTTTGACGATCTCGGTGGCGCAGTGGTGAAACGCGCTGTTACGTTACTTTGACACCAACGCTCTTGGGTTCGATTCCCACACAGGGCAAACATTTGTGTGCATGAACATGTCTGTTTGTCTTGGTCTGGGTATTTTAAGAGAGGTAAGGCGCATCAACGCAGTGCGTCTGGGGAAGTACCTCCACCTCACAGGAAACCGCAGCTAAATAACGACTCCCTCCTGTTGTGTTCCTGCGTGTGAGTGAGGTCACCAGGAAGCTAAGTAGTTGCTGTGTTAGCAGCAGAGGTGGTATCACGCAAGTGATTAATGTATTGCAAGAGTTTATATACTACGGTAACCCTTTCCTTCAGGTGGGCTGGATGCTTGAATGCCTCCCGGCATGGTATAAAAAAAAGACTATACAATTTCACTGACACATTTTTATGTTAAAGTGGTTTATTTATTAAGTTCTACTAATTACAAAAGTCACTTGATACAAAACTGGTAAAATGGTTATACGATAATTAATGATAAATACTATCTATCTATCTATAACTTCACGCCAAATCCCTTGCGGGGTAGGCAGAGAGGACCGAGCGCCACGTGACTCGTTCCTTACAAACCTCACTCGCTTCTCTAACATTCTCTTGAATGTGATTAATTAATTCAGTCACATGGTAAATACTGGTTATTTGATTGCACGTTTGCTTGGTATGATTTGGTGTTTATTGGTTGGCGGAAATTCACGCACTGAATCAACCAAAGCATTTTCTACTTCTTTTTTAGGGTTCCGTACCCAAAGGGTAAAACGGAACCCTATTACTGAGGCTCCGCTGTTCGTCCGTCCGTCCGTCCGTCCGTCCGTCCGTCCGTCCGTCCGTCCGTCCGTCCGTCTGTCACCAGGCTGTATCTCATGAACCGTGATAGTTAGACAGTTGAAATTTTCACAGATGATGTATTTCTGTTGCCGCTATAACAACAAATACTAAAAAATAGAAATAAATAAATATTTAAGGGGGCTCCCATACAACAAATGTGATTTTTTTGCTCAATTTTGCTCGATATTGATAACGGCAACAGGCAGACGCTTGAAATATTCACAGAATATTTAGTTATATATTCACTTTAAGAATAAATAATTAAATTAAAATAAAATAAATATTTAAGGGGGCTCCCATACAGCAAACGTGATTTTTTTTGCCGTTTTTATAGATAATGGTACGGAACCCTTCGTGCGCGAGTCCGACTCGCACTTGGCCGATTTTTTTATACAACTAGATCGGCAAGCAAGCATACGGGCTGCATAAACGGTCGCCGTAACCTATTTAAAGCTCGCAACAGCACGGCGATGTCACTCGCGCGCTGCCAATCTTGTGACCTAAGGTTGTTTCGTCACAGTACCCAGTAACTTCTCTTCCATATCTCACCCTTCAAACCGGAACACAGCTATATAAATAAGCTGCTTGGTAGTAGAAATAGATGAGACAGACGTACCCACGCAGACGACTTTTGTACAAAGTCTCCCTGTGGTAAAATCCATTAGGATTGGCGGGTCCGCCTAGATAAGCCTAAGGATTTAGCGAAGATACAGATTTTTACACGGAGCGACTGCTGTCAGACCTCCACAACCCAGAGGTACCAATCATTCTTAGGTAAGGTAACACGTCTTTCGAAATACAATTTCTTGGATGTGCGCATTTCCTCACGACGTTTCCCTTCACCGAGCAAGTGATAATTAAATCTGAAAATACGAATTTAGTGGTACATTCCAGGATTCGAACCGGGAACGAGTTGGTCACAAGGCTGGTTCTTATTCAATAGGCGATCACTGCACCATGCATCAAACAAAGCGTATTCAATTTATACGAAATTCATTATTTTAAACTACCGAAAGGTTTGGTGTACGTTTAGTGCATAATTCCAAACACATTTGTTCACAGAAATACTATTTACTGACTTTTACAATAAACAAGAGGCAAATAAGAAACTACTGGTATATGCTCATGGGGTTTCTGCAGGCGTTAGGTATCTCCAATAAAAATATTAAAATTTATTAAGCATATATTCTATATGGAATTTGATGTAACCTGCACACAAAGTGCTTCCGCCATCGATTAGTTCATGCGAGTTAGCGCCGACCGGCACTCACCCACTATGACCTACCAAGTCTTGTAGCATGTTATTCTAACGACTAACATCTATATAGCGCCTGAAGATGCCTCCGCAGCAGCCGAGGCAGAGACGACCGGATAGCCATAGCAGCGACGGTATGCATCTGCTACGAGTAACAGTAGTGGGTGGGTGCCAGCGCTAGTTCATATGAACTAATTAGTGGTGGAAGCACACAGCAGGTCAGATCGAATTGTATGTAAATTTGACTTTCGCAAAATAACGCCTGAATCTGTTAACAAAATAAATTTTAAGTAGATATTGCCTCCTTTACATCATGGAGTTGTGCGGCCTGATGCATAAAGAACCAAATTATAAACCAAGTGCCCAGTATCTTAGTGTATCATCACAAGAAACTACAGCCTTAGTCAACTATCATGAGCAAACGCACGTCCAAGAAATTATGTTTTTAAAGACGTCTGACCTAACTTAAGAAGTCTGGTTTTGGAGATCCGACGATAGTCGCTCCAAGTTCGCCAAATCTCTAGGCTTAGGTACCGGACCCCACCAATCCTAATGGATTAGGAAACGAGATAACGCTGGGAATAATAAGACATACGAAATAAGGACACAGTTTAAGAATAACTACAGAATACCATTTGTCTCGACAATAATTTCGCAAGCAAACCACATCATGAAAATAATGACGAATAATCAACAATATATCGGCCGTGCTGCATCATAGAGGACAAATCGTTAACATATTAAGCAAACAATAGTCTTGTTCTGAGAAAAAGTATATTTGTTTGACACAAACAGATATTTGTGGTCTTCAAGCTAACATATGCGAGGCCATCGCACATCATTTTGCTGACTCCTGTTAAATAAGAATTAATAATAGCAGCGAAGTTGCTATGTTACAGTGAGTGAAGATACTAGGAACTATAAATGGTCCCTATTTCACCCCTTCCAATGAATATGTTCAATGGAAGTGGCGGCAGACATTGAGATTATTTTTATCTTGCAAGAAAGAGCCATTAGCTCTATTTATAACATGGACTCCAGATAATCATTCAGGGAACTGTTCAAAGAAATAAATATCCTCACTGTTACTTCTCAATAAATTATGAAAGCCGCAAAAATTTAAAGTCTTTTTCAAATTTGTGTAAAATACTTAGAAGTACACATAAGCTGCGTAGGCCAGTACATCGACTTGGTAAGACTGGTACATCTTGTAAATTGTATTCCTATAATAAATTGCCTGTCCTTTCGGTAAAAAGGCATATTATAGAATTGATCAATATGTAACTGACAAAGATGGCGGGAAATAATTGAGCACAGACAACCTTTCCAATCTTTAATTCTACCATTTGACGTCATAATTCTACCAATACGCTGACGTGAATTTATTGTAACTAATATCCAATTTGACAATTTGAAAGGAGACCTACTACGTTGGCAAGTTCCTTTCGACATTTCTTTTTCGCCAATGGTCATTTCCAAAAAGCTAGTAGATAAAGAAAATAGTGACATAAGAGAATTGAATAAGATACAATAAGATAATATTTAAAAAAAATAAAAGACGTACTAAGTGCCCGCGATTTTAGGATTTCCTTAAGCAACGATTTTGGGTTATAAGGCCCGGTACGAAAATTTTATGAGGAGTAGAATCAAATGATGGCTTTGAAAAAAAAAACATCAGTAGGATTTAACGTGCGAGAGAATGAGATCGCGCCCCGGCGTAATTACGAAGCTTGGTACATTTTACGTATATTTTTATGTACTATTAAACAAATCATCAAGTGATTAAAGTTAAAAAAAAGACTTTTGAAAATATGGAAGTAATTGATTGTAGTAGTAATGAAGAAGAATCCTATATAACCACTGAAAACTTACAGCCCAAAAACATATGAATGTATAATATATATAATAAAGAAAAAACGTTAATTTTGATGAATCTGTTTAATACCATTTTATATATTTTTGCGAGAAACAAAGTTTTTGTAATATCTATTTTAAATAAAGATCTGGGCAAATCAAATGTAATTTTGATTATCTTCGTTGTAAAGAGTAATTTCTAAAACGTTACTAAATTACTGGTAACCTCATGTGTGCATGAACATGTCTGTTTGTCTTGGTCTGAGTGTTTTTAAGAGAGGGAGCATCAAAACAGCTCGACTGGGGAAGTACCTCCACCTCACAGACAACCACAGTCAGATAAAAACCTTCAGGCTCAAATTCAAAAAGCTTACGAATTTTTCTTACTAATTTCATTTCACTACGGATCTCGCCAGTAGCCAATACAAGAAATAGCATGTGTAGTGTAGTATGTATGATTGTATCATGTAGCCTTATGAAAAACCCAATAACTCTCTATTATTAGTCTTGTAACGAAAATGCTCGGTTTTCCTCATACGATTATTAGATATATCAGTTATTAGCAACAGAAATACCTAATACTCGTAATACTACGTTGCGAAATATCTTTATATTCTTAGCTCGGGATGTGTTAGTCAGTCAGTCAGTAGTTCTTGCACCCACGGGTGCGTACGGGCCTCAAGAGAGAGCTCATTACCCGAGCAGTCTCCAGGAGCGAACCGCTCCTGGGTAATTTGAACCTAGAGAACGCGGGCGTGGAAGAGATGGATTAGTCTGACTGACTGATATAAAATATTACCATACCGAAGCTTCGCGCGAAAACAATGTGAGTGAAAGCATACATTAGATGAGTACAGTGCGGTACGACGATAAATCACAACAGTAGAATCGACTTTAGATGAATCCGAGGATTAACCACGACTGGTTACAGCCTCGTACATTAGGATCGTCCGTGGACCTGCACCGCCAAATATGTACAGCGCCTGTATCCCCACGTGACGCCCCAGGCTACACACATGGCAGACGACCAACTGAGCCTAATTTGGGGTGCATTGAGGCGGATAAATCCAAGGATTAATCACGTCTAAATACACCCAGAAAAGAAAACCTGTGGCTATTGGGGAATGCCAGGGGGCTCCCGACACCAAATACGTACAGTGTCGGAATTTCCCTATAGCTCTACGGTTAATCTTGCTTGACAGGTGCTAATGTTAATGATGATTTTCTGGTCTATGAATGCATATACCCATTAGCTACATACATTCATATTAGGGTTGATGAGGATTTCGTTTCTTTATAATGCAGAAATTCCGAATTTTTTGGAGTTCCTCAACCGATACTGTTTCCTTATAAACGATAGTTAAAAAGTTCCTGGTTCTCTTCGCTTTCCCATAGATTAAGAAGAAAATAAGAGGAACTTTCATCGCGCATGCGTATATTCACTTACGCGCGCATAAGTGCGCGCAACCCGCACGCCACGCCACGCCCGTGTGCGCAACGTACAGGTCGTATTACTTACTATGAACAATACCTATCTCCCCCTCCGTCAAACACATACCGCCCCATACAACCCCTTATCTACATGGCAAGGCACGAAATCGGACAGCGGCTCTCAATGTCATTTTGAGTTTCGATCGCGTGAATGGCAAGTTGCGCATTGCCACCGCTCCGAGACGCCACTTGCTGCCGGGATCGCTCCGTTTTTAATTCTCTTTTTTTTTTACAGTTATAAGGGAGGTTTTGATACTACGAAAAGTATTATCTATTTTAAGTGTAGGTATTACGCTATTAAGTACCGGAAATCGAGTGAGTTCAAGGAACCAGACAAAGAAGTGCCCGGTCATTGACACATTTCGCACGCGTAATTGCCGCTCGATGCGTAAACAGCTGACTTTAAGGATGAGCATATCACTTTTGTATGAAAAACTTTGATAAACCACTCCGAGTTACAGCTTATCGGCTTAACGACTAATAATAAAAATGCAGTTTCTTTGGGAAAAATGTTGTGATTTAATACATGATGTACAATGTTTGTTTCTTTTCGCTGTGTCGCTGGTGGTTTTTCACGTGTTATGATATGATATCATAATGCATTACGCAAATATAAATGCGAAAGTTTGTATGTATGGATGTTTGTTGCTCTTTCACGCTTAAACGGCTGAACGGATTTGAATGAAATTTGGCACGTAAATAGATTATGATCTGGATTAACACATAGGCTACGTTATTTGACTCCACGCGGGCAGAGGCGCGGGCAGCAGCTAGTATTTTTATATAATTGTCAAATAAAATATATTTGCGATGTAATTGGCTCATTATTATCTCAGAGCCAAAGCTAACTCACCTGCGCGTGGTGAACACCGCCGATTAGCACGAGAGATGTATGATTTATTATTTATATTACGATTTTTATTATCACTAGTGTTACATAGCTTGACGTAATACGATATGTGTACCTTGTGATAATTTGTTACAAATATTATCGATATTTATAAAAATCACATATTTCAGTTGCACCGCACTAAATTGCAGGCACACGACCGAAATGACACGAAGTTGACATTTGAATTAGCCAATTAGAGCTTCGTGTTCTAACCTCACTACCCCGACCCGTAACGGTGAAAGTTTTCAGGAACACCTAGGTATATGAAATCCATATGTTTGCCTGTGCGTTTGTCTGTGTGTTTGTCTGTCGCTTTTTTTCATATATTCGAATTTTGACTTCAGATTCGGATTCAGCATAAAAAGTAGAATAGGAATGTTCAGGAACACCTTTCCTATCTCTTAAGAAACACAGTGAAAATGGCCGACAAATTAAAAAAAAAATTGTTATATATAATTGACGAACCAGGTGTTCCTCTGGCAATGCAAGCTTGCGCATTCTCAACTAGTTCACTATGGAAATATCATGTCATTGGGTCTCAATTTCCTTCATGTATGTACTAAACCGTATTACGGATATGACGTCAGTTAATTAGACAAATCAAATTATTTTATATAACGCAACTCTATTGTTTGGAAGTGTTATGTCTTTCTTAATACGTCTCTTATAGCAATGATTAGCTTTAATTAGATCCTTGAGTGGCAAACAATGCTTCAACAATACTATATTCAGCTGCAGGCAGTTATACCAAAAAGTTGATGGAAAGCGGTTACCGTAGCCTATGAACGCTTGCATACATTTAGTATCACTCACACAATGCCACCTCTGCTGCTAACACAGCCGCTTCTTAGGATCTTACACGCAGTAATACAACAACCCTCCAGGGAGTTGTTATTTGGCTGCGATTTTCTGTGAGGTGGAGCTACTTCACAAGATATCTCTCTATAAACACCCAGACTAAGATAAACAGACATGTTCATGCGCACAAATGTTTGCCCTGTGTGGGAATCGAACCCACGAGCATTGGTGTCAACGTAAAGTGACAGCACCACCGAGCTCGTGAGGTATTTTTGGAACGTCGAAATTACAGGTAATTTGATATTAACTACATTGTGTACACTACCAATTGGTTCATGCGAACTAGAGCCGGCCAACTGCCACTTCTCAATGCCGCAATAACTAATTAAGGAGCTTTATAACTTTGACGAGCACAATGGCGGCGATGCACCTGTCAGTCTAATTGAACATGCAAGTTAAACAGCGTTGACCGCAGCCTGTCTGTGGATGGGTTTAGTCGACACGAATTCTTCCGTGTTTCAGAGGGCACGTTAAGCCGTCGATGCCACATGTTTGATAGCCAAATAGAGGGAGGTAGGGCACAACCTGACAGGTGAAGTTCCTCCACATTATAGAAAACGGAAGCCTATAAACTCGCTGGAGTGTTGTTGTGTACCTTCGAGTGAAAGAGGTTACCAGTAGTTAAGGAGTTGCTGTGTCAGCAGCTACGGTGACCACTTTACATCAGGTAGACCGCTTGTATGCCTACAGATGTTGTTTAAAAAAATGTGAATAGATTCAGTGGATGTACTGCGGTAGTCAAATTTCCAAGGAAGCATTTCGCATGATAAGTAGATCATGCGAACTAGAGCTGGCCGGCAGCCACACACTAGTGATTATCGCAATATCTAATTAGGGATTTGCGGTGTTAGCAGTAGGGGTGGCAACGCGTGTGACTGCATGCAATTACAATTGTCAATACATATATGTATCTATCCTTTTGGTTTTATGAGTACCTATTCTTCTGCCTATACATATATTATATATTATTCCTGTAGCTAATGTAAATTTGATCATAGATCACATTAATTTATATACATATAATTCTTATGTACGTCTGTATGTCAGCCTTACCTAACCGGCTAACGGCTGAACCGATTTTAATGTTTTTTTGTGAGAATCGGACTGAGTTTCGGGATGTTTTCAATTTACAATGGAGTCAGTAACTAGTAGGATAATGTCTTTAGGATCTGCTCTATATAAAGACGTATGTGTACATATATCTATACAAGTCCTGTGTGGAAATCGAACCCCGACTTGATGTAAAAGAACCTAACTATTCTATCACCAATTTTACCAGCAAAACATATATAAAACTCACCTATATGGCATTTTAGCAGCTAAGAAGATGTACGTGGTATGCAGCAAACCGACCTGCACTGCAACCAACGCAACCAGCGCGTACACCCTAAGATGGAACCGGCCAGCTTGCCCCAACTGCTTCAACACGCTATCAGCATCCACTCCATCCGACGAACTCCTGACACGAGTCACCTTTTCCTCACTCATGGTTTATCGCACTACGTTTGACCAGTGGCCACGGCGGTTATGATGGAACTGATCATGCTCCGCCGAACCTGCGTCCCCTGAGGGCAACGCACAATGTCAAATCCGAATGTTAGAAAGCCACTGGGCCAAGGCTGCATCACTGTCAATCAACCCGCCTTTGTGTGACACCTTATTATATGCACTTGAAAAATGCTTTTTTAATTTCACAACGCAATCAAACGGCCGGTATTGACTCGTATTATACATAGAAACTTCGAGGCTTTACTTATATGGTAATGTTTTGATCTATTAGTAGCCTAATGATGATTTAGATTGTGTGGTTAATGAGGTTGGTCGTTATTTGCCCGATTTTATGTCAATTCTATCAAACAGCGATGTATATGATCGTGAAAGAAACTACTTTTCAGTTATAAATACTCCAGAAGAAATGTAAAAAGAGAGTTGATGTGAAACAGAATGTGTTAAGATAAGGAAAGGCCTGCTCCGTTGGTTCGAGCATACAGAAAGAACGCAGGATCAAAGAAAGTTAAAGGATGTAGGAGCTGAGGAAGACTCACCTACCAAATTGGTCGTTTTATCAGCAGGTAACCGGCAAGCGTGCAGGAAAAGAGCCATGAATGTTAACGAAGCTAGTGAAAGGACCGCGTCTTATGGCGCTCGGTACTCTGTCTACACTGCAAGGGATCTGGCGTGTAGATATACATACAAGAAATGTTGAGGATAACAACATTCCAAAAAGTGATTCAAATTAATTATAGTGATTCTAATTTTATTAATCTTTGGATACTTGTCACCATTAAAAATAATAATTTATATAAATAATACTTTTAATTTAATTTAAATGACCCAAAACTATGTTTACAGTATTTTTATTTAAAAATACCGCGTAAAAGACAATTATAATGATGTGATCTCAGAACGAGTGACGTCATTCGTGTGTAAACAAACAATCTGCCATAAAATTGTATTATTCTGATATTAAAGCTATTTGTAAGTTTGTTAGTAACTTGTTTTGATTGTTTATAGCACTCCATTGAAATAATAATTTGTAGTTTGTTTTCACACGTTCTGATTTTCATGCGCCATTTTTGAACAAATTAGCTTTAGAAACAATTTTGGGTCATTCAAAAGTATCTTTTGTTTCGAGTGCAGGAAGACAGAATCACGAAGCAGATATACAACGCGAAAATAGATGGATGTAGGAGCCAAGGTAGGCCAAGACTTACCTTCGATGACCAAATTGATCGGGTTCTATCAGAAGGTGCTGTGAGGAACCTTAGAAACCTACGGGCGTGCATGAGAAGAATAATAAATGTTAAAGAAGCGAGTGAGTAGCGTAAGAATCGAATGTGCTACTCGGCTCTCTGCCTACCCCGCAAGGGATTTGGCGAAAAGTTATGAATACCACTTTTTTATACGAAGAAGCGTTAATGATTACCACCACTTACGGTTACCGTAGTCCATGGACATTTGTAACACCAGATGGTGATGATGATGATGGTTGACATCGATGTCTGCGTTCACGGCTTTTTGTATAGTATTCATATATACCTATCACGGGCGATGTCTAGGCTGCGCGATCATCACGGCTGTCCCCGTGGTTGTGTTAGAAGGTGACGTATTGATAACAACACCGTCTTGGGTTTGCCGACCCTAAACGTTTAATATAATAGTTAATTTTTATTAATTTATCTTGTACATTTTTTAATTTAGGTATTTTATGTTGATATTTTAACAAATTGTTAATTTAAAAGTTTTAGTTTTGCATAAATTTGATACATCAGGAGGGAAACGAGCATACGGCTCGCCGGGTGTTAAATGGTTACCGTAGCTTGTAAACGCTTGTAACACTAGGAGTTTATTAGATACCTATCAAATTGGACATCTACTTAGGGTCGACACCAAACCAAGCGTAACACGTAGATGCTATTGGATGGTACCTCCATGTTACGCTTGATTTGGAGTCCTTGTACTGATGCTGGTTTTTGCAAGCCAACTGTTGTATTTGGTACATTATGGTCGTCAGACTATTGTGATTGTTCGCGTAGCTAATTGCCAACTTTTGCACCACTCGGATAGCAAACAATACTTATTATTGTTGCAGGACTGTTTTTTATACAACGTCGGGGGGCACACAAGTGTACGGCCCTAATGTAAAGCGGTTACCGTAGCCTATGAACAGTATGAACGCTTGCAACGCATTAAGTATCACTCGTGCGATACCACCTCTGCTGCTAACACAGTAACTCCTTAGGAGCTTACTGGTGACCTCACATGCAGGAACACAACAACTTAATGTAACATTTAGTAATTGATCTATAAAAATGGCAACACCAGAAAGAAGAAGAAGGTAGGGATGAGTAAAAAGATTGGACACATGGAATGTCGGAAAAAGAGGTAACTTGTAAAAGTCAAAGAAAAACGAATTAATGTTAAACTATAATAAATACTCGTAGATGAACGCTTTAACTGGCCTTCGTTTAATTTGTACTCTTACAATATATTTTTAAATTTAATTGATAATATATATAATTTTAATAATAATAATAAATTTTATTTGTACTCTTACAAATATATTTGTAAGAGTACAAATGAAATTTGAAGAAGAAAGCAGGGATGAGTAAAAAGATTGGACAGATAGAATGTCGGAAAAAGAAATATTAATATATTAATATTTATATATATTAATATATAAATTTCGAATTTTGCACCAAATCGGTCCAAAATTCGATGCCGCGGAGCTCTACCTCATCTCTGTATAATAGAAGTCAATTTTAACTTTCCAAATCGGTTAAGCTTGCGCAGAGAAAACGTGCGATGAACACTGAACATTCTCCTTCCCAACTGACGCGCCAATGTACAAATTAAATGTTGTTGTAAAAGAGCAATGTAACGTAAAAAGTGAATTTTGCTATTAACACATTTAGGCGCGTAATCGAGCAGTAATAGCCTGGCCATTTCGTGCTTTGAATGGCCTGGTATAAGTTACATTAAGATTACATTACTTCATTAATAAATCAATGCATATTCATTTGAAACAGAACTAACGGCCGGACTAGGCATATAGTCACTCCACGTCCTTTGCGGGGTAGGTAGTGAGTGAAACTCGCTGTTGTGGTCCTGAATGTGAGTGAGGACTGTAAACTCCTAAGGATTTGCTGTTTTACCAGCAGTGTTGTCGTCGTACGAGTGCTATTTAATATATTACCAGCGTTTATAATCTACGGTAACCACTTTACATCTGGATTGGACCGTATGGCTCCCGAAGATATATGGAAAAAAGAATGGAGCACCACATGACTTGGTCTTTATACACCTCGCTCGCTTCTTTAACAACCATAGCTCTTTTCAAGCACGCTTGGTTTCTAGGGGCACTAACTTCGATCATTACAGCGATCGTCAAGATCGAGGGGGTGTACGGAATTCCACCAACATCTTCGGGGCCCAAGACAACCTCATCTGAAAGTTTGTGCAGACCTGCCGTTTAACAGACGAGGCTCTGGCGCTGGCTTTCCTCTAGGGGTTGGGAGGTCGGCCGGCAGTAACTCCCGTAAGCTACATTAAAAGTCAAATCATAGCAATGAACAGAACCACGAAAAGATCTCGTGCAACGATGATAAGTGTACAAGGGCTACCGTGCAATGGGCTGGCACCAATGATATTGTATTTAAAGATGACGTATATTCATACTGCGCGTCGTTTTGTTATTGTTCCACTACGACATTATAGTACTTACTTACTTGAGAAGGGGATAGATAATACGGAACGCATGATATAGAGAGAGATAGCTATCTTTTTTTTTTTTTTTTTTTATATTAGTTCAGCATAGTGGCCCCTCTTTGCCTGATGGTAAGCGAAAGAGGAGCCCAAATCGCAACTGCAACTGACAGCATACTACATCCCGCATTCTGTCAGTTGACGCTGCCATGCTGACCCGCAAAATGCTTCTTCACGCTTCGTTTGAAGGATCCCATATTGTAGGAAGGAGGGAACACATGTGCAGGCAAGGCGTTCCACTTTTTGGTGGTACGACAAAGATAGGAGTTGCCGAACTTTTTGGTACGCGAAGAGATATTCTCAACCGTGGAACTATGACATCGCAAGCCCGCACGTGTGGTTCTATGACGGAAGGGTGAGGGTGGGATAAGGGAAAACAGTTCTTCAGAGCACTCGCCATGGTAAAGGCGGTAAACTACGCTTAGAGAGCCTATGTCCCTACGGAGTTGAAGAGGTTCTAGGCTTTTGGTGACCTCTTCGTCGTCAATTATGCGGATAGCCCGTCGCTGCAACCTATCGAGAGCCTCAAGAAGATACTGTGCGGAGCCGTCCCAGAGATGCGAGCAATACTCCACGCAGGCCCGAACTTGTGTCTTATAAAGCAGACAAAGTTGGTCCGGCGTGAAGAACCGGCGCACCCTGTTCAGGACTCCGAGCTTTCTTGAGGCTGTTGAGATGAGGCTCTCGATGTAATAACGCTGGTTAAGGTCGCAATGAATACCCATACCCAGCATGTTCAGGCTATCACGCATACTGAGGGAAGCACCCTGAAGACTGGGAGTGGGAAGGAAGGGGGACATTTTTGTTGTAAACGCGCAAACCTGAGTTTTCTCGGCATTAAACTCAACCAGGTTATTGGAACCCCATTTACTAATGAGATCCAAAACCCGATTCAGTTCAACGACAAGACTCTCACGCCTCTCACCGATTTCTGTCCGACCAGCACCAGGCCGACCGAAATATCGCCCATGGACCGTACTGTCATCTGCATAGCAATGAATATTACCAAGTGGCAGCATGTCATTGATATGCAGAAGAAAGAGGGTGGGCGATAGAACGGAGCCCTGAGGGACACCGGCATTCACTGACATGAACCGCGAAGCGCATCCATCTGCAAGGACGCGGATTCTACGCTCATGCAGGAAGCCAGCAATCCAATTACAAAGCTGGAGGGGCAGACCGTATGCCGGAAGTTTGGAGAGAAGTGCTTTGTGCCAGACCCGATCAAACGCCTTGGCGATATCTAGGCTGACTGCCATGGATTCGCCATATTTATCGATTGCCTCCCCCCAGAGGTGCGTCACATACGCTAGAAGATCACCCGTTGATCGTTTCGGTCTAAAACCATACTGACGATCATTGATTATGGAGTGATCTTCTAGGTAACGGATCAATTGTTTGTTAAGGATCCGTTCCATGACTTTGCACAACACTGAAGTTACGGCAATGGGGCGGTAATTCGATGGGTCAGAACGGTCTCCCTTTTTGGGGACCGGCTGCACATTAGCCTCTCTCCAAGCATCCGGAACGGAACCGGTCGAGTACGAGAGGCGGAAGAGGCGCGTCAGCACCGGAGACAACTCCGCTGTACATTTTTTAAGAACAATCGCTGGGATACCGTCAGGACCACTGGCTTTTCGGACATCGAGTGACTGTAGTTCAAAACGCACATCGCGCTGCCTGATGTGGATATCAGGCATAACGGATCCACTGGAGGGTATTGTTGGTGGTTGCGTGCTACAGTCATCGATCCGGGAGTTAGCCGCAAAGAGGCTGGCCATAAGATCGGCTTTCTCCTGCGGCTGATGAGCCAGTGAGCCATCAGGGCATCGCAGCGGTGGCAGCGAGGGCTGGCAGAAGTTGGCCTGCACGGCTTTGGCTAGTCGCCAGTAGCTACGCGATCCAGTAGGGTGCGCCACTAGTTCCGTGCCGACTCGTGTAACGCGCTGGGCATCCGCTCTTATGTATGCTCTCTTGCAGATTTTGGTGGCAGTGTTGTAGGCTGATTTCAGTGAGTAAGTATTCGGATCTTTAAGGGCGCGACCCCTGATCCAAGCGCGATACGCCGTCTGTTTGTTACTAACAGCTTCAGCGCATTCGCGATTAAACCAAGGGCGTCTCCGGCTTTTGATGACGACATCGGAGTGGGGAATGTAGTATTCCATGCCAACGCCGATCTCATCAACAATGGCCGCAGCACTCGCCGTTAGATTCTTCTCACTGAAACAGCGCTGCCCCCATGGGACGGAAGCAAAGTAGTCGCGCATACCGTCCCAATCTGCTGACGAGTAGTGCCAGACACGCCGCCTAACCTCTGTGGGTTGTGGCGGAATCGCGCTTGGCACTGTGCTGGATACTAGGCAGTGGTCAGATGTGCCCAGGGGCGCCCCGACCTCAACCCGGTAGCCAGCAGGGTGGGTGGTCAGCAGTAGATCTAGCAGAGAGGGCTCCTGACCAACAACATCAGGTATTCTGGTGGGTTGGTGCACCAGTTGCGTCAGGTTGTGCGAAAGAGCGAACGCGTGGGCGGCCCTTCCTGCATGGTTAGTTGTGGAGGATCCCAACCAGGAGTCGTGGTGAGAGTTAAAGTCCCCCAAACATACCATCTCTGCAGTAGGATACCGCTCCTGCGCTTCATCTGCCGCCCGACTCATGTACTCAAAGAGCCAAGTTGTCTCCGTGTCCCTAGTATGGGGTCGGTATAGGCACATGTAAATACGGCTCTGAAGCCCCAGGTTTACATGCACCCAGAGGACAGGAAAGGAAGAATCCTCTAGGCAGCGCAGACGGCGACAACATACATCCGAGCGGACAAACAAACAGACCCCGGCTTTCGCGAGGAAATTCTCCTCAAGCACATAACCGGGATACTGGAGGTAGGACGTGTCCGCTGGACGCTGAATCTATGTCTCCGTCAGGAAGAGCATGGCGGGCCGTGCCGTCTCTAGGTGTTGGTGGACGGCATTAAGGTTAGAGTGGAGTCCGCGGATGTTAGCGAACTCAACCTTGAACAGGGTGGTGGGGGAGTGCACCGCTGTTAGACCATCTTTTCCTATTTGCGCTGTCATGAGTAATGTAAAGAATGGAAGCGTGAAGCGGGAGAGAATTGCCACGACATTGGGGAAGAAACGCGGTGGACTGTTTCTCCATTAGTTTGTCGACAAAGGAGCTGTGCTGATCCGTCGGACGGAAGGGCCCCCGAACCCCCCCGGAAGTAGTCGCCGGGTCCCCACCATCCGGTCACCAATCGGCACGACGATCTACCCCGAGATTATGCGCGGTATGAAAGGGCAGCCTCTCAAGGTGGTTAGTCTTGATTGGGCCCCTGTACTATACCGCGGGCGGCCAGCGGAACAACCGTTTCAACGGGTCTCCCTGGCCGACGGGTCAGCTCAGTCCTTCTGACAATGGATAGACAGAATCCACCACTGTTCCCGCAATATCGCGTCAACAATCCCCCGAGCACTGGTTATACACCAGCTTATCCCGAAACGCGACGTACTCATAGGTACGCCACTTCACGGGTGTTTCGCCGTGTGTACGGTGGTAGCCAACCAGGCGGGTATTTACCCTACCACCGGCTGAGATGCTGGAACGTCAGGAAATCCCATAGTCGCCTCTTACGACACCCAGGGGAAGAGAGGGGGCGGTGATTTCTAATATTCTTTCTCCGTCACCGCACGGATAAAAGTCTCTATCTATCTGTCAAGAGTTGCGCTTGAAATACGTCAGCGCATCATAGAATAGCGCATATTAGACCAATTGGGTTAATTTCATTGCCTCAGTTTTTGCGCGCTAGTACGACATCTACCTCTTTTTAATACAATATCATTTGCTGGCACGGCTAAAGACGCGACCCAAAAAGAAAATCCGCTTCGCGATCTGGAACATTGGCACGTTGACTGGAAGCGCGAGGGAGCTGGCCGACGTGCTCTCCAGGCGGGCCATATGTTTGTGTGCCTCCCGACGATGTATAAAACAAAAAAATATGCATGATTGAGCTCATTTAATTTATCGATTTCTTTCTAACTGGAAGGTGAGATAAGATAAAGATAAAAAAAAAATATTAGCCATTGGGCCCTCGCGGGCACTTAGACACGTCTTACATTTTTTGAAATGTAGTCTTATTGTATCTTATTGAATTCTCTTATTTTACTTTTTTCTTTTTTCAATCAGCTAGTATTTCGGAAATGACCATTGGCGAAAAAGAAATGCCTAAAGAAACTTGACAATATAGGTCTCTTTTAAAATTGTCAATTAGATATTACAAAAAGTTCACATAAGCATATTGGTACAATAATGATATCAAATAGTAAAATTAAAGATTATTAAGGACAGGTCGTCTGTGCTGAATTATTTCCAGACATATTTATCATATATTTACATATTTATCAATTCCATAATAAGCCCTTTTACAGAGAGTATTTTTAATGTGCTTTTTGAATATATTGTCCGCAAAGAGCAGAACTGTTTCAGGCAACTTATTATATAAAATCGAATACAATTTACAAGAAAAGATCTACCAGTCCTAGCAAGCCGATGTACCGACATACACAACTTGTGTCTACTTCTAAATTATTCGCTAAAGTTTGAAAACGACTTTAATTTTTTGCGGACATACATTATATTTTCCTAAATATATTGAGAAGTAACAGTGAGGATATTTATTTCTTTGAACAGTTCCTTGAGGGATTCTCTGGAGCCCATGTTATAAATAGAACGAATGGCTCTTTATTGTTATTATATCACTATTAACGAACGATAGTGGGCTTGTAGAACGTCATTTTCTCAATTTCTTCTCATACCTAAATGCTCAGCAATATAATTATCTGAAAAATTCTAAAGATCGTATTCTAGACTTATTTATAACAAACATGGATAATTGTACGTGCGAAGTTCCTGCAAGTATGTTACTACCTCCTGACTCTTACCACCCGCCTTTTTATATGATTGTGTCATTGTGTACAGAGATAAAATTAATGCCAATAAATTCAGCTCCCCGATTTTCTTTTTTTGAGGCAAACTATGATGTAATAAATAAAAGTATTCGTGAAGTGGACTGGGAGAATTTGTTGCGGGGGTTAACGGTGGACTCAGCGGTCAATGTATTTTATGAACACTTATACAAAATTATTAAGAACACGGTTCCTGTACGATTTTCGAAGCCAAGAGGTTATCCTGTTTGGTTCTCTCGACCACTTATATATTTATTTAAAAATAAAAACAAGTCATGGGTCAGTTGGAAAAAATCTGGAAATATGAGCGATTATGAGACGTTTTCTGTTTACAGGAAGCGTTTTAAAAAAATGTGTTCCGAGTGTTTTAATAGTTATATTCACTCAATAGAGGAAGGTCTCCGGAGGGATGTACGAGTTTTCTGGTCTTATGTGAATAGCCGTAGGGATGGCAGCGGGGTCCCGGGCACTATGAATTATAAAGATCGTACTGCTAGTAAACCAGAAGAAATTTGTAATTTATTTTCGTCATATTTTGTATCAGTTTATGAAAATAGTAGCAACTCTCTATTAAGTACCAACCATAATGATAATACTAACTTTATATTATCAGATTTATCATTTAGTGTCGAGACGGTGACCAAAGCGCTGAAGTCGTTGGATATCACCAAAGGTGCGGGTCCTGACGGAATCCCACCATTTTTTATAAAACACACTACCACTACTCTTAGTTTGCCACTTATAATTATTTTTAATCGTAGTTTGCGTGATGGTGTTATGCCAATTGTATGGAAAAGTGCTAATGTAGTTCCTGTTTACAAGAGTGGCTGCAAAAGTGACGCGGAAAACTGCCGCCCCATTTCTATTATATCCATTATGGCGAAGGTGCTCGAGAGACTTGTCCATGAAGCTATTTATTCTACACTTCATAACGTTATTATACCAGAACAGCATGGCTTTGTGAAAGGTAGATCCACAGACACCAATCTTTTAGTATATACTAATTTTCTATTCAAAAGCATGGATGATCGTATGCAAGTGGACTCAGTCTACACTGATTTCCGTAAAGCCTTCGATAGGGTGGACCATGCAATGCTATTGAGCAAGATTTCTTTCAATGGCATGCGTGGCAATCTCTTTCGTTGGTTACAGTCATACATTACTAACAGAACCCAAAAAGTTGTAGTTAATGGATTTACTTCTGCAGCCATAACTGTATTATCTGGGGTGCCTCAGGGTTCAATTTTGGGTCCCTTATTATTTGTGCTATTTATCAACGACATAGGTGACTGTTTTAAAAATAGTCAATTTCTTCTATATGCAGACGATCTAAAAGTTTTTCGAAAAATTACGTGTGTAGATGACTGCTTTAAGTTACAGCAAGATTTGGATCGCCTCTCCATGTACTGTCATGACAATAAATTGCAATTGAATATTTCAAAGTGTAAATCTATAACCTTTACGAAAAAAATCAATTTTAGACAGCATACCTATAGTTTATGTAGTTCACCTCTCGAGAAAGTATCTGTTATTAAAGATCTTGGAATTCTTCTGGATTCAAAATTGCATTTAAATTTACATATTGACCTTATCACGAATAAAGCACATCAACTTTATGGATTTGTTATGCGTACATGTCTACATTTTAAGAGACCAAATACATATATTTATTTATATTTTTCATTAATTAGATCGCAGTTAGAATATGCCACTGTTATATGGAATCCCCTGTATAATATTTATATAGATCAAATAGAATCTGTCCAACGTAAATTTCTTCGTAATGTTTATTATAAATGCTACCATTCACGATTGCCTTATGATGATCTTTTAAATAAATTTAAAATTCTTTCTTTGAAAAATAGAAGGTTACTTCTTGATTCTATGTGTTTGTTAAAGTTGTGTCATAATGAATTTGATTGCGTAAATTTAACTAATCAAGTGTATTATCGTATCCCTAGTAGTTCTCAGCGTATACGTGATAAATATCCTCATCACTTATTTATGCTTCAGAACTGTAAAACTAATGCTGGTATACGTGCACCACTGCGCCGTATAATGCAATCATATAATGATTGCTTCAATTCTATCGACATCTTTTCATTATCTAAGCCTGTATTTAAAAGACAGGTCATTGATATTCTCAAGTCCTTGTAAAATGCTTATATGTAATATTTAATCATATTATATAGTGTCGCTTAGTTACTGTTTTTAGCTCCATCTGTTTGTAACACCATTTAAGTATATTTGTGGATAACGGTGTTGGCTGTACAATAATTTAACATAACCTTAGAAACATTGTTTACGTAATATTTTATTGTACTTGCTGTTTGTTGTCCTGAATAAAATAAAATAAAAATAAAATAAATTGTAAGATACAAAATTGTCTCAATGTCAGTCGTCGTTCCCCACAACAGTATATACCATACGACATAATGCTGTGAAAGTAGCTGAGAAAGACTAAGCGCGCAGTAGTTACATCCGTCAATTTCCTGATTCCCGTAACTGCATATGCAGCGGAGCTGAGCTTACCGGCAAGTTTATGTATGTGGGGGGGCCCATTGTAATATTGAGTCTACTGTAATTCCAAGAAAGAGAGAGAGGCTCGCAAGGCTGAAATCGCAGACGTCCAAATTTCCTCTAGCGCCGCAACTGTTCAGCTCCTAAGAGGTTTGTAGGAAGTCGATGGATGCAGGTGGCACAGGATCGAGACAAAGGCATTCTAGAGTGGAGGCCTATGCAACAGCGGACTAATACAGGCTGAGATGATGATGATGGTGAATAATAGACATTAAAATGTAATAAATATATATATACAGTGGAAGGATGTAGGAGCCGAGGAAGACCGAGACTTACCTTCCATGACCGAATTGGTCGTGTTCTATCAGAAGGTGATGTCAAGAGACCTAGAAACCGGCGAGCATGCATGAGGAGAGCAATGAATGTTAAAGAAGCGAGTGAGGTATGTAAGGATCGAGTCACCTGGCGCTCGGTTCTCTCTGGCTACCCCGCAAGGGATTTGGCGTGAAGTTATAGATAACATGTAATTAAAACCCAGTTTATTAACATAGCTTTATTCATTGGCATAATGATGCGCTAACGACTAATAATGTACCATGGTTTAGTTTATATTCATAGTCAACGTAAAAATAATACAGCATTGTACTTATAAGGTATTTAATTTAGTTTTTAAGTAACTAACATGACTTAATATAGGTTTACTATTTTTTATTCACCCTTGTAGAAGACATGGTCACATGTCTGGTTAATAAATAAGGTTTAATATTAATATCTCAGAAATAATCATTATTTTAGTATAATTGAAGAACAATGATAGCCCAGTGGATAAAAGGCAGCCTGTTAATCGATAATCCTTGGTTCGAAACCTGACATGGGCATGTACCAATAAAATTCGGATTTATGTACATATTTGTAATTATCACTTGGTCGGTGAAGAAAAACACTGTGGGGAAAACCGCACGTCCAAGAAATTATATTTCAAAGACGTGTGGTCTAATCTAATACAGGTCTGGTCTTCCCGCAGGGTTGTGGCGGTCTGACTGCAGGAGCTCCATATCAAAATCCTCTTCAACAAATCCTTGGGTTTAAATAGCAGACCCCTTCAAACCTAATGGTTTATAAACGGGATAATGCAGGGAAGAATTCAGAGTTAAGGCTATCCTCTCTTGCTGCATCCTACTAATCAATAGCTAGACCCTATCAGAAGAGAGATAGGGTGCATCAACGGGACGTACCTCACAGAAGACCGCAGCAAAATACCTCCCTGAAGAGTTGTTTTATTGCGTGTGAGATTATCAGTAAACTCCTGAAGGATCCCCGTGTTAACTAGCAGCTGGTATGGCAACGCGTGCGTAATACTCTTGTATTGCAACTGTCCATATGCTACGGTAACCACTTTATACCAGAGCGTACGTTTTTGACCTCCTAAAGTTGAAAAGTCGTAACGGCGAGGCCTAAGTACAGTCGTCCTATCTGCGCTTATATACTTTTTTATAATTATGTTTCGATTTCGTTTTTTTATACCACTAAGATGGAAACAAGCGTACGGCCTACCTGATGATAAGCAGTTATCGTAGCCTATGGACATTTGCAACACCACGGGTGTCACTCATGCGTTGCCGACCCTGTAAAAACCTCTTTTCGCGCCTTTCTTGAAGAACCCCATGCCGTAGTCCCTTGGGAAAACCTTGGTAGGGAGCTCAATTTACAAAAAATACATTATAATGTTGTACTAAAAAAAATGGTGGATGCATGGACGGATGCAGTTGGCTCAAGGTTGAGTCGGGTGACTCTTAGAGTCAATGCTTATGTACAGCAGTGGACGAATACGGGTTGAGAGGATGATGATGATGTTCAAAAGCAGATACAATTCGCTATGAAGCTTACATAGGAAAAATCTTAATTCATGGACACCAAGGGCCTTGCACACCTGTTAATAACTGTAGATGTGTACCTTAATTAAATTAATTTCAATTATTATAAATACATACATAATCTAACGCTTCTTTATAAATACACAATTCAATTTAAATAACCTGTGTAGGTACATTTTTGTACACGTATGGCCAATGCAGAATTTTAACCAAGTTCAAATTATAGATTTGAACTTGGCTCAAATTCAGTTGCATTTTACATACAATAATATTCAACATCAACGGTAGTTACTTACAGATGCAGTTGCATTAAGTATGATAATGGATAAATAACCAACTGGTCCCTAGTTTGAATCTCAATGGCTTGTACCACTCAATGTTTTAGGATTGCAATTGTCGATTGTTCGGCAGTAAAGGAAAACACCATGAAAAATTCCGTCTAAGAAATTATATTTCAAAAGACGTATAACCTAACCTAACAAAGGTCTGGGGATACTTCTGGGTTGTGGATTATGGAGGGTCGCTTCGCGCTATGACTTTTCGCAACATGTTCCTTTTTAATGAGATATTAGAATTTGATAAATTTATATAATATTATTTGTATGTATGTATGTATATCTTCACGCCAAGTCCCTTGCGGGGTAGGCAGAGAGAACCGAGCGCCATAAGACGCGGTCCTTACATACTTCACTCGCTTCTGTGACATTCATAGCTCTTTTCATGCACGCTCGCCGGTATATATTATTAATAATATAATTAATATTATAATGGTATAATATTATTTATTCTTTGATAATTATCCCACTGTGTTATTCATACATTTTTTAACTTATTACTATTATTAAACAAAAAAGCCGTCAAGTGCGAGCCTGACTCGCGCCGAACCGAGGGTTCCGTAGAAAATATTTTCGCAAATTTACAACTACGACTACAAATTTACGGTTTTCGGATTTTTTTCCTTTAGGTACTTGTACTACATGACATCGCTTCTTACCAAACTGCATGGTTCAACGTTGACGGGAAGTACCAATAGGTTTTGACTCCCTTGCGAGTGTCAAAATATGCGCATAAACGAGGTATAAACAGCCGTACCTATCTTTTAATTGCATTGACTTAGAAGTTTGATTGTTTTATTGCTCGAAGGGATTGCAGATGTGAGTATTTCATATTAATTTCAGCTTGATCGCTCCACCCGTCCCGGAAAAAAAGGGACAGACAGACGGCCAACAATGTGATCCTATAAAGATTCTGTTTTTCCTTTTGAGGTACGGAAATCTAAAAATCATTTTAAAGTTTACCAATAATATTATTAGCCAGTTAGATAAAAGAAAATAGTTTGTACTCTTATATACACGAAAATTTAATTTAAAAAAGCAATTCCCATTATACCATCGTGACAACATACAGCATAATGCGATCCACCACCTACGTACGGACACGCTTAATGCAATACATCTGCAAGTATATTTGCACAACCAATTTTCCTAATTACTTATCTCTAACAATAATTTAATGTTGAACGTAGCCAGGGCTCTCACGCAATGCAGGCTCAGTACCTATTGATCACAATCAATGACCTTCCATACACATATATATACACATATACCATACATTTGGAACATCATTGATCACAATACAAGACACATTATAATATTAATTAAGAAAAAAAGTATTTAAATAAGGTATTTTTGTACTTTTACTTACGATCAATATGTTATGACAGTTATTTATATTCGTTCCTACTAAACCTGTAAAGTAACCTGCTAAAGTTTTCTGTGCTTCTACAAATATGTCGCAGTCAATTTGTTAAAATAGCCAATTGATTGGGCGGCTGTGCCGTTCATTAAATACCTAGGCCGGTTATTGAATGAAATAGGATCACGTTTAACGATTTAGTTTACTGAAAGCTTTGGAGATGACCGACTTAAAAGTAGCAATTCAAAACTTATTTTCTTACCACTCTAACGCTAATAGTCACAAAATTTAATGTGGCGTCTAGCGTAAGTATTCTTCGTACGTACCTACACCAATATTTCGGGTACATCTCTACAAATTAAAGTAATTGAAACAGTGTTCTAATAAGATATATCCAATTTGATTTCAAGAAAAGACATAAAATTTTAAAAATAAATCATCAATGCTTTTTCTCTGCGGATCTCCTCATAACTTCTTGTTAAACGTTGCATTCAACAGTTTGTCTAGGTGTCCCATAAATGCCGGCTTAAATGAATAAACTAGCCACCCAATCAACCGACTGATTTAACCAATTGGCTACGACATGTACATTACGAAAACGTTTCTGCATTTGCGATTGCATACAATTTATTTGAAACTTATAATTTTCTTTTAATTTGTTTATATTTACCAATATTAATAAGTTACGTGTCAAAATATGTCCACTTTTGAGACGCGATAGAAAAAGTCTCTTAAACTTCAATATAAGGTAATCTATAATCTTTACATTATTCTATAAATTTATAATCTATGACACCGTACCAAATTTTATCTTCTAACTGAGATAGTCTGCGAGTAAAACGACTGTATCATACAGACGGACGGACAGAAGATTTCCTAGTTCACAACATAACTCTAAAAATGGAGCATACTCCATTCAAAGATAATTTGATCATGTTATTGAAATGGGGCAAACTTATATGATGTTTCGTTATTTACTACCGAGACGAAAGGAGCATGTACGTTATAAGAAATCATAACAAAATGTAGGAATACCACAGTAGTATGAATATGTGAAAAACAAATCAGCTGATTCGTACATTTTAACTAAGGAGTTAATTTTTTGTACTAAACATTTCATTTTGGACTTGATGCCCTTTTTTCGTGACAGTAGTCAATAAAAACACCATGTATATGACCTGGGCCTTTGCACACACCCCGTATAACTTATAAATTTTATATACACAATTAGCATGTCTCTCATATCAGCTATATATAGACACCCGTGCCCAGCGAGCACCAGTGTAGAGCCAGCATGCCTGAAGGATCAGACGAGATCGGTCGCCGCGCACGAGACCCGGCGCCGCGGCGGCGGAGCCGGACAGGCGGGCGATGGTTCCAGGTCTCCGAAGGTGTCGGGGAGCCGCTTGCGAAGAGTGTCGGGCACCAGCCGCGTCAGCAGGGCACTGCATAGAGGCAGCGCACCGAAAAGCGCCGTCGGTAACCACCACCGGAACGTTGCCTGAAATAATAATAATAACAACTATATAACTTTTTTTTATCAACGTCGGGAGGCATTCAAGCATACGGCCCACCTGATGTAAAGCGGTTACCGTAGCCTATTAACACCTGTTATATATTAAGTATCACTCGCGCGATGCCTCCTCTGCTGCTTACACAGCAACTCCTTAGGAGCTTACCGGTGACCTCACTCACACACCTCTCGACACCCCTGACTAACTACTGCACCCGACTTTTTCTGGCATTTCGGAACCAACCAGTAATTTTCTCCATTGTAAAACTTAGATAATTTCCGCTGCTGTCAAGCTGTGCCGTATGGTATAACATTTTCGTTTTAATCATCATTTGATCATATGACGAGCTCGGAGGCGCAGTGGTGAAACGCGCTCTTACGCTACTTTGACACCATCGCTCGTGGGTTCGATTCCCACACAGTACAAAAATTTGTGTGCATGAACATATCTGTTTGTCTTGGTCTGGGTATTTTCTATGTATAATAAGTATGTATTTACAAAAAAAAATGTATTTACGTATGTTTATCAGTTGTCTAGTACCCATAACACAAGCTTCGCTTACTTTGGGGCTAGATGGCGCTGTGTAATTTGTCCGACAATATTTATTTATTATTTGTTTATTAATTTTTTACTCGCGGGGAGCTTTTTTTAACGTCTTTCGTATTAAGTATCGCTCTCGCGACGCCACAGCTGCTGCTAGTTGATCTCTTTTTCTCGGCGCCATTCATTGCTCCATTCATATACTCGTAAGCAATGGTCGGCTGCAAGAGATTTCTTGAAGAAATAACTCCGACTTTGCAAATTATGTAACTTTTATACTTTATAATTAATTATGGATATATGGATAATTAAAATTATACAAACAGACAAATCCACGTGAACAGTGTTATAGTGAACCAGCGCAGAATATGCGACGAATGTTCCAAATATTGCGAGCAGTGAGAAAGAATGTCGAAATATTTATTTTTTGGGTCACGTTACCGACTGTTTGTTTATCGGTCAATATGTCGGGAACTGATAAGAGTTTTAACTAGCACGCCGCTAAGAGGCCGTTCCTCGTATTCAGTAGGGAGCATGGCTCCCGATGTCGACATAGAGCCACTGTGCAATAGGTCGCAGATTTTTTATTTTATACTAGCGACCCGCCCCGGCTTCGCACGGGTGCAATGTTGATACTAAATATGTTATAGAATTTCTTTATATACAACGTTCACAGTTTTTTTGTCATTAGACAATACAAACATGCTTTCTTTAGAGGTTACTCTTGAAAGAGTGTTATATAATTGGCCATGTGAAAAACACTCAACGCTTAAATCTAAGCCTGCAACGTTGAAAGTTTGACCCTGCGATTTATTAATAGTCACTTTTTAAATCTGTAATATCTTCGAAAATATTCATTTAAATTACATGCTGTAAAGGGCGATATTGATCTATATTAAATGCATAATGTATTTAAGGTACTTAATTGGATAAGAATTAATGCTGTATTGCTTAAAATCGCTTTGTAAATAAGCCATTATTTCTCGTAAAAAGTAAAGGATAAAAAATGATTATTGTGGGTTATCCCTAAGAGATAGACATAAACCATTCGGGACTTTTTTGTAGACCTTCTTAAGATGTATAATACTGTAGTACATTATTTTGATCTATCTCGTAGGGTTCAGCCAGCGTTTGCAATGTAACCCCAAAAATGTGTTTATTTAACGACACCATATTAGAAACCTCTAAAATTATCAGCGTTTCTCTACTATATTATGGATGTATTATACATATAAACCTTCCTCTTGAATCCCTCTATCTATTAAAAAAACCGAATTAAAATCCGTTGCGTAGTATTAAATATTTATGCATACATAGAGAGGGATAGACAGACAGCGGGAAGCGACTTTGTTTTATACTATGTAGTGAAGTAATAAGTTGCAGTAAGGTCTCTTTGCTGGCTGGTTTTTATACCATTACACAGATGACATTAAAAAAACAGAAAATAAAAAAGCACGATTTTCCGCTATTTTTAGGGTTCCGTACCCAAAGGGTAAAACGGAACCCTATTACTGAGGCTCCGCTGTCCGTCCGTCCGTCCGTCCGTCTGTCACCAGGCTGTATCTCATGAACGGTGATAGTTAGACAGTTGAAATTTTCACAGATGATGTATTTCTGTTGCCGCTATAACAACAAATACTAAAAAATAGAATAAAATCAATATTTAAGGGGCTCCCGTACAACAAACGTGATTTTTAGGGTTCTGTACCCAAAGGGTAAAACGGAACCCTATTACTGAGGCTCCGCTGTCCGTCCGTCCGTCCGTCTGTCACCAGGCTGTATCTCATAAACCGCGATAGTTAGACAGTTGAAATTTTCACAGATGATGTATTTCTGTTGCCGCTATAACAACAAATACTAAAAAATAGAATAAAATAAATATTTAAGGGGGCTCCCATACAACAAATGTGATTTTTTTGCCGTTTTTATAGATAATGGTACGGAACCCTTAACGGAACGGACTCGCGCACGAAGGGTTCCGTACAATTATCTATAAAAACGGCAAAAAAATCACGTTTGTTGTATGGGAGCCCCGCTTAAATATTTGTTTTATTTTAATTTGATTATTTATTTTTAAAGTGAATATATAACTAAATATTCTGTGAATATTTCAAGCGTCTACCTGTTGCCGTTATCAATATCGAGCAAAAAAAATCAGTCAAGTGCGAGTCGGACTCACGCACTAAGGGTTCCGTACCACTATCTATAAAAACGGCAAAAAAATCACGTTTGTTGTATGGGAGCCCCCCTTAAATATTTGTTTTATTTTAATTTAATTATTTATTCTTAAAGTGAATATATAACTAAATATTCTGTGAATATTTCAAGCGTCTACCTGTTGCCGTTATCAATATCGATCAAAAACGAGCAAATAAATCACGTTTGTTGTATGGGAGCCCCCTTAAATATTTATGTTATTCTATTTTTTAGTATTTGTTGTTATAGCGGCAACAGAAATACATCATCTGTGAAAATTTCAACTGTCTAACTATCACGGTTCGTGAGATACAGCCTGGTGACAGACGGACGGACAGCGAAGTCTCAGTAATAGGGTTCCGTTTTACCCTTTGGGTACGGAACCCTAAAAAGGGTATTATTATTTAGATTTATAATACAAATATAATAATTATATCTATAACTAGGCAGAGAGAACCGAGCGCCACGTGACTCGATCCTCACACATCTCACTCGCTTCTTTAATATTCATTGCTCTTCTCATGCACGCTCGCCGGTTTCTAGGGCTCTTGACATCACCTTTTGATAAACACCATCAATTTGGTCATAGTAGGTAAGTATTCGCCTTCCTCGGCTCCTACATCCTTCTACTTTCGCGTTGCATATCTATTTCATAATTTTCACCTCCTGCATTATTTCGACATGTCCGAACCAACGAGAATGCCTCTTCTTATTTTAACACCGACACTCTGTATCTGACACCATCATTGCAGATACGGTCTATAAGCGTTACGCCACAAATTTTACGCGACTCGCATTTCGACCGCGTTTATCCTACTTTCATGCTCTCGCTTCCATAAGTAAGTGTCAGGACCGGCAATGCATTGTGTATAGCGAGGTGTGCCTTCTGGCTCTAGCTTTTACCGCCATGAAGTTTTCCCAACGCTCCATTCACACGCATTGGTCTTCCTACATCAGCGATGTACCTTCAATCCCTTCTGGGAAGAAGCATGGAAGGATCCAAGATATACAATCTCATACTTGTAATAATAATTATACATATTATATCCACTTTGGAGCAAAGGAGGCCAAGACTCGCCTACTATGACGAAATTAATATTATTTTATTAGAAAGTTACGTCAGGAACAAGCTAGGAATAAAAAAGCTAGGAATGCTAAAGAAGCGAGCAAGGTGTGTTAGGATCGCGGCTTGCTGCGTTCGGTTTTATTTTTTTATTTTTATTGGGGACACGGCATGTGACATCCAGGGCCTACTTGATGGGCTGCAGGACACTGGTGTCCAGGAATAGAAGTCACGAAATACCATGCACTTCATGTCGTCTCGTGGCGTCTACTATGCCGGCCTTGAAGGTGCCTCTTTATATTCCTCTTAAAGAACCCAATGTCGAACACGTGTGGAGCCGGAAACACATCGCCGGGAAGTCTATTCCACCGGTCAGCAGTTCGGCACAAAAAGGATTGACTAAACCTTTTTGTGCGAGGCAATGGGATAATATTCTCGACTGTGTGAGAATGTGCACGCTGTGATGGACGGTAGTTCCGGTACTTGAACGGGGAAGGAGGAATAAGGCTGTAAAGTTCCTCCGAACTCTCACCATGATACAGTCGGTAAAAGTGACTCAGCGCGGCGACCTCTCTGCGGAGCTCCAACGGCTCAAGAGATGCTCCCAGCTTAGTGTCGTCAATAATCCGGACCGCTCGCCTTTGCATTGAATCAAGGGCATCCATCAGGTACTTTGCGGAGCCATCCCAGAGATGCGAACTCTCTGCCTACCCCACTAGGAAGATATAGTAGATATATCAGGCGGTAAAGGTCACGCACACAATGTATGACCTTTTTAGGTGTTCCTTTTGAAACGAGGTGGCCCTAAAGCCCTGATACTAGTACCTAATGTAAATAGCACCGAATCCTCGCCGAGCCCTCCGCTGATAAGGCTTGTCAACACCGCAGTCGACGCAGGTCAATGTCAAACGATATCACGATATCGGTCAACATAAAAAACCCCTGGGTCCTATGGGCACGATGTAAAATATCCAAGTCTGTTTTAGGGTTTATTAGAAGTAAAATTGAAAGGGCATGCAATTTGATCTGAATTTGCTTTAGGTAATTCTTCTTATGTCCGCTATCTAACCCTAAAGATTCGGCGAAGACACTGATTTTTACATGGAACGAGTGCCGTCAGACCTCATGATGATTTCCTTGACCGCCAAGCACGTGATAAAATATGTACATTAATCCGAAAATACGAATTAAGTGGTGCATGCCCTCTATCTCGAGTTTCTCCGTGCTTCGGAGGGCACGTTATGCCGTCGGTCCCGGCTGTTGTCGATAGATGACACTCGTTAAGACGAGTCAGTGGCCCTCGGGCGGCTTGAAAACACTGGCCTCCGCCAATCCACAGTTGAGCAGCGTGGCGAAGTATGCTCTAAACCCCTTCGGTTGAAGGGAAACCTGTATTCCTGCAGTGGGATGAGTAAGGGTTGATGTGGTGGTCGTGTCTCGGGATATAAATGGGACTGAGTTGTGTGGCGCTAGGTTCTGCCTACCCTGCAAAGGACCTAGCTTGAAGATTTAGGTAAATAGATGGTGGGAATACATTCATATGTTACAAGTACATTATATCCACCACCAAAACATACAAAACGGTAACTTTGAAATTAATACAGTTTTACAGTCATACTGCTTTTGGCGCGTTAGCGAAAAATGATGAGATTGGATTTGTGCGACACCTTTATAATCCGCACCATAAAGTTGGTTGATAAATGTCCCTCAAATTTTGTTCATAACTATCCACCACATCAACCCTTACTCATCCCACTGCAGGGATACTGGTTTCCCTTCAACTGAAGGGGTTTAAAGCGTACCCCACCACGTGCTCATGAACGTGCGCTGAATTCATGACAAAGTACATGACTAATCAAGGTAGATATTCAAATATTGACTTATGAATATTCAACACGTGTTGTATATCAGTGCAGACATTTATATATAGGGATATATATGTATACACAATATATGTGTGTGTATCTTTAAATTATATACGGCAGTGAATGACATTTATTGATAATTCATTATATTATCGTTTTGTTTTGCAAACGTAGAGTACTGGCGTGTGGGATGAAATTTTTGAGATTATTTTTGTTTTATTACGCGAAAGAAATATATCTTCTTAAGTACGTACATAAGTAACGCACACTTTTTTTGCCTATGAACGCTTGCAAAAGCCAGCTGCGGTGTCAATACAAGAAATTGCGTAATAAAATAAAAATAACCTCAAAAACTTGATCCCACGCGCCAGTACTCTACGTTTGGAAAACAAAACTAACACAGCAACTACTCAGGAGCTTACTGAATCTTCACTCACTTGCAGAACCAGGCAATTGTTATCTGTCTGTGGTTTTCTGTTAGGTACCTTCTGATAAGGGTTGCGTGTTATCAGAAGCTCACGTTAGGAGGTCTAGAAAGCTACGTGCATGAAAAAAGCTATAGATGTTAAAGAAGCGAATGAGGTGTGTATGGGCTAGAGAAGCGCCGAGTGCTCGATACTTTTCTCATTACGATTTAGAGGCAACGTTTGGTGGGATACGGAGGTTGAATCCTCCGTAGCAAGAAAACGTGGCTGGATTATGTGTCACATTTGCCCTTAAATGAAAATATGAGAGAGAAGAAGAAAGAAATGTACCGTCTATGCAAGAATAAAAAAAAGGCTTTAGTGAAAGAGAAGCGTGAAAGACAAATTATAAATAAAGAAGAGAGACTGACGACAAAGTTTGAGACAAATACCCAACCCTTTTGAGAGAGGTAAAGAAGGGAGTGGTTCGTCGGCATTCAGAATGGACAAGATAAAGTCTAAAGCTGGTGACATTCTTGCAAATACTCAGGAAGTGTTGAAACGGTGGAGTGAACATTTTGAAGAAATGTGTGACTATGCCTCGGACGCTAGCAATTAGAGTGAGTCTGATGCATACTCCACGTTGACTGCGCCCGACGAAGGCATAACTATGGATGAGATCGAATGGTCGATATCAAGCTTGGAAAATGGTAAGTCAGCGGGAATTGATCTGGTCAGCTAAGATGATCAAACTACTCGTAGATTAGACGGCATTTACGTCCGGAACACCTTCTGGTATTTATGCAATCTGTGCTGGAGAACTGGAAGGGTCCCAATGGACTGGAGATGCGCAGTGATCGTGCCCTTGTATAAAGGCAAAAGGTCACACATTGACTACGTCAGTTATCAGTGTGATCAGCTTAGCAGCAAAAGTTAAGTTTAGTAACGCTTGTAGATCTTATTCGCAATGATGATGTTAGTTACAGAGTTGGTTTGAAAGAGAGCGTCGGTGTTAAAATAAGAAGAGGCATGCTCCGTTGGTTCGAGCATGTAGAGAGGATGCAGTATGAAAGAAAGACGAAGCAGATACAAAACGCAAAAGTGGAGGGACGCAGGAACCCAGGAAGGCCAAGATTTACCTACCATGACCAAATTGCTCATGTTCTCTATCAGAAGGTGATATCGGGAGCCATGGAACCCGCGAGCGTGCGTGAGAAGAGTAATGAATATTAAAGAAGCGATTGAGATGTGTAGGGATCGAGTCACGCGGGGCTCGGTTCTCTCTGTCTACCCCGCAATGGATATAGATAGAGAGAACATTTAATTATTTGAATTAACGAAATGGAAAATGGTATGAATTCTGTAAATTAATATTCGAAGTTTAGGCTATGATGCAGGCACACTAAGCACTCTGCTCTTTTTGGCTTCGGAAAGCACGAACCGAGTAACTCGGTCAAGAACTCGATTCGGTAAAGCTAAAACCGAATAATACTCGGTACTCGGTTACTCGGTAAATTGTCTACTCGGCCCATCTTTAGTAAGGACCGAGTCACATAACGCTCGGTTCTCTCTGCCTACCCCACAAGGGACTTGGCATGAAAACATAGTTACATAGACTTTATTATTGCATGTATGCGACTCACTACCATCTTTACAGTCAAAGTCAAAGTCACTTGCAAGTAGCGCAATAATAAACATGTCTCTAGCGAAATAGAAGTAAAAAATCATACCTCCACTACAGAAGCTCACTGCCAAATAACATATCTACAGAAAGTTGTTATATCCCTAATCTCTTGAGAAGTTGCTATGATAAACGCAGTGGTTGCAACGTGTCAGCGATACTTCTTTAATTGCAAAGGTTTATAGACAAGAAACGAACTGTTTTGGAAAGGAATGGTTTGAGACATGCAAATGTGGTTGCCATGTCGATAAAAAGAGAAACTTAATTATTGCTACAGTACTATTTAGCCGATAAGGTGGCGGTGTGAATGTGCGTCTATAGGAGAGATAAAATCGGTAGGATAACTAACATACTTAAATTATTATTTTTAATTAGATATACTAAAATGGCAGCTGCGAGCGGCCTTTTTTTAATGTTACTTTGGGGCATAGTGCAAGCTTTAGGGCATAGTGTTATAGTAGTAGTGACGTGACTCTTTGATATAATCAAGTATAAATGTAAAATTTAATAAGTCTCAACAAGAAAATAAATGAGATCGATAGAGCCTAGTCTGATATAAATGAGTACCAAGAAATAAGTGAGGGCATTAGTTTCTTTATATATACATATACGCTACGAATAAATAATAAGTCAGGAAATGTAACTCCACTCAAAAAATGACCCAACGAAAATCGTGTACAAGTAGGCGGGGCTTAAAAGTCGTGTACACGCGTCGTTTAGTCGAACATTTGTCACGCAAGCGAGCACATGTCACGTTTGTGTACGTTTTCATTTTTATCACTGTAAATCAACTAAAAATCATCATGATAGGTTGTGTTGTGAAGTGGTGCAGGAGCCATACAATATTTAAATGTCCTGGGATCACTTTTCACTAGTAATAGTTGTCAAATATAATTATAATCAAAAATGTTCAAATACGCTATGAAATTGAGATGGTCAATATTATGTCAAATGAAGTCAGGCAATTTTAGACTTTAGTAGGATCTTTTTTTCCTCTTGAGAAAATATTTAAAACCATAAAGTTATCAAATATATTTTTATAACTAATACATTTTGCTTATTTTGGTTTTTTTTTCACTTTTGTTCACTTTTAATTTTCCTACCGATTTAATTCGTCAAAATAACTGGATAGTTGCAGTTAGGCTAGAAAGACATCAGATGTCAGCTACTGAGGTCAGACTATAGATAACAGAAGGGCCAGACGGTAGCCACTCCAATATAAGCTGGACTCTCGTCACATCAATATGTAACTCGCTCCAGTGACTCCAGCATAGTATAAACAAATAAGTAGGCCGACTCGAGCCCCGAGCGAACGATAATAGCCTAAACACGTAGGGATGTCGTTTATAGTTTATACAATCGTAATGCATAGTCTATCTATATACAAAACAATTTTCCCCTGTAGGGGAATCATCTGGGATCTATAATACAAAGTTTTTCTTAATTATTTTTTGTACATAGACCAGGAGCTGACTACAATTTCTTCATTACCTACTTCATGTTACCTGTTTAGTGATTTGAAAAATTACTGTCGAAATTGGATTAATTCAAACGTGGCTTTACTGAATTATGTATTTATTCAAATAAAATTAAATGATTATGAAATTGTATTGAAGTTATACTTCTTTAGGCGCGTTATGGAAAAATGATGGCTGAAATTTTAAGATACTGTAACACAAAAGTTTGAAGCCGCCCTGTAAAAAACAGGTTGAAGCTGCCCGCTAAAACGCTCATTAAGTCACGAAAAATATGCTCAAAACTGCAGCCAAATAACAATTCCCAGGAGGGTTGTTGTGTTCATGCGAGAGAGTGACGTTACTACCTCACAGAAAACTGCAGCCAGATAGCAAATCCCTGGAGGGTTTTGTGTTCATGCGAGTGAGTGACGTTATTACCACACGCAAAACTTATTTAGTTTAATTGTTATTCGGCTGCAGTTTTGAGCATATTTTCGTAAGGTAGTAACGTCACTCACTCGCATGAACGCAACATCTGTCCAGCGAATTATTATTTGACTGCAGTTTTTACAATTATTTACTACCTGTGAGGTGGTAACGTCACTCACTCGCATGAACACAATTCCCCTCCAGGGAATTGTTATTTGTAGATAGATTAGTAGATAAAAGTATCTCCCATTGGTGAGTAAGCTCGAATCGCTGATATTTAGAAGTCAAGTGTTTTATTGGTTTGTGGGAAAGAACGGTGTATGCATAGGTTTCCAGTTCACTGAAGTCGTTTCCACTTTTTTGTTTAAACACTTTTATTTTAAATTGCCAAAGCTTAGTTTTAAGAGTTGGAACGATAGGGTTGTCAATTTTACAAAGTCTAAGCAGTCGGCGGACTCACAACCATTGATCACAGCGAGTTTTGTTTAGAATTGTATATTCGTGAAGTGAAAGGGTGTACATTTGGAATGTTTTTCGGAGTTACCCTACTGTTTCTGTTTTCCTACTGTGGCGCGGCGACGTGGCGATCGCTATTCCCGGCGCCGGCGCCGAGGACGTACCTATTCACTCTAGTTTTTACTCACTTACCGGTTTAGGTAAAGTGCACTGCTTGCAAGCTGCAGAGGCCTAAAAATAGCAACAAACGCTAATATTGCGAGCCTGCCGTAATAGGCGCGGTTTCATTGCACGCTCGCGGCAAGCTCATTCCGGTGTCGGCTTAAACTATCTGTTAATGGCGTCTGGTATTCACGGCCTACGTGATTATCGTATTTCTATTTTTAGGTATAAAACGGTTATCTTACGCGACTGCGGCAAAGGCAAAAGTAACGGGTTCGAATCCTGGTGTGGCATATACTAAATTCGTGATTTGTTTTATACAACGTCGGAAGACATACAAGCAGCTACACATTGCTTAATGTACATGTTCGCGTAATGCAATCTCTATTAACCCAGCAAGTCCTCAGGAGGTTACTGGTAATCTCACTCACTCGCAGGAGTATAACCCTCCATGGAGTTGTTTTTCCTCTTCCTCTTTTCGAATTTATCATGTTTTCGGATTACTTACATATTCGTAATTATCACTTGCTCGTCGGTGAAGCAAAACATCATGAGGAAATTCACACGTCCAAGAAATTATATTGCATAATAAGTATTCATGTTTTACTATTTTTTTAAGAAATTTCCTGTAACAATTATTATGTAAATAAAGCTTATTCTATCTATCTATATTTTAACGACGTGTGGCCTAAGAAAGGTCTGAAACTCCCCCTGGGTTGTGGAGGTCTGATGACAGTGACTCTATCTCAAAGTCGGTATCTTCACCACACCCTTAGACTTTGGTAGCGGACTTCGCCAATACGCCAATCGCCAGTAATTAGGAGACGGGATAACGGAAAATGATTTCAACAGTCTCTGTATACATATATCTTTATATACATATAAATGTATGTACAGAGGCTTAAATCTAAACCTATTTAGAGATTTTGATTGAATGGAGAATTAAAATGAGATGTAAATTATGTTTCGTTCGAACAAAAACTTTCTGTTTAATACAATAACCTGACTTTTTCTGTCTTTCCTTATATTAGGGATTGTCGAAGAAAAGATGAGAAAATTCTGAAAGAACTAAAAATAGAGTGCCAAACGATTAACAATTTTCTATATTTCATACTTTATGAATATATGATGAACAGATTGGCGCATTTGTTAAACATGGCTAGTATTGAGTAGGCCCTAACTGGTTAAGCAACTTCGACCGTAATCTACGTATGGATGAGTGTTAGCTATCTTGAGCTTCTCGTGCTTCAGAGGGCACTTTAAGCTGTCGCTCCCGGCTGTTGTTGATCGACGACAGCGGTTAAGCTTAATCAGTGCTCCTTCGGGTGGTAACACTGGCCTCTGCCAAGGCGTTAATATATTTTTTAATTATTCATTAACGTTATGTTCATTAACTCAATCCCCGGTTTCCCACGGGACCAATATTAAAATCGAGTCTGATGCCTCTGAAATTGCAGTGGTACCGCTAAAGCTGACATCTTAAGTTAAATAAGTAATATTAAAAACTATGAAATAATGACTTAAAATTAAATTAAAACAATCTTTATTTATCAAAAAATATCTAATCTTTTTCGCCAATATTATTAAATGAATATTTTTTTTCGACATGGAATCTAATAAACCTGTGGAATTAGTGACTCCATGCAGACCCGTCCTCGCGGCTTTTACTTATTTTCCAAAACTAAGAACAAACTCAAAGGAACTCGTATTATGATCCCTGAAGATGCCATAGCTGCATTCGAGGAAGCCCTGGAAGAGACCTCTAAAGAGTTTGGCTCTATGGTTTGATTGTCTATGGTTTCATCGCATACGACAAGACTTACGGAGAAAAAAAATGGCGTGTGGCTGTGTCGTTGACACGGCGCTGAGTTTTACATGAATACGTCTTCGTAACGGGAAGTAAGTTATAATAAAAGGACATGCAGCGAAATCATCACAAAATTCTTTATCCCCCGCCCCCCGCGCAATGCGTCACAGTCCTCAGTCAACGTAACGACTTCTTAGATTCTTTATCTATCCAGTGATGTAATAAAATTTTAGATCTAAGCTATAGATATGTAGCTACAACACTAAATTGTATCCCTCAATTTTGTTACCACCAGTTTTCTGAATTGCCTCCCACTATGGAAGCAAATTTATAGACGTATTCACGTCAATGTTGCCAGGTTCTAAAATCATTTCGATTATCTAAAAACGTTCAGTGTTAACCACCGCAAATATTTTTAATTTCCATTTGTAAATACAATCTCGCTTTGGACGGAGGTGCGGAATGCGTCAAACGTGTATCTTCAATCGTCTAACGGCAAACAGATGTGGGTTCTGTATACGTTGTTTCCGATATGGAGGACGGCTAATGCCCCTTCAGACCATACATTCCCAAATTATTACGTGCTATATAGTTAGTGGCACGGCGAACCGCAGCGCGCTTCCCGGAGGACAACACGCGAGAACGTTCACCTATGAGTCTAATACACGACTTGACACAGTTTTTGCACCGTGACGCATTACTCACAAATATAAAACGCCCTGGCTAAATATACCAAACAAATTGGGAAGTATCTTTGTAGTCTGATCATCTGAGCTGATTGATAGATTATTCGTGAACATCTCCAAAGAAAATAGTTTCTTGTACAACGTCAACGAGATATATAAGCATACGGCCCACCTGATTTAAAGCGGTTACCGTAGCCTATGAACGCTGGCAATGCATTAAATATCACTCGCGCGATGCCTCCTCGGATGCGAACACAGTAACTCTTTAGGAGCTTACTAGTAACCTCACTCGTAGGAGCACAACAAACCTCCAAGGAGATGTTACTTGGCTGCAATTTTCTGTAAGATGGAGAGAGGTAGGGCGCGTCAAAGCGGCCCGCCTGGGGAAGTACCTCCACCTCACAGAAAACCGCAACCAAATAACAACTCCCTAGAGGGTTGTTGTGTTCCTGCGTGTGAGTGAGGTCACCAGTAAGCTCCCAAGGAGTTGCTGTGTAAGCAGCAGAGTAGGCATCGCACAAGTGATACTTATCTCAAGTGTTAATAGGCTACGGTACCCGGTTTACATCAGGTGGGCCGTATGCTTGTATTCCTCCCGACGTAGTATAGTAAAAAAAAAGGTACTTTCACAGACGGACTGCTTTGATGCGCTTTAACCTCCTATCAAAAACACCCTGTCCAATACAAACAGACATGTTAGTCCAGTGTGGGAATCGAATCCACGAGCATTGTTATCAAAGTACTAAGCACTGCGACACCGAGCTCGTCAATAGTATAATGATCTCCGTTAGTTCGGACATGTAGAAAGAATGCAGGTAGAAATAATGACGAAACAGATATGCAATGCGCAAGTGGAACAATGTAGGAGCCGAGGAACACCAAGACTCACCTAACATGACCAAATTGGTGATTCACAATCATCAACACAGGACAACAACAAGGGAAAGGGCTTTAACGATTTTGATAAGTTTATATGTTGAGGTATATAATGTACTGTAAAGGTCTTTCCTAAAAAAAACGCTAATGTACGCAACTATAGGGGATTACTATTTCACATAGGTATACATAAATAAGATTTATTTATACGTGTGAGATCTGCAAAGTACGTTCATATAGAAAGTCGTTACGGGACTTTGTAATTGGAATGGAGTATAAGAAACTTACCGTAAGTGGCGTAAGTGGAGCAAGCATGGCACCGAGTCTGCCGGCCGTGGAGCAAGCAGCCAGCAGTCGGTGCCGCGCTCGCGTGGGGAACAGCTCCGCGGTGTACACGTACAGGGCGTTCAAGGACATGGTGGCTCCCACCTTCCCGCAGAGGTACAGCGCCGTGCCCGCCCACGCCCACTCGCTCGCTGAGGATTTAACATATTCTTAGAACTGCTCAGTTATCAGCACGTGGCTGGAATATGTTGTCATCACATCACCATCATTTTGGGTTCGTCATGACGGAGTGGTTAACAATACTACTTTATGAATTACACTCGTGGATTCGATTCCCACTCAAGACAAACATTTGTGTGCATGAATATGTCTGTTTATCTTAATCTGGATATTTTGTCTCAAGAGAGGTAGATCGCAGCAAATAGCCCGATTGGGAAAAATACCTCCCCTTGACAGAAACCCCCAACAAAATAAACAACACTCACAACTCTCTGGAAGGTAGAGTAAGTTACCAGTTAGCTCGTAAGGAGTTGCTGTGTCAACAGCGGAGGTGGCAACGCACGAGTGATACTCCTTATATTGCCAGTCCTACTATAGCCAGGTCTTGCTTACTTGCTTCCCCACTTTATATGAAAAATAATGCTTTGCCTTGCGTCTCTTATTCCCAGATTCTCCTAAAAGTAGTGTGACTCACTACGTTGTATACTACTACACTACGTAATAATTACATCTGGGTAGGCAGGATATGGTGATGAGTGAAACGGCGGTGAGGAGGAAGGCGGCGGTGAGCAGTGGGCGGCGGCCGACGCGGTCCAGCAGCAGTGTGTTGACGAGCAGCGCGGGCAGCTCGGCGGCCGCCACCAGGGCGTAGTTGACGTGCGGCGAGCCGGACAGAGCGTGCGCGCGCACGGCCAGCCCGTAAAACACGAACACCGTAGAGAACCACCACACGAAGCACACGCACAGTCTCCGGCGCAGCGCACCATATCTGAAAAAGCATTCGATCAAGAATTGGAAAGACAAAGATAGAAGAAACTTACATAGGTTTTCATGTTCCTAGCGTTATCCCGTTTTCTAATCCATTAGCATTGGCAGGCTCCCCTGTCTGAGCCTAAGGACTTGGCAAAGATACTGACAGAGGCAACTCAGATTTTGACATGGAGCTGCCGTCGAACCAGAAGAAAAACCAGATCTTTCTTAGGTTAGGTCACAAGTCTATTGAAATATAATTTGGACGGGTATAATTTCTCTACTTCTACGATAAACCTGGAAGATTGCAGTGTTCCTGCCACTGAGTGCGGTGACCAGATCGTGAGGAGTTGCTATGTTAACAGCGGAAGGGGCTACGCATGAACGAAACTTCATGTATTGCCAGTTCTACTCTAACCACTTCTTACTGATTTGCGTCCCCACGTTTTATGAAAAAGAATACTCTGCCCTTTTTGTTCTATATACAATCATTATAATCATCAAGCTATAGCCACCCATGGTTCCACCGATATCACGCTCATTTGAGCTGACCCTAGATTAGGATCCCCATTAGCACGCGCCGTGGTCCAAGCCTCGTAAGCAGCCTGCTTCAGGAGATTGACTGTTCCACAAGGCCGATTAAACCACTGTCGCTTTTTAGATCCCGTAACTTTTTATTCTTTATCCCATCTCTTCTCTTTCTCTCCATTCTTCATCCATTCAGGGCAGCAGTAAATCAACCTACGTTCGTCCTTTATTGCCATCCATAAAGGAGTTTTACTCTATTTGCAACTGTCTTGTACCCGCTCCTCTCTCTCCGCTGAACATCATCAACACTGTCTCATATCTACACATTGCTACAGCAGACCTTCCAAATCTTTTACCATATGCGATCCGCTTTCTACATTCATTCACATCCGGCCATTTGCAATCGGCAATTTGTCTGCTTTCTGTATCCAGATACTACCGCCAGCCACTTGTCTTCGGCCTATATAGAGGGGGACGCTTGACGTTCCGGTTATCCTGTACGCAACCTGCTTCCAGGCGTTCTGTGAGTGTCATTATCGTTCATGGGATGGCAGAGGGACAATCTACGTAACCTTCACTTTTTCACAAATTTTCTTCTACATTTTTATCATCATTGACTCGGCAGATATAACCAGCCCACTGATGCTCTAAGTCGCTGACTTTGAAAGCTATTTTGGATTCTATTCCTCAGTGAAACCACGAGCATAGCCGCCATAGACATTACGTGGTCACTAATTCTAGAATGATGAATGCCACTGACAGTGAAAAACGAAGAATGTCAGATAAAGTTTATGCTGATGTTCGGATTGGAAAAAACGTTTTCCACTTCACGGAACCTCGATCATACTAATTTCATTCACACATTTGCGGTGCTATACTTGGCCTGCAGAGGCGACTGTACGGAGGATGTGAGGGCAGCAGGCCACGCAACGACTGGAGTCGTATTGTTCAGAGTACCCAAACGATTGGTCGAATCAACAGTCCGTACATATTTAATATTTTCGAAGTCGCTTGACTCCACAGAAATGTCGGAAACCGTCTCACTCTCAGATTAAACTGTAATGGGGAATGTCCATCGCCCATACAAAAAAATGCCTGTAATGAACAAAAATAAATTATACTCCGAATTATAATCCGTTCTAATTGAACGAAACCCATCACAATTAAAGTAATTATCTAAAAACTACGAGAACTCAGATAGATTTTTGCTAAAAGATTGGTTATGTCAAGGCACAATCTGGCCAATTCATACAAAAAACGACAGATAAAACGATTGTCGAGTGGTTGCGTTCCACATACTTACGCGTGCGTCGGTACTTATGTCAAAACGTCCCAAGTGCGCTAGTTCATATACTCTCAGCTGATCTTTCTCTTGGTCGTCGTTCGCTGTGTACGTACAGTGCGTCATATACCAAACGTCAGGTTAAAAATAGTATTGCGAAATGAAGATATAACAGTTGGCCCAAATTGATTTATCATTTGTCATCACTGACTATAAGGTATGTAAGATTTCTCAGAGGGATGAACCAAACTACGAAACGAGATAATTGACTTTATTGTTTGCCAGTTTAACCCCTATGTATGTCCAGCATAGAAGCAGTGGTAGCCCTGTGGATAAGTAACCGGCCAATTGAGCAAATTGTCCCCAGTTTAAATCCTAGCGTGGTCATGTACCACTAAATTTGTGTTCCTAGATTTATGTACATATCTCTCACTCGCTCGGCGGTGAAGGTAAACATCGTGAGGAGACTCATACGTACAAGAAAATATATTTCGAAAGATGGGTGATCTAATCTAAGAAAAATCTGGTTTTCCCTCTAAGTAATGGAGATCTGACGGGAGTCGCTCCATGTAAAAATCAGTGTATTCGCTAAATCCTTAGGCTTGGGTTGCGGACCCCGCCAATATTAATAGATGAGGAAACGTGTTAGCGCGAAGAAGAATTATGCACTACTAGAAATATCTTCACTCTGCCTATGCCGTAAGGGATTTGTTACGGTGTAGGCAGAGAGAAACGAGCGCAATTATTACTTATCGAATACTTTTAGAGTAATCCTATTTTTAAACCCCGACGCGAAAAAGAGAGATGTTATTAGTCTGACCGCTATGTATGTGTGTTTGTCAGTGTCTTTTATTTTATTCGAAAGCAGGTTTTCTAGCGGTGATTCTTAGTTATGTTTTATCAAATTGGGTTCATCCCTTTCAAGGTTATCAGCTCTTTTGTTGGCTGCAGGAGGGATCTTAAACATATAATGGGTATTTACTTCACTTTCGAACATATGTGTGCCTAAAATTTGAAACACCCATGTATGCTACATAACTAAGTTAAATTATTAATTTTTATTTTTTTTTATTTTATATTTATAGCCGACTTCATAAAAGGAGGAGGTTCTGAATTCGACTGTATGTTTGTGATCACTCCGCCAATTACGAAGTGACTTTGATGATTCTTTTTTTGGTTGGTAGGTGATACTTCAGAGGTATGAAATAATGTTTTTGAATGTTTTGTGAAATGGATTTTTTATTTAAAATTAATTTATATGTTATATATTACCCTTTCCAGTGTTTAAGTTAACTACGGGTAATAAGAACGTAGTTTTATATTGAAAAGACCAAGACGATAATGATTTTTGTATGTATGTATATCTTCACGCCAGGTCCCTTGCGGGGTAGGCAGAGAGAACTAATAAATAATGATTTTTATTGTACATATATAATATATACTAAAAATAAAAATGTTGCATCATAAATAAATGAATTGTATTAGGTATATATTTCAAAATCTTGTGGATGCCTTATGCCATCTTTTTCCTCGTTGTTACGTAAAAGCTCGATGGCGCCGCGGTTAATAACGCGACTTGGACACCAACGCTCGTAGGCTCGATTCCCACACAAGACAAAGATTTTTGTGCATGAACATGTCCGTCTGTCTTGCTGTTGGTGGTTTTAAGAGATAGGGCGCATTAAAGCAGCCCGACTGGGGAAGTACCTCTACCTCACAGTAAACCGTAGTCAAATAACAAACTCCGTGGAGGGGTGTTGTGTTCCTGCGTATGTGAGGTCACCACGAAGCTTCCAAGGAGTTGCTGTGTTAGCAGCAGAGGTGTATTAATCTATACTTAATGTATTACAAGCGTTCATAGGCTACGGTAAGCACTTTACATCAGGTGGACTGTATGCTTGTATGCCTTCCAACGTTGTATAAAAGAAAAAGAAATTGAATTAAGATAAATAATGTCAATTTTCATATTTTTCATTAATTCTCGGAGGCGAAGGAAAATACACAACAAATCCGTATCTCCAAGAAACTGTGTGTGACTTAATCTAAGGAAGATCTGGTTTCCCCTCTTGGTTGGCAGTCGCTCCATGTAAAAATAAGTATCTTCGCCAAATCCTTAGGCTTAAGTAACGGAATAACGTTAGGTTTGTTTAGTTGGTTTCCGCGGGATATTCTGTACATAGGCACCAACACGAACATTATACTACTTACTTGAAGAATGCTTTCACCAAGCTCTCGTCTCCGTTGGTATTGACCATGTTATTCAACTGCTCGGTCTCACTGAGCAGCATCTTCTCGAGGCTCTCGTCAGGAATGTTCATCTTGTTGCACCGGGCGGCCTGCTTCACGATTTGTAGAGCGTCAGCTTGCCGTCCTCGGATCGTCAGCCAGCGCACACTCTCTGGTAGCAGCCAGGGGTATAACAGGAGCAGGAAGGATGGTGGGTAGGCCAGCCGCGCCCACAGCCGCCAGTTGCCGGCGAGGTAGTCCAGCAGGGCCAGCAGTGCCGTCCCGGCAGACAAGGGTATTCCGAGCAGTAAGCTCGCGAAGATCCTTTGCTCCACCCCCAACCATTCTATCACTGTGTATAAAAAGTGTATATTAGGAACATTTTACATATTACGGTGATATATATAAACCTTGAGTCAGAAGGCACAGCTCGCTATACACAAAGCGGTGCTGGTCCCAACGCTTGCTTATGGAAGCGAGAGCTGGGTATGGCAGAGAGAGCATGAAAGTAAACGCGGTCGAAATGCGAGCGGTGCCCAAAATTTGTAGCGCAACGCTTGTACACCGTATTCGCAATAATGTTAGGAACAGAGTAGGTCTAAAAGAGAGTGTCGGTGTTAAAACAAGAACCAATGTCCGAACCAACGGAGCATGCCTCATACTCCGTTGGTTACATTATATGTAGGAAACGAGGAAGGCCATGACTTACCTACCATGACCAAATTGGTCGTGTTTTATCAGAAGGTGATATCAAGCCTTAGAAACCGGCGAGCGTGCATGAGAAGAGCAATGAACGTAAAAGAAGCGAGTGAGGTTTGTCAGAATCGAGCCTCGGTCGATTCCACCTGGGTAGGCCCCGCAAGGGATTTGACGTGAAGTTATAGATCGACGATGATATATTTGACATTTGAAAAGCCCATTTGTCGAGTGGTTAGCAACGGTTATTTTAACACCAACGCTGGTGGGTTCGATTCCCACACAAACATTTGTGTGTATGAACAGCTCTGTTTGTCTTGATCTGGATGTTTCTAAGAGAGGTAGTGCACATCAAAGCTGCCCAACTGGAGAAGTATCTCCCCAGTCGTAAAAAACCGCAGCCAAATAACAACTCCCGGGAGGGTTGTTGTGTTTCTGCAAATATAATGGTAACCCCACCATTATAAGATCTGAAGGAGTTTCCGTGTTAGCTGAAAAAATTCTCTCATTGCCACCGTTCTTTTCTCCACCAGTCTCACCAAGCAGCGTCCGTTCAAGAGTTGATGCAGGCATCGCAATATTCAACCATTGTGAAGGGAACACGACAACAGTTTTTAAGAGAGGTAGGGCGCATCAAAGCAGCCCGTCTGGGGAAGTACCTCCACCTCACAGAAAACCGCAGCCAAATAACAACTCCCTAGAGGGTTGTCGTGTTCCTACGTGTGAGTGAGGCCACCAGTAAGCTCCCAAGGAGTTGCTGTGTAAGCAGCAGAGGAGGCTTCGCGCGAGTGATAATTAATATATCACAAGCGTTAATAGGCTACGGTACCTTTACATCAGTTGGGTCGTATGCTTGTATGCCTCCCGACGTAGTATAAAAAACCCCACCAGAGGAGGCCGCCCCCCTTTTGGACACTTGCGTGCATGACCCACTCACCACTCTCGAACCCATCCCCATTATTATTGCCAGCGTTTATAGACATAGGGTCTTTAAGGAAACTTGTGTAAAGTCTTTCAGGAAAAGGTTGAGAGAGTACTATCTTACTTACAGTAAATGATATTATATGTATAGTACTTATATATTTATATGCGTAGTTATTTATATGTATTGACATTATTATAGACTATGTATGTATTTTATATGCGAATATATGTATATATTTATGTATGTATGTACGTATTTTTGCATATGAATTAGTGTATTTAATTTCGCATAACTTTTTACTCCCGGCCAATATAAAATTACTGCAACACACGCTACGGCTAGCTGGAAGAGATCTCTTAAAGAGATAAGCTCACCATTGTAAACTATTTTCATTGTAACTAACTCTATTGGTAATGCAATAAAGAATATATGTAAAGTCCAAAGGTTTTTCCTTTAGTCCGTTTAAAATACTATCTACTTTAGACTAATAAAATATATAGTACTTTGGCAATAAAAAAAAACTCATACATCTTCTTGGCAATACGCCAAAACGATTTTTATACAATTCTATTATGACTACACATGTTTATTTTCATCAATGAGTCTGGTTCCTGGTTCCATAACACCCTGATTTACTTCTCGATGTGACATGATGGATGTGGGAAAGCCACGATGGTGTCAAGAGATCGCACAACTCTTATAAAACTGTAGCAAAACATCTATCTCGGCCGAGGAGACGAGCTCGGTGGCGCAGTGGTGAAACGCGCTGTTACGCTACTTTGACACCAACGCTCGTGGCTTCGATTCCCACACAGTACAAAAACTTGTGCATGAACATGTCTGTCATGTCTCTTTGTATTGGTCTGGGTATTTTCTATGTATAATAAATGTGTATTTACAAAAAAAAATGTATTTACGTATGTTTATCAGTTGGGTACTCACAACACAAGCTTCGCTAACATTGGGGCTAGATGGCGCTGTATAATTTGTCAGACAATATTTATTATTTATTTATTTATGTATATATTCACGCCAAATCACTTGCGGAGTAGGCAGAGAGAACCGAGCGCCACATGACTAGCTTCTCACACATGTCGCTTCTTTAACATAGGTCCTTTTCATGCACGCTCGACAGTTCCGAGACATCCTGACATCACCTTCTGATGCAACACGATCAGTTTGGCTGTGGTAGGTAAGTATTGGCCTTCCTCGTCTCCTGCATCCTTCCAATTACGCATTGCATGTATCAAATCAACCGGCAGGGGAAGTACCTCCACCTCACGGAAAACCGCAGCTAAATAAAACCTGGAGGGTTGCTGTGCACTTCGTGTATTGCAAGCGTACAGAGGATACGGTAACCTCTTTACACCAGGTGGGTTACAAAAATGAAATAAAAGATAAGTACATTTTTTTTATAGGTACTACGTCAGGAGGTATACAAGCATACGGCCCACCTGATGTAAAGCGGGTACCGTAGCCTATTAACTCCTTGGGAGCTTACTGGTGACCTCACTCACACGCAGGAACACAACAACCCTCTAGGGAGTTGTGATTTGGCCGCGGTTTTCTGTGAGGTGAGGAGGTGAGGACTTCCCCAGACGGGCTGCTTTGATGCGCCCTGCTTCTCTTAAAACATTTTTGAGGTCGGTTAAAAAAAAGAATCCTCCGCTCTTTGACCAAAAACTTACTGAGTACAAAGGCAGCCGGGTACACGCTGGCGCCCAGCACTGTCTCCAGCAGCTCGGCGAGCAGGTACGCCGGGTACGAGTTCACGAACGACTTCACCAGCCCCAGCACGCCCACGCCGCACCCGCTCACCACGAGCGCCGCGCGGCGACCCCATCTGTACACACGAGAACACTTTCAGGTATGCCACTACACATGATAATTAAAACTAAACTGTTCATCAACTGGTTTGAATCCTGGCGTCTACCATTAAATTCGTGTTCTTAGATTTATGTTCATATTTATCGTCACCAGCTCGGCGGCGAAGGTAAACGTCGTCGTGATAAAACCCATCCAAGAAATTATATTTCTCGTTTTACCTCTGGGTTATGGAGATCTGACGGCATATAAAAGTCAGTATCTTGTATAGACCGCGCCAGGAAGAAGGAAGGAAGAAGATAATTATAATTAAACTCATAGCACATCAGGGCAACAGTTGAGGGGGGAAGAATTGTGGGGTGCGCTCTGTCGAATTTTTTGGAAGAGTAAGACAAATGGCAAATAAAGATAGCTGTGTTTTGTTATTGTTTTCTAGAAAGATACGAAATAACTATCATATCTGTCTGTCTGTTCGCGATAAACTCAAAAACTATAGTGTGATTCTTGAGAAAGGTTTAGGAGTGTAATTTGTTTTGTATAAATCGTTTAAAATATGACGACAATTATCGAAAATGTCGGAAAAAGCCAAGCCGCCTGGGAGCTTTCATCGCATATTATACGTATATAATAACACATGACAAATTGAGAACCTCTCCTTATTGAATATAATATATACGGTTAAATGTAGCATCTTTTGTACTCCGAACAGGAGAGGCGTCACTGTGTCGTAGACATAGCCGTGAGTTTTACGTGAATACGTCTTTGTAACGGGCAATTGAAAGTATGTTATACTAAAAGGAAATTATATGATGCAGGGCAACAATCTCAAAATGGCGACGCATTCACATGCGTCATAGTCCTCATTCAACGTAAAAATGTCATTGATTATTTAGCTATCAAGTGGTGTAATTAAATTTTGTTTATAAACGATAGATATATTGCACTTTTCTGAATTGCTTTTCATGGAAATTTCACTGTATCTGTCTGCTGAAAAAATAAAATATTTTTCTATCCTATACATAGAAATGCAATCTTACCTGTCTGATATGAAACCGACGGTAGGCAGTGATATCAACATGCCGACGTTGTGGATGGTTCCCACCAGCGTTCTCTTCCATTCTTGGCAACCCAGGTTGAACTGAAAAATGATCTTATTTATTATGCTGATCATTAAAGTAATCTTAATAAAATAAAGGAGCCGGCGAGCGGGCACGAGTTGAGAACACTTGTTGAAGAAGTCAGTGGGGTGTGTAGGATCGAGTCACGTGACGCTCGGTTCTCTCTGCCTACCCCGCAAGAGATTTAGTTTTTTGTATAATGAAATAAACAATCCGGCCAAGTGCGAGTCGGACGGACGCGCACGAAGGGTTCCGTACCATTATCTATAAAAACTTAATTATTTATTTTTAAAGTGAATATTTCAAGCGTCTACCTGTTGCTGTTAATATCGAGCAAAAACGAGCAAAAAAAAACACGTTTGTTGTATGGGAGCCCCTTACATATTTATTTTATTCTGTTTTTTAGTATTTGTTGTTTTAGCGGCTACAAAAATACATCATCTGTGAAAAATTCAACTGTCTAACTATCACGGTTCATTAGATACAGCCTGGTGATAGACGAACTGACGGACGGACATACAGCAGAGTCTCAGTAATAGGGTCCGTTTTACCCTTTGGGTACGGAACCCTAAAAACGGGGTGTATATCATTATCATCTTACGATAATCAGACCTACACGTGGTGTAACCTACTGTATAGCGAACATGGAAGATATGTGTGTCTTGTCTGTTGTTTTTAAAAGAGGTAGGGCGAATCAAAGCCCGACTAGGAAAGTACATCCACCGCACAGAAAACCGCAGCCAAATAATAAGCTTCTGGAGGGTTGTTGCGTTCCTAGGAGTGAGTGAGATTACCAGTAAGCTCCTAAGGACATACTAGTTACTGTGTTAGCGGCAGGGGTGCAACTTGCTTCCTTCATTGGCAATCTATGTACAAGACTTACTCGTTTAAATGTATGAGAAAGATAATAGTTCCACGTGCAAATGTCTACCGGGCACCCAGTTATGGGTGCGTGGGTTGATTTCAATTAGGTGACAGTTGACTGTGCCGAGGCCTGGGTCAATTAACTGTGGCTTAGGACATTGAGTAAGGAGAACAGGTAGTGATTGGTGAAATTCCTTCACTAAATAAGTAATAGCTAAGAGAGGTAGGGCGCATCAAAGCAGCCCAGCCTCACAAAAAACCGTAGCCAAATAACAGTGTTTCTGTGAGGTGGAGGTACTTCCCCAGACAGGCTGCTTTGATGCGCCCTACCTCTCATAACCACATACCACTAAGGCAGCATACGGCCTGCTCGGTAACTCTTGTGTGGCCGACCCTAGATTCCCTGATGGACGCAGCTCACCAATTGCTGATTTGAATGATAATCATGAAAAAGTCTCACCTCAGCAACGATGCTGGTGTGCGTCTTATATACAAATCGTTCACAGGACACTGCCGAGTTGTTATCGAAGTGGCTAGGTGTACAGCCGCTGCCGACGGCCTGCCACCGCTGGCAGCCGGTGCCGCTCGCTGGCTGTGCCGGCAGCGCCCACTGCGACCACTGGGGCGACCAGTCTTGCACTGCCGGCGGCTGGTCCAAGCTTGAGTCGCCTTCGCATTCCGGTACGAGGCATCTGTACAAACATACAGAACTTCAGTTTTGAGGACGATATTTATTTTATACTACGTCTGGAGGCATCACACGCGCGATTCCACCTCTGCTGCTAACACATGAACTCCTTAGGAGCTTACTGGTGACCTCACTCCCACGCAGGAACACTACAACCCTCTAGGGAGTTGTTATTTGGCTGCGGTTTTTTGTGAAGACCTACTTCCCCAGGCGGGCGGCTTTGATGCGCCCTACCTCTCTTAAAAACACCCAGGACCGAGACAAACAGACGTATTCATGCACACAAATGTGTGTCCTGTGTCAAGTATCTCCACCTCGCAGAAAACTGCGGCCAAATAACAACTCCCTGGTGGGTTGTCGTGTTCCTGCCTGTGAGTGAGGCCACCAGTAAGCTCCTAGGGAGTTGCTGTGTTAGCAGCAGAGGTGGCATCGTGCGAGTCATACGTATTGCATGCGTTTATAGGCAACGGTAACCGCTTTACATCAGGTGGACCGTATGCTTGTAAGCCTCCCGGCGTTGTATAAAGAAAATACGTCAATTTTTTTATGTTACTAAAGTGGCAAACAATTGTACGGCCTACTAAAACCAACTATATTCCATCGGGCATGGAATATAGTTGGTTTTAGTCGAGAGTTTATGAAAATGTATGGAGTTGAGTATGAACAGTAGTCCAATGAGAGTATCAGTAAGTTTCTGCTTTCCATCGGGTAGGGCACATTTTTGTTTTTTTTTTTATAGAAGTAAAACTTTTCGCACGCTTGACTCGGGGAGTAAGCTGGTGAATGCGTGACGAGGGCGTTACGAAAAGTGTGATCGGCGAGGCGAACGGAAGTTGAGAGGGAGATATAAGTTAGTGAAGATAGAAAGAGAGAGAGTTACGTTTCGTATATTACTGTAGGGGCAAGAGAGAGAGGTGCGAGCACACATTTTCTTTCTCTCATAGCGAGTTAAGTTTCGAATATGTAAGACACAGTGCAGGCCTATTGTCTGTATCACACTATGGAGCTAAAGAAGTTTTACTTCAGTCGTGTCGTCTAAACACACTCGTTTTTTATATATCGCCAGTGACGGAAACTAGTGTCCGACCTGTCTTATGGCAAGCAGTTATGCCTGTCAATGGGCATCTGTAGCACCATCATCACTCGCTCGTTGCCCACTCGTGTAGTTACATACGACCCTAAGTTTAATGTAAACTGGTTACCGTAGCCTATGAATACTTGCAGTGCAGAGAGTATCACTCACGGGATCCACCTCTGCTCTTAACACAGCACTCCTTAGGAGCTTACCGGTGACTTCGCTTACAATCAGGAACGCAATAACCCTCCGGGGAGATGTTATTTGGCTACGGTATTCTGTGAGGTGGAGGTACTTCTCTAGACGTGATAATTTGATGCAAACTCTCTTAAAAATATTGTAACTAACGTGAGAACGTAGTGAACAGATGGAATATTGGTTACTAGAATGTCTCCCAGCTGGCGTATTCACATCGACTGTAAACACCATATTGTAATCGGGAAACGAAAATTTACACTCAAAATGTATGGAATCAGAGCGTGGGCGATGTGAATACGCCTACAGATTGCACAACGAGAGCACAGTGCCGTCGACCCACCCAGCCACGACCCACTACTACGTTTACTCGCCCGACCCACCGTCTGATCACTCGAGTTCGAAATAACCCCCTTAAAAATAGCCCGTACTATTTATACCATTAGCTTCTTACTTGCAGCGTCTAAGCACTGGATTTCGGACGCGTGTGCGCACGACACAGTAACACGAAACCGGCACAAAAAACTTTTCCCGTCCTAAATTGGTCACAATGGGAAAGTTCACGGACACGGTGGTAATAGCTGGAAAACTCCAAAGCAAGAAGTCACTTTTTCAAACCTTTCAAGAAAGGAATGACCTTTTCTTTAATTGACAATTACCATTAGTTGTCGACTGTATTTTTTCTTGCTTTGATCGCTCTTTATATCGTTTCAATGTCAATTTACCTTTTAATGAGAAATGTTTACTTTTGTGCACAAAAACTAATAGAACGCATAATAGAACTGGTCACTGGGTATTTTTCCATATAGCTAAACCTGTGGTTGAGTGATTAGCGGCTACTTTAATACGAAGGCTTCGTGGGTTCGGTTCCCGCGCAGGTTAATCTTTCGTGTCTGTATTTGGTTAGTTGTTTTTAAGAGAGGAAGCGCGCAAAAAGCAGGCAATATAAACTATGGAGTTGTTGCTTTCCTGCGACTGAGTGAGGTCACAAGTAAACACCTAAAGAGTTAACGTTAGCAGCGATAATTGTCACATATTGCGACAATGCCGTATGTCACGGGCATATTACTTTGGAACGAAATGACTTGAGGACCGAGTACCTATAGGACCGTTATGTAGATTTCTGAAAAACCAATTGACTCTAAAGTGACCTACACTCCAAAACCTAATTTTGTTTGACATGAGCTCATTTCTGCTGTCCAGTGAACCGACACTGTTTCAGACCAAATCTATTTCTAACGTCATCATTGCGAACACGATCTACAAGCGTTACGCCACAGATTTTGCACAACGCTCACATTTCGACCGCATTTATCCTACTTTAATGCTCTCTCTCCCATACCCAAGTCTCGCTTCCATCAGTTACCGGTGAGACCAGCACTGCGTTGTGTTCAAGTTCAATCAAGTTTTTTCACTTCCCAATATCGTGGAGAAGCAGAAGTTTTGTGCGGTTTAACTGAACTGAGACTTTAGACGAGCTCGGTGGCTCAGTCGTGAATGACGCGACTTTGACACCAACGCTCGTGGGTTCGATTCCCACACAAAACAAACATTTGTGTGCACGAATATGTATGTTTGTCTTGGTCTGGATGTTTTAAGAGAGGTAGAGCGCATCAAAGCAGCCCGTCGGGGGAAATACCTCCACCTCACAGAAAACCGCAGCCAAATAACAACTCCCTAGAGGGTTGTTGTGTTCCTGTGTGTGAGGGAGAGTACCAGTAAACTCCTAAGGAGTTGCTATGTTAGCAGCAGAGGAGGCATCGCGCGAGTGATACTAATGTATTACAAGCGTTCATAGGCTACGATAACCGCTTTACAACAGGTGGGCCGTATGCTTGAATACCTTCCGACGTTGTATAAAAAGGTGGAGGTACTTCCCCAGACGGGCTGCTTTGAAGCGCCCTACCTCTCTTAAAACATTCAGACCAAGACAAACAGACATGTTCATGTACACAAATATTTGCCTTGTGTGGAAATCGAAACAACGAGCGTTGGTGTCAAAGTCGCGTCATTCACGACTGAGCCACCGAGCTCGTCATAGAATTAGTATAACCCGGGATTCGAACCGGAGACCATTTGGTCAATAGGACGGTCATTTATCCCCTCGGCTATCACTCTATTTACTCAATGTAATTATCACTGTAATACAAGGCCGTACGCTCCATTTTTCCTGCACAGGACCTCCACCATCCTTTTAAGTGTCCGCCTGCCCTTATAACTTGCAATCATAGAAGTGATTAAAATAATTTCGCAAACAACCACCGTTGAGATTAGATGCCGACCGGTGTTGGCAAAGGTCGCCCAGGCAGCAATGTATCTAATTGTTTTGTTTGTTTACGCGCTAAAGATATCTTCGACCTATCCGGTCGTCCTAGACCTGACGAGGCGGCCGCTACGTCCGAGGGTAGGCCAAATAGGGCCGAGGCGGTTCCAAAGAGCCAACAATAACAAATCTTAACAACGATCTATGTAAAGTTATACCGAAGGCTTCTTTTATACAATGTCAGGAGACAAACAAGCATACGGTCCACCTGGTGTAAAGCTGTTACCGTGGCCTTGCAATATGCGCGATGCTCCCTCTGCTGCTAACATAGCAACTCCTAAGAAGCTTACTGGTGACTTGCCCCTGTCGAGTGCCCCACGCGGTGTACTTCGGCGGTGGCACCTCTGACCGGTGGCGGTGGCTGGCGGTGGTGGATCGCAAGGCGGTCCGCACCGACTCCTACATCAACTGCGTCTATGACCTCCGATGATCGTGAGCCTCTCACGGTCCTGCTCGCCGGCTGAGGTTCGCTGGCGAGCTTCTTTCAGCCGGCGACCTTCATCTCCGCCCGGACCGTGGCCGGGTGCTGCCGGCCACCTCCGTGAACTTTGGTTAGATTCAACCAACGCGAGTCCATAAAGCCAAAACTAGCCGAACTTTTACCATCCATCTTTTTTTTTATATATCTTACTATCTGCTGCCCGCGGCTCCGCCCGCGTGGAGTCAAATAACGTAGCCTATGTGTTAATCCAGATCATAATCTATCTACGTGCCAAATTTCATTCAAATCCGTTCAGCCGTTTAAGCGTGAAAGAGCAACAAACATCCATCCATACATACAATCTTTCGCTATTCATTTATTCGTAGGATATCATAATATTAGTAGGATATCGTAAATGCTAGTTTTTAATAAATTTGTAATTTTAAGAGAGTGTCGGTGTTAAGATAAGGAAAGACATGCTCCGCTGGTTCGGACATGTAGAAAGACTGCGGGACGAAAGAATGACGAAACAGATATACAATGCAAAAGTGGTAGGATGTAGGAGGAAGACCGAGACTAACCTACCGTGACTAAATTGGTCGTGTTTTATCAGAAGGCGATGTCAGGAGCCCCAGGAACCGGCGAGCGTGTATGAAAAGAGCTATGAATATTAGAGAAGCGAGTGCAGTGTGTAAGGGTAGCGTCTTATGGCGATCGGTCCTATCTGCCTACCCCGCAAGGGCCCTGGCGTGAAGATATACATACATTGTTATTTTCCTTTTTTTTAATCAGTAACTTTCCAAGCCCTGCCTAACACCACATTCTATGCTGAACAGGTCTGTACACACCCCATTTACCCTGGCCCTAGAATCCTTCTACAAGGACTCGAGTAACCACTATACATCAGGTGAAACGTATGCTTGTACGCCTCCAGACGTTGTATACACAAAGTTTATCGCTAATTTAATTAACTCACTGAGATAATATAACTGCTATTTATTAATAAATCAATTACCCCTTGAACTGGAAGGTCAGGGGTAATTTCTAAACAGTTTCATTTCAAACGATACGTGAATGACGCGACTTTGACACCAACGCTCGTGGGTTCGATTCCCACACAAGACAAACATTTGTGTGCATGAACATGTCTGTTTGTCTTGGTCTGGATGTTTTAAGCAGCCCGTCTGGGGAAGTACTCACAGAAAAACCGCAGCCAAATAACAACTCCCTAGAGGGTTGTTGTGTACCTGCGTGTGAATGAGTTGCTGTGTAAGCAGCAGAGGAGGCATCGCGCGAGTGATACTTAACATATTACAAGCGTTAATAGGCTACGGTAACTGCTTTCCATCAGGTGGGCCGTATGCTTGCATGCCTCCCGATGTTGTTTAAAAAAAAAATCGGCCAAGTGCGAGGCGGACTCGCGCACGAAGGGTTCCGTACCATTATCTATAAAAACGGCTAAAAAAACCACGTTTGTTGTATGGGAGCCCCCTTAAATATTTATTTTATTCTGGTTTTTAGTATTTGTTGTTATAGCGGCAACATCATCTGTGAAAATTTCAAGTGTCTGGTCCCGTTTTAACCTTTGGGTACGGAACCCTAAAAACTTACTCTATGTATTACAAGCGTTCATAGGCTACGGTAACCGGTCAGTATTATCTGAATCAAAAGGCGGAAATGTGTATGATAAGCTAACCTCACGCTGTGGCGGGCAGGAGGGTCAAATGTCATAGAAGCTGATACCCCTGGCAAGGGTGAATGTTACTCGTGTGATCTCCACGTGTCACCGGCGGAGCCACATACGGCTGGCCGCACACGTCGGGTGGCAGGAATATAAATCACAGTCTGTCAACCATGTTAAAGTGGCAAGCAACCAATATTAAATACACTATATAAGATAATTCTTCCTGTAAAATCATTACGTGGCTTTATTTTTAGCGTTCCGTACAACGAACCTATTACTAAGACTCCGCTGTTTGTCCGTCTGTCACAGTGTTATGACTTTTGAACAGTGCTACATAGATACTTGCAATTATATATATGACAAATGTGTTGTGAGAGAGCTCAATGGCGTCGTTGTGCGTGTCATTCTAACTGAACACGCAGGTTAATCAATGTCGACCACACCCTATGTCTATGGGTAGGTTTATCTATCCGAGCTTCGGATGTCACGTTAAGCCGTCGGTCTCGGCTGTTGTCGATAGATTAGTCGTTGAAAAGTCTCCGCCACTCCGCATTTGAGCAGCGTGGTGGAGTATGCTCTAAACCCCTTCTTTTGAAGGAGACCCGTATCCCTGCAGTGGGATGAGTAAGGGTCGATGTGGAAGTGTGTGTTTACAAAAAAATGTATATTTACGTATTTTTGTCAGTTGTCTAGTACCCATAACACAAGCTTCGCTCACTCTAGGGCTAGATGGCGCTGTGTAATTTTTCCGATAATATATATATTTTCATAAGTTACCTCACTCTAAATTTCTTGTCGAACCGAGTGCCACATAACACGCATCTTTAACATTCATTGCTTTTCTCATGCACGCTCGATTTCTAAGCCTTCTGACATATTTTACATAACACTATCAATTTGGTCATGGTAGGTAAGTCTGGGCCTTCCTTGGCTCCTACATCCATCTACTTTCGCGCTGTATATTTGTTTCGTAAACAAAAAACAACGGAGCATGCCTCTTCTTATTTCAACACCGACGCTCTCTTTCAGACCAACTCCGTTTCTAACATCGTCATTGCGAATACGGTCTACAACCGTTATGCATCAAATGTTGCACAACGCTCGCAATTTCGTTTCGCGTTTATTCTACTTTCATGCTCTCTCTGCCATACCCAGCTCTCGCTTCCATAAGTAAGCGTTGGCACCAGCACTGCATCGTGTATAGCGAGCCAGCACTCAATCGTCTTTCCACATCTGCGGTGCACCTTCCATCCCTGCTGAAAGTGCATCCAAGATATAATCTCATCCACTTGTTCCAACACTTCGTCATCAATCGTAATCCTTACATTGGTTCTGATTTCTTCTCTTTCAAAGACCATTATTTTCTATTTAATACAAGCCTTAAAAATATATAATAGATATAAAATGTAGTTAAAAATTGAAGAGGAAGCGTCTTCATCGGCGTTTCTGTAGTAAACTATTACGACAGCCGGTTCTTTTGTAAACAGTAGAAAAAAAGGGATAGACATGTAAATGTTTGACGAGATTGGCGGCGCAGTGATAGGTAACGCGACTTCGACACCAACGCTCGTGGGTTCGACTCTCACACAAGGCAAACATTTGTGTGCATGAACATGTCTGTTTGTCTTGGTCTGGATGTTTTATGACAGGTAGGGCGCATCAAAGCAGCCTGTCTGGGGAAGTACCACCACCTCACAGAAAACAGCAACCGAATAACAACTCCCTAGAGGGATGTTGTGTTCCTGCGTGTGAGTGAAGTCACCAGTAAACTCCCAAGGAGTTGCCGTGTAAGCAGCAGAGGCGGTATCGCGCTACTGATACTTAATTATATCGCAATCGTTAATAGGCTACGGCACCCGCTTTACAACAGGTGGGTCGTATGCGTGTATGCCTCCTGACGTAGTATAAAAAAGATACATATATTACAACAGATTTTTTGAATGTAATGATAACAACTCCTCAAAATTTTCTGTCCTCATTCTCATAGCCAGTCTGTATTCAGAGGAATCTTCAAGCTCCTGTTGTTGAAAAAAAGCATATTTCTTTCGCTTATCCAATTTCTAACCCAAATCCGTTTTTCATTCTTTACTTCTTCTTCCACCACCTCGTTCACTTCCTCTTACGATAGTAATTGAACAGTTTTAAAACAATTTACGAACTGCTTTCTAATTACCAGTTCAAGAGCTTGGAATAATGTGAACCATATAATCCAGTCCAGCGCTGGACAGGATTGATTCGCTGAATTACTGAACTGACTGAGTGTTTTTAAGATAGGTAAGGCGCATCAAAGCAATCCGTATGGGGAAATACCTCCACCTCACAGAACACCGCAGTCAAATAACAAGTCCCTGGAAGGTTGTTGTGTTCCTACTAGTGAGTGAAGAGCAAACTCCTAAGGTGTTACTGTGTTAGCAGCAGAGGAGACATCGCGCGAGTGATAGTTAATGAATTGCAAGCGGTCACGGTAACCGCTTTACATCAGGTCGGTTGTATGCTCGTATGAGTCGTATGGGTACCGAAGTTTTATGTACAAAAATGCTAATTCGTACATATGTGTTTTCCTCAATTTTTTAGTAATTTTTCTTATGCCCCAAATTCCACCCTTGGTCCCGGTTTAATGAAGTATATTAAATATGTGAAACGTCCAAAACGGTCTTCGTAATTGCAATGGCGTATAAGAAACCCTTTAACCAGCAGAAAAGTTTACATTGAAAATTCTCATTGGAACCGACAACTTGTATGTATATCGCAATATACGTCACGAAACCGAAATCTTTTCAATGAAAATTAATATTTCGGGTCGAAATGATTTCTTCTTCTAAATTCCTAAATCTAAATTACGCCATTTTGACTCGAAATATTCTCGTGAGATTGCCGGCTCGCGAATTTTTTCCGACGTAAATGTTTATTATATGTAAATTGCAAACATAAAGTAATTTTAGCGATTGTGTGTTTTAAAGCACGAGTATTTAATTTAAAATTTTAATAATGAAAAACATGAAGATAACATTGTAAAATTCATTTATCATACAACGTGTTGTATTTCTGAAGCTAGAATCTAGAATTAGGAAGATTTTAAAACAATTCTAATATTAAGACTTGTGCTGAATGGACATAGGCCCTTTGCCAGTATCCATACGGACTAAAAATAATAAAAGAAATACGATACTTTGTGTCACTTGGTGCGACGACTTTTCGATTCAAAAGAGAAATTTATGTCATTTATAATGACATTAATTATGTATAAATATACTTATATTTGTATATTTTGTCTATGTATTTTATATATAATATGTGTTTTTTATTTATTATTATATGTATTGTTATTTAGTATTTGTACACACATGTATAGGTACCTATGTATATATTTACACCTATATAAGGAATTATATTAATAAGAATAAATTTTCCTTCCTTGCTAACCCTACCCTCTCTGTACGCCAATTCATTACCTTAAGGTTGCCTTGAAAAGATTGCTTTTAGCAATAAGGCCGCCTTGTTGCGTAATAAGTATTCATGTTTTACAAATTTTAAGAAATTACCTGTCACAATTATTATGTAAATAAAACTTATTCTATCTATCTAAATTTCCGTGACTGCAGGAAAGCTTTAAAGGCCTCATTGTCGATCATCGACCCAAATGGCAACTATACGGCAATTAGATTTAAAGAGTATATTAATAGATTCTCCGGCACGCGCCGCACCCACCAGTCTCGTGATGGGTGGTCACAGGTCACCGCGGATGGCGGCCGTTCACTTTACATAACCTGGCTAGATGCACTTATATACCTGTCTACTCGCAATCACAGGCATTACGTATTCAGGTAATACACAAAACATCTAATTACCTAGCGCTTTAGTAATCCTAGAGATTATGAAATTACTGAGCCAAGCCCGTATGTTTTTCTTATAATGCTAGTGATAAACAAGCATACTGCCCGATGGTTCCTCTAATAGGTTTTTTGTTTGTTTATACGAAGTCAGGAGGCATACACGCATAGGCTAGTGACACCTTTGCTGCTAACACATCAACTTCTCAGGAGTTTACAGGTCCCTGGCTCGCAGCAACACGAGAACCATCTAAAGATTTGTTATTCGGCTGCGGTATTCTGTGAGGAGATTCCCCAGAAGGGCTGCTTTGATGCGCCCTGCCTCACTTAAAAACACTCAACCGAACACAATGAGACATGTTCATGCACACAAATGTTTGTCCTGTATGGGAATCGAACCCACGAGCGTTGGCTTCAAAGTAGCGTTACTAACCACTGCGCCACCGAGCTCGTCAATATAATAAGAACGGATATGACAATGATACAGTTTAATACTTAACCTTCCTATTCTAGGGGTAATTATTGTACTTGTATATTAAAATTTTGTTGATGTTTACGTTTCGCTAATTTAAAAAAAACCGGCCAAGTGCGAGTCGGACTCGCGCCGAAGGGTTCCGTACCATTATATATAAAAACGGCAAAAAAATCATGTTTGTTGTATGGGAGCCCCCCTTAAATATTTGTTTTATTCTGGTTTTTAGTATTTGTTGTTATAGCGGCAACATCATCTGTGAAAATTTCAAGTGTCTGGTCCCGTTTTAACCTTTGGGTATTTATTTTTAAAGTGAATATATAACTAAATATTCTGTGAATATTTCAAGCGTCTACCTGTTGCCGTTATCAATATCGAGCAAAAACGAGCAAAAAAATCACGTTTGTTGTATGGGAGCCCCCTTAAATATTTATGTTATTCTGTTTTAGCAGCGTCAATAGAAATATATCATCTGTGAAAATTTCAACTATCTAACTATCACGGTTCGTGAGATACAGCCTGGTGACGGACGGACGGACGGACGGACGGACGACGGACGGACAGCGAAGTCTCAGTAATAGGGTTCCGTTTTACCCTTTAGGTACGGAACCCTAAAAATAATGATTTTCATATTTTTTTTGATAAATGTTACATTGCTTCGTTTTGTTTTCAGACATGCTTAGAGTCACATATATTATATTTTTTATACGTCGGGAGGCAAAAAAAATACCTCCCAATTGACATAAAGCGGTTACCGTAGCCTTTGAACGATTGTAACACATTAAATAGGTATAATAACTGGCGCGGTGCCACCTCTGCTGTTAACACAGCAACTCCATAGACGCTTACTGGTGAGCTCACTCACATGCAGGAACACCATCCCGCGAGATGATTGTATACGTCCCGCGTGATGTTTTTACCCGTCCCGCGAGATTATTCTATTCATCCCGCGAGATGATGATACGTCTTGAGAGATGATTTTATTCGTCCTGCGAAATGCTTGTATCCTTCCCGCGAGATGATTATATCAGTCCCGCGAGATGATTATATCAGTCCCGCGAGATCATTATATCCGACCCACGTCATAATCATATTCGACCCGCAACATGATAAAATCCAGCCCGTGACGTGAATCTATCCGGCCCGCAATCAGTACCAGCCTTACTAGATTTATATATATATATATTACATGCAGTGACAAGTACAATTTTGAAACCAATATTTCATATTTTATTATATGAGATGTATATAATAGAGGTAGGGGTCTGGCAAGTACCTCCAATTCACAGAAGACGCCAGCCAAATAGCAACTCCCTGGAAGGTTGTTGTGTTCCTGTAAGTGATCCTGGTGATCTAACACCAGAATATTGCTAGCGTTCATAGGCTACGGTAACCGCTTTACGTCAAGCGGGCCGTAAGTTATTTATTCGTAAGTTTTACTTTTAAGAATAATGTTCTAGTCTATTAAATATAACATCAAGTTTATACTGCCAACGTACAACAAACAAGATAATTGGTCCCCAACACACCCTGCGCAGTCGCACTCGTTGAATAAACCTTAGGGCAATTTAGCATAACCAGTCGTAAGACTGTTCCAATGGAACAATTATGCACATATTATGCATAAATTAATGGCAATATTACACTTGAATGTATTAGCAAAATAATTTTGTTTACCGCACTATCCAAAGACCCGTAGACCTCTGCGTAGCGAGGGAAAACCTGGAGAAATGTAGTCTTTCACAGTTTCGATCGACGCATACTTAAGAGAGCCGAGGCTCAGCTGCGAGAAAGGTATGGAGGTAGACTTGAAAAGCTGTACGTTCTACTTCACTTCTTTTTGTAACATATTTCTCTTTCAGCCACCGACATCAACCCTTACTCATTCCACTGCAAGGATACAGGTCTTACTTCGATCGATGGGGTTTATATACTCCACCATGCTGCTCAAATGCGGATCAGGGAAGGCCAGTATTTTCTAGCCGTCCGAGAGCCACTGTCTCAGCCCAACGACTGTCATCTATCGACAACAGCCGGGACGATTTAACGTGCCCACCGACGGAGAAACTCGAGAAAGATAAACCCAACAGCAGATAAGCTGCGGTCGACGTTGCTTAACCTTCGGATTCGGTTAGAATAACACGCGCAACGACGCCATCGAGCTCTTTCTCTTCGCCTTCCTACAATCTATGAGAGTGTTTTCATGAAAAGGGACGGAAGTGTGTATCAGGAAGCCGGGGAAGCGCTATTTGATTTGACCGATGAGCACGTGTGGTGGTACAGTTGCCCGTCAGGTGGTACCAACCAACCCTTTTACTGCGAGGTTGGTAGGTACTATTGATAATATAATTTACATTATGAGTAATAAAAAGCCATATTTACATAACTTATTACAAAGTCAAATTGCAATCATAATTTGACTCATTAATTATCAAAAGATGTCAAAAATTATTGACAACAATATTAATGGTAATGAACTAATTCTTTGTTGCATTTGTTAATCAAATTAATTCATTGTTTTCTTGACTTGAATTCTATATTTATAGCTAGATATGTAAATAGTCAGACTAGTGCTGTAAACTAACCGTTTGAAAAAGTTATTTCCGTCCGAAAAAAATCTCAATTACTCGTCATATTGAGTGTAAAGAATTTTAACTATTTATTACACGGATAATTTCTTTCATATTAATAATTTCTTAAATATTGATAATTCAAATTTATCTCTAGTTGCTTATTATCAAGGTGAGATGTCAGATGTTACACATTATATGCGGCTACAGTAAGGCTCGCTTGTATTACACCGTTTTGTATGTAGGACACCCCATAAAAACAATTCAATTGAATTTATATATGTAGTAGATATTCTGTTTTTGAAGTTAAAAGTTCTTTAGCATAGTTGTGATTTGAAATTCGATGAAACGAAAAAGCGGCAGCGGGGCGAAACATACATCTATTGGATTTAACGTGTGAGAGAATGAGATAGAAGTATCTTTAGGATTACGTGTGTGTGTGCGCGTCTACGTATTACAAAGCTTGGGATAAGGCGTCAGAACAGCCGTGGTGTATTGTACACGTAACTGTACACATATAAGTATTCATACTTTATGTATACTTATATGTGTATATGATTTACGAGAGGTTGTTCAACTATAGACGCAGGGATTCATTTGCTTAAAAGTATATTCGCGGCATGGGAGGGTTCGCAAGATGCCTTGGGAATTTTCTGTGATCTATCTAAAGCGTTTGACTGCGTGCACCATGACACTCTTGTCAGAAAATTACACCACTACGGCATCAGGAACAAGGCTCTCGAACTTCTGTCTTCTTATCTGGGCAATAGGATACAGAAGGTCGATATTAATGGTAAAAGATCTTCGGGGTCCCCTGTAGTTATGGGAGTCCCACAGGGGTCAATTCTAGGTCCATTCTTATTTTTAGTATATATAAATGACTTACCTTATTATGTAAGGGATAAACATGAGATTGTATTGTTTGCGGATGATACCTCTTTGACATTCAAAATTAATATAGACGGTTAGGTACTTATGACGAAGTTAACGATGCTCTCTCTAAAGTTATTCATTGGTTTAGTGTTAATAATCTGCTTTTAAATGATAAAAAGACTAAAGTAATTAAGTTCTCAACACCTAATGTAAGACAGGTGGCTACCAATGTACAGGTTAATGGAACTAATTTAGCCCCTGTGGAGTCAACTGTGTTCTTGGGTATAACAATTGACTCCAGACTACAATGGGGCCCACAAATTGAAAAATTATCAGGAAAACTAAGTTCTGCAGCCTATGCAGTGAAAACTATTAGACGGCTAACTGATATTGATACGGCTAGAATAGTTTATTTCAGCTACTTTCATAGTATTATGTCATATGGAATTCTTCTTTGGGGTAACTCCGCGGACATTAACACCATCTTTTTATTGCAAAAGAGAGCCATAAGAGCTATCTACAAACTTGGTCCCCGGGAGAGCCTTAGAGAAAAATTCAAAGAAATAAATATTTTAACAGTCGCATCGCAATATATCTATGAAAATATGTCCATAAAAACATAGACTCATTTTGTAAAAAGAGTGATACTCATAGCATAAATACTAGATATAAGCATAATCTTGTGTTACATGCAAGCCGTCTCCACAAAATAAGTAATTCTTTTATGGGGCAATGTATACGGTTCTATAACAAACTTCCCTGCAATATAAGAGAATTGTCAATAGGGTAAAACCGGGATAGATGCCCCACTTTTTGAAATTGCCTCCTAATTCTAAAAATATTACTTTTATATGAACAATTTCTATGAATGTAACTAGTTTAATTACTTATGTTGAATTACTATTTGTTTTTTTTGACCTATCAATTACAGATTTTGCAGAATTTAGCTTTTTGTGGAACCCTTTTGTTGAGGATAGATGCCTATCTGTATGGATAGTTGCCCCACCATGAAAATGCTAAGAAGGATAGATGGCTGCAGTGCGGGATAGATGCCCTTTATACTGTGTAAACGAAAAACGCACCCAAGATGAAGTCGTTCTACTCCTAAAACAGCAATTGCTTAAAAGAAACATGGGTAGAAAAACGAAATACATTTTGCGTTTTGGAAAATCTTTTAATCGTTATTGTTTTAAGATAATTCTATGACAATAATAATAATAATATAATTTGAAAAGCATTCTCAAAGTCTCATGTAGCCAGTTCTGACACATTACACATTGTATCCAGTCTGATTTAGACATCGTATTTTTATAGTTTTCAAAACATTATATGCAGGTATCTTTATTTGAATCTTTAGGGTTAGCCTGTCCATCTCTCTTAGTATTCTTCACGGGCAAACCTCTGGTTTTTTTTCCTTTAAGTTTATAGTTAGGTGGATTGTCTTCATCTTCGCTGTTTGAACTGTAAATAATTCGTCTTTATAGTGATGTTCGGCCCTTCTTTACATTTAAATAATTATCATTTTCTTTAACACACAAATCAACTATGTCGTCATATGTCATAGAAATATACGTTAATACAAAAAATATATAACAGGACACTAAATATACACTGACACTGAGGGATAGATGCCCCTAAGGGCACCTATACCTCAAAAATTCAGGGCAACTATCCTTTGTGATAGGGATAGATGCCCAAGTATTTTTTTAAATAAATTAAAATGAAAAGAGCAAATATTTACATCTAGATGCACACTTAATGAACCAGTATATTGACGTAATCGAAAATATAACAGAAGTTATTACTACTTATAAAGTTACACAACGGCAAATATTAACCTTTAAATCTTTTACGTGTTCCTGAAGTTCGCTGCGGAGATAATTACACGCACAAGCGAAATACATGCTCGCTGTACGACAGCCCGCAGGTAATCGAGGTGCGGGGTGACTCCGGCTCCTACATATACTATTAATTCTTAGTCGCGAGTTTGGGAAGTATGGTTTTTTTAAAATGAAGCACCTATCCCAATGCGGCATCTATCCCGGTTTTAGCCTAAACAAATTTAAAACTACTATTAAAGCCAAATTGTGTAGCAGGGCATATTATAAAGTATCTGACTATATTAATGATAAAAATGCCTGGGAGTCAGTCGATCCAATTATAATGTAATTAATAAAATATGTAAATTTGTTTGGACCACCAAAAGAGGGATGCCTGAGTTTTTTGGCAGTATTTTTATCAGTGCTCACCTAGTCATAAACTGCACGGTAGGGAAAAAAATTGTGACGATTCCAAACAAATGTAGCCATTTTTACGGAATAAAAAGATTTTGACTTTGACTTTGACTTTGACATATTTTTAAATTAAGTCTAAAACTACTTCTAATAAAGAGATATTCTGTCACTATGATGAACGTACAGATACTGCACATGTGTTCCCTCCTTCGTACAATATGGGATCCTTCAAAAGAAGCGTGAAGAAGCATCTTGCGGGCCAGCATGGCAGCGTCAACTGACGGGACACTATGTAGTCTTTTGTCAGTTGCAGTTGCGATTTGGGCTCCTCTTTCGCTTACCATCAGGCAAAGGGGAGCCGCTATGCTGAACTTATATACAAAAAAGTTTATAAAGTGATAGCAATAGTGCTCCATTTGTCCTTGTCAGATACGGAAATTAAAACAATAGAAATTCGTTCACAAATTACAAACCTATTACGGACTAGTTAAAACAATGTCGATTGATCGAGAACGTCACGTAATTACTGCACAATCCTATACGTAGTATGTGCTATTTCAGTCTTCAGGAAAATCTTCAATTATATAGAATAGTCAAATCGATTTAGAACTAGGTATTGTCGTGAACAGCTGTTCAAACAAGAGGAACAATTGCGCATATATATATATATATTTGACCATGTTCCTTAAGAGATAGGAACGGTGTTCCTGAACATTCCTATTCTACTTTTTTATGCTGAATCCGAATCTGAAGTCAAAATTCGAATATTCGGAAAAAACGCAGAGACAAACATATAGATTTCATATAGGAACGGTGTGCCTGATAACAATACAATTGTCAATAAATGACTACAGTATGAGGTTTCTCAAAAAAGGCGTGAAGAGGTTTTTACACGGTCGACATCTCACGAGTGAGGTCCATGGTATTGAAATACTCATAGTTATGTGTTCGCGATCAGAGTCATGGCGAAACTTTCTGATCGTGAACACAGAACCTAAAATGTGACCACTTCATACGGTGTTCTCAATAATTTGAGTACAAAATTCACGTGAAAAGATACAATTTTTTTTATACTACGACGGAAGGCATACAAGACTACGGCCCTCCTGATGTAAAGCGAGTACTGTAGCCTATTAACACTAACGATATATTAAGTATCACTCGCGCGATGCCTCCTCTGCTGCTTACACAGCAACTCCTTGGGAGCTTACTGGTGACATCACTGACACGCAGGAACACAACAACCCTCTAGGAAGTTGTTATTTAGCTGCGGTTCTCTGCGAGGTGGAGGTACTCCCCCAGACGGGCTGCTTTGATGCGTCCTACCTCTCTTAAAACAGACGCGTGCGTGAAGCTATCCCGAACGTTTGTTTGAAGTTATCCTACTCTTGGTAGCCGTAGAGTTAGTGACGCGGCCAGACTGCGGGCCGGCGCCCGGCCGCCCGGCCGGCGACACGGTCAGTGCTCCATCTAGTTCACTCTTCGAATAACGCAGCTAAATAAACCCCGCCACGTGACACAATTAGTAAAGCTCGCTACACTCACGACAATGGAAATCCACTTCCCATATTAACTCGCAGAATACTCGCATATACGCTACCACAACCCACTTTTTTTTATACTACGACGGAAGGCATACAAGCATACGGCCCTCCTGATGTAAAACGAGTACCGTAGCCTATTAACGCTAGCGATATATTAAGTATCACTCGCGCGATGCCTCCTCTGCTGCTTACACAGCAACTCCTTGGGAGCTTACTGGTGACCTCACTGACACGCAGGAACACAACAACCCTCTAGGGAGTTGTTATTTGGCTGCGGTTTTCAGTGAGGTGCAGGTACTTCCCTGGCGGGGTGCTTTGATGCGCCCTACCTCTCTTTAAACATCCAGACCAAGACAAACAGACATGTTCATGCACACAAATGTTTGCCTTGTGTGGGAATCGAACCCACGAGCGTTGGTGTCAAAGTCGCGTCATTCACGACTGAGCCACCGAGCTCGTCGAAGTGATCTATGCTAACATTTACAGCTGAAAAGTTTGTTTGAACGCACTAATATTTGAAACTACTGCAGGCCTAGACAAGTGGCTTACTATTGACGTTAATCTACGTAACTTTACTGGTGGATTTGATTTGGTGGCTTGGGTTTTGGATTTTGGAAAAAATATAATTTCTTTATAAGACGTAACTTTCAATAGAGCTGTGAATTGCTTCGGACTAGCTTGGGCCCTGGTTACATCTATCAAAATATAGTTAGAAGTTAGTCATCTATCAATAAAATCATTGAATAATGTAAGATATAAAGTTGTAACCATTATATAAAATACTTACCGCTTTCTATTTCACAGAATAAAAGTTTACGAAACGCAACACATCAATCGGGCGCACAATGACTCTCTCAGTTCAAAATGTCAAACTGATTTAACGTTTGCGATAGAAATCATACACAATTTAGTGATTTTTTATCGAATGTTCGAATAGAATAAGCGTTCGCTAACTAAACTGCTTGTCATCTTGGTTAACGCTAAGGCGTTAGCGATTGTAGAAACAAAAACGCTTGCCATTTGTCTAGGCCAGCTGGTCAGATTTGAAAATTTCTTTTTGCATTGCATTGCACAAGAAAGAGTAGATAGGCTGTTCTTATAGGAAAGAAAGAGTAGATAGGCTGTTCTTATAGCACCGTTAATTCTAATATTTGGTTCTTGTTAATGTTTCGTCACAAAAAGGTACTTTGTTTCCGAAGTATGAATCAAATGATGTGAAATAATGAGCAATAATCAAAGAAACCGATATAATTACTGATAGCCCAGTGGATAAGGAAACCTATTGATCAATGTCTCCGGTCCAAATCCTGGCATGTGCCACTAAATTTGTGTTATCGAACTTATGTACGTACTAGCTGTTGCCCGCGGCTCCGCCCGCGTGGAGTCAAATAACGTAGCCTATGTGTTAATCCAGATTATAATCTATCTACGTGCCAAATTTCATTCAAATCCGTTCAGCCGTTTAAGCGTGAAAGAGCAACAAACATCCATTCATACATACAAACTTTCGCATTTATAATATTAGTAGGATTTGTAATTGTCACTTGCTCGGCGGTAAAGGAAACCATCATATTCAAGAAATTATATTTCGATAGTCATGTGACCTAACCTAAAAAGGATCAGATTCTTCCTCTTAATGGTGGAGGTCTGACGGCAGTTGCTCCATGTCAAAATCAGTGTCTACACCATATCCTTAGGCTTAATTAATGGATCCCGCCAATCCTAATGGAATAGAAAATGATCGGCGTGATCAACTGACGATAAGAGTTGTGCCAAAAACGTCGGGAGTCATATATGCACACTGCCTACTTGGTGTAAAGTGGTTACCGTAGCCCATGAAGGCATACAAGAAGTATCGCCCGCGCGATGCCACTGCAGCTGCTAACACAACAACTCCTTAAGAGCTTCTTAGGAGCTCCTTAGGAGGAGTGACATCACTCACTCGTAAGAGCACAAAACCATCCAAGAAGTTGTTATTCACCTGCGGTTTTCAGTGCAGTGGAGGTACTTCCTCAGTAGGACTGCATTAACGCCAATCTCTCTTAAAAACACCCACACTAAGACAAATATGTTCATGTACACAAACTTTTGCCCTGTGTGGGAATCGACCCCACGAGGCTCAGTGTCAAAGTAGCGTTACGAACACCGCCACAGAGCTCATTTTAAATACTTAAAAGGTAAATATGATAACTATATGATAAACGTACATAGTACAAATAAACCAATAAAGCTAAACTACAGCCGGAAAACAACTTCCTTGAGTTATCACCAGAGTTCAAAAATTAACACGCGACTATATGGTCACCATTGGTCACGCTTTGTGTTCGATAACGCCGTTCCAATATTAATAAAGCCACATTAAAAATGATTCACGAAAACTAATAGAGAAATAACTATAAAGTATTTGCGAATACAAAATTTAACTCTATTAAAACGTGATAAGAGGCGTGCTCCGTTGGTTCGGGCATGTAGAATGCGGGGTGAAGAATGACAAAAGAGATATACAACGCGAAAGTGGAAGGATGTTTTTTTCTGTTCATGTTGGTATGGGTGCTTTTAAGAGAGGTAGGGCGCGTCAAAGCAGCCAGTCTGGGGAAGTACTTTCACCTCACAGAAAACCGCAGCCAAATAACAACTCCTTAGAGGGTTGTTGTGATACTGCGTGTGAGTGAGGTCACCAGTAAACTACCAAGGTGTTGCTGTGTAAGCAGCAGAGGAGGCATCGCGCGAGTAATAAAAAATGGTAGGTCAAAAGCCATAAAATCTACCAAATGTGCAAGAAGTAAGCTCATGAAGAATTAAGCGACCTATAAAAGCTGGCTTTAAAAGTGGTTTCAGCACAATAGACCATATTCAAGTACTCGATCAGGTGATAGAAAAATATACGGAGTTTCGCAGACCATTATATATTGCTTTTATCGACTACAAAAAAGCTTTTGACTCTATATCACATAACAGCATTTGGGAAGCATTAAAAGCTCAAAAAATAAACGTAAAATATATAAATATTTTGAAAAACATTTATATCAATAGTTCAAGTAGAGTCAAGTTGGATAGAAGAGGCACAAACTTCAATATACACAGAGGCGTGAGACAGGGCGATCCGATTTCTCCAAAACTGTTCATTGCTGTACTGCAACATATATTGTTAAATCTACAATGGTCAAAGCAAGGTATCAATACAAATGGGAATTTCTTAAGCCACCTCAGGTTCGCAGACGACATTATCCTTTTTTCAGAAAATTCACAACAACTACATAAGATGATAAATGAGCTACATCAAGCCAGTATACAAGTCGGATTAGAAATGAACCTCGACAAAACTAAAGTTATGACAAATCACCACATGGAACCTATCTTGGTAAATAACATCCCTCTCGAGTTTGTGAAAAAGTATATATATCTAGGAAAACAGATCTCTTTTAGCAAAGTTAGAAATATAGAGGAAATAGACAGAAGAATTGCAATTACCTGGAAAAAATACTGGGCTCACAAAGAAATATTTAAATCGCAACTCCCACTGCAGGCTAAGAAGATAGTCATGGATTTAGTTATACTACCATCTCTTACTTACGGTTGCCAAACATGGACATTTGATTTTAAAACAAGGCACAAAATTCAGTCTACTCAAAGAAGAATGGAGAGAAGTTATTTAGGTATAAAACTAAAAGACAGAGTAAAAAATGTGGACATTCGCAAGAAAACCAAAGTAGCTGATGCCTTAACTTTTTCACTACAAAGAAAATGGAAGTGGGCAGGGCACGTGGCCAGGTATAACGACGACCGTTGGACTATCAGGGTAGTACAATGGTCTGGTCCGCGAGGTACCAGAGCGAGAGGCCGACCATGTGTCAGATGGGTAGATGAAGTAGTTGCGACGGCGGGTCCCAAATGGTTAACTACAGCTACTAATAAAGAAAAGTGGCATTCTTTGGAGGAGGCTTTTACCCGTAAGGGGTCCATACAATCAATGGAAAAGTCATGATCTCACGATACGAACAATTGATATTTCTCTTGTGTAATTCTAATCTTTTGTATATATTATTAACTTTTATATTGATGTTTGTAACGTTATTGTATGGAATCTAAATAAAGCTTTATTATTATTATTTTTTTTTTCTTTAATCACGGGTGTTAACCCCGGTCTTTTGATAGGCGTGTGCGGGGATATAGATCCAACGCATAGAGGCCCCTTAGAAAAGATTGATGTAATGTATTATACCCGCTGTGAACTGCTTCAAGGGATATAAATGGGAGAATATACCCACGAGCAGGTCACGGCAGGTAATTGGGACTATTGCAAATGTGTCGGAAATAATAGTGCTATTGAAATGAGATCTGGAGGGATTATTAGTACTGGGCTATTACAGAAGAGAGACGGACACCTGCCATAACTATCCTATCTGATGTTACTTCTATTATTATTAAAAGCATCGAATTGTGTGGATTTCGGTTCTCTCTGCCTTCCCCGCAAGAAATCTGGCGTGAAGTTATACATGTATAAGATAAAGTTGATAATTATGAAAGTAAAGAACTCAACTCGTGTATAGTATGCTAGAATATTCTCACAAACGTACATTTTTTAAAGAAGCATACTGCTTACATAATTGTAAGCAGTTACCACAGCTTATGGGAATTTACAATATCAGGCGCGTCACTCATAATTATAATAAACATTTATTTGAAATAAGTTCATCAACGTACATATAAGTATATATATATATATATTTTAAACGCAACGCTCGTGGGTTCGATTCCCACACAAGACAAACATTTGTGTGCATGAACATGTCTGTTTGTCTTGGTCTGGATGTTTTCAGAGAGGTAGGGCGCATCAAATCAGCCGGTCTGGGGAAGTGCCTCCACCTCACAGAAAACCGCAGCCAAATAACAACTCCCTAGAGGGTTGTTGTGTTCCTGTGTGTGAGTGAGGTCACCAATAAGCTCCCAAGGAGTTGCTGTGTAAGCAGCAGAGGAGGCATCGTGCTACTTAATATATCGCAAGCGTTAATAGGCTACGGTACCCGCTTTACATCAGGTGGGCCGTATGCCTCCCGACGTAGTATAAAAATCGGCCAAGTGCGAGTCGGACTCGCGCACGTAGGGTTCCGCACCATTATCTATAAAAACAGCAAAAAAAATCACGTTTGTTGTATGGGAGCCCCCCTTAAATGTTTATTTTATTTTAATTTAATTATTTATTCTTAAAGTGAATATATAACTAAATATTCTGTGAATATTTTAAGCATCTACCTGTTGCCGTTATCAATATCAAGCAAAAAATGAGCAAAAAAATCACGTTTGTTGTATGGGAGCCCCCTTAAATATTTATTCTAATCTAATTTTTAGTATTTGTTGTTATAGCGGCAACAGAAATACATCATCTGCGAAAATTTCAACTGTCTAACTATCACGGTTCAAGAGATACAGCCTGGTGACGGACGGACGGACAGCGGAGCCTCAGTAATAGGGTTCCGTTTTACTCTTTGGGTACAGAACCTTAAAAAAAGTATATAATTTACACCCTTGTGGTTGATACAATTTATTAATAATAATATTCGTGCGTCACGCCCTTTTCAAATATTTTTTTTATTCAAATAGATTTGACGTCAGTGTTCTGTTGTTCTGAATGCTATTGCTCTGAAAGAGTATGTGTTCGCACGGCAATTGTTTCAAGATCGCCGCAACAATGATTTGAATGAATTTACTGAAGGTAATTTGAACAATACGTGTCTTTTGAAAGGGCGATGTGCTGATGATCGCTGCATGTATCGATCGATCGCCGTGTGGTGTCTTCATAGAATTGCATCACACCCTCTCGTCTCTTGGATGCCGTAGGAGCTTTAAGAGGAGAGGTTATGTTTAGGGAGAGATTTTGCCTCCCTTTGTGTTCTACCGGTTGTACAACGGGTTGTTTTCTGATGAATTGTTTGATATGATACCCACAGCTACTTTTTATAACCGCACCGCTCACATGCTGAAACCGCAATGGTCGCGTACTGTCCGGTTCCAGAGAAGTTTTCTTCCGAGAACTCTCAAGTTGTGGAAAGAGCTTCCAGCCGAGGTTTTCCCAAGGGACTACAGCATGGGGCTCTTCAAGAAAGGTGCGAAGAAGTTTTTAGAGGGTCGGCAACGCATGAGTGACACCCCTGGTGTTGCAAATGTCCATAGGCTCCGGTGAATGTTTACCATCAGGCAGGCCGTAGGCTTGTTTGCCACATTGGTGGTATAAAAATAGGAGTCGGCTGAGGGAACACACAACCGGATGACGGGCAGCAGCGTCATCCCGTGCACTGCCTCAAACTGCGATCGCCAACCCGCCTGCCAAACGTGGTCCTTATAGCAAAACCCCCCTGATTATGACAGACACTAGAAATACACGGGCCCTAGTCCCCGGTGGTCCCGCTATCCCGCACTATGGTAGCGGTCGCGTTAATCAATCAAGTTTCAATTTTAAAGTAGAGCCCATAATTAAAAGGGTCTATAGCTAAGTAGATAACTTTATTAATATTAACTCTAAAGAATAAGTAAGCTCTAAAAAAAACAAGTGTGCTTTAGACCACACGACCGAAGTAAAACTTCTTTAGCTCCATAGTGTGATACAGACAATAGGCCTGCACTGTGTCTTACATATTCGAAACATAATTCGCTATGAGAGACAGAGAGAAAGAAAATGTGTGCCCGCACCTCTCTATCTTGCCCCTACAGTAATATACGAAGCGTAACTCTCTCTTCACTAACTGATATCTCCCTCTCAACTTCCGCTCGCCTCGCCCGATCACACTTTTCGTAACGCTCTCGTCACGCATTCACCAGCTTACTCCCCAAGTCAAGCGTGTAAAGAACCGGCCTCGTGACCAACAGGTCCCCTGTTCGAATTCTTTTATTTTCGGATTTATGTACATATTCGAAACCCGCACGTCCAAGATATCATACGTCGAAAGACATGAGACCTTACTTAAGATGGGTCTGGTTTTCCCTCTGGGATGTGGAGGTCTCACGGCAGTCGCTCCATGTAAAATTCAGTACCTTCGCCAAATCCTTAGGCTTAGGTAGCGGACCCCGCCAATCCTAATGGATTAGGAAACAGGATAACGCTAAGAAGAAAAAGACTGTTGAAATTTACGTAATTTTACAAACTTATGTCTGTCGTACGTTATTCTATTTCCAAAATAAAGTCTCTCCGTTACGTTTACATCACAAATCGACCTTCAATATTTAAGAGAATGTTTATGTTATTTATTTATATAGTTTACATACATACATATCATCACGCCTGTCTCCCATTTACAAGTATTCCTCTCTCGCTTCTTCCACACTCATCAACCTCTTCATGCATGCTCTTCGGTTTTGGGTACTTTTTATTTTTAATATTCATTCTCATCAAATATATTTATTCACCTTTTGATTTATCATAGATTCTTATAAGCAGTATGACATAAAGAAAGAAAGAAAGTTTAGTTCGCTATGAATGAGTTAACTTTGGGAGCTTAAAAGTTACGTGAAGAGCCTTATCATGCAGCCGATCCATGGCATGCAACATTTACATAGCACAATATTTAAAACAATGTACAGAATACATAATTAATGAAACGTGAATAATTGCACGTGTTCCGAGCTTAAAATTAGTTGCGGCAATTTTTCATAATTTTACGATAATCTATGGCTATTATAATCAATAGAATATTCGCGGGAACAGGGGGCTTACCACGATCACTTATTGCGATTCCGTTCAGGGCCTAAACTGAGTAGAATCTCTCAGGTCACGTGTGATCCTTTGACAGCGATTCAGCTAAAAGTTGGTTCGCTAACTCCATTTCATTCGGCCATTTCTTATGGTATATCGTACCACCACCTTATTTGACGAAGTATTTTGTGCGCCATCAATGGCATATGATCATCGGCTAAATTTAACTAATAGTTACTTATGAGCCATGGATGGTTATTATGGATCATGGATGGTTTGATACACACCAGTTAATCAGTACCAGGATACTTCACGTTGATCTTCTTCTATATAGACGAACATTATTTCAACTACATTTTTGAAGTGAAAACTTTTTTAGCGGCGTTGTGCACTTTTTGGGATGAGTAAAAAATGATAAAATCGCGTCAGGACACGTGACCCTGACCGTAAGATTTTGGTGAGAATTAGAACTTAAGTAAAACATTAGTTACCTCTAATTAAACAATTAAAACATGAAGCGCTACATCGTTCATAGGGCATTATTTTCTCGTGACCAAAACGTTGTAAGCGCCATGAAATTTTGATATCAAACCAGATTGACATGTTGCCATGTATCGGCACACATGCTGAGTAATTCTTGTAGCCAGACGTGCACCGTCAATCCCATATCTCGGCAATTTGTCCCACAGTTCCTTTCACACAACCCTATCAAATGCTTTCTCAAGATCCACAAAACCGCAGAATACCTTCTGGTCTATGGCCAGATGCTTCTACACCATATTTCAGAGCGAAAAAAACTTGATCCGTACATCCCCTTCCATTTCGGAATTCTCCATGTGCCTCCCATAGCATTTCATCAGATTTCACCCTCATTCTTCTTTCGATTACCTTTCTATGTACTTTTGCTGCTAAGCTGATCATACTGATGGCCCCATAGCTGGCGCAGTCCATGCGTGCCCCCTTTATACAAGGGCACGATAACTGCGCGTCTCCAGTCTGCTCCAGCATAGATTGCTTAATTACCAGAAGCCGTCCCGGACGTAAGTGCCACCTAGTTTGATCATCTCAGCTGGGATCATATCAATTCCCGCAGACTTTCCATTTTTCAGGCTTCGTATCGAGCCGATCTCATCCATAGCTATATCTTCATTGACCGCCGTCAACGTGGAGTCAGCATCAGACTCATTCTCATTTTCTCCAAAATATTCGCTCCACCGTTCTAACTCTTAAAAATACTCTTTATTGCACATAAGTGTTAACATAATAATACTCGTATTTGATCAACAGTTAGCAAAGGCGAGCTTATCTCTATAAGAGATCTCTTCCAGCCAACCTGTGCTGTGGGACATTTTATAAAACAACACTTCCTGAGTGTTAGCAAGAATGATACCAGCTCTAGATTTTATTTTGTCCATGCTGGATGCCGACGAACCACCCCGAGACTTCTTTACCTCTCTCCAAAAGAGTTTGGTATTTGCCTCGAAGTTTCTCGCCAGCTATTCTTCCTCATTCGTAATTTGTCTTGCACGCTTCTCTTTTACTAAAGCCTTTGTTTTATTCTTGCATAGTTCCAAGCTTAAAATTAGTTGCGCAATTTTCCAGTTTTACCATAATGTTCGTCTATTATATTTAATAGAAAAAAATAGACAAATATTCGCGAGAATGGCATGCCATTAATCAAATGTGATCATCGGCTAAATTTCCCTGATAGATACTTATGAGCCATGGATGATTTAGAAACGGACGCGTACAAATCGGTATATCACCACGCGGCGCATACATGCTGAGTAATTCTTGTTGCTAGGCGTGCACCATCAATCCCATATTTTTTTATACCACTAGTAAATAACAGCAAGCTGTGTAGGCAGAGCTGATATTTTTTAAATTTAAAAAATATTTAAATATTTTATTTTTAATTTTTTACCCTGGAACCCTGTACGACATCTAGCGACGAGTGCTGTTACTTTTTCTGTTGATGGGAGTGCAGTGCAGACTCTGCTCTGCAGAGTGGCCGGCCATACGTTTTCCCATATGTTTTTTTTTCTAATTGGAACGATTTTGGACCGTTCTTCCTCACCAACGAACATTTAAATTTCAAATTAAAGGATACAAAACTACAATATGTTAGCTATTAGTGTGTCGATTTTGGAGTTTCTCACTATTACCGTCTAAACGCTAGCTGGATGACATCAGTCTACCCCAAACGGCAATTTTGAGGGTAATGTGGCTCCGCTGGCTATCGCAGCTCTGCCAACTAAAGTGGCAAGCAAGCTTACGGCCTGCCTGATGGTAAGCAGTTACCGTAGCCTATGGACATTTGCAACACCAGGGGTGTCACTCTTGCGTTGCCGACCCTAAATCTCGGCAATATCCTAACTAAGGTAATATTGTAATCATTTATTGCCTCGTTTGTATTATTCTTATACATATATTACATTGTTATAGGTCTGTATGTCCGCATCCGTTTTCTTAGGAACGCGTGGAGTTAGTATTACACACACATACCAACCCTAACTCATCCCACTGCTGGGATACAGATCTCCCTTCAACCGATGAGGTTTAGAGGATACTCCACCACGCTGCTCAACTGCGGATTGGAAGAGGCCAGTGTTTTCAAGCCGCCCGAAGACCACTGGCAACTTAACGACTCTTTATCTGACAAAAGCCGTGACCGACGGCTTACCGTGCCCTCCGAAGCTCGAGTTAGACAAACTCAACCATGTACAGGCTGCGGTCGACGTTGCTTAACCTGCCTGTTTGGCTAGAATGGCATGCGCAACGACGCCATCGCGCTCACTAAGATAATATAGTTGAAACTAGCTGTGCCTGCGACTTCGTCCGCGTGGAATTTAACAAAAAGTTATTGTTCAGTTCGCAGAGTTTACGATAACTTATTTATTCTATATTTCGCGTATAGAAATACCTATGCTAATTTTAATGAAATTCTTCTATTTTGTGAATCAATAGCGAACAGCAAAATAATAATAGATATGTATTATGTACTTCGTCCGCGCGAAATAGTTATTTTTTTATTATTTATTTATATACTAGCAGAAGCCCGCGGCTTCGCACGCATGAGATTTGGGCTTTTAGTAGCCTTTATTTCTCTGTAGACATGAAATTGTTTCTGTTTAAAAAAAAACAAAGTTCAGGGTCGTAGATGCAACCATAGAGCGATTCAATTTTAGTACAGCGCCATCTATTGACCTTTACAGGAGGCAACGTATATGCATTTTATTTATATTACATAAAAAATGCGTCGTTATTTTATGTTACAAAAAATACGTATTCTATGAAAATATAATAAAAATAAAATTGCAAAGTCCCCCGAAGAGGAAGATATTTCCCCCTAATTTTAGCAGTTTTTCATTTTTTACGCAGGAACCCTAAATATTTACGGGATAAAAAGTACCCTATATTCTGCTCTGAACAGTCCTCTACCTACCAGTGAAAGTCCCGTTAAAATCGGTTTAGCCATTTCGAAGATTAGCCCGGACAAACAAACAGACAGACAAAAAAGTTAATAATGCGTATTTAGGCTTTGGTAACGTGAAGATAATAATATGAGCTTAAGATAAAGGCTTTATTTTGAAATCACAGACAGACACTTCAATTTTATTTATATCTATAGATTAATAAACATAAATAAAATTTCTAAAATAAAAGCCGTCGCTGCCACGCCTGCCATGCAATTCTCTAAGCGACTCGTAATGGCTGTATGCGTCGCTGTGATCACAGATGTCACAGCTTTGACATCGTCTACTGCGATCACGGCTAAATTATTTGGTATTCTATAAGGCTGTAAGCGTACGCGAGGCTGTTTGCCTTGTAGAATTCCAATTCCAAACGCAGCCTTGCGGCGCTAGTGTCGCACAACCATGAAAAGCGACACCAAAGAATTGCAATTTTGTGTTCAAGGCTGTAACAGCCGATGTTTCCGAGGATGTAAGTATGTTTGCTCTTACAGAATTGCATGGCTGGTCGTCGCTGCGACACGTGTTCCGCCTCTCCACGAGGCATCATCAGGCGTTGTAGACGTTAATCGTAAGAATAACATGCTACAAGTAGGCAGCGACGGTGGTGGTGGGGGCATGCGGATTCTGTTCCAGATGGCGGACGACCGCAGCAGCCGAGGCAGGGACTACCGGAGCAGCCATGGCAGCGTCGGCATGTAGCACGTACTAACAGTAGTGGGTGGGTGCCGGCCGGCGCTAGGCCGCATGAACTAATTGGTGGCGGAAGCACACAAAGCAGGTTAGATCAAATTGCACTCCAATTTTATTTATCTGTATAGATTAATACTGATAAATTGGTTGGATTGGATTGGTTGTGGCGGTCTGACGGCAGTCGCTCCATATAAAAATCAGTATCTTCGCTAAATCCTTAGGCTTAATTAGCGGACCCCGCCAACGGGATAACGTTAGAAAGAAGAAGACTTATGATTACTTTATATAACATGAACTATTTTCTTTTGCAATTACAAATTTACACTTGCGGTCGGTTATTTGACAATGACGTACATCGATGTATGGGCTAACGTTATTTCAACTACAAAATTAAGTTAGTCTTTCAATCGGACTTACCTTTTAGTTAAAACTAAATTTTGGTGCTTACGTAATTAAGAAATTCCTATAATTTTAATTACTTTAGTGAAAGCAGCTAAAAGCTGTTGTAGCTGTAAAAAACTAATGTTGTTGTACCAACAGTGGTCTCAATTATTACGGTCATTCCACTTTTCGTCGTCTGTCTGTCGATCCGTTGTCACAGACAAATTTTCACAGCGTATTAAAACATTGTATTACAATGGTCGTAATTTTTTAATTATTTGTGTTCAACAAATAATTAGAAAATTAAAATGGAGGCGGTTCCTGTACAAGAATTGTGGTTTTTTTTCGACGTTTCTTCATATGTTGGTGAAACTATTTGGATCAGACTCGCATATATACCGTTCGGAATTTTTTTTTAGAAGTATTTTTATAGGATACCTACTAGCAGACCCGGCAAACGTTGTTTTGCCATATAAATTATTCCTAGGATTATTATAGTATTATAAAAATAGGGGTTGATGGTAGAAGGGTGAAAATTTAGGGTTGTATATAATTAATAATGCCACATCATAAAAAAAAAATTGTCCAAAAAATAAAAAAAAATAATTTGGGGTGGACCACCTTTATCACTTAGGGGTATGAAAAATAGATAGTAGCCGATTCTCAGACCTACTGAATATGCATATAAAATTTCATCAAAATCGGTCAAGCCGTTTCGGAGGAGTATGGTAACTAACATTGTGACACGAGAATTTTATATATAAGATATATCTTTGGTTCCTTAATTACTGTCACAATTAACAAGAAAGCCTATCTATCTATCTATAACTTCACTCCAAATCCCTTGTAGGGTAGGCAGAGAGAACTGAGCGCCGCCACATGACTTACGATACAACGAGGCGATACTCGCACACACCTCACTCGCATTTTTAACATTCATTGCTCTTCTTGAAGAAAACTAAGACGATATGTCTAGTGGGTCAAAGGGGAGGCTCTCCAGTAGTTTATGGCAGTTTACACCCCTGGCCTTCGCAGAAGGTATTGAGGAAACAGCGAAGCGACTGTGACGTCCAGCAATGTTGCCAGCAATAAGAATGGAGTATATGCTAAGATAGGCTTAGAGAATATAATAGATAGAAACAAGGTTGTACGCATTAAATTTATTATTAAATAGTTGATTAATTCGGGTATTATAAGTCAAATTTGCAATTTGATCTAACATGCCTTGTGTTATTCCGCCATTAGTTAGTTCATGAGAACTAGCGCCGGCCGATACCCGCAAACTGCCGTTAGTAGATGGACTAATCCTGCTTAGCAGGCAGCGACAGCATGACATGCATCTACTAACGTTAGTGAGTGGGTGCCGACCGGCGGTATTTAATAAACGAACTGGTGGCGGACACACAATGTAGGTTTGATCCAGATGCCTTAAATTTTTTTCGTATTATATATAATTTTTCATCAGTAATTGATATATTGTTCCATTGACATCCTCTAGATCAGACCGCGACGGGTAATATAAATTACATCAATCTTTTAAAAGGTTTTACTACGTGTTGGATCCCTGTACATCAAATAACCGACGTTGATATTAGAGAGACATAATAAAAAGCGAACAGGCCTCGAAGCAGGACGCGACCGAAATTAACGCTCGGACGATGATGATGATATAAAAATCATTAGCATACCCCAGTATTACTGATACACTTAAAAACTATGACATAAATGTCAAGTATGTACTCTAAAATGGCTGCCATCTCTTTGGAGAAACGTATACATGTACAAAGATAAACAAAAAATCGGTCAAGTGCGAGTCGGACTCGCGCACGAAGGGTTCCGTACCATTATCTATAAAAACGGCAAAAAAATCACGTTTGTTGTATGGGAGTACCCCTTAAATATTTATTTTATTTAAATTTAATTATTTATTCTTAAAGTGAATATATAACTAAATATTCTGTGAATATTTCAAGCGTCTACCTGTTGCCGTTATCAATATCGAGCAAAACGAGCAAAAAAATCACGTTTGTTGTATGGGAGCCCCCTTAAATATTTATTTTATTCCATTTTTTAGTATTTTTTGTTATAGCGGCAGTAGAAATACATCATCTGTGAAAATTTCAACTGTCTAACTATCACGGTTCAAGAGATACAGCCTGGTGACAGACGGACGGACGGACGGACAGCGGAGTCTCAGTAATAGGGTTCCGTTTTACCCTTTGGGTACGGAACCCTAAAAAACTGTTAGTGAAGAAATAATGCCACCGCACTTTCACACGAGCCCGACCCCGCTGGTCTAGCCGGCGAGTTGGCGGGTCACGTGCCTCCACACACAAGTACGAATCGCGAAAAGTGGGGCGACATTCGCAAATAGTGGTAAATCAATTCGTCATCACTTACCGCTCGGTCAATAGTGCTAGTTTTGGTTATGACCATAATGGTACGATTATAAATATGATAATCACGAAAATGGTCGTCGGTTCGAATCCTGACTAAATTTCTATTTTACGATGTATATAAACCTACATTGACAAGTTTTATTCGATATTTCTTCTTCGTTAAAGGTCATTTTTGAAATGCTTGTAGTAAATAATAAAAAGCAAAAGTATCAGAAATTAATAAAATACAATAAGATTTGATTTTGTTAATATATGACGTATAATAATAATATAATAATAATAATATATATAATAATATATATATATATATGCAATTCTCACTTTAGTGGTGTGTGTAAAGACCAAGGATGTGTGGCATTCGGTTATCTCCGCCTGCCCCGCAAGGGACTCAATGTGAAATTATAGATATATAGATTAACAAGATGGTTTTCTTTCTTTTTTTTATTACTTTATTTTTACAACGTCTGGAGTCATGCAAGCATATGACCCACTTGATGTAAAGCGGTTACCGTAGCCTATGAACACTTGTAATACATTAAGTATCACTCGCACGATGCCTCCTCCGCTGCTAAAACAGCAACTCCTTAGGAGCTTACCGGTAACTTCACTAACACGCAAGAACACACGGGACAAACATTTGTGTACATGAAAATGTCTGTTTGTCTTGGTTTATTTATTTTAGTAAATTTTCAAATAACAACTCCCTAGAGGGAACATCCCTGTCTGTTTGTCTTGGTTTAATTATTTTAGTAAATTTTCAAACAACAACTGCCTAGAGGGAACATCCCTGTCTGTTTGTCTTGGTTTATTTATTTTAGTAAATTTTCAAGTAACAACTCCCTAGAGGGATGTTCCCTCTAGGGAGTTGTTATTTGAAAATTTACTAAAATCTATGAATAAATAATAAGTCTATTCGTAGACTAAAATAAATAAACCAAGACAAACAGACATTTTCATGTACACAAATGTTTGTCCCGTGTGGGAATCGAACCCACGAGCGTTGGTCTCAAAGTAAAAGGCGCGTTTCACCACTGTGCCACCGAGCTCGTCACACTTAGGTGGGTTTAACACCTAACACAAGTTAACCCCTCGAGCGTGTTAGGCCCGTATACGTGCGTAAGGCAAAATGGGCTAAAGTGTACTAGGCACGTATATGTGCGTAACGGTTTGGCCCACTTTTATTTCATTGGTTCTTCCGTATTATTCGTTTGGCTAGCTTGTAAATGTTTGTACCTTGTCTATGGTTATTTCAGTTTATAATAAGGTCGGTTTTGACCAACCTGTTGCTCCGAAGACCAGTAAAAAAATTAAATCAGAGTGAGTCGGTACATTTTTCCGTTTCGCGCCATTTTGATATTGCTGTGTGTGTAATGGATTCCGATAAAAATGTTTGTTATAAATAAACAGTCAGTGCTTTTTACATGTAATAAGCTTCAATCTTTTGGAAATTTTGTGTTCTTTCAAGTTATTCTATTACTTTTAGTGAATAACGGGATATTATTCGTGAAAAAACATTCAAAAATAGTGAAGCCGGCATTTTCGACATGTCCGTCGTACGAAATTTATTTGTAAAATGTGTTTATGTTTAATTATTATTAGGAGTGTAATAAATATTATCTTGTGGCAAATTTATCCAGGAATCTATTTCTAAAATTACTTTTTAGCGATTGTTCATTAATTTCGTGTAATAAATATCTGTTCATATCAATGGACTGAAGTGGACTGAAGTCACCTAAACTCCCCCACTAGAATGTGCTTGTTTTCATTTTTATAATAAATACATTAGACATTTGAATAGTTTCACGTGGTTATAAAAGAGTGTTCAATTGAATATATCTCCCGAAAAAGTACAAAGTGAATTGGAATGCAGTGTATGAAGTAAAAATGTTCGCGGCGTCGTGACTTATAAGCTAAATGTCTCGATATATCGTACATCTAAGGAATGATAAAGGTATTTTATCTACGAGTTCTTTTTATATTAGTAGTATTGGAATATCAGCTTTCCAACGATGTATATTTCATAAAATATAATTATCAATTACTCGAGAAATTTCACTTTTTCTAACCGCGGTCGCGCATTAGTTAACGCGAGAGAATGCTTGGCCACACTATAGGCATTTTAAGTCGCCCGGGCTGCCACGCTCCAGGGTTAAGGCACGAATGTACACCTCTTTTTATGTTGAATAGGTTGAAAAGACGCTTCGCAGCTGGCCGACAATGTCGTACCGGAAGTAACGAAAACAAAGTTTTTGTCCCCGTTGTATGTTTCCGACAGGATGTTAATTTTTTGTTAGTTTGCCGCGGGAAGTAGCCATTTTGTAATAGATGCACTTCGATACAATTTACCGAAGTATTTATCGATGTCTTTCTTGTGCTCATCTCCTTTCGTAATCCATTAGGACTGGCAGGGTCTGCTACTTAAGCCTAAGGATTCGGCGATGATACTGATTTTTACATGAAGCGACTGCCGTTAGACCTCTGCAGTACAGAGGGAAAACCAGACTTTTCTTAGTCCTACTAATCCTACTAATATTATAAATGCGAAAGTTTGTATGTATGGATGTTTGTTGCTCTTTCACGCTTAAACGGCTGAACGGATTTGAATGAAATTTGGCACGTAGATAGATTATGATCTGGATTAACACATAGGCTACGTTATTTGACTCCACGTGGGCGGAGCCGCGGGCAGCAGCTAAGAAAATTTATACGTCATACATCTTTCGAAATATAATTTCTTGGACGTGCGGGTTTCCTCACGATGGTTTCCTTCACCACCTGGAATGTACCACTAAATTGTTTTATGATTTATGTACACGAATTCAGTCAATAGCTCATTGCTACATGCATATATAGAGCTGTATGCACATATGCTGCATATACATATAGAGGTAAAGTTTCTTTGTTTTTTAGGGTTCCGTACCCAAAGGGTAAAACAGAACGCTATTACTGAGGCTCCGCTGTCCGTCCGTCCGTCCGTCCGTCTGTCACCAGGCTGTATCTCATGAACCGTGATAGTTAGAGAGTTGAAATTTTCACAGATGATGTATTTCTGTTGCCGCTATAACAACAAATACTAAAAAATGAAATAAAATAAATATTTAAGGGGGCTCCCATACAACAAACGTGATTTTTTTTGCTCGTTTTTGCTCGATATTGATAACGGCAAGAGGTAGACGCTTGAAATATTCACAGAATATTTAGTTATATATTTACTTTAAGAATAAATAATTAAATTAAAATAAAACAAATATTTAAGGGGGGCTCCCATACAACAAACGTGATTTTTTTGTCGTTTTTTATAGATATTGGTACGGAACCCTTCGTGCGCGAGTCCGACTCGCACTTGACCGATTTTTTTTATAAACTTCGCACGTATGGAAGCTAAAACTTGGCCAAAAGTCAATTTTCTTTTTTTGTTTGAGGGTAGTTTGAATATTATTTCCTTGTAGCTAAATAACTTATATGTCATTGATTTGTAGTTTACTTTATTACCTCAATCGCTTTTATCATCAGATATTTAATTTCGAAGGGATGCCTTCATGCGCAGTCAAATGGTTTATTGAGTATGCTATTTATCTAAATATAACATGGATAAATTAACAAATGACTTTTATTGAAATAAACAATTTCGCCCAACACAATTAATAACATACCGACCGAAAGGATAATTATATAATTATAGTAGGCATTCATAGAACATGTGGGGGGGAGGTCGAGGTCCTCGGTCTCGTCATGGGGGTGTCTTGACTACCTGGCATTGAAGTAATTATGAATAATTGGGTGTTTGTGCGGGTTGTATGAATGTGGCATTGTATAATGTGAACCAGATGATAGGAGGAGGCTTATGTTTCAAGGCAGTTACAAACGTCGGAGAGCACACAAGCATAAGGCCCACCTGATGTAAAGCGGTTACCATATCCTATGAACGCTTACAACGTATTACGTATCACTCAAGCGATGCCACCTCTGCTGCTAATATGGCAACTCATTAGGACCTGACTGGTTACCTAACTCACTCGCAGGAACGCAATAAACGTTCAGGATATTGTTATTTGGCTGTGGTTTTCAGTGAGGTGGAGGTACTTCCCTAGACGGGCTGCTTTGATGCGCCCTACCTTAAAAACACCCAGACCAAGGCAAACAGACATTTTCATGCACACAAATGTTTGTCCTGTATAAGAATCGAACCCACGAGCGTTGATGTCAAAGTAATGTAACAGCGAATTTCACCACTACGCTACCGAGCTCGTCAATGTCGCAGACACGACCAGAGCAGTCACGATAGTGCCAATGGCCTGCGCCTGCGGTTCCTGTTCCAGATGGCAGGAATGGCAGAAACGACCACATCAGCCACGGCAGAGACGGATACGGCAGCCATGACACCTATGCCTTGTATCTACCGCTACATGATGTATGCCAACCGGCATCAGTTCTCGTGACCTAATTAAACGCGGAAGTAAACACAGAATTTTAATCAAATATAAGGAATTTAACTAAAGCAAAATAAAACCTGAGACAATAAACTTAAGTAGTTTAGATCAAATTGCCAATAAATAAGTAATAAAGTACATGTTCACTCGCATATTCATGTGGTACATTTGATATACCACAACGCTTCACGAAGATGACATAATTGAACAAATTTAACAATTAGTAATTTAGGTGTTTGAATATTACAAGTTCTAAGGACGAGAGCCGCAGAGTATTTCGTTTTTTTATGTAAAATAACATGTTTTTTTTTTCAGGAAAAAGGTACGTGCCTGTTCGAGCTGTTTGAAATTACATGTTGAAAGACCTAAACTATAAAAAGGCGTAGCTTTCCCTCTGGGTTCTAGATTTGGCGAGGTCGGTGGCGCAGTCGTGAATGACGCGACTTTGACACCGACGCTCGTCGGTTCGATGCCCACACAAGACAAACATTGGGTAGAGCGCATCAAAGCAGCCCATCGGTGCAGGCACCTCCTTACAGAAAACCGAAGCCAAATAACAACTCTCTAGAGGGCTGTTGTGTTCCTGCGTGTGAGTGAGATCACCAGTAAGCTCCTAAGGAGTTGCTGTTAACAGCAGAGGTGACATCGCGCGAGTGATACTTAACGTATTACAAGCGTTCATAGGCTACAGTACCCGCCTTACATCATGGTGGTCCGTATGCTTGTACGCCTCGCGACGTTGCATAAAAAAAAGGTTTCTTTTCATTTTTTTAATAGAAATTCTTTGGTAAACAAATAACAACAATTACAAATAACTTTTTAAAAAGCCGCCAGTGGTCGCTGACGCCTATCGCCGCCGCGCCGCCCCGCCACTACTTAGCACGATAGATAACAACACCAATTTGTGACACCACCATAGACAACGGGAGGCTTTTTACGTCTCCTTTCGCAGTGAACACGATAATTAAATCGAATTTGCGCCCGCGTAGTGCCTTATGGGGCGTTGTCTATGTTTAAGATAAATTTCCTATTGCAATTACTGGGTATTAAGTAGGTACATGTTTATATCAACTTTATTGATCAAAAACTGACGCTTTTTAACATGCCACTTTAATAATTTTTACCACTTACTATATGTGTGTCCTCGACGTAAGAATAGGCCACCCCATCTCAACCCGTAGGTGTCGTGGGCGACTAAGGGAAATATCCAGAGGACGGGCAGCAGCGTACCCTGCGTACTTTAATGACTTGTGGCAACTATAGCAAAACCCCCCTCTACATGAATACTAGAATGAGACGGCCCCCCGTCACGGGAGCCCCGTTGATCCTTATTCCAATAACGGTCAGGTATCGGCGGGGCAGCGGGTGCTAAGAATCCCCGGAGGAATACCAACACAACGGACTGGCCCTGGCAACATTCAATACGCGTACAATGAGAACCGACGAGAAGATAGTGGACCTGGAAGAGGAACTAAGCAAGTTTCATTGGGATATAATATAGGACTGTCTGAAGTCCGAAGACAGGGGGAGGACACGGTGATCCTTAAATCCGGCAACTTGCTTTACTACCGGGAGGGCGATCATCTGAGTCAAGGTGGGGTCGGGTTTATCGTCCCCTCGTCAGCAATGTACTAAAGATCGATGCTGTGTCGACGAGAGTTGCGTACCTTATACTCAGAATTACCTAACGGTATTCGCTGAAGGTTATACAAGTCTACGCATCAACGACACACCCCGATGATGAGGTGGAGGCTATGTATGAGGATATCTCCAAGGCCATACATACATCAAAAACTCATTACACAGTGCTAATGGGGGACTTCAATGCAAAGCTGGGCACGAAACAGAACCATGAGTTGAGCCAAACCAAAGGAGCCAACTGCTGGTCGACTTCATGGAGAAGGAGGAACTCTTTATGATGAACTCCTTCTTCAAGAAGCAGTCGCAGCGCAAGTGGACCTGGAGTAGCCCGGATGGTTCGACGGAAAACGAGATAGACTACTACTACGACTAACAGTCTCACACACCAGACTACAGACGGCTCTCTAAAGGCATGCGGCGAAACATAAGCCAATTTATGAAGATCAAGGTCTTCGAACAGCGTGCGTTGCCAGTGATGACATATGGAACTGAGACCAGGCCCTGCACTGGGGGCCGTATGGGGAAGCACTAGGTCGCTCAGCGTGCTGTGGAAAGAGCTGTGCTCGGGGTTTCGCTGCGTTATAGAATCAGTACTGAGCCGACACAGGATAAGCAAGCTGAAGTTGCAGTGGGCCAGCCACATAGTTCGTAGAACCGACAACTGCTGGGGAAGAAAGGTTCTCGAATGGCGTCCCCGTACCAGTACAGCAGTGTGGGACGACCCCCCATGAGATGGAGCGACGACCTCAAGAGGTTTGTAGGGAGTCGATGGATGCAGATGACACAGGATCGAGACGAGTGACACTCTAGAGGGGAGGCCTATGTTCAGCAGACGACGAATACGGACGAATATAATATATTTATACATATATATATGGCTATACATGGGGCACACTAAAAGTTTTGCACTTCTAGCTAATCGGAACTATTTGAATTTCGAATGTTATATTTTTTGAGACGTTGCAACCTACTTAGTAATAAAAAAATACAATTGGCGGGAAATCATTTGTCAATTGTTTTTTATCACACATCAAAGTTCTACGTACGCAACGAAAATGGAATTGAGTCGAAAAGATTTTAGAGCGATGATTTTTTATGATTTTAAAAGTTCTCTCTCTCCGCAAGACTGTGCTGCTCGTCTTCAAAATGCTTTTGGGAGAGAAGCACCTTCTTAGAGCACCGTGTGGCGCGATGGTTTGCTGAATTTGAGAGAGGTCGAGTTTCTTTACATGACGAATTTCGTGAAGGGCGGCCTTCAACTGCTGTCAACGTAAATAATGTGGCTACTGTTAAGCGGCTAATTGAAGAAACCCCGCGGATTACCTATGAGACAAATCGAGAACTATTGGGGATTGGTATGAGACAAATTCAGAAAATTTTACACGAAGAATTAAATGTTCGGAAACTTTGTTGTCGTTTGATCCCTCATGAACTGACAGCGGAGCAGAAGCGGGCTCGCGTGGAATGGTGCTCACAGATGCTACTGAAGTACGACCACGGACATTCTAATGCTGTTTATGACATTGTCCCAGGAGACGAAACGTGGATTTATTGTTTTGAACCCGAAAAAAAACAGCAATCTTGTGAATGGGTGTTTGAAAATGAGAACAGGCCAACAAAAGTGAGGCAGGCGAGAAACGTTGGTAAAAAAATGATCGCGTTTTTTTTCTCAGCTATGGGTCCCATCTGCACAATTCCACTTGAAGATCAAAAGAGTGTTAAGGCCGAGTGGTATTCTACCATTTGTTTACCCAGAGTGTTAGAAAAAGTTCGCGAAAGACGACCAAAAAGCCGCGTTCTCCTACATCATGACAACGCTTCTTCACACACGGCCAACAATAGAAAGTCATTTTTAATTTCCGAAAAAGTACAACTCGTTACCCATCCTGCGCATAGCCCCGACCTAGCACCCTGTGATTTCTGTATTTTCCCCAAAATCAAAGATTTGATGAGAGGTTTCACTTTTACCAACTCCGAAGAGGCAGTGATAGCGTTCAATCAGCACGTAGAAAACATGCCTACAGATCTGTGGTCCTCCTGTTTTAAAAAATGGTTCGATCGCATGAAAAAATGTTTAAAATGTAAAGGAGAGTATTTTGAAAAGCAATAAATATAATACTTTGGTTATAACATGTTGTTTTTTTAAGTTACGCAAAACTTATAGTGTGACCTACGTATAACAGTTTGCACCCATTTTTCTTGCAAACTACTAAAGCAATTGATGTATTTTTTTAGACAATGTTTTTACTTTCAATATATGGTGGTATACAATGTAATTCAGTGTGGAACATTCATAAGTAAAAACGCGTATGAATATTATTTCCACCATTTATAGTTATTTATGTAAATTATTTTGAATAAGTTTTTCGTTTTGGCACTATGTTTTCAAACAAACCCTTTTTGTTCTGATATTTTCTTTTGAATTTAATAATAATGGCATCATTACAACGATCGCTTGCTCTCCATTTTTTTTAAACGTGCAAATAAACCTTAGAAATTGGATTTATGGAACGGACACTGGCCAAAGAAAATTGATCCAATTTAAGGCATGTATATATTGGATCGGCAGTATACACGTTAAAGATAAAACTACTTAAGTATTGCATCCTCCTTGCGGACACATGTTTATATTTATAATACTCATTCATTGTTTCATTGTTTATATATATAAACTTAGTGTATCTTATTCAATTCCTATAGTTATAATTTTTCTGTTTTTAATCTACTAGCTTAATCCAAATACTAATTTAAAGTAATTTAAAAATATTTCACGCCTAAAAACGAACTTAATTCAATCTTGGACATACAAATTAGATAAAGATATTGGGTAGTACGCCATAGTAAGTCTAATCAAAATAGTAACTTTTACTACTTCAAAAAAATGTAATGAAACTTTTATTTAAAGTACATTTTAACTAAATTGAAATGAAAATTCTAATCTTGGATGTAGAAATTGGATAGATATTGAATTAGAAGCTTAATCGAATTAGTCATTTTTAGTAATTTAACTATATATTTCGCCTATTAAAACGAAACTTGATCTAGTATTGGACATAAAAAATAGGAAACAAAAAGTTATTAGACCAGTGTTGTACGACGACGACAAAGCTCAATCAAACTGGTAGTTTTTAGTATTTTATAATAAATCTCTACTTTAAAATAGGATACATTTGCAACGTATCGATAACATGTATACTGCTCCCAAGACGGTTGTCGAGTTGTGTTTGTCAGAAAAAATATTAAACTCCCGACTTTGTATTACAGAACTTGTAGAAGTCTTTGTTACAAGCAATGATCGCTTTTTCCCTGTATGACTGTACTCGGCTTATTGATAAGAATTCTGTCCAATTTAATCAACAGTTGAAAATACATGTTCCATGCGAAATTAGTTTTCGTAAAATGAAACAGGCCTCTGTTATCTGTTGCTTAGTAGTTCTCGCAATCCAAATGTATTGCGGCCCCGCTGCTACCGCAGCAACTCCGCAGGACTTGTAAAATCATTCGCGGCCAGAAACGCAGGTCCCTACCAGATCCAGAAAGTTACCTATTTGTCTCTAGCGGTCTTTTGCAAGGTGGAGGCGCCTTCCCACGCGGACCCAACAATTACCTCTGTTTGCCAGAGTCTCCTTTGTTATATGTCAATGTGGTTGAGTCGCCTTTGACTTTGTCGATGAGGAGTTTTTTTGTGGATTCAACAGTATTCGTTTTTGGATGGATTCTAAAACTGTAAAATCCTATTGTTTTTATTATATGAACAAACCATCTGTGAGGTATTCTGGTCGTTTCAAATTTTGACTATATTAACAGTAGAAATTTGAGAAAAAATGAGATATATCTACGCATACGTACACGGCCGTGTGCTTGTTTACCTCCCAACATTATACCTAGTCTTGCCATAAATACAGGATTTCTTCGAATTCTTTCCCTTACTGCTTTGACCATCTTTTTCGTACGAACACTACGTGGACGGCCAGATCTTTTTCTGTCACAAACAGAGGAGGTCTAATTGTACCTATTAATCTCTCATTACCCGCGGACCGCTTTTCCGCCAAGAAATGTATGGGAAAACGTATATAACGGGGTCTCACAGGTTAATAGCCCGGTACACAAACATTTTACTAATACCAAGCGTATGGAGAGTATTAAAAATTGCATTTGGCTCCATACCTACTTTGTGTAATGCAATCACAGCGATTCGGTTCTCTTTATCACCCCACTCCATTTTAATATCGCAAAATATTGTACAATGTATTGGCGCCAAAATGAGAAAACTCAATGAACAATCATATAAAAATGACAGATTCCAAATTCAAATGTAATATTTTGTTTATTTTTAATTGTAACAGTATTTATGGCCAGACTAAGTATAAAAAAAACAAACTTCTAACAAGTTGCTGCAATAGCATCGGTGGTACAAACCGCTGATTATTTAGGGTTAGTGGTTTGATGAGAGCAGGGTAGCCCAGTGGATAAAGAACCGGCATATTGACCAACAGGTCACCGGTTCGAATCCTGGCATGTACCACTAAATTCTTTTTTGCGGAACTATGTACATATTTGCAATTATCACTTGCTCGGCGGTGGTGGAAAACATAGTGAGGAAACCCGCACGTCCAAGAAATTATATTTCGAAAAACGTGTGACCTAACCTAAGAAAGATCTGGTTTTCCGTCTGGGTTGTGGAGCTCGGACGGCTGTCGCACAATGTCAAAATCAGTATCTTCGCCAAATCTTTAGGCTTAGGTAGCGGACTTCGCCAATCCTAATGGACATATATACAAAACCATTAAACTGTTATTATTATATGTATTTTTTTTTATATTGTAATGTATAACTAAGAAAAAAAAACAACTTCTTGCAAAGGTATCTCGTTTAGACAAACACAAATATTTCCAGACAAATCACACAGCCATCTAGGGTTAAATAAATAAATATTATACTGGATGTATTGCATCTGAAAACATACATACTTTATGTAAATAACCAATTACTTATAAACTGCATGTATTTTGAGAAACATCGTGAAATGCAGATGTGTTCATTCATACGAATATTTGTAGTATGTCTACCGAACCAGCTAGGTACATTTAGTGTTCTGCATAAATAGATTTTTTCCATTTAATGTATTATTTTCTTTATTGAAGTTATCGTGCGGATGAATGTAATTCAACGCGTATTGCACGCGTGCAACCATTAAAAAGATGAGAAAATAATCTTTACTTGTCGTTGGCCCCTCGCGGGACCTTCGTCACTTCTTACGTTTTTGAAATAGAATCTTATTTAAGCTTATTCAACTCTCTAAGTTGTTTTTTAGGGTTCCGTACCCAAAGGGTAAAACGGAACCTTATTACTGAGACTACGCTGTCCGTCCGTCCGTCCGTCTGTCACCAGGCTGTATCTCATGAACCGCGATAGTTAAACAGTTGAAATTTTCACAGATGATGTATTTCTGTTGCCGCTATAACAACAAGTACTAAAAAATAGAATAACATAAATATTTAAGGGGGCTCCCATACAACAATCGTGATTTTTTTGCTCATTTTTGCTCGATATTGATAATGGCAACAGGTAGACGCTTGAAATATTCACAGAATATTTAGTTATATATTCACTTTAAGAATAAATAATTAAATTTAAACAAAACAAATATTTAAGGGGGGCTCCCATACAACAAACGTGATTTTTTTTGCCGTTTTTATAGATAATGGTACGGAACCCTTCGTGCGCGAGTCCGACTCGCACTTGGCCGATTTTTTTAGTCTACTGGCGATTCGGAAATGACCATTGGCGAAAAAGAAATACCGTAAGAATATAGGTCTCTTTTCAAATGGTCAATTTGATATTACAATAAATTTATATCAGCATATTAGTATAATAATAATGATGTCAAATTGTAGAATTAAAGATATATGATTGCGTGTGCTGAATTATTTCCAGATATCTTTGTCCGTTACATATTCATCAAATCTATAATAAGTTTTTTTACAGAGAGCTTTTTTCAGGTGCCTTTGAGCACAGAAAAGGATAGAAAGGTTTCAAGAAATTTGTTATGAAATCGGATACAATTTACAAGAAATACCCTACCAATGCTAGTAAGCCGATACGCAACTTATTTCTGCTTCTAAAATTTTCACTGATCTTTGAAAACGGCTTTACTATTACAATTGCGACTGGTGCGACGAGTGATCGCTTGGAGACAGTCGCTTGAGAACGGCGGTCTGACACATGACACACCACAAGACAGAGTACTGAGCCTGCAATTAAGAGAGGTAGGGCGGATCAAAGCAGCCCATCTGGGGAAGTACCTCCACCTCACAGAAAACCGCAGCCAAATAACAACTCCCTAGAGGGTTGTGTTCCTGCGTGTGAGTGAGATCACACAAGCTTCGCTTACTTTGGAGCTTTGTAATTTGTCCGACATATATATATATGTATCTTCACGCCAGGTCCCTTGCGGGGTAGGCAGAGAGAACCGAGCGCCATAAGACGCGGTCCTTACACACTTCACTCGCTTCTTACACATTCATAGCTCTTTTCATGCACGAAAAAATACTAATGAGCAAAAATGAGCAAAAAAATCACGTTTGTTGTATGGGAGCCCCCTTAAATATTTATGTTATTCTATTTTTTAGTGTTTTTTTTTTCATTTTTTTATTATTTATTATTTAATTCATTATGTGTCAGTGGACAAAGAACAGGCCTAGTGACCAACTGGTCGCCGGTTCGATTTCTGGCATGTATCACTAAATTTATATATATTTGTATAATTACAAATATGGATATAAATCAGCTTGGCGGTGAAGGAAAACACCGTGAGGAAATCTGCATGTCCAGGACATTATATATCGAAAGACATGTACCTAAGAAGGGCATGATTTTCCCTCTGTTTTGTGGAGGGTTTACATGGAGGGCAATCGCTTCATGTAAAAATCAAATCCTTAGGCTTTAGGACCCCATCAGTCCTAATAGATTAGGAAACGGGCTAACCAGGGACCAGTATATATATTTTTCAAGCTGGACCTTTCGTAAAGCAACATCCTGTTACAATGATATTGAAAAATCCATGGTTAAGCATAGGGATCCATCTAGACTGATATTACCAGCTTGCAGTAGTAGCTTATATCAAAAAAAATGTTATGTAATGACTATAAAAATATTTAACAAAATCCATAAAGATATAAGAATATTGCCTATTAAAAAATTTAAGACAAAGCTTTATTGGTGGCCAGTAAATCAATGTTTTTATAATATTCAAGAATTCATGACAAATAAATATTAAAAAATGACTAGATTGTAATAATATATAATAAGCAAAATAATATGTACATCGCAATGAACATTATGTAGTGTTAAAATTAACATTGGACCTATTTAGTATTGTCTTAGGTTTTCGCGATTGTTACACATTGAATTAAACAATTTTTAACGGAAGTATCGCGTGTTTTATTTATTTTGTTGAACCTGACGTTTCGAACGCTTTGCAGCGTCCGTGGTCGCAGGAAGACTAAGGTGATATTTGTCTTACATTAGAAACGTCAGGTTCAACAAAATAAATAAAACACGCGATACTTCCGTTAAAAATTGTGTAATTCAATTGGACCTATTTAATTCATTCGGAATTTTCTATATAACACAACATGGATTTCAAAGTAATGGAAATTGTAATTATTTAATCTAATTTTTTATTATATTTTGAAAGTATATTTGCACGTCATAATACTGTGGCAAAATATGCGGGCTAATATAATGTAACAAGTTCTAAATGTAACCATATTTTATACTAATAAATGATTATTATTATAACGCTGAGAAAATGAAGACTTCAGTGTAATTATCAATAGCAACATAGACTGTGCGTAGTTTTTAAACGAAATTAACTTGAGTACTCTCACAAGACATCGATCGACTATGACGAGCTCGGTGGCTCAGTCGTGAATGACGCGACTTTAAAACAAACGCTCCTGGGTTCGATTCCCGCACAAAACAAACATTTGTGTGCATAAACACGTCTGTTTGTCTTGGTCTGGATGTTTTAAGAGAGGTAGGGCGCATCAAAGTAGCCCCTCTGGGAAAGTACCTCCACCTCACAGAAAACCGCAGCCAAATAACAACCTAGAGGATTGTTGTGTTGCTGCGTGTGAGTGACGTCACCAGTAAGCTCCCAAGGAGTTGCTGTGTAAACAGCAGAGGAAGCATCGCGCGAGTGATACTTAATACATCGCAAGCGAGGCTACGGTAGACGATTTACATCAGGTGGGCCGTATGCTTGTATGCCTACCGACGTTGTATATAAAAAAAATCCGCGGTACCTTCTACTTCATGTCCCACAAGGCAGCACCAGCTAGTGCAAAACTCATTTCTTTGCAGATCTAGTCCAAGAGTTGATGATCTTGTTCAAAGAAATCCATCACCAGGCATGTTCACATCTCGTCCAGTGATCAGATGGTAAATGACTCACTGTCATTTTATGTCGCAAACTTGAGCAGTTCTATTTATATTATTGTATATTGCTGAGTATATAACTTAGCACTTATCTAAAATTGTATGTAAGACCTTGTAATTAGCATATACAGGGATTGGTTTTACTTTTTGCGTTTAACATTTATATGTTTCATTGTTGCATTTTTATACTAGTAAAGCGGGAACGCTTGCGATATATTAAGTATCACTCGCGCGATGCCTCCTCTGCTGCTTACACAGCAACTCCTTGGGAGCTTACTGGTGACCTCACTCACTCGCAGGAACACAACAACTCTCAAGGGAGTTGTTATTTGGCTGCGGTTCTGATTCGGATTCTGTGAGGTCGAGGTACTTCCCCAGACGGGCTGCTTTGATGCGCCCTACCTCTCTTAAAATATCCAGATCAAGACAAACAGACATGTTCATGCACACAAATGTTTGCCTTGTGTGGGAATCGAACCCACGAGCGTTGGTGTCAAAGTCGCGTCATTCACGACTGAGCCACCGAGCTCGTCACAAATATGAGCATTATAGGATATTTTTTTCAAATTTGATTTGTGATGTCATGAATCTTATGCTAATAATTTTTTACACATGTTATAAAAATAAAGGATATAATGTAATTTTACGTACACTAAAACATTTTTTAAATAAAATAAAAACCTACATTCAAATTATTTAAAAAGAATGTATCCGAAAGTACCTGTACTCGGTAGGTGCTGCCAGGAAGACGTAGTTAGTGCAATACATCCCAGTCAGCAGCACTGGCAGCGCCAGGAGTGCTGCCAGACGTATTTGCCAGACACCCCAGCCAGGACACCAAGCCTCGTGCGACATCTTCCCTACACGGATAGACCACTAAAAGACCAAGAAATTACCACCAAGTATCCAAGAACACAATTAAAAAAAAATTGTGACAATCTAATTACATTTTATTTTGTTTTTTTTTTAATTTACGTTTTCGCACGCACAAGTTCGTGTGTGATATGAAGGGTTTTTTTTATTTATGCGAGTGAGGTAGTCGCGTCGGGCTGTCCGCGCGGCCGGTGCGGTTATGCCGGTGGCCGGCGCGTACGCATGCCGCGTTAGACAGCGGCTAAAAGCAGATTACGAATTCTGACCTCCTAGATAACACGATACGAGCAAACTTAATCCTTATTCCCACTCAATAAACACAAGAGACGTGCACCAGTTCACTAAGCGACGGTTCAATTGAACGTCAAATGGGAACTGTCAGACAACTTTGTATTTACTTTGTGTAAAAATGCAGTCTGCATTTGGTTAAATAGTTGACCGTGTCTACGAAAATACGTATTTCGAGGAAACCTGTAATACGAATGCAAAATCGTGAAATGTGTCATTTTATATACTTATAAATAACTAGGTGTGCCTGCGACTTCGTCTGCGTGGAATTTAACAAAAAAGTTATTGTTCAGTTCGTAGAGTTTACGATAACTTATTAACAACCAGAGTAAAATAGCGAACAGTAAAATAATAATAGACTGATAGATACTATTTTATGTACTTCGTCCGCGCGGAATAGTTATTTTTTATTATTTATTTATATGAAAAATAAAATAAAAGTAGCCCAAGTGACTCCTTATTACATCAGCTATCTGCCACTGAAAGTCCCGTCAAAATTGCTCCAGCCGTGTCAGAGATTAGCCGGAACGAACAGACAGACAGACAAAAATTGTAAAAATATTCATTTTGGTATATTTACTGTGTATACATCCATATGCATTTAATAAAAAGCGGTTATTTTAATATTACAAACAGACACTCCAATTTTATTTATCTGTATAGATTTAAAATTAAAAATCGAACGTCGATGTCGGATTGCAAGTTAATTTTTGGGATTCCGTACACAAAAGGTATTAACGGGAACCTGTTACTGAGGCCTCGCTGTCCGTCCGTCCGTCACAGCGCTGTAGGTATCTTTTGAACTATAATTTTTTTTTTTATATAAAACGTCGAGAGGCTTGCAAGCAGTCGGCCCACAGGATGTAAAACGGAGCGAGTGCCCAGTTCAAGACAAGCAGACGTGTTCATGCACACAAATGTTTGTCCTTTGTGGGAATCGAACCCACGAGCGTTGGTGTCGAAGTAGCTTAGCTAGTTCCTAACCACCACCACCATAACTAACCGCCACCACTAGTGGCAACCAAGCATACGGCCTGCCTAGTAAGCAGTTACTGTAGCCTATGAACATTTGCATCACCAGGGGTGTCACTCTTACGTTGCCGACTCAAAAAGCTCGTGTTGCTTGGCAATTTTGGACAATTTTGGGTAAATTGACCGGATTTGAACTGTTACTTATACAATGACATTCATTATGACGGACGTTAATATATTTTTTATATATTTATTTAATTAGAAAATTAGAAGAAAATACTGTAAAAATGATGTAAGTTACCTATAGGTCAGTAGATAAAGAAACCGCCTAAAATCCACTTCTCGCCGGCTCGAATTCTGCTGTGGGGGATTTTTATACCACGTCGGGAGGCATATAAGCATACGGCCCACCTGATGTGAAGCGGGTACCGTAGCCTATTAACGCTTATGATATTTAAGTATCACTCGCGCGATGCCTCCTCTGCTGCTTACACAGCAACTCCTTAGGATTACTGGTGACCTCACTCACAGGCAGGAACACAACAACACTCTAGGGAGTTGTTATTTGGCTGCGGTTTTCTGTGAGGTGGAGGTGCTTCCCCAGACTTTGATGACTTTGACTTTGCTTTGATGCGCCCTACCTCTCTTAAAACATCCATACCAAAACAAACAGACATGTTCATGCACACAAATGTTTATCTTGTGTAAGAATCGAACCTACGAGCGTTGGTCAATGGCGCGTCACTCACGACTGAGCCACCGAGCTCGTCAAAAATCGAACTGCACTGATGCATCCCATCTCTCTGTACCCCGGCCGAGGTAAACAGTCACGGTCAGGGACACAAATGTTTATCTTGCGTGGGAATCGAACGCAGCGTTGCTAACCACTCGGCCAGCAAGCTCGTCAAACCTGAACACATGTTTTTTGATCCAACCTGCTTTGTGTGCATCATCAGGCGTTGTAGACGTTAATCGTAAGGTCTTACGATTAACGTCTACAACGCCTGATGATGCCTCGTGGAGAGGCGAAACACGTGTCGCAGCGACGACCAGGCCAGTCGTGGCAGCGACGGTGGTGGTGGGGGCATGCGGATTCTGTTCCAGATGGCGGACGACCGCAGCAGCCGAGGCAGAGACTACCGGAGCAGCCATGGCAGCGTCGGCATGTACCATGTACTAACAGTAGTGGGTGGGTGCCGGCCGGCGCTAGGCCGCATGAACTAATTGGTGGCGGAAGCACACAAAGCAGGTTGGATCAAATTGCATGTAAATTTGACTTTCGCAAAATAACGCCTGAATCTATTAACATGTTTTTTTTATACAACTAGATTGGCAAACAAGCATGCGGCCGCATTAGATGGGTAGCGGTCACCGCAGCCTATTGACGCTCGCAACACGACGGGGATGTTACTCGCGCGCTGCCAATCTAGTGACCTAAGGCTGTTTCGTCATAGTACCCAGTAATTTCTCTGCCATATCTCACCCTTCAAACCGGAACACAGCTACATAAATGTAGCTGCTTGGCGGTAGATATAGGTGAGACAGAGGTACCGAGACGACTTGTGTACAAAGTCTCCCTCTGGTGACCTGACTGGTGAATGACATGTACCTAAGATCAATGTTCTGTACTCACCTATTTTTATTTTCTTGTATTCTCGCTTCGATGATACATCTTAAGATTTCTAAATTAACTATTTTTTAATTAATAATTTCATTCAAGCACTGCTTGTTATAATTACCCTTCACTTTACACCCCACCTGATGAAAAATGTAGCCTATGAACGCTTTCAATACTTTAGGTACCGCTCTGCGATGCCACCTCTGCTGCTCCTCAACTCCTCTAGAGCTTACTGGTATACCTCATTCACTACCATGGAACACGGCAACACTCCAGGGAGTTGTTATTTGGCTGCGGTTTTCTGTGTGGTGGAAGTTCTTACCAGCTTGGATGTCGTGCTATCCATTTTTAAAATAATATAAAAATTCTTTAGTTGCAATTGGGCCCTCGCGGGCACTTAAGACACGTCTTAAATTTATTGAAATATAGTCTTATTGTATTTTAGTCATTTCTCTTATTTTACCTTTTCTCTTTTTATCTACTAGCATTTCTGAAATGACCATTGGCGAAGAAGAAATGCCGAAAGATACTTGCCAATATAGGTCTATTTTAAAATTGACAATTAGATATTAGAATAAATTCACATCAGCGTATTTGTACAATAATGATATCAAATGGTAGAATTAAAAATTATTAAGGACAGGTCGTCAGTGCTGAATTATTTCCAGATATCATTGTCCGTTACATATTCATCAATTCTATAATAAGCCGTTTTACAGAGGGTATTTTTAATGTGAAGTGTGTAAGGACCGCGTCTTATGCCGGTTGCAGACCAAGAGCTAAGCTAAGTTAGTTTAGTTTAGCTCGCATAGCTGACGCAATTTTTCATACTTGTGTGCAGACAGCAATCTATGCAAACTAAGCTATGCGAGCTAACTAAAATATGCGAAGCTAACTTAGTTGTGTATACCGATGCGCAGCTATACGAGCTAAGCTAAGCCCCTCCCGCCTACCCCGCACCCCCTTCGCTTATCCTTTGCCAGTGCTGTCCAGTGTCTTGTGTCATCATCTAACTCGTAAAATAAATTTCTAAACTCTCCACTTGTGTGCCGAGATTGAATGTGTTGACATAGCCAAGGTCTGGAATGTCTTTTTTTTTAATAATAATAAGTCAGTATTAATCTTCTTTTTCTATGTGTAACGTATTCATCATCGGAACTTTCATCATCGATTATATGCATGGCGAACGACGTCCGTCGAATTGAACTTCGCGACACTGACAGAGCTTTCGTTTAGTTCTTGGTGTGCACGGGACATATTTTTATTTATCGGATTATCTTAGCTTAGCTTAGGTAAGCTGGCTTAGTTTAGCTTCGGAATAGCTTAGTTTTCGGTCTGCAACCAGCATTATGGCGCTCGGTTCTCTCTGCCTACCCCGCAAGGGCCCTGGCGTGAAGATATACCTACATACATACATATTTTTAATGTGCTTTTTGAATACATAGTCAGGAAAGGACAGAACTGTTTCAGGCAACTTATTATAAAGTCGAATACAATTTACAAGAAAAAATCTACTAATTATCTACTAATCTACTATCTAGTCCTAGCAAACCGGTTTACCGGTGTACCGAACTTCTAAATTCTTCGCTGAAGATTGAAAACGACTTTAAATTTTTACGGAGTTACATTATGTTTTCATAAATATATTGAGAAGTAACAGTGAGGATATTTACTTCTTTGAACAGTTCCCTGAGGGTATCTCTGGAGCCCAAGTTATAAATAGAGCGAATGGCTCTTTTTTTGTAAGATAAAAATTGTCTCAATGTCAGCCGCCGTTCCCCACAACAGTATACCATACGACATAATGCTGTGAAAGTAACTGAAATAGACTAAGCGCGTAGTAGTCACATACGTCAATTGCCTGATTCTCATAACTGCATATGCAGCGGAGCTGAGCTTACCGGCAAGGTTATTTATAATTCTTATTGGCTAGTTTGCTGATCAACATCGCGGAACTTATCGGTTTATTGGTTAAAATATTTTCCCATTGGTCAACACTGTCAGTCGGCTTGTATGTCGATAATTAGGATAATTAGGTAGTTTATTATTAATAATAATATAATAATAAAAAATCTTTATTTTTCTCTCCAAAGGTCATTAAACTTGTAGGTACATTAGCTTGTTACAAAATAGTTCAAATATACTGACCTACGTGTGTAGAGAACTGGTGCCCACGCTAGGTAGATTTGAACCTGCCTGTATTACGGGTCGCCAGGCTCTCTCCATGTTAACATGCTTTAGATAGCTAATTAATTTACAATTACTATGCAATAATATTCCAATAATATACTGTACTATTGTGTCTGTATGTGATTTGGTTTAAAGATGATTATTGATTATTCTTCTCGAATCTCGTTCTTAAATGATCTGCCGGCGGTAGGGGAGGCCTTGGAGAAGCTTGCTTCGGCGTGCTTCTCTTGTGTTAGTGTGCGAGAAGTATGTTGTTCCTGGATATGGTGATAGGACAGTCATCCGGAATTAAAGTATGCAGAAGTGCATCAGTAGTCTCCTCTACACCGAGGGTGTGGGTATTATCCAGTTTAATAATAGAAACAAAGGCCTGAACAATGCGCCTACTTGCCTTAAACTCGTGATATAGGGGAGACCACGGTCTGTCACAATTTAATCTTTCTACTATTCATTTTAGCAAATAATTACCTTTCGTTTTAGTTAAAATAAGGTGCTTGCGTATTTCCGGGGAAATTTCGATACCCATCCATTTTCTACCGTAGGCTACAGGACGACGACGCACTAGTTTTCTTTCTTTATTGTATTTTTCTTTTATTTGTCTTTCAAGTACTCTGACAATGTAATTTTCATTTCGTCTTTTATATTTTGATTATACAAAGCTGACAAAAACTTTGTGTCGTACATTTTATCGGGAATGCCTTTTACAATAACGCGCGGTTGGCGTCCTTTGGGCTTTTCGAGTAAGTCCAGCCGATTTAATGCCTTCTACCGATTGTAGCTTCCGGATTTGAGCATCATTCGACACACGTAAAACTACACCCGATTTGGCAGTTTTCTTAACGCCTACAATTTGAAAACCATCATCGGATGGCTTGATGGCTTTCATGACAGCTTCATTCGTGGCTTCGGACGTTTTGAACTCCGCGGATCGTGTCTTAGTGGGATATACCACAATAAGGTTTAATTTGCTTGGGCAGACGAAGTTTTATCGGATTTATCGGAGTATGATGTACCAGTTTTGTCACGGGTGCTACAGGGTTATTTTGAAGTAAAACTTCTTTACTCACGCTGGACTTGCGGAGTAAGCTGGTGAATGCGTGACGAGAGCGTTACGAAAAGTGTGATCGGGCGAGGCGAACGGAAGTTGAGAGATATAAGTTAGTGAAGGTAGAAAGGGAGAGAGTTACGTTTCATATATTAATGTAGGGGCAAGATAGAGAAGTGCGAGCACACATTTTCTTTCTCTCTTTCTCTCATAGCGAGTTAAGTTTCGTATATGTAAGACACAGTGCAGTCCTGTTGTCTATATCACACTATGGAGCTAAAGAACTTTTACTTCAGTGGTATGGTCTAAAGCACACTCGTTTTTTTTTTTTGCTTCTAATTTGAGTGCTAACAAATCGCGTTCTGTTACGGCAAGCTTCGTTTCCGTTGTTGCTGACTTTATGGCCATCATAGACACTGGAGAAGTAACCCGCTGAGTCATATCCATTATTGCCGATCTATGAGCGACACCAATGCGAGAGGTCAGCCCGTTAATAATTTCATTAATTTTTGCCAAACATTATGACAATTCGCGGACGAAAAGCTTGACGACCGCTGTAGTCGTATTTCTTTAGATGACAAATTATTCGGTGATATATCGCCTAGCGGTCTTTTGACATTACTTAGTTGCGGGGGGTGAGCGCGGCATCAAGTTGCTACCGCCAAAAACCGGCGTTAGATCTCTTGTACCACCAGGATCATCGAGATTGCTCGATATTTAATAATACTTTGAAGTTAGTAACCATATAATTTTGGTTAGTAACTTCAAAGTATTATAAAATGTCGAATAAATTTAAATTAAGCTAATACATATCAATACAAAATATTACCCCGATTTCGGGGTAAATTTATTAACTGACAACACCAGGAGATAACAATTTGCTTACACTGTTTTAATATTTTAATGCTACTAATTAATCGTAAATATGCTTTTCAATAACAGTAATCAAAATATCGAATACTTATTTTTCAAATAAATAAATATTGTCGGACAAATTACACAGCGCCATCTGGCCCCAAAGTAAGCGAAGCTTATGACAACAGATAAACATACGTAAATACATTTTTTTTTTTTGTAAATACATACCTACTTATTACACATATAAGATACCCAGACCAAGACAAACACACATGTTCATGCACACAAATGTTTGTACTGTATGGGAATCGAACCCACGAGCGTTGGTGTCAAAGTAGCGTAACAGCGCGTTTCACTACTGCGCCACCGAGCTCGTCAAAGGGGCAAACCTGTTTTTGCAAAGACCGCGGATCACTGTGATGAAATACGAGTATTACAAATTTAAACCTTAATTTAAACGAGAATCGACGCGGAATTTATACATTAAAATCACAGAACACCCAATTTAACGAAATATCACACACACTGAATAATAGCAATGAAGTACCTAATAATACACTCAAACTTACGAAAGGGTTACACAGACAAGTAAGAAACAGCCGACACGCAAGGACGGGGGAGGGGAATGAACTCCATAGCTTATTTCCTTCATGCCATTGTATAAGACAAATGGTACCCTACAACAGATTTATTTCTAGATTACCTGCTTAAAATCCAGCAACAATGCCACAATATCTAGATTGATATGTTCATTTAGGAATGTTAAAAATGAGTTTCAATTCGCAGAAGCCATTTTGCAGTCAATAGTTGAAAAATGTATTTCAATTAGACACGCGCGAAATAAATTCAAATGTTATAATGTTAGTTCCTTTGTCTTCTTTCATACGTGAACTGTTGAGAAGGTTAATAGATTCAGGCGTACTTGGCGAAAGTCAAACGTACACGCAATTTGGTCTTACCTGCTGTGTGCATCCGCCACCAATTAGTTCATGCGGCCTTGCACCGGCCGGCACCCACCCGTTACACTACTGTTAGTAGATCATCTGGAACAGAAACCGCATGCCCCCACCACCGTCGATAAATTATTGCGTAATAAGACAAGTTTCGTATCCGACAAATACCATAGCCTATTAACGCTTGCGATATATTAAGTATCACTCGCGCGATGCCTCCTCTGCTGCTTACACAGCAACTCCTTGGGAGCTTACTGGTGAGCTCACTCACACGCAGGAACACAGCAACCCTCTAGGGAGTCGCTATTTGGCTGCGGTTTTCTGTAAGGTGGAGGTACTTCCCCAGGCGGGCTGCTTTCATGCGCCCTACTTCTTTTAAAACATCCAGACCAAGACAAACAGACATGTTCATGCACAGATGTTTGCCTTGTGTGGGAATCGAACCAACGAGTGTTGGTATCAAAGTTGCGTTATTCACGACTGAGCCCCCGAGCTCACCTAAATAGCCGCAAGTATAGCTGATCAGGTGAAGGTATATATTAAGCTGACAAAACTCCACCGTATTGCCGTTCAAAATCTCTGGTTCAACCAACAGTGCAAGCACAACCACGTGATTCCCAACTATATTTATATAAAATCACATTCACATTCAATAGCGGCTAATAAAGCCATCAAATAAGCCCAATTCATCTGGCTAAATGAGGAGTCACGTCGTTGGTTTGCCGTTAGGGACAACCTCAAATCACATTTAAAAATATTTCATACCGAACTCGCCCACAAATTACATCCCGTAGAATTCGATTTAGTAGATCAAAAAGCCCGAGAACTCGCGTCTAAATGTATATACAAAAAGTACAACAGTAAAGTCTTTAACACATTTGTGCAGTTCCTTCTGCACTTCTTCGTCCATATTGTTGATTGGCCTCACGGGTACCTTAGGAACTTATAAGCTTTACTAAACAGAACTACTTGTCAGCATTGGACATAGACTAAACATTAACACTAGACACGAAACACTACATGCCCCACACTCGCATTTAACACTAATCAAAATGCGAACGGGGCTTTACGAGGATTGTCTAAAAATCCTCAAGTCATCTTTAGAAAATACATTCATTCATCCTGGCGAGACTGATGACATGATTTGTAAAGTACACCTCTCAAACCGACAAACTTGACAGACTCATTTCACAACAACGCCCATCTCCATTAACCTCAAGTTACACTAATTCCGCATGTCACACCTTCTACCCCCGCGTAAAAAAAATATCAAATACACAGTTTACTAACCAGGAAATCACACTTTTGGAAAAGGGTTTAAAGTACAGTATCCCCCCAAAAATAACACAAACATCCCTTGAAAACATGGCGGTTGACGCGGAAGTCGCGGAGAAACAAAAAAGATAAATTCGTTAGTCATCGTGGACCGTAATGAGTATAACTCCAAAGTCAAAGACGTTTTACATACAGACAGCTTTTTGACTGTAAGTCAAGACCAACCAACAAATATTTGGCCCAATTAAAATTAACTGTTAACGGCTCGAAATATATCTTTCCGGATACTTCATGTTCAAAATTATTCCCATGAACCCCCATTCTCCTATGCTTTATGGTTTACCAAAATTACATAAAGTCAATATTCCAATAAGGCCAGTTGTGTCGTATATTGGAGCTCCCACCTATGAGTTGACAAAATTTCTTAATGTACATATAAAGGATATCTTTTGAGCCAACACACAAGTTTAAAAATAGTTTACATTTAATAGATAGTATAAAAAACTTAGCACTACCCCTTTTTCCAAATTAATTTTACTCGATGTTGAAAGTTTGTTTACTAACGTATCTAAAGCCCCGTTGGCATTTTGTTTAGTGTTAAGTGCAAGTGTGAATTGTAAGTGTTAAGTGATTAGTAGATACATTATTTGGAGAGGCAATGATTAGTGCGAGTGTTTAGTATTTGCTTAAAGTGTTAAGTGATTAGTATTAGAAGCCAATTATATTTTTTTGCGAGTGCCCCCGCCCCCGCCCCCTTTTCTTCATCCCTCAGTCGCAGCGCGCTCCTCACTGAACACGTCTGGACAATAATATTCCAATGGAGCTTCCGCGGCTAATTCTTTTAGTAGTTGATAACTAGCTCCACGACTTGATCTCCTCACTCTCCACTTTCGTTGTCATAGTTTTTGAGGTCTCATACGTTCAATTTCGATCTCTTCTTCGATTTGATCCAAGACCATTTTTAATATATCTTTAACACATTTGTGCAGTTCCTTCTGCACTTCTTCGTCCATATTGTTAATTCGCCTCACCTTAGGTACCTTAGGAACTTATAAGCTTTACTAAACAGAACTACTTGTCAGCAATGGACATAGACTAAACATTAACACTTGACACGAAACACTACATGCCCCACACTCGCATTTAACACTAATCAAAATGCGAACGGGGCTTTACGAGGATTGTCTAAAAATCCTCAAGTCATCTTTAGAAAATACATTCATTCATCCTGGCGAGACTGATGACATATTACGACTGACAAGATTTTGTATGTCTCAAAATTATTTCCAATTTGATAATTTTCAAAAAGAAGGGTTAACAATGGGGTCCCCTCTTAGTCCATTGATGGCTGACTTATGGATAATGCACGAACACATAATCGGTAAACCACACATATTCTATTACTATAGATATGTCGACGATATTCTCATATGCTGGTCAGGTACCAATTGTCAATTGGATCTCTTTGTTTCCAAATTAAATAAAATCCACGCTAAAATTAAATTCACTAATTCATTCATTCAAATCAACTAATTGTTGGCGGAAGCACACAAAGTAGGTTAGATCAAATTCCATGTTGAGAAGGTGTCGCTATAAGGCCGTGTTCACATTAAGATGTTTAGATAGATACCTAATATTAATCCTGAATCGAGTGGTTAACAATGCTACCAACGGTAGGTTCTATTCCCACACAAGCCAGACATTTGTGCACTCCCGGGAACATGTCTGTTTGATTGGGCAGGGTGTTTTGGCGTGAACACGTCTTTAAGTTTGCTTTCATAACGGGAGGAATTCTCATTCAATCGATTAGTTGTCACACTGAATTGGGATGTTTCCAGTGAAATGTATTTCAATCATTTACACGGAACGCAATATATTTCATGAAATCGAATACTTTTCAATGCAATCTGAATCCATGCAAAATACGATTTTGGCTTGAAATTATTTCTTCTGTTTAATTCCTGAAATTAAGCCATTTTAACACGACATATTCTCGTGAGCTTGTCGGCTCGCCAAATTTTACCGACGTAAATATTTATTATATGTAAATTGCAAACACAAAGTAATTTTTACGATTGTGTGTTTTGAAGCGCGTGTATTTAATTTAAAATTTAAATAATGAAAAAAACATGAAGATAACATTGTAAAATTGACAATCGTATTAATTAAATTTTATCGTACTCGTATTAAAACTTATTTATTTCTTTAATTGTATATCTTGGAAGTGCTTTGAGCAGCAATGGAAGGTACACCGCTGATGTGGAGAGACGAGTGAGTGCAGGGAATAGGGTGAATGGAGCGTTGGGTAAACTTCTAGGCAGCCGAAATCTAAGCCAGAAGGCACAGCTCGCTGTACACAACGCGGTGCTAATCCCAACGCTAACTTATGGAAGTGAGAGCAGGGTATGACAGAGAGAGCATGAAAGTAGAACAAATGCGGTCGAAATGAGAGCATTGCGCAAAATTTGTGGCATAACGCTTGCTGACCGCGTTCGTAATGAAGACGTAAGAGAAAGAGTTGGTCTGAAAGAGAACGTCGGTGTTAAGATAAGAAATGGTCCGTTGGTTCGGACATGTAGAAAGAATGCGGGACGAATGAATGACGAAACAGATATACAATGCAAAAGTGGACGGATGTAGAAGCCGACGAAGACCGAGACTAACCTACCAAGACCAAATTGGTCGTGTTTTATCAGAAGGTGAAGTCAGGAACCCCAGGAACCGGCGAGCGTGCATGAAAAGAGCTATGAATGTCACAGAAGCGAGTGAAGTATGTATGGACCGCGTCTTATGGCGCTCGATTCTCTCTGTCTACCCCGCAAGGGACCTGGCGTGAAGATTATACATACATACAACTTCAGAATTTTGCCTGAAAACCCTTCCGACGTTAGCGGAATTACTGAAGGTTGAATCTAGAACTAAGAAAATTTTGAAACGATTCTGAACTAAAGACTTGTGTCGTATGAACATAGACCCTTTGCCAGTCTAGTCACAGGACTAAAAAATAAGAAAAAAGTACGTACTTTGCTTCACTAGGTGTGACGACTTTTCAATTCGAACGAGAAGTTTTTTTTATACTATATCGGGAGGCACACAAGCATACGGTCCACCTGATATAAAGTGGGTACCGTAGCCTAATAACGCTTGCGATTAAGTATCATTCGCGCGATGCCTCCTCTGCTACTTTACACAGCAACTCCTTGGGAGCTTACTGGTGATCTCACTCACACGCAGGAACACAACAACTCTCTAGGGAGTTGTTATTTGGCTGCGGTTTTCTGTAACGTGGAGGTACTTCTCCAGATGGGCTGCTTTGATGCGCCCTACTTCTCTTAAAACATCCAGACCAAGACAAACAGCCATGTTCATGCACACAAATGTTTGCCTTGTGTGGAATCGAACCCACGAGCGTTGGTGTCAACGCTGCTTTAGACTTCGTAAATATACTCTCAATCAAGACGTCAAAATAGTAATTTCAGCGTTTTTCAAAATACCACCTTTAGGGGACTGAAAAGGGGGTTGACAGTTTGTAAGAGCAGAAATATTTTTGAAGTTAGTAGCTTGAAACTTTGTACATATATTCTCTATTAGAATACTGCTATAAAATGGTTTCAGCTCTTTCAAAAATTTCACCCTTAGGGGGTGAAAATGAGGTTGAAAATGTGTTTGGACGAGACGCTAATCTATATTAATAAATCTTATAATAATACAAATGGAGTTCCTGACCAATTCACTGACTCATCAAGAGGTTCATTTTTAATGTATATGAGAGATAAGAAAGGGTTTTGTGAATTTCAACCCAAATAAATATTTTTTCAAGTGACTTGAAACTTTTATGTTTTTAAAACTCAGACCAAATATTTGGCAAGTTTCAAAATAGGCAATGTTGTGTATAGAGAGGTGCTTTGTGTGTATACAGTCAATATCAAATAGTTAATGAAAACCGAACAGATCGTGATATATATCATTACTACACAAATATGGATATTTGGTACTTAAAAATAAAAAGTTAAATAAAACTGCCGAAATTACAACATCTAAGCGTGCCAAGCCGCGGGCAAAAGCTAGTATTAAAATAAATAAACAAGTAAGTCAAAACACTTTAACAAACATAAGAAGCTACTTGTATATATACTTCGTGCCAAACTACGGATTTGTGTATTGGCAGAACACATGTCTGTCCCTAAACTTGTTTCTGACGAACCAATCAAATAACTTCATCGCTACGTAACAACAACCATACAAGTATTACTAAGTAGGAAATTAGAGTAGTAAAGAGAACCATCATCGGCCGCCCGCGCCGACGCGACGCCGACACGGAGATCGAACGCGCTTCGACGCGGCACGCGGCGCCATTGTAGTCCAGGAGCCGGCAGCTTATTTAGCTATGTTAAGTTAATTTATTGTACACAAGGGTGAGTAACTAGGTTACTTCGAATGAAAGAAAAACAGATAAGTATAGAAAAGGAATGCGTATCTTTTTACGCAATGTCAGGATCATAGAAGCATACGGCTCACCTGATGTAAACCGGTTATCGCAGCGTACAAACGCTTGCAATACATTAAGTATCAATCGCGCGATGCCACCTCTGCTGCTAATACAGCAACTCCTTAGGAGCCTACTGGTGACCTCACTCACACGCAGGAACACAACAACCCTTTAGAGAGTTGTTATTTGGCCGCGGATTTTTGGAGGTGGAGGTACTACCCCAGAAAGGCTGTTTAATACGCCCTACCTCTCTTAAAACATCCAGACCAAGACAAACAGATACGTTCATGCACACAAATATTTGTCCTGTGTGGGAATCGAATCCACGACCATTGATGTCAAAGTAACGTAACAACACGTTTCGCCACTGCGCCACCGAGCTCGTTCATCTTACAATTATCTTACTTTTAAGTATTGTTTGATGAATTTTCTGCCCTCTAATTATGATTATTAAATTGGAGGTCAAAAATATACGAAACCTTACAAACAACCTTATTAAATAGTGCACAGGGAAACACAAACATACCAGTGTAGGTAATTAATTTTCTTGTAGTAATTTAAACATTTCACTTCCAAGATATCCTGGTAAATGGTGCTCGAAATTTTGTGTAAATACTGTCTCTAATTTCTGAACATACTCATTTATCTCTCGAGACTTCTTTAGCCTTCCATAACGATTTTCTTTTATTATACTTCGTACTTTGTCTCTCGAGATTGGTACTTAGAAGACATATTAGTTAGGTATTGACACATGTAGTAACGTACAGACGCCACCACTCGATTCACTTTGTAGAGGGTAACTAAAGATATGAAAATGAACTCGACTTGGCGGGGGTACTTATCCTAAGCACAGTATGGCAGCTCTTCATTCGCATTTTAGTGCCAGATCACTCGAAATTCAGTGTGAAAATGCTTAAAACTCTTTTAAAGTAAATAACTAATTAATATTAATTAATATATATATATATATTATTTGTAAGGCCTTAATATTTAATTCCTAAGCTATTTTTTTGTAATTTAATATAGTTCTTTTTATTTAACATATAATTAGAGTTGCGGTCTCTAGTACATAATGTAAAATTTGCTATTAAGCTACTAGTCCAGGGACGGCGAACCGATGACACGAGTGCCACGCATGGTACGCAGCAAACTAATTCGGGCACGTCTATGGTACATGAATCTATTTAGGTACTTGATAATATGTAGATAATTGATAAAAAAAAGTCATTTCGACGAAGTACTCATACGAACGGTAACAGATTATGCAGGAGAAATTACTTAATTTCACAAATACATACCTAGTTCCGACTGACGTGTGATTCGCTTCGATTTTTTTCACCATAAATGGCACGTTTACCAATAAAGATTCGCCATCCCTGTACTAGACATACATAATTTTGGATTATGATCTAGATCTGTACCAATTGCATGCTACAAAAATGGTGGCAATATTGATTGTAATCTGTTTTGTATGCTAATAAATAAAAACGGAAGCGGGAAAAATCCTCATATTGCGACAAGTCCGAGAACAATATCGACACCGGCAACGGAAACGGATCATCGAGACCTCATCGTCCGAGTCAATGTCGCGGGAACCTACATCTGCAAATACATGTTACAACAATATTATCCGGTTTGCGTTTTATACTCTAGAGACGGAAATGTCAGCGAATCTACATGTGACTTATTCACGCATAGAACGTACAGGGAAGCCTGGGAGGCTATCTCGACATATTTAAAAATACCTGTTTTACCAGTAAAATTGTTTACTCGTAGACACATGTCGTAAACACGTAAACCGGCTTGCGTTTTATACTCTGGAGATTCCACCTTACCGGATTATACTAAAACTCCCATAATCATATCTAACAGACAGAAATGCATCTTTGAACGATCACACTGGGAAGGTAGACGAGGACATATGCGAAATTTTCGCCCGCAACGATGCAATGGGGTGCCCGCGACGTGGACATCACCGTCGCCACCGGGCAGACCCAGCACAATTGCTGCTGCACCGTATGTCTGCGCAGCTCATTCTCAGGCAGACCCGCTTGATAGTATAACGCTACAATGGAAATTCTGGGCAAAGACTACCCAGTACTAAGTGGTAACCCAACGAAAAATTATTGATTCCGTTTCATTTTTAACGTCTTGTAAAACTTTCCTAGTAGTGTTGTACACAGCTGACGCCTGTGACTACTCACATGGTACAAACAACTTCGACGATAATCATAAATAGTAAAGAATTATTTGTTACTAAAATAAAATATAAATCCCAGACTTCATCAAAACTTTCGAAGGAAAACCGAAGATCTGTCCAAGTAAATCCATATGTGCAGAACATCACCGTTACGTCAATCAAACACAATTTTCGTAAGTTTTAAAATTCTGCATAATCAAGCGCTCTCAAAGTCTACATGTGTCAATACCTAACTAAAGAGCTTTGCTTGGTGGCGCAGTGGCGAAACGCGTTATTACGTTACTTTGAAACTAACGCTCGTGGGTTCTATTCCAACACAGGACAAACATTTGTGTGCATGAAAATGTCTGTTTGTCTTGGTCTGGGTAGTTTTAAGAGAGGTAGAGCGCATTTTTTTATACCACTAAGGTGGAAATCAAGCATACGGCCTGCCTGATGGTAAACAGTCACCGTAGCCTATGGACATTTGCAACATCAGGGGTGTCACTCATGCGTTGCCGACCCTCTAAAAACCTCTTCACGCATTTCTTGAAGAATTCCATGCTGTAGTCCCTTGGAAAAACCGCGGCTGGGAGCTCATTTCACAGCTTGAGAGTTTTCGGAAGAAAACTTCTCTAGAACCGCACAGTACGCGACCATTGCGGTTCCAGTGTGTGAGGGTGAACTCCCCGCTGCTGCCGAGCGGTGTGGTTATAAAAAGTAGCTGTCGGCATCATTTCGAACACTCTTCAGAACACAATCCGTTGGTAATCGGTAGAACACACAAAGGGAGGCAAAATCTCGAATTAAACTTAAGATTTCAATACCGTGTGTAACCTTAGGATTGTCGACAATTCTCACAGCTCGTCTCTGAATCGAATCAAGCTGGTATCCAGGTCCTCCCGTCCGAAGGTGACTGCAGTACTCCAAGTGCGGTCTGACTTGAGACTTATATAAAATAACAAAATGTGTTATATTATTAAAAAGGGTTCGATATATTAGTTAGCAGATGACACATGCTTGTTGATTGCCCATAAAACTGTTAAAAAAGACTGTTTTACTACTTGAAGGGGCCGCAACGCGATGGATCCATAATCCTGCGCACGCTATTTAAATTACCAGTATAGAGATGTGAAGAAATGCGTCTCTTTTAAGCCGCTTAGACATAGAAGTTATGATAGCAGTGTCGTCAAAATGTGCAAAACAAATGAAGTTATTATTAGCCTGTTTTCATCAAGTAAATTTTCTCTGTTGATTGCTCTTAGCCATTTTTGTCGTTTGAAAACAAAATTTCGCGGTAATTTTTTCCCGCGTACTGCGTACCGCCGTGACAAAGCGCGAGATCTTTCCATTTTAATATTTTAATACGCTCGTTCAAAAAATGACCGGTTTTTTTACTATAAGCTACTACAGTAGTAGTCCCAGGTCTTCATTTAACACTCTTTTGACAGTGGGTCTGCTTAATCCCTTCTAAAGAGCTAAGATTTTTGTTTACGCACGGGATTTCTTTGGATTCACACCTTCACTGCTCATCAGAGCAGTGAAGCGGTCATCAGACCGCTGGTGTCCTAACTGTGCGTGGTCGGCCGCTCCTCTAACGATCTTCGAAGCTTGAACCTTTAGTATATCGTTTGATAGTGCGATAAATAAACCGTGTTATTTTCAATTTTTGTAGAATGTTGAAAATCTCTTTTGGCGCGTAACCACAGCGGTGCAACGCGATAATCGCGACTCTGTCTTCCTTCTTCGACCACTCCATATTTGAAAATGAATTAAAATGAATTAAATTTTTATTTTTGGAAGCGGAAACGTTCTATTTTTTAAATTAATCAAAGTACTTCTGGCCACTATTCCAAAATTAATATATATATATATATATACATATATATACATATATATATATATATATATATATATACCTAGTTGGGGCATAAGGTCTGTCAAAACCTTATTTTTTTTATTTATATTATTATTGTATTATCAGAGATAATGTATAATATCGTAATATATATACATTACGATATTGTACATTATCTCTTGGTCTATATCAATAAGGAATTAAAAATTTTTGTTGCGTCCATTTTATGTTGAAGAGAAAAGAACAATTATCTCTACCGGAATATGTACAGAAATGTTTCTATAGCTCCCGGACTATCGTCTGCCTACTTGACTGCGTAATCATAGGATAGGTCACAGGCATACATCGATGTGGGCATCAATCAGTTCATCATAAACATACGAGTCAGTCACAAACTAAAACAAACCTACGTTAGTAAACCTCTTGTTTAATTTTTAGTGATATTTTTTTTAATGTTGGCTTGACGAACGCTTTGGGTTTTTTTGTTTGATCGTTACTATAACTTATAAGTACCGAATAACAAGCGAATACACCCTACATACTCGGGCTATTAGAAGATGCTTATGCTGGATAGTTACTACTTAGGTAATAGTAATTTGTATTAAACAGAGTCAAAAGCGTTTATTTTAAAGTAAACGAAACGGTATTCAATCAAAAAGGATTCGAATTTAATCTAGGTAGTATATACCTAGCCTGCTACTTAATAGTAAGTAGGTACCAACTTATTTCGCACAACTTTTCATTCCTTTAAGACGCCCTAAAATGCTTACTTATGTTTAACAATTTAGTTTTCATTATGTATCTACTACAGTTACAGAGTATTCAGGTATGTGATTTCAATATCTTTCGGAATTAAAAAAAATGAAAATTTCAATTCTTTGTTTTTTCTTTAATATATACATTCGTAAACACATCAGTATCTACTATACGGATTATGAGATCGTTTAGAGGTCATTGTTCGTCGCAAAAATCACAGAAAAGATGCCTAATTAATTAATCGCGACGAGGCTAACGTGGGGAACTGAGAGGCAACCTCCTCCCATACGTCTGCCCGGGAGGCGCACCAGCCGCCGGTTGTCTGTGATGTGGAGGTACTTTTCCAGATGGACTGATGCGCCCTACCTCTCTTAAAATACCCTGACATATGGACATGTTCATGCGCACAAATTCGTTTTCATTTTGACGAGCTCGGTGGCTCAGTGGTGGAACGCGCTGTTACGCTACTTTGACACCAACGCTCGTGGGTTCGTTTCCCACACAGTACAAACATTTGTGTGCATGGACATGTCTGTTTGTATTGGTCTGGGTATTTTCTATGTATAATAAGTATGTATTTACAAAAAAAAAATGTATTTACGTATGTTTATCAGTTGTCTAGTACCCATAACACAAGCTTCGCTTACTTTGGGGCTAGGTGGCGCTGTGTAATTTGTCCGCCAATATTTATTTATTTATAAATGTTTGCCCTGTGTGGGAATCGAACTCACGAACGTTGGTGTCAAAGTAACGGAACGAAGCGCATTTCGCCACTGCGCCACCGAGCTCGTCAAAAAATGCAATTCCCCGATCGACAAGTCGATAACTGAAAGGCAATTGACTTTGACTTTGATAAAAGTTTATGGTTACTAGTGTTTGCCCCAGTGGTCCATAATTCAACAATACAATTACTGAAATTTTGGGAATAGCATGTACAAATATTTATATTTTCAGGAACACCGTTCCTATATGAAATCTATAACTTTGTCTCTGTGTATGTGTCTATCGCTTTGTTTCGAATATTCGAATTTTAACTTCAGATTCGGATTCAGCACAAAAAAGTAGAATAGCAATGTCTAAAAACCAACCTCCTATCTCTTAAGGAACATGGTCAAAATGGCCGACAAATTAAAAAAAAATATATATTTCAGACTCGAAAAGTAAATTAAATAGAATAGGAATGTCTTAAAAACCAATATCATATTTGTTAAAGAACACAAATCAAAATGGCCGACATAGTTTTAAACAAATAATTAAATTGTTATATAATTGACGAGCCAGGTGTTCCTCTAGCAATGCAAGCTTGCGCATTCGCAACTAGTTTTTTACTGTTTCCAAAACTTTTTTCATATAAAATCATTAAAAGCTACAAAAAAATTAATTGACGAACAAAAGATAAAAAGGTTACAAGAAAAATGAAATGAAATTTCTAACGCAATATTTTTAGAAATCCTTCTAAAATAAATTTCAGATCCAGTTCAAGGAACGTACGGGACCCTCTGTGCGCGAGCCCGGCTCGCAATTGACTGTGCTCATCATCACACCGTGACTGCGTGCGACTAGCCATCTATTTATGGTCATTTAAATAGCCTTCTTGCGCAAATTAGCTCATCTTTAACAAATCGACCATCAAATTGTACTTTGCAAATCACTGTGACGTGGGTACTTCAATGTAATTCATTACATACAATTTATTTCTAGTCATTTCAGCTAGTTTGAATAAATTTGTGGCTGTAAGAAATTAACGTTTTCAAATTGTAATGCAAGATGCAAACCGGCCAAAGTTTTGTGGTACTGTTAGAAAATGTTTCTGACAAAGTCAGGTTTTAAGTACGACAAAGGTGTATTACACGACATAGAGAGAAAATTTTTGGTAGTTTCTGCTTAAGAATAAAAAACCAATTACCAATTTTGAAATTTTAACTCTCTGGGAATATGCTACTTTTGCCTTGTGCGATTTTCATAGGTTTTTTTGTGGCGTCGCTTTCAAAATTCTTGTTGTGTTGGATGGAACTACTCGTACTTACAATGATATTAACGCATATACGAGTACAATCGCTGGTAATGCTGTTAAAGCTAGAATTCACAAAAACCCCATTAGGAAACAAAAAAAATTATCGCGAGAAAGGAAGATTCCCGCTAGGACTCTATCGCGTATAAACGCTTGCAATTCATTAAGTATCACTCGCTCGAAGCCACATCTGCTGCTAACACAACAACTCCTTAGGAGCTTACTGGTGACCTCACTCACACGCAGGAACACGACAAACCTCTACTTTCTAGGATTTGTTATTTGGCCGTGGTTTTTGGAGGAGGAGGTGGAGGTACTTCCCCAGACGGGCTGCTTTGAGGCTTTACATCAGGTGGGCCGTATGCTTGTGTGTCTCCCGACGTAGTATAAAAAAAGACTTCAATTGAAATTTGTCGATGAAGTCATACGAGTATCTCGCAGTTGCAGCGACTGCAGTGAGTTATGGCGTAACGTCGACCAGCTATGGCGGTTACCGAAACTAATATAAATACCGTGCCTTAATTAATTGAGATTAGAAATGACATGGAGCAATGATAGTCCAGTATGAACCGATCTATTAAAAGATTTAACCCTGAAGATAAAGCCAGTGTAACCCGATTTATTATCCGGCGGTACCGGGTTCGAGTCCTGGTTTGAGCACGTCTTCTTTTCTGCCTTTTCTTTATATTTGTAAACTAGCTGTGCCCGCGACTTCGTCCGCGCGGAATAGGTATTTTTTTATTATTTATTTATATTAATAAAAATAAATAAAATTTCTAAAATAAAAGTAGCCTAAGTTACTCCTTATTACATCAGTTCCCTGCCAGTGAATGTCCCGTCAAAATCGGTCCAGCTATTTCAGAGATTAGCCGGAACAAACAGACAGACAGACAAAAATTGTAAAAATATTCATTTTGGTATATGTACCGTGTATACATGCACATGCATTTAGTAAAAAGCGGTTATTTTAATATTACAAATAGACACTCCAATTTTATTTATCTGTATAGATAAATATCACTTTCAGGGCTGTAAAGGAAAACATCATCGAAACCCACTTGTCAACGAAATTATATTTCGTAAGACATGCGACCTAATCTAAAAAAAAGGTCAGTATTTCCCCTTGGGCTGTGGAAATCTGGTAGCAGTCACTCCGTGATGACGCTAAGAAGAAGAAGAAACAAAGTAAACAGTCGTAAAGGATTTCATATGTGCATCTGAAGCTTGCATTCGACGGACACGACATGATGACGGTGTCCCAAAATGAGAGGCAAAGTTTGATGGAGGGCAATCATTACAGCCTATTATGATGTGACAGGTGATGAAATTTGGATGTACCGCTTTGGATAGAAAGAAAAAGCCAATCGGTAGAAGTAATATTTACTTTTGGACATTTAGTAACAACAAAACAAATTCAAATTAATCGACTTGTATAAAATAGGGTCTAACAGTTGTTCACATGTTATAGTTAAAAGTCATAGTTTAGCCACGTATGTCAGTTATCAATATTATACTTATTGAACGTTATAAGTAAAGATAATAAATTTCTTGTTTGAATATTTGAAGTGTTAATATGGCAACCAAATGTTAAATACTGTTATATAAAACCGCTTGTCTTGTAGCCATTTATTTAATTAGGTACGATTTAAAACGCTGTAACGGCAGCTCATGAATCGATCTCGTTATCTTGTTAAAAATTTAATTACCATAAAATGGCCGTTTTTCTGAAACAATGTTGTCCTCGAGTACGGTGAAAATAGTTTCGATGAGCTTCTGGATGGATATATATTATTTGTATTCTGAACCAACTCTGGACGTTTCTTTATCAATAAACCCACCTCTAATATGTACCGACTTGTGTAGTATATATAAAGGTCTGCGTGAATCTAATAGGTTGGTTTTACACATTGCACGGATGCTTTTTTTTAGTAAAAAAGACTCTGTTACATAGTAATATTCCGTACCTTAGAAGTGAGCCCACGTATTCATGATAGACAGTTAAAGCCGTCTTCACACCCGTGGTTTTTAATAGCATTAACACATTTATGCGCGATAATGGTACGGAACCATTCGTGTGCGAGTCCGACTCGCACTTGGCCGATTTTTTTTATATTGGCTCGCATAGTGGCTCCTCTTCGCCTGTTGATAAGCGAAAACCATTCATTCAACCATTGTATTCTCAGATAGAATAGGTTCTAATCAAGGCCCTTTGTTAAAAATAACCACGTTAAAGGCAATATTATTAATTATTGTATGTCATATGCAACATATAGCCAAATTGTAGACAAAAATATGAATATACAGGTGGATGACAAAACTACTATTGTTATTTTAATAGGAAATAGTATAGGAATTCAAAAAAATGATGTAACCAATGGATTGGATAAATTGCATCATTTAAAAGTAAATAGGGTATTGTTATGCGCACTACCTTATACATGTTGCCAGACACCAAAATTGAATACTAACATATCCACTATTAACAACTTATACCACTTGACATGTTGTCATAATGACAATTTTGTATTTTTTGACACTAATAATTTTATTAGTGATTTTTATTTGACAAGAGATATTTTATATCATTCAAATAAGTCTAGAATTAAGATATCCACATTAGTGGCTTATAATGTCAAAAGTCTTAACAATTTACATTGTAAACGACAAACTAAAACAAATTTTATCGATTTGACTACAGATTTAAACTGCTCAATGAGACAAAAGGAATGCAAAATTTAAATCTTGTACGCCAAAATATTCAAGGCTTTCCTGGGTGTGTAAATGTAGTACAATTGTTTAAGGAAAAATATAACATTGATATTTTATGTTTGACTGAGCATTGGTTAAAAAAAAATGAAATGTCCTTTAGTATTAGTAATTATAAAATACTCCCTCACAGACATTCTCTTTCAGACCAGCTCTGTCTCTAACATCATCATGGCGAATACGGTCTACAAACGTTACGCCACAAATTTTGAAATAAAGAAAAAAGCCTATGTTGCCCTTGAAAAGGCTGGCAACGGATCCTATGGTGTTGTTGATTCTATGGGCGATGGTGACCATTTACCACCATGCTCGATTGCCACCTTCTAATGTAAACCAGTTGAGAATGCGCAAGCTTGCATTGCCAGAGGAACACCTGGCTCGTCAATAACAACAATTCATTTTTTTTTTAATTTATCGGCCATTTTGACCATGTCCCTTAAGAGATAGTAACGGTGTTCCTGAACATTCCTATTCTACTTTTTTAAGCTGAATCCGAATCTTAAGTCAAAATTAGAATATCAAAAAAAAAAGCGACAGACACACGCCAAAGATCGAGAAAGTTTGTCCCTGGGATTTATTTATTATAAGGGCAAACGATACCTTTACAGGAAACTGTAACCTTTTAAAAGACATGGGCAAATCTGTTGGTATCATCGGGATCCGCGGAATGTGACCTAGCTGTCCGGCCGTGGGACCGGTGATGATTGTTGCTATAATCAGATTGTCTCGTAATTCCTTTATCAAAAGCCTTGTGCCATTACACATATTGGGAGGGCTTAAATTTCTCAACAGCATAATGGGAGTACCTACTTTTAATTTCAGTTCGTGTGGTGGCCGGCGGGATAGAGAGAATTTAAAAATTCTTGTAGATAGTGCACTGTATCTTCGATGTTGCACACGTTATCAATAGATTTGATTTAAAATCACCTGGTACTTTTTCAATGATCATTTTGTTTATCTCATTTACTGAGCTGTTTTTCGGTGAGACGATCGCCCTCGAATAGAGCCAATCGAAATTTCTTTCTGTAAGATGTTCGATGTCGGGATAGATTGTCTCTATAAGGATTTCTAGACTGTGAACAGTTTGAAACAATTCATTATCCAATAATACTTGGAGGCTATGTGCAATTGGAGATGGTAATTTTCCGCTTCCAAGTTTAAGTAATTTTTGTGAGAAATTGTCGTTGCCGTCATTACTTAAACGTGCTCTCATATTCGTGCGCAAATTGAGAGTTTCAATTGATTGCCACAAAGGTGATGATTTGAGGCACGCTTTTCTGAAAAGAACTTTTTAACTGGAACAGAAAAAATGAGGTATGAAAAAGTCAAAACATTCAATGTCGGTAGCGCGCGAATGAGCCGCGCGGGTACCTATCTCATAGATGTGCGCCGCGCCGCCCGCTGCCACGCGCCGTGGCCGCCGGTGTCGCAAGCAAGGGATTGAAACACAGAACAAAATCCGTAATATCTTTGGAATGGAATGCCCGATTTCGTTATTTCAAAGAGTAACCTACAGGCATTGAGACAGTCTTGAATACGAAATGATTTATTTGGATAAGGATTAATACCAAGGTACGAATAATGTGGCCTAGTTTGTACCGGCGTTACTATAGCATATTTTAACATGAAAAAGTAGTTATTGTGACGTAACTGTAATAGTTAGACATATGGTATCGCGGACTTTTTTGTAGATATTGATGTCCTCTATAAAACTGTAGTACATTACTTTGCTCTATTGTCAATAGTTTCAGCAGCGTACGCGGTATAAGGATTTTTTGGTATCTTTTTCACACATTATCGAAGTTTTCATACGGAGCCCTAACTATTTTCAAAATATTTTATAGCCTATGTTAATCATTTATATTGTAGCATTCTAATGGTGAAAGAATTTTTTAAATCGGCCCAGTAGTTTTGAGTTTATTCATAACATACGTACAAATCTATCCTCTTTATAATAATTGTATAAATAGGAACGGTATTCCTGAAAACATATACATTAAATGTAATTAGCGAAGAAGCGAGAATTTGAAAGTGACAATCGAATATTTTCGTATATTGGTTGTGATGAGGATGTCACAGTACATCCTTTAATTAAATTGCCTCACCGGACCGCTCTAACGCAAACCAGTTCATTTTCATCAAACGGCCACTACATTCACATCAACATAGAATCTTAACACAAAGTGGGGTAAAGTTACAAATTGAATACCTCCGGTTTATGTACATGGCACGGACGCTCGCGCTAGTTGTGGCCACTTTCGATTTTATCCGAGTATCAATTTTCTAATGAGACGGAACGTGAACGCGAAAGTGAACGTATTGTTGGTCTCGTGACTTCAGAACGAGATCAGGTCGGACGCGGCGAGAAAAATGTATGCAAGTGGGTCGATTGAACCCACGTGCGGGCCGGAGGAAAATAAACGATACTCGCACTATAAGATAAAAAAAATATGCGAAAACGATAATTTGTGTCAACCTCATAATTTCGATTTTTTAATATACTGACACATGCATGCATACGGCCTATCTAATGTTAAGCGGTTACGCTTGCAATACATTAACTTGATGCCACCTCTGCTGCTAACACAGCAACTTCTTAGAACTGGTGACCTCACACGCTGGCAGAAATATAAAATAAATAAATATAGAGATGGAAACGCTTCTTCAGACGGGGGCTGCTTTCATGCGCCCTACCTCTCTTAAAAAACACCCAGACATATTCATGTACACAAATGTTTGTGCAGTGTGGGAATTGAACCCACGAGCGTTGGTGTCAGAATCACGTTTTAACCCCGGCGCTACCGAGCTCGTAACTACACTCTAATCGGGCATACGCTGGTCATAAGAAAGTCCTAAACCAAATCTAAATTGCCCCTAAATAGTGTTAATATTTGGCCAACGTTCTGAAATGTTATTTTCCCATATTCGTATAATTTCGTAGTTGATTTTCGTTATCGAGTAAGACTGCTATCTTCTTCTTCTTAGCATCGTCCCGTTTCCCAATCGACAGGATCCTCAACCCATTCCCAAGGATTTGGCGAAGATACTTGGAGCAACTGTCGTCAGATCTCCACAACCCAGGGGGTAAACCAGACCTCTCTTAGATTAGGTCACACGGTATTCGAAATATAATTTATTGGAAGCGCGGGTTTCCTCACGATGTTTTCCATCACCGCCGAGCTAGTGATAATTACAAGTATGTATATAAATCCAAAAACACGCATTTAGTGGCACAAGGATTCGAATCGGGAACCAGTTAATCAAAAGGGCAGGTCTATATCCACTGAGTTATCACGGCTCATAATAAGCTAAGACTGCTATTTCATCAGTAAAGCATATAAATAATATTTTCCCTCATTTAATTCTCTCATTTATCCATGTTTTGATGTTGTTGAATGTTTGTCTTATGTGGGAATCGAACCCACGAGCGTTGGTGTCAAAGTAGCGTAACTGCACGTTTCACAGCCGAGCTCGTCGCTCGCCTCTAGTCAAGACATCTTCAGGCGCAGCAGATATTAAGGATGACAATCCTTATATAATTATATATGTTAACCAATAACCATTGTATCCTTGTCATTTTAAAATATGGTTGTAAACTGAAACTCTTCGCCCGTTTCAATTCCTTATTAGATCTAGCGCAGACCGTGCGTTTCACAAAACGTTTATTTCAGCATGTCGCATTTGGAGCACTTCTCATAATGTTCATTTCTAAAAATGTTCATTTCGCATAATGGACACTACTCGAAACGTGAACACAAAATGAACACTTCGCTAAATGACCCACAATTTTCGGAATGCATACAATACAAACTCATTATTGCACCAATAAAATATACAAAATAAACATACTCTATAAAAGAAACTCGTTAATACAATTTCTTCATGTTGACATCATGCGAGTGATACTTAATGTGTTGCAAGCGTTCATACCGCTTTACATCGAGTGGGCCGTATGTGTATGTGCCTCCCGACGCTGTATAAAAAAGTCAAAAGTCAATCTCATTAAGCTATAAAAAGTTTTACAGTACGTACCTGGTTTCGACTTAATACACAATGTGTATTTCTCAAAATGTGTAAGACACCAGATTTTCTTTTTCCTATTATTATGTTTTCCCCAGCACCACACAGCTCGTGTGACAATGAACCTATCATTTCTCCAACTACAGATGGCAGCACAGTTTGACAATAAAAAAATATACATGTTTTATTAATAGATATATTACCTAGTATAAAAAATGCTAATTTTCAAATTTACAATTACAATTAAATTATATCAATTAATAAAACGAAGAATCAATTAAATTACATTTTATTACTATTCCGTTAGTTCCCGCTGAGCGGCAGCACCGTCGATGGAGAACAGAAATGTCGCGTTTTCGAATGATTAGTCAATGTTTGTTATACTTGGATGTTATGCTATAAAGAGACATGGAATGTGGACATAAAAAAAGACTATCAGTCATAGGACTGCACGTCAGACAGAAGTGAAAACTTCTTAGCTTCAGAAACAATATTTTTAGATTGCTAAAAAATATTTAATTAGGTAAGTATATTTTATTAGAAATTATTGTTATCAATGATTATAATATTTTTTTAATGTATTGAGCTGTTTTACATGAAAAAAAATGATTTGTATCTACATAGCTAAGGTATGGATATTTCTTAAGTCACTCGGAGTTGCAAAAAATAACAATACCTAATAGTCGTAACAACGTTGATATTGATAGCCTTATTAGGCATTTCTCTTCGTCGGCTGCATTTGATAGCAGCACTAAAAATAGTACCCTTGAGTATCTTTCATCACTTCCGACTCCCGACTATCCTCGATTTGTCTTTACTCCATTTACCAATTGCGATGTTGCGAAGAACATACGTTCGGTGGCGTCAAGTGCCGTGGGCGATGACTGCATTAGTCGTGTTATGATCCTACCAATCCTTGACATTATCCTTCCTATTATCACTCTAATCCTTAATAATTCCATAACAAAGGGTGTTTTTCCATCCGCTCGGTTAGACGCTTTTGTCATCCCTTTGCCTAAGATAGCCCACTCGTTGTCATTTTCTGACTACCGATTCTCCCTTTCCTTTCCAAAGTTCTTGAGCGCCTAGTTCAACAACAATTTCTTGAACAAAAACAATATCCTCAGTTCTTTGCAATCGGGTTTCCCTCCAGGTCATAGCACGACCACTGCTCTTGTGAAAATTTCTGATGACATTCGTTCCGCTATGGATCGATCATATCTCACGGTTCTGACGCTATTGGATTTCAGCAATGCTTTCTGTACTGTTGATTTTTATATTCTTTTGAAACAATTGCGTTCTCTCAACATATCTCCAATGGTCATTGAGTGGTTTCATTCGTATCTATACCGGCGCCAGCAGCGTGTACGCATTGTGGATTCGTTATCTTCTTGGTGTTCTATAGCTGCGGGTGTGCCGCAGGGTGGCGTGCTGTCTCCGATTATCCGATTTATTTGCTTTGTTCATTAACTACATTACTTGTAAACTTCGCTCCTCTTACCATCTGTATGCAGACGACTTACAAATTTACAATCATTCTTCTTTGGAACTAATGTCTAACTCAATTTTTAGCATGAACAAAGATCTTAAACTTATATTGGAATGGAGCCAATCTTATGGACTAATCGTTAATCCAACTAAGACGCAGTCTATTGTCATAGGTAGTTCCCGAATGATATCTAAAATTGACTGGCCTAATTTTCCCTCCATTACTTTTAATGGTAGTCTTATTAAGCACAGCGATACTGTCAAGAATCTTGGTATAATTTTTGATAAAACCTTTTCCTGGACAGGTCAACTTGCTTCAGTTAGTAGGAAGATGTTCTCTGCGGTTGGCTCTCTAAGAAGACTGCAATACTTTCTGCCGACTGACACCAAAATATACATTTATTTATACATTCTCAAAATCGCGTTAGCACATTCATTTCTACTTCCAATTCTTGATTACGCCGACTCTTCGTACCTCGATCTTATTGAAGAACAATTGAATAAACTTGAGCGTCTCCAAAATCTTTGCATCCGGTTCATATTTGGACTTCGCAAATATGACCATGTTTCTCAATTTCGCTGCCAGCTCAGGTGGCTTCCTATTAGACTTCGCCGTAACGGGCACATCCTGTCTCTTCTATACTCCATCTTGTTTAATCCTTCAACTCCATGCTATCTAAAGGGGCGCTTCACATTCCACACTGGAGTACAAGGTCGTAGCTTGCGATATACACTGTCCCTCCGGCTGTCCGCGCCATCACACTCTACCAATTATTACTCGAAGTCTTTTACGGTACAAGCTGTACGCCTGGAATGGAACTGGAAACTGGAACTGGAATGTTCTGCCATTATATATCCGACGTGCAACCGTCAAATCTTATCTACATTCAAAATCATGTATAAGCTCACTATCTCTCTCCTGACTTACTTACGCTTATGAATATTATTTTATATACATCGATGGTTTTATATATTTCTACGTGTCTATATATGTATTTATTTTAAATGTAAAATTCATATATATATATATATATATATATATATATATATATATATATCTATATCCTGGTGACCTGTGTCTCAGGCTTTTTCGAAAGCCTACTTCAGGCACCAGTCTCTCACAAAATAGTAAAAATAGTAACTCGGTATATGTTCCTTCAATGACTGTTATCCTATTTGTGATGAGAAAATAAACGCTTTTTATTATTATTATATCTTTCTTATTTCACGGGCTTTAATCCCGGTCATTTGATAGGCGTGCGCGGGGATATGAATCCAACGCGTAGAGGCCCCTTCGAAAAGAATGATGTAATGTATTATACCCGCTGTGACCTGCTCCAAGGGATCAATGGGAGGATATACCCATGAACAGGTCACGGCAGGTATTGGGACTATTGCAAATGTGTCGGAAATAATTGAGCTATTGACATGAGATCTGGAGGGATTATTAGTACTGGGCTATTACAGAAGAGACGGACACCTGCCATAACTATCATATCTGACGTTACTTCTTATTATTATTATTATATATATATATATATGTGAGTGTGTGTGTGTGTGGGTGTATGTATATATTTACATATGTTTATGGAATATGAAGTGAATATGTAGGCAGTTTATGCGGCTCCTATCTGTTCCGTGTCATTATCGTTTCCTCTACCTCAAGGTTGTCTGGAAGCCTTTTGTGTTTTAATGTTTACTTCATGTATATTGGTCTTATTTGGTGCAATAAAGTGTATTGTATTGTATAATACAAATAAACTTAAAAATACATAACTATTTTACAAAATTTTACAAACACAAGGCAATTAATTATTCACTCAAACAGTGCTCCGCCAGCCCACTTCCACCCCATCCCTAAGTGTCCAACTTGCCTAAAGAAAACCGCTTTAAAAAATATTTATTTAAGTCTACGTTCGTATATACATACATATAACGATTGCAACACAGGAAGTATCAGTCGCGCGTTGCCATCACCGCCGCCCAGACTGCAACTCATCAGGAGATTACTGGAAGCCTCACTTACTAGCATGAACACAACAACACACTAGGGATTTGTTTGTCAGACACAGGGACAACGTGCGCGCAATACTTCCCGTTGCAAAAGTTCTTAAGCTACGATAGCCGCTTTACATCATCATCATCAGCATCATTTCCCTTTCACCAGAGCCTCCTTTACTAAGAACTAAGAACACAAAAACACGCGCATCTCAGCTTGCCTTAAAGACGGCGAGCACTTGTGTCCTTGCTCCACCTCCACCAAGTGCAATAACTTAATATTCTTAACAAAACATACCGCATTCGCTACAGTGTCTTTAGAGTATAGATAACAAGGTGCCTCAAAATAAACCGAATATGTACAAATTACTATGTATACCTTGAAATCTTATCTGCGAACGTGTCAACATCGCTTGCTTCATGCGAGTGTGAAGTAGCTGGCAGTCTTCAACACGGCATGGCCGCAAAAACAGCGAACGGTAGGCCGAGTACCGATTCTCCGCGGCTGTCGGCCTCCATCGGCTCGGATAGCGTGTTCGAATGGACAGAAGCTGGGAAGGCCGAGGATGCGTTAGAAGCGGCGTTGCAGAAGCTGGGACCGTTCGGCCTTTACCATTGTTACGTGTTAGTGATGCTGTGTATTCCGAACCTATTTTCTGCTATGTACTCTTTGAACTACGTCTTTGTCGCTGATCAGGTGCCTTTTCGGTGAGATGCATAATGTAACTAATTATTTAATATTTAAAATATTTAGTACTCGCTGCTGCCCGCGGCTCCGCCCGCGTGGAGTCAAATAACGTAGCATATGTGTTAATCCAGATCATAATCTATCTACGTGCCAAATTTCATTCAAATCCGTTCAGCCGTTTAAGCGTGAAAGAGCAACAAACATCCATCCATACAAACTTTCGCATTTATAATATTAGTAGGATTTTATACACATTTTTAACCAAAACAAATTTAATAGAAATTGAGACTAAGACTTGAAAGACTAAGAATTGAGCCGTGTGCCCGAAGTGCTAGCAGCATTAACTCTTATACGGCAATGCTAAGCCTCTAGACTAAGGAAGCGCCGACTCTGGGATCTTAGAAGAGACTCAAAGCACCGTCGTCCGAAGATCAGAGGGTTGCGCCTCTGAAGGGGGTGCTTGCGTTGGTGTCAAGTCGCGTCTTTCATGAGCCACCGAGCTCGTCATAAATGTGTGTTCTACCGATTGTACAACGGGTTGTGTTCTGAAGAATCGTTCAATATGATGCCAACAGCTACTTATTATAACCGCACTGCTCGCCAACGGCGGGAAGTTCACCCTCACGCGCTGGAACCGCGATGGTCGCGTACTGTAATGGTACGAGAATTCTCAAGCTGTGGAATGAGTTCCCTGCTGCGGCTTTTCCAAGAGCCTACAGCATGGTATTCTACAAGAAATGCGTGAAGAGATTTTTTAGAGGGTCTGCAACGCATGAGTGACACCCCTGGTGTTGCAAATGTCCATGGGCTACGGTGACTGTTTACCATCAGACAGGCCGTACGCTTGATTGCCACAAGAATACGCTAAAAAAGGCAAAATCTCTTCTCAAACTCAAGGGCTCAATGACACAATGTGAGTTGAGGGATCTTCGACTATTTGCAAAGATTATCTTTGTAGAGAATTACAAGGTCCAAGCTAGTATCCAGGTGGTCCCGCCCAAAGGCGACTACAGTACTCCATGTGCAGTCTAGCTTGAGACTTGTATAACGAGTGTCTTCACTTCGAGCTGAAGAAATGTTTCGCTCCATTCATCATATCAAGTTCCTCGGACAATTCATTTACTGTTCGCGTACACTATGATGGCGGCTGTCATCCTGGCTGCACAGGAGCTCGCCATCAGCGAAAATTAGTCCTTGCAAATTTAAAGAACTCGAGATTGGTAAACCCATAGACAGGTTGCGGTCGACGTTACTTAACCTGCGTGTTCGATTAAAATGACACGCGCAACGACGCCATCGAGCTCTCTATGTACATATATATATAATTATAATGTTATACTCGTAGAGAGTATAAATCGTATTTTATAATCTCTCTATAAATCATATTTTCCCGATTTGGACAGTGATTAGCAAAATAAACAGATATTCCCATACCGTTATCAGGTGGGGCGGCAACACATGAGTGTTTCATATGTACATAGGCTACGGTAACTGCTTACCATCAGGCAGGCTGTGCACTTGTTTGTGCCTTTAGTGGTATAAAAATATAATTCTGGCGATAATATCGAATATAATTTTTCCATTGTTTGTTGACAAATGCTGACACAGGTGTCTCCGACATCTATATAGTAGGTATACCTTGCGACTCTATCCTTGAAAGGCTAACCAGATGCTACTGACTTCATTAAATTACATAGTTATATCAATTCGCTTAAACAGTTACATAAAGAAATTTACCAACGGTGCAACTCCAGTTTTGAAATTTTGGCACTGTTGTCGGGCTACAAATGACGAAATTAATATATTATGAAGGGCTAGTAGCCAGGGCCGTTATATTTTAAAAAACTGTCTAAGAGCGAGTATTTTTTTGTGATGTAACAAATTTACTGATTTATGTTTGCATTTTTTCCTTTATTATTACATTGTTTCTTGGCAAATTTCATGATTCTAGGTCAACGGGAAGTTAAGGTTTTGATTCCCTTGAAACTGTAAAAATATGCAGCATAAACGGCCGTATCTTTTGATTGCATTGACTTAGAAGATTATTTTTTTCACTACTCGAAGGGATTGAGTGTTTGATATTAATTGCAACTTAATATCCTCACGCGTTCCTGAGAAAAAGACCTCTGTCAATATCCTTTTTCGGAGACAGACAATGAAATGGCCCTATAAAGGCTCCGTTTTCCTTTTGATTTCCGGAGCCCTAAAATAGAGAAAACGAAAAGATACTGAAAGAAAGGAATACGTAATCAAGCGTGATAAAGTCGAAATGAAAAATAGAGCGTTAAACTCGCGAAAAAGTGATTAAGTCCCACGCCGGACATAGGTGCCCTTGCCCTGTAATCCCACTTTCTTCTCTCGGCTAACAATCAAACAAAAATCAGTATAATCTTCGGTGGAAATTGAGTGCTTAAGTCCTTTGTACCTTATGTTCATTAATATATACATTAAAAAGATTTCTTAAGACTTGGAATTTGGCATATGGGCAAAAGTAATGCATTTGAATAAAAGGCAGCATTATATGCTATCCTATTTACCGCTCATGCGATGAAAAATACATTATAGAAGTGCCTGGCGAAGTTAGGAAGATGTACTAAAAAATATTAACACTTAAAAACTGAAATCAAATTTGTTGATATCAACGCCAATATAGATAAACCATGCATACAGGTCTTCACTGAAGTCGTTTGCACCTTCATTATTTGAGTTCTCATATATTTAAAGTAAATAAATCAAGGCTTTATTTCGACTTCACCTTGGCCTTCGCTTATCAGTAACTAAATAAAACTTTGTCATTTCAAAAAATGCATATCCCTTTCTAATCTTATATCACAAAAATGTGACTAAAAGCATAGCAAAAATCGTATAAATAACTATTTTCTCATAAGGAAACATTGATTTTTACTACTACTTTGACACCAACGCTCGTGGGTTCGATTTCCACACAAAACAAACATTTGTATGCATGAACATGTCTGTTTGTCTTGGTCTGGGTATTTTCTATGTATAATAAGTATGTATTTACAAAAAAAGAAATGTATTTACGTATGTTTATCTAGTACCCATAACACAAGCTTTGCTTACTTTAGGGCTAGATGGCGCTGTGTAATTTGTCCGACAATATTTATTTATTATTTATTTATTTTGCTAGAATAAGATGAATATATTTTTGATGGTATAATTTCCAAATTTCCCAACAGGATTCAGACATAATGTCTATCGATCAAGATCTTGATGAAAAGATTTAATGTCATATCATGTGAATAATAATGGGTATAATATGGAAGCATTAAAAGGCTTGACACACTATCGATTTGGGCATGTCCATCGTAGGAGCCAGCGAGCGTGCACAAATTGAGCTATGAATGTTAACGAAGCGAGTGAGACGTGTAAGGACCGGGTCATGAGGCACTATATCCCTCGCAAACTTGGCGTAATATAGAAAGATAGACAGGTTTTAGTTTCTGTATCTTGTAAGTAACACTATAGACGAAAAAAGAAGAACATGGTATCAAATTACAGATCAAATGTACGCTTACTAAACTTTCCGTTTCTTACCCTTTATAACCTTGTTTTATTGTCGCATTTAGAGTTTATCTAATCTTTCCCGTCTAAGCTGAATAAAAAAAAACAATTGAAATTTGAAAATCAAAGGATGCACTTCTTTTAAATGAAAAACCTCATAGGTAGCATGTGAAAAAAGTTTTACTTGAAAATCTCACACCATGAAAGTTTAATGTCAATTCAAAGTATCTATCTATTACTATAAAATGGCAATTTCATACTTTAACCTCAATTATAATGAAATAACTACGCCGGTTCTATAGTTTTAAGACGAACACATCAACAAAACGTATCAACAAACTAACACTCTTGAGAATTATAAGCATAAAGGGCGAGCCAAGCCTATTTTTTATACTACATCTGGAGACATACCAGACATACCAGAGACATTAGACGAGCTCGGTGGCGCAGTGGTGGAACACGCTGTTACGCTACTTTCACACCAACGCTCGTGGGTTCGATTCCCACACAATACAAAGGAGCTTACTGGTGACTTCACTCACACGCAGGAACACAACAACCCTCTAGGGAGTTGTTATTTGGCTACGGTTTTCTGTTAGGTGGAAGTACTTCACCAGGCGGGCTGCTGCGATTCGCCCTACCTCTCTTAAAACACCCAGACCAAGACAAACAGACGTGTTCATGCACACAAATGTTTGTCTCGTGTGGGAATCGAACCCACGAGCGTTGGTGTCAAACTTGCGTCATTCACGAATGAGCCACCGAGCTCGTCAAAATAATGGACATAATTACACGGCGCTGAAAAGCAGTACTCACATTAGCACATTAGTGGAAAATTACTATATTAGAATTAGAATGGAAAATTATTATATTATAATACTATATACATTCAAATAGACATGTGTGTATGTATGACATATGAATGAATTTATCTTCTCATTGTTATTAAATCGTAATTAACCGACTTAGTAACCGTTAAGTCGGTATTAACCGACGCTCTCTTACAGATCAACTCTATTTTTAAAGTCATTATTGCGAATACAATCTACGAGCGTTACCCATCAAATTTTGCACAACTCTCGCATTTCGACCGCGTTTATACTACTTTCATGCTCTGCCATACCCAGCTCTCGCTTCCATAAGTAAGCGTTGGGACCAGCACTGCATTGTGTACAGCGAGCTTTGCCTTCTGGCTCAAGCTTTTACTGCTAAGAAGCTTTCCCAACGCTTCATTCGCACTATTCCCAGCACTCACTCGTCTATGTGGAAAAACGGTGTAACAACACTCACACGCAGGAACACAATATCCGTCTAAGAAGTTTGTAATTTGACTGCAGTCTTCTGTGAGATGGAGGACCTTGAAAACATCCAGACCAAGACAAACTGACGTGTCATGTACACAATTGTTTGTTATGTGTGGGAATCGAACCCACGGGCATTGGCGCCTAAGTAGCGTTATTTACCGTGGTCTCAGAGCTCGTCAAAATGTCATTCCATTTCCACCGATCCTGTGCTGGTCGGCAGTAGCGCCGCCGCAGGGAGGGGGTGCCCGGCCTGCGGCGGCGCCCGGCGGCGCCGGGGCCTGCCGTATATGAATATTGTTGTATAGATTATACAACAATATTCATATACTGTAATAGCCTGTAAGTACATATTCTTTGTTCAGACAAGGCGTGATTGATACAGGCACTGGGTATTATAGGATTGATAAGCCATTTTACGTAATCTATTTTATGTTGTCATATAATAGTCTGTGATGTGAGCGTCAGATACAAAATGCTGGTACCTGGCGGTATGGCAGTGCACCGGCCAAGACGAACCAAAGGAAACTTCACCGCCTACCTTGAAAAGTGGAATAATACTCTTTATTACAGTCGTGAATTGTCAAATAATTATAATTATTTTTAACCATATTTTACGGTTAACAATAGCTATTAGATGGTGATGTTAAAAGCCCTAGAAACCGGCGAAAGTGAAGAGCAATGAATGTTTTTGAAGCGAGTGAGGATAGAGTCTTGTGACGCTCGGTTCTCTCTGCCTATCTAGCAAGGAACTTGGCGTGAATATATAGTATATATTAAAGAACGATAATTTTGACGAGCTCGATAGTAGAATGGTTACAATGGCTACTTTAACACCAATGTCCCTGGGTTCAAAACCTACAACATACAAACATTTATGTATGTACATGTACATATCTGTTTGTCTGAGTCGGGGTATTTTTAAAGTAATTTAAAATATTGGTACGGACCCCTCGTTGTGCGTGTGTCACACACGGCGGCTCATTGTAGGCATATCAGTTACGTATGCGAGATGGTGCTTATATTCGTATCTGTGATTGCACGTTGAATCTCTGATAGGATGACAACACGCGAAATCTAATCTTGACAAATTTTATAATGATATTGATTGCATCCAAAATAGCCCACGTAGGTACCTAACTTTTTTTTACATTGTCTGGAGGCATACAAGCATACGGCCCACCTGATGTAAAGCGGTTACCGTAGCCTATGAACACGTGCAATACATTAAGTGCCACTTGTACTCGCGATGCAAGCTCTGCTGCAGCAACTCCTTAGGAGCTTACTGGTGATCTCACTCACGCGCAGAAACACAATAACACTCTAGGTATTTGGTTGCAGTTTTCTGTGATGTGGAGGAAGTTCACCAGGCGGGCTGCTTTGATGCGCCCTACCTCTTCAATTATTTATAACTATTTGCAAAAGTAGTTAACTCTGTATTTGTGCCTGTTTTAAATTGTTTTTTACACATCGTCGGGTGGCAAGCAATACGACTCACGTGATGTGAAGTGGTTTCCAAAGCCTACACGCATTGGATGCAATAGGCATCACTCACGTGTTGCCACAATAACTTGGTATTTGCCTTTGGTTTTCTTTGAAGTGGAGGTACGACCAAGTCAGGCTGGTTTGATGCTGTATTCTTCTAAATGAATGTTGTAAACAAAGATACGGGATGCCGTTATCGCAGGTATCTACTAAATTGTAAAAACATTACTTTCCTTTTTTTCATCGTCTCAGTCGGGAAATCAGGCTAAAAATATATATCGGGGCCGCGTTTCTGTTGGGTACATACTGAACGGCGAGCTCGTTGGCTCAGTCGTGAATGACGCGACTTTGACACCAACGCTCGTGGGTTCGATTCCCACACAAGGCAAACATTTGTGTGAACATGTTTGTTTGTCTTGTAGTGATACTTAATGTATTTTACAAGCGTTCATAGGCTATGGTAACCGCTTTACATCAGGTGGTCCTTATGCTTGTATGCCTCCAGATGTTGTATAAAAAAAATGCCTGGGGTTTGAGACAAAATATAAAAAATCCATAATATAGTTATTTTAGGAGATTTAGGTACTACAAAGTTTAATATTATTTGCCTGTAAATAAATATTATGAGGTCCCCACTAGAATTGCGGTGACAAGTTCCGTCAATTTGGTCTAAATTACTTAGTGTGCTTCCGCTCCCGATTAGTTCATGCGAGGGTCCGGCCGGCAGCAGTTCGCTTGAACTAATTAGGAGCGGAAGCACACTAAGTAGTTTAGATCAAATTTCCTGTAAATTTGACTTATTTAACACCTGAATCTATTAACTATTCCGTCAGTTTTACATAACATATTAGTTTGAGTGCTACGTAAAAAATTTTTTATATAATATTATTATATAATATATTTATATATATATTTATTTATATATTTATATAATATTCATTTTCATAATTGTTGATACTTACTATAAAAGATCTAAAAATGTTACGAAACGTGAAGTATGAGCGCATTATTATGGTTCCTAGTAAACATGAACCGGTAACACATACGACGTATGAACTATTAACAACTTTTGCATTTATCCGGATTTTTCCGCCATTGTTACTTTTGAACATATTTGATTTTTGAAATGTCTAAATGTTTTTTGGATAAAGTTTTTTTAGTTAAGTTTTACAGTTGTATTCCGTTGTCGTGTTGTGTTGTTGTTGTTTTCTGTTATCAAATAGTTGTTCTGGGTGAAAAGAAGGCAATCTGCACAGAGCAGTGAATGTCAATCAATCAAGCAATCAATAATATTTCTTTGCGCGAAAATGTAGTTACATAATAAGGTGACATTTGAACAGTTTCCCGTGTACATTTCGCCTTTTGTAAAGGTAAAATGTACACGGTTGTAAATTATAAAAGAAACTAAATACTGCTATTAGTCTAAATTGTTGTCAGATATTGAGCAGTCAGAACCCGTTATATACGTTTTCCCATACATTTCGCGGTCGTATACGACCACCCGGGTTTCGAAGGGTTAATGCAATGTGAAGGGGACTATTGCATATACGGCATATACCTGGGCGAGACTTGGCCTTGGATTTATAGTTTGAAAACCTACATTTTCTTTGTTTACACTTTGTCTCCTGGCGTAATGAATGAACTATAGGAATCCTGTGATAAACTTGGCTAAATGATCTCCTCGCGCGCGGAGTCTAGGGTATCTATTATGTGTAGACAATGTATAGCGGTGATAATGAAATAATCATACAATCGATGGTTGATAATTAGCGTGTTATCACAATTACATGACCACCCGTCAGATATACGCAGAGATAATTCGTTATCTGCCAGACATCATAATGCATGTAGTTATGTAAACAAACAATTAGACAAAGAGTGTGCAAGCGCCGGACGCCGCCTGATCACACCGGCAGATCATGAGGTCGGTAGAACTGTCAAGGATGACATCTATAGTTTATTTCTAAAATATGTACCTAAACTAATAAGTATTATTACTACTAATGAATGAAAAATTGCGTATGATATATTTTTTTTATACAACTAGATTGGCAAACAAGCATGCGACCCGCATTAGATAATAAACGGTTACCGCAGCCTATTGACGCTCGCAACACCACTGGGATGTTACTTGCGTGCTGCCTCTCTTGTGATCTAAAGCTGTTTCGTCACAGTACCCAGTAATTTCTCTTATAATATAATATATTTGATTATTTTTTATTATAATATTTTTTATTCGAATAGGCTGAACAAACACTTTTAAATCGTCACTGACACACTAATATACAAACAAGTAGTACAATTAAATATTGACATTAATTTCTCAATCATTCCAAGAGTTCTTATCATTTTAATAGTATATTGAATTAAACAATTTTTAACGGAAGTATCGCGTATTTTATTTATTTTGTTGAACCTGACGTTTCGTTAATAGTATATCTTCACGCCAGATCCCTTGCGGGGTAGGCGGAGAGAACCGACCGCCATAAGACGCGGTCCTTACACACTTCACTCGCTTCTCTAACATTTACCTCTTTTCATGCACGCTCACCGGTTCCTGGGGCTCCTGGTATCACCTTCTGATAAAACACGACCAATTTGGTCACGATAGGTTTGTCTTTGTCTTCATCGGCTCCTACATCCTTCCACTTTCGCATTGTATATCTGTATCGTCATTCTTTCATCCTGCATCATTTCTACATGTCCGAACCAACGGAGCATGCCTTTTATTATCTTGACACCGACACTCTCTTTCAGACGAACTCTCTCTTCTAAGTCATCATTACGAACGCAGTCAGCAAGCGTTATGCCATTTTGGGCAATGCATTCATTGCATCTCGACCTTCTAGGCAGCCGATATCTAAGCCAGAAGGCACAGCTCGCTGTACACAACGAGGTGCTAATCCCAACGCTAATTTATCGAAGTTAAAGGTGGGTATGGCAGAGAGAGCATGAAAGTAGAATAAATACGGTCGAGATTTGAATAATCTTTTATTGTATACCCTTTTGCCATTAACGTCCCTTTAACATAATTGTTAAATTTATATGTTGAATGTTGAACATATTCAAAAAATGGTATTATAAACTGGCGCGCTGATACTCCAATACTAATTCTGTACCTTGTGTAATCGAAGTACAGGAAAATTTTAATTTTATTTCCAGTATTTCTGTCACGAAAAAACGAGAGAGTAAAAACGTCAAAGCAGCCCGTCTGCGGAAGAACCTCCACACAGAAAACCGCAGCCAAATAACAACTCATTGTAGAGTTATTGTGTTCCTACGTGTGAGTGAGGTCACCAGTGAGCTCCTATGGAGTTGCTGTGTTAGCAGTAGAGGCGGCATCGTGCGAGTGATACTTTATGTATTACAAGCGTTCATGTGCTACGGTTATATGCTAACTGCTTTACATCAGGTGGGCCGTAAGTATGCCTCCCGATGTTGTATAAAAAAAAATCCGATCAATCGAAAACGCTACATAATAACCCCACCGCGCTTGTAGCAACAGCGCGGCGGCGGGGCGAAGTCCAACGATGAACAAATGTTTGTACTTTAAACCAGCATGACGCAATGATTCTCGGGATCTAAATATTTAAATTAACGTAATGGTTCGCCCCATGTGAGCCCTATGGAGGATCCTTTGTGTTTCGATGGGAACGGCTGAACGCCGTCCCGGGAGAGACATGTGTCAACTGTCCACCGGACGTCGTCTACATGTTAATTGACTATTATCTATGTATAATTAGTTATTAGATTAAGGCGTTACTTCGCGAAAGTCAAATTTACATGCAATTTGTTCGAACCTGTTCGAAATTTATATCAAAACTCTCTCGCAATTGACGACGCCTTCTCCTGCGTTTCAAACGTTCTTCCTCAAGACACGCTCGAAGAATAAAATATCTTCCTGCCATTGCACTAAAATAAAGAACTTGTAAAATTATAAATAACTACACAAGTTCAGATCAACAATTTCACTTAACATTGATTATATCACACCTTTTTATAATTTTGCTTCACTTCCAAGAATGCTTCCGACGAACAAAAGATATCCAATAGATTCAGGCGTTATTTTGCGAAAGTCAAATTTACATGCAATTTGATCCAACCTGCTTTGCGTGCTTCCGCCACCAATTAGTTCATGCGGCCTAGCGCCGGCCGGCACCCACCCACTACTGTTAGTACGTGGTACATGCCGACGCTGCCATGGCTGCTCCGGTAGTCTCTGCCTCGGCTGCTGCGGTCGTCCGCCATCTGGAACAGAATCCGCATGCCCCCACCACCACCGTCGCTGCCACGACTGGCGTGGTCGTCGCTGCGACACGTGTTTCGCCTCTCCACGAGGCATCATCAGGCGTTGTAGACGTTAATCGTAAGAATAACATGCTACAACTTGTAGCATGTTATTCTTACGATTAACGTCTCGTCGTAACGGCCGGAGCAGCCATGGCAGCGTCGGCATGTACCACGTACTAACAGTAGTGGGTGGGTGCCGGCCGGCGCTAGGCCGCATGAACTAATTAGTGGCGGAAGCACGCAAAGCAGTTTGGATCAAATTGCAAAAGATATCCAATTTGTTATCGTGAATTTTGACACTGTTCTCCCGAAAAATCGTTTGTCAAATTCGAAATTTCGATCGCGTTTTGCGCGTTCGGAGTAAGCTCCGATACGAGAAACGTCAATGTAGTTCGGTCGGACCGAACGGCCGAACGAATGTATTTTGGAGTAGGAAATGGCCCGATATATCGGCCGAAGATTTGACAATTGACGTTCGGAGTAGACCTCCTGGTTGTGTGCCTCCTCCACCAATGAGAACTAGAGCCGACCGGCACCCACCCACTACCGTTAGTAGATGCATCATGCCGTCGCTGCTGTGGCAGCTCCGGTAGTCTCTGCCCACGCTCCCGGCTCGTCCTCGCTATTGCCCGCCATCGCCCGCTGCGACACGTGTTTCGCCTTCCTCGGACGCTGTAGACGTTAGTCGTTAGAATAATGTGCTACAGCCGACTTGTAATCGGGCTGTCGCGAGGACGGACGCGGCCGGCGCAAGTTCGCATGACTGGTCGCGGCAGCACAAAAAGCTGGTTAGATCAAATTACATGTATGTATAATTAGGCATAGACATCAAGTTCCGCTTGCCTTTCTCCTACTCTGTTTGTCGACCGATTCCTTTTTTGGCGGATTGGTATCCCTCGACAGATTATCTTTTTAGAGCAGGAGTTCCCAACCAGGGGGCTCCCCCCTAGGGAGGCGTAAGGAGATATTAAGGGGGGCGGAATATCTTTTTCTCGACTATTCAAAACAATTAAAAATAACAAACTGAACTGAATTAGAAAGTTGACAAAGAAACTCATTTATTATCGCAGGATGACGAATTTCTCCGACACCATTAAGACATTAATTCAGAGTCATATGGCACATGACCAGAACACATTTTTTGTAAATGTCTCCCAATTACCAGAAGAAGTTCAAGAAGAATTTTATGTGATTAAAAAAAATTATAAAGTTGGGCGTGAAAGTATTATTTACAGTCCAGGGAGGCTCAACAAAAGAAATGTTGGGAAACCCTGTTTTAGAGCTACTTTAACACCAAGCTCGTGCCATCGCGCGAGTGATACTCAATTGTATTGCATGCTTTCATAGGCTACGGTAGCCGCTTTACATCAGGTGGGCCGTATGCTTGTATTCCTCCAGACGTTGTATAAAAAAAAAACTCTTTCAGGATTACTTATTTTCTCCGACTATCTGTCTGTCTAGACTTTTTTTCTCCAGAACGTGTCAAGTTCAAAATTATATCTAATTCGTTTTTTGTTCTCGATGTTACAAACAAATGAAACTTCTAAATCAGCGTAACAAAAATATATTTGTATACTACGTCGGAAGGCATACAAGCATACGACCTAGCTGATGTAAAGCGGTTACCGTAGCCTATTAACGCTTGCAACACGTTAAGTATGACTCGCGCGATGCCGCCTCTGCTGCTAACACAGCAACTCGTTAAGAGTTTACTGGTGACCTCACTCACATGCATGGGCACAACAACCCTCTATGGAGTTGCTATTTGCCTGCGGTTGTCTGTGAGGTGGAGGTACTTTTCCAGATGGGCTGTTTTAATGCGCCGTACCTCTGTTAAATGTAAACAATATTTTTCAAGAGAGGTAGGGCGCGTCAAAGCAGCCCGTCTGGGGAAGTACCTCCGCCTCACAGACAACCGCAGCCAAATAACAATTCCCTAGAGGGTTGTTGTGTTCCTGCGTGTGAGTGAGGTCACCAGTAAGCTCCCAAGGAGTTACTGTGTAAGCAGCAGAGGAGGCATCGCGCAAGTAATACTTAATACGGTACCCGTTTTACATCAGGTGGTCTGGTCGGCAACGCAAGAGTGACACCCCTGGTGTTGCAAATGCCCATAGGCTACGGTAACTGCTTACCATCAGGCAGGCCGTACGCTTGTTTGCCACCTTAGTGGTATAAAAAAAAAAAAAAAAGGTGGGCCGTATGTTTGTATGCCTCCCGAAGTAGTGTAAAAAAAATCTTTCTGTTTTTTTTTATTTTACATAGACCTTTTTATGACGCATACGCGGGCTCGTTAAACCAAGAGGTTGACTGGAGACCGCGGATCCATTCGTCACGTGTTATCTTATCTCGTCAGCTGATACAGAGACCTGATGACTAAGATACGGCCAACATTTCTAGCAGGTCATGTATCGTTATCTGATATAATATTCGACAAACTCGGTGACGCAGTGGGTAGTAACGCGACTTTGACACCAACGCTCGTGGGTTCGATTCCCACACAGGACAAACATGTGTGTGAGAGCATGTCTGTTTGATTTGGCCTGGGCGTTTTTAAGAGAGGTAGGGCTCGTAGTGGCTAGGCTAAGTAGTGGCTGTGTTAGCAGCAGATGTGGCTTTTAATGTGTACCAAACGTACATATACTACGGTAACCGCGTTACATCAGGTAGGCAGTATGCTTGTTTGCCTCCCGGAGTTGAGTAGAAAAAAGTAAGTGCTCATACATACACATACATACTCTACTACAGTTTAAAGAAGAAATTGGCACTTACTACATTTAACCTAAAGTGGAAGGATGTAGGAGCTTAGGAAGACCAAGACTAACCTACCATGATCAAATTGGTCGTGTTTTATCAGAAGGTGATGTCAGGAGCCTCAGGAACCGGCGAGCGTGCATGAAAAGAGCTATGAATGTCACTGAAGCGAGTGAAGTATGTAAGGACCGCGTCATATGACGCTCGGTTCTCTCTCCCTACCCCGCAAGGGACCTGGCGTAAAGATGTAGGTACATACATACATTTACCAAGAATTACATTGTTTGCAATTATTTCAGACTGCCCGTTTTCCATCATAAATAACTCCCAACAATTGTAATTACGTTCCAGGTGCGTTGTCCCAGAATGTGAAGGCAAGTCACCACAGTTTTGGGACGAATCTGCAATGGAGCTACTGCCCAACTCGTCCTGCCGGCGGTACCAACCGCTGCCCGAGCTGCCGGACAACCAGACTTGTCTGCGGGAACACTACCACCTGACCGAGACGGTCTCATGTGATCTCTTCGTCTACCAGAATATTGACACCATATTTGCTGAGGTATGAACTATTGACTTTATAAATAAATAACAACCACACTGGAACTTTAATTGACCCCAGTACACTTCAAATCGCGATTGGTCTCCGGCTAGGGGCTGAAGTTTGTGTTGATTATTGCTGCGCTTCTTGCGGAGCCAGTGTAGATCGCCTCGGATACCACGGTCTTGCCTGCCTTTCCGCCGCAGCCCGTCACTCCCGACACGCTAGGCTCAATCCTTAGACGGGCGCTCGCCACCGGCAACGTCCTCGCGGCTCTAGAGCCGCAGATCATGTGAAACGATGGCAAGCGTTCTGACGGGATGTCTCTGATACCGTAAAAGAGGGGACGTGCGTTGGTGTGGGAGGCCACATGCGCCGATACGTTAGCGGCGTCCTACCTCCCGGTGACTATTAAACAGGCCAGTGCTGCGGCGGATGCCCGTGAGCGGCTTAAAATGTGAAAATATAGTTGTCTCGATGCCCAATACGATTTTGTCGTATTCGGCATAGAGACCCTTGGTCCGTGGGGCCGAGGCGCGCACGGGCTCTTCAAGGAGCTCAGTAAACGGATGAGGGAGACTACTGGAGATCCCCGTCCTGCACGGGGATGGGGGACAGCTTTCTCGCACAAAGACTTTCCTTAGCAATCCAGCTCGGGAACGCTGCCTGCGTTATGGGCACCTTACCTAAAGGACCCAATTTTTAACATAATTTTTAGTAGTTTAAGTTTAGGTAATTTTAGTATTTTTGTTTGTAGATACTATGATGTTATTTATACTAATTTTGTGGTTGACAAAAAAAATAAATAACCATATAATAGAAAATAAATTAAAAAATAATAAACGCCAACACCTATGAAAAGTAAAAAAAATTAAATGTTTAATTAAATTTTAATTCAAGAGTGTACTAGTGTGGTGGATATTCTAGCTGCAGCATCAGCTCATCGTGTTGCCACCTTCGCATTATATGTAGAATAAAAAATACTAATCAAATACGATTCCAAACACGACATATCTGCTATTATTTTTTTCAAGAGTGTGCTAGTGTGTTGGATATCCTGGCTGCCGCTTCAGACCAAGAATTCCATAATTTTGCATAGTTATGTAACATAAATAGCTGTATCGTCTTAGGTTTTCGCGATTGTTATACATTGAATTAAACAATTTTTAACGGTAAGACAAATATCACCTTAGTCTTCCTGCGACCACGGATGCTGCAAAGCATTCAAAACGTCAGGTTCGACAAAATAAATAAAACACGTGATACTTCCGTTAAAAATTGTTTAATTCAAAAAATGGCTGTTTTGAATCTTATGTCACAAATATGTTTGAAAGTGAAGAAAATACCCATTATGCGTCTAAGATCCCTACCGCAGCTAACAAAAGAGCTGATGACCTTAAAACGGCTGAACCGATTTTGGTAAAACATGTCTAAGAATCACCGCTAGAAAATCTACTTCCAAATAAAAAAAAACTGCATCCAATGCACGCTCGTGAAATCCTCTTAAACGATGTTTATGCACACAACTAAATATACATGAACGCCATCGAAAATCGAACCCGAATGAGCCTTGGTAAACTAGCCATCGCTAACCATTCCACCACCAAGCTCCTCAATGTCGAGTCGACAAAAGGAATGTGCAGTTTCATATGATTTATAGCGGCTCTTATGTTCATCACAAGTCTTAGATGTTTTCCCGCCCAACGTGAATAACTACCGACAGGAGAAGGACTAACAGTAGTCCATAAGTATCATTTGTCTTCAATTTAGTGCAATAAATAATAGTTGTATTGTATATTCCAGTTCAATCTCGGATGCCGCGAATGGCTCCGTACCCTGGTGGGCACCATTCGGAACGCAGCGCTGCCCGTCGCGCTTATTCTCACTGGATACATCTCGGACTTGTAAGTACATACTATCTATCTATCTGTAGCTTCACGCCAAATCCCTTGTGGGGTAGGCAGAGAGGACCGAACGCCACGGGACACCTCACTCGCTTCTTTGATATTCATCGCTCTTCTCATGCACGCTCGCCGGTTTCTTACGTTCCTAACATCACCTTCTGATATAACACGATCAATTTGGTCATGGTAGGCAAGTCTAGGCCTTCCCCGGCACCTACATCCTTCTACTTTCGTTGCGTTGTATATCTGTTTCGTGAGTCTTTCCTCCTGCATTCTTTCTGCATGTCCGAACCAACGGAGCATGCAACTTCTTATTTTAACACCGACACTCTCTTTCAGACCAACTAAGTTTCTAACATCATCAATGCGCAAGCTCGCATTTTGACCGCGTTTATTATACTTTCATGCTCCCTTTGCCATACCCAGCTCTCGTTTCCATAAGTAAGCGTTGGGACCAGCACTGCATTGTGTATAGCGAGCTGTGGCTTCTGGCTCAAGTAATTTCTGCTAAAATGTTTTCCCAAAGCTCCGTTCACAGTATTCCCAGCACTCACCCGTCTTTCCACATCAGTGATGTACCTTCCATCCGTGCTGAAAGCGCATTCATGATATACAATCTCATCCACTTGTTCCAACACTTCATCATCAACCGTAATCATTGGTTCAGGTTTCCTCTCTTCCAAATACCATTACCTTTGTTTTTTTCGCATTCAATAGAAATCCTTTCTCCATACAATCGTCTTTATTTATTGTGACCAGTGTTTGCTTTTCGGATTGTCGAATTTAAGCGCCCGTATTTATACAACATTATCACGCAATTATAAAATATTGTATACATTATTGTGCTAGTAGATTAAAAAAAAATGGAAAAAAGTAAAATAAGAGAATTAAATAAGATACAATAATATCAAAAAATGTAAGACGTGTCTAAGTGCCCGCGAGGGCCCAATGGCAAATAAAGAATTTTTATCTTTATCTGAAATAACATTTGACGAGCCCATAAACAATGCTGCTTGCCACCATAAACCAAAAAACCACTTGGCTGCGCATGAAGACACCCGACGCTCACAAGAACATGGTGTTTCAATATCTCAGTGATTAGAGCCTACGGACCAATGGGAGAATGTTTTAAACGATAAGCCGGCAAGTGTCCCAATACTGATCCGTGAATTAGCCAGTAAGAACTGCGATTTGTTCTTTGCCCCCCGACACGTAGTGGTGAATTGAGTTACAACGTAATATCGGTCACATCGGCTCTCCATCGGTTATTTCCCTCGTGTTAACACCAGCTTTCGTTGATTCGATCCCCACACAGGACTAACATTTGTGTGCATGAATATGTCTGTTAGTCTCAGTCTGGGTGTTTTTGAAAGAAAGGTAGGGCGCATCAAAGCAGCCCGTCGTCTAGGGAAGACTCAAGAGAAAATTATGACTAAATTTACATAAACAATAAATACGGAATATGTCTCAAAAGAACATAAATATGGTTCTACAGTGCCTGTATAGAGCGTTCTTTTAGAATTGGTCTTAAATTCAGAATTGTAAGTAAAAACAAAATGAGGGCGCCACTTAGCTTCATAGCTTCTTATTCTTAGCCCTCTTACGTATGTGTGGGTAAAGTAATTATAAAAACACTAGCTTTTACCCGCGGCTTCGCTCACATTGATTGAAAAGTATCCTATTTTACTTCTGTTACCTCCAAGAATATGTGTACAAAGATTCATGATGATCAGTTCAGTAGTTTTCGCGTGAAAGCTAACAAACAAACGGACATTCACATTTATAATATTAGTAGGATGACTCTTGTTGCTGTTACCAAATAGACGTGTTGAAGTAATACAAATTGTGTGTATGTTAAATTGTTGTAATTAGTTTATGTATGATATACATATAAGTATTTTACGTTAAGGTGTTTGGTGAAGGCACAGATATTTTAAATGGAGCGACTGCCGTCTGACCTCCATTTGAAAATCAGTATCTTCACCAAAGCCTTCCGCTTAGGTAGCGGACCCTGCCAATCCTAATGGCTTAGGAAACGAGATAACACTAGAAAGTAGACTGCCGTCTGAGCTCCACAACTGTTGGTATCAAAGTCGCGGTATTCACCACTGCGCCTCCGACCTCGTCGAGACTTAAACAGCCGTATCTTTTGATTGCGTTGACTTAGAAGTTTGATTTTTCACTGCTCGAAGGTATTGCTGACCTAAGGTCCTGATAGCTCTGTCCATGAGTCAAAAAGGTCTTGACAGACGGACAGACTGACAGATAGGCAGACGGACAACAAAGTGTTCCTATAAGGATTCGGATTCGTTCCGTTTTTCCTTTGGAGACACGAAACCCTAAAAATCAATTGTTTCTCTCACAGTGCATACTTTATTATTCTAGATGGGGTCGGCGCACGGCGTTCTGTATCTTCGCGGCGTTCGCGGGCACAATGGGTGTGGTGAAGGCAACCTCCGTCACCTACCAGATGTACCTCGCCGCAGAGTTCTTCGAGGCCGCGCTCGGCTACGGGTTCAACAGCGCTGCCTACGTCATGAGTGGGTTAAATTACCCTTTGCATTGGGGTCTCGATAATACACGACTGATAATGCACAGCCAGATAATGTGCAACTTGGAATTCACAATCAATAAATATTGACATGGATAGAGCACGCTTTATATTTGGCAGGGGTCTACATAAATGAAAACTGTCTCGGTGTAAAAAACGTAGTAGTAGCGGCAATGTTTATGGAATGTATTACTTACAAGTCAAATGTCAAGTACAAATGCTATACATTTTTAACTATAGCGCCATCTACCGGTAATACCGTGAAACATTTAGCAGCTTCAACCTGTTACTTTTGTGTCACAGTGATGCGCGCGCATCTTAAAATTTCACTCTCATCATTTTTTCATAAATAAAGACGCCTAAAGAAGTATAACTTCAAAAAACTAGACATTTTTAAAGTAATTTGGCTAAGGGGATCTGAGGTATCAGTCCATTTTGGAAAAGGGGTCTCTTGCCCAAAATAGTTTGGGATACCCTAATCTAAATGGTGTTCAATTATCGAGCTACGCATTATTGGTCGTGATTTAGCTGGGTTTACATTACTGGGTTCCTTGTATTGTAGGTACACACCGTGCAGGGCAGGGTGTATTATTATCAATTAACGTGTCCGCCTGAAAAGACAAAACTAGCCATATCATATTTTTTCACAAAGTCAGAAGACGTACAAGTATAGACTATGAACCCCTGCAATACATTAAATATCGCTTGCGTGATGCCACTTCTACTACCAATACCGCAATTCCTTAGGAGCTTACTGGTAACCTCATTCACTCGCAGGAACACAACAACCCTTCACGGAGTAGTTATTTGGCTACGGTTTTCTCTAAGGTAGAGGTATTTCTCCAGAGGGCTGCTTTGATATACCTCTCTTAATATTATATTGTTGACAGTGGTGGAGTTGGCACGTCCGTCGTTACGAGCCGCGTTTGCGTGCGCGACCGGCGTGGCGTACGGGCTGGGCGGCATGCTGCTGGCGCTCTCAGCGTGGGCGGCGCCCTACTGGCGGCATCTGCTGTTCAAAATATATGCCCCGGCACTGCTGCTGCCATTGTACTGGCTGTTGCTGGATGAAAGCCCTCGCTGGCTTCACGCGCGAGGAAAGACGCACGAGGCTGCCGCTATCATACGGAAAGCTGCCAGGTGGAACAAGGTCCCTTGCTAGTGCTACTTTTGCTAATTAATGTCCAAATAATGAACTTTCCTTACATGTATAAACTAACTAGAATGTCATACAAAAATATACATACGTCCCATACAACGTTGGGAGGCATACAATGATGAACACGAAAGAATTTACTTTGAATGAGGAACTTCGAAGAGAATACCAAACTCTTTTCAAGAGAGGTAAAAAAGTCTCGGAGCGGTTCGTCAGCATCCAGAAAAGGCAAGATAAAGTGTAAAGTTCGTGACTTTCTTCTTCACAAAGTGTTAGAACGATGGAGTGAATATTTTAAAGAAATGTATGATTATGTCCAGGACGCTGACGCTGTGACTGACTCAGCATGCCAGCGTACCATGATGACATTACCATGGATGAGATTGAATGGTCGATACGGAGTTTGAAAAATGGAATATCAGGGGGAATCGATATAGTTACATCTGAGATGATCAATCTAGGGTGGTATCTACATTCCGGACGCCTTATGGTTTTTGAGCAATCTACGAGTATGCTGGAAAACTGGTAACCCTTCAGGTAGCATAACTCAACATAAGCTCATCAGATTAAACGCGCAATCATGGTGCCCTTGTATAAAGGCAAGGGATCACGCATGGCCTGCGCCAAGTACCGGGCCTTCGGTTTGATCAGCTTAGCAGCTAAAGTGGAGGGTTGAAATGCACTGGAATTCTTTGGATAGCACACAATGAATTTCGATACATATCAAGGTTTTCACTTCGGTATATTGTGGAGAAGCATCAGGCTTTGGACCAGAAGGTTTCCAGCGATTTTGTGGATCTTGACAAAGCATTTGATAGAGTCGTGCGAAAAGACATTTTGTCCAGATATGGGGTTAATGGTGACTTGCAGCGTTGTTGTGTTCCTCCAGGAGAGCGGAGTTACCAGTAAGCTCCTAAGGAATTGCTGTATTAGCAACAAGGTTGGCAATACGCGAGCGATAGAGGAAGTATTGGAAGCGTTTATAGTAATTTTATCGCACTACTGTTAAGATTGTCTCTAATGAGTAAAATATCGTTTCGTCCACTTTGGTAACTAAATTTACGTAACCAGTTACAAGACAATATTTTTCTTTCGCTGTTTGGTAACTAGTTGTGAGAGAAGAATTATTTTTTCTCTTTCGTAGATCAAATTATTTCCATTTTTGTAACCCAAGATATTTTTTTTTATAAAAAGTAAATAACATCGAATTAATAAAGTGTTTTTACATAACTTTTAAGTAGGTACTATTATCGGAAGTCCAAAAATATTTCTCATGCCATTTAATAATAGGTACGACGACAAGCGAAGCGAGGAGGAGTGTTAGGTAGAACTGCGACCCTACAGCGCGCGAGCCGAGCGAGCGTGCCGCGGTAGCGGCCGGCGAAGCGCCAAAACCGAACATTGTCTGTTCACCTTCTGAACATCCACGTTCATAACTATCAAAAAGTTACAAAAGTGGAAAAATAATTCTTCTCTCACAACTAGTTACCAAACAGCGAAAGAAAAATCTTCTCTTGTAACTGGTTACGTAAGTTTAGTTACCAAAGTGGACGAAGCCCAAAATATATGTATACTTGAACTTTCGAACTTTATTGTCCGTTTTCACAGTAAGGTCCAACTTAATATAACTAACACCTTTATTTTAATATTACAAACAACATTTAGGTCTCCGTGACAGATGACGACTCTGTCTGACCGGGTCAAGATGATAACCCTGTCTGACTGGGACATGATGAAAAATCTGTCTGGTCGAGACAAGATAACCACTCTGTCTGACCGGAACAAGATGATAACCCTGTTTGACCAGGACATAATGACGAATCTGTCTGATCTAGACACGATGACAACTCTGCCTGACTGGAACTAGATGACGATTCTGTCTGACCGGGACACGATGACGGTTCTGTCTGACCGGGACAAAATGACCAATCTGTTTGACCGAGACAAGATGACCACTCTCTCTCACCGGAACAAGGATAATAATATGCAATAAGCCTCTCGAGCGCGTGGTCACCACTTCACGTTCATTGGCTACTGCAAACGCTTTACATCAAGTGGGCTATATATAATATATAGTTTATTTTATGCTTGTAAGCCTCTCGACGTTGTGCAAAAATACTCTTGCTTACGTATCTATGTTTGTTGCTAAGTCTTGTACATATTTTTTCTCACGTTTAAGGTCGTTTTAGACGATGATCTGATGAAAGACTTGGAGAACCCCAACTCCCGGGCGGATGAGGCGAAAAGCAAGAACCCGTGGCTGAGTGTGGTCAAGTCGCGCGCCCTGCTCTGCCGTTTCGCGGCGTGCTGCTGGTGCTGGGTGGCGTGCGCGTTCGTGTACTACGGCCTGACCATCAACTCGGTGTCACTGGCCGGCGACAAGTACGTCAACTTCGCCCTGAACATGGCGATGGAGGTAGTGGCGTCGCTGCTGCTGATGATGGCGCTGGAACGCTTCGGCCGCAAGCTGACTATATTTCTAGCGTTCCTTCTCTCAGGCGTTACCTGCATTATACCTTATTTTGTTTGTAAGTCTACTCGATAAGTGGTATATATACATATATTCTATTATTCTTCTGTAGGTGTGTATGTCAGTGATAACCGCCTTAACGGTTGAACCGATTTTGATGATTTTTAAACGGTGTTATTTAGTTTGCCCTGTTTATTGTTGTTGCCTCTTGGGTCAAATTTAGTAATTGCAATTTCACCCCCTTCCTGTTAACAGACTATCTGATAATTGGTACACACCTTTAGTTCTGGTGATAGATAATGCATTTAAATATATTCAGTATTATTGTAAATCCAAGATGGCCACCGCCACAAAATGACGGCCCTCAATATGGGTATCAAATAAAAGGGCTTGACTTTACAGTACACAAAAAAAATCTAACATGGCTGTTGATACAAAATGGCGGATTTGATATTTATTTCCATCCAATTTAATATATGTAACGGGTATTAAATGAAAGGGCTTTACAAGTAGAACACAGTGCATGGCGGATCATAGAGTTTAGACATTAAAACTGAAATCATTTAATCAAAACTAAGAACTTCGTACAATCAAATCCATTTTGGAATACCAACGAACACCTACGCTGAAGAAACGCTAGTGTTGGATGATTTTTACCATATTGAATGCAAATTAATTATTTTTAATTTGACGACAAAAGAAATAGTACGATACAAGAACTATGTGGAATGAAAGATGATGAGATGAGATTACAAAAATTGAAAAGGGTATGCTGAGATGGTTCGGACATTTGGAAATAATGAACGACAAAAGAGTTACGAAAGAAGTATATCAAGCAAGAGTGGAAATAATGTGCCTTAATGGAACACTGGCGTGATGATATGTACGTACGAATTTGACGCTCTGTTACAGCTCACACGGGCACCGGCCTGGGCATGTTCTTCGTGGGCAAGCTGGCTATCACATTCGCCTTCAACTCGCTGTACGTATTCACCGCGGAGCTGTTCCCGACGCACGCCCGCAGCTCCGCCCTGGCGGCCTGCTCGCTCGTCGGCCGCATCGGTTCCATACTCGCTCCGCAGACGCCGTTACTGGTATGTCTTCTAAGGAGGTATATGAATCTTAGCCATTTCTTGTTACATTTCTTGAAGAAGTTAGAACAGTTCAGTAGTAACACTATTTTTCCACTTATCTTTTTACGTCGGATGTCACTCAAGCATACGACCCGTCTAATGTGAAGCAAAACTACGGTAACCATAGCTTATGAAAGCTTGCAACAGGGGGAGTGAAGATGTGTGCCTGTTAACTCTTAATGGGAATAAGTTTTAATGACAAAAGCAATCATATTGAGTGTCTTTCAATTAATACCGTACACTATGAATGCTAGAGAAGCGGGGGGTGTGTAAAGAAGTCTTGTGGAGCTCAGTTCTCTCTGTTTACGTTTTAACGCGCATGGTGTGAAGTCATAGACAAATAAATTTATTGAAATTCATTTTATCGTGATTTAAATTTGTCTTTGAAAACCCCGGCTCCATGAATTGGTCTGTACCATCGACCATGCGGCTGAGTCGTCTATGTCCGTATGGGCGTACGTGTGTACAGATCACGGCGGTCATAATGACCAAGTTTGATACATTGATTAATTAAAAAGAATATGCGGTCGGTCTACTACTGGATATGAGTAAGGAATATAATAGTTCAAAATCCTTTTGGATAAACTTTATAGACATATAATAATAATAATATTTAATATATTTATTATAGTTATTATAGTTATTAATATAATAATTTATAATAATAATAAACCCCGCAGGGCAGCTTGTGGCGAGCTGTTGGTGCGTAACGACACCACGGGTACCCAAGTGCTCCAGAGAGTCGATCAGGGCCTTCGTCTCCGGCGTGTCTTCATCGGTCGGAGTGAAAAATCAAGAAGGCCCGCAGGACTCTCAGCTCTGGCTTGCCGTCATTGGCCGCCCAGAGAGGAGTCGATAGAGCATATTGCTTTATCAGGTGATATGCTCCAGGGTGGAAGTGTTAAAGGGCATAACGCCGCGAGTAACTTCGGAGAAAGCGCAGCACACCTCTCGACACCCCTGAGTCACTCACATCGGTGTTGCCCCCGGCCGACTTTCTCTAGCATTTCGGGGGTCCATCTAGTGAGTAGCGAGCCATCGTCTGCCGAAAGTAACATTAGATATGATAGTTATGGCAGGCGTGTCCCTCTTCTGCAATAGCCCGGTTCTAATAATCCCTCCAGATCTTATTTTAATAGCCCAATAATTTCCAACACATTCGCAATAGTCCCAATACCTGCCGTGACCTGTGCATGGGTAAATTATCCCATTAATACTCCCTGAAGCAGGTCACGGCGGGTATAATTCTTTATATCATTCTTTTCGAAGGGGCCTCGACGCGTTGGATTTATATCCCCGCGCACGCCTATCAAATGACCGGGATTAAAGCCCGTGAAATAAGGAAAAAAAAAATAGACATAGCTCTTTAATGATTTCGATCCTACCTCCACAATCGATCTCAATACACTGGCATAGAATATACCAACTTACAGACGGGAGAAATGAACATATCCGATCTAATGTTACTCATATAGCTGGTTCCATCCCTCAGGGGCAGTGTTCTGGGCTGTGTTCTGTTCTTGGTGTAAGTAAACGACTTTCCCTAATCAATTACTAATGATAGTGCGCTTTTTGTAGATGACATCTCGATCAAACTAGGTAACACTTACGTCCGAGACGCCTTCTGGTACTTAAGCAATCTATGCTGGAGAACTGGAAGGGTCCCGGCGGACTGGAGATGCGTAGTCATCGTGCCCTTGTATAAAGGCAAGTTTTATCGCTCCGCAATATCGTGGAGAAGTATCTGGCCATAGACCAAAACATTTGATAGGGTTGTGCGAAAGAAACTGTGGAGCATATTGCCGAGATATGGGATTGACGGTGCAATGCCCCGTGCTGTGCAGTCCACCTACAAAAAATGCTCAACATGTGTGCGAATAGATGGCAACATGTCACCCTGGTGTTATGTCAAAATCGGTGTCAAACAGGGTTGCATGTTGTCTGCTAGGCTGTTTATCTCGATAGTTGTCTACAGAGAATAAGATCGGCGAATGTAGGATTGCGCATGGGTGACCTAGTGGTGAACTATCTGCTTTATGCAGACGATGTCGTTCTATTAGCAGAAACATCATCTGAACTGCAAACACTCGTCACAATAATGAAATACGACTGTATGGAGAAAGGCTTTCTATTGAATGTGAAGAAGACAAAGATAATGGTATTTGAAAGAGAAGAAACCAGAACCAATGTAAGGATTACGATTGATGACGAAGTGTTGGAACAAGTAAATGAGATTGTTATCCAATCCAACAAGCGCTTTCAGCGATGGAAGGTCCAGCGCTGATGTGGAAAGACGAGTGAGTGCTGTGAATGGTGTGAATGGAGCTTTGCGCAAAATTTGTGGCGTATCGCTTGTGGACCGTATTCGTAATGACGAATCGGTGGCGCAGTGGTGGAACGCGCTGTTACGCTACTTTGACACCAACGCTCGTGGGTTCGATTCCCGCACAGTACAAATATTTGTGTGCATGAACATGTCTGTTTGTATTGGTCTGGGTTTTTCTATGTATAATAAGTATGTATTTACAAAAAAAAATGTATTTACGTATGTTTATCAGTTGTCTGGCACCCATAACACAAGCTTCGCTTACTTTGGGGCTAGATGGCGCTGTGTAATTTGTCTGGCAATATTTATATTTATTTATTAATGAAAATGTTAGAAACAGAGCTGGTCTGAAAGAGAGTGTCGATGTTAAAATAAGACGAGGCATGCTCCTTTGGTTCGGACATGTAGAAATAATGCAGGAAGAAAGAATTACGAAACAGATATGCAACTCGAAAGCAGAAGGATACAGGAGCCGAGAAAGGCCAAGACTTACCTCCCATGACGAAAAAAAATCGTGTTTTATCAGAAGGTGATGTCAGGAGCCTTAGAAACCGGCGAGCGTGCATAAGAAGAGAATAAATGCTAAAGAAGGAGTGAGATTTGTAAGGATTAAGTCATGTGGCGCTCGATTCTCTCTGCCTGCCCGCTAGGTAACATACAGTATATGATATAAACCTTACGTCATTCAAAAACTCAAAATATTATTTTTAATAAATTTAACATAAAATCTGAGAGAAATTGTGACATTTTTTTATAGCACACTCTCGATTGTTTCATCGTCGTAAAGTAATCTTGTCACTATACGGAGATATTCACTTGCCGATTCACTATTATCGGTTTTTTTAGGAAACTGATTTGTTGGAAAATAGACGGATTGAAAATGCAATGTTCTAACAATTGGAAAATACCATGGTTTCTGTAGATTTCATAATTAGTTTTATCTGTTTAGAATAAAAGACCTCTTTCTCAAATCATTCTCAGCACCTGCGGTAACACAGTTTCAAAGTCATATGATGTCAGGAACTTCAGGAAGTTATTACCTTTTGGTGACGTGACTAAGACATCATCTAATTGTAGTGATGGATATGTTACGTTTCGTAGCAATTGAAATGAGATGGAATTTAATCAAGTGAAATATTACGTTTTGTTGCAACTAAAATAAAATGGAATTGGGTTAAACGAGACGGTTTGTTCCAACTGAAATTACATCGGTTTTGGTAAAATGAAATGTTGTTTATTTTCTGTTTCTACTTATAACTTCGTACTCATGACGTTTTGTCACGATAGAAGTGTATCTAATTGAGAATATGTTTTCTTCTCGTCGTCCTCTATATCTCTCTCTCGTTGATTCTTTCGTCTCAGTTGATTTATTAAATGTGATTTTTCAGTATGGAGATCCAATAATTTGGCTACGCAAATGTGTATGAAACTTGTGTCACCTTAGGTTAATTTGTATACTGCGATTGTGGCGCGGTCTTCAATCGTTATTTATCTGTCGACAGAGCGTGTACGTGCAAGCGTTGCTGTACGGGGCGTGCTCGCTGACAGCGGCGCTGGCTGTGCTGCTAGTCCCGGAGACCAGGCGCGCTCCTCTACCGCAGTCGGTGCGCGCAGCAGAGACCCTCAGGCCTGCAGTAGGCTCGCCCGCGCCCACCGCGCCACCCACCCCTCCCCAGCGGGTGCTCTCCGCGGACGTATGACATCAGCTCACCCCAACCAGCGCTGCTTGAGAATTCTACATCTCTATAATCAAGCGAGGAGTTCACTGGACGTGGCGTGTATGGAGGATTGTATCTTATTACCATACGGCAAGTGCGATGGAGATATTCAATATTTGAACGATGATCCACTTCGAGTGATTCGTTTAGGGTGGACTCTTCGACCCTTCCTCCGAAATTCACTTCTTACGTCATCACACTGATAATTCATTCTCTCTAGGGAGCATGTGAAACCAGGTTAAGAGAGGTAGGGCGCATTAAAGCAGCCCGTCTGGGGAAGTACCTCCACGTCACAGAAAACCGCAGCCAAATAACAACTCCCTAGAGGGTTGTTGTGGTCCTGCGGGTGAGTGAGGTCACCAGTAAGCTCCTAAGGAGTTGCTGTGTTAGCAGCAGAGGTGACATCGCGCGGGTGATATTTAATAAATTACAACCGTTCATAGGCTACGGTAACCACTTTACATCACATTGTTGTATAAAAAAAAATAAACTCGACTCAAACGATTTGAGTCAAGTTTTGTATTTGGACAAGGATTTGTTTTATAAGTTTATGCCGTATTCGTGAAAAATACGTAATTTTCACAAAAGACATAAAAAGCGTGCAGGTATTTGCTTATATGTCTAACATGTTAAAAGATTCGTATCAACATAGATCCAAACGCATATTATGAACACCTTATATCGTGTCTTATGTTGTATGTCTTTATGGCACACATGTTTCAATTGTCTAAACATCTAGAAATACTTTAGAAATGGTACACCTACCGTACTATACACAAAAATAAATATGATAGCCTACAATAACGGCAGTACTAGTGTTGGAGTGAAGACCATACTAAAAATAAAAGAAGAATTTGTGATTAAGAGAAGGCATAAAGCTAAGTGGCGCCCTCATTCTGTTTTTATTAATAACTCTGAATTTAAGACCAGTTACAAAAAACGCTCAACACAGGCACTGAAGATGTTTTTTTTTAAACTTATCTTGTATTTATTATCTATGTACAAGTAACCAAAATTTTTATTATTGCCTATTGTGGCCGCCGTAGTTATAGCAATAATAAAAATTATGACCAATTGTACATAAATAATAAATACAGAATATGTAATAATAATAAATAAATATTGTCGAACAAATTACACAGCGCCATCTAGCCCCAATGTAAGCGAAGCTTATGTTATGGGTACTAGACAACTGATAAACATACGTAAGTACATTTTTTTTTTTTTGTAAATACATACTTATTATACATAGAAAATACCCAGACCAATACAAACAGACATGTTCATGTACTGTTTGTACTGTGTGAGAATCGAACCCACGAACGTTGGTGTCAATGTAGTGGTGCAGTGGTGAAACGCGCTGTTGCGTTTCACCACTGCACCACCGAGCTCGTCAAAGTTCAATAACAATATTTTTCTTATCATATTTCTTTATCATATTATTACATATTAAATTTTTATAATTAATAAATTTAAAGGCAATCATTGTTAATTTAATAATAAATACATGTCTCAAAAGAACATAAATATGATTCTACAGTGCCTGTATTGACCGTTTTTTTTGGAATTGGTCGTAAATTCAGCGTTGTTAATAAAAACAAAATGAGGGCGCCACACACACATGCCCCCTCTCAAGTAGTTTAGGTGTGATGTTTTATAGGTTATTGTTAAGAATTACACTTGTAAATATTTATTTTGTACAAAATTATATTATAGCTATTAATTAAAGACATTAATTTTAATGTGTCTCTTTGAATATGGTTCGAATATCTAGAAATATAGTTATAGTAAACCTACCTTAATACAGAAAAAAATGCCAACTGCGGCATGTTACATACAAATATCGTCATATCCTCCTATCGAAGTAAAATGCCTACTATCATGCTATAGCAATTCTATGTACGTTGAATGCATACGATAGTACTGCGTTGAGCCGTGTTGAGATATGTCTGAAATATTTATATACATATACATATGCGAAGACATAACAGTACATCATTTTTCAGGAACACCGTTCCTATATGAATTCTATATGTGTGTCTGTGTGTTTGTCTGTCGTTTTTCGAATATTCGAATTTTGTTTCAGGTTCGGATTCAGCATAAAAAAGTAGAATAGGAATGTTCAGGAACACCGTTCCTATCTCTTAAGGAACATGGTCAAAATGACCGACAAATAAAAAAAAATTGAATTGTTATATCATCGGTTCTCTCTGCCTTCCCCGTAAGGGATTTGGCGTGAAGTTATAGATAGATAGATTAAATTGTTATACAATTGACGAGCCAGGTGTTCCTCTGACAATGCAAGCTTGCGCATTCTCAATTGGTTTAACTTTAAAATTGCTTCCCATTATGCAATTTTATAATGGCATAATGGGAGACAATTCGAAAAACTCTATAACTTCACGCCAAATCCCTTGAGGGGTAGGCGGAGAGAACGAGCGCTACGTGACTCGATCCTACATATCTCACTCGCTTCTTTAACATTTGTGCATTTGATTTTTAATTTGATACCTACCTCCTCACGTTCCTTAGAAAATGCTCTTGACGGACAGATGGACAACGATGTGATTCTATAAGGGTACCGGCTTATTTTTTTTTATCGATTGCGATACTGGACAAGGCAATAAATCCAAGATAATAAATATTGTTATTAAAGCCATATACGAGTTCATAATTTTCATATTGTATTCAAGAAATACGAGCGAGTGCAGGGAACAGCGTGAATAGAGCATTGGAAAAACTTCTTTGTAGAAGGAACTTAAGCCAAAAGGCACAGCTAACTATATGGAAGTGAACGCTGGATATCGCAGAGAGAGCATGAAAATATAATAAACTTTGTTGAAATGCGAGCATTGCTGCATCTGTGGTGTTGGCGCTTGCCCATCGCGTTCGTCACGATGATGTTAGAAAAGGCACACTTCGTTGGTTCAGCCATGTAGAACGATGACAAACCGATATACAATGAGAAAGTTGAAGGACCTATAAGCCGAAGAAGGTCACATAGCGCAACCAAATCGGTTATCACATGGTGATATCAAGAACCCTAGGAACCGGCGTAAGCGTATGGAAAGAGCTATAAAAGTCAAAACCTACTTACGAGAAAGCGTTTTTAGGGTTCCGTACCCAAAGGGTAAAACGGAACCCTATTACTAAGACTCCGCTCTCCGCCCGTCCGTCCGTCACCAGGCTGTATCTCATGAACCGTGATAGTTAGAGAGTTGAAATTTTCACAGATGATGTATTTCTATTGCCGCTATAACAACAAATACTAGAATAAAATAAATATTTAAGGGGGCTCACATATAACAAACGTGATTTTTTTGCTCGTTTTTGCTCGATATTGATAACGGCAACAGGTAGACGCTTGAAATATTCACAGAATATTTAAATATATATTCACTTTAAGAATAAATAATTAAATTAAAATAATACAAGTATTTAAGGGGGGCTCCCATACAACAAATGTGTTTTTTTTTGCCGTTTTTATAGATAATGGTACGGAACCCTTCGTGCGCGAGTTCGACTCGCACTTGGCCGATTTTTTTACACGAATGTTACAAAAAAACGCTTTCTCGCTTTTCCCACCCCTGTTGGTTTTGACTTTTATAGCTCTTTCCATTACCATTACCATACACGTTCGCCGGTTCCTGGGGCTCTTGATATCACCTTGCTAGGGCTCTGGATGCAGCCTGTCACACAACCGATCGCACCGTGCCGCAGAATGATACATGATATGGATTATATAAATTAATTTTGGAAATTTAACAGGAGCAAGATATGATACAGGAACACCAAGCACTGACTTTCTGGCTTCGAGACGCGATTAGGTGCGAGAGGCGAGGGCGGAGAAGTACCACTCGCTCGAGTACCTACACTGAATCGAGTAACTCGGCTGAGTACTTGGTCCAATAAACATAAAACTGATTATTACTCGGTACTTGGTTTTTTGGTGCATCTCTAATTTTTAGTTTTTAATATTAAAGCGCTGGCACTCGTTTCTCTCTGCCTACCCCACAAGGACATGAAGATATATCAAAACTGAACTTTACTCATTGTAAATATTAGGTATCGAAAAATGATATCAATAAATATTATGCAGTGTACGCAAACATGTCTTTCTAAATTTGTTGACTTCAATACGACCTCTGGAAATGCCGTCTTATACGTAATGTATTTACAAATGTCGATTTTTATTTTAAATACCCATATTTCCATAGGAAAATAAATTGTGCAGGATAAACTACCCACTTCTTCGTGTCGCCTTTCATAACCTTTTATTGTGTTATAATATTTATTCTTCCCAGTGATATCTCATTTCCCAATAGTGAATAGGATTGACGAGCTCCGCTACTGCTACCAGAATTAAGGATTTGGCAAATATACTCATTTTTACATGGAACGACTGCCGTGAGACCTCCTCCCAGAGTGAAAACCAGACCTTTCTTAGGTTAGGTCACATGTCTTTCGAAATATAATTTCTTGGACTTGCGGGTTCCCTCACGATGATTTTCTTCATCGCCGATCTAGTGATAATTACAAATATGTACATAAATCCGAAAACAATAATTTAGTGGTACACGCCCACACCAGGAATTGAACCAGAGACCGTCGTTAATAGTCTGCTTGTTCGTCCACTAGGCTATCACTGCTCATGACTTTACAACTTTAGTTATTTAATTTATTACAGTTTACTACTTACAGCGAAGCAATTGAATGTTAGAACAGCGTGCTGTATACAGCGAGCTGTGCCTACTGGCTCAAGTTATTACTGCCAAGAGGTTTTCTCTAACGCTTTATTCACACCATTCCCATCACTCGGCATCCTTTGACACGACAGAGATGACACTTTGATATCTTCCAAAAAAATTTTGCCAGGTCAATTTAGTTGGATCACGTATTTTGATGAATTAGTTATATCGTAATAAAACAATAACAACAAAAGATCCATCTGTTTTATTTAATTTAGAGGTAGTTTACATTGCTGTACAAAAATATATATTTATTATTCATCACCTTATTATCAAATTAATTACTCTTGAATTTTGTACAATGTCTCACTATCTCATCACAATATTTACAGGTACTTCTCGATCACAGAACACTGATAGTGTTATAAGGATATATCTATTTTCATTATACAGGGTGTATCGTAAATGTCACGATAAACGAAAAGCGGAGATACAAAATCTACTTATGTATGCAATTATTCTAAAAAATATAATAAAAATAAGGTAGGTTTGTAATTTATATTTAATAAAAATATTTTATAGCGATTTTAGTTACATCATTATATAATACTATTAACGCCCTAAAATGTAAAAAAATAATATTGAAAAACTATTCTTGTCTTTTTAATATTTTTAATTTAAACGAAATTATTATAAGTTTATGAAACGTTTTTTATTCAATTAATAATTTAGGTTCAATATTAACTTCTATTTCCATCACAAACGGAGGGTGTGGCTCCCATTTTTTATTAAAAGAGAGAACTAATCGTAAAGCTATAAAATTATTCATATCCAAATTTACAAAAAATATTTTGTAATAATACAAAACAATAAAATAATCGAAGCAATTGATTGAACAAACTAATAATTCATGGAAACTTCAAAATGTTTATCTATTTCATATACTTAGTAATAAATTAAATTTCGCATATATTCAAAAGTCCATTATTTCTTTTCACATATTTCATAAAAATATTTCAGAACTGATCATTCTGATCAAATGTCACGAAGCTCACTTTCGTCACGTTTCAGATCGCCTCCCCGGCGTGATTTCTAATTCGTCGCGCTATTTACGAGACACGTTGTATATTTAAATATATCTTCCTTTGTGAACATGAATGAATAGAACGTAATGCTATTTTTACCGACTGCTCAGAAAAGGAGTGTCATATTGCCACGGTTCATGTAGACATATCCATTTGTAATGTTTGTATTCTTACGTTTATCGAATAAAGATCTAATACACTTTTTATACACTGATGTATATTGACTTACAGTAAAATCCCTGCGTCATCTGATTGTAAAACATATCTAAAAAAAATACAATATATCTACACTGTTGCACATTCTCACGGCCGCTATCTAAATTAGAGTTGTTGTAATACATTAAGAAGATTTACATGGTTGCAAGTTTCCACGAATTATGGTAACTACTTACCATCCGACAGGCAGGTAGATCATACACTTGTTTGCCATCTCAGTTCGACAAAAATAAATTAAGTGATGCCTGTAAGAATTCAAATCTGAACTCAATTTGACATTTAACACGAGCACTCTGAAAAACACTTGGACTAAGTAACTACATTTTGCCACTCTCCTTCCATATAACTTATATGAATGATTTAAATACATATATAAATTACAGCGATTTAATGTTGTATGACTACTGCTTGGACAGCCTGTCCAGAAGATCGTTCCGCAAACTTTCTTTGTTAAGATACACCTATCAAATCAAGAAAATTTAGTTAAGTATATTAAAGTGGAGAATGGTTACTTTTTTGTTTACAAATGCACGAGAGAATGACGACTTCCGTTCGTGTGTTAAGTATCCAATAGCGAAACATCCAATATCCGCTTCGTCAGCGACGTTAATCATCTGCATCGTACAATGTATTTATCTGGGTCACGCGTTACGGCCACGTTTATCGTCTCGATGTATCATTATAAAATACCTATACCTAGTATTAAAGTACCTACTTCCTTCCGAAACGCCATCTTGATTCGTTCGCGTATCCCTCTCCTGGCTCAACAAAGCACCTCTCTCAAGCATAACTCATAGTCATAAACTCTCGCCTATGTGAAGATATTCTAACAAAACTTGCCGTGTTTACTCGGCACACCGTCTAATATCCACGGTACCAGTGTGCCGCGGCATACATTTTGCGGAATACTATGTAAACGTTAATTTTTACTCAGTGTTTACCCCGGCACACTGATACCATGAATACTAGATGGTATGCCGCGGAAAAAAAATGGGGTGTGGCTGTGTCGTGGTCACGACTGTAAGTTGTACGTGAATACGTCTTCGTAACGGTAAACGGAAGTTAATTATACATATAAAAGGAAATTATATGATGCAGCGAAATGATCACAAAATGGCGGCGCGGGTCCCCCGCTGCGCGCGATGCATCGTCCTCACTCAATGTAATACATTTCTTTGATTCTTTATTTATACAGTGGTGTAATTAAATTTTGGATGTAAATAATAGATACAAACCAAGCTCTATCTCCCGATCCGATTTTGTTACCATCAGTTTTGTTAATTGTCACCCACTATGGAAACGTCGTCGTCGTGTAAGTTTTGACAGAATGTTGAATTATGAAGATACCCAAAACATAGGTGAGAGTTAAGAGAGAAACATCAACGAAGAAATGCGATCAGCACTATCAACGATTGCTTCAATTTTTGATCGCTTATTTATGTGTGTATGTGTGTGGTTATGTGGGCTCATATTTCTCATTAACTACATATCTTTTATCACTATTGTAAGTACAGGACTTACCGCAATTTATTTTTCTATTCTCCCGATATTTTGGCGATGTTGCAGACATGGCGTCGGTCACAAGATGACTGAATAATGAGAAAATCAAATGACGGGAAGTCCCGTATTTACAATAGTGACATATACAGTCGTGAAAGTATAAAATTATGTATACATTACATTGATTTTAATAATAAACAAAATACTACATAACATAGAATTTCTTGATACGGTAGAACATTGAATACAAAAAGTTTTAAGATTGCTCTAGGAGCAGTTATGCACGCGGTTTATACAAACATTTACAAGTTTCTTTTGCGTAATTGTTTAATTATTTATTAGCCAATCAACACATGATAATATCACCCAGTCTATACAGGGTGACGTTCTATCACTTGGAAATGTCAACGGAAAGAATAATGGAAATAAGACCTTTATTTATTACAAGTTCCGTCCACATTTGTGCCTCCAACCTTCATTGAGTAGTCGAAGAACATTTAGAAAAATTGAAAACGAAATTATTCACGACGACACTGATGCCAGTAACATTATATTATGTACAGGGGGCGGTAAACAAGTAATTACAAACAAGTGTTGTAGTAACGAGGGCGTTAACAACACGTATTCGAAATTACCTAAACGTACTTTCCGCATCATATTGAATGTTTTTCAACACGCGTCAAATGTATATAACTAAGTACATAAATCATACGCAAAGGAGAGGGTTCCTTTTCTGAAGTCGATATAAATAGGATCTAACTAACAAAACTAAACATAAGCATGCTTGCAGGTACCAAGGATCTCTTATTATATTCTATTTCCTGACACAAGTAAACCCTAAGCTATGAAGTAGTCGAACATACTAACACTCAGTCTTATGTCATCCTGTTATCTTTTTTAACAATCACATCGCCTACTCAAACAATATTTATTACAATAACTATTAAAACAATATTGTAAAGTCATTAACAATCGCATTTGTTAATTTATTCACTATTGTTTAATTCGAGGTCGAAATTACGTATTCCTTGATTGTAGGAATTAATTAGTGTTTTCTTCGTTTCAACATGACAGCATAATAGAATATTGCATTTCAAATGACAATCACTCATGGTAATATTATTTACGACTAGTTACTTTTAAATACTAAAAATCGATACCTAAAGACATATCCTAACACCAACCTGCACCACTGTACTAGCTATTCCCTTGAACGGATTACAAGATTATTTTATAGCATGGATCTGTGGTAGACCTAACCTAACACCACTGTGCTTTGGATATCCTAGCGGGTTCTGGCGCCATTGCAATAGGCGTGGTTTAATTCTGCCGGTGGCATTGGCTTATACCGTACGTCGGCTCCTACCTCCCTGAAAATAAACTATTATAGTATGTTTTTTTTTTTTTTATATTAGTTCAGCCTAGTGGCCCCTCTTTGCCTGATGGTAAGCGAAAGAGGAGCCCAAATCGCAACTGCAACTGACAGCATACTACATCCCGCATCCTGTCAGTTGACGCTGCCATGCTGACCCGCAAAATACTTCTTCACGCTTCGTTTGAAGGATCCCATATTGTAGGAAGGAGGGAACACATGTGCAGGCAAGGCGTTCCACTTTTTGATGGTACGACAAAGATAGGAGTTGCCGAACTTTTTGGTACGCGAAGAGATATTCTCAACCGTGGAACTATGACATCGCAAGCCCGCACGTGTGGTTCTATGACGGAAGGGTGAGGGTGGGATAAGGGAAAATAGTTCTTCAGAGCACTCGCCATGGTAAAGGCGGTAAAATACGCTTAGAGAGCCTATGTCCCTATGGAGTTGAAGGGTTATACTGCAGAATTTAAATTCATATTTTATGTACATATATTAAATTTTTTTATACCACTAAGGCACAAACCAATAAATGATTAGACTGCATATAATGACACCCCACGCGCACAAAAAAGAAGTCTCAAAGGTTCGCGCCTAACGACCAATGGGAGAATATTTTAAGCAATAAGAGCAACACGTTCTACTTTACCCCCCGACCCATAGCGGTGAATTGGGTTACTATATAATAGAGGTCTCAGTCAGGTTCATAGGTTATTTCCTTCATGCACTAAGGTGCATGCCTAATGGTAAGCTGTTTCTGTAGCCTATGAACATTAGCCACACAAGAGCGTCACTCATGCGTTGCCGACCTTTAAATTTATACTAGTTTAGGTGCATCTACCACCTTCCGGGCGATGAACAACATACATAGGGTGCTCTGAGCTATGGACTAATTAATGGCGTAGGCATAAAAAAGTAGTGTAGATCAAACTGCCTTTATCCTCTTCTACAGATAACTTCATTGCTTACAATCCAATTTACTCACTTTACCAATCAATACAACGAAGCCATTACGTCTCTCCATTAATAAGTAGGTAATTAACAAGAGTGAATTTAAAGTACATTACTTGCTGTTTCGTAATTCGATAATACTTCGTTTTGTTGAGACAGTAATGTACTTTATATGCGCCTCCGTTGTTATCTACACAGAACACAATCCAACAGATTGAGCACAATTTTATATCCAAATACATAGAGTAAATAAAAACTGACACGGACAAGTCATAAAGAATTAGACCAGAAAATGGCACTCGTAAGCACCACAAGAATATCCAATACATGTCAATTATTTAAAAATACAGCCGACATACCATTACCAGAGCTTCACAGCCGACTACGTACCCTATTGACCGCAGACTGAAGTATCGCGACAATGTTGCCGAAATTACACAAATAAAAATTCACTTCAAACGTACAGTGCTCTTTTAGTTACTCGAATACGCGACGAGATATGTCATGAGAAGCATTGAATATAAAATTTCGATAATTTCAGCATGTATATCGCACTTAGACTAACCATGGGGTCAATAAGCACAGCATCAAAATTTGTATATGCTGTAACCATATTTTTGACGCTGATTCGTTGACATAAGGTTCAATTTACATTGCCGTGGAATGGTGTAACAGCGAATTTTTTCAATTGTACTTACAGCGACACCTAATATTAGCTATCTATACAATTTCATTCGAATTTAATATTTGCTACTATGACATACGGTGTATAATAGCCTAACTTGAGCTTGACGCTGTCCTACCAAAGCATAATAAACTTTATTGCAATAGCGTAACTATAAACTACAGGGATTTTGGATCAATTTGGGATTTTTTTTGTGAAATACTAGGAATTTTCCATATAATTCCATAGCTACCATCGTCGGCATCTGACGCCAGAAAATACCAGCGGTTTCGAAGCATGCTCTTGTGTACTTAAGACTAAGCTACTGAGCATCTATCACAGTTACAAGGCACAGACGCGAGAATTCTCGGGCATCGCTAGCGAGCATAAACACCGCTTAATTCTGTTCTGAGGCAATGCAAAATAACCTTAAGTATCATTTTATAAGCGTATGTCAGACAGGCGCAGCGTCAGGGGCAGCTAGAGGCCGTAGTTCCTGCGCAGCCGGCTCGGCGGTCGTCCCAGTCGCGTCCTGTGGTCGTAGGCGGCGGTACACAAGTCTCAAAGCCAGCAAAGCTGCGAATGTCAGCGCTGCTGTGCTGCCGAAGGTAGCGGCGGGTCCTCGCCTGGCGTACACCATCGACACAAAGACGGGGCCGAGGGCGCGGGACATGCACCCGGCACCCGTGAGGATGCCCATCCACACTCCCTGCACGATAAAATGATATACATTTTGGGGGTGTAAGTGGGTTTACCTTGTCAGACTTAAGGATATGGACGAGAAGACCTTCGAAGCGCTAACCAAGGTTACCGTTCTACTGTTTAATATATAATCCTTAATTAATGAACAACGGACAATTCCCTAAGGAGATTATGTAGATGAAGTCCATCGTTTCTCAACCTGTTCACTGTGGGTAGACGTGGTCGCCTGGACGTTTTGCATGTGGCTAATAAATAAACGAGACTCTGGGGAAGTCAAGTACGGCACACCAAAGCAAAGCAGTCAGGCGACTGGAGAACCTCCACCTCACAGAAGATCTCAGAAAAAAACAACTCTTTTGAGGTTTGCTGTGTTCCAGCGAATGAATAAGATCATAAGTTCCTAGGGAGTTGCTGTAAAGCAGCGAGCGACAAGCACACACACAACAAGTCACAAGCGTTACCGGTTAGGGTAACTACTTTACATTGGAAGGAACCTGTACTTGTCTGCCTCCCAGTGTTGTATAAAAAAATAAAAAACGAGAGCTCAACCCTTACACCAGGTCTAAAAATCTTATATGATACTATCGAACCCGACAGACATTGCTCTGGTTGAATATAAACACGAAAAGCCCAGAAACTCATTGCAGCACTACCTATAGAGTCCAATGAGTGTTTTGAGAGATTTCTTGATTTCTCTGGTGTGAATTCACCTGTCTTTACTATCCATGAGTATAAAAACACCACAATAAATACTATTATAATACTAATACTATACTATTTTTTTTAAATATTGGTTTAACATTTTATAAAGTGCAAATTACGTATTCTATCTATGTGTAACTTCACGCCAAATCCCTTGCGGGGTAGGTAGAAAGAACCGAGCGCCACGTGACTCGATCCTTACACACCTCACAGGCTTCTTTTACATTCATTGCTCTTCTCATGCAAGCTAAGGTTTCTAAGGCTCCTGACATCACCTTCGGATAGAACATGATAACAACGACACTTAAAATAGTCTTTTTATGGTTTGTTCTTTTCCTTCTTCTCGGTACTCTCTGCCTACCCCGCAAGAGATTTGGCGTGAAGTTATAGATAGATAGAAGAAATACTATAAATATTCTAAGGGCCAACCTGCGGCCTGGGGCCCAGCACTTTGGAGAAGATAGTCTGTATTAGAGTGACGCCCAGCGAGTAGCCGATAGAGATGCTGGTGTATCCGAGCAGGAACTGAACGATGGTGAGGCCTCGCGTATCGGTGCACCAGGGTTGCGCGGCCGCGGGACAGCCCCCGCCCGCCTCGACGGCGTCCGGCGGCGCCAACGGCGGCCCGTCAGGCCCCCACGGGATGCACAGCACCGACGCCAGCCCCGTCAGAAAGAACCCGCCCCACAGCAGCAACGCTCTGAATATCATCACGGAACACTTGATTATTTTTACGTGTAAAAAAAACTACGATTTTGACGAGCTCAGTGGCGCAGCGGCTAATAACGCGACTTTGAGACCAACGCTCGCGGGTTCGATTCCCACACAGAACTAACATTACATTTGTGTGCACGAACATGTCTGTTTATTATAGCAGCCCATCTGGACTACCTGACAGAAAAAACCGAAACCAAATAACAACTTCCTGGAAGTATTTTTTATACCACTAAGGTGGCAAACAAGCATACGGTCTGGCTGATGGTAAACAGTCACCGTAGCCTATGGACATTTCCAATACCAGGGATGTCACTCATGCGTTGCCGACCCTGTAAATACCTCTTCACACATCTTGAAGAACCCCATGCTGTAGTTCCTTGGGAAAACCTCGGCTGGGAGCATAGTCCATAACTTGAGAGTTCTTCGAAGAACACAGTAATGCGAGAGTGAACATCTTGCCGTGGGCGAACGGTGCGGTTATAAAAAGTAGCTGTCGGCATCATATCGAACAATTCTTCCACAACCCGCTGTACAATCGATAGAACACACAAAGGGAGGCAAAATCTCTCCTTAAACTTAAGGGATCAGGGATAGGTACCGTGTGTAAGCTTAGGATCGTCGACAATTCTCACAGCTCGTCTCTGAATCGAATCACATGGTTCAAGCTGGTATCTACTCCCGGCCAAAAGTGACTGCAGTACTCCAAGTGCGGTCTGACTTGAGACTTATATAACATAAGTCTTTGCCCCGCTCTGGGGTACTGCTTTGCTCTGTTGAGCACAAGCACACCAAATTTTTTGGACGCCATCCTTACCTTGTCCTCCAGGTGACTTCGATATTGAACTTCACTGGAGATTTCGACGCCATCCATTCTAATACTTTTGGTGACGGTAAGGGATGTGTTCTGGAATTTAGAAACCACAGCAAATTGGGTTTTCTTAGAGGTTACCGCGCAAACTTGTGTCTTCATGGGGTTGAATTCGACCAATTTAAGCCGCCCTCAGATACTTTGGTTAAAGTCCCCTCCATTTCAAAGACAAGTTTATCGCGGCTTTCCTCCACAAGGGAACGAGGAATGTTAGCACGGCCTGTATAACAAGTGTCCCCGGTGCTGTCGTCCGCATAACAATGAATGCCATCAATTGACAACATATCATTGATATGCAGCAGAAACAGCATCGGAGATAGTACAGATCCCTGAGGGACGCCAGCATTGATGTCCATACTATCGGAACATCCACTGTCAACCACGGTTTTTATGCATCTGTTGGTTAAAAAGCTGGCAACCCATTTGCACAAACCCTCATGCAGCCCGTATTATGATAACTTCGATAGATACGCCTTCGCATATCTAGGCTGACTGCCAATGCCTCACCTTGACTCTCAATCGCCGAAGCCGTGTGCAAGATACACTAGAAGACCAGCAGTCGAGCGACCGCGACGGAAACCGTATTGACGGTCGCTGATCAAGTCGTGATCCTCTAGGTATGCTACGAGCCTACGAGTGGTGTATTTATGACACGATTGTTGTATTCCTGCGTGCGAATGATTTCATCAGTAAGCTCCTAAGAAGTTGCTATGTTAGCAGCAGAGATGGCATCGCGTGAATGATACTCAATGTATTGCAAGCGTTCAAAGACTACGGTAACCCTTTACATCAGGTAATATTCATATTAAGTAAGTCCTGCTGTCTTCAGAACTACACAGCCATAAATATCGTAGTTGTGTGACCTTTAGATGGTATTGTTAATATATGTAAATGCAAATTTTGGACGAATATTAGAATTGATTATACATAGTTGTATTATAATAACGTATTGAAACTGAACGAACACTTGCGATTATTTCTTTGTTTGACTGTTTATCAGTCTCATCTGTATAATATTCTAAATATAGAAAATTAATTACCCATCAATTATTTCTTCTATTTTGACCCTAACGAAGAGCCCTAAGATTATGGGCAAATATAACTTAGGTATTGCATGCAAGTACATAAAGTTTAAACATTTTAAGCTAACGCCTACTGGGGCCTTCGTGGTTGCATGCTTCTTGTTGCACAAAAAGCGAGTGCGATCCGATCCCGCGCGGTGCGATCGCTTTTTGTGTGACTGGTTGCATACAAATACGAAAGTTTGCTTTAACACTAATAAATGGTATGAATTCTTAAGAGTGTGTTAATCAATCATGAAGCATATTATCACGAATATGTTCAAACATAAACGGAGCTTTACTTCTTAGAGCTCTTATTTCTAGGTGCTCTAAGAAGGTCTAAAGGAACCACACTATTTTTACGTAATATTAATGGTTACCGTGGTTTTGTGTTTACGTATCGCGCCGAAGTTTTCGTTGTACGAGATACACGACCGATTCTATAACTTTCAAGACGCTTAAGAACTATTGCAGTAAGTTACCGTTCTTCAAATATCTTGGTGAGGGGCCCAATAAGAGCAAACGTGACGCACGCCATCACGGCGCCCACGCTCATCAGCGCACCCATGTACTCCAGGGCCTGCTTCTTGCTCCACGCGAACTGGTCCATGGTTAGGCTAGTGGCCAGTGTCTCCAGCAGAACGAAGTTGAACACCAGCACGAAGAACGCCGCCACCAGAGTCCAGCTACTGATGAGATCTAACTTGTGCGCTTTCATTGCTTCTTTTTCTGGAATTTTAATGATAGAATCTTGTAAAGCTTCAGTTGTCCATATAACATTGTGGATAATGATGGTTGATAGAAGTAGGATCACTTTTGCTATTATTCTGTTTCGAGAATTTAAGGTATTAGCAGAATAACTCGTGACACCACATCAGACACATAACTTTGTGTACTCATCAAAAGGATGTTGAAAATTATTGTAATTACTTTTGTAATTTGTAAACTTTACCAACATGAAGACAATCGGCTTCTTTTTTAACTTGGTTTCCTGTTTGTCTGTCTGTCTGAAATTTTGCACACACCTTTGGTTTTGAAGACAATACAATATAGTATATTCAATATTATGGTAGATCCCCTATGGCCGCCACCATAAAATGGCGGATTGCCTTTGTCTATACAACTCTATTGATATGGGTGTCAAATGTAGGGGTATGACGAATAGAATACAACAAACTATATGTCGTCATTAAAAAATCAAATATGGCAGCCAACACAAGATGGCCGATCAGCTTTTTTGTTACAACCCCCTCGACATACCTATCAAATGAAAGGGCATAAATAGTAGAATACTATTAGTTGTATTACGTTACCCATAATCGAATATGGCGGCCGATACAAAATAAATAATAAATAAATATTATCGGACAAATTACACAGCGCCAGCTAGCCCCAAAGTAATCGAAGCTTGTGTTATGGGTACTAGACAACTGATAAACATACGTAAATACATTTTTGTTTTTGTAAATACATACTTATTATACATAGAAAATACCCAGACCAAGACAAACAGACATATTCATGCACACAAATGTTTGTACTGTGTGGGAGTCGAACCCACGAGAGTTAGTGTCAAAGCAGCGTAACAGCGCGTTACACCACTGCGCCATCGAGCTCGTCAAAATAACGGACTACCTGTTATTTGCAACCCCCTCGGCATAGGTATCAAATGAAAGGGTATGACGAGTAGAATTCAATAAGTTATGTGACTTTATTTTAAAATCTCAAAGTATGTCCGACATAAAAGAGTGTATTGGCGACAGCGTAATGTATGTTTTGACCTCAATTAAGAGCTATGTGCTTCGAAAGCTTCAAAAATATACAAAAACAAGATCGCCACCAACGCGTTGTATGCTTTGACTGGTTGGGTATCCTCCCGATTTTTTGATAATGTTATACACCCGCCGTGACCCGGTCCTGAGGATATCGATGGAACCATATATTCCTGAGCCGGTCTCGGTAGGTATTGGGACTATTGCGAGTATGTGTGGGAAATAAATGGGCTATTGTAATGAGACATAAAGAGATTATTGGTACTGGAGAGGGACGGACACCTGCCATGACAATCATGTCTGATTATTGCTTTCGGCAGGCGGTGGCTCGCCACTCACTGGATGGACCCCTGAAATGACAGATAAAGTCGGCCATAAGCAAAACCGGCGTCCACCGGCAAACCTCTCTGGACATTCAATGAAGGCTAGCCAGAGCTGAAAATCATGCAGGCTTTCTTGGGTTTCCACTCCGACCGACGAAGAAACGCCGGAGACGAAGGTCCTGATCGACTCCCTGGATCACTCGAGACCCTTAGTATCGTTACTCACCAATAGCTCGCAAGAAGCTGCCCTGCGGGGTTATTATTACAGATTTTATATACCTACGTCAAACTACATTCCGACCTTTGTACCATTCTTATGCTGTAAGTAATAAGAGTCACAATCGAACATTGAGTGTTATGCGTTTGCCCTGCTTGTATATAATGTACAATTTCTCTTGAAAACCGAGTCAAACGTTTTATAAAAAATCTAAGAAATTCGTCAAATTCACTACAAAGCACTCTCTGTTTGTTATCATTCAAAAAATGTACATTCTAACCATTTACCTGATGTTTTTCCCTGCGCAACCATTGCCTCCCTAGCGGCGATCGTCCTCTCTTTGAAGCACCACGGCAGGAAGACCACGAAGTTGACGAGGCCGAACAAGGCGTTGATCCAGCCGGCGGCGGTATACATGTCCAGGCGCAGCGGCGCGGAGAAGTCCCCGGGCGGCGGGTAGGGCCCGCCGGGGCCCAGGGGCGCGGCGGCTGCCTGCAGCGCCGGGCCCACCACGAAGCCCAGCACCTGCGCCAACGAGCCCCATGCCACGGCCCGCGTGCGCTCGCTCAGCAGCGTCGCCGCTGATAAATACGATCTCGCAACCGCTATATTCGCTGCACAGACATTCTCATCATTAGAACTTCATCTTATTTTCTTATATATCGCTGTGTATATATGGTTTTATTTATACTACGTCGGGAGGCATACAAGCATACAGCCCACCCTTAGACAATTCAACAAAAGTCTCTGGGCCCACCTGATGTAAAGCGGGTACCGTAGCCTATTAACTCTCCTCTGCTGCTTACACAGCAACTCCTTGGGAGCTTACTGGTGACCTCACTCACACGGAACACAACAACCCTCTAGGGAGTTGTTATTTGGCTGCGGTTTTCTGTGAAGTGGAGGTACTTCCCCAGATGGGCTGCTTTGATGCGCCCTATATCTCTTAAAATATCCAAACCAAGACAAACAGACGTTCATGCACACAGATGTTTGCCTTGTGTAGGAATCGAACCCACGAGCATTGGTGTCAAAGTCGCGTCATTCACGACTGAGCCACCGAGCTCGCTTTTTCCCTATGGACTCCAAAATGCCTGGGTCGATTTTGATGAAATTTTCAGGCAATCTTCATATTAATACAGTGCAGGATCCTCTGAAGTTTGGTAGCAATCAAGTTACCGGCGCGAAGCCACTGCGGGTCGCTATTAGTAATATAAGGCTATAGTTACACTAGTATTGTGGATAATGAATAGCTATGGACAAGAAGCTTTCATTGACTAGTTCTCGTATCAAATCGTGTCACTTAAGGGCTTATTAGTTATAACATCCTCGCATTGGACCGAAGACACGATTCAGTGGGATATTTTGGCGCTAATACACTAAGCTTTGGGAGTTAAAGGTGCCTGTATGCGCCGTCATGTGGTTTGTGTGTTAACCCCTTCAGCCGTCATTGCGTGAAAAGGTGAGGTAAGGTAACAAACATCCATGCATCCACGTTCTGTTAAACTAATACAATGTTTATTTGTTTGGACGTGCTAAGTAAGTCGGATTTGAAAAAACCTAATTCTTGTGAAAATTTATAGGCATTTCCACATCACGATACTAATCTTAAAAGCCGAGGAAAAAGAAAAAAGTAAAAAAGGGGTTCCGGTATACCGGCGAACGAAGTGCTGTTAGTTGTTAGTATGTCAATAATTCTGCTACACTATATACAAGTTTTGTTAATAAAAGTGTGGTATAAATAGCTGTTCAGAAACTGTTGTTGTCGTTTCCGTCACAAAAAACAAATATTTCTGGATTTTTTATGGAACTGTGTAAAAATAACTTGAATATAGGTTTGTCTTGGTTTCACGAACTCAATACCATATCACTTTTGGTTTGCGTTTTCGTAACGAAAACGTGAGAAAACACGTTACGTTTTTTGTTTGATAAATGTTTATTTAGAGATGAGTATGTTATCAACCATCGCTTTAAAGCGTTTTGATTGTCACTTAAGATCGGAAACAGTAAACGGCCTGCTACACAGTACGTAATAGGTGACCAGTCGTTTCAAAGTGCCAGCCGCGACTGATTTTGCATTTGCGACGTGCATCACTTACAGCGTATGGGCCTCTGATGTTGAATAGCGGCGGAAGTTGATACCTGAGGTCACAATGGGTGCCGTTTGTCACGTTTTGGGGGTGTAACTGACTAACTATCCTTGACCTTTCAAGTCAAAGCCAACCTCACCTAGTCGCGGTGCACCCTTCTAATTAACAAACAAGGCTCTGGAGAAGGTGAAGTAGAGTACATTGAAGCAGGGAAGTAATCCCTATTCTGGCAGGCAGTACCTCACAGCCAAAAACAATTCCCTATTGGATTTCTTGTAGGAGTTGTGTTCCTGCGAAGCGGAGGGATTGCCAGTTAGCTCCTAAGGAATGTGTTTACAGCAGGGGTGGCCTGGCGAGAGTCAAACTTCCTGTATTGCGAGCGATCATAGGCTGCTGGTATGCCTACCGACGCTGTATAACAGAATACACACAGAGAGAAAACCAAAGGCAGAGAGTTATCCATGTCACCCTCCCTAGAGAGTTATTGTGCTCCTGCGAGTGAGCGAGGTCACAATAAGCTCTTGAATTGTTGCTGTATTACCAGCAGCGGTGGTAACGCACGAGTGATCCTCGTTGTATTGCAACAGTTCACAGGCTATAGCAAACACTTCATCAGGTGGGCCATGTGCTTATTTGCCAGACGTTGTATTAAAAAATCGGCCAAGTACGAGTCGGACGCGCACGAAGGGTTCCGTACCATTATCTATAAAAACGGCAAAAAAAACACGTTTGTTGTATGGGAGCCCCCTTAAATATTTATTTTATTCTATTTTTTAGTATTTGTTGTTATAGCGGCAACAGAAATACATCATCTGCGAAAATTTCAACTGTCTAACTATCACGATTCATGAGATACAGTCTGGTGACAGACGGACGGACGGACAGCGGAGCCTCAGTAATAGGGTTCCGTTTTACCCTTTGGGTATGGAACCCTAAAAAGGATACCTACAAATAAACACTGTATAACGCATTCTATCTCATTCTCTCGCACGTTAAATCGTATAGATGTATGTGGCTGTCTCTTTTTACTGTCGCTTTTTCGTTTCATAGAATTTCAAATCACGATGCTAAAAAGTTTTCACTTCAAAAATCGAACCTGAGCTGATTCCGATTAGAAACCTTGCGAAGACCATCCAGTACTTGGCGTAGGGGCGCGTCAGATGGAGTTGCGCGTACATCACGCTGGCCAGCATGAACAGTGCCAGGGTGACGAGCATAGGAGCCCGGGACGACCCGGCCTTGTTGGCCCACAGGCCCAGCAGTGGGGAAAACAACAGCTGACCCAGCGGGTTGGCGCCCACCGCTAAACCTAACACCTCCTTCTTTGCACCCGGCTCCAACTGCAACATGGTAAATAGGTTCTTGAAGAAGACTTAGAGACAGACGCTCGTGGGCGGTGACAGCCTAGTGGGTAATGAACCTGTTTATTAAGACGAGCTTGGTGGTCCAGTCGTGAATGACGCGACTTTGACGTCAATGCTCATGGGTTCGATTCCCACACAAGGCAAACATTTGTGTGCATGAACATGTCTGTTTGTCTTGGTCTGGATGTTTTAAGAGAGGTAGGGCGCATCAATACAACCCGCCTGGGGAAGTACCTCACAGAAAACCGCAGCCAAATAACAACTCCCTAGAGGGTTGTTGTGTTCCTGCGTGTGAGTGAGGTCACAAGTAAGCTCCCAAGGAGTTGCTGTGTAAGCAGCAGAGAAGGCATCGCGCGAGTGATACTTAATATATCGCAAGCGTTAATAGGCTACGGTACACGCTTTACATCACGTGGGCCGTATGCTTGTATGCCTCCCTACGTAGTATAAAAGAAATGGTTAGTAACGCTACTTTGACACCAACGCTCGTGAGTTCGATTCCCACATAAGACAAACATTTGTGCGCATGAACATGTATGTTTGTCTTGGTCTGGATGTTTTCTATGTATCATAAGTATATATTTACAAAAAGAATGTATTTACGTATGTTTATCAGTTGTCTAGTGCCCATAACACAAGCTTCACTTACTTTGGGGCTAGGTGGCGCTGTGTAATTTGTCTGATAATATTTATTTATTTATTAACCGACTGGTTCGAATCCTGCTGTGGACATGTACCACATTTTTTTATGTAACGTTGGGAAGCATACACTTGATGTAAAGCGGTTACCGTAACCTATGAACGCTTGTAACATATTAACTATCACTCGCGTGATGCCACCTCTGCAGCCAACACAGCAACTCCTTAGGTTCTTACTGGAGACCTCACTCACACACAGGAACACAACAACCATTCAAGGACTTATTATTTAGTAGCGGTTTTCTGTGAGGTGAAGGTACCATATACCCAGTGTCACCAGACATGGAAGCATTGATTCGCCCTGCATCTCTTAAAATACTCTTGTAAAAAAATTTAACAGAGGTAGGGCGCATCAAAGCAGCCCGCCTGGGGAAGTACCTCCACCTCACAGAAAACCGCAGCCAAATAACAACTCCCTAGAGGGTTGTTGTGTTCCTGTGCGTGAGTGAGGTCACCGGTAAACTCCCAAGGAGTCACTGTGTAAGCAGCAGAGGAGGCATCGCGCGAGTGATACTTAATATATCTCAAGCGTTAATAGGCTACAGTACCCGCTTTACATAAGGTGGGTCGTATGCTTGCATATCCCCCGACGTAGTATAAAAAGAAATGTGTTTTCAGAAATATGTACATATTTGTAATCTTATCACTTGCTTGCATTGGGATTGTGGAGATCTGCGGTCGCGGCGGTGAAAGAAAACACCACGAGAAAATGCATCCAAGAAATTATTCGAAACACTTGTGACCTAAGCTAAGAAAGCGCTGGGTTCCCCTCTGGGTCCAGGTCTGACGGCAGTCGCTCTATATCAAAATCAGTATCTCGCCAAACATAATGGTGTAGGAAACTCTGAAGAACTGTTTTCCCTTATCCCACCCTCACCCTTCCGTCATAGAACCACACGTGCGGGCTTGCGATGTCATAGTTCCACGGTTGAGAATATCTCTTCGCGTACCAAAAAGTTCGGCAACTCCTTTCTTTGTCGTACCATCAAAAAGTGGAACGCCTTGCCTGCACATGTGTTCCCTCCTTCCTACAATATGGGATCCTTCAAACGAAGCGTGAAGAAGCATTTTGCGGGTCAGCATGGCAGCGTCAACTGACAGGATACGGTGTAGTATGTTGTCAGTTGCAGTTGCGATTTGGGCTCCTCTTTCGCTTACCATCAGGCAAAGAGGGGCCACTATGCTGAACTAATATATAAAAAAAAAAAAAGGAAACGGGTTAATGCTAGGAAGAGGAAGAAGACAAGCCCGGTGGCTCAGTCGTGAATGACGCGACTTTGACACCAACGCTCGTAGGGTCGATTCCCATGTCTGTTTATCTTGGTCTGGATGTTTAAAGAGAGGTAGGGCGCATCAAAGCAGCCCGTCTGGGGAAGTACCTCCACCTCACAGAAACCGCAGCTAAATAACAACTCCCTAGAGGGTTGTTGTGTTCCTCCGTGTGAGTGAGGTCACCAGTAAGCTCCTAAGGAGTTGCTGTGTGAGCAGCAGAGGAGGCATCGCGCGAGTGATACTTATATTACAGGCGTTAATAGGCTACGGTAACTGCTTTACATCAGGTGGGCCGTATGCGTGAATGCCTCCCGACGTTGTATATAAAAAAAAAAAAATATTTCAAACCCTAAACTAACTTAATTTAACTAACTAAAATCATGGGTATCCCGGCAATTTGAGAGGCGCCCGCGTGATATGCGCTGTCAATTGGTTTATTGATCTGTGGAATATCAATGGGACAATATAAACATGAACAGGTATCTATTTTTAACCTTATTATTACGCTTTGCTGCATCCATAGTCAATGAATGCTCATTGTCCATGGATGCAGTAAAACGTTGTCGAATTGGCAATAGATCAATATTAGTCGTTGGTATGTATATACAAAAGTAGAGCGTGTGTTGGCGTCTCGGTACGTACGTCCCGTCCTCGCATCCTTTGTTTACATAGTAGTTGGAGACATTTATAACGAGGCAGGCATGCAGTATCATCATCACTGTATATATAACAGTAGAGTAATTTCAACCGAAAGGGTTTAGAGCATACTCCACCACGACGCTCAAATGTGAATTGGCGCAGGCCGGCGTTTTCAAGCCGCCCGAGGGCCACTGACTCGTCTTAACGACCGTCATCTATCGACAACAGCCGGACCGACGGCTTAATGTGCCCTCCAAAGCACGGAGAAACTGGAGATAGATAAACCCATCTATGGACAGCTCTACACAAAAACTTCATACAAACGTTTGAAATGACTACACTAAGTAATCCCAGCCTCATCGGTTCTCCATTATTTTTTTATTATGGTTATTAGATAGCTAATTCTCATAAATAGATATAGAAACTTGTACATACAAGAGTAGTTCAGAATGTATAATACACACATAAAGGAAATAAAATATATATAAAGTGTATTATCATATCATACACACATAAATTAAGAATAAAATACGAGTACATAACATTACTAGGTCAAGACATCAGGAGTACTGACCAAGTGCTTCATCACGCTGGATTTGAACGAACTCATTGTTCATGTCATTTTTACATCGATTGAAAGAGTGTTCCATGCGTGCTTCATACTCACTAAAAGATTCGGCATAGTTGTAGGAGAACAGGAGCATACAGTAAGTAAACTAGAATAACATGCTACGATTCGTAGCATGTTATTCTAACGACTAACAACGCCTGTGGATGCCTCGTGGAGAGGCGAAACACGGTCGCGGAGACGACCGCAGCACCCATGGCAGCGGCGGCATGCATCTACTAACGGTAGTGGGTGGGTGCCGGCCGGCAGTAGTTCGCACGAACTAATCAGGAGCGGAAGCACACAAAGTAGTTTAGATCAAATTGCCTATTGCACATAATTCTTCAGATGGGTCCAGGTAATCTTCAACTCCGAAATTCGGGGGAGGAAGTAGAAGAGTACGCATTAGTAATGCTTTGATATTGGCAGGATGAAAATGTTGAAGCCTTTTCAAGGAGTGCTGTGAAGCTAAGATCTTGCGACTGACATTGCCAATCTGAGATGACCAGGGCAAACTTAATTTTTGTATATGAAGGAATAAGGGATCATCCCTTATTCCATGTTACCTGATGTTGATTTTAACATCCGGGCAAAGTAGGTACTAAATTCTGGATACGTGATGTAATATAAAGGTTGCCAATGATAATTGATTTGGCTGGATTAACTCGTAAACCAAAATAGTCAAATAATTCTACTTAATATTATAAATGCGAAAGTTTGTATGTATGGATGGATGTTTGTTGCTCTTTCACGCTTAAACAGCTGAACAGATTAGAATGAAATTTGGCACGTAGATAGATTATGATCTGGATTAACACATAGGCTACGTTATTTGACTACACGCGGGCGGAGCCGCGGGCAGCAGCTAGTTTCGCAATAAAAGATTGATCACGATAGACTATGTCGATAGCATCATTCAAATTGTCGAGCAAAGCAGCTGCATATATATGAAGATCCTCACTATGGAATGACATGAGGAGGACAGCTTAGAAGTTACATTGATAATGAAAATCGAGACAAGAATAGGAGAAAGTACACCCCCTTGAGGAACACCAAAGTGAAGCTGGTACCAGTCAGATTTAATTTCATCGATCTTCACTAATTGGCGACGATTAAGAAGATATCTTAACTACGTTAATGCCAAAAGAGATTTACTGCAAACAGCATACCAAACAAAATATCAAATTCGATCGTGTTAAATGCACTTGTAAAGTCAAATAATGTTAACAGAGATCATTTTATATCAGTAAAGAATAAATTCTTCATAATGTCATCGGTGACCCTGCAGAAAGAATGCTAGGCCCAGCACGAAACCCGAACTGGTATTGACTCAAGAGATTATGCTGTCGTAAATATTATGAAGGCGTCAGTGCACAAAGTGCTCCAACACCTTGGCAAGAACACGGATGATGTTTATTTTTAGTTTCGTTAAAATAAGTTAAAAAAATCTTGGTCATTACAGCCTTAAGAGGATTATTTTGAAGTTATTTTGATTGAGTGTCTATATCGTATACTGCTTCCAGAGCGTCATTTGGAACATTTTTTAATAACTTTAATTTTACCCAGCATTAGTATCCTCTTATTACAATGTGGATCTGATAAGATAATTCGATGCCAACATATATGCCAAGAACTTAACACTTCTTAAAGAGATGAAATAAGTAATTTAATACATTTGCTTCGTACAAGCTTAGGGGTTCTAGTGATACTATTTTGTAGTGTGTACCGCGGTAATAGGATCTTTTTCTAGATTATTTAAAGGTTCAAAGCAAGGGCTGGGTCACTACTCCATCGGTACACATGAGCACATTCACTTCCTTTCGGGACAGTACACGCTGACATAAAACCGATCAACTACCACAACTCTCAGTTGAGCGGTCTTCTCGACTAACTAATAGCGTTAAGCAATGGGTTCTCTATTGAATTAAAACTCTCTAAAGTTTTATTCAATAGAGAACCCATTTTATACTTTTATACTTAAGGAATGCTAATGATTAATAATTACGTTTCCAAAACATATCTTTGTATGGCCAAATAAAAGTCATACCAGAACAGATATTTACAAAATAAAATCTCAAGTTTCATGAAGATTGGACAATCAATTGAGCTTATCGTTTGTAATCATTGACAACGGACAAACACACAGACATATAGGAATTTCTTTATTTTTCATCTTTATTATGATAATCGATCATTGCAAAGTGAAAACATCCTTATTGAAAAATTTATTTTTAAAGTTATCGAGTTTACGTCAAAATTTAACACAAAATTACTGTGAATATTTCAGATTTCTAATATCCATTTTGATCTATATGAAAGAGAGCGTGGGTGTTAAAATAAGAAGAGGCATGCTCCGATGGTTCGGACATGTAGAAAGAATGCAAGATGAAAGAATGACGAAACAGATATACAATGCAAATGTGGAAGGATGTAGGAGCCGGGGAAGGCCAACTTACTTACCATGACCAAATTGGTCGTGTTCTATCAGAAGGTGATGTCAGGAGCCCTAGAAACCGGCGAGCGTGCATGAGAAGAGCAATGAATGTTAAAGAAGCGAGTGAGATATGTAAGGATCGAGTCACGTGGCGCTCGGTTCTCTCTGCCTACCCCGCAAGGGATTTGGCGTGAAGTTATAGATAGATAGATAGATCTATATGAATAAAGAATGTCTCTAAAACTCTTTATAGTCCACATTGGCCAAGAAAATGTCGAAAGCACAAAACGTCAAAAAATAAAGAAATATATATACGTTATACGGTTAACCGAACTTGTTAGCCAAAGCTAAAGTAACTAACGCTACGATATAAAGTTTAAAGTCAGAAGAGTGGCAATGAAAAAATGCTGTGAAGGAGAACGACACCCGCATGGAAATTGTATTTCGAAAGACGTGTGACCTAACCTGGTTTCGAAGGTCTAACAGCAGTCGCTAAATGTCGAAATCAGTATATCTGCCAAACCCTTAGACTTAGGCAGCGAACCCCGTCAACCCTAAGGAATTACGAAACGAGATAACGCTAGGGAAAAGAAGAAAAGTATGACTGAAAAAATATATTTAACTAAAGTCGTCGCATAAAATGGGAACTCTTATTTACAAAAATCTGTTGACGTAGAGGTTGTTATTCACAAAAGTCATCTGTGGTAAATGTAAAATAGGTATTATTCTAACGCTACACTTTTATTTGACTCCGCTGTTAATGTTTCCTTAAATTACAGTTTATTTTTTTTTTTTTATTTTATTTTATTTGGAAAACAAAACAGTAATAATATCATCTAAAATTAGTTACTAGTTAAACATGAGATATACACATTTACATAGTTTTCGCATATAGTCTCTGAAAACTTGTTTATTTTTTCACATACACAAGAACTGAAAATATTGATACTGTTACTAAAAATAGTTTAGCACAATACATATCTAGATAAAATACTCAAAAATCGGTCAAGTGCGAGTCGGGCTCGCGCACGAAGGGTTCCGTACCACTATCTATAAAAACGGCAAAAAAATCACGTTTGTTGTATGGGAGCCCCCTTAAATATTTATGTTATTCTATTTTTTAGTATTTGTTGTTATAGCGGCAACAGAAATACATCATCTGTGAAAATTTCAACTGTCTAACTATCACGGTTCGTGAGATACAGCCTGGTGACAGACGGACGGACGGACGGACGGACGGACGGACAGCGAAGTCTCAGTAATAGGGTTCCGTTTTACCCATTGGGTACGGAACCCTAAAAATTGATAGGATCCGACAATAGAATCTACATACTACACAGTATAATTATGCAAGTATATATACACAAAATAACAATGCACAACCAGCTATGGAACCGCATCAAACCATGCTGTAGTTAAAGTACTTTTGAAGGTTTTCAATTTTGTATCGAAGAGGTCTAAATCGGAAGCGCCAACCATATCGTTGTAATTATTTGCCGATCGGACAAAAAATGAATTACTTCTGTAATTAGTTGCACAAAAAGGAACAGCTAAAGTTGTAGGACGTCTAACGTTACATCGGTTAGGAACTCGTAGATTTATGAAGGAGAGAAGTTCAGGAGAATCTATTTTAGAGTGTGCTATTTTTACTAAGGTAGCTACATCTGCTATCTTACGTCTCACCACAAGAGGCAGAGTGTGTTGTTTCTTACATCTCGCTTCGTAACTGCTTAGAAAACTGTTACACTTGTATTGTAAAAATCTCAAGAACTTGCATTGAATTGACTCTAGCCTGTTGATGTAAACTTCATATTGCGGATTCCATATCTCCGAGCAGTACTCAAGAATGCTACGCACATAAGAAGAATATAAGACTTTAATCATTTTTATGTTGGTAAACTGAGAACAGGATCTGAGAGTAAAACCTAGAGCTTTGTTAGCTTTTTTAGCAATATGATCTACATGACTCGCGTAAGTCAATTTAGAATCGTGAATGACTCCTAAATCACGAACTTTATCAACCCTGGCAAGTGGTAATCGTCTAAGTGTATACCGATAGTCAATTATATTAGGTTTTCTACTGAACGTAATACTATAACATTTCGAAACGTTTAAATCTAAGTTATTGAGCTTACAATATTCTTCAAATTTATTAAGGTCCTGCTGTAACAGGAAACAGTCGTTAAAGTCATGAATTCGCTTAAAAATTTTCATATCATCTGCGTACATTAAGAATTTGGAGTAGGTGAAGCAAGAGTTTATGTCATTAATGAAAATGTTAAATAGGAGAGGACCGATCAACGATCCTTGTGGGAGCCCAGAGGGGACTAAATGCCAGTTAGATGAATATCCATTCACTGTTACAGCTTGCGATCGATTGTCTATATAAGAAGTAAACCATCTGAACAAGTTTCCATGAATACCGGCCGTTAGAAGCTTCTGGAACAATATTTTATGATCAATCCGATCGAAGGCTTTGCTGTAGTCAGTGAATATGGCGTCGACTTGACCGCCAGCATCCATACCAGGATGTTGTATATTCTGTAAACAATAACAGGTTTGATATAGTTGACCGATTTTTGAGAAATCCGTGTTGTTCAGGTATGAATGTATTCGATAGCGTGTTATAGACCTGGCAGTAGACGAGACGTTCAAGAATTTTAGCAAACAAACATAGTTTGGAGATTGGACGATAGTTTTTTATCTCATTTTTACTGCCAGTTTTATGTACTGGAGTAATAAAAGCGGATTTCCAAAGTTTTGGGACGATACCTTCCATCATGGATCGCTTAAACAGGATCGTGAGAGGTCTGGCTAAGCTTTTGGCACAATTCACAATAAATATAGGAGATATGTTATCCGGTCCAGCACCCTTCGTTAAATCAAGCGATTTCAGCATTTCATATACAGTCTCAAGGTCAATTTCAATGTTACTTATTGCCTGCGAGAGTTCTGAAGAGTTTGCGTAACTAGTATTAGAAGAATGACTATTATTAGACAAAGAGAGAAAATTTGACTGAAAATATGTTGCAAAAAGATTACAGATGCTTTCTCCAGTATCAGCTGATTGCCCTTCATAAGTTAAAGTAGATGGCAGTGAGTTTGATTCCTTTTTATTTGATTTAATAAATGACCAGAATAATTTTGGATTTTTGATAATCGAATTTTCCGCTTTTTCCAAATACGCTTTGTAGCATTGCTGCTCAAGTTGTTTGGATCTTTTTCTTAGTAAGGAGAAAGTGTCGTAATCGTCTATATTTCCATAAGTTCGAATTTTTTTAAGATACTTGAATTTTTCTTTAAGAACATTTTTTAGTGCGGCATTATACCAAGGAGGAAAGCCTGAGGAGCAAACAGTTTTATGTGGTATATATTTCTGTATTAAATTATATAAGCGCTGGTAAAAGTAATCCACGGCGTCATCTAATGTTTTGTTATTGAAATGAGACTCCCAGTCAATGTCATTTAAAGACGTATTAATTCTTTCATAATCTCCCGATTCATAAAAATATTTAAGTCTTGGTTTTGATAATAACGGCTTAACAACATCGCAACTTAAATTAATAGTCAACGACTTGTGGTGTACATCTTCAGGCACTAGAGCGTCATCATCACAAGAAACAACAGATACGTCTACGTTACACAAAACTAAATCCAAGATTCTGTTATTGACATTTTGACAATAATTAAACTGATTTAAATTACATTCCGATAACGTATCAAAAAAGTATAACTGAGTCTCACCCGCGATTGCTGTTGGTTGCAAGTTAAGTCCATCACTATTACAGGATATATTACTCAGATTAAAATCACCCATTACTATGAAAATATCATTCGGACAAGCATTAACAATATAAGACAATTTATCGGAAAAATTATGCAATTGATTGTTAAAGGAATATCCTTCGTTTTCTGCGCAAAGATACAATGTACAAAGATGTACTTTGCTAAGTGAGCGGTCGCTTGACTTGTAACTTATCGTGACCCATACATCTTCGGCAGAGAAGGCCCACTCGGGACGATGCACCACATTTAACTCGCGACGCACCGCCAGGAGTACACCACCACCATACCTTTCGTTGGTGCGTAAATAATCCCTATCACGTCGAAAAACTAGGTACCTATCATCAAAAAGTTCGCTATTGCTAATACCATCGGTCAACCATGTTTCAGTAAGCGAAATTACATCGTATTGGTTTAGAAGTAAATTACGTTTAAAGATGTGTGTTTTGGTGCGTAGCCCTCGCGTGTTTTGATAGTATAAGTTAATATTAGCCATTTTTAACAACAACCGCACTACACCTGAAGCGAAACAATATATTATAATGAATCTTTAAAACTCCCGGAGCATCCACAACATAACTATAATACCGGGCAGAATCAATATCGCATTTCAATAAAATTAAAGTAATTTTTGCAGCAAATGTTTTGAGCTCATCGAAGATTTCCATATGCAAAATCAAGATGCACAAAAAATAAATAAATCGTGACTGTAAATAATACCAATTACGTTGATCCAATAATTCATAGCAATGTAAGGTATACACATAAAAAATATTTAGTAATAGATATATGCAGTGCAAGCAACTTGTGAACGAATATGATATTGTGTTACTTAGATCGCGAGCGACAATAACACAAATGTAGCCTACGGTGAATGCGCGGACAAGCGATAATTGTTTGAGCAAATAATAACTTACATGCAGTATTTGGTTGGCGATTCCGTCAACGACAGCACATTCAACAAAAAACAGGTAGTCGAGTTGTTGAATACGGCTCCCAAACTGTACGATATACACTATGTTTACAAATATAATGATAAAAAATAGTAGTAATAACTCCAGACAATTAAGAACTAAGTGATTTTTTGAAGATCTTTTTCGCACTTTATATTGAATATGGGTGATGTTTCCGACTTCCTGCCCTTAATTTTGCAATGCTTGACCCAGATGAACCTGAAGTTTTTTTCCTTAGCCAATAACCGTGCTTTATTCAGTAAAGACTTGTTTAATGGCGTCAGATGGTCATTGACGTAGAAGGTCCCTGGGGAGGAGAAACCCAAATTCGACAAGCACAACTGGTTACTCTTCCGTGCCAAAGCTACTAGTTCTTCCTTCCTATAAAATCCTAATATATATCCTAATATTTTGAGTCGATCCTTGTATATATAGATAATTCGTAGGTACCTATATCTCGGAAACGGCTCTAACGGATTCCGTATTTTGATAATTTTGCTTTAAAGATAAAGATTCATTTATTCACTAAAATAAGGTTATATAGATGTTACAGTAATATGTCATGTTGCTCTTATTCTACACAATTTTGGGCGTGTGAATTTACAGTTTATTACGTAAGTATTCGTCAATTGAATTATAGCATTTATTTAACAATATGGCATGCAATTTCTTTTTGAAAATTCTTAACCTGAGCTCTTTAAGACTGTCAGATAGATGATTATATATGTTTATAGTGATACAGTAAACATTTTTTTGATATTGTGCCAGTCGTATTATAGGTGTCACCAGTCTATTTTTGTGTCTTGTCCTCGAATCAACATTTTGTCCATAAGTAGTGAATATTTTTTTTTGTACAAAGAGACACAGTTCAAAAATATACAAGCATGGGAGAGGTAAAATTGAGTACCTTTTGAAAAAAGGTTTACAACTATCTATGTTTCCGTATTGCATATTGCTAGTATACACTTTTTTGGCATATGAACGCTTTACTGAAGTCAACAGAGTTGCCCCATAATATTAGACTTTTTAAGTTTGAGGTACCTAACAAAAATACACCGTGCAAACACATTTACCCAGTTACTATTTTTATTTTATTTATTTATTTTTATTTTATTTTATTAGGAAAACATACAGTAATGTTATTAACTAGTGTTAATTACAGATTAAGAACGAATAGTACACATTTACATTGTTTTCGCATACAATTAATTACTATTCATTTAACTGTAGCTGTATATAGTGAATAATAGGAAGTTGTTTTGTCCCATAGACATTGTGCAATTTGGATAATTTGCGACAACTATTCACTTTACGCTTTGGACATTGGCTGCGCTCCTAGCTAGAGTTTCTAAACTGCCAGCTATTAAATGATTTTCCTTCTTAGGCACGCAGCGATATATCATATCACAATATCAGCCGTCTATATTTGTTCAATGTATTGTTGTTTCACAAGTATATTGGTATTATTGACATGACAAGATAACTTGAACGTGTGCCATAAAGTACAGCGCTATCAGTATGTAATCTTTGACGTGTTGGAGGCGGTGAGATTACCGCCGCCATCCGTGAGGAGAGTGTACTCCTCAGGGATGACTATCAAAGGTGTTGTTATCACAAACGTCATTGGAATTGAAAACTTTTTTTAGGCGCGTTGCTAGATTTTGGGTAGGGAGATTTCTTATCGGTTCGCACCGACATGTAGATGAGTGAACGAATACCCGACATGTTATTTTTAGTAGTATATCTATATTAGTTTTAAAAGTTTTCACTTCATCCCTATTATCGCCAATTTTTTGATGTTATACTTCTATCGACGCGTTGGGGAAAAACGATGAGTGATTTTTTCCGACACCGACATCTAAAACCGACACCACGAAGTTGCTTGTCGTTTTGTTTCTCAAACGAGCTATAAAAGAGCTATGAATGTTAAAGCTAAAGAAGGGAATCAGCCTAGTGGATAAAGAACCGGCCTTGTGACCAGCTGGTCTCCGGTTCCAATCCCGGCATGTCCCACTAAATTCATGTTTTCGGATTTATATATTAATTTGTAATTATCACTTGCTCGACGGTGATGGAAAACATCGTTAGGAAACCCGCACGTCCAAGAAATTATATTTCGAAAAACGTGACCTTACCTAATATAGGTTTGGTTTTCCCTGTGGGTTGCAGAGGTTTAATGGCAGTCACTCCATGTAAAAATCAGTATTTTCGCCAAATCCTTAAGCTTAGTTAACGGGCTCCGCCAATCATAATGGATTAGGAAACAGGACTACGCTAAGAAGAAGATGCGGTGTGCAAGGATAGAGTCGTGTGGTGATCGGTGATCTTCGCCTGCTCCGCACAAAGTATGAAACTAGCTGCTGCCCGCGGCTTCGTCTGACCCGTGGCGAGACGTACTCGTAAATAGCCTTTCCAACTTTCCTCAGTAATTAGATTAACAAATTCATTTTTTTTCTGTGATATTATATATGTGTTTCTTAACTACTCATACTTTATGTAGGGGGCCCTTAGGGCAATATTAGTACAGATATAGTATCTTACTGGGAACATACACCGTGAGTTCGTTCGACAAGAGTACTGCAGGGAGTTACTGCAGTTACATGCCAGTAGGAAAAGCTCCCCACCCCCCGAAGCGTTCATAGGTTACAGTAACAACCACATCAGGTGGTGTGCTGATGTATACCTTTACGTTGTATAAGGAAAGGTTGCACCACGTACAGCTGAAATGGGCTTTGCCTCTGAATATGATTAGAAGACTTTATTATGGAAGCATTGGATTCGGCCTGCATCTCTTAAAAAACTCTTATAAAAAAAATATCAGAGGTAGGGCGCATCAAAGCACCCCGACTGTGGAAGTGCCTCCACCTCAGAAACCGCAGGCAAATAACAAACTCCCTGGAGGTTTATTGTGTTGCTGCAGCAAAGGTGGCATCACGCGAGTGATACTTGAGGTATTATTAGCGTTCATAGGCTACAGCAACCCGCTGTAGATCAGGTGGGCCGTATGCTTACACGTGTCAAAACGTTGTATAAACAAAAAATCGGTCAAGTGCGAGTCGGACTCGCGCACGAAGGATTCCGTACCATTATCTATAAAACGGCAAAAACAAAAACACGTTTGTTGTATGGGAGCCCCCCTTAAACATTTGTTTTATTTTAATTTAATTATTTATTCTTAAAGTGAATATATAACTAAATATTCTATGAATATTTCAAGCGTCTACCTGTTGCCGTTATCAATATCGAGCAAAAATGAGCAAAAAAATCACGTTTGTTGTATGGGAGCCCCCTTAAATATTTATTTTATTCTATTTTTTAGTATTTGTTGTTATAGCGGCAACAGAAATACATCATCTGTGAAAATTTCAACTGTGTAACTATCACGGTTCATGAGATACAGCCTGGTGACAGACGGACGGACGGACGGACAGCGGAGCCTCAGTAATAGGGTTTCGTTTTATCCTTTGGGTACGGAACCCTAAAAATCGGCCAAGTGCGAGTCGGACTCGCGCACGAAGGGTTCCGTACCACTATCTATAAAAACAGTAAAAAAATCACGTTTGTTGTATGGGAGCCCCCTTAAATATTTATTTTATTTTATTTTTTAGTATTTGTTGTTATAGCGGCAACAGAAATACATCATCTGTGAAAATTTCAACTGTCTAACTATCACGGTTCATGAGATACAGCCTGGTGACAGACGGACGGACGGACGGACGGACGGACGGACGGACGGACGGACGGACGGACGGACGGACGGACGGACGGACGGACGGACGGACGGACGGACGGACGGACAGCGGAGCCTCAGTAATAGGGTTCCGTTTTACCCTTTGGGTACGGAACCCTAAAAATGACGGTAAAACAACTCACTCACTCCACGTGACTAAATAACATAATGATTGTAAGAACGACTTATAAAGAGCGGTCGTGTTGTTCAAAATTTATTGCGAACAAGATAAAGATACGGAAACATGTATTTATGAAACAAATTAGTCACTTCGTGACTGCATATACGTTTCTAATGTTGTTAACGCCTTCATTACATTTATCTAACAGTGCCTTCACGCCAAGCCCCTTTCGGGGCAGACAGAACCAGGCTTCAGACATCATATACAAATAAATAAAGTCGAAATATCTGTTTGTTATGTCAAAATAATCAGCTATTTACTATATGCATATGAATGTATACACGGTGCTTATTCAAAAAAATCGGCCAAGTGCGAGTCGGACCCGCGCACGAAGGGTTCCGTACCATTATCTATAAAACGGCAAAAAAAAAAAACACGTTTGTTGTATGGGAGCCCCCCTTAAATATTTGTTTTATTCTATTTTTTAGTATTTGTTGTTATAGCGGCAATAGAAATACATCATCTGTAAAAATTTCAACTGTCTAGCTATCACGGTTCATGAGATACAGCCTGGTGACAGACGGACGGACGGACGGACGGACGGACGGACGGACGGACGGACAGCGGAGCCTCAGCAATAGGGTTCCGTTTTACCCTTTGGGTACGGAACCCTAAAAAGATTTTTTTTTATTTTTTGTCTGTTTGTTCCGACTGATCTTCGAAACGGCTGGACCAATTTTGACGGGAATTTCTCTGGTAGATGGCTGATTGAATAAAAAGTAACTTAAGGTACTTTTATTTTAGAAAAATAATTAGGATCTGCGGTAAAAAAATAAACACATGCCACGCCAATTTTCAACTTTTTTTTCAAACCCAAGGGGCTTGGTTTTCCTGAAAACAAAAACTATACGTACGACTACAATACACTTCAGAATTATTTGAGTTAACAATAAGAATTATAAAATGATATGATAAAATGAATAGAAAAGAAAAAGAAATTTGTATGGGAGTCAGCAATTTTATAATAATTTAATTTCTAAACACTATGCCTACTTAAATATAAGAAACTGATTATTATGATATCTTTCATTACCTATATGTCCTTACATAAGTTTCCATTACTTAACAAATCATCTTCTTTCACATTTATGTCTATTTTTTTTCGGTGTCAACCCTAGCGTTGCACGCGCAGCGCAAGGCCACCGGCGCTCAACTCTCAAGTCCAGGGAGTGTCACCGCTGTGATGCAGGGCAGGCTAATGATAATTACCAGAGGCGATATTATAAAAGGCACTAAGATATAATTACATGTTGACATGTCAATATATCGCATATCCAGCTTGAGTAGGTCATTTGAATCGGACAATGACACAAAATGTATGTACATTTAATCCACCTAGGATTACCATATCTCACGAATGGATAATAATGTAATAAAGTCATATCGGACTGCACGAAACACGGCACCTAACTAAAAGAGCGGCAACATGAATAATACTAGATAATAGATTCAGCCCTCCCTCTTCTTCTTCCCAGGGTTACCCCGTCTCCTAATCCATTAGGATCGGCGGGGTCCGCTACCTAAGCCTAAGGACACTGATTTTTACATGGAGCGACTACCGTCAAACCTAAACCAGAGGGAGAACCAGATCACACGTCTTTTTTTTTATACTACGTCGGGAGGCATGCAAGCATACGGCCCACCTGATGTAAAGCGGGTACCGTAGCCTATTAACGCTTGCGATATATTAAGTATCACTCGCGCGATGCCTCCTCTGCTGCTTACACAGCAACTCCTTGGGAGCTTACTGATGACGTCACTCACACGCAGGAACACAACAACCCTCTAGGGAGTTGTTCTTTGGCTGCGGTTTTCTGTGAGGTGGTGGTACTTCCCCAGACGAGCTGCTTTGATGCGCCCTACCTCTCTTAAAACATCCAGACCAAGACAAAAAGGCATGTTCAGGCACACAAATGTTTGCGTTGTGTGGGAATCGAATCCACGAGCCATCGAGACACCAACGTCATGTCAGAGTCGCGTCATTCACGACTGAGCCACCGATCTCGTCAAGTAATAAATAAAATTGTGAAGTGCAATCTATACAAGTGTTAACATTAACAAGATGACTTCAAAATTCCACCAAGCGTTCAACGGTATCAACATAAAGGCATACTTATTGTCCGTCAAAATAGATCACTTAGACCTGAATCACGTGACCCACATGTATAGTTCCAAAAAATGTCTTTCCGAGACCGCTACAGACGTGAAGTCGTCGGCCGGCGACGTCGCCGACGCCAAGCACCGCCACAGCTTCCCAGTACGAAGCCGGAGCTACGTGAGTGAAGTTTAATTTTAACCTTTTGGCGATTGTTCACATCACTATTATAAACACGGGATTTACCGCGACTTGTTATTGTGTTTTCTCTATATTTCGGCGACAATGCAGAGGCCATGGTCATGAGATGACTCACACATCTTATTTCATCGAGCAATTCTTATATCTATTCAATTTATATATAATGTATAAATACATAAGTTTCTACGGAGTTGCTGTGTCAGCAACAGAGGTGGCATCGCGCGAGTGATACTGGATGTATTGCAATCGATCATAGGCTACAGTAACCGCTTTACTTCAGTGCGTCTTCGTAACGGATAACGGAAGTAAGTTAAACTAAAAGGAAATTATATGATGCAGCGAAGTGGTCTCAAAATGGCGACGCTTTCCACTCCGACTTGTTGAGGAAGGTTATAATAGGCTATTCAACATCACGATACGACCTTTACATGCCGAGGAAAAAGAAAGAAGAAGAGTTTTTCAAAGAAGAAGTTTCTTACGGGATATCGGGCATACGCGAGGGCGAAGTCAGTGCAGCTAGTAACAATAAAAAGTTTCGCATTCATGACAGCTTCCAGAGCGGCTTTCTACCTCAAACCCTTAGGTCGTGGAATAAGATGAAGACTTATCTATATCTTCATGCCAAGCCCCTTTCAGGGTAGACAGAGAGAACCGCGCGCCTCATGACTCGGTCCATACACACGTCACGGGCTTTTATAACAATTACAGCGGCTCCTGATATCACCTTCTAAAAATACATATCCAATTTTGTCGCGGTAGGTGAGTCCTGGCCTTTGCCGGTCCCTACGACCTTCCGCTTTCGCATTGTATACCCGCTTCATTGTTATTTTCTCTTGTATTCTTTTTACGTATTCAAACCAACGGAGCATCCCTCTTCTTATCCTAATATCGAACTCTGTTTCTTATACTGTCATTGCGAGCATGGTTTACAAGCGTTACAACATAAATGTCGCACACCGCTCTCATTCAACTCTCTGCCATACCCGGCTCTCGCTTCCATAAGTTACCGCTGGGGGAAGCAAGTGTTTAGGGAGCTGTGCCTTCCTCCTCTTGAATGTGGTTGATTACGCTGTGAGCTATTTAGGATCGCGTATTCATTTATTTTTAATCGTAACAATATCCCATTTCTCATTGTTTTCATTTTTCTTTTTGATCTACCGACATTTCGGAAATTACCGTTTTCGATTAAAAAATACCTTAAGATACTTGCCAATATAGTTTTTTTTTAAACCGTCAATTGATATTACAATAAACTTATGTCAGTATAGCGGTATTAATTAAAGATATAAAACTTGGAATGTTTTATTAAACTCTAATTAAACTGAAACGTATAAAAAATTGTATTTTGTTATTAATTGTATTCGATTCTATAATGAATTGCGTAAAACAGATCTGTCCTCACCTGACAATATCTTCAAAAGACACAACAAAACAACCGTTAGCTTGTTAGGCTTATTATAGAATTGATAATGACAATGATAATCAATGAGGTCTGCAGAGAGCGCTGAATGCCACATCACTAGGCCCTTAAATTTTACACTATGTAAACAAATCAAAGGAGGTAGTAGCCATATTCATTGACATGAGCAAGGCGTTTGATTTTGTGTCACATAATCGTTTCAGCCGCTTACACATACCTATATAGCTAACTAACAGAATTCTGTATGTAAAAATATCTAATCTGGATAATTATTGCAACGAAGTAATATACAAATTTTAAGAGAAGTAGGGCGCATCAAAGCCGCTCGTCTGGGGAAGTACCCCCACTTCACAGAAAACCGCAGCCAAATAACAACTCCCTAGAGGGTTGTTGTGTTCCTGCGTGTGAGTGAGGTCACCAGTAAGCTCCCAAGGAGATGCTGTGTAAGCAGCAGAGGAGGCATCGCGCGAGTGATACTTAATATATCGCAAGCGTTAATGGGCTACGGTACCCGCTTTACATCAGGTGGGCCGTATGCTTGTATGCCTCCCGACGTAGTATAATAAAACGAATCAAAGGCGAAGCTAAATAAAAGCGGTGTGGCACAGGGGTGCATCTTAGGGCCCTTGTTATTCTTTCTATACATTAATGATCTTCCAAAAGCAACTAACAACTACTGTAGTACACTGTTTCTCGACGACCGCTCCGTAGTCATACAAAACTCATTTTGTACCAAAGCTAGTTATAACAAAGAAATTAATAAAACGCTATCAAAAGTTTTAAATTGGTTAGAAAATAATAACTTAAAGTTAATATAAAGAAAACAAACTAAGTTTGTTTCATAACCAAAGAAATAATAAGATAGTTAATCTAACAATACATATAGACATGGATATGTTCCATGTCTATATGTATTGTTAGATTAAATTGAATTGAATTGATTTGCGATTGAATTGAAATCGCCTTGTATTGGTATTATTATTGGTTTCAGGAGCAGACCTGCGGGCGTCTCCTAACACAAGTTTTGACGAGCTCGGTGGTGCAGTGGTGGAACATTTGTGTGTGTGCATGAACATATCTGTTTGTCTTGGTCTGGGTATTTTCTATGTATAATAAGTATGTATTTACAAAAAAAAATGTATTTACGTACTACTCTGTGTAAAAAGTATCGGGAATATGTCAATAAAAAGACCCGCGTAAAAGAGGTCGTTCTAATTTTTTTACTGCATGTTGGTAGCACTGTACTGATTTAGCGCGCAAAATTTGAGCGGGATCTGTCATTTAATTTGTTTTAAACTACACTTTTTGTTGGTCATAGTTTTGAGTCCTCGGCGATTTTTACAATGGAAAATATTGTTGAACAAAGAGTGTGCCTTAAATTTTGTGTTTCAAATGATATTTCATGTGGTGAATCACTAAAAATGTTGCGATATACCTACGGCGAATCGTGTATATCGAAAACAAGGGCTTATGAATGGTATAAGGCTTTTAAAGAAGGCCGAGAAGTAGTAGTAGACTTGCCTCGTTCTGGTAGACCTTCAACCGCTACGACCAGAGAAAACATCGACAGAATCAAGAAGCTAGTGCTCGAAAATCGACGTATGAGTCTGAGAGAGTTGGCTAGTGAGGTGAACATATCTTTTAAGTCCGTCCACAACATTCTCATTGACATTTTAGGCATGAAACGCGTCGCCGCTCGACTAGTTTCAAAAGAGCTCAATTTTGTTCAAAAAGCGCAGCGAAAGCATGTCGCTGAAGACATGGTTTCCCGAGCTTCTACGGATCCGACCTTTATGAAACGTATAATAACTGGCGACGAGACATGGGTTTATGAGTACGACATGCAAACAAGCCAACAGTCTTCAGAATGGCGTCTCGAAAACGAGCCGAAACCCAAAAAACCGCGGCAAAGTCGCTCCAAAATCAAGGTGATGCTGACAGTTTTTTTTGACTACCGTGGTGTGGTTCACTCCGAATTCCTTCCAGAGGGAGAAACAGTGAATAAAGAATATTATTTAGGCGTCATGAAGCGTTTGCGTGAGAGTATCCGCCGAAAACGTCCAGATTTGTGGCAACACAACTCATGGATGCTGCACCATGATAATGCACCATCACACACAGCCATTATAGTGAAAGAGTTTTTAGCGAAAAATTCAACAAAAGTTCTCGACCAAGCACCGTATTCACCTGATATGGCTCCGTCTGACTTTTTTTTATTTCCCAAGTTAAAATTACCACTTCGAGGAAAACGTTTTGAGTCGATAGAAGCCATAAAAGAAAATTCGCTGAATGAGCTAAAGGCCATACCGCAAATAGCCTATGAAAAATGTATGGAAGACTGGGTGAAGCGGTGGAGATGTTGTATTGCAAGCGATGGGGCCTACTTTGAAGGCGATAAAATAAATTTAGATGAATAATTTGTATTTTTTGTTTTATTGACAAATTCCCGATACTTAGTACACAGAATGTATGTTAATCTGTTGTCTAGTACCCATAACACAAGCTTCGCTTACTTTGGGGCTGCGTGGCGCTGTGTAATTTGTCCGACAATATTTATTATTTATAATAAGTTTCTTTTAACTTACCAAGAGACTCCCAACCCTTGTAACCTGTACTTACAAATAAAGAAATTTTAAATTTTTGAAGTAAAACTTCTTTACGCACGCTTGACTTGGGGAGTAAGCTGGTGAATGCATGACGAGAGCGTTACGAAAAGTGTGATCGGGCGAGGCGAACGGAAGTTGAGAGGGAGATATAAGTTAGTAAAGATAGAAAGAGAGAGAGTTACGTTTCGTATATTACTGTAGGGCAAGAGAGAGAGGTGCGAGCACACATTTTCTTTCTCTCTTCCTCTCATAGCGAGTTATGTTTCGTATATGTAAGACACAGTGCAGGCCTATTGTCCGTATCACACTATGGAGCTAAAGAAGTTTTACTTCAGTCGTGTGGTCTGAAGCACACTCGTTTTTTTTTTAACATACATAGCTCGTTTTAAGCACGCTCGCCGTTTCTAGGGCTTCATTACGTACCTATATGCATATACAATTTGTATTCGAAGTAAATAATATATATTACAACACATATCGCCTTATCTCGACTCCGGGAGTGATGTCAATGGCCTTTGTTACTTTGTTTTACTCGTATAGCTGCAACGTTTTACAATACATCCGCATCCTATCATTTGTAATTGCTACTACTAACGCTACCCCTCAGGAGCTAGCAAACTACGCTCCATCGCAAGAGACCAACAAGTCTATTTTTATACAACGTCCTGATGTAAAACAGTTACCGCAGCCTAAGGACGCTTGCAATATGTTAAGTATCACTCGCGCGATGTTACCGCTGATGCTAACACAGCGACTCCTTAAGAGCTTACTCGTGACACTGACTCGCAGGAACACAACAAGCCTCCGGCGAGTTGTTACTTGACTGCGTATTTTGTGAGCGAACACCATTTAAAAGCCGGTCAATTATTCCATTCATTCGTTTGATTTGCAGTAGTCGTGAACATGGAATCCCAAACCATTCAAGGCCACCAGCGACGTTTCAAAAGGTAGACACGTTATACACCAACATTATTTTATATATATATATATATATATATATATATATATATATATATATATATATATATATATATATACATATACATTTGTGCACATGAACACGTCTGTTTGCCAAATAACAACTCCCTAGAGGATTGTTGTATTCCTGCGTGTGAGTGAGCTCACTAGTAAGCTCCCATGGCGTTGCTGTGTAAGCAGCAGAGGAGGCTTCGCGCGAGAGATACTTAATATATCGGAAGCGTTAATAGGCTACGGTACCCGCTTTACATCAGGTGGGTCGTATGCTTGTATGACGTAGTATAAAAAAAATTGCAGAGCAATTCTAGTGTACCAGGTAACTCAATGAACTAAAACGAAACGAGTTTAATTAAATGGAACAAGTCACCTTCAGTGAAGTGAATTTGTGATACTGTGCGTCCTTCACTCGCACGGCGAACGTTCACTCGCACACACTGCAATCCTGAGGCCTATGGCTCTCACTAAGTGCATAATTGCAAACGACTATCGGCCGTTTGTCAAGGGTGTTGAGTATAAGTGTGTCGGACAAGTGCAGCGACTTTAACACCAACGCTCGTGGGTTCGATTCCCACACAGGACAAACATTTGTGTGCATGAACATGTCTGCTTGTCTTGGTCTGGATGTTTTTAAGAGAGGTAGGGCGCATCGAAGCAGCCCGTCTGAGGAAGTACCTCCACCTCACAGAACACCGCAGCCTAATAACAATTCCCTAGAGGGTTGTAGTGTGAGTGAGGTCACAAGTAAGATCCTAAGGAGTTGGTGTGTTCGCAGCAGAGGACGCATCGCGCGAGTGATAATTAATGCATTGCGAACGTTGATAGGCCACGGTAACCGCTTTACATCAAATATGCTTTAAAACATCTCGATAAAGTATCTAACAGAGAATTTAATTTTCATTTGCTACGTTCAACTTCACATCAAGTGAGTCACATGCTTATATGCCTTAAGACGTTCTACAATATATACCTATATACGTTAATCCCGTTTCCTAATTCTTTAGGAATCACAACGTCCGCTACCCAAGCCTATGGATTTGGCGAAAATACTGATTTTGACCTGGCCTGCCGTCTGACCTCCGCATCCACCACCCCGAGATCCAAACCACCATTCCTTAGGTTATATCACACATCTTTCGAAAATATACTTTCCTGACATGCAGGTTTCCTCGCGATGTTTCTCTCTACCGCCGAGCAAGTGGCCCATGCCAATGAAGAAAGGGTGGCAACGCGTGAGCTACCCGTATTGCAGTGTTGCTAAGGTAATCACTTGTAGACCGTATTCGTAATGATGATAGTTAATAGATTCAGGCGTTATTTTGCGAAAGTCAAACTTACATGCAATTTGATCCAACCTGCTTTGTGTGCTTCCGCCACCAATTAGTTCATGCGGCCTAGCGCCGGCCGGCACCCACCCACTACTGTTAGTGCGTGCATCATGCCGACGCTGCCATGGCTGCTCCGGTAGTCTCTGCCTCGGCTGCTGCGGTCGTCCGCCATCTGGAACAGAATCCGCATGCCCCCTCCACCACCGTCGCTGCCACGACTGGCCTGGTCGTCGCTGCGACACGTGTTTCGCCTCTCCACGAGGCATCATCAGGCGTTGTAGACGTTAATCGTAAGAATAACATGCTACAAGTGACAAATCCGTCGCAGTGCCGTCCCTTATATTGAATTGAGGGTGGGGGTGGATGGTGTGAGCGAAAAGATATTTAATAGTGGGGAATGGTTTACGTCAGTCTGTTTGTTCATGAGAGTAATTTTAGAATTTTTATGTTTATTAATTTCTAATTGTTCCCTAATATTTAGTTTTAAACCTTTGTCTATGGTGTGTAAAATTTGATATGTATTAGTGGGGGATAAGTTATGTCCTTTGTCTATGAGATGCTCAGCGAAGTGTGACCTTTCTGGGCGATTGTTTTTATACGCCGACACGTGTTCGTGAAATCGTGTTATAAAGTTACGTCCCGTTTGACCGATATAAACGTGTTCACATTCATCGCAGAACAGCTTATAGACGCCGGATTTTTTATTGGGCGGGATTTTATCTTTAGTGTTACAAAGTGACTTGAGTGTATTATGGGATTTGAGAGCAACATGTATGTTATTTTTTCTAAATATGTGAACTATTTTGTCAGTGATTTTTCCCAGGTATGACAAACTCGCAGTGTATTTATTTGTCGAAATATATGGAACCGCGTACAATAGTCTGTTAACGATACTACTCGTCTTTTTACGCAATAATTTATCGATGGTAGATTTGGAATAACCGTTTGACTTCGCGATCTGATATATTACATCAAGTTCTTTGTTGTAATTATCCTTACTTAATGGAACGCTCATCAAACGGTGTATCATAGTTTTATACGCTGCGAGCTTGTGTTGCCAAGGATGGCTGGATGACGCGGGAATCGTGGTATCGGTATGAGTGGGTTTACGATATATCGAAAATTGATGGAGGGATTGATTTTTAGTTATGGTTAAATCTAAAAAGTGAAGTGAACTATTTTGTTCTATTTCTAAAGTGAATTTAATTTTAGGGTGGATTTTATTTAATTTGGAAACAAAGAGATCCAATTGACGATTGGTACCTGTCCAGCATATGAGAATATCGTCGACATATCTATAGTAATAGAATATGTGTGGTTTACCGATTATGTGTTCGCGTTCGTAATTATCCATAAATAAGTCAGCCATCAATGGACTAAGAGGGGACCCCATTGCTAACCCTTCTTTTTGAAAATAGTATTTATTATTAAACTGAAAATAATTTTGAGACATGCAAAGTCTTGTCAGTCGTAATATGTCATCTGTTTCGCCAGGATGAATGAATTTATTTTCTAAAGAGGACTTGAGGATTTTTAGACAATCCTCGTAAGGTACATTAGTAAATAAACTTTCAACGTCGAGTGAAATTAATTTGGAAGAAGGGGGTAGTGTTAAGTTTTTTATACTATCTATTAAATGTAAACTATTTTTAAGACTGTGTTTTGGCTCAAAAGATATCCTTTCACGGATATGTACATTAAGAAATTTTGCCAACTTATAGGTGGGAGCTCCAATGTACGACACAACTGGCCTTATTGGAATATTGATTTTATGTAATTTTGGTAAACCATAAAGCATAGGAGAATGGGGATTCATGGGAATAATTTTGAATTTTGAATATGAATTATCCGGAAAGATATATTTCGAGCCGTTAACAGTTAACTTTAATCAGTCGCCAGCTGATTGTGGGTGCGCACGGTCGCTGACCACGGGACGCGATAATGGCAGTAAATATATTGAAATGTAGTTCGTGCAATATTGTCATAAATGAAGTGCTTGCATTTATGTTCAATAAAATGTTAGTGATGGATGAAGATACGCTGGTTAGATTATGCGAAACAGCTTTTAATCCAGAAGAAATCTCGGAGGCAAAAAAGTTATTGTTTACTTCCGTACCACTCACAAGAATGAAGACGAGAAAAAATGAAGAAAAATGCCGTAAAGATTTAGAGGATATTCTAAATTTGCTAAAACAAGCAGATGCTACAGATCCAGAAAGACTCCCGATATTTGTAGCAAGGGAACTGCATAGGCTCCCGCCCGTGAGCTTCAATCATTGTGACGTGACGCGTTTATTGCGGGAGATTTTAGTGCTACAAAATGATGTCCGTGCTGTGAAAAATAATTACGTGACTCAACAACAACTACAAGAGTCATTAAAACAATATTATACCGAAAAACAGTTCGACCCCATCAATAAAAAAAGAGGAGGGTATATGCTTAACATGAGCAGTTGTAATTATGAAGACAGCGGACCGGTGGGCCTACAACCTATCTCAAACCAGCAGGAAATCGAGTGTAATATCAACAATACATTAGATGACTCGATTTCACGCACTGAGCATAATAATATGCGTAAAACGCTCTTATTTACTAACAACAAAACCGGCAATCGAGTAGAGGCCAGTACCAAAGAGGAAAGCAGTGTCGCTGTCTCTTTCGCACAATCACAAAAGTGCATACCGGCAGCGGAGAAGGCAGGTACATCGTCTACAGCTGATATGGCAAAGTGCAACGAAGTTCGTACCGAAGGTGCGATTTGTGACAAACAAGGCGAGTGCCCGGTAAACATCGCCGCCTCTACTATGGAACCATTACCATATAAAAATGCGGACAACAAAACCAGTTATGTGAATTTGTATGATAAAAATAAACAAGTTTCGAGACCTACTATGGCCCAAGTAGTGACTATGGGCGAAAAATGGAAACAAAAGGTAGGGAATGATGAAGGTTGGATAACCGTCGAAAAAAGGAGAAAGAATAAGTTTGTAAGCAATAGAGGGAAAGCAAGTTGTGATAAGGACTCGAAATTTAGAGCTGCAGATATTAAAGTGTGTTTATATATTTCAAATGTGTGTAAAGAAACAAGTGAAAGTGATATTATAGAATATATACAAAATAAAACACAAGAATCAGTGAAATTGGAAAAAATTAATTCAAAAATAGCTAGAGAGTATAATTCTTTTAAATTGTATGTGTCTAGAAATAAGGTAAGCATATTTTTACAAGATGATATTTGGCCTGAAGGGATATGTTTTAGACGATTTGTTTTGTTTAAAGACAAAGCAAATTCGAACTTGTCAAAAATAAAAATTGTGTAATGAATATATTTATAATTAAAAAAAATGGATCACAAAAATATTAATTTATGTAAGTTGATAACTTTTAACTGTAAATCTGTCAAAAGGTCATTTGAATGTGTTAAGAACATTTGTAACAAAGCAGACATAGTGGCCCTCCAGGAGACGTGGCTCCTGCCTCACGACATCTCATTGTTAGGTACAATTCACGATGATTTTGAGTACACTGGAAAGTCGGCAGTCGACACGTCTAAGGAAATTTTAAGGGGTAGACCTTTCGGGGGCGTGGCTTTGTTGTGGCGTAAGGGAATTTTTAATTCGGTTTGTGTTTTAAATTGTAATAGTGCACGAATAACTGCGATTAAGGCCTCACTGTCTGATCGTTCGATAATAGTATTCAGTATTTATATGCCTACAGACGCGGCCGATAACATAGAGGAATTTACTAGCTGTTTGAGTGAAATAAATGCTGTTGTCGAGAGTAATGACGTCGAAGCTATTTACATGCTGGGTGATTTCAATGCGCACCCTTACCAACCGTTTTGGAATGAACTCTGTTGCTTTAGTAGGGAACATAACTGGTTGTGTGCTGATGTTGATCTGCTGGGAATTGAGTCCGATGTTTATACATACATAAGCGATATGAATGGTAGTAGACGTTGGTTGGATCACTGCGTAGTGACCCGGTCAGCATGGGATACTGTTACAAATGTAAGTGTAGGTCATGGTGTTTACTGGTCGGACCATTTGCCACTTGTGATAGAGTGTCGTTTAGAAAAGATTCCACCAAAAATAATACCTATGTACAAGAGAAGTAAAGTCTTATGGGGAGAGAGAGCGGTTGATCAGATCAGTAAATATTGTGACCTTTGTAATAATAAATTGAAAGAACTTAATTTTCCTGAATTGTTTCATGTATGTGCAGACAGGATGTGCAATAATATTGAACATAGGCATGCTTTGGATGGTCTGTATGCAGATGTAGTACGTCTGCTGTCGGACGCTGCTATACAGACCAGGAAGCAGAACCGCTCTAAAAGCAACCATGTTGTTGGTTGGAACATGCATGTTAGGGAAGCTCACGGGGAGGCCCGGCTTAAATACGAGGAGTGGTTGTTTCAAAACAAACCTAAAACTGGTTCAACATGGGAAAAAATGAGAGAAAGTCAGAGGATTTTTAAAAGCAGATTACGATGGTGTCAAAAAAATCAAGATAAAATAAAAATGGACATAATAGCGTCACATCAAAAATCTAAGAACTTTGGTAAGTTCTGGAAAGCAACTAACAGACTCAATATTAGGCCGGGTCTTCCTGTGAGTGTGGCGGGATGTAGTTCGCAGGAGGATATCGCGAACTTGTTTAAGCAGCACTTTAGAGTGGAGCCGACATTAAACGCGTGTGGGCTGGTCGATGCTGAGATATGTCACAACACCGTACCACTACGTTTGTCTGCCAAACAAGTCAGAGATACAATAAGAAAAATGACCAAAGGCAAATCACCTGGTCATGACGGTCTCAGCATCGAACACCTGAAGAATGCGGGTGTCCATCTACCGAGAGTGTTGTCGATGTTTTACTCATTGTGTATTAGTCACTCATATATGCCTCCGGCGATGCTTAAAACGGTAGTTGTTCCTATAGTAAAAAACAAGACTGGAGATATATCGGACCCAGCGAATTATAGACCAATATCGCTTGCCACAATAATAGCTAAAGTGCTGGACAGTCTGCTTGATAAAGAACTGGATCAATACCTAAAGCTACATGACGCGCAGTTCGGCTTTAGAGCTGGACTTTCAACAGAAAGTGCGATTTTGGCCCTCAAGCAGACGGCCCAATACTACACATCGCGGCAGACTCCGGTGTACACCTGTTTCCTTGATCTCTCCAGGGCCTTCGATCTCGTAGCATATGATGTTCTATGGAGGAAGATGAGGGAAGCAGGTGTGCCGATAGACTTGATACATTTGTTCTGCTACTGGTATAAGAATCAACAAAACAATGTTCGTTGGGGTGATTCACTCTCTGAAGTGTACAAGTTGGATTGCGGGGTTAGGCAAGGTGGGTTGACCTCGCCAAAGCTCTTTAATTTGTACATGAATGATCTCATTGTTGAACTCAGTGACAAACCTGTTGGATGTGAGATTGACGGCGTCAGTGTCAATAACCTCAGCTATGCAGACGATATGGTGTTACTGGGTCCAACGGCGGGATCAATCAGAGAGCTTTTACATATCTGTGAGATGTACGCTGCTAAGCACGGTCTTGTGTATAACACAAATAAGAGTGAATATCTGATATTTAAGGCCCCCAGAAAACAAGTACCATATGACGCTGTAATTATGCTCAATGGCATTCCACTTAAGCGAGTGTCACACTTTAAATACCTGGGACACTATGTGACTGAGGACCTTAAAGATCAGATGGACATGGAACGGGAGCGCAGGGCGTTGGCGGCAAGGTGCAATATGTTGGCTCGTAGGTTCGCTCGGTGTAGCAAGGAAGCCAAAATAACTCTATTTAAAAGTTATTGTCAAACCTTCTACACTGGTTGTCTGTGGGTCAACTATACGCAGTCGGCCTACAACGCCCTGCGCATACAGTATAATAATGGTTTCAGAGTATTGATGGGGCTGCAGCGATTCTGTAGCGCGTCTGGCATGTTTGCGCTTGCACGAACAGATGACTTTTATGCCATGATAAGGAAAAAGACAGCATCCTTATTAACAAGAACGCGTAATAGCTCCAACAATATTCTGAAAACATTAATCAATAAATTTGATTCGCCCATGCTAGAACACTTTATTAGTGTGCTGGTTAGACAGAGGTAACTAGCTGGCGGTAATACATGTGGCACTGATTATATAATTGTCGGTAATATAATCCATTTCAGATTTTTTTTTCATGTTTAGATACTAATATTAGCTTGTAAGACAAATTGTTACTAACAAATGGGCCCTCGTTGCCAAAATAAACAAACATTTTATTTTTTTTATTTATTTATTTTAATTGGGCTAAATATTTGTTGGTGGGATCTTGACTTACCGTCAAAAAGCTGTCTGTCTGTAAAACGTCACTGACTTTGGAGTTATACTCATTACGGTCCATGATGACTAACGTATTTCCTTTATCCGCTTTAGATAAAACAATATTATCGGTTAAAATTCTCTGCCTGACAGATACCAACGCCTTGGCCTCACTATTAACGGTATTTTGATTTGGAAAACATTTAAGTTGTTGGGCTATGGAGTGCTTTAAGAAATTATCTTTTTTATTTCTAATAACCGCGACCTCCGCGTCAACCGCCAGGTTTTCAAGGGATGTTTGTGTTATTTTGGGGGGGATACTGTACTTTAAACCCTTTTCCAAAAGTGTGATTTCCTGGTTAGTAAACTGTGTATTTGATAAATTTTTTACGCGGGGGTAGAAGGTGTGACATGCAGAATTAGTGTAATTTGGGGTTAAATCACTTTGTAACACAGGAGATGGGCGTTGTTGTGAAATGAGTCTGTCAAGTTTGTCTGTTTGAGAGGTGGTACATACCGAACTCGCCCACAAATTACATCCCGTAGAATTCGATTTAGTAGATCAAAAAGCCCGAGAACTCGCGTCTAATTTTATACACAAAAAGTACACCTCTCAAACAGACAAACTTGACAGACTCATTTCACAACAACGCCCATCTCCTGTGTTACAAAGTGATTTAACCCCAAATTACACTAATTCTGCATGTCACACCTTCTACCCCCGCGTAAAAAATTTATCAAATACACAGTTTACTAACCAGGAAATCACACTTTTGGAAAAGGGTTTAAAGTACAGTATCCCCCCCAAAATAACACAAACATCCCTTGAAAACCTGGCGGTTGACGCGGAGGTCGCGGTTATTAGAAATAAAAAAGATAATTTCTTAAAGCACTCCATAGCCCAACAACTTAAATGTTTTCCAAATCAAAATACCGTTAATAGTGAGGCCAAGGCGTTGGTATCTGTCAGGCAGAGAATTTTAACCGATAATATTGTTTTATCTAAAGCGGATAAAGGAAATACGTTAGTCATCATGGACCGTAATGAGTATAACTCCAAAGTCAGTGACGTTTTACAGACAGACAGCTTTTTGACGGTAAGTCAAGATCCCACCAACAAATATTTAGCCCAATTAAAGTTAACTGTTAACGGCTCGAAATATATCTTTCCGGATAATTCATATTCAAAATTCAAAATTATTCCCATGAATCCCCATTCTCCTATGCTTTATGGTTTACCAAAATTACATAAAATCAATATTCCAATAAGGCCAGTTGTGTCGTACATTGCAGCTCCCACCTATAAGTTGGCAAAATTTCTTAATGTACATATCCGTGAAAGGATATCTTTTGAGCCAAAACACAGTCTTAAAAATAGTTTACATTTAATAGATAGTATAAAAAACTTAACACTACCCCCTTCTTCCAAATTAATTTCACTCGACGTTGAAAGTTTATTTACTAATGTACCTTACGAGGATTGTCTAAAAATCCTCAAGTCCTCTTTAGAAAATAAATTCATTCATCCTGGCGAAACAGATGACATATTACGACTGACAAGACTTTGCATGTCTCAAAATTATTTTCAGTTTAATAATAAATACTATTTTCAAAAAGAAGGGTTAGCAATGGGGTCCCCTCTTAGTCCATTGATGGCTGACTTATTTATGGATAATTACGAACGCGAACACATAATCGGTAAACCACACATATTCTATTACTATAGATATGTCGACGATATTCTCATATGCTGGACAGGTACCAATCGTCAATTGGATCTCTTTGTTTCCAAATTAAATAAAATCCACCCTAAAATTAAATTCACTTTAGAAATAGAACAAAATAGTTCACTTCACTTTTTAGATTTAACCATAACTAAAAATCAATCCCTCCATCAATTTTCGATATATCGTAAACCCACTCATACCGATACCACGATTCCCGCGTCATCCAGCCATCCTTGGCAACACAAGCTCGCAGCGTATAAAACTATGATACACCGTTTGATGAGCGTTCCATTAAGTAAGGATAATTACAACAAAGAACTTGATGTAATATATCAGATCGCGAAGTCAAACGGTTATTCCAAATCTACCATCGATAAATTATTGCGTAAAAAGACGAGTAGTATCGTTAACAGACTATTGTACGCGGTTCCATATATTTCGACAAATAAATACACTGCGAGTTTGTCATACCTGGGAAAAATCACTGACAAAATAGTTCACATATTTAGAAAAAATAACATACATGTTGCTCTCAAATCCCATAATACACTCAAGTCACTTTGTAACACTAAAGATAAAATCCCGCCCAATAAAAAATCCGGCGTCTATAAGCTGTTCTGCGATGAATGTGAACACGTTTATATCGGTCAAACGGGACGTAACTTTATAACACGATTTCACGAACACGTGTCGGCGTATAAAAACAATCGCCCAGAAAGGTCACACTTCGCTGAGCATCTCATAGACAAAGGACATAACTTATCCCCCACTAATACATATCAAATTTTACACACCATAGACAAAGGTTTAAAACTAAATATTAGGGAACAATTAGAAATTAATAAACATAAAAATTCTAAAATTACTCTCATGAACAAACAGACTGACGTAAACCATTCCCCACTATTAAATATCTTTTCGCTCACACCATCCACCCCCACCCTCAATTCAATATAAGGGACGGCACTGCGACGGATTTGTCACTTGTAGCATGTTATTCTTACGATTAACGTCTACAACGCCTGATGATGCCTCGTGGAGAGGCGAAACACGTGTCGCAGCGACGACCAGGCCAGTCGTGGCAGCGACGGTGGTGGAGGGGGCATGCGGATTCTGTTCCAGATGGCGGACGACCGCAGCAGCCGAGGCAGAGACTACCGGAGCAGCCATGGCAGCGTCGGCATGATGCACGCACTAACAGTAGTGGGTGGGTGCCGGCCGGCGCTAGGCCGCATGAACTAATTGGTGGCGGAAGCACACAAAGCAGGTTGGATCAAATTGCACGTAATGATGATGTTAGAAACAGAGTTGGTCTGAAAGAGGGCGTCGGTGTTCAAATAAGAAAAGGCACGCTTCGTTGGTTCAGGAATGCAGGAATAAAGAATTACGAAACAGATACACAACGCGAAAGTAGAAGGATGTAGAAGCCGAGGCAGGCCAAGACTTACCTCCCGTGATCAAATTGATTGTGTTTTATCAGAAGGTGATGTCAGGAGTGAGGTGTGTAAGTATCGAGTCATGTTACGCTCGGTTCTCTCTGTCTATCCCGCAATGCACTTGGCGTGAAGTTATAGATATATAGGTAACCAGTAACCACTTGTATTGTTGGGTAGTGCTGGTGGTGATGATAAGTGATAAGTATTGTTCACTGTATAAGATTGACTTTAATAATTAAAGACAGTACACATCAGAAGGTTGTAGGGAAGTGGTCGGGGCTGGTGTCGCGCGGTGACTGTCGCTTCATACATACATCCAGTCTAAGTTGCGAATTGATGATTCAACACTATAATATAGGATCGCTACAGTATAAAAAAATAGAAAAATATGGCAGCTACATATTGCATATGTATATTAGGTACGATATCCTCTGGGCCGATTCTACTAAAAACTGCAACTGCACTGCAGCGCGGCGTATGTCAAAATGCGTACATTTTGACGTTTCGGTATTCTGTTAAACGATCTGACAGCAGCGACGTTGCAGGAATGTTGCAGTAAATGAATCGCTATTCTGTTAAAAATCCTGCACTGCAACTGCACGTTTTCTGCAATATATTCGTATTCTGATAAATTGTTTTGACATTTGTATACCGGTGACAGATGTTTTGAAGGAGTTTACTTGCAGTTTTGTTAACGTTACTCTTGAGCAACTTTTGCGAAGTGAAATTAATATTCTGAGGTGGTGAATTATATTTGCTTTGTTTTGGGAGATGTTTGTGGATAAATATAATTAAGTAAAGCTTCTTTTCGGTTAAAATTACCTCCACTCCGGCAACCAAGGTCAATAGTGAAACTATAGGAGTCAACATTAAATAAAAATTCAGTTTTATTAGATTGAAATATGGCAACATTTCAGGTTTTAAGTAGTTTACTTGCAGGATACGCACAGTTGCAGCGTAGTTGCAGTGCCGTTGCAGTGCAGCATACGCGCAGTTGCAGTGCCGGATATTTTAGTAGAATACTCCTATTGGCACTGCACTATTCCTGCACGACTCAAGGGACAGGCGTAAACGTGCAGTTGCAGTTATTTAGCAGAATTGGCCCACTGATCCTATCATTTCCAGCGATATGCGCGAGGTCCAAGGTTCATTCAAATAACTGGCAAATGTTAGCGGTATTCATGTAGACAATAACGGACTAGTCATGGCTGTCATACAAGCAGAATCGCCGCAGCAAAAAATTATACGTGATCGAAGATTGCTTGTTTCCGCTGTTTCTACGGACGTTCACGCGCACGCGCGTTGCGTGGAGTGTGATAAGAACATACTCGAGTACTCTTATCTCGACACATCTGAATAGAAAGTACGACGATCTGTTCGAAATTCTGTCGGCGCACTGACTAGAGAGATAACAAAAGTCAAACATCTTTCCAGCGTCATACTGCTTCATAACCCATTAGGATTGGCGCGGTCTGCTTCGTGAGCCTAACAATTTGGTGATAGCTAGCTGTGCCCGCGACTTCGTCCGCGCAGAATATTTTTTTTTATTATAATATATATATATATATATAAATTTCTAAAATAAAAGTAGCCTAAGTTACTCCTTATTACATCAGCTATCTGCCAGTAAAATTCCCGTCACAATCGGACCAGCCGTTTCAGAGATTACCCGGAACAAACAGACAGACGGACAACAATTGTAAAAATATTCATTTTGGTATATGTACCGTGTATACATTCATAAGCATTTAGTAAAAAGCGGTTATTTTAATATTACAAACAGACACTCCAATTTTATTTATCTGTATAGATGTATAGATCAGATTTATATACAGAGCGGTTGTCGTCAGATCTACACAATTCAGGGAACCGGACCTTTGTAAGGTCAGGTTAGACGTTTTTTGAAATACAATTTCTTGGATGTTTCTTCACAATGTTTTCTTTCACCGCCGAGCAAGTGATAATTACGAATATCTACGAGTAATCTACATAAATCCGAATACATGAAGTTACTGGTACACATCAGGAATCGAACCGGATATCGGTCGCTTAATAGGTCGGTTCTTTATCCACTAGACTATACTGCTCATAGAGAAAAAGTTGAGAAAAAGATGTGAATACAGAAATCGAAGAAAAGACAGTGGAAGAAAGACTGAAATGTTCGGTCTTTTCCTATTTCAATGGTCTCCTTTCCTAGTTCAATGTAGTACATGTGACTCTTTACAAACGGCTGGACCGAGTTTGATGAATATTTGAAGTAAAACTTCTTTACGCACGCTTGACTTGGGGACTAAGCTGGTGAATGCGTGACGAGATCATTACGAAAAGTGTGATCGGGCGAGGCGAACGGAAGTTGAGAGGGAGATATAAGTTAGTGAAGATAGAAAGAAAGAGAGTACGTTTCGTAAGTTACGTTTCAAGAGAGAGAGGTGCGAGCACACATTTTCTTTCTCTCATAGCGAGTTAAGTTTCGTATATGTAAGACACAGTGGAATCCTATTGTCTGTATCACACTATGGAGCTAAAGAACTTCAGTCGCGTGGTCTAAAGAAGTTTTACTTCAGTCGTGTGGTCTGAAGAAGTTTTACTTCAGTCGTGTCGTCGTGTGGTCTAAAGAAGTTTTACTTCAGTCGTGTGGTCTAAAGAAGTTTTACTTCAGTCGTGTGCTCTAAAGAAGTTTTACTTCAGTCGTGTGCTCTAAAGAAGTTTTACTTCAGTCGTGTGCTCTGAAGAAGTTTTACTTCAGTCGTGTGCTCTAAAGAAGTTTTACTTCAGTCGTGTGCTCTAAAGAAGTTTTACTTCAGTCGTGTGCTCTAAAGAAGTTTTACTTCAGTCGTGTGCTCTAAAGAAGTTTTACTTCAGTCGTGTGCTCTAAAGAAGTTTTACTTCAGTCGTGTGCTCTAAAGAAGTTTTACTTCAGTCGTGTGCTCTAAAGAAGTTTTACTTCAGTCATGTGCTCTAAAGAAATTTTACTTCAGTCGTGTGCTCTAAAGAAGTTTTACTTCAGTCGTGTGCTCTAAAGAAGTTTTACTTCAGTCGTGTGCTCTAAAGAAGTTTTACTTCAGTCGTGTGCTCTAAAGAAGTTTTACTTCAGTCGTGTGCTCTAAAGAAGTTTTACTTCAGTCGTGTGCTCTAAAGAAGTTTTACTTCAGTCGTGTGCTCTAAAGAAGTTTTACTTCAGTCGTGTGCTCTAAAGCACACACGTTTTTTTTTTGTGTGAGCTACAGTGTGTTCCAGATGGTTTAGGTTCATAATAGGACCCGGTAGGTGGAATTTAGTCCTAGTTTTTTCTTTTTCGGCAGGATAGTCTCTTGACACACGAAGGCACCATGTTTTGGACTTCAATGATGTTGATCAACGATGATAAGTTTACATAGAAATAAATATCATACGTATACTACATCGGAGATCTTTAAGTTCTAAGCGGTGTGAGCCAGGTTGGTTTCTATCTTTAAAAAAATGAATTATTTTAGTCCAAAAGGATTAAATGTTAAAATTAAATTTTGAGTGGGAATATAAATAAAGTGAAATAAAAGTGGAAAAAATTATTAAATTAGGACAACACTATTTTGCCAGAAAAATGTGATAGTTATCAATAAAAAAATCTTGCAAACAGTAGAATAAAAATTTGTACAACGTCAGCGACGAATCAATATCTCCCATCTCAAAAGTTGAGACAGTTGATATTGGTTTTATCCGTTGATAGCCTCAATCAATACGGCCTATCTCACCTTTTGAGATAGGAGATGTTGTTTCTTCACCGACCATATGTTCCCATTAAATTTTCAATAATTATTGTGCTCCAATTGCGACCATCGAAGCGAACAATTGTTATGAATAATCCATCGAAGCGAATACAATTACGGGCGGAATATATCTATACTGTTGAAAACGGATGTGACTTGCAGTACCAAATATCATTTCTATCAATTATTTGTAATTGTTAGACACAACAGTGGTCAAACTTTACGTACACACATGCACACGATTCGTTTCTATTCTCTCTTCATGTTCAAGCTCTGAATGCGCGGAACTCTTTGTCACTCTTAGGTTGCTTTTTCATGAGAAATGCGCTTAGCTGCGTGGCTAAGGTTTTTGTGTAACATCCACCAATAAGGATGGTTTGTTTTCATAGTTTAATTTAGCTTAGCACTGGTGGAAACGGGTTCAAAGAATCTATGTATGTTATTGAAGTAAAACTTATTTACGCACGCTTGACCTGGGGAGTAGGCTGGTGAATGCGTGACGAGAGCGTTACGAAAAATGTGTTCTGGCGAGGTGAACGGAAGTTGAGAGGGAGATATAAGTTAGTGAAGATAGAAAGAAAGAGAGTTACGTTTCGTATATTACTGTAGGGGCAAGAGAGAAGTGCGAGCACACATTTTCTTTCTCTCTTTCTCTCATAGCGAGTTAAGTTTCGTATATGTAAGACACAGTGCAGGCCTATTGTCTGTATCACACTATGGAGCTAAAGAAGTTTTACCTACTTCAGTCGTATGGTATAAAGCACACTCGTTTTTTTTTCATGGACGAATGCGTGATAGGGATGGGAACTAAGGATATGAGCTGGCTGCAGAGCAGAGTACGGGACGTACTACTGAATTCGAACCACGCATCTTCCTCACACAGCCTCGCGTACCATCTTCTTACCTATTTCTCTACCACTTAGCATTGGTGGAAACGATCACATGCATGTATAGCTTAGCGTTGACCTCGCTCATCACTTAGCTACCTGGCACATGTCTGATGAAAAAGCGGTACGCGAAACTCTTTTAAGTAACTTGTAATTTTTAAAGCCGTTTATATCGTTAACCGGTACTCTGTGACGGATATCTTAATCAAGTTATTTACTTTTTGTTTTTCAACTGTCACTTTGTCTCTCCGATCACAAACCAGAGATGACTAACCCCATCAGGCCCTCAGAGACTGGCTGCGGTCGGCGTTGATTAACTTGCGTTTTCGACTAGAGTGATTCTCACTTCAAACTCACTTCAACGAGAAGGCTTTCTCAGTAATTCTTAATTGTTGTTAGTGCAAGGCACTTAGATTCGTACCTAGGAACGACAACCCAAAGAAACAATTGACAAATCATAACTCACCCCTCACTCATAAAAAAGTAGTGTTTTAGCGCCTAAATACATCACCTATTCGAGCCTAAAAGAGCCGCTTGTTCTAGGTACTTTACCCCTCGAATTGAGTTACTACGTAATATCACTCTTATTGGTTCTCCATAGGTTATTTCCTTCGTGCTCAGAGACCAGCTCTAATGAACGGATTTATTTTTCGTTGAATTTGTAATGACACGAACCCACAATTTATTTATCCTATTTTTTTTTATATTAGAGGACCATACGAGCATGTGGTTCACCTGATGGTAAGTGGTCACCACCGCCCGTAGACATCAGCAACACCAACCCTATATAAATAATGTCTAGTACAGTTACGTAGGTTACCTTGAACTCTTTTTTAACGCGAAGATGTGTTTGACTTTTATAACCTTTCATATCAGTGACAACGTACTGGATAAAGAACCGACCCACTAAATTCATCTTTTAGGATTTATATACATACCTGTACACTTCCTCGACGGTGGAAGAAAACATGACGAGCTCGGCACAGTGGTTAGTAACGCTACTATGCCACCAACGCTCGTGGGTTCGATTCCCACAAAGAGTAAACATTTGTGTGCATGAACATGTCTATTTGCCTTGATCTATGTGTTCTCTATGTATAATAAGTATGTATTTACAAAAAAATATATATTTAGGTATGTTTATCAGTTGTACCCATAACACAAGCTTCGCTTACTTTGGGGCTAGTTGACGCTGTGTAATTTTTCAGAAACTATTTATTTACTTATTTTTTTCTGGGGAAACCTGCACGACCCGCAAATATTATGATAAACCAAAATGTAGGTGTATATTACTGTATATTATTATATTTATATCGTAGCAGAAATCGCGAGTGGCAGCCCTCTCTATATTGAAAACAATTTAGTTATGATCCTTGTAGATAGATAGAGAATTATTTATTGCAAAGAATATGGTGTACAAGGTAGGTGTTACAAAGAAATGTTTTGCGCCTGCATATTCTGCCTTTACCGGCGTAGGAAAGTTTACAGTTTTTTTTTTTGACTTAATAACTACTTGTCACATTTTTACGATATGCATGATTGCGAGCTACATCGAAAAGTGCTACTGTAACGCCTTAAATACGTGTCTATTACGTTATGTCAAAGCATTTATTCTATTGTCCCTTATATTCTAAGTACTCCTTGACATAATAAAAACATTTGCTTATGAGCCAACGAAATAATTTATGTTTGAAGTTATTTACAGCCAGTGTCTCTCTAATGTCACTGGTAATTTATTGAAAAGTTTAATTGCCATACAAAATATGTTGTCGCTGTATAATTTTAACCTTTGCTTCGATATATATAATTTTGTTGGATTTCTGCTGTTTCTTTTTTTTAGAACCTTGTCACGTAGAGGAAAGTGAGATGGGTACTTTTTGACCAACGAGCAAGTCTCAAATATATATAAAAAATAAAATAAAATATATAAGGTAGAGGGAGAATTTTTGCATTTTGGAACAGCGGCTTGCAATGATCCAGGTAGTCAGTCTCCATGCATTGCTCTTATGCATTATTTTTTTACAAATTGAATGCTTTTTGTGACTCTACAGAATTTCCCCAAATCACTAGGCCGAACGTAACAACATACCACGTATCCCGTGGTATGTTATTAACGCTGTCTCTTCCGAAGCTATCGCTTGCAGTCTGCGTAGTGCGAATACAAATTTGTCTAACTTACAACATGTATTATTTATGTGTTCTTTCCAATTTAAGCTTTTGTCTATAGTCACACCTAAAAATAAACTTGAGACAACTTGTTTCAATGTGTTGTTATTAAAATTTGCTAAAATTTGTGGGTATGTGTAATTATTGTGCATCTGAAAATTAACATTTTTTGTTTTTTCTGTATTAATTTTTAATTTCTTTTGTAACAACTATTGATTAATATTATTTAGTTCTGAATTTACAGCAGAGTCTACGTCCTTTTTATCACATTTGATCAACAATGTAATATCGTCAGCAAATGGAATGCAGTCGTGTTTTATCGCTTTAGGAAGGTTATTTATGTATAACAGAAAAAGGAAAGGCGAGAGAACCCCGCCTTGGGGAACTCCTCTCTTTCTGGTTTTTAGCGAGGATTTAAATATCTGTTTTTCACAATTTACTATTACCGACCGACCAGGTAGCTTTCTATCCAATCGTGGGCCTTTCCCCTAATGTCGTATTTATCTAATTTATGTAGTAATCAATCATGACACACGAAGTCGAATGCCTTAGACATATCTTAGAAAATCCCACTGGTGTCATTTTTTTAATGTTTCGGTGACTTGTTTTATTAGAGAAAAACAAGCCAATGTCGTTGACATATTTCTTCTAAAGCCATATTGGTTTGCGACTAGTATATTATGGTTTCCAAGAAAGCTATATATTTAGTCTTTCATTGCTATTTCCAGAACTTTTGAAAAGAAGGGCACTAGAGTAAGAGGTCTATAGTTTCCGATTTGGCTTGGATCGCCCTTTTTGAAGACAGGTATTACTTTTAACTTTTTTAGAATTTTTGGAAATATACCTTGCATGAAAGAGTTGTAAATTTGTGATATGGCAAAGTGGATCAGCTATGTAGGTAGCACATTTTTTTAATAGTCTTGTATTTAATTCATCGTAGCTAGTGGAAGCCGTGTCTTTTAATGATTTGATAAATTTAATAATGTCTTGAGAACAATTTGGAGTTACGAATATAAATATGCTGTGTATGTTATCCTTTATGTCAATATTTGTATGTTTTTTGTCATTGTCAAAATGAGTTTATGATGTCGAGTTAATAAAGTAGTCGTTAAATTGTTCGCAAATGTCTGAGCTGTATATGTTATCATTTAAATTTATTTCATTTATGTATCATATATATATTTTTTTTTTGTTTTTAATGATATTCCAAGCTGCTGTGCACTTATTTTTCGAATTATCCATAAATTCTTTGTTATTCATCTGCTGTGAGGCATACAAGCATTTCGCTCCCTAATATAAAGATGGTACCTTAGCCTACGAACGCTTGCAACACATTAAATATCACTCGCGCGATGCCACTTCTACCACTAACACAGCTACTGCTTAGGAGCTTGCTGGTGACCTCACTCACATTCAGGAACACATCAACCCTCCAAGAAATTGTTATTTGTCTGCGATTTTCTGTCTGGTGGAGTTACTTCCCCAGACGGGCTGCTTTGATGCGCCCCATCTCTCTTAAAAACACCCAGACCAAGACAAACAGACATGTTCATGCACACAAATGTTTGCCTTGTGTAGGAATCGAACCCACGAGCGACCGAGCCACCGAGCTCGTTAGATCGTGTCATTGAGTATATGTATGAGTATATGTTATTATATATATGTATACTCTAACCCCAACTGTTAATAATGGGAGACGATTATCATATGATGTCATAATAAGACACGATAATTTGAAAAGGGCTAGGGCTTTATTTGTATATTTATTTTATTAGTATATATATTTAGTAATTTTAGGCCAGGCCATAGCTCGAAGAACCAATGTCCATTGAGGCAGAAAGGTTCCAGAATGGCGACAACGAAACCAAAAGTAAAGCGAGATAGAAGACCGACGATCTGTGAAGATCGCGGGAGCCTATGGATATAAACAGCACAGGACCGCTGAGAAGGTTTATGGGGGAAACCTATGTTCACCAGTGAACGTGCTTCAGCTGTAATGACGAGAGACAAAGAGATATAACTACCAAATTTTGATGTAGAGTTCAGGGGAGGACTTACGGAGTTCAAGTATCACTTTAAAGGGCTCCCTACCGGCTCAATGTAAGGCCGTACGCTTGTTTGTACGGTGGAGAATGGTGCTTCATGGTTTAAAATACAATTTAATTATTCTCTTAGAAGCAGAAGTAAGTTTCGTATGCCGGTACATTGGCTTGCCGAGACTGGTAGACTTTTTGTTGTAAACTGCGTTAAACTCTGTAATAAATTTCCTGAAACAGTAAATCAATCAATCAGTATTTTGATGTGTTTAAAAGGCACATCAAAATACTGATTGATATCTGACTGTCGAATATGTCTGGAAATGATTCAGCACATGCATATAATTTTTTTTGTTTACCACATGTCATAATTATTATTGTTATACTAACATAGATAATTATATCCTATACTAGCTGCTGCCCGCGGCTCCGCCCGCGTGGAGTCAAATAACGTAGCCTATGTGTTAATCCATATCATAATCTATCTACGTGCCAAATTTCATTCAAACCGTTCAGCCGTTTAAGCGTGAAAGAGCAACAAACATCCATCCATACATACAAACTTTCGTATTTATAATATTAGTAGGATATATAATGTAATATTAATTAATAAAGCCCTATACTAGCAAATTTTAAACGCTACCTGCATTTCGGAAACGACCATAATTAAAAAATGAAAAGCCACTACTACTCTCTGCCTACCCCGCATGTAACTTGGCGTGAAGTCTAAAGATTATAGAAAAACGAAAGCTATGAGAAATTAAGAAAATACAATAAGATTAAAAAAAATGTAGGTTATTCTAAAGTGTTATGAGAGAGGTAGGGGACATCAAAACAACCCGTCCCGGGGAAGAACCTTCATCGCACAGAAAACCACTGCCAAATAACAACGCCCTGGATGGAACTCTTATTTTTTTATACAAATATTACTTTTACGTGAATCAACCCGTCTATCTACCGTCCGCCTTATGTAACGCGGTAACGGAGTACCACTCTCTCATTGCGACACCCGCCACAAACGCAGCATCTCTCAAGAACTTCCTACTGGCTATGCTTTGATAAGATAACTTATATGGTACTTGTATCCCTACGTTGAGTACGTTGTGGTTATGTTGAAGCTACGCTACAGTAACGTATAGTTAATAAATATGCATTTGTGGTAACTCAGCTCTAGAATAACTCCAAGAGGTTGAAGGTCAACGCCCGTACCTTGTCAAGATAGGGCCACACGCCAGTGAGAGCGATGCTAAATCCAAGGGACATCTGGAACATGGTGAAGTACACCACGTAGATGCTGCGCCAGCGCTGCCGATGCTCCTCAGGGCTCTCCAATACTGTACCCTGAGGGGCCAGCTCAACCCCGTTCGCTGCTCCATTCTGTACATCCTCAGTGACACCGTTCGTTTTGGTCTCTAATGTAAGGCCCGTCGCTTCTTCCTCGACCATTGTCTTAGATATCCTAAACAGTAACTAGAACTAACTACAAATATCACTCATTTTAAGTTATATACCTATATTAAGGGCACGAATCGCGCTTGTGGAATAAACAAAGAAGTTCGATAGAGCGGTGTTTAGTTGCGTAAGCGCACAGCACGGAGCGCGCGCAGCTGACTGTGCGCCCGCGGCTTACTGACTGACTCACTCACTTCCATTCCTATTAGTCGTTCGCTCTTGGGTGACACGGCTTGGTATTTTTTTTTTGTTGGCAGTGATTCCCTCCCCTCCTCGCTGTCAACCGGTTGCGGCGTACGCTAATGCGTGTTTTCGGAGAGATCACTCTCTCCGTTAGTATTTCTTCGAATGCATGTCGGTACACACAGCGGCATGTCATGTTAGACGACCGCGGGACCATTTTTAGTGACAAAGGTGTCTGGAAATTATTCAGCATAATATATATTTTTTTTTACTTTCTGTTTTATTATTTTATCCCTTGACGTCATCATTATCACTGTATAACGTATTATGGAAGAGCGGTGCCTCCTGGCACAGGTGTTAGATCACCTAAAAGGAAGCACCAATCACATGTTTCTAAATATGTAAACGGATTCTGAATAAACATTATTATTATTATATATATATAGATTTTGTAACATTAATTGAAAATAGACTTAAATTGGCAAGTTTCTTTCGAGATTTCTTCTTGGTCTAATAGTCATTTTCGAAAAGCTAGTAATTAAAAAATATCACAGGAATATGAGTAATTAATTAAATACATATAATATTTGAATTTATTAATGTAAGATGTGTCTACGTGCCCGCGAGGGCCCAATGACATTTTTTTTATCTTTTACAATTATTCCGTGCGCCATAAGAACGGTACAAAGGTCGAACAGTACACCTTGAGGTGTCGCTGTGTGTATTTTATATGCATGCATATTAATATTTTTTTGTATAATAAATAAATCTAAAAAATAAGGCTACGTTGGTTCGGACATGTAGAAAGATTGCAGGAGGAAAGAATCACGAAACAGATACACAACGTGCAAGTGGAAAAATGTAGGAACCGAGGAAGGCCAAGACTAACCTTATACGGCCGAATTGATAGGATATCGTATTTTATCAGAAGTTATAAATATATATATAATCCATAAATCTATGAAGCCCTAGAAACCGGCGGGCGCGAAAGAGCTATGAATGTTAAGTAAGCGAGTGAGATGTGTAAGAACCAAGTCATGTTGTGCTAGTTTCTCTCTGCCCACCCCGCAAGGTGAAGTTATAATATATTTTATATTGAATTTATTAATACTTTGCTTTGTAATTGACTGGATACCTTTAGCATCAAACTCAACTCACCTCTTCACTTCCACGTGCTGCAGCCTACTAAAGCAGTCAGAACCCGTTATATACGTTTTCCCATACATTTCGCGGTCGTATTCGACCACCCGGGTTTCGAAGGGTTTAATAAGACTCTGGCGAAATAGAACCGGCCCAACTGATGTGAAGCGGTTACCATAGTTTATAAACGCTTGCAATACATTACGCATCACTCGCGAGATGCCACCTCTGCTGTTAACACAGCTTAACTTACTGGTGACCTCACTCACTCGCATGAACAAAACCCTCTAGGTAGTTGTTACTTGGTTGCGGTTTTCTGTGAGGTGAAGATACTTTCCCTACCTCTATTAAAAACACCCAGACCAAAACAAACAGACATGTTCATATGTTTGTTCGCACAATTAACCGCCTGCACCTGCGAAATACGTCACCATAATGTGTTTACGTTAAGCAATGTTTATCCCTTTTTTTTATACAACTAGATTGGCAAACAAACATGCGGCCCGCATTATATGGTAAACGGTCACCGCAGCCTATTGACGCTTGCAACACCATGGAGATGTTACTCGCGCGTGCTAATCTTGTGGCCTAAGGCTGTTTCGTCACAGTCTCCAGTAATTTTTCTGTCATATCTCACCCTTCAAACCGGAACACAGCTATATGAATATAGCTGCTTGGCGGTTTTGGGCAAGAACTACAGCACTAACAACGGCCAGGTAGCTCAAAATCGCTGTGGTGGAAGAGCGAAGACGTTATTCCTCAGTCAGATGTCCAAGACGTTATTGATGGACTGCCAAATAGGCTCCAATAAGTCAAAAAGAGGACGTAGGGATAACACCCGTTATTAAAAACTTTAAAAAATAATAGGAAACTTAAATGTATTTTTTTAATAAATCGGTAAATTTGTCACAATTTATTAAATTTTTTTTTTCTTGAATAAATTATTTTTTTCAACTTAGTCACACAGTATAACATTGCTTTCAAATTACATCTATATATATATATATATATATATATATATATATATATATATATATATATATATATATATATATATATATATATATATATATATATAAAAAAATTAATGTTTGTCTGTATGTCCTCTATGGACTCAAAAACGGTTGGGAAGATTTTGATGAAATTTTCAGTCAATCTTCAGGTTAGCCCAGCAGGTGATCCTGTGAAGTTTGGTACCGATCATATCACCCGTGCGAAGCCTGGCGGATAGCTAGTATAATATAAAAAATATTTCATATTCCAACTTTAAACTCAGTGTGAGAAAATCAAGAAATATAAGGTGAGCGGGTAATGTGCCTGGGAGTCAGAGAACTTCTTTTAAGTTCGCTGCTGTGAGTGTTGTTCTATGTAATAAAATGGAAACTACGTTGATATGTAACTAACGATTGTACCATAAACTAATCAACCCATCGTTCATCATTTGTTTGCCCCCTGTTCGTCTTTTGATTAAAAAAAAATATTTTGTTGAGTTTTCAAAGGGCTTCATGCATCTTTACGCACTATACTGGGTTGTGTGAGAGTTGTATGATATCACAATGGCTCATTTTAGTAGTGTACCGTTATCATCTTCTTATATGTAGCTATAGTATATATGTATATATAGCGTGCGATAGCGTATATGTATATTGTAGCTCTTGCGTGTTTGATTCTCAGAACATGAATACAAATCTCATTACTTGTTTTGGATTGAATATAGTGATGTAATGATACCGATCCCGAAACCGATACTTGTTCAATATTTTTAGGGTTCCGTATCCAAAGGGTAAAACGGACCGAAAACGGAGGGAAATTACTGAGACTCCGCTGTCCGTCCGTCTATCACGAGGCTGTATCTCATGAACCGTGATAGTTAGACAGTTGAAATTTTAACAGATGATGTATTTCTGTTGTCACTATAACAACAAATACTAAAAAAAACAGAATAAAGAAAATTTAAGTGGGGCTCCCATACAACAGACATGATTTTTTTGCCACTTTTATAAATAATGGTAGGGAAACCCTTAGTGCGTGGGTCCGACTCGCACTTGGCCGGTTTTTTTTAATGCACGCTTTTGCAATATGCCCTGCTTGCCGCTACGGAGTATAAGGAAAGATACCACATTTAAAAAAAGCCGTCAAGTGCGAATCGGTTCCATAAAAAATATTTTCGCAAATTATTTTCAACAAAAAATATTTTTTTTGTGGTGCAACTACAAATTTACGGTTTTCGGATCTTTTTCTTTACTTGTACTAAATAACATTGCTTCTTACCAAATTTCCTGATTCTAAGTCAATCCTATAGGTATTGATTCCGTTGCGAGTGTCAAAGTATGCGCATAAACGAGGCATAAACAGCCGTATCTTTTGATAGCGTTGATTTAGAAGTTTGATTGTTTCGCTGCTCATGGGGATTGTAGACCTGAGTATTTGATATTAATTTCAGCTTGATAGTTCCACCCGCCCCTGAGAAAATGGGTCATCACAGACGACAGACAGACAGACGGTTTCACTTTTCATTTCAGATACGGAACCCTAAAAAATGCGCATGTAAGATACTTGGCGTATGAGTTGACCTCCGTCACATCCATGCGATTGTTTTGAACCGCTGCTGGACTGATACATAATGATTTGTGTAATACATTCTCAAACAATCATCCCAATGAGCTTCCTTTTCTTAATATCCTTGTCAAGGTCAGGTTTAACCACTGTAATTAGTGTTAGTAGCTAATAGTTATTAATGTTGATTGTCCATTATCTCTTACTTAATAAAAGATAAAATGATCATATTTTAAGTCGATTTTAATAACCCTATAGAAGGTAGGTACTTATTTAATTTACTTACTATTTATTATAATCCTGTATTTAAAAATTGAAATCCACATAAGGTACTCGTACGTCAGTTCCTCTTCAGATTAACCTGTCGTGTAAAATGATTAACAAATAAATAAATATTGTCGGGCAAATAACACCGCGCCATCTAGTCCCAAACTAAGCATAACTATTGATACTAGACAACTGATAAACACACGTAAATACCTTTTCTTTTTATAGATACATACTTTTAATATATAGAAAACACCCAAACCAAGACAAACAGACATGGTCATACACACAAATATTTGCCTTGTGTCGGAATCGAAACCACGAATCTTGGTGCTAAAACAACTATCGCTAATCATTCCACCACAGATCTCATCATACACATACACGAAGATTGACATGAAACTCAAACACTCATTTTATTTTAATTTTGTTCAATTATACTGTACATTTTATTGGTATCGGAATCACTATCACCAATATACCATGCAATCATTTATCGGTATCGTTTCGGCAAATGTAAGCATCGTTACATCTCTAGTTGATTGTATTTGATATAGGTATGTGTATAATGCGCATTATTTGCATAATATAGATTGCAGGATACATCACTATAGAAGATTGTTATGAATAGAAAACATAATTATTATGGAACAAGGCGGCCTTATTACTGACTTAATGTAACGAGTACGAGAGGCGTACAATTAAGGTAGGGTTAGCAAGGAAGGGAATAATGGAATAAATAAATTTATTGCTGTCATAACATATATACTTAACACACCACATATATTGTACATAAAATACACAAGTATATGTTTAATATCAATGTTCATTTGATAAAATTAAGAACATACATTGTTTTTATGTATGTATCTTCACGCCAGGTCCCTGGCGGGGTAGGTAGTAGGTAGAGAACCGAGCGCCATAAGACGCGGTCCTTACATACATCACTCGCTTCTGTGACATTCACGCTCGCCGGTTCCTGGGGCTCGTGATCTCACCTTCAGATAAAACACGACCAATTTGGTCATGGTAGGTTAGTCTCGGTCTTCCTCGGCTCCTACATCCTTCCACTTTTGCATTGTATATCTGTTTCGTCATTCTTTCGTCCCGCATTCTTTCTACATGTCCGAACCAACGGAGCATGCCTTTTCTTATCTTAACACCGACACTCTTTTTCAGACCAACTATCTCTCTCACGTCGTCATTACGAACGTGGTCAGCTAGCATTGTTTTTTACTAGTTAACTAAAAATAACTTTAAAAATTTAAATATGAAGAATATTAATGAATTGTACGACAGTTACTTTTTACATTTTGTTAAATATAACTATTCATTTATTCTTAACAATAATTACATTGTGTTGAATTAAAAAAAAATACGTAATAATCAAAAGATTGGCAATTGTATGTACAATAAAAATAAAACTTGAAATATATCGTGTTAGATATACCAGAATACATGTCAAAATAATAATAATATTTCTTTTTTTTATTGGGGACACGGCATATGACCGCCAGGGCCTACTTGGTGGGCCGCAGGACACCGGTGTCCAGGAATAGAAGCCACGAAATACCTGCACTTCATATGTCATCTCATCGCCTCTTGGGTTGGGTCAAGAACCAAATTCAGAAGGCGGTTCTTCTGGACATTGCCCGCATTGTGAGAAGGTTTCTCACTCTGGAGCCCTAACCACCGTTAGCTTGGGCCTTCGCTCCGTTACCGGCGGGTCCCCCCACTCCTTTTTATATTTTTTAAATGTATTTTATTTTATAATCCATTTATATTTAAAAAATGTAATAAAAATAATGTTGTACAACATTACATAGTCTTTCCAAAGGGGCCTCTACGCGTTGGATCCTTATCCCCGCGCACGCCTATCAAATGACCGGGATTAATACCCGTCAGCGAGAAGATACTAATAATAATAAAATAATCCCCGCAGGGTAGCTTGTGGCGAGCTGTTGGTGCGTAACGACATCACGGGTACCCGAGTGCTCCAGAGAGTCGATCAGGGCCTTCGCCTCCGGCGTGTCTTCATCGGTCTGAGTGAAAAGTCAAGAAGGCCCGCAGGACTCTCAGCTCTGTCTTGCCTTCATTAGCCGTCTAGAGAGGAGTCGATAGAGTATATTGCTCTAGCAGGTGATATGCTCCAGGGGTGGAAGTGTTAAAGGGCATAACGCCGCGAGTAACTTCGGAGAAAGCGCAGCACACCTCTCGACACTCCTGAGTCACTCACATCGGTGTTGCCCCCGGCCGACTTTCACTGGCATTTCGGGGGTCCATCTAGTGAGTGACGAGCCACCGCCTGCCGAAGTAACATCAGATAGGATAGTTATGGCAGGTGTCCGTCTCTCTTCTGTAATAGCCCAGTACTAATAATCCTTCCAGATCTCATTTCAATAGCTCAATTATTTCCGACACATTTGCAATAGTCCCAATACCTGCTGTAACCTGTTCGTTGATATATCCTCCCATTGATATCCCTCAGAGCAGATCACAGCTGGTATAATACTTTATATCATTATTTTAGAAGGGGCCTCTACGCGTTGGATTCATATCCCCGTGCATTTGATAGGCGTCTATCAAATGACCGGGATTAAAACCCGTGAAATAAGAAGAAATAATAATAACATTGAAATTATAATTACAACATAATACATTAAAATACTTATCCAATAAAAGGTCATGCAGCTGAGTTTTAAAAATCTTTCAGCTACTTCATGTTTTGTATTCGATAGGCAATTTATTAAACAAATGAGCTGCCTGAAACCTTGCTCCGTGTTTGACTATTTAAGTCTAGGAAATACCTCATTTATGATGTTCTACCTTCTTGTGCTCTGAGGTAACTGTCTGTCTTGAATGGTTTAATTTTTAGAAGATTCTTTCTTTACAAGATCTGATCTGTTGAGAATCAAAATATACAAGCTGGGCACTGTAAAGATACCATATTGTTTGAAAACCTCTTTACAAGATTGCCATTGAGGTATTCGCGCAATTACTCTTAAGACTCGTTTTTGTTATTTAAAAGGTCTGTTGATGTTGTAATTATAACTGTTTCCTCACAGTCTAATGCTGTGTCACCATTTTATGGAAGTATATGTTGTAAAAACTTGACAAAAACTGTTTAAATAAGGCTGTAGATAAAAAGAAAGCCAGTCAAGTGTGAATCACGTTTCCACCGACGGCTTTTGAAGATCTCTACTACTATGCCAACTTCAGAGAGGACTAGGACAGTAACTCTTTCTAACAGAAAACCGAAGCGAAATATCAATTCCATAGAGCTTGTTATATTCATACGTTTAAATTAGGTTAAGCTCCTAAAAGTTGCTGTATTAACAGCAAAAGTGGCAAGTATCTTAGTATTGCAAATGTTTATAGTTTACCGTAACCACTTCACATCGAGTTGACCGTATACTAGTATGTCTCCCGACGTTGTATTACAAAGTTAGTAGTGCATTTTTTATTCTTCATCTTTGAACCTCACCCATCCCGACGTAAACCTGTCCTAAACATGGCTAAAATCTGATCAAAATTGGTCTAAATCTCAAGGTCAAGTCTGAATGTATCATCGTTTGTATTCTATTTTAACGTTCCTTATAATCTCTCTCTCTATCCACACTTTTGTCAAACGACATATACATACATATCATCTACTCAACTATAACACAACACAACTTTAATCGAATTAAACCTGTTGCACTCGCACTTCACAGGTCATGTCTGAAAATCAGTGTTTTTGCAAAAATATACTGAGCCATGGCCTTTTGGCATTACTGCAGCACACACATGCATGTAAAAAATAATGTTTATAAACATAAGTAATTAGCTTTACTATAGCACTATAACTTGCTGTATGTGTGTATTGAAGTGGCAAATAAATTAATGCCTATTGTCTAATTAATGTCTAATACAGTCACGCGGAAGGTATTGCGTTCAATGGCAGAATGAAGACTGTTTGGTGAAAGAAAATCCTTCACAAAGCGAATATTTAAATTTTTTATTTATACCTCTATATCTTCACGTCAGTGGAGGTATTCAAATTGGCTCGGAAGCCATATTCCGAAACGGATTCGAAATGTTTTGACATAAACTCCATACATTGCGACAGATAACTTTTGGATACCGAATTGAATATAGTATTTCGAGGCAATGTGAATACGCTTACTGGTCCCTTGCACTCCGCAAGTGACCTGCGCTACAAGACGCGGTCCTTACATCAATCGCTTCTTTAACATTTATAGCAGAGCTCAAACTAATTATTAAATCAATAAGGTTTATAATTAACATAACCCTGACGTTCACATTAATTATTTTGAGAATTGACCAGATCGTGAAACTTGCGATTTGGCACCTGACTAGAACGATTGACCGACAAAAAAGTGTAAAATATAAACAAAAGAAACGTTGAATTTGGGAGAAGTAGAAAATAAGCTGATGATATAGATATTCAGCGATTTCTGTAACTGAATCACAGATTACTTAATAGTTACTTCGTAAACTGAATAGAGTATACCTACATTTGTAGAACATAGAAATATCGATAAGTATCGAGAACACTAAATTATTCTCTGCTTTTACGTGGTCCATATTTAGATTAAACAACGTGGGGATTGGCAGCAATCCTCAGTGTAATTGATATTTACCATTCATCCCTCAAATTGGGAAAATAAAAGTAACTATCTTATACAACTTAGCCTATATCTTACACACAAATAAAATTATAATATATATGAATCAGGTTATCAGTTGTTATGGAAAGTAGATTCTGGATGACAATCGAAAACGTTCATGGCCTAATTAAACATAGGGTAGCCTAAGATGTTTTTATAGTTATAGATACGTCGTACATGCTCTAGAATGGCAATATCGAAAATAAGATCGCGTCGCGTCTATACGTACTTCGCCACAAAGCATAAATTTCTTTCTAACGACAGGTACGCCCTATCATTTGTCTCTATGGTAGAGCAAAGTGTCATAAGAAATAACTGTATGTAGATATAGTATGTACTACTTGCGCCATTTTAAAATACAATAATGTTGGTGTATAACGTGTCTACTTTTTGATACGTCGCTGAGGGTAGCAGCCAAAACATGTCTCAACTCAAATAGTTGTAAGAAACTAATCTTGAATGTATGGGTGACCAGTGGTTGCATTCTTCGTGACAGTTTCTTGACGCCTGTCATAAAAATTACTGCATAAGTGCACTGTGACGAATTCCCAATAATGATGGATCAGAACGCTGTCAAACGATACTTGTTAATTGCTTTGTCCGTTCCTTGTTCATGACAACGTTCATCCCACCGCACAACGGGCTCGTATCGAAACTTCAGGAGGCACATCTAAAAACCTCTATAAACCGCTCACCGTTTTCACAAGACCTTCTCCTGATTCCCATTTTTTTGGAATTGGGATAACTTATTACAGGAGAAAGAAAGAAATTTCTATCTATAGGTATGACTTCACGCCAAATCCCTTGCGGGGTAGGCAAAGAGAACCGAGCGCCACGTGACTCGATCCTTACACACCTTAATCGCTTCCTTACCATTTGTTTCAGATTTTGTCATTAATTTTAGATCGCTTATTAATAAAGTGAATAACACCTTTATTAAGTTAACCTGAGTAATCAACTAGTAGTGTTAGAACGCTTAAGTGAATATTTTGAAAAATGTAAAATTATATCCAGGACGCTGTCAATGTGTATGAGACTTATTCAGCGTTCCACTAAGACATGGAAAATGGATAGTCAGCAGTAATTAATGTAGTTACAGGTGAGATAATCAAACTTTAAAATTTCGGGACGCCTTCTTGTTTTTGAGCTATTTATGTTGCATAAGCGGAACGGTCCTAAAAGATTAGAGACGCGCAGTCATCGTGATCTTGTAACACCAATTTAATGGATATAAAGCTAATATTTATTAACTTGAAGTTCCTCACAGTTTCGGCCACAAGTATATGTATTTGTTGTAGATATTCTGTTAAAATTTTTAAGGAAAATCATCCAAAGTTCGACTGCGCGATGACGTCAAGTTCAATCCGCAACACGGCGACGACGCCATTGAATGGTAATTGACTTTTGACGACTCTGTTCGCCAAGTCACTAAACTGCGTCGCCCTTGACTCGTCGTTACTGCGTTGCTAAGCGCCTTGCAATGCAACATCGAGCGTTCTATTCTCGCTCTGAGTACTATATTTGCCGTAATCATCACCAATTGCTAGCTTCTGCCACACTGTGAATCGGGAAAGCCTGCGTCTGTATCTACTTTTCACCTATTTCCATACAAGTTCACGAAAATCCATTGAACTGTGACTGAAAGAACACATTTTCGTATTTAGCACATTGATAATAGTAACAATTAGGCCATAAAAAACAATAAGATTAAATTTCAAAAAATGTAAGACGTGTCTAAGTGCCCGCGAGGGCCCAATGGCAAATAAAGATTTTTATCTTTTTTTTTATACTACGTCGGGAGGCATACAAGCATACGGCCCACCTGATGTAAAGCGGTTACTGTAGCCTATCAACGTTTGAGATATATTAAGTATCACTCGCTCGATGCCTCATCTGCTGCTTACAAAGCAACTCCTTGGGAGCGTACTTACTGGTGACCTCACTCACACGCAGGAACACAACAACCCTCTAGCTAGGGAGTTGTTTTTTGGCTGCGGTTTTCTGGTAGGTGGAGGTACTTCCCCAGACGGGCTGCTTTGATACGCCCTACCTCTCTTAAAACATTCAGACCATGACACACAGACATGTTAATGCACACAAATGTTTGCCTTGTGTGGGAATCGAACCCACAAGCGTTGGTGTCAAAGTCGCGTCATTCACGACTGAGCCACCGAGCTCGTCAAATATCTATCTAATTGAAGGTCGCGTCAAAATTTTAAAGCTGTCGTTTTTAATTATATTAGGTATTTACTTATTGTCCTTATATACGGAAAAATGTAATATTTTAAAATACCTTTATTTCTTATTCGAAATATTGGCCATAATTACCTTTGCACTTTGGCCATTTTAGTAGAAATCTATTGATGTTTTTATAAATCGTGGGAAGGAAATCGATAATCTGTTTTGGATTTTTTCTCATGTAAAAAGTTAATTCAGTAATAAATATATGAATTAGATAGAGCAAGGTGTGGTGAGTATGGTGTATGTCCGAGAGTTTCCTCTCCTGTGTTTTTTTATATGTTTGAGACGGTCCATTGCGCGGCGAGTGGAGCGTTTTCTTGAACATGGCGTCTACTATAGCAGGTGACACGTCTCGGTTGTTTGACAGCGAGCTTGTACATCACCATTTGCAATCTATACAGATGAATAAAATTGGAGTGTCTGTTTGTAACATTAAAATAACCGCTTTTTACTAAATGCACATGGATGTAGACACGGTACATATACCAAAATGAATATTTTTGCAAAAACCTAATCACACTTTTTTATGGTTCTGTACTCAAAGAATACCAACGCCACTCTAATACTAAGGTGCTACCGTCTATTCGTCTGTACCACGGTCACAGGACTATATCTTTTGAACCGTAATTACGGTGGTGGTACAGAACACTAAGTTTCCGTGTTCGCTCGCACTTGGCTGGTTTTTGGAAAACATCATGCTGTTGTATGTTGGTAAACCTCGATAGGTAGTGGACAATAATTAATTTCATCACATTATAAAGTACATTTACAATATTTTTAATAATTATAGCTTTACGTTTGACTGTCGTCTGCGCGAAACTACCAACAACGTCAGACAAAACTAAAAGTTTGGTGAAAAACACATCTGCAGTTATTTGAGACATGGTTTAAGATAAATTTTCTTTGATTTATTTTTGATAAATTATTATAGACCTTCGGCACTTTCACTATCATTTGTGATGACATGCTGTTTTTAGTGCTTTGGGGCCACGACGAAACTCGTATTTGAAAATAAGGCACAATTAATATTTTCAATGCTCACAAAAACAGCGATCTCAAAAAAGCACCCATCTACGGAAAATCACACTGGATTTTTAAAAGAATTATACTTATTGCTGGATATGGTTATGAATGTATATTATATCGACATAACCTCAAAATGCTAACATAAAATGTTAATTATCTTTTAATTGTGGCCTCCTCGTATAATTAATGTTTGTAATTATGTTTATGTATAATATGATAGGTCTGCTTAGCGCTATCGCGTTATATATATTTTTTCATTTTTCAGGAACTATAAACTGATAGGTAAGTAACTACTAAGTGAAATGTTATATGAGGAAATTCCTATTGTTCTTTCATAATGATTGCATAAAATAATGCTTTTTTATCATTGTTATAATAATGGTTGAAATAAATTATTATAAGTGAGGATCATTGCTTTTTTTATTCAACATCGTGAGACATTCAAATATACGGCCTACCGGGTGTAAAGTGATTACCGTAGCCTATGAACGCTTACAACACATGACACATTGCTCGCGCGGTGCTCCCCCTCCCCCTGTCGTTAGCACAGGAACTCATAAGGAGCTTGGTGTCTCTCGTGTGACTTCAAAAATCGGCCAAGTGCGAGTCGGACTCGCGCACGAAGGGTTCCGTACAATTATCTATAAAAACGGCAAAAAAGTCACGTTTGTTGTATGGGATACATTTTTGTTTTATTTTAATTTAATTATTTATTCTTAAAGTGAATATGTAACTAAATATTCTGTGAATATTTCAAGCAGGTAGACCCTGTTGCCGTTATCAATATCGAGCAAAAAAAATCACGTTTGTTGTATGGGAGCCCCATTAAATATTTACTTTATTCTATTTTTTAGTATTTGTTGTTATAGCGGCAATAGAAATACATCATCTGTGAAAATTTCAACTGTCTAACTATCACAGTTCATGAGATACAGCCTGGTGACAGACGGACGGACGGACAGCGGAGTCTCAGTAATAGGGTTCCGTTTTACCCTTTCGGTACGGAACCCTAAAAAGCAGCAAATTAGCACTTACAGCATATAAGGAGTACAAATAAACAAAGTGATAAAAATACAAATGTGTTCAAAAAAGGCCAAATCAAAAGCATCCTAAACCAATGAGGTTGATGAGTGTAGAAGAAGCAAGAGAGGTATGTTTGGATCGGTGCACCTGGCGTTCCATAGTCTCTGTCTACCCCAATGGAAGACAGGGTCGTGATGATATGTATGTACGTATGTATAAAAATATATAAGTACGTACATTAACCCGTCGAGTCCCGGGTGTACCGTTATTCCATATATATGTCGTAAGCGAGTGTCATAATTATGACCGCCAATCCGCGCAAAATCCCTGTTGTGATGGTAGTGCCGGGGAAGGAGACCGGAGTGGACAGAGTCGACATTGAAAATGACTAAAAATAAAAACGGAAAACGAAAAATTACAGCGGCTACCCCTTACACAATAAATGTGGATTTTTGCAACGTCAGGGTACTTCACTCCACATTAATGCGGTACACTACCACCTAGAGACCGCTCGGCCGACCCTTCTTTTTCTCACGGAGACACAAATATGCTCACCAGCCGACACATCTTATTTACGTCAGGTACCCTGGATACAAAACTGGAACACTTATTTGTACGTCGTGCCAGGACCCAGGGACCTGTCGTTGGTATGGGTGCGCGTGGATCATGGCGGCTTGGCGGCTCTCAGTGCACTGATTCCCCAGGGAGATCTGCTCATGACATTGCTCTACCCTATGGTTTCTCTCAACTGGTACATTCTCCCCCGAGAATACCAGATATAGAGGACCATATAATCTCCTGGACCCTCTGCTGACTACACATACGGATGAGTATAATAACATCTCAGTGGATACACCACTTGGCTCATCGGACCACTGTCTCATCCGGACCCAAGCGCCCTGCACCAGACATGACCCACCTCGGCCTACCGGATGGAGTCACGTATGGCACTATAAGTCGGCAGACTGGCACGGATTGCGTGAATTCTACGCATCGCACCCGTGGAGGCAGCTTTGATTCAAAACAGATGATATATCCTGTGCGACTGCGGCAGCTGCAGCGATATTGGGTGGCATGAAATGCTACATTCCCAATCGCTTAGCGGCTGCTGCAGGAACTAAAAAGCGACCATGGTTTAATCGGCCTTGTAGAGAACCCAAACTTTTCAAACAGGGCTGCTTTCGAGGCTTGGTCTACAGCGTGTGCTAACGGGAATTCGGATGTCTCTGTTCTCAGGGCTTAGTGCCCCTGGAGCAAGAAGGGCCGGTATTTACTAGAAGATGAGAAAATAAAAATGGTAAATACCTACAAAGGTGTATTATAGAGTAAGATTACAAGGTCAAGGAGGTCGTGAGTAAGGTTGTGGTTTCCTCTACGCTTGTCTAATAGGCACTTAGCCTTCCTTGGAGCTGCAGGATGCACGCTGTAAATGGGGATAGGCGAGGCGAAGCGATAGACCACGTGCAACGGGCGTGGTGCGGCGGAGCAAGCAGCTCCGGCGGCGTCAGATGTGGACAGGTCCGGCGGCGCTGGGCAGTCGTAGAGTACCCGTACGGGTGAACCCTGGAACTCACACGTCCAGTATGTTAATAGAGGGTACCCGCCTTCTCTACCGATTACCATCAAGGTTTTCGCGCTAGAGGGAAAGCAAAGCAGCTAACAGTCGAACGGAAACCGAAAGTACAAGACAAAAGGTATATAACATAAGGTACATAATGGATAGTATGCGATTTACAATACAAGTTGTGCGTACACCTACTATATGGAGTTAGTTGAAGCGTTTCAAGGCTAGATTAAATGAGTTTAGATATGTTTAAGTACGCATTAGAACAAATTCATTTTAAGTAATGAGATTTTATGTAGCTTGTAACGGATAAACCGATACACCGCCTCGAGATCCAGTAAAGAGGGAAATCGCCAGAGCAAAATTTGATTTCATCGGTAGAGTTTGCAAGCGGTTGCAAGCCTTCCGTCTGGGAGCCGTACTTTCTGGTCCCTCGCTAAAGCTGCTGAGGGAAACTTTTGTCAGTCGTCCATGCTACCATTACAAAAACCGGATGGCAGTAAGTCTGGAATATAGTGCTAAAGAGAAAGCCGATTTACTGGGTAATATCTTTGCCTATAACGCGACTTTGATTAACGGGGGAGCTGTGCCACCTACCATCCCGAGGTGCAGTAGCTCAATGCCGGAACTCTCAACTACCCAGCGAGATGTCCGGCGGGCGTTGCACTCCCTTGACAAGATCCTTGTCAAGATAAGTCGACTGGGCCATATGGCATACCGGCAGTGGTGTGAAATCTGTGTGCTTCTGAGTTGTATGTTTTTTTTTTTATACCACTAAGGTGGCAATCAAGCACAGTAGCAGTTTTTGGCAGTATTTTTATCAGTGCTCACCTAGTCATAAACTGCACGGTAGGGAAAAAAATTGTGACGATTCCAAACAAATGTAGCCATTTTTACGGAATAAAAAGATTTTGACTTTGACTTTGAAGCATACGGCCTGCGCGATGGTAAACAGTCACCTTAACCTATGGACATTTGCAACACCAGGGGTGTCGCTCATGCGTTGCCGACCCTAAAATGTTCTATGGTGACGCGCTTTTTCGTGCTTTAGTACTCCACCGGGCAAGTCCCGACTTCATGGAAGACCGCCAATGTGCACCCGGTACCGAAAAAGGACGATAGATCAAATCCATCGAATTACAGGCCTATTGTTATAACCTCCCTTCTCTACAAAGTGATGGAGCGTGTGATAAACACACGACTCCTGATATACCTAGATGATGACAAATTTATTAGCGATCATCAATACGGTCGTTCGACTGGTGATCTTGTAGTGTATCTTTATATGTCTATACACAATTATATGTCTATCCTTACACACCGTTGGCCTTCGGCAATTGAAAGTCATTAGCTGTCAGCCTAGATATGGCAAAGGCGTTCGATGGTCTGACATCGGAGTCTTCTATCGAAGTTATCTTCGTACGGGCTGCTCGAGGGTTTGTGCTAATGGATTGCCAGCTTCTTATCCAGCAGATTCATAAAAGCTGTGGTAGACGGTAGTTGCTCCGATAGCATGGATATCAATACTAGCATCCCACAGGGTTCTGTATTGTCCCTGACACTGTTTCTGCTGCACAGCAATGACAAGTTCTCAATCGACAACATTCATTGTTATGCGGACGACAGCACCGGGGACATTTATTATACGGGCCGTGCTAACATCCCTCGTTCCCTTGTGGAGGAAAGCCGCGATAAACTTGTGTTTACTTTGTGTAAAGTATCTAACTGGGGGCGATTAATCTGTGAGACCCCGTTATATACGTTTTCCCATACATTTCTTGGCGGAAAAGCGGCCCGCGGGTAATGAGAGATTAAACTTAGTCCAGTTCAACCATACCAACACACAAATCAGCGCTTTCACCGTTAAGAACACCCCATTAGCTGTGGTTGCTCAATTTCAGAACGCATCGCTTTCTCTTACAATTTGCAAGATCATTGGGATTCTCAGTGTCGAGATCTCCAGCAATGTTAAGTATCGATGTCACTTAGAGGAGACGGTCAAGCTGGCAACGTAAGAGTGACACCTCTAGAGTTGCAAATGTCCATAGGTAACTACTTACGATTAGGCAGGCCATACGCTTGTTCCACCTTAGTGGTATAAAAAATAAGTAACGACTAAGCTGTCTAGTTGTATACCCTTTGCTTGCCATTTAATTTGCTTTTCTGACGTGACATTTTGTATGACATTTTAATAGCATATCGAAAATCGAATAAAAAAAAATTTTCTTCGTTGAAAATATCGTGCACACTGTTATTATTTTTCAATTATTGAATAAACTTTAAATATGTTTGTATCACGACCAATTGTTTCCCGACTCTTCCAACAGACAGGTTTGTACCTACACTTAATATGACAAAAATTTAATTATATGGAATAGTTGAATGGCAGTTCCACTTAATTCATAGCAATTTATGCAATATTTTACTTTTTTCATTATTATTTAATTAAGTCGTCAATATCGTTAATATAGGAATTATCTACTTGTTATTACTGTGTTTTGTTGAGGATGGGAATGTTACATAATGACTGAAAATATAACCTAAAACTTCTTATCAGTAGAACATGAAAAAACTTGAATATTTCTCTATTTATATTTACACCAAACGTTATAAATGTTCTATATTGCTACAACAACTCGTCAACGTAGGCGTAAATAGGTTTCAATGAAGTTGGCGACGCCCGATTGCTACCTTTTATGTTTAAAGTAACTATAGATTACAGAACTACTTATCATCTGGTAGGTCGTATGCTTGATTACCACTTTACTGGTAGACATTATAAGAAGTATGTCATATTGAATAGTAAATGGTCAAATTGTTAAGACTATTCACACAGGCTAGGATTTGGCTACACCACTAGCCAACACCTAGCCACAAACATGTGATTCCAAGAATTTGCATTTTTTTGTATGTATGTGTATCTTCACGCCAGGACCCTTGCGGGGTAGGCAGAGGCAGTCCTTACTTCACATACTTCCCTCACTTCTGTTCATTCATAGCTCTTGTCGCCGGTCTCTGGGGCTCCTGACATCACCTGATAAAACACGACCAATTTGGTCATGGTAGGTTAGTCTCGGCCTTCCTTGGCTCCTACGTCCTTCCACTTTTGCAATGTATATCTGTTTCGTCATTTTTTCGCCCCGCATTCTTTCTACATGTCCGAACCAACGGAGCATGCCTTTCCTTATCTTAACATCAACACTCTCTTTCAGACCAACTCTTTCTCTCATGTCTCCATTATGAAAACGGTCAGCAAGTGTTATGCCACAAATTTTGCACAATGCTCTCATCTCGACTGCATTTATTCTACTTTCATGCTCTCTCTGCCGTACCCAGCTCTCACTTCCATAAGCATTTTTTTAATACTACTAATAAACATATAACTACAGTCTCCGTGATGATAAACAGTTACCAGCCTGCAGACACTTCCAATACCAGACTTCACTCAGGTGTTGCCTATGAAAACTTCTTCATGTGAAATTTCATCTATTGTAACCTGTTCAGAAAATTGTACAACATTCATTCCATAACTTAAGGTTATGCAGATGAGAGACATGCTGTAACTGCATAATCAACTACAGTGATCTCACCATTACATCCTGTTATGTAAGAGTTAATAAATAAACTTGTGTGTGAACAGTGCGCCGCTACCATGCCGGCGATTTCAAGCCACCAACAATGGACGACTTGCCCGTGCCCCGTGGGTCGTGGCAGGCTAACCATGACGCGAAGCAGCGTGGCTACAACTCCGTTCTGATGTTTGGCATTGCATTCACAGTAGGCTCCATTATAATGGTAAGTATTGTAATACACATTTTTAAGCGATGGTGATAAGATACAAAAAATGTAATGCCCTTATTAAAATATGATATCTTAATCATTTTACATATTTAATTATGATTTTTGGGTTGTAAGTGGCTGAAAGCATGTGATACAATTAACTACTGACTCAGGCCAGGAAAGTACTTCCACCTCACAGAAGACTGCAGCTATTCAATTTGGAGGGTTGTTGTCTTCAAGTGAGTGAGGTCACCAGTATATTCCTAAGGAGTTTTATTTGAGTGTGATATAGGCTACAGTAACTACTACACATCTGGAGCGTATGCTTGCTTGCTTCCAAATATTTAATAGAGACAAAATGTTTTATTCTTCTGTGGCATCTTATCAATTAAGAGCTCAGCAGTGCAGAAGTTGGATGCTCCATTCCAAATATCATAATTATTCTTTGACATGGTGCAGAAGGTGGTCCAAATACTTCTATTGTGATCATTATGACTACTGTTTATACTAATACAATTTAATGTCAACCCCCCAAATTAGTATAAAACTTAATGAAACATACCTTTAGCCTAACATGATTTGTTGAATAAAAAACAGGATTTTTGTATATAAAAAACTAAATTGGAAATTTTAACATTTATTTGAATTTAGTTCCTGTATTGCAAGCGGATCGCTTCTGAACTGTAGTATTAATTCACAGGAAGTTTTCAGCCCAGATGGTAAAAGTGACTAAACTGAAACTCTAGTTACTGTTGAGTTTTATTTTTGTTTATGCCATAGAGTTATATAGAAAACTACACACCGTACTAACTGCACAAATGACCGTCATAGTAAACATTGTAAACAAGTATTTGATAACTTCTAATTGTAGTGTTAAATTAAATTTTCTAGGGTGCAATTAGGTCATGATCATCTTCAGAGCTAAAGCCGATTTGCACATGGGTGCATTGCCATTTCATAAACAGCTCAGCTAGAACAAATAGAGTATAGACATCTTCAATTGGAAGACAAGTGGAGAAGTATATCCATCTTATACATTACCAAACAATTCTCTAGAGTATCATCACCCTGTTAGTGCAGTGCACCAATCTACAGTAGCAGTAGTGGTAATAAGTATGTAACAAATCTATATAGATAACCAGATGAGATGGTCCAGTCCATATTCATTTTTGACACTCTTACCCGATAATGCGAGAAAAGAAATTGCAAAAATTACATCATCAAATGTAATTCTCTTTTATACAATATTGGATGGCATACAAGGCCCACCCACCCCTGCTGCTGATGCAGCAACTCCAACAAGAAACAAGTATAAAAGTAAAATCTATCAATATGAAGATAATTTAAGACTATTATTCCTCTGTTTCAGGCCAAAGCCACCGGATTGGTCTACCTGAACTTCTCACCTCCCAAGTCCCTGGACTAAGTGGGTGGCCTGTCAGTTTTGTGCTAGTTCAGCTGCTGGATTAATTAAAACTACGATATATAATGTGGCATTACCGTATTGAACTATTTGCTTTATTGCACTACTTTTTTTTCATTCTAAGTTGAACTGGTTATATTGTAAGATAAAGTGTATTTAGACATTAAATTATAGTTAAATATAATTTGTGTTTGTGAATGAGGAAACCCTTACATTGTTGTACTTATTCTATAGTCCCACTAGTCCATTGAGAAGTTACATTGGGGATGCAAAAGTCAGAGCATGCAATTTTATTTTTTGGATGTCAAGAGAGGGTTAGCGTAAAGTTATATCCATGTTTGTGGGGTCGCATACCTTGTCCCGCGGTCGCCATCGCGGTTTTTACGCTATATCTGGCAAACTATTTGTCGCATAGAAAATTTGTGAAAATATTTTGTTGCTAATTAAATTCTCTACAACTTAACCCTTCGAAACCCGTGTGGTCATATATGACCGCGAAATGTATGGGAAAAGGTATATAACGGGTTCCGACGGCTAAACAACAAAGTATGCAGTTCATATAAACAGTTCACACGAAAATAAAGTAACTACATAAAGTAGTTCTCAATTCAAATTATTATAAATAACAGTAATAATATCAGTTTGTGGCGAGCCGTTGGTAACGACACTATGTGTACCTGAGTGCAACAAAGAGTCCATATAGGGCTTCGTCTCTGGCGTATCTTTGCCGGTCGGAATGGAAACCCATCCATTCAGTAAGTGGCGAGCCTACGCCCATCGGAGGTAACAATCAGATATGATAGTTATGTTAATAGCCCGATACCATTGATCCCTTCATACCTTATTTCAATAGCTCATTACTCACCAACACATTCGCAGTAGTCTAAATACCTGCTGGACCTGTTCATCGCTATATTATTCCATTAATATGGGGATATTAATGGAATAATATACCAATGTAATATGTATATCCCCTGTTACCCACTAGGGGTAGTGTATATACACATTACATCAATTTTCTCGATGGAGCCTCTACACTTTAGACCCATATCCCCACACATGCCTATCAAATGACCGGGATTAATACTAAAGATTTTAAAGATATAATAATAAAGTTTATTTTCAAATTTCTTCACTCTCATCATACTCCAAGTAACCAAAGTAGGTAGGCTGGCAGTTATTTCTTCTTACACTCAGATTTATTATTTGAGTAAATAGAAAATATATTTATTTATTATATTGTAAACGGGAAAAAACTGCATGAAGCCGTTTACTATCACAAACACAATGTGTTTCAGTCGTAATTTGGCGACTGAATTCTAAGTAAGCATACTATTTCAGTAGTGTACCCAGGATAAAGAGTTGCCTCACGAAGTGCACTTAACAGTTTTTGTACATGAGATTTTTGGGGAAAGGGCGGAAAGCGTTCACCTTCAGAACAGCACGCTGAGTAAACTCCAAAGATTTGATTGTGGTAGCTGGGGCTCCTGCCCAGAATGTTATACAATACGAATGACAAGAACTTTCAGGGAGCAAAGTATACTTGCCTAACTGTAATAATTAATAGACATGATAGTTAATATTCGCCGTGCATTCGGAAATCCGGTGATTGCTGAGGACGTAAAGAAAATAAAAACACTGTATTTACATACATACCATCGGGGTAGGCAGACACTTTCGAAGGAGGTGCACCGATTTGCATATTTATCTATACTACCTATATCTCCACACCAAGTCCCTTGTGGTGTAAGCAGAGAGAATTGACCGCCACATGACTTATGCCTTACAGACCCTAGGGTTTCTGTCTACAGTTTTATACTAGGGATTTAATAATATTCTTTTCAGTAATAAATAATTTTAATCTCTAGTATGATAAAATAATATCTAAACAACATAATATTCTTAATCTAAAAAAAGCATATAATGATTTGTCAGTCATGTCGTAACAATAAACTTCACTTAACATTACTATCCTCTGGAATATAATATGTCGCAGTCCACTCGCTAAATCAGCTACATCATTGGGCGACTGGCCCCTTCATTAAATGCCACCATTCAATTGAATGCCTAGGTCCGGCTGGCAGGCACCCGGCTGGTAATTCCAATTATTTCATATTTTTACTACAGCGCTCTGTGTAAATGACGCGAGAGTTAGGACTTCTGCGCGATACACCAGGTACCGTGTAGCCCAGGTACCTGGCCGCCTCTCCTCATAGGTCCTTCAGGTATGAACTCGCGTGTTCGAATGTTTAGCTCCGCGACGCCCTAAGCCTAGGTTTAAAAATTAGTATCTTAACTTAATTTTTGATTTTAGTAGCGATTACGCTAGGAAGACCTTATATTCTCTGCGTGCCCATGGCCACCCTAACTTACTTCTTCTTTTTATACCTTTTTTTTAATCCATTAGCGGGGACCGCAACCTAAGCCTAAAGATTTGGCGAATGTAAAAATCAGTATCTTCGCCAAATTCTTCAGATACCCACAACACAGAGGGAAATCCAGACCTTTCTTAGGTAAGGTCACACGTCTTTCTAAATATACTTTCTTGGACGTGCGGGTTTCCTCGCGATGTTTTCCATCACCGTCGAGCAAGTGATAATTACAAATATGTATATAAATCGGAAAACACGAATTTAGTGGTACATACCAATATTTGAATTGCCACCAATTGGTACATAGGTCGATTGTTTATCCACTGCTCTCATGGCCACCCTAACTATGTATTTAATGAACAAGCTAGTCGTCCAGCTAACATGCTGATTTAACAGATTAACTGCGATTATTCCATGTTCATCATGGAATATAGTACGTGTATTATTCTATAAACCCACTCGTTTGCCAACTCCAAGTACGTTGGGATTCACTAGGACATCAGAGCAGATGTGTGGTCCGGTACCAGGGTCAGTGCTCCCGCGCGATGTCGGAGAAGGCGTCGAGGATGTCCTTCGTACTGAGCGGCATGGCCAGCCCGGCGCCCGGGTAGCACGCGCTGATGCGGGCCTGCACACAGCACAAATTAAGGAGCTAAATTAATCTGATTACAAGCTGCAAAAATTATAATATAATAGGTAAATATTGTTGTTTTTCTGGAGAGATTATTATAGTATTCATACATTTTTTAGTTGAGAAACAGGTCAACACCTCATCTACAAATACTTTCAACATTTCAGCCCAAGGACATCCACTGGTGAATACAAGCCTTTCCCTTAGACTTCCACAGCGGTCAATCCTGTGCTCCTTGCATCCCTCAGCTCCTGGAGATCTTCACCAAGTCATCGATTCATCGGGTGCGGGTTTGTCTTACGCCGCCTTTGACATCGGTCACCATTCGAGAACCTTTCTGTATCAGCGACGAATAGTTTGCTGAAAAAGCGTTCTATCAAAACCAAAGAGCATACATAAAGAGGTTGATGAGTGTGGAAGAAGCGAGAGAGGTAAGTTTGGATCGGTGCACCTGGCGTTCTATAGAGCTAATGTGTTGTGTGTTATATATAAACTGGTCGGGGAATGCAGATATAAATCACAAGATGAACGTTCAACTACCATTTGTTCTTCACAATAGGTGGTACGTGCGTCCAGTTGCCGGGCGACGAGCTCAGTGGCTCAGTCGTGAATGACGCGACTTTGACACCAACGTTTAAACCAAAGATTCGATTCCCACACAAGACAAGCATTTGTGTGCATAAACATGTCTGGATGTTTTAAGAGAGGTAGGGCGCATCAAAGGATTCCGTCTGGGGAAGTACCTCCACCTCACAGAAAACCGCAGCCAAATAACAACTACCTAAGAGGGTTGTTGTGTTCCTATGTGTGAGTGAGGTCACCAGTAAACTCCTGAGGAGTTGCTGTGTTAGCAGCAGAGGAGGCATCGCGCGAGTAATACCTAATCTATTACAAACGTTCATAGGCTACGGTAACTGCTTTACATCAGGTGGGCCGTTTGCTACTCTTAAGTAACTGTATTAGCAGCAGAGAAGGCATCGCGCGAATGATACTTAATCTATTACAAGCGTTGAAAAGCTATGGTAACCGGTACGGTAACGGTTTACATCAGGTGGGCCGTATGCTTGTATGCCTTCCGACGTTGTATAAAAAAAAAGTGTGCAACGCAAAACTTTTGATGATGTAAAACTAGATGAATGGATATTATAAGTAAAAACGTTTGCACAGGGAAAATTTTCTTTATATTGTGTCTAGGGCTAGATGACACAAGTCACTACCAAAAACACATGTTCGAATATCAATTTGAAATGTTGTTGATATTTGAATCAAGAGAGGTTTATTTCAAAGATCTTGGATGAATATGGTATGTCCAACTCCAAACCAGTGAAAACTCCGATGGAAATGGATTTCCATAAAGCGTTGGCGGAAGGGGAAGGGAGTAAGCTCTTGTCCAGCCAAGACTCGCGTAGTTATCAAGCGCACATAGGATCGCTAAAGTATTTGGCCTGTATCACACGCCCGGATATTGCAGCTGCGGTAATTTTTCTTTATATTGTGTCTAGGACTAGATGACACAAGTCACTACCAAAAACACATGTTCGAATATCAATTTAAAATGTTGTTGTAAACTAAAAAGTTTCACAAAAACTGCTGACGCTATGAATTGCATGTACTGTGTCGCCACAGTTCTATTATCTCTGCCTACCCAATGGGAGGCAGGTGTGATGATATGTATGTATGGACATTATAATACAAACTGTGTTCCTCGTATTTAATGCGAGAACAGCTCTATACAATCCTCGTGCTGAATCGTGCCGCCCTCAACTCTTACCTGCAGGGCGAGATGTTGGGCGATGAATTCTTCTTGCATAGCGCGCCAGACCACCTGCAGCAGGCCGCCCTCCTCGCTGAGGTGCTTCTCCACCGTGCGGTACAGACGGTGCAGGGACTTGCGGACTGAAAACAAATATTCAACATTCCACTAGCACGGTGGCGCAGTCGTCGACTTTGACACTAACGCTCGTGGGTTAGATTCCCAACATTTGTTTGCATGAACATGTCTGTTTGTCTTGGTCTAGGTGCTTTTAAGAGAGGTGGGGCTCATCCAAACAGCCCAACTGGGGAAGTTCCTCCACCTTACAGAAGACCGCAGCCAAATAACAACTCTCTAGAGTCTAGAGGGTTGTTGTGTACCTGCGTGTGAGTGAGGTCATCAGTAATAAGTCATCAGTTAACTCCTGAAGAAGCTGTGCCGTACTTCTACGATTGTCGCTGTGGTAGTGGTATTGTAATAAAGTGGACTTTGTGAGGTGTGGACATAATGATACTGTGGTCATTACGCGACTAAAGGGTTTGTGAGTAAAAAAAAGCGTGTGTATTTATATACGCACGTAAAGTATTCTTCTTTCGACAAAACAAAAAATCTTGCCTGCCAATACTCTGTTTATACAAAACGATATGTCCCGGCTCGGCTGTTGTTGATAGATGTCTTTAAGCTAAGTCAAGGCCCTCGGGCGGCTCGAGAACACTGGCCTCCGCCAATCCGCATTTGAGCAGCGTGGCGGAGCATGCTCTAAACCCCTTCGGTTGAAGGGAGACCCGTATCCCTGCAGTGGGATGAAGTACAACTTCAAAAATCGCAGCAATTGTTACAATTAGTGTTACACTCTTCTTCTTAACGTTATCCCGTTTCCTAATATATAATATATTAGGATCGGCGGGATCCGTTACCTAAGACTAAGGATTTGGCGAAGATGCTGATTTTGACATGGAGATACAGTTGTCAAATCTCCGCGACCTACAGTGAAAGCCAGCCTTTTTCTTAGGTTAGATTTCGTAATGTAATTTCATGGCCGTACGAGTTCCACACACGACGATTTCCTTCACAATAATCTATACTGAATACGACTGCGATCATACCTCCACAACCCGTAGGGAAAATCGCACCTTTTTTTTATACCACTAAGGTGGCAATCAAGCATACGGCCTGCCTGACGTTAAACAGTCACCGTAGCCTATGGATATTTGCAACACCAGGGGTGTCACTCATGCGTTGCCGACCCTCTAAAAACCTCTTCACGCATTTCTTGAAGAACTCCATGCTGTAGTCCCTTGGAAAAACCTCGTACCTTTCTTTGGTTAGGTCACAGATCTTTCGAAATATAATTTCTTGGATGTATGGTTTCCTCACGATGTTTTTCCATCACCGCTGAGCGAGTGATAATTACAAATATGTACATAAATCCGAAAACGCGAATTCAGTGGTACATGCCAGGCTTCGAAACGGGAACCAGTTGGTCAATAGCCCGGTTCCTTATCAACTAGGCTACCACTGTTACAACAATAGTGCTATCCATTGCCTGAAAATTATGAAGTGATACCTTCGTGTTCTGGGTACATGGCGAGCAGCCTCCTCAGCTCGTGCTTGCTGAAGGCCGCGCGGTAGCAGACCTCGTCCTCGCGGACGCCCGACGACACCGCCTCTGCGACACCCTGCGATAACATAAAAATCTTTATTTGCCACTGGACTCTTTAAAAATGTAAGACGCATTTAAGTGCCCACTTTTTTTATATTAGGGGCAAACGAGCATGTGGGCAACACCAAGTGGTCACTGATCCGTTGCCAGCCTTTTTAGGGAAACATGGGCTCTTTTCTTGAAGGCACCCATATCGTATTTATTCGTTAACTTAAACGCGTCTTATTTTTTTACATTTTTTTTGTACAGTGACAATGTCACTATACATACATTTTTTTCATTATTTATAAAGACGTCATTTAGAAATGTATGACTGTATCTTCACGTCAATTATTTTGCGGTGTAGACAGACAGAACCGACCGCCACATGACTCGGTCCTTGCACACTTGCTTACTTCATTCATTTTATTTATTTATTTATTTTATTTGGGACAAACAAACAGCTGATACAATATAGTATATGTTAACATTAGTATAGAACAAATAAGTTTGAGCTATTGTACAACCAACATCGTTATCCACATATTAATAATTACTTATATTATTTAGTATGGTGATACAAGTTACAAAAAAGAAAAAATAATGATGAAAATTTCAAAGATAATGAAGATTAATTCTAATGAGGGTTAATATTAATTTAGTTACAAAGTAATTACAACAACCGATGATGAAAACAAAAAACAAGATCGAAGCCATTATATACTAGAAAATTATAGACTCACAAACCTTTTAAAAAATCAGTCACTTGTTTCTTATAACTATACCGGGATAAAACGAAAATGTCGATGTTATGAAAGTATTCATTATATGAAGACATTAAACGATGCAGAGGCGTACGCTTACCCGCATTGGTTTTACAATTTCGGGGCATAAACAGCCGATTAGGGTACGCGTTCCTTATACGCTGAGAGCTGCTAGGTATGCGGTAACATATTGAATTAGCGAGACTTGTGCAATCAAATCCGTAGTGACATATGTTATATAGACAAATCGCATCAAGAAGTAATCTTCTGCTCTCTAGTGAAATGAGATTAAATTTACTTAACAGTTGTTCGTATGGGGGACGAGATTTCCAGCATTTATAGTGAATATTACGTAGGAATTTACGTTGAACTGACTCGATTCGATCCGTGTAAACGTTATATAATGGGTTCCAAATTACTGTGCAGTACTCTGTGATCGAATTAGGGATGTAAATAAACAAATATAAGTTTTGGGTTGTTTAAAATGTGGACACGATCGTAAAACGAAACCATACAACTGAAAAGCTTTCTTTGTTATATGATCAATGTGTTTGTCAAGATGTAGTTTAGAATCTAAGATGATACCAAGATCTTTAATAACCGAGACTTTATCAAGTGGTACGTCACAGAGAGTGTATGTATAATTTATCACATGCTTTTTTTAGTGAAAGTTATACTTTTGCACTTAGGTAAACTTAGCTTAAGTTTATTATTATGACAATAAGCGGATAAACGATCCAGGTCGCTTTGTAGTAGATGACAATCATCAAGACAAGTGATTTTTTGATAAATTTTTAGATCATCTGCGTATAAAAGGAAAGAGCTATTTCTAAAGCAGTGATTTATGTCATGGATGAACAGTATAAACAATAACGGACCGATTATCGAACCTTGGGCCACTCCAGAAGTAACAGTAATTGGTGCAGAGGAATAACCATTGATAACCACCCTTTGAGTTCGGTTTGTTATATAAGATTGAAACCATCGTAAAAGATTGCCTCTTATGCCATTGAACGCGATTTTGTGCAATAATATTCTGTGGTCCACTCTGTTAAACGCCTTCTGGAAATCAGTATAGATGCAGTCTACCTGAGCACGATTGTCCATACACTCAAACAAAACGTTAGTGTATACGAGGAGATTGCTAACCGTGGACCATCTTTTAACGAAACCATGTTGTTCAGGTATGATGGTGTTATGAAGGGATGGGTATATGGCATCATGCACCAGTCTCTCTAAGACCTTCGACATGGTGGACGTCAGCGATATTCGACGATAATTCTCAGTATCGTTTACGCATCCACTTTTGTAGACTGGAGTAATGTTAGCGCTCTTCCAGATAACTGGCATTATACCTTCTCTCAAACATAATTATAGTAAGTGGTAAGCTAATAGAATCCGCGGTGTGCTTCACGAAAAAAGGTGGAATACAATCAGGACCCGAACCCTTAGTGACGTCCAATGACTTCAATACACTATTGACTTGATTGACGCTAAACGACAAGTTAGATAAGTTCACAGTACTACTTGTATCTTCGAGTGAAGAATCTCGTATATTAGCTTCACTTGGTTCATACACGGAGCCAAAATACGTTGAAAAAAGGTTACAAATGCCTTCAGGGTTCTCAGCGAAGCAATCTTTATAGAACATTGAGGCGGGAATTCCGTTTACATTCTTACGGCTGTTGACGTAAGCCCAGAAAACTCGGATATCATCACGTAAACTCTTCTCCACGGAGTCAATGTATCGATTAAAAACTTCAGCACTTAATTTTTTAAACCTAGCATGATAAAGGGAAAATATTTTATAGTCTGAGTCGTTTCTATACGTTTTCCACCGAATCCAGGCCTTGTTTTTACTTTTAAACAAATGTATTAGTGGACGAGAAAACCATGTAGGAAATTTGTTAGATTTACAAGGTCGCATTGGTACTCTGTTTTTTATTATTTTATACAGTTGTTCATAAAACTCTGTAACAGCCGACTCCGCGGATAAACCATTTAGTAAATTTTCCCAATCGATCAATCGTATGTCGTTATTAATTAGTTCATAATTACCCTCAAAAATTGCAAAACGAGGAATAGAATTCTTGGGCATTACACTTAGTTTATAATTTAGCGTAATGGTCGTAAAAAAAGGGGGGTGGTACGGATCAACAGGCAATAGTGAACCTATGGGTGTCTCGCATGTACAATTATGTACATTCGATAAAAACAGATCCAAAATACGACCTATGGAATTTGTGATATAGTTGTATTGCAGTGCGTTCATATAAGATATAAAATTTGTGAAATGTCTTTCAATAGTACCACTTCTATCAGATAACATCGGGGAGAGGGGTGTAGGACTCGCGCTCGTAGTCGGGAGCCATTCAAGCATAGGCATGTTAAAATCACCTAATATATAATAATTATCGATATCGTGTGAAGTTAATAGGCATTGTAATGAATTAAATATTGACGAATACACTGAAATAGACTGATCGGGAGGAACGTAAAAAGCACAAAGAATATGGCATTTGTCATGGTTTTTTGATGGCAGTTCAATTATTACGTGGCACAATAGCTGGTATTAGATTTGCGTTCACATTATCGTGAGTTTGTGAGCTTGTAATAAGTATATTATTATTCGAAACGGAGGGCATCGGTAAACAACGACGGCGGCGGAGAGGCCGCGGCGCACCGCCACCGACACCCCGCCGCCGTCGCGTCGCCCGCGCGCCCGCTCGCGGCCCGGTCCCTGTCGCAACGATATACTATGCAACGGGAGTCAATAAATAAGCTATTACTAATTTCTGGAATTAACCAAGTCTCAACAAGAACGATAATGTCGTAAAATTCAGACAGTATATTATTGAATAATGTATTTAGTTTATTTCTTATACCACGACAATTTTGATAGTATATGCAAAGCTTTGTATTATCCATTGTTTATTTTGTAAATATAGTCACTAAGTAGTACTAAAATAGTATTTAGGAGAATAGAATAAAAATTTACGTAATCAATTATTGAGTAAGTATCATATTCAAAACGTGGGTATAAGATAGAAAAAATAGAACTTACATGAAATTTGAGCATACACCCAGAGATGCAATTGACACAGCACAGTGTATGAGTATTGTTGCTACGTTTGTAATATATTAATGAATTAGGTCTATGATTGAGTTAGAAATAGAGAATTTTGACTGCGTATGTTCTTTAAATGAAATAATATGAAATATTCGATCCCATCATGCACAACAGAGTTTTCACTCACTATTAAGTATTCAATGACGTTTAAAATTAAATTAATACAACAAAAACACTCGTTTCCCGATACGAACAAACTATTTTGAAGATATTTAATGTCGACATCAATTCTTCGTGTATTCACACGCACATACAGCGTAAACAATACTAGCAGCCCCAGCGCCATAGACCACACATAGACCGCACAATGTGGGGGTATGACATTGACCCGGCATATAAACATTTTTCTGAACGATTAATTATGATATACTCGTAGACCATCGTACAATTAACTAGAGACGTTATATACGCTTCTTCCGGAGGCCCTTTCCGTGAATTTAACCAAGTCCGCCTCAGAACGCACAGCAAAAACCGGCGACGAGTCACTCGCACGGACAAGTATAACACCATGTTTAATCCAAACATAACGATAATTGCAACGTTTTGCAATTTCCCGCGCATCACGAAATAACATCTTGTTTTTCACAGTTAAGTGTTCATTCACATATATTCTTTGTGAAAGTCCCGCTACGTTCAGCTTGTCTGAAGTGACGCCCTTAGCCGTTCTAGCAGCTGCAACAAAATCGTCTCTGAGTATGCGGGTAGCAAATTTTGCCACAATATTTTTAGGGCGATTACTGGAACTCGCGTGAGGCACACGATGTATGGATATAATGTGTTTACTAATTGGTCTTTTCAATTCAACTGATAAATTTTCAAGCATCGAAAAGAGGTTTTCTCCACGTTTCTCAGGGACATTCGAGATCTCCACATTACACTGGCGAGCATGCTGCTCCATGCTGTCAATCTTCGCCTCCAGTTCTAACGTTCGTTGATTAAATGTTTTACATTCGAATGTTTGATTTTCCAAAGAGGCTATGCGCACATTTGCTTCATTCACTTTTCTGTCAAAATCGTCACATTTGTCACTTAAAAAATTTATAGATCTTTGGACCTCGCCGAACTCTTCAATTAATTTGGAATATTTCTCGTCTTGTCTAGAAAACCAATCTTGAAACATGCTCTGGATCATAGTCTGAATGGAGTTTTGAAACTGTTGGAATTCCTCCTTGAGAACGCTTGTAGGGTTCCTACCTCGTTGTGTCACATAGTCCGGTGATGATGATAATGATGCATTCTCGCCACCCATCGACATACCACTCGTATGTTTATCTTCATCTCGTTCAAAAGTGGCATTCATGATAACAAACAATAAAGTGTCTAGTTTTATGTAGCTCAATGGCAATCACTAAGGTCGGCCGTTCTTCGTACGCACACTGCTGTAGAATTTGCGGAGTAGTGAGAATGCGCTGCGCCTTAACACTACGTGTGACGTATACACGGACACGGCCGACTATCGCCGCAGAGCGCGAATGAAATCATAGCTCTTCTTGTGGACTCACTCAGGTTTCTAACGGTCCTGACATTACCTTCTGATAAAACACGACCAATTTCGTAGAAATATTTGCAAGTTATAACATGCCTCTGATGGTAACGTGTTTTTATAATCACCTCGAAGAACTGCGTCAACTTCTCCAGCGGCCGGCCGAAGTACTGCGTGACGTACTGGCGCAACGCGTCGTTGTAGCGCGCCTTGGCGTCGCGGCGCGCGGCGTCCAGCGCAGGCACGCGGCGTGCGCACAGCACGCCGTGCAGCCGGTGGTAGTTCTCGGCGTGCACGACGGCGCGCGGCGTGCGCGGGTGCTCCGCCGCCGCCACCGTCGACAGCATGGCCTCGCCCAGAGACACATACCTATCGATCGAAACATATTTTTTTTATCGGGAGTTGTACAAGCATGCGGCCCGCCTGATTGATATATATAGCGGTTACCGTAGCCTACAAACGCCCTCCTCTGCTGCTAACATAGCTCCTCCTTAAGAGCTTCCTGGTGACCCCACTCATTCGCAGGAACACAATCCTCCAGGGAGTTGTTATTTGACTGGAGTTTTCTGTCAGGTGGAGTTACTTCGCAAGAAGAGCTGCGATGATGCGCCCTACCTTTCTTAAAACACCGAGACAAACAGACATAACACGAAAAAGGATCAGAAGTGGATACGGTTTTCAATTACTTCAGAAAAGCTTTCGACAAAATAAACCATTCGCTTCTTCTTGAAAAAATGTATTAAAATACATATAAAAATACATGGCAGTTTATTTCGATGGTTCTCATCTTACATCAAAAATAAATCTGGGCTATAGAGATTAATGAATTTTCGTCCACATGAATGCAGTCAATACAGTCAGGTATCCCACAAGGTTCCCTATTAGGCCCATTATTGTTTATTCCCTTTAAGACCATTCTTAGAGGAGAAACGAAAAAGACTGCTTTCAATTTTCCATTACGCAGACGGTACCAAAATATTTACAGACATGTCAAAGATTCCACATCATATAATTTCTTTGGCCGTACTCCTGCAGGATGCTCAGCAAACCGCACTCCACTAGAGACAAAGACACATACCATCTGTCAAGGTCAGCGCGCCTGCCGCCCGCCGAGAAGATGGCCTCGGCGGCCGCGCTTAGCTCCTCGAACTCCTGCAGGAAGCTCAGCAGACCACACTTCGGACGACGCGCCGCCTGTCCAGCAGTGATAAACCCACATTACAAGCAATGTATGATGTGTAACATATAAGCCTACTGCCTTCATACTCATAGTTATTTGTGGTGATGATGCTTACGTTAAGTTTACTTTCGCAATGATAATGTAAGAAAGAGAGTTGGTCTGAAAGAGTGTCGGTGTTAAGATAAAAAAATGCATGCTCCGTTGGATCGGACATGTAGCAAGAATGCAGGATGAAAGAATGACGAAACACATATACAATGTGGACGTGTTTTATCAGAACCTACGAGCGTGCATAAAAAGAGAACGTTTAAGAAGCGAGTGAGGTGTGTAAGCACCGCTACTTATGGCGCTCCATTCTCTCTGTCTGCCCCAATTTGCCCTGCCCTGGCCAATTTTTGACCGTTAGAGACGCTTCCATCTCTTTCTCTTGTCTACGCTCGAATTGTAAACGTGTTCATCATCATCGCAGCCTGTATTTTTCCTCTGCTGAACACAGGCCTCTAGAGTGGCACTCGTCTCGATCCTGTGCCACCTGCATTCATCGACTCCCTACATACCTCTTGAGGTCGTCGCTCCATCTAGTGGGGGGTTGTTCCACACTGCGTGTACCAGTACGGGGACACCATTCGAGAACCTTTCTTTCCCAGCGGTTATCGGTACAAATGTATGTGACCGGCCCACTGCCACTTCAGCTTGCTTATCCTATGGCCTATGTCGGTTACCTTAGTTCTACTGCGAATATCTTCATTTCTGATTATTATTTATTTTATACTCCGTCTACGTCTACTACTAGCGAGTACCGTAGCCTATTAACGCTTGCGATATATTAAGTATCACTCGCGCGATGCCTCCTCTGTTACTTACACAGCAACTCCTTGGGAGCTTACTGGTGACCTCACTCACACGCAGGAACACAACAACCCTCTAGGGAGTTGTTATTTGACTGCGGTTTTCTGTGAGGTGGAGGTACTTCCCCAGATCGGCTGCTTTGATGCGCCCTATCTCTCTTAAAACATCCAAAGAGACATGTCCATGCACACAAATGTTTGTCTTGTGTGGGAATCGAACCCACGAGCATTGGTGTCAAAGTGGCGTCATTCACCACTGAGCCACCGAGCTCGTCAATGATTCTATCACACATATCAAACCCGAGCTAACTCTTTCCATAGCACCAGTAACCCTGAACTTCCCCATACGGCCCGCAGTGAAGGGCCACGTCTCAGTTCCGTATGTCATCACAGACAACACACTGTTGGAAGACCCTGCTCTTCAGGCGTTCAGGTATTTTGGACTAGAAGATGTATCGAAGGTTCCCGAACGCTGCCCATCCGTCTGTAAACCTCTCGATCGAAGTTGGACTTAACTAACTGGATAACCTGCCATTCCTATTTCCAACCGTGACCGGCATAGGTGTAACATGGACATTCGACATGATCTTAGTCCATGTTCATCTTGAGACCTACCTGATTGGAAACGCTATTCAGGTCATTGAGCATAGCGCTAAGTTCATCCAGCGATTTCGCCATGAGAACTATATCGTCGGCAAATCGAAGGTGAGTGATGTATTCGCCATTGACATTTATACCGTATCTTTTCCAGTCCAAGAGCTTGAAGACATCTTCCAATGCTGCGGTGAAGAGTTTTGGGGATATAACATCGCTATGTCTTTCACCCTTTTGCATTTGGATAGGTTTCGTACTCTGGTCCTGTACTCGGATACACATCGTAGCTTTACCGTACAAGCACTTTCGACGCTTCGATGTACCGATAGTCAATTCCGTATCGCTGGAAACTGTAGCACCAAAACGTAGTTATTTAGAGCCTTAATTTTTTCTTTATACAAAGTCGGGAGGCATTCAAGCATACGGCCCGCCTGATGTAAAGCAGTCACCGTAGCCTATTAACGCTTGTTAATATTGAGTATCACTCGCGCGATGCCACCTCTGCTGTTTACACAGCAACTCCTTAGGACCTTCCTGGTGACCTCACTCACAACACCCCTCTAGGGAGTTGTTATTTGGCTGTGGTTTTCTGTGAGGTGGTACTTCCCCAGACGGGCTCCTATGATGCGCCCTACCTCTCTTTAAACATCCAGACCAAGATAAACAGACATGTTCATGCACACAAATGTTTGTTTTGTGTGGGAATCGAACCCACGAGCGTTGGTGTCAAAGTCGCGTCATTCACGACTGAGCCACCGAGCTCGTCAAAACGACACAACGATTCGAGTCTCCTGACCAATGAGAGGATACATTAACCAATAAGCCGATTAGTGACGGGAACTAGCCAATAAGAGGTACGCCTTCTGCTTAACCCCCCGACCCGTAGCGGTGAGAATTCTCACTATGCAAAATCGTATCATTGGGTATCCATAGGTTATTTCTTTACGGTTTATACTGATCTCCGTTGCGGTGTACCTGTCTAACGCTGTCGGACATGGCAGCAATGCGGTCAGCTATGCCGCGGTCGGCACCCCTCTTGGCCACCACGGCCACGCCGGCCAGCGCGCCGCGCACCCAGCGGGACTCGCTCGCACCGCCCCCCTCGCCCGCGCCCAGCACGCGACGACCCACGCACGAGAGCGCACGCATCGCACCGCTGCAAACATAAACAAAATCGATATTGGCAATTGTTAACAACATATTAAACATTAATTCCATGATTAAAAAGATGTAGGGCGCATCAATGCAGCCCGTCTGGCGAAATACCTGCTCCTCACGGAAAACCGCAGCCAAATAACAACTACCTAGAGGGTTGTTGTGTTCCTGCGTGTGAGTGAGGACACAGTACGCTCCTATGGAGTCGCTGTGTTTATAGACTGTACAATGGGTTGTGTTCTGAGAAGTTCCTCGATATGATGCCAACGGCCACGTTTTACAATCGTACATCTCGCCGACGGCTGGCAGTTCACCCTCATGTACTGGAGCTGCAAAGCCGAGCTTCAGTTCTTGTTTTATTATACGCGACATAATCCTAGCGGGAATCTTTATTTCTCGCGATAATATTTTTTGTTTCCTAATGGGGTTTCGGCGAATTGTGGCTTTAACAGCATTAACAGCCTATGTAGTTTATGCCCCCCCCCCCAATCTTTTATGGCCTTCAACAGAGAAACTGTTGGTAATATCTGTCGATAGTACGATATATGAACATACGGCTGATACCAAGCTTTTGATGTGTCTTGAATATGACCGACGGCTCCATACCCGCTTTGTGCAAGGCAATCACTGCAATCCTATTTACTTTAACACCCCATTCCATATTGTAATTTGATAACAAATACGAAAAAAAAAATGTAAATCGGCGGGAAATCAAAAGAAGTATTTAATATAATAAACGCGTTCTAAAATCAATATAAATAATAGTTGAAAAAAAAGAAAAGTTTCTATGGAACAGTATTTATGTGTCTGGTTTAAGTTATAAATGTTTGTATCATCACGGCAAGTCCATTGCGGGGTAGTCACGGAGAACCGTGTCTCCCGGCGCTTAGGTATATTCAGGACCTGACCGACTGGCCTCCGCTCGGCGTTTTTACGTTTCCTTTGAGTAAATTACATATTTTCAGGAAAGGAGTACTAATTTATTTATATTATCCATATAATATAAATAAATTTAAAATGCAAAACTTTATCTAAATACAAAATTTGATCCAAATGGTTAGAGCAATTTTCGAGGTACACGAAATTTATATATTTTACAGAAGTCATAATAATACAGCTCTTATCATGCAATTAAGCCGGTTCTAGGGACCCCTGACGGCACGTTTTGAAGTGATTTAATAAGAAAAATTAAAGGGATTAAATAGAATTTAAGGGGTCTTTATAAATTGGACTATATGTTCCAATTTATAAAGACCCCTTTAATTACTATTACTAATCACATCATAATTTTGCTGGGTGTGATCTACGATGGAATTTTATAAATTGCACGTAGTAATTAATGTACGCAGAGAAACCCCGAGCATAGCTTTTTCCATAGCACGCTGAGCGACCTTGAGCTTCCCCATACGGCCCGCAGTGTTTCTCAGCATGATAGAATCAGAAATGAGGATACCCGCAGCAGAACTAAGGTAACCGACATAGCCCACAGGATAAGCAAGCTGAAATAGCCGCGGACCGGCCATATAGTTCGTAGAACCGACAGCCGCTGGGGAAAAAAGGTTCTCAAATAGCCACGTACTGGTACACGCAATGTGGGACAACTCCCCACTAGATGGAGCGACGACCTCAAGTGGTTTGCAGGTAGTCGATGGATGCAGATGGCACGCGATCGAGACGAGTGGCACTCTAGAGGGGAGGCCTATGTCCAGCAGTGGACGAATGCAGGCTGAGATGATGATGAATTAATGTACACATTTTTCTAATTGGGTATCGTGTCCGACATATACTTACTAGGCGTCGTGTCTCTCCACGTGGCCGACGAGCGCGACCAGCTCGCCCTCCAGCTTGGGGAACAGCTCGGCGAGGAAGCGGCGCGTCTCCCCGCCGCGGCGTTCGCGCTCGCTGCCTTCGCTGCGCTCGCCGCCCTCGCCGTCACTACCCTCGCCCTGCGACCGTATACATATTAACTTCGCCGTTCGTAAATTACGTCACACGTTAACAGGGAGGAAGGGGGTCGACGACCTGTGACATTCTGTGACAAGGTACGAGGGATGGGGGTCCTAAATTTCGCAATGTCCCATTTCAAAATCTAATGTACCTAAGTAATAAAACACGAAATGTGAACTACGAGTATTAACGAAATACTTTAATATATTTCCGAAGTTATTAGCGAGTGACATTTAAAGTATTGCGTTCATAGGCTACGGTAACCACTTTATATCAGGTGAGACGTGCTTGCTTGCCTCTTGACGAAGGAAAGTTTACATTGGTACTAATTTTGACAGCTGCCTCTCGTTCCCCAGAATCTCGATCGTTATTCAGCCGTATGCACCACGTGCAGTTAAGGTGGGTCTTAGCTCTGAACATGATAGTGATCCCTAAGTATTACTTAACAAGTAGAAACCATTGCAATAGTCTGTAAAGTAAGCCAGCGACGTGAACTTACCTTGACGTCAACATCGAGGTAAAAGAATTGCGTGCAGAAGTCTTGTTCGGTGTTGCACAGGATTTCGACGGCCGTCAAAACCTGTGGAGTTGTACAACCAATTGAGATAACAGTGTAAGTTTATCTATCTATCGATATCTTCACGCCGAGTCCCAGGCGGTGTAGGCAGAGGGGCCGTGCGCCGCATGACTCGGTCCTTACTTCACCCGCTTCTTAACATTCCCAGCTCTAGTATTGCTGTACTGTATTGAATATTTTATCGCATGGCAAGCTTGCCTGTAGGTTTAAAGGTACCGCCAGTGCCCACAAAAGAGTTTATAGTATATTATCTATCTATAACTTCACGCCATATTCCTTCAATGCTTTTTTCATGCACGCTCGCCGGTTTCTAGAGCTCCTGACAGCACCTTCTGATAGAACACGACCAATTTGATCATGGCAGGTAAGTCTTGGTCTTCCTCGGCTCCTACATGCTCCCACTTTCGCATTTATATCTGCTTCGTCATTCTTTATCCTGCATTCTTTCTGCATGTCCGAACCAACGTATAATTAAATAGTAAATTAGTAATCTAAATAATAAATAAATTTTTTGTATGTTTCACTGATAATGAGTTTCAATGAATTTATTGAGCTCATTAATTATTAATCAAATTCATCTCAGTGATGACAAAGACGGATTTGCGCTCTCAAAAGTTTTAAATAAACTCACCAAAACTGAAACACTAAATGATTTAATAGTGGTTACAAATTAAGATTTTAAGGAACAATAATTTCATAACAGACCTGTTCTTATCATGTACACAATACATATGAAAGATGGGCTTACATTATTGTTTTACTGTTTAAGAGGCGGCAATCTCATTGAATATATAATGTAATTGCTTTTGTACGGTGTATTGCATTTGCATGGCAGCCGTACAGATTCGCGGCGTAATATATGCGCCGTTCGTACGTAATTAACGCAGTTCGTATGTCAACAATCAAGACATCGTAACTTTATATGTTCACTTAGCAATAAGGTTGAACAATACAGACATTTTCCCACAGTTAAATCTGTTTACCATTTCTATCAGAATCAGCTAATTAAATATCACTGCACGATAATCAGTAAACCGTATAGTTTTCTTAAATTGAAAAAACCTTTTGGGTGAGGCCGTACACAGCCGAAATTTATCTATTTTGAAAACCAAAAGATTTTAAATACTGTATAATCTATTTGAAATAGGTAATCTTTCAGTAAAGTTTAGAACATACGCATTTAATTTCCCAATAACCAAAGATGGCAACAAAAAGAAACATTTTGTTTTCTTAGATTTAAAATTGTTGTTAAAATAAAACGTGAACGACGCGACTTTGACACCAACGCTCGTGGGTTCGATTCCCACACAAGATAAACATTTGTGTGCATGAACATGTCTGTTTGTCTTGGTTTGGATGTTTAAAGAGAGGTAGGGTACATCAAAGCAACCCGTCTGGGGAAGTACCTCCACCTCACAGAAAACCGCACCCAAATAACAACTCCCTAGAAGGTTGTCGTGTTGTGAGAGTGTGTGTGAGTGAGGTCACCAGTAAGCTTCTAAGGAGTTGCTGTGTAAACAGCAGAGGAGGCATCGCGCGAGTGATACTTAATATATTACAAGTGTTAATAGGCTACGGTACCCGCTTTACATCAGGTGGGCCGTATGCCTGACGTAGTATAAAAAAAAGTTCGTATGGCGCTCGGTCCTCTCCGCCTACCCCGCAAGGGATTTGGCGTGAAGTAGACAAATAGATAGAGATTAAAACCTTTTTTTTTTATTTTCCGGGATTACGACTTGAAGTCCAGTAAAAGAGGTTTTAAGGTTATGATATAATTGGATTTTAAAAAAGTTAGCACGCTAGTGCGTTTTACGAAGATTAAACAATTGTGTGCATGTTATCGAGCTGTCTACAAGCAATAAGTGTATGTATTTGGTACGTACGTCGTCGAGGGTGGGGTCGACCCGCTCCGGCGGCGCGGCGGCCAGGGTCGCGCGCGCCGCCTCGCACGACGAGTGCACCTCGCGCTCGTACACGCGGGACCACGTGCCCACGTACACCTGCACGAATACGCATCACTATTAGTGGTGCCCATTGCGGGCAGTAACAAATTATTCGCAACCAGCAACAATTGCATATACCTATAAAAATAAATACTTTTTCGTTTGTATTTTATGCGCTGCCATAGCGTTCCTCCAATTTGGTATTGTTGTCACTTGCGCGAAGGTCATACGATAAAAAAAAATCAAAATATAAGAATCTCATCGTAAGAGAGGTAGGGCGCATCGAGCAGCCCATCTGGGTAAGTACCTCTACCTCACAGAAAGTGAGGTGGAGGTACTTACCCAGATGGGATACGGCAGACAAATAACCTAGAGGGTTGTTGTGTTTGCATGTGTAAGTGAGGTCACCAGTAAGCTCCTAAGGAGTTGTTATGAACGCAGCAGAGGCAGTGAAAGCGTTCATAGGCTACGGTAACCGCTTCAGATCAGGTGAACTGTATGTTTGTAAGCCTCCCGACGTTGTATAAATATATATTTAAATAATTACCATTCTTACTGATTCTTCCTAGCTTTAGGTATGCCTTGTTCCTAAGGTATGGTTTACTCTCTGGGTTGTTGAAATCTAACGGCAGTCGCTCCGTGTCACAATCAGTATCTTCACCAAATCCTTAAGGATTAGTTAAAAGGGGTACCTAGGAAGAAGGAGTAAGATTAAAGAATTAAAAGTGAACCTTGGCGAGCGCATCGAAGGCTCTCTCGTCCATGTCCTTGAGCCAGCGCATGAACGGTGCGTACGGCAGCAGGTCGGCGTGGTGGCGCTGCGAGCGGCCTTCCGTGGCCGCTTCGTTGCCCAGGTGGATGAGGGCGTTGTTGAGGTGCCGCGCCAGCGCCGCCGCCAACTGGCAACACGTATTAGTATGTAAGTAAATGGCCGACAGTACTTCGCTTGGTGTTCATGTACTTTACTAGCGACCCGCCCGGGTTCGCACGTGTAGTAGAGTATATAGTAGAGTATATTATTCTCCCACAGTAGCACGTCGCGTCTGTCGGAGCCATGATTTAAATTATATGGTGTAAAGGATTATCATAACGTGCATGAAATGCTTAAGGTAACTAACGTTTTTAACTAACATAAAAAATTTTACTTGATAAGGGTCAATACTGTACATCCGTATAATCACATATCATCCACAACATAAAGAGTTCTCGGAAGAAAACTTCTCTGGTACACCGACTGATATAACTTAAGCACAGTACGCGACCATTGCGGTTTGAGTGTGAAGATGAATTCCCAACCGTTTGCGAACGGTGCGATTATAACAGTCATCGTAAGCTGTTTGCGTCATATCGAACACAAACAGCTTATGATGCGTATTTATAGCTTATGAACTCCTTGGATCATAAGATCATAACCCTGGGATGAACACAAACGGAGGAAATATCGCCTTAAACTTAATATCGTGTGTAATCTTAATCTTAGAATAGTTGATAAGTTCTAGTGTTCTTCCATTCCTGTGGCGCGGCGCTGTTCCACTTCAGAATAATAAACATATTGTCATTCACACTTTCTTTTTATTTTGGTCTTTTAATTACAGACTTACACTGATGATTAAGCGAATGAGAAGTATTCTGTGTAGAATGGATATGACTGATTCCGCCACCCACCCTCTGCCCCCCTTTATATATATAGGTAGAGTTGGTAAAGCGAACCCATGCTGAAATAATTACATTTGATAAAAGTAACGAAAAAATAGAATGGAGTAAAGAAAGATTTTTTCTTAACTAGCACAGTGAAGCACAGTAAATCCCTTCACTAACTTTATTATGCGATCCAAGGAATATACGGAACGCGAAACTGACTTCCGCTTGATATTACATCAGTTTCCAAACAGAATACAATTGTTTATTCCTTTATGTAATCAACAACCTGGTAGAGATTTTTACAACATCAGACAATTGCATACCTGGTCCCTGGCGCGCGCCAGTCGCCTCAACCGCTCGCGCACAGCAGCCAGCCGTCGCCAGGCCATCGGCTGCGCCTTCTCCGCACGCAGAGCGCCGCGCAGCGCCTCGCCCGCGGCCAGCGCCCGAGCCCGCCCTTCAGCGCTCGCCAGCGACACCTATACAAAGACAAACAACGACAAACACATGTAGTAACCCTGTTGACGATTAAGCATTTTATTATCTCCGACTTATACAGAGATATCAAAGTTATCGCCGTTAACTGACGATACGAATACGAATGGATTTGTTGGAATTATCCTACGAATTGAATGGTTGGTTATTTTGAATTAATCAATTTTTAACGGAAGTATCGCGTGTTTTATTTATTTTGTTGAACCTGACGTTTCGAATGCTTTGCAGCGTCCGTGGTCGCAGGAAGACTATCAACTTTCGCGAGCGATATTTGTGTGAATTGGAACGTATATAATTAATCCATCCATGTCGGTAGATGTAATAATTGAATAACCAATGTAAGACAAATGTCAAAAACCTTAGTCTTCCTGCGACCACGGACGCTGCAAAGCATTCGAAACGTCAGGTTCAACAAAATAAACACGCGATACTTCCGTTAAAAATTGTTTAATTCAATGTATAACAATCGCGAAAACCTAAGACAATACTATGGTTGGTTATTTCTTTCGATACTATCAGTATTATAGTATAGAAATCTTCACTTCCTTGTACCTTGCGAGAGTACCTTGGCAGAGAGGGCCGAGTGAAGACCCTAAACACATCTATATTATTTAGAACGACATCACTTGCACCCCAACATATTTAATAGAATTGAGTCGAGTGTACCTCCGACAAGGAATCAAGATCGCGCAGCGCCGGCGCGTCTAGCCAGGCGTACATGTTGTCCAACTCGGTCTGTAACGCGCGCGCATTGGCGTCGGCGCGGGCGGCGCCCGAGCGAGCGTGTACGGCGTCAGGTGCACCCTTGGCTAGGGCCTCACAGCGGCGGAGACGCGCCGATAGCGCTTCGCCGGCGGTGAGCCCGGCCTCGAGCCGAGCGGCGAGGCGCGCGCCTGCGCCGCCGCCCTCGGTCGCAGCAGCTAACATGCCAGCCACGTTGAGTGCGTCGAGCCGAGCCACGCGCTCGCCGAGGCGCCGAACGCGACGCTCTGCATCCGCCTCCTCCGGTTCACCGTCCTCCAGTAATGCACCCAATGCCGCATCCGATGGTGTTGAATCTCCCTGTCCATCAAAATTTATTTTAACTTTAATAGATTGTGTTTGCTCAATCATATACATTAGAGAGTGTGATTTTGTATTTGTGCAGTGGGTAGCAAACAGTTGACTCAATGGTTTATGACGATGTACCCTCTCTAGGGACTCTATAAGATAAATTATTATTTAGTTATAGACAATCTACAATAGACTAACCAACTAACCTTTTGTGTTAACCGTATGGGGTATAATCGGCAAATGTATGATTTTACCCCGTAGTCCTATTGATAATTTGTTTTATTTTAACTTACAGACGACACAAAGATGCCGCGGAATTATAAAAGAACGATCACTAGACAAAATTGGGACCCAGAAGCAATGAAAAAGGCTATTCAAAATGAAGCTGATGTGTGAATTTTGTGATTTACTAGAGAACCTAGCAGACAAACGTAAATTTCCCACCCACCAAGATTTTTAACGTTGATGAAACAGGTATAACAACTGTCTCAAAAAAAAAGAAGAATTATCACAATGAAGGGAAGAAAACAAGTTGGCTTAGCAAGTTAAAGCAGAAAGATGTTAATTGACTACTACGATCATAGCTGTTTCCGCTTCTGGGAAGTTCTTCTTCCGCGAGTTCGTATGAATGCAGAATTGCTTGATGGTCCTTCTCCAGGAACGGTATCAGTTTGTCATACAAGTGATTGGATACTAAGTAGTATATTCATTGAATGGCTGCATCACTTTATAACGGTGGTGAAGCCTACTAACACCCACACTCATAACATACCATTAATTGAAAAGGCTCGAGCAAATGGAATCAAAATGTTCTAAAATGTTCTAAATGTTCTAAAAAAAAATTCTAAAATTACTCTCATGAACAAACAGACTGACGTAAACCATTCCCCACTATTAAATATCTTTTCGCTCACACCATCCACCCCCACCCTCAATTCAATATAAGGGAGGGCACTGCGATGGATTTGTCACTTGTAGCATGTTATTCTTACGATTAACGTCTACAACGCCTGATGATGCCTCGTGGAGAGGCGAAACACGTGTCGCAGCGACGACCAGGCCAGTCGTGGCAGCGACGGTGGTGGTGGGGGCATGCGGATTCTGTTCCAGATGACGGACGACCGCAGCAGCCGAGGCAGAGACTACCGGAGCAGCCATGGCAGCGTCGGCATGTATCAAGTACTAACAGTAGTGGGTGGGTGCCGGCCGGCGCTAGGCCGCATGAACTAATTGGTGGCGGAAGCACGCAAAGCAGGTTAGATCAAATTGCATATCAAAATGTTTAGTTTTCCTCCGCATTGTACACATAAACTGCAACCGTTAGACGTCAGTTTCAATGGCTCATAGAGCACATTTTACACCCATAAAGTAAATGTATGCCTTCGAAATAATCCTGGCAGAGTAGTCACACAATTCCATCTATCAAAACTGTTCGGAGCAGCTATTGCAAGGCTGCAAGAATTCAAACTGCCATATCCAGTTTCTCCAAATTTGGTTTATCCAACAAATCAAAACATATTTATTGAAGAGCATTTAGTTGCGGCTGAAACAACAGAAATAGATATTTCTCCTGAATCTTCGCCTACAATATCCACCTCTACAGCGCAGCTACATCATTAAACGCTGACCTCCGTCACTGTTTCACCAAAATTTTAACACAGACCTGCCACTCTGCAAGTTGAGCCGATTTCAGGTCAGGTGTGTTCAATTTCAGCTGACAACCTCCATTACTCTGCTACCACCTTCAGACACTGCCACAAGTTCATCCAGTCCAAGCATTTTTCCACTGAGTCTTTGCAAATTGATACAGTATTACTTCCCATGTCCATGTAGGGCATTGTCGGTGCGTGGTAACATGCTGGTGCATAGATTCACTTGTTGTGCCGCTGATGTTAAAATAACGTTGTTTAAAGCATTCTGTCAAAATTTCTACACAAATGGATTATGGGCCAGTTTTACACAAAAAACGTACAGTGCCCTACGAATCCGGAATAATAACATCTTTAGGATTCTGTTGGGGCTTCTACGTTTCTGTAGTGCATCAGACATGTTTGCAGACGCCAATGTTGATTGTTTTTATACAATCAAAAAGACTGCCTCGGTGTAGGATGCGGGGGAGCACCAATGGAATCCTTCAGATGATTGAGGCGAGAATGGATGCCGCTGTCCTTAGCCAATTCCTGGATTTACACATTAAAAAGCATGTACATCTAGGAATTTGCACGTAAGTTTAAAATAGAAACACATACACACAGACATATTCACACACACTTTAAAGTTTATGATTAATTTTAGAATGTGAGTACTAACATAGATTGTAAGTTAAAAAATGTTACTAAACAAATGAACAAAATTAGTCTGAATTAAAAGATTTTTATGTATATTATTTTTTTATTTTAAATAACCTATGATTACTTTCATATCGGGGTTGCTATTTAGTTAACTCACAATGCCACAGACCTTTAATAAAGAGATAGTGAGAGACGCATAGATCACCCTCGGCCACTCCACATGCTAGTTGAATAATTTACAAGAAAACAGGGGTTTGAACTGCAAGAAAACAGTGCCTCAGTCCTAAGAAAAGGCAGGTAAGTATACTCACTTTGGAATCTTCAAAAGGTTTTTGTGTACCTCTATGACCGTGATGATGAGTGCACTCTGTTACTGCAGATGGAGGCTGCTCGTCCTCTACTTCTCGAATTGATAAAAACACTAATCAAGTACATATAGAAGTTTCAATGTTCCATTATTGAAAACGCTTAAATAAAAAAGTATCTATGGTTAGAGTGTAGCCTTAGTGGCACTATGGGCTTACTGAAAATAGGACTTAGAAAAATTTTGGCGGATTTTTGGTCAGAGAGGCAACACACTTTCGGTCATATAATTTTTTCTCCACAGGGAGAGATAAATTCATAGGTTAACCATCAATAAACCAAAATTCTGATGCCCTAACCAATCCCTCTTACCTAAAGGAATATTTGGTACTTATTTGGATACTAACCAAATCCGTACATGTCATGGCTGGCTCCTTGTTTTCCGGCTCGCGATGAACCGCATCTTCTAGCTTCATTTTGTAAACTGAACAAGGTTCCTTCTATTCCGTATGTATATAGCAAGACACCCACTTTTTCACGTACTATTGTTAGGACGACAATCCTCACAGATATAAATAATGTAATCTATGCTTTGTACACAACTATAAAGCAAAGCATTATTTACTTTATTACACTATAGCACAATAAAATACGAAATATAATATAAATAAAAGTTCTTTATTTTGAACTTTCATCATGGAACTCTACTTCCTCTTCTTGGATTTTGTTTTTTGGCGCATGGTTTTTTCATTTCGTGTCATTTATTTCACATAGAAATATGATTGAGGTATTTTCAAATAGTTACACATAAAATTAAGAGAGGTACGGTGTTCCCCAGGCCCCTTATTGTTCCTTCTTTAGATAAATGATTTGCCTCTAATTATGTTTGTGTTCTGTTTGCCGATGACTTATCTTTGATTGTACAATGCAACATTGCCGATTGAAATGACATTATCAATTCAAATTATGAGAATGTAATAATATAATAATACTATACCGTGATGATGAGTGCACTCTGTTACTGCAGATGGAGGCTGCTCGTCCTCTACTTCTCGAATTGATAAAAACACTAATCAAGTACATATAGAAGTTTCAATGTTCCATTATTGAAAACGCTTAAATAAAAAAGTATTGACGACGACTGGATTGGCCCAGTTGAACGCTCGTGTGAAAATTTGCACTCAATGGGGGCTGTAGAAATAAGCCTCCAAGACGTAGCAAATGCAGTCCATCCTCTCCACAATTGGAAGAGACCCGGACTGGATGGACTGCATAACTTCTGGTTAAAGTGGTTGCAAAGTTCACATGGGCGTTTGGCTGTGCAGTTTCAGGAAGCTGTCGAATGTGGTTCTCTCCCAACTTTTATGACTATGGGTGTCACTTTCCTGCTCCACAAATCAGACAGTACCATGGATCCTAAAAATTACAAACCTATCACGTGCTTACCTACCATTTATAAGCTCCTTACTTCTATTCTGAGATCAAAAGTAACCGAACATCTAGAAGCCAACAATATTTTAGACCCTGCTCAGAATGGATGTAGGGTTGGGTCCCGTGGTACTAAGGAGCTCCTCCTCATTGACATGACTGTTAGCCAACAGGTCCATCGAGATCGCAAGAATCTTTCCGCAGCCTGGATTGACTATAAGAAAGCTTATGATTCGGTGCCTCATTCGTGGCTGAGACGGGTATTAGAGTTATATAAAATTAATCCAACTCTGTGCACCTTTCTCAGCTCATGTATGGGGCAGTGGACTACGGCTCTTTGTCTTCCAGGATGTGGAGCGAATCTTGCTGTCTCTGAGCCTATAAGGATTGAGCGAGGCATATTCCAGGGCGACAGTTTGAGTCCCCTTTGGTTTTGTCTAGCTTTGAATCCCTTGAGTACTTTGCTAAGGAATTCCAAGCTAGGCTACCGGTTTCGAAGAGGAGGTGAGGTCATTTCTCACCTCTTGTACACGGACGACCTCAAATTATATGCATCAACTAAACCAAATTTGGTGACACTTCTAAATATAACTCAAAAATTTAGTAGTGACATTAAAATGGAGTTTGGTGTAGATAAATGCGCGGTCCTACATGTACAACGTGGTAGAGTTGTAAATAGAGAAAACTTACATCTTTCAGAGACTGTGACTCTCAAAACCCTTTCTGAAACCGAAACCTATAGATACCTTGATATAGCAGAATGTTTAGGTATACAAGGTAGGGAAGTGAAACAATCAGTGAAGGAACGCTTCTTTGGTCGACTTTCAAAAGTACTGAAAAGTCTTTTGTCAGGTGGTAACAAGGTGCGTGCCTTCAATGGTTGGGTCATGCCGCTGCTTGTATACACCTTCGGCATACTAAGGTGGACTCAAACCGAACTTGACGCCCTGGATTGTAAAGTCCGCAAAATGCTAACTGCGTATCGAATGCATCATCCACGCTCATCTGTGATGAGATTGTACATCCCGCGGAAGTGTGGGGGTCGCGGCTTCCTTAACGCCAAGAACCTACACAACCGCGAGGTGTGCAATCTGAGGGAATATTTCCTAAACGTTGAGAGTGGAATGCATCGAGACGTTGTGGCAGTTGATAAAGGACTGACACCGCTCTCCTTGGCGAAAGAGAACTGGCGCAGGCCTGTTGTACTCTGCACTGAAGATCGCCTGAACGTATGGAAGAGTAAGGAGCTACATGGGCGTTTCCATCGGGCACTTTATGGACCCGATGTTGACTTTCTGGCATCCGTTTCTTGGCTACGATTCGGTGACCTTTTCGGGGAAACCGAAGGTTCTGTGTGTGCAATTGCTGACGAGGTTGTTGAGACTAATAACTATCGGAAATACATCATAAAGGACGGTACGGCGGACATTTGTCGGGCATGCCACCGTCCTGGAGAATCTATCAGACATGTTATTTCCGGTTGTTCTTACCTTGCCAACGGTGAGTATTTGTACAGACACAACCAGGTAGCCAAGGTTATCCATCAGCAGCTTGCTCTTCGATATGATCTCGTGACCTCTGAAGTGCCTTATTACAAGTACGTACCTGAGCCAGTACTCGAGAACAGCCGTGGCAAGCTCTACTGGGACCGGTCTATCATCACGGACAGGACTATTATTGCTAATAAACCTGATATCGTGCTGGTAGACCGTTTAGAACGAAAGGCATTTCTTGTTGATATCACCGTCCCATGTGATGAGAACCTCGTGAAGGCTGAGAAAGACAAGTTGTCAAAATACTTAGAGTTAGCCCACGAGGTTACCGACATGTGGGATGTTGATTCAACAACAATTGTCCCGATAGTCGTGTCGGTCAATGGTCTAGTAGCAAAAAGTCTCGACCAACACCTACGAAGACTTTTGCTAGGTCACTGGGTCAAGAGCCGGATACAGAAGGTTGCAATTTTGGGAACTGCACGTATTGTGCGGAGGTTCCTCAGTCTGTCGCCCTGACCACCGACGACTTAGACACTACGTCTCGCGTCGATGGCGATTCTTTTTATATGAATTTATATTTAAAATATTGTATTTTTATATATGTATTGTAAATATAAAGATGTATAAGAAAGACAAATGAATAAATAAGTGAATAATAATACTATTAAAGATACACATGACTACCTAAAAACAGTGACATTAATAGTAAATTTGACAAAAAGAAATTATATAAAATTTTGCAACTATCAAATTCAAACATGTAAATTAAATATTCAATGTCAAAATCAGAATTTAAAAGAAACTGAAGCTATATTATTTTTTTTAATAATGGCAGACAAACATTGTAATCGGAAAACGCATAAGAATAAAGAATGTTTTTACAAAATTGGGAAGATTCGCATATGCATTAAAACGTCTCAAGAGCACGGCAGGTACTAAATCTGCTTTGACTGCATACCGTGGCTGTCACTTCGGTGCTTAGATATGGCTTATAATTATGGGGAAATTCCACCGATGTCGAATCATACAGGTCGTTATTTAAGAATTTTAACGTTCTGACGCCAACTGAATTATATATAGGTATATATATGAGTGCCGTTGTTTCGTAAAACTATATCCTTATTTTTTTTTATCAAACCAGTGGTTCCAAAATTTAGACCTAGAGATCCAACGTTACTACTGAGGCCAACATGTAAAGGCAGTGTTTGACAAAAAATGAGATTTTATGACAGTACAAAATTTATAACAAACTGCCTGTCGACTTGAAAATGCTTAGTTTTAAATTATTTAAGCGGAAATGATTTAAATGGCTGGTTAAGTGTTTTCATGACATGAACGAAATCTTTGAGACTAAAAACTGACATGTTCGACAACTTTATTGTATTATTCTGTTGATTTATGTATATCATTTCAATTATACTACAATTAATTATTTTTTTCATTCCTATTCTGATGAGGCGGGAAATTAATGTATGACCCAACGGGTACCCGAGTGCTCGACAGAGTCGATCAGGGCCTTCGTCCCCATCGTGTCTTCATCGGTCGGAGTGTAACTCAAGATAGCCCGCAGGACTTTCAGCTGTGGCTTGCCTTCATTGGCTGTCCAGAGAGAAATCGATTGAGTATATTGTTTTATCAGATGATATGATCCAGGAGTAAAAGTGTTAAAGGGCATAACGCCGCTAGTAACTTTAGAGAAAGCGCGGCACACCTCTCGACACTCCTGAGTAACTCACACCGGTGTTGCCTCCGGCCGACTTTCTCTGGCATTTCAGGGGTTCATCCAGTGAGTACCGAGCCACCGCCTGCCGAAAGTAACAATCAGATATGATAGTTATGGCACGTGTCCGTTCCATTTCCATCCCGTTCCATGATATTATACCCATGTTTTATTTGTCTCTAGGAAGATTAAAGAAAAACGTTAATCCAGTTGGCTAACTATATTGTATATATTCCTAATCTTTGGAAATTCATAATAAAAAATTGTAACTATCAATGTGTTTTCTTATTTGACATAAAAATAGAATATTAAATTGTTAAAAAATAAATTAAAATGTTAAGAGTTTTATATATTTGTTTATATCCTATTCATATATAATAACTTTAAACGAGCATGAACTTAATAATAAAATAATAATAATAAAGTATTCATTTATTCATTATTTATTTGTTGACGGTACAAATTTAACCAACCGCCATTTTCAATCCCATTTTTTAATTGCGCGGATTGTATAATTTAATTCTTTCACTGTTATTTGGATTATTATTGCTGGTATGGGAATTACCGCGATTTGTTTTTATATTTACTCAATATTTCTTTTAATGAAGTCTGAACATACCCGCGTACCATCAAAGAAATATAAATGTAACTTAATTATATTTCTATGCGAACAATATAACAATTGCTCTATATAACAGTATAACAAAGTGGATTAAAACATTGGGATTGCTTCTAGAAATTACGGTACATATATACAAAAGACTATGAAAAGGATAAAAGCATTGAGTTATGATATAAAATATACAAATTTACATGTTTTCGGCATTTGTTTCGGTCTAAAATACTGCATTAGGTTGATAATTACTCAACAGCGATACTCTAGTCAGCATACATACACATCCATACATCACTATCAATTTGAACTTGTTACGATATAAGAACACAAGGACCAAGTGATCCTACGGCTAAGTTGTTATGTTCTTACGTGTGTATGAGGTCACCAGTAAGACTCCTAACAAGTTTGTTTGTTTATAAAACTTTATTGTATAATTTAACATTCAAAATACATAACAATAATAATACAAAAAACAACTTAATCTAAATTATACAATGGTGGACTTATCCCAATAGGGATCTCTTCCAGTCAACCATGAAATACTTGAAAAGGAATTCATCTAATAGGTTTGGTGCAATGTACGCATAGCATAATACACACTTCACGCTCACACACAAAATACCCAAACACATAGTACATATACGCGTTAAAAAGTAAATACTAATTTAAATATCAGAAATAGAGTCATAATGCTTCTTTACTTGTGAGGAGTTATAAGATTGGGATAACTTCACACTGGTTGGGAGTGCGTTCCCGAGACGTACGGCTTGAACCGTAAAGGATTTGGAAAACATTGGGAATTATAGGCAGGGATTTCTAGGAATAGATCGTTTCTAGGTCGAAGTCGGGTATCCATTACACGAAACTTGAAACACTCGTGGAGATATTTTGGAGCCTTAGGACTAAAGAGTATATGGAAAAGAAAAGATAGGGTATGAAGATTTCTACGGAGCCTAATAGGTAACAGATTAAGCTTTTTGCGATATTCAGAAATATGATCAAATTCCGTTGAAATGTTTGTTAGCAGTTGTTGTGTTAGAAACTGAGGTGGCATCGCGCAAGTGATACTTAATGTTTTGCAAGCTTTCATAGGCTACGGTAACCGCTTTACATTAGGTGGACCGTATGCTTGTATCCCTCCGGACGTTGCATAAAAAATACGTAATTGAGCTAAAATATCGCAGAACTGAAATCGAAAGTATTGAGGAATTTCGGATCTTATTTTAACTTCTGGGACTAGAATAGCGATGCGATCAGATAATTAGTACTAGTATCCAGAGCCGTTAAAATATTTAATGTAAAGAACAAAATCACAAATATAACCTCTATGTTATAAAAATTAATGTTATATAGTTATTGCGTCCTGTATTTTATTCGATGTTAATAATAAACAGAATATTGTTAAAAAAATATTAAGCGTGTAAACATAATAAACAAAGTTGTGTTTCTGTTGTGAATATGGCGAAAAGTTCACCAAAAAGCGGTAAAGGCAAATCAGGCGAAGAAATTTTTGCTGGATTCCAAAATCTTCGAACTGAACAAAGACAACTTGCAAATAAAATATCGGAGCTAGAAATGGATCTAAGCGAGCACAAGTTAGACAATCAATATTTATATTAGCTTGTTATTGAACTAGTACCCTTGAACAAACTAATTTGACTTGAATTTCACAGGATAGTGATCGAGACTTTACGCGGCGTGGAAGGGTCTCGAAAATGCTTTAGAATGGTTGGGGGCGTCCTCGTGGAGCGGACCGTGGGTGAAGTTCTTCCTGAACTCGAGAGTAATCGTGAAAGATTACCGAAGGCGTTACAAGCTTTACAAGAGCAACTTACTAAGAAGGGACAAGAAATTAATGAATATATAGAGTGTCACGATATTCGAGTTCAGCGAGCGGACCGCACTGCTGAAGAAGCTGAACCGGATCAACCAGCAAAAAGCAATGTTCTCGTTGCAAGTGGTTGACCATGGAATAACACGTATCCACCACAAAGTTTTTTGTTATGGAAAAAGGTTGTAATTACCCATGATCATTTATGGGGCTTATGACCTTTCCTTCCGCCTCAAATGCTCTGAGATACAGCTTTTCTCTGTGACCGCAGAACAAAAGTGCTTTTAACCGAATAATTACCTAATAATAATGTTAAGAGCTTTACTATAGATAACAATAATAAATTATGCTTGTTTTATACAACTGTTTGGTATATTTATCTATAGTTTTAATGTTTACTATATTTATATATATATATATATTTTAAATTTAGAGGTCAACTCCGGCTCTACTGAAATGATTCTGAAAATTCATAGGAAGCTGCCTTATCTTAGGGTCTGATACCTAAACTTAAGGATTTGACAAAGATACTGATTTTTACATGGAGCAGTGATAGCCCAGTGGTCAAGGAACCTCTATTGATCAATTGGTCCCTATTTCTAATCCTGGTGTGAACCACTAAATTCCTATTTTCTTATGTACACATTTGTGATTCTCACATGCTAGACAACATTGTGAGAAAACCCACACGCCATAAAAAAATATTTGAAAGATGTGTGACCTAACCTAATAAAGGTCTGGTATTCCCTCTGGGTTGAGGTCTGACTGCAGTCACTTAATGTCAAAATCAGTATCTTTGCCAAATCCATAGCAGCGGACTCCGCCAATGTTAGGAAATGGAATAGCACTAAGAATATGTTGTTTCGGCATACTGCTCACAGTATATGAAGGGTAAATTTTGAAATTACAAGCAAGAGATTTTTGCCCCAGTAGCTGCTACATTTTTCACTAAATACTGTAGTGTTTTTGAACATTAGAAAATATCTTTGAAAAGTGCAGGGGTGGTACCAGGGGTGTCTGCATTGGCAACCTTGTAAGAATCTCTTCACGCCACTCGAAGAACCCCATGCTGTAGTCCCTTGGGAAAACCTCGGAGATGGCGTAATACATGCACATACGTGAATTAATTTGGTATTATGGACAGCGGTACTTCTCCAGGTTGTGTGTGTGCATCTAAAACGAGAGAGAGCCACAAAAATTGAATTCAAGTTAGCTATGAGCAATCTCTATTATATAAAAATTAATGTTTGTATGTCCTCTATGGACTCAAAAACGGCTGGGCAGATTTTGATGAAATTTTCAGTGAATGTTCAGGTTAGCCCAGCAGGTGATCCTGTGAAGTTTGGTAGCGATCATATCACCCGTGCGAAGCCGGGGCGGATAGCTAGTTATATATAAAACCTATTCTAAAGCTATACTGTATTCTTCCTGAACATTTTAGTTCTGGTTTTATTTTATACCATTAAGTTAGCAAACAAACATACAACCTGCCTGATGGTGTAAACAGTCACTGTAGCCTACGGATATTTCCAACACCAGGGGTGTCACTCATGCGTTGCTGACCCTCAAAGACTTCCCAATGTTTATAACTTAATGGGAAAAGATGACATCTGCTGGAGGTAATGCCTTCTGCCAGTGGCATCTATATATACTTCACGTTCTGTTTTTTATATTTAAATCAATTTGACACGCCCGTGGTCTACCAAGGCTTGTGGGTTTGATTACCATGCAGGAAAACATTTATGTGTATGAACATGTCTGCTTGTCTTGGTCGGGGTGTTTTTAAGAGAGGAAGCATGAGCAGTGCTTCTTCAACCTAAGGGTCTAGATCCCTTTGGTTCCACATATTCCGCTACATTGCTCAACTGCAGATTGGTCAGAGTTTTCAGGCCACCCGAAGGCCATGGACTTAGTTTAATGACTGTCATCTATGGACAACAGCCAATACCGATGGAGAAGCTCGAGATATATAAACTCATTGACAGACTGCAGTGGACTTTGCTTAACCTGCGTGTTCAATTGAAGTGACATGGGGTAACGTCGCTATCGAGTTCCCCTTATGTACTCTTTATCAGTTTATTAATTATACTGCATCCATTTTATTAATCTTTTTCAACTGTATACCTAGCCTTGCCATAAATACTGAAACAAAGAAAAAAAAAATTTACTATTGCAAATAACATTTATTACTTTGACAGTGTGTTAGTTTAATACTTAAATATAAAACAATTTAAAATATAAAAAGCGTATTCGAAGTGGTCTCCATTGGCTGCCATACAGTCCTTTAAACGTTGAGGCCAGTTATCAATAGAAGCACGCACTCTTTCCATGGGAAAATTCTTCACTGCCAATTGTACGGATTGTTTTAGGGACTCCAAATTATCATGGCGTTTAGAGCAAGCCGTACTCTCTAAAACTGACCATAAATCATAATCCGGTTAAGAACGGGACTAGACGACGGCCAGTCTTCAGCTCTGATGAAGTCTGAAACGTTTGTTTCCAACCAAGACTGCGTAGACCGAGCTTTATGACCCGGCGCGGAGTCTTGCTGGAAGGACCATTCTTGGTTATTGAACATGGTGTTGTTAAGGGGCTTCACTACCTTCTCAAGAATGGTAACTTGATACACTTGTGCCGATGTTTTGATATATTTGTCACAAAGTATGGCTCAGTCACTCCTTCATAGCTAATAATAAGCAAAACCATCACTGAAGTCGGATAGTGCCCACGTTACACTCTGTCGACTAATTGGGAAGCTTCCTTAGAGCTTTGAGCATAAATAAGGTCATTTTGTTTGTTTAAATGTTGCTCAATTGTAAAAATTTTCTCAAAATTTTATTTTTTCCGTAAACAATTTTTTTCTGTGACCTCCCTTTGCGTACCGCTTCAGTAGTTGTTTCGATTTACCACCCTATTCTTTTTTAAATTATCAGTTAAGAAATGACCAGTACGTCTCTTATAGGCTGCAAGTCCGAAGTCATCTTTTAAAATACGCGACATGGTTCTAGGTGCTATCTTCATCGCCCGAGATAAAATCTTTTGCTTTCAGACAGGATTTCTTCGAATTCTTTCCCTTACTGCTTTGACCACCTTTTTCGTACGAACACTACGTGGACGGCCAGATCTTTTTCTGTCACAAACAGAGGAGGTCTCATTGTACCTATTAATAGCCCGGTACAAAAACATTTTACTAATACCAAGCGTATGGAAAGTTTTAAAAATTGCATTTAGCTCCATACCTACTTTGTGTAATACAATCACAGCGATTCGGTTCTCTTTATCACCCCATTCCATTTTAATATCGCAATATATTGTACAATGTATTGGCGCCAAAATGAGAAAACTCAATGAACAATCATAAAAATGACAGATTCCAAATTCAAATGTAATATTTTGTTTATTTTTAATTGTAACAGTATTTATGGCCAGACTAAGTAGTAAATTTTTAATTTTTAAGTCTATTGTATTGGAATAATTTACCGTTTTTAGCAAACCATAGTGTTGATATGTTTCTCAGAGCAGTTTTGCAATTTTTGGAGTATTTCGGCGTTTGAGTGGTATCCAGAACCATAGAGTTAAAAAGCCATGCCTCGAAATTGGTTTGATTATCACTTTATACATTAGTAATTCTACCCGCCTCCTGAACAAGGCCATAGAAGAGAAGAACCCGAGGAGTAACCGGTTACTATGCTTAGCGTTCGTAGACTATGAGAAAGCCTTTGATTCCAGATAGACTGAAACACGGTCTTGATCGAATCAAAGACCGCATTTATCATAAGTATATTGAAGAGTTGAGGGGTATTAGGTAGAAAAACATTTTAGCCAGGCAGGTCAAATTGCGAGAAACATTTTACAAAATGCTTCTACATCTTCTGAAAGTCTTCGACCAGTGTGTGTTGCTAGTGGTGACTTACAGCACAGAAAAGTGGTCTCTAACTATGGGTCTCGTGAAGATTCAAGAGAAGTTCAAAGCAGCAGTGTGCGAAAACCAAGCTCTAGAGATTATCTGTGAGATAGATTCAAGAATGAGTGTATCCGTAAAAGAACTAAAGATACCGAAGTGTTTAAGGATCTCTTGGGCAGTGCGGGCTATATATCTCGAAAAGACGATTGCTACAGAGGCAGAATAAATCGAATGGCGACCACGAACCGCAAAACACAGCATAGGAAGGCCTCCCCACTCGATTGACCGACAATAGGAAATATGCATGAAATTTATTTTTTGTTTGAAATCACACAATTATCATATAAAAAGTAAAACAAAAAAATTATTTTGTAGTTTAGGTCATAATCTTCATAATAATCAAATCATACATAATTTGAATCATTGTCATATTTTAAACATGTTTTACTATGATAGCATCAATGTCAATGCTTGAATTGCGGAAATACAGCTATTATTTACATGAAATCCATACATATCTATTATAGCCACACGGCTTGTGACGTCATCTGCCGCGGCCTTTTAGTATGAAGCGTTTTCAGGTCACGTCCCTATTGGTGAAGATCGCCGGGTGGCGATGGATGCAAACAACACGGTACAGATCGTTGTGGAAATCTAAGGGCATCACCCTTAGATTCCCCTATGTTCAGCAATAGACGTATTTCGGCTGAAACGATGATAACACTCATAGCTTGCTGTCCAGAAACTAGGCCTACAAGCCTAACTTATATCCTAGGACATCATATTGATTTTCAATAGCTAGTCACATAAGTGTGCGAAACGATTGTAAGGGTAATTTGCTTCAATAAAACTATAAAAAAACATTATTTTTGTTGTAGAGAACTTTATTATAGCACCATGTGATTGTCAAACAATGCATTTCATAAAAAAAGTTGATATTACAAAAACGCAGGAGTCTATATATTTGTTAGTTTATATTATATTCTTAGTTTATCACATTATGTCGGTAATCTATCACACACCTGTAACATTTTTTTATATATCCCAGTATCACCCCAGATTTCATTCCCTAAACTTACCTGAGGCAATTGTTTAACAAAATTTGTTACTTTTTGTTATACTGATGTATCAGAGTGCATCTAAATTGGTACCAATCAATTCCTTATAGTATGTACCCATGTATTCATATACTCTATATTAGTGCTTATGTATATAAATAATTCAAAAATATACTAAATTCAATTATTTTTTTATATCTCTATAAATTTGTTAATTAAACTTATGTAAATATGGCATATACATAGGAAATGAACCAACCATGACCGTACTTTAGAATCCTTTTCAATTACGAGATAATTTAACAACACAAAATAATCGTAACTATACTTTATCACTTTAAATTAATGGAGTGCTCATTTGACATCACAAAATAAACATAACCGTAGTTTAAAATTATATTATAGAATAATTTAAGAAACAAAAGTCGTAACTTTACTTTAAATGAACTTTCAATTAATGGAATAATAGTTTAACTAACCAAAGCGATCATCAGTACCTTAAAAATGGCTTTCAATCAAATAACTTTTAAACCAAGATAATCATGACTTTAATTTAAAAATTACTTTAAATCGATTGAACAATAATTTAACAAACCAAAATATTCGTAACTTCACTTTAAAAACTACTTTCAATCAACAGAATAATAATATTATAAAACAAAATTTCATAACTTCACTTTCCAACGCAATAATAATTTCACGAACCAAAATAATTATTACTTTGTACAAAAATACTTTCTATTAATGGAATAATAACAAATCAAAATAATAGTACCTACTTTAAAACTATTTTCAACAACGGTACAATAATGTAACAAACCAAAATGATCATGACTTTCCTTTAAAGAATACTTTCGATCAATGGAATAATAATTTAATAAACCAAAATAATAATTACTACTTAAAATGTTGCTTTCAATCAATGGAATAATGATTTAATAAACTAAAACAATTATAACCTTTTACATTTGTAAAATTGTTACATGAAGTAACAATTTTACAAATTAAAATTTCGTTATAACAATTGGATTTTTATATAGTACGTAGCTACCTTAAATATGTATTTGTTTATACTGTACCTATACTTAACCATAAAAAGGTATAAATCATATAATAAAAACGATATAAAAATACATTTAATCTTAAATTTAAATGTTACTAATATATTCGTTCCGATCTTCTTAAGCACTTGCGAAACTAGCGCCACCATATAAGAAATACGTTCCTGAACAATTCTTAAAATGGAGATTATCAAAATGAATTTATAATAAAATATAATTTATGCGAATTATTAAAAAAAGATGTTTTTTTTTATTGTAATATGTAGTTCGGCTAAATGGCCGTTCTTGGCACTTTTACAATCTACAACGAGACAAAATTATAATCGTTGACCAATTGCCAATTTTTTTTAAAGATTTTCGTGAAAAATCCATCGTTTGCCATTTTTTGTTCAAGAACCTTTGTGTATTATTGTCGATGGTGGCGCTACATCCGCACGATTACGACCTTTAAGATCTTAACACGTAAACAACTGAGCGGAGACGTGCATTGCAGCTCAAGCTAGACAGCCGTGCATCTTATGAGATAGCAGTAAAGATTATATTCGAATGAAATTGTATAGCTGTCGCTGTGTGTGTTGACAACATTATTTACTTGATTGCGTATAGACATAACAGTTTCAGAACAAATGACTCCATATTTTATGAAACCAGTTTTTTCTTAGAGATTTCTGCGTGTGGCAACCTACTATATAAAATATTAGCTACTCGATCCAGCTTCGCACGGGTGATCCAATCGTTACCAAACTTCACAGGATCACCTGCTGGGCTAACCTGAAGATTCACTGAAAATTTCATCAAAATCTGCCCAGCCGTTTTTGAGTCCATAGAGGCCATACATACAAACATTCATTTTTATATATTAAGAAGACTAGCTACTCGACCCAGCTTCGCACTGGTGATCCAATCGTTACCAAACTTCACACCGCGTAATCGCAGCTGTAAATATAACTATAGAACCATAAGGAGCGGGTTCGAGGGTTTGGGTACATAGCGTTTTTTATCGTATGCTTGTGTATTCTACTGTAGTTAATATATCCTACCCCAGGTTCTGAAGGTACATTAAAACCTGGGGGACACAAAAATATCTCAGCAATTCGAGCCTACTGGCCAATGGGAGAATATTTTAACCAATAAGCCGATAAGTGGCAAGATGTTGATCCGTGAGCTAGCCAATAAGAGCCGCGCGTTCTACTTTACATCCCCGAACCTAGTTACTACGCAAAATCGTGTGATCGGCTCTCTATAGGTTATTTTCTACATGTGTAAGGGGTACAAATTGTAGGAAGGATTGTGGAGTTCAGGGTTTATCTGCATATTTTGAATAACTCCATAATTATTAAAATATCTTATATTCTATAGATGTCAAAATAAGAAAATACATTTTCAATATGCATATGGAATAATTAAATAATATATACCTATATTTATTGCAGGTTATTAGTGCCCATAGAAAATCACATGTACACATATTACCCAGTAGAAAAATAAACACAAAACAGTTCTCCAATCACCATCCAATTAATTTTAAAATGTATTATACAATTTATTTGTGCACACACCTGACAATCTTAAGGGTGGGTACTACACTCAATATAAATAAAAAAAACACATATGTAGGGGCTAAACTCAACCCCTTGGAGCCACCCCCGTTTAATTTTTTTAATGATTATTTTTGTGTGTGTGTGTGTACTAAATTTATATTATTAACTTGAAACAAATTTTAATTTAGAGGTATAAGTAGTGGCAAATGTAAAATAGGATTATACGGCACTATTAATTAAAAGGCTTTACTTTTTTTTCACCCGGATCGAACCAAAAAAGATGATTTAATTAAATGTGCTACCTGCGCTCACGCAGATGTCATGTTCAAGCAACAATAACGCGAATAAATACGATTATATTTTGGCGCCGTTATTTAGAACAGCTCAAATCGTTTTGAATGAATGCATAAAACAAGTATTATAATGGGAAGATTTTTGGAGTTAATTTGGTAAACATAAAAATTGTGGATATTTTTAGTGTTTTAAAAGTATAATTTAATTATTTTTTTTCTAATGTTTCACAACTTTTTGGATACTTTATTGAATCCTATTCATTTGCCACAATTGCCACTTATACCTTTCAATTAAAATTTGTTAATAAGACTTTAACTTCTTGTAGTATTGTATTTTTGGTACACACACATAAAAAATAATCATTAAAAAAATAAAATGGGGGTGGCTCCGAGGGGGTTGAGTTAAGCCCCTACATAGACAATTAATTTTTTGATAATACTGAGTGTAGTACCCGCCCTTGTTTGTTAGGTGTGTGCACAAACACATTGTATACCCTCTATAAATTCATTATCAGCTAGCTCTCTGATTTCTACAATACGACTAAACACCAACAAATTGAGGAGTACAAAAAACAATATATCGAATGTCGATTTGACTAGGTTTCGATCTCGTGCTTGCTTATATTGTCAAAACTTCATCAGCATACTCGAAATAATATATTTATGTACTATGCCAAAGAATAATGCAAAAACTGACTTGACGGACTGTTGACATGCTGTGGTTAGCAATGCTACCTTAAGGCCACCGCTTGTGGGCTCGATTTTTTTTTATATACGACGTCGGGAGGCATACAAGCATACGGTCTAACTATATCACTCGCGCGATGCCTCCTCTGCTGCTTACCCCAGCAACTCCTTAGGAGCTTACTGGTGGCCTCACTCACACGCAGGAACACAACATCCCTCTAGGGAGTGGTTATTTGGCTGCGGTTTTCTGTGAGGTGGAGATACTTCCCCAGGCGGGCTGCTTTAATGCGCCCTACCTCTCTTAAAACATCCAGACCAAGACAAGCAGAAACATGTTAATGCACACAAATGTTTGTCTTGTGTGTGAATCGAATCCACGAGCGTTGGTGTCAAAGTCGCGTCTTTCACGACTGAGCCACCGAGCTCGTCAAATTTTACCACACAGGACAAGCATTTGTGTGCGCGAACATGTCTGTTTGTCCTGGTCTGGTTGTTTTAGGAGAGGTAGGCCGCATCACAGTAACATCAATACTAGATCACTTTTCTAAGCGAATTAGATACTTGAAATGTCGCACCTAGGTAACTCATTTAATATTAATGAGTTAATAGTTAGTTAGGAGAAAATGTAAAATTCCTAAAAATGATGTTATTACGTACCTGAAAATTTGGAAAAGGGACGAGGTTTCGTCAAATGATCCTAAAGTAGGCATCATAGATAAAAGAGTCAATGTCTAACGATTGTCAAGTTTCATAGTGCTTCGTACAATTATAGCTGTGGCAATATATATTTTTTAATTCAGTTGAAATATAATTTGTTACTTTGTACGATATTGAGCGGGAATTTTCTACTAAGACGAAAAACAATCATTTACCACGTATCATATCTTCCTAGAGTCTGTATTTAACAGGTTTCTTTCTTTTTTCCTTTAATTATATATTTTATGTGTATATCGATACACTATTTAATGTATTCTTATATACACACTGCAACAAATATTGATCAAAGCGGGCGTTTTGACGAAAAAATCAGCATCTTTTTCTTACTTTTTTTACCCAAGTTACGTACGGGAAGCTCGAACAAAAGCTTTTTTTCCTTTTTCGGTCGATAAAATTCGTTATACATAGTAATAGTGTCTATTTTCGATAATATAGATATTCGATAAAATCTTACATTCAATGAGGTGCATATTTAGCCTAGAACTAAAATATATAGAACGATATAACATATATTATATCACGTCAAACAGAAGAAGATCCATAAAATTATTATTATCCGTCACAATGCATTGCCAAATTGAGAGGAAAGAAAAGGAAGAAAGAAGCAAATAGAACTAAACACAAAATTTGCACCTATTTCACAGATATACAACAATTGAAACATCATGACAAATGCTAGTGTGGTTACCTTAAACAATATTTGATAGATTGATAAAGAGGCAATAAAGCGATGCTTAATAAAACTTCTACAAAACTGACCATGAAAAAGCGAAATAAAAATTCTAACTTCTTTTATGGATATGATAATTGTTCTCAAATGGTAAAAGTTGTTATCGATCATCCCAAACTGACCGACGGATATGGCTCAGATCTTCAGATGGTCGGACCAGTAGGCCAATTCTGCTAAATAACTGCAACTGCACGTTTACGCCTGTCACTTGAGTCGTGCAGGAATAGTGCAGTGCAAATAGGTGTATTCTACTAAAATTTCCTGCACTGCAACTACGCTGGCACTGCGCGTATGCTGCATTGCAACGGCACTGCAACTGTGCGTATCCAGCAAGTGAACTACTTAACATCTGAAATGTTACCATATTTCAATCTAATAAACTGGATTTTTATTCAATGTTGACTCCTATAGTTTCACACCCCATTGCCCTTGGTTGCCGGCGTGGAGATTTTGTAACTGAAAAGCGGCATTGTAACTGAAAAGAAGTTTTACTTAATCATATATATCCACAAACATGTCCCAAAACAAAACAAATATAAATCACCACTTCAGAACATTAATTTCACTTCGCAAAAGTTTCTCAAGAGTAACGTTAACGAAACTGCAAGTAAACTCCTTCAAAACTTCTGTCACCGGTATACAAATGTCAAAACAATGTATCAGAATACGATTATATTGCAGGAAACGTGCAGGTGCAGTGCAGGTTTTTTAACAGAATAGCGAGTCATTTACTGCAGCATTCCTGCAACGTCGCTGCTGTCTGATCGTTTAACAGAATACCGAAACTTCAAAATGTACGCATTTCGACACACGCCGCGCTGTGCGCAGTGCAGTTGCAGTTTTTAGTAGAATCGGCCTACAGCTTCGTGTGGCTTAACAAACATTATTACGACGTCTCGGACGCTACCCATCGTCGTTACTTAGTGTTTGTTACCAATGCAAAATTTCTCCTATACTCAGAACACTTTATTTATACAAGCAAGTGAGAAAATTAATTTAATATTTATTTAGTAGATAGACGTACAAGAGCCGACTTATGTACCTCGAAACGAAACCCAACCTCCCTCGCCGTTAAAACACACAATAACCTTCAAAGAAATCAAATTTTCATTTAGCATTTAGTAATATAAAATAAATAAAGTTGCACAGCCCGCATCTGTGTCTATCATTGAATTATTATGTACTAGTGTACTAGAAGCGACACCGCGAATCAAATGTTTGCGCCATGCTTTGTTGCCCATCGGCAACAACTCATTGCTCTACTACGTTGAACGAAACGCGTAAGCACCATGAAAATTATGGCGCTTTTGACCTTTTGGTCGCGAGAAAAAAACCCCTTAGAAGAGATTTACTGCTGTATCTTCGAATCAGATCAGAATTCAAATCAGAGATTGGGATAGACATCAAAATTATTTCAGCGCTGCAGCGGACTTTAGTTTTAATTATTACCAAAATGGAGCAAGACTTTTACTTAGGTTAGCTCCTCTAGTACGTAATAACTCAATGGTGTCTATGTTGTTCTTCAACCTTTTTGTTCCTCACAAATCGAGTTTATGTCTAATTTTAATACCTTTAATCGGTGTTTGACAAGTTGGAACGTCTACTTTTAAACTTGCCCACAGTGTCTCAGAAGTGCATAAGGTCCGTGGGTGCGTAGGTCTCAGCTGGTCGCAGGGGTGAGTCGTCGACGGCGCGGAGAGGCGGCGGCTGCTCGGTCTCCTTCGGCCAGGATGAGGCGCCGCCTTCCTTGTGCACGACCCGCAGATCACTGATGCGCATGCCGCGGTCCACGGCCTTGCACATGTCGTAGAGCGCCAGGGCAGCTACGGCGGCCCCCGTCAGCGCTTCCATCTCGACGCCGGTACGCGCGGCAGCCCGAGCCTCGCATCGAAGTTTTATCGCGCCACCAGCAGCGCATTCTCCGCGAGGTAGTGTCACGTACACTTGGACTGAGTTCAGTGGTAACGCGTGGCAAAGTGGGATGAGTTCGTGCGTGCGTTTAGCGGCTAATACGCCGGCCAGTTGAGCGACAGTAAGAGCGTCGCCTTTGGGCAGGTTTGCGTCGCGGAGTAACCGTAAAAGGCGACCGCCTACGTGGAGGGAGCATTCGGCGGCTGCCGTCCGCGATGTTACCGGCTTGCTGCCGACGTCTACCATACGCGCGCGGCCTTGAGCATCTAAGTGTGTTAGCACGCTCGACGTGTCCTCACCATCACGCCGGTAGTACTTGCCGTCCCGTCGCGTGCCCTTGCTGTTACGCCGCACCTCTTCGTCGTTACGCGGCGCGTCTGTGCAGTAGCCACGCGCTGCTAACCGACGTGTCACCGGCGCCGCCTGGATGTTGAAGTACCCACGTGTGGAGATGAAGGTGCCCGGCGCCTCCGCGCTGCCTGCGCAGTAGTGCTCGCGCGCTGTGAACGTTCCACACCTGAAGTATCGACACCGCCGAGACCCTCACTAGCCGCCTCTAACCGCCAATCAGAATCATGGGACGATTCTTCATGTGAGCGAGATTCTCCATACCTATTCAAATAAAATATCCATTGATGCGACAGACCGTATTCGTGTAGATGGATTTCTGATGTCATAGCGACGGGTCGTGTCCGCTTACAGATATATGAGATGATAAAATGAAAGCTCGGTGCTATTGTTTCAGTGTGATTGAATTCGCAAGTAAAGCAATTTCTACTGAGGGCTGACTTTGGATGGATTTAATTACAAATCCTTATAAGCTATTCGGGTTTGGTCGGTCTCGGCTATTGTCGTCAGATGATTGTTAAAGGTGCTAGTGGCGGCTGGAAGCTTAAAATTATCAAACTGTGCAACACACTGTGCCATAGAGTGCTAAACTCTATGTAATCTACTTCTAAACAAGGGTTCTTACCCTTCTAATTGAAGGGAGGCCCATCTTACCCTTGAACTTTCAAACAATAACACTTTTTAAGGAATTTAAGGAAATAACACCCTACAATATGTTAATAAATTCATAATTTATAAGGTAAGTATGTATATTTGCATTTGTCGGGTTGTTTGTTAAATATAGCCTTCTCTTTCACCGGACTGTCGTTTGAAAGTTGACAGTTGTAGTTCCGTGTCTGAGGTTGATTCTAGTGCTGTAGCGTAGAGATTATACTCTAAACCCTTTGAACGCAGAAAAAATGAATATAAATTCGTTTCGCGTTCCGCTAAAACACCGCACAATTCAATAACTCCGCGCATCGCCCGCTCAGTCCGCCATTGACCGTCGCCACGAGTGTACTTAAGGTGCGCTTACACGGCCAACTAAAATTGCTCAATTCCGGTCAATACTCGCGAACTATGACGTCACGACCACATTAAGCAATTTAGGGCGATGGCAGCATGTAGCAAGTTGCTGGTGAGATACGGTATTTCTAAAAATTATAATATTTTTTATTTATACGATATTTCTAAAAATTTTCAAACCGGTTGGATATTCAGCAACTCATTCGCGACATTGAGAAATGTGGAATATACGGAGCAATTAGAAGTAATGTTCCCGAAACAATTGCCGAAATTTATTGTAATTGCTCTAGATTGCTCCACTTAATTGCTCCTTATTGATCCATTACAGTTGCCAAGCAATTATTGCCAAAAAAAATTCCCGTGTAAGAGCACCTTAAGCATTGTCTATGTATTGCCAAAATGCTGATTTGCGTCAGTCAAACTTACAAGAGTCACAATAGGAAGCACAAGAAAGCGTAGAGTACGGGCAAGCAACATGGAATTTTCGCGCGCTGAGAATTAATGTCTATATGTCTAGCAAGGTCGACGCTAGCTACTACGAACGGTCGTGGACCGTATGATACGCACACTACCATAAACGCGTCATCGCATTTGACCATTGATGAAGTATGACATGCAACCATTTTTTCTGTGATCAAAGCCTAAACAGACTGGTAACCTTGTTTACTCCCAGGAGCACAGTAGGCAGATTCTACTAAAAAACTGCAACTGCACTGTAGCGCGGCGTGTGTCAAAATGCGTACATTTTGACTTTTCGTTAAACGTCGCTGCTGACAGATCGCTTAACGTCAAAATATACGCATTGCAGTTTTTTAGTAGAATCGGCCCACAGGTGTTCCGTAAGCTATGCCCTAACCCTCTTTCACCAAAGCTTTGTTTCCTAAACGGCTGAGTAAGAGAAAGTTCGTTTTATCACTAGTATGTAAAGCTGACGATGATACTAAATATAACCCAGTCCAGCATGATGAGCTATGTGTCGATGATGGCGATGGTGTGCGTATGTCTCACCGGCGTGCCGCGGCTTCTTGTTGGCGAGCGCGTGCCGCACGAGCCTCGCGAGGTGGTCGTCGTCGACGGCAGGCTGCGCCCGGACCGCCTCGCGGAGAGACACCTCCGTGCCGCCCAGCAGGCACACCTATCGGACATTTTTTTACACTATGTTTAATTATTGCACCAGTATTTTCATAAATTTGATATCCCGCTCGATGCGTTAAAGGATAAAAACATATCTCTCACCACACTTCTCCGCTTTGGTGGATATCCGCCCTTACCTCGCATCATTAGCGTATAATGAAACGTTTTACATTTTTTTACAATTAGTTATATAAACAGGTGTCTGGAAAAGTTAAAATTGCTATTTCGCTCATTAATGTGAACAATTTAGACATTGAATCGAAAAATGGTTTCTTACAAATATATTTGGCTAATGGAATAAACTTTGCATCATTGCACAAATACAATCGGCCGATGGAACAACTTGAGTTGCTCGTCTTCTTCTTAGCGTTACCCCGTTTCCTGATCCATTAGGATTGGGGGGATCTGCCACCTAAGAGACCAAGAATTTGGCAAAGATCCTGATTTTTACGTGAAGCGTCTGCCGTCAGACTTCCACGACCCAGAGGGAAAACCAGACCTTTCTTAGGTAAGATCACGCGTCTGTCGAAATATAATTTCTTGGACGTCCAGGTTTCGTACCGATTTTTTCCTTCGCCGCCGAGCAAATGATACATATAAATAAAATTGACCTTTACGGGAGGCAACGTTTATTTATTTTATTTTTATTACATAAAAAATGCGTAGTTATTTTATGTCTCAAACCCTAAATATTTACGGGATAAAAAGTACCCTATATTCTGCTCTCAACAGTCCTCTACCTACCAGTGAAAGTCCCGTCAAAATCGGTTCAGCCATTTCGAAGATTAGCCCGGACAAACAAACAAACAGACAGACAGACAAAAAAGTTAAAACTGCGTTGTTAAGCTTTGGTAACGTGAAAATAATAATATGAGCTTAAGATAAAGGTTTTATTTTGAAATCACAGACAGACACTTTAATTTTATTTATATGTATAGATAAATAAAATACATATACGTTGCCTCATGTAAAGGTCAATAGATGGCGCTGTACGAAAATTGAATCGCTCTATGGTTGCATCTACGACCCTGAACTTTGTTTTTTTTTAAACAGAAACAATTTCATGTCTGCAGAGAAATAAAGGCTACTAAAAGCCCAAACCTCATGCGTGCGAAGCCACGGGCTTCAGATAGTTACAAATATGTACATAAATCCAAAAATATGAATTTAGTGGTACGTAATACGAACCGGGGACCAGTTCGTCAATGGGCTCATTCTTTATCCACAAGGCTATCAGTGCTCTCAGCAACAATGAACAATTATACTCCTACAAATATAATTCTATCATATATCTATCAATCTATAACTTCAAGTCAAGTCCCTTTAGGGGCAGGCAGAAAGAACCGACCGCCATATGAATCGGTCCTTAGACATCGCTTCTTTAACATTCATAGCTCTTTCCATGCATCTCCGCTTGTTCCTAGGGCTCCTGACACCATATTCTGGTAACACCTGATCTATTCGGTCGTAGTAGGGGAGTCTAGGCCGCCTTCGTCCCCTTTATCCTTCTATTTTCGCGATGTATATTAGTTTCATCGTTCTTTCCACATGTCCGAACCACCGGAGCATTCCTCTCTCTATCTAACACCGATACTTTCTATTAGGCCAACTCTCTGTCCCACGTCCACATTGCGAACTCGGTCTACAAGCAAAGTTGCGCCGCAGATATTGCACAACGCTCGCAACTCGACGGCGTTTATTCTTTCATGCTCTCTGTGACAGACCAAGCTATCGCATCCCTACATTACTTCACCATTATCTTTATTTTCTTCGCATTTAGTTGTGAATCTTTCGATATAATTGTATGATGGAACAGTTTGACTTCTCTGACTCGGAAGCAGTTTCCCCCGGAACTTTAATCAGTACCACATATAAAGGAAGACAGGACCAGAATATTGGTGGTATACGTATGGAGTTGCAAGAGGTAGGGCGCATCAAAGCAGCCCGTCTGGGCAAGTACCTCCACCTCACAGAAAACCACAGCCAAATAACAACTCCCTAGAGGGTTCTTTTGTTCCCGCGTGTGAGTGAGGTCACCAGTAAGCTCCCAAGGAGTTGCTGTGTAGGCAGCAGAGGAGGCATCGCGCGAGTGATACTTAATATATCGCAAGCGTTAATAGGCTACGGTAACTGCTTTACATCAGGTGGGCCGTATGCTTGTATACCTTCCGACGTAGTAAGAAAAAAAGGGGTTGCGAATGAATGAACAGGTACATTAACCAGGTTTCCGTGGCCCGCTGATGTCACAATACAGGTGTCAGCTCACCTTGAGGTTTCCATCAGCGGTGAGCCTCAGTCTGTTGCACGTGGAGCAGAAGTTCTGGGTCATGGACGAGATGAACCCGACGCGGCCCGCGTGCCCGGGGACTTGCCACACCTAGCACAGATAACACAAGTTAAGTGAGGTAGGGCGCATAGGAGCATCTTGAGTGGTGAAGTACGTCCTTGGTTCAGAAGCGACCGCGGCTTGTCTATAGATCTTTAGAAGGCACATAAACCGACAGATGACAGTCGTTTGCCTTGAACTAAGAAAGGTAGGGTGTATCAAAGCGCCCCACTAGAGAAGCACTTCCACCTCACGGAAAATCGTAGCCAAATAACAACTCTCTTTTTTTATACGTCGAGAAGCATACACGATGTAAAACGGTTACCGTAGCATATGAACGTATGCAACACTTTAAGTATCACTTGCACGCTGTCACGTCTGCTGCTAACACAGCAACTCCTTAGGAGCTTACTGGTGATCCGACTCACTCGCAGGCATTCTACAACCCTTCAGGGAGTTATTTGGCTACAGTTTTCTGTGAGGTGGAGGTACTTCCACCGACGGGCTGCTTTGATGCGCCCCACCTCTCTTAATAAGTAAGGTGGCAAACAAGCGTTCGGTATGGTTGGCGATGGTAAGGAGTTACCCCATAGAGTATTGTCTTAACACCAGGGGAGTCACTCATATGTTTTCGATCCTGTTGTTAGTGTTTCTGGATAATTGTTGTGTACCTACGAGTGAGTGAGATTATGAATAAGCTTCCGAGGAGTCGCTGTGTTAGCAGCGGGCTAAGTTTTTTTATACCACTAACGTGGTAAACAAGCGTACGGCCTGCCTGACGGTAAGCAGTAGAAATTTGTAACACCAGAGGTGTCACTCGTGCGCTGCCGGCACGAGTGACACCTCTGGTGGCCGGCCGCTGTTCTAGGTAGTTAGTTCACAATGGTACCTTTAACACGGTGCGGTAATCTTTGAACATTAGGTGGGCCGTATGCTTGTATGCCTCTCAACGGGGTAAAAAAGTCAGACATAGGAAGTACTCACAAAATCACAGAAAATCGCAGTCAAATAACAACTCACTGAAGGGTTGCTATGCTCGTGCGAGTGAGTGGCGTCACCGGTTCCTAAGGAGTTGCTGTGTTAGCAGCAGGGGTGGCAACGCGCGAGCTACTTCCTGTTTTTCAAGCGATCATACGCTGCGTTAACAACTTTGGATCACGTGGGCCGTATGCTTGTATGCCACTTGACGCTGCATAAAAAAATCCAATTACATATTTACATAAAAAATTGATCAAATAAAAGCGTTTAAAAATGAGCCGACTTAAATTGAGGAACAGACCAGAATTGTGCACCACGTGCAACGGTATTGGGGTAAGGTGTGGAAATGATGAAAGAGCGTACGTACCCTGGAGGTGTCGTTGGGCCTCGGCGCCAGCGGCATCAGGTCGGGGTGCTTGTCGAGTATGGTCCGCAGGGCGGCGCGGTACGGGACCATGCGGCCCTTGTCCCACTCGTTGCCAGCGAATGGCATGAATTCGATGAACCTGGACACCATTCATATCACAGTATAACTTTAAACGAGCAATTTTGTACATATAAGAGAGGCAGGGCGTAAAGCAGCCCGTCTGGGGAAGTACCTCCACCTCACAAAAAACCGCAGGCAGATAACAACTCCCTAGAGGGTTGTTAGCACCAGAGGTGGCATTGCGCGTGTGATACTTAGTGTATTGCAAGCGTTTATAGGCTACGGTAACCGCTTTACATCAGGTGGACCGTATGCTTGTATGCCTCCTGACGTTGTATATATAAATATTTTTTGTATATATTACGTTGTATATATTAATATATAAATATTTTGTGTATCTCAGAAATGTCTGCTTGCGCTTTTTAAGTTTATTTAAATAGTTAAGGAAAGACTCCTAAAAAATCGCCACCAATCACCCAGGTATGCACCAAGTAAAAATCTCCATACAAGCTTGAAGAATCCTCAGACAAACTTGAAGAATCTCTTCTAGTTTGTATGCGGATTCTTTGATCTCCAAAAATGTTAAATGGGTTGAATCGAAAAATGACATATTCTGGAAATATCAGACAAGTATTTAAAAACGTCAGATTCAAACATTATCAAATTCTATAAATAATTTTAGGGCTCATCCCCCTTAGGAGTGTAGGGGTGTAAATGACTCACCATCATTTTCCGACGGAACTACTTCTTAATTCATTATTAATTCTCCTCTCATAATTTATGAATTCCTTAAATAGGCGAAAAAAGATGAGTAAGCGTCTTTTTTCGCCTATTAAAAAAAAGAATATATAACCAGTTGAGAATGCGCAAGCTTGCATTGCCAGGAGGAACACTTGGCTAGTCAATTAAGAGTATATAACAATTCAAATTATTTTTTTTAATTTGTCGGCCATTTTGTCCATGTTCCTTAAGAGATAGGAACGGTGTTCCTGAACATTCCTATTCTACTTTTTTATGCTGAATCCGAATGTGAAGTCAAAATTCGAATATTCGAAAAATATTTTTTATATTGGAACGGTGTTCCTGAAAAGTGGAATAAAATGTACGACTATCTTGATCCAGAACGCATTAGGCATATGAATATTATTAAGTCCACACCTGTTGACTATTGGCGATGTAATTTGTGAACAACGACATCTAGTGTAAAATATCGGAACTAAAATTACGTATGAAATTCAGATGAACTCTAACATACTATGGAATTACTTATGTATCGCGGGGGCAGGGGGGACTTCCACTACTAGGCCGTTCAAATTAGAAACTAGGAAGTAAAACGCTTAGCGCAGATATGTACAATGTCGATATTTAACGACATTTGTACTACGTTTTCATAAAAGAAAATACATTTTATAAGTTCGTCGACTATTACTCGTTAACCTGTAAAGCCTGCTTGGCCGTGATAGTTTTCCTTTTAATTCCACTATATGGGCTACCACCATGATTTTTTACATTTCCAAATACGACTTCTTCGTTAGCACGGCACGCCTAAATGTTTTTAAAAAACCTATCTAACGACAATAGCATATTTCATACACACTTGCCGTTTTCTAGCGCTTTTTAACTAGGTTGGCAAACAAGCATGACCCAGTATTAGATAGTAAGCGGTCACCGCAGCCTATTGACGCTCGCAACACCACGGGGATGTTACTCGCGCGCTGCCAATCTTGTGACCTAAGACTGTTTCGTCACAGTATCCAGTACTTTCTCTGCCATATCTCACCCTTCAAACCGGAACACAGCTATATAAATATAGCTGTTTGGCGGTAGAAATAGGTGAGACAGGTACCCACGCAGACGACTTTTGGAAGTGGTAGGAGAGTAAGTAATTTCTTTATATTTATTTCGTAGAATTCGTCATTTTAGACATTCACTAACCGAACTTCTATCTCCCGGTCGCGCGTGTAATCCACGAAGTCCAAGATCTCGTCATCGTTAAAACCTGTAAGGCAAACGGTGTTCTTAGATTCTATAACAAAAAAAAACACTTGCATTGGTAAATGCTTTTCGAAGATCTTTCTCAGCTCATCAGCATTATTACGGCTAAAATTATTACTGGTTCACACAGTATGGATGATATGTGAACAGTTTCTCATCTTGGCTTGAATGGATCTCATACTCCGTACCATTAAATGAACATTGATGTATTTCCCTCGATAAGACAAACAAAATGATAACAAGTTGAACGTTACTCTTAGATTTATTGAAGACTAGCAGAAGCCCGCGGCTTCGCACGCATTTTTCATTTTTACGCAGGAACCCTAAATATTTACGGGATAAAAAGTACCCTATATTCTGCTCTGAACAGTCCTCTACCTACCAGTGAAAGTCCCGTTAAAATCGGTTCAGCCATTTCGAAGATTAGCCCGGACAAACAGACAGACAGACAAAAAAGTTAAAAATGCGTATTTAGGCTTTGGTAACGTGAAAATAATAATATGAGCTTAAGATAAAGGCTTTATTTTGAAATCACAGACAGACACTTCAATTTTATTTATATGTATAGATTTCCAATATACAGATCCTGATTCCATTATCACAGTAGCTCGGTTAAAAAAAAAAAAACATTAAATAGTTAATAGATTCAGGCGTTATTTTGCGAAAGTCAAACTTACATGCAATTTGATCCAACCTGCTTTGTGTGCTTCCGCCACCAATTAGTTCATGCGGCCTAGCGCCGGCCGGCACCCACCCACTACTGTTAGTGCGTGCATCATGCCGACGCTGCCATGGCTGCTCCGGTAGTCTCTGCCTCGGCTGCTGCGGTCGTCCGCCATCTGGAACAGAATCCGCATGCCCCCTCCACCACCGTCGCTGCCACGACTGGCCTGGTCGTCGCTGCGACACGTGTTTCGCCTCTCCACGAGGCATCATCAGGCGTTGTAGACGTTAATCGTAAGAATAACATGCTACAAGTGACAAATCCATCGCAGTGCCGTCCCTTATATTGAATTGAGGGTGGGGGTGGATGGTGTGAGCGAAAAGATATTTAATAGTGGGGAATGGTTTACGTCAGTCTGTTTGTTCATGAGAGTAATTTTAGAATTTTTATGTTTATTAATTTCTAATTGTTCCCTAATATTTAGTTTTAAACCTTTGTCTATGGTGTGTAAAATTTGATATGTATTAGTGGGGGTAAAGATAAAATCCCGCCCAATAAAAAATCCGGCGTCTATAAGCTGTTCTGCGATGAATGTGAACACGTTTATATCGGTCAAACGGGACGTAACTTTATAACACGATTTCACGAACACGTGTCGGCGTATAAAAACAATCGCCCAGAAAGGTCACACTTCGCTGAGCATCTCATAGACAAAGGACATAACTTATCCCCCACTAATACATATCAAATTTTACACACCATAGACAAAGGTTTAAAACTAAATATTAGGGAAACAAGAGGCCTGCTCTGCGCAGACCCCCAGCCCAACTAAAGTTTGAATCTGATGGACCCCTTAATTGTTGCAATTGATACCATGGGCAGCACCAGCCTAATCGCGCAAAACCGTAAAACTACGTTTCAAAAGCATATTTTGAAAGCACCCATTAATACGCACATTACGCACCCTTCATCAGTACTGTGTTTATCTTGACAGGCCGGTAGCCGAGCTGCAACGCGAGGTCGATGCCGGCCAGCACTCGGGACAAACCCTGCACACACGCACAAAATAGATAAGTACAAAAAAAGAGTGTCCTCCCAGCGTTGTATAAAAAAAAACAAAAAAAATCGGCCAAGTGCGAGTCGGACTCGCGCACGAAGGGTTCCGTACCATTATCTATAAAAACGGCAAAAAAAAAACACGTTTGTTGTATGGGAGCCCCCCTTAAATATTTGTTTTATTTTAATTTAATTATTTATTCTTAAAGTAAATATATAACTAAATATTCTGTGAATATTTCAAGCGTCTACCTGTTGCCGTTATCAATATTCAGCAAAAATGAGCAAAAAAATCACGTTTGTTGTATGGGAGCCCCCTTAAATATTTATTTTATTCTATTTTTTAGTATTTGTTGTTATAGCGGCAACAGAAATACATCATCTGTGAAAATTTCAACTGTCTAACTATCACAGTTTATGAGATACATCCTGGTGACAGACGGACGGACGGACAGCGGAGCCTCAGTAATAGGGTTCCGTTTTACCCTTTGGGTACGGAACCGTAAAAATAGCTTCTGTCAAGACGCAAGTTAATGTACTTGTGAGTAATAACTGTCATTAAGGGGCCATAACTGAAATAGTGAACAACCTATAAATTATGATATCCGACTGCGTAACATTACATGAACTGACTTTTTACATACAACTAGTCTGACCATAAATACTGTTACATAGAAACTTTTCTTTGTTTCAACTCTTTAATTATTTGTATTTGGAACGCGTTTATTATGTTAAAAACTGTTTTCGATTATACATATTTTTTTGTGTTTATTATCAAATAACAATATGGAATGGGGTGTTAAAGAAAATAGGATTGCAGTGATTGCCTTGCACAAAGCGGGTATGGGGTCGTCGGCCATATTAAGGACACCTCAAAAGCTTGGTATCAGCCGTATGTACGTATATCGTACTATCGACAGATATACCAACACTTCCTCTGTTGAAGACCATAAAAGATCGGGTGCTGTTTGAACTACATAGGCTGTTAATGCTGTTAAAGGCAGAATTCGCCGAAACCCCATTAGGAAACAAAAATATTATCGCGAGAAATAAAGACTCTGTCGCGTATAACAAAACAACACCTGAACTTCGGCGCTTATCGCCGATATACAGGACGTACCCTAAATCAATTCCTACAGTTGAAGAGAGTGGCTCGATCAAACGCCTGCTGTCCCAATGCGCAGTTGAAAACCATGGAAATATCCTCTTTACTGATACAAAAAATCACAATTGAAGAGCACTACAACAATAAAAATGACAAAGTGTACGCACACAGTTCTAAAGCTGGCCAAGTGGTCGGAAAGGTACAACGTGGTCATCATCCTGCGTCTGTAATGGTTTGGTGGAGGTGTCTTATCAAGGAGTCACAAAACTTAATTTTATAGTTATAGATAGTTGCGAACCCTCTCAGCAATACACTTATTAAAAATGTACCATGGACTTTTCAGCTGGACTCTGCACCCGGTCACAAGGCAAGAACTACACAAGCTGACTCGAAATCAACGTTCCGGACTTTATAAGAGCTGAAGACTGGCCCTCCTCCAGCCCAGATCTGAATCCCTTAGACTAAAGTCAAAGTCATCAGACAGATTAAAAGCCTGTATCAAAGCCAAAGGTGGCTATTACGAATAAAATCATTTTTTTATATTTTGTTGAGACTACAAATATGTACGTATAAGTTTTATTAAGATTACATTACTTCATAAAAAAATAAATGCATATTCATTTGAAACAGAACTTATGACCGGACTAGATACAGACTATAGGTTTCTATAAGCCCCGCGCGTTGATATTGCGATTGGCGGCCATCTTGGTGACGTAGTCGAAGTCGCACCGTCAGTACCGTTCGCAGCCCACGCTTACGTGCTTACGCGCATCGAGTACTTGTTAACTATAGCTTTTTGTTTTTGTTATCCTGTTTTACTGTTGAGTTTTGTTACCTGTTACCCGTTAAAATGAGTAAGAAATTAATTAACAGTCGTGCTCGTGAAATGATTATTAAATTGGACAATTATTTTGTAAAAGAGAGAGAGGACTCTAAGTTAGTTATTCAAAATATAAACCGTGCCTTAAAAAGTGCTTCGGACACTACCGAGGACATTTTAATGTCCTAAAAAGGCAAAGGTAATTAAATAAATAAATAAATAAATATTGTCGGACAAATTACACAGCGCCATCTAGCACCAAAGTAAGCGAAGCTTGTGTTATGGGTACTGGACAACTGATAAACATACGTAAATACGTTTTTTTTTGTAAATACATACTTTTTATACATAGAAAATACCCAGACCAAGACAAACAGACATGTTCATGCACACAAATGTTTGTACTGTGTGGGAATCGAACCCACGAGCGTTGGTGTCAAAGTAGCGTAACAACGCGTTTCACCACTGCGCCACCGAGCTCGTCAGTTAATCAATTATTATGTAGGTATTTATAGCATTTACTTTTTATGAAATTTTTTTTTGCTATCTGTATTTTTTTGCTATGGATGACGTCACGCAGCTGTTATTGTGACAAGGTTCCATCGCAATATCAACGCGCGGGGCTTATAAGGCTCCTGACATCACCTACTGATAGAATACGAGCGTGCATGAGAAGAGCAATGAATGTTAGAGAAACAAGTGAGGTATGTAAGAATTGAGTTATGTGGCGGTCGGTTCGCTCTGCCTACCCCGCAAGGGATTTCGCGTAAAGTTATATATACACACTATAGGTGTGTTACGATAGGGTTCCTCATAAGCCCAAAGAATAATAAAGATGGCTGTTGGTTACATAAGAGTTGAAACGAACACAGTTTCTGGGTAATAACTTTTTTTCTACAACGTCGGGAGGCATACGGCCCACATGATGTAAAGCGGTTACCATAGGCTATCTACGCTTGTAATACTGGGCGAGCTTTTCTGGAGATTCACTCCCACGCAGGAACAGTGCAAACCTCTAGGGAGTTATTTCGCGTGAGTGATACTTAATGTATTGCAAGCGTTGACAGGCTATGGTGACCATTTTATATCAGGTGGGTCGTATGCCTCCTGATGTTGTATATAAAAAAAGGTACCCATATTTAATTGTCGGCGTTTTGTTAGTACGGAACCCTACGCAAACCCGAGTCGCTCTTGACCGGATTTATTTGCAATTGTTTGGAGCACCTGGCAAGCCTTACCTACATGTATTTATAGCTGCTAATTTACTTGTTCACGGTCACTGCATCCGTTTCTACACATGCGACCTCATTGGAAACCAGCACTTTGGTTTAATATACGATGATCCAACTAAATAACCATTTGGTTATTTAGAGAACCGATAGATCGATTTTGCTTTGTAACTCAACTCACCGCTTATTATTTGCCTTGGATCAATATTGTGACAATTCAACTTATTGGTTAAAACAACCTCGCATTGGACCGTAGCCCGTAAATATAATAAAAGTGGGAAATATTTACATAAATTTATAAATTGCGAGACTTCACGCGTAATTTGGTTAACATATAACCTTTTTATTTGCCGACGTTTCGGCTGAGTTGCATCAGCCGTGGTCGCGGGCGGACTATTTCTGGGGAATACGTCTCTAAGATAAAAATATACTATAGGGAATGATGTATTTGAGCAGTGATAAAGAACCGGCCTAGTGACCAACATGTCCCCGGTTCGAATCCTGTACCACTAAATTCGTGTTTTCGGATTTATGTACATATTTGTGGTAATTATCACTCGCTCGGCGGTGAAGGGAAACATCGTGAGGAAACCCGCACGTCCAACAAATTATATTTCAAAATACGTGTGACTTAACCTAAGAAAGGTCTGGTTTACCCTCTGGGTTGCGGAGGTCTGACGGCAGTCGCTCCGTGTCAAAATCAGTATCTTCGCCAAATCGTTAGGCTTTGGTAGCGGACCCCGCCGGTCCTAATGGATTAGGAAACGGGATAACGCTAAGAAGAAAAAGACAATATAGGGAAAGAACTCTTTGTTGACATTTCCCAAGGGGCATGAGATTATTTCAAAACGCGTCGATTCTTCACAGGGTCGAACCCACGAGCCTTGGAGTCAAAGTGGCATTGCTAACTCGTCAAAATCCTTCACATTATAATATATAATATAATATAAATATTGTCGGACAAATTACACAGCGCCATCTAGCCCCAAAGTAAGCGAAGCTTGTGTTATGGGTACTAGACAACTGATACTACTGATATAGTGATTGGGGTATACTGATCGGGGTAACTCCGCGGACATTAACACCATCTTTTTATTGCAAAAGAGAGCCATAAGAGCTATCTACAAACTTGGTCCCCGGGAGAGCCTTAGAGAAAAATTCAAAGAAATAAATATTTTAACAGTCGCATCGCAATATATCTATGAAAATCTTTTGTATGTCCATAAAAACATAGACTCATTTTGTAAAAAGAGTGATACTCATAGCATAAATACTAGATATAAGCATAATCTTGAGTTACATGCAAGCAGTCTCCACAAAATAAGTAATTCTTTTATGGGGCAATGTATACGGTTCTATAACAAACTTCCCAGCAATATAAGAGAATTGTCAATAAACAAATTTAAAACTACTATTAAAGCCAAATTGTGTAGCAGGGCATATTATAAAGTATCTGACTATATTAATGATAAAAATGCCTGGGAGTGAGTCGATCCAATTATAATGTAATTAATAAAATAATGTAAATTTGTTTGGATACCAAAAGAGGGATGCCTGAGTTTTTTGGCAGTATTTTTATCAGTGCTCACCTAGTCATAAACTGCACGGTAGGGAAAAAAATTGTGACGATTCCAAACAAATGTAGCCATTTTTACGGAATAAAAAGATTTTGACTTTGACTTTGATAAACATACGTAAATACATTTTTTTTTTTGTAAATACATACTTATTATCAGTGATCGGATAATCGGGCGCTTATATACCTAAACTTCTTTCCTTGAAAGAATAATATGGATATTCCTTCCTGAATTAATAAGTAATCCGGGATTCCTGGGAGTGAACAATTATGTAAAAACAACTATAAGTAACTTAATGAAATTATAGCAGTGGTTACTACTAAAAAAGTTCTCAGTTATATTTTTTTTAATTATTGATATTTCTAAGCAAGTAACACAAAAACATTACTCTACATATGAGTAGATGACTTTATCAAAATCTATTCGCGCAAATGCAAAGTGCAAGTAAATGAGTGAGACAGCAAATAATATTATCTGACCAACATAATTAGACGACCAGCAGAAATGACGTAATTCGAGCAAAAATGCGGCTACGATAACGCTATGAAGGGATGAGCGGGGACTGAAGTAGGGAGGGCGGTTGTTTGATCCTGCGCCCGCGCATATTTAGGTTCATTCGTCGCTTGTCTGTCTATTCATGCGTTCGGGTGTTGTGTTGTGTTTTACTGCTTTACCTAACGACTTGGCGTTCCAACGGTTTTTGATTTGCATAGTGATCTGGATATCTGTTTTGCTTGGAACGACAACTTTATGCTACGAATGACGGACTTCGTCACTCTCTGCGATCTGGCTTGAATTATTTGTTTTTTTACAAGGTAAGAAAGGTTTACTTCTCTTATTTTCTACGGTGCAATTGCAAGGTCACCAAAGTTGTAGAACAAAAGATATAATATAATTATTTAAATACAGAATATTACCATTCAGGTGATTTTAGTCAACCCTGTAGTTCGATGATATACCATTTGCTCTAAATAATAATCTAGAATAATGTGTAACTAAATGAAAACGAAATTGATTTTGTATTGTGAATTCCTTTTTTTATTTCAGTCTGCGATTGCTGCATCTTGGTTTGCTGTATCCTCGATCCTTTTTGTAAAATTAAAATGGAACCGATTCCAGTCGAAGACATTGCACAGTCATGGATAAGGGATATTCCTGAGATGATTTACGACGCCGCAAGTAAAACTATATTTTGCAGTAAGTGTAAAACGACTATGAAGGCAAAGAAGACAAACGTTGATCGGCACATAAAGTCGCAGAAACATCGAAAGCTTCAAACAGATGATTTTGAATTTTATTTTGATTTGGTAGATTTTATGATAATCTGCAACATACCTTGGTCAAAGCTAGAAAATCATACATTTCAAAACTTTTTTCAAAAATATATTTGTAACTGCAAACAAAATCGTACTATTCCTAGTGAATCTTTATTGAGAAAAACATATTTAAACCGTGTTTTCCAGGCTAAAATGAAAAGTATTCATGACGATGTGAATAATTGTAAATTATGGATTTCATTGGATGAAACTACAGATTTCCTGGGTCGAAATGTGGTGCATTTTTTAGTAAAACCATTAATTGAGGATGAACCTAAACAGACTTATATGTTGGCCTGTAAGACTCTAGACGCTGTGAATGGACAATCAATATCTCAATTTGTCATTGAATGCTTGAAGAATTTGTGGGGAGACTTATTTGAATCTAAAGTTCAAAACTTGCTTATGATGTGCAGCGATAGTGTAGCGTACATGATACTTGCTGGCAAAATATTGAAGAAAACTTTCCCTAACATGAAGCACTTTACTTGTTTAGCTCACGCATTGCATAGGTTAACAGAAAAAATACGTTTAGATTACGAGGACGTGGATACGCTTATATGAAATGTAAAAAAAGTGTTTCTGAAATCTCCCTATAGAATAAAAATTTTAAGGGACATGTATCCAGATTTACCGTTGCCTCCACAACCCGATATTACTAGATGGGGTACTTGGTTGGAGGCAGCATTTTATTATGCAAAATATTTTAATGAAATCTCTAACGTTGTATCTTCGTTAAATAGCAATGAAGCTATTTCCATTAAAAATGTATTAACTAAAAAAACTTGTTACGCGATCTAAAATTTATAGATGAGCATTTTAAAGTTATTCAGATTGCAATAAAAAAGTTGGAAAAACATGATTTGTCCCTATCCCAGGCATTTGAAATATTTGACGAGGTAAGAACGCTACTTGAGTGGACATCAAATAATGAATTGATAGATAAGTTAGAACAACTCATGGGTAGAAATCCCGATTTTGACGTAGTCAGGGAAATATCCCTAAACTCTATGGAAGTAAGTGACGCTAATCTTTACAAGTTTGCACCACTTACTTCCGTTGATGTTGAAAGGTCGTTTTCAACATATAAGTGGATTTTAAATGTTAAGAGAAATAGGTTAAAAATTGAAAATCTAGAGAAAATTATGATTATTTATTTTAACTCAATGAATGTCCTAAGTAAGAGTACTTCAAAGCGAGTAGAATCAGACGATGACGACGTTAACGTTTCTGCCTCATGTTCACAACAGCCTGACACAGAAATGCTAACTTCGTGAAACGTACGATCAAATAAATAACAGGTGTAAGGAACAGCTATCCTTAAAATGAATTCAGACCATCCTTCTAACTATCAGACAATAATAATAAGGATAGCCGTCCCTCGTACTCTGTGTAGTATAATTTTTAAGTACATTTTTAATTTTAAATATTTTTTGTGAAATATTTTGTAATTATAATTTGCTTTTGTACGAAAATAAATGGTGCTACACATAAAATTACAATTGTTTCAATTCCATAAGTAGTTTAGGTTGCTGGCCTGTTACGAAACCAGTTTTCATAAAAACTTTTATTGTAAATTAAAAGTTTCATTAGAATCGGCTTTTTAAATGTAAAAAAATTACAATAAGAGTTTAACAAGGAACAGCCGTCTTGAAAGTATGAGAGGGTATGTAAGCATTATTCAATGAAAATATATCATTTTCACAACGAGTTCTAACTATATTTTGTATGCAGGTAACATTTTTAGCAATCTCAGGAATTTCAAACGACTCCGGGATCCGGGATTCTGAAAGGCATGTCCGTATTCTTCTTTCGTGGGAATAAAAATGAATTTTAGGTATATTAGCGCCCGATTATCCGATCACTGCTTATTATACATAGAAAATACCCAGACCAAGACAAACAGACATGTTCATGCACACAAATGTTTGTATTGTGTGGGAATCGAACCCACGAGCGTTGGTGTCAAAGTAGCGTAACAGCGCGTTTCACCACTGCGCCACCGAGCTCGTCGAAACGTACGTCGTACATTACGCGGGCCTTATGCTTATATGCCTACCAAAGCAGTTCAAGAGAAGTATGGCGCATCAAAGCAGCCCGTCTGGGGAAGTACCTCCACCTCACGGAAAACCACAGCCAAATAACAACTGCCTAGCCTAGAGGGTTGTTGTGTTCCTTCGCGTGAGTGAGTTCTCCAGTAAGCTCCTAAGGAGTTGCTATGTTAGCAGCAGAGGTGGCATCGCGCGAGTAGTACTTAATGTATTGCAAGCGTTCATAGGCCACGGTAACCTCTTTACATCAGGTGGGTCGTATGCTTGTAGGCCTCCCGACGTTCTATAAAAAAATGTTTGTACCTATTAGTTCCAATAGGTATATTCATGAATGTAGCAACGTTATGCTGGCTGGAAGAAATCTCTTTTAGAACTATGTATTTTAACGATTGTAACCTTTTAATTTGTTGTGCAATAAAGGATATAATAAAAAATAAAGGATATAATAAATGTACGATAAATATCTACTTCTTCTTCCCAAATCTTCATTTATTGAGCTCGGTGGCGGAGTGACTACAAATGCAACTTTGAGTTCAAGGCTAACCAGCCTGTATAGTAGTGTTAGCCTTGCTAACTCGTCAAAATCCTCCACATTACGCGGGCCTTATGCTTATATGCCTACCAAAGCAGTATAAAAATGCATTGTATTGTCACTTTTACAGTTAAGTGAAATTATTCAGCAATATGAACTGACTCAAAGACACGGATGTCGAGTGAAATTAGCGCGTAATCTATGCGTGTTTCCGCTTCTAAGGAGAATTAATTAAATAAGATAACATTGTCGAAACATTTATTTCACACATATGTATGAAAACTGTAATACGCACACGTATTATTGATAGATCTCGAGAAAAATGGTAAAAACATTTGTTTCCTTTTTAGGGTACCGTACCCAAAGGGTAAAACGGAGCCTATTACTGAGACTCCACTGTCCGTCCGTCTGTCACCAGGCTGTATCTCACGAACCGTGATAGTTAGACATTTGAAATTTTCACAGATGATGTATTTTTGTTGCCGCTATAACAACAAATACTAAAAAACAGAATAAATAAATATTTAATTGGGTCTCCCATTACAACAGACATGACTTTATTGCCGTGTTTATAGATAATGGTACGGAACCCTTCGTGCGCGAGTCTGACTAGCACTTGTTTTTATACAACGTCGGGAGGCATACAATCATACCTAATGTAAAGCAGTTACCGTAGCGTATTAACGCTTCTAATATATCCTCTGCTGCTTACACAGCAACTCCTTAGGAGCTTACGAGTGACCTCACTCACGCGTAGGAACATAACCCCCTAGGGACATTTTTCCTTTAGAGTGATAAAAATTATAATTGGACATTGGATTTAAGAATATGTACATTGGATTTCTAATTCGCCTATATTTCGATATAGAAACTTGGTTTCCGTGTTTTCATACATTTTACAGACCGGTATATGCCGTTCAAATGTCAATCGTAAAAAAATTATGAAAAAAAAACGTTATTAATAAGTTGCCCTGAACCCGTATTAAAAAAAAGAAACGTACCGGTCGTCGTGCCATTTGCTCGTAGCGGTCCGCCCGCAGCGAGTCCAGCGACACGTTCACAGCGGCCAGCCCGGCGCGCTGCAGCGCCGGCAGCCGCCGCGTCAGCACCAGCCCGTTGGTCGTCATCGACACCCACTGGATGCCCTCGATCTCGTTCAAACCCTCTGCACACACATTACGTACATGTTTACACATCATCAGCAGGCAAACAAGCATACAATTCACCTGATGTATTCGCACAGCAATTCCTTAGCGGTAACTTTACCTGCTACTGTATGCTGAGGTACACACCCGTATGGGTTTTTTTATACAACGTCGGAAGATAAATAAGCATACGGCCCACCTGATGTAAAGCAGTTACCGTAGCTTATTAACGCTTGTAGTATATTAAGTATCACTCGCGCGATGTATCCTCTGCTCCTGCTTACACAGCAACTCCTTAGGAGATTACTGGTGGCCTCACACGCAGGAACACACCCTCTAGGGAGTTGTTACTTGGCTGTGGTTTTCTGTGAGGTGGAGGTACTTCTCCAAATGGGCTGCTTTGATGCGCCCTAGCTCTCTTACAACATCCACACGTAGAACCCTCGAGCGTTGGTGTCAAAGTCGCGTCATTCACGTCTGAGCCACCGAGCTCGTCAAAATGGTACGGGGCTTACATTACATTACATATACAAAAATTTCAATCAGTTGCACCTTGCCGTGCCTGTTGCTAACGCAGCTACTCCTCAGGAGCACTAACTCGTAGAAGCAAAACACCCCTATAGGGAGTTATTTATGCGGTCTTCTGTGAGGTAGAAGTGCTTCCCCAGTTAGGATGCTTCTGCTATCTTCCTTATATAGTTTACACAGAACCTGATGATACTATAAGTGGACTTTTTAAAACGCATTTTTTGAATTCTAATCACAACGAGATAACGAACTTTATCTAGTAATAGTACGTACTTGACTCCAATAAACTCTAATGACGTTTACAAAGTAATTTTTGGACTTTAAAAACAAATTCAACAGGCTTTTGACAATATTAATGTAAAAGTTAAAAAAATATTTACTAAACAGTTAGGTGCACCCTTAGCACACATTATTAATTTAACATTTACAGAAGGCAAGTATCCTCCAAAGTTAAAATATTCTATTGTTAAACCCCTGTTTAAAAAAGGATACAAGAAATCTATGAATAGTATAGACCGATTACATTGACCCCAGTGCTATCAAAAGTAATTGAAATATTAAAAAGGTCTCAATACTGTCCCATTAATGCTGGAGTGCCTCAAGGCAGTATTTTAGGACCTATATTATTTTTAATTTATATTAATGATTTACCTGAAGCTATTACTAACAAGTGCATATTATTTTCTGATGACACTACACTTCTAATTGAGAAAAAAAGATAAAATGGACTATAAATCCGACATTGAAACAACTATAAGTAATATAATTAATTGGCTAAAACAGAATAATCTAACTATAAACATGACGAAAACTAAACTAATACACTTTAAGACTATTAATTATACAAGTAAAATTCCAATCAAGATTACATTTCAAAACATAAATATTGAAGAAATAGAATCAACTGTGTTTCTTAGAATAACCGTCGATAGCCTATGCTACTGGAAAAGTCATATAAATTTACTTTGACACAAACTAGGTGGATTTGTTTACATATTGGGAAGAGTTACACTTATAACATCAATGGAAGCTGCTGTAATGACTTACCATGGATATGTGTCATCGTTACTAAGGTATGGAGTTATTCTTTGGGGAAACTTAGTGGACATATCAAGAGCTTTCGTTTGACAAAAAAAAATGCATTCGACCATTTATAATGTTGATGCAATGAATAACTGTAAGGTTGTACCTAAACAAAGACTTGAATTATATTCGCGGAATGTGCATTGCACGACGATAAAAAATTATCCCGCAACTTGAGAGTTCTTGGAAGAAAACTTCGCTGGAACCGCACAGTACGCAACCATTGTGATCCCAGTCTGTAAGGGTGACCTCCCCGCCGTCGACGAGCGGTGCGGTTGTAAAGATAGTTCTTACAATTAGGCGAGATGTCTGCTGGTTTACTACTTGCAGAGTTATGAACAAAGCAACGCACGTATGATCGCGGCCAGGTCCGAGCGCAGCGTGGGTTCGCCGCCAGTCAAAACTTCGCTGGAACCGCACAGTACGCAACCATTGTGATCCCAGTCTGTAAGGGTGACCTCCCCGCCGTCGACGAGCGGTGCGGTTGTAAAGATAGTTCTTACAATTAGGCGAGATGTCTGCTGGTTTACTACTTGCAGAGTTATGAACAAAGCAACGCACGTATGATCGCGGCCAGGTCCGAGCGCAGCGTGGGTTCGCCGCCAGTCAAAACTTCGCTGGAACCGCACAGTACGCAACCATTGTGATCCCAGTCTGTAAGGGTGACCTCCCCGCCGTCGACGAGCGGTGCGGTTGTAAAGATAGTTCTTACAATTAGGCGAGATGTCTGCTGGTTTACTACTTGCAGAGTTATGAACAAAGCAACGCACGTATGATCGCGGCCAGGTCCGAGCGCAGCGTGGGTTCGCCGCCAGTCAGCCGCACCTTGTCGATGCCCAGCGCCGCGAACACGCGCGCCAGCCGCAGCACCTCCTCGGTGGTCAGCAGTGCTGCCCTAGGCGACAGCGGCACTCCCTCCGCCGGCATGCAGTACTGGCCTGTGGACGATGGACATCATTAATACATACAAATGAATGATGAAATCTCTTTGATGTACTTTTTTGGATAAACTGATTCTCCAGGGGGCGTCAGTTGTGAGTCTGTAAATACCTCTTTACACCCTTTTTGAAGAAGCTGCTATTGTCCATTGGGAGCAGTGATAGCCCAGTGGATAAAGATCGGCCTAATGACCAACAGGTCTCCGTATTTCGTTTCGTATCCTGGCCTGTACCACTAAATTTGTGTTTTCAGATTTATGTACATATTTGAAATTATCACTTGCTCGGCGGTGAGTGAATACATCATGAGGAAACCCATACATCCTATTTTGAAAGACGTGTAACCTTACCTAAGATTGATCTACTTTACCCTATGGGTTACAGAGATCTGATAACAGTTGCTCCATGCAAAAATCAGTATCTTCACCAATCAGTGTGTTCCCTTCAAAGAGGAACCCTTAGGGTTTACTGCTCATTTGATTTTCCTAATGGACTATAGCTTCTTATCAGTATTATCCCATTTCCTAATCCATAAGGATTGGCGGGCTCCGCTATCTAAGCCTAAGGATTTTGACATGGAGCGACTACCGTTAGACCTCCGCAATCGAGAAGGAAAACCAGACCTTTCTCAGATATAGATCACACATCCATCGAAATAAAATTTCTTAGACATGCAGCTTTCCTCACAATATTTTCCAACACTATTGGACATTTCCGTAAGTGTTGTAATATAATTACTGATGTATCACTGATCAACAAACAAACATATTGATATTGAAATATAATGGCAAGTCAAGTCTGATCACAGCAGATTATAAGCTACTAGCTGTGCCCGCGACTTCGTCCACGTGCAATAGTTATTTTTTTATTATTTATTTATATTAATTAAAATGAATAAAATCTCTAAAATAAAAGTAGCCTAAGTTACTCCTTATTACATCAGCTATCTACCAGTGAAAATCCGGTCAAAATCGGTCCAGCCGTTTCAGAGAAAAAACAGACAGACAAAAATTGTAAAAAAATATTTTGGTATATGTACCATGTACATATCCATATGCATTTAATAAAAAGCGGTTATTTTAATATTACAGACACTCCAATTTTATTTATCTGTATAGAGGTACAAGATCACCAGCTGGTACAATTTGTAAATATGTCTATACTTACGAGGAATAACCTTTGACCACTGGGAGGTGATAAATGTTATAAAAATAAAATATGATAAAACACACCATTATCAGTCTATGAGTCTCCTCACTACCAAACTGATTTGGTTACAGATTTCTCAATGCCCTCAGGGTGTAGCACTGAAAGAGCTGTACCCAAATCAGCCACATGTTGAGTCCCAATGAAAATTTTTTAATTTAAAAATTAAAATTATGTTTTGATTTTAATGGATTTGGTCTCTTCCTCTCTTCTATTGCAGTGCCCATCAGGGTCCATAATGGTCTGAATGTGTTTTCTTATTTACACCACCTATGTAATAACATTATGGAAGCAATAAAGACATTTGAATTTTAAAACCCTACCTGGACAAATACAAATTTGGGCTCAGCTTTAGATTAACCTGTGTAGGGTTCTGACCGGTTAAGTAACACCTGATATAGTTTCCCCCTCTGGGTCCCCTCCCCCCTCACCCACCCCCTCCCCTTTTACGGTGTTACTTAACCTGTCAGACCCCGTTATATACGTTTTCCCATACATTTCTTGGCGGAAAAGCGGCCCGCGGGTAATGAGAGATTAATCTAAAGTGCTTTCCAAATTGTGTCTGTTTGTAATATTAAAATAAACGCTTTTTAATAAATGCATATGGATGTATACACGGTATATATACCAAAACGAACATTTATACAATTTTTGTCTGTCTGTTTGTTCGGCTAATCAAAATCAAATTTTCTTATTCAAAACTAAGATAAAATGAGAATATACCAGGTTAAGTAGAAAGGAGACATTAACAGGATGAAGGATATTAGAACAAGACCAAGACGTAATAGTAGTCAATGGTGGATGTATGTTAAACTGACGTAGGTACTTATTTCTGATTTTTTTACAATAATGAGTCCTTACAACATGTGTGGATAAGGATTTCTAATTTGGTTCATTGTCGTTTCATACAGCCTTGCCTATTTCTGGTACCTAACACGATAAACACGATCGGATGTTATTAATATTATGAAAAACAATATACACATGTTTATTCTTATGACAATGCAATAAGATCTAAATTCAACATGCTAAAAGAAAACAATTATTTTGCTATTACACTTAAATAAGTTTCTAAACACCAATTGAGCCCAATGTCACTCGTAAAATTATAACTTACAACGTAAATTACAGCGTTCTGTAAGCGATATACGCAGATAGTTGTGGCGCCGACCTATGGGATCCATTAGCGGAGGCCCCAGCCCTGGCATGTCTGCGCCATGAACTGGCTCTGCGGTCACCTGCCAATTCAATTATAAGTGTTTTGTAAATTTGTAAGGTCCAAGTCAATACAAACACAAACTTTTATCTACTTGAATAATACATACATTGCTGTAGTAATATATAGATACTTTTGACGCACTATTTTTGATTCTTAGTACACGTGATAACAGTGTATTAATAGTTTGATGTATTTTCATCATTATTTTTATCAAACAAACCGCACTAAAACTAAAATAAAACAGTTGTTGACTTGAAATAAAGTTACAAAGTGACAATAACACGTTAAAATAAAATAAAAGTGACAGTAACAGTGTTGCCGTATGAAGGAAAAAGATAAACTAAACATTCGATTTGAAAATCCTAAATATCACCTATCTTGCTGTTCTTTTTCGCAATTTTTGATAACTTTTAACTAATTTAATTCCGATCGCTGAGAAAGGAACAGCCAACTCGTAAAGATGAACATCAGCCTTCACGACGGGGTTGAGCAGAACAGTACCGTACGAACAGTTAATGGAATGAACCTTTTAAGTCAAACCGAAGAATTACGCTATGAAAATGGAAACCCGCACAACTTCTCATTGGAATAGATAACAGGCAACTCGTCATGACAAGAGAGCTGCGAATATGAAAGAAAAATCAACCAGTCGCATTGAAATCGCGCTATCAACATATACGAAAAGACTGCCAACAGAAGAAAGGACGGTCGCTATGAAGTAGGACTTTCATGGCGACAAGACGATGTCAAGGTGCCCATAAGCTACAATAACGCCCTCAGAACACTGGAGAACTTAGAATGCAAGTTAAACAAATCTTCGAGCGACATGCAGCAATATGAAGAACAAGTCAACAACCTGCTGAATAAAAGGATACGCTGAGAGGTGCGATGAATCAGCAGCTGGCAGCAACGTGACCTGGTACCTACCACATTTTCCCGTGAAGAACGCCAACAAGCCAGGGAAGATGCGACTGGTCTTTGACGCGGCAGCTAGAGCACACGGGTAATACGCCATATATTTGAACGATTCCCTGCTTGAGGGGCCCAATCTAGTAGTATCATTCCCGACTATTCTCTTTCTTCAGATTTCTAGAAGAAGCCATCGTGATAAAATCTGATGTACAAAGAGATATTTCTTCCAGTGAAAACAGGAATCAAGATCAGCCAGTTCAGATGTTCTTATGGAGAGAAGATAGAGATAAACTACATACGGCATACAAGATGACAGCTATGATACTCGTATTTGGTGCCTCAAGGTTTCTAGCGCATTGCGTGAGAAATAGAAACGAATAAGATTTCAACAATACACCCCCGATGCTAAAAAAAAAGCAATCAATATTTGCAGGTAGTTTCTAACCTCCGAACATCCATTCATTCGATCCAGCTCTAACAATGCCCATCCTTGTCACATAAAAGGACGGCCTCAATAAATAAAGCCTCAAAGAACAATGGCGAACTCCCATACATGATTTTAGCTGAGTAGTACATGAAGCGTCCCTAAATGAAAAAATCAAAATAAATATACCGCCAGTCCCAGAAACCGGTACCTCGAAGAGTTTTTGTCGGAACAGGCCAGGATTAGCAGTTATTTCAACTTAAAGGTTATGTCAACTTATAGGTTATGTCAACTTCGGTCAGTAAAATAGAGACTTCCGTGTCTTACTGGCCTCTTACTTAGGTACTAACTACCACAGTATAAGTAATAGTACTGTTCTACATTCATGAAAGTGACAGCTTCCGACTACATGACATGATAGCATCAACTGCTAAATGAGAATGGAGAGGTGAAAGATAGATACCTTTGGCGATGTTAACAGAGATATAGTCGTAGACGTACGGGTTTAATTGAATCACATTTAGAACCACAGCCATCCTCACCTGCACGTGGTGGACACTACCGTTTTGCGAATTAGACTGGCGAAACAGAGATATAGCACGATAGCTCTGCTGGGGAAGTACCACCTAACGGAATGCCACAGCCAAATCACAATTTCCTGGAGGATTGTGTTCACAGTGAATGAGGTTACCAGGATGCTCCTAAATTGAAGTTAATTATATATTGTTTTGATCGGGTGGGTAGATATTTTTTTTATACTACGTCGGGTGGCAGACAAGCATACGGCCAGCCTGATGTGAAGCGGTTACCGTAGCCATATTAACGCACGTAAAATAAAATATCGCTTGCGCGCCGCCACCTCCGCTGTCAACGCAGCATCTCCTTCCTTTCTGGTGACCTCACTCACTCGCAGGAACGCAACAACTCTCAAGGGAATTGTTATGTGGCTGCGGTATTCTGTGAGGTGGTGGTATGTACATTCTCCAGTCGGGTAGCTTACAATGACCTACCTCTCTTTTCGCCATAGCTTCGTTTGTCAGTTGGCAGGGTGCACCGAGCTCACACCCCCAGGTGTGAGCTCGGTGCACCATGCTTAAAAAAAACATCTGATTAAAAAAAATCTACTTTTGTGAATGCACAATACACATGGGTTCACAAGTTTTGGTGTTAGTTGGAGATAAATAAAACACGGTTACATAGGTGAAATCTCAATAATATTCCTCATCATCTCTTATAATAATATCATCGAGAAATTCAGCCGGCGCTGAAATATTTTCTTGATGTCTGGCCCATCCTAAGTACCACACAATGGTCATCACATGGGCGCAACAACCTACTGTCCGCCGACCAACCAAGCAACTACAACAGTATTCAGTAATTCCTGTACGGCCAGGTATATTATTTTCAATTGCAATATATACATAATATTGTTTTCTACTCATATGTCTAGATTTGATTCGTCCTCTTATTAACGTTGTGGCACCGCCTCTAAGATTGTATTCAGCAGGGTTAATATTTTCTCGCGTTACTTCAATTCTGTACCCACCATGAAAACGTATGTGCTCTCCATAGTATGAGCGAGCTTGTCTGATTTGATACGTTCCCAGGCTGAATAATATAAGCTCTCTATACTCTAGGGTTGGGAAATACAAGAGATTATTACGATCTGCAGTAATACTTTGAAACAAGGTTATTCGTCTATTCATGTTCATGGCATTAACCATGTCAGCCAAATTGTTTTCTAAGTTCATTCTCTCTCTAATTATATCTAAAAATTCATTAGCGTACATGCTATCCCTGAAGCGAACACCAAACCTGTTTAAAAGAGCTGCTGCAATTTGGAAGTTTTGCATCATGTGTGGTAGAGCCCGATGAAAATATTCCTGTCTAAAAAGTTTATAATTTCTCTTGAAGTGACCATTAACGGCCTCTACCACCCATCTACAAATAGTGACACAGCGACTTCTGTTAGCTTGAGCTGTAGTTAATTGGTGTTCGCCTTCTAGGAGTGAATCTGGCACACATGTTCTATAGCCACATTCTTGTAACAAAGTTATACTGTCCCTAAAACCGCGATCAAGAATGAATACATCACCTTCCCTGAAATACGATCTTAAAGCGGCGCCATCACAAAATAAGTTCTTCATTATATCAGCATCTGATGTAGTTGCTTTGTATGGGCCAAAACAATTAACAATATATCCATCGCAGGCAACAATCAAAAAAGGTTTTAATAAATTCCTATATTTGTGCAGGGAATAACTTTGTTTTTGGAACATATAATTAGAGCTTTTATGAATATATATGTATGTTCCATCACATATCACAATAGCATTACTTCCAGTTCCATACAGTCCATTTGGTATTAATAAACTATGCTGTAACAATTCTTCCCTTGTCAGTTGACCTAGGTTTCTCGGCACAAAATCTTGAAGCAATACCTCTCGCACATTATCCATCAAATTCTCTAGCGTTCGCCGTGGGACATTTACAAGTGACGAAATTCTTTCGTCAGAATCACCTGTCCTCATTTTCAATAGCAGGACTGCTAGCCCCAAACGTCCTCTTCGTATTTCTGCTACTCTAGGTACCTCATCAATAATTAAATTGAATCTCTCTTTGGTTAGTCCTATCCAGTATTCAAAAATGTTATCTTCCATTTCTTGAATATTTTCGAAATCAAGTGTAGGTGTGAATGCATTCACAAATGAAAAAACATGTCCTATCTGCTCAATAGTAAATGCTTTCATACTATTTTCTGAGTCATATAAGGTCTCCCATGAGTTACTCATCAAATGTTCACCACATACACGAGCCAGATTTGGCAAATAAAAGTTGTGATTGCTTAATACAATTGCACGCAATTTATCAGTAATGCTATGCAGTCTAATACTGTTGCAGTAAGGAAATACACAGCGATGGTTGCTGTTCGCTGCACGTCTATATCCTGGTATGACTACATTTTGTGTATTCACAATATTCTCTGGTGCAAGCTCGTATAATTCTGGTTCATTTGGAGCAGGTTCATTTATCGGAGGTTCATTTATTGCAGCTTCATTTATTGCACGTTCATCCACTACTGGTTGTGGTAATTCTTGTGGTTCATTTAGTACCAACGGCTGATGGTCTTGCACTTCCTGAGCTGCAGGAGCTTGAGATCTGGCACGATCATGGCGATTTAATCTTAAAGCCTCTCGCCTAATACGTAACCAGCAAGCGTGACACACACGATGTGATTCAGTTACCTAAAAAAAAGAATTTCATTTAGATTATAAATTCATGATGAGATGGAATGAGGTTAGCTTGAACTCAATATATATTACATACCATACAGAAATAGATAAAAGCTATTATGATTTTTATACCACCACGGTATATATCTGCCTGATTTATTAAACAAGTAAATACAGCCTATGCACATTTGTAACACTAGGAGTGTTATATAAAAACTAAATAATTGTGGTGCTGTGCCATTCTGCAAATCTATTATCAATATATTGAACTCAAACAGTCACTCTGCACTAGCCGCATTCATTGCATCGCCACAACAGTAGTCCTTATCTGTATGTGTGGGTATACATAAATCATTATAGATATTATGTTTAATAAATAATACATACCTGTTGAGGCGCTACTCTGGCTTTTATGACATCAATCATTAATCGTTGCAATTCAGTAGGATTGTCTTTTAATATTTTGTCACTCCGTCTTTGAAGAGTGGAACAACCACATAATGGGCAAACATGAGAATGTCCTCGGCTTGGTCCAGCTTGTTCGCCATCGTGGCTACCAACTTCTTGCTGCAAGTTGGTATTTACTGCTACCATTGCAAGGTCTCTGCATGCTTCGCAGACATAATCTTCTTCAGTGATCTACAAATCGACAATATTGTAATTTAAAGAAAATACTTTAAAATCTTAGGTCAGTGAACATTTACAGAAACATATGAATTGAAAATTGAATAGCCTTCTATCCCTTCATATCGTCATTTTAGTTGGTGAGTCACTTCAAGTAATTAAATGAACTTCATGCGTTTGAGATAAGCTTAAAATTCATTTCAGAACAACTTTTAATGTGAATGTTTAATTGTAAAACCAACCATTGGTTATAGACATTTTTAAATCACAACAACCTAATATGCATAATTATGCTTAACGTAAGTATTGATAATAAAATGACAAAAACCTCAATCTCCTAAAACTTGTTTAACAGCAAATAAAAAAACTCGCTCAATAGAGTTAAAAGAATAAAGAAGTTATGAATTAACTTTAAAATAAAGCTAAAGCTGTTCTCGGCAGCACACTCAAACTATTTCTAATTATGTACCTATACAAACAATTGAATAGGTACATAAGTAAAATCTTGATCAAAATGTCGGTCAGATGAGAGGGTCGCCTTAAGGTCAGATGTTTTTGTCACTTCATCGTCGTCATGAAACAACATGTACCTCTTGGAGGTAATCCCAAGAGAATTTATGATATGTATGTAGGTACTTACGATTTGCGGGTATACCCAGCTAGATAATATAGTAATTACTCTAGTGTTCAGTTCTAGGGCAGGGTATCGGCGAAGAGTATTAACGCACATGTTGCAGTTGATGCATAAAATGCGTGTACTTCGACCACGAGCACTCATTTTGCCGGCAATTACCGTGGATCAGTCCAGTAAACAAATCCAAGAAAAATCGGAGTCCGTAAGTACGCACGAGTCACACAGAGGCAATATCAGAGTCCTTGGGGAGGCCCGGTCAATTGGGATAAGAAAAATCAAGAACAGAAACACAAGTATACAAAACAGCGAACAAACAAACAAATGTATTCGTAAAACCGTCGTTGTCTGTCATTTTTGTTTCCTTTCACTTGTCTATTAAGTGTTGCCATTATATTTGTGTTTGATTGAAACGAGGAAAACCTTGTATGTAGGTGTAGACTGCAATACAACCGATTTTTAAAATAATGTCTTTATTACAATAAAATACTTACCTATATATATTTTTTATGTTGTACTAATTCAAGAAAAATAGTGAATTAGCAACTATTACGATTTTTAAATATGAAAGTATAAGTGGCATAGCAAAATAAATACCGACTGAGGCAACACTTTAAGTGTACTTTGTGACAAACGGAAAACGTAGTTTTCAATACAATTATTTTTAAATAATTGATATTCAACTTGGCTTCGAACAATGACAAAGACAATATGAAAAATCGTATAAAAATATTTCATTTGCAGTGATTATTTTGACGTCTAGGGTCGCTCTAAAATTTTTGAACTAATATTTCGCCATTGTTCTTTGGCTAACGCTAAGGACGGGTGAGCAAGAAAATTATTGGCATCTAATGCTGTTCTAAACTCGACAGAAATGCGATTTCGCCCTACCCGCTTAATTACCATCTTCAGAGACATTTCTTATTTGGTGGCGATATCGAAAGTGACCAAACTGAATCGGCCTTAATGTCAATCCCAGAGACGAATCTTCCACTTTATTGACATGGACTATAAATGGTGCAGTATCCTCGTCTTTGTTTTATTGTAACCTGCAAGGATGTCCATTCCAGTCCATTCCATTCAATTTTAATTCAATTTTATATTATGTACGTGTTAGTGCCCGCAGCTAAATATAATAATAATAATATAATATATTGTAAAATGTAAGTTATATAATTTATCCAATTTGTTATAATTCTATTCTTTTGTATTACTTAGATATTTTTGAATTTTTCTCAATAATTTACTGGTATCCGCGGAAGACCAGCGTTGTGGTCCACACCACAGTCCACGACACATGCTGAGCGGAGGCCGTTTTGGTGCATTTATGCATAATTTTAATTTAACAAGCATGTAAAATGTAACCAAATAAACACTTTCTTTCAAGAAACCAGTAACACACGTGTTACGCAATCAACCAAAAAGCAGAGTCCCTACACCGAGAGGAGCAAAACAAAATCTTTCGGGCTAAATGTCAAAGTGGCAGTGACAGCCATTTTCCTGTCACGTTAATGTTTGTTTTTCTTCATCTACTTGATGATTTGTTTGTTTATTTAGCGAAATAATTTTATTCTATATTAATTATATATCTATCGCATTTCAACAAAAGGAACTGCGTATGTATTTCAACGTAATTATGACATTAATCTGAATCTTCTAAATAATAATAAGGGCAATGTCTCTATTCCCGGCATACGCAAACGTCGATGATCATGCCGGCAGCCATCCTTACGAAACGGAAGGTCAGTCAAATATCATAATGTCTTGTGAATTTGTTAGATATCGGTAAGATTACAAAAACTATATGTTGTCTCCAGATGGATCCTTGGCTGCAGTGGAATATATGGAGTCACAGTTATTGGCCAGCGATGAAGAGGTGGTGGCTGATGCTGCTGACGAGGTGCCGGCGCCGATGACTGTGCCTGCCCCGCTCTACGAGGACTTCTATTTGGACACTAAACTGGATCCTGGGAACTTACGTGTATCCACACTTTATTATCCAGGACGACCTCAGTATGTATATGTATAAACATTATTTAATAATTTTGTTTTTTAAACATTAATTCATTTGGCACGCTGATATTTACAGTTAATACATTTCTAATATTGTTATTATGATGATTTATGAGATCACTTATGCATCTGTTGTCACAGATATATATTGATGTTTCTCAGTTTAGAACCACCTGCACAATTTGATCTCAATACTGTACAAAAATAATTGCTAGTATATGATAAAGGTTTATAAATAAAATTTAAAAACATCCAGGAACTAACTTATCTATCTATAACTTCACGCCAAATCCCTTGCGGGGTAGGTAGAGAGATCCGAGTGCCACGTTACTCGATCCTTACATACTAACTTATAATTGTTTTAAAACCAGATTATCAAAATTACTGGCCAAATGTTTGTATTCAGTAGATATCTTCTGTAAGCATGACATAAGTAATATTCATACAGTGTTAAGTAGTAAATTTAAATTTGCCCACCAATATGTTAAGATTATACACGCGAACGATACCTCCCATTGCAAGCGTGCTTGTCATTGTACGCCAGGTTATATGAAAAATATGTTTTTCATGCACCAATATAATGTTAATACCTACAAGATGGCCTTCAGCGGGTACATGTGCGTGGTCAAGGGTATCAGATTCTTATAAAAAAATAGGTTTCGGTCGAAACGATGTTTTATGATGTTAGTAACCATATTTTAGGCAAACAAATTATGCATCTATGTAAATCTATCTATCTTGAGGCATGCTCCTTTGGTTTGGACATGTATAAAGAATGCAAGGAGAATCAAAACAGGTATACAACACTCAGAAAGTAGATGAATGAAGGAGCCGAAGATAGCCAAGACTTACCTACCACAACCAAATTGTGTTTTATCAGAAAGTGATGTCAGGAGCAATAGAAACCAACGAGTATGCACGAGAAGAGCTATGAAGTAATGTGGCGCTCAATTCTTTCTACCTACCTTGCAAGGTATTTGACATGAAGTTATAGATAGATATATCTATCTAAGTTATGTGTCTAGTTATGGGAGTCCCACAGGGGTCAATTCTAGGTCCATTCTTATTTTTAGTATATATAAATGACTTACCTTATTATGTAAGGGATAAACACGAGATTGTATTGTTTGCGGATGATACCTCTTTGACATTCAAAATTAATAGACGGTTACGTAATTATGACGAAGTTAACGATGCTCTCTCTAAAGTTATTCATTGGTTTAGTGTTAATAATCTGCTTTTAAATGATAAAAAGACTAAAGTAATTAAGTTCTCAACACCTAATGTAAGACAGGTGACTACCAATGTACATGTTAATGGAACTAATTTAGCCCCTGTGGAGACAACTGTGTTCTTGGGTATAACAATTGACTCCAAACTACAATGGGGCTCACAAATTGAAAAATTATCAGGAAAATTAAGTTCTGCAGCCTATGCAGTGAAAACTATTAGACGGCTCACTGATGTGGATATGGCTAGAATAGTTTATTTCAGTTACTTTCATAGTATTATGTCATACGGAATTCTTCTTTGGGGTAAATCCGCGAACATTAACACCATCTTTTTATTGCAAAAGAGAGCCATAAGAGCTATCTACAAACTTGGTCCCCGGGAGAGCCTTAGAGAAAAATTCAAAGAAATAAATATTTTAACAGTCGCATCGCAATATATCTCTGAAAATCTTTTGTATGTCCATAAAAACATAGACTCATTTTGTAAAAAGAGTGATACTCATAACATAAATACTAGATATAAGCATAATCTTGTGTTACATGCAAGCAGTCTCCACAAAATAAGTAATTATTTTATGGGGCAATGTATACGGTTTTATAACAAACTTCCCAGTAATATAAGAGAATTGTCAATAAACAAATTTAAAACTACTATTAAAGCCAAATTGTGTAGCAGGGCATATTATAAAGTATCTGACTATATTAATGATAAAAATGCCTGGGATTGAGTCCATCCAATTATAATGCAATTAATAAATTATGTAAATTTGTTTGGATACCAAAAGAGGGATGCCTGAGTTTTTTGGCAGTATTTTTATCAGTGCTCACCTAGTCATGAACTGCACGGTAGGGGAAAAAATTGTGACGATTCCAAACAAATGTAGCCATTTTTACAGAATAAAAAGATTTTGACTTTAAGAAAGATGTGGTTTTACTTCCGGCTTGTAGAGGTCTGTCGGCAGTAGCTCCATATAAAAATCAGTATCTTCTCACCTATGTAGCTACCCTTGGAGTGCTGTCGTGTTCCTACAAGTGAGTGAAATTAAGCCTGTAAGCTCCTGGAGAATTGCAATTGTAGCAACAGGGGCGGCAATACGGCATTACTTCCTGCAAAAGCTGTGCAAACCTTCATAACCTCATAACTTCATGTAGTGAAAGATATGCACACAATTACAGGTACTTAACACAGCATGAGAAATCTCGCCCTCGCGTCAGGCACCGGCGCCGCTACTACGAGGAGGTGGCCTCTGGAGATGGCAACAATGACGCAGAGGTAGCTTCACGCGTCGCCGCCTTCCGCCGCATGCTCGCCGACGCGCCCTGCGATGATGATTTGTGGCTTCAATTCATACATTTTCAGGTAGGTTTCAACATATTAAGAGATGTAGGGTGAATCGAAATAGTCCGACGGAGGAAGTACCTTCATCTCACATAAGACCGCAAGCAAATAACAATTTCACGACTGGATGTTGTGGGAGTTTAGCCATTAAGCTTCATAACAAGTGCAAATTACCTACCATGGCGGGCAAGACTTACCATGATCAAATTGGTCGTGTTCTATCAGAAGGTGATGTCAGGAGCCCTAGAAACCGGCGAGCGTGCATGAGAAGAGCAATGAATGTTAAAGAAGCGAGTGAGATATGTGAGATGCGAGTGAGATCGAGTCACGTGGCGCTCGGTTCTCTCTGCCTACCCCACAAGGAATTTGGCGTGGTTTTTTTCTTTTACCACTAAGGTGGCAATCAACCATACGGCCTGCCTGATGGTAAACAGTTACCGTAGCCTGTGGACATTTGCAACACCAAGGGTGTCACTCATGCGTTGCCGACCCTACTAAGTTGTGACGAAGTTATAGACAAGTGCAAATTTTATGATTTTTAATTATAAATGAATGCTTTGTACAACGTTGTAAGCACAAATCAATTAACCATTTGACACATAAGGGCACCCATCATTCACCTGAACGGAGTGTTTTAGCACCCAGATATCTTAGCGATACGAGCCTACTAACCAATGGGAGGATGTTTTAGCCAATAAGACGTTAAGTGTCGCGATGTTGTTTAGGAAACTAGCCAATAAGAACTGCGCGCTCCACGTTACTTCACAAATTATAGTGGTGAGTTACAAAGCAAAATGATTTGTTAGGTCCACCATTGGTTATTTCCTTCATGATCGAAAGGCACACATGTATATAGCGCACCTGGTTACCATATCCTATGAACACTTGCAACACAGGAAGATCTCTCGCGCATATTTTTATTTTTTTTCTTTAAGTGTCATTGGGCCCTCGCGGGCACTTATACACGTATTACATTTTTTGAAATATAATCTTATTGTATCTCATTCAATTTTCTTATTTTTTTTAATCAACTAGCAATGCCACCCCCGCTGCTAACGTAGCAACCCCCAGAAGCTTACTGGAACCTAAATTACGGAAAAATCAATTTTCATATAGTTATAGTTATTTGACAGAGGTAGGGTGCATCAAAGCAACCTGAATGCCACATTGAGTCGAGGGACAGGGAGGTGCCACCCACTTTCACCACTTCACCGAAAATCGTAGCTCAACATCAATTGCCTAGAGGGTTGTTGTGTTCCTGGAAATGAGTGAGCTTACCAGAAAGCTCCTAGAAAGTTGCTGTTAGCAGCAGCGATCACAACGCGCTAGCAATACTTCCCGTATTGTAAGTGTGCACAGACTACGGTAAGGGTGTTACATCAGGTGGGCTTGTACGCCGACGTTGTAAAAACAATTATTATTCATTTGTAGTCTAGTAAGGTGAATTAGCTCCCTTGGCCGTTATCCTTCCAACATAGTATAAAAGAGTGAGTGTGTTGAGTGTGCAGGAGCGTTGGCGTGGTGGAGAAGAGGCGCTCCGTGCGGCAGATGAGGCGGTGGACCGGCTCCCGCTCGCCCGCCGGCTGCGGCACGCGAGGCTCTCACTGGCGGCGCGCCACCTGCCCGCAGATGCTCACCTCACTCTGCTGAGGGATCACATCGCTGCTGGTCTGTGTAACTGTTCTACTTCCTACCGTTATCCCGTTTCCTAATCCATTGAGATCGGCGGGGGTCCACTACCTAAGATTAAGGATATGAAGGCGAAGGTGGAGATACGAGGACGAGCTCGGTGGCGCAGTGGTGAAACGCGCTGTTACGCTACTTTGACACCAACGCTCGTGGGTTCGATTCCCACACAATACAAACATTTGTGTGCATGAACATGTCTGTTTGTCTTGGTCTGGGTATTTTCTGTATAATAAGTATATATTTACGAAAAAAAATGTATTTACGTATGTTTATCAGTTGTCTAGTACCCATAACACAAGCTTCGCTTACTTTGGGGCAAGATGGCGCTGTGTAATTTGTCTGACAATATTTATTATTATTTATTATACTTATTTTGACAAGGATGCTGTCAGACCTCCACAACCCAGAGGCAATATCAACCTGGCCACAGAAACTAGACCTTTCTGAGGCACGGCCAAGAAATTATATTTCAAACGTGAGACCTGCGCGTCTTTGAAATATAATTTCTTGGCCGTGCGGGTTTCGTCACGATGTTTTCCTTCACCGCCGAGTAAGATATAAATATGTACATAGATCCGAAAACACGAATTTAGTGGTGCATGCTCATACTGGGATTCAAATCAGGACCAGTCGGTTAACAGGCTGGACCCTTATCCACTGGGCTATCACTGCTGATACTGCCCAAGCAATCAAATTAAATAGGTGCTACAAAATGTATCCTGAGAGGACAGGTTGCAGATTTTTTCTGTGGCGATCCTGATTTGATTAATAGCTATTTTAAGTGACTGAAATCAACAAAAATCAATCTGTTGGCAGCCCTATTTTTACATAATCTTATACTCGATTATGTAAAGATAGGGTTGCCAACAGATTCATCAAATATTTTGCCTTCTGCCAACATATTGTTGACATCAGTCACTTGAAATAGCAATTTTTTTATACAGCGTCGAAAGACCTACAAGCTTGCGGCCCACCTGATGTAAAGCGGTATCCGTAGCCTATGAACACTTGTAATACATTAAGTATCACTCACGCAATGCTTCCTCTGCTGCTAACACAGCAAATCCTTAGGAGCTTACTGGTGATCTCAGTCACACGCAGGAACACAACCCTCTGCGGAGTTGTTATTTGGCTGTGGTTTTGTGTGAGAATAATTCTGCAATGGAACAGTCTTTAAGTCAAGTCAGTGGCCTTCGGGCGGCTTGAAAACACTGGCCTCAGCCAATCTGCAGTGGAGCAGCGTAACGGAGTATGCTTTAAGCACAGTGGCGTGCACTCCATATAGGCAAAAAGACATTGCCTACCCTATCAATTTGATAAATACCATCCGATGTTTCATTCTTAAACAAAGTTTTTAACTAATATTTCGTATCAAAAACAAAAAAAACAAGTGATCACATACATCATTATTTCCACAAGACTGGGTAACCAAAATCAACATTCTGTATTTTTTGGTAAGTTAATAGCTTTAAAAAAATTCTGCCTACCCTGTCAAAAATCTCTGTGCACGCCACTGTTAAACACATTCGGTTGAAGGGGGACCCGTATCCCAGCAGTGGGATTTATTACAATGTCGTGCTTGTTTCGTATTATAGAAAAGTCCCCGGGCCCCCGGCTGGAGCTGTGGGTCCGCCTGTTGACCGCGCTGGCGGGCTCGTCGTCTGCCTGCAACGCCACCTCTGTCGCGGCTGCAGCACGAACCGCTATCACAGACCTGCGCGCGTACCCTGCTGCGTACCCTTACGTATTCTACACATACGGTGAGTGACCCCCAAGCTCCCAATGTTGACTATTTTTTTTTATGCAACGTCGGGAGGCATGCAATCATACGGCCCACCTGATTTAAAGCGGTTACCGTACCACTTGCGACACATCAATTATTACTCGCGTGATGCCACCTCTGCTGCTAACACAGCAACTCCTTGGGAGCTTACTGGTGACTTCACTCACACCCAGGAATAGAACAACACTAGGGAGTTGTTATTTGGCTGCGTTTTTCTGTGAGGTGGAGGTATATCCCCAGATGGACTGCTTTCATGCGCCCTATCTCTCTTAGACTATCTTTTATTTTCTTCTATTCATATGGGTTATAAATTGTGGCACAAGAGAATGCGCAGCACATCTCTTGACACCTCCGTGTCACTCCCACCGGTGTATCCATATGTATAGAAGTAGCACCATATGCTGTAAGTAGAGGGGAAGTCCTCCACTTCACGGAAAACCGCAGCCAAATAACAGCTCCCTGGAGGGTTGTTGTGTTCCCGAGAGTGAGGTTACCAGTAAGCTCCTAAGGAGTTGCTGTGATACTAGCAGAGGATCATCGCGCGAGTGATACTTAATGTATTACAAGCGTTCATAAGCTACGGTATCCGCTTTACATCAGGTGGGCCGTGTGCTTGCATGCTTTTTAGGGTTCCGTACCCAAAGGGTAAAACGGAACCCTATTACTGAGACTTCGCTGTCCGTCCGTCCGTCCGTCTGTCACCAGGCTGTATCTCACGAACCGTGATAGTGAGACAGTTGAAATTTTCACAGATGATGTATTTCTGTTGCCGCTATAACAACAAAAATAGAATAACATAAACATTTATGTAGACGCTTGAAATATTCACAGAATATTTAGTTATATATTCACTTTAAGAATAAATAATTAAATTGAATAAAACAAATATTTAAGGGGGGCTCCCATACAACAAACGTGATTTTTTTGCCGTTTTTATAGATAGTGGTACGGAACCCTTCGTGCGCGAGTCCGACTCGCACTTGACCGTTTTTTTTTTTTTTTGACCTGACTATGTAGTTAGCCCCGAGTGGGCTGTTACTACGTCACCGGACTAACTTGCATGCCTTTCGACATTGTATATAAAAAATAAGCTGTATTACTGTAAACTCTGTTGGCAGGTGCATTCCTCAGGTCTGCTGGTCTGTGGGAACAGCTCGTTCTTCTGATAGAGTTGGTGACAGCTATGAACTATCCGCCGTCGCCTGGGTTTCCTCCGCCGACTGACGCCGGCCGTGTGGTGGAGATGGAGCGCCGGCTTCGAGACAAAGAAGAGAAGGTCAGTTTCATCACCACCATTTTAGTTCCATTACCAACATAATAGCGCCATAGTGTACACCTGGTGGCAAAATATGGAACTAATATTTTTTTTGTGGGTATTTTTTTAACGCTGACCGCGAACCAGAAAACACGAGTGTAGGACGGCCCCCACACGGTGGACCAACGATCTGGTGAAGATCAGGGAGCGGTATGCAAGCTGCATAGGCCAGATCGCTGTGAAATCTAAGGGCCTATGCTCAACAGTGAATGTTCTTTGGTTGAAATGATGATGACGATGATTTAATTAAAAACTAACTGTTCCCGCGACTTCGTCCGCGCGGAATAGTTATTTTTTATTATTTATTTATATTAATGATAATAAATGAAAATTCAAAGTAGCCTAAGTTACTCCTTATTACATCAGCTATCTGCCAGTGAAAGTCCCGTCAAAATGCGTCCAGCCGCTTCAAAGATTACCCGGAACAAACAGACAGACAAAAATTGTAAAAAAATAATTTTGGTATATGTACCGTGTATACATCCATATGCATTTAATAAAAAGCGGTTATTTTAATATTACAAACAAACACTCCAATTTTATCTGTGTAGATAATTTTGTTTTTAATATCTTACTTATCAACACTAATATAAAATGTTATTTTTCACATATAAAATGTAATTTAATGAATTTCTTTACTTTGTTTACACGGTGGCGCCATCTAGGTTTAGCTTTGTGTAAGAATTGTACAGTGTATTTGGGAAATGCCTTAGTGAAAATTCTTACAAACGCTATGTCGCTGCTACTAGGTTACTGATAATTCTTTATCTATTAATCACCAACATAATAAGCATCATACATATAAAGGAGACCTGCGCACAGATTCGTGAATGCAATATGCGCCGTGATTAACCCTCGCACACACGGTCATGTTTTTTTTTAATTTGGTTTTGAATTGTGTGTGCTACGGACTTCAATGTCTTTTTAAAAATTAGTTCTGTTATTGAAATAAAAATACCTACTGTATAATTATGAACTAGAAGGTAAACTTGTTCATTTAGAAGAAAGGCCATTTATATTTCATAGCTTATACTGATTAAATTTTGGTTAATTTTTCTCTCATTTACATTATTTACAAAACAGTTCAAATTTACCTTTACTACTACGACGTAAGATGCATAGCTTATATGTTGGTAAGTGCACATTAACAATGAGGGCTGTTATGTTTTGACTTGCTTCATTCGTTTCATCAGTCAATCATGAGCGGCATGCCTCTGAGTGCGGTGTGGGCGCGTGTGGAGCGGGCCCGGGCTTCGGCCCACTGGCGGCCGGCTGACGGCTGCGACGACGCCGATCTGGCGGCCGATCCGCAACGCGCACCGCTGTCGGCCGACGTGGCCGACATGCTGCAGCCGGTGGCCGAGTCGCGCGCGGGCATGCTGTTGCTGGTGCAGGCGCTGAGGCTAGCTAAGGTCAGAATTATGCCTGTATTTATACGTAATTGGTTTAAGGACTTTAGTGATATAAGACGAGCTCGGTAGGGCAGTGGTTAGTAACGCTACGTTAACACTAACGCCTTGTGGGTTATATTCCATAAAAAAATTGGTAGTTTGGAAATATTCGAATGTATCAGATAGTAGAATGTATCAGAGAGTATGATAGGTTAATATTCTTTATTGCATATTAATTTCACACATATTTAATTAGTGTATTATACTGTCAGATTTTTCTGGTATATAACAAGTATTATAGAACTCAAACTCACTCTCGTATTACTTTTATCAAGGTACCTATTATAGAACTCGTGCGATTTCACTGCAATTTTCACTTTCTTGTTAAGTTTTTCTTTCACCCTTAAAGAAAAGTAAGCCCACTCTCGATTTACTTTTATCTTTAAAGATGAAAAGTGAAAAATGTTGTCGAAGCCTGTGTAGCAGACCCGACACTGATAATCAGCACAGACCAGTCTTTTGTGACACCGCGGACGGAACAAACAAGATCTATGCACTAAGACAAACACTATAGTTATTCTAAATACGATTAACACAGAAATAAATACAGTTTAGTACAATATTCAAGAACTAGCCAGAGTTCATACTTGAGTGCCGAAAATAAAATAAAAAAATATAAAACATACTTTTTACAGTCTAAAAAAGTACAAAAAATATTCCGATTGAGAGAACCGAATGCCAAAACTAAAAAGCAGAAACAAGATGGAAGAACAAAATAAATAAAAACCATTCTACTCGTATATTCATGGATAATGGACTTATCAATTCCACTCGACATCAAGTCAACTTAAAATAAATAGAACTATTTATGTATTGTTACAAAATTAATTTACATAAGATTTCTTCAGCTACGTACGCTTCGCACACAGGGATGCGTGAGTCAGGACCAACACAAGACTGGGAGCGACACGGCAAATGCACAATAGAAAAATCACTAATAAATATGTGGAGTCATAATGTTTTTCAAAATATGAAAACAAATGTCTATTTGTATTATTACTAAGGAAAGGAGTAGTTTTAGTTTTATAGGAAAAATAAATAAAAAACAAACTTGCTTAGTCACAATTTATTTCTGAATAATCGCTTTCAGAATCTGACTCACACTTTTTATGAACCTTTTTGTCACATCATCAATAAGGTGGTCGAGTTGCATCATTTTGTTCTCTTCATTTATAACATGATCGATACAACTCGACCAGCGTTGTGGGGTCACCAATTTTAACCCGTCAATAAACAATTCTTTAATTCCGGCGATTTTAAAACTTTTGTTATTTCGTGCGACATGCCCCTTTACCTGTGCCCATACTTGTTCTATAGGATTCAGTCCACAGTGGTGAGGTGGCAGTCTTAGGATGGTGACCTCATATTCTTCAGCAAGCTCATCAACTACATTTTTTTGATAATTAGCCATTTCTTTCATCATTGTGTATTCGAAGTTTAAATTCTTTGAATTCAGCCACTCTTGTATTTGGCATTTGCGCCACGCCGTAGTGGGAGTCTTCTCTACTTTGCGGGAGTGGTATGGGGCATTGTCTAACACCAAAACGGAATCTTTTCTAAATTACGGCTAAGTCCTTTTTAGCCACACCTCAAAATGCTCTGCATTAATCTCATTACGATAGTCACTGGAATCTGTCTTGGACGCGAACATTAACAAGCTCCCATCTAAAAAGCCTTCCTCGCTTCCAGTATGGCTTATTATAAGGCGTCTTCTTTTCCCTGTAGGAGGTTTACTGCTTCTACAGTGTCAACGAGTATATGGAATACAAAATATACCGATAATACACAATTTTATTAAATGTTGTTAATGGGTATAGTTAATTTTTAATTAATCTTTAATTGGCGATTTTTATATTCATTACATGATATTGACATTTTAATTGAATTTCCTATTGTATTATAATTTTTATTTATTGTATCTATTTAAATTATTCTTATTAATGTTTGTTATTATTATTTGAATGAGTAGTCGCAAAGCTTTAAGAAATTTTTTAACCTAAATATTTGCACGCCTCCATGTAGGCTGAATGTACAGCATTTGAAAATTGTAACCACTTTTTTTTGTATACTGCATTCCGCAAATAAATAAATGATTGATTGATTGATTTAAGGCCCGTTGTTAGGCCTTCGAGGAAGGCTTGTCGCGGCGTATTAATATTCATGTCGACCCAAGACTTGTGTAAAGTGTGTCCTGTAACATAACAAAAAAAATCGGCCAAGTGCGAGTCGGACTCGCGCACGAAGGGTTCCGTACCATTAACTATAAAAACGGCAAAAAAAATCGCATTTGTTGTATGGGAGCCCCCCTTAAATATTTGTTTTATTTTAATTTTATTATTTATTTATAATAAAGTGAATATATAACTAAATATTCTGTGAATATTTCAAGCGTCTACCTGTTGCCGTTATCAATATCGAGCAAAAATGAGCAAAAAAATCACGTTTGTTGTATGGGAGCCCCCTTAAATATTTATTTTATTCTATTTTTTAGTATTTGTTGTTATAGCGGCAAAAGAAATACATCATCTCTGAAAATTTCAACTATCTAACTATCACGGTTCATGAGATACAGCCTGGTGACAGACGGACGGACGGACGGACGGACGGACGGACGGACGGACAGCGGAGTCTCAGTAATAGGGTTCCGTTTTACCCTTTGGGTACGGAACCCTAAAAATGGTTATTTCGTTTTGAAGAGTATCAACAATAGAATCCGTACATATACTGACAAAAAGAGTCAAAAGTGAATAAAATAGGTATTACGAATTTTCATACAAGTTTGCTGGCTTGCAAGTAGCTAAAAATGATTATGGGTGTGTAGGTACCTCTGTTACCGGCCAGTGAGTGGATGTCGCGCGCGGCGGGCGGGCCGGCAGCCGCGGCCTTCCGCGGGGCGGGCTGGGCGGCAGGCGGCGGGGAAGCTCTCTTAGGTCCGCTGCGAGCGGCGCGCCGCCTGCCGCCCGCTCACCCCGCGCGTCCCGCACGATCAGCTCTCGCCGCCGGCGTGGTGGCACACTTCCTCGACCCGCCACATTACTTCGTTGACGATTCAGGTAATTTGTTTACTCGTTTCACTTAAATTGCTCGTGTGGTTATCTTACCACTAAATTTATTAAATTGGGTCGAGTTGAAGGGATTGGGGAAGGGAATGTGGAGACGGTAGTCGCTCCATGTTAAAATCGGTATTATCGCGAAATCCTTAGGCTTAAGTAGCGTACACCGCTAACCCTAATGGATTAGGAAACGAGATAGCTCTGGGAAGAAAACGAAGTATTGAGTTGAGGGGAGAAATCATTTTTGTATCTATCATATTTGTTACGAAAGTTAAAGATGCGAGCGAGATTAAAAAAAAAAGCCTTTATTACATTTCTTACAATATAAACTAATACAGTGTCTGGGATCTCCTTTTAAGTAAACAATACCTGTATTAGGAGACCCCGCTCTTCTATGATAACAAAAATACAATGTATAGAAATTAATAGGTACTCAGTAACATAGACGTATTGCCAATTTGTGCTCAGTATGTGTGTTTACTATTTTGTGTAGATATGAGATTATCAGAATGCATAGAATATATCTATACCTAAATAGATTTCAATATATATAGTGTTTTATAATATACTACACAGTGATTATGTTACTTATATACATATATCTAATTACAATTACAGCACAATTACATATTATTTATTTATATTTTTAAATTTTATTATTATTACACAGGTCTATTTAAGGAGCTCTTCCGTCTTTAGATAATCAAGAGTCTTTAGCCCATAGAAGTAGGATGCGGCGGAGCGCGGAGTATAGAATTGGAATATGACAGTTTATGTATGCGAACCGAGCGTGCCACGTGCGCGGGTGTCGGTCTGAGGGACGGGACGGGGACAACGTGCGCGACTGCGTTGAATGGCGTTTTTGACATTTAAGAAATATTACAAAAAAATGTATTTATTTTACTTACATGTGAAAAGAAACACCACGGGATTTCAATTTCGTGTTAGGAGAATAATTTTTGCAAGCCTTTATAGCACAATTCGGCATTGCTAAGGTAAACATTTAAATAACGTAAACAATCTCTGAAGCACACTGCGTTCGGTGGCGTTCGGGAAACGGGAACTGACTGATGACGCATACTACCTACACACAAATTTTTTAGTGTGTAGGTGGTAAGACGGGTTTGCTCGTTATTGTAGTTCTATTCCTAAGGCGCGCTTTCCTAATTTTATGCTTTAGCCATTCTGTTAGCGTTTTTTTGCAAGTGTACGAAGTCATGGGATATATATCAATCTTTGAGTTGATCATATTATAAAGTCGTGCTGATTGACTAATGAACTGCCTACGAGCATATTCAGTTTTGGTTGCGGTTTTGGGAGCGACTGCATGTGTTATTCTTCCTGCAGGCAAGGCAGGGTCATACCTCAATGTCCTGTGTGTCCTCAATGAGATGTGGAAGGACATTGTCATATGGCGCTCAGCTGCCTCTGCCTACCCCGCAAGGGAATTATACGATACGCGAAGAGGTAGTAGTAGTACTAACACAGCATCTCCTTATAAGAATCGATTTCATTTCTAACATAAAATTTGTGAGGCAAAAAGCTGTCCCCCTGGTGTATATTGGTTACTGTAGCCTATGTATACTTTGATTGCAAAAAGTAGTATTTTTTTATACGACGTCGGGAGGCATACAAGCATACAACTGATGTGAAGCAGTTACCGTACTATAAATGTTTGTAATACATTAAGTATCACTCGCGCGATACCACCTCTGCTGCTGACACGGCGACACCTTAGGAATTTACTGGTGAGCTCACTCACACGCGAGAACACAATAACCTTTTCTGTGAGGTGGATGTGCTTCTCCAGACGGGATGCTTTGGTGCTCCCTACCTCTCTTAAAAATATCCAGACCAAGACAAACGGTACTTATTCATGTACACAAATGTTTCTCCTGTGTGGGAATCGAACCCAAGAGCGTTGGTGTCAAAGTGGTGTTTTACCACTGCGCCACCAGTACGTCAATATTCACTACATCTACGCACTAGTGAATCATGTGGTGTTCTGCAGGCTACTTGTCATGGGTGAACGCCTTGTGGGACGCGTGCTGCTGCTGGGCGAGCGGTGACCGCCGGGTCGCCCTGCTGTGCTGGCGGCTACGATGGCAGCACTCGCTGATGCTTCTGGTGGATCCTAAAGTAAGATTTTTAACTCCCGACGCCAAAAAGAGGGGGTGTTATAAGTTTGATCGCTGTGTGTGTGCCACCGTAGCTCTTACACGGGTGAACAGATTTGAATGCAGTTTCTTTATATTTAGACGAGCTCGGTGGCTCAGTGGTGGAACGCGCTGTTACGCTACTTTGACACCAACGCTCGTGGGTTCGATTCCCACACAGTACAAACATTTGTGTGCATGAACATGTCTGTTTGTATTGGTCTGGGTATTCTCTATGTATAATAAGTATGTATTTACAAAAAAAAAAATGTATTTACGTATTTAGTCATCAGTATTTATGTATTTAGTTATCAGTTGTCTAGTACCCATAACACAAGCTTCGCTTACTTTGGGGCTAGGTGGCGCTGTGTAATTTGTCCGACAATATTTATTTATTTATTATTTATTTATTTATATTTATTTGAAAGCAGGTTTTCTAGCGGTGGTTCTTAGATATGTAGCGGCGTGACAACATGGTTGGATATTGCAAGCGCAGCGTTTTCGAGGCGCGGTAATAATCCAACGGGTCGCTCCGCTTGGCCCGTCCCGTTCAGGCGAAGTTCATGTAGTTTAGATGTTCATAATTGCAGTTTAATTAATTCTCCATTCCCTAAATATATGTTTTATCATCCCCTAAAGATATGTTTCATCAAAATCGGTTTAGCCGCTTAAAGGTCATCTCTTTTGGTTGGCTGCGGTAGGGGTCTTAGACGCATAATGGGTATTTATTTTATTTATTTATTTGGCTTTTCAACAATGGCTACACTGTTAGAGTAGCATATACATTACAAATCTTATATCATGTTTAAGTGTCTCATTACTTAAAGAAAAGCACCGCATGCGCAAGATGATTGAAATTCACTTTTACAATTATATTGTACGAATTATTAAATTTAAATTTTATCTTCAAATAAGTATATAATTTACAATTTATTTGATGTTTATTTATTTAATTTCGAAGTCAATTTGATTGTATGGTTAAATTTGAATTTAAATACTTAAAATAGTCATTATTATTATGATACGTCATTATTGATGTCACATTTAAGTCAATATTTAATTTCATACATATGTGTGACCTAAAATTTGAAACACCCATATAATGCTACATACTATACAAGATTACGGAATTCTTGGTCTGATGCTGCAGTCAGTATATCGAATTTGACTTCGTTTTTGATCAGTATTTTTGTTTCTACATACAATGCAATGGTGGCAATACGATGAGCTGATGCTGCAGCCAGGATATCCACCACACTAGTACACTCTTGAATTAAAATTAAATTAAAAACAAATTTGTATATTGTTAAATAAGCTTTTTTTTCGTGTCGGGTGTTTTTTAGATTTTCAAGTTATTATACAGCATCGCGAGGCATACAAACACACGACCCCCTTTTTTATATATTAGTTCAGCATTGTGGCTCCTCTTTGCCTGATGGAAAGCGAAAGAGGAGCCCAAATCACAACTGCAACTGACAAAAGATTACCCAGTGTCCTGTCAGTTGACGCTGCCATGCTAACCCGCAAGATGCTTCTTCACGCTTCGTGATGTAAAGCAGCTACCGTACGATATGAACGCTTGCAATAAAGGAAGTATCGCTTTCGTTACCACCGTTGCTGGCACAAAATTTCGGAGGTTAACAAGCACCCAACCTGCTGTAAACCGGTTACCATGGCCTATGACTGCTTGAAATATCTTTAATTGTACCACTTCGATATCGCTGTATGTGCACTCACATATATTTAACGTAATATATATTGATGATTTGAAAAAAACACCTATGTTGGAAAGTTTCTTTTGGCATTTCTTCTTCGCCAATCATTTTCGAAATGCTGATAGATGAAAAAAGAGAGATTAAAGTTATGAAAAATTAATGCGATCTATTTTAAAGAATGTAACACGTGTCTAAGTGCCCGTGAGGGCCTAATGACAAATAAATGATTTATTATCGATATCTTTTTTATCTTTATTGGTTATTCGTCAGGAGGAAGCTGGTCGCGGTGAGCTGCGTCGCATCCGCAGCGAGGCCCGTGCGTTTCTCCGTCGAGAATCCTCGGGCGGGCCTCTGCCCTTCGCACAGTTCGCTCGGCTCGAGCTGGTGTCATCGGGCCGTCCGGCGGCCAGGGCAGCAGCCCTGCACTCGCTACGGGCGGCGATCAGGGACCACGCCACACGACCACATACACGGCTCTACATTGCTAGGTATGTAACATATACATATGAGCCGAATTTTTTTTTGTACTACTACAAATACCAAACAAGCATACGGTCCGCCTGATGTAAAGCGGTTACCGTGGCCTATGAACGCTAGCAACAAAAAGAATGTCACTAGCGCGTTGCTACTACCGCTATCAACACATCAACTCCACATCTTCTGGTGACCTCACTCACTCACATGAATGCAACAACTCGCCAGGGAGTCGTTATTCGGCTACCGTCTTCTGTGAGGTGGAGGTACTTCCCCAGTCGGGCTGATGTCGTGCCCTATATCTCTTTCGCCAGAGCCTCGTCTGTTGATAAGCAGGGTGGACCACAGTTGACATTGAACCACTTACACTCCAAATAGTTTCATGAACTGTTTTACTTTGATTGCACATATATTAAGTATCACTCGCGCGATGCCTCCTCTGCTGCTTATACAGCAACTCCTTGGGAGTTTACTGGTAACCTCACTCACACGCAGGAACACAATCCTCTAGGGAGGGCATACGGAATCTTTCTACATGTCCGTAACAACGGAGCTTACCCTTTCTTAACACCGATACTCTCTGTCAGACTCACTCGCTTTTTAAGATGTAAAACTTCATTGTGAACTTAATCTGCAATGGTTACGCCGCAGATTTTACGCAATATTTATGACCTGATGCCAATAATTCTACTTTCTTGCACTCTCGCTCTCACTTCCATACATATATTGGATCAGCATCATGTTTTGTATAGCGAGCTGTGCCTTCTTGTTCAATTTTTTTCCAACGTTCCATTACACTATTCTCTGCCCTTACTCGTCTCTACTACACCAGCGGTGTACGTACCATACCCGGTAAAAGTGAATCAAAGATTTACAATTAATTCACTTGCTATAACACTACCTTATCAGCCGTTTTTCTTGCGTTCGTTCCGGTTTCTTTCAAACACCATCTTTGTTTTCTTTGCATTCCGTTGTCAACCTTTATCCATGTAATAAAACCCATACACGTAATGCATACGTATATCATACCTACACGTAATTACTGCCATGCAATCACGCAGTACCGGCGGGTGCCCCCTTTATTTTTTATTTTTTTAAACGTTTTTTTATCGTTCTCTATCGCATTTAATAGTACGCATAGACTTTCTTTCTCGCACAATTGCAAATGACCGACGCTGTAGTGAGAGCAGCTGATATGCTGCGTCTTCCTCTATCGCTCTGGATGGAATGGATACACTATCTCGCACAATTCCATGCGCTTTAATTTTTAAATTTCAAAGCCTGGCAACCCTGACTCTTGAATGGTTTTATGCAAGCGACCTCATACCATTGTATGGGGAAAAATAAGCCTCATTTTGATGTACTATTTATTTGGTTACTCGTTCGGTGACGGAATCATTTTCGATATTGATATTTAAACCTAGCAACCGTAAATCCTTGAACAGAAAAAGCTAAGCAACCCTATGTTTGCATATTCTATAGGCTTTATACTTTCGATTAGTGTACATTTTTTTTTTGTTACGAGTACGGTGAAGATTTGACAAAAAAATAATTATTAAATTTTTAATTAAACATAACCTTGTACAAATTTCATCAGGCAACTCATCTATGTTACATTTGTTAACATGTTTTCTTTATTCACATTTCATTCGGTTACTTGATCGGTGCAGGTCGACATCTTTCCGTGTTTTAGACTAATATTGATCGACATATAATATTTTTATTGGTTCGGACATGTAGAAAGAATGCAAGATGAAAGAATGACCAAACAGATATACAATGCGAAAGTGGAAGGGTGTAGGAGCCGAGGAAGGCTAAGTCAAAGTCAAAGTCAAAATGTTTTTATTCCGTAAAAATGGCTACATTTGTTTGGAATCGTCACAATTTTTTTCCCTACCGTGCACTAGGTGAGCACTGATAAAAATACTGCCAAAAAACTCAGGCATCGCTCTTTTGGTATCCAAACAAATTTACATAATTTATTAATTACATTACAATTGGATCGACTCAATCCCAGGCATTTTTATCATTAATGATACTTTATAATATGCCCTGCTACACAATTTGGCTTTAATAGTAGTTTTAAATTTGTTTATTGACAATTCTCTTATATTGCTGGGAAGTTTGTTATAGAACCGTATACATTGCCCCATAAAAGAATTACTTATTTTGTGGAGACGGCTTGCGTGTAACACAAGATTATGCTTATATCTAGTATTTATGTTATGAGTATCACTCTTTTTACAAAATGAGTCTATGTTTTTATGGACATACAAAAGATTTTCATAGATATATTGCGATGCGACTGTTAGAATATTTATTTCTTTGAATTTTTCTCTAAGGCTCTCCCGGGGACCAAGTTTGTAGATAGCTCTTATGGCTCTCTTTTGCAATAAAAAGATGGTGTTAATGTCCGCGGAGTTACCCCAAAGAAGAATTCCGTATGACATAATACTATGAAAGTAGCTGAAATAAACTATTCTAGCCGTATCAACATCAGTGAGCCGTCTAATAGTTTTCACTGCATAGGCTGCAGAACTTAGTTTTCCTGATAATTTTTCAATTTGTGGGCCCCATTGTAGTTTGGAGTCAATTGTTATACCCAAGAACACAGTTGTCTCCACAGGGGCTAAATTAGTTCCATTAACATGTACATTGGTAGTCACCTGTCTTACATTAGGTGTTGAGAACTTAATTACTTTAGTCTTTTTATCATTTAAAAGCAGATTATTAACATTAAACCAATGCATAACTTTAGAGAGAGCATCGTTAACTTCGTCATAATTACCTAACTGTCTATTAATTTTGAATGTCAAAGAGGTATCATCCGCAAACAATACAATCTCATGTTTATCCTTTACAAATGTATTTACGTATGTTTATCAGTTGTCTAGTACCCATAACACAAGCTTCGCTTACTTTGGGGCTAGATGGCGCTGTGTAATTTGTCCGACAATATTTATTTATTATTTATTTATTTATTTATAAGACGGTAAGTCTTATAAATAAATAAATAAATAATAATAAATAAATATCATGACCAAATTGGTCGTGTTCTATCAGAAGGTGATGTCAGGAGTCTTAGGAACCGGCGAGCGTGCATGAAAAGAGCTATGAATGTCACAGAAGCGAGTGAAGTATGTAAGGACCGCGTCTTATGGCGCTCGGTTCTCTCTGCCTACCCCGCAAGGGACCTCGCGTGAAGATATACATATTATAATATCCGAATATATTTTCGGTTTCTTCCCTTTGCATATTCATAGTTCGACATTTATTTCCAGAATATTATGCGAGGTATGCGAGCCCGGGGATCCCGCCGGTACATGGGCAGTGGCGACCGCTGCCCTGGGTCTGGCGCTGCCTTCTGACGAACAGTTGCAGCAACAGCCGCCGGCCGAACTGCTGCGCGACGCTCTCCGCACGGTAATGTACCAGTAGCTGTAGCAGATGCAGCAACAGTTTAATACTGGCATGACATTTCACTCGCTTCTTTAACATTCATAGCTCTTTTCATGCACGCTCGCCGGTTCCTAAGACTCCTGACATCACCACCTGATAAAACACGACCAATTTGGTTATGGTAGGTTAGTCTCGGTCTTCCTCGGCTCCTATATCCTTCTACTTTCGCATTGTATATCTGTTTCGTCATTCTTTCATCCTGCATTCTTTCTACATGTCCGAACCAACGGAGCATGCTTTTTCTTATATTAACACCGACGCTCTCTTTATTACGACATCATTACGAACGCGGTCAGCATGCGGTGCGCCACAAATTTTGCGCAATGCTCTCATCTCAACCGCATTTATTCTACTTTCATGCTCTCTCTGCCATACCCAGCTTTCACTTCCCTAAATTAGCGCTGGGATTAGCACCGCTTTGTGTACAGCGAGCTGTGCCTTCTGGCTTAGATTTCGGCTGCCTAGAAGTTTACCAAACGCTTCATTCGCGCTGTTCCCTGCACTCACTCGTCTCTCCACATCAGCGGTGTACCTTCTATCGCTGCTAACAACGCTTCCAAGATATACAATCTCATCCACGTGCTCCAACACTACATCATCAACCGTAATCCTAGTGCTCGTTCTGGTTGGTTCTTTCAATTATCATTCAATCTTGGTTTTCTTTGTATTCAATTGTAAGCCCTTTCTTCATACAACCATCTTTCATTGTTGTAACTAGTGTTTGCAGTTCGGATGGTGATTCTGCTATTAATACCGCGGCGTCTGCATAAAGCAGACAGTTCACCACTGAGTCACCCATTCACATTCCCACATTCATATTTCTTATTCTCTGAAGACAACAATATAGGATGAATAGCCGAGCCGACAGCACGCATCCGTTTGACACCAATGTTGGTTGGTATAGCGTTATATAGCTTAATGATAACAATTGATATGCAGTGTGAAGAAAAGTGCGACGAAATCGAGCGAGACGAAGCTACAGGACGAGACGAGACAGAGCACGCGACCGACGAGTTGTGTGCGGCGATGTTACCGAGCGTTGGCGAATGGGCGGCGGCGCGCGCGCACCTGGCGCCGCCCTCTTTACGAGCCGCTTTGTTCACCCGCGCGCTACAAGCTGCAAGTTGTGCGAATGAGCCCAGCCGCTACCAGGAGCAGGCGGCGTGCGCGCTGGTCCTCGCGTCAGCTGCGGAACATCGCGCCGCGCAGTATGCCAGAGCTTTGGCGCCGCGTTTCCCTGATAACGCCTTATTATCGCTTAGTAAGTACATATCGTCGATGAAGTGCCAATACCTCCTATCTGACATTTTTGATTAAATTTAGTTTTTGAGAATTGAGAGACTTAAAGTGGTTTATTACTGTTATTAGTAATTTAATAACCATTCCACAAACTGTATAGAGCCTTTCTGGTAATGATTGATGATTAGGTGTAATTGCCACCGATGCAAATTCCAACTTTAAGCCTATTGTATTAAAAAACTCAATTTAATCAAAAATGTCACTTAGGAGGTATTGGCACTTCAACGACGATATGTGAACTGCAACAAATAATATAAATGGTTCACCATGATCTTTACAATCAAAGCCACTTGGGCGGTGTCGTGTTCCTCGGAGGGAAGGTGAATTTTTGTTGGATTTAAAATTAATACGTTGTTCACATAGGAGCTGCCATATTTATTGGAATGTAATTTCTTTTTTTTTTAAATCGTTACGTTAAATGTCAATATGCAACTAAATTTTATTTGGTGACAGATTGTAAAGACAGAAAGCGCTGGAATGCGGATTTTGTCCACCATTTTCGCCGTACTTGGTTACACTCTGATAATTAACAAACGAAGTTCTGTTTATGGAGATACGGTAGATATATATAATTGGAAGGAGCCTATTAACTCGTGTTGAATTCGTGTCGATCAAAAATTATTTTCCTTTGGTTTAGAAATGTTCCGTACCCTAAATGCGCTTATGGACCAAAACAGTGGTTCTCGTGGCTAAATGTCCCATACTCTCGCTATCGGTAATAAAATGGGTGTCTTAATGCAATTCTTATGGGATGCGTTTAAGAAATCACCTGTATCATACATGTGTTCCCCATGGACTAAAAACCGGCCAAGTGCGAGTCGGACTCGCGCACGAAGGGTTCCGTACCATTATCTATAAAAACGGCAAAAAATCATGTTTGTTGTATGGGAAATATTTATTTTATTTTAAATTAATTATTTCTTTTTAAAGTTAATATATAACTAAATATTCGGCAAATATTTCAAGCGTCTACCTGTTGCCGTTATCAGTATCGAGCGAAAACGAGCAAAAAAATCACGTTTGTTGTATGGGAGCCCCCTTTAATATTTAATTTATTCTATTTTTTAGTATTTGTTGTTATAGCGGCAACAGAAATACATCATCTGTGAAAATTTCAACTGTCTAACTATCACGGTTCATGAGATATAGCGTGGTGACAGACGGACGGACGGACGGACAGCGGAGTCTCAGTAATAGGGTTCCGTTTTACCCTTTGGGTACGGAACCCTAAAAATGGTATACTGAATGAATTTCTTATGGCTTGCATCGGAGTCTTTCATAACTTAAATGCATTCCATATTGACCGAATAGGTGCACTATGGCAGGCGTTTTGGAAACTCCCTCTTCTTTTTTTTTGTACAACGTCGGGAGGCATACAAGCATACGGTCCACTTGATGTAAAGCAGTTATCGTAGCCTATTAACGCTTGTAACATATATCACTCGCGCGATGCGTCCTCTGCTGCTTACACAGCAACTCCTTAGGAGTTTAATGGTGACCTCACTCACACGCAGGAACACAACAACCTCCTAGGGAGTTGTTATTTGTCTGCGGTTTTTCTGTGAGGTGGAGGTACTTACCCAGACGGGCTGCTTTGATGCGCCCTACCTCTCTTAAAACATCCAGACCAAGACAAACAGACATGTTCTGAGAGTTCACTCTCATACACTGGGAACCGCAATGGTCGCTTACTGAGCGATTCCTGAGAAGCTTTCTACCGAGAACTATTAAGTTGTGGAATGAGCTCCCTGCCGAGGTTTTCCCAAAGGACTACAGTATGGGGTTTTTCAAGAAAGGCGTGAAGAGATTCTTACAGGGTCGGCAACGCAAGAGTGACACCCTTGGTGTTGCAAATGTCCATAGACTACGATAACTGCTTACCATCAGGCAGGCCGTATGCTTGTTTGCTACCTTAGTTAGTGGTATATGTTCATGCACGAAGTGTTTGCCTTGTGTGGGAATCGAACCCACGAGCGTTGGTGTCAAAGTCGCGTCATTCACGACTGAGCCACCGAGTTCGTCAAGTTATCTCGCCCACATACTCAAATACGTCTTTAAATTGGAATCCTGTAACATCATTCGATATGTTATTCAGCCGCGGAAGGTGCACCGCTGTGGGCATGGGACGTGTCTTCAACGGAGGTGCGCCTGCTGGCGGCCGGCCCGCCAGCGTCTGACGGCGCTGCCGTGGCCGCGGTGCTGCCTGCGCTGCTCCGCGCCGGCCCGCCCGCCACCTGGTCCGCCCATGACGCGCAGCGGCTGGCCCGAGCCGCGCGACGAGCAGCCAGGGGCGGCGTTGGCGGTGCGCTGCTGCACGCTGTAAAGATGGAGGCTGAGGCACACCGCGCACGACCTGACCTTGAACGGGCGCTGCTCACGGCGCTTGATTCACAACCTCATGCCAAGGTAATATCATTGACGATAATAATGGGCTAGCATTTTTATATTATAGCTGTACTCCATGGCGGGATTAACAACGTCATTGGTGGATCAAATCGTTCTAGCTTGTAAATGAGAACGACATCAAAGATGGGAACGGTATAATTGGTCAATAACTCATGCTTGTGTCTATGGTGTCGGAGCCGGCGGTCAATCCAATGTTTCCAGTATGGTTGTCCAGTCCAGTTGAAGACCGATCACTTCACGAAAAATTCCGCGTATCAACTTCTCAATGTATTAATATGAGTCCCATCCCTAATAATGGTAAGTCTTGCGGAGAAAGAGCACTCTTGAAATCAGAAAAATCATTTTACTGACATCCGTTTAAGTTAATTTCATGTTAATAGAACATTTAATAAACCAATTACTGCCATTTCTTTTGAAGAACAATTACGACGTTGTGTTTAAAATAATGTAATATTCGAAATTCGAACAGTTACAGCAACGTGGTCAAAAAGTAGCGGTAGGGTAGAGCTATAAATAAATATAAGCAGCACAACTAGGGAAGCAAATCTATATCATAAAATAACGCAGGATCGCAACATAACTCCAAGAAGTTCTCGCATAGTTAGGTTAGTTGTGATTCTGCGACTGATTGGGGTTAGCAGTAAAATTCTACGAAAGCCCGTATACATGTTTAACTTTCGATGTGGTATAAAAATGAAGTGATGGGTGGAATCTTCTGGCTACACGACTTTACCATCCTCCCCTTCTAAGCCGCAAAATGTCAGGCTTTCCATAGATATGGTAGGTTTGTACATCTCTTCACGCTGCCAACGTTCTCGACCGAGTGTTGGTGTTCCAGTGGCTGTACGTCCGCGGCGCGCAGTGGTGCAGCAGCAGTGCGGGCTCGCTGCCCGACGTGCTGCTCGACAAACAACTGCGGCTGCACGCGCTGAGAGACGAGCTGGAGCCGATGGCACCGCCGCCGCCCGCACTCGCATAAACACATTTAGCGATATGTATAAACGTTAAGCGCCATCTACAGGCATATAGAGAAATCGGCCAGTAGGCAGCTGCGTGGTGCGGGTGACCCTGCGTCGAGACATCCCTCGCGCAGCGCTCAGTTGCCTTGTGACACGCCTCCAGCACCGCGCAGCTGCCTCACGAGCTATATTAAGTGGTGTGTAGTGGTGGTTCTGTGTGAGTTAAGTATTTAATTATAGTTTTCTAATGGCCGAGATTTCTTTTTATACAACTACACACATCAAAAGTGTCTAGGGATCAACATATATTTTTGCAATAACTTTTCTCCTGATTGATATTAATTAAAATTTTCTTTAAGGATTCATCAAATAAAGTGTTTTCGTTTGTCTACAGTAACGATAAACCAAGTCACCTTTGCATTAATAAATAAATTTGCCATTTTCATAATAAAGGGATTTTTGACATTTGAACCACTAACATTAAAGTTCGAAAAAAAGACTGAAATAACAGTTTTCTTTAAAATTTTATTGGGTAACTTAAACAATTAATAATCCGTGTTTCTACCGCGAACACTAACAACACAAGAACATCGGTTTGGCATACTCAAAATGAGTTCATCCAAATCACGCTGTGGAATGGCCGCCCATGTTCGTTGCAACAACAAAAAAAGGTCTTCTTGCGACTGGATACCCTCCATATTCGGCAGAGCTCTTCTCTGTAGCATATCCCATGCATGCTCAATCGGGTTCAAGTCTGGCGACTGAGCAGGCCAGGGCATGACATTGATGTTAGCTGCGGCGAGAGTCTGTCTTACAACTCTTGCGGTGTGCGGTCGTGCATTATCATGCATTAACTGAAATAAGGGACCGATTTGCACTTGTAGAGGAACGATGACGTCTGATACAATCGTCTCAGCATAAATTTGAGCGTTGAGGTTGCCTCTGATCCAAATCAACTCAGTTCTTCCGCCGATCCAAATACCCGCCCATACCATGATGGTTCCACCACTATAAGGATGGACTTCCTGGCAGGATTTTAATCGCTGTTGGCGTCCAGGGGTTCTCCAGTGTCGTATACGTCTTGTATCCGGTCTCATACCAAAACGAGACTCATCAGAAAAGCACACGAAACGCCATTGTTCTTCTGCCCAATTTCTGTGTTCAAGAGCCCATTGATATCGAATCCTACGATTGTGCATTGCTATAGGTGGTACCCTTAGCGGTCTTCGGGAATGAAGGTTCACTTCATGCAAGCGGTTTCTGACTGTTTGGTCGCTAATTAAGTTCCCTGAAGAGTGATGAAGCGTCACGGCTAACATCATGGCGGTTATTGTTGGAGCTCTTCGAGTTGTGATTTGAATGTATCGGTCTTGTCTCCGTGTGGTGCAGCGATACCGTCCTCCATGGCGCTCAGCCACGGTACCAGTGCTTCGGTAACGTGTCCAAAGTCGACTGATAACACTCTGACTTGTATTCAGAGCTAAAGCCACAGTACGTTGCCGGGAACCAGCTTCTATCATTCCCACGGCTCTGAGCATTTCTTCCCTGCTTAAATGACGTCGCCGCTCCATAATAACGTTGGTTTTAATCAGTAGTAGGGAAACAGTAGCACTAATAATGTCTTCAATGCGTTGTATGTTTTTATAGGGAAAATATTGACAGCTGATTTTCATCTTTTTTTTTAATTTGATTGACAGTTCCTGTTTCAAATTATGAAATGCACCAAAAAGGATCCATATAAATTTATAAAATCATAAATTTATTACAAAGCCACATCTCAATCTCAAGAAATCCGCATAAAAATGCTTGATCCCTAGACACTTTTGATGTGTGTAGATTGGCAAACAAGCATGCGGCCCGCATCAGATGGTAAACGGTCAGCGCAGCCTTTTGACATCACCACGGGGATGTTACTTGCGCGCTGTCAATCTTGAGACCTAAGGATGTTTCGTCACAGCACCCAGTAATTTCTCTGCCATATCTCACCTTTCAAATCGGAACACAGCTATATAAATATATCTGCTTGGCGGTAGAAATAGGTGAGACAGAGGTACCCACGCAGACGACTTTTGTACAAAGTCTCCCTCTGGTGATTTTATTTCGTATTTATGAAGATTGTTTTAAATTTACTGTACAGCTACGAGTTTGTGATTAATATGTAAATATAAATAGTATCGGTCCCTTGGTGATGTAAACATGTGAAACAATTTACGTTAAGTACCTTCTATAATTAAATATATTGTGGCTTTATATTATATATTTTTTCATTTATTTGTGAAAGATTTTTTTACCAAATTTTAATACATCAACAGCCTATGAACGATTGCAATACATTATGTATCACTCGCGCGAGTCCACCTCTGCTGCTAACACAACAAGTCCTTAGCAGCTTACTGGTTACCTCACTCACACGCAAGAACACAGCAACCTTCGGCCTTCAAATATGCGGGGCGGCCGCGGAGGAGGGGTAGCATTTTATGTGAAGCACAGTGTTCGAGTGCGTGTTGTTAAGCACCCTGTCGCTGGTATCGAGCAGATGTGGCTATCGACACGTGTCAGTGGTCTAAATCTAGCAATAGGGACCGCCTATAGACCACAATGGTTGAGCATTGACACTTTTATTGATGCTCTAACGGAATCTGTCATGTTTTTTTCTAACCATGATAATTTAATACTACTTGGTGATTTTAATGTAAATATGTTAAATGTGTTGAACGTCAACGTTGGGAAAATCACCGAGTTTCTACGCTGTACTGACCTTAAACAGGTGGTCACTGTGCCTACTCATTCAACTTATAATACGAATACCCTGATAGACCTTGTCTGCACCAATGCTCCGGTACGGGATGTGTCGGTTCACAATATAACGGGCTCTATTGGACACGTCATGATTAATGTTGAACTTATGCTAAAGAAACCAAAGTCAGTACAGAAATGCGTTTCATATCGTCCAATCAAAGACATGAATATGGATGCCTTTAATGGGGACCTATATTCTGCGGACTGGGAATCGATATCTGACTTGTCAGGTGTCGATTTGATGGTTCATAAGTTCAACAAAATGTTACTTGATATATATGATGACCATGCCCCTATTAAAAAAATTAAAGTCGGGTCTAACCATTCGTTACCCTGGATAACTGATAACTGTAAACTAATGATTAAAATGCGTAATGATGCACATGAAAGGTACCGGAAGACAAGAACAGAAGCACATAAAAAATATTATTTTGACCTTAAGAAGTTGGTTCAAAAGAGCATAGCTTCTGAGAAGCGTGCATATTTTAATCACCACATCAACTCGCAGATCAACAATAGTAAAACATTTTGGAAAAATTTAAAACAAAAGATTCTAGTGGACCCTAGTAAAAACAATGTATTGCCTGGTTGTTTTGAGAACCCTGATCATATTAATGATCACTTTTTAGATTTACCAATCAAAAACACTATACCAAATTCTGAGTATGCATTTTATGAGCATCACCGATACAGTGATTCAAAATTCCAGTTGCAGCCTGTTTCAGAGAAAGAAGTTTTTTATTATATCACCTCTATAAAGTCGAACGCTATCGGATGGGATGGTATTAGCAGGGATATGATTGTATTGACTCTCCCTTGTACCCTTGGTATTATAACAAAGATTGTAAATCGATCACTTCTCTCTGGTATCGTTCCCTCACAGTGGATTGACTCCCTAGTGACTCCTGTTCCTAAAACAAATAATCCAACGGAATGCAAAGATCTTAGACCTATAAGCATATTGCCTTTCCTCTCCAAAGTTTTGGAGAAGGCTGTACACACACAATTAATGAGATATGTAGAAAAAAGTAATATATTACCCGAATTCCAATCGGGATTCCGTAGAAACCGTGGCACACTCACAGCGTTGTTAGATGTAACTGACAATATTCTTACAGAACAGGATAACGGACGTGGTACTATCTTGACTTTACTAGATTTTTCCCGTGCATTTGACTGCATCGATATATCTCTTTTATTGTCAAAATTAACCTATTATGGGTTGGATCATCACGCCATCAGTTGGTTTTATAGTTACTTGAATGGCCGAACACAACGAGTAAAGCTGATGAAAAGTGATGGATCTTGTTGCTATTCCCAATCAAAACCCGTGAATCGTGGTGTACCACAGGGTTCCATATTGGGACCGCTACTTTTTATAATATACAGCGCCGATCTATCGCGTGTGATCAGACACTGTAAGTACCATATTTATGCCGACGATGTGCAGGTGTATATATCTGTATCTCCTTCTATGACTCCACTAACCGTTCAAAGGATGAACGAGGATCTTAATAGCATTGCTGATTGGTCTGTTAGGAATTCCCTCGTGCTTAATCCTTCTAAATCGAAATGCATGTTTTTTGGATCGAAGACGGTGATAAATAATATCACATGTAAGAACCCTGTTATCACCATACACGGCAAGCCTGTAGATAGGGTAGAGGAAGCGAAAAATCTCGGTATAATCTTCGATAGTCAATTGCGCTTCGAGGCCCATGTGGCAGGTGTTGTTAGGAACTGCTTTTACCGTCTGAAAGTATTATATAAAATTCGCAATCTGCTTTCAGAAGAAGTTCGTATCAAAATGTGTGAATCACTGGTTTTGTCCAGACTTAATTACGGTGATTTAGTTTATAGACCTCGTTTACTGTGCAGAACACAGCGCTTAATACAACGTGTTCAAAATGCATGCTGTCGTTATTGTTTCAATATTCCTCCTCGTACGCATATCTCGCCTTACCTCAATAAAGCTAATATGCTCAATATGGAATCGCGTCGAAAATTGCACCTATCGTGTATGATGTTCGGAGTGATCAATTGCCACCGTCCACAGTATCTCTTCGACAAATTAAAATTTCCTCAGACGTCATATAAATATGGTAGAAGATTCTGTCGAGCCTATTTGACAGTGCAAGCTCATAAAACCGTCGCCTTCAGGGGCAGCTTTCGCTATCAGGCTACCAAATGTTGGAACAATATACCACCTCCTATCAGACATATAAAATCCATGTTCTCATTCAAAAAAAATATCAAATCCTTTTTACTAGAAAGTCAAAAAATTGGTATTCCAACACGGTACCTGTAGCGATTGATGTTCTTGAAGCTCGATACTAGCGGCACTGTCAATTATACTTAACTTATAATTTAATTTTATATATAATTTCACACAATGAATTATATTTGCTAATTTTCAATTATTCATCGCATAATTATCAATTCGCCTATTTTATTATTTTCAATTAACTTATATTCATTTGTAACAACTCAAGCAGATACGCACTCGTACCCACTACAGGCTGCGGCTGAAAATCAGTGTTTTGCTCTTGAGCAATCTCACCACTGAGCTGTGGCCCATTCGTATTGCTGCAGCACACACATACCTTTGTACATCATAATTATTATATTATTGTTTTTAGACTTGTGGTGTTATTGTTTTTACATTTGTTTGTGTGTGTTAATCAGTGATCGAATAAACGTTTTATCTATCTATCTATCTATCAACCTTCCAGCGAGTTGTTATTAGGCTGCGGTTTTCTGTGAGGTGAAGGTACCTTCCCAGACGGATTGCTTTGATGCACCCTGTTAAAACACCCAGCCAAGTCAGACATGTTCATGCACACAAATGTGAGTCCTGTGTGGGAATCGAACCCCTAGCGTTAAAACCACTGCTTCACTGAGCTCGCCAATGAACATGACTGATGGTTGTAGTGGAGGACGTCCAAGGAGAGTTGTCCACACGATCGCATCTGATCAACATGAAGAAAATGAAATCTCTCTTTCAAATATGCCGCAGCGATGATGGGTGGAACAGGACATAGTACAATAATAAAGGTAACCTACGGACAACTGATGAGCAGTGATCGGATAATCGGGCGCTAATATACCTAAACTTCATTTTTATTCCCACAAAAGAATAATACGGACATGCCTTTCAGAACCCCGGATCCCGGAGTCGTTTGAAATTGCTGAGATTGCTAAAAATGTTACCTGCATATAAAATATAGTTAGAACGCGTGAAAATTTCATTGAGTAATGCTTACATACCGTCTCGTACTTTCAAGACGGCTGTTCCTTGTTAAACTCTTATTGTATTTTTTTTAGATTTAAAAAGCCGATTCTAATGAAACTTTTAATTTACAATAAAAGTGTTTACGAAAACTGGTTTCGTAACAGGCCAGCAACCTAAACTACTTATGGAATTGAAACAATTGTAATTTTATGTGTAGAACCATTTATTTTCATACAAAAGCAAATTATAATTATAAAATCTTTCACAAAAAATATGAATGAGAACTTTTTTAGTAGTAACCACTGCTATATTTTCATTATGTTACTTATAGTTGTTTTTACTAAATTGTTCAATCCCGAGAATCCCGGATTACTTATTAATTCAGGAAGGAATATCCATATTATTCTTTCAAGGAAATAAGTTTAGGTATATAAGCGCCCGATTATCCGATCACTGCTGATGAGACCTGTTTTGCATAGTAATTCAATTCACCGCTGCGGGTCGGGGGGTAAGGTAGAACGCGGAGTTCTTATTGGCTAGTTCGCGGATCAACATCCCGGCACTAATCATCTTATTGGTTACAATATTCTCCTATTGGTCAGTTGGCTCGAATAGCTGGGATATTTAGGCTCTAAAACACACCGTGTTTGAAAATGTGAGCGCTGGGTGTCTTCGTGCGCAGTCTAGTGGTTTATTGGTTTGTGGGTACAATAAAGTAAGTATGTTGAGTTGCCTGTGAAGCACAGATCTGCAGATGGTTTAATATATCCATCAAGGCTTCAGTTGGCTCCAAGAAGTCAGTCGCCATCAATCGTTTTTTTTTATTTAGGATAAACAATTGTACAGGAGATTACTTTATAATATTACACTAAAATTTGGTTGGTTGCACAATCAGCACCATTATCCTCATTTTTTAACCGACTTTAAAAACGGAGGAGGTTCTCAATTCGACTGTTTTTTTGTATGTTTGTTACGCGATCATTCCGCCAGTTATAAATTGATTTTAATGATTCTTTTTTTATAAAAATACTAGCTTTTACCCGCGGCTTCGCGCGCATTTTTTTTTAAATAACATGTATCCTATTATACTTCTGATACCTCCAAGAATATGTGTACAAAGTTTCATGATGATAGGTTGAGTAGTTTTCGCGTGAAAGCGTAACAAACAAACGGACATTCATATTTATAATATTATATTACGAGTAGGATTAGGATTTAAGCAGGAACATTAGTGTCGGAATCACACAAGGCAGACTAAATCAAATTGCAGATAAAGGTGTCTACAATTTGATTACGTCAATTTGATGAGAGCTCACGTTACGTCATACAGAAAAAAATCTAAAATACTCTTCTTAAAATCAACATGTTTAAAGCGATCGGGCTATTCGCATAATCCACGACGAAGAGGTCACCAAAAACCTAGAACCTCTTCAACTCCGTAAGGACATTGGCTCGCTAAGCGTATTCTACCGCCTTAACCATGGCGAGTGCTCTGAACAACTCTTTTCCCTTATCCCACCCTCTCCCTTCCGTCATAGAAACACACATGCAGGTCTGCGATGTCATTCGCGTACCAAAAAGTTCGTCAACTCCTATCTTTGTCGTACCATTAAAAAGTGGAACGCCTTGCCTACACATGTGTTCCCTCTTTCCTACAATATGGGATCCTTCAAACGAAGCGTGAAGAAGCATCTTACGGGTCAGCATGGCAGCGTCAACTGACAGGACACTGTGCGATTTGGGCTCCTCTTTCGCTTACCACCAGGCAAAGCGGAGCCACTATGCTGAACTTATATATATAAAAGATCATTGTTGGAAGCAAAAGCGAACTAGCGAAAATTCTGGCACCGTTTTAACGTATGTAGAGACGCAAACACCTTCCGACTGACCCCATCAGTTCAAGGCGCCCGAGATAAGGTAGCCTTAGATCACATCTTCATATATGTAAAATTCGAAATGTGTATGCATGTTTCCTGGATTCTAAAACGACTGGTAATCATGTGAAGTTTGGTGACGATGTGATCATCGGTAGCCAGTTGCCTATAAATCTTGAACTCCGCAAAATGTCATGAATCTATCAACTTTTATTTACTATATTATCTGTCTATCAGAAACTAATTTTAATAGTAGTGTACTTGATTCTGAATTATTTGACGCCCGGTACAATGTTTACCGACGCGATCGTTGCAGCACCTCTTTGAGTAAAAGTGAGGGTGGGGGCATCGCCATTGCAATAAAGAAAAACATTGAAGTTATTCGACAATCATCATGGGAAAGTAATGTTGAAGACTTGTGGTTGTCTATTTTACCTAGTGGTCAAAATAATAAAAGAATAAACATTTGCCTGTGCTATTTGCCTCCTGACTTACCGCGATATCTGCTAGAAACATTCTATGATAATTTGTGCAAAGTAGTCTTAAGTCTTGATAATTGTGGGGAGTTTCTTTGTATTGGCGATTACAACGCACCTGATTTGTCCTGGACGATGGCAGGTGACTCTTGTCACATGATAAGCAATATTTCCCTCAATTGGAAGCCGGTATTGTTGCTTAACGCTATGGCTGTATGTCAACTCAAGCAATTTAATACCATACCTAATGCAAATAATCGATTTCTCGATCTTGTCTTGTCTACGCTGGATGTTCAGGTATACGGCGCTGATCCTCTCAGTCGAATGGATAAACATCATCCTGCCATCGTTGTGAATGTCGACTGTAACGTAGGTGTTGCTGCTAGATTTTTGAAACCGCATCCCCGTAAACGCTACAACTTTCACAAATGTAATTACGATAAAGTCAAAACGGAGCTTTCATTGGTCGACTGGCCGTCAATTCTGACATCCTCTGACATTGATGTGGACTTGAGTAACTTCTATAACATCATCAATGAAATAGTAGGTAAATACACACCTCTTTCTAAAAACAAGAACTATAGCTGTCCTCATTGGTTTAGTCCTGCATTAAAGCACTGCCTTAAACTAAAGGCAAAATACCACAAACTCTGTAAAATATTCGGCAACCCACGAGCCCCTCGTCGACCGGGCGGCGCGCGATGACGTAATCACTTGAGACCAGCCACTTGAGGCGGCGACAGATTGGCGCGCATTATCGCTTTGTTTACGGTTTGTTTACGTTCGCATGGGCCAGTGTTTGGGTTTACAATGACCGGCTTTGTTTCTTTTGAAAGGTGATAAACGAGTCTGTATATTTAAGTGTGTAATAAACAATTTGACTGATTGTATAATTTTTTATGGCGCTTGTAACTTCGTGTATGTGAATATTTGTACCATTTTCAAATAAATGTTCTATATCTTGAGAAATAATTATGATTTTTGTTTCATTTTTTACACATGTATTCTATAGTATACGTACTTTACATAAATAGAAAAATAATGGATCCTATTCATATAAGAAAATGAAGATATTTGCATATGAATGTCGAGTATAAATTGGTGACGGACGATTCTAGTGCAACGTGACGACTTAGATTTTCAATAATTTTCTGTAAATAGTACATTAGAGCTATATATTTGATTTATATGTCATCTTGTAGATAATCTATTCAGCTACAATACTATATTTTTTTTATTTGCGACAATAGTAAAATGTGTCTAAAATATAGAAAAATATCTATAATGGGGGGAAAAATACGCGAAAATAATGCTTATTGTTTTGACCCAATTTCGACACAAGATATTATCAATATCTCCCTAAAACTACTTGTTATGTGGAGATCATGAAATGCTCTTTCGAATAACATATATAACAGTAATACCTATAATAAAAAAATATCAAGTAAAGTGTTTTGAAAAATTTTGGAATACATAAAAATGGCGCGTCATTAGCGTCCTTTTACGGTTTTTTACAGAAATATAGACAATCAATCATTATTCGATAAAAAAACAAATGAAAATCTATTCCTGAAAACATTTCCAATAAGAATCTTGTAAAATACTATTAGATTACTTCGAATTGTATAAAATATTTACGAACGAAATGCGTGGTCGAAAGCCCGCCCCCGCCCTACCCTACCACCCGGGTTGCAAATCACTTTTTTCACGATATAAAACACTAAAACACACTATTGCTGCTATTTCATATACTAAACATTATAAACTAATAAGAAATAAACAAAAACTTACCACAATATAACAAATGACGCACAATAATGTCACTAAACACACACACACAACGCACTCGGTCACACGTGTTAGCGAGTCGACGGCACGCTGCAAACTATGAAGCCGCAAAAAATATTTTTGTTTCTGACCGTTGTAATTTATTGTGATATTGGTATCTTTGGAGCACAGACTAACGATAGAAATCAATTCAAACTGAATAGGCAGCACTACGGCGCTACAAATACGGCTTTAAATTGGGTGTTGAACAGGAACGTCCAAGGACGTAGCAGTCCTTGTTGGTAACCATTTGCAGACGTCCCAGGCCGTTCCGGTCCCCCAAAGGTTATGACGAGTTCTCTTATTACAGGAACCTGAGTAAGCAACTAATAAAATCATGTTACAAAAAATATGTTTCATCAGTGGAGGATTCTGTGGAGAATGATATTAAGTCATTCTGGAGGTATGTAAATGGCAAGATAGGTATGAATTCGATTCCCACAACAATGAAGTACCGTGATACTTCTACATCTGACCCATCAGAGGTATGTGAATTATTCTCTGAAAATTTCAGTTCCGTCTATGAATGCGATCCGCAAGTGGATAACTCTAACTCTACGGAGAGCACACAATATACTAACACACTCGGGTCTTTAGGTATCACAAGGGAAATGGTCTTAAATAAAATGAATAAGTTAGATACCAACAAGGGACCTGGGCCTGACAATATACCAGCCATTTTTATTAAAACATGTGCCAGAGAGCTTTGTATGCCATTACACATTCTATTTTGCAAATCTGTGCAAACTGGAAGGTTCCCAACACTTTGCAAAGTTACTCACGTTGTGCCCATCTACAAGTCTGGTGACAAGACTTTATGTCAAAATTATAGGCCAATTAGCATATTGTCCTGTTTTGCAAAAATCTTCGAAGGAATTGTATATGATGTTCTTTACAGCCATATAAAACCTTATCTTCACCCACAACAGCATGGTTTTGTCGCCCATAAATCAACTACCTCAAACTTGCTTGAGTATAAGAATTATCTGTGTAACGCTTTTGCCAAAAGACTTCAAGTTGACTCTATTTATACAGATTTTTCTAAGGCCTTTGACAAAGTGAACCATAGAGTGCTCTGTAAGAAATTAGCTGGTTGCGGCATTCATGGTAACTTGTTACGATGGATTCGATCTTATCTGAATCGCAGGAGCCAGATTGTTGCAGTTGGGGGTTACACTTCAAGGCCTGTTACAGTGACATCTGGAGTTCCACAGGGAAGTCATTTAGGGCCTCTACTATTCGTCATTTTCATAAATGACCTGATTGAGAAACTCTCGTGCCCTTGTCTCCTATATGCCGACGATCTCAAAGTTTTTACCACCGTGGAAGACGTGTCTGACTCACATAAACTGCAAACTGACTTGTGTGTTGTCTCGGATTGGTGTGATCAAAATTACATGCAGCTTAATATAAATAAGTGTTTTGTCATAACTTTCACAAGAAAGCTCAACATAAGCGCTTATGATTACACCCTGAATAACAAAACGCTGGAACGCAAGAATGTGGTAAAGGATCTTGGTGTTCTATTCGATTGTAAACTTTCTTTTCACGATCACTATGAGTATATCGTCGAGCGTAGTTCGCGTCTGCTTGGTTTTATCTTCAGAGTAACAAAAGGTTTTAAAAAGACTAAAAGCTTTATCTATTTATGAGGAATTTCAAAAAAATGTGTAGTTATGCGAAAATATATATTTTTTTTTACATTTACGTTTTTCTAGGATATTTTAATTTCGGGCGATGCACGGAAATCTCTATTTTTAGAAATACAGATTTGTTTCACTGAATACAAACTATTTTAATTAGAAATTCTTGAAAATGTAAGCCAGGGTGAAGAAAGTTCGTCACTTTTGTTACTGTCTAAGAAAAATGATTTAGAATATTCAGATTTAGAAAATTTAATTTTCTTTAAAAAATCTTATAAAAGGAATAGTTTGCACAACATAATCTTCAATAGATTATATAATCTTAAAGTAAATTTTACGAAAAAACCGATTTAAAAAATAATTTTGTTACTATCGATGACAAACACACTCTTAACTTAACATTTCTGCCCTAAATCGAGCACATCAGGGTTGATGCTATCTAATATTGCAGTCGTTTCTATTTTCTGTAGAATTATTATCCAAAATCAACAATTTAAATATTAATACTACAAAAATAATAATATATTTTTGCCAGATATTTAGAGGGACAGCAACAAAACTGACAGTAACAAAATTATTAAGAAGATTTTACATGCGCTTATAATAAAATAACACATTATATTTAAATTAGACATTGTTTTATTAAGATCAAGTACTAATAAAATGTTCAATTTAGCAACATTTTTAACATATTATAGTGCTTACCTGGAACCGTCTATTGATTAATTTTGAAACTTATAAATGTACCATAAAATTGACCAAGTGACCATACTGTAGAATGTGACACAGATCATAAAACTGAAGAACTATTTCTATGACGACCATTCGGTAACAACATTTTTCTTTTTCATAAAAATTGATTAATCGACACTTTAATAATTAAAAATATATATATTTTACGTATTGGTAAGCAGGTAGGTACTTAGAACCACAAATGCTAATAAAATATTTAGAACATCTGAATCTAGAATAATATTTTTTGTAATAATGATATCGTAATCATAATGTTTTGGTATTTAAATATAATGGAACTAATAAAAATAGGAATTCGGACATATTTAGTAGATATTTAGAACCACTTCAACACACCTCACAAAATATTGTTTATTACTTATAATAATTATTTTAATATTAGCACTTTAGTTATCACATTGACTTAGGTAAACGTGTTATAGCAAATAACATTTTCAAAGTAGTAGGTAGTAACACAGAACACTTTTACGTATTAGTTATTTTTTAGATCTTACAAATATCTTTCAATATTTTTCTTATAATTGCAACATAATCATCACAATAGTTTAGATATTTAAGCATAAGAGAACTAACAAAAAAACGTATTTGGACATGACAGTACTTATAACGACTTCTGTTTATTATTATCAAACCTTTTAAGAATGTTATTGCAATCATCAGAACGGCTTAGGTAGTTTTGAGAAGGAATATTAAGAGAAGTACAACTAGCGTCCAAATATAATCAAAAATAGGCCGACAATATACAAACACAAATTTAACTCATAATCAGATAAATTTTATATATTATTAAAAGTTAGTAGTAGTTTAGTGGCAAATCATGTAGGATATCTTACTTTATTCTATTTCCACATGATAAAAGGTAAAACTAAACAAAAAAACAATAGTCACATTCGTCAAGAGAATAGTGATCATAAACACAAAAGTTACAATGAAAACACCAAAAATAAGGCGTTTTCAATAAAGTTTTAATGTCGTCTCTAGTCATAGCCAAGACAAAGTGTAACCGTCTTGAAGTAGCGCCAATGACTTGATTCCTGCATCCGAAACATTCTTTCGATAAAATAAAATGCGTCTGTTCCCAAGGCCACTGAAGCTTATATTCATAGCATTGTATAAAATCGTCCATAGTTAAGAATGTATCGATATCCATCGTTGTCATGATCATTATTGTTGAAATACCTCAGACCTGCACTTTTATAATTGAATTCTTATTCAGTCTGAATCTGAACCTGAAAGAAAAAAATACATTATATTATGAGAGCAGACGACTTATCAGTGATGACCACCACTCGTTAGAGAACGCAACTGTCAAAGGGTGAGTAATGGAAAAAGGACAAATTAAAATTGAACTTTATTACAACTGAAATTACTTCAGACTCTCTGGGAACTCTTAGGGGATCCTTAATAACAATTTGAACTATATAAATGGAAGTAAGTCTTAATTTTATAAAAAAAAAAACGAACCTTGCAAGCAAGTATTACATATATATTCTAAAAATGAATAACCACCGGTACATTCTTCACAATACATTTTTTTACAGGCCATGCATTTAATTTTTTGACCTAAGATTGAAGTGCATTTATGATGCTCTTGAACAGGCTTGAATACTTTCGAATTAGAAGAAATTGTTTTTTTGTCACTTAAAATTACAACTGGCATTAAATCAATTTTCATTAAATCATCATCTATATTGTTGGAACAGTCGCTGATAACGTCTCCTATTTCATTCAAGTCTATGGAATCATACGTGTACGATTCTATGTTATATATAGCTGTTTCTTGTGTGAGATTACAATCTGCTGGAAGATTATGGAGAAGTCTGAAAATATTGGAGATACAGGACGTAGCGTTACTTATTTAGCGGACGTACGTTAGCTTATTTATATAAAAAGCAAAAAATAAGTTTTTCTGTCATGCACGGCGACTACTGCTTCTTATAGCTACTCAATTTAAAAATAGGAGTTTAAGAACTAAAGCCCGAATATCCAAAAAGTGAAAACAACCTTATTCGATAGAGTTTTAATGTACTTAATCTAATTCGGTCTAAATTAGACCTTCGTACTAAATTAGGCTTGTTCTCAGCTTTTTGGGAAGTAGAGTTTTAATTTTCAAACTTTTATTTTCTTTTTTTAGAGACAGTTATAGCAATATACATAATATATTTAGAATGTATTCATCAAAATTTTTCTATTGATTACAAACACAATATTTATATTAAGAAAATTGAAACGAATTGATAGACACCCTGTTTGTCAAAATCGGTCGAGTAGTTTACGAGAACAGAGGGAACATTCAAATATACTAAACATACGTACATATACTTAGATTGTCAATTTTATAACCCTTCCTTTAATAAAGACAATTTTAGGAACCTTTTGCCTGCGACTTTATCCGCGCAGAATAGCGTATTTTCGATATTCTGTCTCATCCCACGGGATTTCCGGTATAAAAAGTATCGTAGTTTTTAATTTGGACAATAAGCTACTGAATAGTGAAGACCGCATTTAAATCCGTTCAGTAGTTTTGCCGTGATGCTCTAACAAACGGACAAAAATTCAAGAAAAAAAAATTGGTCTATGTTACGTCCCAGCATCCTCCCTCTCCCACCATTTTTTTCTAGAATAACTTAATGTGCAAATGCAGATACGGTTCTTTTACAATTTTTTAATAGTACACATAGAGGTACTTAATGTACTCCGAACAAAAAACAGATGTATACACTTCTTTACGTGTCAGGTTTGTTACTTTCCTAGTCAGCCAATATGTTACCGAACAAAACTGACGTAACGTATTGCTACTTCAATATTAGTAACTATTAAAATCTCCTTTATAAACAAAGGTAGATTACTGAATTTACTTTGGTTTTATGTTTAACATAATAAACTCTTAAATACATTAGGTCATATACTCAAACAAACCATAAATTATAAAAATAATGGTAACTTACTTTGACAAAGATTTTGCAGTCAGACGGCGTGTAAAAAACAAGCTCCTCGTACCACATACTGTTTGACACTAGATCGTTCTAAAATGGTGGCGTAGTAATAAAAGGGCCAGTGTTGCTATTCGAGGAATATATTACAAAATATTGGGAAAGTTAATAATAGAAAACACAGTAACCAAATTGACGTGTCAGGATGCTTCAATTTTGGATGAATGCTATTATCTAAAATTATTTATTTAAATATTTGATTTAAATTTAGAACCTTTAATTATTTTGAAACACTTTTATTTGGCTTTAAGATGACACAAAAATATTTAAGGTATCCAAAGAAAAAATATTAAATAATTGAACTTATTTCATTCAATACTACTGGGGGACAAGGTAAAATGGCGGTATTGTTAATACTTATTTATTTAATTTTACATTTAATATTTTTTTAGTTATTAATGTAATAACGTGAAAGTGTAGCATAATGTCCAATAAATCTAAATTATTTTAATTTTTATTATCAGATGTCAGCAAGTTTACGGAAAAGTATTTTAATTTAGAGGGACAGGCTGAAAAGTGCAACTACACATTTTTTTGAAATTCCTCTTATATTACTCTCTTGTACGCAGTATTCTGGAGTACAACTCGACGATTTGGTCCCCCTTCTATGTTGTTCACAGTGACAGAATTGAGAGAATCCAGAGGCGATGCTTAAAGATTCTCAGTTACAGATGTGGCATGGGCCGTAAGCTGGCCACCTATGACGAACGTTTAAAGTACTTTCAGGTGACTTCTCTGAGCATGCGACGAAACTATATTAACCTCATACTCCTTTACAAAATTATCCATGGACTTATTGAATCTCCCACTCTTCTTTCACTGCTTAATTTTAATACTCGATTTAGGTCTCGTAACCGTAATTATAATGCATTCGCTTTACAGGTTTACTCAAATAACACCTCATATTATAACCCCATCGTTAGGATGTGTCGCCAATATAATGAAATTCTTATCTCCAATAGGGATATAGATATTTATCACTTCTCTCTGAATAAGTTCCGGCGGCAAATAATGACACATTTAAAAAAATAACATATTTGTGACACTATCCAACTTCTTAACTATTTATTGATTTTCTGTTCAGTATTATGTACTTCTCAAAATTGCATGCACATTGTGTAGTTTAGCGTATTTTAGTTTTATTTAACTCAAGAAATTGTAAAACTTTCTAGGCATACGTTTTGTTTGGATTACAATCCAGATCAACACTATAATTTATCTGTTAATATGTATTTTGATGATTGTAATCTGTTATGTATGCTAATAATAAATAAACAAATAATACCTGCACACACACACTTTAATTATATTTAATGATTTGATTCTGATGGTACTGTTTAACTGTGGGAAAATGTCTGTATTGTTCAATCTTATTGCTAAGTGATTATGGATGTTTTGATATGCTAATGATGATATATGAAGTTTATTATGATTTGAGAGATTTTGGAGCACGTACGATGTCGTGATTGCTGACATACGAACTGCGTTCATTACGTACTCTTAGGGGGGTCCAGTAAGTTGTTATAGAAAAACAACTTTATTTAGAGACCCAAATTATTTAATTTTCACAGATTACTACTTTACTTTACACACTACTTTTACACGTTTTAGACTTAACGTATATCGCACTATTTCGCGACTCCAACACAAGGACTTAAGGAGGTCCGAGTTAAATGGCTCTATTCTGTTAGCTTAGCTAACTGTCCAGACCGGCGGGCAGAAACCAGGTCCGTAGCTGGGCAGCAGTTTGGCTAGTCAGAATTACGACTGACATTTCGAGACTGTATGGATTATAATTGTTGTCCAAACTAAACTTTAATATTCCCTCCAAATTTGCCATGAGGTACCATGCGCCGTATCACGTACCACTAGTTAAAAATAATTATCGTTTAAATTCATTTTTGTTACGAGCAACTAGCAAATTTAATGAACTAAACCGTCAACTAAATCTTGACATATTCAATACGAGTGTTCCGGCGGTGAGAGGGTTGCTAAGTAGTGTGTTCTTTTTTTTTCGAAAAATACGTAAACTAGTAATGTAGTAATATGTGTACTTTTCTATCATATTGTAAACCTTATGTACTCGGTAGATCGGAAAACAGTGAAGAGAAGAAATATATATATATATATATACTTAAAATAACTTTAATATAATAATATAATAATAACTATATGTTCAAAAGACATCAAAAATACTCTATGTAAGAAGGGTTATTATAGAATCGATGAATATCTAACTGACAGAGATGTATGGAAATGATTCAGCACATGAATTAATATAACTTTAATTGTACCACCTGATATCACTATATGTACACTCATTATATTTATTGTAATATGTATAAGATGATTTGGGAAAAAAAAGACCTATATTGGCAAGTTTCTTTCGGCATTTCTTCTTCGCCAATGGTCATTTGAAATGCTGGTAGATTAAAAAAGAGAAAAACTTAAAAACTAATAAGATATAATATTGAAAATGTAAGACGTGTCTAAGTGCCCGTGAGGGTCTAAAGGCAAATAAAGAATTTTTATCTTTATCTTTATCTAAAGAAAAATGTTGTTAGGCTGTGTATTATTTATGTTCGTGTTATGTGTATGTAGTCTAAATCTTATAAGTGAACACTTGTTATTGGCTCTCTGTTATTTATAAGATTTTTAATGTAATTTGATTTAAAAAGCTGTTGGTCTTCCAAAGAATAAATAAATTAATAAATATATGCATAATATCGCTGATCTGTTATTTCCAATATTGTAGTTATATTGAAGATAGCAAACTAAGCTAAATATAATACTTATATTGGGATGTAACAGTACGAACGGCGCACATACCGTAAAATGCTTACGCTGCGAATCTGTACGGTCGCTATTCAAGTGCAATACACCGTACGCAACACGATAGACAACGAGAGTGATGAGCTGTTACTCGTGTGTCGTGGTGTTGGCAAATGGCCATAAGCTACCTACGGTAACTGATTACCATGTGGCAGGCCGTACGCTTGTTTATACCTTAGTGGTATAAAAAATCAACTATTGTAGAGCAGGCGGTAATTGGACATTTGTAGTATATTAATAACGGCTCCAGAATATATTCGTGACTGTCTGTCTATATGTTCGCGCCAGGTCTCTTGCGGGGTAGACAGACTGAACCGAGTGCTACAGGACGCGGTCCTAACACATCGTGTTCGCAATGTTCCTAGCTCTGTTCATGCACGCTCGCAGGTTTCTAGGTCTCCTGCATTTAAATAGTTAAATAGATTCAGGCGTTACTTTGCGAAAGTGAAATTTACAGGCAATTTCATCTAAACTACTTTGTGTGCTTCCGCTACCGATTAGTTCGTGCGAACGGGTGCCGGCCGGCATGCATCGTATATCTGTTTCGTCATTATTTCATCCTGCACTCTTTCTACACGCCCGAATCAACGGAACGTGCCTTTTCTTATCTTAACACCGACGTCACAAACACAAAATTTGTTGGTTCGGACATGTAGAAAGAATGCAGGATGAAAAAATGACAAAGCAGATATACAATGCGAAAGTGGAAGGATGTAGGATCCGACGAAGGCCAAGACTTACCTACCATGACCAAATTGGTCGTGTTCTATCAGAAGGTGATGTCAGGACCCTAGAAACCGACGAGCGTGCATGAGAAGAGCAATGAATGTTAAAGAAGCGAGTGAGATATGTAACGAGCGAGTCACGTGGCGCTCGGTTCTTTCTGCCTACCCCGCAAGGGATTTAGCGTGAAGTATAGATAGACAAACACTTCCTTCTCACTTCATCGTCGCAAATATGATCATTAGTTACAACTTCAATCGATTGTTTTTCATCAGAGACGCTAAAAATTACTAGTAAATAACAGCAAGCTGTGTAGGCAGAGCTGATATTTTTTAAATTTTAAAAATATTTAAATATTTAATTTTTTTAAAATATATGGAACCCTGTACGACATCTAGCGATGAGTGCTGTTACTTTTTCTGTTGATGGGAGTGCAGTGCAGACTCTGCACTGCAGAGTGGCCGGCCATACGTTGTCCCATATGTTTTTTTTTCTAATTGGAACGATTTTGGACCGTTCTTCCTCACCAACGAACATTTAAATTTCAAATTAAAGGATACAAAACTACAATATGTTAGCTATTAGTGTGTCGATTTTGGAGTTTCTCACTATTACCGTCTAAACGCTAGCTGGATGACATCAGTCTACCCCAAACGACAATTTTGAGGGTAATGTGGCTCCGCTGGCTATCGCAGCTCTGCCAATTAACTTCCGTTGCATACAGCAAGCTAGATCTTATTTCAGCAAAGTTTATGCGTGTAAGAAGGTTTCCTCTATTACATCGCATAGACGTAAAATACTCGATGACACAGAATGCCAGACACCTGACAGATTTTGATCCTGGGCGTCAGATGTCAGAGTAATATGCAAACACAGTTTTCGAGAACGTAATGGCTCACAGCTTCCTAGCAAACAGCAGTGAGTTTTTCAACCCGTAACGTTTGTGCAGAGGATGGCGCGAGCGTTGCTGGCATTGCCGGCCGTCCTCGCACTGCTGACAGTCGGTAAGTGTGTGTTCACGACTTTACAGCCACCGGATAAGTATGTTATTATCCACCTGCGTAAATTCCGCGCGTAGAGTATAATGCTTTTTGAAGTAAAACTTCTTTACTCACGCTTGACTTGGGGAGTAAGCTGGTGAATGCGTGACGAGAGCGTTACGAAAAGTGTGATCCGCTCGATCACACTTTTCGTAATGGCGAACGGAAGTTGAGAGGGAGATATAAGTTAGTGAATATAGAAAGAGAGAGAGTTACATTTCGTATATTACTGTAGGGACAAAGAGAGAGGTGCCAGCACACATTTTCTTTCTCTCTATCTCTCATAGCGAGTTAAGTTTCGTATATGTAAGACACAGTGCAGGCCTATTGTCTGTATCACACTATGGAGGTAAAGAAGTTTTACTTCAGTCGTGTGGTCTAAAGCACACTCGTTTTTTTATATGTTGTGTGTCACATTGGTTGAGATGCCGACTTATACGGGGATCGACGGCTCTACTATATCTAATCTTTACCGTTCTATGTAGGTATGTCCTGTGTATGTACACGATGAGCTCGTTGGCGCAGTGGTGAATAATGCGGCTTTGACACCAACAGTCGTGGGTTCGATTCCCACACAGGATAAACATTTGTGTGCATAAACATGTCTGTTTGTCTTGGTCCTTTTTTAAGGTTGGTGGTTTTTTTAAGGAGGTAGGGCGCATCATGGCAACCGGTCTGGGGAAGTATCTAACAGAAAACCGCCGCCAAATAACAACTTAATAGAGGGTTGTTATGTTCCTGCGTGTGAGTGAGGTCACCAGTAAGCTGTGTTAGCAGCAGAGTGATATATAATGTATTACTACGGTAACCGCTTTACATTAAGTGGGCCGCATGCTTGTGTTCCTTCCGACGTATAAAAACACGCCGATAAAGTAATATTAAACTTTACTGCTTCGATATAAGATCTTAGAACAATGACGACAAAAACTGTCTACATTTGCACATCGCGTTAGCGGATAGACAGCTTGATCTATCGTTGTAGACACTTTTAGTCCCTGCAACGGAAAACCATAATTTGTGTATACGGTACGACTGATCTGCTTCGATGTTGTTTTTTTTTTATACTACGTCGCAAGGCATACAAGCATACGGCCCACCTGATGTAAAGCGGGTACCGTAGCCTATTAACGCTTGCGATATATTAATTATCACTCGCGCGAGGCCATCTCTGCTGCTAACACACCAACTCCATAAAAACTTACTGGTGACCTCACCCACACGCAGGAACACAACAACCCTCTAGGGAGTTATTTGCCGGCGGTGTTCTGTGAGGTGGAGGTACTTGCCCAGACGGGCTGCATTTTAACTCTCTCAATAACACCCAGACCAAGACAAACAGACATGCGATCATCAGTCATGCACACAAATGTTTGTCTTGTGTGGGAATCGAACCCACGAGCGTTGGTGTCACAGTCACGGTAGGTATTCACTACTGCGCCAACGAGCTCGTCAAGAAATGGTTAATGGATAATTGTACAGGATTGAAAGTGGGTGCCGCTGAGGTGTTGTCTCCGGTGGCGGGCGACGCCAGCGGCGAGGATGGTGAACTTGACGACGAGAACGACTCTTCGCAGTTCACAGTAACACCACTTCAAATATTTCGTTCAATTATTTTTTTGAGATTTTATACAACGTCGGGAGTCATACAAACATACGGTCCACCTGATGTAAAACAGTTACCGTAACCTATCAACGCTTGTAATATATTTAGTATCACTCGCGCGATACCTCCTCTGCTGCTTACACAGCAACTCCTTAGAAGCTTACTGGTGACCTCACTCACACGCAAGAACACAACAACCCTCTAGGGAATTGTTATTTTGGCTGCTTTGATGCGCCCTACCTTTTTTATAACATCCAGACCAAGACAAACAGACATGTTCATGCACACAAATGTTAGTCTTGTGTGGGCATCGAACTCACGAGAGTTGGTGTCAAAGTCGCGCCTTTCACGAGTGAGCCACCGAGCTCAACGGCTCAATTCATTATGTACGTAATTCGGTTCAATTCCTGTGACTAGATGGTCGTCATGGTGGAACGACGTTACATCGGGTGACCAGGTATGAACTGACATACAAACATTCCGATATAAGGGCTGAGGCCATAAGGTCCCTCGCACCCTCTCTGCTATTACAGTCCTAGACCTATGCGCATAAGCGCGGTTCCGAAATGCTCTGAGATAACAACAATAAAACGTATAATCATTTGAATTTTCACATTTGTCAGGAATTAAAGGTCTTAAATACCGAGTAGTATAAGTATAGTTTTGCTTTATTACACACAGTAGACTAAACTGATGAGTGTATCAGATAGTGGTGGTGCACCCGCGCGGTTGGCGTTGCGGGGGCTCGTTGGTATCGCTGCGCACGGCGCTGACATCCGCGTGGTGCGCGCGCGGCCGCGGGCTGGTCGCGGCGCGCGGACTCTTGGCGCTGGCCGCCGCCGCTGCCACCCGCCCGCCCGGCAGCCGCGCCCGGCGGGATTGTGCTAGACGCGTTGCGAGACTTGTCTTCGCTACTGGCGCAGACGCGGTCAGTATACAACACTGCAGATAACATCAACATTTTCATATATTAGCATGTCACGTCGGTAACTCTGTTTGGTTCTGGTCCAAAAAGTAATTCGGTCGGCCACGAGCAGAGCCTATATTTGTTTACCGCTGAAAGGGTCCTATAACAGTGTTTTAGACTTTGTATTGGCAGGAAATATTATAACTAGATGTGGAGTACCGCAGGGAACTTTACTGGGACCGTTACCATATAACATATTTGTACTACAGTTTTTTGCATCGTTGAAATTTGGATTTTCTATTATATCTATACTACAGTCCAGCTGCATAATAATGGAAGAGGTAATCTGCGACTACCAAGGCTATTGTGCTCTGTACCAGGTTGATATAAATTGTAATAAATGCAACGTAACTGCGTATAGGTATTCGACAAATTGATGATTTATAACGAAAGACGAAGAATCACGTCGTAGATATGTGCGTGATATTAATGTATTCCATAGCTTCAAATACACATTAAATTACTAACGGGTAGTGTGTTAATGTTATAAAAATGCTGTTAATGTTTAATAGATAAATAACAGAAAAACGAGTACTGGCTCAAAGTTGCCAAAGCCTGTAAGTAGTGTATTTATATGATAAATGATATGTCAGGAGGAGAATGCGCTGGGAGAGAGACACGCGTCCATGAAGTCATGGGTGGGCGCCACGGCGGACATTGCGCTCGCGGAGCTGGAGACCCCCTTCGGGTCGGAGGCGCGCGTGCTGCCCATCCTGATGGCGACGGAGGCGGCGCAGTGCGTCGCGCCAGACGAGTGCCACGTGGCGCGCGTGCTGCCCGGCGGCGAGTTGCGCATCGTCAACGCCACGCTGCAGCACGCCCGCCGCTGCACCGCTGCCGCCACCCACTGGGTCGGACTGCAGGAACAGGCGCTCTGCCTCACCGGACCGGAACTTTGTCCGGTAATCAGACCTTTCATCTACAATGATGTTCCATGTCAAAGCTTACTAAAAATTCAGGAGGCAAGCGATCATACGACTTCCAATTTAAGGAGTCATTCCGTTCAGAGATGAGCTGTGTGGAGGCATACAAGCTTACGGCCCGCCTGATGTTAAGTGGTTACCGTAGTTTATGAACGATTGCAATGCAAAAAGTACCGCTTGTGCGATGCCATTTGCCAACCCTGCTGCCAACACAGCGTCTCCTTAGAATCTTACGTAACCTCACTTACCCGCAGGAACACAATTTTTTGTTAGCGTTATCCCGTTTCCTAATCCATCAGGACTGGCGGGGTTCGCTAAACCTAAAGATTTGGCGAAGATACGCGAGGTAGGTAAGGTCGCACGTTTTTCGAAATGTAATTTTCTTAAAGTTTCTTAGGTAAGGTCGCACGTTTTTCGAAATGTAATTTCTTGGACGTGAAGGTCATCACCGCAGTACACCGCCGAGCAAGTGATAATTATAAATATGTTCATAAATCCGAAAACGCGAATTTAGTGGTACATGCCCTCGCCGGGTTTCGAACCGAGGACCTGTCGGTCAACAGACCGGTTCCTTATCCACTGGGTTATCATATCGATAGACAACAACTTTATTTGTATCAAATGAAACATACTCACAGCCCAATGAATAAAATGAACATATTAAATGTAAGGGACGCATGCGCATACCTCTGAGTGCGCGTACATCTTGATTGCTCAATAAATGACACGCTTCAACTTTCAGCCGTGTAGTATATTCAACAACATCAGTACAGTTACAAGACACCAATAATTAAGAGGGGTATGGCGCATCAAAGCAGCCCGACTGGGGAAGTACCTCCACCTCATAGAAAACCGTAGCCAAATAACATCTCTATATAGCATTGATGTGGTCATGCGTGGCTTAGCAGAGGGGCCATCGCTCGAGTGATACTTAATGTATTACAAGCGTTCAAAGGCTATGGTAGCCGCTTTATATCAGGTGGGCCGTATTGTATGCCTTCTGACGTAGTATAAAAAAAATTATAATAAGTATGCCGAGCTGATATAAGTAAATAAAAAAATAGATTTCTTTAGAAGAGTTATGAGAGGTGAGTCGTTGTGTGCAGAGCGATTGGGGCGCGGGCGTGGTCTGCGGTGGCAAGCTGTGCGGCGTGCTGAGCAGGTCGATGAGCAGCGTGTCGCTCGAGGCTCCGGCGACGTCGGGCGCAGCGAGCGGCTGCGGCGACACGCACGCCGCGCAGAGCGTGCCGCGCTGGCGGCGGTTCGTGCACTGCGCGCACACCGCTCACTCGTGCAAACGGTATGATTAGAGTCACAAAAGTTTTTTGATGTGAAACATCCATTGGCGCGCCTTGCCGTGACGGCCAATGACATGACCATAGATAACAGAAACGACGACTTATCTATGGGCATGATGCTCTCTCATGCCGTCATGCCTCCTCTACGCCGCCACTCTCGACTCCCTTGCGTGTGTGCGTGCACATACTAGAGAACCCGTTGCTTCTCTGCATCAGCTTTTTTTTACTATATCTATCAGATTGTTTTTGTTGTGTTCAGGAACACCGTTCCTATATGAAATTTATATGTGTGTGTGTCTATGTGTGCGTGTGTCTGTCGCTTTTTTCGAATATTCGAATTTTCACTTCAGCTTCACGGATTCAGCATAAAAAAGTAGAATAGGAATGTTCAGGAATACCGTTCCTATCTCTTAAGGAACATGTTCAAAATGGGCGAAATTTAAAAAAAAAATTGTTATATAATTGGCGAGCCAGGTGTTCCTCTGGCATAGGAAGCTTGCGCATTCTCAACTGGTTATTTGTTAAAAATTTGAATATTCACTAGGATGTTTCTCATCTGCCGTGCATCCCGTGACGGCCATCATTTTTTTTTATATACACTGTCCAAAGGCTGTATGCCTTCGAGCCGTGCTTCGAGAAGCCCTACCACTATCTCACCAGAGCTTCCTTTGAAAATTAGCAGGCTGCAAGGCATTGACTCTGAAGATAATAGTTTTTTTTTATACAACGTCAGGAGCCATAAGGCCCACCTGATGTAATGCGGTAACCGTAGGCTGTGAACACTTGTAATACATTAAGTATCACTCGCGCGATGCTATTTGCTGCTAACACAGTAACTATTTAGAAGCTCACCCACACGCAGGCACACAACATCTCTCCAGAGAGTGGTTATTTGGCTGCGGTTTTCTGTATGATGGAGGTACTGCCCCAGACGGGCTGCTTTGATGCGCCCTACCTCTCTTAAAACACACACTGGCAAAGACAAACAGACATGTTCATGCATATAAATGTTTGTCCGGTGTGGGAATCGAATCCACGAGCGACAGTGGCAAACTCGCGTTATTAACCACTGCGCCAGCGAGCTTGTTAAAAGCGCTAGTGACACTTTACCCACAAATTAATTGTCTGTTAAGATTAGGAGTTTACTTTATGTGGCAGACGCAGCGACTGCTTGAACATCTGCAGCGAGCGGGGGCTGCTGGAAGAGGAGCAAGAGAATGAAGAGAGATCTCGTGAGAGTGCGGAGGATACCTCGCTGTCCATGAATACTCCCACGCTGACGGCAGCTCGTCGTTCCGGTCAATTTCCCCGTCTCCCGGATGGACATCTTCGTTCTTCCGAGGGCAGTCTCTTATCCGAGCCGTGTCCTGCTCCTGAGCCTGGTCCCCCGTCAGCACCTCGTGCCCGTCTTCCGCACGGGTCTCCACAACGATCCGAGTCTCGTTCACCTTCCGATCGCCGTCCATCTCCCAAACCGCGGCCGCCCTCCGAGTACAGACAGCGTGCGGCAGCCGCCACGGTGCCCAAGCACCCAGAACGGCCCACCAGCAATCACCGTATGTATCTTTCAAAGTCGCCACACGCATCCACGACACCCCCGGCATTCTTGGTCACGCATGCAACCGGTTAATTTCCTAAACAGAACCAGTTCTTCATCATTATCATTTCAGCCGAAAGACGTCCACTGCTGGCCTGCTACTGGCACATGTGGAGGGCTACGTTCAGCAGTGGGCGTACTCCACTGTTGAAATTCTAGTGAAATAAAGAAAGTCAAATCCCCCACATCAACCCTTACTCATCCCACTGTAGGGATACAGGTCTCCCTTCAATCGAAGGGCTTTAGAGCATACTCCACCACGCTGCTCAATTACGGCGGAGGCCAGTGGTTTCAAGCAGCCCGAGGGACACTGATTTAGCTTAACGACTATCATTTATCGACAACAGCCGGGACCGATGGCTTAACGTGCCCTCCGAGGACGGAGAAACTCGAGATAGATAAACCCATCCGTAGACAGGCTGCGGTCGATCTTGCTTAACCTGTATGTTTGGCTGAATGACACGCGCAACGACGCCATCAAGCTCTCAAACCAGCAATACAGCAGCAAAAATGAGCAGTCAAATACATGAACCCTGTAAACACTACGTTATTGGTTCTGTCCTATTACCATCATTTCAGCTAAAGGACATCCACTGCTGAACATATAAGCCTTCGCTTAGACTTCTACTGCGATCTGCCCTTTCAGCTCCTCGGCTCCCTACGATTTCCACCAAATCGTCGGTCCATCTTGAGGCAAGCCGTCTTACTCTGCATTTTTCATTGTCGATGGTCACCATTCGAAAATCTTTCGGATCCACCGGCTACCAGTTGTTCGAACTATGTGGCTTGTCCACTGCTACTTCAGCTTGCTGATCAATAGAGCCACATCTGTAACTCCAGTTCTACTACGGATGTATTCATTCCTAAGTCTATTTGGTAGACAAACTCCTAGCGTGGCTCTCTCCATTGTATGATGTGCAACATTGAGTATGAGGACCATAGCTTTACTTTACTATCTATTATATAACTTTATGCCAGGTCCCTTAGGGGTAGGCAGAGGGAAAAACTACCACAAAATACTTCTATACCACAACGATGGCAAGAAAGTGCGACCTGCCTGATAGTAAGCAGCTACTAAAGTATTGACCTCTTGAATGATGTGTCCTCTGTAGTGTGCTCAATGTCTTCCTTAACTTCGATGTTTATTTCTAAGACTCTTCTGTCTGTCCGTCTTTTTTTTTATATACAACTAGATTGGCAAACAAGTATACGGCCCGCATCAGGTGGTAAGTGGTCACCGCAGCCTATTGACGCTTGTAACACCACGGGGATGTTATTCGCGCGCTGCCAATCTTGTGACCTAAGGCTGTTTCGTCACAGTACCCACTCTGCCATATCTCACCCTTCAAACCGGAACACAGCTATGTAAATATAGCTGCTTGGCGGTAGAAATAGGTGAGACAGAAGTACCCACATCATACTCATACATCTATATATCTTTACAATTGGAAAACGCCTTCTCCGCCTAGGCGGGATTTGAACCCACAACCTTTCCATTACCAGTCAAGTCAAGAAGTTGCTGTATTAGCAGCAGGGGTGATATTTCCTGTATTGCAAGCATTCACAAGCAGCCTTTACAACAGTTGGACCGTATGGGCTGGACTGGAGCAGATTTTTTTTTAAATATCCGAACTGACCGTTTTCGGCACACCCAGGATTTAATCACACATACCAAGTATTTGGTGGTATCTTTAGGTCCAGCGTTTCGTGAAGAGATTGGTGTCGACAGGCCAGCGAGCCGGGTAATGAGCACGGCCTCTGAGCTGCCCGCACGCAGCCGCACGCCCGTCAAGGCGTTAGCATTACGCCCGAGGACTCTGACGCGCACGCATACGGCTTCGCGGCCCACGCGCAGCACCCGTACCGGTCTCTCCTCTGCGAATCCTGCATCTACTCGACCAGTGCTGGATCATGACATAGAAACTGGAGTTCATAAAATAGTGTCACGGATGGAATTTGAACCTAATCGTCCCGACTTTAAGGTGAATAAAAAATTGATTTTTATCTGCTGGGATCCCGTGATGCAATAATGGGTACCTAAAAGTAAAGGAAAAAGACATAGGTTCTATGACCTTTTCTAGGTCCTAAATTAAATCTGTGTAACGAAACTACTACTGAATGTCGTCACGACCCGTTGTAGAGTTCCCACGGGTAATTGAGGTTACTAAAAAGCTCCTGATGTGTTATTTATTAGCAGCGTGCTGGCAACGCGAGTATGGTTGGTTCTCTTTGTACTGCAAACTGCAAGTGTACAGGGACTAAGGTAACTGTTTTATATTAGGCGGCCTTTATGCTTGTTTGCTTCTCGACGTAGTATAAAATACAGATTTGGAAAAAAAATCTTCATCTCCCTTTCCAATGGTGACGTCAATGTCTACATGGAATACAGCTAGATGTCGATGGTAGAACCATTCATCAAAACATTTTTGAGGAGCCCGGTGGCGCAGTGGTGATTGACGCGACATTGACATCAACGCTCGTGGGTTCGATTCCCACACATGACAAACATATGTGTACATTAACATGTTTATTTGTTTTGGTCTGGGTGTTTTTAAGACAGGTGGGGCGCGTCAAAGCAGCCCGTTTGGGGAAATACCACCACCTCACAGAAAACCGTAATAACAATTTCATAAAGGGTTGTTGTATTCCTGCGTGTGAGTGGTGTCACCGAGCTCCGACGGAATTGCTGTGTTACCACTAGAGATGGCATCGCACGAGTGATACTTAATGCATTACAAGCATATTAGGTATATCACATAGGTCATAGGTAAACACTTTATGGGGTGGGCCATATATGTATAGCTTTATACTCGTACGTTGTAGCTTTGTTGTATAAAAAGGGAGTTGATTCGTTGCGGTTTTCGCCGAGGTGTACTTCCACAGTCCAGCTATAATGTGCCCTACTTTAACACCCAACCCAGATAAAGAGATACATTATGTCTATCTATCTATAACTTCACGCCAAATCCCTTGCGGGGTAGGCAGGGAGAACCGAGCGCTACGTGACTCGATCCTTACATACCTCACTGGCTTCTTTAACATTCATTGCTCTTCTCATGCACGCTCGCCACTTTCTAGGGCTCCTGACCAGTGGCGGCTGTACCTTAAGTACGCTCGTGCGCTGAACCACAAATTCAAAAGATTTAAAAATTACAAAATATTACTTCATCTTTAAATTACCATATTAATATTTATTTTTGAAACATACAAAAACATAATATAACAAATAAAATTTAAAATTATAACAAATAAAAGACAAAACAATTTAAGCGCTTTGCTAAACTATTAAGACTTATTTTCCCTGTAAAGAAAAATTCTCGTGCGCTTCGGCGAGCGCACGAGGACTGCTAGTATAACTTGTATGAGTTACGAGCTAATATGCCTGACGCGTGAAACAAAAGATAGTTCATGAATGTACCGAGAAATGAGGCGGTTCTCGTGCGCCGCACGCGCGAATAGAAGATTACCGAGAGCACCCGATGTTTGACGAAATTTGACATTTGAGTTCGTCGGCGGCCATGATGGACCCCTCCTGATCACTATAGTTTCGCTGTATCTGTGACACGTTAATTATTGTTTGTTCTATCTATCTATCTATAACTTCACGCCAAATCCCTTGCGGGGTAGGCAGAGAGAACCGAGCGCCACGTGACTCGATCCTTACATATCTCACTCGCTTCTTTAACATTCATTGCTCTTCTCATGCACGCACGCCGGTTTCTAGGGCTCCTGACATCACCTTCTGATAGAACATGACCAATTTGGTCATGGTAGGTAAGTCTTGGCCTTCCCCGGCTCCTACATCCTTCCACTTTTGCATTGTATATCTGCTTCGTCATTCTTTCATCTTGCATTCTTTCTACATGCCCGAACCATCGGAGCATGCCTCTTCTTATTTTAACACCGACGCTCTCTTTCAGACCAACTCTATTTCTAACATCATCATTGCGAATACGGTCTACAAGCCTTACGCCACAAATTTTGCGCAGCGCTCGCATTTCAACCGCGTTTATTCTACTTTCATGCTCTTTCTGCCATACCCAACTCTCGCTTCCATAAGTTAGCGTTGGGACCAACACTACATTGTGTATAGCGAGTTGTACCTTCTGGCTCAGGATTTTACTGCCAAGAAGTTTTCCCAACGCTCCATTCACACTATTCCCAGCACTCACTCGTCTTTCTACATCTGCGGTGTACCTTCCATCCCTGCTGAAAGCGCATCCAAGATATACAAACTCATCCACTTGTTCCAACACTTCATCATCAATCGTAATCCTTACATTAGTTCTGGATTCTTCTCTTTCAAATACCATTATCTTTGTTTTCTTCGCATTCAGTAGTAAGCCTTTCTCCATACAGTCGTCTTTCATCGCTGTGACCAGTGTTTGCAGTTTAGATGGTGTATCTGCTAATAGCACGGCATCGTCTGCATACAGCAGACAGTTCACCACTTGGTCACCCATGCGCAATCCCACATTCGTTGACCTTATTCTCTGCAGACAACTATCGAGATACAGGATAAACAGCCTAGCAGATAGCATGCAACCCTGTTTGACACCAATTTTGACATCAAACCAGGGTGACATGCCACCGTCTATCCGCACACATGCTGAGCAATCCTTGTAAGTGGACTGCACAGCACGGAGCAGTGAACCGTCAATCCCATATCTCGGCAATATGTCCCACAGTTCCTTTCGCACAACCCTATCAAAGGCTTTCTCAAGATCCACAAAACCGCAGAAAACCTTCCGGTCTATGGCCAGATGCTTCTCTACGATATTGCGGAGCGAGAAAACTTGATCCGTACATCCCCTTCCATTTCGGAAACCTCCTTGTGTGTCCCACAGCATTTCATCGGATTTCACCCTCATTCTCCTTTCAATCACCTTTCCATATACTTTTGCTGCTAAGTTGATCAAACTGATGGCCCTATAGTTGGCGCAGTCCATGCGTGATCCCTTGCCTTTATACAAGGGCACGATGACTGCGCGTCTCCAGTCCATTGGGACCCTTCCAGTTCCCCAGCATAGGTTGCATAGGTACCAGAAGGCGTCCCGGACGTAAGTGCCACCTAATTTGATCATCTCAGCTGTGATCAGATCAATTCCCGCTGATTTTCCATTTTTCAAGCTTCGTATCGACCATTCGATCTCATCCATAGTTATGCCTTCGTCGGACGCCGTCAACGTGGAGTAAGCATCCGACTCACTCTCATTGCCAGCGTCCGAGGCATACTCATACATTTCCTCAAAATATTCACTCCACCGTTCTAACACTTCCTGAGTGTTCGCAAGAATGACACCAGCTTTAGACTTTATCTTATCCATTCTGGATGCCGACGAACCACTCCGAGACTTCTTTACCTCTCTCCAAAAGAGTTTGGTATTTGCCTCGAAGTTTTTCGTCAGCCTCTCTTCCTCATTCATAATTTGTCTTTCACGCTTCTCTTTCACTAAAGCCTTGGTTTCATTCTTGCATAGACGGTACATTTCTTTCTTCTTTTCTCTCATATTTTCATTTAAAGGCAAAGATGATACGTAATCCAGCCACGCTTTCCTCTTTCTTGCTACGGAGGATTCAACCTCCGCATCCCACCAGGCATCTCCTTTCGCTGTTTTACGTCTCTTTGCGCATCCACAAGCTTCTTTTGCACTATCCACCATACTTTCTTTCAAAACTTTCCAACAATCATCCACATCTGAGTCGGAGAGGCTTGCATTTGCAAGTCTCTCACTTACCAGATGCACATACATTCTCCTTACACTTTCATCTTGCAATTTTTCGCTCATTATCCTTTCATGATCTCCGAAAGGGATACGCACTCGCCAGTGCCTCCACTTCCTAAAAAGGCCCACAAACCGGCTTACCACCAGGTAGTGGTCCGTCTCAAGAGTGGGGCCTCTAAAGGCTCTTGTATCCATTAAAACATTTCGGAGACGTCTATCTATTAAAATCAAATCAATCACACTTTTTTGATCATTCCTTCTCCATGTATACGTGTGAATATCCTTATGATGAAATAAAGTATTCGACACGAGGAGGCCTCGTTCCATACATAAATCTAGTATTGACTTACCTGCTTCGTTCACTCTTTTATCTCCATACGGACCAAGAACAGCTTCATAGCTGTATTGTTTGTTTATATTAAGTAATTGTTTTTTTTTTTAATTTATATTTTATGTAAATTGTTGATTTGTTGCAATTTCTAATATTAATATTTGGTGAGCAAGTAAAGTGCACCACCAGTTCGATAACCCACCAGCCGCCACTGCTCCTGACATCACCTTCTGATAGAACACGACCAATTTGGTCATGGTAGGTAAGTCTAGGCCTTCATCGGCTCCTACATCCTACCACAAAGGGATACATGAAAGCATACAAATGTTTCTACCGGTATAATAGTGAATCATGAGTATAGCAGAAAAGGGTGAAAGAGGGATCAACGCTGTTGAAATGAGAGCGATGAGGAGTATGGGTGGAGTTAAAATGTGTGATAGAGTAAGAAATAGCACGATACGAGAACAGAATGGAATGAAAGATGATGTAGTGACAAAAATTAAAAAGGGTATGCTGAGATGTTTCGGACATTTGGAAAGAATGGATGGTAAAAGAGTTACTTTAGTAATGCTCGATATACTTCTTTAGAAGTATGCAGTTTTCTGTGAGGTGGAGGTACTTCCCCAGACGGACTGCTTTGATGCAACTTACCTCTTTTAAAACCTTGTGTGGGGAATGAAAAGTAGCCGCTGTTAACCACTCGACCATCATTTAAAGGCTGGAGAGTATGGTGACAACGCAGCGGGCTACAGCGACGATGAGGCGGGCGGCGCGGACGGCGGCGACGGTGCTGATGTGGCGGCGGGCGAGCGGGTGAAATCCACCACCACGGAATCCACCCCTGCCTCCAGCAAGCGCCTTGAGTCCGCCGAGTCCATCGAGCTGAGGGACACGGCCGAGCTGTCCCCGGCCGAGTGGAGAGCCGCCGCGCCGCGCCACCAGCCCCGGCCTGACCCACCGAGACCCAAAAGCTCAGCGCATCGCAGCCGACCCCACCTTCTACATTTCACAGTTTTATTTTTATATACACCAATATACTTATACACGTAATTAAAATCTTGTGTATTCACTTTTATTCTTCTATTGAAGTTAAAACAACTTTCTACTAAAATCTTATATGTACCTAGTCCGGCCATAAGTTCCGTTGCAAATGAATATGTATTTATTTTTTTGAAGTAATTTAATCTTAATAAAACTTATATGTACATATTTATGGAAGTCACAGCAAAAAATAAGTGTTTTTTTTTATACCACTAAGGTGGCAAACATGCATACGGTCTGCCTGATGGTAAGCAGATACCGTAGCCTATGGACATTTGCAACACCAGGGGTGTCACTCTTGCGTTGCTGACCTTGTTTCTATTGGAAATGGCCAGATTTGGCTTTGATACAGGCCTTTAATCTGTCTGGCCACGAATCTATGGATTCATGCACTGTTTCCATGGGAAATTTAGCCACTCCTTGCTCCAGAGATTTCTTAAGAGATCATCGGCGTGTCGCTTCAAGCAGGCCATGTCCTCTAAAACTGACCATAATTAGTAGTCTAAGGGGTTCAGATCTGAGCTAGAAGTGAGCCAGTCTTCAGCTCTTATACAGTCCGGAACGTTGGTTTCGAGCCAGGCTTGGGTAGTTTGTGCCTTGTCACCAGGTGCAGAGTTCTGTTGGAAAGTCCACTGTACATTTTTAAAAAGTGTATTGCTGAGAGATTTCACAAACGATCCAAGACAGTCTCTTGATACACTTTGGCTGAACTTTTCACTCCTTTTAAAACAAAATGAACCTTTGTGACTCCTTGATAAGACAGCCCTCACCAAACCATTACATACGCAGGATGTTGACCACGTTGTACCTTTTCGACCATTTAGGCGGTTTCTTTAGAACCGTGTGGACCTTGTCATTTTGCTTGCTGTAACGGACCACAATGAAATAACATTGTTGCCGTCACAAATAAAAATAACCTTGCAATCATATGGATATATGTAGTCGAATTATGTATAAATTAACGACTAGGAATGTTGGTGCATCGTTCACTACTTTATTTAATAGGTCATTGTTGTTCATACTTGGTTTGAAGGACGCATCACATAGTGTTCGATTCTCGCTGTCTGCCTCGCGGGCGAGCGGGCGTGATAATATGTTATTGAAGGTATTACAGCCGTATGCTTAGGAAAAATGTTAACTTGTAAGAGGGTAGACGTATACCAGACGAAGTGGCGTGATATTCTTGAACTACCAATTAGCGCGCGGTTGCTAGTCGTGGCTGAAAAGTGGGTCGTGATTCATAAACAGTATAAGCTACTTAAATGGAACGAAAATAGATTCGAATATTGAATGACGAGTTATTATAGAACATTCTAGAATATTTTGGAAAGAGAGACAGAGATACGCAGAGAGGGGTGAAGAGGCTTGATGGTAGGTGGATGATATAAAAACGGGTGGTTCGTTAGTTCATGGCTTTTTTTTTAGTGTGAAATTTTAAGGTAATAAGACGTATCGATAATTGTTCGTGAAGGGCCTTTTTGTCGGTGTGAATCTCTGGGGTGATAGGCGTATCACTGATAAATCGCGGAACGGTTCTTTTTATCATTAATTTTAATTTCTTGGTGTTAATATTGTGTTGAGAACGGCATTGATTCTGTGCCTTTGAGCTGCGTAGCGAGATATGGGACAATTTAGTTGTCAAATTGATCGTAACGTTAGGCTTGGGCATGGAATCAATGTAATTGTAGTTAACTTAATATTGGATAACCCGGTGTTTAATATTTCGCTAAAATTCAGGTTGATTGTTCAAATTGTGTGCAGCGTGGCCGAACCTACGGTGCTCAGGCGCCGATGGTGGTAGCGTGGCGTATGTTGAGCAATCAAAATGGCGCGGTTTTGTGATATGCAAATTCTGGGAATTGAAACGTAGCATTATTCGTCCGCGAAGGGGGTTTCTTTTATGGAATTTAACTTCTCGTGTTAATTTTGTTTAAGTATAGCGTTGATTCTTTATCTTGAGCATTGTGCATGGAATTGGCGGTATATCTGCCGATCTTTGTGACGCTGCGCTGGGATGTTGATTCAATGTGATCGCGTTTAAGTAATTAGGTCATAAATCGGGTTCTAATATTTCTTCGGATTTAGTGTTGGTTATTTAACTGTGTTGTACGATGTGGCCAGAATTCCAAGGGTCACAGACCTTTGAGTATGGCGGCGGTACCTAGTTAACTAACCAACATTGTCAGGCGAGTTCTAACATCGACAAATTGGTTAAATAGGGTTTGTGGTTATTTCACACTGAAGAATTTTTAGCTAACTAGGGCCTAGCTTCGTTTTAAATATGAGTTTGATACCTCACGGAGACTACGAAGACTCATATAGATTAGGCGTAGGGAGCTGGGTTTATGCTGTGGGACGGGCCAGCGACTGATTTTGCCCGTAAGGGATCAGTTACGTCTCCCAGGTGCTTGGGTTCGCGAGCTTTCAAAGTGGTAGGAGCTCGTCGAAGTGAATTCCGTCCAGCGTATGCGGGCCATGGAGATTGATCGCAACCCAACCATACTGGTCTCATTTATTTATATATGTATATATACACACACATTTATTTCCTCTGTTAGGAGTCATGGTTCGTGTCCCAATTAGGTTAGGACCATGACGTACACACAGTTATAGGCAATAGACAAAGTCGAGGCTAACTACCTTGCATACCCTAGTTTCAATTAGCAAATCAACATTGCACATCGTTGATTTGGGCTTAGCCACCTTACACATCACACGTTTAACGTAATACAACATCAAGAAGTTATTTTACACGAGTATCTTAGATTAGATATTGTAGGTACACATTTTATTAAGATCTAGTTAGGAGATAGATAGGTAGTCGCGATGAATATACGCGTTAGTTAACATACAGCGTGGTAGGCGCGTCAGACGACATTTATAGGGACAGTAGGTACCATTACTGATTAGTTCTTAAGCTAATCGCGACGTGCGTGATAGGTAGCAAGCGGTTACGCTAAGTGGTCGAATTAAGGGTTTCGTTCGGTAAAACGTCCGGGTGATCATATTATCCTACGGCGTGATGTTAGTACCTTTGCGGTGAGAATAAAGGAGTACGAGGGTAGGCGCGTCGCGAGAATAGGCTAATATTTTAGTGGTTGTAGAGTCACGGTGGTGGGCAATAAATAATAGGCTGCATGTGTCTAGATAAAGTGTAGTCTCGGGGCCTGCAACTTAATTATAACATAGATATGCAGGTAGCCTGATTCTATGTTCATTGCATACTTCAAATTATTATTTTACCTCCTGACTGTGGTTACGAGTCGAAAGACATTTGGCTTAGAGATAAATAGTCGAATCTTTTTGAGGGTTACATGTTCAGAGCTCTAAGGTGCTTTATTCTGGTCCGCCGATAGTTTATACGTGACTGCTAAATTAAAGTAGTATATTAGCCAGAATGTAACACTCTCCCTCATGTGTCGTTGACGAGCGGCGATGAGCTAACACGCCAGAGTCTCCAGGACTAGTTAACACAACCAACGGTTTACATTAACGCTTTACCGTGAGACTATGTAGTTCCTTGAGGAAATGCGACGTCTGAGTTCGTTGGTGACCCCGGGTGTCTAAAGTACGCCTAGCGAAACAGCAAAGTCTGTCGTGTCGGGAGTCTACTGGACGGCGAGGACTTGTAGTTTCTGGGGAGCAATACAATACCCGCGTTGAAGGGGGCGTTCGAGCGTCTGGTGATGCTGAGCGAAACAGGTTATGCTGTCGTGCCGGGTTCCTCAGTACGACAAGGGTTCCTCACCTGAAGCGTTATAAGCCTTGTAGAGACAACCTTGCAGTAGTTTAAGACGATCAAATGTTGGACGGTTCGGTCACAGTCAGAGTACCTATTTATTAATATACAAAACCAGCTTAATGCTTACCAATTAATAGAAAATAGTATAAACATTTAAGTGAATTTCATGTTTTATATAGCCCAACCTAAGTGAACACTTTGTAGATTTATAAATATTAATCTGCCCATTGGCGATTCATGCGAACTGGAAGACATTCGGTTTAGAGAAATTAGTCTAATCATTTTGTGTGTTACATGTTCAGAGCTCAAAGAGTGCTTTATTCTGGTCAGCCGATAAGTTTTACTCGCGGTTGCTATTTTTAACGTAGTATATTCGCCAGAATGTATCACTCTCCCTCATGTGTCGTTGTCGAGCGGCGATGAGTTAACACGCCTGAGTATCCAGGACTAGTTAACACAACCAGCGGTTTCTATTAACGCTTTACCGTGAAACTATGTAGTTCCTTGAGGAAATGCGACGTCTGAGTTCGTTGGTGACCCCGGGTGTCTAAAGTACGCCTAGCGAAACAGCAAAGTCTGTCGTGTCGGGAGTCTACTGGACGGCGAAGACTTGTAGTTTCTGGGGAGCAATACAATACCCGCGTTGAAGGGGGCGTTCGAGCGTCTGGTGATGCTGAGCGAAACAGGTTATGCTGTCGTGCCGGGTTCCTCAGTACGACAAGGGTTCTTCACCTGAAGCGTTATAAGCCATGTAGAGTCAACCTCGCGGTCGTTAAAGTCAACCGAATGTCGGACGGGACAATTGAACTGCTTTTAAGACTTAACCTAAATACTCATTATTGATTTCACTAGTCTGGCGGGCTCTGCGCTCGGTCAGATTTAGCCTAAACAGTTAGAGCAATATCCCGAAGTAACACACTGCAAATACCGTTACCAAACTTACTAACGTCTCTCAAGTGAGGAGACTTCACTACTGCCGGAAGAGCAGAAAACTTTACTTGATTAATTGTTGTCTATATTATTTAGAAGTCTGGGCAATAGACCCCGTGTAACAGTGGTGACTGAGAAAAGCGCCTGGCTGCTACCTTACAAGACTGACGAATGTATAGATGACGCTCACAGTACATTTTATTATAAACAAATACGTTATCTGTGGACACAACTGAGGGATTTGCCTTATTTGTAATAACTGATAGCGGTGGCATAGTGGTGATTTGACCGATTGCAATTCAGTTAGATTGTGCTCAAATAACCTTATACAATCTTTGTGTTCAGCTAGCGGACGAGAAGTTTAATACTTGTATTATTGTAAATTGATGCTTGCTTTAAAATTGAAAAAAAATCAAACTAGTGATGGTTGAAATTGTAGAATTTGATATAGTGAATATTATCTAAAGTAGTTTGGAAAGGGAAAATCAGGAACTTAGGTGGTTCTGGGGAAAGACCCATGTGATTATTCCTAAATTGCCTCAGATAAATTTAAAAATACAAAACAAATTTAATAGAAGACTGAGAAGTCGTTAGATAAATTGTAAGAACAATTTTCTCATTCTCACCTATGTTACATACTCGTAAGATCAACGAGATGAATTTGGGAATGGTCAGATGGAGGGGTGTTGTCGGCGGTCTTTCTCTTTCCTGCTTCTCCTTTTCACATATAGTGGGAGTGTTCTCTATGTTATGGTTGCATTCAGAGCAGTACATAGGGCGAACACTAGCATTCTCCAGTTACATAAAATAAACCGTAGGTAATATGCCACTGCCCCGCGAGGCTAGCGCGAGCCAGAGCGTTCTCTATCTTATATTTGAGCTCTAAATTGAATATAGGTTGCTTACTAACCTTCCTCTTTCGTATCATTTAATATAGAATATATGCCACTGCCGAGGGGCTAGCGCAAGCAAGAGTGTTCTCTGTCTTATAATTGATTTCTAAATAGAATCCTGGTGGTGGGAACTAACATTATCTCACTACCGAAAATAACTATAGCTTGCCTTGTCATCGCCTTACGGAACCGTTAACTTGAACTGAACATTGAGATTGTAACAACATTCATTCACACTACAAAGTGACTCCATAGGTTATTTCGCCACGGCCTTGTGAGTCCGATAGGAGCTGTGGTGTAAACAATCTAATCTTATACTTAATTCTGATTCGAATGTTGATGAGGAGTATAAATGCCTACTACATCGATAGCTAAACTATAGCTAAATCTAGGAGACTTACGTTCTAATTCTGAGGGTTCTCTTAAGATTCTAAAGTCCCTGCCTAGTAATAGGATATCATTAAATCAATTACAGTGTTATATGAATATGCATAGACATTAGTTATAATCCAATCAACGTCTAACTACGAGGGTCATCCGATTTTACAGAATCTCCTTTGGTACGCGCGGCCATCTGTCAGAATGCTGGTCCTAAGCAATAAAGAACCAATCAAAATCCGATAGGGTACGGTACAATTCTAACAGTCCGATTGAGATAGAGTAGTAAAGAAAAGCACACATTAAATCTTTGATATTTTATAATTTCCCCAAGCTAAGTAACCTAAACGTGGAGCGGACGATTGGATCTTCACATATATATAAACATATTGAGTAGAGACAGGAAGATAACCTTAGGGAATAGTTACTCTTTAAAGTACTGCGGTGCTACGTTATTTAGGAAGCTTAACTGGTAGGGTTCTCGAATTGCTTAGCCATCTCAGCCACGAAAAGGACTCTGGGTTGCTGCTCACAATGTAGTTGCCACTAAAACGATCACTGCCAATAATTTAACTTGAGGGTCGGCGTGACACATCCGAGACACCTAAATTAATAAGTTTAGTTAAGTAGATTGATTTTAGGTCAAGAAGTAGTGACAATTAAAATCAGGAATTCTAGTATATATATCATCAATACACTAGCGGTAGTTCAGGTACAGATTAGATACAGGAGTAGTTATGTGCGGGGTAAGGAGGTAGATAAACAAATAACTATGTTCAATACATGAAAAGTTCTTAGTAGACATATTTCTATAAGAGTGGGGTTCACATAAGTAGTACCATTATATATGTCTAAGTTAATAAACCAATAAAACAGGAGGGGGAGACATATAAAGGTAGAGTATAATATTATATAGAGTAGCTCTGTACATAACATAAGTAGAGACATAAAGTAGGTGGGGTGGTTACGAGGAAATGAGTTAAGTAGATGAAATCAGAAGGCGGGGTTTAGTTGTACACAGGTACCTAGTCAGTTATATATTTAAGCTATTCATATATAAGTAGTAATTAGAGTCTCCCCTCTGTAGCGCATACATAAATAAATAACAAAAAAAAATACATAAATAAAACACAAAATTAGTTAGGGGGGGGGGAAGTTACAATGTGGAAGCCGTGACCAGGATATTCAAAATTACATCTTAACTTAGAATGAGAATAAATGAAAAATAGGTAAACTAGGTTATTAGAGTTGGTAGTTTAAATCGGTATTTATTCATCTAAATTAGGCTGTCTCGGAGGGTCATGTCGGCCACAATTTGTTGCCGCGAAAATGGATAGTGTCTTGAGTGACTAAGCATATGAGAAGTATTGATCTATAGAAAATTAGTGCGTGAGGTGTCTTGAGTAAGTGCTGTTAGGTTGCCGCGTAGTCTGTTGAATGATCAGCATCTTCCGTTGTCTCGTGTCTGCACGTGGATTATCTGCAAAAAGTTGAATTCATTGTATCAGGTTATAAAGGAAACATATTGTAAAGTAATGATACAGGGAAATTGGGAACACGCTAGATAGTATTAAATCAAGTTATCCAAATAGAATCAAGTTAGTGGTAAAATCTCCGGATAACCATCAGGTGCATTTAGTATTACATTCAAAATATATTTGTTAAATAGTAACAAGAAATAAACATCAGGCTTTTAAACAAAGAAATGATTGAGACGAGAAAATTGAAATCTTGAATTAATTTAATACATAATAAGGCGTACATAATAGTTGATTAAAGAGGTTGTAGTGTGCGAGGCAGTTGAGTATACTTATTTACTTCCACATAATAGTTAGGTTAGAAGACATAAATTAGATAGCAAACAATAAAAAGGAGAAAATTGTAATATTAGTAGCATATTGGTACAGTCTCAAATAGGTGTAACAAAGTAAATACATAGTTAAGGCTATCTATATAATAGTTATATCATCAGAGTATCAAATTAAAATTACATACTTACTTCAGTAAAATGATGTTGATTGATGAGTTGCGTTGACTCCAGTAGGCATATGGTGATAGGCAGATAGAATTTCAAGTGATCAGGTAGAATTTCAATATGTGAGTGAATTAGCGCTTGAATGGTTGATCAAATCTGAAAGAGTTTAGTATTGCTGAGTGAGAGGATTATGTGAATCTAAGGTAGCATGCGTCTCAGGGCCAAGGTTATGGGGTCGTAGAGCTAACGGTTAAATAGTTGGTCGGTTGTTACATCCTTAGGTACATAAAATAACAATAATGTAAATTAAAATGCAACACATTAATAAGTATACCAATGCGGACTTATTCCTATAAGGAAGCTGTTCCAGTCAACCGTTGAGTGTCTAATTGGAACTTAGTAGCGAGTAGTGCGGTTGTATCACATAAACAAACTAGATCAGTATAATAATAAACAAAGTAGTGAGGGTTCCATAAAGACATGTATATGTATTGGGTAAATAGGTTAGAAGGTTAGGTCAAACCGTTGTTGTATAGATTATTAAACTCAAGAGAATATGGTTAAATGATACGAACTACAAGTCAAAACACATAAGTAGGGGTATAAATAAAACTTACTAATTGTAGTTAGCGCAGGAATCTAGTACGGAACTAAGTTGTAAGGCGATCCTCTGTAAGTTACAAGCACACGGAATGGCGTTTTGTTTCCACTTAGCACCTCACGTTGTCTCCCTAGGTCGGCGAGGGGTTTGATTGTGCTTGAGAAGATTTGTCAGAAATCTCGGTCCACCACAACATAAATTAGCACAGTTGTTCCGTGGTTAAATAGCCTGAAAATTATAAATATCAACTTTTAACTTTCACAACTTCATTAACATAAATTAAATAGGATTACTATTAACGTGTAATTATTCAAAGTTATTAGTTGGGCTAGTCTGCTTTGCAACTATCGGTGGGCTACGGTGACTGCTTACTGTCGAGCAGGCCGTATGTTGATTTCCATCATAATGGTATAGTGGTAGGTAAATGTGATTAGATTCCTTAGGTCTTATTAGCAAAGAGCACTAGATGCGTATAAGGTTAGATAGTGTATGGGTATTAGTTCAAATTGAGTAATTGATTGAAACTTGATTCGACAATGTTAATTCCAAGGGGTTTCACTGTCATTGGATTCTTAGAGATTTTGTTGTATTCACTAGTGTGTGACTAGATTAATAGTTGCCTTTAAACTATTTAACTTAGGTATATCGTTTATATCATTGGCAATTTACAAGAGTGACTTTCTGTCTACTAATGAGCGGTACCATTTGAGTACTCAGTGTTTACCTAATATTTAGTATAAGATCAAATAAAAAAACCAAGGGCGTCCCATGCCGTGGACATCCGTATATGTCCGCTTTCCCTAATTCCTGCTTCGTTGTATATCGTTAATAAAATTAAGTAAATAAACAAACCTACTTAAAATTAAAGCTTTTCCGCATGAAACAATAGTAGAATTTATTAGCTACTATTGTAGGTAGTTTGGTAAAGCGGTTTTCATAAGTAGCTTATCAATCAAATCCTTTAATGCACAGTATCACAAGGATGTAGGTTACAAAATGTCCTTATAACTACTACGCAATATGACACGCTCTGTAAGGACGTAACAAATTTTGTAATTAACATTTACACAACTTTACTATTATAATAATTAACTTCCAAAGTTATAATTATTTACACTTATAAATGAACATACTATATGTTAGCTAGGTTTAGAATACAGAGCAGTTGAAGCATTCTGTAGGCAAAGCAATATTTATTGTGTGTCAGTATGTGTAAATGTATTTAGTTATTTAACAATTGGTCAAATTACTTATTTCATTGTCGTCATCAAGCTTTCTGTTGGCTTCACTCACTCATAGAAACAAGCAAATTGTTATTTGGATGCTATCTTCTTTAACGTAAAGTTATTTCCTTACTTCGGTATTGTATCTTATTCAAGCAACTTATCTTTTGCCTTAACTTCGGTACCTGATGGTCAGGATTCATCACGTGCAGGTGAGGTGGACTTTGATTTAATAAGTTAACGTGTCGTCTACTTATTAGGGCCTGTCCGCACAGCGATATTTCACCGCGAGATTTTTTTTTTTCGCAATTCTGTAACACATTGAACCTTATGGAAATAGCCGCACTGGCGGTAAAAAATTCGCGCGATAAAAAAAATCTGTAGTTTTATGCAGATTGGTGAGGATTTATTTCCGCGCGAATGTTTTGTGTAGTATGAAGTAGGTATGGCTATGGCCGCACTGCGAAATAGAATTCGCGCGTTTCGCTCAGTCGTGCAATAGCGCTATTGACAGAATTAACCTTATGAGTTATCGAGAGTCTCGGGAGTTGTAGTAAATTATCGAATGATTTTTTTGTCATTCTGTAATATCCGAAAAAGTTTTTACTGTATTTCCGCAGCTCTTGATGTTTTATGTTGAAAAATCCTTTCATGGGTCTCAATGCTGTAAATGGGTGAATCCAATGTTCATGGCATCTTTTGATACGTCGGCTACGCTGCCGTAGTATTAGATAAATTCAAATTTTAGTTCTGTTGTCTATTTTAGACGTGCGTCTCAGTCGGGACCAGCATTAAACTGACGAAAATCATGCGAAATTTTATTCGCTGTGCGTACTAGGCGTAATTCCGATCGCGAAATATAATTACGTGAGAATAAAAACCTCGCGGTGAAATATCGCTGTGCGGACAGGCCCTTACGGTAGGCCCGCACCGCCGTTGGAAACAAGTCAGAGTATGTACGTAGGTATAAGAAAGGCGTATTTTTATTCCTAATTGGAATGTAATTAATTCTATAATTGTACACATTGTAAAATGTAAATTGTTGAAACTAAGGTCAGAAAGTCATCGAAAAAGCATCTAATGTACGAGTTCTTAGTGTATCCTATATTGCACAGATGGCGTTGTTACTAAATTACAGTTGTCTTTCAGCCCTGTAATTAATGATGTAAGAATTTCTCAATGATGTAATTACATATCCTCAGAATAAGTAAAAACATATATGTGTGCCATTATTATGAAGACTAACGTATTCTTTTTTTATAAAAAAAGAATACACAAAATATTGTACGATGTGTAGGTATACCTAATTATTTAAACTAATATGCGCCCGGTGTACACATCGTACAATATTTTGTGACAACGCTCACTAGATGGCGCGAGCGACGGTGTACATCGGAAGAAATGGATTTATTAATAAATTTCTTATGATTGTGGGTAAAATAATCAAACATTGTAACTTTAAAATAGTTATAATCTATTTATTTATAGATTAAATGTAAACTATTCTCAAATTTTATTTTATATCTTTAAAACATACATCAAAATTCTAAATCACGCAAGCAGTAGTTTTGTATTAAATCAGTATATATACCAAACCAGCTTTATAGACTTTCGTACTTGCTTCGGCAGTACATATACTAAAATTGGAACGATACAGAGAAGATTAGCATGGCCCCTGCGCAAGGATGACACGCAAAATCGTGAAGCGTTCCACATTTTTTGACATTCTTCATATAATTAAAAAAAATATAGCTCTTATTCAATAAAATGAGCATGTGATTCGCCCATGTGTGGCATAATGACAAATGTTAGAAGATTCTACAGCCTATGTAGGCTTATTCTATTTTTTTTATACAACTAGATTCGAACAAGCATGCGGCCCGCATCAGATGGTAAGCGGTCACAGTGCCGAGTAACTTCTCTGCCATATCTCACCCTTCAAACCGGAACACAGCTATATTAATATAGCTTGTTGGCGGTAGAAATAGGTGAGACAGAGGTACGTACGCAGACGACTTTTGTACAAAGTCTCCCTCAGAAATCTCCCTTTGTTGATTATATTCTGTCATATTGGTTGTGAATTAGGTTAGTACCTACTATGGGTACTTACTAGAATTATGACAACTATAATGCTCAATCCAAATTTGGAATGTTTTGTTATAAAAGTCGGATGACAAACATGCACACTACCATCGCCTAACATAAAGCTATATATAAATTTAAATAGGTACAAGCAACTAAGCATATTGGAGAGAAAGACATCGAACCGTTTGGCGACAATGGCGAAAAATCGCCACGTGTGGAAACGTGATGTATTAGCGAGATGTAATGGTGCACGAAATAGGTGAATATACATAAGTAATATTATTTAACATTCGCATACAAAAAAGTCGCTTTTAATGTAAGCTTTTTTTAAAAAAAGAAAAGTATTGGTCACTTATTTTTAGAGATTTTCGAACAAACGTACCTACACATTTTTATTTATATGATTAGGGCTTGCTTTATTAATGCCTACAGTATATTAAAAATCTATAGCACATACTCGTAGTTAAAAATATTTCAAACTAAAAATAAAGTTTCCAATCGGCGCGGTATCCGGTCGCCGCACCGGAAATGATAAATGGCCGATTAATTCACTAGAGATACAAACTTTTCCGCTGTGAATAATGGAAAGTTCGCTAATTCGCGCTATTGTTACCACCGCGCCGCCGCCGGCGCCGCCGTGGCAGGGTTATTTTGACCGATGTACCTACCGAAGTTAAAGTTTAACGAACAAAATAGATTTCTTTAAAATGAGGCTTCATTATCTGCCAATAGGCAAAAGTTACCTAAACCAATATTATAAAGAGAAATTATTTGATATTTTTGTGTTTGTTTGTAATGGTTTATCACAAAAAATACTTGACTGATTTTAAAAATACTTTCACATATTGAAAGCTACATTAACAGCTAGTAACATAGGCTATATTTCATTGTCAAAGAAATTAGGGGTCCCTGCGAAAGTTGCCATAATTTAACCCAAGATATCAATAATTTGGCTACAGAAGTCATTATTTGGCGTGTACTGCGAAAACTATTAACGATATATGAAATAATGTACTACAACGTTATATTACTCATCAATACCCACAAATAATCTGCGAAGCTATATGTCTAACTATCATAGTTAAAAAATAAAAGCCGTTTTGTTCAAATTAGTAAATCAGTTGAGAAATTGACGAGCTCGGTGGCTCAGTCGTGAAAAACGCGACTTTGTCACCAACATGAACATGTCTGTTTGTCTTGGTCTGGATGTTTTAAGAGAGGTAGGGCGCATCAAAGCGGCCCGTCTGGGGAAGTACCTCCACCTCACAGAAAACCGCAGCCAAATAACAACTCCCTAGAGGGTTGTTGTGTTCCTGCGTGTGAGTGAGGTCACCAGTAAGCTCCTAAGGAGTTGCTGTGTAAGCAGCAGAGGAGGCATCGCACGAGTGATACTTAATATATTACAAGCGTTAATAGGCTACGGTAACTGCTTTACATCAGGTGGACCGTGTGCTTGTATGATGACTCCCGACGTATATACACACATCAAAAGTGTCTAGGGATCAAGCATTTTTATGCGGATTTCTTGAGATTGAGATGTGGCTTTGTAATAAATTTATGATTTTATAAATTTATATGGATCCTTTTTGGTGCATTTCATAATTTGAAACAGGAACTGTCAATCAAATTCGAGTAAAAGATGAAAATCAGCTGTCAATATTTTCCCTATAAAAACATACAACGCATTGAAGACATTATTAGTGCTACTGTTTCCCTACTACTGATTAAAACCAACGTTATTATGGAGCGGCGACGTCATTTAAGCAGGGAAGAAATGCTCAGAGCCGTGGGAATGATAGAAGCTGGTTCCCGGCAACGTACTGTGGCTTTAGCTCTGAATACAAGTCAGAGTGTTATCAGTCGACTTTGGACACGTTACCGAAGCACTGGTACCGTGGCTGAGCGCCATGGAGGACGGTATCGCTGCACCACACGGAGACAAGACCGATACATTCAAATCACAACTCGAAGAGCTCCAACAATAATCGCCATGATGTTAGCCGTGACGCTTCATCACTCTTCAGGGAACTTAATTAGCGACCAAACAGTCAGAAACCGCTTGCATGAAGTGAACCTTCATTCCCGAAGACCGCTAAGGGTACCACCTATAGCAATGCACAATCGTAGGATTCGATATCAATGGGCTCTTGAACACAGAAATTGGGCAGAAGAACAATGGCGTTTCGTGTGCTTTTCTGATGAGTCTCGTTTTGGTATGAGACCGGATACAAGACGTATACGACACTGGAGAACCCCTGGACGCCAACAGCGATTAAAATCCTGCCAGGAAGTCCATCCTTATAGTGGTGGAACCATCATGGTATGGGCGGGTATTTGGATCGGCGGAAGAACTGAGTTGATTTGGATCGGAGGCAACCTCAACGCTCAAATTTATGCTGAGACGATTGTATCAGACGTCATCGTTCCTCTACAAGTGCAAATCGGTCCCTTATTTCAGTTAATGCATGACAATGCACGACCGCACACCGCAAGAGTTGTAAGACAGACTCTCGCCGCAGCTAACATCAATGTTAACATTTGTGTGGCTGGAACAGACACGTTCGGGATGCGCATCGAGAGGCCAGACTTAAATTTGAAACGTGGGTGTGTTACAACAGACCAACTAGTGGCATTATATATGAGGAAATGTGCAAGTCTCGTAAAATCTTTAAAAGTCGGCTGAAATGGTGTCAAAAAATCAAGACCAACTAAAAATGGACATCTTAGCGAAACACAGGTCAGCCAATAATTTCAGAAAATTTTGGAAGCATACTGGGAGACAAGAGGTTAAGCCTGGCCTCGCGGCGTGCGTGGATGGGGTGAGCGAAGCCTCGGCTATTGCAGATGTCTTCAGGGCTCATTTTAAAGTGCGCTCTCCGCTTGGCCTCTCTAGTCGGCCATCTGACGCTGGGACTGGTTGTCTAGGAAAGGAACCTGCGTGCATTCATTTCACCGCGGGACAGGTCAGATGCGTCATTCAAAAAATGACCGGTGGTAAATCTCCTGGACACGACGGACTCAGTGTCGAGCACCTAAGGTATGCCGGTGTTCACCTGCCGAGGGTGCTCGCGATGTTCTTCTCAATGTGCATCAGCCATTCATATTTACATGACAATTTAATGAAAACCATCGTTGTGCCCATTGTGAAGAACAGAACGGGAGATATTTCGGATAGGGGGAACTACCGGCCTATCTCTCTAGCGACGAACTTTGCTAAGGTGCTGAACGGTTTGCTTGATTCTTACTTGAAAAAATACCTAAAGCTACATGACACACAGTTTGGGTTTCGATCTGGACTATCCACTGAAAGCGCTATTGTGGGCCTCAAGCATACCGTTCAGTACTATACAAAACGTGACACACCGGTGTACGCCTGTTTCCTGGATCTCTCCAAAGCCTTTGACCTTGTGTCATACGACGTGCTGTGGAAAAAGCTGAGAGACAGGGGTGTACCGGTGGAAGTGCTTAATTTGTTTAAGTATTGGTACGCAAATCAGACCAATTTTGTGAGATGGGCCAATTGTCTTTCGAAACCATACATGTTGGAATGCGGGGTGAGACAGGGTGGGCTGACGTCTCCCAAGCTTTTCAACGTCTATGTTAACGACCTTATCGTTGACTTGAGCGGCGCAGGCGTCGGTTGTAGTATAGGGGGCGTAAGCGTGAACAACATAAGCTACGCGGATGACATGGTGCTGCTGAGTCCAACGGTGGGTGGTATTAGAAAACTATTGGCAATATGTGAGAGATACGCTGCGATCCATGGACTCACTTACAATGTAAGCAAATGTGAATATATGGTATTTAAGGCCGCCGGTAAGTGCCCAAAAAATACTAGTGATATCACTCTTAATGGAGAAACCATAAAACGAGTCACCAATTTCAAATACTTGGGCCATTACCTTACCGAAGACCTTAAGGACGATATGGACATTGACAGGGAGCGTAGGGCTCTGGCGATCAGAGGTAACATGCTTGCTCGTAGATTCTCCCGGTGTACCGACTCAGTAAAAATAACACTTTTTAAAGCGTACTGTCAGAGCTTTTATACCGGGGCTCTATGGGTGGATCATGCCAAAAGATCGCTTGATGCCCTACGTATCCAATATAATAATATTTTCAGAATGCTGTTGGGACTGCCGCGCTTCTGTAGTGCGTCGGGGATGTTTGCGCATTATCGAACTGACGGTTTCCACGCCTTAATTCGTAAGAAAACTGTATCCCTGATAAACAGAACGCGTGACAGTGGCAACAGCATCCTTAAAATAATCGCGGATGATTGTACCTCCCCACTATGGAAATGCTTAGTGGGAAGAGTAATATGAAGTAATGTTCTCTCTTTAATTTAATTTATATAATTTAATTGTAAACTGCGTTAATTGTTTTTGTATGGATTTTAAATTATCTGAAATAAACAATTTTTATTTTATTTTATTTTATAATGTCATGCCCTGGCCTGCTCAGTCGCCAGACTTGAACCCGATTGAGCATGCATGGGATATGCTACAGAGAAGAGCTCTGCCGAATATGGAGGGTATCCAGTCGCAAGAAGACCTTTTTTTGTTGTTGCAACGAACATGGGCGGCCATTCCACAGCGTGATTTGGATGAACTCATTTTGAGTATGCCAAACCGATGTTCTTGTGTTGTTAGTGTTCGCGGTAGAAACACGGATTATTAATTGTTTAAGTTACCCAATAAAATTTTAAAGAAAACTGTTATTTCAGTCTTTTTTTTGACGAACTTTAATGTTAGTGGTTCAAATGTCAAAAATCCCTTTATTATGAAAATGGCAAATTTCTTTATTAATGCAAAGGTGACTTGGTTTATCGTTACTGTAGACAAACGAAAACACTTTATTTGATGAATCCTTAAAGAAAATTTTAATTAATATCAATCAGGAGAAAAGTTATTGCAAAAATATATGTTGATCCCTAGACTCTTTTGATGTGTGTATATATATATATCAAAACACTGATAAAATCAAATGATGCTGACATTATTATATAGCCTATGTTGGCAAGTTTCTTTCGGTATTTCTTCTTAGTAGTGCTAGTAGATTAAAAGAAAAGAAAAAGTAAAATAAGAAAATCAAATAAGATACAGTGAGATTATATTGGGATTGACGGTGACCTGCTCCGTGCTGTGCAATCCACCTATGAGGATTGCACTGCATGTGTGCGAGTGGACGGCAGCTTATCGCCCTGGTATGATTCCAATATTGGTGTCAGACAGGGATGCGTGCTGTCGGCTCGACTATTCATCCTGTATGTGGACAGTTGTCTTCAGAGAATGAGAAATAGAATGTGGGAATGCGAATGGGTTGCTCAGTGGTTAACTGCCTGCTTTATGCAGAATCATCATCCAAACTGCAAACCTAGTGTTTGACAACAATGAAAGACGATTGTATGAAGAAAGGCTTACAATTGAATGCGAAGAAAACCAAGATAATGGTATTTGAAAGAGAGACAACCAGAACGAACTCTAGGATTACGGTTGATGATGTAGTGTTGGAGCAAGTGGATGAGTTTGTATATCTTGGAAGCGCTTTTAGCAGCGACGGAAGGTACACCGCTGATGTGGAGAGACAAGTGAGTGCGTGAACGGAGCGTTGGGTAAACTGTTTGACAGCCGAAATCTAAGCCAGAAGGCGCAGCTCGCTGTACATAACGCGGTGTTAATCCCAACGCTAACTTATGGAAGTGAGAGCTGGGTATGGCAGAGAGAGCATGAAAGTAGAATAACTGCGGTCGAGATTCGAGCACTGCGAAAAATTTGTGGCATAACATAACGCTTGCTGACCGCGTTCGAAATGATGACGTACGAAAGAGAGTTGGACTGAAAGAGAGTGTCGGTGTTAAGATAAGAAAGGGCATGCTCCGTTGGTTCGGACATGTAGAAAGAATGACGAAACAGATATATAATACGAAAATGGAAGGATGTTGGAGCCGAGGAAGACCAAGACTAACCTACCATGACCAAATTGGTCGTGTTTTATCAGAACCGGCGAGTGTGCATGAAAAGAGCTATGAATGTGAAAGAAGCGAGTGAAGTGTGTAAGGACCGCGTCTTATGGCGCTCAGTTCTCTCTGCCTACCCCGCAAGGGACCTGGCGTGAAGATATACATATATATATATATATTATTAATCTTTATCCAATTTATAATGTTTCGTTTAGAAGTTTTGACGGGTATAAAATGCCGTAAGTAAGAAAAAGGTCCCGGTGTGAGCGAACAGCCCTACGCTCGCTCTATTACCATGAAGGAAATAAGCTATGGACAACCGATGAGATTGATTACGTAGTAACTAAATTCACCGCTATGGGTCGGAGGCAAAGTAGAACGCGCCTCCTATTGGCTATTCGCGGGTTAACATCGCCGCATTTATCGGCTGATTGGTTGAAATAATCTCCCATTGGTCAGCAGGCTCGAATCGTTGACATATTTAGGCGCTTAAACACTACGTTTTTGTGAACATTTTTTTTATACTACAGCGGATAACAAACTAGCATACTGTCCGCCTGATGAAAAGCGGTTACCGTAGCCTATGATCACTAATAGCGAAAAGAATGTCGCTAGCGCGTTACCACCCCCGTTGTCAACACAGTCACTCACTCAGTCACTCGCAGGAACACAATAACCCTCCAGGGAGTTGTTATTTGGCTGCCGTCTTCTGTGAGGTGGAGGTACTTCCCCAGTCGGGCTAACGTTGTGCCCTACCTCTCTTTCACCAAAGTCTCGTCTGTTGATAAGCTTTTTGGCTCTAAAGGTGAGATTGAGCTACTTATACCCAAAATCTAGAAAAATCTCACTATATTCCACTTGTCTCTGTTTAAATATACTCGTACATTTCTCTTTCTCTATTTATTTCTGTTTAATTAGGATTACATAAGAACATGAATAACTTATAACAGATTCTTTTTTATATGTGTTTATATATATATTATATTTGTTTGTATTTATAAATCTTTATAAGTAATATTGATGAATTGGATTAAACAATGATTTTTAAGGGAGGTATCGCGTGTTTATCTCTTGTGTATTTTGTTGACAAGTCTTCCTGCGACCGCTGCGACGCTGCAAAGCATTCGAAACGTCAGGTTCAACAAAATAAATAAAACACGCGATACTTCCGTTAAAAATTGTTTAATTCAATGTATAACAATCGCGATAACCTAAGACAATACCACAATACTAATATTGATGAACCCGGTGACGTGGTGATTAGTAACGCGACTTTGACACCAACAGTAGTGGGTTCGGTTCTCATACAGGACAAATATTTGTGTGCTGAACATGAGAAGGCACATCCATGCTTTCTCAGACGGGCTGATTTGTTGCGGGAAGTACCCTATGTTTTGATTCCCTTGCGAGTGTCAAAATATGCGTAAACATAAGGCATAAACAGCTGTATCTTTTGATTGCGTTTACTTAGAAGTTTGATTTTTTCACTGCTCGAAGGGATTACAGGCCCGAGTATTTGATATTAATTTCATCTTGATAGCTCCACTCATCCCAGAGAAAAAGGGCATTTACAGACAGACGGACAACAAAGTGATCCTAAAGTGTTCCGTTTATGCTTTTGAGGTACGGAAAGTATATATATAAATTTATGTGTAACATGAATATGTTGCACCAAATGCAACAAAGCTAAGTGGGTTGTATGTTTGTACAAAAAATGAGACTTCCGATGTTGTATAAAAAGGTACCTATGTGTAAGTAGATTATAGTAAATAAATATAATAATAATAAATATTGCCGGACAAATTACACAGCGCCATCTAGCCCCAAAGTAAGCGAAGCTTGCGTGTTATGGGTACTAGACAACTAATAAACATACGTAAATACATTATTAAATTAATTTAGTTTTTGTTGTATGGAAGGTCAATCATCATCACGGGTCTTATAACTTTAAAGTTATGATTCCGGTGTCGAACTGTTGTTCCTTACCCGGGCATGGTCCAAGAGCGAACTACCCCTGGGTAATTTGTACCGTTCATTTGCGGTGTAGGGTTATAAAATGTATATTTTATTTATTTATAATTATTGTTATTTTGTGATGATGAATAGGTCAGTACTTTGATTATAAGTAGCTTTTGTCGAGCTCGGTGTTCAGTCGCGAATGACGCGACTATGACACCAACGCTCGTGGGTTCGATTCCCACACAAGGCAAACATTTGTGTGCATGGACATGTCTGTTTGTCTTAGTCTAGATGTTTAAAGTGGTTACCGTAGCTTATGAACTATTGCAATACATGAAACATAAAAGTAATATAAAATCCAATACAATGGGAAAGTAGAACAATGTAGTAGCTGAGGATGGTAAAAACTTAGTTATCATAATCAAATGGATCGTGTTTTATCAGAAGGTGAAGCTATGAATGTTGATCAAGCGAGTGATGTATGTAAGAACCGAGTCATGTGATGTTCGGTTTTCTCACATGACTTCACAAGGAATTTAGCGTGAACCTATAGGTAGATAGGTAAAGTAAGATTAACAATAGATACACTGGATATTCACAAACATTAACGTAAGAAGAAAATGACATGAACAAAGTGCAATCGACTGCAGTACAAAGTTATTTCCACTCAAGAACAGCGTTTTATAAACAGTGTTCTGACAGCGTGATTACTACACCCATCTTGTTTTAATAAAAAAGTTTCCACTCTTGCTATAACGGGACTCACTGACTTTTTTATTGTTTGTATTTCTCCGATGTTTAGTCGACGTTGCAGGGCCCATAAGCACTGAATGAATGTCGATCAGACACAAAACCACTCGCAAAATCTTTTGCAAAATCGCTGTATCTATCTATAACTTCACGTGTAAAATTTGATATGTAAGTATTAGTGGGTCATCCTCCGTCAATTTTCAATATATGGTAAACCCACTCATACCGATACCACGATTCCCGCGTCATCCAGCCATCCTTGGCAACACAAGCTCGCAGCGTATAAAACTATGATACACCGTTTGATGAGCGTTACATTAACTAAGGATAATTACAACAAAGAACTTGATGTAATATATCAGATCGCGAAGTCAAACGGTTATTCCAAATCTACCATCGATAAATTATTGCGTAAAAAGACGAGTAGTATCGTTAACAGACTATTGTACGCGGTTCCATATATTTCGACAAATAAATACACTGCGAGTTTGTCATACCAGGGAAAAATCACTGACAAAATAGTTCACATATTTAGAAAAAATAACATACATGTTGCTCTTAAATCCCATAATTCACTCAAATCACTTTGTAACACTAAAGATAAAGTCCCGCCCAATAAAAAATCCGGCGTCTATAAGCTGTTCTGCGATGAATGTGAACACGTTTATATCGGGCAAACTGGTCGTAACTTTATAACACGACTTCACGAACACGTATCGGCGTATAAAAACAATCGCCCAGAAAGGTCACACTTCGCCGAGCATCTCATAGACAAAGGACATAACTTATCCCCCACTAATACATATCAAATTTTACACACCATAGACAAAGGTTTAAAACTAAATATTAGGGAACAATTAGAAATTAATAAACATAAAAATTCTAAAATTACTCTCATGAACAAACAGACTGACGTAAACCATTCCCCACTATTAAATATCTTTTCGCTCACACCATCCACCCCCACCCTCAATTCAAGGGACGGCACTGCGATGGATTTGTCACTTGTAGCATGTTATTCTTACGATTAACGTCTACAACGCCTGATGATGCCTCGTGGAGAGGCGAAACACGTGTCGCAGCGACGACCAGACCAGTCGTGGCAGCGACGGTGGTGGTGGGGGCATGCGGATTCTGTTCCAGATGCGGACGACCGCAGCAGCCGAGGCAGAGACTACCGGAGCAGCCATGGCAGCGTGGGCATGTTGCACTTACTAACAGTAGTGGGTGGGTGCCGGCCGGCGCTAGGCCGTATGGACTAATTGGTGGCGGAAGCACACATAGCAGGTTAGATCAAATTGCGTGTAAATTTGACTTTCGCAAAATAACGCCTGAATCTATTAACTATTACACAGTAGGATCTTAGACTATATATTTACACTTAATATTCAACTCGTAGACACAATTATCCAGTGCAGTGTAAATTAACACAAGCAGACGCTGTACAAGTGGCTAACATGGCACGTCTTTTGTTGGTATACTCCCCAGTGACTTGGGAATTATTTTTGTCTGGGTAATTTTTAGTACCATGTACTGAGAGTGAACGGAGGAGTTTATTTTTTGTACGGCATATAAGAGAGGTAGGGCGCATTAAAGCAGCACTTCTAGGAAAAAACCTCCACTTCATAGAAAAGCGCGGCGTTCACACAAAAAAATAACTCCTTGGAGGGTTGATGTGTTCCTGCGAGTGAGTGAGGTCACTAGTAAGGTCCCAAGGAGTTGTTGTGTTAGTAGCAGAGGTGGCACCGCGCGAGTGATAATGCATTGTAAGCGTTCATGGGCTACAGTAACCGCTTTACATCAGGTGGCCCGTATGCTTGTATGCCTTCCGTCGTTGTATAAAAAAACATTCTGAATGGCGGTACAGTCATCGGTCGTACATACCTGAATGTAGTTCCGCAGTCGGACTGTGTTGATGAGCCCTTACCCTTTTCCCAGAGCTTCGTTTGTTAATACAAAAGACCGAAGCCTCATCACAATTTCTGATGATTGCAATCACTCGCAGTAACATTATTTCGTTTCTGCGAGTGAGTAAGGCTTCCTCTAGGACGCTGCATTGATGCTGCCACAACGAGAATTGCAATGATCGAGTGATAGTGCTTGTACAGTTAAGTGCACGCCAAGCCTTTGACCTTTGTACCGTTCTTATGCTGTACGTAATAAGAGACAAGAGTCTTCTGACGGGCTCAGTGGCGCAGTGGCGAAACGCGCTGTTACGTCACTTTGACACCAACGCTCGTGGGTTCGATTTCCACACATTGCAAACATTTGTGTGCAGGAACATGTCTTGGTCTGGGTACTTTTAAGAGAGGTAGGGAGCATCAAAGCGTCTGGGGAAGTACCTCCATCTCATAGAAAACCGCAGCCAAAACACTACTCCCTAGAGGGTTGTTGTGTTCCTGTGTGTGAGTGAGGTCAGCAGTAAGCTCTAATAGAGTTGCTGTGCTAGCAGAAGAGGTAGCATGGCAAAAGTAAAAACGGAATCTTATTAAAGACATTGTTACTTGTCCATCCAAGCAACATTGATAGCTCACGAAAACGAAAATCAGATCTCTTGTGATTAAAAAAACATATAAATGTCACGAACAGACAGACGAACGGACAGACAGACGAACGGACAGACAGCTGAGTGAGAGCAATAGTGTTACATTAGCGCTTTATCTTATCCTAAAATGATAACTATGAGAAATTAATAAGGTACAATAAGTTTTATTTAAAAATATAAAAGGTCTCTAAGCGCCCACGAGACCCAAAGGCAAATAAATGAGTGTTATCTTTTTATGCGAGAAGCTAGAGCTGAGGAGGACCCGCTGCTAACAAAGCAACTCCTCGGGAGCTCTCTGTTAATCTCATTCATACAACAACCCTCTAGCGTGTTGTCACTTGCGATCTTCTGTGAGATGAATTCAGAAATAAGTATGTTTATTAAGGTATGGTAGTGGTATAATTGAATATAGAAGTTGTCGCGGAGTGTTCGCGACTGAGAAATGGTTTTTTCTCCCCCGAGGCGCTGCAATAAAACACCGGCTGATTGCACACTTTCAGGGTTGAGGACCCTGCACGATGGACCGCGGGCTTACGGTGCCGGGTTTTTACACTCTGCACGTCTAGACAAAAGATTAAAAAAATCTCCATAGTATGTTGTTTCCTTGTTGACTCTGGAGATGTCTTATATTTATTAACTTCTTCTTAGCATAACGCTAAAAAGGTGAAGTTGATAAATTGAATCCCCGTTTCCTAATCCATTAGGATTGGCGGGGTCCGCTACCTAAGACTAAGGATTTGGCTAAGATACTGATTTTACATGGAGCGACTGCCGTCAGACTTCCTCAACACTGAGGAAAAACAAGTCCTTGTTAGGGAAGGTCACACGTCGTTCGAAAATATAATATTAATTCCTTGTACGCGCGGGTTTCCTCACGATGTTTTCCTTCACTGCTAAGCAAGTGATAATTACAAATATGTTTATAAATCCGAAAACACATTTTTAGTGGTACATGCCAGCATTCGATTTATTAACTGAATTATTTTTCATTTATTTTAATCTACAAGCATTTCGAAAATGATCATTGGCGAAGAAGAAAATCCTGAAAACTTGCAAATTACAGTTATTCATCAAATTGCAAATTAACTAAATATTACAGTAAATGTATGTCAGCACATCAATACAATGATAATAATGCCAAGTGGTAAAATTAAAGATACTTATATGACCTTGCTGAATCATTTCCAGAAATCTTTGTCAGTTAAATATTCATTAACTGTATAATAAACGAACGCGAGAATTACGGTATCGATAATGTAGTGTTGGAAGTTTGGTGATAGAATGAAATTCAGCTGGCAGTTTACGTTGGATGCACTTTCAGCAGGGATGGAAGGGTCGGTATACCTAGAGATGCGAGTGAGTGCAGGGAATAGTGTTAATGGAGGGTCTATTGCAGCTCATGTGAAGCGATTCGCGAAGCCGAGAAGGAGCGAGTGACATGCGGATGTTTGAAACACCAAGAGGCACTTGTGTATTAGAAACATCGGGCTGCTTTGATGCTCTCTACAAGTCTTTCACTGTAGCACTTTCAGAGCAATTCGGTTGCTATTTACCTGCCGTTGCCTGTGTGGTAGAAGAGCATACCCAGTACATACAAAAGCACACATCTCTTTTTTTTGAAATTGGATAAAAATAAAAAGTTTGTTAAATTACTAAGAAAAAAGAGCGCTCATTCGGGTGCTCATTGGATGCTCTAACGTGCAATGTATTACTACACCAAACCTTACTCATCCCACAGCTGGGATACGGGTCTCCCTTTAACCGAAGGGGTTTAGAGCACGCTGCTCGACTGCGGATTGACGGAGGTCAGTGTTTATAAGCCGCCCGAAAGCCACTGATTTAGCTTAACGACAGACATAGACAACAGCCGGGATCGACGGCTTAACGTGCCCCACGAACCTCGAGATTGATAGGCCCATCCATGTACAGGTTGCTACGACCCTGCCTAACCTGCGTGTTCAGGTAGAATAGAATAGACTGGCGCAACGTCGCTATAGAGTTCTCAGTGCAGTGTACACGGTCTTTAAAGTGCAGGGTAAGAGGCGTGGCTGTCCATGAGACGCGCTGCGCGGCGTTGATTGCAGCGCCACTACGACAGTGAATGTAATCGCAGAGAGAACTACTTCTTGTACCTATTTGATTCTTATTTTCTGACTGAAGATATTTTGATGGCGAGAACAACGTCGGGAGAATACAGTATACCAACCACCTGATGTAAACCGGTTAATGTAATGGTAACCTCTCTTTTACACATGAACACAACAAACTTCTAGGGAGTTGTTATTTGACTGCGGTTTTCTATGAGGTGGAGGTACTTCCACAGACTTTGCTTTAATGCGCCCTAACTCTACATATTTATTGATAATAGTGTTCGCCACTGTCATTTAGCAATAATTATTATCGAAATTTTTGATGTGAATACGTCGTTAATTTTGCTTTCATAGTGCTCCCACTATTCAAGAAATTCATAAAACTAACCGCCACTGTTGCTGTCCTGGCTGCTCCGGTCGTCTCTACGATACGTGTTTCTCCTCTACCCAAGACGTCCTTAGACGCTGTAGATGTTAGTCGTCAGAATAACATGCTACGAAGGTCATTCGTGGAGAGGCGGATACGTGTTCCGCAGAGACAACCGGAACAGCCAGGGTGGCGGGTGCATGCATCTACTGACGGTAGCGGGTGGGTGCCGGCCGGCAGTAGTTCGCACGAACTAATCGGGAGTGAAGCACACAAAATAGTTTAGATTAAATTGCCTGTAAATTTGACTTCCGCAAAGTAACGCTTAATCTATTAACTATTTTTTTTTCTCGTCTATACGTTGGAAGGCATACAAGCATACGGCCCACCTGATGTAAAGCGGTTACCGTAGCCTATGAATGCTTGTAATATATTAAGTATCACTCGCGCCTTGTGCCTTCTCTGCTGCTAACACAGCAACCCCTTAGGAGCTTACTGGTGACCTCACTCACACGCAGGAACACAACAACACTCTAGGTAGGTAGTTGCTATTTGGCTGTGATTTTCTGTGGGGTGGGGTTACGACACCAGACGGGGGATACTTTGATGCGCCCTACCTCTCTTAAAACATCCAGACCAAGACAAACAGACATGCTCATGCACACAAATGTTTGTCTTGTGTGGTAATAAAACCCACGAGCGTTGGTGTCAAAGTCGCGTCATTCACGACTGCGCCACCGAGCTCGTCAGGTACCTTCATCACGCCTGTCTCCCATTGAGGTAGGCAGAGACTATGGAAGGCCAGGTGCAACGATCCAAACGAGGTGAGAGAGGTATCTCTCTCGCTTCTTCCACACTCATCAACCTCTTGCTCGCCGGTTTCGGGTGATTTGGCCCCTTTTCAACACATCAGCTATTTGATCCAAATGTGTGCGTCTACGGTGGGTCTTGCCGATATTTTCCCTCACTCTTGCTCGATATATTTCTTTCGTAACTCTTTTGTCATCCATTCTTTCCAAATGTCCGAACCATCTCAGCATACCTTTTCAATTTTTTTCACAACATCATCTTTCATTCTACATACTTCTCGTATCGTGCTATATCTTACTCTATCATTCGTTCTAACTCCACACATAGGTACCAACTCGTTTTACATTGTTTAAATGTTTTTTTTTTATGAAACTAGATTGGCATATAAGCATGCGGCCCGCATGAGATGGTAAGCGGTCACCGCAGCCTATTGACGCTAGCAACACCACGGGGATGTTACTCGCGCGCTGCCAATTTTGTGACCTAAGGCTGTTTCGTCACAGTACCCAGTAATTTCTCTGTCATATCTCACCTTTCAAACCGGAACACGGCTATATAAATATAGCTGCTTGGCGGCAGAAATAGGTGAGACAGAGGTACCCATGCAGACGACTTTTGTACAAAGTCTCCACCTGGTATAAAAAAATCGGCCAAGTGCGAGTCGGACTCGCGCACGAAGGGTTCCGTACCATTATCTGTAAAAACGGCAAAAAAATCACGTTTGTTGTATGGGAGCCCCCCTTAAATATTTGTTTTATTTTGATTTAATTATTTATTCTTAAAGTGAATATATAACTAAACATTCTGTGAATATTTCAAGCGTCTACCTGTTGCCGTTATCAATATCGAGCAAAAATGAGCAACAAAATCACGTTTGTTGTATGGGAGCCCCCTTAAATATTTATTTTATTCTATTTTTTAGTATTTGTTGTTATAGCGGCAACAGAAATACATCATCTGTGAAAATTTCAACTGTCTAACTATCACCGTTCATGAGATACAGCCTGGTGACAGACGGACGGACGGACGGACGGACGGACGGACGGACGGACGGATGGACGGACGGACAGCGGAGCCTCAGTAATAGGGTTCCGTTTTACCCTTTGGGTACGGAACCCTAAAAATGATTTTATCTTATTCATTTCTCAAAGCTTCAATTTTCTTTTTAATCTAGCGGCATTTTTGATGCCGAAAAAAAATTCTATTGCAATAAATAGTCAAGTATTAGATATTGATCTGTTCTGAATCATTTCCCAGGCGTCTATATCACATATTTATTATTTCTGTGAGAGGCCTTTTTACAAAGAGTGTCTATTTTTATGTGCCTTTTGGACATATTGTTAGGTAGGACAGACTGGGCAATTTATTATAGAACCGAATACAATTTAAAACGAAAAATCTATATTTCTAGTGTCAGCAAGTCGACGACAAGAACGACAAGAAAGCTGATGTAAGTACGAAATGTGAAATACGAACCTTTAGGACATTTTAATCACTGAAATGGCAACACCAGGGAATTACATAATAACGCCAATAGATCTTCGCAACTGACATGGCTTCTTTTGATCAAATCTCAATATTATAATGCGAATGAATTACCAATTTATCATTGGGGAATCCGAAAAATGCGTACTCATTCTTCATAAGCAATTTTGTTATCGACCTTCTGCCGTCTCGGTTCATCTGTAACTTCTTTTAAAATATATTTAACAGAAATTATCTACAGACTGGAACGTGATATCACTCAAAAAGTTATTTTTAATGGACTGGAGTCCATATCTATATTTTAAATACATATTTATTGATCACCAACATAATAAGCATCATATATATAAAAAAACAAAATGTTATTTTACATTAGCTGAATCCTATTATAATTATAGGCGTGAACTTTATATATTCTTGATGAGACATTGAGAAAAAAAAACGAGTGTGCTTTAGACCACACGACTGAAGTAAAACTTCTTTAGCTCCATAGTGTGATACGGACAATAGGCCTGCACTGTGTCTTACATATACGAAACTTAACTCGCTATGAGAGAACTCTTGCCCCTACAGTAATATACGAAATGTAACTCTCTCTCTTTCTATCTTCACTAACTTATATCTTCCTCTCAACTTCCGTTCGCCTCGCCCGATCACACTTTTCGTAACGCTCTCGTCACGCATTCACCAGCTTACTCCCCAAGTCAAGCGTGCGTAAAGAAGTTTTACTTCAAAAAGTAAAATCACAGCCAAATCAAGATTATTCAATATCTAAGGTTTGTGCGTAAAACCAAACATATTTAAAGTCGACCCATGAGGTATATGTTAAAGAAAACATAGAATAATCCTATTACTTTAAATGCTATATTTCGTATGTATGTACGAGTATACTCACGCTAGTAGGCCGATTCTAATAAAAAACTGCAACTAACTGCACTGCAGCGCGGCGTGTGTCAAAATGCGTACATTTTGACGTTTCGTCAAGCGATCTGCCAGCAGCGACGTACGCATTTTGACACACGCTGCGCTGCAGTGCAGGTGCAGTTTTTTAGTAGAATCGGCCTGCAGGTCCCGTGCGGGGTAGGCAGATAGAACCGAGCGCCATGGGACTCTAAGATTCATAACTCTTTTCATGAACGCTTGACAGTTCCGCGGGCTCCTGATATCATGTTTTAACACAACACGACCAATTTGGCCGTGATTACCGAGCCTTGGCCTTCTCGGTTCCTACATCCTTTCACTTTCGCATTGTATATCTGTTTCGTCATTCTTTCATTCTGCATTCTCTCCGATCCGAACCAATGGAGCGTGCTTTTTCTTATCTTGACACCGACACTCTCCTTCAGATCAACTCTCTTTCTTACACCGTAATTGCAAACGAGGTCCAGCGTTATGAGTTACTCATATATTTTGTGTATATCGGAAACCAACCAATTATCTGCTTCAAGTATACCGTCATGGGTGTCTTCAATGAAAAACCGCGATAGTACGCCAGATAACATAGAAACGATGACCGAAGCTAGATCACCCAGGTTCACCTTTTAACTAATGCAGTATGAATCAACAAAAACCTAACCGCATAATAACATTGTCTGTGAAGGATTTGCCTGACAAGGCTGATTATGCAGTTGAAACGTAACCTTAAGGTTTGTATTAGGATTTAGTGTAGCTTAGATTTAGGTAGAAACGCGAGTGTTGGACAAAATTTGTGGCGTAACGCATGTAGACCACATTCGCAGTAATGATGTTAGAAACTGAGTTGGTCTAAAAGAGAGTGTTTGTGTTAAAATAAGAAACAGAAGAGGCATGCTTCGTTCGTTCGGACATATGAAAAGAATGCGGGAAGAAAGAATTACGAAACAGATGTTCAACGTAAAAGTAGATAGATGTAGGAGCCGAGGAAGGTCAAAACTAGCCTACCATGACCAAATTGATCGTGTTTTATCAGAAGGTGATGTCAGGAACCTTCGAAACCGGTGAGCGTGCATGAGAAGAGCTATATATGTTAAAGAAGTGAGGGAGGTTTATAAGGATCGAGTGTCATGGCGCTCGGTTCTCTCTGCCTACTTCGCAAGGGATTTGGCGTGAAGTTATAGATAGACTGGATATCTAGTAGTCTCTTAAACAAACGTGTGGTGCAAGTACCATCAGAGTTTTACCAGAGGGAGACTTTATACAAAAGTCGTCTGCATGGATACCTCTCTCTCACCTATTTTTACCGCCAAGCAGCTATATTTATATAGCTGTGTTCCGGTTTGAAGGGTGAGATATGGCAGAGAAATTACTGGGTACTGTGACGAAACAGCCATAGATTGGCAGCGCGAGGGTAACATTCCTGTGGTGTTACGAGCGTCAATAGGTTGCGGTGACCGCTTACCATCTGATGCGGGCCGCAATTGTATAAAAGAAAGTAACACACTGGACCGTTGCGTGAGTCCGTTCTAGTCCACTTGACCTATGGGGGGTTATCCTTTCAAAGAAATGGGATCAATAAAATTAACCCGAATTCGTAAAACAAAGATAAAAGTAATGAATTTTTTTCAGAGAAGGTAAATTTACGTTCTACAAATTAAATCAATAAAATATTTTTATTTATACACACGCGCCAGTTTCTCTATTATGTGCTTTTTAATTTCATTTCTCGTTTTTTAAAGATATTTTTTTTTAGGTGTGCACTAAAACGTTCGAGAAAGTGTTCGGGACTCTTCGAGAGGTGTTCCTACTTGCATATAGTTGTTATTTCTGACATGTTGTATTTTGCTACCTACATATAACTACAACAACACTATAAACACAGTAGTACAATATAATTTACAGTAGACTAACTTCAAAAATCCACGCCTCACAGGCATGTACTTATCCGAAGAATTTCTTAATTTCTTGCGTTCCCTACAGACTGTACAATGGGCTGTATTCCGAGGAGTTGTTCGATATGAGGCAGTAAACTTCCTTTTACTACTGCACCGCTCGACAATAGCGCAGAATTCCTCCTCACGCTGGAACTGCAATGGTCACGTACAGTTCCAGAGAAATTTTCTATCTCTTATCTTCTGGAATGAATACGCTGTCGAAGTTTTCGCAATGGACTATTGCATGAGGTTCTTCAAAAAGCGTGAACAGGTTCTTAGATGCTCTGCAATACTCGAGCGGCGTTGCAAACCTTGGTGTTGCAAGTGTGTATGGGGTACATAGCTGATTATCATCAGGCAGAATGTTTGTCATCTTCGTAGTTCTATAAATTATAGCTTAAAACTATCTCGATCACGTCAACTTCCAAACAAAAAAAATGTCACCAACATCGGTCCCTCCGTTTGGGACCTTTACAAATAGATACACAGATAGACATGTAAAACGTATAACACCCTCTTTTTGCGTCGGGGGTTCAAAAATAAGGCAGTTTGCGGTGAAACCCGACGCTGCTGGCACTTTGAACACGTTGAAAACTGACGAATTCGCACTTCGATAACAGTGCCAGGAACGCATAAGCGCGCTAGTTACATACTGTTATATCTCTGTATTGTGCTGCAGCGAATTAACCAAACCGCTCCATTAACAAAGGGTCGTGGAACCCACTTGATTACTGTCCCTCTTTACTGCCCATTGACCTGCCTGCACGGGGGCAGTAATTTGTGCTTAAATTGGGTTCTACCATGGTTGTCACATTACCACGGCTCAGGTCTGGAAGCTTGCGAAATGACGCATAAATAAATATTGTCGGACAAATTATATGGGGCTATCTACCTACTCCTAAACTAAGCAAAGCTTGAGTAGTAACTATAAGTCGCTAAGACAACTGATAAATATACATGAATACCTTTCGTCGGGGGTTATTCCGACGCATAGGTACAAGAGGAGTGTTGTAAGTTTGATCGCTATGTGAGTGTCTATTTATGTCACCGAAGCTCTTAAACCGGTGAACCGATTTGGATGCGAATGCGAAGTGGATCCAAATCGGTTCACCGTCGTTGTTGCGTGTGAGTGAGGTCACCAGTAAGCTTGTAAGGAGTTGCTGTGCTAGCAGTAGAGGTGGCATCGCGCGAGTGTTAGATACCTAATATATTACAAGCGTTTATAGGTTACGGTAACCGCTTCACGGCAGGTGGGCCGTATGCTTGTAGGCCCCTTGACGTTGTATATAAAAAAAAATCACTAATACAAAATCCAAAGGTATATAACTTTGAAATTTAACTTTTAAATATCTTGTATATTGCAGCATCATCATCACTCGTACGTTTCCAATCTTGTACAGTAAGCAACGAGCAGTTAACAGTCGCCCCCATTGACAGGAGAATCACAAACCAACAAGATTACCACGTCACAGCCTATTTCATCTTTTTTATTGCCCACGTTTGGTGGAACGTTTCGGTCGACATTAAATTCGTGGACCATAAAAAGGGATTGCAAGTAATAAGGGTCCCCGGGAATCATTGACGAGCTCGGTAGTCGAATGGCTAGTGATGGCTATTTTAGTACCTGTGTGCAAGGCACTTGGGTTCGATTCCCACACAGGACAAATATTTGTGCATGAACATGTCTATTCGTCTCAATCTGGGTATTTCTAGGTATGTAATAATCACTATTAAACAAAAAGGTATTTACGTATGTTTTATTTTTCTTATACTACGCCCGGAGGCATACGACCTTACATTAAGTATCACTCGCGTGATGCCAGCTCTGCTGCTAACACAGCAATTCCTTATGAGCTTACTGGAGACCTCACTCACACGCTGGAACACAACAACCCTTTAGTTGTTATTTGGTTTCGGTTTTCTGTGAGGTGGAGGTACTTCCCCGGACGGACTGCTTTGATGCGACCTACCTCTCTTAAAAACGACCAGACCAAGACAATCAGACATGGTCATGCACACAAATGTTTGTACTGTGTGAGAATTGAACCCACGAGCGTTGGCGTCAAAGTAACGTAACAGCGCGTTTCACCACTGCGCCACCGAGTTCGTCATACACGTCATTAGAAAAAGGTATAAAGAAGAAGACAGTTTTCGCCATGGAATGACGCCCATCAACCCTCCACAACCCCGAGGGAAAACCAGACGTTTCTAAGGTTTACTCACATGTCTATCAAATATAATTTCTCGGACGTACGAATTTTCTCGCAATGTTTTCACCGCCGAGCAGGTGACACTTACAAATATGTGCATTAACTAGTTGCGTCCCGCGTCTTCATACCTACGTATCCCTGTATTCCGTCGGAACCGCTTTTTAATCCCCGACGGAAAAGAGGGGTGTTATAAGTTTGACGTATGTATCTGTCTGTGGCATCGTAGCTTGGAAATGGATGAACCGATTGTGATTTTGGTTTTTTTTATTTAAAAGGGGACTTAATCGAAAGTATTTTTGTGCATATCATTATTAATAATTAATGATAAATTAATAATAATAATTAATGATAATAAATTTTGACACTTTTTATAGGTTATTTTTGCGTCGGGGTTTTTTAATTTTTTAATTTAATCTTTATGTTATTCTACTTTCTTTCTTCTTCCTCAGTTTCTAAAGATCGTATCGTGATGTTGAGTAGCCTATAATCTTCCTCAAGAATGAGGCTTTCAAATACAAAAAGATTTTTTTTCAAATCCCACTGGTAGTTCCCAAGATTAGCGCATTCAAAAAAGCAAAGAAACTCTGCCGCTTTATATATTATCATATCTACAAATTGTTTAGTACATGCACACCAGGATTCAACCCGGATCGGTTAGTACGCTGGTTCTTTGTTCACTGGGCTATCAATACCCCAATGCCGATCCCCAATCTTCATTAAAAATAAAAGCCATTTGCTTTTATATCCAACACAACATTAGGATTTTTTCCTTTCACACATCAGATTATAAAACATGTTAAAAGGATTCAAATATACAGAATGGAGGGAACCGGACCATTATTTTGTAACGGACCCTTTAAATTGTGATTGAAACAACGGTGTAGGGAAGAGCTGTTATCGCAAAAAAATACGTTCATGTAGTGAATGATGAACATCAATGAAAGGGTGCAAATTCGTGATTCGACAAATTGAATGTATCGATAAAACCTGCCGGGGGTTGTCTTTGACCTTGGTACGTGAAATTTTATAAAAATGTGCATGACTACCCAACAATATATAAAAAAAAATTAAAACTGAAAGGCCACTACCATACTTCTACTTTATCTAAATATTTACCATAGTTTATATTATGATGTGGTAATAGTCAATTAGAGTTTTTTTTTATATAACGTCGAGATGAATACAAGCATGAGCAAGAGAGCTCGTGTCATTCTAACCGAACACGCAGGTTAAGCAACTACGACCGCAGCCTGTCTATGGATGGGTTTCTTCTATCTCGAGTTTCTCCGTGCTTCAGACGGCTTAACGTGCCCAGTTAAGCCGTCGGTCCCGGTTGTTGTCGATAGATGACAGTCGTTAAGTTAAGTATGCTCTAAACCCCTTCGGTTGAAGGCTGACCCGTATCCCTGCAGTGGAATGAGTAAGAGTTGATGTGGTGGCACAATATACAGCCCACCTAATGTAAAGCGGTTACCGTAGTCTATGAACGCCTCTCTGCTAATCTCTGCTGTTCACACAACAACTTCCCACGAGCTTACTGGTGACCTCACTAATACGCAGTAACACAACAACCCTCTAGGGACATGTTATTTGGCAGCGGTTTTCTGTGAGGTGGAGGTACTTCATCAGACGGGCTGCTTTGATGCGCCCTACCTCTCTTAAAACACCCACATCAAGACAAACATGTCTGTTCATGCACACAAATATTTGTCCTGTGTGCGTATTCACGTATTTATTAGTTTATACGTGTTTTTATTTCTTTATAAATTGATTTGTTTATTCAAGATTGTTTTATTTATATAAATATATCATATGTATAATCTAATATATAAAACTGAATGTTTGTATGTATGTCCTCTATGGACTCAAAAACGGCTGGGCAGATTTTGATGAAATTTTCAGTAAATCTTCAGGTTAGCCCAGCAGGCGATCCTGTGAAGTTTGGTAACAATTGGATCACCCGTGCGAAGCTGGGTCGAGTAGCTAGTTGTTAATAAAACAAACTAATCCAATCAAACACTGTCTCCGATACCGAGGACCTTAATGAAACCTTCTTGTATCTTGGTATCTATAAAAACTTTTTGAGTATCCCTGTACAGTCGGGGAGTACTTCGTGATGAGCTGGCGTGCGGTAGTTAGGAGCGGGGTGAACAACTTATGGCACTTCACGTTAGAGTACCATTGAAGAAATGTTTTAACTAGCTTTTTCTTATGCGTAGTTGGGAGGGAAACATGCCTTGAAGAGCCTGGCAACAGAGTATTGAAACCAAATGTACTCCTCCGGTAGTTGTAGAAAAAAACCCGTACCGCCGACCTGCCGTTACGTGGTAACTCAATGAACGCTTAAGTATTGCCCGAGTGTTGCCACCCCTGCTGCTACTACAGCAACTTCAACAAAACCGTGGCCATATTACAAAAACTGTTCTTTATATATATATATATATATATATATATGGCAATAGTGTTGCTACTTTATGCCAGTGTCAAAGTCTTCAGTTTAAAACCATTTGAAAATTTTAATTCTATGTTCCAGCTTTAGGAACTGTGCTGCAAAAATACTTGGGAAGGGTCCTAGACCCAATCAACCCAATTTAAATACCACCCTTAAAACGATAGTGATTTTTACAAGGTTTTCTTGATGAACTTTTTCACGTCTTCCAAAAAGTGCATAAACGTGTTATATTTGAGTTTTTTCATTACTGTATAATTTCACTAGCACTTATGCTACAAAATACTATCGAAATTGTCACACAAAACTAATTTTATACTGAATTGTAAAAATTTCAAGTAAAACAACAATGCCACTCGTCAAAAGCGCGGGAAGAAGTCCAAAACTGTTCTTGTTTGTGTTCTTTCGAGTGAGTGGTGTTACCATAAGCTCTATAGCTGCTGTAAATATGTACATATATTGTTACTTTTAGCAATATATTAGATGTTGTAATTCCAAAATCTATAGTGTTAGTATACAAACAACTTAAACCTATGTTAGTTATAATTTGACTTATTTGCCATACTTTTTGTGTGTGGAGGCGTGTAACTGGATCCAATGTCTACACGCCGGACATTCGTGTGATGCGTAACACACAGACAGACAGACAGACAGACAGATGTACAAAATCGGTGCTCTTTTATAAATTAAATTTAAATATTACATGTTCTTCTTTATCTTCTTACGAGTAGTAGCGTTATTCTGTTTCCTAATTCATTAGGATTGGCAGGCCCGATACATGAGCCTACTTATATTTGTGTGAAGCAACTGTCTCTACCTCTTTTAGGTCACTACTTTCGAAATATAATTTCTTGTACGTGCGGGTTTCCTCTCGATGCACGATGAGTAGAGATGATGTTGAATAGGTTGGTTCTTTATCCACTAGATACTGCTCAATATTGATGTCTGGCGAAGAAGAAATGTTAAAAGAAACTTGCAACTTGGTCTTTTTTCAAATCATCAATTTCTGTTTCGATCAATTTATGTCAATTTATGTATAATAATGTCAAGTATTAAAATTAAAGATCTATTAATAAATTAATAAATAACGCTTACTTATAGAACGAGAGCTGGGTATGGCAGAGAGAGCATGAAAGTAGGATAAACGCGATCGAAATGCGAGCGTTACGCAAAATTTGTGGCGTAACGCTTGTAGACCGTATCCGCAATGATGATGTTAGAAACAGAGTTGGTCTGAAAGAGAGCGTCAGTGTTACAATAAGAGGCATGCTCCGTTGGTTCGGACATGTAGAATGAATGCAGGATGAAGCAGATATACAATGCAAAAGTGGAAGGATGTAGGAGCCGAGGAAGGACAAGACTCACCTACCTTGATCAAATTGGTCGTGTTCTGTCAGAAGGTGATGTCAGGAGCCCTAGAAACCGAGCGTGCATGGGAAGAGCAATGTATGTATATAAAGAAGCGAGTAGGTATGTAAGGATCGAGTCACGTGGCGCTCGGTTCTGTCTACCTACCCCGCAAGGGATTTGGCGTTGAATTACTTCTAGATCTCTGTCAGTCAGATATTCATAGTAAATCAAAATCATAATAAGCCTTCTTACGTAGAGTATTTTTGGCGTGTCTTTTGAACATATACTTGGTCGGTTAAGGTAACTACAAAAATATGATATTAATAAACTGCGGGCTTCAATTTACTCGTCAGAAAATTCACGCTGCACAGTTGCAGGCGGTCCTGAAAAATTTAATGCCACTTGGTCAGCTATGGCGGCGCGGCAGGTAGCCGATATATTTCCCCTTTGGCCGATGTCGACCGCTCACGTGACCATGATGTGGACACGGAACGCCGTGGAGCTGACCGGGTTTGTAAATAATAGTTTCATTGTACAAATTAACAGGAGCGTTTCTTCTAACAGTCATGTTAAATATTGAATGATGTTCTATTATTTTATACATCCCTTATTGCATATAACTGTTTTAAACCACCACCACCACCCTTACTTATCCCACTGCTGGGCTACGCGTCTCCCTTCAACCGAAGGGGTTTAGAGCATACTCCACCACGCTGCTCAAATGCGGTGAGGTAAATGAAAACACTTGTTATCGGTTCGGTGTCTGTATTGTCAAGAGCACGTATCCAACTTAAAACTAAGTATTCATATTAAGTAGTTAGATACGTCATACATCATAATGCTAACGCATCAATTCGCAGTGCATTGCGAAACCAAACTTAATACGATTGAATACAATTAAGTTTACAATATTATTTCGACATACTACACGCCCCCCGAAAATCTATACCATCACACTCCCCTTGAAAAGAGAAAAAAATATTGAGTACCTATTTTATTATAACAATTATACTTATATATATATATTATATTTACATTAAAGATTTAATGAAGATATTCTGTATGAATATCTTAGTATTATACTTATGAACTGAATATTCTTTATTATCCTTAAATATTATTACATTTGGTGATACTTCTTCTATCACCTCGTAAGGTCCGTTATACACACAATCTAACTTATCTCTTAACTGATTTTTTAATAAAACTAAATCGCCTTTTACATACTTTACTGGATGCATTTTTCTATCATATACAATTTTTCTATTTAACTTATTTTCTGATAAATTATTTCTTGCATCACTCTGTGATTTTTGCAATCTGTTCTTAAATTCATTGGGATAATCATCATAGATATATAAACATGTAACAGAATTGTTTAAATTGCTGGGTAAAATACATTTTTTTCCAAACACTAATTCATATGGAGTATATTTTGTCTGTGTGTGTACTGATGTATTAAACGAGAAACACCAGTATGGAACCCAACTGCTCCAATTTCTTTTATTATTTTCGCACTGTATTCTGAGGTAGGTAGCAAGATGTTTATGGGTATTTTCCAAAGAACCTATAGTTTCGTGGTGGTATGCTGTTGATTGTAGTTTTTTAATTCCTAATAAATTACAAATTTCTGTCATTATTGAGTTAATAAATTCTGTACCTTGATCTGAAATAATTTCCTTTGGAATTCCATATCTTAAAATTATCTACAAAGGCTCTAGCTACTAACCCAGCATTTTTCCGCTCTAAGGGGTATGCTTCTACGAACTTAGTTAGATCGCACTGTAAGGTTAATATATATCTACAATTTGCATCGTCAACTTCCAGTGGTCCCATTAAATCAAAGCTTATTCTTTCCATTGATGAATTTGCGGTTGTGGTCAATGTCATGGGCTCCATAACGTGCCTATTTGTATATTTGTGTATTTGACACAATTTACATTTATTAACATAGTTTATGACGCCATTAGTTAGTCCTGGCCAAAAATAATATCTTTTTATATTATTTAGCATTCTATTTATTCCTGCATGTCCGCTAGTCGGTAATAAGTGGAAATCATTTAATATTACTGTTTTCACGTCCTCATTCGTAAAACGTACAATATTTTTTACTATCATAAGTCGCGGTTTATCTAGTTTTAATTTTTTAATAGTACTTGCAAGTAACTTTATATGTTTTTCATACGTTTCATTTTTTATTATCAGGAGTTCTAGAACTTTCAATTTGCTACAAATCTCATCTAAATTTCTCGCTAACGCCTCCAGGGCCAATAACGATCGAGAATTTAGATAAATAGTTTCCACTTGATGACCTAATTAGTTCATCGTTTTCTAACTTATCACACATATTGGGATGAGTGAAACAAAGTTCAATAATTTTCTGTGGTGGCTTGAGAACTTCTACGGCCATGGTGTGATCAATCCCATGATCAGAGGACCTCCGAGCACTACAGTCACCTAAACTGTCAGAACCGTCATTAGTTCCTAATGCTCGTGTTTCTGCTCTTGTAAGAACAGATACTACATGTTCGCGTATATTTTTTAAATCGCTACATGTCATCGGAAGCCGGCTTAATGCGTCTGCAGCTGCATTATGCCGTCCCGGAACATGTTCAATTTCGAAATCGTATTCTTTCAAGTAAAGACGAAATTTAGTTTGTCTACTGGAAGGGTCTGTCATAGAAAATAAATAAATGAGAGGTTTCTGGTCAGTTAAGATTTTGAATCGTCGGCCATATAGATACGGTCTGAAATGCCTAATTGCCCATACTATGGATAAAGGTTCCAAATCTATTATGGGATATCTCGTCTCTGCTGGCTTTAAACTCCTACTTGCATATGCAACAACTCTACCATTAGTCTCTGTTTTGAAGCATCTGTCTGTAAGGTAAAGATGTTATCCTCTGAGAAGTCCGGATAGCTAAGGACAGGTGTGTTAATAAATGCAGAATTTAATCTGTTGAATGCTATATCACAGTCAGCTGACCAATCGAACGTAACATTTTTCTTACATAGCTTATTTAAAGGGTGGCATATGTCAGCAAAATGAGAAATAAAACGCCTGTAATAGTTGGCAAAGGCAACGAACCTTCTCACTTCATCCACGTTAGTAGGGGTCGGGTAATTTTGTACCGTAGATATTTTACTAGGATCAGGAAATATTCCTTGGCTTGTTATTTTGTGACCCAAATATACCATTTCCGTTCTTAAAAAATCGCACTTTAGAGGATTTAACTTTAAGTTAACTTGTCTTAATCGCTCTAACACAGAGGTTAAATTTTTATTGTGACTATTGAATTTCCAACTATGACGCAATCATCTAAATATATAAAACACTGTTTGTAGTTTAGTCCAGACATTGCTATACTATTGTTTTGAGACCCATGGGGCAGCGTTTCATTTGATAAATCTTATCCGCAGTGAATGCCGTGCATTTGCGTGAGTCAGGGTGAAGAGCAAGTTGATACATTCTGACTTATTGGGAAGCGGTATACTTTCCAGACTTTTCATTTAAATTTAGTTAATAATAATAGCTTTGGGACAAATCTAATTTTGAAAAATATATAGAATTAGACAAGGAATCCAAAATATCCGTAATGTTAGGGAGGGGGAACTTATCATCCTGAATTCTATTGTTTAACTGTCTGTAATCGATCACAAGTCTCCATTTCTTTTCTTCATTTTTGTCAGATTTTTTAGGAACAAGTAAAACCGGGCTAGACCAATCTGAATTTGATTCTTCGATAATATCATTGTCTAACATCTCCTGTATTTCGTTTACGTAATTCTGATTTTAATGCAGGAATACGATAAGGTTTTACATAGACTGGTGTAACATTATCTTTTGATGTTATCGAATGTTCTATTAAATTTGTGACGGACAATTTGTCACCCGGAAGATGAAAAACGTCGGCATATTTCGCACAAATTGACTCTATGTGGAGCTGATCCTCCTTATTTAAATAATCATAATCTAGATAGTCTGTCTTATTTAAAAAAACTGGTTCTCTCTAGTGTCGGGAACCGAGGGCTGAGACTCAGCTTGGGCTACCTCGGTCAGTCGCACTTTGCATGCTGGACACGGGGCTGCCATCTCGCGTAAGTTAATGCCAGCATTGACTATGCATATATTTTTAAAATATTTTTATTGTATTTTCCTTACTTACTATTTGATATTATTCATAGTAGTCATAGCCACATTGTTAAAATAACTTAATTAGAAAGTTATCATCACATTGACTAATGTTCATAACCATTACGGAGAATTTTTCATTTAGTAATGTTACACATTAATCGATAAACCTTTAACTGTTATTTAACGACATTGGTCCATATATGAACTATCGGCACCAGTTATCAAGTGTGTCCACTATTGTCAATACTTGTAAAGTTAAGACGTACATTGTAAAGTTTTATTATAAATATTTTTTTTAAAGCAGTCAATCTTCAGTAATTTAATTGGCGCCCAACGTGGGGAGTCATCAAGCAAATTTACGAGAAGAATCTCTTTTAACAAAGTCCATAAGAAGACAACCTAGGAGGATTCAACTCGGCGAGTCTCCACTCCTTGAAAACGCTGACGACGCCCACTATAAATGAAGATCTGGCAGCTAGTCCTAATAGTGACACCACTGTAAGTACATACGTATACTTGCATTTTTTCTATTTTCGAAATACCTCTCCCTATAACCTATTTAAAACTCTATAACCATGGCCCAAGAAAATCAAGTTCCTGTTGTGCTCGAATCCGATCGTGCCCTAGAAATATTTCCTTATGATGGAGAACCGATGGCATTGTATGGTATCTTAACAAACAAACAAACTTAAGAAACATGTGTGACCAATATTTACAAGTACACGGGACATCGTATAGGACCATAGGGTTATTGTTATCGAGACTACGGGGAAAGGCAGCAAATTGTATTGCGATTACAACGCATAATTATAATTGCACGAATATGAAAAATACTTTGTTGCGAGAGTGTCATGATGGAAAAACTCTTGCAATTTTACAAAACGAGATAAGTAGCATCCGTCGAAAGGATAGCTATTCACAGTTTATAGAAGAAATTAAAAAATATTTATACGTAGTGAGATGTTAAAACAGTTATTTAGGGATACTAACCAATTAGATAACGCGATGCGTCCGTATGAGGAAACAGCTAGACAAAATATAATTTCCCAACTCCCGAGTCATATTCAAACTCACTTTCATTTATCCCCAAGTTCTTTTTACGAATTTTGAATGAAGTTAAATTATTAGACACAAAAGGTGTAATTAGTGGTCGCGTAAGACCTCCTACAAATCAATTCAACAATTTGTATACACCAAAACAATTAACGCCTCAATCATACCAAATAAATCGACCCCAACTTATTAATAATCGACCTTTATTCAATAATCGACATCAAATAACTAATAACCGACCTCCGACTTACAATAATAACCAACGTCATGTTTATCCCCCGACACCACGATCTCTTATGCGACAGTGGTGGGAAGAAATCATCACTCCCTCATATTCATAATGAACAATACGATTTTAAAATATTAATTGACACCGGTTCGACGAGATCATTTATGAGTCCCGCGATAAGAAAGCAATTATTTCCCGAATTTTCAATTCATAATGAACAATTTGAGGTTACAACAGCACATAAAACGACAAAACATAATGGATTTATAATTACCCCCACCTTGGCAAAAGTTAATAGGTATAAGTGATCAACTGATGAAATTTTATGTATTCAATTTTTCAAACAACTATGACGTACTGTTCGGTTCCGACTTATTGAGAGAAACAGGACTAGTCGTTGATTTAAAATTGAACGTTCTATGTAATAATAATGTAAGTATTTCAGAAAGTTCAACAGATATTGATCGATTACGTGACGAATATAGTGACTTGTTTGCGGAAGACGTAAATTATAGGGCAGCTTCCTCGATCAAGCATGAAATAAAGTTGCTAGATGAGTGCCCAATATACCAACGCCCATATAGACTGCCCCAAGTACAATGTAGCGAAATAAAAAATCAAGTCAATAAACTCCTCAAAGAAAATATTATTAGACCTTCTGATTCACCATGGGCTTCACCTGTGCACTTTGTACCAAAAAAAATGAAACTGAAAGCCTAAGTGGCGTATGGTAATCGATTATAGAAAACTGAACGAACAAACGCGTTCAGATAAATATCCTTTACCAAATATAGAGGATATATTTTCTCAATTAAATAACAGCAAAATCTAGATTTAACAAGTGGATACCATCAGATACTGCTAGATGACAATAGTATGGAAAAAACCGCATTTATAACTCCTGACGGTCACTTTGAGTTCTTAAGAATGCTTTTTGGTCTAAAAAATGCTCCCGCCACGTTCCAACGACTTATGAATAATACTTTACGCGATTATATTAGTAAAATATGCCTTGTTTACTTAGACGACGTCATCATTTTTGCAGAAACCTCAGGAGAGCATTTAAAGCGTTTAAAATTAGTATTTGAAGCACTCAGGAAAGCGAATCTTAAGCTTAATAAAAATAAGTGTGAATTTTGTAAAGACAGTATAGAATTTTTAGGACATACTATAACCAAAGATGGAATCAAACCTTCACAAACTAAACATAAAGCAATTTTCTATTCCAAAAACATTAAACGAAATAAAATCATTTTTGGGTCTTGTAGGATATTACCGAAAATTTATACCTAATATGTCATCCATTACAAAGCCTTTAACTAAATGTACTAAAAAGGGTACAAATATCAACATGAATGACTCTGCATACATAAAAGCATTCGAAGGTTGCAAACGTCTTCTAACAAATGCTCCAGTACTGCAGTATCCCAATTTTAACATAGATTTCACCTTAACTACCGATGCTTCTGACAAAGCATTAGGCGCTGTATTAACACAACAAGGCCATCCAATAGGTTATGCATCTAGAACCCTATCAGTAACAGAACAAAGATATAATACCACGGAAAAGGAATTGTTAGGGATAATATGGGCTTGTCAACAATTTAGACCGTACATTTATGGACGCAAATTTTATACAGAAACTGATCACCAGCCTCTTGTTTGGTTATCTAAATTAAAAGAACCCAATGCGAAATTGACTAGATGGAAATTAAAACTTTAAGAATATGATTTTGAAATCAAACATAAAAAAGGAGCAGAAAATAAAGTAGCTGATGCCCTGAGTAGAATCCAAAACTTTCATAATACCGATGACGGTGTAAGTGTTTTTGTGAATCAGTGAAGTGATCAAGACTCCGATTATGGAACTCTAATGCTGATGATAGCGATCAATGGTGGTATGGTATGTGGGATGTGGGATGGTATTCCAATTAAAAGCAAATTTGCCCACTCGAGAATGAATCGCTTATTTATGAAACCGGATCGCATTACTCTGTTACGGTAGAAGGCCATAATATTCGAGCATATGTACCATATCAAAATTTTAATGATCACGCGTTTCAACTAATTCGTGATTATTTAGGAAAACCTTTCTATGCAGTAATTACTAAACATGAAAAGATCTATCAGATGTTGTCTGAATGCTATCGTAAAAACTTCGATTCAAAAACATTAAGATTAGTTCGTTATACTAAAGATTTAATTGAAATTTCAAACCCTGACCAACAGTATAATATAATAAATCAATTACATTTAAAAGATAAGCGACATTTAGGTTCTGACAAAATTATACATATAATAAAGGAAAAGTACTATTGGCTGAAAATATCTCAACAAGTACTTCGTTACGTAAAAAAATGTTACGTTTGCTCACAGGAAAAATATAAACGTCATCCAATAAAACCCACATTCGAACATACCGAAACTCCAACAGAACCCCTTCAAATTTGGACCCTTGACATATTTTATTACGATGGATTACTACTATAAACCGCGTTTCAAAATGAGCCTGTGTACGCGAAATACTTACTATAAATACTCAAAATGTATTGGATGTACTTCTTGAAATAATAAGTATAACAGGGAAAACTATAAAAATTATTCATGACTCTGATACAACATTCACAAGTGCCTTATTCAAAGAAATGTTGTCAGAACTACATATTGTATTACATAAATCTGCACCAGCTCATCGTACCTCGACTTCTGACGTAGAACGATTCCACTCTACATTACGCGAGATTTTAGAATTATGAAGAGTTATGCAACACGAACAAAATAAAGACACACCTAGTTCTAGACTTATGATGCACTCTCTTTTTGCTTACAACAATACGCGACATGACACTACTGGTTTTACACCATATGAAATTCACTTTGGCAGAAAATCTCAAAGTATAGAACCAGACGATAGTTTAAATTATCAAGAATATACACAATAGCATAAAGAGCTAAGAGAGACATTATATCAACAAGTATTTTCAAAAATGACGGAAATAAAACAAAAAAACAATAGATAGACTAAATCACAATAGACACGTGATACCGTTAGAAATAGGACAAACATTTTATGTAAAAAATCATGACGCAGATAGAAATAAAACGAAGCCAAAATATTTTGGACCGTTTAAAATTAAACGTTTGCTTGAACATAATGTTATCGAATACTTAGGAAAGAAAAATCAATTGCGTACAATTCATTTAGAACAGACATTTATTCCAGACGTCACTGTGGGAAAACCGAGCTTATCACAGTCGACAGCCCCTATGCAGTCATCAACCGCGGCCAAGCCAAAAGAATAAATGGTCAATGGAATATAATCCATGAAAAGCCTATTGCTCAATTGCATGACCAAATTCAGCAATTAAATATGAATATAGCAAAATTACGCACACAATATAATTTAACTAATGGCGAAAGTTCGCGGCTAGACTTTTTACTCCATGAAATACATGAACATAAAGCTAACATGTTTTCCAAACGTCTTAAACGTGGATTAATAAATGGCGAACTATTTTAGAAACTATAACTGGGATCTTAGATAACATGATTTAATTCAAATAGAGAAACAACTCCACGATAACCGAGTAGCTTTACAACATAAACTTAGTATAACGAGCAGTATTCTGGACAAATTCCATCAAAAATTAGTTAATTTGACAAAACAACAAACAGAATACTATGCAAAACTACACTTTTCGGAATATCTAGTAGAACGTGAGCTAATGATAATGGACATAATGTTCTTTGCTGACACAATACGAGACCTCTTGATAGAATTATCTGAAGGTATATTAGTTCATCACGGATATTTCATACTCACGTTTTGCCTAATCAAGTATGTAAAGATGCTTTAAGTTATATTCCTGCCTCTCAACGTATTCACGAAGATATAATTACTCTATTATCCTTGTGTCAAATTAGCACTTACCGCACCGAAGAAACCTTACACCTTGTTATCTCGGTCCCTCTAGTAAGCGAAACTATTTATGAGCACATAACTTTACTCCCAATAATCCTTATCCAACCCGACCACACTTGCCTCTATCCTGTAAAACAGATGCAAGCTATGCTAAAGTACGAAGCAGAAGTGTTCACAGTCAACCCTTTAATTTGTCGTACAAAACATACTAAACAGTGTTCCTGTTGCAAATTGTCGCCAAGTTTTTATAAACTGTCCAAAAGAATATCAGCGAACTATATCTCAAGGTACAGACACTTATTTCTCAAGCAAAACCACAACGGTACGAGAAGACTGTATTCCACCAAAACTTCAACAATTTCAAGGAAGTTTAATAATACAAAATTCTAAATGCCCTGTTCATATTAAGGAAAGCCTAGAATTTGGAATAAAATATACGCAAGATACACTGTTCCTGCCGAAACTACATCTTCGAGAGCCCGAGAAGATACCAAAATTAGAACTCTTCATAAATGAAGACGCGCTGACACAACAAATCGCTGCATTAAACCAGATGTACGTGGAACCTATAACAACAAGAAACATTAGTTATAGTACTCTTATTGTATCCATCGTTACTATATTAATATTAATAATAATTCTTATTCTATACAAATATAAAGATAAAATTGTTAATAAGAAATATGTAGTTAGTAAGAATGAAGAAATTGAACTTCAGCAGCCAATGTTCGGACTACCTGCTTCAGTTTAAGGGGAGGAGAGTTAATGCCAGCATTGACTATGCATGTATGTATATTTTCACGCCAAGTCCCTTGCGGGGTAGGCAGAGAGAACCGAGCGCCATAAGACGCGGTCCTTGCATACTTCACTCGCTTCTGTGACATTCATAGCTCTTTTCATGCACGCTCGCCGGTTCCTGGGGCTTCTGACATCACCTTCTGATAAAACACGACCAATTTGGTCATGGTAGGTTAGTCTCGGCCTTCCTCGGCTCCTACATCCTTCCACTTTTGCATTGTATATCTGTTTCGTCATTCTTTCGTCCCGCATTCTTTCTACATGTCCGAACCAACGGAGCATGCCCTTTCTTATCTTAACATCGACACTCTCTTTTACACCAACTCTTTCTCTCACGTCTTTATTACGAACGCGGTCAGCAAGCGTTATGCCACAAATTTTGCGCAATGCTCGCATCTCGACCGCATTTATTCTACTTTCATGCTCTCTCTGCCATACCCAGCTCTCACTTCCATAAGTTAGCATTGGAATTAGCACCGCGTTGTGTACAGCGAGCTGTGCCTTCTGGCTTAGATTTCGGCTGCCTAGAAGTTTACCCAACGCTCCATTCACCCTATTCCCGGCACTCACTCGTCTCTCCACATCAGCGGTGTACCTTCCATTGCTGCTAAAAGCACTTCCAAGATATACAATCTCATTCACTTGCTCCAACACTACATCATCAACCATAATCCTAGTGTTCGTTCTGGTTGTCTCTCTTTCAAATACCATTATCTTGGTTTTCTTCGCATTCAATTGTAAGCCTTTCTTCATACAATCATCTTTCATTGTTGTAACTAGTGTTTGCAGTTCGGATGGTGATTCTGCTATTAATGCCGCATCGTCTGCATAAAGCAGGCAGTTGACCACTGAGTTACCCATTCGCATTCCCACATTCATATTTCTTATTCTCTGAAGACAACTGTCCAGATACAGGATGAACAGCCGAGCCGACAGCACGCATCCCTGTCTGACACCAATGTTGACATCAAACCAGGGCGACAAGCTGCCGTCCACCCGCACACATGCTGTACAATCCTCATAAGTGGATTGCACAGCACGGAGTAGGTCACCGTCAACCCCATATCCGGGCAAAATGTTCCAGAGATTCTTTCGCACGACTCTATCAAATGCTTTCTCAAAGTCCACAAAACCGCAAAAAACCTTCTGGTCCAAAGCCAGATGCTTCTCTACTATGTTGCGGAGTGAAAAAACTTGATCCGTACATCCTCTGCCGCTTCGAAATCCACCCTGTGCTTCCCAAAGCATTCCATCGGATTTCACCCTCATTCTCCTTTCAATGATTTTTCCATACACTTTAGCTGCTAAGCTGATCAAACTGATGGCCCTATAGTTGGCGCAGTCCATACGTGAGCCCTTGCTATGCATATATTTTTAAAATATGTTTATTGTATTTACCTTACTTACTATTTGATATTATTCATAGTAGTCATAGCCACATTGTTAAAAAATTAGAAAGTTATCATCACATTGACTAATTAATGTTCATAACCATTACGGAGAAATTTTCATTTAGTAATGTTACACATTAATCGATAAACCTTTAATTGTTATTTAACGACATTGGTCCGTATATGAACTATCGGCACTAGTTATCAAGTGTGTCTACTATTGTCAATACTTGTAAAGTTAAGACGTATATTGTTTTATTATATATTTTTTTTTTTAAAGCAGTCAATCTCCAGTAATTTAATTCGTACGAGCGTCTGAGTTAGCGCGGGGCGCCGCGAAGAGCGATGCTGGCGCGCCGCGCCCGCCTTGGCGCGCTGCTGTGTGCCCGCGCATCGGATACACGTTGTGCGAGTGGGTCGGATTACCACGTCCGCGCGATCTAGTACTATTATTTCGTCCTCGAAAACCATAGTTATTCCTAGTGGAAGTACCTTGTCCAAAATGATTGAAACTATTTATCTGTTCATTATTTGTAGATAATGTTTGTTCGTCAAGGGCAGAACGGATCGCCTCAGGGAGTGAATGAAACTGCCTAGATGCTATGATTGTGCTGAGGCGGGAATTATTTAATCCGTCTGAGAAACGTTTTATAGCTAAACGTTCATTTATTGGCCGTAAGACGTCATATTTTGAGCTGTCTCCCAGAATTATCAATACCAGTTTTTATATCAGACAAAATATACTCCAGTTGCGAATAAAATTCTTTAGCTTCATTTAGCTTAGCTTGACCAATAGGTTTCTTTCTACGTTCTGGACCAACCTTAATTAAATATTCTTATATCTGATAATTCTTTATGCAATTTCACTAAATTACTCGACATTTTATTTACTCTACGTATAAAATAATAATCATCTTAGTTATTACGAATTAAAAATTTAAATTAATCCAGTTACTAAAACATTACCATAGAATAATTAATAGTACCCTACTATAATAATAACATGTTTTATGGACTTACTTAATATTTGGTGGACACGCGGCTGTGTAGGACACGCGGTACGAGGTGTTGCGTTACGCCTGGCGCATGGCGCTGGCCGGAAACATGCCGTGAGACGTGGCGGCTGATGGCGATGCGGCGACCACGTTGGCTGGCTGCTGCGTTTCTTGGTAGTGATGCGTGCCGGACTTGCCCTGGACACCTCGAGCTGGGCCGGGATAACCCTGGACACCTCTTGCTGTGGGCCGGGATAACCCTGGACACCTCTTCTTTCTTCTTTCTTAGTTCTTCTTAATGTGGCATATCAAGCTACGGCTTAATTCTCTGCTTAAGGCTTTCATAGCATTGTGTTGGCATCGCTTGTATAGGAAATAGCTTGCGGCAACTAATATAGCGACGAATAACGATATTAGTAATATCTCTGAAAGATTCAAGCTGCTGCCACTAGCTCGTGCGTTTCCAGCGGCGGCCTGTGCGACGATAACTTCCTCTTTTGTTTGAGAACTACCCATAGTGAAGGTGTATATTAGTGTTTCTAATTCACTTCGTCTGATGATGAAGGTGTTGAAGATATACCACATGTATTCTATCTTGAGTTATAATATTTTCGTGTCTTCTCTCTTGATATATTTTAGTTCTTCATTATTTATTCTTCCAATCTTCTATCTTGATAATTTTAATCTTGGGGCTTCTTTCTTGAAATGTTCACTATTTAATTCATTTTAATAAAATGAAAATAAAATCCTGGCAGGGTCGCCATGAGGTAAATGAAAACACTTGTTATCGGTTCGGTGTCTGTATTGTCAAGAGCACGTATCCAACTTAAAACTAAGTATTTATATTAAGTAGTTAGACACGTCATGCATCATAATGCTAACGCATCATTTCGCAGTGCGTTGCGAAACCAAACTTAATACGATTGAATACAATTAAGTTTACAATATTATTTCGACATATTACAGCGGATTGGCGGAGGTCAGTGTTTTCAAGCCGCCCGAGGGCCACTGACTTAACTTAATAACCGTCATCTATGGACAACAGCCGAGACCGACGGCTTAACGTACCCTCCGAAGCCTGGAGAAACTCAATATGGATAAACTCATCCATAGACAGGCTGCGGTCGAAGTTGCTTAACCGGCGTGTTTGGTTAGAATGAAACGCGCAACGGCGTCATCGAGCTCTCTTTGTTTTAAACATAGTAACAAAAATAGTACTTTTATAAAGACGAGCAATACTTGTGTACATGTTACATACACATACATTGTATACCTACCAAATAAGTAAGATTGTGACGAGAGAAAAATAAAAATAAATATATTATTAAATATATTATTAATATACCTACCTACACAATTATACTTTTCTTGCTACTCTAGCGATTTGTATTTTGTTTTGCTTTTTAAGTTTATTTAAATTTAAAATAATAAAAAATCGCAAGTAATACCCTGTGAAGTTAGCTTGACTGGATGCAAAAGGGATTAATCTTACATAGATAGATAAGATATTTGTATCAGCTTAGACATACACACACACTCAATAAATGAAATGAACATAATCCGTATAAAAGATGCGTGCGCATGCATAGAAATATAAATTTTGTAAACATGGTACTTTTACATTACTAATATTTTTAAAAACAACTCTTCAGGAAGCGTTGAGTTCGATGTATTCAAATATACAACGTCCACTTTTGTTGTATACTTGGATACACATGTTCTTGAAACATGAATGTTTGTTCTGTTTGGGAATCGAATCCCTGGTATTAAAGTAGCTTTTCTTGCCACCCCATCACCGTACCCGTCAATAAGTGTGTATCTAGTCTATCATTTTAATGATATGCATACAGTAAAGCGACTCTACAGGTTTTTTGTCTTGTACGTTACAGGCACGTATTTAAGTGGGGTTTAATAATGAGTTAGCGTGTCTAGACATACTAGGCGAAAGCCTCTACCTGAGCCCTCCACAGGTGAATATAATTTAAATTTGCAATAAATACGGTACGCTCTCAACATATTTTCATTGAATAATAACTCCTACGATGCACCATCTAAAGTTTATTTTCCTGAACCAGTTATCGTTGGTGGGATTTTTACTACTATTTTACTACGAAAAATATCGACGAGTAACTGTCGTGGCGCAGCAGTTAATAAAACTCACGAGCGTACGTCTACGAAACGGGTAATATTTGACCGTATTATAATTATGTATGTCATAATCGTTTTTGAAATATTAAGCGATGCGTCACAGTCCTCACTCAATGTAACGAATTCTTTAGGTATCGAGTGATAAATGATAGATAGCTACAACACCAAACTGTATCCCAGGGTTTTGTTGTCGTCTGTTTCCTGAACTATCTCGTACTATGGAAGCGATATTAAAGACGTCAAAATGTAGAGGTAGAGGCTTACCGCCTGCTATTGAGAACTTGCATAGAACATACAGACACTGTATTGTATCTAATGTCTGTTTTTGTACTAAACATTATGCTATTAAGACTTGCTTTATTTAGAAAACGCCATCAAGAAAATAGTAAATAAACTAAAATATTAGTTTAAGTGTATATTGTGAGTACATATTCATAAGTTTTTAAGAGAGGTAGGGCGCATCAAAGCAGCCAATCTGGGGAAGTACCTCCACCGCACTGAAAACCGCAGCCAAATAACAACTCCCTAGAGGGTTGTTGTGTTCCTGCGTGTGAGTGAGGTCACCAGTAAGCTCCCAAGGAGTTGCTGTGTAAGCGGCAGAGGGGGTATCGCGCGAGTGATACTCAATATATCGCAAGCGTTAATAGGCTACGGTACCCACTTTACATCAAGTGGGCCGTACGCTTGTATGCCCCCCGACGTAGCATAAAGAAAAAGTGTTTAACTTCAAGTTCAAGGGCACGATTCTTACTTTTAATACTAGATAGAGCCCAAAGAACCCTCCTCAAGGCGTGTATTAATAAACCTATCATATTTCCGACCTCTATCAGTTCTGTCAAGTCCTGTCGTCCGCCAACTCTTCATCCTATAAACTATCCTCAAGTTGCTTGAGGAAACTTTACAAAATCCAACCCTACAACAGCCCATTGCCAATGTAACCATCTAGTTACTTTGACACCTTCCTTTAACCCTCTCTCATCGTTTTCTATGCTACCTGAATTGGTTATACGATCTATCTATCTATAACTTCACGCCAAATCCCTTACGGGGTAGGAAGAGAGAACCGAGCGCCACGCGACTCGATCCTTACATACCTCACTCGCTTCTTTCACATTCATTGCTCTTTTCATGCACGCTCGCCGGTTTCTAGGGCTCCTGACATCACCTTCTGATAGAACACGACCAATCTGATCATGATAGGTAAGTCTTGGCCTTCCTCGGCTCCTACATCCTTCCACTTTTGCATTGTATAGGTATCTGCTTCGTCATTCTTTCATCCTGCATTCTTTCTACATGTCCGAACCAACGGAGCATGCCTCTTCTTATTGTAACACCGACGCTCTCTTTCAGACCAACTCTGCTTCTAACCTCATCATTGCGGATACGGTCTGCAAGCGTTACACCACAGATTTTGCGCAACGCTCGCATTTCAACCGCGTTTATCCTACTTTCACGCTCTCTCTGCCATACCCAGCTCTCGCTTCCATAAGTAAGCGTTGGGACCAGCACTGCATTGTGTATAGCCAGCTGGTTATACGATAATACACATAAAAACTAAATTTATTCTCATATACACAATTGGCACAAAGGTGATGCCAGGAGCCTTAGGGACCGGTGAGCGTACATGAAAAGAGCTATGAATGTCATAGAAGCGAGTGAAGTGTGTAAGGACCGCGTCTTATGGGGCTCGGTTTTCTCTGCCTACGCCGGCGCCGCAAGGGACCTGGCATGAAGATATACATACATACACAATTTAGCTGTAATCATAATCATCAGTACGCCAATACATATATCGGTCTTCCCCAGGTATAAAATTCTTACACCACCCTCCATGTAACATTTCTGAGGTTGCAATTTTTATCAGAAACGCCATTTGTTGACAAATCCTGTTGGAAGTTACCATAGGAAGTTACCGTGCAGGCACAATGAGAATAATCCATTCATATAATGTGTTCTTTGCTTAGTAAAATAAGCGTAAATTATATGGTACCAATTATCTGTACTACATATATATAAAATTGGAGTGTCTGTTTGTAATATTAAAATAACCGCTTTTTACTAAATGCATATGGATGTATACACAGTACATATACTAATATGAATATTTTTACAATTGTCTGTCTGTCTGCTTGTTCCGGCTAATCTCTGAAACGGCTGGATTGATTTTGACGGGACTTTCACTGGCAGATAACTGATGTAATAAGGAGTAACTTAGGCTACTTTTATTTTAGAAACTTTATTTATTTCTATTAATATAAATAAATAATATTCACAGCACAGCTAGTAAATTAATACGAGTAATATTCCACTGCCCATTAGGTCAATAAACGATACCAAACTATTTAAAACTGCACTCAATGGCTTTCTAACTGAAAAAGCTTATTATGACTTGAAAATATTTTTAATTTTTTTTTATACAACTAGATTGGTAAACAAGCATGCGGCTCGCATCAGATGGTAAGCGGTCTCCGCAGCTTATTATATAGACGCTCGTAACGTAACACCACGGGGATTTTACTCGCGCGCTGCTAATCTTGTGACCTAAGGCTGTTTCGTCACAGTACCCAGTAATCTGCCATATCTCACCCTTCAAACCGGAACACAGCTATATAAATACAGCTGCTTGGCGGTAGAAATAGGTGAGACCGAGGTACCCATAAGAGACAGAGGTACCCATAATGAATGATAAGATGCCTTAATAATTAATTAATTAATTGTAAGTATTGTGAAATTTAATTGTTTACGAGTCTGTTGGCTTATTTAGTATTTTTATGTTTCGCGGATATTTAATTTTGACGTAACGTATAATTTTAAGGTTAAGTAATAGCTATTTTTTTATACTACGTCGGGAGGCATACAAGCATACGGCCCACCTGATGTAAAGCGGGTACGGTAGCCTATTAACGCTTGCGATATGTTAAGTATCACTCGCGCGATGCTTCCTCTGCTGCTTTCACAGCAACTCCTTAGGAGCTTACTGGTGACCTCACTCACACTCAGGAACACAACAAGCCTCTAGGGAGTTGTTATTTGGCTGCGGTTTTCTGTGAGGTGGAGGTACTTCCCCAGACGGGCTGCTTTAATGCGCCCTACCTCTCTAATAATTTATTATTAATGACTAATTTAATATGCTAGTGAGGCAAGGAAGTAAGGTAAGGAAAGTCACATGCCTGCTCTTATTATTAAGTTATTTGACACCCGTGTTTATGACGGAATAAATTAATTATTGAAATTACTATATTCAGCGTACACGCAGACGTACAAATATTAATTGAATAAATACGTAAGTTTAAGAGAGGTAGGGCGTATCAAAGCAGCCCGTCTGGGAAAGTACCTCCACCTCACAGAAAACAGCAGCCAAATAACACGTCCCTAAATGGTTGCCAAGCGATTTGCTTTGTTTGCAGTAATAACTTCGTGAGAGCTATATATAATGTATTGGCTACGGTGACCATTTTACATCCCTTAACTGTTAATTGAGTTCCATTTGCTAAAAAGGCTCACAGACAGGCTCTGAAATAAAATCAGCTGTAAAGTTAAATGTGTTCCGGCCCATTTCAATAAGAAGCCCAGTTAATGTCTGAAAGGCTGCTTTTAAGGACCGCTGGCCGGATTGTGCCTTTGAGAACCTCGAAGGCGTTATATGTATATATCTCACACACACGTAAATTCACTTGGCAAGTTATACATTATACTAGTAAATAACAGCAAGCTGTGTAGGCAGAGCTGATATTTTTTAAATTTAAAAAATATTTAAATATTTTATTTTTAATTTTTTAAAAATATATGGAACCCTGTACGACATCTAGCGACGAGTGCTGTTACTTTTTCTGTTGATGGGAGTGCAGTGCAGACTCTGCACTGCAGAGTGGCCGGCCATACGTTTTCCCATATGTTTTTTTTTCTAATTGGAACGATTTTGAACCGTTCTTCCTCACCAACGAACATTTAAATTTCAAATTAAAGGATACAAAACTACAATATGTTAGCTATTAGTGTGTCGATTTTGGAGTTTCTCACTATTACCGTCTAAACGCTAGCTGGATGACATCAGTCTACCCCAAACGACAATTTTGAGGGTAATGTGGCTCCGCTGGCTATCGCAGCTCTGCCAATTAATAGAAGTTAATAATCCTACTAATATTATAAATGCGAAAGTTTGTATGTACGGATGGATGTTTGTTGCTCTTTCACGCTTAAACGGCTGAGCGGATTTGAATGAAATTTGGCACGTAGATAGATTATGATCTGGATTAACACATAGGTTACGTTATTTGACTCCACGCGGGCGGAGCCGCGGGCAGCAGCTAGTATACAATATTATTGTAAGTAAAAAGTGTTTAAAATTAATTTAAGACCTCGTATATAATAATAATCTTAATTACTATTACGCTTACTTTTGGAAGCGAGAGCTGGGTGTGGTAGAGAGAGTATGAAAGTAGAATAGACGCGGTCGAAATGCGAGCGTTTTGTGTGTCACAAAATTTGTGGTGTAACGCTTGTAGACCGTATTCACAATGATGATGTTAGAAACAGAAGGAATGCTGGATGAAAGAATGATGAAACAGATTACAATGCAAAAGTGGAAGTATGTGGGGCTGAGGAAGGGCAGACTAGCATACCGTGACCAAATTGGTCGTGTGTGATCAGAAAGTGATGTCAGGAGCCTAAGGAACCGGCGAGCGTGCATGAAAAGACAGATGTAACATAAGTACATAGTAAAATTTAGAATTCACACTAAAACCAGTTGAGAATGCGCAAGCTTGCATTGCCAGAGGAACACCTGGCTCGTCAATTATATAACAATTTTTTTTTTTATTAATTTGTCGGCCATTTTGACCATGTTCCTTAAGAGATAGGAACGGTGTTCCTGAACATTCCTATTCTACTTTTTTATGCTGAATCCCAATCTGAAGTCAAAATTCGAATATTCGAATAAAAGAGACAGACAAACACACAGACAAACATATAGATTTCATATAGGAACGGTGTTCCTGATCACAGTTTATATTGCTCGAGATTAAAACGTATGTAAAGGAGGTTTTATATACGCCACTTACATAAAACCTCATTCAAATTCCATCATTTAATGAAACTGCGGTGAACTTAAAATACGGATCGCTACATTCCATGAAGGAGCCAACTAATGGGAGCTTTTAAATAAATGCCGCGGAATCTCGTGGAAATATGCAAAATTGCGGAATACACGCTGCATTTTATTCAGCTTTCATTATGAAAGCGCTTTTTATTACTGCTGAGGGTTTACTTGTGGCTTCGGCCGTCTGTCAAATTAAATGAAATGTTTGTCTTTGTATGGGTTTTTTTTTTTTTTTTTTTTTTATTTTTTTTTTATTTTAATCTTACACCCCTGCCGTGGGCAAGGCACTTTTGCACAATATAAATAGTTTTGGTCACATTTTAAAAGTCACTGTACAATATAAATAAACACATTCATACATCACACTCGCTTTCATATTCCACAAATCATTCTTACATTCATCATCTTTCAGTTTAATTTCCAAAAATAATTTTGATTTGCCCGTTTTAGAACGCCGGTGAAATATCTTAATATGTTTCCAACTTCCCTCCCCATACTGCATCAGTCCAGCCACGGGCGCCAGCGAGCTTCACAGCTCCACCTAGCCACCGCGATCCCATCGGCTATACGGAGTATAGCCGAGGTATACAACATTAGTCCTAGGTGGAGCTGCTCTGCTTGTTCCGATCTATGACAGCCGTGGCTAGACCGACGCAGTATTTTAAAAATTTAGATCTACTTTGCCCCATCACTATTTCGGAGACCTTTGCTTCGGTGACCCGCATTCCCAACTCCTGCTCCAAATCGTACCTCTGTTTGGAGAATGCGGGGCACCGAAACAATATGTGCTGCACTGTCTGGTCCACGCCGGGCTCGCAAAAGCATGATGGGTCATCCGCGCACTTGAATCTGTGCAAGTACGCGTCTTTGTATGGGTTGGAAATGGATGGAACTTGGCAAAAATGTACACGAAATTACTATATATCAGGGGGCACGGCAGTGCCCCCGCCAAGTCGAGCGCGAAGCAAACACTGCCGTACCATCCTTTACTGGAACCATTTCGCCGCATTTTCAGGCCCCTATTTGAGAACCTCTGGATAAGACCAGAACGCAGAAATTTTCGTCATCCAGTAAGCTATAATCACGTACTTAAAATCCAAAATTTCAAATCTGTAGGTCATTTAGTTCCGAAGTTAAGCGAAAGCAAAGTTTCGCATTTATGACACTCACTCATGATCATCAAAATAGAACTAGTACTTCCCATAAACTCCGAGAGCTGAAATTTGGTACAGAGTTAGGGTTTAATGGCCACATAAAGGGAAAACTATAAAAACTAGGATAATCGAAGATCTGGAGTACCTGGTGACCCTGATTAGAAAACACAAGAGCCCAACCAAACTATTAGAGATCGACATACCGCCTTTACAAAAAATATTCAACTTGGTGGGCCGCTTCATTTGATGTCAAAAATCGAAGGTCTGAAGTATCTGATGAAGAGCCCTCAGCTGGTCTCAGCTGTATTAGAGATATGGTAATTCCTTCCTTCTACTATGAGAAAAAAACTGTGTCAAATAAGAAAATCTAATAAAATAAATCAATATGTCCACGTTTCTACAAAAAGAAGTGAAATCCCACCAAAAACATTCTGTAAAAAACTAGCCAAGTCTCGACGGAGCTGCTTGTTTATCTCTAAAAAGTAATGAAATCTAGACAAAGTCGTGCCAAGTCTAAGGTTCCTTACTGCGATTTCTTTATTATTATAGTTAATGTTGTGTGACTTGGCCGTTGAAGGGTACACAAGGGTACAAAACCAGGTGCTCCATGACACCATTGCACCAATCTGTCGCCAGAACCGCTACCCATTGACGATGGAAAATTGCCACTTGGAAAACGTTGATTCAATAACCAGTCAATTGTAGGCTTGATAAAGCTGCGGATTTCAATAATACTTACGTATAGGCGAGCCTGAAACAAACAATATAAAAAAATATTTCCAGTACAGACGGACTTCTAATCATTGATAGAAGTCCGTCTGTACGTCTATTTTATGTTGGATCGGTGGTCGATTTGACGCTCCAAAAAGAAGAGAGTAGAAGTCAGCATTGTCAATGCTGAATACATGTGTTGCACAATCAACAACAGCCTAAAATGAGACACTAGCGTCCAATTACCAATACCAGTATGGGCTATTATCTCGCTTAATAAACATAGGTAGTTACAACAGATATAACATTACGTGTAAACAAAATTGACTTGTACCCACTAACGTATAAAGAATTTTCAACGGCCAAGTCACACAACATTAACTATAATAATAAAGAAATCGCAGTAAGGAACCTTAGACTTGGCACGACTTTGTCTAGATTTCATTACTTTTTAGAGATAAACAAGCAGCTCCGTCGAGACTTGGCTAGTTTTTTACAGAATGTTTTTGGTGGGATAATACTTACTCATAGTGGGCAATACCGAATATATATATATTTTATACAACGTCAGAAGGTATACAAGCATACGGCCCACTTGATGTAACGCGGTTGCTTAATGCCTCATCTGCTGCTAACACAGCAACTCTTTAGGAGCTTACTGGTGACCTCACTCATACGCAGGACCACAACAACCCTCTGGGGTGTTGTTATTTGGCTGCGATTTTCTGTGAGGTGGAGATACTTCCCCAGATGGGCTGCTTTGATGCGCCCTACTTCTCTTAGAAACACCGAGACCAAGACAAACAGACATGTTCATGCACACAAGTGTTTGTCCTGTGTGAAAACCGAGCCCACGAGCGTTGGTGTCAAAGTAGCGTAACGGCGCGATTCACCACTGCGCCACCGAGCTCGTCGATTATATTTCGATAGACGTGTGACCTAGGAATGGTCTAGTTTTCCCTCTGAGTAATGGAGGTCTGACGGCAGTCGCTCCATGTCAAAATCAGTATCTTCGCCAAATCTTAGGCTTAGGTAGCGGACCCCGCCAATCCTAATGGATTAGGAAACGGGATAACGCAAGGAAGAGAAACACTTGTTACAGCCAAATCTGGAGTTTAACATTTCGAGGAGCTCGATGGCGTCGATACGCTTGCTTGTAGTCGCATTGGCAAGTTAAGCGACGCCGACCGCGACCTGTTTATGGATGGGTTTAGTCGTATCAGAGTTATCAAAGGCCCTGTTCCGGTTGTTTTCTATAGAAGACAGTTGTTAAGCGAAGAGAGGTAGGGCACAGCCCGAGTAACAACTCCCTGCAGGATTGTTGTGTCCTTGTGTGTGCTGTGTTAGCTACAGGGGTGGCAATATGCGAGCGATACTTTCAGTACTGCAGTGTCATAATCATATGTTATATTTGTTGTTTGTAGTAAATAACGAGTATTTCTCCCAGTCATTTGATAGGCGTGCACGGGGATTAATGTAATCTAGTACACTAGGCGGAAATCGCTCCGGGGTATATCAATACAAGAATATAACATTGAGCGGGTCTTGGGCAGGTATTGGGAGAATTCTGAATGTGTCAGAAATTATTGGGATATTAATATAATCTGATATATTATATCGTATATACCTATTAATATTAAGGATTAAAGTATGAAATTGCTGATTTGTATACTGAAAATTTAAAACTTGTTGTTTTCTAAGATGTAATATATATTTACCCTCATAACCCACATTTTGTACTGCTTCATGGGAAGAAAATTTTTTACCACCTAGAAAATTGTGCAAATCACTTTCATTATACATATATTTCACTGCCAGTTTGGTTCATTATTGTTCGAAGTTCAGCATAGTAAACATCTGCTGTTATTGCTTGACCAGACCTGAGAAAGCTATAGTGAATAACGCCATGAAGAGACCACCAAACAGTTACCATTATCTTTTTATTGGTAACCTTTAATGGCACTGTTGCGGCGTTTGACCTGGGGTCAGCCATTGCATTTTTCACTTACGGTTATCGTAAAGCATCCACTTTTTGTCACATGTCACAATTCGATCCAATATTCCTTCATTTCTGTACCGATTCAACAAGGCAACACAAGTTTCAACACGCGCTTCTTTCTGCAGATCAACCAAATCATGAGACACCCATTTTTCATATTTTTTACCATATTGATTTGATGCAAATGAGTCAATATTGTTGGTAAGGTAATGTTAAACCATGCCGCTAATTCCTCGGTAGTTTGTATTGGCTCGGCTTCCACCATCTCCTTCAATTCAGCGTTATTCACCTGTGTGGGCGGTCTTCCACGTGGTTCGTTCTTAAAGTCGAAGTTTCCATTACGAAAGCGTTAAAACCAAAAACGCACGGTGCGTTCATTAGCAGTCTCCTCTCCAAACGCAGCATTGATATTGCGAGCCGTTTCTGCCGCGTTAGTTCCGCGTCGGAACTACTATTCGAAAATTACTCGGATTTTCGAAGTATCCATCTTTGCCGTCTAAGCTGAATAAAAAAAAACAATTGAAAGTCGAAAATAAAATTTTGCACATCTTTTAAAAGAAAGACCTCATATAGGTATCATGTGAATAAGTTTCACTCGAAAATCTCACACCATGAAGGTTTAATGTCAATTCAAAGTATCTACTACTATAAAACGGCAACTTTATACTTCATATATATTTAACCCCTATTATTATTGAAGCTACCAATATCTAAGTTGCTAAATAATATTAGGAACCGTTCATAGAGATTTTGACGAGTTTGATAGCGCAGTGGTTAATGCTCTGACACCAGGGCTCGATTCTCACACAAGACAATATTTACGTGCATGAACATATCTGTCTGGTCTGGTGTGAGTGTTCAAAGAGAGGTAGGGCGCATTAAAGCAGCCTCAGGGAAGTACTTCCACCTTACAGAAAACTGTAGTCAAATAACAACTCCCTGGAGGGTCGTTGCGTTCCTGTGAGTGAGTGAGATTATCAGTAAACTCCTAAGGAGTTTCTGTGTTATCAGCGGAGGTGGTATCGCGCGACACTTAATGTATTGCAAGCTTCCATATGCTACGGTACCACTCTACCAGTTCCAACCACGACCACCATCCATCGCTCCACCGACCTTGCGTTCATTTGAGCTGTATCACGGGAGGTGCGGCACGTCATCAGGTGGACCGTACGCTTGTATGCCTCCCGTTGTTTTCACTTTTGATTATCTTCACTCGCCGCGTTAAACAAAAACTGAATTCTGAATCAATAGTGTGAAAAATTAAACCATGAATCAATAACTGATTTGCGTTAGTTACGATTTAGTTTAAAAGCCATTTGAACAGTAATTGGTACAAACCGTGAGTTTAATTAAAAAAAGTAATTAATTACTCTTAAGAATTTCTGTTGGGACTAAGATTAACGGCCGATTGGTGCGTGCCAATTGGAACCCTTGTTTTGAACGAAAGACGAAATCGATAATAATTAGCTTTATTTTGGAGAAAAATTTGTGAATGTAAATTCTCAAATATCCCGGTAATAAAAGATAAGAAATTTAACAGAGGTAGGGCGTATCAAAGTCTGGGGTGTACCTTCACCTACTTCTCAAATAACCTCAGTCGAATAACAAATTCCAAGAGGGTTGTTGTGTTCCTGCTTGCGAGTGAGGTCACCAGTAAGCTCCTACGGAGCTACCGTGTCAGCAGCAGAGGTGGTATCGCGCGAGTGATACATTGTATTGCAAGCGTTCATAGGCTACTGTAACTGCTATATATCAGGTGGGCCGTATGCTTGTATGACTCACAACGTTGTAATTAGATTTATTTAACACAAAAGTTACGTTTATGAAAAGCCCCTTATCCAAACACTGTCGCGAGTCGATTTCTTAACACTAAGAGTATATATATTTGTTAAGTTACTATCCATCTGTAACTTCACGTCAAATCCCTTGCGGGGTAGGCAAAGAGAACCGAGCGTCATATGACTCGATCCTTACACTCCTCGCTTTAACATTCATTGCGAAGAGCAATCATGCACGCTCGCCGGCTTCTAAGGCTCCTGACCTTCTGATAAAACACAACCAATTTGGTCATGGTGGGTGAGATTTGGCCTTCCTCGGCTTCTACATCCTTCAACCTTCGCTTTGTATGTCTGTTTTATAATTCTTTCCTTCTTTTCATTATTTTTATATGTCTGAATCAACGAAGTGTTCCTATTCTTATTTTTTTAACACAGACACTCTTTCAGACCAACTCTGTTAAGTACTTAACTTTATATTATTTATAAACATGTAGTGACATTTCACTGTCTGTTTAGTTTACTTTTAGTATTAAAAATGCTGCTTGTATTCCAAAAACAATGAAATAAATAAAAATTGTTTTAATATCAGCGCCTTTTCCCCACAAACATAGGTACCATGTAAAAACAAGGATATAAGTCATCATTGTATACAATCAGCAGTTTTGGCGTGATGCGTACGTGACGGACTGACACACAGACGGACTAAAATACAAGACAATATTAGTTTTCTCTTTTATATATCGATTCTTATGATATCAAAACCATACATTACGTACAGCTAAGCAAACGTCAAGCATGACATTTGACCTTTGTACCGTTCTCATGACAATCGCACTTCGAGTGTCAATGATGTGCTCTTAACTGTACAAACACGAACCGTCTAGGAGTTTATTATAGGTTTATAGACTATCTGCTGCGCATGTCCTTCCCTCATTTTTTTTGAAGGAGCTATCAACTTTTGGCGGTAGAAAGTAACAAATATTTGCAGAGTAAAATTTCATCAAATTCCGATCAGTAAAGACATTTTGCGGCTATATGGTAAGAGATGTAGGGCGCATCAAAGCAGCCCGTCTGAGGAAGTACCTCCACCTCACAGAAAACCGCTGCCAAATAACAGCTCCGTAGAGGGTTGTTGTGTTCCTGCATGTGAGTGACGTCATCAGTAAGCTCCTACGTAGTTGCTGTGCTAGCAGTAGAGAAGGCATCATGCGAGTGACACTTAATGTAATGTAAGTAGGTGACGGTCGTTGTCTCGCGTGAACGGTGGGTCATTTTGACGGAATCAAGAGGTCTTTGGACCTCTTCTGAGTACAACGAACAGAGCTGGCGCAAGCTGTGGCAAGGGAGGACGTCTTGCCTTCTTGCGAGTGTCCTCCCGTTTCGTTATTTTTAACCCCTGACGCTAAAAAGAGGTGTGTTATAAGTCTGACCGCTATGTTTTTTTTTATACCACGACGTAGCAAACAAGCATACAGTCCGTCTGATGTAAAGCGGTTACCGTAGCCTATGATCGCTGCCAACAAAAATAATGTCGCTAGCGCGTTATCACCCTCGCTGCCAACACAGCAACTCTTCATCTTCTGGTGACCTCACTCACACGCCGGAACACAACAACCCTCTAGGGAGTTGTTATTTGGCTGCGGTTTTCTGTGAGGTGGAGGCACTTCCCCAGACGGGCTGCTTTGATGCGCCCTATCTCTCTTAATTAGATAAGATCTTTGTACGCTTAGACTACTGAATTATTAATAAAGTTCATTTTCAGGAACACCGTTCCTATATGAAATCTATATGTTTGTCTGTGCGTGTGTCTGTCGCTTTTCTTCGAATATTCGAATTTTGACTTCAGATTCGGATTCAGCAAGTAGAATAGGAATGTCAATGTCAAACCAACCTCCTATCTTATAAGGAACATGGTCAAAATGGCCGACAAAGTTAAAAAAAATATATAATTTACGAGCCAAGTGTTCCTCTGGCAATGCAAGCTTGCGCATTCTCAACTGGTTTTTTATGAACATATTATCATTATTTCTGGACTCTTCAGCCCACTCGATAGATCTAGGAGATGTTGAAGAGAAGTCTGCACAACATTGCATTATGTAATATCTACTTCTTCTTAGCGTTATCCCGTTTCCTAATCCATTAGGATTGGCGGGGTCCGGTACCTGAGCCTCAGGATTTTGCAAAGATACTGATTTTGACATGGACTGCCGTCAGATCTCCTCAACCCAGAGGGAAAACCAGATCTTTCTTAGGTCTGGTCACACCTCTTTCGAAATATAATTTCTTGGACGTGCGGGTTTCCTCACCATGTTTTCATTCACTGTCGAGCAAGTGACAATCACAAATATGTACATAAATCCGAGAACACAAGTTTAGTGGTACATGCAAGGATTCGAACCGGGGACCTGTTGACCACAATGTCGGTTTTTTAAGTCTAATATAGCAGAAAAAATTGTATTGTTGCCCTATCACGGTACTCCGGACCACTTGTACAGTTCGTTATTTAGCTTAATCACTAGTGAATTTAATGCAATCTTTACTCCAAAACAACTGTCTGTAAGTGACCGTATGACATTCAGTGATTGGGCAACTCCTAGTATTTACAAAAGTCGGAATGAATTGTATGAACTTTATGAAGAAAGGACCTGTAATCACAATCCGACTTTTCAAGAACTTGTAAAAAATTATGCTAAAATATTTAAACGAGCCTGTTCCAATGCTAAGTCCATATATTTAAGAAATAAAATTAATGGTTCAACAAATATTATTAAATTTGTTAGGAATATGATAAATAATGAGACGGGTAGAGCGAAAGTACATAGTCGAGACTTTCAGTTAAAGATAAATGATATAGATATCAAAAATGATGTAGAAATTGCGACTGAATTTGAAAAATATTTTTCTAACATTCCTCTTATTACTACGAGAAATCTTAGGTCTTCTTCTATAGCTGCTGAACTGGTTCTCAAACAGAGCGTGGTACAATGCGACACAATATTTGAATTTTCAGCTGTAAGCCCAAAAGATGTTTTGAACGCTTTTAAATCAATAAATATGAAAAACACTAAAGATCTGTGGGGTCTATCTGTCAAAACCATATCTACTATTATTATTTCAATCGCTCCACATTTAGCTCAATTTTCAATTGTTGTGTGGCATCTGGTGTATTTCCTGACTTGATGAATCATAGTAAAATGATTCCATTATTTAAATCTGGTGATAGTTCGGACTCTTCGAATTTTCGACCTGTTTCCATACTGCCCATTCTCAGTAAAATTTTTGAAAAACTAATGCTTAGCCAGTTGCTCAAACATTTCAATACACATAATTTGCTTCATAGGAGACAGTTCGTATTTACGAGAGGTTGTTCAACTATAGACGCAGGGATTCATTTGCTTAAAAGTATATTCGCGGCATGGGAAGGTTCGCAAGATGCCTTGGGAATTTTCTGTGATCTGTCTAAAGCGTTTGACTGCGTGCACCATGACACTCTTGTCAGAAAATTACACCACTACGGTATCAGGAACAAGGCTCTCGAACTTCTGTCTTCTTATCTGGGCAATAGGATACAGAAGGTCGATGTTAATGGTAAAAGATCTTCGGGGTCCCCTGTAGTTATGGGAGTTCTACAGGGGTCAATTCTAGGTCCATTCTTATTTTTAGTATACATAAATGACTTACCTTATTATGTAAAGGACAAACATGAGATTGTATTGTTTGCGGATGATACCTCTTTGACATTCAAAATTAATAGACAGTTAGGTAATTATGACGAAGTTAACTATGCTCTCTTTAAAGTTATGCATTAGTTTAATGTTAATAATCTACTTTTAAATGATAAAAAGACTAAAGTAATTAAGTTCTCAACACCTAATGTAAGACAGGTGGCTACCAATGTACATGTTAATGGAACTAACTTAATAGCCCCTGTGGAGACAACTGTGTTCTTGGGTATAACAATTGACTCCAAACTACAATGGGGCCCACAAATTGAAAAATTATCAGGAAAACTAAGTTCTGCAGCCTATGCAGTGAAAACTATTATACGGCTCACTGATATTGATACGGCTAGAATAGTTTATTTCAGCTACTTTCATAGTATTATGTCATATGGAATTCTTCTTTGGGGTAACTCCGCGGACATTAACACCATCTTTTTATTGCAAAAAAGAGCCATAAGAGCTATCTACAAACTTGGTCCCCGGGAGAGCCTTAGAGAAAAATTCAAAGAAATAAATATTTTAACAGTCGCATCGCAATATATCTATGAAAATCTTTTGTATGTCCATAAAAACATAGACTCATTTTGTAAAAAGAGTGATACTCATAGTATAAGATAGATAGATAGATAAAAAGTTTATTTGTATCATAGAATACACATGTAAGACAATGAGATTGGGTTTTTCACAGAGAATAGGTGCCTAGATTACAAAAAGACTCATACTAAAACTATTATCAGATAGACAAAATACATACAGTACAATGTACAGTGATGTTCAGGCATGTGTGTTGCAGTGATACAAACAGGCAGCAGCTCAGTGGGTTGTCTGCTCGAGGAGCAAACACTGATTTTCAGCTGCAACCTAATGATACACGCGGGAATGCGCGGCAGCGATACAACACACTCGTACAACCATAAGGACACTTTTTGTGCCAATTAATAGTTAGCACAAAGGTACACAGCGCCATCCAGCTCCAAACCAAGCAAAGCTGTATAAGCATATTGTTACATATTGTCCTAATATAACCGTTAAAAAATACATAAATACAAAAAACAGCGTACATAAAAAAATAAACAATGTACGATAAAGTAGGTACATTCAATAACGAACATTTAATAAGTCAATTCTTAAACTAAATTGTAGACAGAGCAACTGAAATTTTACTTCAAGACATCTATGTTAAGTCTTTATTCAAAATCGGCTAGTAACAGAAAGGAAAGGTCCTCTACCAGGGCGACGAAGATGGAATTTCTAGTGCTTGTGAACTCAGCAAAGCAGACTTGAGTTGTTTTTTAAAAGAATATTTCAATGGAGCGTTTCTTATTGGAGGGGGGATATTGTTCCAACACTTGGTCGCCCGGTAGCGGAAACTACCATTAAATGCCGCAGTCCTGTGCAAGTGAGTAGTCAACGGAGCTCGGACCGACCTGAGAACACCCGGTCCATATCTATTATGAAAGGTGCTAAAATTCAATTTAGTGTATAGGTACATAGGCTTTTTAAATTTTATTAAGTCAAACATAAGTGTTGCGAGATGTAACCGTCTACGTGATTCCATATTAAGCATAGCAGCCTTATTAATAAATGGCGATATATGACTTCGTGGCGGAACATCAAAGCAAAACCGACAGCAGGCGTTTTGTATACGTTGAATCATTCGCCGACTCCTATGCAGAAGGCGTGGCCCATAGACTAAGTCACCGTAATTTAGCCTTGAGAGGACGAGCGACTCACACAGTGTAATACGTGATTTTTCTGTTAAATAATGTCGGATCTTGTAAAGAATTCTTAATCTATAAAAACAGCTTCGCACAAGGTTCAACACATGTCTCTCAAAGCGCAACTGACTGTCAATGACTATACCGAGATTTCTCGCTTCATTGACATATTCAACTTGGCTACCGAGGATTTTTACGGAGGGATTACCACTCAAGATTCGTTCAATTTGCTTCCCCGAGCCGAGGACCATGAACTTGGACTTAGACGGATTAAGTACGAGAGCATTCATATTGGACCAGGTAGCAATTCTATCTAAGTCTTCGTTCATTGCCTGCACAGCTTCAACCGTCTTACCAGATCTCACAGGAATATAAAGCTGAAAATCATCGGCGTAGCAATGGTACTTGCAGTGGCCAATTACATTGGGAAGATCCGCACTGTATAAGACAAAGAGGAGCGGACCCAGTATGGAACCCTGAGGAACTCCACGCGTTACCGGCTTGTGAGCCGATCTCGAATGAGAACCATCTTCTCTTCGGAGCGAGACAGACTGAGACCTACGCCCAAGGTAACTATCAAACCATATTATCGAGTGGGAATCAAATCCATAATATGATAGTTTAGACAAGAGTAGCGGAATATTAAGACTATCAAATGCGCGAGTGAAGTCAAGAAGAGTTAATATGGTACCTTTACCGTTGTCTTGATCAGCGAGTATATTGTCCGTTACGTCAAGCAGAGCAGTGACAGTGCCACGGCCCTTCCGGAACCCGGATTGAAGAGATGGTAATACATCACTGATTTCGACATATTCCATCACTTGGTCATATACCGCTTTCTCAAGTATTTTTGACAAGAAGGGTAAGATGGTTATGGGTCTCAGATCCTTAAGATCACTAGGATCATCAATTTTGGGATGAGGTGTAACCAGTCCATTCACCCACTGTCGCGGAACCACACCGGTAACGATGGATTTATTTATCATATCGGTTATAATAGGTAATGTATGTGGAAGAGTGAGTAATATCATATCCCTAGTTATACTATCATCTCCACATGCATTTGACCTGATAGATAATAAATACTTTGAGACTTCATCTTCAGTTACTGTACGTAGCTTAAATGACGGGTTTGATGCATTGAACCGATGAAACTCAAAGAACGTTAATTGTGAGATAGGAACAGTATCAGGTCCAGGTATTTTCAAAAAGTGATCATTAATAACGTCTGGGTCATTAAAGCAATCCGGGAGATCATCACTTTTGCCAGGATCAATCAATATTTTATATTTTAGATTCTTCCAAAACAATTTCCCGTTATCAGTGTTTGAATTAATGTAATGATTGTAATATGCACGCTTTTCATTATCAATACTGATTGCAGTAATACTTTTCAGGTCTTTGTAGTACTGTTTATGAACTTCAGATTTAGACCGCCGGTATGTGTCATAGGCTTCATTGCGCAAACCAATCATAAATTTAATCATGTCCGTTATCCAAGGTAACGACTTATTTTGTTTAACCCTCACTGTACTAACTGGAGCATGCTTATCCAGAAGAGTCATGAGAAGGGTGCTAAATCGGTCTACCATGCCTTCCACGTCAGGCAGCAAGGATACGGATTGCCAATCCAGGGCCGTCAGATCCTCATTAAATTTCGTGAGATTAATCCTACTGAGAGGTCTGTAGGTGATAACCTTTGCTGGACATTTCGTTTTTTTTAACAGGAGACTAACGTTAATCATTGAATGACCCAGTGAACCAGTAATATTTGATACAGAGACATCACGAGTTTCGCAGTTAGTGCAAACAAGGTCGATTAACGTATCAGAGTTTGTGGTTGAGTGTGTTGCCTTGTTTACCACCTGCTGAAGATCTAGATACCGGAGAAACTGATTTAGTTTTGAAACATTACCATTAGAGCTATCAAGCATGTTGATATTAAAGTCTCCCATAAGAGCAATGTAATCGCAGTTGGAGAAAGTAGCAATAGAATCGGTCACAGCGTCAATAAATACGTCGACATTCATCCACGGTGGTCTATACGCTGTTCCTACAACAAGATGATGGCCATTGACTTGTGTCGATAGCCACATTTGCTCTACGTCGGCACCAGGATGCCTTAGGAATCGCACACGTAGGTCACGTTTGACGTAGAAAGCAACACCGCCTCCCCTTCCACCACGTACATGTTGCGGACGGGGAGTATTGCGCAGTCGATAGCCCGGGGCTGCGGGTGCGCGCGCCTCCTGACCAGCTGGCAACCATGACTCATTAATGGCGACGATATCGGCATCAAAGTGGTTCATCGCAATAAGGAAGTCATCATGACCCGTGTTCAGTGATCCAGCATTGTAAAGCGCTAACTTAAGAAATTTCGTCCTATGATGCATTTTTATTTAATAATAATAATAGAAAAGTGAAAGTTACAAAAAAAATAACTAATGAGTAAATATTGATAATAGATGCAAGTAAATTAATTGCAATATATGCAATATCACCAGTTACATTATTAAGTGCACAGCGACCAAAAAAAACAAGCGCACATAGCTGCACTGCGCATCGGCCGTGTTGTACCACTGCAACATTAACATATTCTAAATAGTTACCAGTATAAATACCAATAAAAATAAAAGAAAATACACTCTTTAAACGATCGTACAATAAGAAATGATTTTGACATAGATCAAACACATGCCTACACCCACCGTACAGAACACGGCGCGCGACAAAATGCATAAAATAAGTAGTAATCAAAGCAAGCCTTTGACAAGGTTGCACCGGAATTCCATCATTCATCGAATTATAAATCTTAAAATGTCCATATAAACTATTATTCCGAAGGTCGAACCGCGTCTTGGCCAAAAACACGGATGAGGTCAGCTTCCGTACGCAATCGAATACGAGGGGAATCGGCACCATGGAATTGGCGCACGTAAATTCGACCATCCCTCGTCCACACAAAACGCCAATTCAAGCGTGCACCCAGCTCCCGCGCGCGACGGAATAGCTGTCTGTTGAGTTTAGTAAGCCGCTCATTGATGTAGAACCGGCGCGGCGCTCCTGGAAGCCCCGTGGCCTCGGTAGTAGCACCGCGACGCACCCGAGCCGACCGCAGCAGCTGATCGCGCATAGCACGCCGCGCCAACCGTACGACGATTGGACGCGGGCGTGATACCGAGGTCGCCTCAGCGAGTTCCGATGCACGGCCGACCCTCGCAACACTCACAATATCTTGGTCGGCTAGGTGGACTCCCAGCTTGTTGGCCAATGTCACGATAACATGTGACAGGCTTTCACTCTTCTGCTCTGGTATACACGACACTTCGATGTCGTTCTGAAGAAGGTCCTGATCTCGATCATTCAGCTCAGCCTTGAGCTGTGCGATGGAGGCCAAGAGCGAACCGTCGACATGTACAGTGTCGGCACAACGCTCCAGCGCGCCCACTCGTTCATCAAGCTTGTCTATTCGGCCCTTACACTCAGAAATCCTGCTCGAGAGTATGGTTAAGGTCTCGTTCAGCAGACTCGCTTGTTCCCGATTGGCCTTCATTTCCTCACGCATTTCTTCTCTAAAAGAACGCATCTCCATGCTTGAAAAGTATGTGCCGCCGCCGCAGCACCCTCCGCGCTATAAGCATAATCTTGTATTACATGCAAGCCGTCTCCACAAAATAAGTTATTCTTTTATGGGACAATGTATACGGTTCTATAACAAACTTCCCAGCAATATAAGAGAATAGTCAATAAACAAATTTAAAACTACTATTAAAGCCAAATTGTGTAGCAGGGCATATTGTAAAGTATCTGACTATATTAATGATAAAAATGCCTGGGATTGAGTCGATCCAATTATAACGTAATTAATAAATTATGTAAATTTGTTTGGATACCAAAAGAGGGATGCCTGAGGCATTTTTTGGCAGTATTTTTATCAGTGCTCACCTAGTCATGAACTGCACAGTAGGGAAAAAAATTGTGACGATTCCAAACAAATGTAGCCATTTTTACGGAATAAAAAGATTTTGACTTTGACTATCCACTAAGCTATTACTACTCATACAATATTGTTAATTGCATTATATGATATACTAGCTGCTGCCCGCGGCTCCGCCTGCGTGGATTCAAATAACGTAGCCTATGTGTTAATCCAGATCATAATCTATCTACGTGCCAAATTTCATTCAAATCCGTCCAGCCGTTTAAGCATGAAAGAGCAACAAACATCCGTCCATACATACAAGCTTTCGCATTTGTAATATTAGTAAGATTTACATATAATATCTATCTATAACTTTACGCCAAATCCCTGGCGGAGTAAGCAGAGAGAACCGAGCACCACATGACTCGATCCTTACACACCTCACTCACTTCTTCAGCATTCATTGCTCTTCTTATGCACGTTCGCCGGTTTCTAAGGCTTCTGACATCACCTTCTAATAACATGTCATGGTCGGTAAGTCATGGCGTTCCTTGGCTCCTACATCCTTCTACTTGCGCGTTGTATAACTGTTTCGTAATTCTTTCTTCCTGCATTATTTCTACGTGTCCGAACCAACGGAGCATGCCTCTGCTTATTTTAACATCAACGCAACGCTTTCAGCTCGACTGCGTTTATTCTACTTTCATGCTCTCTCTTCCATAAGTACGCGTTGGGACCAGCACTGCTTTGTGTATAGCGAGCTGTGCCTTCTGGCTCAAGCTTTTACTGCCAAGAAGTTGCCCAATGCTCCATTCGCACTATTCCCAGCAGGCACTCGTCTTTCGACATCAACGGTGAACCTTCCATCCCCGCTGAAAGCGCATTCAAGATATACAGTGTCACTTGTTCCAACACTTTGTCATCTACCGTAATCTTTACATTGGTTCTGGTTTCTTCTCTTTCAAATACTATTATCTTTGTTTTCTTCGCATTCAGTAGTAAGCCTTTCTCCATACATTCGTCTTTCATCGTTGTGACCAGTGTTTGCAGTTTAGATGGTGTATCTGCTAATAGCACGGCATCGTCTGCATACAGCAGACAGTTCATCACTTGGTCACCCATGCGCAATCCCACATTCGTTGACCTTATTCTCTGCAGACAACTATCGAGATACAGGATAAACAGCCTAGCAGATAGCATGCAACCCTGTTTGACACCAATTTTGACATCAAACCAGGGTGACATGCCACCGTCTATTCGCACACATGCTGAGCAATCCTTGTAAGTGGACTGCACAGGAACGGCATGGCGGGAAGTTAATTCGTTTAGTAGTTATGGTAGAATAAAGTACTCACAAACACTCATATATACGTAGATCACACTATAAGTTTTGCGTAACTTAAAAAAACAACATGTTATAACCAAAATATTATGTTTATTGCTTTTCAAAATACTCTCCTTTACATTTTAAACATTTTTTCATGCGATCGAACCATTTTTTAAAACAGGAGGACCACAGATCTGAAGGCATGTTTTCTACGTGCTGATTGAACGCTATCACTGCCTCTTCGGAGTTGGTAAAAGTGAAACCTCTCATCAAATCTTTGATTTTGGGGAAAATACAGAAATCACAGGGTGCTAGGTCGGGGCTATGCGCAGGATGGGTAACGAGTTGTACTTTTTCGGAAGTTAAAATTGACTTTGTTTTGTTGGCCGTGTGTGAAGAAGCGTTGTCATGATGTAGGAGAATGCGGCTTTTTGGTCGTCTTTCGCGAACTTTTTCTAACACTCTGGGTTAACAAATAGTAGAATACCACTCGGCATTAACACTCTTTTGATCTTCAAGTGGAATTGTGCAGATGGGACCTGTAGCTGAGAAAAAAAACGCGATCATTTTTTTACCAACGTTTCTCGCCTGCCTCACTTTTGTTGGCCTGTTCTTATTTTCAAACACCCATTCACAAGATTGATGTTTTTTTTCGGGTTCAAAACAATAAATCCATGTTTCGTCTCCTGTGACAATGTCATAAACAGCATCAGAATATCCGTGGTCGTACTTCAGTAGCATCTGTGAGCATCATTCCATGCGAGCCCGCTTCTGCTCCGCTGTCAGTTCATGAGGGATCCAACGACAACAAAGTTTCCTAACTTTCAATTCTTCGTGTAAAATTTTCTGAATTTGGCTCATACCTATCCCCAATAGTTCTCGAATTGTCTCATAGGTAATCCGCGGGTTTTCTACAATTAGTCGCTTAACAGTAGCCACGTTATTTACGTTGACGGCAGTTGAAGGCCGCCCTTCACGAAATTCGTCATGTAAAGAAACTCGACCTGTCTCAAATTCATCAAACCATCGCCTTACGGTGCTCAAAGAAGGTGTTTCTCTCCCAAAAGCATTTTGAAGACGAGCAGCACAGTCTTGCGGAGAGAAAGAAGTTTTAAAATCATAAAAAATCATCGCTCTAAAATCTATTCGACTCAATTCCATTTTCGTTGCGTACGTAGTAAACTTTGATGTGTTATAAAAAACAATTGACAAATGATTTCCCGCCAATTGTTTTTTTTATTACTAAGTAGGTTGCAACGTTTCAAAAAATATAACATTTGAAATTCAAATAGTTCCGAATAGTTAGAAGTGCAAAACTTTTAGTGTGCCCCATGTACGTTACACTCGTACATCCTACATTACACTGATCTTCATTTCTTAACTTCATCGATTGATGTATTTCCCATATCTGGTGTAGAAAAGATTTTTTTAATTAAAAAAACATTTCATAGGTTTTTTATCAAGAGGAATATAATACATTTTAAGGATACTTTAATAACAATGGATGTCAAATTAATCATGTCGAAATGAATTCCCTTCCGTCTCATTATAGTGAGAGGTTTATGACAAATGCGGAAATTGTCAACCCACGTCACTCCTCGGGGAATTATTCATTGAATAGGTATACTCGTGTCGTAGGCGTGGCAACACTGAGCTGTTATTATATTTAAAAAGTATGTACTGACACCTCGCCCGTCGCTGACACTGACAGAGAAAGACTGACAGCAAATCGACTAAAAATCAGCATCTTTGCCAAAATATTGGGCTTAGGTAGCGGATCCCACCAGTTCTAAAAAAAAGAACTTGGTATGAAAATATAGATATTTATCTATCTATATTTTCATACCAAGTTCTTTTAACTAACATTGTTTTACCCACAAACCAATAAATCACTCAACTGCGCATGAAGGAAGCGCTCACAAAAACGTTGTTTCAGCGCCATAAGATCTCAGTTACAGGACAGTTAGGGCTACTGACCAATGAGACAATATTTTAACCAATAAGCCTGCGCTGCGCTGTGATCTTGTTCCGTCAACAAGCCAATAAGAGCTGCGCATTCCATTACCCACCCGTAGCGGTGAATCGAGTCCCTTCTCTCCGTAGGCCGTCTCCATTATGGTTTTACCCTACGTTTTATATCACAAGTGTAGTATGTTAATGTGAATCCCATCCTGAACATACTCCGCGCACTATTATAAGTGTAGTTCGTCAAGAATGGCGACGGACAGAGAACGGAAATTGCATACCAGCTCCACGTAACGCCTTCAGCGCTTTATATATCCGCGTTTGCTGATATGAAAACTATATATTGTCGAGATTTAGTGTATGAAATTAACGATGTCATGTCAAGCTAGGTACAGGGAATATCTTTTAAATTTACAAAAAAGCTGATAAATCATGCGCATACCGTATCTCCTTAAGACTATACATACTCAGTATTTGCTCATAATAATATTTATCAATAAACATAATGTTACTATGTACATACATGAATAATAATAACACTAATTATCATATTTATTTATATATTAATACAATTACATATTACGAATAGGCTTGTAATATTATTGTTTACTCGATGTCAGGCACCTCTTTTACTAATAGTGTCCACAGAATAGCGTCGAGGCACTTCATACCAAGACATTATGATTTATGTAAAATTTTTATGTTGCCAAATATACGTTTTTCTTTCTTTCATGCAACTTTTAAATTGTATTAGACAGCTAGCATTTAAACATGTGCAAATCGGTTTATTTCCTTACATTTGATACACCCTAAGCATTTACTTGTGTGGATCAACCTAGGTTAGGTTGAAGGGACCTAGGATGTTTTTTTTTTATAATAGTTCACCATAGTGGCTCCGATTTGCCTGATGGTAAGCGAAAGAGGAGCCCAAATCGCAACAGCAACTGACAAGAGACTACACAGTGTCCCGTCAGTTGACGCTGCCATGCTGACCCGCAAGATGCTTCTTCACGCTTCGTTTGAAGGATCCCATATTGTAGGAAGGAGGGAACACATGCAAGGCGTTTCACTTTTTAATGGTACGACAAAGATAGGAGTTGACGAACTTTTTGGTACGCGAAGAAATGTTCTCAACAGTGGAACAATGACATCGCAAGCCTGCACGTGTGGTTCTATATGGAAGGGAGAGGGTTGGATAAGGGAAAACAGTTATTCAGAGCACTCGCCGTGGTAAAGGCGGTAAAATACGTTTAGCGAGCTAATGCCCCTACAGAGTTGAAGAGGTTCTAGGTTTTCCGGTGCCTAGGTAAATTTTGTAAATTTTTTCTAATGTGGCTTTAGCTAGTCTGCCCAGTAAGATCGGGATATCAACATATCTTCACAGCAAGTTCTTTTACCACCCACAATCACAGGACTGAATGGCAGAGATACCTCCCTGGTCGGACGGATTATTAAGTATCGCAGCGCCCAACATCTCTCCCTCGCGGGCTAAGGTCCAGATACATGTCTTTGTTATTCTTTTTATACCACTAAGGTGAAAAACAAGCGCACAGCTGATGATGGCCTACGTCTTTTCAGTTAGAGCCTCTATCACAGTTTGTCATTTTTTGTCGTGCCAGATTGGCAGCGTCGGGATGCATACTACCAGACGGCCCACCATAAGCGGTTACTGTAGCCTATGAACGCTTGCAATATATTAAGTATCACTCGCGCTCTACTGCTAATACAGCAACTCTTTAGGAGGTTACTGGTGATCTCATCATACGCAGGAACATGACAAACTTCTAGGGAGTTGTTATTTGCCTGCGGTTTTCTGAGAGGTGGAGGTACAGCATTGATACGCCCTACCTTTCTTAAAAACACCCAGACCAAGACAAAGAGACATGTTTATGCACACAACTGTTTGTCCTGAGTGAGAATGGAACCCACGAGCGTTGGTGTCAAAGTAGCGTAACAGCGCGTTTCACAAAACAAATTCAAAAGTAAAAACTTTTTTAAAATTACAATAAAAAAGTTGTAAATGGATGCCTTCCACAACAAAAATATATATAAATTCAGCGTCATTTATATATAAATGATTATTATGTAGGTGGGGCAAAGTGTGCATTGTTCGCCGACAAACTTTCACAGTTTGGCGAAACTTAGAAATAAGAAATTTTGTGATTTCTCCTTGAATAGTAAAAAAAATAAAAAAAAATAAAAAAATAACCACTGCGCCATCGAGCTCGTCGTCTTTACTATGCTTAATAAGTATGTATTTACAAAAAAAAAATGTTTATGTATGTTTATCAGTTATCTGGTAGCCATAACACAAGCTTCGCCTACCTTCGGGCAAGATGGCGATGCGTAATTTATCCGACAACATTTAATTTAATATTTATTTATATACATTTATCATCAGTATTCTGGTATTATCTGGAAGGCGGTGTGCGCGATTGTGAAATATTCGTCGATCTTCGAATTTAGATATTCAGTACAAATTCTTCGCCGTATCCAATACAGCTTCAAACAAATATCCCGACCGGCTCCCGCGGGGCTGCCTTACATTTCGATTTGATTGCTTCGCTTTGCAGTGGATTGTTGCCAAGTTTATGTATATGTCCACGGTCTAGCAGTTTACTTGTGTCACAGAAAAATAACCTCTTAGTACATTATTGTACGTACATATATACATAAAGTGGTCTATATCGGCTCCTTGGGGTGGATTGCAACAAGTTAATATTAATTAGTCATTATTATTAGTTAGGCGGGGTCAAATGTGAGGGGTTTACGATACAAAAATGATTGGATATTTCTGATTTAAACTATGCTATGTACTACGTAGCTATGTACTAATGAGCACTGGAAATCGGTTTTCATTAGTATATTATAAACTATTTCAGTTTCGTTGCTAATGTGTCGGTAAATGTGTCTACAAATCCTTCTTTGACCGTCATTGGTATATATTTTAATATGACATATAATTGAATGAGGTTGAATTCCGATGGAATGCTGTGGGAGGCACAGGGAGGATTCCGAAATAGAAGGGGTTGTACGGTTCAAGTTTTCTCGTTCCGTAATATGGTGGAGAAGCATTGGCCATAGACCATAAGGTTTTCTGCGATTTTGTGGATCTTGAGGAAGCATTTGATAGGGTTGTGCGAAAGGAACTGTGAGACATATTGCCGAGATATGGTATTGACGGTTCACTGGTCCGTGCTGTGCAGTCCACTTACAAGGATTGCTCAGCATGTGTGCGGATAGATGGTAGCATGTCACACTGGTTTGATGTCAAAATTGGTGTCAAACAGGGTAGCATGTTGTCTGCTAGGCTGTTTATTCTGTATCTCGATAGTTGTCTACAGAGAATAAGATCGACGAATGTAGAATTACGCATGGGTGACCTTGTGGTGAACTGTCTGCTGTATGCAGACGATGCCGTGATATTAGCAGAAACAACATCTGAACTGCAAACAATGGTCTTAATGATGAAACTCGATTGTATGGAGAAAGGCTTACTATTGAATGCGAAGAAAACAAAGATAATGGTATTTGAAAGAGAAGAAACCAGAACCAATGTAAGAATTATGGTTGATGATGAAGTATTGGAATAAGTAGATGAGATTGTATATCTTGGATGCGCTTTCAGCAGGGATGGAAGGTACACCGCAGATGTGGAAAGATGAGTGAGTGCTGGGAATAGTGTGAATGGAGCGTTGGGAAATCTTCTTGGCAGTAAAAACTTGAGCCAGAAGGCACAGCTCGCTATATAGGCAGCATATTATATCAATATAGCTCGCAGGGCATATTATAAAGTATCTGACTATATTAATGATAAAAATGCCTGGGATTGAGTCGATCCAATTATAATGTAAATAATTAAATTTGTAAATTTGTTTGGATAACAAAAGAGGGATGCCTGAGTTTTTTGGCAGTATTTTTATCAGTGCTCACCTAGTCATGAACTGCACGGTAGGGAAAAAAATTGTGACAGTTCCAAACAAATGTAGCCATTTTTACGGAATAAAAAGATTTTGACTTTGACTTTGACTATACAATGCAGTGCTGGTCCCAACGCTTACTTATGAAAGCGAGTGCTGGGTGCAGAGAGAGCATGAAAGTAGAATAAACGCGGTCGAAATGCGAGCGTTGCGCAAAATTTGTGGCGTAACGCTTGTAGACCGTATTCGCAATGATGATGTTAGAAACAGAGTTGGTCTGAAAGAGAGCGTCGGTGTTAAAATAAGAACAGGCATGCTCCGTTGGTTCGGACATGTGGAAAGAATGCAGGATGAAAGAATGACGAAGCAGATATACAGTGCAAAAGTGGAAGGATGTAGGAGCCGAGGAAGGCCAAGACTTACCTACCAGTGACCAAATTGGTCGTGATCCATTAGAACGCGATGTCAGGAGCCTTAGATGTTTTAGATGAGAAGAGTAATGAATGTTAAAGAAGAATTAAGAGAGGTAGGGCGCATCGAAGCAGCCCGTCTGGGGAAGTACCTCCACCTCACAGGAAACCGCAGCCAAATAACAATTCCCTAGAAGGTTGTTGTGTTCCTGCGTGTGAGTGAGGTCACCAGAGTAAGCTCCTAAGGAGTTGCTGTGGAAGCAGCAGAGGGGGCATCGCGCGAGTGATACTTAATATATTACAAGCGCCAATAGGCTACGGTAACTGCTTTACATCAGGTGAGCCGTATGCTTATATGCCTCCCGGCGTTGTATATTGTTGATTAGTAGATGTTATTCTTAGGTTTAGATTAATATAGGAAGCAACAGGTCAATAATTCAAAACTATATTATTTATTTATTTAGAAAGAATGCGGGACGAAAGAATGACGAAACAGATATACAATGCAAAAGTGTAAGTATGTAGGAGCCGAGGAAGACCAAGGCTGACCTATCATGACCAAATTGGTTGTGTTTTATTAGAAGGTGATGTCAGGAGCCCCAGGAACCGGCGAGCGTGCATGAAAAGAGCTATGAATGTCACAGAAGCGAGTGAAGATGTAAGGATGTCATATGGCGCTCGGTTCTCTCTGCCTACCCCGCAAGGGACCTGGCGTGAAGATATACATACTGTGTATTTAGTTGACTGTTTACCTCATCTAATATATAAATATTGAACGGTGTAACCGAGTGCCAAACAGTAATGTTTCCGGCGAGTGCGATGAGGTTTGTATTGACACACAGATATTCAAATTTGCTTAGTTCCAGACTAAGTCTAATTGATGTTTATCATCGAATCACACAAACACGTCGGTAAACATTGCGGGAGGAGGGGCGCAATTAATAGCTACCAATAATTATTTGTACACAAGTAAAACTTAGCGGAAACTAATCGATAGTTTAGCATTACTCCGGAACTTGCGATAATTGGATTTATCTCCTCCTCTTTTCTAATTTTTGGTGTTTGTACAACGAAATGTCTAAATATTTTTGCATATGTAATGGGCTAGCGATCATTACGCGATTGCCATAAAAATCAGGGCAATGTTTTTAGATTCTAGATTATGTACGTTGGTGAGTTTCTTTATTTCACTTGTATGAAGTATTGTTAGAATCTATACGTGTATGTATGATGTACATCTTCAAGTCGAGTCTCTTGCGCGATAGGCAGGGAGAATCGAGTGCCATTAAACCTTACACACCTGACTCGCTTCTTTAACATTCGTAGCTCTTTTCATTCACGCACGCCGGTTTTGAGGGCTCCTGATATCACTTTCTGATGCTGAATCACCTAACACGACTAATTTGGTAGGTGAGTCTTTCTCGGCGCCTACATTATTCCAAACAGTATTACAGTCATTCTTATGTCCGGCATTCTTTCTACATGTCCGAACCAGCGGAGCATGCCTTTTCTTACCTTAACACCAATACTGTCTTTAAGACCAACTCTCTTTCTTACATAATCATGCATCATCATTACGAACGTGGTCAGCAAGCGTTACGCCACAAATTTTGCATTACTCACTGTATGTGTCTTGTGTGTCTGTTTGTCTTGCTCTGGATATTTTAAGAGAGGTAGGGCGCGTCGAAACGGCCCGTCTGGGAAAGTACCTCTACCGCACAGAAAACCGCAGCCAAATAACAACTCCCTAGAGGGTTGTTGCAGGTTGCAGGAATACAACAAGTTGTTATTTGAGTTGTTATTTGGCTGCCGTCTTCTGTGAGGTACTTCTCTAGTCGGGCTAACGTCGTGCCTTTTCTCTCTTTCGCCAGAGCCTCGTCTGTTGATAAGCATGGTGCGCCACGTGCAGGTGAGGTTGAATTTTGCTCTATAGGTGGCATTGAATCATTTATACCCTAAGTATTGATGATGCGCAAGGTTTCAACATAATAGAAGCAACGAAATGGCATGTCATATAGATAATTGACTTTAAAACATAGCGTCTGTTATCAGGATCGGGTACCGCCAATTTGAGGGTTGCCCACGGCGGCGCATCTAACTCATCCTGAGTGCATAGCGCGGGAGAATCAACGTCATAACTCGCGTCGTATCTCGTGCCGTTCATGATAAATTCCGTCCATTACGCGGACCCTTCCGACTCATTAATTACTGTTTTTGTGCACCAATTTTAGAATCCCACCGCAAACTCCCTTTTGTTTTGTGTTAGAATGAATAAATGTATTCAGCTCGTTAGAGATCCTCGTTCATTGGTCTTCACCTATTATTAAGGCTTTCTTCTAATTGAAAAGTAGGGGTAAAAGTGTCTTACTAACACTCTTAACTACATTATAGCGCGAAGATTCTTGTCGCATTGTCGCATTGTCGCGATAGTGCTATTGTTTCATTATAGCGCGAAGATTCTTGTCGCATTGTCGCGATAGTGCTGTGGCTTTATTATACCGCGAAGATTCTTGTCGCATTGTCGCGATAGTGATATATATGGCTTCATTATAGCGCGAAGATTCTTGTCGCATTGTCGCGATAGTACTATGGCTTCATTATAGCGCGAAGATTCTTGTCGCATTGTCGCGATAGTGCTATGGCTTCATTATAGCGCGAAGATTCTTGTCGCATTGTCGCGATAGTGATATGGCTTCATTATAGCGCGAAGATTCTTGTCGCATTGTCGCGATAGTGCTATGGCTTCATTATAGCGCAAAGATTCTTGTCGCATTGTCGCGATAGTGCTATGGCTTCATTATAGCGCAAAGATTCTTGTCGCATTGTCGCGATAGTGCTATGGCTTCATTATAGCGTGAAGATTCTTGTCGCATTGTCGTGATAGTGCTATGGCTTCATTATAGCACGAAGATTCTTGTCACATTGTCGCGATAGTGCTATGGCTACATTATACGTTTCGTGTCGCGTTGTGGCGATAAAACTTCGTATTCGATCTACGACGAACTGTATTGGCTATATAGCGTAACGTCGCGAAAATTCAGAACGAAACAATAATTTAGATTTCTTTCCTTCGTGGAAAATTAAAGGCGCCGTTGCGCTATATTACATGTCGGTAAATAATCAGAATATTAAATGCAACCTTTGAGTATTCAACGAACGAAATCAACAACAACAACATTTACGCAACAATGCAACAAACGAACGTATCGCGAGAAAGCAAATATTCGTGCTATCGCGATAATGTGGCCGCAGCATTAGAGTCAAAATCAAACTGCTCTTAACACTATTTCTATTAATAAATAATTCGATTATTGAAGTAAATTTTATTTACTCACGCTTGACTTGGGGAGTAAGCTGGTGAATGCGTGACGAGAGCGTTACGAAAAGTACGATCGGGTGAGGCGAACGGAAGTTGAGAGGGAGATATAAGTTAGTGAAGATAGAAAGAGAGAGAGTTACGTTTCGTATATTACTGTAGGGGCAAGAGAGAGAGGTGCGAGCACACATTTTCTTTCTCTCTTTCTCTCATAGCGAGTTAATTTTCGTATATCTAAGACACAGTGCAGGCCTATTGTCTGTAGCACACTATGGAGCTAAAGAAGTTTTACTTCAGTCGTGTAAAGCACACTCGATTTTTTTTCTTCCTATTAATTTATTCTCTTTCTATATTATAGCTCTGGTGAAAGGCATGGTGTATAGAAGCCGCCCGAGCGGGTACCTCCACCTCACAGTAAACTGTGACCGAATAATAAGCTTGTTGGAGGGTTGGTTGAGTGAGATTACCACCTCTAGAGAAGTGGAATGGTTACACACAATCAATTTTATTCATAAAACACATGTAACGCAATTACAGATGACAAATGTTTACAAGTACCTATCACTGTGCTTTCACCGTCGCTCAGGCGTATAAAATGATATGAAATTAAGATTTAATAATTTCACGCCAATATCTATAAATTAGTAAGTCGATAAAATCCTACTTAATATAACATAATTAGACATTATATGTTAATTAATTAATTCATTCCATAGCGTGTCATCCGAATATTATTGAAGAATTCGGTACTTCGGGCGAAATCGGTAGCCTATCGCTTCGCTGTAAATAAACTCCTGCACATCCAAGCGTTTTATCGTGATGAGTCTTTTTTATTATACAACGTCGGAAGGCCTACAAGTATTGATGTAAAGTCGTTACCGTAGCCTATGAACGCTTGTAATAAATTTAGTGTCACTCGCGCGATGCCTCCTCTGCTGCTAACACATCAACTCATTAGATGCTTACTGGTAATCTCACTCACACGCAGGAGCATGGCAACTCTCTAGGGAGTTCTTACTTGGCTGCGGTTTTCTGTGAGGTAGCGGTACTTCCCCAGACGGGACCTCTCTAACACCAAGACTAACAGACAAGTTCATGCATACAAATGTTTGTGTGGGAATCGTACCCACGAGCGTTGGTGTCAAAGTCGCGTCATTCACGACTGCCCCACCGAGCTAGTCAACTTCGCTTGTGATTTCAGTCGGTACATTGGAGTACCGACATGTTGGAGCAAATAAGGGTTTTCGGCGTATTTGGACATGCATTGGAGTAACGAGAAGATTTTAGAAGTTACTAGTTATTATGAGTGTGAGGCGATATTATAGAAGCCGAAATAAATCTGTCATAACGTAACAGATGGGATCTCATTTATTAACAACATCTTCAAATTGCAAGCGCCATATGTCTCCCGAAGTTGGTTGAATACAAAAGATAAACAAAAAATTTACCTAATGCAAGCGATACTCCCTGTATTTTCATTGTTCATAGCGTACAGTAATCATTTTACACTGCCCTTTATATGCTAAACGACGTTGTTAATGAATTAATCGACGTATAATTATAAATAAATGAAATATATAAATAACCCTTGACACAAAAACACCTATAAAACGTTAATAAAAATCCATAATCTTTCACGTTTATGTAGAATCCCCGCCGCAGCGAACAAAAGAGCTGATGACCTTGAAAACATGTCCAAAAACCACTGCAAGAAAACCTGGTTTCAAATAAAAAAAATGTATTATTCGTCGTCAATAAAGTTTTAAATGAATAAATAATAAAATGTTCATTCTGTATCTGGACAGTTGTCTTCAGAGAATGAGAAATATGAATGTGGGAATGCGAATGGGTGGCTCAGTGGTTAACTGCCTGCTTTATGCAGATGACGCGGTATTAATAGCAGAATCATCATCCGAACGGCAAACACTAGTCACAACAATGAAAGACGATTGTATGAAGAAAGGCTTACAATTGAATGCGAAGAAAACCAAAATAATGGTATTTGAAAGAGGGACAATCAGAACGAACACTAGGATTACGGTTGATGATGTAGTGTTGGAGCAAGTGGATGAGTCTGTGTATCTTGGAAGCGCTTTTAGCAGCGATGGAAGGTACACCGCTGATGTGGAGAGACGAGTGAGTGCAGGGAATAGCGTGAATGGAGCGTTGGGTAAACTGTTTGGCAGCCGAAATCTAAGCCAGAAGGCACAGCTCACTGTACACAACGCGGTGTTAATCCCAACGCTAACTTATGGAGATGAGAGCTGGGTATGGCAGAGAGAGCATGAAAGTAGAATAAATGCGGTCGAGATGCGAGCACTGCGAAAAATTTGTGGCATAACGCTTGCTGACCGCGTTCGAAATGATGACGTACGAAAGAGAGTTGGACTGAAAGAGAGTGTCGGTGTTAAGATAAGAAAGGGCATGCTCCGTTGGTTCGGACATGTAGACAGAATGCAAGATAAAAGAATGACGAAACATATATACAATGCGAAAGTGGAAGGATGTAGGAGCCGAGGAAGATCAAGACTAACCTACCATGACCAAATTGTATATGTTATATACTACTCTGTGTAAAAAGTATCGGGAATATGTCAATAAAAAGACCCGCGTAAAAGAGGTCGTTCTAATTTTTTTACTGCATGTTGGTAGCACTGTACTGATTTAGCGCGCAAAATTTGAGCGGGATCTGTCATTTAATTTGTTTTAAACTACACTTTTTGTTGGTCATAGTTTTGAGTCCTCGGCGATTTTTACAATGGAAAATATTGTTGAACAAAGAGTGTGCCTTAAATTTTGTGTTTCAAATGATATTTCATGTGGTGAATCACTAAAAATGTTGCGAAATACCTACGGCGAATCGTGTATATCGAAAACAAGGGCTTATGAATGGTATAAGGCTTTTAAAGAAGGCCGAGAAGTAGTAGTAGACTTGCCTCGTTCTGGTAGACCTTCAACCGCTACGACCAGAGAAAACATCGACAGAATCAAGAAGCTAGTGCTCGAAAATCGACGTATGAGTCTGAGAGAGTTGGCTAGTGAGGTGAACATATCTTTTAAGTCCGTCCACAACATTCTCATTGACATTTTAGGCATGAAACGCGTCGCCGCTCGACTAGTTCCAAAAGAGCTCAATTTTGTTCAAAAAGCGCAGCGAAAGCATGTCGCTGAAGACATGGTTTCCCGAGCTTCTACGGATCCGACCTTTATGAAACGTATAATAACTGGCGACGAGACATGGGTTTATGAGTACGACATGCAAACAAGCCAACAGTCTTCAGAATGGCGTCTCGAAAACGAGCCGAAACCCAAAAAACCGCGGCAAAGTCGCTCCAAAATCAAGGTGATGCTGACAGTTTTTTTTGACTACCGTGGTGTGGTTCACTCCGAATTCCTTCCAGAGGGAGAAACAGTGAATAAAGAATATTATTTAGGCGTCATGAAGCGTTTGCGTGAGAGTATCCGCCGAAAACGTCCAGATTTGTGGCAACACAACTCATGGATGCTGCACCATGATAATGCACCATCACACACAGCCATTATAGTGAAAGAGTTTTTAGCGAAAAATTCAACAAAAGTTCTCGACCAAGCACCGTATTCACCTGATATGGCTCCGTCTGACTTTTTTTTATTTCCCAAGTTAAAATTACCACTTCGAGGAAAACGTTTTGAGTCGATAGAAGCCATAAAAGAAAATTCGCTGAATGAGCTAAAGGCCATACCGCAAATAGCCTATGAAAAATGTATGGAAGACTGGGTGAAGCGGTGGAGATGTTGTATTGCAAGCGATGGGGCCTACTTTGAAGGCGATAAAATAAATTTAGATGAATAATTTGTATTTTTTGTTTTATTGACAAATTCCCGATACTTAGTACACAGAATGTATATAATAAGAATGACAATGAAATGACATAATCAAATTGATCGTGTTTTATCAGAAGGTGATGTCAGGAGCCTTAGGAACCGGCGAGCGTGCATGAAAAGAGCTATGAATGTGAAAGAAGCGAGTGAAGTGTGTAAGGACTGCGTCTTATATATATATATATATATATATATATATATGTCGCAGAGGTAGCAACACCATATTGAGAAGCCCGGAAGAAATCAATCCCCTTGATGCTAGTTTTAATAATAACGGATCAAAATGTCAAGTCGGCGCTTGGGTGGAATCGACATCGTTGGATTGGCAACACCGGTTGTGTTTGTTATGGTTTGCTCGAAATGTCGATTGTGTCAGTTGTCAAAAACGTCAAGATGAGATACCGTCATTGGAAGCGCATTACGAATCGAGCAATGGAGCCGATCGCACGTGTCGCGTCCACCGCATTTTGAATCCGTTGTAATCTGCGATCTGAGTATAACTTTTATTACGATTATTATTGTAATGGACTGATTAAATATTGAGAAGATTAACTACGCTGGTATTTCGCTTTATTCGCCATGAACAACGAGCCACCTGACGACAATTACATCCACGATCCGTCATCAGATGTGGGATGTAGCCCAACCGCCCCGATAAGGAAAAATGGAAATAGTGATGAAGAAAAATAGTGTCTTTACTGGAGCAACAAAACCAGAATCTTTTATTGGTTCAAGTGATGAAAGGACCATCGACTAGCATTGAAAATCAGTTGCTCGAATTCGATCTTGACAAAGGAAATGTGGACGCGCGTGCATGGATCAATACCGCGGATATGTGTGTACCGGATCAGCAACTGAGTGGTGTTCCGCTGATGTTGGCTTTGAGCCGTGCGCTGAAGGGACAAGCCGCTGCTTGGCTATCTCAAGTATCTTTCCATGGCATGTGTTGGAGTGACTTCGAGGCCCTTTTCATATCAAGCAGTTACCTGCTTCCACTACCGGGGAACAGGCCACTATGCATCCAGCGGCCCCAATCGACGTGACCAGGGTAGAGCCAGCGGTACCAACGGTGCCCGAGCTACGGCGGAGAAACGAGTGGATATGTGCAGCATCAGCGCCCCTGCTGGGATAATGCGACACTCTGGTGAGCAGTACCTATTCTATTATGATTCTGGAGCCGAATGCTCGCTTGTAAAGGAGATGTAATGACACTGTAACTTTGACTGCTATTGGACAGCCGTCAGTTAATAGCACTATTCAAATTTTGACTACTGTTGAAATAGATGACGTTCAGTTAGAAATCCTCTTTCACGTACTGCCCGACTCTTACTTACGATATGACATTCTAGTAGGCAGCGAACTATTAAAACAATGTCTAGCAGTTCATATGACTCCTGATAAGTTACAGTTTACTAGGACGACTGTTGTTTGCGCATGTGATGTTTCAAATGCCCGAATATTGACAAAAATGCTGACTATGACAAAACACGTTTTGACAGTACAAAAGCTAAATTTGTTAGCTTTAAAGTTGGAGACTTTGTATTATTGAAAAATAAAGAGGGTAACCAAACGAAATTCGGTCCTAAGTACAATGGCCTCTATAGCGTCATTGAGGTGCTTGAAGGAGACCGTTACGTTTAGAGGCTTTGAGTGGTGACCGTACCTACAAGTACGCTTATGATTGCTTGTGAAAAATGCCTAATAATTGCCCTCCATTAGGTGAGGATGATAATCGATCGAAGACTATTGAGCAATAATGTTGTTTTGAATTTTAAGAGTTCTGTTTTCATGCTAATTGTGAGAGTATCCGCCGGATGGAGGCGATGGCTTTCTTGAGAGTATCCGCCGGATGGAGGCGATGGCTTTTTTGAGAGTATCCGCCGGTTGGAGGCGATGGTTTTTTGAAAGTATCCGCCGGATTGAGGCGATGGCTTTTTTGAGAGTATCCGCCGGATGGAGGCGATGGTTTTTTGAAAGTATCCGCCGGATGGAGGCGATGGCTTTTTTGAGAGTATCCGCCGGATGGAGGCGATGATTTTGAGAGTATCCGCCGGATGGAGGCGATGATTTAGAGAGTATCCGCCGGATGGAGGCGATGATTTCATGTTAGCAGAGTCCAGTAAAAATGTTGAATTAACTTTAAACTAGATGTTGGCAGATAATTGCACAATGGTATCGATTGTGAATTATAACTTAGAGTTAAGTGCAAATTGTGCTATGTTACTGGTTAATTGAAATTTGCTTTACTTGAAATAAATATTGACTAAAGTCAGTCTTAGTCAGGGTTGGCCGAGCTGGAGTAAGATCTGTTTCTGCTCAGATTTTTTGGTTACAGATTACGCACACGAGGACGTGTGATGCATCAGAATGGCCGTGTCGCAGAGGTAGCAACACCATATTGAGAAGCCCGGAAGAAATCAATCCCCTTGATGCTAGTTTTAATAATAACGGATCAAAATGTCAAGTCGGCGCTTGGGTGGAATCGACATCGTTGGATTGGCAACACCGGTTGTGTTTGTTATGGTTTGCTCGAAATGTCGATTGTGTCAGTTGTCAAAAACGTCAAGATGAGATACCGTCATTGGAAGCGCATTACGAATCGAGCAATGGAGCCGATCGCACGTGTCGCGTCCACCGCATTTTGAATCCGTTGTAATCTGCGATCTGAGTATAACTTTTATTACGATTATTATTGTAATGGACTGATTAAATATTGAGAAGATTAACTACGCTGGTATTTCGCTTTATTCGCCATGAACAACGAGCCACCTGACGACAATTACATCCACGATCCGTCATATATATATATATATATATATATATATATATATATATATATATATATATATATAATAATAAAATGTCTACTCCAATTAAATAGCGAAAGGTTCACGGAATCGTATATCTTTTCCAAATGGACCACGTAAGCTAAAATCGTATAAACGCCAATGATGAACGCTGTTTTCGAGTTTTAAGATTCTCCCTTCAGTGTCTGTATTAGTCCCGCGTGTAAAGGATGGGATGAGCCTAGTTATCCTAAGTTGAATTAGAAACATATACATTTTAATTTGTTAAGGTTAGTACCCTCGCGCCACTTGGGTATAAAAATAATAATTCGCTAGAATACTATTTCCATCCGGTGACGTATCACGGCCCACAGGGGCCAACTACATAGTTAGGTCAAAAAAAAAATAGTATACAATCATGAAGTTTATTTATTTATTTATTTTTGGTAGTTTGGCTAGACCCAATGTTTCATGTAACACAAGTAAATCCGAAAACAGAATATTTTTAATTACATCACAAAAAAATACGTGTACGTAAATTAAATTGCTTTTTGAAGTGAAAACTTCTTTATCATCGTTGGTATTTGAAACTCGATGAAATGAAAAAGAGTCAGTAAAAAGAGACAACCACATACATCTATAGGATTTAACGTGCGAGAGAATGAGATAGAAGACATTATACAGTGTTTATTACAGGGTCGGAGCGTAGTACGTGTGTGTGCGCGTCTGTGTAGTACAATGCTTCAGTTATCTTACTCCTGAAATGGAATTGTAAGAAGCTTCTTAATTGTATTAAGAGACAATACTGCTTACCTTTACTACTTTTACAGCTTAGACAGTACTGATGGTTATAGTATAGTCATCTGGAGTTGAATTACTAAGAACAAAACCCTATGTTTCAGTATATATTTGATTACCGCGTCTAAAAGAAGATGTGGACTTTTTTTTGTTGTAGAAAAAGAAAATCCCAATTACTAACGTTTTGAAAGTCATTGCTTCATATTATACCTTACTATCGTGCCTTAAAAATGGTAATTGATTGATTTTAGTTACATTGCGACTAATTAGAAAGCGATAAGTTTTAAAATATCTACAATAATCACATAATTCTGTTAAGAATAGTATTGGGAGAAGCTGTACTCTTGAGTCGAATTAAAAAAAAAGCACTCAACTCCAACACACAAAATCATTATTTTCACACAATGTGCACAATGTTAATTTCGGTATATGTATATTAATGATACTGTGATAAGACCATTCCTTTTAGCTGCATTAGAAAACGCGGAATTTCAAATTACGTCACGTTCAATTTATTTTTGCACAATTCAGATGTTTATTAACCTGTTAATAAAATTAAGTGGAATGGAATATTTATAGTATAACCTATTACCAACGACCGTTTTGGTTATATTTTATCAGAAGGTGATGTCAGTGCGTAGAGGGTCCCTGTCAGTCCCCTGCTAGCCCCCCCTCTAGAGAGTCACTCGCCTTGATACTGAAACCTCAACTTCCTGCAGATATTTTGAGCCGGCCGGCTTACTGCCACTTCAGCTTGCGTAACCTTTGGGCTATGTTAGTCACTTTAGTTCTGCGGATATCCTCATTTCTGATTCTATCACGCAGCGAAACCCCGAGCATAGCTCTTTCAGGCACGCTGAGCGACCTTCAGCTGCCCCATACGGCCTGCAGTGAAGGGCCACGTCTCAGTTCCGATTCGATTTTCTGTATGAAAAAATTCCATTTGAATCGTTTTTACCTCAGGGAAGGTCTTAATATTTATAGCATTAATAGCCATTTTTACATGAATTCGAGTAGGTAGGCTCTATTTTAATTCGGGCCTCGCAATAAATATTGAAAGAGTTGAACTCGAGAACAATTTAAATGGAAGGTCAGGACCTCGATTATCGTTTGTTCGAACAAAGATGAGTAATTTCCGAATTGAATTCACACTCAATTTCACATCATCCGCGTAGGCGGCGCGCATTTTAAATAAATTACTGCGATGTAATTCGTTTTTATGGGGATTTTCGAAATGTTTCTTTTTTTATACAGTCGGGAGGTATACAAGCATACAGTCCACCTAATGTTACATTAAGTATTGCTCGCTCGATGCCGACTCTGCTGCTAGCACCGTAACTCCTGAAGAGCTTACTGGGAGCTTCGGTAACTCGCAGGAACACAACTACCATTCGGGGAGTTGTTATTTCACTGCGGTTTTCTGTGAGGTGGCGGTACTTCCCTAGACGCGCTGCTTTTATGCGCCCTACCGCTCTTAAAATATCAAGACCAAGACAAACAGACATGTTCATGCACACAAAATGTTTGTCTTGTGTGGGAATCGAACCCACGAGCGACGGTGTTAAAGTCGCGTCATTCACGACTGAGCCACCGAGCTCATCGTTCCCGTCTAAGCTGAATAAGAAAACAATTGAACATTTTTTTAAGGTTTTTCTTTTAAAAAAAGTTGCACATTATTTAAAAGAAAAACCTTGATTGGTATCATGTGAAAAAGTTTCACTAGAAAATCTCACATCGTGAAGGTTTAATGACAATTCTAAGTATATATTACTATAAAACGGCAATTTCATACTTTAACCCCTATTATGGACCTTTTTAACAAATTATCCTTGTTAACGGAATTTAAATAGTACCAAGAACACCGTTTAGATATTGTACATTATTCAAATGAGAAGTTCCCGAGATGAAAACTTGATACCACACTTTCAAAATTACGTCTAATTAAAGTTACACGTCAAATAAACAACGAACAAGCGAACACACGAGCTGCGCCACAACAAAGCAAACTTTGCTGAATGTAGCCAAGCTCTCGTGATTTCATTTTGAGTGCCAAACTTTGCCGCGTTTCATACGTGCTGCTTCTAATTCAGATAAAATAGATTTTCTGTGAAATGATCTCAGTCAGACCCGCACCAGATAGAGCGACAACCTGAAAAGGTTTAGTCGATGGATGCAGGTGCCTCAGGATCGAGGCAAGTGGCTCTCTAGGGAGCCCTATGTTCAGCAGTGGACGAATACATACTTAAATGTTGACGACAATGACCTCTACTACACCAACCCTAACTCATCATTGCAGGGATACGGATCTCCCTTCAGCCGAAGGGGTTGAAGGGAGCGTACTCTACCACGCTGCTCAATTGCGGATTGGCCGAGGCCAGTGTTTTCAAGCCGCCGATTGCTACTAACTTAGCTTAACGATCAATAACAGCCGCCACCGATGGCTTAACGTGCCATCCGACGGAGAAGCTCGAAATACTTAGACAGGTTGCGGTCGACGTTGCTTCACCTGCGTGTTCGGTTACAATGACACAAGCAACGACGCCTTCGAGCTCTCTGTGATGACGATGACCTCAATAGGTGTTGAATCATTTCGAGATGAGTTTTTATAGGATACTTCGGGGAGTACCCAAGTGGTGTCTGGAAGTGTCTTTAGCATCGTTGTGATTTGAAACTCGCTGAAACAAAAAAGCGACAGTAAGAATAGACAACCACGTATGTCTATAGGATTTAATGTGCGAGAAAAGGACATAGAAGGCATTATACAGTGTTTATTACAGGTTCGGAGCATTGTACGCGTGTGCGTGCCTGCATATTACGAAGCTTGGGATAAGGCGTCATAACGACCGTGGTGTATTGTACAGGTATATTGTTTACATAAATATTTGATTATTTTAATAAAATCATTTTTCAAGTATGTCGTATTCATTTTTCAAGAATGCAGTATATTATGTTGATACTGTTGATTGTAGGCACTTGGTGGAATTTTGAAGACATCGCGTTAATGTTAATACTTGCACTTGTACAGATTCCACTTCACAATTTTATTTAACAATTGTTTTTACCGACCGGTTTCGCCTTTACGGCATTATCAAGGTATTTTATACAATACATATATATTGTATAAAATACCTTGATAATGCCGTAAAGGCGAAACCGGTCGGTAAAAACAATTGTTAAATAAAATTGTGAAGTGGAATCTGTACAAGTGCAAGTATTAACATTAACGGAATGCAGTATATTGTTGTGAAAATTAAGTTCACATTGTTTAAGGTTTCACTTCAATCACGTGTGAACTGCAGACATATTTTTTTTTGTTTAGATGCGCCTGTTTTTCACAGGAGACACGTTAGCTGATCAGCAGCGTGCATTACATACAGGTGTGGGTTACTTGGACAAGATTATGGTGAGTTATAAGTGAGTAGAGCGTATAAATTGTAAAGTTGTTAGATGAAAAATGTTTCATTTATTTATATGCAACATATTCATGCGTGAGAATCGAACTCACGAGCGTCGATGTGAAAGTCGCGTTATTATCCGCCGTGTCAGGGTATCACAAATTATGTAATACACAGGACAAAAATATTTTTTATTCTATTCCTAATTACAGGCTGAGGAAGGTTGGTAAGTCTTTCATGTCTCGAAGCTGCAATAAGGAGTAAACCTAAATCCCTGATTATATGCTACATTTTTCATCCAACAATCATTCTTAATAAACAAACAAAATAAAACGAAAAAACCGCCCGCCCTCGTGTGAAAAAGAAACATAATTAGTACTGAACACAAAAATATGTATTGTGCATTTCACACGTTAGATAAATAATGTATCTGCTTGTATAAATTAACTAGCGGTCCCGACAGTCGTTACCCTGCCCGAAAAAAAAAACAAGTGGTGTAATCCAATCGCAGCACTTATCAGGTCTAATGGCGAATATGCATGAAAAATTTTTAGGACAGATTTTAAAACAGGAGATGAGACAGAAAGATATCTCAAAGTAAAATTTTTCTACGATAAATAGTTTGCGAGATAATGCTGTTTGAAGGTGGTATTTTATCACGTGACTTGAAAACGCTTCATACTAAGAGGCCGCGGCAGATGACGTCACAAACTATAAAACCTTTGAAGAAATGTATGGATTTCATGTAAATATTAGCTGTATTTCCGCAATTCAAGCATTCACATTGACGGTGTCATAGTTGAAAATATGACTGTGATTCAAATTATGAAGTTTTTTTGTTATAGAAAGTGTTTGATTTTTTACGATTTTTAACACCTAAACTAAACCAAAAAGAAAACTGCAAAAAACTAAAAAAAAAAAACTGTTTTTTGTTTTACTTTTAATATGATAATTGTGTGATTTAAGACGAAGAATAAATTTCATGCATATTCCCTCTTGTGACTCTAAACCATTCTTGAACCCACGTTAACACGCAGAAAAAATCATTGAAATCGGTCCAGCCGTTTAAAAGGAATTCAGGCGTACACACAGACAGAAGAATTATATATATATAAAGATAAGATAATGTATTTATGTAAATTAAATTTCATGCGGGCGACCCCCACAAGATTGAGTGACGACCTCAAGAGGTTTGTAGGGAGCCGATGGATGCTGGAAGCACAGGATCGAGACCAATGACACTCTACAGAGGGGGGCTAGCAGTGTACTGACAGGGACCCTCTACGCAATGAATTTTCGAGCTCGGTGGCTCAGTTGTGAATGACGCGACTTTGATACCAATGTTCGTGGGTTCGATTCCCACACAAGACAAACATTTGTGTGCATGAACATGTCTGTTTGTCTTGGTCTGGATGTTTAAAGAGAAGTAGGGCGCATCAAAGCTGCCCGTGTGAACCTTCACCTCACAGAAAACCGCAGCTAAAATAACAACTCCCTAGAGGTTTGTTGGGTACCTGCGTCTGAGTAAGGTCACCACTAAGCTCCTAAGGAGTTGCTGTGTTAGCAGCGGAGGAGGCATCGCGCGAGTGACATTTTCTTTCTCTCTTTCTCTCATTGCGATAGTTTCGTATATGTAAGACACAGTGCAGGCCTATTGTCTGTATCATACTATGGAGCTAAAGATCTTTTACTTCAGTCGTGTGGTCTAAAGGACACTCGTTTCTTTTTAATTCGATTAGTAGTTCCAGAGATCGGGGCGTTCATACAAACAAACTCATCCTCGTATTAGTAAAGATAACTATAGGTTTTTTATACAACCTCGGGAGGCATATTTTTATACGACGTTGAGAGGCAAAGCGGTTACCGTGGCCTTCGAACGCTTGCAATACGTTAAGTATCACTCGCTAGTCACCTCTGCTGCTAACACAGCAATTCCTTAGTAGACCTCACTTACACGCAGGAACGCAACCCTCCAGCGAGTTGTTACTTCGCTGCGGTTTTCCGTGAGGTTACTTTAACATACAGAACCCTCACTAGACTGCTTTGGCTAGCTTTTTTTAGTCTAATGACTAAACATTAGTACATAACTTACTAAGCAAACAGGATTCACGGGCGCACTCCGCGAAAATTGGATCCGAGGTTAGTTTATCCCGCCTAATGAAGCAAGTAAGCGCAGTAAATCGAGGAGAAGGGACGGAGAGGTCAATTCCATCCCGGATGCATTATTTAGGAGTTGTTACTGATGGGACTCAGGTGTAGTGACAAACAACTAGTATATATTGCAGCATTGATGTGATACATAGCTTTTTTTCATACGGTTCACCTAATCTAAAGCGGTTACCGTGGCTAATGAGCGCTTGTAATAACATTCTGTATCAATCGCGCGATGCCAACTCTGCAGCTAACACAGAACACCTTAGGAGCTTACCGGTGGACCTCATTCACACGCAGGAACACTACAATTCTCCAAAAAGTTGTAATTTGGCTGCGATTTTCAGTTAGGTGGATGCACTACCCCAGACGGGCTGCTTTGATGCGCCGTACCTTTCTTAAAAGATCCAGACCAAGACAAACAGACATGTTCATGCACACAAATGTTTGTCTTATGTAGGAATCGAACCCACGAGCGTTGGTGTCAAAGTCGCGCCATTCACGATTGAGCCACCGAGCTCGTCATAATAAAATAAAAAATTAATGTGCAATGATTATACAGGTATATTCTTTGACAAAAAAAAACTTATAACGTTCAAACTTAAATCGGCTGACGAGATCGGTGGCGCAGTGGCGAAACGCGCTCTTACGTTACTTTGACACCAACGCTCGTAGGTTCGATTCCCAAACAGGGCAAACATTTGTGGGCATGACTACGTCTGTTTGCCTTGGTCTGGGTATTTAAGAGAGGTAGGGTGCATCGAAGCCCGTCTGAGGAAATACCTCCACCTCACTGAAAACCGCAGCTAAATAACAACTCCCTAGAGGATTGCTGTGTTCCTGCGTGTGAATGAGGTCATCAGTAAGCTCCAAAGCAGTAAGCAGCAGAGGAGACACCGCGCGAGTAATCCTACTAATATTATAAATGCGAAAGTTTGTATGTATGGATGTTTGTTGCTCTTTCACGCTTAAACGGCTGAACGGATTTGAATGAAATTTGGCACGTAGATAGATTATGATCTGGATTAACACATAGGCTACGTTATTTGACTCCACGCGGGCGGACCCGCGGGCAGCAACTAGTACTTAATATATTACAAGCGTTAATAGGGTAGGACAAATTCGCTACGGCAACATCTTTACATCAGATGGGCCGTATGCTTGTATGCCTTCCGATGTAGTAGGTAAAACAAAAATATTCCACTACGTAAGCTGCCAGTATCCACTAGTGCTAGCAGCAGAAGAGGCATCGCGCGAGTTATATATCGATGGCTCCTACGTATTAGGGATGTAACGGAGGTAGTTTTATCGGAACCGAAGGCGGAATCGGAGTTTTTAAAATTGCTTTATCGGAGTCGGAATCGGAGTCGGAGGCAGGATCAGAAGTGGTGGCATGAGAGAGAATTTTTATTTAAGGACAAATAAAACATTATTTAGTCAAATTTTGTTCATTTCAATTTTCAGTTATAAAATAAAACACAAACAATGAAAAAAAATTGGCATATTTCCAAATAAACAAGAAATTAAAATAAATGAATTTAAACCCAAAGTAGCATATTAAGTACATTACATTAAATGAACAAAAGCTTTAAAACAAATTAAATCAAATGAGTTCACTCCAAAAGTAGTATAGCGCAGGGCTTTACCGCGCCGTCGCACCCACCGCGCCTGCGTAGAAGCCTGCGCCAATACCTGCGCAGTAGGCCACGCGCCGACTCAACCAGCGAGGAACGCTGCGTTGCGCACTTACTTTAGTATCCGAGTACCGTCCGACCGGCTTCGACACTGCGCACGCTCGTCGCGTGACGCAGAGCGCCCCGCGCCTGATATTGTAACTTGAGTCTCACTTTCGAACCTAATAAACTTTATTTCCAACGCAAAGCGTTCTACTTTCTTTTCCCTCGTAATAACTTAGTAACCGACGTTCTTTATCGGGCGACTTCATAACAGCGCCCAACGTCACCCTATAAAATGGCAGCCCAACGTCGAGGCCGGTATACTCATTTTCTAAGTACGCGATAGTTTTACGTGTGCTCCGTGTAGTGAAAACGGTTACTAGGACATTCTGTGAACTTTATCGTAACATCGTACACTCAGTATTGGACAACCCATACTTGACAAACGTGTCACTACGTGTACCTATTCACAAAAGGCTGACGCAATAATACCTATCTATCCAGCAATTTGTTTGTGATCGATGTTTCATATTTATCCGGTAACTGTTCGTGTACCTACACCAGTGTAAACAATCACAAAGTTTGTGTCGTGTGTTGACAATATTACGTACCTAACTAGGTACCTACTTCTAACAATATTAGTAGTGAATGTGTAAACAAAGTACTTATCTCCGTGTATTTTATACCTACGCGAGTAGTGAACTATATAGTTACAAGGTGTAACAGTATGTGTAGTGTTGTGTTGTCAACGTGGAACTGTTTCACGTTTCTGCATTCGTCGGTCGTCGCTTGGCTGGCCGTGTTCGGCTAGCGGCTCTATTCTCGACTCGACGCAGCGCGACATGCGCGTTGCGCGCGCAACGCACATCTTCCGGCGCGCTGCGCGAACCGCAGTACAACGACGACATCTCCATACCTATCTACCGAGCGAGGTGGACAGCTGGTCCACTAGTGCGCTACGTGTATTCACTTACTCCGCGACCTGAGGGACGATAAGTATTCTTCGTATAACAAACAAAACCATTCATGAACATTTGTGTGTAAACATTAGTACCTACTTATGTAGTGTACCTATACTAAATATTGTGTTTCGTCAGTAAACGAACTTTTGAACAATATTTACGTAAAGTTAACAATGTACTTTGTACTATCCAGTGAACTTTGAACATTTTGTCTAGTATCTACACATACTTGTCAAAAGACAGTGTATTAAAAGTATTACGTGTACCTACTTACTAGTCAATTTGATGTACAATATTGGTGGACAATTTCCGGTTTATATTACTGTGTAACTTTGTACCTATTTGGAAAAAGTACTTTTCGAACATTTCTATATAATTTTTGTGTTGTGTATTAGGGTAAATGGACCTAAAAGTGGACACTTATAATAGTTAAATTTTTATCAACATTTTTGTTATTGTGTCACGAATTTTTTTTAAAACAATTGAGTATAAATTTTAAAAATGGTGTTAACACGGTCAAGGACAAACAGCCTGGGGCAGCTTTCCGCTCCGGTGCGTAGCACTGAGGCTGCCTCACAACATGGTGATGGCCCAGCATCCCAGGGGTCTCTTGACGTGCCTGCCGCACGTACACCGCTGCCGTCTTCTTCGACCATGCCTGCGTCTCCGGTTCCGTCAATGGCGCCTACGCCACTCATTATGACAGACGAGCAGTTAGCACTTCTTTTGTCAAAAATCAGTACACCCACCGTACCTGGTCAAGTTGTAAGCAACAGTGGCAACTTCGCCAGATGTACCGCACGCTTCGATGGAAGCAAAAATAGCGACATTATTGCCTTTATAGATTCTATCGATGTCTATAAAGAGTGCGTTCATATAGATGACTCCATCGCACTTCGAGGACTGCCCATGTTACTCACCGGCTTAGCCGCGACATGGTGGCAGGGGGTAAAACATTCCGTAACGACATGGTCAGACGCCATACACCTGTTGAGGCAGACATATGGACCTCGTCTCCCACCACATAAAATATATAGGGAGATCTTCAGTAAGGAGCAAGGTGATGAAAGTACAGATATTTTTGTCTGCAGGCTACGAGCTTTAATTTCACAATTGCCGCCAAATACGCTTCCTGAAAATCCAGTACAGCTTGATATGGTGTATGGACTATTACACAGACGTATTCGAGAGAAGGTAGCTCGAATCTCCTTTTCTTCCTACACCGAGTTATTAGAAAAAGCTCGTGCAGTCGAGGATCTTCTAGATGAGGGTCAGCACAGATCACAAGTGCGCCCGCGTCCATCCTCCGATGCAATAAAGCAATTACCTGTGGAGGTACCGTCAACTGCATCGAAAGTCACAACCAATAGCTCTCCTAGTAATATGGCTGCAGCCACGAATTCATCATCTAAACAGTCACATGTAACAAAGAGATTTAGACACTGTGGCTACTGTAAAAAGTACGGACATGAGATTGACGCTTGCAATAAACGTTCAAAAGCAAAATGGCAATCTGATAAAAGCGAACCAAGCTCAGAATCTAAGCCTGCTGCTATCGTATGCTTTGGATGTGGAGCTCCAGGAGTTATACGATCAAATTGTTCTACCTGCAAGAAGAAGGAGGATGTTACTCCGTCAACGTCGTTCCAGTCCGCAGCTGCAGTTGGTACTACACCAATTGACGCGCGTGCTCGTCCTATGATAAAAATAAACATTTATAGTGCTAGTGGTCGCGTTCTCGTTGACACTGGTGCGAAATTATCTATCGCGAGTGATAGCTTAAGGAAAGTGTTAATGGATAATAATCACAAACTTGTTAAAGCTTTTGTTGAAATCAAATTAGCCGATGGCTCGATAAATAGTAAATATGTTGAAACTGCAACTGTTGATGTGGGGGTGTGCGGAGTGGTAGTGACCACTGTGTTCGTTATCCTACCCGGTGCTACCGATACTTTGCTCGGTATGAATTTTATCAAAGATTCTGGCATGGTACTTGACCTTAGTCAAAATAGGTTTTCATTGACTTCCGTGAAAGATGTTTCCTTTCCTTTAGAATTCGAGGATGAAGTCGGTGCTCTTATCTGTTCCTCCGCGGGTCTTCGCGAGAATGAGGGCACAATGTTGACTGCTTCGGATAGGGAAACGCTCTCTTCGTTCTTGGAGAAGAATCGGGATATCTTTACACTAGGGGGAGAACCAACCAAATTCGCTGTGCACCGCATAGATACGGGGGATAATGCACCCATCGCCGTACCGCCGTACAGGCTTAATCCAATTAAGAAGGAATTAGTACGAGCTGAAATCGACAGAATGTTAGAAGACGAAGTAATTGAAGAAGCTGAATCGGAGTGGGCTGCGCCAGTTGTGCTTGTGCCTAAAAAGAATGGCGAGATTCGATTCTGCGTGGACTATCGCAAATTAAATGCGGTTACACGTACAGATAAATATCCGCTTCCAGTGATTGATGAGCTTCTGTCGTCAACCAAGGCAAATTGCTTGATGTCCACTTTAGACCTAAAGACAGGTTACTGGCAAGTGCAAGTCGCACCTGAGGATCGCCACAAAACTGCGTTTACAACACCCTTTGGAACGTTCCAATTCCGTCGGATGCCATATGGTTTAAAGAATTCCCCGGCGACGTTTCAACGCCTAATGGATAGGTTTAGGTCAGGATTAGATGACGTATGCGTAGTAGCCTATTTAGATGACCTACTTGTAGTCTCTGATGACTTCCAGTCGCACCTACGGGATCTGCAAAAGATTTTTGACAGACTGCGACTATTCGGACTTGGAGCAAATCGCGCTAAGTGCATGTTCACTAGGGATAAAGTCACTTACCTAGGGCACGTCATCTCTGCGCAAGGAATTCAAGCCGATCCAAGTAAGGTTCAGGCAGTGATTGACATGGCCCCACCTACTAACTTAAAGGAGTTACGAACATTTCTTCAAACTTGTGCCTGGTTCAGGAAATTCATCTCGAAGTTCTCGGACATAGCTCGTCCATTAACTAACCTAACCAAGAAGAACGCTAGCTGGCTATGGAAGGAAGAGCAAGCTCAGGCTTTCCATACACTGAAGGAGAGGCTAACTTCCGCACCAATTCTTCGCCAGCCGGACTTTCATGCTCCATTTATTATTTGTACAGATGCGAGTTCGTATGCAATCGGCTCTGTCTTGATGCAAGGGGACGATGTTAAAACCGAACGACCGATCGAGTACGCCAGTCGGCTCTTGACCCCAGCAGAGCGTAACTATAGTACAACAGAACGCGAGGCGCTTGCTGTAGTCTGGGCTCTCGAGAAGTTCCGCGGTTACGTCGAGGGTGCACAAATTCGCATTCGCACCGACCATCAACCCCTGCGATGGCTTATGTCTCTGAAAACGCCCAGCGGCCGCTTAGCCAGATGGGCAATGAAAATACAATCGTTTAATATTGATTTGGAATACACCCCTGGTAAAAATAACGTAGTGGCGGACTCGCTAAGTCGTCCAGCGCAGATAGTGAAATCTGCAGCTGTAATAGAAGAATCATGTGATTTGTGTCCTATTTCAATCGACTTACCTCATCTCAGTCCTGTGGAGATCCGCGCCGCTCAGCTGGAGGATTCTGAAATCAGAAAGATAATAACAGATTTTGAAGTAAATAATGAAGCTACTCGATGGTCAGATCGTGGCTATTACCTAAGTCAAGGCGTCCTATTTCGCTGTGACCCCGAAGGAGAGTCTGAGGAACCCCAACTGTTTGTACCTGAGAACATGAGGGACGACATCCTTAAGGAGTTGCACGATGCTCCTACTGCTGGACACCTTGGCCTGGAACGTACACTCCAGAAAATTAAGGAAAGATACTATTTCCCAGGCATGCGTCGTTATGTAGCGGCCCGCCTCAAATCTTGCGATCTCTGTCAAAAATTCAAGGCCACCAACCTGAAGCCTGCGGGACTCCTGCAGACTCCAGTAGCACAACAACGCTTCGAAGTTCTAGCGATCGACCTTTTTGGTCCTCTTCCCGAAGGCAAAAACGGAGAGAGATGGATCTTCTTAGTGGAAGACACAGCGAGCCGATGGGTTGAGCTGTTCCCGTTGTCCGAAGCTAACGCCGAGAGTTGTGCTAAAGTGTTGATAGAAGAGGTCTTTCTGCGATATGGTTTTCCCAGAAGGGTAGTCTCAGATAACGGGGTCCAGTTCGTGTCGGCCGTGATGCAGAAGGCCATGCACGTCCTCGGTATCAAGCAAAGTTTGACTCCAGTTTATCATCCGGAGGCTAACCCCGCAGAGCGCAAAAATCGGGAGATGAAACAAATGTTAGCTATGTTGATTGATCCAGAGCACCGTAAGTGGCCTGAAGTCCTACCAACGGTCCGTTATGCCTTAAATGCAGCGCCTAACCAAGGCACCGGTCACTCAGCCGCTTTCCTGACGTTCGCTCGAGAATTTCGATCATTGGTAAATGTAAACCATGATTTGCGAACGATTGTTGATCAAGAAAACTTCGTGCCTCAGATTACGCCCTACCTGCGACACTTTGTAGAGCGTCTACAGGAAGTGAAGTGGAGGGTAGAACATCAGCAAGACCTACGAAAGGATAGTACCGACAAAAGACGTCGGCCTGGCCCTGATTACCAGGAGGGAGATTTTGTGCTAGTGGAGGCTCATCGCACAAGCCAAGCCTCGAAGGGCTTCACCAATAAATTCGCGCCCCGCCGTGACGGTCCTTTCCGCATCCTAAAGGTAGTCTCACCGACGACTTACGAAGTAGGTGATGAGAATGGTAGATTTAAAGGGAAGTACCATGCCAGCTTACTCACTCCTTATGTAGGAGAATCGGAAGTCGTACCAGTTCGACGAGTTAGACCACGCAATTTGGTTCCCAAGTCAGCCCCGGGTCGTGTTGCTGACTTGGAGGGGGAGGATATAGCGCAGGGCTTTACCGCGCCGTCGCACCCACCGCGCCTGCGTAGAAGCCTGCGCCAATACCTGCGCAGTAGGCCACGCGCCGACTCAACCAGCGAGGAACGCTGCGTTGCGCACTTACTTTAGTATCCGAGTACCGTCCGACCGGCTTCGACACTGCGCACGCTCGTCGCGTGACGCAGAGCGCCCCGCGCCTGATATTGTAACTTGAGTCTCACTTTCGAACCTAATAAACTTTATTTCCAACGCAAAGCGTTCTACTTTCTTTTCCCTCGTAATAACTTAGTAACCGACGTTCTTTATCGGGCGACTTCATAACAGCGCCCAACGTCACCCTATAGTAGTGTATTATACTTTACGAACAAAACGTCTCAAAAAACATAAATATGGTTCTTTAGTGCCCTATAGAGCGTTTTTTTTGGAATTGGTCTTAAATACAGCGTTATTAATAAAAACAAAATGAGGGCGCCACTTAGCTTTGTGCACCCTCATAAGCCGCAAAAATCAAAACAAATATCTATAACCTATGAACGTGTCGTGTGCGTAACAAATTAACAAGTGCACGTAGTGGGAGTCGGGGGGATTCCCCGCGCGACATGTATGAACCTGTTCATAACAGTCGACACAGGCCGCCGCTGCCGCTATGTTATGCTTCGGCCTCCGATTAAAACCTTCGATTTAAAAGTGTCGGAGCCGAAGTCGGAACCGAAAGTGTAATAATAATCGGAAGTTCCGACTTAACGGAACCGGAGTCGAAGTTCCGTAACATCCCTGCTACGTATATAATCGTATGTTTGGAATGCAAACTTTCAGGACAGAGCTTCAAAGATGTTTTCTTTTACTCAATCGTTGAATTTAAACTTCATATTTTGAAATTTACACTATGCATAGATAATATTGGAAGTCAAAATGTGGTATGCGAATAAAATACAAATTATTTATAGTTTTTTAGATATTGCGGTTACGCTTTTTTACATTGGATATGCATTTATTAAAAAAATGGTAATTGAAACTTACGATTTTTTACGCCTCCTTAATTTTACATAGAAATGTCGTATGTAAAACATACGGTAGTTTATACTGTCCTAAGTGTGTAAAATTTCGACGTATCTTACACATGTTACCATAATTTTGCTTCAAATGTAGTGTACTAATTTAACATTTTTTTTTGATATGTTGATTAGGGTAACAAAAATTTAATAAAATGTTCATTGTTTGTTTTTCATAGTTCGATCATGACGAAATAAAATTTAAATAAAACGGTATATTTATATTTATTCATTTATTTCAACGTACGTTATTTTAACAAATCACGAAAGATATCTATCAAATCAATACTCAATTTGTTGTTTTCTTCTAAGAGTAAAACAAACCTGGGCAAAAATTAAAAAAAAAATGTAACGCTTCTTTTTCTTAAAAAGAAATATTAATAATAATATCACATTAATAATAATTTTCTGTCATCACAATGTTATTTAAGTATTCTTATGAGATTTGTAACAAGAGTAGTTAAGTATAAACTGTAATACATACTGAATTTCAATCAATCAAGTACTTTTATATTATATAGTCTACACCATATTGTTGTCATTTTGAAAAACTATCGGTTTTAAGGCCGTTTTTAGCAAGAACCGCTACGACTCGGATGGGCACACCTCGCCACAGCAGATAATATACAGTATTACCGAAGTATACAGAAGAATTAGTGATGCTATATCCTTATTGCATTTCCGCTGTTTTCTATGAAGACGTAATACTGTACGAGTATATTATCTCTGTTGTGACCTTCCCTTAGTCTTAACATTTAGTTTTAATAGACTTTCTAAAAGAGTTCTAGTAACTTTTATGAATATTACCTACTGGTCGTATCTACAAAAAAACCAATAACAACAGCTATCTAAAATCGGAAACACATATTATGTTATGAATTAGTAAATCTCAAAACAATAATTTTAGGTTTATTTTAACAGTCTTCATAATAGAGATTACAAGTTACAAGAGGAAGAATTGGTATCGACTGTAAATATATGGGCATATCTGACTCTTAAGTAAAGGTAAATTGGATCTACAGAATTAAAGTTGTTTAATAGCCGGCGCCTAGTGTTAATTTTAAAAAAATGTATGATTAACTCAGAAACTTTGTATGGTGTTTCATCTATTTTAGCCCACTGTACTAATAATATAAATCATTCAAATGATTTTCATGAGCCTCACGTTGTTCATTTGTGTGTATTTGTGGCATATGTCACACTGGTCTTTTTAGGGTTCCGTACCCAAAGGGTAAAACGGAACCCTATTACTGAGGCTCCGCTGTCCGTCCGTCCGTCCGTCCGTCCGTCTGTCACCAGGCTGTATCTCATGAACAGTGATAGTTAGACAGTTGAAATTTTCACAGATGATGCATTTCTGTTGCCGCTATAACAACAAATACTAAAAAATTGAATAAAATAAATATTTATGGGGGCTCCCATACAACAAACGTGATTTTTTGCTCATTTTTGCTCGATATTGATAAGGACAACAGGTAGACGCTTGAAATATTGACAGAATATTTAGTTATATATTCACTTTAAGAATAAATAATTAAATTAAAATAAAACAAATATTTAAGGGTTTTGCCGTTTTTATAGATAATGGTGCGGAACCCTTCGTGCGCGAGTCCGACTCGCACATGGCCGATTTTTTTGATTTGAATAAACTCAATTTAAAGTTTACTTTGACATAATTTTGTATTGACGCTTCGTTTTGGCTTTACTAGGATAAATACTGGGATCATACAATTCCCTATACATAGAGAATATCTTTCGAAAGTTTAAGTCACCGCCCAAGGATAATTTAGACGAGTCTTTTCTTACATAGTGAGCTTCAACTTGTTAAAGATATTTATGTGATTGACAACTCTTTTCGTCACATCATCTGTAATTTTGCGGGCGTGGTTATCGTGCTTACCTCAATTATCGCTTCCGAAAGTTCCCGTTGATGTGTTAGTTTTATTTATTACAGTATGTATATTACAGTATATACAAATTGCTCACTTATCGCAAAAATAGCTAGAAACTGCTTTTTAGGGTTCCGTACCCAAAGGGTAAAACGGAACCCTAAAAAGCGTACCCAAAGGGTAAAACGGAACCCTATTACTGAGACTCCGCTGTCCGTCCGTCCGTCCGTCTGTCACCAGGCTGTATCTCATGAATCGTGATAGTTAGACAGTTGAAATTTTCACAGATGATGTATTTCTGTTGCCGCTATAACAACAAATACTAAAAAAATAGAATAAAATAAATATTTAAGGGGGCTCCCATACAACAAACGTGTTTTTTTTTTTTGCTCGTTTTTGCTCGATATTGATAACGGCAGCAGGTAAACGCTTGAAATATTCACAGAATATTTAGTTATATATTTACTTTAAAAATAAATAATTAAATTAAAATAAAACAAATATTTAAGGGGGGCTTCCATACAACAAACGTGATTTTTTTTGCCATTTTTAGAGATAATGGAACGGAACCCTTCGTGCGCGAGTCCGACTCGCACTTGGCCGATTTTTACTTACGTTAACGTATTGAGCTTCAATAAGATTTTCAGTAGCAGGTAAATAAAAGTAATATATATTTAATTATGTATTTAAGTCGAGATTCTATGCCAGTGTAAACTCTCCTTTTAAGATTCTGACTTACGAAGTTGGATATATAAGTCCATTGTCTCTGATGATCACCTATCTTCCAAAATGCTTTCAAAATTTTCTTCCTCTGATCATTGGAAATTTTTTCATAACATTTCATATGACATTCACATGGTGGTTTCAATGATTTTTTGGGCTTATTGTATATATTATATTTTTAGGACTTAAGTAAGCTTTGCGAAGATTTTTGAATGTGTTTCTCTTCTCGGAGAGCTCGGTTGAGATTAATTTGCGTTATTGTTAATTATAGTATCATTCGCTCTTAATGTACCTGCTAGATGCTGCCTATTCGGTGACGTTGTAATAATTCTTCATCTGAAAATGGGGAAAAACCATCACATAAAAAACCACCATCACCACTATTTAAAAACAAAAAATCGTAAAACAAATAGCAATATACAAAATAACACATCATGCCAACCATTGTCACGAGTCGTCAATGTTGGTGATGTACATACCAAATCATGGCCCAAAATTGCAGAAACGGCTGAAATTTCTGTAAAGTCCGCCTTGCCTAGCAATGTAGAGTCTAAAACAAAAGAAAATATAACATAAGATATCAACTTTTTTCTTAAGTTCCACGTATACTATCGTGTTGTTAGTTACGGTAAAAGATTGAGCGTCGTAAATTATATTATGTTATAAATACGATAATAAACACTTGTATGTGAACGAAGTAAATAGTCGCATGCATTACATACTATAACAAATTTCTTTAATTTTCGACGAACATAATCGTATGTGTTAGTAACCATAGACTTGCCTGATTTATTGATAAATTTATGAAACATGAATATAATTTATATAAAAAACCTATGAATATTTATTAAAACGTTAAAGACTTACCTAATAACCTATCTTCAGTGGCAATTACATTTGAAATGCTGGTATCCTCTTCATTTTCAGGTACATCACAAACATTATCGTCATTTTGAACCGATCTACAAGCAATATCACAGAGCTTTTGTGCTCGTGAATGTTGCCTAGAATATCTTTTTATATTCGAATTACTCATTCTTAATAAAACCAATCAACAATTATTATCGTAACAAAATATATTTAGGCGGGAACATGCGAACACTCAACGTATCAACCGGTAAGTGATACATACGATGCACGGTACGCCCCCGCGCTACCACACTCTTACCGCGTAGACTATTGCCAGAGTCAGTACGATTAATTACGTCGCACGCAAAAACAACATACGATAGAAAACCGAAATCCAAAATTATTTTTCATTATTTAATTTTCAAATTAATACCGTTGATAGTACCCATCAAGTTCATTTAGAAAACACAAAAAAGTAAAAATGGCCAAATTGTGGGTAATACGATTATTTACGTAGGAGCCATCGATATATTACAAGCGTTTATAGGCTACGGTAACGGTTTTACATCAGGAGGGCCGTATGCTCGTATGCCTCCCGACGTTGTATTAATGTATTGCGAGCGATCATAGGCTCCGGTAACCGCTTTCCATCAGGTGGGCCGTATGCCTACCGACGTTGTATAAAAAAAAATCGAGGACTTATGATCGAATTTCGACCACGGGGCAACTTCTAGCAGTTATAGACAGATAGATAGAATTACATTCAGGTACGCAGATTCTGACGAGGCATTGACCTCGGCATGTAGTGATGAGCATCCTAAGGTCCTGATTGAAACGCAAACCGAATGCTGTCTTGAGGTTCACTGGAGGTAGGCAATTCTGAAGCAAAATAAGAGTTTGTTTCCAGCGTAATTTGCACTTGAGGATTGAAGATTAGACTTAGACGATGGAAGAAACTAAGATTTTAGCAGACTATGTATATTCATTAAGATTTTCATTTATATGAAGTCATAGTATATGTAGATATATATCTTCACGCCAGGTCCCTCGCGGGGTAGGCAGAGAGAATCGAGCGCCACATGACGCGATCCTTATAAACCTCACTTGCTTCTTTATCATTCATAGCTCTTTTTCATGCACACTCGCCGGTTTCTAAGGCTCCTGACATCACCTTCTGATAAAACACGATCAATTTGATTATGTCATTTCATTGTCATTTTTATTATATATATAATTATATAGTTACAAACATATGAAGGTTACGCGAAAAGAAGGGGCTCATAGACAATTAGCATAATTCGAATAAATGGCAAATACTCCATCACGCTGCTCAAATGCGGATTGGTCAGTATTTTCAAGCCGCCCGAGGGCCACTAACTTAGCTTAACGACTGTCATCTATCGACAACAGCCGGGCCCGACGGCTTAACGTGCCCTCCAAAACACGGAGAAACTCGAGACAGATGAACATCCATAGACAGGCTGCGGTCGACGTTGCTTAACCTGCGTGTTTGGTTAGAATGACACGCGCAACGACGCCATCGAGCTCTCGTATATACATATATATATATATCATCATATCATATATATATATATGTATGTATGTGTATAACCGTTTCTCTGCACTCCCAAAGAACGACTGGTAGAGAATGTAAATAGTAATTAAGCCCGCCTATTGAACCCAAAATGTTAAGGTCAATAAAGTTTATAAATAAACAAAAAACGTGTAGCGACATTATGGTAACTGATGTCAGTACAAATAAATCAATAAAATAAGTTTACGTTTTCATTTAAATGTTTTTATGTTACGTAACACTCGATAATACAGATGTTCCGACCTGTGAGCAGATTCCCTAAGATTTCCCATTTGTTGCAAGGACAAGAAGCTAGTCCATACAGCCGGATAAAGCATTCGAACCACATCGGCTTAGATCCAGGAGTCGTAGCTCTTCAAATGGGTTTTATATTCGAGAGCCAGTTGCACTGTCTTTAGTTAAGCTATCGGTTAAAATATAGTTTCAGATTCGTTAGTTTCAACTCATCGAAAATTCACTTCCAGTGCAGATTAGAATGTGTCTTGTGTGGGTCAAATTTAGTAATAAAAATTTTAACTCCTTCCTGTTTTAAATATTTTCGTTTACAAGCCCCTCAATTTGTATATCAAATAATGGCGCCCGTAACAAACTGGCATACCATAGAGTTTAGACAGTCAATACATTAAAACTGAAATCTAGGCATCTAACCAAAACAAAGGACTCTATCAACTAAAAATAAATGAGAAATATTAATAAATTGAATAAAAACTAAAAACTTAAAAATAAATAATAGGTAAAAACAAAATGTTAAGTTGAACGGATTTATTGTGAAGAAATATAATAATGATGTAGATAATGTACTCGTACTAAAAGCTAAAAAATAATTAAGTAGGTACCAGTTATCACAACAATTTCCTCATCAATATAGGGCATTGATCACAATAAAATAAAATTGTGGGGCGATTCGAATTTCTGTTACTAGCAGTCAACCGCATCCCACCAAAAACATTCTGTAAAAAACTAGCCAAGTCTCGATGGAGCTGCTTGTTTATCTCTAAAAAGTAATGAAATCTAAACAAAGTCGTGCCAAGTCTAAGGTTCCTTACTGCGATTTCTTTATTATTATAGTTAATGTTGTGTGACTTGGCCGTTGAACATTCTTTATACGTTGTTTACACGTAATGTTATATCTGTTGTAACTACCTATGTTTGTTAAGCGAGATAATAGCCCATACTGGTGTTGGTAATTGGACGCTAGTGTCTCATTTTAGGCTGTTGTTGATTGTGCAACACATGCATTCAGCATTGACAATGCTGACTTCTGCTCTCTTCTTTTTGGAGCGTCAAATCGACCACCGATCTAACATAAAATAGACGTACAGACGGACTTCTATCAATGATTAGAAGTCCGTCTGTACTGGAAATAATTTTTTATACTGTTTGTTTCAGGCTCGCCTATACATAAGTATTATTGAAATCCGCAGCTTTATCAAGCCTACAATTGACTGGTTATTGAATCAACGTTTTCCAAGTGGCAATTTTCCATCGTCAATGGGTAGCGGTTCTGGCGACAGATTGGTGCAATGGTCTCATGGAGCACCTGGTTTTGTACCCTTGTGTACCCTTCAACGGCCAAGTCACACAACATTAACTATAATAATAAAGAAATCGCAGTAAGGAACCTTAGACTTGGCACGACTTTGTTTAGATTTCATTACTTTTTAGAGATAAACAAGCAGCTCCATCGAGACTTGGCTAGTTTTTTACAGAATGTTTTTGGTGGGATTTTACTTCTTTTTGTAGAAACGTGGGCATATTGATTTATTTTATTAGTTAGATTTTCTTATTTGACACAGTTTTTTCTCATAGTAGAAGGGGGCATTACCATATCTCTAATACAGCTGAGACCAGCTGAGGGTTCTTCATCAGATACTTCAGACCTTCGATTTTTGACATCAAATGAAGCGGCCCACCAAGTTGAATATTTTTTGTAAAGGTGTATGTCGATCTCTAATAGTAGTTTGGGTTGGGCTCTTGTGTTTTCTAATCAGGGTCACCAGGTACTCCAGATCTTCGATTATCCTAGTTTTTATAGTTTTCCCTTTATGTGGCCATTAAACCCTAACTCTGTATCAAATTTCAGTTCTCTGAGTTTATGGGAAGTACTAGTTCTATTTTGATGATCATGAGTGAGTGTCATAAACGTCAAACTTTGCTTTCGCTTAACTTCGGAACTAAATGACCTACAGACTTGAAATTTTGGATTTTAAGTATGTGATTATAGCTTACTGGATGACGAAAATTTCTGCGTTCTGGTCTTATCCAAAGGTTCTCAAATAGGGGCCTGAAAATGCGGCGAAATGGTTCCAGTAAATAATGGTACGGCAGTGTTTGCTTCGCGCTCGACTTGGCGGGGGCACTACCGTGCCCCCTGATTATATGCCTTGATTCATATCATTATTGTTTTTCAATAAACAATAATGATATATATGATATAAACTTATGCAAAATGTGTGTAAAAGTACATATATCTATTACTCGCCGGACATTATGGACCGATCGCTTACATATTTACTAAGGTTATGCTAGGTTCTATAACTTCACGCCAAATCCCTTACGGGGTAGGCAGAGAGAACCGAGCGCCACGCGACTCGATCCTTACATACCTCACTCGCTTCTTTCACATTCATTGCTCTTTTCATGCACGCTCGCCGGTTTCTAGGGCTCCTGACATCACCTTCTGATAGAACACGACCAATTTGATCATGATAGGTAAGTCTTGGCCTTCCTCGGCTCCTACATCCTTCCACTTTTGCATTGTATATCTGCTTCGTCATTCTTTCATCCTGCATTCTTTCTACATGTCCGAACCAACGGAGCATGCCTCTTCTTATTTTAACACCGACGCTCTCTTTCAGACCAACTCTGCTTCTAACCTCATCATTGCGGATACGGTCTGCAAGCGTTACACCACAGATTTTGCGCAACGCTCGCATTTCAACCGCGTTTATCCTACTTTCATGCTCTCTCTGCCATACCCAGCTCTCGCTTCCATAAGTAAGCGTTGGGACCAGCACTACATTGTGTATAGCCAGCTGCGCCTTCTGGCTCAGGTTTTTACTGCCAAGAAGTTTTCCCAACGCTCCATTCACACTATTCCCAGCACTCACTCGCCTTTCCACATCTGCGGTGTACCTCCCATCCCTGCTGAAAGCGCATCCAAGATATACAAACTCATCCACTTGTTCCAACACTTCATCGTCTACCGTAATTCTTACATTGGTTCTGGTTTCTTCTCTTTCAAATACCGTAATCTTTGTTTTCTTCGCATTCAATAGTAAGCCTTCCTTCATACATTCGTCTTTCATCATTGTGACTAGTGTTTGCAGCTCAGATGGTGTTTCTGCTAACAGGACGGCATCGTCTGCATACAGCAGACAGTTCACCACTAGGCCACCCATGCGTAATCCTACATTCGTCGATCTTATTCTCTGTAGACAACTATCGAGATACAGAATAAATAGCCTAGCAGACAACATGCAACCCTGTTTGACACCAATTTTGACATCAAACCAGGGTGACATATTGCTATCTATTCGCACATATGCTGAGCAATCCTTGTAGGTGGACTGCACAGCACGCAGCAGTGAGCCGTCAATCCCATATCTCGGCAATATGCACCACAGTTCCTTTCGCACAACCCTATCAAATGCCTTCTCAAGATCCACAAAACCGCAGAAAACCTTCTGGTCTGTGGCCAGATGCTTCTCTACGATATTGCGGAGCGAGAAAACTTGATCCGTAAATCCCCTTCCATTTCGGAATCCTCCTTGTGCCTCCCACAGCATTTCGTCAGATTTCACCCTCATTCTTCCTTCAATTATCTTTCCATATACTTTTGCTGCTAAGCTGATCAAACTGATGGCCCTATAGTTGGCGCAGTCCATGCGTGATCCCTTGCCTTTATACAAGGGTACGATGACTGCGCGTCCCCAGTCCATTGGGACCCTTCTATGCTAGGTTATGATGAAAAATCGTGGGATTTTTAATTTTGGTACATTAATTATTTTTTAGCTTTTAGTACAGCTAAGAGCAGATTATGCTTAACACTCGAAATGCGATTGTAACTCTTATCACGAACGACATAAGAACGGTACAAAGTGTCAAAGTGGAAACCTTGAGCTGCACTTAGCTCGACATTCTCAGTATCATCACTATGTTTCTCTTTTATTTGTAATTGAGTTAGCGTTTTTTTTATCGATGTAGATAGTATAAGATATCTGCTATCGAACACACGCCGCAAATTATTAGTTACCTTCATTAGCAAACCTTAACTTATCGTAGTTTGTTTTTTAAATAGAGATATTATTTTTCATTTATTTTCTTCCAAAGGTAATATACATTACAGAATTAACATATTCATTCACAGGCACATCTAATGCAATCATCGTGAAACGTGTGTATTATGCGAATTGCTCGTGTTAAGTAGGTATAAAACTTAAGTAAAAAAAAGTAAGTAGGTAATAAAACGGTCGTACTTTTTATTAAGTCGTCACCATTTACACTTACCATATGTATAGCTCTATCCTCTGTGATGACATTTCTTGAAAAGCTTTTTACAAAATATCGATTGCACCTTCAGAAGTTTTAAAACGCGTTCAGAAATAATCAGCGTGCGATATATCGGTAATTTTAAAGATTTTTAAAATAAATTATAATAAAACACATTGACATAAAGAATGCAAATTTATAATTATACAAAAAATTCAGTTACTACCAGAATATAAATGTCGTAATTCATGGATTCATGGGGGCAAGTTGCATTTCCTTAACTCCCGTGCAGTGTATTGGAGTAGTATATCATTACACAGGAGTTAGTGATGAACTCTTAGTTTCTTAGAACTGTTAGATTTTTTTTTTTTTTTTTTTTATATTGGCTCAGCATAGTGGCTCCTCTTCGCCTGTTGGTAAGCGAAAAGGGGAGCCCAAATTGCAGCGGCAACTGACAAAGGACTACGGTGTCCTGTCAGTTGACGCTACCATGCTGGCCCGCAAGGTGCTTCTTCACGCTTCGTTTGAAAGATCCCATGTTGTAGGAAGGAGGAAATACATGTGCAGGCAAGGCGTTCCACTTTTTAATAGTTCGACAAAGATAGGAGTTGCCGAACTTTTTAGTACGAGAACAAATGTCCTCAACAGTGGAATGATGACATCGCAAGCCTGCACGTGTGGTTCTATGATGGAAGGGAGAGGGTGGGATAAGGGAAAATAGTTCTTCAGAGCACTCACCATGGTACAGGCGGTAAAATGTACTTAAGGAGCCTATGTCCCTACGAAGCTGCAGAGGTTCTAGGTATTTTGTGACCTCTTCGTCGTCGATTATGCGGATAGCCCGTCGTTGCAACCTATCGAGAGCCTCGAGAAGATACTGTGCGGAGCCGTCCCAGAGATGCGAGCAATACTCCACGCAGGCCCGAACTTGAGTCTTATAAAGAAGATAAAGTTGGTCCGGCGTGAAGAACCGGCGCACCCTGTTCAGGACTCCGAGTTTCTTTGAAGCTGTTAAAATGAGGCTCTCGATGTAATTTCGTTGGTTTAGGTCGCAACGAATATCCATGCCTAGCATATTCAGGCTATCGCGCATATTGAGGGTAGCGCCCTGAAGACTGGGAGTGGGATGAAATGGGGACATTTTTGTTGTGAACGCGCACACCTGAGTTTTCTTGGCATTGAACTCAACCAGGTTATTGGAACCCCATTTACTAACGAGGTCCAAAACCCGATTAAGCTCAACGACAAGACTCTCACGCCTCTCACCGATTTCTGCCCGACTAGCACTAGGCCGCCCGAAATATCGCCCATGGACCGTACTGTCATCTGCATAGCAATGAATATTACCAAGTGGCAGCATGTCATTGATATGCAGAAGAAAGAGGGTGGGCGATAGGACGGAGCCCTGTGGGACACCGGTATTCACTGACATGAACCGCGAAGCGCGTCCATCTGCAAGGACGCGGATTCTACGCTCATGCAGGAAGCCAGCAATCCACTTACAAAGCTGGAGGGGCAGACCGTATGCCGGAAGTTTGGAGAGAAGTGCTTTATGCCAAACCCGATCAAATGCCTTGGCGATATCTAGGCTGACTGCCATAGATTCACCATGTTTATCAATTGCCTCCCCCCAGAGGTGCGTCACATACGCTAGAAGATCACCCGTCGATCGTTTCGGTCTAAAACCATATTGACGATCGTTAATTAAGGAGTGATCTTCTAGGTAACGGATCAACTGATTGTTAAGGATCCGTTCCATGACTTTGCACAACACTGAAGTTACGGCAATGGGGCGGTAATTTGATGGGTCCGAACGGTCTCCCTTTTTGGGTACCGGCTGCACATTAGCCTCTCTCCAAGCCTCCGGAACACAACCGGTCGAGTACGAGAGACGAAAGAGGCGCGTCAACACCGGGGACAACTCCGCTGCACATTTATTCAGAACAATCGCTGGGATACCATCAGGACCACTGGCTTTACGGACATCGAGTGACTGTAACTCAAAACGGACATCACGCTGTCTGAAGTGAATTTCTGGCATAACGGAACCACAGGAGGGTATCGATGGTGGTTGCGTGCTACAGTCATCGATCCGGGAGTTAGCCGCAAAGAGACTGGCCATAAGATCGGCTTTCTCCTGCGGCTGATATGCCAGTGAGCCATCAGGGCATCTCAGCGGGGGCAGCGAGGGCTGGCAGAAGTTGGCCTGCACGGCTTTAGCTAGTCGCCAGTAATTACGCGATCCAGTAGGGTGCGTCACTAGCTCCGTGCCGACTTGTGTAACGCGCTGGGCGTCCGCTCTTATGTATGCCCTCTTACAGACCTTGGTGGCAGTATTATAGGCTGATTTCAGCAAGTTAATATTCGGATCTTTTAGGGCGCGACCCCTGGTCCAAGCGCGATACGCTGCCTGTTTGTTACTAACAGCTTCAGCGCACTCGCGATTAAACCAAGGGCGTCTCCGGCTTTTGATGACGATATCGGAGTGGGGAATGTAGTATTCCATTCCAACTTCGATCTCGTCAACAATAGCCGCAGCACTCGCCGTAAGATCTTTCTCACTGAAACAGCGCTGCCCCCATGGGACGGAAGCAAAGTAGTCGCGCATGCCGTCCCAATCAGCTGATGAGTAGTGCCAGACACGACGCTTAACCGCAGTGGGTTGTGGTGGCGCCGTGCTTGGCACTGTGCTGGATACTAGGCAGTGGTCAGATGTGCCCAAGGGCGCCCTGACCACAACCCGGTAGCCAGCAGGGTGGGAGGTCAGCAGTAGGTCTAGTAGAGAGGGCTCCTGGCCTGCGACATCTGGTATTCTGGTAGGTTGGTCTACCAGTTGCGTCAGGCTGTGGGAAAGAGCGAACGCGTGGGCGGTCCTTCCTGCATGGTTCGTTATGGAGGATCCCAACCAGGAGTCGTGGTGAGAGTTAAAGTCCCCCAAACATACCATCTCTGCAGTAGGGTACCGCTCCTGCGCTTCATCCACCGCCCGGCTCAAGTACTCAAAGAGCTGAGTCGTCTCCGTGTCCCTAGTATGGGGTCGGTAAAGGCACATGTAAATACGGCTCTGAAGGCCCAGGTTTACATGTACCCAGAGGATAGGAAAGGAGGATTCCTCTAGGCAGCGCAGACGGCGACAACATACATCCGAGCGAACAAATAGACAGACCCCGGCTTTCGCGAGGAAATTCTCCTCAAGCACGTAACCGGGGTACTGGAGGTAGGACGTGTCCGCTGGACGCTGGATTTGTGTCTCCGTCAGGAAGAGCATAGCGGGCCGTGCCGTCTCTAGGTGTTGGTGGACGGCATTGAGGTTTGAGTGGAGTCCGCGGATGTTAGTGAACTCGACCTTGAACAGAGTAGTGGGGGAGTGCACCGCTGTAAAACCGTTTTTTCCTATATGTGCTGTCATAAGGGTAGATATTGGAAGCGTGAAGCGGGAGCGAATTGCCACGACATTGGAGAAGAAGTGGTCCACCACACTTGAAGAAGTGTGGTGGACTGTTTCTCCATTAGTTTGTCGAAAGAGGAGCTGTACTGATCCGTCGGACGGAAGGGCCCCCGAACCCCCCCGGAGGTAGTCGCCGGGTCCCCACGATCCGGTCACCAACCGGCACGACGATCTACCCCGAGATTATGCGCGGTATGAAAGGGCAGCCTCTCAAGGTGGTTAGACTTGATTGGGCCCCTGTACTGTACCGCGGGCGGCCAGCGGAACAACCGTTTCAACGGGTCTCCCTGGCCGACGGATCAGCTCAGTCCTCCTGACAATGGATAGACAGAATCCACCACTGTTCTCCAATATCGCATCAACAATCTCCCGAGCACTGGTTATACACCAGCTGATCCCGAAACGCGACGTACTCATAGGTACGCCACTTCACGGGTGTTTCGCCGCGTGTACGGTGGTAGCCAACCAGGCGGGTATTTACCCTACCACCGGCTGAGATACTGGAATCTCAAGAAATCCCTTAGTCGCCTCTTACGACACCCAGGGGAAGAAAGGGGGCGGTGATTTTTAGTATTCTTTCTCCGTCACCGCACGGATAAGATAGATAAGAATATATATATAGATAAGAATATTAATTAGATAGAGATCGACTCGGATTAGTGTAGTGCTTTCTTTCGATATTTTGGTCTATAGTTAAGATGCAATTTGATCGAAACAACTTTGTATACTTCCGCGACCATTTACTTCATGCCATCTGGTGGCAGAAGCACACAAAGTACAAAAAATTTGACTTCCGCAAAAGTAGCATCTGCATCTATGCACTATTTAGTTAACGCTTAACTAACCTAAAGTTAAACTGTAGGTTCACCCGCCGCACAGGTAAGCAGACACTAGGACATCCCACAATATCTTTCCGCGAGAGCACACACACTTTGACTCAAATTGTTTCCTGCAGGAACTAACCTCCTACCCCCGGAAGCAGCGGAACTGGAGGGGGGGGGGTGTTCTAATTGCGCCCTTCACCTGTAATTATACCTATGGGGATTATGGTGGCAAGATTTTAAGCGGAGTTAATAGCCGTAGTGATGTCCGCATCAGTTGTTTTCAAGTTTTAGTTTTGAGTGTGGCAATTTTGGTAAGTGTTATGGGAACTAAGGAGGGTAAATGTGTATTTGGACTTTAGGAAATGTATCCTTGTATTTATAAGGATCGGCTGGGGTTAGGTTCAGCATCCCGGAGATTAGTTTTATAAAGCCCTTAAATTAATTGAGATTTTAATGTAATGCTATATGAAATGGCTTCGACATAAATTTGCCTTTTCGAAATTACCTACCTTTTCTAAACTAGTGGGGATTTTTATATCAGCTTAATATGTTTGGTGCATTTGAGAGTTGTTATCAAACCATTTGTAACTCTCTTCTTTTACACTTTCTCCAGAGATGTACAAGATAATTCATAAAAATATCTGAATTTCAAGTTATAAGATACTTTTGATTGATTTCGATGATTTAAAATACTAAATGTAAAATATGTATTTCCAAAATACCCATACAATTTAACTTTTTCATACAGCATTTTTATTCATTTTAATGTTTATTTAGCTCATTACATTAATTATGTTTATTACGTACAGTGAACGCGTTTGAGACTTAAGCAAAACAAGTTCTTTAAAGTACTTTATCACACATTTTCGTTCGGCATAACGATATTAAAGAGAGGATACGATGAAAATGATGATGAAAATTGTCAAACATGTGTTATATTTTTTTAATATATTTTTTTGCGTGATAAGGATTTAAACTTTTTAGGCTGGTGCCTTGTGTTGTCGCCTGTTGCAATAAAGGAATCAGAGTCTCCTAGTCTTCGTAACATATAATAATGATAGTCAGGCGAAAGTAACTAAATCACACAGTCATTTGCTAGATTGAAAATTTTACATTTTAAATGTGCGTACAGTTTTGTTTTTAAAATGCTATATAATGAAAATGTATACGTAATTAGTTAAAGTATCGTAACAACTTCAGGATTTACGAAATACTCACGTACCGACAGAATTGAAATACAAGATATAAAGTGAAAATTTTTAAAAGTATTTCAGATACAAGATGTGAATTTGTATTTTGTATCTGTATTTCAAATTATGCAATTTTATAACGAAAATTTTATAAATGAATTGTATTTCAATAGTTTTTAATTGTTTGAGGAAATGCAGTTGTTTATTGGCTATGCATACATTAGATTATTCTTTGATATACCTAGCTGTTTTTGTCATAATGGAAATAGAGTTTTCTTTCCGAACACGAGCTCTTTTGTGGGAGCAAGGCAGCCCAGACGGTACGCAAAGAGCCTTTATTACTCGTAATTAACCACGTACAGGTGAGTTTAATTTTTTTTAATTGAAAAAGTCTGTATTTGATTAACCTGAATACCTGGCCGGTAAGGAATGCTTGAGGCTCTGGAATAAGCTAAAATAAACATTCTAACATATAGCAAATGGAACATTGAGGTAGGTTTCTAAAATAGCCGCAGAAAACCAGTAATTAATGAGTCGGAAGGGTCCGCGTGATTGATGGAGTATTCAGGAACGTCACGAGATATCACGAGAGTTACACGTACCAAATACTGACAATAGCTGTAAAAAAAAACATGTTGCTTAAATTCTGGTAGGAAAATACAGGATTTCAGCAGGAGAACGTGCTAAAATTTAAATGCTACCTTAGCTCCTTATCCTTCGCAGAGATATACGAAATAGATGACCCAAATAAGGCATGTGATCAATTCTTGGACTTATTCCTATTACTATATAACCTGTGTTTCCTCTACGTAACTATTATCATTAAAACTAACACACGACAAAAATGGATCTCTCAGGGTATAAAAATTGGTTGTAAAAGACAATGACAATTACTTTGGCAATACAGAACCTTAGCGCTTGAAATAAAAAAAATATTTGAAAAATACCCCAAAACATTGAAAAAATAAAAATATTAAGCAGACAAAAAAATCGCAAAATAATTATTTAATTTAAACATCAAAAAATAAGACACAGGTACATGGCAAATTATAAATAACACTAAATGCACGATTTTTTCTAAAGAAACTGTAATAAAAATTAAAGATGAAACCAAAATCATTACGAATTCTATTGACATTGCGAACACTTTCAATAATTATTATATGAATCAAACCACAATGAACGCGACAAATCAAATGAACAAACTAATACAAATAAACATTGAAAATCACTCTATGTTCATGAGTCCAACCACACCACATGATGTAATTAGAATAAGAAAAAAACATAAACAGTGTTGTGTTGCGTGTACTGGTCTAAAAACCAGTGTAAAATATCAACATATAAAATAGGAGACAAAGAGGATGTAAAAAGTTATGGAAACATGAAGCGATCAATATATTCTTAAATAAGTTTAATATACTAATGTATTGAACAAAAGGGATTTGGAAAAACAAAAATATACATAGATAGACAGACAAGCCATTTATTTGTATCTCCATGACACACAACAGTAAATATTAGCAGGTAAACATGATACAAAAAGGCAGTGCTCAGTGCATTATTTGCTCAAAGAGCTAACCACTGATTTTCAGCAGCTGCCTGAAAATTAAGGAGACGCGCGTAATAACACGCGGATGTTATGTTATGTTATACATATACATATATATATATATATATATATACTGTAGGTAAATACATGCAAGCAGATATGAGGTTATGAACAGTGTATAATTGTGAAAATGGATTAATATAATTAAAACCAGCAGCGAAACTTAGCGATGGTTACGGGTACACAAAGCCACCCATACCCATTCAAAGATTCAAGACCCAATCAAGCAACCCAGAGGACAATCACCACCAGAGCGACCAGAGTACGACGAAAAGCTATATCTAACCCAGCCTTTGTTCATCCAATACCACTGTTTTAACTCTATTTTTGAAAACATATCTTGAGGGCACATTTCCTATTGGTGGAGGTATATTGTTCCAGCATTTGGTCGCCTGGTAGCGGAAACTGCCCTACATATGGCAATTTATGATTTCATCCACATTGTAGGTACCGCAGTAGATAAAATAGAGCCTGTATGTGCTATATTCATTGATTTGGGCCTCCCGAACCCAGGAGCGTTGGTGTCAAAGTCGCGTTATTAACCGCGTTGGCAAAGAAGCACACGGCCGCCCTGATGTGAGGCAGGTACCGTAACGTATAACACAAAGAAAATCGACCTTGTAGAACCGACTAGAATGGACTGTAAAACGAATAAAAAAAAAAATTATAGACTACTACTACTAGGACAAAAATGCTTGCTGAAAATATATTAACAAGACTTCAATATTAGTATCATCACAATTGTCATGTCAACCGGAGGACGTCCAATGCTAAACATATTCCTCCCTCTAGACTTCCACAGTTATCGGCCAATATTGGTAAAGTTTTAATGTAATTGATAAACATTTAAAAATATAAAAATAATAAATATTAAAATATATAATCTATATATAAATAGGTAAAGAAACAGTTCAGTACCTTTTTCTCCTCTGTTTATCAACTTTTGTGCATTGAAGGATCTACGTCATAACATAACTCACGCGGTATCTTGTGACGCGTTTTGTGGCGCTCGGGGCCCTCTGTCTATCCCGCAAGGGGTCTGGCGTGAAGATATAGATAGACGAATTATCTTGTGATCTCACAAAATTATACAGAGTCCACTTAATGAATGGGGCAGTTCACGCCAATTGAATCGAGAGGATGTGAGTCCGAGTGGGGACGACCTAATTTTCTAGACTCGACAAAAACTGTAACAAATGGTCGTACCAATGATGCGCACACCGACATAAAGTCTCACTAGATGTTTTACTTATGTTTTTTTTAGCACTCGGTTTTAAGGGTCGAGCATTATTTGACCCACCGTCTCTGCTGCTTGTCCGGAGAAGAGAGGAGAAGAGTGAAATTAATCTCTGCTCCGTTTCATTGAACATGGATTTGCGGGATAGGTTAAAAATTCATACATTTTAAACCCAGAACAAAATTCGAAACAGGGAAACAGAGCAAAAACATGCAGTAACTCTGCTCCGCATTACTCCCTCGCTACGCTCCGCTTATTCGCTTCGCTTCTTCGCTCCATGGTAATGTACAGGCAGCCTTAGCTTGGTAATGAGTTTTGTGCACATTGCTGTCTCCCACACTGCCACCTATTTCTCGAACCGGGGCACTAGGGAAGAATTTGTGTTATTCGTTCACACTGTTCATCCCAATAACTATATAATTTATATAATAATTATTGTAAAACATACACGTATTTGTATGTCTTCTTTCTTTTTTTGATAATTCATCAATAGCTATTTAAAAAAAAGAGACCACGATGAGAGCTTTGAATGTTAGTAAAACAATTGAAGTGTGTAAGATGCGATATAAGGATATGTAAATATAAATCTATAACTATATGTAACGCAATTGAAAATCTATAAATACACACATCAAAAGTGTCTAGGGATCAACATATATTTTTGCAATAACTTTTCTCCTGATTGATATTAATTAAAATTTTCTTTAAGGATTCATCAAATAAAGTGTTTTCGTTTGTCTACAGTAACGATAAACCAAGTCACCTTTGCATTAATAAAGAAATTTGCCATTTTCATAATAAAGGGATTTTTGACATTTGAACCACTAACATTAAAGTTCGAAAAAAAGACTGAAATAACAGTTTTCTTTAAAATTTTATTGGGTAACTTAAACAATTAATAATCCGTGTTTCTACCGCGAACACTAACAACACAAGAACATCGGTTTGGCATACTCAAAATGAGTTCATCCAAATCACGCTGTGGAATGGCCGCCCATGTTCGTTGCAACAACAAAAAAAGGTCTTCTTGCGACTGGATACCCTCCATATTCGGCAGAGCTCTTCTCTGTAGCATATCCCATGCATGGACACGGAGACAAGACCGATACATTCAAATCACAACTCGAAGAGCTCCAACAATAACCGCCATGATGTTAGCCGTGACGCTTCATCACTCTTCAGAGAACTTAATTAGCGACCAAACAGTCAGAAACCGCTTGCATGAAGTGAACCTTCATTCCCGAAGACCGCTAAGGGTACCACCTATAGCAATGCACAATCGTAGGATTCGATATCAATGGGCTCTTGAACACAGAAATTGGGCAGAAGAACAATGGCGTTCGTGTGCTTTTCTGATGAGTCTCGTTTTGGTATGAGACCGGATACAAGACGTATACGACACTGGAGAACCCCTGGACGCCAACAGCGATTAAAATCCTGCCAGGAAGTCCATCCTTATAGTGGTGGAATCATCATGGTATGGGCGGGTATTTGGATCGGCGGAAGAACTGAGTTGATTTGGATCAGAGGCAACCTCAACGCTCAAATTTATGCTGAGACGATTGTATCAGACGTCATCGTTCCTCTACAAGTGCAAATCGGTCCCTTATTTCAGTTAATGCATGATAATGCACGACCGCACACCGCAAGAGTTGTAAGACAGACTCTCGCCGCAGCTAACATCAATGTCATGCCCTGGCCTGCTCAGTCGCCAGACTTGAACCCGATTAAGCATGCATGGGATATGCTACAGAGAAGAGCTCTGCCGAATATGGAGGGTATCCAGTCGCAAGAAGACCTTTTTTTGTTGTTGCAACGAACATGGGCGGCCATTCCACAGCGTGATTTGGATGAAGTAATTTTGAGTATGCCAAACCGATGTTCTTGTGTTGTTAGTGTTCGCGGTAGAAACACGGATTATTAATTGTTTAAGTTACCCAATAAAATTTTAAAGAAAACTGTTATTTCAGTCTTTTTTTCGAACTTTAATGTTAGTGGTTCAAATGTCAAAAATCCCTTTATTATGAAAATGGCAAATTTCTTTATTAATGCAAAGGTGACTTGGTTTATCGTTACTGTAGACAAACGAAAACACTTTATTTGATGAATCCTTAAAGAAAATTTTAATTAATATTAATCAGGAGAAAAGTTATTGCAAAAATATATGTTGATCCCTAGACACTTTTGATGTGTGTATATGCAGATGTAAATATGTCATAGAGAGTGTGCCGTCGAATTATATGTTAGTAAGATATAGAATACGTGTTGTATCGATTTATTATTCAACACTGAATTACCGTATGTAATGACACAATTTGAATTTGACATATACTTTGTACAAGACATGTTCATACACACAAATATTTGTAATAAATGAGAAACGAGCCCACGAGCGTCGATGTTAAAAGAGCCATCTCATTGATGATGTCAATGGAGCCTTCTCATCGTTGATGTTAAAGGAGCCATCTCATCGTCGATGTTAAAGGAGCCATCTCACCGATGATGTTGAAGGAGCCATCTCATCGTCGATGTTAAAGGAGCCATCTCGTCGATGATGTTAAAGGAGCCATCTCATCGTCGATGTTAAAGGAGCAACCTCATCGTTGATGTTCAAGAGGCTTGTACTATAGGAGAGTCTATAAATACGCCAGCGTCACTTGGATTATAGTTTACAAGTGCTGGAGTTCGCGCTTCGCGCAAATCCCACCACTACTTTTACGCTTTTGTTCTTTGCACGATTCTGTTTTTTGCACGATAAACTGACTGCACACTGTTCTATACAAATGACCGATGACTGTAATTACAACCTGGAAGTACAAAATGTACTTTTTTAAATACTTCCGGTTATCAAATTAACTCCATTTTGATACCATTAGAAAGATGCAATTTAGTTTGACTTTCTGGTGAAAACCGCATCTCAATCGCATTTATAGTTTTATTTCTAGAGGCCAAAATGTCAGTGCAGAGAAATAGAGGGAGAAACTGTACTATTTTATGGGTTTAGGGATTATCGCCCAATGGTACAACAATATTATGCACAATAAACTTTTAAAAAATATACAGTAATTACGACCGGCAAATATATGAGTAGACTCTCTACTCTGCTGAATTAATACGGTTACCAATTGCCATTCTGTCCATTTGACAATCCCTTTTGTAGCCATTACAACAGTGTTCCCTCCACAAGGACATAGTGGTCAAAACCATATCAATAACTTATGGGTTCATAAATAATTACAGCATCCAAATTAAATTAATTTTTGTGATAAGTAAGGACTATAAACGTATACAATACATTTCAATAACAAGTAAATGAATTCATAACTTGATACCGAAACTTTTTGGTATACTTGACAATCCTTAGAGTCTATTGAGACAGATAGAGAGAATATTGAAAACCTTACAGTACCGGCACAGATTACTTAATAGTTACTACGTATGTAACAGATAAATAACTCCATACAAAATTTTGTATACCTACCGCGATAATAGCCTACTCAGTCTCGTTAGGAATGGTTGTGTGCTAAAATGTACCTAATTGCGAGAGCATAGAATTATTATTACTACGCATCCAACAGCAACACAGTCGCCAACCGTAACGCCAGAGCTGGCTGTTTGACATAAATATAATACCAGAATATTTGCAATTTTTGCATGTTTTATTTCATTTAATTAAATTTTTTTAAGTAGAGTAGGAAATCTTAAAAATAACAAATGCTTAATTTTATACAATGGGTACCTAATAAACTTGCCCTGTCTGAATTCGCGATTATTAAACTTAATTGTAGCAAAAATTCTAAATCTAACTAAAAGTTTTAGTAACTACTGCGGGACGTGCATCCACCCACTGCGTATAAATTACTAGGTGGTATATTTTTTTCGGTGAATACGAACTAACAAAGTATTCAGAACCGCTGTGATTCGCAGCGCAGTGGTTAAAAAAAAAACGTGGGTTGACGCGCGCTTGCCAACCCACTAAATATCGATCGCAGGAGATCTGACGACGTCAGTCCGCTCGGTAGGCAAATAACGTACAAGTAGATAGATACATAGAAATAGCATAAGTAGATAGATAATACGTTTATTCGATTGTTGACTAACACACAAACAAATGTTATACACAACAAGTCTAAACACAATAATAATTATTATGATGCACAAAGGTATGCGTGTGCTGCAGCAACACGAATGGGCCACAGCTCAGTGGTGAGATTGCTCAACAGCAAAACACTGATTTTCATCTGCAGCCTGTGTATCTGCTTGAGTTGTGTTAGAAATAAAATATAAAATAATAGAAAATAATAACATAGGTGATTCCAATGATATTGTATTAAAAAGAGGTAGATGTCGTACTAGCGCGCAAAAACTGAGGCAATGAAATTAACCCAATTGGTCTAATATGCGCTATTCTATGATGCACTGACGTATTTCAAGCGCAACTCTTGACAGATAGCTATCTCTCTCTATATCATGCGTTCCGTATTATCTATCCTCTTCATTGTTGTAATCTATATACGCTTAGTAAGTAAGTACTAAAATGTCGTAGTGGAACAATAACAAAACGACGCGCAGTATGAATATACGTCATTTTTAAATACAATATCATTGGGTGATTCAATAATTATGCGATGAATATTTGATATTAGCAAATAATAACTCATTGTGAAATAATATGTAAAATAAAATTATTAGTTAAGTATAATCGACAGAGCAGCTAGGATCGAGCTTCAAGAACATCAATGGCTACAGGTATCGTGTTGGAATACAAATTTTTTCAGTTTCCAGTAAAGCGGATTTGATATTTTTTTGAATGAGATCATCGAAGTACATGAACAGCCCTGGTACCGTGTCTATTCCTTGCATGTCCTATCCAGCACATGCAGGTGGTGGCGAGGGCAGAGCGACCATTAATTCATCGCTGCCGCAGCGCCCGTCGCCCGTCGCCCGTCGCCCGTGTTACTTCAGTATCGTAGCACCCCACTAGTGTGTTTCAAGTAACATTTTGCGGTTAAGTTTATATCTACACGTCTACATCATCTACATCATCTACATACCCTACAACTACTCATCCCACTGCAGGGATACGGGTCTACCTTCAACCGAAGGGGTTTTAGAGCATACTCCACCACGCTGCTCAAATGCGGATTGGCGAAGGCGTTTTCAAGCCGCCCGAGGGCCACTGACTTAGCTTAACGACTGTCATCTATCGACAACAGCCGGGCCCGAGGGCGTAACGTGCCCTCCGAAGCACGAAGAAACTCGAGATAGGTAAGCCCATCCATAGACAGACTGCGTTCGACGTTGCTTAACCTGCGTGTTGGGTTAGAATGCAACTGGGAACGACGCCATCGAGCTACATTATCTACATCCCATATGTATTTAACTAGCTGACCCGTCAGACGTTGCTCTGGAACCTCAAACTGGAATAAATATTTAAAATAATATATTATTTAAATATATTATTTTAAATATTTATTCCAGTTTGATAATGTTGCTGGTTTTCCGACATGGGAACATGCGACATACTGTTAAACCCGCAAAATTAAAATAGTCGTTAAGTTTTCTGATATACTTAAATTTGCGCAATTTTCTTAATTTTTCATTCCGTAAGAATATTCTATAATATATTAGAAAACAAACAAAAAAATCGGCCAAGTGCGAGTCGGACTCGCGCACGAAGGGTTCCGTACCACTATCTATAAAAACGGCAAAAAAATCACGTCTGTTGTATGGGAGCCCCCCTTAAATATTTGTTTTATTTTAATTTAATTATTTGTTCTTAAAGTGAATATATAACTAAATATTCTGTGAATATTTCAAGCGTCTACCTGTTGCCGTTATCAATATCGAGCAAAAATGAGCAAAAAAATCACGTTTGTTGTATGGGAGCACCCTTAAATATTTATTTTATTCTATTTTTTAGTATTTGTTGTTATAGCGGCAATAGAAATACATCATCTGTGAAAATTTCAACTGTCTAACTATCACGGTTCATGAGATACAGCCTGGTGACAGACGGACGGACCGACGGACGGACGGACGGACGGACCGACGGACGGACGAACGGACAGCGGAGCCTCAGTAATAGGGTTCCGTTTTACCCTTTGGGTACGGAACCCTAAAAAAGATTAGTGAAATCGGTTAAGTCGTTCTCAAGTTATGGAGTGACCAAGGGAAATAGGGATTCATTTTTATATATACAGATTAAGTAAATGGATAGTTTTGTTTGAGTCAGTTGAGAACAGTGAGAATTGAGATTCCAACCAATACTCGTAGGTCAGATACCCACACAGGATAAATATTTGTGTGCATGAACATATCTGAATCTGTTTGGAGAGGTAGGGCGCATCAAAGCAGGTCGACTGCGAGTGTCTCCATCTCACAGAAAGCCGCAGCCAAATAACAACACCCTGGAGGGTTTTTGTGTTTATGCAAGTGAGTGATATCACCAGTAAGCTCCTAAGGAGTTGATGTGTTAGTAGCAGTGGTGGTATACTTAATCTATCGCAAGCGTTTATAGGCTACGGTAACCTCTTTATATTATAGGTATATATATATATAGAACATCGGGAATCATACGACTCACCTGATATATATGGTAACGCTAAGTATCACTCGCGCGATGCCACCTCTGCTGCTGACACAGCAACTCCTTAGGAGTTTACTGATAACCTCACTCACGCGCAGAAATATAACAACTCTCTAGGGAGTTATTATTTGGCTGCGGTTTTCTGTAAGGTGGAGATACATCCCTAGGCGAAACAGCTCTTTGATGCGCCCTACGTCTTTCAAAAATATCCAGACTAAGACAAACAGACATGTTCATGCACACAAATGTTTGTCATGAGTGGGAATCGAACGCACGAGCATTTGTGTCAAAGTAACGTAACAGCATGTTTCTCCACTGCGCCACCGAGCTCGTCAAAAAGGTAAGGTAGGCTGTATCCTTGTATGTTTCTCGGCATTGTATAAAATGCTTTACAAACTAATGACAGTGTTTAGATTAGCAAAATTGCTTCGCAGGTAAATAGAACTAATTGGGACATCTATTTCCTGCGAGTTCCGCATTCAATTACAAATGTACAGTCGACCGGCATTAGTGTAACTAAAAGAAACTCTACAAATGCCTGATAGAGAAATGTGAAAAATTCGAATTAAATTCCAATTTAGCGTCGGTTCCTCTAATTCAGCGGCGGCCGGTGCCTCCGCCAATCCGCATTTGAGCAGCGTGGTGGAGTATGCTCTAAACCCCCTTCGGTTGAAGGGAGACTCGTATCCCTGCAGTGGGATGCGTAAGGGTTGATGTGGTTAGCGTCGGTTCATTACTGTAGAAAGAATGACGGAACAGATGCACAATGCGAAAGTGGAAGGGTAAGTCGAGGACTCACCGGCCAAATTCTTCATGTGTTCAGCCATGCAATTCTGTAAGAGCAAACGTCCTTACATCCTCGGAAACATCGGCTGTTACAGCCTTGAACACAAAATTGCAATTCTTTGGTGTCGCTTTTCATGGTTGTGCGACACTAGCGCCGCAAGGCTGCGTTTGGAATTGGAATTCTACAAGGCAAACAGCCTCGCGTACGCTTACAGCCTTATAGAATATCAAATAATTTAGCCGTGATCGCAGTAGACAATGTCAAAGCTGTGACATCTGTGATCACAGCGACGCACACAGCCATTACGAGTCTAGAGTCTTAGAGAATTGCATGGCAGAACGTGATGATACAGCCATAGATAAAAAAGATAAAAGATAAAAATTCTTTATTTGCCTTTAGACCCTCACGAGCACTTGGACACGTCTTACATTTTCAATATTATATCTCATCATTTTTTTTTAAGTTTTTCTCTTTTTTAATTTACCAGCATTTCAAATGACCATTGGCGAAGAAGAAATGCCAAAAGAAACTTGCCAATATAGGTCTTTTTTTTCCAAATCATCTTATACATATTACAATAAATATAATGAGTGTACATATAGCGATATCAAGTGGTACAATTAAAGTAATATTAATTCATGTGCTGAATCATTTCCATACATCTCTGTCAGTTAGATATTCATCGATTCTATAATAACCCTTCTCATAGACATAGGGAGGTATGTTGTTGTGTGTGCAGTGATAGTGTAGTGGTTACGAACGGGCCTGTTCTGGTTGATTGCCGGTTCGAATCCTGGTATTTGTGTTTTCGTATTTATGTACATATTTGTGATTATCAATTGCTAGGTTATGAATGAAAACATAGCGGGAATTGTTGTGGAATCCGCGCGTCCAAAAAAATATGTTTGGAATGATGTGTGACCTGACATAAGCAAGGTATGATTTTCCCTCTAGGTTGTCGAGATCTGACGTAAAAATCAGTATCTTCGTCGTATCCTTAGGCTTAGATAGCGGTACCGCTTAACCTAACGGATTAGGAAATGAGACCAAGATAAACAAGAAGCGTGCGAGGTGTAAGGACAAAGACTCGGTTTGTGGCGTTCATTTCTCTCTGACTAAATTGCAACGGACCTTTAGGATTGTATAGCCACCGATGATATGCTGGTAATATTCTTGTGTTTCTTAGATACTGCCTTGACTCTCGATCACAAAGCCCAGGCGAGAGTCAAGGTGAGGCATTAGCTGTCAGCCATCGGGGTCTTCTATCGAAGCTGCCATCGTACGGGATGCCCGAAAGTTAGTGCAAATGGATTGCCAGCTTCTTATCCAACCGACGCATAAAAGCCGTTGTTGGTGGTTGCTGCTTCGATAGCATGAATATCAATGCTGGCGTCCTACAAGACTCTGCTGCTGCTGTGCTGTCCCTACGCTGCTTATACAGGACGTGAAACCGCGAACAACTTATCTGAAATTGAAGGTGCCTTGTCTAAAGTGTCTGATTAGGGACGGTTAAACTTGGTTCAATTAAATCCTATCATGACATAAGTCTGCGCGTTCACCGCTAAGAAAATCCCATTTGCCGCAGTCCTTTACTTCTAGAAGTTGCCTCTTATCATCGCCGAGGGAATAACGATTCTTGGTATCGAGATATCCAGCGAAGTAAAGTCACCTGGAGGAGTAAGTCAATTTGACGTCCAAGAAACTAGGTGCACAGAATTGAGCGGAACAGCATTACAGTTCGAGACAATGACTCTTGAAATAAAAGTCTCAAGTCAGACCACTCACGGAGCACTTTAGTCACCTATGGGCAGGAGCACCTGGATACCAGGTAGGACCTTGTAATTTAGTGCAAAGACAAGCTGTGAGAATTGTCGATAATCCTAAGCAGATACACGGTATTGAACTCTTGAGTTGAGCACCTGGATATCAGATATGGCCTTGTAATTCAGTGCAAAGACAAGCTGTGAGAATTGTCGATGATCCTTAGCTGATACACAGTATTGAGCTCCTGAGTTCAATGTTCTACAATGTTTGCGTATTGCGCGGTTCCAGAAGTTTTCTACCGAGAACTCCTAACACCTGCCTGCTAAATTTGGGCTCCCAGCCGTTGTTCTTTCTAAGGATTACAGCATGAGGGTCTTAGAAGAAAGGCGTTAAGAGGTTTTTATAGGTCGCACGAGTGAATTAAAAAGAGTAAGAAAAAAAAACTCTGTACAAGGGATTAATTTAATTTTAAATATTGAATATGATGATGTGGTGAAAAAGTTTAAGGACTTTTCAATTCTCATCCCCAGGCTTCACCGTCTTAAATAGCCCATTGATTATAGTCTCCGGGATTTCACCAAGTTAAAGAACTCATCGATTCAGTCTTCATGATTTCACCGTGTGATAGAGCTCATCGATTCTAGCACCCGGGATTTCATCTCGTTAAAGAGATCATCGATTCTAGCCCGTAGGATTTATGCAGCAGAGCTATCAATGAACTTCCATTTGACACGCATACCTACCCACTTCAACGAAATACAATCTACATTTTATGTATCTATATAACTTCAAGCCAAATTCCTTGCGTGGTAGGCAGAGGCCGGCGCATGACTCGGTCTTTACATAGCCTACTTTCTTCTTTAACATTTATAACTCTTCTAACGAACGCTCGTTTGTTTCTAGGGCTCCTGACGTCCCCTTGTGACAAAACACTATCAATATGGTCATGGTAAGTCTTGGCCTTCCTCGGCTCCAACATCCTACTACTTTCGCGTTGTATATCTGTTTCTAATGTTTTCTTCCTGCATTATTTCCACATGTCTGAATCAACGGAGCATGCATCTTCTTATTTTAACACCAATATTTTCTTTAAAGCTAATATTGTATGGTTTGTTATAAATAGTTTATTAATTATTTTTAAATAAAACATAATATGCAACGTAATAATGTGTCCAATCGTCTAATGAGGTCACCATTAGAGCTACACGCTGATTAAATCTCGAGATATATCTTGTCATTAAGCTCAGAACAATCTATGTATAGTGACATTACTACGCTAGTTTCCGGAAAAAGGGCGTCTCTATCACTTGACATGAGTTGATATGACAGAATTGACATGACACTGCTCCCGAGGCTTGTCAATTCAATAATGATATGTTACGTGATTGAATTGACATAAAATAAAGATTACAGTAAGAAGACATGAGTTTTATTTAACATTTATTTGTATTAATCGGTGCTTTTTATATTTCTTTGTGTAAATTTGCATTTTTTCAAGAATACATCTATAAAGATTAACTTCAATCCTAGCATGTACCACTCAATTCGAGTTTCTGGATTTATGTGCACATGTATAATTAATTGCGGAAGGAAAGCCTCATCTGAGTGTAAAAATTGATCGAAATCATTGAAGCCGTTTCCGAGATGGCGCTCGGTTCTCTCTGCCTACTCCGTAAGGGACTTGCCGTGAACATATAGTTCAGGACTTTAATCTAGCAATACTATAAATAAATGAACAAAAGATACGTGACCATTAAAAAAAACAAACACCATTTTATAAAATTATAACATTCGGAATTCAAACAGTTATGACCAGCCATGGGCTCGACACTCAGTGAGGTTAGTCGCACAACCATGAAAAGCGACACTAAGGAATTGCAATTTTGTGTTCAAGGCTATAACAGCCGATGTTTCCGAGGATGTAAGGATGTTTGCTCTTACAGAATTGCATGGCTGATCGATACCAAATTTCACAGGATTACCCATTGGCTAATCTGAAGATTTCTGGGAAATTTCATCAGAGACGGTTTTAAAGTCTATAGGTAACAAAACATAATGTATGTGGGTATGTATGACAAATCGAGTTTTATGTATAAAATGAAAAGATTAAAGTCGCCCGCAGTGAAATTGGAATTACCGTGACAATATTACAGAGTATGGTTTTAAAAGTTTTCTGTTTACCGCAAGATTGTTCTGATCTTCTTTTGGACCTTTTTTGCGCTGAATGAAGACATTCGTGAAGGTCCGCCTTCAACTGCTATCACCGGGGAACACATATTGAAGAAAACCGAGCTTGAACCGAGCACACTATTTCATGTAGGGGTAGGTATAAACCAAGATAAAAAAATATCTATGAACTGAATTAAATAGAAACGGGTTAATAATAATAATAATGCCTGCCGAAAGTAACATCAGATATGATAGTTATGGCAGGCGTCCGTTCCTCTTTTGCAATAGCCCGGTTCTAATAATATCTCCTAATCTCATTTTAATAGCCATAATATTTTTTTCCGACATATTTCCAATAGTCCCAATACCTGCCGTGACCTGTTCATTGGTATATTGTCCCACTAATATCCCCTGGAGTGGGTCACGGCCGGTGTACAACATTACATAGTCTTTTCGAAGGGGCCTCTACGCGTTGGATCCTTATCCCCGCGCACGCCTATCAAATGACCGGGATAATACCCGTGAGAATAATAGAATATAATTAGTAATAAAAGCTAAATTTAAAATGAACTATATTCACTAAAAAAGGAATAATAAACGAATAAGTATCTCCTCTTCATGTTTTTATCTTCTAGAAATTCCTGTATACTATAGTAGGCTTTGTTCAAGAGTAATTGTTTCAATTTTGTTTTAAAGTTATCACTTTCAAGGGGCGGTCGGTATACTCGCACGGTTGTACAGTTTAGGAGCCATACATAATATGTTTTTATGAAATGTAGCCGTTTTTGTTGGAGGTACCTGTAATTTACCATGAAAATGTGTTTGGTATATTTAAATTTATTATAAAGATGTAAGTTATTTCTTACGAATACAGTTGTTTCGTAAATATATAAAGAAGGCATCGTCAATATTTTTAACTTTATAAAATAAGATTTGCATGAGTCTATCGGTGTGATTTTACATATATCTAGTTCGTATGCATTTCTTTGTGCTTTAAATATGTCTTCTTTTTGTGAAGATTCCCCCAAAAAAAAATTCCATATCTTAATGTTGATTCGACGTAGGTATCCGTAGTAATTGTACGTGTTGATTGATACACAAAGATGGCGATAAAGTACGGCCATAGATATTCTAATGCAGAATAAGTCATGACGTCAGGTCAGTTGTGATAATAAATAAATCTTTATTATTGTAAACCAAAAGTGATCAGCACGTGTTCGAAAACAAGAAAGGCATAATTGTTTAAATTGTTTGGTGATAATGTAAACAAGAGCGGATAAGGGTTTATTTAGATATTACACAAAAACAAAATGAAATTTAGGTTTACGTTCAGATTTGTAAATCTCACCAATAATCCTACTCGTACAAGGATGAATGAATGAAACTAATAAATATACTGATATATTAATAGAGATTAATAGATATAGTAAGGCATGTCGATACAGCCTGACTGAGAAAGTACCTTACAGAAAACCGCAGACAAATAACAGTTTTGACGAGCTCGGTGGCGCAGTGGTGGTACACTCTGTTACGATACTCTAACACCATTGCACACCAGTGGGTTCGATTCCTACACAGGACACAGATTTGTGTGCATGAACATGTCTGGGTGTTTTTGAGAGAGGTAAGGCGCATCAAAGCAGCCCGTCTTGGGAAGTACCCCCACCTCACAAAAAAACTGCAGCCAAATTACAACTCCCTAGAGGTTTGTTGTATTCCTGCGTGGCGGTGAGGTCACCAGTAAGCTCCTAAGGAGTTGCTGTGTTAGCAGCAGAGGTGGCATCGCGCAAATAATAGTGTATTGCAAGCGTTTATAGGCTACGGTGACCACTTAACATCATGTGGCTTGTATGCCTCCCGACGTAGTATAAGAAAAAGCATCTTGGAGGGTTGTCGATTTCCTGTTCCTTAAAAAATGCCGTTCAAGTAACATACGGAATCTTTGTTGTGCGATCCAATTCGCGCTTGACTGGTCATGCTCCTTGACTCGGAAATTCCTGTTACGCAAATGGTACTTTCAAATTGAACGGTATATTTCTAAAGTTAAATCCCCTGGTTACAAATTGCGAAGTGGTTTCACGCCCAAGCAGCTACGGAAGTTCAGCTATCCAGCTGTTGCTGTGAGTCCGACAGTAGACAATTTCACGGAGGTAATTGGCTGGGTCCCGCCGCGCCCCCTCGCTGGACAACTAGCGTTCAGATAGTCTTACTCTTTAATTGTTGTAACTTGTACTGCGATTGAGTTTGTTTACTTTTAAATTGCTCTTTGTTGTGAACTTAGAGCGTCTGTTGAAGGCTTTGTTTGAAAAATGTCACAAGGACTAACTCTGAGTTGTAAATAAGCACGCTTTGTTATACTTCAAACGAGATTTTTTTGTAATATATTAATGTATTTTGTGGGCATACAAGCATATGGCCCACCCGATGTAAAGCGGTTCTAAGTATCACTGGCATGATGCCTCCTCTACTGCTAACACAGTAATTTTATAGGCGCTTATTGGTGTAGTGACTATACCGTATAGTTAAGAGGTCCGTGTAAAGAATAAAGAATAAAATAATAAAGATTTATTATTTATTTATTTAGTGACTCACACGCAGGGACACAACAACCCTCTAGGGAGTTATTCGGCTGCGGTTTTCTGTGAGAGGTGGAGGTACTTCCCCAGACGGGCTGCTTTGATGCGCCCTACCTCTCTTAATAACCTTCTGATGTAAAGTGTTATTAGAAGATGTCGTTTAATCACTAGGAGTCAACGAGAGTGCATGACAAGAGCTATAAATGTTAAAGAAGCGAGCGAGTCGTGTAAGGACTGAGTCATGTGGAGTTCGGTTCTCTCTGCGTTCCCGCAAGAACTTAGTGACGATAGTAGTAGTCGTTTCAGCTGGGTACCTACGTCTACTGCCGAGTAAAATATATTTTTATTGAATTGTTATTTAGCTGTGTGCACTCTTCTGCAAGCTAGCTGCACTGTGTCTAATTTACTAATCGCCGTAAAGGTAATGGATATATATATCGATTCTGTATATCTTATCTATGTCATATAGTAATAGTCTTCTGCCGATTTGCCGTCTGTCGATTTCCGTATGCTTGCATCAATTATATAATTACATATACAATTGAACGTAAATTGTATTTATTCAATACCTAGCTCAGCCATAAGTTCTATTACGAATGAATATACATTTTTGTTATTAAGTATTGTAATCTTAAACTTGTGTATATATTTATGGAAGTTTCTGCAAAGTATAAAAAAATGATTCTATTCGAAATCGCCACCTTTGGCTTTGATCTAGGCCTTTCATCAGTCTGATCACGAATCTATGGATTTATGCACTGTTTCCATGGGAAATTTAGCAACTGCTTGCTCCAGAGATTTCATAAGAGACGCAATATCGTCTGAGGGTCGTAGTCTAAGTGGTTCAGATCTGGGCTAGACGAGGGCCAGTCTTCAGATCTTACGAGTATAAAGTCCGAACATTGGTTTCGAGCCAGGCTTGGGTAGTGCGTGCCTTGTGACCTGGTGCAGAGTCCTGCTGGAAAGTCCACGGTACATTTTTAAAAAGTGTATTGTTCAGAGGTTTCACAACACGATCCAAGACAGTCTGTTGATACCCTTTGGCTGAAGTCTTCACTCCTTTTTCACATAAATAAAGCTTTGTGACTCTTTGACCCCTCACCAAACCGTTAGAGACGCAGGATGATCACCACGTTGTACATTTTCGACCACTTGGGCGGCTTCTTTAGAACTGTGTTATTTCGCTTGTTATAGAGCTCTTCAATCGTAATTTTTTTTTTCATCAGTAATGAGGATATTTTTGTGCCTTTCACCCGCGTATCGGGATAGAAGGCATTTTGATTGATCCACTCTCTTCAACTGTAGGCATTGAGTTAGGGCATGTCCTGTATATATCGACTATAAGCGCCGAGGTTTAGGTTTTGTTTTATTATACACGACAGAGTCCTAGCGTGAATCTTCATTTCTCGCGATAAGATTTTTGTTTCCTAATGGGGTTTCGGCGAATTCTAGCTTTTTGATTCATAATTCATCTGGCATTTGTGAATTGGTTACAATTATGTTTTAATTATATTTGAATATACAATATATATATATATATATATATGCATACATTTACAATGTCAAGGTTCTTAATTCCATCACATCGGTGGAGACTTGTAATTTGCTTAGATTTATTTATAATTACCATTCATAAGAAACAATAATGCTATAAGACTCCCAAATAATAATAAATAAATAAGGATACAATGTAACAATATTTTGTAGCTTACTAGTTTTTCATTCATCATCATCACATGAACATTTACTCATCCCACTGCAGGGTACGGGCCTCCCTTCAATCGAAGGGGTTTAGAGCATAGGTACTCCTCCACGCTACTCCAATGCGGAGGCCAGTGTTTTCAACAGAGACATGTTACTAAAGGACCAGCCTCGTAGGATCATTCCCCTCTGTCATGGTACAAGATATTGTGATCCATTGCGCGCATAAATACTTCGTGCGTAATCGATTCTCTAACAGTCTTGTAATCGTTATCGCTCAAGTAACATCATAAAGTGTTACACTAAAAATGCCAAACTGTGCAGTTATGTCATGCAAAAAAAGGTCGAACACTTCTAGTTTGCAAAAATATTGAGTTACCTTTCACATGCAAGTATTATTTTATTTGCTTTCATATAAAAGAAATTAAAATGGTGTGATAACGAATAATACATGAGAAATCGATTCAGTAATCGAGTACCGATGCAATCGAATCATATTCCGCGACTTTGGTCGCATATCTCCTATCCCAAAGTAGCGTAAATTATACAAACTGCAAAACAAAACAGTCCTTCATGCTGTATAATAGAGTTCATTTAGCTAAAGACAAAGAAAAGTATATAAGACGTTTCGTAATTTTGAATCTACCAGCTTCGATTTACGAAGAAGTTCAGCTATTCCACAACAGATGGCAGGCAGCGGTAAGAAAATAACTTTGAACCGTAGGTGCCTAGAAATAAGCTTGACATTTCCTTAAAACATTATTTTCGTTTCTAGGTAGTAGTTACCTCGTCCCCCGTCAAAAATGGCAGAATTATTTACTAACAGAATCACGCGTATGGCGAGTCCTTTAGTAACATGTCTCTGGGTTTCAACCGCCCGAGGGCCACTGACTTAGCTTAACGACTGTCATCTATCGACAACAGTCGGGACCGACTGCTTAATGTTCTCTCCGAATCACGGAGAAACTTGAGATTGGTAAATCCATCCATAGACAGGCTGCGGTCGACGTTGCTTAACCTGCGTATTCGGTTAGAATGATACGCGCAACGACGCCATCGAGCTCTCTTCGACTTTTTCATTATACATATCTAATTTATTGATTTAATATCAATCGTAGTAGAAAATGATTTAATCGTAATGTAACATAGTGTTCTAAGTGTCTAAGATAATAATATAAAAAATGTATAACAGAATAATGTCCATAATGTAGGAGAGTAATATTGATAATGTACTGAAAAATTGGTTGTCTGTAAAGTTGGTTTACGGACGATAATTTTACGTGATAACGTCATAAGAAAACATTCAACAGTTGACAAAACAGTTCACGTGTAGGTTGTGTGCTGCCGCTGTCTCTCTTCTACTCGGACGCATCGGCCGATGGAGTGGAAGAGAGATAGATGCGTCACAAGCCGAACGCTTAGGCCGGTCGTGCCTCTCTATCGCTTGTTCCGCGCTCTCGCTTGCACGCTCGGCTCAGGCGGAACGTGACAATGAGTCATGCATTTTCGTGCATGCAGCCGGCGTTCATCGATTTATAAGACGTTATCACGTCAAAAGTAAATGACAATATTGTAAAAATTAAGATTGAAATTTGTCATTAAAAACGCCTTTACATTGTAATATGCCTTACTCAAAAGCATCTTTTTCAATTCCGAATCAAATTTACTCCTTTAGAGGACTTTCAAAGTGATTGGCAAGTGGTTATATACCTTGCAAGTGATTATATTATATTACCTTTAACAGCATTAATATCCTTTGTAGTTCTAACAGCACGCGGTCGCCCCGATCTTTTATGGTCTTCAACAGAGGAAGTGTTGGTATATCTGTCGATAGTACGATATACGAACATACGGCTGATACCAATGATATTGTATTTAAAGATGACGTATATTCATACTGCGCGTCGTTTTGTTATTAATCCACTACGACGTTATAGTACTTACTTACAATGAAGGGGATAGATAATACGGAACGCATGATATAGAGAGAGATAGCTATCTGTCAAGAGTTGCGCTTGAAATACGTCAGAATAGCGCATATAAGACCAATTGGGTTAATTTCATTGCCTCAGTTTTTGCGCGCTAGTACGACATCTACCTCTTTTTAATACAATATCATTGGCTGATACCAATGCTGATACCAAGATTTTAAGTGTCTTGAAAATGACCAACGGCTCCATACTCACCAAATAGGAACGCGATTATTATGTTAAAAACTTCTTTCGATTTCACATCGTTTTACATATTTTTTTCGTGTTTATTATCAAATTACGATAGGGGTGTTAAAGAAAATAGATTTGCAGTGATTGCCTTGCAAAAAGTGAGTATGGAGCCGTTGGTCATTTTCAAGACATTTATTATTGATTGATTAAAGAGTTGAAAAAAAAAGAAAAGTTTCTACGCAACAGTATTTATGGTCGGACTATTTATATACAATGAGTAACTTGGTAGCAAGTAACGCTAATTTGATCCAACGCTCGTGGTTTCGATTCCCAGGATAAACATTTATGTGCATGTAAATACCAACATCAGCTAGGTATGCTTGTATTTCTCCCGACGTTGTATAAAAAAAGTTACCCATGAAGTTTAGCCAAGTTTTGTTTTTATGCAAGCTCTGTTGAATAGTTCATCGCTCCAAATAGAACTGTCCCATATTCATAACAAGGAACGGTAAAATTCCTCAACGTAATCACGCCCGAAGCCGCTGCATTCTCTCTGAACTATGCAGTTTTGTTAGCGTACGGTATTTCATCAACGCATTATGTGACAGGAATTTAATACACGAAACTGATATTTCCAATTTAGCAGATGCCACGCTGTCCGCCATCTTGGATGCTTGAAGTATACTTTATGAAATAATCAGAAGGAACCAGTCATTGAGTTTAGGGATTTCGTGCGATTATTCACGGGACGAGGTTAAGAATGCTAAGATTTATATGCAAACAATTTGATTTAACCGGCTTGTGTGCTTCCGCCACAAATTAGTTCATGTGAACTAGCGCCGACCGGCACCCACTACCGTTAGTAGATGCAACATGCCGTCGCTGCCATGGCTGCTCCGGTAGTCTCTGCCCCGGCTGCTGCGGTCGTCCTCGCGATTGCCCGTGCCAGTGCGTTTCGCTAGGATTTTAGCGTGCGGGTTGCTACCGCCGCTGCTGTCGCAGGAACAGCTCCTTAACACTTGTGTACTTTTTTATAACGGGTGCTTACTTGAGACCTCATTCACTCGCAGGAACACAACAGTTTTCCAGGGAGTTGTTACTTGGGTGCGGTTTTTTGTGAAGTGGAGGTACTTCGCCAGACGGGCTTTGATGCGCCCTACGACACAACAGCTCTTGTATTCCTACGCCCATGCTTAACTTGTGTTCTACTTATGTACGACGTACACTTATGTTTGACGAGCTCGGTGGCGCAGTGGTGAAACGCTGTTACGCTACTTTGACACCAACGCTCGTGGGTTCGATTCCCACACAGGACAAACATTTGTGTGCATGAACATGTCTGTTTGTCTTGGTCTGGGTATTTTCTATGTATAATAAGTATGTATTTACAAAACAAAATGTATTTACGTATGTTTATCAGTTGTCTAGTACCCATAACACAAGCTTCGCTTACTTTGGGGCCAGATGGCGCTGTGTAATCAGTCCGACAATATGTATTTATTTTATATTTATTACAATGTACACAACTTTTGCGGAGTATGATGTCGTCAATGCGCGTGTCAGTCAAAACGCAAGTTAAGCAGCGTCATGGCTTCTCTTATTCTCTAACCGAACACGCAGGTTAAGCAACGTCGACCGCAGCCTGTCTATGTATGGGTTTATCTATCTCGAACTTCTCCGTACTTTGAAGAGTGTTAAGAGCCTGCATTCGATTTCACGCAACACGTGACTACAGCGATCGCAAATACGGAGATTCTATCTACCGCCCACTACAACAGGCGCTCTGCGCTTCTACTTGCTTCTTTGGCTCAAGAATTTTTGGGAGGATTTTCCATTCCGCTACTAGGAGTTTGTTCTCCTCTTTAAGGGTTAGTGTCCAAGTCTCACAGCCATCCATAATTACTGGGCGTAATATAGTCTGATCTACTCATAGTGCTGCTTAATAAGTAATTATGTCTAATACTATTACTCTGGTAAAATGCTCGTAGTTCTTGATAACATTTAAATAACAGTATTAATTACACTACAGATGGTATAAACAAAATTAAAAAAAAAAAATAACTGACTTCTACATATAACAGCAACAATAAAAAGCAAAAAATAAACTGAATTAGATATTTAATTCAACAATGCACATAACCCTCTTATGATGTCTAATTTCGTAAAATAAAGTACCTATGTAAATACTAAATTAATACAATAACTACATAAACCAAAAACTTATGTAAAATGTATATAAAAACTATTCTATAAATACCTATAAGTATACAATATTATTTTACTCATCAATCAAACTACGTTTTCGCGATTGTTATACATTGAATTAAACAATTTTTAACGGAAGTATCGCGTGTTTTATTTATTTTATTGAACCTGACGTTTCGAATGCTTTGCAGCATCGGGTGCTAACAAAATAAATAAAACACGCGATGCTTCCGTTAAAAAAATTGTTTAATTCAATCAAACTACGTATTTACAAGTTATGATAATTTGTTTACACAATTACAATATGACAATTTTTGTCTAAGCCTACCAATTAATTTAAATAAAGTATTATTATATGTGCTAGGCTATCTACTAATCTGTTTGAAGTCGATGCCAAGCCCAAAAACAATAACGAATGCCTATTTAGTGATATACATATGTCACTAAGTAGTCTTATGTCTTTATTATTATGTAAGTAAAAAGTTGCAATGACCCACTTTTCAACTATCCGTTCTTTTAGACAACAGCAAAAAAATATACACACTTGCATGTTATAATGGCTAAATCTTACCTGAAAAGTACCTCTGACGCAGATTTTTGATAAACCGTAAAGGAATTGAGCTCTTATTAATAAACCGTCAATAAAATTAATGTTTTAACTCTATACTGCAATTAAGGAAGAGTTTATTAATCGAAGACAGCAATTGTTTTTTAACTAATGTAGTCACATAGCTACGTGATCGTCTTTGAAAAATGAGTGAAACACCGATTTCCTGGATGCGCCCTCTTTAGCCGTCGGTCCCGGCTGTTACTGATAGATGACTGTCTTTGTGTGTCCTTGAAAACACTGGCCTCCGCCAATCCGCAGTTGAGCAGCGTGGTGGAGTATGCTCTAAACCCGTTTGGTCAACAGTGGGATGAGTTACAGTTGGTGTAGTGGTAATAGTAGGATTAATCAGTGTTTTTGTATTTATGTAAGTACATATTTGTAATTATCACTTGCTCGGTGTTGAAGGAAATCGTGGAGAGCCTGCACGTCTAAGAAATCATATTTCGAAAGACGCGTGGCCTAACCTAAACAAGATCTTATTGTCCCCTTGGGATGTGGAGCTTTAGCGGCAGTCGTTCATATTAAAATCAGTATCTTTGCCAAATATTTAGGTCTATTATAGCAGACCTAGTCAATTCCATGGGATTTTATGGGAAACAAGTTAACGCTAAGAAGAATAATAATAATCTTATAGAGTCTTTAGATTTGGTATTCCACATTGGAAAGATTTCAACAAACTGTCATTATTCATCTCGATCGTACTTATGTGTCTTTACATAAATGGCAATACTTATAATCGTCCAAAATGCATCAGATTTGCTTTCGTAGATTTTACCTCATCCATACCTGTTCTCCATTGGTGTATGCATAGACTATGAAATGCCACGTGCATCGATTCAAATTTATCTTTCTCTCTTTCTCCTTCGCTAATCCTAAATTCAACAATTACTTTGTACACGCTCGTCAGTTTGACGTGCCTTTATTTTTACCATTTTTTCGATTAAACAGAGCTTAATATGTGGGACGTGTTAAATGTTTGTATGTATGTATGTATATCTTCACGCCAAGTCCCTTATGGGGTGGGCAGAGAGAACCGAGCGCCATAAAAGATAAAAAAGATAAAAATTCTTTATTTGCTATTGGGCCCTCGCGGGCACTTAGACACGTCTTACAGTTTTTGAAATATAATCTTATTGTATCTTATTTAATTCTCTTTTTACTTTTTTCCTTTTTTTTATCTACTAGCATTTCGGAAATGACCATTGGCTAAGAAGAAATGCCGAAAGAAACTTACCAATATAGGTCTCTTTTAAAATTGTCAATTAGATATTACAAAAACAAAAAATTCATAAGCATATTGGTACAATAATGTTATCAAATGGTAAAATTAAAGATTATTAAGAACAGGTAGTCTGTGCTGAATTATTTCCAGACATCTTTGTCAGTTATATATGGTGTTCTTAAAGTATATGCCCAAATTGAAATGGGAAATAGTATTATGTATGCTGATTATGATAGTAAATATATTTTATGCCCCACGTGTTACAAATTCTTTCATAGAAAAAATAAATCCATCATAAAAAATAGCTATCTGTTGTATGAATCCAACCACCTAGGAAAATACAAGTATGTCACGCGACACGGTATGCAGGTACGCAGGCGCGCTTAGCGGGCCTTCGTAGAAACGCTAACCGCGCATGCGCCATCCATGTACCCACCGCGCTGCGTAGTAGATGGCGCACGCGTGCTCAGTCTGTTCCGAGTGTCGCACGCTGCACTACTACGCGTGACCGTAATCATGTCTGGACCTTGTTACTCTAATCAGGAGTATCTCCAAATGGTACTTTGTTATCGCGGGTGCAATAACATCACTGCAAAAGTTCGGAATACGAGTGAGCCATCATACAATCCTCGGCACAGTGTACAGGATTCGTGAACATGGCAGTTACTTAACGATGAAGGCTTACATCCATACCACTTCACTAGGGTACAAGAACTCATGCCACAAGATCATGCGCCTCGTGTTGCCTTCTTTCGTGGGCTTCATGCAGAGCGCCACAACATTTTGTGGACAGACGAGTTAACCTTCATACGCAGTGCGGCCCGATCATTTCCAACACAGATTTACAATACAACACTCGGTGACAGTGTTAGGACCAGTTTTTTTAGAGAGACTGAATGCGGATACCTATCTTCACCTACTGCAAACACAAGTGGACAGTATGCTGGAAAATGTTCCACTTGAACATCTAAGGGGTTTATACTTCCAGCACGATGGAGCACCAGCCCATTACGCCTTGCGTGTTCGCGAGTATCTGGTCGTTACGTACGCCATGAGGTAGATAGGAAGGGGAGGGCCAGTCCAATGGGGTCCCCGTTCCCCTGATATAACGCCGATGGATTTTTTTATGAGGTTGTGTGAAAGTGTGATGGAAAGTTTGTGACCTTTTTTAAGTTAAGTTTAAGTGGATCAGCTGTTATATCCGGTAAGTGTTCTATAAATTTCCATTTTATTTAACTAGATAGGTAGCGAATGTGAACGCACATAAGCGACGTCTCTGGTGTTAAAAATGTCTAAATGCTACGATAACTGCTTACAATCAGGAAGAGAGCACCTAAGCTTGTTTGCCACCTTAGTGGTGCAAGTGTACCTTTTCCTATATCGAACCTCGTACACAATTACCAACAATAGACATATCATTTTTTTATCGTTCCCATAAACAAACTTAGAATAATATTCTAAGTAAACAAACCACTCATGAAATACCTACCTAATTCGTTGAAAATGTATCTAAGTGTAAACTAATCGGACTTAGTGATGGATGTTTGTCATATGAAGCAAATCAGCTGTTTCATCTGTTTCATACTTTGGATCAGGCACATCTTTGTTTTTTACTACTTCGGGAGACAAATAAACATACGGCCCACTTGATGTAAAGTGGCTACCGTAGCCTATGAACGCTCGCACTAAGGTTTATCGCACGCGGGTTGCCACCCCCGTTGCTCACACAACAACTCCTCTCACTGCCTTCTGGTAACATCACTCACTCACATAAAATCAACAACCCTCCAGTAAGGTTATTTTGCTGCGGACTTCCCCTGTCGGACTGCTTTGATGCGCCCTACCTACCTATGTAAAAAACATTGTTAGGTGATGTATCAGCTGGCATAGTCACAGCCGTCAAAGTTATTTCTTTTTTGTATACAACGTTGGGAGGCGTACGGTCGACCTGATGTAAAGTGGTTACCGTAGCCTATAAACGCTTGCAACACAGGAAGTATCGCTTGCGCGTTGCCAACCCCGCTACTGATACAGAAACTCTTCAGGAGCTCACTCGTAACCTTACTCACTCGCAGGATTAGTTGTTCTTTGGCTGCAGTTTTCTGTGAGGTGAAGGTACTTCTCCAGACGGACTGCTTTGACGCGTCCTACCACTCTTCACTGAGCCTTCCGACTGGCAACTGTCAGGAACTCGGGACAGGCTGTGGTGGTCGCTGCGTAAATGGCGTGTTCGATTAGACCCGCGACCCGTGCATCGACCCCGTCAAACTGAATTATTAACAACTGATGATGATGACGGGGCAATCATTATGCACCATGAACCAAGTAGGCACTTTATTTATTTGATTTCTCAAACTTTTTTAACGATTCCGGGACACGAAGTTTCTTGTCTATCGTAACAAATAAACGATATTCTTTCTCCCATTGAAGTTCGGGCATATAGAAAAAAAACACCTTATATATTCATCAATTCTATAATAAGCCCTTCTACAGAGAGTATTTTTAATGTACTTTTTGAATTCATTGTCAGGAAAGGACAGAACTGTTTCAGGCAACTTATTATAAAATCGAATACAATTTACAAGAAAAGATCTACCAGTCCTAGCAAGCCGATGTACCGGCATACACAACTTATTTCTACTTCTAAGTTTTTCACTGAAGTTTGAAAACGACTTTAAATTTTTACGGGCATACATTATGTTTTCATAAATATATTGAGAAGTATATAATATATACTTCTTCTTTCATAAGACGCGGTCTTTACATACTTCACTCGCTTCCGTGACATTCATAGCTCTTTTCATGCACGCTCGCCGGTTCCTGGGGCTCCTGACATCACCTTCTGATAAAACACGACCAATTTGGTCATGGTAGGTTGGTCTCGATCTTCCTTGGCTCCTACATACTTCCACTTTTTAAATGTTTGTGACAAAGATAAAGTAAAAAACGTTGAACGAAAATTCTATATTTGCCTTTGGGTCCTCGCAATCATTGGGCAATTGCATAAGATTTTTTCTTCACTGCATTACAGGTACTGTATAATATTGACATTTCATAATACAATGTAGGTACTCTGTGATTGACATTACTGAGGACGATTTTGTCGTAGATGGCTAAATATTTGTACGCACAGGTTTTATGATCCTACAACCCAGTCATCCTTTTTTGTGCCAGATATTTATTTACGTGTATTTTAGCTGATACTCATAGTTATTGTTGCAATGTACTATTGTATCTTTCTTGTGTATTAATAAAGGTAATATAATTTTTTTATTCATCAGCGTTGTCACTCTTGAAAACCAGAGCTGGGATCGCTTTTACGTTTTGCATTTATGTTTGTACTTACGTATTTAAAACATGACAGTCAGAATGTCAGAATAAATAAAAGCATTTCTATTTTTATTTCATTCACATACCTACATATAGTGGAGTCAATACGGTATTTTTTACTTAAATTTTTTTTTAATAACAACTGATTAGGCTGAAACAGGATGTAATCGATGGGGAAAAATATGTAGACAAAAGGACCCCAAAATATTTTTGTCAACAACTTATCCCCCCTCCCCCCCATACATAAAAATTAAGAAAATATTTTTTCAAAAAAAGCTGGGTGAACAGCAATTACGATGATCGTAATCAGCGACCCAAAAAACCCCCAATTCTGATGGCTTTTTCAAATAATGCGAATAAGTTGTGGACAAAAATAATTTGGGGTCCTTTTGTCTACATATTTTCCCCCATCGAATGCATCCTGTTTCAGCCTGATCGGTTGTTATTAAAAAAAATTTTGTAATCTACCTATTTTAATACCATATTGACTGCACTACTATTTATTTATAATATTATTGTACCATATTCAATTAGCTAGTTTTTATTTGTCTTTTCAATCTACTTTTTTGAAAATGGACATATCTGCATTTCAGACAGAAATATCGCAAGAATCTTTCCAATTTCTCCTCTTTTCGTCAATTAGGTATGATAATAAATTTATCGTTGGATCTGGCCTCATAAAACAAAAGAAATGGAAAACCAATTACTAAATTTGAAAATGAAACTTCTATGTGTAAATATCATTTATTAACTTGCGAGTTTGTTATTTGTTTTTTCATTGAGGCTTTTTGAAAATAGCGTGTCAGATTTTCTATGAATTTATCTATCTATAACTTCACGCCAAATCCCTTACGGGGCAGGCAGAGGGAACCGAGCGCCACGCGACTCGATCCTTACATATCTCTTTAACATTGCTCTTCTCGTGCACGCTCGCCGGTTTCTAGGGCTCCTGACATCACCTTCTGATAGAACACGACCAATTTGGTCATGGTAAGTCTTGGCCTTCCTCGGCCCCTACATCCTTCCACTTTTGCATTGTATATCTGCTTCGTCATTCTTTCATCCTGCATTCTTTCTACATGTCCGAACCAACGGAGCATGCCTCTTCTTATTTTGACACATCTATGAATTCAATTGGAGAAATTTTCGCGCTATGATTTTTTACTATTGTTTACTGCTTAATTCTGTTGGAGAGTTGCCTCAGAGTTCAATAGGTATTTGGCGATGAAGCCTATCTCATAGTTCTGTGTGTGTGTGTGTGGGTATGTGGACGCAATCATTTTAACGATGATGCACGTGACCCTCGACTAGAGATTACCGAAATTGTTATTTTCAGGACAGGTAGGGTGCATCAGAGCAGCCCGTCTGGGGAAGTACCTCTGCGAGGTGGAAGACCTCGACCTAACAGAAAACCTCTGTGAGGTGTGTTTTCTACCTCGCAGCCAAATAACAACTCTCTAGACTAGAGTGTTGTTGTGTTCCTGCGTGTGAGTGAGGTTATGAGCTCGGTGGCTCAGTCGTGAATGACGCGACTTTTACACCAACTCTCGTGGGTTCGATTCCCACACAAGGCAAACATTTGTGTGTATGAACATGTCTGTTTGTCTTGGTCTGGATGTTTTCAGAGAGGTAGGGCGCATCAAAGCAGCCCGTCTGGGGAAGTACCTCCACCTCACAGAAAACCGCATCCAAATAACAATTCCCTGGAGGAGGAACCATCCGCGTGTCAGTGAGGTCACCACTAAGCTCCCAAGGAGTTGCTGTGTAAGCAGCAGAGGAGGCATCGCGCGAGTGATACTTAATATATCGCAAGCGTTAATAGGCTACGGTACCCGCTTTACATCAGGCGGGCCGTATGCTTATATGCCTCCCGACGTAGTATAAAAGAAAAGCCAGTAAGCTCATAGGAGTTGCTGTATTAACAGCTGAGGTGACATCGCGCGAATGATACTCAAATGTATTACACGCGTTTATAGGCTACGGTAGCCGCTTTAAATTAAGTGGGCCGTATGGTTATATGCCTACCGACATTGTATAAAAAAAAAGTATACCTTCATTTCGTTCCCGTTGAGAGAAGATTCATACTGTTTTTATACATTAAATTAAATTTAGAAACGAAATGTCTACATATGGATTTGTGTATCAATTCGGCTAATTTGTCGGTGCAAGTTGTAATCTCTCTCTCTGTTAAGATACATATCAATTGTCAGTCAGTGAATTCGGCCTTGAAAATAATTGCATCCGACGCCGCATGATTGATTGATGCCGCTGTGTCGCTGAAGTTACGACTAAGATCTCTCCTTAAACTCAACGATTCAATAACGTGTGTGAGTTTAGGATCATCGACGATCCTCACAGCTCGTCTTTGCACCGAGTCCCAAGGTCCTAGTTGGCATCCAGGTGCTCTCACCCAAAGGTGACTTCAGTACTCCATATACGGTCTGACTTGAGAGTTATATAACATAAATCATTGCCCCGAACTTAAATACCATGTGGCTCGGTTTATTTAGCCCATTATATCATTAACTTAAAATACTCCTGCAAATAAAAGCTGCTGCCAGTGGCTTTTTTACGTAATATTTGAAGACAAACAAGCATACGACTCGCCTAATGTAAAGCGGTTACCGTAGTCTATGAAAGTAAAGAAGAAAATAGCTCTATTAATTAACAAACAAGGCTTTAGCGTAAGAGAGGCAAGGCGCAAAGTACTTCCGCCTTGCTTCTGTAAGGACCGAAGCCAAATAACAACTTCTTGGAGGGTTGTTGAGTTCCTGCGAGTGAGTGGGATTACCAGTAAACTCCTGAGGAGTTGCTGTTACTGGTGGGATGATAACTTGCGAGCGACACGTCCTTACTTGCCTCGCGAGGTTGTACATATCTAAAAAGAATACTGTTGTTTTCTCAGTAGAGTACATACTTTCCAATATTTCTTGTAAAATTTTAATGAACGTGACATACTGTTTCATATTTATATATAATGCCGATACAGAGTTGTTGTAGGGTTGTTCCTACCGGAGTAAGGGAATGCGGATTGTTCTAGTGGCAATCTATTGTCCGAGCCCGATGAACATTACCCTTAATGTGTAGGTGATTGCGGGATGTCGACGCGAGGCATTCAAATACCTGTATTATAGAACTCTGGCGGCGCTCTTGGACATCTATTTTTCGCTACAACCTCAACTGTAAGCACTGACTAATTAACGTCTTGACTGCGCATAAAGCACCCCTGGCTCACCAAAATTAGTCTTTTAGCGCCTATTTATTGAGAGGATGATTTGCTGCAAATGTTCTCCTCGAATAACTGTTAAAATAGACATAAAACATGCCTTATTGTTCGGTAAAATGGTGTGGCAAAAACAGCAAGACCTCCAACTATGCAAGGGATAATATTTTATGGGACAGGCCCACCACTCATTCCCACCACTGTGTCTCCTGTGTAGCTAGAATTAACAGCGGCGACCACCAAAAAGGCAATGAACAGTGAAGTCCATTGCTGTCCCGGGGGAATAGGAAAGGATAATATTACATTTCCCAAGTAAGCCTAGTTTGATTGTAATATTGTATATCTTCACGCCAGATCGCTTGCGGGGTAGGCAGAGAGAACCGAGCGCCATAAGGTCCTTACATACTTCACTCTTCTCTAACATTCATAGCTCTTTTCATGCACGTTCGCCGGTTAATATGTAATATGAAGAAAATATTGGCAATTATTGGTGTGATTTAATGTTTTTCTGTAAGGTGGCAGACAAGCGGACGGCCTAGCTGGCCTACAAGTTTTATCGATATTCATAATCGTCACATATTTTTGTAGTACCGCACTAAAACCTCAGACGAAGGAAAAAGTATAGACGGAGCGTTAGTAAATAAAAGCGATGCGCAAAGTGATGGTAGCAACACAACGATGACGTGTGGGTAACGTTGCGTGCCGTACACTCATTCACTTTCACACAATGTAAAAAATATGTCGCCAGAATATAATATATATAATAGGGGTTGAAGTAGGTTAAAGTATGAAATTGCCGTTTTAAAGTAATAGATATTTTGAATTGACATTCAACTTTCCTGGTGCGAGATTTTCGAGTGAAACTTTTTTCACGTGATACCTATGGTTTCTTTTAAAAATTGTGCAACATTTGATTTTCGAATTTCAATTGGATTTTTTTATTCAGCTTAGACGGGAAAGATACTTTGAAATTCCGAGGATTTATGAATACGAGTTCCGACGCGGAACTAACGCGGCAGGAACGGCTCGCAATATCAATTCTGCGTTTGGAGAGGAGACTGCTAATGAATGCACCGTGCGTTTTTGGTTTAAACGCTTTCGTAATGGAAACTTCGACTTGAAGAACCAACCACGTGGGAGATGGCCCACACAGGTGAATAACGCTGAATTGAAGGAGATGGTGGAAGCCGATCCAAGTCAAACTACAGCTGTCAAGCAATAACAGCATGTTTACTGTGCCGAACTTCGAACAATAGTGGCGCACCTGGCAGTGAAACAGCCCCGACTCGTGAATCGATCTTCACCATTATTGCTCCATGATAACGCAAGACCTCACACTTCACGAGAAACCATTGTAACTCTACAGGAGCTGCAGTTAGAAACCATACGTCATCCTCTGTACTCGCCAGACCTTGCTCCAACTGACTACCATTTTTTTCGTGATTTGGACAATTTTCTACGTAGTAAACATTTTCTTCCCAGGAGGCAGTACAAAATGCTTTCACACAGTTTGTCGAATCTAGATCCCCAGAGTTCTATCGCAAAAACATAAATAAACTTCCAATTAGATGGCAGTAATGATTTTGATTAAATAAATATGTTACATCTTAGAAAAAAAACGAGTTTTAATTTTTCAGTACAAATCGGCAATATCGTACTTAACCCCCAATATTATACTACTAAGAACACACGTACTAAGAGTAACAATTGCGTTGCAGTGTCTAATATAACTTGTCGCTGTGTGTACGTTACTATAGGAAAAGAGAATTTTTAATTGACCGTATAAAAAAAAATATGAAGTTTATGGATTTTATTTGTTCGTTACGTTTGTATGCAGACCAAGCTAAACTTTAAGCATTTGGGACTGAAGCGCCTCGTTATCTTCTTTGAAGCCAAACGTAACGTAAACTCAAGGTTTACGCAACGTAAACCCAAGCTCAACTAATACATACATACTTTGACGAGTTCGATAGCGCAGTGGTTAGTAACTCTGCTTTGACATCAGAGCTCTGGGTTCCATTCCCATGCAGGACAAATATTTGTCTTCATGAACATCCCTGTTTATCTTGGTCTGGGTATTTTTAAGAGAGGTAGGGTTCATCCATTCAGTTCATTGTTTATATGCGCTCGTTGTGCCCATATCCAGAACCATAATTTAATATGTGGTTGTTTCTTTTGAACAACAGTTTTCAGAAGTACATCCAGCTCATGGAAGACTGCATCTAAATAACAACTCCGTGGTTTTCTACTCCTCACTATGGAGTCGTGCTAGCAGCAGGGGCTGTAGCGATGTTTAATTGAATGCAAGCATTCATAGGTTCTGTTAACCATTTAACATGAGGTGGGCCGTATGTTTGTATGTCCCCGACGTTGTATGTAACTTTTATACCACTAAGGTCGCAATCAAGCATACGGCCTGCCTGATGGTAAACAGTCACCGTAGCCTATGGACATTTGCAATACCAGGGGTGACACTCATGCGTTGCCGACCCTCTAAAAACCTCTTCACGCATTTCTTGAAGGACTCCAATAATCTTAATAATATTGCAGTTTTTTTTTAGTTTTAATCTTTTTTAATCTAACAGCATTTCGAAATTACGAACGAAGAAGAAGTGCCAAAAGAAACTTGCCAATGTGGGTATTTTTTTCATCGTCAATATATATTACAATAAATATATGTGAGTGTACATATAGTGATATCAAGTTGTACAATTAAAGATATATTAATACATGTGCTGAATCATTTCCAAACATCTCTGATATATAAGTGGTCAAGAATCATTGCGGTCATCATCATCATTGTGTAAAATTTGATCAGAATTCGTTCAGCAGTTTTTGCACTCCGTCGGCACCATTTCACCAAGTAGTTGCGTCCCTTTGGAACCCCAAAATATATTTTTGATTTGTATATTGATAGCAAGAGCGCAGTAACAAGGTATGACAAGGTAGCCGCTTCACATCAGGTGCGACACGTTTATATTGATAAATTTCTTTATTTGCCATTGGGCCTTCGCGGGCCTGGACATGGTTTACATCTTTTCAATTATAATCTGATTATACCTTATTCAATTCTCTTATGTTACTATTTTCTGAAAATATGTCATATTCCATTGATTATACCTAGAATTGTTAAAACCACCACCAACCGGTGGCAGTGGTAAAACGAGCTCGATGGTTTCACGGTTACTAACTCGAATTTGCGAAGGCATCGCGCGAGTGATACTTAATATATTACCGCGTTCATAGGCTACGATAACGACTTTACATCAGGTGGACCGTATGATTGACTGCCTCCCGATGTTGTTAAAAAAATCTAAGCATGATGATATAAAATCCATTGACGATTAGAGACGTATATTGACATGTTTCTTCCGGCATTTCTTCTTAGCCAATCGAAAATGATACTACATTAAAAAAAGAAAAGTTGAAGTGACGAGAAATTAATAAGATATATTTTTATTTAAAAAATATGACACGTCTAGAGCCCGCGAGGACCCAAATGTAAATAAATAATTTTATTTTTTATATTTTTTCTTTGAGAGAAAAAGTCTTTGGGTTCTAGATCACTTAGCAAGACAAATCAAAAAACCACTTCACTTCGCATGCAGGCACCCCGCGCTCACTAAACAATTTGAGCCTATTGACCAATGGGAGAATAGTTTGACCAATAAGGCGATAAGTGCCGCGATTTTGATCCGCGAATTAGCCAATAAAGCTGCACGTTCCACTTTACTCCCCGACCCGGAGTGGTGAATTGAATTACTACGAATTCGTTATATCTCTAATTATTTCCTACATGTTTAGCACCAACCGCCTCATCAGCTTCAACATTATTTGCATGTTCAGGAACACCGTTCCTATATGAAATCTATAGTCTATCTAAGTTTGTCTGTGCGTTTGCCTGTGTGTGCGTTATTTTTCGAATATTTCAATTTTGACCTCAGATTCGGATTCAGCATAAAAAAGTAGAATAATAAATGTTCAGGAACACCGTACCTATCTCTTAAGGAACATGGTCAAAATGGCCGACAAATTAAAAAAAAAAAATGAATTATATAACTGACGAGCCAGGTGTTCCTCTGGCAATGCAAGCTTGCGCATTCTCAACTGGTTGGTTTTGTAATTAGCCGCTATTAATAATTGTAATTAGCCGCTATTATATATAATTGGTATGTACCTAAATGCTGAGAAATGTAATATAATCTCATTCACTCGTAAAAACCATAAATTTATTTTCAGCTACGCAATAAATGGTCATGTACTAGAAAGGAAAAATGCTGTCAAAGACCTAGGCGTATATTTTGATGATAAATTATCTTTTCATACGCACTATGACCATATTGCAAGAAAGGGTTCTCAAATGCTTGGCTTCATTTCACGATCCGCCAAAGATTTTCAAAATCCACGGTCACATGTATACTTATACAATACACTAGTTAGAACCACCCTTGAATATAACTCTGTCATCTGGTCTCCCTACTATAATGTTCACTCAGATCGCATTGAGAGGATACAGAAGAAGTTTTTAAAATTACTGTGTTATAGAACCGGTTTGAGTCGCCAGCTTACCACTTACAAGGACAAATTAACTAAATTTAAACTCAGTACGTTGGAAAACAGACGCAATTATTTTGCACTCTCCTGTCTATTCAAAATTGTTAACAATAACTTTGATTCACCATCATTACTCTCACTTTTAAATCTTAAAACAAAGTTTCGATCACGTGAAACCAATCGTAACACTTTTGCCTTACAAGTCCATACTAATAATACCTCCTTTTTTAACCCTATAGTCCGTATGTGTCGTCTATATAATGATGTGTCGAGCACGACACCCAATCTCGACATATTCCATTTGAGCCTTCGAAAATTCCAGAACTGCTTAAAAGACATCTTTCTCAAGCATTCTGATCTGACTCAGTGAGGCGCTGCAGTTTACCTTTTACCTTTTGCGCGTATTTTATAGTGTCCGAGTACGCAATGTTTTAATACATTTCTTTAAATTGTGCTTTGTTTTTAATGGATACTAACGATCCGGCCCGGTTTTGCACGTATGCCATAGCCACGCCATATGGCTTGTGACGCATGCACGCTGATCATGCGGCTTCCTGAAGGCTAAATATTTTTAATTTTAAATCGGTTCAGTATCTTTTGGGTTTATCCATTACAAACAAAAATACGAATCATTTCATTTCTGTTTGTGATTTTTGTTTCATAGTAGATATGGGTAGTGGAAATGCATAGTAAGTGTTATGCACATGTGTATATGTATGCAAGTGTGCATGTGTGTATATGCATGTATACATGTGTGTAGGTGTGTGTGTATTTATATAGGACTATGAGCGCTAAAATTATTGATCATGTTGTGTGCACGTGTCAATAGATTACAGTTCAGATGTAATAACAACTATTTATAATTTAAGCTAGATTTAACTGTAATTTGTATTGTGTACCTAAATAAATAAATAAATAAATAAATAAATAAATTGGCTAACTTCTGGCCTTTTATTATTCCATAGTTATTGTATAATTAAAACAACAATCTCAAATACAAAATAAAAACATTTTAATGGCATTTCTCAAGAACTAAAACATTATGCAACAACATTTTCCACTTAAACACTATAAAATATGTTCCGCTATTTAATACACATTTAAAATAACTATTACTATTGAATAAATTATTAAAATAAATGCAACCGTTTTGCCATTCCACGCTAAAATATTCCAATAACAAAAATAAATAAACACTTTTTCAAAATTACCATATTTTCTTTTAAGTATTTTTAAAAGGAATTCTTTTAAATAAAATAGCTAATTCTTTGACACAATGACTAGATTCATAAATTGATCTTATTGCCACATCAATCAATACTGTAATACGCTTCATTACGGCAACTTTAAGAATTACTTAGACACAATATTGCACTGCCCGAAATCGTCAGTCTTGCAACTAAAATAAACCTTACAAAATAAATGAGTAAGTACACTTGGAAAGGTTAGAACATTTGAAAATTATAACTAAATCTGCAGATTATTCAATTGGCATAGTAAATAAGAATACTTATTTAAGTTTTAAAAATGAATATTACTAATTATGAAATAAAATAAAGTCAGAGTTTGAAGAGAGTATTCGAGTATCGAGAGTATTTTAGACGAGCTCAGTCGTTAATGACGCGACTTTGACACCAACGCTGGTGGGTTCGATTCCCACACAAGGCGAACATTTGTGTGCATGAACATGTCTGTTTGTCTTGGTCTGGATGTTTTAAGAGAGGTGGGGCGCGTCAAAGCAGCCCGTCTGGGGAAGTACCTCTACCTCACAGAAAACCGCAGTCAAATAACAACTCCCTAGAGGGTTGTTGTGTTCCTGCGTGTGAGTGAGGTTACCAGTAAGCTCTCAAGGAGTTGCTGTGTAAGCAGCAGAGGGAGCATCGCGCAAGTGATACTTAATATATCGCAAGTGTTAATAGGCTACGGTACCCGCTTTACATCAGGTGGGCCGTATGCTTGTATGCCTCCCGACGTAGTATAAAAAAAATTTTTTTTTTTACCTATTCGGTAATTATTGAGGTTTGTTTTTTTATGTTTTAGTTTGAATAGATTTAGATGAAGTCAGGTAGGTAGTCTTCTTTGGTAATTCGATAATAAAAAAAGGTATGTTTTTACTCAGTAGAATAATATGTTGAGTATAGTATATAAATTGAAAAAGAAATAAAATACTGTATTGTAAATTATATATTGTACCACTGAAAAGCCTGATTTGTTCATAAATCATAAATACTCAAACTTTATTATCGACTACTTAGATTATAATTGTAACATAATTAAGGAAATATATTTGCATGTCTGACTTAGGGTTTTATGCAATGTATCTTTTGCCATGTTACGAGATAGCGACAAATAAAGGATCATGATTTTCAGATGTTATTAAATTAGTTGAATTTACTCTCCGGGCATATATAATGCACCCACGTAATGTCTTACTTAATTATCTGTAGAAAATGATAATTTTAATTGACATCCTAATAAATACAAGTTTGATTTTTTTTAACCTAACTTCATAAATTCGTGTGTATGTAAATGAGTTCTTTAAGGATTTCAATATAAATTGCACGCTTTTCGAATAGGTATATTAATTCATCTCTTATACAATTCTGTCTCCCAGTAATAAAATTAAAAAGCAGTAATACCGGCTGATAAAATTTAGACTACCCGTGAATTTCGTTCCATTTTAAATAATCCATTATTGATTGCACGATACCTATTGAAAATTAAAAAAACGCGAATACCTACATCTCTAAGTACCGGAGAGTGGAATCAATTGATAAATAAAAGAAACTGCATAATCTTACTTAATAATAAGATATGCCAATACATTAATGCCAATTGAAGTTATAAAGTCGTGCAGATTTCTGTGACCAACGAGCCGGCAAGTTTATTAAATCAATATTTATATCTATGTTATGCTATGGTATCATACAATGTGAAGCGTGACACAAACGCCATGAAAACTACAACAGTCAATGATCCTACGAATCTATCCTATGAGAAACAATGTATTATAAAATTCCCTTTATATTATGTGGTTCTACTTTTACGTGTGAAAAGAGCCTCGTTAAAAATATATGTTCTACGATGATCTGATGATATGAAAGATAATTATGTCAGTTTATTCACAATTTGGTCCTTATATTTAAGTAATGACTTGAGGATTGCCCGCGGGTCCATATTCTGAACAACCATATTTGGTAAATGCTCATAAGGTTCTACCCAAACAAACAGACTTGCTAACACGATCGTCCGAACGCGTATTTTGTCTAGTTTAACTGAAATCGTAAGTAGACTAATCGACAAATCAGTCAAAATAATTAATTCAAATTATATAATGTTATGAACATCAACCCTTTAAGCTTTAACATCATATTTGTCAACAAGTCTATTGCTATCCGGCGAGTCATCAGCGAATTTGATTTCACCTGATGAGTCTGAGTTTTCATCAGCAAATCTTATATCGGAAAAATCTGTTCTTTTTAATGAGTCAGAATTTGTCTCTCTTGCTGTATCGTTAACTCTTTTGAGAGTCGAGCTTCCATCTAAATCATTTCTGTGATCTCTTCTGTGTACTTTCACCGGCGATCTAGTCAGAGTTAAGTCTTTCATTGGTATAACGATATTTTCTTCTCGTTTCTTCTTGTTTCGTTTGGGGAACTTTGGTGTATTTTGTAAATCGCTGATGCTGAAGTTGAGTGGATGTATAATGTTGCTTCTATCAGCTTTCCGAATAGATCTTATGGACTCGTTTGACCTATTGGAGCGGTTGTCCGAACTCCTCTTTAGTGTGCTGGATGATGGTCTATCTTCGGGGGATTCAGTGTTGCTGCCGGGGTCTGGCCGTAGTTCCTTTGGAATGATCTCCTGAGGATTTTTTTAAAGATTACACAAATATTCTGTGACAAGTTAGACAAAATGGTTTATCAAATTTACCGACTTATTAAATCAAGAAAGTAATGTACTATTATAAGTAGTGTTCAATTTAGAAGAAAATAGCTATATCATTTTTTAAACAATTAATCAAAAATAATAAGAGTTGAAATACTAGGAATACCAGAGTTAGCTTATTTTATGTGCCAGATTTAAAGGAGTAGGCTAAAAATACACATGCGTTCGATATTAGGCCCCAATGCATACAGCATTAGAACAATACGAAGATCTGGATTGATTTGTTAGTACAAATATCGATCGTACACACATCTAGTGATGTGCGTACGATCGAATTAAATAGTGAATAAATTGTGTAGATATCTACATCAAGTTCCAAGTAACACCAAATTTGATGATTATTTACCTCATAAACTGGTGTTGTGGTATCATCGATTTCTTTCATAATATCACCTTCTTCTAAAGGTGGTATCCACACCAGGAATGCTGGATCCATTCCCAAATATGAGCCGGGGACAGAACCTAAGAATAAAAGCATTTTATAAGATACACTAAGAACTGCCATACATAAATCCACTGATTGCACTTAAAACAATACTTTTAATGAGCCACTATACAGAGTGATGCTAATATAAAACGTCTATTAAGCCTTCAGAACCCGTTATATACCTTTTCCCATACATTTCGCGGTCATATATGACCACAAGGGTTTCGAAGGGTTAAGCCCTGTTATATAAGTAATTGGTATATTAAAAGATAAAAAATATCTTTATTTATTATTATTGTGACATCGATGGCTCTTAGACATGTCTTACTTTTTTAATAAAATCTAATTATTCTTTATTAATTTCTAATAGTTAATCAGTTTTTATTTCATTTTGATAATAATGCAGTTATGCCGAAAGAAACTTGCAAATATAAGTCTTTATTCAAATCATGACTAGATATCACAATAAATTTTGCATATTGGTACAGTAACACTCTCTGCCTACCCCGTAAGGGATTTGCCGTGAAGTTATACATAGATAGATAGGTACAGTAATAATGGCGTCAAGAGATAAAATTAAAGATCGGTCAGTCGGATATTCATCAATTCTATAATAAGTTATTTTACAAGAAGTATTTTTGATGTGCCTTTTGAAGATATTGTCAGGGGACAGCACTGTTTACTGCACCAAAGTAGAACCGGCGAGTATGCATGAAAAGAGTTATGAATTGTGGACCGTAAGGACCGTGTTACGAGCACTACATGCTCTGCGCTCCCTGCTTGACTTCAATTGAGGTGAAGGTCGTGTGACGTGTTGACCATCAAAAAGGCAATGAACAGTGAAGGTTATTGCTGACCCGGGGGTTACAGCTGCCTTGGAACACACAACGGATTTAATCAGAAAAAATGTGTAGGAGTAGGAAGTTTTGGAATTGATTTCCCCTCTTGGCAAAGTGAGAGACAGGAATATGACAAATAAGACATTAAAAAATACCTCAAAGAGGTGGCTGGTCAAGTCAAGCTCAACTGTCGTACACCACGGTTTATCAGATATCTAACACTATTGGTACCTAAATTGTGAGTCGTTACCTAACACATCGATCCCAGGAATATAGATTGCAGAACTGCCTAAACGCCTGGAAATTCTCCCCTGTTGCCACCAAATTCGAATAGTATACTACTAACTAAGCTATTGTATGGTGCAGTTATACGTAATGATTTTTGTAAGTAATTGGACGATAAGTAGTTATATTTAAATACCGTTAACTTCAAACCCTTACCAGCATTATTAACTTCATAGTCGTAGTAGTCTATCTCCATTTCTGGGTGTGAGGTGAGACTAAGGTCAGACCGCAGCAGCCGGCGGTTGCAGCTCTCCTTCGTGTGCTTGGGGTTGTCCCTGATCCTGGCCGAGGAGACCCCGCTCAGAGCGGGAGAGTACCAGCCCTGTAGTGACAATAATAAGCATATTACTACGTTCTAAACTGATGTCTGCTACCTTTCCTAAAATATATGTTAAATAGTTTAATGAACAGATGCCATTATTCAAGTCACAGGAAAAGACTAAGCCGGGGAACAGACGCATTATCTATTTTGCCAGCATTGAGTAATGAGTAAGAAATGATAATGATGTTTAAATTACAGATGCAGAGTTGGCAATCATATCTTTAATCCCCGGGAGAGACCACAATATTGGGGTATTTTGAGATTTCTCCAAAGTTTTCAACTGATCAAGATCTCTTATTACTCGTAATAACAGAAAGAATCAGTGAAGCCCAAAAATTTATTGCATCTTATTTAAACAACAAAACCCAAACTGTTAAGTAATATATAAATAGGGTTAAATATAAAGAATATTTGGGTGCCTCAGGGATCTGTTTGGGGACCCTCTTTGCTTATAGTGTATATACGAGTATATGATATGATTTGTCCTACATGGTGAAGGAAATGCTAGATAGTACCATTTTAGTTTTAGTACTATTTGATAGCTTATTAATTTTTAACGTGGCACGTCGGTGTGAATACATTTATTTATTTATTTATTTATTTATTTGCAATTGCATTCGTGTTACATATTAAGGTGTTAGGTATAAATGTAGTACAGACACGAGCCCTGCGAGGGCGTTGCAACATGTTACTTAAATATTAATACAATGTTCATTAAATTATTTCAAATTACATATTAATTTCTATGTGATAATTTATACAATTATTATATTATGAAATACATGTTATTTTATTTTACAATTGAATCACATTACAATCACAAATTCAATATTTGCTTAGACAATTGTTGGTCATAAAGTGGATTTAAAATTATCATTGAAAAATTCTTTTAGATCGTAATAACATTTGTGCAAAAGTATTTTTTTTAAAGCATTTCTAAATTTGTTAATATTGTTGTGCTCCTTTACGTAATTTGGAATTTTATTATATATTTTTACAGCCATGCCTACTGGGCCTGAGTTTACTATTTCTAAGTTGGAGTCTGGCAGTGTTAGCTTCGTTTTTGGGCGTAGATTTTGAGGCCGTGAATATTGTGGGAAGAGATGTAGATTTTTCTTTACAAAGATAGCTGTTTCTAATATGTATATGCTTGTAACCGTTAGAATTTTTTCTTTTATAAAGTGGGGTTTGCAGCTAGTCTTGGAATCTATATTAACAAGTATTCGAATACATCTTTTCTGTAATGCAAATAGTTTTACTTTGTCTGTGCTATTCCCCCATAACACTATGCCGTATTGAAGCCTCGAGTGTGCGTAAGCGTAATATGCATTGGTGGCCGTTTTTTTGTTTGTGTGTTTTTTTAGTTGATACAGAGCATATGTGAAGCTTGACAACTTAGAAGATATTTTGGCAATGTGGTTTTTCCAGTTGATGTTAGAGTCGATATTAATGCCCAACAGAGAATAAGTGTTAACTGATTCTATTGGAGTGTTGTGGAAGGAATAGTGGATGTTTAGGGATCTCTTTTGATAAGGTTTGAGCTGCATTAGTTTTGTTTTATTGTAGTTAATTTCTAGATTGTGATCATTAAGCCAGGATACAATTTCTGTAAGGGTCGAATCCAGGTGGGTGTTTAGGTTTGTATCGTTATTGTAGGGGATAACAACTGATATATCATCCGCAAACAGGGTGCATGGAGTTTGTATTATTTTCGGTAAGTCATTTATGTACACTAGAAATAATATACATCCGAGGACGCTGCCCTGAGGGATTGATTTAGTTACTTGGGTTTTCTCTGACCTAATTTGTTCTATATTCCCTGTGGCACTATCACAATGCTCGATTTCTACTTGCTGTATTCGATTATTCAGATATGAGACAAACCAGTCGTAAACTAAACCTCTCACTCCTATGCCATATAGTTTACTTAACAGGATATCGTAAAGCACCCGCTCATAGGCCTTACTCATGTCTAGGAGGATACCTATGGCATATTGTTTTTTGTTTACGATATCCAGTATTGCGCTTATATATTTGAATACCGCTAGTGACGTCGATCGGTTTTTTCTAAATGCATTCTGGCATTCGCTAAATACATTATATTTTTCACAGTATTTGTAAAGGCGGCTTGCCATGGCGCTTTCAAATATTTTAGAGAACGTTGGTAACAAAGAAATAGGTCGATAGTTAGTGCAGTCCTGTTGGTCCCCTTTTTTGTACACAGGCTTGATAATTGAGATTTTTAGGTTATCCGGAACTGAGCCTTCAGCAAAGGATTGGTTAATTAAGAACGCCAAGATGGGAGCTATTATATCTGCACATTTTTTTACTAACAACGGTGGTATCTCGTCGTGGCCAAAACTGCGTTTGTTTTTTAAATTCCGAATTATTTTTAAGATTTCTTTTGTAGTAACCGGTTGTAGGAACATAGAGTTTTCAGATGGGGAGAAAACTGGCCGTCCGTCGTGTATACATTGATACAATGTATTTCTATCTGCCATTATAAATTGGTTCATGTAATAAAAGACAAACATATGAGTGCATGAAAATGACTCTTTGTATTTATTGTCTGAGTGTTTTTGAAGAGGTATGCATCAAAGCAGCCAAATTGGGTAAGTGAGGTGTAATTGCAACTCACAGATTACCGCTGCCAAATAACAACTCCCTGGAGGGTTCTTGGGTTCCTGCGAGTGAAGCGTTACCAGTGAGCTTCCAAGGAGTTGCTGTGTTAATAGCAAGGATCGCACTGTACGTCAGGTGGATCGTATGCTTGTAAACCTTCCGACGTTGTATCTATATATATATATATAAAGAAATGAAGTAATAGCGGTGACTTACATTGGTAAGAGTGGCAGCAGAAGTAGATGAGGAGGCTCGACTCTCGCATCTGTCTTTCTCCCAGACGCTATCTTTTTCGCTGCAAGTGTCTCTCTCGCTTACGCTGGTGACGCTTGTGCTCAGTTCAGCAGTCGCCGTCTCGCTGTGGGACGGTGGAGGCGGTGATGTGACCTGATGATGATGCATTTACTCGGCATTTGAGACACACACAATACAAAAAAATCGGCCAAGTGCGAGTGGGACTCGCGCACGAAGGGTTCCGTACCATTGTCTATAAAAAAGGCAAAAAAATCACGTTTGTTGTATGGGAGCCCCCTTAAATATTTATTTTATTCTATTTTTTAGTATTTGTTGTTATAGCGGCAACAGAAATACATCATCTGTGAAAATTTCAACTGTCTAACTATCACGGTTCATGAGATACAGCCTGGTGACAGGCGGACGGACGGACGGACAGCGGAGCCTCAGTAATAGGGTTCCGTTTTACCCTTTGGGTACGGAACCCTAAAAAGGACAGTATTAAGGCAAATGTATGCTGAAGCAGCACCGAAAGAGTTATGCTATAGTTTTTGTTATGCCACTAAGGTAGTTAATAATCATACGGCCTGCCTGATAGTAAACACCTCAACCCTGTGAAAGCATCTTCACAACCGTTTTGAACGATCTCACGTTGAGTTTATTATACACCGTCGGAAGCCAAGAAAGAGGTGTATCAGGCAAGAGTGAATGGAGATATCCAGGCGGGTGACGCCCCCGACGCACTCGTTTAGATCAAATTGGTGATGAGTTAAAAAGGGCCAAATCAAAAGCACCTTAATCCGAATAAACGAGCAGTGGAAGAAGGTGTGTGTTGGTGAGTGGAAAGAGGTATGTTTGGATCAGTGCACCGGGCGTTCCATTGTCTCTGCATACCCCAAAGGGAGACAGGCGTGATGATGTATATATTTTCTCGTTCAAAATAACTTAACGTCTGACAGAGTAAAGTCTTGAACAGTTCAATGATTCCCACACAATACAACATTTGTGTGCATGAACATGACCGTTTGTCTTAGTCTGGATGTTTTAACAGAGGTAGGGTGCATTAAAACAGCCTGTCTGGTGAAGTACCTCACCGAAAACCGCAGCAAATAACAATTCTCTAGACGGTTGTTGTGTTCCTGCGTGTGGGTTAGGTCACCAGTAATTTCCTAAGGAGATGCTGTTAACAGCAGTGGTACCGGTAACCGCTTTACGTCAGGTGGGCCGTATGCTTGTATGTCTTCCGACGTTGTATAAAATGGAATCATTTACACGTCCATTGTTGTCCATGGACCACAGTTGAGTGGAACACTATGATTTATTATAGTGTCAACGTAGCCTTTGTATTCTTACAACACAATACGTCAAGTCAAAGCTATAAATAATATTCAACGTCGCGGTTCAAGTAAAATGTAACACGAGAGGGAAAATTCAACCCTTTCCGGGAGAGGGCGCCGCGTCAATAGATTGTGGTATATATGTGACATCCCCTAAGGAACCCGTTGGGATATACGAGCACCTGTATTGGAGGATTTGTTACGTATTAGGGGTCCCTCGTCAAATTAAGGTTCGCTTGTTATCCTTCGCGTAGATGAGGCCGCCATTTTTGGCAAGAATACAATGGCCAGGGTGTTTTTTTTTTCGTTATATGTACAACTTTATCGTGGGAATTACGTAGCTTTTTTGATACTAACTGTATCTGTGCATGCGCCCGCGTTTTCCTTATTTGCTTATTGCTCGACTTCCAAGGGTCGTATCGTGATGATGAGTTGGCTATAACCTTCCTCATGAATTAGTCTACCAAATGCAAAAACGTACGTATGTATGACGAGCTCGGTGGCTCAGTCGTGAATGACGCGACTTTGACACCAACGCTCGTGGGATTGATTGCCACACAAGGCAAACATTTGTGTGCATGAACATGTCTGTTTGTCTTCGTTTGGATGTTTTAAGAGAGGTAGGGCACATCTAAGCATGATGCCTCCTCTGCTGCTAACACAGCAACTCCTTATAAGCTTACTGGTCGCTCACACGCAGGAACACAACAACCCTCTAAGGAGATGTTATTTGGCTGCGGTTTTCTGTGAGGTGGAAGTACTTCCCCAGACGGGCTGCTTTGATGCTCCCTACCTCTCTTAAAACACCCCGACCAAGACAAAAAGATATGTTCATGCACGCAAATGTTTATCTTGCGTGAGAATCAAACCCACGAGCGTTGGTGTCAAAGTCGTCATGGCGTCACCGAGCTCGTCGAAACCGTAGCCTAAGTAAAAAAAAAAAATAGCACTATACCTGAGGCACGTTGGTCGCAGATAGTGTATGAGAACGCCTCAGTGGTGGCGGCGTGACATTGTTGGGTCCAGCGGGGGCGCTGCTGGCGGAAACCGTCTCCGGGGTGACTGTGGCTACGCTGGCCACGCTGGCTATGCTCGCAGCACTAGCTACACTAACATTGTCTGCTTGTTCTGTTTCCACGTCCGTAGAAGGGTCCTCTTCTTCCCTGTTAACAAGGTTGAGACATGCTCTGAAAACACAGCAGAATATCAGTTTAAACCACCACGCAAGTCGGCAGCTTGGGTCGCAGTCAGTCTGCAAATGGGTTTCGGAGAACACGATAAGCCGTGGGTCTAGGCTGTTAACTGTAGCTAGACCGGCCATAAGTGTTGTTACATGAATATGCGTTTATTTTATGGTAGTCTAAGTAAAAAAAATATGCTATTCGAAATGGCCACCTATGGCTTTTATGCAGGGCTTTTAATCGGTCTGGCTACGAATCTATGAATTTACGCACTGTTTCTATGGGAAATTTAGACACAATGTCGGCGTGTCGTTTCGAGCAGGTCATGTCCTCTAAAACTGACAATAATTTGTAGTCTAAGGGGTTCAGATCTGGGCTAGACGAGGCCCAGTCTTCAGCTCCTATAAAGACCGGAACGTTGGTTCGAGCCAGGCTTGGGTAGTTCGTGCCTTATGACCAGGTGCAGAGTCCTGCTGGAAAGTCCACGGTACATTTTAAAAAAGTGTATTGCTGAGAGGTTTCGCAACATGATCCAAGACAGTCTCTTGATACACTTTGGCTGAAGTCTTCACACCTTTCTCACAAAAATGAACCTTTGTGACTCCTTGATAAGATACACCCCACCAAACCATCACAGACGCAGGATGATGATCGCGTTGTACCTTTCCGACCACTTGGGCGGTTTCTTCAGAACTGTGTGCGTACAGTTTGTAATTTTGCTTGTGGTAGTGCTCTTCAATCGTGAAAATGTTTACATCAGTAAAGAGGATATTTCTGTGCCTGTTACCTATCATGTATCAGGACAGAAGGTGTTTTGATCGATCCATTCTCTTTAACTGTAGGGATTGATTTAGGCATGTCCTGTATATCGACGATAAGCGCCGAGCCTTAGGTCTTGTTTTATTATACGCGACAGAGTCCTAGCGGGAATCTTCATTCTTTGTGATAAGATTTTTTGTTTTATAATGTGGTTTCGGCGAATTCTGGCTTTAACGGCATTATCAGCCTTTGTAGTTCAAACAGCACGCATATCGCCCCGATTTTTTATGATCTTCAACAGAGGAAGTGTTGGTAAGTATATCTGTCGATAGTACGATATACGAACATACGGCCGATATCAAGCTTTTAAAGAGTCTTGAGTATGATTGGCGGCTCCTTACCCACTTTGTGCAAGGCAATCACTGCAATCCTATTTTCATAAACATCCTATTCCATATTATAATTTGACATTGATAATAAACACGAAAAAAGAATATCTAAAACGGCGGGAAATCGAAAGATGGCGTTTTTGACATAATAAACGCGTTCCAAATTCAAAATAATAAAATAAAATTTTCTATATAACAGTATTTTTGGTCAGACTACTTAGATGTCAGTAGTTAGGCAAAGAGAGGTAGGCACAGACCGACTGGTGAAGTACCTCTCCCTCACAGAAAACCACAGCCAAATAATAATTCCTTGGAGGGTTGTTGTGTACCTGCTAGCGAGCGAGGTCACCAGTAAACTCCAAAGGTATTGCTGTGTTAGTAGCAGAGGTGGTATTACGCGAGTGATACTTAATGTATTGCGAACGTTCATAGCCGCTTTACATCAGGTGGACCGTATGCTTACATGACTCCCGACGTTGTATAAAAAAAACAAAAAGCCGTCAAGTGCGAGTTCAACTCATTCACCGAGGGTTCCGTAAATAATGAGTTTTTGTGATGTAACAACAAATTTGCGATTTTCGGATTTTTTTTCCTTTATTTGTGCTACATGACCTAGCTTCTTACCAAATTTTATCATTCTAGATCAACGGGAAGTACTCTGTTATAGATTTTGATTCGCAATTATCAAACTATACGCATGAACGAGGCAGCCGTATCTTTTGATTGCGTTGACTTAGAAGCTTGATTTTTTTCATTGCTCGAAGGGATTGCAGACCTGAGTATTATATATTAATTACAGCTAGATAACCACCCCGGGAAAAAAGGGTCTTGACAGACGTACGACAGACAGACAGACAGACGGACAACAAAGCGATCTTATAAGGGTTCCGTTTTTCCTTTTAAAGAATGGAACCTTAAAAGGGTCGGCAACGCAAGAGTGACACCCCTGGTGTTGGAAATGGTCATAGTCTTTTTTTTCATATTGGCTTAGCATAGAGGCTCCTCTTCGCCTGTTGGTAAGCGAAAAGAGGAGCCCAAATTGCAGCGGCAACTGACAAAGGACTACAGTGTCCTGTCAGTTGACACTAGTTGACCCGCAAGGTGCTTTTTCACGCTTCGTTTGAAGGATCGTTTCGTTTGAATGTTGTAGGAAGGAGGAAACACATGTGCAGGCAAGGCGTTCCACTTTTTAATAGTTCGACAGAGATAGGAGTTGCCGAACTTTTTAATACGGGAAAAAGTGTCCTCAACAGTGGAATGATGACATCGCAAGCCTGCACGTGTGGTTCTATGACGGAATGGAGATGATGTGATGGGATGGCTGCGGTAACTGTTTACCATCAGGCAGGCATTTGCCACCTTAGCAAGCTCGCTAGCATGCATGCGCGTTAAAAAATAAATTACGTCCCGTCTGATGAAGTTCACGCCGTCAGATTACGACACGGTGTTCCACGTGCAAACGTGATTGACTCCGGTCCCTATGATAGCCCACTTGTACTCGTAATAAGTTGTTTTCATATTGGGAGTTTAACGAATTTCCTTAATTAATAAACACTCCACACCCCCGACGCCGACACCGGGGTGGTTATGAAAGGGAAGCTCGTTAATCGTCGCTGTAGTGCCATTGTTGTAGCACGTATCACTCGCACGAACCGCAGGCGTTATTAATTCACCTTTTACTACTAAATTATACATTTGACGCACTCATGTTGACTTGTTTTAATTGGATTTCTGATTTGTTTACGTTTTTAAGGTTCCGTACGTGAGATATGTAAAAGCGGATTTCTCACAGAAACACTTTCTTGTCTGTGCATTTCTGTATATCTCAGAAACCGCTAAAAATATTAAATTAATACAGTATATTACACTGAGCCTAGTGATATAGGAGTGATAGCCCAGTAGATAAATCGGCCTGGTCCTCGGTTCGAGTCCTGGCATGTACTACTTACTACATTAGTGGTTTCGGATATGTACATATTTCTAATTTTCACTTGCCCGGCGGTGAAGGTTAACATCGTGGGGAAACCATGCATCCAAGAAATTATACCTCGAAATACCTAACCTAAGAAAGGTTTGGCCTCTGGATTGTAGAGGTCAGACGACAGTCGCTGCAGGTCAATATTAGTATCTTCGCCGAATCCTTAGTCTTAGGTACCTCCACCTCACAGAAAACCGCAGCCAAGTAACAACTTCCTAGAGGGTTGTGTTCCTGCGTGTGAGTGAGGTCACCAGTAAGCTCCCAAGGAGTTGCTGTTGTTGCAGAGAGCGCGATGCCGCGCTAGTGATACTTAATATATCGCAAGCGTTAATAGGCTACGATACCAGCTTTCCATCAGGTGGGCCGTATGCTTGTACGACTCCCGACGTAGTATAAAAAAAAAAGAATGTCATCAATTGACAACATATCATTGATATGCAGCAAAAACGTTGGGGACAGTGCAGAGCCCTGTGGGACGCCAGCATTGATATTAGACTTCGATAGAAGATCCCGATGCCAGATCCGAACGCCTTCACCATGTCACGCTGACTGTCAATACCATATCTGCTGCTAACAACACGGCAACTCCAGAGGAGCTTACTGGTGACCTCAGTCATATGCAGGAACACAACAACACTCTAGGGAGTTGTTATTAGGCGCCGGTTTTCTGTGAGGTAGAGGTACTTCTCCAGACGAGCTGCTGTCGAGGTAGGCTACGCGTGTGATTCGCCTTACTTGCTTACTGATGAGATAATATTAAATATATAAATCTTACCTTGTCTCTACATTTTCCGAGGCTCGGTCAGAGTCCCGCAACCTGGTATGTCTGGTCCTACCCGAGGGTAGGAGGCGCCGGAGGGAAACCCCTCCGCCCACCACCTCGGACAGTAGCGTGCTTCGGGAACCGGCGGTCGCTCCGCCAAGTTCTAGTGATGCTGAACATGCTAAAAAAGGCATGAATATAATTATACAACTAATTATACAATTGGTGCACCAAGAAGAAAAGAATGAGTTGGTCTGAAAAAGACTTTCGGTGTTAAGATAAGAAATGGCATGCTTCGATGGTTCGGGCATTTCGAAATAATGCAAGATGAAAGAATTACGAAACAGTTGTGTAACAGGTACCGTTTATTCAGAGATTATATAGAACAGAAACTTTACCAGGTGTACCAGGTGTGAGTTATGTGGCGCTCGGGTCTCTCTGCCTATCACACAAGGGATTTGGCGTGAAGTTCTAGATAGATAAAGGTAAAATATGGCAATTATCATACGCACCATCACTATCAGTGAGGGATTCCTTGTCAGCCGCGCGCTGGTATGCCCTAGTGCGGTGCGCTGAGTGCAGCGCTAAGCATAGCGCAGCCAGCGCTGCAGCCGCTGCCAGGGTTACAGCTGCCCCCCTTGCCCCTCCACCACCCCGCCACCAGTTACCAGTGCTTACTGATGCCCAGGCTGCGGATACGTTGCGAATTGGTTCTGCCGGAAAGAAAACAATAATGAACTAAACGTGAAATTATTTAGTGCAGGAACGTTTGTCTAAATTCACCGATTATCGATCAGTTATATTGCACTACGAATGATTTTTTTATACCATTAAGGTGGCAAACAAACGTATGGCCTGCCTGATGGTAAGCAGTCACTGAACTGAACATTTGCCACATGAGGGGTGTCACTCTTGTGTTGACCTTGTAAGAACCTCTTCACGCCTTTCTTGAAGAACCCCATGCTGAAGTATTTAGTCATAGTCCCTTGGGGAAAGGACAAGATCGAGGTGAGTCGGCTGTCCAGAAGTGAGGCCTATCAGTCGACGAATACTGATTGAAATGATGATGATGATGACCCCTCCAATTTTCAGAAGCTTCTTTTTATACCACTAAGGTGACAAACAAGCATACGGCCCGCCTGATGGTAAACAGTCACCGTAGCCTACGGACATTTGCTTACTGGTAATCTCACTCGTAGAAGGGTTGTTGAGAACAACAACCCTTCTAGGCAGTTGTTCCTTCCCTAGACCAGCTGCTCTGATGCGCCCCAACTCTCTTAAAAACTCGACCTCCCTTAAAACCTCCCTTGTCTCTGGAGTTACTAGCTGTGCATTGTCAATTACACTGCCAACTGATCCGGGGCGGGTGTGCAGTTGAAGTGAGGTTGTGGAGTGGAAGAGGACTCACAGTAGTCGCTCCGTGTTCAAATTAGTATCCTCGTCAAAATCTTGGGCTTAGGAAGCAGATTTTATTTTTATACTACGTCGGGAGGCCTACAAGCATACGGCCCACCTGATGTAAAGCGGGTACCGTAGCCTATTAACGCTAGCCATATATTAAGTATCACTCGCACGATGCCTCCTCTGCTGCTTACACAGCAACTCCTTGGGAGCTTACTGGTGACCTCACTCCCACGCAGGAACACAACAACCCTCTAAGGAGTTGTTATTTGGCTGCGGTTTTCTGTGAGGTGGAGATACTTTCCTAGACGGGCTGCTTTGATGCGCCCTACCTCTCTTAAAACATCCAGACCAAGACAAACAGACATGTTCATGCACAGAAATGTTTGCCTTGTGTGGGAATCGAACCCACGAGCGTTGGTGTCAAAGTTGCGTCTTTCACGACTGAGCCACCGAGCTCGAAAGATTACTGAAATGGAACGTATTCAATGTTAAAGAGTGGGCGATGTGCCCACTGGACCCCTGCAACTCGTACCCTGTGCCCACTCAACCCCTGCAACTCGTACCCTGTACCCACTGGACCCCTGCAACTCGTACCCTGTGCCCACTCGACCCCTGCAACTCGTACCCTGTGCCCACTCGACCCCTGCAACTCGTGCCCTGTGCCCACTCGACCCCTGCAACTCGTACCCTGTGCCCACTCGACCCCTGCAACTCGTACCCTGTGCCCACTCGACCCCTGCAACTCGTGCCCTGTGCCCACTCGACCCCTCCCGCAGAGTACAATCAGTCTTCAATCGTCTCGCGTGCCACTCTTACACCCACTAGGGTCTAAGAGCGGCATCAGCGCGATCTTCGCCAATCGTATGGTTTTAATTAATTATTACTATGAATACAGGCACGCAATTTTGTTTATGACTGTACTATCTCAACACTTTTTTAATTATCTATACAGATAAATAAAGTTGGAGTGTCTGTTTGTAATATTAAAATAACCGCTTTTTACTAAATGCATATGGATGTATACACGGTACATATACCAAATTTTTTTTTTACAATTTTTGTCTGTCTGTTTCTTCCGGCTAATCTCTGAAACGGCTGGACCGATTTTGACGGGACTTTCACTGGCAGATAGCTGATATAATAAGGAGTAATTTAGGCTACTTTTATTTCAGAAATTTTATTTATTTTTGTTAATATAAATAAATAATAAAAAAATAACTATTCCGCGCGGGCGAAGTCGCGGGCACAGCTAGTAATATATACTAGTAAATAACAGCAAGCTGTGTAGGCAGAGCTGATATTTTTTAAATTTAAAAAATATTTAAATAATTTATTTTTAATTTTTTAATTTCTGAAAATATATGGAACCCTGTACGACATCTAGCGACGAGTGCTGTTACTTTTTCTGTTGATGGGAGTGCAGTGCAGACTCTGCACTGCAGAGTGGCCGGCCATACGTTTTCCCATATGTTTTTTTTTCTAATTGGAACGATTGTGGACCGTTCTTCCTCACCAACGAACATTTAAATTTCAAATTAAAGGATACAAAACTACAATAGGTTAGCTATTAGTGTGTCGATTTTGGAGTTTCTCACTATTACCGTCTAAACGCTAGCTGGATGACATCAGTCTACCCCAAACGGCAATTTTGAGGGTAATGTGGCTCCGCTGGCTATCGCAGCTCTGCCAATTAAGGGACGAATTAAAAATTAATTAATATTGACTGGTCTCCTGTCAGGGGACCAATAGGCGCCTGAATTGGTGACGAATCTACAACTTTTATTCCGGGGTACGAGTTTCAGGGGTCCAGTGGGTCGCGAGTCAAAGAGTGCTGTAATGATGATAATAATTATGATGAGAAGATAATCTAACTCACCAACTTGAGTAGCATGTGCGAGGAATCCTCCAGCACAACGCTCACTCGTGTCTCCAGAGCGTAGCTCTACCAGAATATGGCGACCTCCGGAGATCTCCACCACGCCTGTGCTGTCTGTTGTGGTGGCTACGTCGTCGCCTGCCTATGGTTTAAAAAAAAATGTGGTTAGGTTTTGTACATGAACAAAATATTTACCCGATGTATGTCCTAATATTATAATCTGTCAGGGTCTGAACAAAATCATGAAGTACTTGATTCTTAGATTATAAATAAATTGATATCCTTGGAAAGCCATATTTAGACCTGTAGAGTTACTCATAAAATAAATTTCGATTTGAATCGATATTTACTCTTAAGAGGGTGCACAAAGCTAAGTGGCGCCCTCATTTTGTTTTTATTAATAACGCTGTATTTAAGACCAATTCCAAAAAAAACGCTCTATAGGGCACTGACGAACCAAATTTATGTTTTTTGAGACATATTCTGTTTTTATTATTTATGTAGAATTAGTAATACTTTTGATTATTGCTATAAGTGGCCACAATAAGCAATAATTAAAATTTTGGTTACTTGTCATAGATAATAGATACAAGATATGTTTCAAAAAAACGTATATATGGTTCTTCAGTGCCCTATAGAGCGTTTTGTTTGAAATTGGTCTTAAATACAGCGTTATTAATAAAAACAAAATGAGGGCGCCACTTAGCTTTGTGCACACTCTTAAGTGACGACAGTGGCGCCGCCTTAACTTAAACTTTACTTGACTTGGTGATGAATTTTCGAATTAAACACTGATGAAATTCAATCTATTGAACTTCATCTATCTATTGTAACAGTGACAGCCCAGTGGATAAGGGACCGGTCTCCGGTTCGAGTCCCAGTTGAGGCATGTATCACTAATTTCATGCCTTCGGATTTACATATATATTTACAACTTGCTCGGTGATGAAGGAAAACATCGTGAGGAAATACTGTTGATATAGATAACCTTAATAAGCATTACTCCACTTCTTCTCTTCTTCTATTCATTAGCAACACTATAATAACAGCAACACTATAATATAAAGTCAATAATATTAACAATCTTTCATAGCTTAATTATCCGCCATTTATTTTTAACCAATTTACTCAATCTGACGTTGAGAAGAACATATGTTCTGTTATATCAAATATCGTGATGAATGAGCATTAGTCGCTCTATGATCTAGCCCATCTTTCACATTGCAATACGTCCTTAGAAAACGAACTGCGTAAAAAGATCCTTTTGTTATCCCTATGCCAAAAATAGCAACCGTGTATATTATGTGACCATTTTCTTTCATCAATTTCTAACTTAAGTCATCATCAACGAGTAGTTTAACAACAATTATGTACTTTCCTTGACAAAAATAAATACCTAATAGTTTAAAATCTGGCCAAGCCATAACTCGACTAATACTCTTCTGAAAGTCCTTTGTGGTACTCGTTTCGCAGTGGGTAATTTACACCTGATGGTGTTGGTTCTACTGGGTTTCAGTATTACTTTTAGCATTGTTGATTTTGACATAACATTGAAAAAGCTGCTTTCTCTTAATATATCTTCAAGAGTAAATTGAATTCAGTTAGGAGAATCATGCAATTGACAGATGTGGCTACTGCGCGCTTAGTCTATTTTAGCTACTGTTGTGGGGAACGGCGGCTGATATTGAAACAATTTTTATATTACAAAAAAGAGCCATTCGCTCTATTTATAACATGGGCTCCAGAGAATCCCTCAGGGAACTGTTCAAAGAAATAAATATCCTCGCTTGTTACTTCTCAATATATTTATGAAAACATAATGTATGCCCGTAAAAATTTAAAGTCGTTTTCAAACTTCAGTGAAAAACTTAGAAGTAGAAATAAGTTATGTATGCCGGTACATCGGCTTGCTAGGACTGGTAGATCTTTTCTTGTAAATTGTATTCGATTTTATAATAAATTGCCTGAAACAGGTCTGTCCTTTCCTGACAATGTATTCAAAAAGCACATTAAAAATACTCTCTGTGGGCTTACTATAGAATTGATGACTATGTAACTGACAAAGATGTCTGGAAATAATTTAGCACAGACTATCTGTCCTTAATAATCTTTAATTTTACCATTTGATATCATTATTGTACCTACCAATATACTCGTACTTATGTAATTTTTTTTGGGTAATATCTAATTGACAATTTTAAAAGAGACCAATATTGGCAAGTTTCTTTCGTCATTTCCGAAATGCTAGTAGATTAAAAAAAAAGGAAAATAGTAAAAATAAGAGAATTAAATGAGATACAATAAGATTACATTTCAAAAAATGTAAGACGTGTGTTGAATTAAATGAGATACAATAAGATTATATTTCAAAAAATGTAAGTGCCCGCGAGGTCCCAATGACAAATAAAGAATTTTTATCTTTTATTTTTTTAATGATTTCATTCTTACATGTGGAGTAGCGGCATGGGAATGTGAGCCTTGAGGTTTCATAGTTCTTCTGGTTTCCGCTAACTGCCGACATTCCGCAAGGAGACACTCTATCACCGCTATTGTTCGTTATATTCATTGATGTCATTAAATCCAATATTAATCCCATCTACCATCAGTATATATACGATATATACGGTCTGTTAGCTCAAATTTCACAATTATGCCATGCCATTGTAATTACTCGTAATCTCTCTCACAGATTACGGAGATTAAAATTAATCTTATTCTTCTTGTAAATCCAAGCAAGACGCAGGCAAATGCAATAGGTGGTCCTAGCTAAAGCTCAAAAATTAAATAGCCTAGCATGCACTAAGTTCACTTGTAAATTACCAATATACCATACTTTGAAAACATCGTGGTTATCTATTTCAAAACTTTATGTTGGTCATCTCAAATCGTAGGAGTAGGAAGCTGTTATGTTAGTTCTCGTAGAAGGTTGCAAAATTCTCTACCAGTCGATACAAAATTTCCTTTTCCTATCTTCTGTATCTAAACTGAAGAGCAAATTAGAGAAGTTTTAGCGTCTAGAGAATCTCAGTATTCGATACATATTCGCGATGACCACGTTTCTGAATTTAGTTTTGGTCTCAAGTGGCTTCCCATTAGATTTTGCCGTAATCATCATCGATCATCCTGTCCATTTTTAACACTATTACTCTAAGTTCATCATGTCCTGAATATTTGGACGAGTGCATCTCTTTTTACAGTGAAGCCAGGTCGTATGTGTATAAATAACTATTATTAAATGAATAAAATATGCTATTTACGTGTACGTATATGTTCGTATATATATGAACATTATCTAGCTACCTTTCTTGTTTCTTTTCCATATACCTTTTCTCTTACATGTTGGGTCCCTGCCTGTTTGCACTATTCCCTCTTTTTTATACAACATCGGAACCATATAGGCATACAGCCCACCTCATTTAAAGCGGCTACGTAGCCATTTAACACTTGCAACACATTAAGTAGTAGCTACTCCTTAGGAGCTTACTGGTGTACTAACTCACCTACAGGAACACAACAATCCCCCAAGGACTTGTTATGTGGCTGCGGTATACTGTGAGGTGTTCATGTTCGCAAATGTTTGTCTTGTTTGGGAATCGAACCCACGAGACTTGGTGTCAAAAAATGGATTTATTAATTTACTGTTGTAAATAATAACATATTGTATTGTAAATGTGTGATTTATAGACAAAAGAGTCGAACTTACCACAGCAGAGCTATCGGGGCCGTCCCATGAAGCCAGCAGAGGAGAGCCGAGTGAGTCTCCATCTCTGGCTCGAAGGGCTTGACCTGCGCACGGCAGCTTCACGGACTCCATGCGAAGACGTACGGCCAAGCCTTCTTCTGCCTGAGGGTAAATTCAAAATTAAGTAAGACTGTATACAGCTGCACGGTTATACAGAAAGGCATGTAGAGTTTTTTACAGGGTTGGTAACACATGAGTGACGCCCCTCGAATTACAAATGTCCATAGGCTACGGTAATTGCAACGTAAAATATCGCACGTACGTCGCTATCTCCACTGCCAACTCAGTGACGCTGTCCTTCCTGACGACATCACTGACTCGCAAGAACCAACCCAAAGTGTAACCCTTCTAAGAAACAGTCTGCTTCAATCTTTATATAAGGCGAAAACTCATATCTACCTAAGTTTCAATTCTAGGAAAATTCATGTTTTTTTCTAAAAATTTATATATATTTTGGAATTATTGAAATTTGTGTAAAAAGAAAAATGTGTTGATTTTATTAATAAAACTACTCCATTACATTATTTTACGCCATATTTTTTATTGATTTTTGATTTTTATTTATTAAAAATGTTAATATTCACTTAAGATGTTTCCCATCTGCCGGGCGGCTCGTGACGGCCACCTTTTCTTTTATAAAAGTTTTTATTGACATACAATAATTTTCGGTTCGTGCTAAAAACAGATATATATTGTATATTATTAAGGTTGCAAATAATTGAACGGCCTAATAAACTCATGCAATACAAGGAGCGTCACGTTACGTTGTCGACCTTGTTAAAATCTCGTCACACTTTTTTTAAGAACCAAAGGAAAGGCACAGTACACAAATATTGCAATTAAAAATACATAAAGCTGATTGAAATCAGTAAAGTTGTAAGTTCGCCATATTCATGTAGGACTAATCGAATGCTAGGTCGTACCCAAGGAATCAAATTTTTAAAATCGGATCGTAATTGGCGAAAACGTCGTTAACATTATTAACAGTTATACCCCTCAAGTTGAGAAACTTCCATCTTAAAAGTCGGTTATAATCCCTAGTAGTAGGAGAGGCTAGTATTCAAGGCCTTTTCACTAAATAATTAAAATCCCATATAAATCTAATATTAAAAAGACAACGGCCTATGCAAAAGACTCGTTAGATGAAGCAAAAATTCCCGTATTCAGGGCCGTTACACTAAATTAAAGAAATATCAATGATCTATTTACACGATTACTATACTATGTATATTTGATCAGGATAGGACAATTATGACTATTAAATATTTCTTTATTAATTGGTTTCATTTAAATGGGCCATTTAAACTATATTTGACTGACCGTTCATAAACTTATGTAAATAACAAACAATACTTTGAACAAATTCGTCGAAGCGTCAAAAGCGAACGTAGTGTTTGCCAAGTTTTAATCGAAACGTAACGACCGATCAAGTTCCAACAACGTGGGAATAGCTGGCAGAGCCGTTGCCAACGGTTCAACTTAACTTCGAATTGCCAATATTGCCACTGGCACATTTACAAAACGATTTCGTAATCTTAAACATGCAGAGCTACGAAATTTATGGAGTGCGCAATATTTTTTTTTGTTGTTCAACATCTTCGCCTCGCTTTCCTACAATCTGTGAGTGTAATTTCGTGAAAAGGGACGGAAATGTACACTGTGTACTAATATACTGTCTAATAATAAAAAGCACATATACATAACTTGAATGATGCGACTTTGACACCAACGCTCGTGGGTTCGATTCCCAAACAAGACAAACATTTGTGTGCATGAACATGTCTGTTCGTCTCGGTCTGGATGTTTCAAGAGAGGTAGGGAGCATTAAAGTAAGTAAATTAAATTAATTCTGTCTGGGGAAGTACCTCCACCTCACAGAAAACCGCAGCCAAATAACAACTCCCTAGAGGGTTGTCGTGTTCCTGCGTGTGAGCGAGGTCACCAGTAAGCTCCCAAGGAGTTGCTGTGTAAGCAGCAGAGGAGGCATCGCGCGAGTGATACTTAGTATATCGCAAGCGTTAATAGGCTACGGTAACCGCTTTACATTAGGTGGGCTGTATGCTTGTACGGCTCCCGACGTAGTATATATATATATATATATATATATAAAAAAAAAAAACAATAAGTCGATAAGTGCCGCGATGTTGATCCGCGAAATCTATACAGATAAATAAAATTGGTGTGTCTGTTTGTAATATTGAAATAACCGCTTTTTACTAAATGCATATGGATGTATACACGGTACATATACCAAAATTAATATTTTTACAATTTTTGTCTGTCTGTTTGTTCCGGCTAATCTCTGAAACGGCTGGACTGATTTTGACGGGACTTTCACTGGCAGATAGCTGATGTAATAAGGAGTAACTTAGGCTACTTTTATTTTAGAAATCTTATTTATTTTTATTAATATAAATAATTAATATTCCACGCGGACGAAGTCGCGGGCACAGCTAGTAGTCAATAAGAGTTGCGCGTTCTGGTTTACGCCCCGCTCCGTAGCGGTGGATTACTATTCAATATCGATTATCGTCGGTTCTCCATAGGTTGTTTCGTTTCATGGATTAGACTGAAACGCCCATCGAAGCCGGCACGTCAAACCAAATACCGGTAGAGGCTGGATACGGAAAGGGATTGAAAAAGTCGTCAAGTGCGACTCCGACTCGCGCTCTGAGGGTTCCGTAAAAGCATATTTTCGCAAATTATTGTCGTAAAAATGTATTTGTGTGTATGTATTTAAGTGTATGTATTGTATGTAATGTGCTGGAAATTTACGGTTTTCGGTTTTTTTCTTTTACTTGTGCTACATGACATTGCTTCTTACCAAATTTCATGGTTCTAGGTCAACGGGAAGTACCCTATAGATTTGATTACTTTGCGAGTGTTAAAATATAAGCATAAACGGGGCATAAACAGCCGTATTTTTTGATTGCGTTGACTTAGAATTTAGATTTTTTCAATGCTCAAAGGGATTACAGACCTGAGTATTTGATATTAATTTCAGTTTGAAATCTCCATCCGTTCCTGAGAAAAAGGTCTTGACAGTCAGACGGACAACAAAGTGATCCTATAAGGGTTTTATTTTTCCTTTTAAAGTACGGAACCCTAAAAAGATCTAATTTAAGCAAGAGATAAGGAAGATAATAATGATGATGATGATATACTGAACCTTAAATTTATTTCCTATTCGGCGGCAATAGGTCAATATAAAAAATTAATGCAAAACAGCCGAGGAAGAAATTAGTGAGTCAGCAATCAAGTTGGCAAGTTTTAATGGTTTGATGGAAACACATCGATGAGGCTCGTTTGGACTTGCCAGTAGCAAATTAATTTAGTTAAATGTTTATTATACTCAACTTATGATATAATGGAAAATTGCAATAATGTCGAATCGGACAGCTGAAATATCTGAGCAAATTGAAAGTGGCGATTCAATTGGTATAATTCTCGTTTGTAGCGATCCTGGTTTTGATGTTCGCCAATGACAGTGTTTTTTTTTATAAACCAGTGTAAAGGTGAGGTAGGGTAGGGTTAACGCTGTTGAACTGAGAACGTTGTGAAATTAGAATTATTGATAGAGTAAGAAATATCACGATACAAGAACTATGTGGAATGAAAGATTATGTAGTAAAGAAAATTGAAAAGCGTATGCTTTTTGGCATTCATTCTTATCAAATGTTTAAACCATGTTTGAACATTTGATAAGAATGAATGCCAAAAGAGTTAAGAAACAAGTATATCAAACCAGAGATATGCAGAGGGGCCGCCCTCGACAAATAGCTAATGTACAGAAAAACGGCCAAGTCAAAAGCACCCAAAACCGAAGAGCATGCGAGAAGATGTATATGAGTGTGAAAGAGGGGAGAGAGGTAGAGAGGTATATTTGGATCGGTGCACCCGGTGTTCCATAGTCTCTGCCTATCCCAATGGGTGACAGGCGTGGTGATGATATGTATCTATGTACGCAGTGTAAAGATCGAAGTACGTGGTAATGATAATTAGGTGACTCTGCGCCTGCGATGATATATTACATAAATTTGACAAGTTATGAATCCTAATTCTGTAAATTCACACCAAATCTCTTGCGGGGTAGGCAGAGACAACCGAGCATCACATGATTCGATCCTTATACATCTCACTCGCTTCTTTAACATTTCTTCATTCCTTAATTCTTCCTAGACTTAAATTTGATTTTTCAACATGACAAAATTATAGTCGTCTAATTTTTCGATTTTGATATCTCGTAAATTAACTGATCTCTGACCTCTGTTGAATTTGTACTTAATAAACGGGCTTAATAAATTTTACCATTTTTTAGTTTTGTTACTACGCTAACTAAGAAAACACCTTTCGATATTTCTGTAGTTGAAACTACACATTCAAAATTTGCGCGTGTGGATATGTATTATATTTCAACGCAACACAACGCGGTCCGATCGTCAAACAAAGACTATCATAGTAATGGACCGGTATGTTTAATTTACTATCAGTGACTCTTGGAGATAAACAACTACACACATCAAAAGTGTCTAGGGATCAACATATATTTTTGCAATAACTTTTCTCCTGATTGATATTAATTAAAATTTTCTTTAAGGATTCATCAAATAAAGTGTTTTCGTTTGTCTACAGTAACGATAAACCAAGTCACCTTTGCATTAATAAAGAAATTTGCCATTTTCATAATAAAGGGATTTTTGACTTTTGAACCACTAACATTAAAGTTCGAAAAAAAGACTGAAATAACAGTTTTCTTTAAAATTTTATTGGGTAACTTAAACAATTAATAATCCGTGTTTCTACCGCGAACACTAACAAGACAAGAACATCGGTTTGGCATACTCAAAATGAGTTCATCCAAATCACGCTGTGGAATGGCCGCCCATGTTCGTTGCAACAACAAAAAAAGGTCTTCTTGCGACTGGATACCCTCCATATTCGGCAGAGCTCTTCTCTGTAGCATATCTCATGCATGCTCAATCGGGTTCAAGTCTGGCGACTGAGCAGGCCAGGGCATGACATTGATGTTAGCTGCGGCGAGAGTCTGTCTTACAACTCTTGCGGTGTGCGGTCGTGCATTATCATGCATTAACTGAAATAAGGGACCGATTTGCACTTGTAGAGGAACGATGACGTCTGATACAATCGTCTCAGCATAAATTTGAGCGTTGAGGTTGCCTCTGATCCAAATCAACTCAGTTCTTCCGCCGATCCAAATACCCGCCCATACCATGATGGTTCCACCACTATAAGGATGGACTTCCTGGCAGGATTTTAATCGCTGTTGGCGTCCAGGGGTTCTCCAGTGTCGTATACGTCTTGTATCCGGTCTCATACCAAAACGAGCCTCATCAGAAAAACACACGAAACGCCATTGTTCAATCTCAAGAAATCCGCATAAAAATGCTTGATCCCTAGACACTTTTGATGTGTGTATTTATTATGCCTACAGATTTATATAGTAAATTTTCAAGTAAGTACATAAACTTTGTGCCTGAACCACAGATGTTGATATTGCAAGGTCAGGAAACAAAATCCCTTGATTTTAAATTGCCACCTTATACCCTGTATGCTTAAGTTACTTTTGTGTAAATCTATCTTAATTGGTCTAAAATATCATATTTAATAACTGACAGGGATGCTCCTGTGCAGTGGAGTATGCATCTAATGCAAAAACAGCTTATGGTATAAATAACTACTATATTTAAAGACATATAAGTTGAAAAACCTTATGAATGTTGTGGCATAGAGGTAACTAAACTATTATTGCTTGTATTTATGAGATTAAGAAATTGGTAATATTAGATCAAAAGATTATAGAAGATCATACTTGTAGATTTTAACATCAGTACTCTAAAGCAGTGCTTTTCAATCTTTTTGAATACACGACCTCTTTACAGGTTAGAAAATTCTGGCTTTTCTGACCCCCTTAGGCCATAGACAGGCAAAAGTTAGAAATTTAAAAGACTACGTTTAAGATTTTCTCTATTTTGGTGTATCCATCTGGCAAGCGAAGCTCTAAAATTATTAGTGCCGTTCGCCACTTCATACTATGTGAACTGAAGTTCTCTTCAAAGGTGGACAGTATGACTAGAAAAAGAAATATACTTCGATTAGAAAATGATTCAATTATTAACATTTCAAAATTAGCACATTTCAAAAGTAAACAAGCCCAAACTTGTCACTGAAATTGTAGTGTAAAACCTTGCTTTTTACTTCTTGTAAACTTCTTGCGACCCCCTGAATATGGCTCCTGACCCCCCTAGGCGTCGCGAGCCACAGATTGAAAAATACTACTCTAAAGGAAAGGAACATACATAACAATTTTCTGAGTATGTTGTCGATGTTCCTTTAATATGTGAACAGATCATACACACATATCATTACGCCTGCCTCCCATTGGGGGTAGGCAGAGACTATGAAACGCCAGGTGCACCGATCCAAACATACCTATGTCTCCACTTCTACACTGGTCTCTTCATGCATGTTCTTCGGTTGCTTTTGATTAGCCCTTTTCCAGTACATCAATTTGATCCATATGTGATCATGGTTATAATATGAATAACCACAATATAAAATATTGCATTAGTCTAATCAGTAATATATTAGTTAGATGTTAATAGATAAACTAACTAGTGTTATCAGCCCATGAAACATCACAGTCATTAGAGAGATACCAGTATTATTTTTATACTACTAAAGTGGCAAACAAGCATACGACCTGTCTGATGGCAAGCAGGCATATTTGCCTATGAACATTTGCAACGCCAGGGGTGTTGCCGACTCTGTAAAAACATCCTCTCGCCTTTCTTGAAGAATCCCATTAGTAAAAAAAAACTGGAACCGCACAGTACGGGACCATTGCGGTTCCAGTGGCATAATGTCGAATAATTCCTCAGAACACAACCCATTCGGCACCCCAGGTAGAATACGCAAAAGGAAGCAAAATCTCTTCATAAACTCAAGGGCTCAATACCGTGTGTGAGTTTAGGATCATCGACGATCCTCACTCAGATGGTCTTTGCACGGAATCACGAGATCCTAGCTGGTATCCAGGTGGGGACACCTGGATACCAGCTAGGATCTCGTGATTCGGCTCAAAGGTGACAACATTTATCCATCTGCGGTCTGACTTGCGACTTACACCAATAACATGAGTCGTTGCCACGAGAGTACTGTTAGCCTCTGTTGAGCACACCAAGTTTCTTGGATACCAGCTTGACTTTCTTCTTCAGGTGACTTCGGTACTGAATACCGCTGGAGATCTCGACCCCGAGAATTCTCTGGAATTGGGGAACCATAGCAAACAGGGTTTCCTTAGCGGTGAACGCGCAAACTTGTAATTTAACTGAACTAGCTAAACTGGAACTGAACAGTAATTACAAAATCTGATAAACTAGAATGTTATTACATGAAAAGGAAAAAAGATGCCAGGAGTCCTAGGAACCGGGGAGTGTGCATGAGAAGAGTAATGAATGTTAAAGAAATGTGAGAATATAAAAAGCTTCTTCGAAGTGGTCTCCATTGGCTGCCATACAGTCCTTTAAACGTTGAGTCCAGTTATCAATAGAAGCACGCACTCTTTCCATGGGAAAATTCTTCACTGCCAATCGTACGGATTGTTTTAGGGACTCCAAATTATCATGGCGTTTAGAGCAAGCCGCACTCTTTAAAACTGACCATAAATCATAATCCAGCGGATTAAGATCGGGAATTGACGACGGCCAGACCTCAGCTCTGATGAAGTCCGAAACGTTCGTTTCCAACCAAGACTGCGTAGACCGAGCCTTATGACCCGGCGCCGAGTCTTGCTGGAAGGACCATTCTTGGTTATTGAACATGGTGTTGTTAAGGGGCTTCACTACCTTCTCAAGAATGGTATTTTGATACACTTGTGCCGATGTTTTGATACATTTTTCACAAAATTATGGCTCAGTCACTCCTTCATAGCTAATACCCCACCAAACCATCACTGAAGTCGGATAGTGCCCACGTTGTACTCTGTCGACTAATTGGGAAGCTTCATTAGAGCTTTGAGCAGAAATACGGTCATTTTGTTTGTTAAAATGTTGCTCAATTGTAAAAAAAATCTCATCAGTAAACAAAATTTTTCTGTGACCTCCCTTTGCGTAACGCTTCAGTAGTTGTTTCGATTTTACCACCCTATTCTTTTTTAAATTATCAGTTAAGAAATGACCAGTACGTCTCTTATAGGCTGCAAGTTCTAAGACATCTTTTAAAATACGCGACATGGTTCTAAGTGCTATCTTCATCTCCCGAGATAAAATCTTTTGCTTTCGGACAGGATTTCTTCGAATTGTTTCCCTTACTGCTTTGACCACCTTTTTCGTACGAGCACTACGTGGACGGCCAGATCTTTTCCTGTCACAAATAGAGGAGGTCTCATTGTGCCTAGTAATAGCCCGGTACACAAACATTTTACTAATACCAAGCGTATGGAGAGTTTTAAAAATTGCATTTGGCTCCATACCCACCTTATGTAATGCAATTACAGCGATTCGGTTCTCTTTATCACCCCACTCCATTTTAATATCGCAAAATATTGTACAATGTATTGGCGCCAAAATGAGAAAACTCAATGAACAATCGTATAAAAATGACAGATTCCAAATTTAAATGTAATATTTTGTTTATTTTTAATTGTAACAGTATTTATGGCCAGACGAAGTATATTTGAAATTATCAATTGCCCGGTAGTGAAGGAAAAAATCACGAAACCCACGCGTTCAAGAAGTTATATTCAAAAAGACGCGTCTTCAAAACATTCTAACCTAACCTAAGAAACGTATGATTTTCCCTGTGGGTTGTGCAGTCCTGACGGCAGTCGCCCCGTGTTAAAATGAGTATCGACTAATCTTTTGGCTTAGTTAACGGACCCCGTCAATTCTAAGGGATTATGCATTGAGATAACGTTAGGAAAAGGAATATAATCCAAAGAGTATTTGCTTACTGATAGCATAATATCTAATACGCGTGTTATTTATGCACTGTTTCCTATATTTAATATTTACTCCCTGTTATTAGTTACTTACTGTCACTCAATCGAATTTCAAAAAGATTTCTCGTTGCTTGCATAATCTGGAAGACGTATATTAATAAATAATATGAATTTAAATTGTTCTTTTTGTTAATGGGTAACTAGTAATATTATAAATCAATTAATTTAAGTGTGCCTAAGAATAAGAGAAGAATAGAGAGGGAGATAAAATTTTCTTACTACCTGTATATAAACATTTCTTTACATTATTCCATTAGACTCGTACGTTCCAGTAGACTCTCCCGTCACAACGGACGTGCGTCCGACGCTATGAAATTTGTAGAGCGTTTACTGAAGGAACGCCAACTATGTAACTCTGTTAAGCGCTACATTGCCCCGGGCGCATACGGCTCATTAGGATTCGAGTCAAAGCATTACGACAAACACATCACGAAGTTACAATAACATTTACATTGAAACTGCTATATTATGGGTGCATAGAGTGCGTGAAAGATCAGTGATAGTGGCTCAGTGGGACCAAGAAACCGCCTGTCAACGTCAACGACGGTCACTGGTTCAAATCTTGGTATGGGATTGTAAATTTGTGTTTTCGAATTTGTCATTATGACTTACTTGGCGGTGAAAGAGAACATGGCGAGGAAACCCGCGCGTCCAGAAAATTATATTTCGAGAGATGTGTGACCTAAGAAGGCAGTCGCTCCATGACAAAATCAATATCTACGCCAAATCCTTAGGTTTAGGTAGCGCACCGAGCCGATATAAATACAGCTAGGAAGAATTGTGCGTGTGACAGCAGCAATGTATCTATTCATGCAAAATGATTATCTGTGAATGAAATATTTGGGTCCGCAAGCAAATATCAAAATAATGACCAATGCATAATGATCTAGAAGGTATACCCGTACGAAATGCCTAGCCAATCTCAATGCTAAGGCTTAGGTAAGAGTTAGATAGTAAGAGAGAGTGAGAAAGACATCAAAATCTGTGCGTAATGCTTGCAGGAAGCGTTCGCAAAGATGACATTAAAAGGAGTTGGTCTGAAAGAGAGTCTTCTTTCAGCGTTATCCCGTTTTTTAATCTATTAGGATTGGCGGGGTCTGCTACCTAAGCATAGGATATAAGAATATTGATTTTTACATAGAGCGAATGCCGTCAGGCTTCCACAACCCAGAGAGAAATCAGATCTTCCTTAGGTTAGGTTGGTCACAAGTCGTTCGAAAATATGTTTTCCTTCACCGGCGAGTAAGTGATAACTACAAATATGTACACAAATTCGTAAACACGAAATTAGTGGTACATGCCCTCACCGTGATTCGAACCAGGAACTAGTCGGTTACTAGGCCAGTTCTTTATCCACTGGGCTGCCACTGCTCTTTGAAGAACAGCTCTCGGTCTGAATGAGAGTATCGGTGTTAAGACAAGAAGAGAGAAAGAGGACAGGTGTAAAGAATGACGAAACATACATATAACGGGAAAACGGAGAGGTGTATGCAGAGGAAGGCCAAGACTTAGTATTTAGGTAACACGATCAAATGGCCGGGTTCTGTTAGGTGGTGTACGGAACCTTGGAACCAGCTAGCGTGCGTGAACTATGCATGTTAAGAGAGTGAGGTGAGGTAAGGACTGAATCAAGTGGCGCTCTGTTCTTTCTGCCCCGCTAGAGACTTGGTGTGAACATATAAATAGATAGAAAGATGGAAGTTAAACCTTGGGAAATTACCACAGCTGCTGTACTGCTGATAGCTCTGGTATCACAAGTCTCTATGGGATTTTTTATACGACTTCGGAAGGCATGCAAGCATACCAACCAACTGTAAAGCGGTTACCGTAGCGTATGAGCACTTGAGACACATTAAATATCATTCGCGCGATGCCTAACACAGCTACTCCTTAGGAGCTTACTGGTGACCTCATTCAAATGCGGGATCACAACAAACCTCAAGAGTTGATAGTTGGCTGCAGTTTTCTGTGAAATAGAGATACTACCTCAGACGGGCCGCTTCGATGAGTCCTGCATCTCTTAACATCATCTCAAAACCCAGACCAAGACAAACAGACATGTTTATGCACACAAATGTTTGTTCTGTGTGGGAATCGAACCCACGAGCGTTGCTGTCACGTTCGTTGCGTTATTAACCACTACACCACCGAGCTCGTCATAATTACTTAACATGAGATGGAAGCCTCTTTAGTGATATAAAAGGTATGAAATACTTATTACTTATTTCTGGCAAACAAAAACAAGTATTGATATATATATATGTATATTTAGATGGTCAGCCTGGAGCGAGACGCGACGTGTGCTAGCTAAATAATAATTAGGAACTAATTAACGCAGCGTGTAACTATCTGTATGTTTGTCGATATGTACATAATGATATACAGGCGGTATTCAGCGGAAATTATCTATTATTGGCAAAATCAAGTAAACATTAGTCACAGTAGCGAGATTAAACAGTAGGTCGACTTCATAAAAACGTTCCAAATCTTCACACTTACACAGTTGTGACGGTAAACGATTCTAAAAAATCGGCCAAGTGCGAGTCGGACTCGCGCACGAAGGGTTCCGTACGTATCTATAAAAACGGCAAAAAAATCACGTTTGTTGTATGGGAGCCCCCTCCCCCCCTAAATATTTATTTTATTTTAATTTAATTATTTATTTTTAAAGTAAATATATTAATATATAAATATTCTGTGAATATTTCAAGCGTCTACCTATTGCCATTATCAATATCGAGCAAAAACGAGCAAACAAATCACGTTTGTTGTATGGGAGCCCCCTTAAATATGTATTTTATTCTATATTTTAGTTAGTATTTGTTGTTATAGCGGCAACAGAAATACATCATCTGTGAAAATTTCAACCGTCTAACTATCACGGTTCATGAGATACAGCCTGGTGACAGACGGACGGACGGACGGACGGACGGACGGACGGACGGACAGCGGAGTCTCAGTAATAGGGTTCCGTTTTACCCTTTGGGTACGGAACCCTAAAAGACTTTCCAGTCAAATCCGTTGTATCAGTCGCGATTGGTCAGAAAACTGACATGTTTTATGACCTGTGCATCACGCTGCTCATTGTTTTTTTTTTATACTACGTCGGGAGGCATACAAGCATACTGCCCACCCGATGTAAAGCAGGTACCGTAGCCTATTGACGCTTGCGATATATTAATTATTACTCGCGCGATGCCTCCTCTGTTGCTTACACAGCAACTCCTCGGGAGCTTACTGGTGACCTCACTCTCACGCACGAACACAACAACCCTCTAGGGAGTTGTTATTTGGCTGCGGTTTTCTGTGAGGTGGAGGTACTTCCCCAGACGGGCTGCTTTGATGTGCCCTACCTCTCTTAAAACATCCAGACCAAGACAAACAGACATGTTCATGCACACAAATGTTTACCTTGTGTGGGAATCGAACACACGAGCGTTGGTGTCAAAGTCGCATCATTCACGACTGAGCCACCGAGCTCGTCAAAGTGTTTTATATACTACGTCGGGATACAGGCAAGAATACGACGCACCTAATGTAAAATATAACGCATCGAGTTCGTGATTTTAGATTACGATCGTCTAATACCACCTCTGATGCTAACACAGCACCTTTTTAGGAGCTTTTTGATAGATAAAGATTTATTTGTAGCAAAGGATAAAAATGTTTTCCATATACATGGCCCGTTTACAACAGTGTAGGCAGACACAACTCAAATCAAGACTCCACCTACTCTACACCAATACAGTTTCAATATACACGTTTTATACAACGTACGACATACATACAAGCATACGATTTACCTGATGTAATGCGGTGCCTCTCACAATACCGCAGTCAAATAACAACTCGTTGGCGGGTAGCTACGCTTCTGAGAAGTTATTTTCTTTACAGCGAGGGCCACACTACGGGAGTGACACTCCTTGAGACGCAAGCGTTCAAATTTAAGCTCAAATGGAAAACAGTTCATTGCCTTTTTGGTGGGCGCCGCTGTTTATTCTGACTATACAGAAGACACAGTGGTGGGTATGGGTGGTCTACTTTGATGCGCCACACTTCCCTCGAAAACAAGGCAAAAGAACATGTTCATATACACAAATGTTAATGCTGTGGCCTGTGTGAGACTCGAACTCACGAGCCTTTTTGTTAATGTAGTCAATGCTAAACGTTACCATAAATTTTTCTTTCCTCAAAAATTCTATCATTTATTTTACTTACCTGTAATAACCAGAAAGATCTAGCTGGACAGGCCCTGGCTGAGCCGGCGAGCAGCCTGGCCGCTGGCGCCAGGTGCAGCACGCAGCCGCAGCGACATCTCGCGCCCACTTCAGCTACCACCACCGAGGAGTCGCCGGCCCAGGACCTCGCTGTGCATTCACACGCTGCCAGTTGCACCGCGTTACCCTGCGGATAATACACGATATTTATATTACGAGTACATCTGTATATATAACTTCACGACAAGTCCTTTGCGGTGTAGGCAGGGAGAACCGAGCGCCACGTGACCCCGCCCTTGCATATCTCACACGCTTCTTTAACATTCATAACTCTTCTCAAACATCCTCGCCGGTATCTAGTGCTCCTGATATCATTTTCTGATAAAACTCAGCCAATTTGGTCACGGTATGTGAAGCTTCTCTTACATCCTTCTAGTTTCGCGTTGTATAAGAGAGGTAGGGCGCATCAAAGCAGCTCGTATGGAGAAGTAACTCCACCTCATAGAAAACCGCAGCCGAATAATAACTCCCTAGAGAGTTGCAGTGTTCCTGCGTGTGAGTGAGTTCACCATTAAGTTCTTAAGGAGTTGCCGTGTTAGCAGCGGAGGTGGCATCGCGCGAGTGATAATTACTGTATTGCAAGCGTTTATAGGCTACGGTAACTGCTTTACATCAGGCGGGCCGTCTGCTGGTGAACCTTGTGTGACGTTCTATGAAAAAAAAATTGTTTCGTATTTTTTTCGTATCGCCCCTTCTCATTTTGACATCGATACTCTCATTCAAACCAACTATGTCTCTTATATCATTATTACGAGCGCGGTTTACAAGTGTTTCGATAAAAAAAAATTTGCAACACTCGCACTTCGACCGCGTTTATTCTACTTTCACACTCTGCCATACCCATTTCTCGCTTCCATTAGTCACCGTTGGAACAAGCAACTCGTTTTTTACAGTGAGCTGTGTCTTCTGGTTCTAACTGCCGCGAAGTTTCCCCAACGCTCAATTTACAAGGTACCCATTACATTAAGCCAATTTGAGATAGCTTAACTTCCGTTATTCAAAGATATGATGAGGGTTGCCTTCGACGAAGAAAAGGCCGTAATTGCTTTCAGTTAAACTTGGAGAACATGACGGCCAAACGGTGTTCATATTTTTAAATTATTTCGACCAAATGAATAAATGTTAAGGATAGTTTTTGGAAAAATAATAAACGTAAAATACGTTATTTTGCTTTTGAGTTGTTTTATTTATGTGTTACACATGGCTTTCAGTATGAAATAGGTATATATATATATATATATATATATCTATCTATAGATAAGCATATAAATAAAACACATATGCAGTTCATACGTGATAGAAGGAAAACCTTCAAAGGTGTGATAATCACGACAATATTCTGCATTCATTTTCGCCATAGGTACTTGAAAAATGTTTTTATTAAAATAATTATTTTTTTATGTAAACAATACACGTGTACAATACACCACGGTTGTTAAGACGCCTTATCTCTAGCTTTGTAATACGCAGGCGCACACACATACGTACTAACACACATACTCTGTATAACAAACACTATAGTGCGTTCTATCTCATGCTCTAGCACGTTAAATACTATAGATGTATGTGGTTGTCTCTTTTGACTGTCGCTTTTTCGTTTCATCGAGTTTCAAATCACAACAATGTTAAAGAAGTTGTCACTTCAAAAAGAAAAAGTATTGCATAACACGCCGCGCAGTGGTTGCTAATTCGCCAGTACGAGCTTCTTTACATTTGGGATGACAAACCAAATAACTTGAGCTCTCGGTACACATTATTTTCATATTCCACTAAGGTGAAAAGTAAGCATGTATTGCTTGCTAGTAAATGTTTCACATATGGATATTGTAGCACTAGAGGAAGCATATCTTTTAGACATTAGATCGAACAACTTGAAACACAACTTATTGTACAATCGGTAAACAAACAAAGGGAGGCAAAGCTTTGCCTTAACTTAAAACTAAGGGCTTCCTCGTATGTAAGTTTGGTAAAATGTAGGGTTTAATAATCCTATATGTCCGTAGAGGGTTATACCTACGTGTTTGCTTCCCAATGTTGTACAACCAAAGTCTCCAGCAAAGTGCGAGAGATGTCTCTTGTATTGGAAACATCCATACGCTTCGATGACTACTTACCATCAGGCAGGGTTTACTGTTCTTTTTGCCGATTGATGTTTAGAAATAATTATTTTACAACATCGGGAGGCATAGAAGTATACGCTACACCTGATGTAAAGTGATTACCATAGCCTATGAACGCTTGCAACACGTTATCACTCGCGCGATGCCACCTCTGCTGCTAACACAGCAACTTCTTAGGAATTTTCTGGCGATTTCACTCATCGCAAGAACACAACTCACCAGGGAGTTGTTATTTGGCTGCGGGTTTTCTGTATGGTAGTAGAGATACTTCACCAGACGGGCTGCTTTGACGCACACTACCTCGATTAAAATCACCCCGACCAGATCAATCTCGCGAATCAGATCTTTAAATGAATGCCTAGAGAAAAAAGACGTAATACCTTATTTATATATATTATTGAAAAAATGAAATACAACTTTTTCAACAAATATTACATAATATATTTACAAATAAATGTTCATAATTATATATGTATTATTACACAATTAAATGGTTATTGTTATCCCATTTGTTATTATCAAAATTGAAAAAGGGTATGATAAGATGGTTGTGACATTTGGAAAGAATGGATGACAAAAGAGTTACGAAAGAAGTACATATATCTAGCAAGAGTGAACGAAGATATCGGCAGGAGCCGCCCTAGATGCACACGTATGGATCAAATAGCTGATGTGCTGAAAAAGGGCCAAATCAACAGCACCCGATACCGAAGATCATGCGAGAAGAGGTTGATGAGTGTGGAAGAGGCGAGAGAGGTATGTTTGGATCGGTGCACCTGGCATTTCATAGTCTTTGCCTATCACAATGGGAGGCAGGCGTGACGATATGACATATGTTATCGCAATGCTTATGATATCAGATCGCTTAGAATCAATTTTTATACAATGACGTAAATCAAGCAAGTAATAAAATTAAACAATAAAAATCCATTATGAAAATGGAGAGTATAAAAATAAACGTACACACAATCTCTGAAGCTAAAGATATACTGTCATATAAAATTGTATCTATACTTATGATACACATTACTCTTCTGCCTTTTCTTCTGTTACCTCTTTAATTTCCTCTCTTCCTTCTTCATCCTCCTCTATTTCTACTTCCTTTGCTTCTCCCTCCACTACCTCAGGCGCTGGTTGCTGTTCGGTGTCTGCTGTTTCCGATTCTTCTGATTCAGTGATAGCAGACGAGGATTTTTGCGGTTCCTGAGAAAATTTTGTTTGCGACTGCAAAGCCATCTGTGAATACGCCAAGTCCTTCATAATAGACCTCTGGATCTCCAATTTGCTCTGCTGTAATTGTTTCTCGATACGTGTTTTTTCTTCATCGGACTCCACCTCTTCGGCAGATTCACTTGCAGTCGATTTAGCCGAAGTCACAAACGATTGAATACTTTCCTTTTCCACTGATTCTACTCCAGATTGTGGAGGTACAAGTATCATGCTAGGAACAGTCTTTATACTACTCCGAGAAGAGGATGATACAGAAAGTGACGCAGCATAACCTTTGACTTCTGCCTTTCCAGATTCTTTGGATGCGTAAGTAGTAGTGATGGATATAGATTTTTTTGATGCGGTTTTTGGAATGAAACCAAGATCACCTTCTTCGTACACTTGTCCCAGAGATGCTAAAGTACTCACAGACTCTGCTCGTTGGATTTCTCGATACTGTGTAATAATGTCCAACAGACGCGATAATAGAACTTGTCTATCCATTATTTCTCTCGAAGGATCAATTGAAACCAATTGGTCTAACTTTAAAGCAGCCTTTACTGCAATTGCCGCTTCTTTCAATATTGCTTTGAATTTATCACATTCTTTAGCTACTTTAGAAGCTTCTATATTAGCTTTGTTTTGATCACTCATTCTAGCATGTAAGTTTTGTTCGAGTATACGGACTTGTAGTGATAAGTTTTCGTTCTCTGTCGTTAATTTTTCAACTTTGGCTTGTTGCGCCTCGAAATCGTAATTTGCTTTTTTAAATAAAGCCTTTTGTTTTTTCATATCCTGAAAAGTTGTAGTTAACTGATCTATAACTTTTAGTTGAATTACATTTTTATTGATGGCTTTATCTCTCTCTTCTTCCGCCAGTTCTTTAGCAACACGTGCTGCTCTCTCATTTTCTTTATATTTTTCATTTTGGTCAGCAAGCTTCGCTTGTGTAGCTAAAATATTGTCTAGTTCATTATTAATAGCTATATTTTCTCTTATTACTCTGTGTGTTGAAGCTGCAATTCTCAATTCAGTAGCATCTTGGAAATCTTGGGCAAGTTGCAGTAACCTAGCCTCCATTTCTTTTTTCAATTTATCTTTTCCGATAACAAATTTCTTTTCAGCGTCATATATTACTCTCTTATATTTCATTTCTTGGTCTTTAAATGCCTGTTCTTGGTTTTCAAATTTTCTCATCAAATCGTCACGTATAGCCCTAAATTCTTCTAATGTATTAAGTTTACCTGCTAGCAACTTATTTTCAGAAGTCAGCTGATCCTTCATTATTGTGAAATTTCTTTCTAATTCAGCAACCGTTTCTTTGAATTCCTTCGTTTCTATTTCTCTAGTTTCCTCTAGCCCTTTAACTTTATCTTTCAGTTCGTTGTTTTCCTCGTTCTTTAAATTCAGAGTTTTTTTTAAATAGGCAATAATGTCTGCTCTATCTTCATCCAGTTTATCGTATGCTTTTTGTAACTCATCATTTCTCTGTTCATATTCATCAACAGCAGTTCGAAGACGCGCAATTTTTCTATTGCATTCGGCGACTTGGAGTTCCAACATCGTCTTCTCGACTTCCGTGAATGCGCCCGGGGCAGTTTTTGACTTTGAGGGATCATCCTTGCCTTTTTTTGGAGGCATATTCGACCAATAAAATATATATTCGTGTTAAAGTAATGAGATATCGTATAAATGGTATCCACCGTGAATGTAGCGATGTATCGACCAAACAACTTGTTGCTAAGCGACAGGTATAATGGCGTCATGGCAATGTTGCCAACACGACGATATAAGTAAATAGTTCGATTACGTATCACTTACGAGTTGTGTTTAAAGCCTCGTTTAGTAAATTTTTTTTATACAATGTCTGAAGGCACACAAGCATACGGCCCAACTGATGTGAAGCGGTTACCGTAGCCTATGAACGCTTGTAATACATCAAGTATCACTCGCGCGATGCCTTCGCTGCTGCTAACACAGCAACTCCTTAGGAGCATACTGGTGACCTCACTCACACGCAGGAACACAACAACCCTCTAGAGAGTTATTTTAAATCATGAAAAAACAACAACAACAATTTAACGTGCCCTCCGCAGCACGAAGGGGGTTGAGACGATTAAACCCGTCCTTAGACGGTCCACGCTACTTGCGTGGCTGATCACACTGACATACCCATCGATTTCCTCACAATACTAAATACACAAGATAAAATCATCATCATCATATCAGTCGAAGGACCTCCACCGCTGAACATAGGCCTCCCCCGTAAGATAAAATACAAAAGCTTAAAGATGCTGCCTGCAATATGGCGCACTTATCCCTTTGAGGATCTCCTGTACACGAGTATGTTACGTGGGATCACAAACCAAGTAACTTCTTGACAGCGCACGAAGGCACGCCCACAAAAACGTGATCTATATCTACAGATAAATAAAATTGGAGTGTCCGTTTGTAATATTAAAATAACCGCTTTTTACTAAATGCATATGGATGTATACACGGTACATATACCAAAATGAACATATTTAAAATTTTCGTCTGTCTGTCGTTTGTTCCGGCTAATCTCTGAAATGGCTGGACCGATTTTGACTGGACTTTCACTGGCAGATAGCTAATGTAATAAGGAGTAACTTAGGCTATTTTTATTTTAGAAATTTTATGTATTTTATTAATATAAATAAATAATAATAAAATAACTATTATTTCGAAGTACATAACTATTATTATTTTGCTGTTCGCTATTTTACTCTGCTTATTTAGGTACTTATAATCAAATCAAATAAATAAAATTATAACTGAACAATAAGGTTTTGTTAAATTCTGCGCGGACGAAGTCGCGGGCACAGCTAGTTTTAGCAATATAAAGGGAGAATATTTTAACTAATAAGCCGATAATTGCCGCGGTTTTGATTCGCGAAATAACCAATAAGTGCTGCGCGATCTGCTTTACCCCCGACCCGTAGTAGTGAATTGAGTTCCTACGTAACATCGGTCACATCGGCTCTCCATACGTTATTTCCTTTATGAGTGTGATATAACTATTGTTAGAGTTACCTCACAGTACTTGGCTCCGTACGCCGGAGCTGGTGAGTCGCAGAACCTGTGACGGCTGCGTGTGCGAGTTGAGCAGTGCGCTGGCGCGGGGCACGCAGACCACGCCGACCACGGCCCCCAGCCGCCTGCACCGCCCTCTGCACAAACACATTCATCATCATTTCAACCCGTAATCGCCCTCCGATAAACATAGGTCTCCCCTTCTAGAGTGCCATTCGTGCAGGACAGGATCGAGTCCTTTGCCACCTGCTTTCATCGACTTCATACAAACCTCTTGAGGCCGTCGCTTCATCTAGTGGGGGGTTTTTATCGAGAGGTAGGGTGCATGAAAGCAGCTCGACTGGAGAAGTACCTTCACAGAAAACCGTAGCCAAATAACAAACTCCCTGATTGTTGGGTGCCTGTGTGTAAGTGAGGTCACGAGCAAGCTTGCCGGAGCGATATTTAAAGTATTACCTGCGTTCATATGTTACGTTAAACACTTTACATCAGGTGGACCGTATGCTTGTATGCCTCCAGACGCTGTAAAAAAAGAACACTGCATGTACCAGTACGGTGACGCCGTTCGGGAACCAATCTTCCCCAGCGGTTGTCGGCTCTACGAACTATGTGGCTGACCCCCGCCACTTCAGCTTGCTTATCCTTTGGACTATGTCGGTACCTTAGTTCTACTGCGGACATTCTCATTTCGAAAAGAGAGGTGCACGAACTCCATTATTACAGCTAATTTGATACATACTTCTTTCTATGTTTCGACCACCAGTTCGATCATGTGAAGTTGCAACTATCATTCGAACTTATGCCACCGTATTGACTTCGTATGATCTAACTGGTGGTTGAAACCGTCAGGTTACGAATGGAACAGTATAACCACTCCTGCTACGCTATCACTTATTTGGGTGCAGTGTGGTTAGGCAAATTTGTAGAAAAAATTTGGCTTCAATTAAATATGTAATATACTTATATGATTCCACCACCAATTAGTTCATGAAATATGCTATTATTCACGTCCATGCCACCAAATTGACCATTATGTATAAAACACCTTATATCTATTTTTATCGTAATCATAAATGGGCATATATTCTTGCTGCGTTATCGGTCACTTTTTTTATGCCATTAAGGTGGCAAAGAAGCTTGCCTGCCTGATGGTAAACAGTCAGCGTAACCTACGGATATTTGCAACACCAAGGGTGTCACTCATGCGTTGCCGACGCTCTAAAAACCTCTTCACGCCTTTCTTGAAGAGCCCCATGCTGTAGTCCCTTGGGAAAACCTCGGTTAGGAGTTCATTCCACAACTTGAGAGTTCTCGGTATTTTTCTACCGCCAAGCAGCTATATTTATATAGCTGTGTTCCAGTTTGAAGGGTGAGATATGGCAGAGAAATTACTGGGTACTGTGACGAAACATCCTTAGGTTACAAGTTGCCAGCGCGCGAATAACATCCCAATCAAGTTGTATACAAAAAAAAAAACTTTTCTGGAACCACAGTACGCGACCATTGTAGTTCCAGCGTGTGAGGTTGAACTCCCCGTCGACGGCGAGCGGTGCGGTTATAAAATAATGTTGTCGGCATCATATCGAATAATTCTTCAGAACACAACCCGTTGTACAATCGGTAGAACACACAAAGGGAGGCAAGATCTCTCCTTAAACTTAAGGGTTCAATACCGTGTGTAAGCTTAGGATCGTCTGTTCTAACAGCTCGTCTCTGAACGGAATCACACGGTCCAAACTGGTATCCAGGTGCTCCCGCCCAAGGTGTCTGCTGTACTCCATGTGCTGTAGTAGTCAGACCGACTTGAGGCTTATATAACGATAAGTTTACTTGTGTTCAGTGTACTGCAAATGTGTAGAAAAATCTGAATATATACCTGATAGAGGCAATGTTGGTAAGCAATCCATTCTCACGTCAGCCACAGCGCCGGTGACCGCCTGCGAGACGTATACAAAGCAGTACTCTGGATATCGTTCGCTGAAGAGGCGGCAGTCGAAGGAAGCAGTGTGCTGACCTCTGAGGAAGAATTGACACATTTTTACTAATGAAGAATAGTAATAGTGTATTAAAATAATGGTTTATCAGAAGGAAACAAAGGAATATTTATTAGTTAATAGATTCAGGCGTTATTTTGCGATGGTCGTCGCGGCGACACGTGTTTCAACACATACTGTCATCGTATTTCACGACGACCAGGCCAGTCGTGGCAGCGACGGTGGTGGTGGGGGCATGCGGATTCTGTTCCAGATGGCGGACGACCGCAGCAGCCGAGGCAGAGACTACCGGAGCAGCCATGGCAGCGTCGGCATGATGCATTTACTAACAGTAGTGGGTGGGTGCCGGCCGGCGCTAGGCCGCATGAAGTAATTGGTGGGGGAAGCACACAAAGCAGGTTAGATCAAATTACATGGAAATATTTATTGCCAGAAACCACTGCCACAATAAAATGGGGGGAGGGAGAGAGACGACCTTAGGATTGGCGAGTGGGCATGAAAAGAGCTATGAACCGTGAAAAGTACGTCCACCTTACTGAAAACCACAGCCAAAAAAACAACTGTAGTGTTGTTGTGTTCCAATATGTGACTGAGGTTACTAGTAAACTTCTAAGAGGTTGCTGTGTTAGCAGCAGAGGTGGCATGGCGCGAGTGATGCTTAATGTATTACAAGCGGTCATAGGCTACGGTAATCACTTATATCAAGCGAGCCGTCCGTGTTTCATTATCTGACGAGCTCGGTGGCGCAGTGGTGAAACGCGCTGTTACGCTACTTTGTCACCAACGCTCGTGAGTTCGATTCCCACACAATACAAACATTTGTGTGCATGAACGTGTCTGTTTATCTTGGTCTGGGTATTTTCTATGTATAATAAGTATGTATTTACAAAAAAAATGTATTTACGTATGTTTATCAATTGTCTAGTACCAATAACACAAGCTTCGCTTACTTTGGGGCTAGATGACGCTGTGTAATTTGTCAGACAAAATTTACTTTATTTTATTTATTTATTATCTCTAGTCATCTCTAGCCTCGGTAAAATCAATACACAGACAAATGGAAACACGCGCATGTGGTCCGTGTAATTGGGCGAGTTTGGACTCCCATCTGGAGTACGTTCTCTCCCTAGTACTTCACATGTGAGGTCATTCCTATAACCCATATACGAGAGCCCTTACATAACCCCATATACTTGACCTTAATATGATTGTATATTGAGGAATCTAGGAGCAGTGATGGTCCAATGGTAAAGATAAAAATTCTTTACTTACCGTTGGGCCCTCGCGGGCACTTATACACGTCTTACAAAATCTTATTGTATTTCATTGATTCCTCATAGTTTTCGTTTTTCTATTTTGATTTACCAGTAAATCTACAATACAATAACAATTATGTCAAGTGAGAAAATGAGAAATAAAAAAATATTATGTACTGAATTATTTTATTCATTTTCTGAAGGGTGTTTTACCATAGTTGCCACGCTTGGCAGACGGGTTGGCAACCGCATTGAGTTATTTAAATATAATAAGGAGACACTGCTGCCCATCTCCTGGATATTTCCCTTAGTCGCCTTTTACGACACCCACGGATTGAGATGGAGTGGCGTATTTTTACGTCGAGGTCACACGGCGGGAATGGCACTCCAGAGGGGAGGCCTGTGTTCAGCGGTGGACGAATACAGGCTGAGATGATGATGAATCATTTCCAGATATTTTTGTGAGTCAGATATTAATATATTCTATGATAAGCCCTTTTACAAAGAGTATTTTTGTTGAGCCCTTTGAAGACATTGTCAGGATATGACAGAAAAGTTTCAGGCAATTTATTGTAGAATTGAATACGGTTTACAAGAAAATATTTACCAGTCTTGCTAAGTCGATGGACAAATGCGTAACTTATTTCTACTTCTAAGATTTTCACAGATACTTAAAACCAACTTTAGATATTTATTTCTTCAACAATTCCCTGAGTGATTCCCTGGAGCCCACGATATGAATAGTGATATGGCTAAATATGTGGTGGACATATGTGACATATTATGGACTTATTAAAACATGCAATGGCCCTCAAGTCATAAGTAAGAACGCCCTTCTAAAAAGTTTTTATATGGCGAGTAGAATCGATGAGCCACAACATTGTCTGTATAAAAAAAAACTCATAATCTCAATCACTCCAAGATAGTAAAAATAAATAAATAATAATATAAAATAAAACAAAAAAATACCCACAATATGATATCAACGTAAGTACATTTTTATTTTGACCACTACAGGTTAATTATACTGAAAATAACAATCAGCAATCGACAGGTCGTGGTTTCAACCCCATCTAGGTGGATCCATGCGGTAATTTACCTTTATAAATTACTTCGATTTATAGCAAGTTGTACCAAAAACAACAACCATAAAACTAGCCTAATTCTGTGCTTTTAAATGTGCGGTTACTCACCGTTGTAATATAATATTACAGATATTGGAAATAAATAAAAAAAAATTGGTTGTCTGTAAAGTCTGTTTACGGACGATAATTTTACGTGATAACGTCATAAGAAAACATTCAACAGTTGACAAAACAGTTCACGTATAGGTGTGTGTGCTGCCGCTGTCTCTCTTCTACTCGTCATCTACGCATCGCCCGATGGAGTGGAAGAGAGATAGATGCGTCACAAGCCGAACGCTTAGGCCGGTCGTGCCTCTCTACCGCTTGTTCCGCGCTCTCGCTTGCACGCTCGGCTCAGGCGGAACGTGACAATGAGTCATGCTTTTTCGTGCGTGCAGCCGGCGTTCATCGATTTATAATATATATTATACAGAGTAAGATAGCATGTTACGAGTATCTTACGATATACTAAGTCTATGACGTGCTTTATTGTCTTTTAAATATGACCTAGTAATGCAGTATGACCTATTCGTAAAGCGCTTAAGGCGTAAACCAGTAACGAGCTGATTGCACGCCGCCATTTACAAATGAACATTGTTGGCCAATTAATATCGATTTGGTCGGTGCCGCATTAATATCGCCATTATTGGAATGCGACCACCAATTACCAACCGCCAGCCATTTGCCACGTAAATTAAATTATGATACGGAACCATAATAAACCAGTTAATGTGGTTATAACACCTTACCACCGCTGAATAAACGATAAAAACCGCTCCAGTACGAGTTGTATTCAAGCGTCGATGGTTCCGTACGGTTCTTGGATGATATAATTACGTATGGTAGGTAAACATTATTGAATTTTTCTGTGACTTTTACATAAATCTTTATGAACAGTATTTCTTCTTTCAACTTTTATCCCATATCCTAAATTCGCTACCTACGCCTAAGGATTTGCGAAGATACTGTTGTTGCCATGGAGCATTAGGGCATATGCATGAAATTTATTTTTCGTTTTAAATCACACAAAAGTAAAACAAAAACATTTTTTGGTAGTTACGTTTTTGGCAGTCTTTTTCTGGTTTAGTTTTAGTGTTAAAAATCGTAATAAAAAAACTGGTTCTATAACAAAAAAAACTTCATAACTTGAATCATTGTCATATTTTGAACATGTTTTACTATGACACCATCAATGTGAATGCTTGAATTGTGGAAATACAGCTAATATTTACATGAAATCCATACATTTCTTCATAGTTTTCTTAGTTTGTGATGACATCTGCCGCGGCCTCTTAGTATGAGGCGTTTTCAAGTCACGTGATGAAATGCCACTTTCAAACAGCATTATCTCGGAAACTAATTATCGTAGAAAAATTTTAGATTAAATTTTACTTTGAGATATCTTCCTGTCTCTATCCCATCTTTTAAAATCTGTACTAAAAAAAATCATGCATATTCCCTATTGCCGTCAGATGATCACAATGCAAATGGAAAAAATCGGCCAAGTGCGAGTCGGACTCGCGCATGAAGGGTTCCGTACCATTAACTATAAAAACGGCAAAAAAATCGCATTTGTTGTATGGGAGCCCCCCTTAAATATTTGTTTTATTTTAATTTTATTATTTATTCTTAAAGTGAATATATAACTAAATATTCTGTGAATATTTCAAGCATCTACCTGTTACCGTTATCAATATCGAGCAAAAATGAGCAAAAAAATCACGTTTGTTGTATGGGAGCCCCCTTAAATATTTATTTTATTCTATTTTTTAATATTGGTTGTTATAGCGGCAATAGAAATACATCATGTGTGAAAATTTCAACTGTCTAACTATCACGGTTCATGAGATACAGCCTGGTGACGGACGGACGGACGGACGGACGGACAGCGAAGTCTCAGTAATAGGGTTCCGTTTTACCCTTTGGGTACGGAACCCTAAAAAGACCTTCCTTCGGCAAGGGCACACGTATTTCATCAACATATAATTTCTTGGATGTGCGCGTTCCCTTACGATATTCTCCTTCACTGTCGAATTATATGTGCGTATAATATGAAAACACGAATTAAGCTATACGTCCAAGAAAATTCAATTTCAAAAGACTTCTTTCAATTTCAAGAGATTTCTTTCCGCCTAGATTGCGGAGGTATAACGGCAGTCGCTCTACGTAAAAATCTGTATCCTTACCAAATCCTTAGGGTTAGGTAGCGGACCCCGCCATTCTAATGGATCAGTAAACGGGATAACGCTAAGAAGAAGAAGGTTGAAGAAGTGCAAGTTGGATCAGTAGAGACATTTTATCTCACCTTCTGACACGCCTTTCAGCGACGTATCTCAGTCGATCGGAGTCCCGCCCGAAGACGCGCACCCGGTCGGCGCCGTCCAGCACGCACTCGGGGTACTGGAACAGCACCCTCACGCCGTCCCCGCACGGGAGCACGGAGCCGCCGTGGACGTTCAGCACGAACTGTTCCGACCAGTCCGCCTGTGGACCACCAGATCAAACTCATTACATAAACAACAACAAAATCCTAGCTTTTTGACCACAATGACACCAAAGCAAAAAATTTGGCTGTGCTGGGAGATCGATGGCGTCGTTAAGCGTGTAATTCTAACCGAACACGCAGGTTAAGCAACGTCTATCTCAGCCTATCTATGATTGGGTTTATCTATCTCGAGTTTCTCCGTGCGTCGGAGGGCACGTTAAGCCGTCGGTCCCGGCTGTTGTCGATAGAGACAGTCGTTAATCTAAGTCAGTGGCCCTCGGGCGGCTTAAAAACACTGGCTTTCGCCAATCCGCATTTGTGCAACGTGGTGGAGTATGCTCTAAACCCCTTCGGTTGAAGGGGGACCCCGTATCCCTGTAGTGGGATGAGTAAAGATTGATGTGGTGTGGTGGTGATATGCCTTACCTCTTTTAAAACACCCAGAACCAAGACAAACAGACCTGTTCATGCAGACAAATGTTTGTCATGTGTGGGATTCGAACCCACGAGCATTGTTGTCAAGTAGTAACGCTTTACCACTGCGCCACCGAGCTCGTTAAATATCCCAATGCACACAACAGTACGTGACAGAAACATAAATGTCGAATTCAGCTTTTCAAAGCACCGTTCGCGACATTCATATTCGTGTAAAGCAACATTTTCCAGGAGAGCGCCCCCGTCGCGGCGAAATATTTCATTTCAGTGACTGAATTTATTTGCAATTATACACCGCGCTTGGCATAGTGCAGTTTATCTTTACCTTTGCCAGTGAGGTAAAAAAAAAGTGTTAAAAACTTTTATTTGGGTTGACGGGAGTTCTTCCCGCGCTTTTGACCAGTGACATTGTTGTTATACTTGATTTTTTTACAATTCAGTGTAAAATTAGTTTTATGTGACAATTCTGATAGTATTTATTTATTTATAATCACTTCAATTTATAACATTAATTTAGTACTATTAAAAGTGGTATACAGGATGGTCAATATGTTATAAATTACCTTGTCAAGGCACACGTGATTTGACCTTACAATAATTACTATTTTTATCAAATTTATGACAATTTACATTATACTATGACAATTTACAATATAATTTGCTTCCATTATAACATTTATCTATTGATTATTATTCTAAAGAGGTTATATTATATTATTTATTATGATATGTCATTCATTTATCAATTATGTAAACTACATATGTATTGTAATGTAATATATGTATTTTGTAACATAAGTGCTAATTAACTTAAAAACCACGTTTATGCACTTATTGGAAGACGTGATTAAGTTCACGATGAAAACCTTGTAAAAATCATTATCGTTTTACTGGTGGTATTTAAACGGCAGTTAAGATTTTGAAATGGTTCTTAACTGAATACTTGGCTGTATGGGCTAAATCCCTTTGCCTTTCCTCTCGGGGATAAAGAGAACCGAATAAAATATTTGGATTGACGTCTGCTTTATACATCTGGTAGGGAAAAGGTTAAAAATTGTTCTGACGAGTTTAGTGGCGCAGTGGCTCGTAACGTCGCTTTGACATCAACACTCGTGGGTTCGATTCCCATTCCCACACAGGATAAATATTTATGTGATTTATTTATGGATAAACATGTCTGTTTGTCTTGTTATGGGTGTTTTAAGAGAGGTAGGGCGCAACAAAACAGCCAGTCTTGGGAAGCAACTACACCTCATAGAAAAAAACGACAAATAACAACTCCGTGGAGGGTTATTGTGTTCTTGCGTGTGAGTGAGGTCACAAGTACGTTTCTAAGGTATTACGGGGTTAACAACATGTGATACTTAATGTGTTGCAAGCGTTCACAAGCCACGGTAACCGCTTTACATCAGATGGGCAAAATTTCATACAATATCAATTAGTAATTTATGTTCATTAAGATTTTTAAACGTACACTTTGATCGATTAAAATCTCTTTGAAAATTAACGCTTACATTTTTTTTTATACCACTAAGGCAGAAAAGATGTAATGATTAGCAGTCAATGTAGCCTACGGAGTCGCCCACACGCGACGTCCAGAATAAAACTTTAACTTAAGAGTATAAATTTCTCGCCCGTAAACTTCTCTCATCATCTTCAGAGTAAAAACGAAAGGCCACCAGCACGTGGAAAAGCCCGCTTATTAACGAATGAAGCTTTGATGAAAGGGGTAGGATTACCGGGGAAGCAGAATTTGAGTGCAAATAAAAATATCGCGTATGTTAGAACTCGTAAAAAAACATTGCGAGTGGAAAGATTTTATTGTTATTCGCCGATAAATGAAATAAAATTATGCGAGAAACATATAAAAAATCAACCCTCGACGTAGGTTTCACTTATTACGCATAAAGTTTTATGCAGATTGCTTACAAACTCGGCGAAATAATGGCCGCCGTAAAACATAATGATAATAGCTTACAGTGTTTAATGGCCGACATTTTAAAGAAAATATGAGTTGAAAGTTTTTATCTGTTCATATTTTGCAAATAAACAATACGAAAGTCTGGTTATTTTTGTAATTGATCTCGCCACCATTTGGCTTACTTAACAATAGTAATCACATCATATCGGTTTTTTTATACCACTAAGGTGGCAATCATGCAAACAGCCTGCCCGATGGTAAAAAGTCACCGTAGCCTATGGACATTTGGAACACCAGGGGTGTCACTCATGCGTTGCCGACCCTCTAAAAACCTCTTCACGCATTTCTTGAAGAACTCCATGCTGTAGTCCCTTGGAAGAACCTCGGCTGGGAGCTCATTCCGCAGCTTGAGAGTTCTCGGAAGAAAACTTCTCTGGAACCGCACAGTACGTGACCATTGCGGTTCCAGCGTGTGAGGGTGAACTTTTTTAATAATAAACATGTAAAGATATAACTCTAAAAGTAACAAAACTAGACTAAAATTAAATAAATAGATAATGAAACTGAAACTAAACTACATTTAAAAGGTAAATAAGTATATTCCTAAAATAATTCTAAATTGTGTGTAGGGTTGCGATGTTGTCGTTTTAGGAAGTTGTCTATTTTGCACTAGACGTTTTAGGAAGTCGTCGTTTTAGGAAGTTGTCTATTTAGCACTAGACGTTTTAGGAAGTTGTCGTTTTAGGAAGTTGTCTATTTAGCACTAGACGTTTTAGGAAGTTGTCGTTTTAGGAAGTTGTCTATTTAGCACTAGACATTTTAGGAAGTTGTCGTTTTAGGAAGTTGTCTATTTAGCACCTCTGTCTTATTTAGTACCTCTGTCTCACCTATTTCTACCGTCAAGCAGCTATATTTATATAGCTGTGTTCCGGTTTGAAGGGTGAGATATGGCAGAGAAATTACTGTTACGAAACATACTTAGGTCACAAGATTGGCAGCGCGCGAGTAACATCCCCGTGGTGTTGCGAGTGTCAATAATCTGCGGTGACCGCTTACCATCTACTACGGGCCACATGCTTGTATTTTTTTGCCATTTGCCAATCTAGTTATGTAAATAAAACATTTATATATATATATATATATATGTATATGTACATATTTATATTATATTATTTTCCTTTTACGGGCACATTTAATTCGGTGACGTTACGACATCACTGAAGTCAAATTTAAGTGCTCATATTTTATTTAAGAGCACGCCGCTCGAATGGGCTCATAAAATATGGTTTCACAATTTTTAAACCTCTCTCTGACGAACTCTGTGGTCGCAGAGGGTTAATAAGGCGACTTTGACACTGACGCCCGTGAATTCGATTCCCATAGCAGGACAAACATTTGTGTGCGTGAACATGTCTGGTTGTATTGGTGTGGGTGTTTTTAAGAGAGGTAGGTGCATTGATTTCGTTTTACTATTAGCAAACTTCTCGTATACTTAGTAATCTTTATAATTCATTAATGAATAAGCATCATCGTGAACTATCTTCGACTGATGTAAAGCATTGCACCCACAATCTTCACAGCTGAACCAGATCCATCTGAGTCTCGAACACAATTATTATAAGAATGGTTAATGATATGAAAGACTTATTTTAATGTATCTATCTATCCATCTATATCTTTACTCCAAGTCTTGCGATGTAGGCAAGGAGAATCAAGCGCCAAATGATCTAATTTACACACATTTTCTTGAAAATGCCAACGGCATTTCGAGACGATGCCAAGAGATCGGTCGTCGTGACTTTTATCCCTCGGAAGACGGGCGCTGGTTTGTGACGTTACTTGTGCGGATATGGGCTACGGGGCTGGCCCGTCTCATCTCCAAGGAACTTCCAACAAGACCAGCGCCAGCGCGGCGGCGGAACAGGCGCAGAAAAGACAAAAATTCAAATCTCGTGGTCTCGGCTTCGAATACATTCTTCTTCGCTTTGGAGTCGAGATCTTGGATCCCTGGGGTCCTAGGGAAGGTACTCTCGTTCACACAAGAATTTTTTAAGCATCTCGTCGTGATTAGTGATGACCAAAGGTATGGTGTCTTTCTTGCGTCGAATCAGCATTTTTTTAAAACATCGGGAGGCATACAAGCATACGGTTCACCTTATGTAAAGTACCCTATGAACGCTGGTAATACATTAAGTACCACTCGCGGTGCCACCTCTGCTGCTAATACAGCAACTCCTTAGGAGATTACTGGTGACTTCACTCATTGGTAGGAACTCAAGAATCCTTCAGGGAGTTCTATTTGTCTGCGGTTTTCTGATGGAGGTACTTCCCCAGAAGGGCTTTGATGCACCCTAACTCTCTTAAAACCATCCAGACCAAGAGAAACAGTTAACCAAGGCTCGTGGCGTTGGTGTCTCTGCGGAGTCAGCGGCCGCCGAGCTCCTCAGCATTGGTGTACAGCGTGGTGACGCCGCCAGCATCTCCGGCACATTGCCACGAGAGCCCGTCTCAAATAATACTTGGTTTTTAGGGTTCCGTACCCAAAGGGTAAAACGGAACCCTATTACCGAGACTCCGCTGTCCGTCCGTCCGTCCGTCCGTCCGTCCGTCTGTCACCAGGCTGTATCTCACGAACCGTGATAGTTAGACAGTTGAAATTTTCACAGATGATGTATTTCTATTGCCGCTATAACAACAAATACTAAAAAATGGAATAACATAAATATTTAAGGGGGCTCCCATACAACAAACGTGATTTTTTTGCTCGATATTGATAACGGCAACAGGTAGATGCTTGAAATATTCACAGAATATTTAGTTACCTATATATTCACTTTAAGAATAAATAATTAAATTAAAATAAAACAAATATTTATGGGGGGCTCCCATACAACAAACGTGTTTTTTTTGCTGTTTTTATAGATAGTGGTACGGAACCCTTCGTGCGCGAGTCCGACTCGCACTTGGCCAGTTTTTTTATTTCATTTGTAATTTAGTAATTCACACATGTAAAACACGATTAATTTGGCCATAGTAAGTGAATCTTGGTCTTCCTCGGCTCCTACATCCTTCCATTTTCGCATTGTATATCTGTTTCGTCATTCTTTCATCCTGCATTCTTTCTATATGCCCGAACCAACGAACTTTCCTCACCGACACTCTCTTTCTCACACCATCATTGCGAACGCGACACAAATAATTAGTGAATGAACTAATTTATTTAATAATTTAGTTAAAGCTTTTTTTAAGATACATATTTATTAAATAGATTCACTCATATTTTCTAACTTTAACATTCATAGCTGTTTTACACTACGCACTACAAAATGTCTTTAATATTGTCCTGTACTGTAGAGTTTGAGGCTACAGTAAATATTTGTAGCCTGCAAACAACAAATACATATTTCTACATTATATGCCTACCACCATATAAACATTCTAAAACTTACTTTTAGCACCTGCTGATAATTGGTTCGTGTCACGGCTAATCGTGATGACATTCATTATCGCATGAGTTAAAAGAGGTAGAGCACATCAAATCAGCCCGTCTCACGAAGTACCTCCACCTCACAGAAACTGCAGCCAAATAAGAACTCCTGGACTTCTCCCGAGGGTCGTTTGTATTCGAACGAGGTCAGTAAGCTCCTAAGGAGTTGCTATGTTAGCAGCAAGGTGGTATCGCGCCAGTGATATTTAATGTGTAGTTAATAGATTCAGGCGTTATTTTGCGAAAGGCAAATTTACATGTACTATGCATTGCAGTGCAGTGCGATGTGCGAACGAATACGGTCGCTTCCCGCCCCACGTCATAGTTACGAATATTAATTCGCGAATTGAGCGGCCGCGGCCTAGCCGCCGTACGCTACCGTCGCTATGGGTTCCGAACAACTCATAGCCAACGAGTTCTTGGCGTTCATACAACACGCCATCGACACTTTGGACGAAGTCAGCATCATGCGCATCTGTAAGTCTACCTTCAGTGAAGACGACATTTGCAGTGGCAAGATGCTACTGTTCAAGACGCTGGACAAGACCACGGAGATGCCGTCACGCAGGAGGGATGGAGGTGACAAAAGTATACAAGACGTCATCAGTCTTTTGAAGGTGACCGATCCAGACGACGTGCCTTCCTTTGTAGCGAAAGACCTACACAAGTTACCATCTGTGACCTTGGAACATGTCGACGTCAGTACGCTTCTGAAGGACATCAGAAGCCTGAAAGCCAGTCTCGCTGATGTCCAGTCACGATTAACGACATCGGAAACAACAATCAGTGGGCTACGTACGGAAATATTATCACTAAAATGTAATGTTTCCGTAAGTAGGTCACCTGAGGTCGGCAACATTAACACGCGTCGTGGTGCACAGAATGCATCCGTATGCAGTTCATTGGTGTCACCGACTACTGTTGCTATGAGCTCCGTACCGTGCCCTGCCGCCCGCTCACCAGCGGAGCCGACTCAAAATATAAACACGTCAACCCCGGGACGTGATTACGCAAAAGTTACCGCATTACCACCGTCTCACCTACCATCTCACCGGGAGAAGTCGAGTCGTTGCGAGCCCGCTCGCAAGGCTTTGAAACCGGGTTCTCGCAAGGACCAGTGCGACGAGCAGGGCTTCATTCAAGTGGACAGGAAGAAGAAGAAGAAGCCCTCCAACCGCAACTACTGCGGCACCGCACAGACCGGACCGTCACAACTGCGCGTGGAAATACCAGCGACGCCGTTGTACGTTTCCAGACTACACTGGTCTACAAAGGTCGAGGAGGTTGTAGACTATGTGAAGAAGAAGACCAATTTCACCTTGAGGGTCGAGCGACTGGAATCTCGCCACAAGGTAAACTTTAGTTCCTTTGTGGTGAGGGCTCCAACTCATCATCTGCCGACCTTCATGAATGAAGAATTCTGGCCGAAGGGAATCGTGTTTCGGAAGTTCCGAGGACGGTTGCCTAACGACACGCGCTACCCGTCGCCGACTCTACGTGGAATTAGTAATTAGTTTATATTGTCATATATATTTTAATTTAAGGTATTTATCTATGGACCCGTGTTGTAAAACCTGTTGTCTGAAATAAATGATTATTATTATTATATCCTTTATTAAATTATAATCTTATTAAATATATTTTTAAATATATCATTACAAAAAAAAAATACATTTAAAAATATAAAAAACAGCTTCCTTCTGATAGCGGGAACAAGGTCCAAACTATCAGTGGTCAAGGTCACAGAGACAGAAACCTCCTCACAATACGTGCCGTGCTAAGGAGGACTGCCTTCTGTATTTGGCCCCCAATCCAGCTTCCCAACGCGAGCCTCTTCAGATGTTGGTCGAGGCTCTTGGCTATTAAGCCATTGACCGATACAACAATCGGAACTATGATTGTTGAATCGACATCCCACATGTCGGTAATCTCGTGAGCTAAATCAAGATATTTTGTTTGTTTATCTTTTTCAGCTTTCACAAGATTAACGTCATGTGGAACAGCGATATCAACAATGATTGCTTGGCGCGTCGATCGATCTATTAATACAATGTCAGGCTTATTGGCTACAATAGTCCTGTCAGTGATAATAGATCGATCCCAGTATAATGTGGCATGGTCATTTTCGAGAACTGCTTCGGGCGTATACCTGTAATATGGCACCTCATTAACTACAAGACTATATCTCAAAGCAAGTTGCTGATGGATAATCCTGGCTACTTGGTTGTGTCTGTGTAAGTACTCGCCGTTAGCAAGATGAGAACAACCGGAAACAACATGTCTGAGAGATTCCCCAGGAAGATGACACGCTCGACAGATGTCTAGCGTGCCATCTTTCATGATATATTTCCGGTAGTTATTCGTCTTAATAACTTCGTCCATAATTCAACAGACAAAACCTTCGGTTTCCCCAAAGAGGTCCCCGAAACGTAACCAGGATACGGAAGCCAACGTGTCTACATCAGGCCCGTGTAGGGCCTTGTTGTAGCGGCCGTGTAGCTCCTTACTTTGCCATATAGCCTTGCGATCGTCAGTAGTTAATATTACAGGTCTACGCCAGTTCTCTTTAGCCAAAGACAAAGGGGTTAATCCACGATCCACATTAACCACATCCTTATGCATTTCCGTTTCGGTATGCAGAAAATATTCCCTGAGGTTACATATCTCCCGATTATGTAAGGTCTTGGCATTCAAAAAGCCACGACCACCACATTTTCGTGGGATATATAACCTCATTACCGATGATCGCGGATGATGCATACGGTGTGCAGTCAATAGTGTTCGGACTTTGCGATCAATAGAGTCAAGTTCAGTCTGAGTCCATTTAAGTATGCCAAATGAATATATTAAGACCGGCATAACCCAACCATTATAAGCTCGAACTTTGTTTCCCCCTGACAAAAGACTATTAAGGACTTTTGTCAGACGGCCAAAGAAACGTTCTTTCAATGTCTGTTTCATGTCAGTCTCAATAATTCCTAAGTTTTGAGACATACCCAAATACTTGTAAGTTTCAGATTCCGAGAGGGATTTCAGACGTATAGTATCTGAAAGTTCAAGTCTTTCAGATGCTAATATCATACCTTTCTTCACATGTATGACAGCACATTTGTCAATACCAAATTCCATTTTAATGCATTTACTAAAGTTTTCAGTCATCTTTAGTAAAGTCATTAATTGGACTTTGTTAGATGCAAAAAGTTTCAAATCATCCATGTACAGAAGATGAGATATAGCCTGATATCCCCTTCGCAATCTGTAGCCTAGTCTTGAATCCTGTAATAATGTGCTTAAAGGGTTCAAGGCTAAACAAAACCACAAGGGGCTCAAACTGTCACCCTGGAAAATACCCCGTTTAATCTCAATTAGTTCGTCGTCACCAGTGATTGATCGGCATCCAGGATAGACGAGGACTGTTCTCCATTGCTCCATACATGACCTCAAGAAGGTACATAGAGTTGTATCAATTTTGTACAACTCTAAGACCTTCATAAGCCATGTATGAGGTACGGAATCATAGGCCTTCTTGTAATCTATCCAACATACCGATAGATCTCTACGGTTTCGACGAACCTGTTGACTAATGACCATGTCAATGAGGAGCAAGTCCTTGGTACCACGAGATCCATTCTTACATCCATTCTGAGTAGTACACATAATATTGTTAGTATAAATATGTTGCGAGATTTTGCTTCTCAAAATGGATGTAAGTAGCTTATAGGTAGTGGGTAAGCATGTGATTGGTCTATAGTTTTTAGGGTCTGTGGTACTTCCAGATTTATAAAGGAGATGAGTTACACCCGTGGTCATAAAATTTGGGAGAGATCCAACATCTAACGCATGCTGAAATTGAGATGCCATTATTATTATTATTATTATTATTATTATTATACTATGATCTACTATCAATTAGTCCATGCGACCTAGCGCCGGCCGGCACCCACGTACACAAACGTACCGTATCGTAGCCTATGAAGGTGGGTCTATGCTTGTATGTCTCCCGACGTATTAAAATATAATGAATTTATAACAAAATTTTAAGTTAACAAATATTCAGTCGGGGACAAATATGATTCCCATCTATCCCCATTTGGGGACAGCTTACGCGGAAATTCCCAACAGTTCCCGAAAGTGAACGCGCGTTGACAGATGGATATAGACGGAAAATGTAAACAATAACTCAGAAAGTCTATAGAATCGTTACAGAAAAGGTTCAGCAAATAAATCAGGATTTCAGGCCAGCGTCGGGCGGGTTTATCTCACAAAGCATCCCCAGGGCATAAAGGATAGCTAAATGAGGCATAATATGTTTTAGGATGAATCTCATTGCGACTGTTCAAATAAAGATTAATTTTAGGATGAAATTATGCAATCAGACATTTGGCAAATAAGTAACTTTTATTTTCATTGGAGTTTTTGTCTTTTTGTCTATACTTAGTAGTAAGTTTAAACTAGTGAAACAGAATGGTGAAGTATCGAGATGTGGGAACGATTATGACAGCTCCAGGAAATACCAGAGACAAGCTGCAGAAGTGAGAATAATCTTCTACTTTCTACGTTATGCCGTTTCCTGAGGACTTGGTGAGGAAGCTGATTCTGACATTCTCGTAAAGCGATTGTTTTTTGTTTATACTACGTCGGGAGGCGTACAAGCATACGGCCCACCTGATGTAAAGTACCGTTGCCTATTAACGCTTGCGATATATTAAGTATCACTCGCGTGATGCCTCCTCTGCAGCTTGCACAGCAACTCCTTGGGAGTTTACTGGTGACCTCACTCACACGCAGGTACACAACAACCCTCTAGGGTTTTCTGTGAGGTGGAGGTACTTCCCCAGACGGGTTGCTTTGATGCGCCCTACCTCTCTTAAAACATCAGACCAAGACAAATATACATGTTTATGCATACAAATGTTTGCCTTGTGTGGGAATCGAACCCACGAGCGTTGGTGTCAAAGTCGCGTCATTCACGACTGAGCCACCGAGCTCGTCAAGAGGCTGTCAAAGGCTATAAAATTACTGGGTACTGTGACAAAACAGCCTTAGGTAGGTTAGATTGGCAGTGCGCGAGATACATATCCGTGGTGTTGCGAGCGTCAATAGGCTGCGGTGACCGCTTACCATCTGATGCGAACTGCATGCTTGTTTGCCAATCTAGTTGTATAAAAAAACACTACTTTCGCATATAATTAATTCCTTAGACGTGAGTGTTTAGTTTAGATAGTTACTGAGTATGTACCTCTACCTATATCGTAGTTCGGTAGTCCGGTGGCTAGCAATAGCTCTCTAGTACCAATAGGTGCGGGTTCGAATATTTACAAATAAATCGTGTGTATTTATTAGTTGTTTTACTATATTACCCATAGTGAATTAGATTTTTTTTTATACTTTATCGGGAGGCATACATACATACAGATCTCCTGATATAAAGCGGGTACCGTAGCCTATTAACGCTAGCGATATATTAAGTATCATTCGCGCGATGCCTCCTCTGATGCTTACACAGCAACCCTTTGGGAGCTTACTGGTGACCTCACTCAAACGCAGTAATACAACAATCCTCTAGGGAGTTGTTATTTGGCTGCGGTTTTCTGTGAGGTGGCGGTACTTCCCCAGACGGGCTGCTTTGATGCGCCCTACCTCTCTTAAAACTTACAAACTGTTTTACTTACATACGGCTCACCTGAGTAAAGAAGATACATAAAAGCCTAAAAACGCTTGCAATACACATAACTCCCGCGATGCCACGTATTCTTACTAGACAGCATCTCCTTAGCAGTTTATTGGTGACCTCACTCGCTCGCAGGAACACAAGAACCCTCCGGGGAGTTGTTATTTGGTCGCGGTTTTCTGTGAGGTGGAGCTACTACCCCAGACGGGCTGTCAAACAGACATGTGCAAACAAATGTCTATCCTGTGTGGGAGTCGAACCCACGAGCGTTGGTGTCAAAGTAGCGTTACTAACTACTGCGCCACCGAGCTGTCGTGTTTCCAGGAGCGGTTTTAGGTTACAAGAAAATCTAGTGCGATTCGTATCAGGACGGACGCTTGCTCGCCTGCGATCCAAAGTAAGGGGCTCATTCTCCACTTTATAGTCAAAGCCAACATCATTCAGCGTGCATACTTCTAATTAACAAACATAACTCTGGAAAAGCACCCAAAACCGAAGAGCACGTATGAAGAGGTTGATGAGTGTGGAAGAAGCGAGAGAGATATGTTTGGATTGGCGCACCTAACGTTCCATAGTCTCTGCCTACCCCAATGGGAGACAGGCGTGATGATATGTATGTACGCAGCTCTGGAAAAATATCGCGTATTTATAAGTTTTTCGACGAACTGTTATAGCTTCATCCTGTATACCTTTATGCTGACAAAGCCCCCTATACCTCAGACCTTATATCCTGCATCATCACTACTCCCGATCGAAAGTTCAGTTCAGCTCCAACATCCGAACACGCCGCGCACATCCCAACTCCATCCAAATTATATCATAGTTTCACAAATTATATATAAATCAATTAATAGAAGGGGAAGGCCAAGACTTACCTATCATGACCAAATTGGTCATGTTCTATCAGAAGGTGATGTCAGGAGCCCTAGAAACCGGCGTGCGTGCATGAGAAGAGCAATGAATGTTAAAGAAGCGAGTGAGATATGTAAGGATCGAGTCACGTGGCGCTCGGTTCTCTCTGCCTACCCCGCAAGGGATTTGGCGTGAAGTTATAGATAGATCAATTAATAAATAATATAAGTGAATAAGAACCTTTTTTTTTAAAAAGAGTTGGCGAGGTCCCCTCTTAACAGAACGACATACAAGCGTGTGGCCTGCCTGATGGAAAGTAGCAGCCTATGGACATTTGCAACACCAGGGGTGTCACTGCTGGGTTGACAACTGTGTAAAAGTAACGTTATATTGTATTACATTACGTAAGAATTCTTGGTACGGAACTTCTCTGGGACCGCACAACACGCGACCATTGCGGTTCCAGGTATATGAGGATGAATTCCCAGGCGTCGCTTAGCGGTGTAATTGTAAGTGCTAGTAACACTAGTAAGCTCCTGAGATGCCGTGTTACCAGTAGGAGAAGCGCGAGCGGTCATTGGTGGTGATCTCGACCCTCGTTACAAGGCTGCTTAATTTAAGGGGATACAGCAACATGCTACTAATATAATAAATATTTCCACATCAACCCTTACTCATCCCACTGCAGGGATACGGGCCTCCCTTCAACCGAAGGGGTTTCGAGCATACTCCACCACGCTGCTCAAATGCGGATTGGCGGAGGCCAGTGTTTTCAAACCGCCCGAGGGCCACTGGCTTAGCTTAACGACTGTCATCTATCGACAACAGTCGGGACAGACGGCTTAATGCGCCCTCCGAAGTACGGAGAAATTCGAGATAGAAAAACCCATCCGCAGACAGGCTGCGGTCTATGTTGCTTAACCCGCTGTGTTTGGTTAGACTGGCACGCGCAACGACGCTATCTTACAGCTACTTCTGCCATATAACACGTTTAAATGTAACCAAAAATACTCAGATTCTCAAAGATAGCGAAGAAAATGTTTATCTATTTTTCGTTTACGGAAACTGCAATCCGACAAAAGAATCGGTCGCAGCAATGAACGCGGAAAGAATGAATTGACTTTTGAAACAAATATGTACAAGGTGTAAAGTCGGAACCTGTTGGAATCAATAGCGATAAGGATCAAACATAAATCAGTCCTCGCGGGTTCACCTCACAAAGTATCCCTTCGGGACTGTACTTCATCCTTTCATGCTGGCCGTTCAGGAAACATTAAAATGTTTAGGAGTCGCTTTGATGTCTCGGATATTTGATATCAAAATATGTAATGTTAAAAATTCATTTAATATCAAACTAGCTTTTACTTGGGGCGTGCTTCGCATGGAGGTTGGTTTTTAGCTTTTAAGAGGAAAATCTAAAATATTTTCGCAGTTAAATATACCCCTTAATATTGAGTTGAGTTAGGTCTGAGACTGTCGTTGTTGATGAAAACTTCATTGTACAAAAGGAACAAAATAATATGTAAGTACAGGCATAGAGCGGTAATATTTACAGCAAAATTTTTTTTTCGGAAAAGACAGCGCCTTTTAGTCCCAAAGTAAGTGAAACTTGTGTTATGGGCACTAGACAACTGATGAAGAACCGACTTATTGTTTTGTCTAGCTTGATGTGTCCTTGTGTGTACTGTACGGTCAGGTTGCCACAACATGATTCACACAAAAACTGTATAAAATATTTGGGCTTTCATAGCCGACGATGGCAATGAATCTCAATCAACTAGAATACCTTTCCCGGAAAACGACTTTTTGTACGAATTAAACACATGCTCCATAAATATTTGGGCCGAACACGCCGGTCTGAGATCACGCTGTAACTTAAGACACTTAAGCTTGTCAGTAATTTTATTGACGTTGCGAACTCAGTGAATTGTAAATGCTATTGTTTTAGACTCTGCAAGTGTAATTGGAGTTGCCAAATCATGAACGATATAAAAGTTGCGGTCCTTCATAACTCGAATTAAGATGATTTTGTTTGTTATGATACCCTTGGACAAGTGTGCGGTGGTGTATTTTGTACTCATCAAACACTCACCTGTATTCTCTGAAGATAAACACCTGCAGCCAATACAGTATTTACCTTTAAAGAGTTGCAAATATCTACTTACAGAGCGATTTGTTTCTATTTGAAGAATACAAATACTTTTGATCTTTGCCATCTTCACCAGAGCCAAAGTCGACCTTACCTTTTCAGGGACGCCTTCTGCTAATTTGCAGACGAAACTTTGCTAAAAATTGGTGGGTATAATGATGTCCTGTATTCACCTCATGTTCGAGTTGTTTGCCGGGCACTGTATCACTCTACCTTTTATGACATAGATGCATTCACTCACTCACACACACGCTGATACGCAAGTCCAGATAGATTTTAACTTTAATTCTTTTTCCTTTTTGTAATAAGTTTTTATTCAAATAATGTATCACAGTTACAATCTCAATTAATGTAAAATATGTTATGGAAGAGCGATGCCCTCTGGCAGTCTGGCAGATGTTTCTAAATATGTCAACTGGTTTTGAATAAATACATTATCATTATAATATACCTGATAAGGGAACAACGGATGGCCTACTAATATAACTACTCTCTGAAGAGCCACGTGTTATTCCAATTGAGTCACATTGCCAGGAAACTCAGGAGTTACATTTACGTTGAACGTGGAAACGCAAGAGTAATATTTCTTGCATTACAGGCGTTTATGGGTTTATGGAAGTCTAATCACAACCATACTAACATAATGGTTAGTTGCTATCTGAAGTGTAAAAACATCGAAGAGGCTTATCCCCGTAGCGAGTTTTTTAAGTTTATTTTAGAGACGTAGGGTGGGTGCATCAAACCCCGTCTGGGGAAATACCTCCACCTCACAGAATACCACAGTCAAATAACAACTCCCTAGAGGGTTGTTATGTTCCTGCGTGTGAGTGAGGTTTCCAGTAAGCTCCTAAGGAGATGCTGCGTTAGCAGTGGACGTGGCATTTATAGGCTAGGGTAACTGATTTACATAAGGTGGCCGTATGCTCGCATGCCTGACGTTGTATAAAAAAAAGAGTAATTTCGAGCTGTGAATATTTTACATTGTCAGTAAGTTTATCTTACCATGAACGCTTAGCCTATCCTGACCGAACTAAGGGTGAAGTGGCAGCAAATAAAATATGGACCAACCTGCGCCAAACTAAATATTTATCGAGGAGTTTATTTCGGCCCGGCCTTTATGTTATGGCCGTAGAAAAGAATTTTCTACTCAAGGGCCTTCGAATAACCATTTTGTATTGGCACTTTGGTAGGCAATGTGTTATCGAGGTCGTACGTGGCCACGATTATTGGAGCGGTATGAATATTGAGGACATAAATAATAATAAATATCCCCCGAAATTACACGGGACCGTCTAGTCCCAACCTAAGCCAAGCTCGGGCCATGGTTACTGCATAATTGAGGATTTTTTAATCATGCTTATTTTACTCGTATGTATCAATTCATACAAACAAATATTTACACACTCGTATATTTGACGAGCTCGGTGGCGGCGCAGTGGAAACGCGCTGTTACGCTACTTTGACACCAACGCTCGTGAGTTCGATCCCTACACGGGATAAACATTTGTGTACATGAACACGTTTGTTTGTCTTGGTCTAGGTGTATTTAAGAGAGGTAGGGCGCATCAAAGCAGCCCATCTGGGGAAGTACCTCCACGTCACATAAAAACCGCAGACAAATAACAACTCCCTGGAGGGTTGTTGTGTTCGTGCGTGTGAGTCAGGTGGTTAAATCTCCCATGGAAACAGTGCATAAATCCATATATTCGTGGCCTGGCCTGTATCAAAGCCAAAGGTGGCCATTTCGAATAGAATATATATATATTGCTGAAACTTCCATAAATACATATATAAATTTTATTAAGATTACGTTACTTCATAAAAAAATAAATACATTTTCATTTGTAATAGAACTTATGGCCCGACGGTACATTATGTTTTCTTGTTTTTTTTCATTTATAATGTTATGTACTATTACTATAACTTCACGCCAAATCCCTTACGGGGTAGGCAGAGAGAACCGAGCGCCACGCGACTCGGTCCTTACATACTTCACTCGCTTCTCTTTTCATGAACGCTCGCTGGTTTCTAGGGCTCCTGACATCACCTTCTGATAGAACACGACCAATTTGATCATGGTAGGTAAGTCTTGGCCTTCCTCAAATATTATGTATGTGTATTTTTTTTTATTTTGTTTATCGAGTAAAGAAAGCAATAGGATTAAACATAATGTACATTTTGTATATAATATGTCATAATGTCATCAAAAACGTAGTATTTTCTTTCTTTCAATTATGTGCATACCTTTATGAAAGCAGCAGCCAGGTCCTGTGGCCCTGCCGCTGCAGCAGGTCTCAAGGTGAGGGCGTAGTCGCCGGCCTGGCCGAAAAGTTCACACCGCAGCGTCATCGTCCGACGCCCTGGGAACCCGTGCATCTGCACAGAAAGGATGGCCACGTACCGCAAAAGAAACAGTTTTTCGGATTTATGTATATATATAATCACTCACACAATCAGGTGGGCCGTATGTTTGTATGCCTCCCGACGTTGTATAAAAAAAAAAGATTAGCTCATTCAAACAAACAAACGAACTCACCCGCGTTATATAAATAAATAAATAAATATTGTCGGACAAATTACACAGCGCCATCTAGCCCCAAAGTAAGCGAAGCTTGTGTTATGGGTACTAGACAACTGATAAACATACGTAAATACATTTTTTTTGTAAATACATACTTATTATATATAGAAAATACCCAGACCAATACAAACAGACATGTTCATGCACACAAATGTTTGTACTGTGTGGGAATCGAACCCACGAGCGTTGGTGTCAAAGTAGCGTAACAGCGCGTTTCACCACTGCGTCACCGAGCTCGTCGAATTTTATATATATATACATTTCCAAATCTGTATTCAAGAATACGGCACGTTATCTCATCAGGGGTGCCGCTTTTCAATGTTTACGCATCACTTACTTAATTGCCAACTCCGCGGAGCTTTTGTTTCAATTGTTTGTTTACTTTGAGCCATGTTAATTAGTGATTTGATTGCGAAATTATAAAAAATACCTTAGTACTACAACTGATTGATTCTAACCTTTGAAAAGTTAGGTTCATGCTATCACCTCTCACTCGCCACGGAAGACCAGAGCCAAGTAACAACTCCATGCTTGTTATGTTCCTGCATGGGAGCGAGTTAACTGGTAAGTTCCTGAAGAGTGTTAGCAGCGGGGGTGGCATTAATTCTTATCAGCATTCATGGGTAACGGTAACCTCATTATATCGGATGGACGGTATTCTTGCATGCGTTTGGAGATTGTTAAAAAATCTAGCTAGCTAAAATCTGCACGTGGTGCATCATGACGGTTAGCATAAGGCAAGGGAAGTACAGTAATAAATTAGGAAGCAGCTAGAAAGCTAGCTAAGCTAAAGCTAGCTCGCAGAAAGTTTTTTTTTATATTACGTCGGAAGGCATACAAGCATACGAACAAATTAAAGTAAAGCGGGGGTATACCTAATGTACGAGTACCTATGTTGGGAGCTTAGTGGTGACCTCACTCACACGCAGGAACACAACAACCCTCTAGGGAGTTGTTATTTGGCTGCGGTTTTCTGTGAGGTGGAGGTACATCCTCAGACGGAAGTCCTTACTCTTTATACATACATACATGCAATTCATCACGCCTGTCTCCCATTGGGGTAGGCAGATACTATGGAACGTCAGGTGCACCGATCCAAACAAACTCTTTATACCACAATGATAATTCCCTGGCCTGGAGGAATACAAGTTCCTGCAATGCCCACCGTTACTGTATATAGTCAAGACTAACATCAGCAGTGGGGGTGGTAACGCGGGAGTAGTCTTTCTTGCGGTATAGTGCCGATGGGATACCGTAACCGTTTCAAATTAAGCGACCCATATCCTTGTTTATCACCGACGGAGTATTTCACAAAACCGGGGTCTAAACACTAAGCATGCAGGTTCCATTTCGTGCAAGACAATTTTCTGTGTATAATATTTTCTTTTTGCGTTGGCTTGGATAGGTGCCATTAAAGCAGACTGACTGGGGAAGTACCTCGACACTCCAGTATTGTTTTGCTGCGGTTTTTGCAAGGTGTAGGGATGTACTTCCCTAGTCAGGCTTGATACCCCTATTTTTCTTTAAAATATTCCGACCACGGCACACAGACATTTCATGACACAAAAATATATTGAACCCCCCAGTTTTTGTGTTAAAACGACATATGCTAACCTCCCGGCCACTGGGGTCTTCTAATAGATAAGCAATAGATAATGCATTCGTATTACCTGTTCTGAATACAAGACATGAGCATGGGAACTGGTGTTCTTCCCATCACACAGCACGGCACCCCCACTCGAATGTCCACAGTACAACAGTTCTAACCAAAAATCAGCACTTGACTCCACAGGCGTGCACACCACCCTCGGAAACTCCAGGATAGCCATCACCTGCCTCTCAGGATACGTCTGGATCTGCTCCGGGCTCACGTCTAGCTTCGCAGTCGGCCACAGCACGTCAAACTTCCACGATTTCACTATACTATCACCAGTTTCGACTATGCTACCTTCTTCGATATCTCTCTTGACCCTAAAATTGTCACTAATATTATTGGTATCGTATTCTTCTACATAGGTGTCCTTATCGGATATTAGTTCTAGGTAGTAGGTGCCTCCCCTGGAGAAGTAGCCGCAGGGTAGGGTCATGCGGCTTTCTGAGTCAAGGGCTAGGGGCATGGAGGCTAGTTTTGTTCGGCCATCGTCGTCTTCTCGCGCGAGCTGGACTCGCAGGCCCGAGGTTCCTGATGCGCCGTGGACATGAATGTGGACATCGCCCCCCAGGGCAACAAGGGTAGTGGGGATATCCACCCATACTTGGTTGAGGTCCACGCGCTCGTCGCTCGCGAACGGGTTTGCGAAGTTTGCGCCACCTGTTGACGAGGACATGTCAATTTATATAATATATAAAAACATGGATTTTTTTATACAACGTCGGAAGGCATACAAGCGTGCTTGTAATACATTAAGTATCACTCGCGCCATGCCTTATCTGTTGCTAACATGTTGCTAACATAACAACACAACTCCTTAGGAGCTTACTGGTGATTTCGCTCACATGCAGAACACAACACACTCTAGGGAGTTGTTATTTGGCTGCAGTTTTCTGTGAGGTAAAGTTACTTCCCTAGACGGGCTGCTTTGATGCGCCCAAACTCACTTTAAACATTCAGCCCAAGACAAAGAGTCATGTTCACACACACACATGTTTGTATTGTGTGGGAATCGAACCCACGAGTGTTGGTGTCAAAGTCGCGTCATTTACGACTGCGCTATCGAGCTCGTCAATTTTTATACCACTAAGGTGGCAAACAAGCGTACGGCTTGCCTGAAGGTAAGCAGTTATCGCAGCCTATGGACTTTTGCAACAGGGGTGTCACTCTTGCGTTGCTGACCCTGTAGGAACCTTTACATGCCTTTCTTGATCCAATGCTGAAGTCCCTTGAAAAAACCTTTACAGGAAGCTCATTCACAACTTAATATTTCTTCGTAGAAAACTTCTCTGGAACCTTACAGCACGCGACCATTGCGGTTCTAGTGTATGAGGATAAACTCTCAGCCGTCAAAGAGCTGTGCGATTGTAAAACGAGGCTGTTGGCATAATGTCGAACAACTCCTCAGAACACAATTCTTTATACAACCGGTAGAACACGCAAAGGGAGGCAAAATCTCTTCTCTAACCCTTGAGTTAGAGAAGAGATTTTGCCTCCCTTTTCTCACTGTGGCTCACCCATGATGATTCTCATCATCATTACGATCATTTCTTTTTCATCACACATCGTCTCTGCATCGAATCACAAAGTCCTAGCTGGTATCCAGGTGCTCCCGCCCAAAGGTTGTATGTATGTATGTATATCTTCACGCCAGGTCCCTTGCGGGGTAGGCAGAGAGAACCGAGCGCCATAAGACGAAAGGTTGTATATGGGTATATTATATATATATATATATATATATATTATATGGGGTCTGACTTGGGACTTATAATAACATAAGTCTTTGCCCCGAGTTGTTATGTTGAGCACACCAAGTTTTTTGGACGCTGGCTTGATTTTCTCCTCCAGATGACCTCAATGCTGAACATCGCTGGAACTTTCGACACCGAGAATCCCAATGCTCTTGGCAATTGTAAGCGACGTGTTCTGGAATTGAGGAACAACAGCAAATGGGGTTTTCTTAGCGGTAGTAAACTCGGAGACTTGTGTCTTGACAGGGTTGAATTGGACCAAGTTCATCCGTCCCCATTCAAATACTTTACTCAAAGTACTCTCCATTTCAGACACGTGTTACACTTTCTTCAACAAGGATATGAGGGATGCTACCTCATATAATAAGTGTCCCCGGTGCTGTCGACCGCATAATAATGAATGCTGTCGATTGGCAACATGTCACTGGTAGGCAGCGGAAACAGCGTCGGGGACAATAGAGAGCCCTGTGGAATGCCAACATTAAAATTCATGCTAACGGAGCAACTACCGTCTACCACGGCTTTTATGCATTTGCTGGATAAGAAGTTGGCACCCATTTGCACCAAACCGCAGACAGCCCGTTCGATGGTATCTTCTACAGAAGACCCCGATGCCAAACCCGATCGTACGCTTGAGCCATATCTACGCTGACAGAATGCCTCACCTTGACTCTCAATCGGCGAACCTCAGCGGTGTGTAAGATACACTAGAAGATCACTCGCCGAAAGACCGTGGCGATAACAGCGTTGACGGTCGCTGATCTAGTCGTGATCCTCTAGGTATGCCAGGAGTCGTGTGTTTATCACACGCTCTATCACCTTGGAGAGAATTCTTATGGCAATAGGCCTGTAATTCGATGGATCTGATCTATCGCCCTACAAATAATAATTCAGCACAGGCAGCCTTTTCTGAATAAACTTACATTTTACCGTTTGGCAATATTATTGTACCAATATGCTGACATGAATTTATAGTAAAATCTAATTGACGAAATCGAAATAAATTTTGAATAATTATATGTGACATAATATTTCATAATTATTGTCGATAAATGGCCTCCACACTGCACTGTACAAAAACTACCACACTTACTTGATAATTTCAATTAAGTAGTTTTTTTTCCAAAAATGAACGAACAGGATACAGACTAGTCTGTATCCTGAGGCCAGATAAGGGACGTTGTGAGCACATTTTTCTTATATCCGGCCTCAGTCTACAGTAGGCCCATTCTACTAAAAAACTGCAACTGCACTGCAGCGCAGCGTGTGTCAAAATGCGTACATTTTGACGTTGTTACAGTTTAAACGTCATTGCTATCAGATAGTTTAACGAAACGTCAAAATGTACGTTTTTTGACAAAATAACTAAGGAACACAACAACCCTAGAGGGAAATGTTATTTGGCTGCGGTTTTCTTTGAGGTGGAGGTACTGCCCGAGTCGGGCTGCTTTAATGCGCCCTATCTCTCTTAAAGCAAGTCATAATTTAGCATACAAATAACAATTCTCAGTATGAGATACTTAACAGGAAGAAATACAAGGCGTGTAGACAAGGACCTCTGTGATAGTAACATAATGTATGTGAGATAAGGTCCACATAACGTATAGCGGTTACCGTGGCATAAGAACACTAACCTCACATTATGTATCACTCGTGTGATTCCACCTCAACAGCTAAACAACTACTCCTTAGCTTACTAGTGACCTCACTCACTCGCACGATTACCACATCCCTCCAGGAAGTTGTTATTTGGCTACGGTTTTCTATGAGGTGGAGTTACTTCCCCAGACTGGCTGCTTTGATGCTCCCTACATCCCGAAACGCCGAGACCAAGACAAACAGACATGTTTATGGACACAATTATTTGTCCTTAGTGAGAATCGAACCCACGGGCGTTGGTATCAATGTAGCGTTACTAACCACTGCGCCACCAAGGTTATCTACGACATACAATAGAATCGAATACAATTTACAATAAAAGACCTAATTCTGTGATACGATATAATTCTCTGAAATTAGCTGAAATAGATAGATTTTTTTAAGTAGGTAATTGCAGCATCGACTATAAATTATGATTCTCCTAACCGCATATGCGACAGAGCCGAGCTGTTGCTAATTTTATTTATGTGATTGTAATTTGCAGCCTACTGAAATTCCAAAAAACAGAAAGTCATTATCGGAATCTCATTTGTTATTCTCTATGAAAAATTCTGTATTGACAAAAGTCCTATTTTGAAAACTAATTTGTTATTTTTGGTAAAGGATTATTGCAAGTGAACCAATTTATGATGGGCACTAATTGCATTGTCAATATTCTCACGCCGGCGAACAATATTTAAAAATGACTGCGGTATCATCAGCAAATAGTACTTACTATGTTACATATAGTAACAATAAAAAGGGACTCAAAATCAAAACCATATTAACATGACTTAACAGTAATATGTTTATATTTAACTCCATTTATGACAACAGTCTGCATTGCCTTGTTTAAATGATACGCAATTAGTTTTCTGACTTTACCTCTAACTCCGTAATGGCACAGCTGAGGCAGTAATGGCCGATGATTGATATCATCAAAGGCTTTGGAGGGATCTACGAAGAGTCCATCCTCCTGCTCCGGCATCCAGCGATTCTTTCATGCGGTTAGAACATCTTTATCTAATGCCGCCCCTGCGTCTAATGTCGATCTACCTGCTTCAAACTGCTGTAAAACTGTATAGGTTATCTTTCAAATATTTATCTCTAAACTGGCAAAATAACTATAGGTGTCGAATTCTCAAGTTTATTCACTTAATAATAGAATCAGTAAACTAAAAATTTCATTAAATCTGGGAACACACCCATATCGATTAAAGACAGTGCCAAGAGTGGAGCTCAATAATACAATGAAATACTTTATTTGACTTTATAATGTTGATACTGTAGGTTGTTGGCGCTTTGTGGATTTATGAAGACATCTTGTTAATGTAAACACTTGTACAGATTCACAATGTTATTTATTACTTATTTTTACCGACTGGTTTACAATCAAAACATCTAGCGGTACCGTGCAATCAGTACCGCCGCAATGTTGTCGCTGTTTTGAATCCACCACCATTGTGAAGTGGAATTTGAGTGTTTACATTAACAAGATGACTTTATTTGACATTACCTAATGATCCTCCGAGTCTTCAAACAACTGTTTAAAAGTTTTCGTAATTTCACTAGATCGATATATGTGTAAATAGAAAAAGTTCCGCACTAGGTCGTACATTCTCTTTCAATCACTCGGCACCAATATAATGGAGATTTACCACTAACTTCTTTAATTCACTAAAGGAGTTAGTGATAATGTACGGTATATTACTGAATATATGTACGGAATATTCGAACAGATTTGCTACTTATTTAACAGCTGCTAATGTTTCATTGTTATGTTTTATAGAGTAGAGGTAATTATCCAGTGATTCATCTTTGTCGACAATTTCATATACAGCCTAAATACTATTCAACTATGTACTTAATCCATGACGCGTCCTGTATGCCGATTTGTCTATACTATAAAACTGCAACTGCACTGCAGCGCAGCGTGTGTCAAAATACGTACATTCTGACGTTTCGTTAAACTATCTGATAGCAATGACGTTTAAACTGTAACGACGTCAAAAGAGAATGTACGACCTAGTGCGGAACTTTTTCTATTTACACATATATCGATCTAGTGAAATTACGAAAACTTTTAAACAGTTGTTTGAAGACTCGGAGGATCATTAGGTAATGTCAAATAAAGTCATCTTGTTAATGTAAACACTCAAATTCCACTTCACAATGGTGGTGGATTCAAAACAGCGACAAAATTGCGGCGGTACTGATTGCACGGTACCGCTAGATGTTTTGATTGTAAACCAGTCGGTAAAAATAAGTAATAAATAACATTGTGAATCTGTACAAGTGTTTACATTAACAAGATGTCTTCATAAATCCACAAAGCGCCAACAACCTACAGTGTCAACATTATAAAGTCAAATAAAGTATTTCATTGTATTATTGAGCTCCACTCTTGCCACTGTCTGTGAATATGGGTGTGTTCCCAGATTTAATGAAATTTAGTTTACTGATTCTATTATTAAGTGAATAAACTTGAGAATTCGACTCCTTGAAATTAAACTATTTTTAACGGAAGTATCGCGTGTTTTATTTATTTTGTTGAAACCTGACGTTTCGAACGCTTTGCAGCGTCCGTGGTCGCAGGAAAGACTAAGGTATGTTCACATACTGCAGTATGTGAACATACACTGGACCAACCAAACCATTACATCCGGTTCGATAAACCACAAATCCTCGCCAAGGAGAATCGCTACATGCCGAGAATGTTGCGCGAGGCTATTGAAATAAGAAAACACCCCAATTTCAATAGAGAAGATGGTTGGCAAGTACCACCTGCTTGGGATCTAGTCCTAAAAGTAATCAAGTCACAAATCCAAAGATCTACTAAAAATGTTCGGACACTGTGAGCGATTTTTGTGTGAATCGGAACATATATAATTAATCCATCCATGTCGGTAGATGTAATAATTGAATAACTAATGTAAGACAAATACCACCTTAGTCTTTCCTGCAACCACGGACGCTGCAAAGCGTTCGAAACGTCAGGTTTCAACAAAATAAATAAAACACGCGATACTTCCGTTAAAAATAGTTTAATTTCAATGTGTAACAATCGCGAAAACCTAAGACAATACTAATTCGACTCCTATAGTTATTTTGCCAGTTTAGAGAAAAATATTTGAAAGATAATGTATACAGTTTTACAGCAGTTTGAAGCAGGTAGATCGACATCAGACGCAGGGGTGGCATTAGTTAAACACGTTCTTAATGCATGAAAGAATCGCTGGATGCCGGAGCAGGAGGATGGACTCTTCGTAGATCCCTCCAAAGCCTTTGATGATATCAATCATCGGGCATTACTGCCTCAGCTGTACCACTACGGAGTTAGAGGTAAAGTCAGAAAACTAATTGCGTATCGTTTAAACAAGGCAATGCAGACTGTTGTCATAAATGGAGTTAAATATAAACATATTACTGTTAAGTCATGTTAATATGGTTTTGATTTTGAGTCCCTTTTTATTGTTACTATATGTAACATAGTAAGTACTATTTGCTGATGATACCGCAGTCATTTTTAAATATTGTTCGCCGGCGTGAGAATATTGACAATGCAATTAGTGCCCATCATAAATTGGTTCACTTGCAATAATCCTTTACTAAATTTCTATAACTAAAGTAAAAACCAAAAATAACAAATTAGTTTTCAAAATGGGACTTTTGTCAATACAGAATTTCTCATAGAGAATAACAAATGAGATTCCGATAATGACTTTCTGTTTTTTGGAATTTCAGTAGGCTGCAAATTACAATCACATAAATAAAATTAGCAACAGCTCGGCTCTGTCGCATCTGCGGTTAGGAGAATCATAATTTATAGTCGATGCTACAATTACCCACTTAAAAAAAATCGACCTAGTGCGAGTCGGACTCGCACACGAAGGGTTCCGTACCATTAACTATAAAAAACGGCAAAAAAATCACGTTTGTTGTATGGGAGCCCCCTTAAATATTTATTTTATTCTATTTTTTAGTATTTGTTGTTATAGCGGCAACAGAAATACATCATCTGTGAAAATTTCAACTGTCTAACTATCACGGTTCATGAGATACAGCCTGGTGACAGACGGACGGACGGACAGCGGAGCCTCAGTAATAGGGTTCCGTTTTACCCTTTGGGTACGGAACCCTAAAAACTGTCTATTTCAGCCAATTTCAGAGAATTATATCGCATCACAGAATTAGGTCTTTTATTGTAAATTGTATTCGATTCTATTGTATGTCGTAGATAACCTTGGTGGCGCAGTGGTTAGTAGGTAACGCTACATTGATACCAACGCCCGTGGGTTCGATTCTCACAAAGGACAAATAATTGTGTGCATAAACATGTCTGTTTGTCTTGGTCTCAGCGTTTCGGCATGTAGGGAGCATCAAAGCAGCCAGTCTGGGGAAGTAACTCCACCTCATAGAAAACCGTGGCCAAATAACAACTTCCTGGAGGGATGTGGTAATCGTGCGAGTGAGTGAGGTCACTAGTAAGCTAAGGAGTAGCTGTTTAGCTGTTGAGGTGGAATTACACGAGTGATACATAATGTGATGTTAGCGTTCTTATGCCACGGTAACCGCTCTACATTATGTGGACCTTATTACACATACATTATGTTACTATCACAGAGGTCCTTGTCTACACGCCTTGTATTTCTTCCTGTTAAGTATCTCATAGTGAGAATTGTTATTTGTATGCTAAATTATGACTTGCTTTAAGAGAGGTAGGGCGCATTAAAGCAGCCCGACTCGGGCAGTACCTCCACCTCAAAGAAAACCGCAGCCAAATAACATTTCCCTCTAGGGTTGTTGTGTTCCTGTGAATGAATGAGGTGGCTGTGTCAGCAGCAGGGGTTGAACCGCGATTTGATTTTTTATATACAACATCTAGATACAAGCATACGGCCCACCTGATGATCGCGGTTACCGTAACCTATCAACGCTTGCAACACATCAATGCGATGCCACCTCTGCTGCTAACATAACAACTCATTAAGAGCTTACTAATGACCTCACTTGTTACGGTACAAACCACACTTTCATGTTATTTCCGAATGTCAATACTGCCAGCGTCATCTGTTAAGAAGAAGATTGACTAATCATAGTCGCAACGCGTAGCCGGAGAATTCTTCCCACGCTTTTGACGAGTGACATTGTTCTTATCCTTGAAATTTTTACAATTCAGTGTAATATTAGTTTTATGTGACAATTTCGATAGTGTTTTGTAACATAAGTGCTAGTGCAATTATACAATAATGAAAAAACTCAAGTATAACACGTTTATGCACTTTTTGGAAGACGTGAATAAGTTCATCAAGAAAACCTTGTAAAATTCCTATCGTTTTATGGGTGATATTTAAACTGGGTTGATTGGGTCGAAGTACCCTTCCCAAGTATTTTTTGAGCACAGTTCCTGAAGCTGGAACATACAATTAAGATTTTCAAATGGTTCTTAACTGATGACTTGGCTGTATGGCCTAGATCCCTTTGCCTTTCCCCTCGGGGATAAAAAGAAACAAAAAAAAAAGCAACGCGTAGCCGTCAACTAATAGACTTGGTTTTGACAGATAAGTTCCGGCTTGGCGGGAGGCCACGCGCTTTCTCGGCTCTTTTTTTTAATTGTGAAAGATGTAAAACCAATTTTTTTGGCGTTGTAGTGGACCTCGCCATCTAATATGGCTTTTGAACTAATAAGTTGGCACGGGGTTGTGCCTTTGAGATTGAATATAGTCGATCAGGAAACGTGGCGTCGTCGCGTCACTTACAAAATTAGCTTTGACCTTTCAACCTTCTATACCGAGTTAGTAAGCTTGAATAATTTGATTTGTAAAGTAGAGGAAGTTTTCATTCCCGGTGATTTGATATCAGGGATCCAATGGTTATTTTCTGTTCATTGCAGACTGCAAGGTTCGGTCGCAATCACCGTCTTAATTCGAGGTTATAACAGCCGCGTGCTGCAATGTGTTCTCTGACCGCAACCTGGTGAGACGTGGTTCCTGGTCGTCTACATATACCTAGTCTGGCCATAAATACTGTTACAATTAAAAATAAACAAAATATTACATTGAATTTGGAATCTGTCATTTTTTAATGATTGTTCATTGTGTTTTCTCATTTTGGCGCCAATACATTGTACAATATTCTTATTGTCATTACAAATTCTCATTGTACAATATACTCCTTTACTTACCGTGCTGCCCAGCTGTGGAATAAATTACCCACTCGAATTCGTGAAAGCCCATCTGTATTCTCATTTAAAAATAAATTGAAAGATTATTATTTATCTATTTAGAAACAAGTGTATGTGTGTATGTATGTATATGTATATATATATATATATTTATATGTATATGTGTTGTTTGTGTATATGTATGTATGTTAAATATCTGTGTACGTAACATTTATCAGGCACTTACAGCTATTCCGTACCTAACAATATATCCCACTGTTGGAGGTTGGCTGGAAGAGATCTCTTCTAGAGATAAGCTCGCCTTTGCGAACGAAATATGTACTTTTAATCTGTATCTATATAGTGTTTTGTGCAATAAAGGATAATAATTAATATTTTGCGATATTAAAATGGAGTGGGGTGATAAAGAGAACCGAATCGCTGTGATTGCATTACACAAAGTAGGTATGGAGCCAAATACAATTTTTAAAACTCTCCATACGCTTGGTATTAGTAAAATGTTTGTGTACCGGGCTATTAATAGGTACAATGAGACCTCCTCTGTTTGTGACAGAAAAAGATCTGACCGTCCACGTAGTGTTCGTACGAAAAAGGTGGTCAAAGCAGTAAGGGAAAGAATTAGATGAAATCCTGTCCGAAAGCAAAAGATTTTATCTCGGGAGATGAAGATAGCACCTAGAACTATGTCGCGTATTTTAAAAGATTACTTAGGGCTTGCAGCCTATAAGAGACGTACTAGTCATTTCTTAACTGATAATTTAAAAAAGAATAGGGTGGTAAAATCGAAACAACTACTGAAGCGATACGCAAAGTGAGGTCACAGAAAAATTTTGTTTACGACTGAAAAAATTTTTACCATCGAAGAAAGTTATAACAAACAAAATGATAAGGTGTATGCCCACAGTTGTGAAGAAGTGAGCATGCGTATTCCGAGGGTCCAGCGAGGGCATTATCCTTCATCAATGATGGTTTGTCTTGGAGTCTCATATTCAGGCTTAACTGAGGTGTTTTTCTGTGGAAAAGGTGTGAAAACCAGTGCCGTGCTTTACCAAAATACCGTCCTAACAAACATAGTAGAACCTCTTTCTCAAACAATGTTCAAAAACAGACACTGGATATTCCAACAGGACTCTGCATCAGTTCATAAGGCATGAAGTACTCAAAACTGGTTGACCGGTCGCCCGTGGAATTGACATCATCGGGCATGAAGACTGGCCCTCTTCTAGTCCAGATTTAAACCCACTGGACAACAAGATATGGCAACATTTGGAGGAGGAAGTCTGCGCTAAACCTCATCAGAATTTGGAGTCTCTTCGAGCATCTCTGGTTAAAGCAGCGGCAGAAATAGATATAAATGTGGTGCGTGCTGCGATCGATGACTGGCCGCGTCGATTAAGGGCATGTATTCAAAATGGAGGAGAGGGAATTTTATTGTACCTTTAATTACCTTTCACTTCATATATAACTTTTCCATAATTATCAAAAAATGTATCATTAATTACATCAAAAGTTTTTGACAGAACTTATGACCTGACTAGGTATATGTATATGAGAGGTGCAACCGCTGTTTTCTTCTTGTCATAACACCGGAAGCCCCGCTTACAATCAGGTGATCGTTCTAATGTTTCGGAATTTTCTATAAAGTGTTAACTTCTCTAAAAGATAAACGTTCTGACCCAATAGGGCACTCTAAAAGTAATTAGATCTGTACAAATGTACACCTGTTTTATAGAACATGCGATTTCATGCATAGACCTAATTTAGTAGGTAAAATTTGAATGTATGTGTAACCTAGATTGAAGCATGACAAACTAAACTAGATGAATATATATGTATAAATAATGTTGTCCATATGAAGGGAAATTTATTTACTCTTTAATTGTGTTTAAATAAGCCATGTAGATTATGGACACCTGAAAGTTAACTTATGTTTCCTATTAATTGTGTTTGAAAGAAACTGTAAAGAATAAATATATGATTACAATCTCTTTATATCTTTATCTGTTTCTATGTTATTTTGTCACACCTTCCTGATATGTTTAGGTTTAATCAGGTGGCACTCTTTCTTTCTCTTATCTATTGTCTTTGAAACAGACTAGATTATTAACATTCTAGCTCTGCGGACATAGGCATAAGTCTTACACACTTACGTGCAAGAACGCAACAACTCTAGGGAGTTTTTTGGTTAAAACCATGTATAAAAAGTAATTATTTTACCATTTGTATTATCATGTATGTCTTTACAAAGAATAGATACCTAAGTAACAATGACTCTGGTCCCGACACGTGCAAACACAATAGAAACGATATCGACCTGCCTCACTCGCTAATACAAGTTCACTCCATCGGAACTGTTTTGTTTCGAATATCGATGTAGCGATCGGATGGGCGATGGGCTCCAAAAATGACTTGCGGTTAACGATAAAGGGTGGTTTTATGGCCACTGCTTCGCGACAAGCCTTGGTACAGACATGTGGGCCGCACACAAAGTAACTAACCTCTTGATTGAGCTACTGTGTGAGTATGAGTTACCCCACGCTTGTAAGATCTTAGTCTTTTAGCGCTAAATAGGATCACCACTTCGAGCCTACGTTTCAGTGAGGCCATGATTTTGCACTGCGAATATTCTTCTCGAATAATTGTTAAAATAGATTTTTAAAGTTATACTTCTAATGCGACTTCCAACAAGGTTGCGTTAAACGTTTAACGCTACCTTGGAGGGGGAATAGAAAGGGACAGAGCGAGAGTGAAGCTGCTAAATGTTTCACGATATTAACGGTTGATGGCGCTATAGTTAAAAATGTGCAATAGGTTAAAACTGCTAAATGTTTCACGGTATTACCGGTAGATGGCGCTATAGTTGAAAATGTATAACATTTGTATTTTACATTTGACTTGTATATAATACATTCCATAAACATCGCCGCTACTACTTGATAGATGTTTTTTAATTTTACTCCAATAACCCTTCTTATAAATTTAAATATTATTATTTAATATAATTAATACTAAATATTATTAAGTTATTAATGTTAAATATTTATTTAATGATGCCAGAGAAGTATAACTTCTCACGCGCGTACATAAGTACACGCACCCATTTTATATCTATTTTAACAGTTATTCGAGATGCATGCATGCCTTATTGTTCGGTAACATGGTGTGGCAAAAACAGCAATACCTTCAAAGCAAGGCAAAGGATAATGTTACATCAATCAAGCCTAGTTTGATATGTAATATGAAGAATATAGATTATTAATGTGATTTAATCATTTCTCAGTATCTAGTGTCGCATTCGTTTACGTGCAATTGTAATTGTAAATCTGTCTCTTTTTTCCGGCACGTTTAACTAGTGATGTGTTAATACCATCTTGACATAGTATTATCGATAAATTAGGATATTGTATACCTACATACCTACTATGTCTTTTTTGATTTAGTAACTAACTTTAACATAATTTAATACCGTAAATATAGGTAGTGACTAGGAAGTACCGTTGTAGATTATTAAATTACTAATTAATTCTTATTTTTACAGCTTTTCGAATAACGTTTATTAAATAATTAATTAATATAATATCATAATAATTACGCAATTTTTTTTTTATATAATTGTCGAATAAAAATATATTTGCAATGTAAATGGCTCACCATTATCTTAGCGCTAAGCTAACTCACCTGCGCGTGGCGAACACCGGCGATTAACACGACCGATGTACGATTTATTATTTATATTAGGACGATTTATTATCACTTATCACTAATGTTACATATCTTACTTTATGTTGATTTGGTACAAGTTTTATCGATATTCATAATTGTCACATTTTACTATTGTACCCCACTAAAACATTGCAGGCACGAACACGGCCGAAACGACACGATGTTGATTCTTAAATTAGCCAATTAGAGCTTCGTATTCTACCCCACCACTCCGACCACGTAAAGGTAATTTTTGTTCTATCAGAAGGTGATGTCAGGAGCCCTAGAAACCGGCGAGCGTGCATGAAAAGAGCAATGAATGTGAAAGAAGCGAGTGAGGTATGTAAGGATCGAGTCGCGTGGCGCTCGGTTCTCTCTGCCTACCCCGCAAGGGATTTGGTAATTTTTACTATGGAAAAATCATATAATTGGGTCTCCATGTTGTCTCCTTCATGAGGGCACATAACGCTCCAGAAGCGGATACATCCTATATCCAAATAATTTCTGATTTTCCTCTAGGCCCATGCTACTAAAAGAAGATTGGTATACAAAAGCTTTCGACCGGTGTGTACTGGCAGTGATGACTTACGATGCAGAAACGTGGTCCCTTACGTGGGCCTATAAGGACGCTAAAGCTTGCATAGAGCGTGATGGAGAGAACCATGGATGACCATGGTCTGAGTTTCTATGTGTGATAGATAGAATGAATGAATAAATGTTTTTTTTATACTACGTCGGGAGGCATACAAGCATACGACTCACCTGATGTAAAGCGGATACCGTAGCCTATTAACGCTTGCGATATATTAAGTATCACTCGCGCGATGCCTCCTCTGCTGCTCACATAGCACTCCTTGGGAGCTTACTGGTGACCTCACTCACACGCAGGAACACAACAACCCTCTAGGGAGTTGTTATTTGTCTGCGGTTTTCTGTGAGGTGGAGGTACTTCTCAGACGGGCTGCTCTGATGCGCCTTACCTCTCTTAAAACATCCAGACCAAGACAAACTTATGTTAGCAGTAGAGATGGCATCGCGCGAGCGACACTTAACATATTGCAAGCATCCGTAGGCTACGGTATTCATTTCACATCAGGTGGAACGCCTTTTATGCCTCCCTACGTTGTAAAAAAAAAATCGCCGTGCTGTAATTGTATTATTACATTAACCACTAATCCTTACCATCAGCCTGTCAGCTACCTCAGTTGTAAAATATTTTTCTTCTTCGCATATCCCGTTACCTAATCCATTAGATTGGCGGGGTCCGCTACCTAAGCCTAAGGATTTGGCGAGGATACTGATTTTTACATGGATTACCTTCAGACCTCCTCTACCCAGAGATCAAACCAGATCTTTCTTAGGTCAGGTCACACGTCTTTCGAAATATAATTAGTTGGACGTGTTGATTTCCTCACGATGTTTTTCTTCACCGCCGAGCAAGTGATATATAAATAAAATCTATATATATAAAACAAAGTCGTGTTAGTTACACCATTTATAACTCAAGAACGGCTGGACCGATTTTTATGATTTTTGTGTTTTTGGATTTGTCTTAGTCCGGAATAGGATAATAAGTATTAAAAGAATTTATACCATCCAATAAGTTAACACACCATTTATTGATTCTGAGGCGGTACGAAGTTCGCCGGGTCAGCTAGTATTAAATAAATATTGTCAAATTACACAGCGCCACCTAGCCCCAAAGTAAGCGAAGCTCGTGTTATGGGTACTAGACATAGACAACTGATAAACATACGTAAATACATTTTTTTTGTAAATACATACTTATTATACATAGAAAATACCCAGACCAAGACAAACAGACATGTTCATGCACACAAATGTTTGTCTTGTGTGGGAATCGAACCCACGAGCGTTGGTGTCAGAGCAGCGTAACAACGCGTTTCACCACCGCGCCACCGAGCTCGTCGAATGTACATAAATCCGAAAACACGAATTTAGTGGTACCCACGTCAGGATTGGAACCGAGGACCTGGTGGTCGGGACGGCTCCTTAACCTCAGTTTTAAAAAAAAAAATCGGCCAAGTGCGAGTCGGACTCGCGCACTAAGAGTTCCGTACCATTATCTATAAAAACGGTAAAAAAAACACGTTTGTTGTATGGGAGCCCCCTTAAATATTTGTTTTATTTTAATTTAATTATTTATTCTTAAAGTGAATATACAACTAAATATTCTGTGAATATTTCAAGCATCTACCTGTTTCCGTTATCAATATCGAGCAAAAATGAGCAAAAAAATCACGTTTGTTGTATGGGAGCCCCCTCTAATATTTATTTTATTCTATTTTTTAGTATTTGTTGTTATAGCGGCAACTGAAATACATTATCTGTGAAAATTTCAACTGTCTAACTATCACGGTTCATGAGATACAACCTGGTGACAGACGGACGGACGGACGGACAGCGGAGCCTCAGTAATAGGGTTCCGTTTTACCCTTAGGGTACGGAACCCTAAAAAACATAGTAATAAGGTAGGTAACATACTGTATTATTATATAACATCTCTGTTTGTTTACTAAATGATGTCTCTTCATCAACTTGTGCATAATTCGACGATTCCCGCCCGCGTCGAATTAACTGAACGTCGAGACTCCGCCCCGCGAGGAATGCCCTTCATTTCCCTTATGGATGCTTATGACAGTTAACGTGATATGATGTTGGCACAGTTCTGACGTCCAAATTCATGAGGTATATACACGAGATAGACAGATTTTTGTTAATGCAACTTCGGGTGGCATGCTTAATTTAATTTCAAGAGATGTATTTTTTTTATACTACGTCAGGAGACATACAAGCATACGACCCACCTGATGTAAAGCAGTAACCGTAGCCTATTAACGCGTGTAATATATTAAGTATCACTCGAGTGATGCCTCCTCTGCTGCTTACACAGCAACTCCTTGGGAGCTTACTGGTCACCAGTAAGCTCCCAAGGAGACCGAAACGACACGATGTTGATTCTTAAATGAGCCAATTAGAGCTTCGTATTCTACCCCACCACTCCGACCACGTAACGGTAATTTTTACTATGGAAAATCATATAATTGGATCTCCATGTTGTCTCCTTCATGAGGGCACATAACGCTCCAGAGGCGGATGCATCCTATATCCAAATAATTTCTGATTTTCCTCTAGGCCCATGCGTGCTACTAAAAGAAGATTGGTATACAAAAGCTTTCGACCGGTGTGTACTGGCAGTGATGACTTACGATGCAGAAACGTGGTCCCTTACGTGGGCCTATAAGGACGTTAAAGCTTGCATAGAGCGCGATGGAGAGAACCATGTATGACCATAGTCAAACAGACGTGTTCATGCACACAAATGTGTGTCCTGTGGGAGGATCGAACCCAGGAACGTTGGTGTCAAAGTCGCGTCTTTAACGACTGAGCCACCGAGCTTGTCAAAGTCGACTGCGCATGAAGATACCCCGCGCTCACAAAAACATCGTGTTTTGGCGCCTAAATATCTCACCAATTGGTGTCGAAGTGCCGCGATGTTGCGAAAAGCTGCGTGTTCTACATTGCCCGACCAGCCATGCATTTCTCTAAGCGACTCGTAATTTCTGTGTGCGTCGCTGTGATCACAGATGTCACAGCTTTGACATCGTCTACTGCGATCACGGCTAAATTATTTTGAATTCTATAAGGCTGTAAGCGTACGCGAGGCTGTTTGCCTTGTAGAAATCCAATTCCAAACGCAGCCAGCCTTGCGGTGCTAGTGTCGCACAACCATGAAAAGCGACACCAAAGAATTGCAATTTTGTGTTCAAGGCTGTAACAGCGGATGTTTCCAAGGATGTAAGGATGTTTGCTCCTACAGAATTGCATGGCTGTAGCGGTGAGTTGAGTTACAACGTAATATCTGTCTCATCAGCTCTCCATAGGTTATTTCCTTCATGCTCGTGAGGTTACCAGTGAGGGTTTGAGCTACTTTACATCAGGTCATACGCTTGTATGCCTCCTGACGATGTAAAAAAAATATCTCTTTCCAATATATGAGATACGCTGGAGATACGCAATACAGTTTACAGATATCTGTTCCTTTTTTTGCTCAAAAGAGATCATTTTTGTACTCAACGTCAATTTTACTAAATAAACCAGTTGAGAATGCGCAAGCTTGCAGTACCAGAGGAACCTGACTCGTGAATTATATAACAATCCAATTTTTTTTTTAATTTGTCGGCCATTTTGACTAACGCACAGACAAACATATAGAATTGATATAGGAACGGTGTTCATGAAAATGAATTAAAAGTATATATAAATGAATTTTGAACGATTTCCGTACCGAGTCGGTTCTGTGCGGAAAGAGTTCAAAATTATTTTCTACATTGAAAAGCAAGAAACACGTTAATAATTTGAATTTAAGAGAGGTAGGGTGCATCAAAGCAGCCCGTCTGGGGAAGTACATCCACCTCACAGAAAATCGCTGCCAAATAACAACTCCCTAGAGGGTTGTTGTGTTCCTGCGTGTGAGTGAGGTCACCAGTATGCTCCCAAGGAGTTGCTGTGGAAGCGGCAGAGGAGGCATCACGCGAGTGATACTTAATATATTACAAGCGTTAAAATAGGCTACGGTACCCGCTTTACATCAAGTAGGCCGTATGTGTATATGCCTCCCGACGTAGTATAAAAAAAAAAAAAAAAACACTCATCGAGGTTCTTTATTCTTGTATGCTTCCCGACCTTGTATAAAATATGGCAAACAACCATATAACCCATCAGATGTAAAGTGGTTGCCATAGTCTATATAAGTTTACATCACAAGAAGAATCACTCTCGCGTATACCACCTCTGTTGCTAACACAGGAACACCTCAGGAGCTTACTGGTGTCCTCACTCATTCGCAGGAACACAATAATCCTGCAGGAATTTATTATTTGGCTGCTGTTTTCTGCGAGTAGGACATACTTCCCAAATCGGGTAGCTTTGCGCCCTTAACTCTCATTAGAATGTGGTTAGTGATTTTCTAAAAACTCCTGCCTACCTAGTTAGAAACATCATTGTGCGGGTACGGAACCTTAAACATATTATCTTTTTACTTTTACCGGTGTTATTATTTTATTATATGTATTTAAGAATTTTACTTGGGATAGGATTAAGGCGCTGAGAGCTGTGAAAGTGGTACTTAATTATTAAAAAAAAATACTGTGTGGGTAGTATCGCTACCGTACACATTACATTATACATTTACATACATTTGCTTGAAAACGTTACGATTTTATAACGTTTTGTAATTTGTCACCAGGCACAGCTTTTTACTCTAAAGCTTATACTATTTTCTATTTAACTTACTTTTTAGAGTACTTCTATATCTACACGACAACGTACAAATATTTCGTCTAACCCTCTCCGTTACGGAGTTATGACTAATTCATTGGTCGCGCGGAGAATATTTCAAGGCCCCTTTTCACGTTAAAATACATCGATCTATATATAATTCCACGAAATCATGCCTGCCGGTTTCTTGGGCACCACCTTCTGATAAACTGATAACATACCACCTATTTGGTCATGGTAGGTGAGCGTACGCTTTCCTCGGCTATATCTGTTTCGTTAGTCCACACGGAATATGCCTATTTATAAAAAAAAGACAAAAAAAAGATACTAAAAAATTTTTTTGCCATTCGGTCCTCGCAGGCACTTAGACACGTCTTACATTTTTTGAAATATAATCTTATTGTATCTTTTTAATTCTCTTATTTTACTTTTTCCTTTTTTTTTAATTTACTAGCATTTCGGAAATGACCATTGGCGAAGAAAAAATGCCTAAAGAAATATAAAATAAGTCTCTTTTAAAATTGTCAATTAGATATTACAAAAAAAAAATACATAAGAATATTGGTACAAAGCCTTTCTACAGAGAGTATTTTTAATGTGCTTTTTGAATACATTGTCAAGAAAGGACAGAACTGTTGCACGCAATCTATCTATCTATAACTTCACGCCAAATCCCTTACGGGGTAGGCAGAGAGAACCGAGCGCCACGCGACTCGTTCCTTACATACCTCACTCGCTTCTTTCACATTCATTGCTCTTTTCATGCACGCTCGCCGGTTTCTAGGGCTTCTGACATCACCTTCTGATAGAACACGACCAATCTGATCATGATAGGTTAGTCTTGGCCTTCCTCGGCTCCTACATCCTTCCACTTTTGCATTGTATATCTGCTTCGTCATTCTTTCATCCTGCATTCTTTCTACATGTCCGAACCAACGGAGCATGCCTCTTCTTATTTTAACACCGACGCTCTCTTCCAGACCAACTCTGCTTCTAACCTCATCATTGCGGATACGGTCTGCAAGCGTTACACCACAGATTTTGCGCAACGCTCGCATTTCAACCGCGTTTATCCTACTTTCATGCTCTCTATGCCATACCCAGCTCTCGCTTCCATAAGTAAGCGTTGGGACCAGCACTGCATTGTGTATGGCCAGCTGCGCCTTCTGGCTCAGGTTTTTACTGCCAAGAAGTTTTCCCAACGCTCCATTCACACTATTCCCAGCACTCACTCGCCTTTCCACATCTGCGGTGTACCTTCCATCCCTTCTGAAAGCGCATCCAAGATATACAAACTCATTCACTTGTTCCAACACTTCATCATCTACCGTAATTCTTACATTGGTTCTGGTTTCTTCTCTTTCAAATACCATAATCTTTGTTTTCTTCGCATTCAATAGCAAGCCTTCCTTCATACATTCGTCTTTCATCATTGTGACTAGTGTTTGCAGCTCAGATGGTGTTTCTGCTAACAGGACGGCATCATCTGCATACAGCAGACAGTTCACCACTAGGTCACCCATGCGTAATCCTACATTCGTCGATCTTATTCTCTGTAGACAACTATCGAGATACAGAATAAACAGCGTAGCAGACAACATGCAACCCTGTTTGACACCAATTTTGACATCAAACCAGGGTGACATGTTGCCATCTATTCGCACACATGCTGAGCAATCCTTGTAGGTGGACTGCACAGCACGCAGCAGTGAGCCGTCAATCCCATATCTCGGCAATATGCACCACAGTTCCTTTCGCACAACCCTATCAAATGCCTTCTCAAGATCCAGAAAACCGCAGAAAACCTTCTGGTCTGTGGCCAGATGCTTCTCTACGATATTGCGGAGCGAGAAAACTTGATCCGTACATCCCCTTCCATTTCGGAATCCTCCTTGTGCCTCCCACAGCATTTCGTCAGATTTCACCCTCATTCTCCTTTCAATTATCTTTCCATATACTTTTGCTGCTGTTGCACGCAATTTATTATAAAATCGAATACAATTTACAAGGAAAGACTTTAGAACTAGAGAAATACATAACTTATTAATATTGTATTTCTACATCAAAAAATCCTTACTTCCAACACAGTTGACTTTTCTTTGATCGATAAACAAGTTGTTAAAGTTAACTAATAAGAAATATAAGACCAGACCATAGATTCCGCAGTGTCACAACTTTGACACTTTGACAGTTCTTTATAATTAACTAATCTGGCCATAAATATTGTTACATAGAAACTTTTTTTCAACTCTTTGGTTATTTTGAATTTGGAACGCGTTTATTATGTTAAAAACTTCTTCCGATTTCCAGACGTTTTACATTTTTTTTTCGTGTATATTATCAATATCAAATTACCAGGCCACTCAGAAAGCATTGCGAAAAAAAGTTTTTATGTATGAGAGACTAGCCAGTTTATAATCTACTTTGATAATATTAAAGTAAAAATAGGTTAAATTGTTGTGTCTCATTGAAAAATGGATCAGTGCCGCGAACATTTTCGCGCTATGATTTTTTACGATTTCAAGTGTCACCTGAAGCCGGTCGAATCACAAAGCTGTCAAGAGACTGTCTTGGATCGTTTTGTGAAACCTCTCAGATGACATTGTGTCTCTTATGAAATCTCTGGAGCAAGCAATGACTAAATTTCCCATGGAAACAGTGCGTAAATCCATAAATTCGTGGGCAGACAAATTAAGAGACAGACAAGCCTGTATCAAAGCCTCTATCTATCTATCTATAACTTCATTTATTAAGATTACGTCACTTCATAAAAGAATAAATGCATATTCATTTGCAACAGAACTTATGGCCCGACTAGGTATTAATTCGAAAGCTGACATTTGTTATTTAAGGGTTTGGATTTTACTTAAAGGGAATGTGATACGATTGAGCTTAAAAGTTGTACGTTATCTGTACGTGGCTTTTCTTCAGATGTCATTAGTGATCATCATCTATACTACACATACATACATATAATACCTCGTATACCTATACCTAGTCTTGCCATAAATACGGAAGAAAAAAAATATTTTCTATTGCAAATAACATTTATTACTTTTACAGTGTATTAGTTTAATACATAAATGTAAAACAATTTAAAATATAAAAAGCTTATTCGAAGTGGTCTCCATTGGCTGCCATACAGTCCTTTAAACGTTGAGGCCAGTTATCAATAGAAGCACGCACTCTTTCCATGGGAAAATTCTTCACTGCCAATCGTACGGATTGTTTTAGGGACTCCAAATTATCATGGCGTTTAGAGCAAGCCGTACTCTCTAAAACTGACCATAAATCATAATCCAGCGGATTAAGATCGGGACTAGACGACGGCCAGTCTTCAGCTCTGATGTAGTCCGAAACGTTCGTTTCCAACCAAGACTGCGTGGACTGAACTTTATGACCCGGCGCCGAGACTTGCTGGAAGGACCATTCTTGGTTATTGAACATGGTGTTGTTAAGGGGCTTCACTAAGTTTCTCAAGAATGGTATCTTGATACACTTGGCCGATGTTTTGATACCTTTTTCATAAAAGTATGGCTCAGTCACTCCTTCATAGCTAAATACCCCACCAAACCATCACTGAAGTGGGATAGTGCCCACGTTGCACTCTGTCGACTAATTGGGAAGCTTCCTTAGAGCTTTGAGCATAAATACAGTCATTTTGTTTGTTAAAATGTTGCTCAATTGTAAAAAAATTCTCATCCGTAAACAAAATTTTTCTGTGACCTCCCTTTGCGTACCGCTTCAGTAGTTGTTTCGGTTTTACCACCCTATTCTTTTTTAAAGTATCAATTAAGAAATGACCAGTACGTCTCCTATAGGCTGCAAGTTCTAGGCGCTATCTCCATCTCCCGAGATAAAATCTTTTGCTTTCAGACAGAATTTCTTCGAATTCTTTCCCTTACTGCTTTGACCACCTTTTTCGTACGAACACTACGTGGACGGCCAGATCTTTTTCTATCACAAACAGAGGAGGTCTCATTGCACCTGTTAATAGCCCGGTACACAAACATTTTACTAATACCAAGCGTATAGAGAGTTTTAAAAATTGCATTTGACTCCATACCTACTTTACCACCCCCCTCCATTTTAATATCGCAAAATATTGTACAATGTATTGGCGTCAAAATGAGAAATGACAGATTCGAAATTCAAATGTAATATTTTGTTTATTTTTAATTGTAACCTATTTATGGCCAGACTAAGTATATGCAACACTTTTCGGCTCATTGGTTGTGATGCGTCAAATTGGTCAGTACGCTCGAATCTTTGAGATATTTAGGTGCTCAATTTTTGTTTTTGTGAGTGAGAGGTGCTTTATGCGCCAAGTGATTTCTTGGTTTGTGTCTTCGAATTTTCGGACTTTATTCATTCATTAAGAACACCATATCTACCGTGCTAAGCGCCTTAACAGTGACAGGATATACATAAATGGCAGTCATAATATAATTTCTCAAACAATAGGTAGGTACTTGCTATTTATCTCAGCTTTATGCCGGTATTAATGCCAAAACGTCTAATTTATGTAAACAGTACGACGACAACCGCCCAACATAAAGCAACCTTCCACTTTTCTAACAAATTCGTAATTTTGTTCGAATATCTCTGAAGTGGGGTAAGATGCCATAGCTCAGATTATACTGGTCGTCGTAACCGCACCAGACACATCAATTATGGTGGTTTTATTCAGAGGCGGCGCGGCGGGATGTTTCGTTTGTTTCGCTTAAATTAGATTTGCTTATCCATTGCCGCTTAGTTAAGCGACACGTTACAAAAGATGACAATTGTCGCAGGATGAACTACGAGACATTTTTGAGATTACACTGCCGATTTAAAGATAATCAATGTTTTGTTACAATTACAGTGGGCTAACTGAAGTTCAGGGTTTATTGTAACATTCGAATGATGAATGTTACACATATACCGGTCACTAGGTTGCATGTAATTTGACTTGCTAATAGGCTACGGTGCCCGCTTTACATCAGGTGGGCCGTAGGCTTGTATGCCTCCCGACGTAGTATAAAAAAAAATTTTGGCCACAGCTGCTGCTGAAGTCCCGGTCGGTGCCAGTTTGCATGAACTAATTGATGGCGGAAGCATACAAAGCAGGCTACATAAAGTTTACTTTCGCAAAATAACGCTTGAATCTATTATGTAAGCACGAAGTTCGAAGTTGTTGACGATATGTCTACCTAGGGCAGGTTATTTAGTTAGGTAAGTCCAAGCTGGACCGAGAGGTCAACGGACGGACGGACGGACGGCCAACTCGGCTGGGCAGCGTTCGGGAAACTTCGACACATCTTCTCCTCCAAAATACCCCAACGCCTGAAGAGTGATGACTTACGGAACTGAGACGTGGCCCTTCATTGCGGGCCGTATGGGGAAGCTCAAGGTCGCTCCGCGTGCTACGGAAAGAGCTATGCACGAGATTCCTCTGCGTGATAGAATCAGAAATGAGGATATCTGCAGTGAAACTAAGGTAAGCAGTATAGTTCAAAGGATAAGCAAGCTGAAGTGGCAGGTCTGGCCAGTTCGTAGAACTGACAACCGCTGGGGAAGAAAGGTTCTCGAATGGCGTCCACGTACTAGTATATGCAGTGTGGAACGACCCCTCACTAGATGGAGCGACGACCTCAACAAGTTTGCAGGGAGTCGATGGATGGAGGTGGCACAGGATCGAGACAAATGGCACTCTAGAGGGGAGGCTTATGTTCAGCGGTGGACTAATACGGGCTGAGATTCTATCAATAATTTCACACCAAAATCCTTGCGGGGAAGACAAAGAGTACCGATCGAAACACCTAGCTCTTAAAGCGCGCTCGCCGGTTTCTAGGGCTCCTAACATCATCTTCTAAAACACAATTAATTTGGTCATGGTAGGTAAGTTTTGGCCTTCTTTGAAATAAAACAATCAAAGTAGCTGTCTGAGCCCTCCACCTCATAGAAAACCGCGGCCAAATAACAACTCTCTAGATCTAGAGGGTTGCCTTGCTCCTGAATGTGAGTGAGATCACCAGTAAGCTCCTAAGACGTTGCTGTGTTAGGAGCAGAGGTGGCATTGCTCGATACTTAATGTATTGCAAGCGTTCATTGGTCCAGGTGGGCTGTATGATTGTATGCCGCCCGACGTTGTACAAAAAAACGGCTCTCTTGTAATTTGACAAAGTATTAAAATATTTTTTTTATATAAATCTAGATGGCGTCCTTGCGTGTGACGCAACAACCCTCCAGGGAGTTATTTGGCTGCGGTATTCTGTAAGGTGGATGTACCTTCTCCGACGGGCTACTTTGACACGCCCTTTATCTCTTAAAATGTCCCACTTAATGTGAAACCATTTCGCTTAACCGCTTATTGTAGATGATTAGTAATTCAGCCTTGCAACTCATCAGGAACTATCGATGATGCGTAATTCAGTCTTGCAACTCATCAGGAACTATCGATGATACATAATTCAGTCTTGCAACTCATCAGGAACTATCAATGATGCATAATTCAGTCTTGCAACTCATCAGGAACTATCGATGATGCGTAATTCAGTCTTGCAACTCATCAGGAACTATCGATGATGCGTAATTCAGTCTTGCAACTCATCAGGAACTATCAATGATGCATAATTCAGTCTTGCAACTCATCAGGAACTATCGATGATGCGTAATTCAGTCTTGCAATTCATCAGGAACTATCGATAATGCGTAATTCAGTCTTGCAACTCATCAGGAGCTATCGATGATGCGTAATTCAGTCTTGCAACTCATCAGGAGCTATCGATGATGCGTAATTCAGTCTTGCATCTCATCAGGAACTATCGATGATGCGTAATTCAGTCTTGCAACTCATCAGGAATTATCGATGATGCGTAATTCAGTCTTGCAACGTTATTTGACGGAAGTCAAAACTTGCAATTTGATCTAACCTGCTTTGTGTGCTTCCGCCACTAATTAGTTCATGCGAACAAGCGCCGACCGGCAGCCACCCACCTACCGTTAGTATATGCAACATGCCGCCCTTGCCATGACTGCTCCGGTAGCCTCGGAAGAGAGCACACAAAGCACGTTAGATCACATTACATTTGTCTTACTTGTCCAACATTTCCAAGTTGGTAATGATTGTAATAAAAGTTTACTCCCGGAGTCAATCCGCGAGAGTGGTGCCCATGTGCCAGCGAAGTCCGCAGCGGTCCGCCGATCATCCAAGACTAATGTGTCTGTAACTCCGCCCTCACTCGCTTTGTTACTAACTTTTTACTAACAGCTTTAACTTTATCCTATTACTTTATAAATGAACAATTCTTGTATACACTAGCAACCCGGCCCGGCTTCGCCCGAGAAGATAAATAAATATATACAATAAGGCTTTATCTGAAGAAATAGAAGTTAACAACAATGCTTTATGAAACTATTTAGATGGATAAGATAAGATAAGATAAGTGGAAGGATGTAGGAAGGCCAAGACTTACCTAGCGTGACCAAATTGGTCGTGTTCTATCAGAAGGTGATGTCAGGAGCCCTAGAAACCGGCGAGCGTGCATGAAAAGAGCAATGAATGTGAAAGAAGCGAGTGAGGTATGTAAGGATCGAGTCACGTGGCGCTCGGTTCTCTCTGCCTACCCCGTAAGGGATTTGGCGTGAAGTTATAGATAGATAAATAGAGACAAAAACGATTTTTTGTTCAAATTAGTTAATAAGTACACGGATAAGATCGAAAGATGCTTACGTCCATATAATGATGTTAAATCTTATTTTTTAGGGTTCCGTACCCAAAGGGTAAAACGGAACCCTATTACTGAGGCTCCGCTGTCCGTCCGTCCGTCTGTCGCCAGGCTGTGTCTCATGAACGGTGATAGTTAGACAGTTGAAATTTTCACAGATAATGTATTTCTGTTGCCGCTATAACAACAAATACTAAAAAATAGAATAAAATAAATATTTAAGGGGGCTCCCATACAACAAACGTGATTTTTTTGCTCATTTTTGTTCGATATTGATATCGGCAACAGGTAGACGCTTGAAATATTCACAGAATATTTAGTTATATATTCACTTTAAGAATAAATAATTAAATTAAAATAAAACAAATATTTAAGGGGGGCTCCCATACAACAAACGTGATTTTTTTTTTTGCCGTTTTTATAGATAATGGTACGGAACCCTTCGTGAGCGAGTCCGACTCGCACTTGGCCGATTTTTATAGATAATGGTACGGAACCCTTCGTGCGCGAGTCCGGCTCGCACTTGACCGATTTTTTTCATACAATTTGTGGTTTGCTGAAGATGTCTCACCTGCGACGAACAGCAGCCGCAGCAGCGCGGCGAGCAGCACCCGGCACATGCTGCGTCACCGCGCCATCAAACAGTCCCGTCGCTCGGCAGCGGCCGGCCTGCAACAACCAACAGTCACCGTTATCGTCAGGCCAGTCCAGCGATCCTGATGAACTAGAAAACGAAGAAGAAAACTTCTGACGTAAGCGGCTTAGTGGTGAAACACGCTGTTACGCTACTTTGACACCAATGCTCGTGGGTTCGATTTCCAAACAGGTCCAACATTCGGGTGCATGAATACCTGTTGGTCTTGGTCTGGATGTATTTAAGAGAGGCAGGGCGCATCAAAGCATGAGGTACCTACACCTTACAGAAAACCGCAGCCAAATAACAACTCTTTAGAAGGATGTTGTATTCCTGCGTGTGAGTGAGGTCACCAGTAAGCTCCTAAGGAGCTGCTGTGTTAGCAGAAGAGGTCGCATCGCGCGAGTGATGTATTTCAATCATCGGCTACGATAACCGTATCTTTATATCAGGTGGGCCGTATGATTGGATGCTACCCGACGTTGTATAGGTACAAAAAAAATATCTACGTTCCAATCCCAATAGACGGACTTACTTGGAATGACTTATTTTTTTTATACAAAGTCACGAAGCATACAAACATATGCCCAGGATGTGCGTTGCCAGCCCCGCTGCTAGCAACTCCTTAGGAGCTTACTACTTTCTTTACTCACTCGCAAGAACACAACAAATCCCCAGGAATTTATAATGTGACTATAGCTTTCTGTGGAGTGGAAGTACTTTCCGGGACGGGATGCTTTGATGCGCCCTACCCTTAAAAAAGTGGTCTCGGGATCGAGACAAACAGAGATGCACACAAACGTTTGTCCTGTGTAGGAATCAAACCCACGAGCGTTAGTGTCAAAGTACTAACCACTGTGCCACGGAGCTCGTTGAAAAAGAATCTACTATAAGCTGTTTGTAAAGAATTACATTTGTACGATAATAAAAAAAAGCAGTTTATTTATTATCCAACAAGGAGCTCGTTATCAGTCACGTGATATTGTCACGCGACACAAAATGTCACGTGAACTTGTTGCCGACAAAGGATCTACAAAAAACGCAACCTTACACAATAAGCGTGTTTAGTCCCACCCTGTATAACTCATCATCATCATATCAGCCGAAAGACGTCCACTGCTGAACATTGGCCTCCTCTTTAGGAGCGGCTTTTGCCATAATCACCACGCTTGGCAGGCGGGTTGGTGATCGCAGTACAAGGTAGTGCACGAGATGAGGCTGCTGCCCGTCATCTGGTTGTGTTTCCCTCAGCCGACTCCTACGGCACCCACGGGATGAGAGGGGGTGGCGCAATTCTTTGCCGGCACCACGCGGCTCACCCTGTATAACTAAATAACGTTATATTAAAGTTTTAAAGTAAAGCCCGGTGAAAGGTACAATATCTTTTACTTTTTTTTTTATCTTTTTAAGCGGTTACCATAGTTTATAAACGCTTGCCATACATTAAGTATCACTCGCGCGTACCACCTCTGTCCTAACACAGCATCTCCATTGGAATTTACCGATCACCTCACTCACACGCAAAAACACAACAACCCTTTAGGGACTTGTTATTTGCTGCGGGAGGTGGAGGTACTTTCCCAGACGGGTGGCTTTGATGCGCCCTACCTCTCTTAAAAAAAGGTTACGATAGCCACTTCACCATCAGGTGGACCGTATGCTTGTATGCCTCCCGACGTTGTACTGTAGAGGTACTTCCCCTGCGACTATACGAGGTACTTCACCTCACAGAAAACTTGATATATAGGAATTGATATATAGCTGCGATATTCTGTGAGGTGAAGGTTCCTTCCCAGTCGGGTTGTTAAATATGTTAATATATATATATTTTTATCTGATGATTTTTATTTTTTTTTACCTTAATTGTTTATTTTTAATACAGTATGTATATCTTCACGCCAGGTTCCTCGCGGACCGAGCGTCAGAGAACGCGACAACTCTAGGACAAAAATACAACTATGTATGTTTATCAGTTTATGGGAAATCAGTAAATAAATAAATAATTAAATAGATAAATATTGTCCGACAAATTACACAGCGCCATCTAGCCCCAAAGTAAGCCAAGCTTGTGTTATGGGTACTAGACAACTGATAAACATACGTAAACACATTTTCTTTTGTAAATACATACTTATTATACATAGAAAATACCCAGACCAAGACAAACAGACATGTTCATGCACACAAATGTTTGTGTTGTGTGGGAATCGAACCCACGAGCGTTGGTGTCAAAGTAGCGTAACAACGCGTTTCACCACTGTGCCACCGAGCTCGTCAAAGTAAAAATATAAAGTAGTAAATGTAGCGATGATCATCTCTTCTCATTTATAGTGAAACTAATTTTCCAAACGCAAAGACAAAATAATATTCCGTTTAGGAGATGAATGTTTATGATTGGTCCTAAATCCCAACCATTATGAACATAAAAATATGACCTTTTATTGTCAGTGACTCAGTTATTTTTTTAGAGGTCGGCAGTCAAAAGATAATTGAATTAGTTTCCACTGAATGAACGTACCAACGTAATCTCCAATTGGACAGAATCTCTACTAAAGAGCTTTTCAGTAATAAATAGAGCTATTTTCAAATTAATATTTTATACAAAGACAAGCCTTTTGAGCATGGAAGGTTTCCATTCTTCAGCTTCTGAACCTTTCAATGTCTCGTAGAAGACGACTTACTCGGTTTCTGGAAAGGCGCTCTGTTATACGTCGGAAGGCATACAAGCTTACGGCCAACCTGATGTATAGTGATTACGCACGAGAACAACACGAAATATATTTATATATAATATACACCAATTGTTCGTTTATAACCATAGGATAATTATATGTAGTATGCTATACTAGTTACATCTCGCGACTTATCCCGGTATCCCGTGCGGATCGATTTTTCTACTTTCTTTCTTTTTCTTCGGTATGTCAAGGTCGTATCGTGATGTTGAATAGACTATAATAACCTTCCTCAACAATTGGGCTCAAATGCTAAAATATATATAAAAAAATGGTAGTTTCAGAAATGGGCGCGTCTAAACAAACAAACTCTTTCCGCTTTATACATTAGTTTTCTTAATCGGGAGGTTTACAAGTATACGGCCCTCCTGATGTAGAGCGGTTGACGTAGATAACAAACGCTTGCAACACATTAAGTATCGCTTCGGCGAAGCCACCTCTGCGGCTAGCACACCAACTCCTTCAGGAACTTACTGGTGACCTCACTCACACGCAGGAACACAACAACCCTCTAGGGAGTTGTTATTTGAATGCAGTTTACTGGGAGGTGGTGGGTACTTCCAAAACCGGCTGCTTTGCTGCATCCTTCCTCTCTTAAAAACACCCAGGCCAAGACGGACAGACATGTTCAAGCACACAAATGTTTGTCCTGTGTGGGAATCGAACCCACGAGCGTCGGTGTCAAAGTAATGTAACAGCGCGTTTCACCACAGCGCACCGAACTTGACAAAATTAGTACAGATTTATTGGTGGAAATCTAGCTAACGTGGAATACCACATTTGATATTACAATACCACATAAGGAAGATTAGGAAGAAACTAAAAACCGGCGAGCGTTCATGACAAGTGCAATGAATGTTAAAGAAGCCAGTGAGGTGTGTAAGGATCGAGTCACGTGGCGCTCGGTTCCCTCTGCCTACCCCGCAAGGCATTTGGCGTGAGTTATAGATAACGTAGACTTATATACTGACAAAACAAACTATAAATTGTTTATTGTATATCATGACAATGATATATTTTTAATGGAATTATTATGGTTTCCACAAAATCTGACCTAATTATTTCATTATTATGAAAACTCATGTCGTTCTGAAATTTTAAAGGTAACCGCCGTCATCTGGGTCCGACATGGCGTGAGTTATCCTTTTAATTAAAAATAAAATGTAATGTGATAATTGAATCCCTTTTATAATTATATGCGAATAAAATAAACATTCCTTTTGATCCCCAACTGCACACCGCTGGGTTTTGGCTATGATTAAGATGAGGAAGCTATCAGCCTGGTTCTAGCAAAGGCATCGATAGAGATTGGATCCGGGATTTTCTATCATAGCCATCTGTCCAAGGGTTTGTGGGAATGGATTGCCGGCTTCTTGTCTAGCATGACGAGTTCGATGGCTCAGTCGTGAATGACGCGACTTTGACGCCGACGCTCGTGGGTTCGATTCCCACACAGGACAAACATTTGTGTGCATGAACATGTCTGTTCGTCTTGGTCTGGGTATTTTGAGAGAGGTAGGGCGCATCAAAGTAGCCCGTCTGGGGAAGTACCTCCACCTCACAAAATACCGCAGCAAAATAACAGGGTTGTTGTGTTCCTGCGTGTGAGTGAGGTCACCAGTAAGCTCCTAAGGAGTTGCTGTGTAAACAGCAAATGAAGCATCGTGCGAGTAATACTTAATATATTACAAACGTTAATAGGCTACGGTAACTGCTTTACATCAGGTGGGCCGTATGCTTGTATTGTATTGATTTTGTGTAAAAAAAAAGGATACTGCCTTTTATCTGCTTGCTTTGATATCATGAACTTTAATGCTGGCATCGCGCTAGGATCTGTGCCGTCGCCAACAGTATTTCTTTTATATGTTAATGATATATTATCATTTAGTGGTATTGGTAGCACTGGGGACACATATTAAATAATCTGTACTCAGATCTCTTATTGTTTTGTAGAGAAAAGCCGCGATCCACTTGTGTCTGTAAATAAGGTTAATTTGATCAAAGTGTCCGGCTTTGGGACTGTTGAAATTGGATCAATTCAACCCCATTACGCCACAAGTCTGCGTCTCATACAACTAATGAACTAATGTATTTTTAGGAAAGGCTGCTATACTGGGTAGGCTATATTATAGATACCACGGTACTGCAAAACATTATGTCAAAAAATAACCCAAGCCCGTGAAAGAATCCGAATCTTTATGGTAATATAAGATCGTAACATTGCCTGTTGATGGGTTATTGTGTCTGGCAGTTGAACTTTAGCTGGTGACCTTCGATCCCCCTTCGACTTCCATACCCATTGCGGAGTTCACACATCACTGTACTTGTTGGGGGCTATTTATAGACATACCAGTAGATCTACTGGGGGCCTGTATTGTAGGTTATGTTAAACATTCAAAATTCAGGTTCGTAATGATTTATTCGCGGAGATGAAGGTACATAACATAGGTTATTAAGTTGTGGGTAGTTCGCTTCATACGCTAAATAATGGTAGCATACAAATCGTGGCTCAGTGGTTAAAATGCTACTTTGACAACAACGCTCGTGGATTTTTTTTTTATACAACGTCGGGAGATATTCAAGCATACGGCCCACCTGATGTAAAATAGTTACCGTAGAACCTAGTGAACATCAGATTCCCGGTTTGAATCGTGGCATGTACCACCAAAACTTCGTGTTTTCTGATTTACATTCTGTGTACTAAGTATCGGGAATTTGTCAATAAAACAAAAAATACAAATTATTCATCTAAATTTATTTTATCGCCTTCAAAGTAGGCCCCATCGCTTGCAATACAACATCTCCACCGCTTCACCCAGTCTTCCATACATTTTTCATAGGCTATTTGCGGTATGGCCTTTAGCTCATTCAGCGAATTTTCTTTTATGGCTTCTATCGACTCAAAACGTTTTCCTCGAAGTGGTAATTTTAACTTGGGAAATAAAAAAAAGTCAGACGGAGCCATATCAGGTGAATACGGTGCTTGGTCGAGAACTTTTGTTGAATTTTTCGCTAAAAACTCTTTCACTATAATGGCTGTGTGTGATGGTGCATTATCATGGTGCAGCATCCATGAGTTGTGTTGCCACAAATCTGGACGTTTTCGGCGGATACTCTCACGCAAACGCTTCATGACGCCTAAATAATATTCTTTATTCACTGTTTCTCCCTCTGGAAGGAATTCGGAGTGAACCACACCACGGTAGTCAAAAAAAACTGTCAGCATCACCTTGATTTTGGAGCGACTTTGCCGCGGTTTTTTGGGTTTCGGCTCGTTTTCGAGACGCCATTCTGAAGACTGTTGGCTTGTTTGCATGTCGTACTCATAAACCCATGTCTCGTCGCCAGTTATTATACGTTTCATAAAGGTCGGATCCGTAGAAGCTCGGGAAACCATGTCTTCAGCGACATGCTTTCGCTGCGCTTTTTGAACAAAATTGAGCTCTTTTGGAACTAGTCGAGCGGCGACGCGTTTCATGCCTAAAATGTCAATGAGAATGTTGTGGACGGACTTAAAAGATATGTTCACCTCACTAGCCAACTCTCTCAGACTCATACGTCGATTTTCGAGCACTAGCTTCTTGATTCTGTCGATGTTTTCTCTGGTCGTAGCGGTTGAAGGTCTACCAGAACGAGGCAAGTCTACTACTACTTCTCGGCCTTCTTTAAAAGCCTTATACCATTCATAAGCCCTTGTTTTCGATATACACGATTCGCCGTAGGTATTTCGCAACATTTTTAGTGATTCACCACATGAAATATCATTTGAAACACAAAATTTAAGGCACACTCTTTGTTCAACAATATTTTCCATTGTAAAAATCGCCGAGGACTCAAAACTATGACCAACAAAAAGTGTAGTTTAAAACAAATTAAATGACAGATCCCGCTCAAATTTTGCGCGCTAAATCAGTACAGTGCTACCAACATGCAGTAAAAAAATTAGAACGACCTCTTTTACGCGGGTCTTTTTATTGACATATTCCCGATACTTTTTACACAGAGTAGTATGTACATATTTGTAATTATCACTTGCTCGGCGGTGAAGGAAAGCATCGTGAACAACTCCCAAGAGGGTTGTTCCTACCTGTCAGTGAGGTCTTCAGTAAGCTCCTAAGGAGTTGAGAGGTGCCATCGCGCGAGTGATACTTAATGCAGTGCAAGCGTTTAAAGGCTATGATAACCGCGTTGCCCGTATTTGGCCCGTATGCTTGTAAGCCTTCCGACGTTTTCGCCCTCATTTCATTAAACTTCCATGAAATCTTCTACGAAGTGAAATGGGATCATTTAAAGTTTAATCCTTTGCTGTAACCATGATAAAACAGTCAGCAAACGTCAACGGGGTTTCACTCCAATAAGTCATATAAAACTTTTTCGTTTTTATTTTCCACTAGCTGTGCCCGCGACTTCGTCCGCGCGGAATAGTTATTTTATTTATATTAATAAAAATAAATCAATATTCTAAAATAAAAGTAGCCTAAGTTACTCCTTATTACATCAGCTATCTGCCAGTGAAAGTCCCGTCAAAATCGGTCCAACCGTTTCAAAGATTAGCTGGAACAAACAGACAGACAGACAAAAATTGTAAAAAAAATGGCATATGTACCGTGTATACATCCATATGCATTTAATAAAAAGCGGTTATTTTAATATTACAAACAGACACTTCAATTTTATTTATCTGTATAGATATCGGCAGTAGAAATATTGTTGACGGTAAAAATGAAAAAAAAAAAATGCAAAAATGTCGTACATTTGACATAGTCACCCCCTGCACGGGACAGACTCTCAAAGGGTCTTTGATTACGCGCCCGTGAGGCGTGTTTGACAAAAGATATTCCATCGATTTTCTATTAATCCTCAAAGGAAGCTTCGAGATAAAGATAAAAAGGCAGGATGCTGTGATTCGTGTCAGGGATGTCTTTGATTATATAACAGAGTATTTCGATGAGCCCGGTGGTGGAGTAGCTAGCGATGCAATTTTAACACCAATGTTCGATTCTCACACAAGACAAACATTTGGGTGAATGAACATTTTTTTTATACTACGTCGGGAGGCATACAAGCATACGGCCCACCTGATGTAAAGCGGTTACCGTAGCCTATTAATGCTTGCGATATATTCAGTATCACTCGCGCGATGCCTCCTCTGCTGCTTACACAGCAACTCCTTGGGGGCTTACTGGTAACCTCACTCACACGCAGGAACACAACAACCCTCTAGGAAGTTATTATTTGGTTGCGCTATTCTGTGAGGTGGAGGTACTTCCCAGACGGGCTGCTTTGATGCGCCCTACCTCTCTTAAAACATCCAGACCAAGACATGTTCATGCACACAAATGTTTGTCTTGTGTGAGAATTGAACCCACAAGCGTTGGTGTCAACGTCGCATCATTCACGACTGAGCCACCGAGCTCGTCAAAGTTTGAAACATGTCTTGGTCTGAATGTTTTCAAGGGAGGTAGGGCGCATCAAAGCAGCCTTACTAGGGAAGTACCTCCACCTCACAGAAAACTGCAGTCAAATAATAACTCCCTGAAGGCTGTTGTGTTAAAGATGGTGTTGTCAACAGGGATGGAACACGCGAGTGATACTTTATGTATTGCAAATATTCACAGGATGTGGTAACTGCTTTACAGGTACCTACGTATTATAATGTCGAAGTTCAGAATATCGAATGGCCTATGAACACTAGGCCGACTATTATAATGCCGTATGTTTATTTGACCGAAAGCTTATAATACCGAACGTTCAAAACCTCGGAAATTAAAATGTATAAGATTTATATGGTATTGTAATATACGACATAATAACAAATCTTCTAAAGTAAGTCTCGATATTCTAATTTTCGGGGTTTTGAACTCTGTCATTTGAGAGTCTGTCAGTCATATCGAGCTTCGGTATAACGGGTATCGGTATTTTGAACATTCGGTATTTTAATTTTCGATATTTTAACGTCGGTATTTTAGTTGCAGGCACTGTCAATTTTCGGCGTTATGATATGTACTCTGTTTTACAGTGTTGCTACCCTTGCTGCTAACACATCAACTTCTTAAGTACGAGTAAGTCGTTATTTGACTACGGTTTTCTGTGAGGTGGAGGTACTTCCCCAGTTGAGCTGCTTTGACGCGTCCTACCTCCCTTAAAACCAGATCAGGGCAAACATGTTCATACATACAAATATTCATGCTGGTTAGAAATGAATCCACTACCTTCAGTGCTGAAGTAGCATTGCCTACCAAACCACACTGAAACGATTTGAAATGGTCAAGTTTTATAAACTATACTTACGTGTATAATCTTAAAAAAAAATCAATTTCAACGCAGACAGAGTCACGGGTTAAAGCTAGAGTCGTTTATATTCGTGTACAAAAAACACAAAAGTGAAGTGAATAAAGTTCGTAGTTTCATCCACTTTGTATTGGCGTGTCTCCAGAGACAAGACACATACACACATCTCGGACACTTTCAAAGTAATAGCAGAGCAGCGCTAGATTGACCGTGATAGTCCAGTGGATAAGGCGACCTTTTATCCGACAGTGCCTGGTTCGAGTTCTTGTGTGGGCATGTACCATTAAATTCATGTGTTCCAGATTGGTTTTTATACTAGCGACCCCCCATGACTTCTTCCGCGTGCAAATGGAACTGTTTAGAATTATTTTTAGGAACACCGTTCCTATATGAAATCTATATGTTTGTCTGTGCGTTTGTCTGTGTGTTTGTCTGACGCTTTTCTTCGCATATTCGAATTTTGACTTCAGATTCGGATTCAGCATAAAAAAGTAGAATAGGAATGTTCAGGAACACCGTTATCTCTTAAGGAACATGGTCAAAATGGCCGACAATATAAAAAAAAAATTGAATTGTTATATAATTGACGAGCCAGGTGTTCCTCTGGCAATGCAAGATTGCGCATTCTCAACTGGTTTATTATGTCTTTGTGTATGGAACATCACGCCAATGCGGGGTAGGCAGAGAGAGAGCGCCACATGACTCGAATCTTACACACCTCACTCGCATCTTTAGCATTCATTGCAATTCTCATGCACGCTCACCGGTTTCTAAGACACGATCAATTTGATCATGGTAGGTGTTTGTCTTCCTCGGCTTCTACATCCGTTTGCTTTCGCGTTGTATACCTGTTTCGTAATTCTTTTCTCCTGCATTCTTTCCACATGTCCGAACCAACAGAGCACGCCTCTTCTTATTTCAACACTGACATTCTCTTCCAGATCAACTCTGTTTCTAATATCATCATTGCAAATACCTACAAGCGCCACAAATTTTGGGCAATGCTCGCATTTCGACCGCGTTTATCGTACCTTCATGCTCTCTCTGCTATACCCAGCTCTCGCTTCCATAAGTAACCGCTGGGACCAGCGCTGCATTGTGTTTTGCGAGCTGTGCCCTCTGGCCCAAGCTTTTACTGCCAAGAAGCTTTCACACCATACCCAGCACTCACTCGTCTTTCCACGTCAGCGTTTATTTTTTATTATATTTAAAACCTTTGTTAAACCTTAAAAAAAATTTTGTAAGACAAAGGTAGCCTAAGTTATCGGGTTTGCGTATATTACCGAAAGTCCGATAGGACACAAGTACCTTGAGGCAAAGTTGAAAGTAACTTTCAACATAGTGTTTAGTAGTTTGTGAAACCCAAACGTAACAAGTCATTGTCTCCGTACGTTTTCATACTAATTTTGGATTGGTCACTCGCAAGTTACATAATTTTATGTCTTACATGAGTTTTAGACTATATCATCATGTTTGGTTACTTATTCATTACTTAACTGGGTGTTGTCAAAAACAACACAATGTATTTTTATAGGTTTTAGATTATTAATGATATTTGTTTTGTAACGTGCCAGCTGCAGCCCCGGCTTCGTCCGCGCGTATCTTGGTATCCCCTGAGAATTGTTTCTTACTTGTTTTCTCTTTCCTCAGCTTCTATAACGGCTGTAACGTGATGCTGAATAGCCTCTTTCAAGAATTTGACTATCAAATGCGACAAATCCGACTGATAGTGTCAGGGATTTTAAGGAAGTTAAAGCAACATATCTAGTAGAAGTACTTACATGTTACAGAAAACGGCAGCCAAAGAACAACTACTTGAAGGGTTGTTGTTTTCCTACGAGCGAAGTCATCAGTAAGCTCCTAAAGACTAGCTGTGTCAGCAGCAGAGGTGGCATTGCTACTTAATATGTTAGAAGCGTTCATAGCTTACGGTCTCGCTTTACGTCAGGTGGGCCGTGCATATGTATGCCTCCAGACGGTGTATAAAAAAAAGTTTGTCAGTCGTGGGACTGCACGTCAGAAGTCTGTCAGTCGTGGGTCTGCACGTCAGAAGTCTGTCAGTCGTGGGACTGCACGTCAGAAGTCTGTCAGTCGTGGGACTGCACGTCAGAAGTCTGTTAGTCGTGGGACTGCACGTCAGAAGTCTGTCAGTCGTGGGACTGCACGTCAGAAGTCTGACAGTCGTGGGACTGCACGTGAGAAGTGAAAACATTTTACTTTCATAAATTTGTCACCATTACTTTTGGGTTGTTAAGAAATATTTATTTAGGATGTATTTTTTTATTAGAAATTATTTTTATTAACAAAGTACAAAAAATTTCATGTATTGCGCTATTTTGCATGAAAAGTAATGATTATTATCTATATAATACAAAGGAAATTGTAAATACATATCACCTTTATAAAATTTAATAACTATATGTATGTATATCTTTAGGCTAGGTCCCTTGCGGGGTAGGCAGGGAGAACCGAGCGCCATAAGACGCAGTCCTAACATACTTCACTCGCTTCTCTAACAGTCATAGTTCTTTTCATGCACGCTCGCCGGTTCCTGGGGCTCCTGACATCACCTTCTGATAAAACACGACCAATTTGGTTATGGTAGGTTAGTCTCGATCTTCCTCGGCTCCTACATCCCTCCCCTTTCGCATTGTATATCTGCTTCGTCATTCTTTCATCCTGCATTCTTTCTTCATGTCCGAACCAACGGAGCATGACTTTTTTTACCTTAACACCGACGCTATCTTTCAAAATAACTCTTTCTCTCACTTCATTACGAACGCGGTCAGCAAGCGTTATGCTATTTAATAACTACAAGACAATTTATCACACACATGTATACATTTCAGTGCTTTTCCCCCCTCCCAAAAGTGCCCAACGTGCATAAAGAAGTTTTCACTCCAAAAATACTTGCGCGTTCAAAACAAACAAACACATACGCTTTATATATATATATCTAGCGAAGCCTCAGAAACCGGCGAACGTGTATGAGAAGAGCAATGAATGTTAAAGAAGCCAGTGAGGTGTGTAGGGGATGAGTCACGTGGCGCTCGGTTCTCTCTGTCTACCCAGCAAGGGATTTGGCGTGAAGTTGTAGATAGACAGATATTTAGGTTGTCACAGTGAATTTTTTCCAGTTTCATCAAAACCCCTCTTTTTTATACCACCAAGGTAACAAACAAACATACGGCCTGCCTGATGGTAAACAGTCACGATCCTATGGAAACTTGCAACGCCAGGGGTGTCACGCATGCGTTGCCGACCCTCTAAAAATCTGGGCTGGGAGTTCATTCCACAACTTGAGAGTTCTCGGAAGAAAACTTCTCTGGAACCGCACAGTACGTGACCATTGCGGTCCAGCGTGTGAAATAAATGTAAATCTCCTCACCACACCGCTCACCAGCGACTAGGAATCTATACTAATGTACAAAGCTGAGGAGTTTGTTTGTTTGAATGCGCTAATCCCTGGAACTACCCGACGGATTTATATATTTCTTTTTGCATTTGATAGTCCAATTGTTGAGAAAGGTTATAGTCTATTCAACATCAAGTCACGAGCCTTGGAAGCCGAGAAAAATGAAAGAAAGCGAGAAAAAGCGGTTGCCACAGGATAAGCATGAACGAAGTCGCGGGATGCAGTTTAAGATAAATCTCGATTCGCTTATCAGACTGTAGGTGACAACAAATTGTAAATAATTGCATGTCAACGGTAACAGTGGCCAAAGTCACGTGCACACTCGTCACGTCCCCGGTTTATGCGCGCACCGGGGCCACGCCGTGTTGGGGTGTGCCAACCGGAATTTTCCGGAAAATAAACTCTGACGTACAGGGAAATGAGATCGGTGTTTACCGGTTTACTTTTGTACGGAAACGTTATACTTTTAACGTTTAATATTTGTAATCGTTAATCTTTTTCTTTTTTTAGCTTTGTGGCGGGGTCCGCTACCAAATACTGAGGATTTAGCGAAGATACATAGAGCGACTGCTTTCAGCTCACCATTATCCAGAGAGAAAACCAGTCCTTAATTTCTTTTTTGTTTTGGACTACGTCGGGAGGCATACAAACATACCACCTGATGAAAAGCGGGTACCGTAGCCTATTAATGCTTGCGATATATTCAGTAGGTATCACTCGCGCGATGCCTCCTCTGCTGCTTACACAGCAACTCCTTGGGAGCTTACTGGTGACCTCACTCACGCGCAGGAACACCACAACCCTCTAGGGCCTAGGGAGTTTCTATGAGTCACACGTCTTCTATATATATAAAAATCGGCCAAGTGCGAGTCGGACTCGCACACGAAGGGTTCCGTACTATTATCTATAAAAACGGCAAAACAAATCACGTTTGTTGTATGGGAGCCCCCCTTAAATATTTGTTTTATTTTAATTTAATTATTTATTCTTAAAGTGAATATATAACTAAACATTCTGTGAATATTTGAAGCGTCTACCTGTTGCCGTTATCAATATCGAGCAAAAATGAGCAAAAAAATCACGTTTATTGTATGGGAGCCCCCTTAAATATTTATTTTATTCTATTTTTTAGTGTTTGTTATTATAGCGGCAATAGAAATACATCATCTGTGAAAATTTCAATTGTCTAACTATCACGGTTCATGAGATACAGCCTGGTGACAGACGGACGGACGGACGGACGGACAGACGGAAGGACGGACGGACGGACGGACAGCGGAGCCTCAGTAATAGGGTTCCGTTTTACCCTTTGGGTACGATTGGATCGGATCACCCGTTCGAAGCTGGGTCGAGTAGCTAGTTCGAAATATAATTTCTTAAATGGGTGGGTTTCCTCAAGACCTTTTCCTTCACCGCTCAGCAAGTGATAATTACAAATATACACATAAATCCGAAAGTATTTAGTGGTGTACGCCAGAATTCGAACCGGCTTGCCCAAATGGTCCCCCCATTTGGGCAAGCCGGTGTCTTAACCACTAAGCTATCACGGGTCCACATGTAATCATTATTGTTTTCAGTATTTTTTTCTTATTAGTTACTCGTAGCACCTGGGCGGGCGAGCTAAGCTAAAATTAACTAAAGATAACAAACCAATATAGGCTTACTTAAAATACAGAATTCCGTCCAAATCGTTTGGTTCACACGAAATATATGCACATATATACATTAATACATACATATGTATATACAGTATGCTTAGATTGTACGTCGTCGGACAAATTACACAGCGCCATCTAGCCCCGAAGTAAGCGAAACTTGTGATATGGGTGAGACAATTGGTATACATACGTAAATCATTTTTTTAAGATGCATAAAAATCACCCAGACGAACTTCTGTGTGGGAGTCGAAGCCACGAGCGTTGGCGTCAAAGAAGCGTCACTAACCACTGCATCACCGAGTCGTTCGATGATCGGCATGTGAATCCGTTCAGTCGTGTTTGGATATATGCACATATTTGTAAGAGTATAGAGCAAGATTGAATAAATATGGAAGAAGAAAACTGAAAAGAGTCAAATCAAAAGCACCCAAAACTGAAGAGCATGCATAAAGAGATTGCTGAGTGTGGAAGAGGCGAGAGAGGTATGTTTGACTCGGTGCACCTGGCGTTCCATAGTTTCTGCCTACCCCAATCGGAGACAGGTGTTATGGATATTTTAATTATGCCCGCATATCTAAAAAGAATACGTGTGGCCTTTTTATGAATGCTTGTAATACATTAGGTACCACTCGCGCGATGCCTCCTTTGCTGCTAACACAGCGGCAAATTAGGAGCTTACTGATGACCTCATTTACACACAGGAACACAACAAACCTATAGTGAGTTGTTATTTGACTGTGGTTTTCTGCGAGGTGGAGGTACTTCTCCAGATGGACTACTTTGATGCGCCCTACCTCTCTTAAAAACATCCACACCAAGACAAATAGACATGTTCATGTACACAAATGTTTGCCTTGTGTGGGAATCGAGAACCCACGAGCGTTGGTGTCAAAGTCGCGGCATTCACGACTGCGCCACTGAGCTCGTCAATCGAAAGGCTGCCTAAGAAAGGTCTGGATTTCACTTTGGATCGTCGAGATCCGACGGAAGTCAAAATCAATATCGTCGTCAAATCCGTAGGCTTAACTAAACGGAAATAGGATAACGTTAGCAAGAAAATTTATATGAATATGAATGTGTTATATTAATGAATATGTCAGTTTCTATAGGTCTGGAGAGGTATGGCGCATCAAAGCAGCTCGTCTGGGGAAGTACCTCCACTTCAAAGAAAAATAACTCTCCGGAGGGTTGCTGTATTTCTGCGGGTGAGATTACCAGCAAGCTCCAAGGAGTTGCTGTGTCCAGCAGCAGATATAGAATGGATAATTATACGATACGGTAATCTCTTTGCAGCAGGTGGGCCGTTGGGTTGTATGCCTTCCGGCATTGTATAAAATGATATATCTAATCTACCAGATGCACATTAAACTGATTTTCACGTCAACACGAGAACAACAGATCGCCTAAAATGCAATTTATCACGTTCATTTGGTACGTGTGAAGGAATTTCTGTCACGTTTGACGTCATACAGTGACGCGGGGTCACGCATGGGGACATGAGCCGTGTCACGTCACAGAGACCAGTGCTGATTACAGGCACGAATCAAATTATACGTCACGAGGATTTAACACGGAAGGTAAAAAAATTGGGTACACTTAAAAATGCATTTGAAATATGCCTGTAGAATAGTCATTGTACCTCGGTGTCTAAAGGTCATGTGTTGGTGAGAATATATTTTTTATACCACTACGGTGGCAACTCCCTAGAGGGTTGTTGTGTTCCTGCGTGTGAGTGAGATCACCAGTAAGCTCCCAGGAAGTTGCTTTGTAAGCATCGCAATCTAAAAAATCGTTAATAGGCTATGGTGCCCGCTTTACATCAGGTGGGCCGTATACTTATATCCCTCCCGACGTAGTATAAAAAAAAAATCTGTGGCCCTCGGGCGGCTTGAAAATACTGGCCTCCGCCAATGCGCATTTGAGTAGCGGTGGAAAATGCTCTAAATCCCTTCGGTTGAAGGGAGACCCGTATTCCTGCAGTGGGATGAGTAAGGGATGATGTGGTTTGGTGGACACAGGAATGTGTGTCACTCAGTGACACAAAACTACTATCTACGTCGTTACATGTCTATAAAGTTATATCGTTAAAGAAATGGAAGATGAATGAAGATGAAACATGACTTTACTATTAATCCACAATGATCATATAATGTTACAATGAAAGTTAGGTATCGCACCAACACAGTAGGCCGATTCTACTAAAAAGCTGCAACTGCACTGCAGCGCGGTGTGCGTCAAAATGCGTACATTTTGACGTTTCGTTAAACGTCGCTGCTGTCAGATCGCTTAACGAAACGTCAAAAGGTACTCATTTTGACAAACGCCGCGTTGCAGTGCAGTTTTTTAGTAGAATCGGCCTACAGAACGTGTTGGTCATATTTAAATAAGCGCTATACATATAATTAGATAAGCTACTTTGGTTCGGACATGTAGAAAGAAGGCAGGAAGGAAGAATTACGAAACAATACAATGCAAAAGTAGAAGGATGTAGGAGCCGAAGTAGGCTAAGATATACCTACCATCATCAAATTGATCGTGTTTTATCAGAAGGTGATATCAGGCGCCTTAGAAACCGGCGAGCGTGCATGAGAAGAGCAATGAATCTCAGAGAAGCGAGTGAAGTATTTAAGGACCGCGTCTTATGGCGCTCAATTCTCTCTGCATACCCCGCAAAGGACCTGGCGTGAAGATATACATACATACAAGATACAGATAATGACGTAATAGACCTAAATATTACAACATATACTTAAATAAATAGAAATGGATATATAACGATGATACACTTACTTATTGCTTTGTCAAGTTTTCCAGCAGATATTTCTATACTTTATTATTCCCGTGAATGTACTCCCGGAATATTGTCACAAAGAGGCAAAGATTTCATGATAAATTTATCAGTTAAGATGGTACAGCGAAGCGCATACCACGCTTAACAATTTAACTACGATTGTAACTAATGATAGGTCATACTACTCGTTAGAAAGATATGAATATATATCTTAAGACATTTATGCTTTGTGGCGAAGTACGTATAGTAGCGACGCGAGAGCGTGGCCGACTGAATGCGAAATGGGCAATTACCAATGATATTGTATTTAAACATGACGTATATTCATACTGCGCGTCGTTTTGTTATTGTTCCACTACGACATTATAGTACTTACTTACTTAAGAAGGGGATAGATAATACGGAACGCATGATATAGAGTGAGATAGCTATCTGTCAAGAGTTGCGCTTGAAATACGTCAGCGCATCATAGAATAGCGCATATTAGACCAATTGGGTTAATTTCATTGCCTCAGTTTTTGCGCGCTAGTACGACATCTACCTCTTTTTAATACAATATCATTGGCAATTACCTTCCTTTCGTATTGCCATTCTAGAGCGTGTGCGACGTATCTATAAAAACATCTTAGTGTAAGAGTATGAAGTGGGCATTACGTACAACAGTTTTCCATGTGAACAGGAACGTGAACAACCGATTGTCTAAAGTACAATTTATCAAATTCATTTGATACATGCAAAGGACCCTCTGTCACGTCTGCCGACACATGGCGACGTGACCCGTGTCACGTCCTCCGCCAAGAGACTGTTTGCTGAATGGAAGCATGATACAAATGTTACCGTGTACATGTAACATTTGACGCAGAGGCTACAAATTTAGCGTGCAATAAAAAAAGCCTTCCAGCCAAATAACAACTTCCTAGGGTGGTTGTGTTCCTGTGTGTGAGTGAGGTCGCCAGTAAGCTCCCAAGGAGTTGCTGTGTAAGTAGCAGAGGAGACATCGCGCGAGTGATAATTAATATATCGCAAGCGTTAATAGGCTACGGTAACCGCTTTACATCAGGCGGGTCGTATGCTTGTATGCCTCCCAACGTAGTATAAAAAAATAAAAAATCGAAGGTCGTGTAACCTTACCTAAGATAGGTCTGGTTTTCCATATGGATGTGTGATTTATTTAGTCAACTAAATATAACATTAGTCTAGACTAGACCCAACGACTAGAAATGACAATGTGCTGAAGTCAAATTGTGTTCGAGCAAATAACCGAAGTTAGTGAGCGAAATGATATACCCAGATTGACATGAGCCCTTTTAGGACAGAAGGTCATGGCGGCGGCGGAAGCCCAGCGAATACTGTGCAATAAATTCTCTACAGTTTAATTTCAGCTGTAATCATTCTTTGTTTGTTTGAAATCATGCCATTTCAATTTGGTGAGTATGAGTTTTAAACGTCGATCGGCGATCCTAATCTTACAGACGGTAAGGGCTGAAGAACCCTTAAGTTTAAGGCGAGATTTTGCCTCCTTTTGTTTGCTACCGATTGTACAACTGGTTGTGTTCTGATGAATTGTTCGATAGGATGCCGACAGCTTCTTTTTACAACCGCACCGCTCGCCGACAGCGCGGAGTTCAACCTCACCCACTGGAACCGCAATGGTACGTACTGTGCGGTTCCAGAGAACTTTTCTTCCGTGAACTCTCAAGTTGTGGAATGAGCTCCCAGTCGAGGTTTTCCCAAGGGACTACAGCATGGGGTTCTTCAAGAAAGGCGTGAAGAGGTTTTTCACGGTCGGCAACGCATGAATGACACCCTTGGTGTTGCAAATGTGCATAGGCTATGGTAATTGCTTACCATCAGGCAGGCCGTATGCTTGTTTGTCACTTTAGTGGTATAAAAAAATATATGAAAAAGTCAATAACATTGTTTGTTTGTTCCGGCATAATGTCATCGCTTCTTACCAAATTTCTGTTTTCAGGAACACCGTTCCTATATGAACTCTACATGTTTGTCTGTGTGTGCGTTTGTCTGTGCGTTTTTTTTTCGAATATTCCAATTTTGACTTCAGATTCTGATTCAGCATAAAAAAGTAGAATAGGAATGTTCAGGAACACCGTTCCTATCTCTCAAGGAACATGGTCAAATGTCCGACAAATTAAAAAAAATAATTGTATAGTTAGATAATTGACGAGCCAGGTATTCCTCTGGCAATGCAAGCTTGCCCATTCTCAACTGGTTTTTTATTCCAATCAATGTAATCCTGAGATAACTTCATGGAAGAACAGAGATTTGACTGTGCAACCCATTTGATTGAAGGGAGACGTATCCCAGCCGTGGGAGGAGTGTGGGTTGGCGGGGAGGTGGTAACGGCACCACACGAAAAACTAGACTATTGCCTTCTGTAAAATAGTACCTAGTCTTCTTCTTCCTAGCGATATTCCGTTTCCTAATCCATTAGGATTGGTGGGGTCCGCTACCCAAGCCTAAGGATTTAGTAATGCCTTCTGTAAAATAGTACCTAGTCTTCTTCTTCCTAGCGATATTCCGTTTCCTATCCATTAGGATTGGTCGAGTCCGCTACCTAAGCCTAAGGATTTAGTATTGCCTTCTGTAAAATAGTACCTAGTCTTCTTCTTCCTAGCGATATTTCGTTTCCTAATCCATTAGAATTGGTGGGGTCCGCTACCCAAGCTAAAGGATTTAGTAAAGATACAGATTAGAGCGACTGCCGTCAGACCTCTAACTGCGTGGAGGGTCGTTAAGATATTTTCCTTAACAGCCGAACATGTTTTTTTTTATACAACATCGGGAAGCATACAAGCATACGGCTCACCTGATATAAAGCGGGTAAAATAAAAAAAGTGATCGATGAAAAGTTACAAATACGTATATGAATCCGAAAATACTAATTTAGTATGTATATGCCTAGCAGTGATTAGGTTGGTTCTTTACCTACCTGCCTACTAGGTTTTCACTGCTATGCAAAATATTATTTAGTCTATTAACTATTAATATCTTATTATTTATTCAAGTTTTTTTTATACTACGTCGGAAGGCATACAACCATACGGCCCATGTAAATCGGATACCGTAGCCTATCAACGCTTGCGATATATTAAGTATTACTCCCGCGATGCCTCCTCTGCTGCTTACACAGCAAAGCCTTGGGAGCTTACTGGTGACCTCACTCACACGCAGGACACAACCCTCTAGGAAGTTGTTATTTGGCTGCGGTTTTCTGTGAGGTGGTGGTACTTCCCCAGATGGGCTGCTTTGATGCGCCCTACCTCTCTTAAATCTAATCTAAATAAAAAAAAAACGAATCATACATTTGACAAATTGTCCAGTATGTACGCATGGACTTTCTTTTTAAAACCTGATTTGTTCAAAATATCTCCAAGAGAGATGGGCAATGCATTCCAGAGACGTGTAGACTGTTTGGAGCTATGCACTAAATATGCACCAGACAGCTCGGCACTTTAATTATATGCATTTCGTATAAATTGCATACGCTTTGATTGATTGAGTAGTGCGCGAATTACCGTCAACCAACATACTCGTACACCATACCACACCAATCAAACGCGTATTCAAATTACCAATATTTACCAATATTTATATAGTGACTTTTATATTTAGTAAATTTAATAATAAACCATTTTTACATAAAGACTATCAGTGAAATTATATTGTTTCCACCTACAATCACCAGTACGTAACTCGGTGGGTATACCATGTGCCGAACCACTAAGCAGAGCGCACTACATAGCCTGTAATATAAAGGAGTCAATAACTAAGACTAAAAAAGGGAAACCCAAAGGGCCAAATTCACATTACGCGTTCAAAGTATCGCGGACTTAGAAGCCCGCCTCCGCTATAATTCCGCAAATTGTTTCTTGGGGCAGCTGTAATCGGGCACGTCGTGTCCGGCCCGCCCATTTGTTACTTTGATACATTGTTGGTAACAATAACTATCTCTTGGTCGCTGGCATTACCACTTAGCGATATTACCGGACGATTGTCGAGCGAAATGTAATTTGTTTTTAAAGTCTTACGTTTGGCTGAGCAACATACCTGGATTCGATTTCCTGATTTTCATGAAATTTGTGAAAACTGTTTTGGAAGCTCTTTTTAGGGTTCCGTACCCAAAGGGTAAAACGGGACCCTATTACTGAGACTACGCTGTCCGTCCATCCGTCAGACCATCTGTCACCAGGCTGTATCTCATGAACTGTGATAGATAGACAGTTGAAATTTTCACAGATGATGTATTTCTGTTGCCGCTATAACAACAAATACTAAAAAATAAAATAAATATTTAAGGGGGCTCCCATACACCAAACGTGATTTTTTGCTCGTTTTTGCTCGATATTGATAACGGCAACAGGTAGACGCTTGAAATATTCACAGAATATTTAGTCATATATTCACTTTAAAAAAAAATGTAATTAAAATAAAACAAATATTTAAGGGGCGCTCCCATACAACAAACGTGATTTTTTTGATAATGGTACGGAACCCTTCGTGGGCGAGGCCGACTCGCACTTGGCCGGTTTTTTGTTGGACAGCACTGGACTTCATTGACGTTTCGACTAGCACGGTGTCGCAGTGGTGAAATACGCTGTTAGATTGGTGGGTTCGATTCCCACACAAGACAAACGTTTAAGTGCATGAACATCACTGTTTGTTTTGGTGTGGGTGTTTTAAAGGGAGGTAGGGCGCATCAAAGTAGTCCGTATGAGGAAGTAACTCCACCTCACAGAAAACTGCAGCGAATTAACAACTCTCTAGACAGTTGTTTTGTTCCTGCGCGTGACGTGGGGGTCACCAGTAAGCTCCTAAGGAGTTGCCGTGTTAGCAGCAGAGGTTGCATCGCGCGATAGATACTTAACGTATTACAAGCGTTCATAGGCTACGGTAACCGCTTTACATCAGGTGGGCTGTATGTTTGTATGCCTACCGACATAGTATATAAAAAAAGTGGTAGATGCCCAATCAGAATTCGAACTGCACATGGCTTTCACTGCCCACGCTTATGTTTTCATATTAGTACGTAATTTATAAATAATTTAAGGTAAAAGTAGATGTTGAGAAGCCAGAACCAGGGCTTGTTTACCGGTTAATTTTCAAACCTAAATCAGCACAAGTACATTGGGAGCGTTTTGTTTACGTTTGGCTCTACCTGAACCTTAAAGTAACCGGTATTCTTAAGGAGCAAAATCAATGAGGTTTTGAATCAATTAAACGGATTTATAAGGTTTTCATTTCGCTCTTTTCGACATCATATTTGCCCAGACCTTGACGACCTTTAAAATTCACTTAAAAATTAAAAGCTACACGAAACCACAAAATAATTAGAAGAAATTTGAATATTCCGTCAGACACAATCTACGTGTTGCAACCTTTCTTTATGAGTTTACATCGTAACGTAGGCAATGATATTGTATTCAAAGATGACGTATATTCATACTGCGCGTCGTTTTGTTATTGTTCCACTACAACATTATAGTATACTTACTTAAGAAGGGGATAGATAATACGGAACGCATGATATAGAGAGAGATAGCTATCTGTCAAGAGTTGCGCTTGAAATACGTCAGCGCATCATAGAATAGCGCATATTAGACCAATTGGGTTAATTTCATTGCCTCAGTTTTTGCGCGCTAGTACGACATCTACCTCTTTTTAATACAATATCATTGAACGTAGGTACCAATTTGTTCCAATTCGAATTAAATCAAGCAAGTCGTAACCTGCTCGCGCGACACGTGTGTTACATCGGTTTTTTAAGGTTTTACGTAGCGCTCTCATTTAGGACGCACTCCGAACAAAACCTTTTCTAAAAACCGGTAAAAACCTTTATTTACCGGTATTTTCGAAACCGGTTCCAAGCCCTGGCCAGAACTATAAAGGTTAAAATGCGAGTGAGGTGTGTACGGTTCGAGTCATATGCGCTAGGTTTTTTTTGTGCAAATAGATTGGCAAACAAGCATGCGGCCCGTATTAGCAGCGACGTATCAAAGGTAGACACGTTATACACGAACATTTTTGTATTTTAAAATGGCGCAAGTACTACTATATCTACGTACAGTTATTTATTATCACACTTTGCTCTAAAAAGAGACAAATGATAGGGAATACCTGTCGTTAGAAAGAGATGAATATACATCTTTAGTTACGTATTGATTGCTGCTGAGCGCTCGTTGGCGCGAGCACTGATTTACCGACATGGAGGAGACTGGGGAAAAAGCTCTGGATTTAATTAGTGTTTAAAATAATAAAACCAATTATGTACAAAACATCTATTTTCGTAATATGAATTGTGAACAATGAAATTATAAAATAATATCGAGTCAGTTTGTGAGTGAATAAAAAAAATACGTATTTGATAAAATATTATTCCCTCAAATAAACTTAACTTATTCCTTTTTTGTCTTTTTTAATCAGTTTTCTAATCTAGACTATTTTAATGCGCGAAATATATTTTAACTTCACTATAATAGCGCGTATTAGGTGAAGCCTGTGATTATAAGTCGGATATTGCTCTAGGAAATGACAATTTAAAGAGGAAATTACATCATTGCGATATAGGAAACACTTTAAATGACGACTCGAAATTTGACGAGCTCGGTGGCTCAGTCGTGAATGACGCGACTTTGATACCAACGCTCGTGGGTTCGATTCCCACACAAGGCAAACATTTGTGTGCATGAACATGTCTGTTTGTCTTGGTCTGGATGTTTTAAGAAAGGTAGGGCGCATCAAAGCCGCCCATCTGGGGAAGTACCTCCACCTCACAGAAAACCGCAGCCAAATAACAACTCCCTAGAGGGTTGTTGTGTTCCTACGTGTGAGTTTGGTCACCAGTAAGCTCCCAAGGAGTTGTTGTGTAAGCAGCAGAGGAGGCATCGCGCGAGTGATAATTAATATATCGCAAGCGTTAATAGGCTACGGTACCCGCTCCACAGCAGGTTGGCCGTATCCTTATATGCCTCCCGACGTAGAATAAAAACAAAACCATTTTTTTTTCATCAAACCATCTAGATAATCTAAAATGGAAAGAAATAAATGATAAGTAATATTCTATTCGCTTCATTCTTTTCTAGAACGTCGAGTATTACTAGTATCTAATAATTGAAAATAAGGTAGGTAGGCGTATTACTTAATATAAAACAAAGTTAGGAATAAATTTAATTCACAATTCTGTGTTCATAACGTGATAGTTAAATTTTCCTCAACTTCCCCTAGCAACGGCTGCCACTAGGCCCGCTTTAATATTGCTAAAAACTAAATACATTTACTATGTTTTTAATAAAAAAAACTGTACTTACAAATGAAATGACACGTTTTCCTTGTCTTTAACAGTTGCCGTGTAATTTGTGGACCATCTAAAAACACAGGAAGGCATTTTTGCCAGAAATAACTTATTTACGCTTTGTGGCGAAGTACGTATAGACGTGACGCGAGAGCGTGCCCTAGAGATGGGTTAAGGACTGAGTATTTATCCAAGGATGAGTAAATACTCATAAATACCCGTTTCTACTGAGTTTTTATCCAAAATCGGCAGTAAATATTTTTTCTTTAGTTAAGTCTTATAAATTGATTCGGAATTATGGATTTACTAAAATGTCAAGGGATTAGAGGTTATTTGTGTGTTTTATTAATAGTAAGTACCTAATAAAAAAGTACCGTGCCAATATTCAATGTAAGGTATTTATTATTCCCACAAACACTGGTATTATTAAAGGCCTCCGACTTAGCTATACGCCTGAGGCACACCTGAGGTGGGGTAGGCGGGAGAAGGGTCCTTTATTTCGCTGTCACTGTCGTCAGCGTGCTCGTAGCATTTTTTTTACATACGACAGTAAAGTCTCACCCGTCGGAGAGATTGCACGCGCTCGTCGTATTTGGACTTAAAATTAATGTTGTAGCATTTTTACTTGTCCTATTTGTGTATTTGAATGTGAAATCACCTGCACGTAGCGCATACCGATCAGCAAACGAGGTTCTGGCGAAAGAGAGGTAGGTCAATAAGGAGCTATTGCGTTGGCTCCTTATTGACCTACGGGGACGGTAACGGGGATGGTAATGCGCGAGCGACACTCCTTGTGTTGCAGGCGACGGTAACTGCTTACAATCACGTCGGCCGTATACTTATTTATCACCCGATGTGGTATATAAAAATATACTTTTGTTATCTAAAGAGAGGTAGGCAATGATATTGTATTTAAAGATGACGTATATTCATACTGCGCGTTGTTTTGTTATTGTTCCACTACGACATTATAGTACTTACTTACTTAAGAAGGGGATAGATAATACGGAACGCATGATATAGAGAGAGATAGCTATCTGTCAAGAGTTGCGCTTGAAATACGTCAGCGCATCATAGAATAGCGCATATTAGACCAATTGGGTTAATTTCATTGCCTCAGTTTTTGCGCGCTAGTACGACATCTACCTCTTTTTAATACAATATCATTGGAGGTAGGACTATAGTTGTAAAGCAACGGTTAACAACGGATATTTATCCAAAGTAGACGTTAATAACGTATAAAAAACGGTTGAAAACCGGTTGTTTATCCGACTGCGAGCTAAAAAAGAGATTACTACAGTTTTGTTCCATAATTTATATCATAATTCAATTCCGTTGTACTGTATTTTGATATATCTCATAAGTTTAGCCAGCGTTTGCAATGTACGCGTACAAAAAAATATTTTTTACAACATCACATTAAAATCTTTGAAATTCTCGTCTTATCTCTACTATAATCTGAATGTACCTGTTATACATATAAATCTCCCCATTGAATTACTCTGCCTATTGATAAAAACCCCTTTATAATCCGTTGCGTAGTTTAAAAAATCTAAAAGCGTACAGGCGGCGGTGAGCAACTTTGTTTTATACTATGTAAAGATAATTGGAATTACTAAATACATTCGTTAAAATACGAAACTTGGTAATAATTATTATTGCGCACGGGTCGTCGTGTGTGCAATATGTTGCCACTTCGTGCATCATGTCATGCATGCTCATGCATGCCGTGCGCGGGTGAGATGGGTATACGTATACCTAGTTTTTACTTCAATAATAAATTGAAGTGATTATTTCAAAATAAAGGGACTTTTACCTACACTGAAGTATCTCATGAAAGTTACTTTACATATAAATTATCTGTACTTAATTTATTTAAAAAGAAAACGTTTAAGTACCTACATAATATTGGCCTATTCTATCAATTAGCTAGGAGGAAAAACTGATACCATTTAAAAAAACATGTTCTTACCCGTTTCAAGCCATTTACAACCGTTGACAACGGTTAAAAACAACCGTTTTCACCCGCTCGGTTGAAATCGTTAACAACCAGCTTTGCATCTATAGGTAGGACCCAGCAAGGGGTCGTGCCGTGCTTCGTCCAGTCAGACATTCTGTAGCGGCGGGGCATGGCAAGACCTCTTGCTCTAAGTATCCGTCTGTGGAAGCACCTCCACCTTACAGAAGACCGCAGCTAAATAGCAATTCCGGGAGGATTGTTGTGTTCCTGTGTGTGAGTAAGGTCGCCAGTTAGTTGAGAAGTCGTTGTGTGGGCAGCGGGAGGACCGGCGGATATCAAACCGCCAATGACGGTGTGGGCGCGTAAGGCTGGCTCGGCGGTCAGGGAGATCCGGTGAAACGGCTGACCGCTGGCCGCCCGTGGGTCAGTAGGGTTCCTGAACCCGGGGATTTCTTAAACTCCGGCCCGGGAGGCTGAACCGCGAACCCCCGAAAAATCCCTGTTGTAGTTGGCGTGCCGGAGAAGGAGACCAGTGTGGACCCGGCTGCTGCAGCAGGGGGGACGGGGGCCCTTCCGCCCGTCGTGCCAGTGCCAAATCGCATAACCTGCATTGTCTAGTGATAGAAGATACCGGGCTTTTGTTCTCTACTCTGCCGGCTCAGCGACTTCTCTTTTGAACCTCAACACAAATAAATAAATAAATGGCACCGAAAAGGAATAGGAAAAGAAATATTACAGCGGATGCTCCTTCCACAATGAATGTGGATTTTTGGAACATCAGGGGACTACACTCCAATATTAATGCGGTTCACTATCACTTCGAGACCGCTTGGCCGACCCTTCTTTTCCTCACGGAGACACAAATATCCTCACCGGCCGACACATCTTACTTACGTTACCCCGGGTACAAATTTGAACACCTATTTGTACGTCGTGCCGGGGTATGTATGTACGTTCGGGAGGATATTTGTTATCGCCGTCTTCATAGCCTGAAAGACAGGGACCTGTTATTATTATGGGTGCGCGTGGATCATGGCGGCCACACCCGAATCTACACGTGCCTTTACAGGTCCTATAGCGGTGATACAGACACAGCCCGTTTATTTAAGCACCTGCAAATGGCAACTGACAAAGTTATCAAGCAGTATCCCTCCGCGGAGTTAGTGATTTTGAGAGATTTTAATGCCCACTACACCGAATGGCTTGGCTCTCGGTGCACTGATTCCGCGGGGAGATCGGCTCATGACTTTGCTTTAGTCTATGGTTTCACCCAACTGGTACATTCTGCGACGAGAGTACCAGACAGATAGAGGACCATACAAGCTTCTTACTGGACCTTCTGCTGGACCACACGTCCGGATGAGTATAACATCTCGGTGGATGCGCCGTTTGGCTCATCGGAGCACTGTCTCATCCGGACCCAAGTGCCCCGTGCCAGGCGTGACCCACCTCGGCCTACCGGATGGCACTATAAGTCGGCAGACTAGGACGGATTGCGTGAATTCTACGCGTCGTACCCGTGGAGGCACTTTGTTTCAAAAACAGATGATGTCGAATCCTGTGCGACTACGGTACCTGCGGCGATATTAGATGGCATGGAATGCTACATTCCCAATCGCTTTGTGGCTACAGCGGTAGCTAAAAATCGACCGTGGTTTAATCGGCCTTGCAAAGAAGCTAAACTTCTCAAATAGGCTGCTTTCGAGGCTTGGACCACGGCGCGTGCTAATGGAAATCCAGATGTCTCAGTATTGAAACGTAAACTGAACGCTGCCTCGAGGTCCAGTAAGAGGGTAATCGCCAGAGCTAAGTTTGATTTCGTCGGTAGAGTTGGTGAGCGGCTTGCAAGCCTTCCGTTTGGGAGCCATGCTTTCTGGTCGCTGGCTAAAGCTGCCGAGGGACACTTTTGTCAGTTGTCTAGTCCACCATTGCAAAAACAGGATGGCAGTCTGGCGTACAGTGCTAAAGAGAAAGCCGATTTACTGGGTAATCTCTTTGCCTCTAACTCGACTTTGAATGACGGGGGAGCTGTGCCACCTACCATCCCGAGGTGCAGTAGCTCAATGCCGGAAATCTCAATTACCCAACGAGATATCCGGCGGGCGTTGCTCTCCCTCGACATTCATAAGTCGAGTGGGCCAGATGGCATTCCAGCAGTGGTGCTAAAGCAGTGTGCTCCTGAGCTGTGTTCTGTGCTAACGCGCCTTTTCGTGCTTTCCTACTCCTTTGGGCAAGCTCCGTCTTCGTCGAAGACCGCCAATGTGCACCCGTTGCCCAAAAAGGGCGGTAGATCAGACCCTTCGAATTACAGGCCTATTGCCATAACCTCTCTTCTCTCCAAGGTGATGGAGCGTGTGATAAACACACGACTCCTGGCATACCTAGAGGATCACGATTTAATCAGCGACCGTCAATACGGCTTTCGCCACGGTCGTTCGACTGGTGACCTTCTAGTGTATCAGACCGCTGGGCTTCGGCGATCGAGAGTCAAGGTGAGGTATTGGCTGTCAGCCTAGATATGGCAAAGGCGTTCGATCGGGTCTGGCTGTGGTTGACGGTGGTTGCTCCAATAGCATGGATATCAATGTTGGTGTCCCACAGGGCTCTTTTTTTTGTCCCCAACGCTGTTTCTGCTGCATATCAATGACATGTTGTCAATTGACGGCATTCATTGTTATGCGGATGATAGTACTGGGGTCACTTATTAACACAGGCCGTGCTAGTACCCCTCGTTCACTTGTGGAGGAAAGCCGCGTTAGACTTGTGTCTGAAATAGAGTGTGTTTGGGTAGGGTGTCCGACTGGGGACGGTTGAACTTGGTTCAATTCAACCCTACCAAGACACAAGTCAGCGCGTTCACCGCTAAAAAACCCCATTTGATGTAGTCCCCCATTTCCAGAACACGCCACTAACCATTGCCAAGAGTATTGAGATTCTCGGCGTCGAGATCTCCAGCGAAGTTCAGTGCCGAAGCCACTTGGAAGAAAAGGTCAAGCTGGCGTCAAAGAAACTTGGTGTGCTCAACAGAGCCAAACAGTACTTCAGCGCGGGGCAAAGACTTATATTTTAGATAAGTCCCAAGTCAGACCGCATATGAAGTACTGTAGTCATCTCTGGGCGGGGGCACCTGGTTATCAGCTAGGGCCTTGTGACTCGGTGCAAAGGCGAGTTGTGAGGATCGTGGATGATCCTAAACACACGGTATTGAGCCCTTGAGTCTAAGGAGAGATTTCGCCTCCCTTTGCGTGTTCTACCGATTGTACAATGGGTTGTGTTCTGAGGAATTGTTCGTTATCATGCCAATAGCCTCGTTTTACCATCGCACTGCTCGCCGACGGCTGAGAGTTTACCTTCATACACTGGAACCGCAATGGTCGCGTACTGTGCGGTTCCTGAGAAGCTTTCTACCGAGAACTATTAAGTTGTGGAATGAGCTCCCTGCTGAGGTTTTCCAAGGGACTACAGTATGGGGTTCTTCAAGAAAGGCGTGAAGAGGTTCTTAAAGGGTCGGCAACGCATGAGTGACACCCCTGGTGGTTGCAAATGTCCATAGGCTACGGTAACTGCTTATCATCAGGCAGGCCGTAAGCTTGTTTGCCACCTTAGTGGTATAAAAATCTTTAAAAAAAAAGAGTTAGATGGGGTCGTTGCGCATGTCATTCTAACCGAACACGTAGGTCTACCGCAGGATGGGTTTATCTATCTTGAGTTTTCCGTGCTCCGAGGGCACGTTAAGCCGTCGGTCCCGGCTATTGTCGATAGATGACAGTCGTTAAGCTAAGTCAGTGGCCCTCGGGCTGCTTGAAAACACTGGCCTCCGCCAATCCGCATTCGAGCAGCGTGGCAGAGTAAGCTCTAAACCCCTTCCGTTGAAGGGAGACTAAAATTTCAAGTCTTTTTGTGTTTATTTTTTTTTACTCATGCATTTGGATAAATACTCAGTATAAATGAGTAAAAATGGATAAATACTAATATTTATCTTTCCATCTCAGTAAATACTATTTAGTATTTACTGACCGCCCATCTCTATGCCCAACTGAATGCGAGGTGGGCAATTACCTTACTTTCGTATTGCCATTCTAGAGCGTGTACAACGTATCTATGACTATAAAAACATCTTAGCGTATTAGACGGTAAGCGGTCACCGCAGCCTGTTGACGCTCGCAACACCACGGGGATGTTACTCGCGCGCTGTCAATCTTGTGACCTAAGGATGTTTCGTCACGGTTTTCAGTAATTTCTCTGCCATATCTCACCGTTCAAATCGGAACACAGCTATATAAATATAGCTGCTTGGCGGTAGAAATACCCACCACGTAGAGGTACCCACGCAGACGACTTTTGTACAAAGTCTCCATCTTTGCTTGCTCTGCAATGGAATGGGGTGAAGATATAGGTAGATAGATATTATAAACGTCCATTTTAACCTTTTTTGTATGTTTACGGGCCTTTACTATATTGCCCCCCGACATTGCATAAAAAAATTCAGTGAAGTCGCTTTCTCATGTTTTCTTTATACACTTATGATGTTGTATCTTCCCTTAGATATGTCTACTAAGATATGGGCATTACTAAGATAACTATTTGTCTGTATTCACATAAAACTAAGGGTTGCAATGAAGTACTAGGTCAGATAAAAGCAGCGCCGACTGTCCGGCCAATACACGAGTTTAGTTTAATTTTGTATTGTTGTGGACGAGAGGCAGAGACTGATGGGAGAACTAGCGAACTGGCAACTGAAGGACTGCTGATTTGTGGACCTCATATCTCATAGCCAGAGCTAGACTGTGGTCCAAGTGATAAGAGTAAATGGTTAGATATAGTTAAGATAATGGTTAGATAGTTAACCTATTGGAAAAAAACATTGTAAGCTACATTTTCTGTAAACTGAACATAATTTCATCGTCTTCTTCTCATATATAAAAATGGATGGGTGTATGTAAGAGCAAAGCAATAGCGACCGCAGCATGTCTATGGATGGGTAATCTATTTCAAGCTTCACCGTGGTTTGAAGGGCACGTTAAGCTATCAGTCCCGGTGGGAGTAAGGTGTGTAAGGAACGAGTCATGTGGCACTCATTGGACTTGGTGTGAAGATGTAGTAGTACTAATACGCAGACTTTTTCAATAAAACTAGTCGAATATAACTCAGACATTATTGCCTTCTACTCGACCACGCGAAGTCCTTAAAAGGAATCTATACTTTTCACCTCTATGTCAATCATGGTTTAGTCGTGTAAACGCAACGATTGTTAAACAAAAAATATACAGACTGTCAAAATTATAATACGAGTATTAATCTGAATTTTTTATCAATCAGTTTGTTTCTTTTGTAAAACACTTTGTGTGCTTCCGGAATCGTTAGCATTACATGTTTCAGATGGGGGACATTCGCTCAGACGACCGCACCAGCCGATGCAGATATGATCAGAGCAGCCATGGCAGCGACGACCTGCATCTACTACTGGTAGTGAATGGGTGCCGGCCGGCACGAGTTCGCATAAACTAATCGGTAATCGGGAGCATACAAAGCAGTTTAGATCAAATTGCCTGTAAGTTTGACTTCCGTAAAATAACGCCTTAGTCTTTATATAAATAGAAATAGGTAAAATTATAAAACCACTATAAGGTTATCACTTGAAACATCTGACATATAGAAAATGAGTAAAGTTGTGCATATTAATGAGGACCTAGGAACTTGTTAGATTATTTTAAGTTTCCCATAATTGTATCGAATTTTAAATTTTGTTAATGTGACTCTCGGATATTTTTTATATATTTTTTACCATATTTGCAGGAATGGGTGTGTGTATATATCTACTTAAACAAAAGTTTGCACTCAATTTTCTTCCGAACTCTTAAAGCTGTTGAAGTACTTTTTTAATAGCGGTTCTCTTGACGTAAATTAGCTTTGATTACATTTTCATTTAATAGGTGTAGCTTTTTGTAATTTTCACTTGCTCGGCGGTGAAGGAAATCATCGTGAGAATATCTGGACGTCTAAGTTCGTGCATTTGACCTCGCCGAGCTCGCGCCGCTATTGCCATAGCTTGGCTGCCAGCTAATTTCGTCAAAGAGGCCCAAGTATTTTAAGAGATCGTAATAGAAGAAGTTCCAGAGAAGTTTTCTTCCGAGAACACTCAAGCTGTGGAATGAGCTCCCAGCCGAGGTTTTTCCAAGGGACTACAACATGGAGTTCTTCAAGAAATGCGTGAAGAGGTTTTTAGAGGGTCGCCAACGCATGAGTGACGCCCCCGGTGTTGCAAATGTCCATAGGCTACGGTGACTGTTTAACATCAGGCAGGTCATATGCTTGATTGCCACATTAGTGGTATAAAAAAAAATCCTACTAATATTATAAATGCGAAAGTTTGTATGGATGTTTGTTTCTCTTTCACGCTTAAACGGCTGAACGGATTTGAATGAAATTTGGCACGTAGATAGATTATGATCTGGATTAACACATAGACTACGTTATTTGACTCCACCCGGGCGGAGCCGCGGGCAGCAGCTAGTACCAAATAAAAAAATCATATGTCTGCCCCCCTACCCATTCCCGTGTTTAAATTATTGAATTATCCACTGCTACACAAAAGAATCGTTGTAAAGTAAGCGGAATTTTCCTTGGAAAAGATTTAATTTAATTTGAGTTATGCCAACGCGTTTATTCGGCCGAGAGGAGTACCTAGTCAATTAACTTTTGATTGCCAACTTCTAAAAATAAACAGACCTCGCGTAAAACTCGGGACACATCTTTATATTTCTTTCAAATACAACTTAAATTCTAACTGAATATTTATTGTAATTTCGTAACTAAATATGATTTGATTAAAAATATCCCAAACTAATTGTCTGAGCATGCAGGCACCCCTCACTCCTAGCCTGTTGACCAATAGGATAATATTTTAACCAATGAGCACATAATCCGTAGATCCGTAACCAAATAAGAGCTCCCCGTTCTACTATACTCGCCGACCCGTAGCGGTGAGTTTATTTACTATGCAGAAACCATCTCATCGATTCTCCGTAGGTTTTTTTTTATACCACTCAATCAAGCATACGGCCTGCCTGATGGTAAACAGTCACCGTAGCCTATGGACATTTGCAACACCGGGGGTGTCACTCATGCGTTGCCGACCCTCTAAAAACCTGGTCACGCATTTCTTGAAGAACTCCATGCTGGAAAAACCTCTAGGCTATTTCCTTCATAAAAAATATAAACTTAGATCTATGTCAGGTGTAAAAGTTGCACTGAAAAATACATGGCGTCTGAAATGTCTACTGAAAGAATTTAATATTCCGTGTGGTGACTGAAACAAAACTTAATTTAAACGTTCTAAGAGGTACATAAATTAATATCTATCCATTTAAAATTTTTGAGACTCTTCCCCTAAGCAGAAGAAATGAACATCTATCTATATGCCCACGCTAAGTTCCTTGCGGGGTAAGTAATAAGGAAACCTTATACATCATACTCGCTTCTTTAACATTCACAGCTCCTGCACGCTTACCGGTTTGTACGGCTTCTGACATCGACACGACCAATTTGACCATGATTCGTCGTCTTCGCTTTTAATTTCGATTCCGCTTTCGCATTGTAGAAAGTGAATATAAATCGGACAGAAATATAAGAAAAGACATATACTGCACACACAGGACATCAGTAGTGAAATTGGAGCATGAGAGGGAGATCGAAGTGGAAAGTCAGGATCTGAAACAAGGGCGAGAGAGTATGAATGTAAGAGAAATATAAGAGCACAGACATTCGGCTCACGTGGCGAGAGAGCCTCAGTAAGGTGGATGGAGCATGAGAGGGAGGGCGAAGTAGAAAATCGGAATATGAAACAAGGGCAGAAGAGAAGAAGGTTGAAATTTAAGAATTGATACATTCTGCAAGGGGATCTCACTGAGGAGATTGGAGAAGAAGAGATGAGGACAATCGGTATATGAAACAAAGGCGAGAGACGAGATATAAAAGATGTGTAAGAGAGCAGACACCTTATGCTATCATAGCGAGAGAACCTCAGTAAGAGGATTGGAGCTTAAGAGGGAGAGCGACGAGGAAAGTCAGAAGATGAAATAAAGTTGAATAAATATTCTCATATGAAAGCGAAATCTGTTCAGGCCAAACTGCGGGGGAATGTAATATACAAATAACTAAACTTAATCCCAACTCAGGCACAAAACATCCATATTGTAAATCATATGTTTACTACCCAACACGCTTAGATTACTAAACTTATGTAAGTGGGGAGGGCGAAAGATTACGAGTGCTACCGCCAACTTGAAATAACTTGAAATCGTACTTTGAGCGAGTTGGAACAAACTTTCGTGTATTTACAGAACAAGTTAACGACACGTTCTATTTATTTTGGGAAGGCATAAATCTAAGTATAAATAAACATAAATAAAATAAATACAATAAAATAAATACAATAAAATAAAAACACTTTAGGCTAATATCTGTTTAAAAATAACTATAAATTAATTAAAAAAACAACGATGAGCTCACGTGTTACTTCGATTCAACATATTTAAAAGATGATTATTGATTTATGAGTCTTATTTCTTCTTCTATAACTTCACGCCAAAAGTAGGGTAGGCAGAGAGAAACGAGCGCCACATGATTCGATCCATACACACCTCAGTCGCTTCTTTAACATTCATTGCTCTTCTCGTGCATGCTCGTCCCTCGCTTGTGACATCACCATGTGACAAAACACGGCCAAATTGGTCATTGTAGGTAAGTCGTGGCTGTCCTTGGCTCCTATATCCCTCTACTTTTGTTTTTTCGTTTCGTGCGTTGTATATCTGTTTCGTGTATCTTTCTTCCTCCATTCTTTCTGCATGCTGTAATCAACGGAGCAGGGGCGTAGCTACCGCCGTATTTGCCGTATCAATTATACGGGGCCCCCGGGCCACGGGGGCCCCCAAAGTGTGTAAGGAAAAAGAATAAAAACTTTCTAATTTATTTTATTTTACAAATGACAAAATTCTATAAAGCAATTCCTTATTTTCCCGCCTTAAGCGTGCGTTCAAAAGTTGGCAACACTACATCGTTATGGCGGGCTGCGGGACTTCCCCGTTTTACTTACTTCATCTTCAACTCAGCGGGGAATCCCCGGGAATCCTTCATCGATATCGCGATGTACGTGTACGTTGTTGTACTTTGCATTGGATGTTAAACCACGGAGTGCAGTGCACTGTTTATTTACGCGCTTTATATAAATGTGCATTACATTGTAATTCAGTACAAACAATATTGTTCTTCTGGTTTAGCAGTATTAGTAGCGATTTGTAAAAGAAATGAGTGAAAGGAAAAGAGATTATCCCAGCGGCGCTGAGAAAAGAAAAATTAAACAGAAAAGGGACGAGGTTATAAAAAAAGTGCCCAAAATTTCTTCATTTTTTCAGAGACAAGATACTGTGAGTGATTTAGATTGGAAAGGTAAGTACTACACTACTACCCAACCCATTTATTAGGGGCCCGTAGTGATAAACAAGGAAATCTTTTAATTTCGGTCTGTCCATCTGTCCGTCACAAAAAGTTGTCTCCCCCCTCGATTTTCACCATTATACTGTTTTTAGGGTTCCGTGCCTTGATTAAAAAAAAAACAAAATTCTAACTTATCTATAGGATCGATTTGTTTTGTTGTTTGTCTATCAGTCCGTATCGTATCGTTAATTGCGTGTTGAGAACTTCAGATGTGCAGACTCGCTTTCGGGTTCTCGTTTTGTATGGCCACTACACTACGCGCTGCGTTTAAATAGCACGCAGGTGTATAGTAATGCACGGACGGGCTGCAGGTGATTTTGTATCTACTAATAGGTACGAGCACAATCCGCGTAGAGTCTGTGTGCGTCTGAACTGAACACTCTCTAACTGTGACCCTTAGTAACGTTATTTATTTATATATAACTCTTTTTAGTTTAGTATCAAAGCATTCGTATTTATTTTTTAACAATTACTCGTTTATTTTTAGATTCTTCTGAAGCATGTTCTTCGTCACGTATCCATCCGGAAATAGAAGAAAGCCAAGCACATACTTTATCGGATGTGATGTCCATCCAGAAATCGAGGAACCCCAAGTCAACGATTCTGATATATCTGCAGATAATGCAGATTGTAATATAATTTCATCAGATAGAGGAAATTTTGGTGACAATTTAACTGAATGCGAACGAAAAATAATTTTTAAATTGGGTCCATTTAAACCACAAGGACCATTTCCAAAAGTTTCAGAAAATAACCGACCTTTTTCGGCTTATTATTATTCATATTTCAATCAGGCAGGCATAAAAATTATAAAACCATGGTTATGTTATTCTAACGTTTTAAACAAACCGTACTGTCACTTCTGTTGGTTATTAGCAGATCGTCAAAACAAATCGTACTCCTCTGCTTGGGTTAACGGTGTTTCGGTTAGAAGCAATTTCACACAAACTATTCTTGACCATTAAAAGTCACAGCAGCATATTAGTGCCTCACTCTCTTATAATAATTGGTTGCAAGGAAATACCATCGATACTCTATTGAAAAGTGAAATCGATAGTAAAATTACATTCTGGAGAGATGTACTGCATCGTATAATTAATGTTATAATTACTTTAGTATCTTGTAATCTACCTTTGAGGGGGCATGATTCTGATTCTGGCAATTTTATGGCAATTTCACGTCTGCTATCTAACTATGATGCAACTTTAAAAGAACTTCTTCTAAAACCGAAAGGTGAAATAAATTATTTAAGCCCTACGATTCAAAACGAAATTATTAGTTTGCTTGGTACTAACGTTAGGAACAGTATTATCTCAGAAATTAAAAAAGCTCCATTTCTGACAATAATTCTGGATACAACACAAGACTTATCAAAAATTGACCAACTATCTGTAGTTTTTCGATATATCTCGGTTACAGAAAATGATGATAATGTGCCTAAAGAAATAAAAATCTGTGAGTCCTTTTTAGGATTCATAGCAGTAACCGATTGCAGTGCTGCAGGTCTGAAAACTGTCATTTTAAATTTGACTAAAGAATATGGAATTGATTTGACTAAATGTAGAGGACAGGGATACGATGGAGCAAATGTTATGTCGGGTGTGTATGGAGGATTACAAACCCTAATAAAAGAGCATGCTCCAAATGCCGATTATGTTCATTGTGCTGCGCACGCTTTAAACTTGGTTTTGAACGATGCTGCGAGACATGTTCGTGAAGTATCGACTTTTTTCGATAATTTAGAAAAAATATATACTTTTTTTGGCAATAGTATAAAACGCTGGGCTATGCTAAGTGACGATTCATCTGAAAAATATTTGATTACCCTTAAAAAGGTATGTCCTACCAGATGGTCTTCTAGGAACGACGCTTTATTAGCAGTAAAGAAAATTTTTTTACTAATCATGAAAACTTTGTACCAACTAAATTTAATTTCAAATAAAAAAGATGAACGTGAAGAATGTAAAAGTGTAATTAACATTTTAGAGAGTTTTGATTTCTTAGTGCTCGTTACATTTTTTTCTTCACTATTTGAAATTATTAATCCTGTTTCTAAAGCTCTACAGCATGAAAATAATGACTTACAGAATTTTAAATAGACTGTGCCAATTAAGAAATCAGAATTCATTTAATAGTTTGCTAAATGAATCCAAAGATTTAGCAAAAGAGTGGGGGGTAACAACTGTTTTAAAAACAGTAGGCGAAAGATAACGAAGCGTTTTTTTGATGAGTTATCACAAGATGAGAGAATTTCCGACCCGGAATCCTGCTGCTGTTTAGATATATTAATTTCTCAAACTAAAGAAAGATTTCAGAGCCTTTGTAACCTGAGTAGTATATTCGAAATATTACAACCGGAGAAACTCCTATCTTCTTCAAGCGAAGAGATATTAAACGCTTCCGGAAAACTGTCTGCTAAATACAGTAAAGACATCTCACTTAATCTTTGTGACCAATTAAAGGCTCTAAAAACATGCTTAAATTCTGAAATTAAAAAAATTTATTCCATTAAAGAACTCATTGAATTATTGCTAGTAAAATTCAATAGTCTTGCATCCAGTTTTCCCGAGGTAATCACAGCATGCTTTTTATTCTTGACCCTTCCAGTTACAACCGCAACGGCAGAAAGAAGTTTTTCAAAATTAAAACTAATAAAAAATTACTTAAGAACTTCGATGGGACAAGAACGGCTGTCAGACATCTCACTATTGTCCATAGAGGCAGAAACTTTAGAAAAACTAAGATCATCATCAGCCATAAATGATTTAATAAATCAGTTTGCCGAAAAAAAGGCAAGGAGAGTGAATATTTAAAATTCGATTTTTATTTGTAAAATGGGTAAATTATGTGATAAATAAATATTTCTTCTCACAATATTTTTTTTCTTTTGTGAAAAATCTTTACCTCCATATAAGGGCCTCCAAAAAAATTTTTATACGGGGCCCCGACAAGGCACGCTACGTCACTGCAACGGAGCATGCCTCTTCTTATTTTAACACTGACACTCTCACTCTGTTTCTTTCTTTTCTTTCTAACATTATCATTGATCATAATAGACCACTATTTGGTCATGGTATGAGTCTTGGCCTTTCTCGACTTCTACATCTACTTTTATGTTGTAGATCTGTTCCGTTATTCTTCATTTCTTTAAGCACTATACATTTCTATTACAATATAGTAATTGTAGTGACAATGATGTAAAAATTAAAGATATATTTACACATGTACTGAATATTTTTTCAGATATCTCTATTAGTCAGATATTCATCATTTCTGTAGCCTTCTTATAGAGAGTATGTTTGATGTGCCTTTTGAATATATTGGGAGGTAAGGCCCAGAACTGTTTCAGGTTATTATAGAATCAAATACAATTACAACTAAAGATCTACTAGTCTTAGTAAACCGATATATTACATTACACAGTTTTTAGTTCATAAAACTGGCATCAACGTTTTAGAAGACATCGAGGTTTTTATTTCTGACCCATTTTCTCTGTGGCCCGAGGTCCACAGTTAGAAATAGCAATAAAACATCAGATTTATAAATAAACTCAGCTGAACCCGGGAGGTGAACCTACTGAAAGGCACAAAAGAAATAAATACGCTGTTTTTGTTGTATCCGTCGATATTACCAATGAAAAGGATACCTTTTATCATTTTTATCCGTTTGAGGAATCGAGATTTTGCCCGGCTTAAAAACAAAAAAGGTGTTCAGAGGTTGTTAGCTCTGAACACCTTTTTTGTTTTTAATATTTAGTGAAAGGGTTATAGCCTATGATCTTCCTTAGTAGTCTACTTCTCCATATATATATATACATATATAGTTCTCTCTTCCATATATAATTTTAGAGGTAAGCTGTAGAAAGTTACAGATGCAGCAACTGTTATCAACTGACTCTGTAGGTTGTATTTAAAAATGTATCTGTATATAATTTCACGCCAAATGCCTTGCGGGGTAGGCAGAGACAGTCGAGTACCATATGACTCGGTCCTTATACACCTCACTCACTTCTTTAACATTCTAGGTTTCCAGGGCAGCGGACGTCACCTTCTGTAAAAACACGATTTGGTTATGGTAGGTAAGTCTTGGCCTTCCTCAAGTTCTTCATCCTTCTTTTTAGGGTTCCGTACCCAAAGGGTAAAACGGAACCCTATTACTGAGGCTCCGCTGTCCGTCCGTCCGTCCGTCCGTCTGTCACCAGGCTGTATCTCATGAACCGTGATAGTTAGACAGTTGAAATTTTCACAGATGATGTATTTCTGTTGCCGCTATAACAACAAATACTAAAAAATAGAATAAAATAAATATTTAAGGGGGCTCCCATACAACAAACGTGATTTTTTTGCTCATTTTTGCTGGATATTGATAACGGCAACAGGTAGACGCTTGAAATATTCACAGAATATTTAGTTATATATTTACTTTAAGAATAAATAATTAAATTAAAATAAAACAAATATTTAAGGGGGGCTCCCATACAACAAACGTGTTTTTTTTGCCGTTTTTATAGATCCTTCGGAACCCTTCGTGCGCGAGTCCGACTCGCACTTGGCCGATTTTTTATATATGCTATGCAGTGTGACTGGATTATACGGCGAAGACGATGAATATCCCGAAAAACACAACCCTGCACCCTAGTATGAATTAGAAAGGTATCCTCATAGACGTAATAAAAACAGCAGACACCGTCTCCCGAACTAAACACTGAAGCACCGCCATAGTAAGTCAGTCGCTATACGTACGAGCCGACACGCACACACTCACACCATAGTAAGTCTACCGCCCGCCATTACGCAACGACACCTCGCCGTGTGATAACCTTGTCGAAAAAAAAAAATAATGCCGTCGTGCGTAGTGAAGAGCAGTCGGAACCATAGTGGTACAATTAAAAAAAGCTAAGGGATTACTTTTCATAGGTAAGCAAGTAATTTTTCTGATTAACTAATCGTTTTCACTTAAATAAATTTTTCAAAACAATAAATCGACCGGTGTTGCCATAACTCACATTTCCAAATTAGCGTAAATGTGGGAGATCATTTTTCTTTTGTTCTCTTGTAATTCTTACTTAGTTCAGATACCTAATTTTGTTTAAACAGACATATAAACATACATCCTATGATTCTTCATGGAAATCTAAAACATATTAAATAGTTGTTCAGTAAACTATTATTCATACCTTTAATATTTTTTAGATTTCCATCGTCAAACGATGAATGGAAGAATGATTGGGTACAAATCATAAGAGAGTCCAGAAAAGTAAGCGGCTGGATCCATTTAGATCCAGTGTATACAGTATACATTTTGAGGAGTGTGAGGAGTGGCTGCCGTCTTCTGTGAGGTGGAGGTACTTCCCCAGTCAGGCTAACGTGCCCTACCACTCTTTCGCAGAGCCTCGTCTGGTCATTAAAATTGGTGTATTTGTTTGGGCATTTTTTATTTCAAATCAGACTGTTTCTGTTTGTCCTACATAATAAAAGGGATATGTAATTTCATGTGTTTAATTTATTTTCATCAATACCTATTTTAAACAACACAAGTTACAAATCAACGGTCTATAAAATTCGAGTTCCGAAGACAGTAACGAATCATATAGTTTTTTATTTCTTTCTAGTTACAGAAATGGGAAATTTTCTTCCATCTGGCAACCCACTTGACACTCACACATAGTTACATTCCGCCATTGTGGTGCTTCAGTTGTTTCTTAGCGAGATTCCGTCTGATTTTTTTATTACGTCTATGGGTATCCTACTAATATTATAAATGTGAATGTCCGTTTGTTTGTTACGCTTTCACGCGAAAACTACTGAACCGATCATCATGAAACTTTGTACACATATCCTTGGAGGTATCAGAAGTAAAATAGGATACTTTTTATTAAAAATAAAATAATATTTTTTATCAATGCGAGCGAAGCCGCGGGTAAAAGCTAGTATATTATAAATAGTTAAGAGTAAAGAGAATCGGACGTAAGAATTAGATACATTGTACCAATAATTGTGTTTAAGTAGGTATATCAGATAATCAAATTCCTTAGTTTGTTTTGGAATTACCGGTTTTCCTCAACGCTTCGCATTCGTATTCAAACATAATGTATGTATGGGCATAAGCCCCATCTGGGGGCCTATGATCTTACAACAAAACAATCGCGCGTTACCGACCCTTTAGCGGGTCCAAATCTGAAATTCAAATAACGGGTTATTACTGAGCGTGCTTGGATGCGGGTCAAAGAATACGCACTCCCAGAGGCTACATTATGCACGTTATTTGACCGTTTGGCGAGTTCACAGTAAAAAAATACAGTGAATACCTCTATTTACAAACGGTTTTTATACGAGCATTTTATTGGTCGACAGTAAAAGTATCTAACAAGCGGGATATTTATCGAACGTGTGCCGTAAGGCTGGAATTTCATTGGCATGCCATTTACGATGATGAATGAGATTGCGTATTCAAAATGCGAATCATTATGAGAAATCTCCGGCTACGGGGAATACCCGCATGCTGTTACCGACTCATGTTGCCGATCGAGTGATGTCACTAGTCGTTAGCTCGGAGATGCCCCGTATGATGTGTACTCAGAATACAGAATAAACCAGAAGGAGCCTACAGCCGATAATACATGCCGTCCGCTGTGTCCAGAAACAATTCGCAATCCCCCGCACTCCTCATACTTCCCACCCGTACAGTGTTGCTAGCTTAGTGAGAGTTCACCTCTTTTAGGGTAAATTAAAAGTGTAATATTAATATACTGTTATGCATAAATAAATGTTTTAGTAAAATAAAACACAAGTAATTTACAAAAATATGTCTTTACTTAGGTACATTTTGTTGTACTAATAATATTGCCGTTTTGATTCTGAGGTAATCAATACATTTTTACGTTTCGACAACTGAAGAAGTCTTGCTCTTTGCTTTTATAATTTCATCAGTGGGGAACTGAAATTCCACATATAACAATTAGAATAGTTTTACACAAAACATTTTTGTAAAAAAACTACTATTTACACAATTTCACATATGCTGACTATATACCAAAAACATTAGTTAATAATATGTCAATCATTTATTTCAGGCCATATTTATATTAAAAGACCTCAAATAATGTAAGCATAGGCTCATATCGTAAATACCTTAAAATTAAATAAATGTATTTACATATTTTATATTAATCAAACTATTTTTTAATTACTTAACATGCATTTATTATTTATTTCATCAATGTCAACTTTATAAAAAAAGTTGGGAAAAGAAACCAGTAAAACTGGCAACATGAACAAAATGGATTCGCCCAAATTGTTTACCACTACAGTCAATCAGGCTATCTTTGGCCCAGTTTGCACATAAAAAGTTAGACCAATGTTTAAAATAATACGTTACTCAAAAAGATACACTTATTATGGTGGCTTTATGTAGCCTACTTCCAAAAAATTTACTCATTTACCAATAATCTCTAGGAAAATAGTTTCAAAATTCCATTTAACCACTGGGCCAATGTTAGATTGTGAGTTGGGCTTGGATTGGCCCAGGTCCCAATTGTAGGTTGTTTTTGCTTATTTTATTTTATTTAAAGCATTTTGCTAACATTGGCCTGCATATTTACCATAAAAACTACAGCTGAGAGCCATAGACAATAATAATGTATACATTCGTTTTCATTTATTAGTACTAAAATGGGTAAATAAATTGTTGCCATAGGAAAATCAACACATTTTTTATTCTATCTTATTTTTTTGCTCAACAATGCGTTTTTAACTTATTTACTGACTTACCATATAGCTAAGATAATGAAAAAAGTATCAAAATAATTAAAATTATATTTAATCCTACATATCATGGGATTAAACTTTGAAAAATTTCCATTCCATTTCATGGCCAGGAAGTCGTCTTATATGATAAAATACCTTTCTTTCTTTGAATATTAGTGTCATTCAGCATTCGTATGATATTTGTATCATTCATTATACAAAACTGAGCCACGGCCTTTACCACATTATAGCCAATCATCTGAAGGTCCAGTATACCGTCATGTACTCCGTATGTCTCTATAGAAAAAAAATCTTCCTGTGCTATATCCAAACCACATTCTTCTTCATGTGTCTTCATCTCCTTCCTCTGCCCTTTCTTCACACTTATCGAATATATCTCCTCCCAATATTTTGAGAATTTTGAACTTTGGCCCGGGCTCAAGTTACCCTTATTCACCGGTAATAATTTACCTGTTCAATATTTATGGCAATATCATGGGAATTAGCTAATTAACTCTCGTAATTTTTGAAAGAAATGATAGATAGACACATATGAGACACTTTAAAATAACACTTGCCTCCTTAAGTATTCAAATGACAACACAGCAGACAACTTTTTGGCGCTTTCGTAACAAACCGCTCTATTCACACCACAGAAAAAAGCAACTGACGTCTCAACAATGGTAGATGTCAATTATTTGGCAGAATCTGAGCATTTACGAAGATATATTAGAATCGATGTTTACAAATCTAGTTTGAAATACATAAAAGCATAGCAAAAAAAAAATCTATAATATGCATTTGAAATTTTGGGCCAATTTTATATTGAAGGCTTAAGTTACCCTGATCGACTGTATCAACGAGTAAAAGAAATTCATTATTTAAATAAAATGAGATGTAAATGCGCTAGTTACACATGAAATGTGATCCCATCTTGTTTTTCTTTTTGCTTCTAACTATGTTCTTGCAGGTGGGAACCGCACAAGACGGCATTATTTATTAAAAACTATCGAGAAATTTTTACGCGTAACAGACACGGTGGTCAAATATATACTAGTCGTCCAAATGTCAAACTACTCTCATTGAGAATAGTTTGTATGGCTTCAGTTTTGGGCGTGTTTGCGGTTTCTGGTTTATTCTGTATTCTGAGGATGTGTATTGGCCAAGCAATAGACAAATAAAATTGCTTCTTAAAAAAGAAATGAAGCGCTAATGAAGCGGTTTGCTTCCCTGTCAAATTTATTTCTTCTTTTGAGCTTCATTTGACAGAAAACTATATGCCCTGTCTTTTTTTCTACTACATCGGAAGTTATACGACCCACTTCATGTAAGTAGCTTCTGTAACCTATGAACATTACATATATTACAAGAAGCAACGTTCACGAATTATCACTCCTGCTGCTAATACAACAACCCTCGATTTTGTTACATCATCGTTATTTTTCTTGAGGTAGAAATAATTCCTCAGTCAAGATGCTACGATTGCCCCCGCCTCTCTTATTATAACGGCTGTCATCTACAGAAAACAGTGTCTTTAATTGCTCTCCAAAGCATATACGAACTTCATGCGACCCTTCAAAACGCAGAATGCAGTTTAGACACGAAGTCATCTCAACTTTGTTGAATGGGGTTTGGGTCTTCTGTAAGTCGTTTAGTATTTGCACGTGCTAGACCGTTGATACCTCGTAAGATAGCCCGAGAGAGTCCTTACAACCCAAGGAGGGTTGCCGGGTTAAGTGTTCACTGTGAGGTAATTGAGTCGATGCATTATGTGTCTGAAACACAGTTGTAGGAAATTCACCTTTATTGCAAATTTTCAGACTCCAACAAAAATCTATTGTTTACTATTTTAATTATTAAGATGGAAATTAACTACGATTATGTTAATAAATAATAAAATGTTTTCTTTTAATTATTTTTTATTTTAGTTCAGCATAGTGGCCCCTCTTTGCCTGATGGTAAGCGAAAGAGGAGCTCAAATCGCAACTGCAACTGACAACATACTACCGTATCCTGTCAGTTGACGCTGCCATGCTGACCCGCAAAATTTCTTCTTCGCTTCCCTTCTTCACGCTTCGTTTGAAGGATCCCATATTGTAGGAAGGAGGGAACACATGTGCAGGCAAGGCGTTCCACTTCTTAATGGTACGACAAAGATACGAGTTGCCGAACTTTTTGCTACGCGAAGAGATATTTTCAACCGTGGAACTATGACATCGCAAGCCCGCACGTGTGGTTCTATGACAGAAGGGTGAGGGTGGGATAAGGGAAAACAATTCTTCAGAGCACTTGCCATGGTAAATACGGTAAAATACGCTTAGAGAGCCTATGTCCCTACGGGATTGAAGAGGTTCTAGGTTTTTGGTGACCTCTTCGTCGTCAATTATGCGGATAGCCCGTCGCTGCAACCTATCGAGAGCCTCAAGAAGATACTATATATACTAGATAGATAAATGTACTATATCTTCACACCAATTACCTTGCGAGGTAGACAGAGAGAACTGAGCGCCACATGGCTCGGTCTTTACCTCACTCGCATCTTTCATATTCATAGCTCTTGTCAATCTCTCTCAAAGAGCTATAATGTACTTACTGTTAATCACGGGCCAGTTATTTCGACTACCTGATATAACTGATTATTGTACAACATAAAGTGGTAAGAATGCTTGTATTATAGGAAGTATCATCACTCGTAACTCCTTAGGAGTTTATTGGAGACATGTGATGTGCCCTAAGAAGGGTCAGATTTTTCCTCTGGGGTCTGATCTGACGGCGGTACAATCTATGAACAATCTGACGAGCTCGGTGGCTCAGTCGTGAATGACGCGACTTTGACACCAACGCTCGTGGGTTCGATTCCCACACAAGGCAAACATTTGTGTGCATGAACATGTCTGTTTGTCTCGGTTTGGGTATTTTATATGTATAATAAGTATGTATTTACAAAAAAAAAATGAATTGACGTATGTTTATCAGTTGTCTAGTACCCATAACACAAGCTTCGCTTACTTTGGGGCTAGATGGCGCTGTGTAATTTGTCCGACAATATTTATTTATTATTTATTCATTTAATCCGTCTCTTTGCCAAATCCTCAGGCTTAGGTAGCGGACCCCGCCAATCCCAACAGATTAAGAAACACGATAACGTCAGGACGAAGATTTAGGTAAACACTTCGCATCCGTGCCGTATGCTTGTATGCCATCCGCAGTAGTAAAAAAAATGTTCGCCCGGGTGTCTCAGGTCACATCAAGATGCTGAACACCTGATGGCACGGACACCACTCGCCGGAGCCGCGGAGAGCCCTTACTAAAACCCTTCTAAGTAGTCGGGGTTAAGGGTGCACTTGGAGAGTGTTTGGCAAGGTAATTGACTCTGTCTTGAGAAAAGTAGGTGAATCTACATTTATTCATACACATCTACCGCAATTTTTCACATTTTTTAAGTCCTATTATCGGAAGTCAGTAAATATTACTCATAGCATTTTACATCATAATGATCACTCTTCATACAAACATTTAATAGTAATGATCGAATCTCATCATCATCAGAATTCATAATATCACTAATAATACACTTGGTTTATACTAATATTTGTTTTCATATATTTTCTTATACTAACGATCGAAAGTCCTAATCATTCTAACACATAACGCTAATATTCATAAATTTGTTTTATACTACGTAATATTTGTTTTCATATATTTCTTAATCATAATATCCGCATTGGATTGGAATGGAAAAAAGTAAAAGGTAGTAGTAAAAATAATAAGTACGACGACGAATGAAGCGAGGAGTGTTTGGTAGAACGACCCTACAGCCAGAACCCAACATTGTCTGTTATGAAGGAAACAGTTTTGACAAAAAAATTATGAGTTGAAACCTACGTAACATGTTTTTAGTAATGACAGTACTTATTAGTAAAAAAACCAGTTGAGAATGCGTAAGTTTGCATTGCCAGAGGAACACCTGGCTCGTCAATTATAATTATAACAATTCAATTTTTTTTTTATATGTCGGCCATTTTGACCATGTTCCTTAAGAGATAGGAACGGTGTTCCTGAACATTCCTATTCTACTTTTTTATATATAGATTTCATATAGGAACGGTGTTCCTGAATACGATAACTGTCTGTTATGAGTTCCGTTGGTTGTAATAACAATTTATGAACTAAATAGTAGGAGGAAAGTAAATTGTTAAGAGTGATTGTTATGAACAGAAATCGGTAGTAAAACAAAAAATAAGAGTATGATTTTTATGTCAGCTGTAGAAACATTGAAAACCCCAGCCAAATAACAACTCACCAGAGGGCTGTTGTGTTTCTGTATGTGAATAGAACTGTTTTGTGTATAAAAGTGCGGCTTGTGGCGCTGGTTTCTCGGTACATGTGTAAGAAGAAAACCTTTCATTCAGAACAACGACATACAAAACCGTTTTACCAACAACGCGCCGTGTTCGAAAGAATTAAAATTAGCCAACATTACCCAAAGAAAACTTTAATTCCATTATACCAAATGGTTATTTTAAGCGGACTACAGTCAGGAGATCTGCATCTGCCATTAAAATCTCAGTAATGACATCAGGATGAGAATCCACGGATTATCTGGGCACTCATAATTAATACGGCGGCGGCAGGGGGCGCGCCGACGGCTGCCTGTTACCGGACTTCGGAATTAAACGGCGATTTGTCTTCGCCGATATCGGGAAAATGGCGGATTGGCACTTCTAATAAGTTACTATGTACTTAGTTATAATATTATGACGAAAGATATCAAATGTGAACAAATATAATTTAAGAGAGGTAAGGCGCAGCAAAGAAACCCGTCTGTGAAGTACCTCCACCTCACAGGAAAACTTCAGCCAAATTGTTGTGTTTCTTCCCAGGGTTGTTGTGCCGGTGAGTGGGGTTACCAGTAAATTCTTAAGGAGTTGCTTTGTTAGCAGCAGAGGTGGCATCGCGCGAGTGATGCTTAATATATTGAAAGCGTTTATAGGCTAGTGCCTGTATTGAGTGTTTTTTGAAATTGGTCTTAAATTCAGCGTTATTAATTAAAACAAAATGAGGGCGCCACTAAGCTTTAATGCAAGAACCGTTCTTAGGCTACGGTGACCGCTTTACATCACTTAGCCCTATGCTTGTATGCCTCCTGACGTTGTATAAAAAAAACTTCGTCCGCACTCATCATTTGGTTTTAGGTGCTTTTCAATTTGTCCTTTTTCAGTATATATTTTTTATTTCTTATGTAATTTAAAATATTTATTTATAACCTTTATTGACCATAATATTTTGGGTTCAATAGGCGGACTTAATGCTAGTTGCATTCTCTACCAGTCGACCTTTGGGAGTGCAGAGAATCACAATCGCGGCTTTATTATTACATACAATAATAAATATCAAAATACGCGTACATACTTACAATGCATATATAATAATAACACGATATTATATATACCTATACATAATACAATACTTAATACATAATATACCTCAATATTACAACATATATTTAAATTTAAATAAATAGACATGATTAATAGATTCAGGCGTTATTTTGCGAAAGTCAAATTTACATGCCATTTGATCTAACCTGCTTTGTGTGCTTCCGTCACCAATTAGTTCATGCGGCCTAGCGCCGGCCGGCACCCACCCGCTACTGTTAGTAAGTGCAACATGCCGACGCTGCCATGGCTGCTCCGGTAGTCTCTGCCTCGGCTGCTGCGGTCGTCCGCCATCTGGAACAGAATTCGCATGCACCCACCACAACCGCCGCTGCCACGACTGGCCTGGTCGTCGCTGCGACACGTGTTTCGCCTCTCCACGAGGCATCATCATGTTCTAGACGTTAATCGTAAGAATAACATGTTACAAAAATAGACAAGTGTGATGACATATTTACTTATATTATATTCTGCATTCCCTTAACTTTGTTCAACTTGGAAGCAATTCCTTACAGCGCAGTTGAAATGTTTCAATCAGCGAATTCAAATGTCTTGAGTGGGAACAGGTGCTACATTCAGGTACGGTTTGAAATTGCGGTCGACAATTAAATGGTTTGTACAATGGAATTTCATATCGGTCCAGGAAAGGAAGCATTGCAACCGTAGCCAATGGAAATTATAGTTTTTTATACTACGTTGGGAGGGATGCAAGCATACGGCCCAACTGATGTAAAGCGGACGCCTTAGCCTATAAACGCATGCATTAAATACCACTCGCGCGATGCCTCTGTTGCTGACACAGCAACTGCTATGGAGCCCACTGAAGATTACTCACACTTGAGTTTAAGGAGAGATTTCGCCTCCCTTTGTGTGTTCTACCGATTGTACAATGGGTTGTGTTCTGAGGAGTTGTTCGATATCATGCCAACAGCCTCGTTTTATAATCGTACTGCTCGCCGACGGCTGGGAGTTCATCCTCATACACTGGAACCGCAATGGTCGCGTACTGTGCGGTTCCTGAGAAGCTTTCTACCGAGAACTATTAAGTTGCGGAATGAGCTCCATGCCGAGGTTTTCCCAAGGGACTATAGTATGGGGTTCTTCAAGAAAGGCGTGAAGAGCTACAGAGTCGGCAACGCAAGAGTGACACCCCTGATGTTGCAAATGTCCGTACGCTACGGTAACTGCTTACCATCAGGCAGGCCGTATGCTTGTTGGCCACCTTAGTGGTATAAAAAAAACGTAAGAATACAACAACCGTTTAGGGAGTTAGTTGTTATTTGTTTGCGGTTTTCTGTGCGGCGGTACGTGCCTAGACAGGCTGTTTTGATATGGTCTACCTCTTAAAACACCAGACCAAGACAAACAGACATGTTCGTGGACACAAATGTTTGTCCTGTGTGGGAATCGAACCCATGAGCGTTGGTGTCAAAGTAGTCCAACAGCACTATATGTATGATAATTTATGAGGAAAGTATATGTAAGTATGTGTTAGCTAGTCTTTTGCGCAAAAACTGCTGAAAATTTTGGATGAAGTGTTCCACACTTCATCCAAATCATCACTGCGTCACCGACCCTGTGGGTTCGATTCCCACATAGGACAAACATTTATGTGCAGAACATGTAGTTTGTCTTTGCCTAGGTGATTTTAAGAGAGGTAGGTCGCATCAAATCAGCCCGTCTGTGGACATACCTCCCGCACAGAAAAACCGAAGCCAAATAACAACTCCCTCGGGGGTTGTTGCGTTCCTGCGTGTGAGTGTGGAAGCTCCCAATGAGTTATTGTGTTAGCAGCGGAGGTGGCATCGCCCGAATGATAATTAATGTATTGCTTATCAGGTGGGCCGCATGATTGTATGCCTCCCAACTTTTTATAAAAACATGTATACATAGTACTTACATCAACAAATGAACTTTTAAAATTTTTTGTCTGTCTTTTCGGCTAATCGCCGAAACGAACCGATTCTGACGGGACTTTCACTGGCAGATAGCAAATGTTATAAGAGGGAACTTAAGCTACTTTTATTGTAGATAAAGAATTAGTGTTCCGCTGAGAAATAACCCCATGAAATTGTGAACAAATTCCAAATCTACGCGGACAAAGTCGCGAAGAGCCAATAGTGTATGGAGGAGCTAAGTGAAAATGCAATTACGTTAATCAAACACGACACCGGCACTGTACAGGCGGTTCCTTTTAACCTAATGACACAAATGATTAAAGGTGTGATTATTTTCTTGTTTGTTTTATTAAGTGTTTTAGTGATTAATTATTTAAATACACTATACTGCAATGACGTCACAAACATCAAAACTGGCCTATGATATATAAGCATTAATATTTGTCTATTTTAAACATAGTATTCTGATCTATAGCCAACTACACAAGCCAAGGTAAGAATAATATTGAAATATTTATTCAATTATGATAATTATTATTAAATTATTCTGATACTCCTGGATATTTATTGAATTATAGATTTTATTCTGATAATCTTGGATTATAACTAAATATAGCTTTTTTTCTGTATTATCCTGGATTATTATTAAATATAACTTTTTTGATAATCCTGAATGATTATTAAATAAAAGATACCGGATAAAAAAATAAATTTCTTTATTTATTATTGGGCCCTCGCGGGCACTTAGACACGTTTTACATTTTTAAAACAAAGTCTTATTGTATTTTATTAATTTCTCACAGTTTTCGTTTTAGTTTTTATAATCTTGTAACCAGATAATTGTTCCTAAAATTTTGGAGATGCGAGTGACTTTCTAAAAAGTTGCAGAATGATTAACTACGGTTACTCGATTCCTGCACGAGAAAAAAAATTGTATACCTACATAGACATGTAGTTTTCACCTATCTGGGTATTTTTTATACATATGCATAATATATGATGATGAGCTAAATGCCGTCGTTGATTCAGCCTAAACGAACACACAGATTAAGCAACGTCGATCCCAGCCTCTGTGTGGATCGACTGTTGTCGACATACGACAGTCGTTAAGCTAAGCCCTTGAAAACAATGGTCTCCGTTGCTCCGTTCCTGACCTAGCAGTTGAACAACATGGTGGCGTTTACTCTATTCCTCATCGGTTGAAGGGAGGCTCAGCATTCAGCCTTAGTGTGGGTTGGTGTGATGAACACAGGTCTATCAGTTAAACTACTGTGGTTTGTTTCATATACGTGAAATGATATAGAAATGTTTTTTTTTCAGATGAACAAACTCTTCTTCGTGTTCTTGTTCGCGATGCTGGCGGCTTGCTTCGCCGAAGAAGACGTTGTGGCCAAGCGAAGCATTCTGTACCCGCACTACGCGCCGTACCCAGCTCTGTCTAGGGCTTTCACGGGTCTGAACTACCCGTACGGCTACACTGCCCCCTACGGGTACCGCAGCCCTTACTACGAGCCTGCCGCCAGGGGCTACGTCTACCCATCGTACTATTAAACTGTACAACTGTTTCAACGCTGTCTATGGCTAAATAAACTCCTGAAAAACATTACTTGTTCTGATTTCTGTGTCTAGTTCTAGAGTCGAAAGGTTTTTTTATACAACGTCGGGAGGCATACAAGCATACAGTCCACCTGATGTTAAACGGATACCGTGGTCCATGGAGGAAATAACCTAGTTAGACCCAATATCATGATTCATGTCTTATAAAAGAAATCAAACGACAGGACGAGAGGTAAAGTAGAGCGATCACTTATCGTCTCCTTGGGTAAAATATTCTCCCATTGATGAATAGGATCGAATTGCTGAGGTATTATATTGGTGCCTTCATCAGCAGTCAAATTTATTGGGTTGTGCCATGACGAGCTCGGTGGCTCAATCGTTAATGACGCGACTTTGACACCGATGCTCGTGGGTTCGATTCCCACACAAGACAAACATTTGTGTGCATGAACATGCCTGTTTGTCTTGGTCTGGATGTTTCAAGAGGTGGGGCGCATCAAAGCAGCCCGTCTGGGGAAGTATCTCCACCTCACAGAAAACCGCAGCCAAATAACAGCTCCCTACAGGGTTGTTGGGTTCCTGCGTGTGAGTGAGGTCACCAGTAAGCTTCTAAGGAGTTGCTATGTTAACAGCAGAGGAGGCATCGCGCGAGTGATACTTAATGTATTACATGCGTTGATAGGCTATGGTAACCGCTTTACATCAGGTGGGCCGTATGCATGTATGCCTTCCGACGTTGTATAAAAAAGGAAAAAAACAGAGAGTTGTTATTTACCTGCGGTTTTCTGCGAGGTGGAGGTACTTCTCTGTCAAGCTGTAATAATACGCCACCTTTCGTTAAAATGATCAAGTGAAGTTGCATTTAGCTCTAAATAGTGAGCCGATTTAAAAACTAAATTAGTTAATTATAAGAGAGTTTAGGGAGAGATTTTTGCGTGTACTACCGATTGTACAATGAGTTGTGTTCCAAGGAGTTGTTCGACATTATGCCAACACCCTCGTTTTACAATCGCACCTCTCGCCGACGGCTGGCTGTTCATCCTCATACACTGGAGTTGCTATGGTCACGTACTGCAACTGCACTGTACTACTTTTTTATTGCAAAAGAGAGCCATAAGAGCTATCTACAAACTTGGTCCCCGGGAGAGCCTTAGAGAAAAATTCAAAGAAATAAATATTTTAACAGTCGCATCGCAATATATCTATGAAAATCTTTTGTATGTCCATAAAAACATAGACTCATTTTGTGAAAAGAGTAATACTCATAGCATAAATACTAGATATAAGCATAATCTTGTGTTACATGCAAGCCGTCTCCACAAAATAAGTAATTCTTTTATGGGGCAATGTATACGGTTCTATAACAAACTTCCCAGCAATATGAGAGAATTGTAAATAAACAAATTTAAAACTACTGTTAAAGCCAAATTGTGTAGCAGGGCATATTATAAAGTATCTGACTATATTAATGACAAAAATGCCTGGGAGTGAGTCGATCCAATTATAATGTAATTAATAAAATATGTAAATTTGTTTGGATACCAAAAGAGGGATGCCTGAGTTATTTGGCAGTATTTTTATCAGTGCTCATCTAGTCATGAACTGCACGGTAGGGAAAAAAATTGTGACGATTCCAAACAAATGTAGCCATTTTTACGGAATAAAAAGATTTTGACTTTGACTTTGACTTTGACTACTGTGCGATTCCAGATAAGTTTTCTACCGAGAAATTTAAAGTTGTGTAATGAGCTCCCTGCCGAGGTTTTCCCTAGGGATCACAGCATGATGTTCTTCAAGAAAGGCATGAAGAGGTTTTCACAGGGTCGGCAACGATGTGAGGTGGAGTTACTTCCCCAGATGGGCTATGAATGAGTTGCCAAAAACCTCCCAAGCAGTTGTTATGATTGAGTTAGCAGCAGAGGTAAAAACGCGCTCAATCATTTATGGCATCCTTAATGAGTATTAAGGTGTTAGATTATGATTTAAGTAGCAATCAAGGACCCCGAGGGGCGCTGCGATGGCAGAGGGGCTTTATATTATTGTAATTCAATGTAGTAATATTCGTAATGATGTGTCTATCAATCTCAATTTTAAATGTATGTGTATTATAAAGTAGACTATATATAGGTGCATTGTATGTATATCTTCTTTTCCAAGATTGTATTTATCAGGAACACCGTTCCTATATGAAATCTATGTTTGTCTGTGTGTGCGTTTTTTCGAATATTCGAATTTTGACTTCAGATTCGGATTCAGCATAAAAAAGTAGAATAGGAATGTTCAGCAACACCGTTCCTACCTCTTAAGGAACACGGTCAAAATGGCTGACAACTAAAAAAAAAAAATTGAATTGTTATATAATTGACGAGCCAGGTGTTCCTCTGGCAAAGCAAGCTTGCGCATTCTCAACTGATTTTTGTTTTCCTTTTTGTTCTTCCTGTTTTCCAAGCGTGGTGACCACTTTACATCACATACGTCGTATGCTTGTTTGCCTCCCGCTCATTGTCTTCATAGCGTTATCCTGTTTCCTGATTGGCCAAACCAAACCAAAGCCTAAGGATTTGGCGTAGATACTGATTTTTACATAGAGCGACTGCCAGATTAACACATCTAAGAGGGAAAACCAGGACTCACTTAAGTTAGACCACACATATATCGAAATAAAATTTCTTGGACATGTGAGTTACCAATATATACATAAATCCGAAAACACGGATTTAGTGGTACATGTCAGGATTCGAACCGCGGACCAGTTGATCAATTGGTCAGTTGTTTAGCCACTACACTATCACGGCTCTCAATGCTTGTTTGCCTCCCGGTATTGTATAAAACTGTACATTTTGACAAGCTCGTTGGCGCAGCGGTTAATAAGGCGACTTTGTCACCAACGCTCGTGGGTTCCCATTCCACACAGGGCAAACATTTGTGTGGCCCATACCCCCAACAAATAAACTTCTTTATGCTGTCAGGATTTTTGATGACTTCCAAAAAATTGCATTACATCACTGCTCTGTTTCTGTAATTGGTGTTTTTATAAATTGACAAGCTCGGTGGCTCAGTCGTGAATGACGCGACTTTGACACCAACAAGCAACCAATGAACCAACTCGTGGGTTCGATTCCCACACAGGACAAATATTTGTGTGCATGAACGTGTCTGTTTGTCTCGGTCTGGGTGTTTTTAAGAATAGGACGCATCGAAGTAGGCCATCTGGGGAAGTACCTACACCCCACAAAAAACTGCAGCCATGTAACAATGCAAGCCAAACAACTCCCTAGACTCTAGGGAGTAGTTTCGCGTGTGAGTTCACCAGTAAGCTCCTAAGGAGTTGCCGTGTTAGCAGCAGAGGTGGCATCGCGCGAATTACAATTAACGTATGGCAAGCATTCATAGTCTACGGTAACCGCTTTACCTCAGGTGGGCCGTATGCTTGCCTGCCTCTCGACGGTGTATAAACATACATTATAAGAAAATATGACATAATGAAGATAACTGAAAAATCTATTAACATAATAGTAACTGGTATCAATCAGGCGGCAAGTTAAAAAAAAAACTATTATTAAGTGATTAGTTTAATGTTTCTTTTAACAATTTTAGTGATTAACTTCTTGAGTATACCTTGATTTGATGACGTCACAAATACCAAAGTCAAATAGTATATAAGCTATGAAATCGTTACTTCAAATATAGTATTCAGAGTGTCTTCCACTACAGCAGCCAAGGTGAGGGAAATATACACTGTTCTATCTATCTATCTATAACTTCACGCCAAATCCCTTGCGGGGTAGGCAGGGAGAACAGAGCGCCACTTGACTCGATCTTTACAAACCTCACTCGCTTCTTGAACATTCACTGCCTTTATGCTTCTACTTTTTATCATAGCCTTTGAATGCTCGCAACACATTAAGTATCACTCGCGCAATGCCAACTCTGCTGCTAACACAGCGATTCCTTAGGAGCTTACTGGGACCTCACTCACTCATAGGAACAATTCTCCAGGGAGTGGTTAGGATATTTTCATGATGAATACAAACAAATTTCAATAGTGCACTGTAGTACATACAGTCATACACCCATCTTCATACAAACAAAGTGTAGTTGCTTTGTTTTGACGAGCTCGGTGATGCAGTGGTTAATAATGTGACTTTGACGCCAACGCTCGTGGGTTTAATTCCCATACAGTACAAACATTTGTGTGCATGAACATGTCTGTTTGTCTTGGTCTGGGTATTTTCTATGTATGATAAGTATGTATTTACAAAAAAAAAATGTATTTACGTATGTTTATCAGTTGTCTAGTACCCATAACACAAGCTTCGCTTACTTTGGGGCTAGATGGCGCTGTGTAATTTGTCCGATAATATTTATTATTATTATTACTTTGGGGCTAGATGGCGCTGTGTAATTTGATGCAATAAAAATAAAAATAAATGAGCAAAAATTGTGCGCATGAACATGTCTATACGTCTATACTGGGTGTCAATTCCAAAACTTTCTACTCGTACAAATTTATTTTGATTAAATTCGTTGTGAGTTCCAAGGCAGCTGTAGTTTAACCCCCGGGATAGCAATGGACTTCACTGTTCATTGCCTTTTTTGGTGGTCGCCGATGTTAATTCTGGCTACACAGGAGACACTGTGGTGGGAATGAGTGGTGGGTCTGCCCCGTATACTGTGTGTTTTAAGAGAGGTAGGCCGCATCAAAGCAGGCCGTCTGGAGATGGCATGCTGTCTCATTCAATAAGTATTGAACATGATGAGACAGGAAAAATACATGTTCACCATGTTTCAGAGCGAGACATTATGCTATCGTACGATAATATTATAGTTACGTCTATGGGCTTTAGCGAGGACATTTAATGTGTCACTGTCCATATTCAACTTCAAAATTCGACTTCCGTTTCTGCCCCTGATGAGTGTAGAATGTAGAAACCTTTATATGACAGTATTCCAAATACAAATGATTTTTTTGTTTCAGATGAACAAACTCTTCTTCGTGTTCTTGTTCGCGATGCTGGCGGCTTGCTTCGCCGAAGAAGACGTTGTGGAAAAGCGAAGCATTCTGTACCCGCACTACGCGCCATACCCAGCTCTGTCCAGGGCCTTCACGGGTCTGAATTACCCGTACGGCTTCACTCACCCCTACGGGTACGGCAGCCCTTACTACGAGCCTGCTGCCCGGGGCTACGTCTACCCATCGTACTTTTAAACTGTACAACTGCTTCTACGCTGATCTATGATTAAATAAATGCTTAGAAACATTACTTGTGTTATTTTGAAGGAATTTACTTTCTTATTAAGATTCCTTTTTTTATATACAACGTCGGCAGGCATACAAGCATACGGTCCACCTGATGTAAACTGACGGCTATTGTAGCCTATGAACCCTTGCAATGCGAGTGATACTTAATGTAAGTATCACTCTGCTGCAGTTTTCTGTGAGGTGGAGGTACTTCCCCAGACGGGCTTCTTTGATGTGCCCTACCTCTTTTAAAAACCACCAGACCAAGACAAACAGACATGTTCACGCACACAAATGTTTGTGCTGTGTGGGAACCGAACCCACGAGCGTGTCAAAGTAAAGTAATAGTACGTTTCACCATTGCGCCACCGAGTTCGTTAATGTCTTAATGCGCCGGTAACGTACTAACGTATAGCTCTAGCGTCTGCCATATATATTTTTTTTCACCCAACATGATCATATTATTGGCGAAGACAATGCTCAACAGACATGCATGAAATAAGACATACGAGCAATATTGAGAATCACGTCTGTAGAAACAAACAAATAATTAAATATCTCTCTGTCTCTCTCATTCTCTGTCTCATTCCAGTCGATAATTATTTTTGCTCCTTTTCACAGATAATGATGACGAGTGCTCTGAAGAACTGTTTTCCCTTATCCCATCCTCTCCCTTCCATCATAAAACCACACGTGCAGACTTGCGATGTCATTATTTCGCTGTCGAGAATATTTCCTTGCGTAGTAAAAAGTTCGTACAACTTTTATCTCTGTCGTACTATTAAAAAGTGGAACGCCTTGCCGGCACATGTATTTCCTCATTCTTTTAAAATGGGGTCCTTCAAGCGAAGTATAAAGAAGCACCTTGCGGGTCAGCAGGGCAGCGTCAACTGACAGGACACTGTAGTCTTTTGTCAGTTGCCGCTGCGATTTAGGCTCCTCTTTTCGCTTACCAGCAGGCGGAGCCACTATGATGCGGAAATAAAAAAAATACGAACGGTTACCCTTTTTCACATTAAATACACAACCATCTAACATGTAACTCGGAAGTTTGGAGCTATGCACTAAACATGTACAAAACCCTTTAATTTTATGAATTTCGTATAAATTGAATATGTTTTGATTGATTGAGCAAAACGTAAATTACCGCCAAGCATTACCCAGAAAGTTGTGACCATGAAGACGAGCTAATATCTAAAATCAAACCAAATGTTAGTAATGTCCACGATAAACCTGCAGAATGGTTGTACGAGCGTGCCATCCTAACACCAAAAAATGAGCCACAATCATCAATGAAATTATTTTGAGATCGTTCGAAGGAGTTGAAAATCATTATGAATCTGTGGACTCAGTAATAAACAACGATGACGCCATACTAATGTACCCGGTTGAATTTCTTAAAACATTGAAATCTCCCGGTCTTGCAACTCACATATTAAAATTGAGAGCAAGAAGACCAGTCATGTTGCTTCGTAATTTAAATCTGTCAAAATTATGCAATGGCACCGGGTTATGAGTGAAAACATTGCAACGAAATGTTATCAAGGCCTATACTGACCGGTTGTTCCCGAGAGGAGTCTGTGTTTATTCCAAGGATTCCTATAACACCATCGAATTACCTTTTCGAGTTCAAATAAGTTCAGTTTTCACTCAAAATTTTACTTTGCCATGACCACAAATAAATGTCAAGGTTAAACTCTTAATTTAGCAGAGGTAGACTTAAGGGCGAACTGTTTTTTACACGGTCAGTTATACGGGGCCTGCTCCAGATCTCCAAGCTCACCTCTCAAGGTGATTCTAGCACCTGATGAAAAAATTAAAAATATTGTTTACAAAGAAATTCTGCGGTAGGTACAGTTTTTTTCATGGCCTTCAAGTCGTTGTAGGATGACATAGATCAAGCGGGGGAAGCTAGTGGGATGTAAACAAACTTATCATCTATCTTTATCTATCACTCCGAGACAGCTAGGACTCTAGAAAGTCGATCAGAGCCTCTGTCTCATGTCTTCATCGGTCGTAGTAGAAAATAAAAAAGGCCGCAGGGCTTCCAGCTTTAGGTTGTTATCATTGGTAGTTTAAACAGAACTTGAGCTGTCAGCTCAATCGATAGAAGTTTTAAAGGTCATGATACCGCCAGCTACTCGGGAGAAAGTGCAGGTCACTTTCGATCCACCTGAGTTACTCACGCAGGTGTCGCCCTCGACGAGATTTCCTGGCATTTTGGAGGCTCGTTCGTTAACGGCGGACTACTTCCTGCCGGAAATAGTAATTGGAGTGGTACCCATGGCAAGCATTTCTTAAGTCTAACAAATCCAAGTATATTATAATGGTAGTTATCTTCTTCCTAGCGCTATATAGTTTCCTAATTCACTAGAATTGGCGAAGACTGGTACCTTCATCGATGTATATGGATAGGTTCTATCAATAAAAAAAACGCTCCCACAAAAGCAATCTGATTTTAAAAATCAGATTGAATCAAATTTCATATTATTATATAATTATTTGTGTATCATTTTTAGTTATTTTATTGCAATAACAATACAATCTGTACTCGACAATTCCCTCCATAACATAGAATTTGGAACAAAAATTAATGGAGTCGTACTTTAGATATTAAAAAATTTGAATGTGTGTATATTATATCATTAATTACGCATTCGTTAGAACAGCTATTAACCTATAACCATCGTGTCCACAATATTCGAGTAATAATTGATAAGTACATATATAAATTTGAGACTGAAATAAATAATACACTACAAAATAAGAAATATGTATAGATTTTGATATATTTTTTTTTAAGAATTGTTAAATTTTCTTGGTACGTTTCTAAACGGGGATTTTGTATTGGAAGGGCGCATCCTTATACGATGGTTACCTTATTCAAAAGATTTGGCAAGGATGCTGATGTTTACAGGAAAAATCTGAAATTTCTTAGGTCAAATCATATGAAGAATAATTTCTTGGACGCGCGGGTTTCATCACGATGTTTTTCTTCAGCACCCAGCAAGTGAAAATTACAAATACGAAAAACTAATTTAGTGTAACATGCTCATACCAGGGATCGTAGGTTGTTTCTTTATCCATTGATCTGTCGCTCAATCTTTTAAAGTAGTGAGGTGGTAAGTAATGGACTTTAAATGAATACCGATAAATATATCACAAGTGGTTTTTAATTACACTTTGGTATTACTTTATCGGTGCAATGAAGGAATATTTTGTGGATGTCACGCGAGAGATGTTCGTTTATCGTCTACCACGTTTCACATTATTAGATTTGATAAATGACAGTATATATATACTAAATGTGTAATTGTTATTCAGTCACTTTATTCAACTACTGTAGACGAGGTGAGTGTAAGTCTATACCAATACTAGCTGATCTGGCAAACGTTGTTCTACCATATATTGTTTTTTATGAAATATCCTTTACAACCTACTCTCATAAAAATATAGTATATATATATATATATATATATATACAGGTAGGGTGCATTAAAGCAGACCGTCTGGGGAAGTACCTCCACCTCACAGAAAACCGCAGCCAAATAACAACTCTGAGTGAGGTCACCAGGAAGCTCCCAAGGAGTTGTTGTGTAAGCAGCAGAGTAGGCATCGCGCGAGTGATACTTAATATTGACTTACCTGTCATGACCAAATTGATCACGTTTTATTACTCAGATTTATTTATCAGAAGGTGATATCAGGACCTCTAGACACTAGCGCGCATGTATGAAAAAGTGTTATAAATATTAAATTCATGCCACGTCGGGATGCATACAAGCACACGGCCCACCTGATGCAAAGCGGTTACCGTAGCCTATGAACGCTTGCATTCAAAGTCAAAGTCAAAATCTTTTTATTCCGTAAAAATGGCTACATTTGTTTGGAATCGTCACAATTTTTTTCCCTACCGTGCAGTTCATGACTAGGTGAGCACTGATAAAAATACTGCCAAAAAACTCAGGCATCCCTCTTTTGGTATCCAAATAAATTTACATAATTTATTAATTACATTATAATTGGATCGACTCACTCCCAGGCATTTTTATCATTAATATAGTCAGATACTTTATAATATGCCCTGCTACACAATTTGGCTTTAATAGTAGTTTTAAATTTGTTTATTGACAATTCTCTTATATTGCTGGGAAGTTTGTTATAGAACCGTATTCATTGCCCCATAAAAGAATTACTTATTTTGTGGAGACGGCTTGCATGTAACACAAGATTATGCTTATATCTAGTATTTATGTTATGAGTATCACTCTTTTTACAAAATGAGTCTATGTTTTTATAGACATACAAAAGATTTTCATAGATATATTGCGATACGACTGTTAGAATATTTATTTCTTTGAATTTTTCTATAAGGCTCTCCCGGGGACCAAGTTTGTAGATAGCTCTTATGGCTCTCTTTTGCAATAAAAAGATGGTGTTAATATCCGCGGAGTTACCCCAAAGAAGAATTCCGTATGACATAATACTATGAAAGTAGCTGAAATAAACTATTCTAGCCGTATCAACATCAGTGAGCCGTCTAATAATTTTCACTGCATAGGATGCAGAACTTAGTTTTCCTGATAATTTTTATTTTGTGGGCCCCATTGTAGTCTGGAGTCAATTGTTATACCCAAGAACACAACACATTACATTAAGTATTACCTACTAGCGCGATGCCATCTCTGCTGCTAACACAGCAACTCTATAGGAGCTTACTGGTGGCCTCACTCACACGCAGGAACCTTGCTGCACAGGTTTTTAATAAACGTACCATCGCTACCATGTCCTCGTACAAATATAAATACAAATATAACCCTCAAATATAAAACAGTAAATATACACAAAACGGAGAGAAAATAAATGCTTTATTTGCTATAACCAACTTCACTTTTCAGATGAACAAGTTCATTTTACTCTTTGCCATGCTGGCGGCTGCCTTCGCCATACCGACTGAGACCCACGAGAAGCGAGACCTAGAGCTTCCACCAGGAACTTTTCCTGAGGATTGGCCTAGATTTGGACAAAGGCACAGGCGTCAACTGCGTGATATAAATCCACCTGGGACTTTTCCTGAAGATCCTTTTAGAATTGGAAATATACATAAACGTCAACTGCGTGATATAAATCCACCTGGGACTTTTCCTGAAGATCCTTTTAGAATTGGAAATATACATAAACGTCAACTGCCAGATCTAAATCCACCTGGGACTTTTCCTGAAGATCCTTTTAGAATTGGAAATATACATAAACGTCAACTGCATGATATAAATCCACCTGGGACTTTTCCTGAAGATCCTTTTAGAATTGGAAATATACATAAACGTCAACAGCCGGATCTAAATCCACCTGGGACTTTTCCTGAAGATCCTTTTAGAATTGGAAATATACATAAACGTCAACAGCCAGATCTAAATCCACCTGGGACTTTTCCAGACGATGGACAAAGACAAAAACGTCAATCGCCTGATTTAAATCCACCTGGAACTTTTCCAGACATTGTAGAAAGGCAATAAGATCAGAGGCAATATCTGCCGGAGCCGTGTCGGCGTCTATTCAACATCAAACGATGCACATGCCTTATCAAGTGATACTTCAAGTACAAAGCTATTCAAGATTCAAGATTTTTTCTTTATTATTTGTCACCTGGTGACCCGGCCTTAGCTGTACGTGGCAGCGAGTGCATCTAAAAAACTTGTGCCTAGTATTTGTTTTATGTATAACTCATAAATATTGTTTAGCATGTAGCTATAGTAAATCCACGAAGAATTGATCATACTATACTTTAGATAAATGGTTTATAATACTTAAAAAATGTTTTCTGTCTGTTGCTTTTTAATAAACATTTATATGTAATAAATTATGTGTGATGATAGAAAACCGGCATTGCTCTACAAAAAAGGAAGCTCTTGATATCGAGAACTATAGGACAAAATATTCACCAATATTCTGCATAGAAGAATCAGTCACATATTCACCTTGATACAAGTAACAGTGCGAAAGAGAGAATATAAGAAACCTTTATACTCAGCCTTTATAGATCACTCAACAGCATTTGACTCGTACGGACGACTCGTAACGAAGCATGGCTGTTCTTATCTTTACAGATACTCTCATTCAGTTTAACTCTCTTTCTTCCATCATCATTACAGATTAAATCTTAGATACGAGAGTCATTTGAAAAGTTCGTAGCCTAACATACTGAATGAAACCACACAATTTTGAGTTTATTTTTATTTTTCAACATACTCTCCTCCGAGCTCAAAACACTTTTCCATCGACCCGGTAAGGCTTCGATACCCGTTTTAAAAAAATCTTCGTCTAACTCCTCAAAATAAGCGTCCACTTCATTTGTAAAAAAATGTTTACCTCCTAAAAATTTTTTCAGCTTTGGGAACAGATAAAAGTCGGACGGTGCTAAATCCGGTGAATATGGGGGATAAGGTAACAATTTGAAGCCACATTGATGGATTTCTGCCATGGACTGCACAGAGGTGTGAACGCGCGCATTGTCCTGATGAAACAAGACTTTTCTTCTCAATAAACCTGGACGTTTTTCTTTGATTTCTTCTCTCAAACGACGCAACGGGTTGCAATAGTAATCGGAGTTTATTGTTTCACCCTTTTTTAAATAATCCACGAAAATTATACCCTTTGCATCCCAAAAAACGTATGCCATGACTTTGCCCGCCGATAAAATCACCTTTGCCTTCTTTTGGGTGGGCGATTCTGCTCTTTTCAATTGTTTCGACTGTTCTTTTGTCTCGGATGTATCGTGGTGAACCCAGGTTTCATCCATGGTTATAAATCTTTCAACAAATTCTATTGGGTCAGCTTCATATAACTCTAAACAGTCGCGAGAAGTTGTGAGTCGGTTGCGTTTTTGTTCCACTGAAAGCAGTCGTGGTACCCACCGCGCAGACACCTTAGAGAATCCAAGTTCATCAGTAATTATATGATGTGTTCGCTCAGATGAGATGCCTACAGTCTTAGCTATCTCCTCGACAGTCAATCTTCGATCAGATAAAATTAAATCACAGATTGTTTCTTTGTTTTGATCAGTGGAAGCAGTCGAAGGCCGGCTACTACGGGGCTCATCTTGAATGGTCTCACGACCACGTTTAAACTCTGCCACCCAGTTTTTAACAGTCGCATACGAAGGAGCGGACTCACCCAAAGTAGCGGACATGTCTTCATGTATAGCTTTTGGAGTTAAACTTTTCAAATTCAGGTATTTTATCACTGCACGATGTTCAATTTTATCCATTTTCAAAAATAGCTCTGACTTGACTTACGGTATCACGTGTAAACGAACAATGAGTTACTGTGAATAAACTAAACTGTGCATACTTGTTGCTAAATATTGTAACTACAAAATGAGGGTAGTTATAAAAAAAACCAATGACTTTAAACATGTTAGGCTAAGAACTTTTCAAATGACCCTCGTAGTAACAATCATGTAAAATATTTTTATTTAGTTTATTTGGAATAAAAACAATTACGCTATACTTAATTAACAAATTCATATGATGTAGTATTAATAACATTAATTGAGTAACCAGCAACTGTATCCACAAAGTAAGTAAAAACAATTTTGCCATAAACATAAAGTGATGGTAAATAAAACTTTTATTTTAGGTGCTATTGAGCGAATCCAGTACATCTTTTTTAAATATAGCCGCCTTCATATTAAATAAGTCCAGGTGGTGTAAGCGTTCATTGTAAAACTTCATTACCCTAGTGAGAGGGGCACGTTTACTTGCGTTTGTTTTACAGAAGTTAGGCATAAACAAACTATAACAATGATTACATTCATAAAACCGTTTGTATTTTGGAGGAAATAAATTAAATACGACACTTACTTTCCATTAGGAAAGTAGTAAGATTTGCTGGTCATATATCTTCATCGTTAGTAAACACAATTAGGCAATAATTATTACGCTTATAAAAAAAGTTGTTTATTTTCCGGAGAAAAGAAAATACGCCACTTAATTTCCATTAGAAAAGTTGTATGGTTTGTTGGTCATACATTATCATCGCTAGTAAATACAATTATACATATAATGTTTATTAAACTGTTTATCCCCTGGAGAATATACCTCTTACTGTCTGTTGGGAAAGCTGTTTGACTTGTTGATCATCATTAGTAAACACAATCTTATAATAATAATAATTCACCTATCTATAACTTCACGCCAAAACCCTTGCGGAGTAGGCAGAGAGAACCGAGCGCCACGTGACTCGACCCTTACACACCTCACTTGCTTCTTTAGCATTCATTGCACATCTTATACACGCTCGCCGGTTTCTAAGGCTCCTGACATCGCCTTCTAATAAAACACTATCAATTTGGTCATGGTAGGTATGTCTTGGCCTTCCTCGGCTCCTACAGTTGCGTTGTATATCTGTCTCGTAATTATTTCTTTCTGCATTATTTCTATATGTCCGAACCAACGAAGCATGCCTCTTCTTATTTTAACGCCGACACTCTCTTTCAGTTAATTATGATTTAATTATACAGACAAAATAATTATGTTCATAAAACTCTTATTAACGGAAAATATAAAATATACAATTTACTATCCATTAGGTAAGCTGCATGACTTGTTAGTCATCATCACCGTTGGTATAATTTTTAATAATTTAATATTCAATAAAAATTTATAATAATTAAATTCATGAAACTTTTTTTTCCGAAGAAAATAATTTTAAATGTAAGAGTTAATACTCGTAAATTCCGTAAGGAATAACATCGTGAGGAAAGGTACGTGGTACTAAGCAAGGTATGGTTTTTCTCTCTAGGTTGTGAAGGTCTGACAGCAGTCGCTCCTTGGAAAATCTGTATCTTAACTCTCAAATCCTTATGTGTAGGTAGCGAACCCACCAATCCTAATGGATTAGGAAACGGGATAAGGTTAAGAAGAAGAAATTCCATGAGAAGAGTTGTATGGCTTGTAGATCATACAAGTAATAAATTATTTTACATTGGCTTTCGTCTCTTACGTCGTTAATAACGGGCTCGGTGGCGCAGTGGTGAAACGCGCTGTTACGTTACTTTGACACCAACGCTCGTGGGTTCGATTCCCACACAGTACAAACATTTGTGTGCATGAACATGTCTGTTTGTATTGGTCTGGGTATTTTCTGTGTATAATAAGTATGTATTTACAAAAAAAAAATGTATTTACGTATGTTTATCAGTTGTCTAGTACCCATAACACAAGCTTCGCTTACTTTGGGGCTAGATGGCGCTGTATAATTTGTCCAACCAACAAAAGATAAAGAAAATAACACAATTTCAAAAATCTTGCTTTATTTCTTGTGCAAAGTCTTGTGCAGAATTGTTGAATATTTAGATGTAGTATGCTCTGCTGGCGAAGTAGGGGCTGATGTATGGATCATAGTCGTACCGAGAGACGTGTGGCCAGTACCCGCGGGCCAGCGAGGGGTAGAACACGTCGCGTTTCTCGTGGGTCTCGGCCGGCATGGCGAAGGCAGCCGCCAGCATGGCGAACAGGAATACGAAAATTAACTTGTTCATCTGCAAAATGATGTTTAGATTGTGTATCGAAAGTAATAAAAAAGAAATTATTTGTTCATTATGCCGGCTCAAAGTCGATCTTATCGAATATGTCTCCGTCGGTAGGCATACAGGCATACGGCCCACCTGATGTAAAGCGGGTACCGTAGCCTATTAACGCTTGCGATATATTAAGTATCACTCGCGCGATGCCGCCTCTGCTGCTTACATAGCAACTCCATAGGAGCTTACTGGTGACCTCACTCAGACGCAGGAACACAACTACCCTCTAGGGAGTTGTTATTTTGGCTGCGGTTTTCTGTGAGGTGGGGGTACTTCCCCAGACGGGCTGCTTTGATGCACCCTACCCTTCGTAAAACATCTAGATCAAGACAAACAGACATGTTCATGCACACAAATGTTTGCCTTATGTGGGAATCGAACCCACGAGCGTTGGTGTCAAAGTCGCGTCGTTCACGACTGAGCCACCGAGCTCGTCATATATATATCTAACAGTCCCGTTGGACTATCATATTCCCACACATGTATATGAAATATGAGAAGAGCTATGAATCATAAAGAAGCGAGTGAGGTGTGTAAGGGCCGAGTTATGTAGCGCTCGGCTCTCTCTATAAGGGATTTGGAATATCTTTCAAACGAAATGGTGATGATGAATTTAAGAGAAATGATTGCTTAGGGGATAAAGAATCAGCCAGTCAACCGATTGGTCTTTAGTTCGAATCCTGAAGGCGTACTCACATCGCGTCAAAACACTGCATTCGAAACAAAATCGAAAAGTTTTCACTTAAAAACCTACAAGAATTGTTTGGAATCTAAGTGAAATCTTTTCGAATTAATTTTGAATATGGCTTTCCGAGGAAATATGAATACTGGCGTGGGCATGTACCACTAAATTCGTGTTTGTAGTGAAGCTAAACAAAGCAGAAGCCAACTACGTCCAAGAAATATATTTCGAAAGACGGGTGGACCTAACCTAAGAAGGATCTGGTTTTCCCTGGGTTATGCTGGTCTGACGGCAGTTGCTGTATGTCAAAATCTGTGTTTTAGCCTACGAATAGACTTATTATTTATTCGTAGGTTTTAGCTAAATAAACACGCTTAGGCAGCGGACTCTGCCAATTCTAATGGCTTAGAATAACGCCAAGCAAAAGGATTCTATCAAACAAATGAATTACACGTAACTTTAGACAGACTTAATTAAACTTTTCCTACCTTGAGTGGTACTGGCGCCGTGTTTGTTTGAGTGTTCCAACTGTCGAGGATTTTATACTGACCAGATGTTTTGATGCAACTAATCGATTTATAATTAGTAGCATGTTATTGAATATTTTTAATTATACATAATTTGATTTTAATTGTTTTTTACTGTCCGATAACTTATCTTTACTGGCATTAACTAAATTGTTCTATATCAATTTGTTAGAGTCACTGAGTTAGACAAACCTATATAAACAACGCTGCACACCACAACTACTTTCAAAGGTAAACATATAGAAATTAATATAAAAAATATTTAAGTAAGGCTACTTATTATTTTAATTTAATTTAATTTATTTTATTTGGAAATCACCACATTACATATTCAATTAAGATTGTAACAATGTAAGAAGAAAATACTTATATTTATTATTACGCAATTATATTGTTACTCAATATGGTATATTAATTTACAATATAGTATATTATATACGAATTACCATATTGCATACTTAAATATATATTCACAATATTTTTTTTGACGATCCCGGTGGTCAATTGGCTAGCAATGTCACTTTGACACAAGACAAATATTTGTGTCCATAATACCTGCTTATCTTGTCTGCGTGTTTCCTATATATTACATACTATATATATACACGTATATATTATATTATATATATAAAACAGAATATGTATATTCATCAGTTTTATTCTAGTTATTAATTGTTTTCAAATGATGTTCATTTCAAAAATATTATATTCGAAAAATACAATCAATGTATTAATACGAGTATATAGACTAAAAGAAGTAAATAAACAAACATATTCAATTAATTAATTTTAACAGTCGTACCTATCTGTTTTATGTAAGTCCTTATCGAGATAAAATGTTTGTTTAATCTAGTCAGATTTATAATCAACTCTTTTTTTGATCAATATATTAACAAGGTAAATAATGTTCTATCTGCTATTCTAAATTGGTTCACATGCATTATCTTTTATTAAATTCAACTAAAACTAAATGTATAAAATTTAGTCTTCTAAATGTGGCTTCATACAGTACAGAAGTTTTCATTGATAAATTCAATAATATACTGTAATGTAATGATACTGTATTTCTTGGAATTACGAAGCACTCCAAATTGCAGTGGGGCCCCCACATAAATAAACTGGCCAGTAAGCTCAGCTCTGCCACAGGAGCCGATGCCGTTAGGAGAATTAGACAATTGACGGATGTGGCTACTGTTCCCTTAGTCTATTTCAGCTACTTTCACAGCATTATGTCATATGGGGAAGAGCGACTGATATTGAAACTATTTTTATATTACAAAAGAGAACCATCCGCTTTATTTACAACATGGGTTCCAGGGAATCACTTAGAGAACTATTCAAAGAAATAAATATCCTCACGGTTATATCTCAGTACATTTATGAGAACATAATATATGCTCGTAAAAATATAAAGTTGTTTTCAAAATGTAGTGAAAATCTTAGGAGCAGGAATAGATTGCGTATGCCAGTACATCGGCTTGCTAAGACTAATGGATCTTTTGTTGTAAATTGTATTCGATTCTAAAACAGTTCTGTCCTTGTCTGACAATATGTTCAAAAGGTACATCAAAAATACTCTATGTAAGAAGGGTTATTATAGAATCGATGAATATCTAACTGACAGAGATGTTTGGAAATGTATTAATATAACTTGAATTGTACCACTTTATTTCACTATATGCACACTCATATAATTATATTTATTGTAATATGTATAGACGATTAAAAAAAAGAGCTATATTGGCAAGTTCCTTTTGGCATTTCTTCTTTGCAAATGATCATCTCTATAATAATCAATTTCAAATGCTGATAGATTAAAAGAGGGAAAACTTAAAAAAAAAATAAGTTATAATATTGAGAATATAAGACATGTCTAAGTGCCAGTGAGGGTCTAACGGCAAATAAGAAATTTTTAGCTTTATCTTAAAAAATTTAATTTTCGTATTCCTGTTCGCCATGCTGGCAGTTACCCTCGCCATGCCGTCCTAGACCCACGAGAAGCGATGCCTGCTGTTCTTATCGGTGTCTCCATATGTTCGAAATGGCTACCCATATGCCGCAGCTCAGCATAGCTACGCCATAATAACCCTGCCATTCTAAAGATGAAGCCGCAAGAGCCTACTACTTGTAAACATTAACATTTTGACCCTGATTTTACAAGTAACTGTGTTTAATGTTTGTGTGTATAATTCACGCCGCAATATTAACTTATCAACCCACTTTTGGGATATGTTAGGTTTTCGCGATTGTTATACATTGAATTAAATAATTTTTAACGAAAGTATGGCGTGTTTTATTTATTTTGTTGAACCAATTAATAATTATAATTCAATTTGGAAATGCCTTTGAAAATCTTGTCTCCCCGTATGTTTGTTCTCGCGTCACTTGAAAACTACTGGATGGTTTTTAATGAAATTTGGCATGACGATATATCACAATTCTGATTCCAAAAATGAAAGAATTCTAATGGATTTTAGAATTAATAACTTTGTAGATACAGATAAATTATCTTTAAAACCATATTTTACAAACCTATTTTGCTGTTAGAACATCAGTTGTTAGCTAGACCGACGTACGGGAAATTATATTGTCAACTGCAAAATTAAATTTATTCTTCTGCTTAGTAGAATAGAAATCGCATACGACTTTTTGGATTGATGTACATATGCGTAATTATCATTAGCTCGGCGGTTAACGAAAACATCGTAAGGATGTCCCAGAAGTTGTATTTTGAAAGAAGTGTGACCTGATCTAAGACAGCTCTGGTTGTCCATGTTGACGGCAGTAGTGAATCTATGAAAAATCTTCACTGAAATTTAAGTCTTAGATAGCTGACCTCGTCACTCCTAATGGATTAGGAAACTAGATAACGCAAGGAAGAAGAAGAACGAAAAAGATAACGCATCCATCTGCAAGGACGCTGATTCTACGCTCATACAGGAAGCCAACAATCCAATCACAAAGCAGGAGGGGATACCGTATGCCGGAAGTTTGGAGAGGAGTGCTTTGAGCCAGATCCGATCAAACACATTGGCGATATCTAAGCCGACTGCTATGGATTAGCCATATTTATCGATTGCCTCCCTCTAGAGGTGCGTCATATACGCTAGAAGATCCGTTGATCGTTTCGGTATACCGTACTGACGATCATTACTTAGGGACTGATCTTCTAGGTAACGGATCAATTACTTGCGAAGGATCCGTTTAGACAATAGACATTAATTTAATTTATTTGCCTCTACAATACAAACAGCAAGTTATAGTGCTATAGTAAAGCTAGGTTCTAATTACTTATATTTATACACATTATTTCTTTTACATGCATGTGTGTGCTGCAGTAATGCCAAAAGGCCATGGCTGAGTATATTTTTGCATAAGAACTTGCAAAAACACTGATTTTCAGACATGACCTGTGAAGTGCGAGTGCAACAGGTTTAATTCGATTAAAGTTGTGTTGTGTAATAGTCGAATAGAGTATTTGTATGTTGTTTAAAAAAATGTGTAAATAGAGAGAGAGAGATTATAAGGAATGTTAAAATAGAATACAAACGAATGATACAGACGTGCCATTGTTAATATGACCCATGTGATAGAAATAAAAATATAATTTATGGATAGATTAAAATAACAATGATAATAGACAATAAAAATAACAAAAAAAAAAAAAAAAATATTTGAATTAAACACTTTTTAACGGAAGTATCGCGTGTTTAAAGTAAGTCTTCCTGCGACCACGGATGCTGCAAAGCGTTCGAAACGTCAGGTTCAACAAAATAAATAAAACACGCGATACTTCCGTTAAAAATTGTTTAATTCAATGTGTAACAATCCCGAAAACCAAAGACAATACTAAATATAGTATTGTTCTAGATAATTTCAAGCAGCAACCGCTACAGGAAATGCCATTTTTCTGCTTGTCTAGATGAAAAGCTGTCAAGTGTTTTTTAAAAGTGTAAATAGACGTAGCGTTTCTAATTGGTGGTGGTATAATATTCCAACACTTAGTTGCCTGATAGCGGAAACTGCCAGTAAATGCCACTGTCCTATGAGAATATACTCTGAGTAACGCTCGGATTGGACGATGACTGTATTTATCGCCAAGTATTGTAAAATTAAGCTTGGAATATAAGTAGTCTGGTTGTTTGTATTTAATGACACCAAACAGCAGAAAGCTAAGTGAAGTTGTTGTTTACTGATATAATTAGAAGTTTTTTTACAAATAGATTCTTAAACTCAATTTGCAACGTATGTATTTATAAGAGAAGTAGAGCTCATCGAAGCAGCTCGTCTCGGGAAGTATTCCCACCTCACAGAAAACCGCAGCCAAATAACAACTCCCCAGAGAGTCGTTGTGTTCCTGCGTGTGAGTGAGGTCACCAGTAAAGTCCGATGGAGTTGCCGTGTTAATAGCAGAGGTGGTATCACGTCAGTGATACTTAATGTATTGCTAGGGTCCATAGGCTCCGGTACATCAAGTGGGCCGTATGCTTGTATGTCTCCCGACGTTGTATGAAAAAACCTCATGTATGAGTAGCGTAAGGTTGCTAGTGTTTTCTTACCATCAGTATGTTACCTCATGTGTTCTTTATTACGCTGTCATCTTTAGAAGCAAACCAATCTTCCCTGCACGTGGTGCATTAACTAATTAATAAACGAGACGCCAGCGAAGGAGAGGTAGGGCGTGGACTGAGCGTGTTCCTGTTTATTTGTCTATTCTTCGACACTTCGAGTTCCACTGCAAATTCAACGATACCTATATAACTGAACCTCATATTCACGTTTGAATATTATGAAGGAGTAAGAGATAAACAGAGAGCTCGATGGCGTCTTTGTGCATATCATTCTAACCGAACCGTCTATCGATGGGTTTATCTATTTCGAGTTTCTCCGTGCTCGGAGGGCACGTAGAGCCGTCGGTCCCGGCTGTTGTCGATAATTGACAGTCGTTAAGCTAAGTCAGTGGCCCTCGGGCGACTTGAAGACATGGCCTCCGCCAATACGCATTTGAGCAGCATGGTGGAGTATGTTCTAACCCCCTTCTGAAGGGAGAACCGTATCCCTGTAATGGGATGCGTAAGGGTTGATGTGGAAGAGATAAACCCTAATTTACTATAATGCCAGATTCAGAAAGTACTTCCACCGCACGGAAGACCATAAAAAAATCATTCACTGGAAGTTGTGTTGTGTTTCTAGTAGGTCATAGACCATAACCACTTTATCAGGTGGGATGTAGCTTGTTTGCCTCCCGATATTGTATAGAACTAAGTAGGTTCAGGTTAAAAAGAAAATGGTTAACAAATAGCCAGGATAAGTTAATATTATAGTAGAATCCAGTGCGGTTACAGCATGACTAGATCATGTTGTAACGGGACTGGAGAGAGAGAGAGAGTGGTTACCGTAGCTTATAAATGCGTGCAATACATTAAGATGCTACTTCAGCAGCTGCTGGCACAGTGGACTCCTTAGAAACTTATTGGTAGCCTACCTCACTCGCAGGAAAACAACTCCCACAACATCAGGGAGTTGTTATTTGGCCGCGGTTTTCTGTGTGGTGGAGGTACTCACCCATATGGACTGCTTTGATAACCCTGCCTGTCACCGTGGTTTGTTTTCACTTGGATGTGGGAGGGGTGTTTGGCTTGGACCTTGCGGTGTAGTTTTTCAAAAGGGACTTGAAAAAATTTACACAGAGCTTGCGTCTCACGCGTGATATCCATGATTGTGTAACTTTTTTTTGTACAACATTGGGAGGCATTCAAGCATACGGGCCAACTGATGTTAAGTGGTATCCGTAGTCTATGAACGCTTGCAATATATACTCCTTAGGACCTTTCTGGTAACCTCATTGACTCGCAAGAACACAACAACAACCTCCTGGGAGTTGTTACTTGGCCGCGGTTTTCTGTAAAGTTTAGTCACTTCCTCATACGGACTGCTTTGATGCGCCCTACTTCTGTTAAAATCCCCAGACGAAGACAATCAGACATGTTCGTGAACACAAATGTTTGTCCAGCGTGGGAATCGAACCCACAAATATTGCTGTCAAAGTAGCGTTACTAACCACTGCGCCACCAGGCTCGTCAAAACATGTTTTATAACAAACTAGCGACCTGCTCCGGCTTCGCACGGGTGATCCGATCGCTACCATATTTCACAGGATCTCCCGTTAGGCTACTCTAAAGAGTTCCAGAAAATTTTATCTAAATTGGTACCACTATTTTCGAGTTCATAGATGACAAACATACATATATTTATTTTTATTTATATTGATAGATAGATTGTTGACCATAAAGCAGGATGAGCGTTTTGTTTCTCCTGCCACTACTGCCACTGATTGCACAGCACCCCCTGGTAACCAGCACCATGCCGACCGAAATATCGCCCATGGACCGTACTGTCATCTGCATAGCAATGAATATTACCAAGTGGCAGCATGTCATTGATATGCAGAAGAAAGAGGGTGGGCGACAGAACGAGCCCTGTGGAACACCGGCATTCCTATTCCAAGATTTTTTTTATGGTGGTTTTATCTTTATCTTATAGTAGTGTTTCCAGTTGAGAGAGAGAATGTTTTGAGCATACTTTTGTTTGTATCTACATTTTTTTACCATATCGAGGATACAAGCGTACGAGTCTTTATATGAAATGGTAATCTACAAACACAGGCGATTAAACTGAGTCGTATTGTTGTCCTCCACTTCTTGGTGATCTTGGTAAAACGCCTGTGATGCTCAACAAAAAAAAATGTTGTTAAAAATGAAATTAATGTATAAACGACTTGCTTTGTTTTTAATACGAAATAACCAGTAATTTTATGTGTTTAGATGTAGATTGTTCGACCGAAGTCGTAAAATGGGTCGACGTAGGGGTCGTAGGCGTAGCGGGCGTAGTGCGGCCAGATCCCGCGACCCAGCGACGGGTAAATGAGGACGTCGCGCTTCTCGTGGGTCTCGGCCGGCATGGCGAGGGCAGCCGCCAGCATGGCGAACAGGAATACGAAAATTAACTTGTTCATCTGGAAAATAGGTATGAATTTATCGAATCAGGAAGAAAATAAACGTTTGGAAGAAGCTATATCCTCTCTAAATAATTATATTATGGAAGCTCCTAATTCCCTATATTCTATTATTTATAATCGTTAGGCCCTCCCTTTAAGGGTTTTCTCAGTTGTATAACGAATTCTCAGTGACTGCAACGCAAAAAAATAACTGCATCGACAGGTAAGGTATGAATTGAAAGGTGAGTCTGTCTGTCTTCCTTTTTAATACCTTTCACGACCAAACGTTTTTTATACAACATTGGGAGGCATAAAAGAATACAGCCTACCTGATTTAAAGTGGTTAACGTCTATAAGCGATAATACATTAACTTTCACTCGCGCGATGTCACCTCTGCTAGCACAGCAACTCCTTTGGAGCTTACTGCTAACTCACATTCGGGAACAAAACAACCCTCCAGGGAGATTACTGGGCTGTGGTTTCCTGTGAGGTGAGGATACTACCCCGACGGTCTACTTTGATATGACCGGCACCGGTAGGATCTGACCAAGACAAACAGACATATACAATTGAACTAAACGTCATGTAATCTAGTAAAAAGGGTGCCTGAGATCTATTTGTCGCGATAAATTGGTCCCCACGTGCCAAGCCTTTATTACATTTTGCAAAGATTTATAAACGTGGACCATAACGTAAAATGAACACATCGTTGCTCCTACTTCTACCACCGCTGATGACATGTACCTCCAGGTATCTTTACGCACTCGCATGTGTATGACAATATTCTAGGGAATTATAACGCCATCAAACCTTTTTTATCTTTATCTTATACTAGTGTTCCCCATTAGGAATGCTTTGCGCATACTTGTATATAACTTTTTTTACCTTGATACAAGCATACTACCCTTTACATCAAACAATAACCTATGAACGTAGGCAATTAAAATGGGTACAGCTTCTTCGTCTTTTGGTAACCCTAGCAATACGCCTGTATACTTAGCAAGCCAAAATTGATATTGTTAAAAATGCTTTTTTTTTTTAATTTAAATATAATTTATTTTTTTATTATTATAATTTTTTGGATGTAATTTAGTTTTAGTTTTATTGTGTATTTATTTAATTTTAGTTAAGTAATTTATATATTAAATATAATTTTAAATAGCTTGCTTTATTTTTAATTTGAAATTATCAGCAATTTTATGTGTTTAGATGTATTCTTATGTCATGCTGTACAGCTCGCCTGAGTTACTAAATACATTACTAATTATTACCATGCCCTGTGGCTATGGCAGTGTTTCTCTTTGGAATGATTTGCGCTCACTGGTATTTGTAGGTATATTATGAAATATAGAAATATTATTTTTCTGTCAATTATAATACTAATGGAAATAAAAGTAATATATTTTTTTTACCTTGAGTTATGTAGGCACCGTGTTCACAGTATACTTAAATAGTGAGCTACCCAGACTTTTATACCCCGGTGTTGTGATATATCTGATCGATTTTTAATTAATAATAATTAATGACATCTAAAGGGTTTTTTTATCACACAGCGCATAATTTAAAGATACCAATTGGCATGTCTCATAACATTAGGGTTTCGCTTCGTTTCGTGTGTCGTATCGTTAAAGTTGGTTAATTTTATCAATTCGTATATAAACAAATTTTTATTCCAAATGTGGCATAGTTGTTCAGTCACTGCGCAATACAACGATCTTCAAGGTAAATATTAAAAAATATATTTATAAAACTTTACTCACGGTTCCTATATCCTCAGATCAGCTTGATTGTATCCTCACATTGTTATAAAAATATAAACCACACAACCCAAGATAATAAGTTTCAACAGCTCAAACTCCGTTAGCCATAGTCTGATGCCAGCATCAACCAACTCGATTCGTCTCCCACAGTCTTAACTTGATACGGACATATTCTTCCTAGCCTGCAATTGTTTTATATTCCTCTTCCTAGAGCGGTCCCGTTTCCTAATTTAAAAAAAAAAAAAAAAAAAATTGTGACGATTCCAAACAAATGTAGCCATTTTTACGGAATAAAAAGATTTTGACTTTGACTTTGACTAATTAATAAGGATTGACGGGGTCCGCTTCCTAAGCCTAAAGATTTGCCGAATATACAGATTTTTACACAAAGCGATTGTTGTCAGACTTTTACAAACTAGAGGGAAGGCAGACCCTTCTTAGGTCAGTTCACACGTTTTTCGAAACATATTTTCTTGAATCTGGGATTTCCTCACCATGTTTTCATTAACCGCCGAGCAAGTAATAATCACAAATATGTACATGTCCACATCAAGATTCGAACGGAGAACCAATCGGTCAATAGCCACTGTTATCATTGCTCATGATGTGACCAGGACATATTCATCGACAACAGTATAGAATACGGAATTGTACTACAGATGACAGTTTAAATTCATATAGAGTCACATAGAGGTTGGATAGAACATGCTGTAAAGGATCCGTTATATGTAGCATTTGACAGCGCCGCATTTCGATAGTGTTTCTTCTATGTAATTGATAATCAACTATATTTTTCAGATGAACAAGTTCATTTTCGTACTCCTCTTCGCGATGCTGGCGGCTGCTCTCGCCATGCCATCCGAGACCCGCGAGAAGCGGGACCTGCTGATGTACCCATCTGTGTATCCATATGCTCGGTACATCTATCCAAGCCTACCGTTTTATGAAGACGCTCTTGCAAGAGCTTACTATTACTAAATATCAGAATCCACCCGAAATTTCCTCCCTGATTGATCAAATAAAAAGCAATTGATATCTACACAATTTATTATTTCTAAACATTGAATTATTATGTACATAAGTGTACTAGAACTGACTACATAAGTGTACGCGAACCAAATGCTTGCGCCCAATGATATTGTATTAAAAAGAGGTAGATGTCGCACTAGCGCGCAAAAACTGAGGCAATGAAATTAACCCAATTGGTCTAATATGCGCTATTCTTTGATGCGCTGACGTATTTCAAGCGCAACTCGTGACAGATAGCTATCTCTCTCTATATCATGCGTTCCGTTTGTCTATCCCCTTCATTGTTGTAATCTATATACGCCTTAGTAAGTAAGTACTATAATGTCGTAGTGGAACAATAACAAAACGACGCGCAGTATGAATATACGTCATCTTTAAATACAATATCATTGCTTGCGCCATGCTTTGTTGCCGATCGGCAACAACTCATTGCTGTACTACGTTGAACGAAACGCGTAAACGCCATGAAATTCACGGCGCTTTTGACCTTTTGGCCGCGAGAAAAATACCCCTTGGACACGATTTAGTGCTGTATCTTCTTTGGGATAGACATCTAAATTATTTCAGCGCTGTAGCGGACATTAGTCTTAATCATTACCAAAATGAGCAAGACTTTTACTTAGGATAGCACCTCTAGTACATATTATCTCAATGTTTTTAAATATCCTTGTATACTTTACACATATCATTCGTCACACAACAGTAGACAAACAACAAGAACATCGCCTACGCTGGTACGGTCACGTCTTACTAAAACCGGCAAGTTATGTGGGAAATTAATGTCTGGCCATGCCACCTCCGCCGGGCCCTGGTAAGAGGGGTAGGCTCAAGAAGTGCTGGCTTGACATCGTGAGTGATGGCATGCGTACCAATAGTCTCACTTTAAGGGATGCCGATCACCGCGCGGAATGGAAGAGGGAAAGCGGACCCTGGGCTCCGAAGCGAAAGCGTAGGACGCGACCGGGATTAAGCTCGGATGACGATGATGATGATGACTAACACATATCATCATAATTGGTCTTAGTCTACCCAGCATAGACATTTCCCCTAATGTTTTTACCATTTCTAGTCCCCAATTGCTATTGCCGTGGGACGCCGGCATAGTATTGCGCCGCCTCCTCTTGTACCGTGGGTGCCGTAGGAGTCGGCTGAGAGAAACACACAACCAGATGACGGGCAGCAGCGTCATCTCGTGTACTGCCTCAAACTGCCGCAACAACCCGCCTGCCAAGCATGGCGATTATGACAAAACCCCCCTTTAAGGGGGAGGCCTATGTTCAGCAGTGGACGACTTTCGACTGATATGATGATGGTGAATTGCTATTTCTATAAATAGTAAGGGTAAGTTAACACGAAATAATCGATGTCATCGATCGATGCCGGAATAGGGTGCATGAACACATATAGATCTAGCCACCCTGTGGTAGACTTGCTTAGTTGTACAGGTTGTACTTGATGTGAATTTTGCAGTGAGTTAATGTCAAATTGCAAACCAAGCCAAATGTTACTAAACGAAATCACGCATGTCTGCCTGAACTTTTATTAAATTTTCAGAGATTCGTTTCCCGAGATTGAAAAACTTATACCATCTACGTGCGATTCAAACCAGCAGTTTTTGTCTCTTAACCCTTAACATTTGTTCAGTGGAAAACCTAAAATGTATCAATAATTTGATTTCAGTGTTTTTAACAATAAATAAATATATACTAACATCTCGGTGATACTACCAATTTTGTCGTGCTCAGCCAAGTGCGTGATTAACAATTACCAGATAATCGCACGCGTACATCAACCAGCGTTAATTCCGCACACAAACTCGGATGGAAAATTACTTTTGAGGATTTCTACATTTCACAAAATGTGGCAACTGACATGTTTATATAACCACGCACTAAAGATCAGCAGCTCACGGCTTTACTCACACGAAGCATAGAATAGAATAGATAATAATGGGCAGTGGCAGGCTGATACCTATAGGTCTGGGCTTAGAAGAAGAGAGGTAGGGCGCGTCAAAGCAGTCCGTCTGGGGAAGTACCTCCACCTCATAGAAAACCGCAGCCAAGTAACGACTTCCTAGAGGGTTGTTGTGTTCCTCCGTGTGAGTGAGGTCACCAGTAAACTCCCAAGTAGTAGCTGTGTAAGCAGCAGAGGAGGCATCGCGCGAGTGATATATGTTACAAGCGTTAATAGGCAACGGTAACTGCTTTACATCAGGTGGACCGTATGCTTGTATGCCTTTCGACGTTGTATATAAAAAAAGGTTTAGTAGGATAGATGGTATTGGTTGAATAGATTTTCAAATTTAATACACGAACCATATTTACGATTTAAAAGTTTAAATGGAACGTGCATGAGAAGAGCAATGAATGTTAAAGAAGCGAGTGAAGTGTGTAAGGATCGAGTCACGTGACGTGTGCGCTCGGTTATCTCTGCCTACCCTGCAAGGGATTTAGCACGAAGTTAAAGATATATATAATACTAGCGTAGTCTACAGACCTAGATTGTTGACAAGTATTCTCGTATGTCTCCTATATATTCTTTCTTTAAATGTAAGTATGTTTAACTTGCTTACTGATAGGTGAGTTCAGCTGCACAATTAATTATCTCCAAATATTTTTTTATATTATGGTGAATGAAATCAGTTAATAATTTGACACTGACACTATGAGTGGCATTCTATGTATGTACTCGTAATGTACCTACATACATACGTTACTTTCGTTTAGTTGCATGAGAGAAGCAGTTTTTAAACCCCGACGCAAAAAAAGGGATGTTATAAGTTTGAGTGCTATGTGTGTATGTGTCTGTCTGTGTTGCTGCTGTGCCACTGTGGCTCTCAAAAGGGTGAACCGATTTGGATGCAGTTTATTTTTTTAAAGCAGGTTTTCTAGCTTCTCATTTTATCAAAACATGTTTTATCAAAATCGGTTCCGCCGTTTCAATGTAATGAGCTCTTTTGTTAGTGGTATGGATCTTAAACGCATAATGGTTATTGTATGGGTCCTAAAATTTGAATCATCCATATTTCTGACTATTTTGATTTTTTCTGTGTCGGGTGTGTTTTAAATTGTTAATTTATTAATTATGGTATTATAAACCGGTCGTCCAAAAAGCTAAAACAGAGCTGCACTTACTCACAACTAAGATTTAACTTTAAAAGGTGGTATTTAGGTAAAAAAATATATTACATATGGACGGAAAATATATATAATATGTTTAATGAGGCGCTTGTTATAACCATTGATGCCACATTCTATTCAAATTGTTACTTTGTAATGGAAAAATGATCAGTCACTTCTTAAAGTAATCTCATTTAATTGATTCTAACTACGGAATTAATTTCGGGTGTAGTTTGATACAAGTCTATAATATTGAGCACAAAAAATTCATCTCATCGTGAAAACTTACTTCTAGAAAAATTTAATAAACAAGTATATTACATACAATATACTCTTCTCGAGCTGTAGTATAAACCCTGAAATGCTATGCCAATCAGTAGGAGGCAACCCAACTATATGAAAATAGCAATCCAAAATCAGCCATACTGACTTTGGCTATTTGCGTAGCACGCATCTATAAGCATACGGCCTGTTTCATGGTAAGCATGGCATTAATTTTATTTTATTTGTATATTATTAAGTTTTATTACAAGAAAAGTAAATTTGACAAAATATATATTGAATTTTTATTGTTTATTAAATTTTACTAAAATTAGTCAACAATACTCGCGTTGCGTTAGGAAAGTCACGGAAGGGACTTCAGTCTACAATTACGACTAATTTATTTGTCACTTCCTTGTAATTCTTTTTTTGGAAGGATCTATCCATATGTGGAAACGCCTGTAAATGAGTCGAGTCGTTTTCATGTTTGCTGCCATCAAAGTCAAAGTCAAAGTCAAAGTCAAAATCTTTTTATTCCGTAAAAATGGCTACATTTGTTTGGAATCGTCACAATTTTTTTTCCCTACCGTGCAGTTCATGACTAGGTGAGCACTGATAAAAATACTGCCAAAAAACTCAGGCATCCCTCTTTTGGTCGATATCCATCCATCGATACTAAAATGGCTTATTATAGACCCGATGAATGTCTGTCATACAACAAAGATGTTCAAATGTAATTTAGCGAAGACATATTATGTCATGTATATTATATATTTATTGTTTACTTTATTCTGTACAAAACATAGTAACGTAGTTTCCCAAAATACAAACAAATAATTTTACGATAACTTGCTTTATTTGTTAATTGAAAGGAATCACCATTGGTTTGTTTCATTTATGTTTAGATGTAGATTGTTCGACCGAAGCTGTAAAACGGGTCGACGTAGGGGTCGTAGGCGTAGCGGGCGTAGTGCGGCAAGAGCCCGCGACCCAGCGTCGGGTAAATAAGGAGGCTGCGTTTCTCGTGGGTCTCGGCCGGCATGGCGAGGGCAGCCGCCAGCATGGCGAACAGGAATACGAAAATTAACTTGTTCATCTGCAAAGAAATTAATTTAAGGGAAATTAATTATTAATAATAATATATAATTCTTCAGTCCGTGTGTATATCGGAAACGATTGGACGGACTTTGTTGAATTTTTTTCTGTCTTCGAATCTACTTAGAATTCGAGAATGGTTTAGATTCACAATTGGATCCGATGGGTGGCGCTGCGATCGGGTGACAAGACTTTCTGGTTTTATTATTGGAAGAGCAACGTTAGTCTTTCTGGTCCGCTAATACATTACTACGTTATACCTAATTTGCTATTCCAGGACCTCACGCCAAGTCTCCTGCGGGATAGGCAGCGTGAACCGAGTGTCACAATACTCGTTTATTACACACCTTACTCGCTTCTTTAATAGTTAGCACCGCAGCGTTTGTTATGTTTTTGGTAAAATAGCATTTTTTCAGAAACGACACCGTAGATAAGCTTAAAAAGCAAAACATTATGCCAATACAAATTTTTAATCAAATCGTTAAATTCTTATTGAAGATGTACGAAATATATTTATATATACAAAATAATCGTTTGTTTAAAGTATTAGGATAATGCTTCTCATGTACGATCGCCGGTTAATAGGACTCCTGACATCGCTTTCGGTTAAAATGCTTTATAACATTATAAAAATTACCATTTGCAATCACGGATATAAAGGTTAAACTGAAAGCATTGCTCCTAAGATTTTTACTGCCGATTTAACCAGTGGTACTAGATATCTTACTACACCAGTATCGCTGCCGTCTTTTGATACCGCGCTTGTTAATAAACACTCGCCTATTATTAATTTTATACGTAATTTGATACCGACAATTGCCGGCATCATTTTACCAGCAGATTAAAAGACTATGCTGCCGATTTCATGAACTTCCACAACCTAGAGGGAAAACCAGACCTTTATTAGGCTAGGTCATACGTCTTTCGAAACATAATTTCTTGGACGTGCAAGATTTTTTTTTGGTTTTTTTCTTGGTTTTCCTTTACCGCTGAGTAAGTGGCTCAAGCTTATACTACCAAGAAGATTTCCAACGCTTTATTCACACTATTCCCAGCACTCACACGACCTTCGTATCTTCCATCCCTGCTGAAAGCGCATTCAAGATTTACAATCTCACTCACTTGTTCCAACAATTCATCATCAACCGTGATCCCCACATCCAATATGATGTAAATACATCATTATGATGTAATTTCAGAATCACCATCCGAACTGCAAACACTAGTTACAACAATGAAAGATGATTGTATGAAGAAAGGCTTACAATTGAATGCGAAGAAAACCAAGATAATGGGGTTTGAAAGAGAGACAACCAGAACGAACACTAGAATTATGGTTGATGATGTAGTAGTGTTGGAGCAAGTGAATGAGTTTGTATATCTTGGAAGTGCTTTTAGCAGCAATGGAAGGTACACCGCTGATGTGGAGAGACGAGTGAATGCCGGGAATAGGGTGAATGGAGCGTTGGGTAAACTTCTAGGCAGCCGAAATCTAAGCCAGAAGACACAGCCCGCTGTACACAACGCGGTGCTAATCGCAACGCCAATTTACGGAACTGAGAACTGGGTATGGCAGAGAGAGCATGAAAGTAGAATAAATGCGGTCGAGATGAGAGCATTGCACAAAATTTGTGACATAACGCTTACTGACCGCGTTCGTAATGAAGACGTGAGAGAGTTGGTCTGAAAGAGAGTGTCGGAGTTAAGATAAGAAAGGGCATCTCCGTTAGTTCGGACATGTAGAAAGAATGCGGGACGAAAAAATGACGAAGCAGATATACAATGCAAAAGTGGAAGGATGTAGGAGCCGAGGAAGACCGAGACTGACCTACCATGACCAAATTGGCCGAGTTTTATCAGAAGGTGATGTCAGGAGCCCCAGGAACAGGCGAGCGTGCATGAAAAGAGCTATGAATGTCACAAAAGCGAGTGAAGTATGTAAGAACCGCGTCTTATGGTGCTCGGTTCTCTCTGCCTATCCCGCAAGGGACTTGGCGTGAAGATATACATACATACATGATGTAATTTACTCATTATAATATTTAGAGTCAAACCCAGGTTGGGTTGGCATCTGCTCCTGGGGTACCCTCCTAATTAACAAGCGATGCTTTGGAAAATAAGATGTATACCTCACACAAGGCAGCAGATAAATAACAACTAGCTAGCGGGAAGCTATAAGCTCCCAAGAAGTTATTTTGTTTACAGAGTGACAATTCGACAGCGATCAAATTTAAACACAAATGTAAAACAAAATTTAAGCTCCCGCACTCCATGTAGTTGGTTACCAAGCAGTCACAGACCAATGGATATAGAACCTATTTATTGAGCTACTGGTCCCCGGTTCACTTGCTCGACGGTGACAGAAAACATCCTAAGGAAACCTGCCTGTCCCAGAAACTATATTTCGAAAACCATGTGACTTAAGCGAAGAAAGGTCTGGATTTTCCTCTGGGTTGCGGAGGTCTGACGGCAGTCACATATCAATATCAGTATTTTCACCAAAACCCTAGGCTTAGGTAGTAGACCCCGCCAATCCTAATAGATTAGGAAATGGGATAATGCTAAGAAGAAATAGAAGATATTCCTACCTTGATCAGATTGTGCCTAGTGTTCACTGTATGTGTTAGATATCAACTGCCCACCTTTTTATACCAGCCTGGTACTTATATCTAACTGATTGATTATTAATTAGTAATAATTAATAAGTTATAAAGTGTTTTTACCATACCAAACCACCAAAACAACATTAGCAAAAATATATACATACAGAATCTCTACATTTTACATAGCATATGACGATCACCGTGGTAGAGTAAGCGAAGGCTACTTTAGCAACCAGGCTCGTGGATTCGAATCATGAACGAAATGACCTATGGAGAGTGGGTGAGATCGATATTACGTAGCAACTCAATTCACCGGGTATGGGTCGGGGAAAAAGTGAAACGCTAGTTCACGGATGAACCTCGTGACACTTATCGGCTAATTAGTTGAAATATTCTTTCATTGTTTAGTTGGTTAGAATCGCTGATATATTTAAGCAAAAGAGGAAAGCGGCAATAAACTTGTGTCTGAAATTGAGGGTGCTTTAATTTCAGACTCAAGTTTATTGCGTCTTTTCTCAAGGGAACGAGGAATGTTAGCACTATCTGTAGACAGAAAAAACAGCGACAGACAGTATAGAGTGGGATGCCAGCATGGATGTCCATACTATCGGCCGTATGACGATAACTTCGATAGAAGACTCCGATGCCAGACCCAATCGAACGCCTTCGCCATATCTAGTCTGCCTTCCAATACCTCACCTTGACTCTCAATAGCTGAAGTTCAGTGGTGTGTAAGATACACTAGAAGATCACTAGTTAAACGACCGTAACGGAAGCCGTGTTGACGATCTCTGATCAAGCCGTGATCCTCTAGGTATGCCAGGAGTATGTTTACCACGTGCTCCATCACTTTGGAGAGAAGGGAGGTTACAGCAAATTACAATAGACATATAATTCGATAGATCTGATCTACCACCTTTTTTGGGCACCGGGTGCAAAATCACTAACTGCGCGGAGGAACTGCTCGAGGACTTTGTCAGTCGCCATTTGCAGGCTCGAATAAATAAGTACGCAGATCGGAATGTGGTCTACATGATGCACAGGCACCCATAATACCGACAGGTTCCTGTCAGTGTCTGACTGCCTGTCTTCCAAGCTATGAAGACGGCGTCAATAACCCAAACGAACATGCATACCCGCACACTGCGGCACGAAGCACAAATAAGAGTTGGAATTAGCACCCGGGGTAATGTTAATTAATTTAATATAACATATCAATGACATTTTCAAATGTTTGTTGTGCTCAGCCAAGTACGTGATTAACAATTACCAGATAATCGCACGCGTACATCAAACAGCGTTAATTCTGAACATAAATTCGGATGGAAAATTACTTTGGAGGATTTCTACATGTCACGCAATGTGAAAAGTTTAATGTGTTAATAATTTTTAATACTTGGTTCTGGAAAACGTATGTACATTACTAAATTTCCATGAAAATTCACATTACCGCTATGAAAATATGTTAATGTGTAATAAAGTCGATGTCATCAAAAATAGCTTTTCGACGAGCTCAGTGGTTACCAATGGTACTTTAACATCGAGCCTAGTGGGTTCGATTTTCACACAGGACAAACATTTGTGTGCATTAATATTTATTTTACATGTTATATTTTGCGTCTCTTGCAATTATAGTCACTAATACGTAACGCTAAGTTGCACGAATATATGACAAACTTTATTATAACTACATAATATAAACTAAGCTACTTTTTTTATTTAAATTTATCTTTTTTTTATATATATATATATTACGTCGGGAGGCATACAAGCATACGGCCCACCTGATGTAAAGCGGGTACCGTAGCCTATTAACGCTTGCGATATATTAAATATCACTCGCGCGAAGCCTCCTCTGCTGTTTACACAGCAACTCCCTGGGAGCTTACTGGTAACCTCACTCACACGCAGGAACACAACAACCCTCTAGGGAGTTGTTATTTAGCTGCGGTTTTCTGTGAGGTGGAGGTACTTCCCCAGATGGGCTGCTTTGGTGCGCCCTACCTCTCTTAAAATATAACATTTGAATATCTATCTATAACTTAACTAACGCCATATCCCTTGCGGGGAAGGTAGAGAGTACCGAGTGTCATATGACGCAGTCCTTACACGCCTCACTCTCTTCTTCAACATTCATAGCTCTTCTCAACCACGCTCGCCGTTCTCTAGGGCTTCTAATAAAACTACAAAGTGTACAAAGTAAATTAATAATATAGTGCCAATAAATGACTATTCGCCACTTAGATACATTGGCCGCCAACAATGAATCAACAACAAATAACTACATGCAACTAAATACGTCAATTTTCTTATCTACCTGATTCAGTATCTTCTCGAGGCTCTCGACAGGTTGCAGCGACGGGCTATTCGCATAATCGACGACGAAGAGTTCACAAAATACCTAGAACCTCTGCAACTTCGTAGGGACATAGGATCCCTAAGTACATTTTAACCGCTTGTACTATGGTGAGTGCTCTGAAGAACTATTTTCCCTTATCCCACCCTCTCCCTTCTTCCATAGAACCACACGTGCAGGCTTGCGATGTCATCATTCCACTGTTGAGGACATTAGTTCTCGTACTAAAAAGTTCGCCAACTCCTATCTCTGTCGAACTATTAAAAAGTGGAACGCCTAGCCTGCACATGTGTTTCCTCCTTCCTACAACATGGAATCTTTCAAACGAAGCGTGACGAAGCACCTTGCGGGCCAGCATGGTATCGTCAACTGCCAGGACACTGTAGTCCTTGGTCAGTTGCCGCTGCAATTTGGGCTCCTCTTTTCGCTTACCAAATGGCGAAGAGGAGCCGCTATGCTGAGCCAAAAAAAAAAAAAAAAACTACTTCGCGTGTGATAGCCGATAGGTACCTTAATATATTTGTCTGAACAGTGGAAATCGCGAACATTCTCGCCCTTAGCTTGCGTCTTACAACCTGCAAATTTATGAGCAAATCTTCCCGCCCAGTCAGTTCACATAGAGCCAGGCCACTCGGCATGGTGGGTATTAATGTCTTCCAAAATACTAGCTCCGCGAAGGGCCACTGCGTGATGAATTTTACAGTCACCATTTGGTCGAATAAACGAGTTGCGTCTGTATCATCGCTATGGGGCCAGTAAATGCGGGAAAGGCATACGTTAATTTTCCTAGAAAGAGATTTAAAAAATACTCCCGTCAGTGTCAGATGTAGTATCACTGTTATGTAGTCCAACAATCCCGATTACAAGGCGGGTTGAATACATGAGTGGGTAGTACTGTTGAAAAAAGATATATCGTGCAAATTTGTTTTGTATTTTTCCTATCATCGAACCGTATTTCCTTTCGTAAGGGTTCCTAATGGCACTGCTTTCCAGCGATTTTCTAACCTACCCGGCCTGGTCTGTCTGGGTATTTTTAAGAGAAATAGAACGTATCAAAGCCGCCAGGGGAAGTACCTCCACCTCCAGAAAATCGCGTATTACCAAATGGGACACTAACATTTTGATGAGCGCGGTGGCCCAGCGGTTAGTAATGATACCTTGACATGAATGCTCGTGGGTTCAATTCCTACACAGGGCAAACATTTGTGTGCATGTATATATCTGTTTGTCTTGGTTTTGATTTAAGAGAGATAGGGCGCATCAAAGCAACCCGTCTGGCGAATTATCCACATCATAGAAAACCGCAGTCAAAAAACAACTCCCTAAAGGGTTGTTGTGTTCCTGCGAGTGAAAGAGGTTACCAGTTAACTCTACTAATTAAAGGTAACAGCAGAGGTGACATTTCTTGAATGTATCATCATCGTCATCCAGGTCTTGCCCGTAGCTTTCTCTTTGGTGTCAGAGGTTTGCTTTGCCTGGTATATCTTTTTCACATAACGCAGTCTTTGGCGTCTTATTGTGAGACCATTGGCAAGTTTGGCGTTGGTCACGACGTGAGTCAGCATTGCTTGCGTCATTCCTGTCTGCTGGGGCACGGCTGAACATTTGTTTTCCACGTAACTTGAGGGTTACACAGCGCAGGTGACATTCTGCAGGCGGATGCTAATCTAGCGTAACATAATAATTCTGGAACTGATGCTCTGCTTTTACTTGACGAAATTTTTCAGTAGGTAAATACGTAAATTCCAAATGTACTAAAAACCGGCCAAGTGCGAGTCGGACTTGCGCAAGAAGGGTTCCGTACCATTATCTATAAAAACGGAAAAAAACGCATTTATTGTATGGGAGCCCACATTAATAATATTTGTTTTATTTTAATTTAATTATTTATATTTAAAGTGAATATATAACTAAATATTCTGTTTAATATTTCAAGCATCTACCTGTTGCCATTATCAATATTGAACAAAAATGAGCAAAAAAATCACATTTGTTGTATGGGAGCCCCCTCTAATATTTATTTTATACTATTTTTTAGTATTTGTTGTTATAGCGGCAACAGAAATACATCATTTGTGAAAATTTCAACTGTCTAACTATAACGGTTCATGAGATACAGCCTGGTGACAGACGGACGGACGGACGGACAGCGTAGCCTCAGTTATAGGGTTCCGTTTTACCCTTTGGGTACGGAACCCTAAAAAACCACGATACAAAATCTTTTTTTGGACTTTACATATATATTGCCGTAATACAGAAGAGTTTGTTTGGTTCACAGTGTATTTCTTTGTTTAAACGCGGTAATGTATGGAACTACCAGTAGAGTTTCAAAAAATTGCATTTGATAGGCTAATTCTTGCGACGTTATAGGCTGTTCAATATGATATGACGCTAAGATACCGAGGAAAAAGAAAGAGGGCACGAAAAAGTGGTTCCCACCGGATAAGCCGGACGATATCGCGGGTTGCGGGACCAGTGATAGCCCGGTGGATAAATAATCGGCTTATCAATCAATTGGATTCGGTTCGAATCCCGGCATGTACCACTAAATTAGTGTTTTAGGATTTACGTATATATTTGTAATGATCACTTGCTCCGCGGTGAAGGAAAACATCGTGAGACCGAACCTAAGAAAGGTTTTCCCTCAGGGTTGCGGAGGTCTGATGGCAGTCGCTCCATGTAAAATTCAGTATCTTCGCCAAATCCTTACGCTTAGGCAGCGGATCCCGCCAATTCTAATGGATTAGGACACGGGATAAGGCTAAGAAGAAGATGTCTCGGCTGCGGCTAGTTTGGTACATAGATTGTTTTATGATCTTTATTACCTATGTATGCACAGAGAAGTTCGATGGACTGTGACTTTAATCGAATGCGTAGGTAAAGCAACATCGTCCTCAGCCTGCCTGTTGATGGGTTTAACCATCTCGAGATTCTTCGTGTTCGGAGGATATGTTAGGTCGTCAGATTATATATATATATTCGATAGATGCCAGTGGTTTAACTCCGGCGGCTGGAAAATACTGAACTTCTTCATCTGCAGAGTTTGAGTAGCGTAGCGTAGTATGTTCTAAATCCGCTTCGGTAGAAAGGAGAGCCATATCCTTGCAATGGGATAACCAAGGGTTTAGTGTAGTACTGGTACCTAGGTATAACACAGGGAGACTTAGTAAAAGTTGTCTGCGTGGGTACCTCTGCTTCACCTATTTCTACCGCCAAGCAGCTGTATTTATATAGCTGTGTTCCGGTTTGAAGGGTGAGATATGGCAGAGAAATTACTGGGTACTGTGACGAAACATCCTTAGGTCACAAAATTGGCAGCACGCGTGTAATATCCCCGTGGTGTTGCGAGCGTCAGTGGCTACGGTGACCGCTTACCATCTGATGCAGGCCGCATGCTTGTTTGTCAATCTAGTTGTTTAAAAAAAATACATTTATCTGAGAGTCAGTTACATAGCCAAAGACATTAGTCTATCTCATGATTACACTCTAAGTTATTTAATAATTGTTCTGCCAATAAAAAAATAATTTAGAAAATTGAGATGAGTTTTTAATGGCCGCCAATAAAAATACCCGGAATTATCTAGAACTAATTGACGGGTTAATTTCAATTTGATGCAATTCAAATGGAAGGCTGTGGTTGAGGATGCTGTTCTTAGATTTTTCTAAATGTTTCTGAACAAAGTATTGTATAGAATTGTCTATCTGATGGCAAGCACGTCGGGCTCGATGGCGCAGTGATTAGTAGCGTTACTTCGATACCTCGACAATGGTCGTGGGTTGGATTCCCACACAAGATAAACATTTGTGTGCATGTACATGACCTTTTGTCTTGGTCTGGGTGTTTTAAAGAGAGGTAGGGCACATCAAAGCAGTCTGCCTTTGGAAGTACCCCCTCTTCACAGAAACCGCAGCCAAATAGCAACTCCATGAAGGGTTGTTGCATTTTTGCGTGTTAGTGAGGTCACCAATATGCTCCTAAGAGTGCTGTGCTAGCAGCAGAGGTGGTATATTGTGAGTGATACTTAATATCTTACGAGCGTTCATAGGTTACGGTAACCGATTTTCATCAGGTGTGCTGTATGTTTGTATGCCTCCCAACGCTGCATAAAAAAACAAAGCCCGTGTGATGTCAGGGATGACTTCTGGCACAGAAAGATTCTCTACGAGATAGGTTCAGATATGAGCACATCTGCAGCAGAACTGGAGTTACAGACGTGGCTCTATGGATGAGCAAGCTGAATTGCAGAGGGCACATAGCTCGGAGAACGGATGACCATTGGGACAGAAAAAAAGGAATGGCGACCACGAACTAGGAAACGCAGCATAGGACGGCCCCTCACATGATGGACCGCGATCTTGTTAAGGTCGCAGGGAGCCGATGGATGCAAGTGACACAGGACCGATCGCTGTGGAAGTCTGAGGGAGAGGCCTATGTTCAACTGTGGATGTGCTTCGGCTGAAATGATTATGATGAACTCTCTTTCGCCAGGTCCTCCTTTGTTTTTTTATACAACGTCGGGAGGCATACAAACATACAGCACACCTGATGGAAATCGGTTATCGTAACCTATGAAAGCTCGTAACCCATTAAGTAACTCGCGCGATGCCACCTCTGCTGCTAGGACGGCAACTCCTTAGGAGCTTACTGGTGACCTCACTCACATGCAGAAACCCTCTAAGGGGTTGTTATTTGGCTGCGGTTTTTCTGTGAAGTGGAGGTACTTTCCCACTCTTAAAATATTCAGATCAAAACAGACATGTTCATGCACACAAATATTTGTCTTGTGTGGGAATCGAACCCACGAGCGTTGGTTTCAAAGTTGCTTCATTCACGACTGAGCCGCCGAGCCCGTCAAAAGCTGTTATTAGCAGGGCCACACCAGGGAGCTAAGAGTGGCTTTGACTGTAATGTTGATACTTAGCCTACCGTCACTGCTTTCCACCAGGTGAGCCAATGGTTGATTGCGTCTTTAGTGCTAATATAAAATGAAAAAATGTGAATAACATAATTACAATTCGAATAATTTTCTTTAATTTTAATAAAACGCTGGATTTAATTATTTTCCTTGGTCGTAACGAAGCTAAGAGGATCCCTCTCTTTACCCAAATTATAAGTATTAAATTATTATTTCAAGTTCTAACTTCAAACTTTAATTTCTATTATAAAAGATATCTTTCTCTGTTAAAATATATTTATATATACATATATACAACGTCACAAGGCATATAAATATATGATCCACCTGATGTGAACCGGTTACCGGAGCCTGTGAACGCTTGCAATACATAAAGTATCACTCACGCAATGTTAATACGCCAACTCGTTAGGAGGTTACTGGTTACCTCAATCACTCGCAGGAACAAAGCAACCCTCTAGATGTTATTGAAATGAAATTGTTTATTTGCACATATACAGTCATTTTTCTTTTTAAATATAAGGCCAAGGCTGAAGATTGTATGGCAACTGTATGGTGCTTTAAAAATGTAGGCAAGCAAAATATTTGGATACATTTAGTTACAAGAATTACAACATGCCAGTTAATGCAGTTATTTATAAATGTCAACATTAATTTAAATAAAAAAATGGGTGCGTGTACTTATGTACGAACGTGAGAAGTTATGCTTCTTTGGCGTCATTAAATAAATATTTGACATTAATAATTTAATAATATCTAGTATTAATTATATTAAATAATAATATTTTAATTTATAAGAAGGGTTATTGGAGTAAAATTAAAAAACACATGTTTTTTAACTATAGCGCCATCTACCTGTAATACTGTGAAACATTTAGCAGCTTCAACCTGTTACTTTTGTGTTACAGTGATGCGCGCGCGTCTTAAAATTTCACTCTCATCATTTTTAGGGTTCCGTACCCAAAGGGTAAAACGGAACCCTATTACTGAGGCTCCACTGTCCGTCCGTCCGTCCGCCCGTCCGTCCGTCCGTCCGTCCGTCCGTCCGTCCGTCCGTCTGTCACCAGGCTGTATCTCACGAACCGTGATAGTTAGACAGTTGAAATTTTCACAGATGATGTATTTCTGTTGCCGCTATAACAACAAATACTAAAAAATAGAATAAAAGAAATATTTAAGGGGGCTCCCATACAACAAACGTGATTTTTCTTTTGCCGTTTTTAGGGTTCCGTACCCAAAGGGTAAAACGGAACCCTATTACTGAGGCTCCGCTGTCCGTCCGTCCGTCCGTCCGTCCGTCCGTCCGTCCGTCCGTCCGTCCGTCCGTCTGTCACCAGGCTGTATCTCATGAACCGTGATAGTTAGACAGTTGAAATTTTCACAGATGATGTATTTCTGTTGCCGCTATAACAACAAATACTAAAAAATAGAATAAAGTAAATATTTAAGGGGGCTCCCATACAACAAACGTGATTTTTTTGCCGTTTTTATAGATAGTGGTACGGAACCCTTCGTGCGCGAGTCCGACTCGCACTTGGCCGATTTTTATAGATAATGGTACGGAACCCTTCGTGTGCGAGTCCGACTCGCACTTGGCCGATTTTTTCATAACGCGCTTAAAGAAGTATAACTTCAAAAACATTCAGTTTGTTAACAATTACATATTTTTAATGCCAGGTTAAATTTTCAGGCTTTCTGTAAAGTAGGGGTACTTCCCCAGACTGGCTTCTTTGATGCGCCCCACCTATTTTAAAGGTATAAATTGATAGGAACTTTGTTGTATTCAGAAGGCATCATAGCTTCTTCTTCTTAGCGTTAGCCCGTTGCATAATCCATTAGGATTGGCGGGGTCAGTTACCTAAGCCTAAGGATTTGGCGAAGATACTGATTTTTACATGGAGCGACTGCCGTCAGACCTCCACTACTCAGAGGTAGGTAAACCAGACATTTCTTAGGTTAGGTCACAAGTGTTTCGAAATATAATTTCTTGGACGTGCGGGTTTCTTCACGATGTTTTCCTTCACCACCGAGCAAATGATAATTACAAACAGGTACATAAATCCCAAAACACGAATTTAGTGACATGCCTGGATTCGAACCGGTGACCTGTTGGTCACTAGGCTGGTTCTTTATCTATTGGGCTATAGTGGCATCATAGCATGTGTAACTTTAACCAAACACGCAAGTTAAGTAATGTTCCTTCTAATTGTCGTGCCGATTAACTTAGTGGCCTAGGGGCGGCTCGAAACTTAGCAGGGTAGCGGAGTGTCTCTTCGATTGTAGGAAGACCTGTATCCCTGGGGTGTCTTAAGCTTTGGTATGGTTGTCAAACATTTCATAAATACGAAAATATTAATGACGTAATTATATATGTAGGGTTTGTCAGAAATAAGTAAACAAAATTTATATGAGTAATTATAACTTGGAAATTATATTATATAAAGGTGTCACTAAAGCGGACATAACAGACGAGAGAGCATGAAAGTGTGGAATTGACGCCAACGAGATGCTAACGTCGCGCAAATTCTGCGGAGTATTGCTTGTAGACCGAGTTCCCAATGTTGATGTGAGAAACATAAAGAATGCAATAGAAAGAACTATGAAACGGATACATATCGCGAAAGCAAAAGGATGTAGGTGCCGAGGAAGGTCAAGACTCACCTACCACCGCCATATAGGTAGCCTGCAGGTGGAAACAGCTTCTACTCGTACTTTCTTTCTTTTTCTTCGGCCTCAAAGAGCCATGTCGTGATGTGTAATAGCCTATAATGTAAATGAAATTCAAAAGATTTTATCAAATCCGATGGTTAATTCCAGAGATTAGCGCCAACAAACAAGCAAAATTTTCCGCTTTATATATTGGTTTAGATCTAAATAAGTGTCAATATAATTCGAAAAAGGATGTTGAGGATAGCTTTAATATATATAAAAAAAGGAATGGCGACCACGAACTAGGAAACGCAGCATAGGACGGCCCCTCACATGATGGACCGCGATCTTGTTAAGGTCGCAGGGAGCCGATGGATGCAAGTGACACAGGACCGATCGCTGTGGAAGTCTGAGGGAGAGGCCTATGTTCAACTGTGGATGTGCTTCGGCTGAAATGATTATGATGAACTCTCTTTCGCCAGGTCCTCCTTTGTTTTTTTATACAACGTCGGGAGGCATACAAACATACAGCACACCTGATGGAAATCGGTTATCGTAACCTATGAAAGCTCGTAACCCATTAAGTAACTCGCGCGATGCCACCTCTGCTGCTAGGACGGCAACTCCTTAGGAGCTTACTGGTGACCTCACTCACATGCAGAAACCCTCTAAGGGGTTGTTATTTGGCTGCGGTTTTTCTGTGAAGTGGAGGTACTTTCCCACTCTTAAAATATTCAGATCAAAACAGACATGTTCATGCACACAAATATTTGTCTTGTGTGGGAATCGAACCCACGAGCGTTGGTTTCAAAGTTGCTTCATTCACGACTGAGCCGCCGAGCCCGTCAAAAGCTGTTATTAGCAGGGCCACACCAGGGAGCTAAGAGTGGCTTTGACTGTAATGTTGATACTTAGCCTACCGTCACTGCTTTCCACCAGGTGAGCCAATGGTTGATTGCGTCTTTAGTGCTAATATAAAATGAAAAAATGTGAATAACATAATTACAATTCGAATAATTTTCTTTAATTTTAATAAAACGCTGGATTTAATTATTTTCCTTGGTCGTAACGAAGCTAAGAGGATCCCTCTCTTTACCCAAATTATAAGTATTAAATTATTATTTCAAGTTCTAACTTCAAACTTTAATTTCTATTATAAAAGATATCTTTCTCTGTTAAAATATATTTATATATACATATATACAACGTCACAAGGCATATAAATATATGATCCACCTGATGTGAACCGGTTACCGGAGCCTGTGAACGCTTGCAATACATAAAGTATCACTCACGCAATGTTAATACGCCAACTCGTTAGGAGGTTACTGGTTACCTCAATCACTCGCAGGAACAAAGCAACCCTCTAGATGTTATTGAAATGAAATTGTTTATTTGCACATATACAGTCATTTTTCTTTTTAAATATAAGGCCAAGGCTGAAGATTGTATGGCAACTGTATGGTGCTTTAAAAATGTAGGCAAGCAAAATATTTGGATACATTTAGTTACAAGAATTACAACATGCCAGTTAATGCAGTTATTTATAAATGTCAACATTAATTTAAATAAAAAAATGGGTGCGTGTACTTATGTACGAACGTGAGAAGTTATGCTTCTTTGGCGTCATTAAATAAATATTTGACATTAATAATTTAATAATATCTAGTATTAATTATATTAAATAATAATATTTTAATTTATAAGAAGGGTTATTGGAGTAAAATTAAAAAACACATGTTTTTTAACTATAGCGCCATCTACCTGTAATACTGTGAAACATTTAGCAGCTTCAACCTGTTACTTTTGTGTTACAGTGATGCGCGCGCGTCTTAAAATTTCACTCTCATCATTTTTAGGGTTCCGTACCCAAAGGGTAAAACGGAACCCTATTACTGAGGCTCCACTGTCCGTCCGTCCGTCCGCCCGTCCGTCCGTCCGTCCGTCCGTCCGTCCGTCCGTCCGTCTGTCACCAGGCTGTATCTCACGAACCGTGATAGTTAGACAGTTGAAATTTTCACAGATGATGTATTTCTGTTGCCGCTATAACAACAAATACTAAAAAATAGAATAAAAGAAATATTTAAGGGGGCTCCCATACAACAAACGTGATTTTTCTTTTGCCGTTTTTAGGGTTCCGTACCCAAAGGGTAAAACGGAACCCTATTACTGAGGCTCCGCTGTCCGTCCGTCCGTCCGTCCGTCCGTCCGTCCGTCCGTCCGTCCGTCCGTCCGTCTGTCACCAGGCTGTATCTCATGAACCGTGATAGTTAGACAGTTGAAATTTTCACAGATGATGTATTTCTGTTGCCGCTATAACAACAAATACTAAAAAATAGAATAAAGTAAATATTTAAGGGGGCTCCCATACAACAAACGTGATTTTTTTGCCGTTTTTATAGATAGTGGTACGGAACCCTTCGTGCGCGAGTCCGACTCGCACTTGGCCGATTTTTATAGATAATGGTACGGAACCCTTCGTGTGCGAGTCCGACTCGCACTTGGCCGATTTTTTCATAACGCGCTTAAAGAAGTATAACTTCAAAAACATTCAGTTTGTTAACAATTACATATTTTTAATGCCAGGTTAAATTTTCAGGCTTTCTGTAAAGTAGGGGTACTTCCCCAGACTGGCTTCTTTGATGCGCCCCACCTATTTTAAAGGTATAAATTGATAGGAACTTTGTTGTATTCAGAAGGCATCATAGCTTCTTCTTCTTAGCGTTAGCCCGTTGCATAATCCATTAGGATTGGCGGGGTCAGTTACCTAAGCCTAAGGATTTGGCGAAGATACTGATTTTTACATGGAGCGACTGCCGTCAGACCTCCACTACTCAGAGGTAGGTAAACCAGACATTTCTTAGGTTAGGTCACAAGTGTTTCGAAATATAATTTCTTGGACGTGCGGGTTTCTTCACGATGTTTTCCTTCACCACCGAGCAAATGATAATTACAAACAGGTACATAAATCCCAAAACACGAATTTAGTGACATGCCTGGATTCGAACCGGTGACCTGTTGGTCACTAGGCTGGTTCTTTATCTATTGGGCTATAGTGGCATCATAGCATGTGTAACTTTAACCAAACACGCAAGTTAAGTAATGTTCCTTCTAATTGTCGTGCCGATTAACTTAGTGGCCTAGGGGCGGCTCGAAACTTAGCAGGGTAGCGGAGTGTCTCTTCGATTGTAGGAAGACCTGTATCCCTGGGGTGTCTTAAGCTTTGGTATGGTTGTCAAACATTTCATAAATACGAAAATATTAATGACGTAATTATATATGTAGGGTTTGTCAGAAATAAGTAAACAAAATTTATATGAGTAATTATAACTTGGAAATTATATTATATAAAGGTGTCACTAAAGCGGACATAACAGACGAGAGAGCATGAAAGTGTGGAATTGACGCCAACGAGATGCTAACGTCGCGCAAATTCTGCGGAGTATTGCTTGTAGACCGAGTTCCCAATGTTGATGTGAGAAACATAAAGAATGCAATAGAAAGAACTATGAAACGGATACATATCGCGAAAGCAAAAGGATGTAGGTGCCGAGGAAGGTCAAGACTCACCTACCACCGCCATATAGGTAGCCTGCAGGTGGAAACAGCTTCTACTCGTACTTTCTTTCTTTTTCTTCGGCCTCAAAGAGCCATGTCGTGATGTGTAATAGCCTATAATGTAAATGAAATTCAAAAGATTTTATCAAATCCGATGGTTAATTCCAGAGATTAGCGCCAACAAACAAGCAAAATTTTCCGCTTTATATATTGGTTTAGATCTAAATAAGTGTCAATATAATTCGAAAAAGGATGTTGAGGATAGCTTTAATATAACCTTTTTATACTTTTGTAGCTTTTATAGCTTTAATATAATGTTTTTATACTCTGGTATTATTCATTCTTTGGTTTCTGCTGTCATATTCTTGGTCATCGTTCATCTTTGGTAAGCATTTTTTTTTTATAATAATAATAATCCTTTATTTACCATCACAATGACACAAGCAATTTTAAGATAATTTCAGTTACTTTGTTTAGTTGTATAGCGATCTTACATCATTGCGAGGGGGCGGAACCCGTACTAGGATACCCTGTGTTACAGTATTCCGGCCCTCCGCACTCGGCACCCCAAGATGTGCGAACATTGTGCTCAGTTTCACTGTTAATACTTAAGCAAAGATTAACATAATTAAAAAGAAAATAAAAAACAATTGATGAGGTATAAAGTTAATATTCTAACTATAGCGTATATGTATGTATTCGTGTGATGCGTGTATAATAAATTATCGTGTGTTCAAGAGTGGGTGGAAGTATATATATCAGTGCGTATCATATGATTGAATGAAAGTTTGGTATTTTATTTATTAAGTTATTCATTATTGTATTACTATCAATAAGCTTTCAGTTTCTTTGTAAGATTTACCTTATAGAAAATTAGTCACTTTAAGTTTACATCTATAGCGTGTTTCCGAATAAATATTGACTAAGCTGTTTATTTTATTATATAGGTAGGGACCTAAAAAAGTTTGATGTCTCTTAGCGAATGGGGATGATGGTGGCACTAGTTTTATGCGCAAGGCTGTACTTCTCTGGTTGAAGATTATGGCAGGGTCGTATGGAGTGTTGGCGTGGCAATGTAATATCGTTCGCAATATGAACAGTTGGTGGACGGTGAGTATCTTTACATCATGGAAAATTTGTAAGGTTGGGTATATGCGCAGTTTGGATAACATTACTTTTAATACAGCCCTTTGAGCTCTTTCAGTTTGCAGAATGTAATTTTTGTGAGTACCACCCCACGATATTATGCAGTAGGTAATAATGGATTGGCATAAGGGTAGGTAGTCTTCAGTACTTTATATTCTGCAGCTGTTCTAAGGCGCTCGAAGATATATATTAGTTTGCGAATTCTCGATGTTAATACTTCTGTATGTTTCTTCCAACAAAGTTGTGAGTCAATTATGACTCCCAGGTATTTTATCTCCTTTACGCGTTCCATAGTAATACATTGACAAGAACCTGTCGCTGCACTAGGGCAATTTGAAATTTTATTTGAAACTTCAATGGTTGTAAGCGGTCCAGTTTCGCGAATGTTATATACTTTGTTTTGTCCGTATTCAGTGATAGTAAATTTTGTTGAAGCCATTTCATAACTCTATCTAGACCAGCTTCGGTTACAGAAACCAATTTCTCCCATGAAGCACTATGGAACACGAGTGCAGTATCATCAGCAAATGCAAATATTCTCCCGTTATGTAACTCTAGTTTACATACATTATTAACGTATATTAGGAAGAGATTAGGCCCTAAAATACTACCTTGTGGAACACCGTATTTAACAGTTTGACTTTCACTGGTCACATTACCTATTTTTACTCTCTGCTTACGGTTTTTTAGGTAACTTTCAAATAAATTCAGAGCAGTTCCTCTTATACCGATTTTTTCCAACCCACTCAACAACCTGTTGACAGAGACGGTGTCAAAGGCTTTAGCTAAGTCTAAAAATACAGCAACACATTTATGTTTCAGTTCTAAGTGCGTTACCACATCTGACACAAGGTCATTGACAGTGTGTTCTGTTGATTTTCCACTTCTGAAGCCATACTGGTTGTTAGAGATAATATTAAATTTATTTAGGTAGTCAGTTAATCTTTTATTAATAATACGTTCTAATATTTTTGAGAAAGTTGGTAAAATCGATATAGGTCGATAGTTACCGACACTGTCCCTGTCGCCAGACTTGTGGATTGGCTTGATAAGTGATATTTTAAGGCAGTCCGGGAATATTCCTTGTTTAAAACTGGTATTAACTATACGGACAATAGGAGGTGTTAGTATATGTGCAGCAATTTTTAAGATTTTAGTAGGTATATCGTCAATACCAGTAGCAGGGCTGTTGTTGAGTTGCATTATAGTATTGTAAACTTCTGTCAATTCTGTATCAGTAAGAACGAATGAGTATGGAGTAATATGATCATTATCAATGTTGATATGCTCACTATCTTTTGGAATATTTTCCACGAGCTTTTTGCCAACATTTGCAAAGTACTCATTGACTATATTAACAGAATCCTTCTTGTTGTTTGACAAATTTAATAGTTCGTTTTCATTACTATTAGATTTAGTGCCTATTTCAGCTGTGTTTCTAATTGCTTCCCACATTTTTTTTATGTTATTCCCTGCTTGTTTTAGCTTTTCTTTATTATAATTAATGTCAACATTTTTTAAAAGATTATTACAAAAGTTCCTATAACGTTTATAGGTAGTATTTATAGTTTCATTTGTAGGATACTTTTTTGACTTTGCATGTAGTTTATCCCTATTTCTTATACATCGCAAGAGGCCAGGCGTGATCCAAGGCTGTATTATTCTTTTGCGATTATAGTAACTCGCATCTCCTAAATAAATAGAAAATACTCTGATATCTGGTCTTTACCTATCTATTACATACAGTCCACCTTTCTTTAAAACCCATTCTTTACAAAGAAAGTTCGCCGGATGAAATGACATCAAAATGAAAAAAGTATATTTAATAATGTATATATTTAATCCTGACGGGATATTTTATTTTCTACAGTCTATTCATGCTTTTCAGGAGTCTTTTCTTCCTCGTGTGTATGTCCTTCCTCTTTGTGCTCTTCCTCTTTGTGTTCTTCCTCTTTGTGTTCTTCCTCTTTGTGCTCTTCCTCTTTGTGTTCTTCCTCTTTGTGTTCTTCCTCTTTGTGTTCTTCTTCTTTGTGCTCTTCTTCTTTGTGTTCTTCGTCTTTGTGTTCTTCTTCTTTATGTTCTTCAACTTTCTCTTCCTTGTGTTCAATTTTCTTATCAGGGTCTTCTCTTTCCACTACAACCTCGGTCATAGGATAGTATCCCCAATTTTCACCAAAGGGGAACGTGAACGGTGATACTCCATTAAATGTAAATGGGAAGGAGAAAGGCCAGTCGAAACCTCGGAGGGCAGCAGTCTCCGCCTTAAACGGTATAACCCTGGTTGTAGGGTAGGCGTAAGATGCTGACCAGACTTGCTCCATCAGAGGATGAGACTGAACCTCGACAAGTACTGAAGCGATGGCCACTGAAAGAACTACGTAGAGTTTCATCTGGAAGAAAATGTGTTTTTTATTAAAAGATTCAGGCACGCTGATCTATCTGCATATAATTTTAAAGAGAACGCCGCCTAATGGTAAGCAGTTAGTGCGTCTCCGGAGTTTGCAATACTAGGGTTGTCACTTATCAGTTGTCGACCGTGTATAAACCTCTTCTCATTCTTGCAAACTTTACATGCCGTATCCTATCGGTAAAACCTCGGTTGGGAGTTAATTCCACAACTTGAGAGTTCTCGGAAGAAAACTTCCCTGGAATTGCACAGTACGCAACCATTACGGTTCCAGTGTGTGAAGGTGAACTTCCCGCCGCCGTCGGCGAGCGGTGCAGTTGTTAAAAGAAGCATATATATTCAAAGTCAAAGACAAATATAGGTTCATGTATTATTTTTGTCATACAATCGAAGGAAAAAATTGCTGGAATTATAGAAGACATATCCTAGTGTACGGACATTAAGCAGTGGTATTAAGGAGTTGGAGGAAACATGGTTATGCTTATGTAGATGTGTGGAAATACGTGAAAGGATAAGATGCAGAACTAATGGGAAGGAGAAAATAAAAGAGGGTAAAATATGCCAGGAAACATGGAAGTGGAACCTAGTCGGAGAAGGGGAAAGGAAACATTTGTCTGGATATGGATAACCCGACCATGATGAATAGAAAGGTGAGTATAAAAGTCGGCGAAGGGAAAGACATTTTTTTAATAATATACTTGCATTAATCTACTCAAAAGAGAGGTCCCTTTGAGTAGATCAATGTGATGTTAGTACGCGTTAGATTTATATCCCCGCGCATGTGTATCAAATGCCCGGTCATAATACCCGTGAGTATAGAAAAATATCAAAATAATTAGGTATACTTAAATCTTAGTTCCATGGCATAAAGGTGATTGTCGGAGACTGGTGCCTGTACCAGGTTGATGGACTCAGGAGGAAGTAAGGAGGAAGTATTACCGGGCGCCAGGCAGACTCCCCACTTTTAGTATACAAGTACTTATGTTGGTTCAAGTTAAGGCAGCTATGGGCATGCTAACACGATTACAAAAAAGGAGACAATACAAATGGATTTATGTTGTTTATCGTCCAAAGGCATACAAGCATACGGCCCACTTGATGTAAAGCGGTTAGCGTAGCCTATGAACGCTTGTAATAGATTAAGTATCACTCACGTGATGCCTTCTCTGCTGGTGGCACAGCGAATACCGCATACAAAAATCCTCTAGGGATTTGTTTTCTATGAGCTGGAGTTACTTCCCCAGACTGCTTTGATGCGTCGTACCCCTCTTAAATACATTCAGCACAAACAAACATGTTTATGCACACAAATGTTTGTCGTATATGGGAATTCGGAACTTTAGTGTCAAAGTAGCCGTATTAACCACTGTGCCACCGAGTTCGTAGTCACCTGTTTTTAATGATAAAAATTCTAACTCACCTTGCTTGTTTGAACGTTGCCGATGAAGTGATTACAAGATTAATGACTCTCAACTATATATAGATGAGCTAATTGTTTGACGTCAACTGTTGTGGTAAATAATTGATGAAGTAATAACTGTATATGCTATTTTAATTTCTACTGAAGTGATACACAACGACAGTAAAAGCTGTACAAAACCATGCAAATTTCACCTTTACTTCTACAACATAAGATACATGGATGCATATGTTTATTTGTCATTGTCTGTATTGTACTGGAAATTTCTGGGTACTGTGACGATACAGCGCGCGAGTAACATCCCCGTGGTGTTGCGAGGGTCAACAGGCTGCGGTAACCGCTTACCAACTGATGCGGGCCGCGTGCTGGTTTGCCAATCTAGTTGTATAAAAAAAAAACATAGAGCTGAAGTACTAAGACGAGTTGAAAAGAGGTTTTTGCCTACCATGAGGTTTCTTCAAAAAAGAAGAGGTTTTTATAGGGTCGGCAATGCCCAAGTGACACCTCTGGTGTTGCAACTGACCGTAGGCTATGATAATTGCTTAACATCAGGCAGGCAGCGTGTTTGTTTACCTGTTTAGTGGTTTAATAAAGTATATGTTTATTTATTTATATACATTTACGTGCATGATTAGAGCTATGAATGTCACAGAAGCGAGTGTAGTATGTAAGGACCGAGTCTTATGGCGATCGGTTCTCTCTGCCTACCCCGCAAGGGACCTGGCGTGAAGATATACATACATACATACATATACATTTATTTTCTTAAACCAAAAAAAATTCTAATATATTGTTCGAATATGACATGTTTTACACAACGTCGAAAGGCATACAAGCATACGGTCCACCTGATGTAAAGTGGTGACACAGCGTACGAACACTAGCAGTAAAGGCAGTATCGCTCTCACGTTGCCACCCGTACCACTGCAACTCCTTACAAGCTTATTCATAGCCTCAATCACTCGCAGAAACGCAACAACCATGCAGGGAGTTGTAATTTTACGGTCGTTGTCTATGAGGCGGTGACCTATCTTAAAAACATCCAGATCAAGACATTAATCATTCAATCAATCATCATTCAATCATCAGACATTAATCATTGGCTTCGAACTCCTTCGATCAGATGCTGTGAGAGTACTTCTCCCAAAACCTAAGACACTTGAGGACCTGTTGATGTAAAATAAGCATATTTGTCGTCAATTTGATATTTCGATATTAAAATTATGAAGCACTCTCTAATCCTGATGACCAATTCAAATTAGATTGCTTCGAATGTCAAAGTATCCAATATTTGAATACAAAAGATAGGAAAGGACAAGTAAGTAAAGACCGCTAACTGGAAAGGTTCAAAAGAGCCCTTTAAAGGTATGATGGACAGACCGTCATCGTAAACAATGATCCGGTTCAGTTAACCTTTGTGTAAGAAACCCTAAATTTAAAAACAATATTTAATTGATCAATTTGTATGTAGGAATTTAAATCATAGGAACCGGCGAACGCGCATGAAAAGAGCTATGAATGTTAAAAAAGCGAGTGAAGTGTGTAAGGACCGCATCTTATGACACTCGGTTTAAAAACAAAAATTAATCGACGAATTTGTGTGTTTGAATCATAAGAACCGGCGCGCGCGCATGAGAAGCTATGAATATTAAAGAAGCGAGTGAAGTGTGTAAGGATTGCATCTTATGACACTAGATTCTCTCCGTCTACCCTGGAAGGCATGGCGTGAAGATATATGTACATACAAACATACAAATTTGCGTGTAAATGGCTAAACGGTAGTGGTCTTTAATTAATAAATGTGACTTTATATTAACCGGTAACGCAACTGAATGCATGGAGATAACCAATGGAGGATCGATTAAAGATTTTGCTTTCTAACTCGCTGCGGGTCGATGGGTGAAGTAGAATACGCAGCTATAATTAGCTGGATCAACATCGCGTCACTTAGAAGCTTATTAAATAAATAATAATAAATAAATAAATATTGTCGGACAAATTACCAGCCCCAAAGTAAGCGAAGCTTGTGTTATGGGTACTAGACAACTGATAAACATACGTAAATACATTTTTTTTTTGTCAATACATACTTATTATACATAGAAAATACCCACACCAAGACAAACAGACATGTTCATGCACACAAATGTTTGTACTGCTGAATTGAACCCGAGCGTTGGTGTCAAAGTAGCGTAACAGCGCGTTTCACCACTGCGCCACCGAGCTCGTCAGAGATTGGATAAACTCCTTCTCCTATTGGTCAGTAAGCTACTGACCAATAGGAGAGACCAATCGCCGAGATTTTTATGCGCTAACACACTCAGTTTTAGCGATCGAAAGTGAGGAAGGCCTGTATGATAAAAAAAGATAAAAGATAAAAATTCTTTATTTGCCATTGGGCCCTCGCGGGCACTTAGACACGTCTTACAGTTTTTGAAATATAATCTTATTGTATCTTATTTAATTCTCTTTTTACTTTTTCCTTTTTTTTATCTACTAGCATTTCGGAAATGACCATTGGCTAAGAAGAAATGCCGAAAGAAACTTGCCAATATAGGTCTCTTTTAAAATTGTCAATTAGATATTACAAAAACAAAAAAATCATAAGCATATTGGTACAATAATGTTATCAAATGGTAAAATTAAAGATTATTAAGAACAGGTAGTCTGTGCTGAATTATTTCCAGACATCTTTGTCAGTTATATATTCATCAATTCTATAATAAGCCCTTCTACAGAGAGTATTTTTAATGTACTTTTTAAATACATTGTCAGGAAAGGACAGAACTGCGTATGCGTCATCAAGTTTATTGGTTATTGACTGAATGGAATAATAATTTTGTATGTATGTATGTATGTATATCTTCACGCCAAGTCCCTTGCGGGGTAGGCAGAGAGTATCGAGCGCCATAAGACGCGGTCCTTGCATACTTCACTCGCTTCTGTGACATTCATAGCTCTTTTCATGCACGCTCGCCGGTTCCTGGGGCTTCTGACATCACCTTCTGATAAAACACGACCAATTTGGTCATGGTAGGTTAGTCTCGGCCTTCCTCGGCTCCTACATCCTTCCACTTTTGCATTGTATATCTGTTTCGTCATTCTTTCGTCCCGCATTCTTTCTACATGTCCGAACCAACGGACCATGCACTTTCTTATCTTAACACCGACACTCTCTTTTAGACCAACTCTTTCTCTCACGTCTTTATTATGAACGCGGTCAGCAAGCGTTATGCCACAAATTTTTCGCAATGCTCGCATCTCGACCGCATTTATTCTACTTTCATGCTCTCTCTGCCATACCCAGCTCTCACTTCCATAAGTTAGCGTTGGAATTAGCACCGTGTTGTGTACAGCGAGCTGTGCCTTCTGGCTTAGATATCGGCTGCCTAGAAGTTTCTATTATTTTTTATTATATTAATTTAAATTATAAGTAACTACCTATCGGCTTAACTTTATTAACTGACTGCGTTATATAGCCAGTGTAATGTTTTACACGCGTATCTAAGTTAGTATGTGGTTATTTTTTAAAGTCTCGTACGATCCCAACGGTCGTATATACCTATGTACTCGTAGTTGTGTTTTGTCCATGAAGATGGAAGATTTTTATTCGGCATTTAACCCTCGTAGGCACTGATACACGTCTCACAGTTTTTATATAAAAGTGTCATACGTACATTCATTTCTCAGGGGTTTCATTTTTATTTTTTAATGTAGCCGATGTCAGCTGTATCAATTGATTTATCAATACCATGATTATGATCATAATACTTTTTTATAAAGCGAAAATGGCGGCCGTAAAATACATAATTTTGACGAGCTCGGTGGCTCAGTCGTGAATGACGCAACTTTGACACCAACGCTCGTGGGTTCGATTCCCACATAAGGCAAACATTTGTGTACATGAACATGTCTGTTTGTCTTGGTCTGGATGTTTTAAGAGAGGTAGGTCGCATCAAAGCAGCCCGTTTGGGGAAATACCTCCACTTCACAGAAAGCGCAGTCAAATAACAACTCCCTAGAGAGTTGTTGTGTTCCTGCGTGTGAGTGAGATCACCAGTAAGCTCCCAAGGCGTTGCTGTGTAAGCAGCAGAGGAGGCATCGCGTGAGTGATACTTAATATATCGCTAGCGTTAATAGGCTACGGCACCCGCTTTACATCAGGTCGGCCGTATGCTTGTATGCCTCCTGACGTAGTATAAAAAAACATAATGGCGGTGCATATAAAGAAATATTGAGGGGTATATCACACAGATCTTTCAGAAATTATGGTGGACAGACATATCAGAATGGAATCTAGACTACAGGTTTCTACTTTTAGTTTAGGTATAATCACAATATAAATATTATGTACTCGGAAAATATATTTTTTTAATCGGCTTACTCAGATAATTATGTACTATTTACTTGTAATACATTGTCAAACAGGCATTGCTAACTGGTTGCTATTAAGCAATTGCCGTGGCCTGCCATGCAATTCTCTAAGTGACTCGTAATGGCTGTGTGCGTCGCTGTGATCACAGATGTCACAGCTTTGACATTGTCTACTGCGATCACGGCTAAATTATTTGATATTCTATAAGGCTGTAAGCGTACGCGAGGCTGTTTGCCTTGTAGAATTCCAATTCCAAACGCAGCCTTGCGGCGCTAGTGTCGCACAACCATGAAAAGCGACACCAAAGAATTGCAATTTTGTGTTCAAGGCTGTAACAGCCTATGTTTCCGAGGATGTAAGGACGTTTGCTCTTACAGAATTGCATGGCTGCACAGTAATTGCGTAATACCAACCTTACAATGTCAAGGTGGCTATAGTTTCTTTAGCGACATCGTTCATGCCAACGACGATGTATAACTCTTTTCAATGGCTTTAAAAATCCATACGCCAAGACTTGCGAAGTCACTGTATTTTTGCAAGAAGCTCGGCATAGCTAAGGGCTTGAGGAGATAACCATACTGTACCACCCATTTATTTCTCACGTATGAGAATTAACTCCCTGCTGACGGCGGCCTAACTTCAGATTTGTATCACAAAACTCTACACGCCGAGCTGAACGTCTACTTCTCTCTATTACCACAAAGGTTCTTAGACCCGAGTATGATTTTTCCTCTCAGGTAACTTTACAGGTATTTCTCAAGTGATCAAGGGCCTTACACTAAATTAATTAATTATACTTTAAGCTCTATGGGCTCAAATTCAAGCAATTATATGCGACTACAAATTCTAATTACAATTCCAAATACAATTATCAGTTCTCAGTTTGTAACAGAAATCGTGGACAGAAACGTGTTTTATTAGAAAGTGTGGTGAGTCCTAAAGATATGTGTGTTTGAAAAGAGCTAGGAATATTAAAGAAGCGAGCAAGGCATAAGGACCGAGTAATATAGTCCGCCGCCGGTTCCAGCAAAGCGAACTCTTGTCGAGTGATAACAGCCGTTAACTAAGTCAATGGCGGGTTGAAAACCCTGCCCTTCATCTTCACCTCTGCAGTCGAGCGACATGTTGGAGTAGACTGAAGCCATATAACAACTACCTGGAGGTCCTCCTGAGACTACTACTAGTGGGGGTAGCAAAACGCAATTAATACTCCTTGAAGATCAAGTGGATCTACTTAATTGTCCTCCGAAGTATAAATTAAAAAAATAGGATAGGAGGTGGGTTGATTGATATGTATTATACATAAATACGTATAAACATACTAATGTTTCAATATAAACATACAAAATTAACTTAAATAAAGGCTTATTGAACAATGTTTAACGTGACATTACAAACAAATTAACTGCATTATAATATAATTGTAAACATTCAAACTAATTTATCCACTAGTTAATTAATTAATTATCTTTTTGCAAATAGTTTATTAATTATCGGTTATTAGTGAACTGGTTCATGGAGTCTGTAGATATTTGTAATTATAGGTAACTAATTATCAAATGTGCTCAAAATTTTCCAGGTATTTCATTACCATCAGCCTGTGTCTAGCCCCTAATTGAAACAGGTATTTTCTGGCACTATGTTCTATATTATATCCCCCTTTTTATGTACCAGATACTACAGGCCACAGGTTTGAAGACATTAGTTGAAAAAAAATGGAACATTGCCAAAGCTCGCTGGTACCACACCTTGAGGCATTGTGGTGGGTCAATATATGACCTCCACTTTTCATCTATCTACATCTCCGCAGAACTTCTTGCTGCACCTGGGACCATATCTCCTCTGAGTTCTCTTGCCGTGTCCGAAACTGCTGCACTGATTGGTGAGCCCCTTTAGCGTCAAGTTCGTCCGATACCATACATCTTCAAAGAATCCAACAAAATCTCCATCCAAACTCGTCCTAATAATATATATTTGATACTTGCAATTTTATTCTATCCACTAACGTATCCATTATTACTTATTTTAGGCATGGTTGAATATAATGAGCTCAAGATTAGGAAAGAACATTTGCTGGCCTTATACATTTTTAAAGTAATCAGAGGGCGGATACATGACACGGATATGTTAGGTAGATTAAAATTTTCTGTTCCTGACAAGCACGTGGGGCGACGTCGGCGGCCCTGCCTTCTGCTGGCACCACGCGCTAGAACTAAACTGGCGAGCGAAGCACCACTGACGCGCGCACTCCACGCTCGGATACACACTAGGATAAACGTAGAAATACTACTCTGTGTAAAAAGTATCGGGAATATGTCAATAAAAAGACCCGCGTAAAAGAGGTCGTTCTAATTTTTTTACTGCATGTTGGTAGCACTGTACTGATTTAGCGCGCAAAATTTGAGCGGGATCTGTCATTTAATTTGTTTTAAACTACACTTTTTGTTGGTCATAGTTTTGAGTCCTCGGCGATTTTTACAATGGAAAATATTGTTGAACAAAGAGTGTGCCTTAAATTTTGTGTTTCAAATGATATTTCATGTGGTGAATCACTAAAAATGTTGCGAAATACCTACGGCGAATCGTGTATATCGAAAACAAGGGCTTATGAATGGTATAAGGCTTTTAAAGAAGGCCGAGAAGTAGTAGTAGACTTGCCTCGTTCTGGTAGACCTTCAACCGCTACGACCAGAGAAAACATCGACAGAATCAAGAAGCTAGTGCTCGAAAATCGACGTATGAGTCTGAGAGAGTTGGCTAGTGAGGTGAACATATCTTTTAAGTCCGTCCACAACATTCTCATTGACATTTTAGGCATGAAACGCGTCGCCGCTCGACTAGTTCCAAAAGAGCTCAATTTTGTTCAAAAAGCGCAGCGAAAGCATGTCGCTGAAGACATGGTTTCCCGAGCTTCTACGGATCCGACCTTTATGAAACGTATAATAACTGGCGACGAGACATGGGTTTATGAGTACGACATGCAAACAAGCCAACAGTCTTCAGAATGGCGTCTCGAAAACGAGCCGAAACCCAAAAAACCAACCAAAGTCGCTCCAAAATCAAGGTGATGCTGACAGTTTTTTTTGACTACCGTGGTGTGGTTCACTCCGAATTCCTTCCAGAGGGAGAAACAGTGAATAAAGAATATTATTTAGGCGTCATGAAGCGTTTGCGTGAGAGTATCCGCCGAAAACGTCCAGATTTGTGGCAACACAACTCATGGATGCTGCACCATGATAATGCACCATCACACACAGCCATTATAGTGAAAGAGTTTTTAGCGAAAAATTCAACAAAAGTTCTCGACCAAGCACCGTATTCACCTGATATGGCTCCGTCTGACTTTTTTTTATTTCCCAAGTTAAAATTACCACTTCGAGGAAAACGTTTTGAGTCGATAGAAGCCATAAAAGAAAATTCGCTGAATGAGCTAAAGGCCATACCGCAAATAGCCTATGAAAAATGTATGGAAGACTGGGTGAAGCGGTGGAGATGTTGTATTGCAAGCGATGGGGCCTACTTTGAAGGCGATAAAATAAATTTAGATGAATAATTTGTATTTTTTGTTTTATTGACAAATTCCCGATACTTAGTACACAGAATGTAGATATCTTTGTTTGTTCTATCAGTGAATTCACAAAGGCAGCATTATGGACCATTTGTTACAAAACGACAAATTAATAAGATGGACAACATGTGTTTAATTATGAGCAAAATTTTACTAGGAATTTTCATAATTTTTGATGACTTAATGATGATTAATAATATAATTTTATTAAATTGTAATAGAAAATATATGTAAAATGTAAACTACGAACATAATAATAGAGTATCTATTGACGATTGTTACGCTATCGCATTGGGTAGGACAATCCTGTTAGGATAGCTGTGAATATTGATGAATAAATAAATAAATTTTAATTAAATTAACAGTCTTATTATTATGTAACTTTCTTTGTTGCTGTGTAATTTCACAATCAGACAGACCTATGTGCAGCAGTTGACGTCTTTCGACTAAAATGTTGCAGTAGATTAAGTAATTTATAGATATTTGGCCAAGTCGATAAAGAATGCGGTTAGGTATCCAAAAAAAGGTTAATTTTATATTTTGATTGCACGGCACAGCTATAAAAATTACAACTATCTATCTATAACTTCACGCCAAATCCCTTGCGGTGTAGGCAGAGAGAACGGAGCGCCACGTGACTCGGTCCTTACATATCTCACTCGCTTCTTTAACATTCATTGCTCTTCTCCTGCACGCTCGCCGGTTTCTAGGGCTTCAGGGTTCTATCAGTATGTGATCTACTGATAGAACCCGACCAATTTGATCATGGTAGGTAAGTCTTGGCCTTCCTCGGCTCCTACATCCTTCCACTTTTGCATTGTATATCTGCTTCGACATTCTTTCATCCTGCATTCTTTCTACATGTCCGAACCAATGGAGCATGCCTCTTCTTATTTTAACACCGACGCTCTCTTTCAGACCAACTCTGTTTCTAATTGCGAATACGGTCTACAAGCGTTACGCTACAAATTTTGCGCAGCGCTCGAAATTACAAATTATAACTATTCAGTAAGAAATGAAATGAAATGAAATGAAATCTTCATTTGCCAGAAACATGGTATGAACAATAGGTGTTAATATGTAAAGCTGTTCCAATGTTTCGTCATTGAATTGACGTGCAAATTTATATTATAATGTTAAATTTATATTACAATGTTCCTGCAGTAACTTATCTCCCATTGACATTTTAATGATTTCATGTCTATCTACGACACTATCCACTTTATTTTTTATAATATCCCATGAAGCTTTACATTTATTTTTTGAGTTCTGAATATATTTTTCATTATTTTTAGTTTTTGAACAATTGAAACATTTATTTAATATCTTGGAATATTTAAAATATTGGATTTTATTTATATCTGTGTTGTGTTTATACATAATATATCTTAATTTACGTTTTTGAATACATGATTTTTTTATGCCCTTCGTGATCCATTTTGGTGCGTCGTTCTTTACTTTGACTTTGATTTTTAGTAACGGAAAGCATAGATCGAAAAAAAGAGTAAACGTGTCATGAAATGAATTGAACGCCTTGTTCGCATCCAACTCATTATAGCAATCAGCCCAGGACACACTTTCAAGAGCTTGTTTGAACTTACGCAAGTTATCCTTGCTGTAGTCTCTCCTGAACGTAAAGTAATGATTTAGTGTTGGCATTTTATTCTCACATGTAAAGCTAAGAGTCTGTCCGGTATTATGGTCTGATAGAAAAAGATTATGTACTGTGCTTACCGCTCCGACAACATTACTAAATATGTGATCTATGCATGTGTTTTTCCGTGTTGGGGTTTTTATATGTTGGGTTAAGTTGTGATTCAAAAGTGTGTCCAATAATTGGGAGGAATTATTATTATTTACCAATGTATTGATGTTAAAGTCTCCGGCGATGATTATCCTTCTTTTTTTTTTCATCGACAATTTATGCAAGAGTTTGTCAAAATGGTCAAAAAATAGCGAGGCATTTGTGCTTGGTATTCTATATACACATACTATTATGCATTTCCACGAGGGTATCTCAATCCCACAACATTCAAAATATTTTTCGACAGAAATTTCTTCGCAGAACTCAATTTTTTTAAAATCAATTGATTTACGTAACAAGATGCACACACCTCCCCTCTTTTTATTTCTCGAATATGAACTAGCTAAATTGAAATCTTTAAAATTAATATTGTTTTCGTCTCCCTTTTGAACAAATGTCTCCGACAGACACAAAATGTCAATTGGTTTCATTTTACCTTTGAATTCATCTATGACTACCTCTAATACGTTTGATTTGTTTAACAAACCTGATATATTCTGATGAAGTAATGTAATTTTGTTTAAAGAATATTGTGTATTATTAATTTGTTTAATTTCGAAAAAGATGAGATGGAGAAGAAACAGATTTATCTGCATAGGTAGGCTCAGCACCCTGGCGCCTACTCAGAACTTGAAAGTAAAATGGTATTGTACCAGGTTTCGGTGACGTAGACTGAACAAGATTTGGGCTAGACTGATTGGTTTTTGCCAGGGATATAAAATGTCTGATTTTTTTATAACATAAATAGTTATCCTTGTAATATTTATAGTCGATCATAAGATTTAACTTTGAACAGAGATTAGAAATATATACATTCTTATTATGATTTGGACGAACATAGAGGAATTCACAATTTTCAAATTGATTACATAACAATCTTATTTGGTCATTTAGCATGGATTCACTTAAATAATCATTATTACATACTCCTATTACAATAACATTTAGCTTAGTGAATTTCTTTAATAAGCATGAATATTCTATCATCACTTTAACATAGTTTTGATCATTTTCACCTGCACATAAAATAACGTAATTTTCCTCTGAATCTTCAATCTCATAACCTTCTTTTAGTACTTCATCGCATAAAGCATAGGATTTGATCGATGAGTAAATATCGTATTTGTTGAATTTAGTTTGAAATCTTGATTTGATCCAACGGGAAACTAGACCAGCACACTGTTGAGTCGCAACGACTAATATTTTAGGAACTTTGTTTCTACTTTGTGTATTAAACTGAGAACTGCTTGAAGTCTCGTCCTCAGTATGAGTGTTATAAATTACATTCTCATTTGTTTCTTGGAACGTAGTGCTGCCACTTAGGTCTGTGTCCACCCTCGTACTTTTAGGTTTTAGGTCTTCTTGGTTACTACCATTGTATTCTGTAACATCTGGTCCATCGTCAATTTGGAGTCCCAGTTCAGTACTGCTTTCATTACCGACGTTGATTGTTGATCTTCTCATTTGCAATTTCTTTTTCGAAGCACTTCTCTTTTCCCCCCTATCTGATGAACCAGAGCAAATTCTTGTTAGATGTAATATTTTACTCCTCTGTTGTGCATTTTCCCTTTTTAATTTGTTATTCTCCAATACAAGATTGTCTATTTCTGAATTTGCCGTATCTAGCTGGTTTCTTAAGTCATTGATCTCCAGCTTCAGATCATCAAAATGATGAGTCGATAAATCTGGAAGACTTCTGGTAGAAAGATCTGCTATTGTTGAGTTTATTGAATTATTACAAATGGACTCGCTAGAGTATCGTCTTCTATAATTTTGTCTAACAGTCACGTTGGTGTATTCCATAATGATAATAAGTAGGAGAAATAAAAAAAAAAGTTGAAAAAAAAATATATATATGTAAGGGAATGAGATTCGAACTTGGTACCTAACACATAGAACGCGCTCTCAACCGCAGGGCTAATGCTTCGACGAATAGATTGACGAAACTTTCAACCTGTATAAACCGACTCAGTGTGCTTTTTCATGAGTCATGGCCATTGTTCGCTGCGATGCGCGGTCGACACAACATCCACAATGAGTCACTGTCACTACACTTATTTATCATTCGTACACAAATCTTGATGGTTTTGTATTCTTTTCTAATGTTACACAATTTCAGCAATGTACTTTACTTTAATCTGTAAACATAAAGTGAGTTGAGTAAAATTATGTAACTTTTGCACTGAAATAATTGTATTTACTATTTTTACGACAACAATAACACGGAGCCCAATATTTGCGTGCCGCGGTATCTACCCGCAATCTATCAATAAGAAATGGCACCTACGGCTAAATCCCTATAGAGTTTGGTAATTCAACTTTTAGCCATCAACGCTTAACATTTCCACGATAAAAAGTAAGTAAATTGTGACGTGACATCGAAGCTATGACTGTATAAAATTGCATCAAATTTTGTTCAATGGTTACAGCGTGATGGTTTGGTTTGGTTTTGCATGAAAGGTTTCTGCGGATGCACAACGAACTGATAGGCAGAGACGATAATAGGAAACAATTGATCTTGATAGTAGAGTTCCATTGCATTAATGCATTAAAAAAATGACTATTGACCTACTTCGATTTCCTATGGGTGGAATATACTCGTAAAGCAAATAAGAAGTGCTTAATTTAATTTTAGCTTTAATAGGTTACAATGAAAAATAGAAATAACATCAAAATTTGATGAAGTAGTAATTTTATCGTTTTGTAACATACGTTCGCGGTCTAAATATTCAGATTTGCGTAATTTTAACCCAACACGCAGTATATGCCGCGGCGTAGACTGCCAAAACGCCGCGCCGCACCGGGGCCGACCGAACGTATTTTCTTATTTGGTTTTGGCAGGCCATTTTTTCGCTTGACCTTGATCTTATAATTTGTAATCGATGATATTTTTTAAAGTATCCATTTGAATGATATAATATAAATATTTTGATCAATATTGTCAAGGCATCAGATATATATTAATCTCGAAAGGGATTAATAATGAATTATTAATCTAATTCATTATTAATCCTTATATAGCTTCACAAAGAACCTATGGTTTCTTACTAATCTGCAACAGAGAAAAATGGTTATAGTGAGATAGATACATACTATTGCGAGCTTTCTGTAACCCTTTCTAAGACGTAAAATTATCTAGGACATAGTTTTGTTGTATCTCTTAAGGCTTAGCTAGCGATAGCCATGTGGGCGTATGAAATCAGTTATTTGAGCGAGTTCGGGAACCTGCGCTAACATGGTGACTTTATTACTAAAAGATAGATAAGAATAAACAAGGGGAGCTAGGAAACAAAGCCTGTATACTCTCTGCAGAGTTTATATAACATCGGCAAGCTTCACTCGAAACTCAGCAATATCCATCACAATCTGGAAATAGACCATGCCTTGACTGACTCCATCGAGTTACAAATGTGCATGCGTCTCAGCAGATTTCTTGTACTTACGCTACCCAGGGTATAAGTTGGAATACAACTTTATGTCACGAGTCAGTGTAAGCGCGTATATTTGGGGTAATATATGTTGACAGTTTGAGAGACAGTGACCTGTCTTGTTTATGGCCTGCGTACAGATTTAGAGAACTATTTCCAATAATCGAGCACATATTGAAGAGCTTTTCTTTTATACAACTAGATTGGCTAATAATATGCGGCCCGCATCAGGTGGTAAGCTACCGCAGCCAACTGACGATCGCAACACCACGGGGATGTTACTCGCGCGCTGCCAATCTTGTGACCTATGGATGTTTTGTTACAGTACCCAGTAATTTCTCTGCCATATATCACCTTTCAAACCGGAACACAGCTATACAAATATAGCAGCTTGGCGGTAGGAATAGGTGAGACAGAGGTACGCAGACGACTTTTGTACGCTGACCGATTAAAGGGTTTTTCTTCTGTGAACTCTCACTTTGTAGAAAGTACTCCTGAAGATGTCTTCACAGCAGTCTGTAGTATATTGAACTTTACACTTTATTGCAAAGCAATAATTGGGACACCGGCGCGTGTAGCATGAAATGAAGCGTAAGCAATAATATTTAGCGATTAATTTATTAGTTTTAATAGAGCATTCTGTCATTGTAACTAAGACAATAAACACCATCTTTGGGATATGTGATCTTTCACTCAACCATACACTTCAAGTCTCTTCGTAGGGTAATCTCGTTTCCTAATAGACAAGGACTGACAGATTTCGGTATCTTAACCTAAGGATTAGGTGATGAAACTGATTATGACACGGAGCCACAACCCATAGGTATAACGGCGGCCTTTCTTAGGTTAGGTTACAAGTCTTTCAAAATATAATTTCTTGAACGTGGTTTGCTCACAATGTTTCCCTTCGCCGCTGAGCAAGTTATAATTATATACATAATATAACAATTCGGCAACGCATGAATGATACCCCTGGTGTTGCAAATGCCCATAGTACTGTGACTATTTCCCATCAGACAGGCCGTAAGCTTGATTGCCACCTTAGTAATATAAAAAAAAAATATATGCACATAAATCTGAAAGCATAAATTTAGCGTCTTCGTAAGAGCCTGTATAGCATTTAATTTATCGAAAAAGGCGTTATAGGGATGTTATAGCATCGGAACTGCGTTTGATGTCTCTGGTTACACGTATCCATAGGTTGCTGCGACTAATTACTTCTAGAAAGTACTGTGCTTGTAACCAAAAATAGTGACATATAAAAAAAAACAAGAATTGATATCTGATGTCAAAGTGTGTATTTATTTATCAATATTTTAGTTGTGAGGGTAGGAACCGTGCTTTTTATAGTAGTACTCAGGGTCGTAAGTCCTGACAACTGCGCTGCCGCCGTAGGGCATCCCAGGGTACGTAGGGAAACCTGGGTAACCTGGGTAGGCTGGATATCCTGGCTGGAGGGGGTGGACTGGCGGCAGTACGGTGCCAACCGGATGGTATCCGTACCGGAGGGGCAGGAGGGTCTCCACTGGGTATTTTCCATAGGAAGCTTTCCATTCGATGTCCTTGGTAGCGGCGGCATAAGCCACGAGCACAACGAGAGCGACTAAGAATCTCATCTAAAAAGAAAAAGAGATAACATGAAATATTAGTCTTGAAGGGTTTCGACCCCGACATGGCGAAAGTTATTTTTTTTTTATTACGTCGGGAGGCATACAAGCATACGGCCCACTGGTACCATAGCCTATTAACGCTTGTAATATATTGAGTATCACTCGCGCGATGCCTCCTCTGCCGCTTATACAGCAACTCCTTAGGAGCATACTGGTGACTTCACTCACACGCAGGAAAACAACAACCCTCTAGGGAGTGGTTATTTGGCTGCAGTTTTCTGTCAGGTGGAGGTACTTCCCCAGACGGAATACTTTGATGCCCCCTACCACTCTTAAAAAAATGTAAGTTTTAACGCCTAAATATCTCTGCGATTCTAGCCTACTGACCAACGAGTGGATATTTTAACCAATCAGCTGATAAGTGCCGGGATGTTGATCCGTGATCTAACCAATAAGAGCTGTGCGTTCTACTTTACCCCCCGACCTGTAGCGGTGAGTTTATTTACTATACAAAATTGAGTCATTGGATCTCCACAGGTTATTTTCTTCATGGATGAAACCGACGGTGTTACATTATACGATTTTCATCAGGTGGGTTAACTTGACTCTCCCCCTACGTGGTATTAAAAAAGTGACTCTTGATGACTTCAATAAACATCAAATACTTGTGTCATATTAAAATTTACACAAATAACTATTATCTATCTATTACTAGACATGCGATATGGATCCAACGCGTAGAGGTCCTTTTGAGAAGATTAATGCAATGTAGTACACCCGCCGTGACCTGCTCCGGGGGATATCAATGGAACAATATACCCATGAACATGTCACGGCAGGTATCTGACTATTGAAGTATTATTTAAAGTTATTTACCTTATCTCTGTTATGTACCTTTCACTTATGTATATGAACTGATAACAAAATGCGATTCCCAATGCTTTTATACAATATCACTAATCAGGACCAGTTGGCAAACAAGAATGTCAAATCAATTAACATCTTGTTTTTAATATAATATTGCACACAACAAATTATAATATCCATTAGTGAGTTCTACACTGTACTAGCATATTCAATTCACAGTTATACCATCAGCTAGCTATTCCAATATACTCGTACTATAAAAACATAGTATACCATTCAATATAGGGTATATTGAACCAAGAAATTATATTTCGAATGAGGTGTGACCATACCTAAGAATGATCTGATTTACCCTCTGGGCTGTGGTCCGACGGCAGTCGCTTTGTGTAAAAATTAGTATCTTCGCCAAATCATTAAGCTTAAATAGCGGATCCCGCAAATCCTAATGGGTTAGGAAATGGGATAACGCTATGAAGAAGTATACAATATAGTATATAAAAAAAATTAAGTATTTGCCTCAATGGTCGAAATTCTGGACTGGACCATAATTAATCATTGGACGATGACCATGACTGGGTCACATAGGTCACATATGATTCCATTTTTTTTCTGCTGTTTAATTTTTTTCTTATTAACGTCGGGAGGCATACAAGCATACAGCACACCTAATGTAAAGCGGTTACCGTAGCCTATGAACGCTTGCAATACATTAAATTCGCCCCTTTGTCACGAGGTATTCGAATCTTAAATGCCATTGCAAAAGATGTAGATATTTTCCACACTAGTATGCCGAAAATCATGGAAGTAACACAGAAATATTTAGAAACCGTATAGTATGCGTAACCGTATATTATGATCGGTTTGCGCAATGAAGCCTATGACACATACCGGCGGTCTAAGTCTGAAGTTCATAAACAGTACTACAAAGACCTGAAAAGTATTACTGCAATCAGTATTGATAATGAAAAGCGTGCATATTACAATCATTACATTAATTCAAACACGGATAACGGGAAATTGTTTTGGAAGAACCTAAAATATAAAATATTGATTGATCCTGGCAAAAGTGATGATCTCCCGGATTGCTTTAATGACCCAGACGTTATTAATGATCACTTTTTGAAAATACCTGGACCTGATACTGTTCCTATCTCACAATTAACGTTCTTTGAGTTTCATCGGTTCAATGCATCAAACCCGTCATTTAAGCTACGTACAGTAACTGAAGATGAAGTCTCAAAGTATTTATTATCTATCAGGTCAAATGCATGTGGAAATGATGGTATAACTAGGGATATGATATTACTCACTCTTCCACATACATTACCTATTATAACCGATATGATAAATAAATCCATCGTTACCGGTGTGGTTCCGCGACAGTGGGTGAATGGACTGGTTACACCTCATCCCAAAGTTGATGATCCTAGTGATCTTAAGGATCTGAGACCCATAACCATCTTACCCTTCTTGTCAAAAATACTTGAGAAAGCGGTATATGACCAAGTGATGGAATATGTCGAAATCTGTGATATATTACCATCTCTTCAATCCGGGTTCCGGAAGGGCCGTGGCACTGTCACTGCTCTGCTTGACGTAACGGACAATATACTCGCTGATCAAGACAACGGTAAAGGTACCATATTAACTCTTCTTGACTTCACTCGCGCATTTGATAGTCTTAATATTCCGCTACTCTTGTCTAAACTATCATATTACGGATTTGATTCCCACTCGATAATATGGTTTGATAGTTACCTTGGGCGTAGGTCTCAGTCTGTCTCGCTCCGAAGAAAAGATGGTTCTCATTCCAGATCGGCTCACAAGCCGGTAACGCGTGGAGTTCCTCAGGGTTCCATACTGGGTCCGCTCCTCTTTGTCTTATACAGTGCGGATCTTCCCAATGTAATTAGCCACTGCAAGTACCATTGCTACGCCGATGATTTTCAGCTTTATATTCCTGTGAGATCTGGTAAGACGGTTGAAGCTTTGCAGGCAATGAACGAAGACTTAGATAGAATTGCTACCTGGTCCAATATGAATGCTCTTGTACTTAATCCGTCTAAGTCCAAGTTCATGGTCCTCGGCTCGGGGAAGCAAATTGAGCGAATCTTAAGTGGTAATCCCTCCGTAAAAATCCTCGGTAGCCAAGTTGAACATGTCAATGAAGCAAGAAATCTCGGTATAGTCATTGACAGTCAGTTGCGCTTTGAGAGACATGTGTTGAACCTTGTGCGAAGCTGTTTTTATAGATTAAGAATTCTTTACAAGATCCGACATTATTTAACAGAAAAATCACGTATTACACTGTGCGAGTCGCTCGTCCTCTCAAGGCTAAATTACGGTGACTTAGTCTATGGGCCACGCCTTCTGCATAGGAGTCGGCGAATGATTCAACGTATACAAAACGCCTGCTGTCGGTTTTGCTTTGATGATCCGCCACGAAGTCATATATCGCCATTTATTAATAAGGCTGCTATGCTTAATATGGAATCACGTAGACGGTTACATCTCGCAACACTTATGTTTGACTTAATAAAATTTAAAAAGCCTATGTACCTATACACTAAATTGAATTTTAGCACCTTTCATAATAGATATGGACCGGGTGTTCTCAGGTCGGTCCGAGCTCCGTTGACTACTCACTTGCACAGGACTGCGGCATTTAATGGTAGTTTCCGCTACCGGGCGACCAAGTGTTGGAACAATATCCCCCCTCCAATAAGAAACGCTCCATCGAAGTATTCCTTTAAAAAACAACTCAAGTCTGCTTTGCTGAGTTCACAATCACTAGAAATTCCATCTTCGTCGCCCTGGTAAAGGACCTTTCCTTTTTGTTACTAGCCGATTTTGAATAAAGACTTAACATAGGTGTTTTGAAGTAAAATTTCAGTTGCTTTGTCTACAATTTAGTTTAAGAATTGACTTATTAAATGTTCGTTATTGAATGTACCTACTTTATCGTATGTTTTTTTTTTTTTATGTACACTGTTTATTGTATTTATGCATATTTTAACGGTTATATTAAGATAATATGTAACAATATGCTTATACAGCTTTGCTTGATTTGGGGCTGGCTGGTGCTGTGTATCTTTGTGCTAATTATTAATTGGCACAAAAAATGTCCTTATGGTTGTAAGTGTGTTGTATCGCTGCCGCGCATTCCCGCGTGTATCATTAGGTCGCAGCTGAAAATCAGTGTTTGCTCCTCGAGCAGACAATCCACTGAGCTACTGCCTGTTTGTATCACTGCAACACACATGCTTGAACATCGCTGTACATTGTACTGTATGGATTTTGTCTATCTGATAATAGTTTTTGTATGTTTCTTTTTGTAATCTAGGCACCTATTCTCTGTGAAAAACCCAATCTCATTGTCTTACATGTGTGTTCTATGATACAAATAAACTTTTTATCTATCTATCTATCTATCTATGTAACAGTAAGATTGTACTCATATTGTATCTACTATAAATCTCTTATGAATACTTAACTTATAGCATTGCATTGGTGTAAACTGTAATGGTGTTATAAAGGTTTTAAATAAATTAATTAATTAATTAATTAAGCATCACTCGCGCGATGCCGCCTCTGCTGCTAACACTGCAACTCCTTAGCTTACTGGTGACCTCACTCACAACAACCCTCTAGGGAATTATTATTTGAGTGCGGTTTCCTGAGAGGTGGAGGTACTTCCCCAGACGGACCGCTTTGATGCGCCCTACCTCTCTGAAAAACTAAAGTTAATATAGCAATAAATTCATATGACTTACAAAGAAGAAAATAGTTAAAAGGTGATCTATCTTTTTCTTATGAAACAATGGGATGAATAATATACCTAAGGTCTACCTAATGTGAAGACTTTACCATACCCTATAATCGCTTGATATACAGAAAGAATCCTTAGTGCGTTGCCACGCGTGCTGATAACACATCAACTCCTTCAGAGCTTACTGGTAAACTCACTCACTCGAAGAAGATAGACGATTTTCCAGGTAGTTATTATTTGGCTGCGGTTTCCTTTGAGGTGGAGGTACTGCCCCAGTCAGGCAGCATGGATGCGCCCTACCTCTTTTAAAAACTCCCGGACAACAAACAGACATGTTTGTACTATGTGGGAATGGATCACATGAAGTTTAGTGATAAATATATAGACCACAAGGCACAGTTCGCTATACACAATGCAGTGTTGGTCCCAACGCTTACTTATGGAAGCGAGAGCTGGGTATGGCAGAGAGAGCATGAAAGAACGATAAACGCGGTCGAAATACGAGCGATGCGCAAAATTTGTGGCGTAACACTTGTAGACCGTATTCGCAATTAGAAACAGAGTTGGTCTGAAAGAGGACGTCGGTGTTAAAATAAGAAAAGGCATGCTCCGTTAGTTCGGACATGTAGAAAGAATGCAGTATGAAAGAGTGACGAAGCAGATATACAATGCAAAAGTGGAAGGATAGGATAGGAGCCGAGGAATGCCAACACTTACCTACCATGATCTAATTGGTCGTTTTCTATCAGAAGGTGATGTCAGGAGCCCGAGAAACCGGCGAGCGTGCAAGAGAAGAGCAATGAATGTTAAAGAAGCGAGTGAGGTATGTAAGGATCGGGTCACGTGGCGCTCGGTTCTCTCTGCCTACTCCACTTATAGATAGATAGATAGATATACGTAACAGATGCAAGTAAAACCTACACAATAGTAATACAGGTAATATATAAATAAACACATATAATATGTACAAAATACAAAACATTTTATAACAGAAGCATAATATTTGTGTTTAATTAATATTTTTGTGGCTAAAAAAAACCGAAAATTTTACACAAACTCATGTGATGATTATTTTATATTGTTCTTATTTTTAATAGTTTTGTATGATATTATTAATTTTGTATTGAAAACAAAACCACTTGTACGTGATTGGTCGGTCGAAAACCGCCAATCACGTGCAAGCTTGGCGGACCAATTAGAAGTTCCCGCTCCTTTTTTTGAGAACTTGTTAAGGTGGACCGGGAGTTATTCATTCTGTAATGAGCATCGAACTGGAAGGTTCAAAAAAATCGGCGAAAGTTAATTTGTTGCTGTAAGTAAAATTGTACAGTACTTGGGGAATAAATGTAGTATTAATTTCGACTGAGTCCTGATTTATCAAACTCACTTATACAGTTTATAAAATATACAGAACCATTAATGCGTAAGTGCGGCTCACAGTTTACCAATTAAGGTTTAAGAGGGGGCATAATGCTAAGTGGCGCCCTTATTTTGTTTTTATTAATAACGCTGAATTTAAGACAATTAAAAAAAAACGTGTGCGTCTCGGGACGCCCGTCAGAAGTGATAACTTAAACTAATCTAAGTTGAACTATTTAATATTGAGATTGTTGAACTTGAGAAAAGCTTAGGTTATTACTTAAATTTTATGTATATTAATATGATAATGTAAGGAAAGGTTATTTATGAATAAAATATTTTATTGATTGTAAAATATATTTTATTCTTAATTACAATTGAGCCTGCCTACCTCTGTGTATACGTGAGAGAAAGGGAAACCAGACAGACTGGCGCCGTAACAAAGCGGTTTGCCCTCCTATAAGAAGTTATCACTTCAAAAAAACGTTCAATTCTGGCACTGTAGACACAAGTTTTTTGAAACATTGTGCTACGAGATGCTACGAGCTACGTAGCTCTACGACGTCAGAGCTACGTACTCCGTAGACATTTTAAATAGTTTGGTGTATTATTTATATCATGACTAAAGTGGCTAATACATAAAGTCCACCTGATAGTAGGCGATACCCGAACGCCACCCCTCGGGTTACTTACCATCAGGCAGCCCGTGTGTTTCTTCACCAAATCGGTGGCATAAAAAAATCTTAGAACAACCTATATGCCTAGATCTATCTAGATGCCGTCAATGCCAGAGCTATCCCTAGTGCATAGCCACCTATGTAAAACTTTAATACCTACCAGAGGGAGGCTTTGTACAAACGTCGTCTGCGTGGGTAGCTCTGTCTCACCTATTTCTACCGTCAAGCAGCTATATTTATATAGCTGTGTTCCGGTTTGAACGGTGAGATATGGCAAAGTAATTACTGGGTACTGACGAAACAGCCTTAGGTCACGAGATTGGCAGCGCGCGAGTAACATCCCCGTGGTGTTGCGAGCGTCAACAGGCTGCGGTGACCGCTTACCATCTAAAGCCGGCCGCATGCTTGTATGCCAATCTAGTTGTATAAAAAAAACCTAGTTTGAAGAATTCTATGCCGTAGTGTTGCGCTACCGAGTTCGTACAAATTATTATTTGATAATTTATTCGTTTCATAGATTAACGATTACAAAGTTTCATACATTAAAGTTCATCCATGGTGTGTTCCGAAAGATAATAAATAATAACTAATAATAAATAAACTGTACCATATAATTGAACTATTAGAATTATTAACGGTGTCCCGAGGCATACGAGCATACGGCCCACCTAATTTATAGGTTACCGTAGCCTATTAACGGCTGCAATACATTAAGTGTAAGTCTCGCGATGCCACCGCTACTGCTAACACAGCAACTTCTTACGAGATGGTGACCTCACTCACTCGCAGGAACACAACAACCCTCTAGATAATGACTATTTGGCTTTTTTTTTAGACGGAGGTACTTCCCCAGACGGGCTGCTTTGATGCGCCCTACCTCTCTTAAAAACACCCAGACCAAGACAAACAGACGCGTTCATGTACAGAAATGTTCCTGTGTGGAAATCGAACTCACGATAGTTGGTGTAAAAGTCGCGTTATTTACCGCTGTGCCCCCGTACTCGTAACTTTAGCAACCTTCTTGTTTAAATGGATTTTGGCGAGCTCGGTGGCGCAGTGGTGAAACGCGCTGTTACGCTACTTTGACATCAACGCTCGTGGATTCGATTCCCACACAGTACAAACATTTGTGTGCATGAATATGTCTGTTTGTCTTGGTCTGGGTATTTTCTATGTATAATAAGTATGTTTTTACAAAAAAAAAAATGTATTTACGTATGTTTATCAGTTGTCTAGTACCCATAACACAAGCTTCGCTTACTTTGGGGCTAGGTGGCGCTGTGTAATTTGTCCGACAATATTTATTTATTTATAATGACGTTGCCAACCTGTCGGACATCATCGTGATTGTTTCGCCACAAATCAATTACGGGAATTAATTAATGATACCATGTTTGCCATCAACTTGAATATAAATAGGTCTCAATTAATTGTATATTCATTGAAGCTTGAGTTAACGAAGAAACAACTTAGTGAAATCAAGGTAAAATAAAACTCCCCACGCAAATTTTATTTATAAACATGTTTTTAGCTATTTAATTTATATTTTAATACACAATAATTACTTTGTCGAGCTCGGTGGCGCGGCGGTTTATGACAAGACTTTCATCGACGCTCGCAGGTTCGATTCCCACACAGGTCAATTATTTGTGTGCATGAACATGTCTGTTTTGGTCTGGGTGTTTTAAGAGAGGTAGGGCGCATCACAGCAGACCGACTGGGGAAGTACCTCCACCTCACATAAGACCGCGGTAAAATAACAACTCTCAGGGAGTTGTTATATGACCGCGGTGGTGACGGGAAACATAAAAGCATACCGGCCACCTGATGCAAAGTGACTACTGTAGCCTATGTACGCTGGCAAAACATCAAGTATGAACCTTAATGTTTTAAACCTCTGAGGTTAACAAAGTTACTGCTTAGTAACTTATTTGTTTCACCAGAGGGAGAATTTGTACAAAAGTCGTCTGCATGTGTACCTCTGTCTCACCTATTTCTACCGCCAAGTAGATATACTTATATAGCTGTATTCCGGTTTGAAGGGTGAGATATGGCAGAGAAATTACTGGGTACTGTGACGAAACAGCCTTAGGTCACAAGATTGGCAGCGCGCGAGTAACATCCCCGTGGTGTTGGCAGCCTTAATAGGCTGCGGGTGACCGCTTATCATCCAATGCAGGCCGCATGCTTATTTGCCAATCTAGTTTCATAAAAAAAATGGTGACTTCACTCACTCGCAGGAACGCGACAACCCGCCAGGATGTAGTTATTTGACCCCGATTTTCCGTAAGGTTATGCCGCAAATAGGCTGGGTGCTCTTAAAATACTCAAACCATGACAAACAGACGTGTTCATGCACACAAATCTTCTCCAAATCAAACTCACGACCATCGGTGTTACGGCATCACTAACCACCGTGCCACCGAGCTCGTCTCCATTAGTAAGTTCTTAATATATACTTTATTATTTTTGTACCAGAGGGAGACTTTGTACAAAAGTCGTCTGCGTGGGTATCTCTGTCTCACCTATTTCTACCGCCAACCAGCTATATTTATATAGCTGTGTTCCGGTTTGAAGGGTGAAATATGGCAGAGAAATTACTGGATACTGTGACGAAACAGCCTTAGGTCACAAGATAGGCAGCGCGCGAGTAACATACCCGTAGTGTTGCGAGCGTCAATAGGCTGCGGTGACCGCGTACCATCTAACGCGGGCCGCATGCTTGTTTGCCAATCTAGTTATATATAAAAAATAAAAGAAAAATCTTGTTTCAGATGAAATTCTTAATAGTAATCTTCGCTGTGATGGCCGTGGCTGCTGGCAAGGTGGAGTGGGACCAGAGCGGTCAGTACCGCCTGGTAGATACCGATCCTATCCGGTACCGTTACCTGACGCCCTCCCGAGCCCCGCTGGCGCACATGTCTTTGGCCCCGTACGCCCCCACAGTCGCCGCCCCCTATTCGCCCCTGCCGTACTCTCGTGCCTTCGATCTCGCAAACTACGAAGCCTATTTGGCTCCACATTTATATTGAGTCATTGAGTAACAATAAAGATTCGTAAAAAATCTTTCTGATGAAATAAGTATTTCATTATATTACTGTATTTTTTTAACAACTCCGGGATGCATGTACCCCCATACAGTTTACACACGGTACCCTATGAATGCATTACATTGAGTATCTTTCGCGCGATGCCTCCTCTGCTGTTAACGCAGAAACTCCTTAGGAGTATTGATGACCTCACTCGTACGCAGGAACACAACAACCCTCGGAGGAGTTGTTATTTGGCTGCGTTGCTGTGTTGGCAGAGATGGCATGGCGCTAGTGATAGTTAATATATTTCAAACGTTCATAGGCTATGGTAGCCGCTTTAAATCAGGTAGGCCGTATGTTTGTATGCCTCCCGACGTCGTATAAAAGTACAGACAACAGATTTGATGTGCTGTTGTATTCGCTGAGGTTTTCCCAAGGGACAAAGCTACTCCTTAGGAGCTTACTGGTGACCTCACTTATTATGCAGGGACACAGTAACCCTTTAGGGAGTTGTTATTTGTATTTCCCAGGACGGGCTCTTATAAGATCATCCAGCACAAGACAAACAAACATGTTCATGCACACAAGTGTTCGTCCTGTGTGGGAATCGAACCCACGAGCGTGGGTGACAATGTAACGTGCGTTTCACCTTTACGCCACCGAGCTTGTCATACCACAGGATCATGATATAGGTTAAGATTTTGCAGCCAAATAACAACTCCCTAGAGGATTGTTGTGTTCCTACGTATGAGTGAGGCCACCAGTAAACTCCTATGGAGTTGCTGTGTTAGCAGCAGAGGTGGCATCGCTCGAATAATACTTAATGTATTGCAGGTGTTTATAGGCTACGGTAACCGCTTTGCATCAGGTGTGCCGTATGTTTGTATCTCTCCCGACGTTGCAATTTTATTATCACTATTTATAGGAAAGACACCACTATTCGTTAGTGTATATATATCGCCGGCGTAAATGAGCAGTAACAACGTGCAGAAGCTAAAAGCTTTTAGTTACCGTCGCACGCTGTTGTCATTGGTATATATATCATTGTACAGTATACATGTAGCTGTAGAGTAAACATAAGAGAGGTAGGGCGCATCAAAGCAACCCGCCTGGGGAAGTACCTCCACCTCACAGAAAACCGCAGCCAAATAACAACTCCCTAGAGGGTTGTTGTGTTCCTGCATATGAGTGAGGTCATCAGTAAGCTCCTTTGAAGTTGCTGTGCAGAGGAGGCATCGCGCGAGTGATATATGTTACAAGCGTTAAAAGGCTACGGTAACTGCTTTACATCAGGAGGACCGTATGCTTGTATGCGTCCCGACGTTGTATAAAAAAAAACAGTAATTCTTAAGGGATAATCCGGTTTTCTAATGCATTAGGATTGGCGGGGTACGCTACGTAAGCGAAAAGATTTGGCGAAGATACAGGTTTTGACATGGAGCGACCGTCAGATATTAACAACCCATAGGGAAAACCAGACCTTTCTTAGGTAAGGTCACGCGTCTATTGTAAATATAATTTCTTGGACGTGCTGGTCTCCTCACTATGTTTTTCTTCACCGCCGAGCAAGCGATAATTACAAATATGTACATAAATTCGGAAACATGAATTTAATGGTACATCCCAGGATTCGAACCGGGGACCTGTTGCTCAATAGGCTGGTTCCTTATGCATTGGGCTATCATCATCATCATCACATCAACCTTTACTCATGCCACTGCAGGGATACGCGTCTCCCTTCAACCGAAGGGGTTTAGACTCCACCACGCTGCTCAAATACGGATTGGCGGAGGCCAGTGGTTTCAAGCTGCCCGAGGGCCACTGATTTAGCTTAACGACTGTCATCTATCGACAACAGCCGGGATTAACGGCTTAACGTGGAAACTCGAGATAGGTAAGCCCATCCATAGACAGACTACGGTCGACGTTGCTTAACCTACGTGTTCGATTAGAATGATACGCGCAGCAACGCTATCGCTCTGCTCTGTTCGCTGAGCTCTGGGCTGTTACTCAGCGGTACAATGATCGATTCTAGCAAGAGTAGTTACGTTTGAGGGGCTTCACGGTTTTATACTAGATGTAGTATGTTCAACTCATACTTGTTACGATACGTAACGTCTAAGAATGCCGGGCAAGAGCTCGAGTAGCAAGAGATAGTCAGGTCGGTTCTCGACGACCCATTCTGACATCAGCGGCACATGTTGGTATTCACAAGGAATGCGTTAAATTACATTGTCCAGTATAAAACGTTTCCCAAATCTAATTATTTAGAGAGTCAGCATAAGTGACACCCCTGGTGTTGCAAATGTCCGTAGGCTACGGTGACTGTTTACCATCAAGCAGGCCGCATGCTTGTATGCCTCCCGACGTCCCATAAAAAAGGCGAAAGATCTAAAGAAAGTACAGACAGCGGCACATCACATTCGCCGAGGTTTTCCCAAGGTACTAAAGCATAAGGTTCTTCAAGAAAAGCGTGAAGGGGTTTCCCCAGGGACAGCAACGTAAGAGTGACACCCCAGGTGTTGCGAATGTTCATACGCTACGGGTTACAGTTATGCTTATTGTCAGGCAGGCCATATGCTTTACCATCTTAGTGGTAAAAACAAGAAAAAATACCCATGCATCTTTTGATGTTGCAGTAAAGGTGAGATTTCTATTTAAATCAATATTTTAAGGCCAGCCAACCCTTCTTCATTGACATGCTACCCCTTAATTATAAAAATGGGAGCCATAAATATGGTTTCCGCTGAAGCGCTGCCTTGCGATCCATTCATCTGGATTAGTACCGGTTAGGTACAAATAGACTATAATTTGATACAGTACGCAGACTCGTTAGCTGTCCAGCGTATTATGCAATAGATTAAAATGCATTATAACATAATTACCTTTGAGGAGTGATAGGCCCAGTGGATAAAGAACTGGCCTATTCACCAAGTGCTCCCCGGTTCGAATCCTAGCAGGGGCGTGTGCAATTAAATTCTAGTCTTCGGAGTTTATGTACATATTTATCAGTCCAAGAAATTATATTTCGCAAGACGTGTGACCTAATCTAAGAAGATGGTTATTCCTCTTAGCTGTGGAGGTCTGACCGCAGTCGCTCTTATTTTTTGTAATGTGGCCTGTCAAAACGTTCCTATCGCGCCTGATGGAAAGCGTCAATGAGAACCAGATGTGAGAACAGCCATCACAGTGATTAGCGCTGTGCTGGCCCCCCTTGACGGCCCGCTAAGGTGCCTCTTCACACCTCGTCTAAACGACCCGGGATTATAGAAAGTGGGGAACACATGCGCCGGAAGCGAATTCCACATTTTGATAGTCCGACAAAGAAATGAGTCGCCGAACTTCTTGGTACGGGAGGTAAGCAACCCAACTCTAGGTGGATGTGATGTCAGTCCAGCGCGAGTATTCCGGAGAAGGAAAGGAGGAGGGACGAGGTCAAAAAGCTCCTCAGAACATTCCCCATGATAGATACGGTAGAGAACACTCAAGCTACCAATATCCCTATGCAGCTGAAGAGGTTCAAGGGAGTTAGTGACCTCAGCGCTATCTATGATGCGTATAGCGCGGCGCTGCATTCTATCGAGAGCGTCAAGTAGATATTTGGCAGACCCGTCCCAGAGGCGAGAACAGTACTTCACGCATGGGTTAACTTGCGCTTTGTATAAAAGGCAGCGCTGTCTCACCCTGTCCAGAATTCCGAGTTTTTAGAGGCCACGGAAATAACGCTCTCGATATAGTCTTTGGGGTTGAGGTTGCTTCTGATGTTGATGCCGAGGATGGTAAGACTATGTAAAGATCAGTGTTTTCGCCAAATCCTTAGGCTCAGGTAACGGAGTCACCAATCCTAATGGATGAGGAAATAGGATAACGCTAAGAAGGAATATAATATGAGTCGAGTGGTTAGCAAGAGCTTTTACTTTATTGTTATAGTGTTGAAATTGAAATTAAATCGTACAGCAGTGACAACCCAGTGGAAAAGGAACCGATATTGATCAACTGGTTCCCGGTTCCAATCCTGGCATGGACCATGTACCACTAAATTCGTGTATTTGTATTTTTGTGACTCCTGTGTACCACCAAAAAGGCAATGAACAGTGAAGTCATTGCTGTCGCGGGGGTTAAACTACAGCTGCCTTGGAACTCACAACGAATTTAATCAAAAGAAATTTCTAGGAGTAGGAGGAGACTGTTCTCGTATTTATGTACATATCTATCACTTGCTTGGCGGTGAAGTAAAACATCTCGAGGAATTCTACACGCCCTGGAAATTATATTTCGAAAGACCCCTAAAGCTAAATTAAGAAAGATTTGGTTTTCCCTCTGGGTTGTGGAAGTCTGACGTCGGTCGCTCCATGTAAAAATCAGTATCTTCGCCAAATCTTTAGGCTTAGGTAGCGGACCTCGCCGATCCTAATGGATAAGGAAGTGGGATAGCGCAAAGAAGAAGAAAAAATAGTTGAAATTTAAATACATAGAATCAGTATAAAATATTTATTTCAAGTCATTTGGATTTCAGAGGCACTTTAGTGTGTGATCTGTTCATAGGAGTACGTGAACGGTTGGTACTCCCGTAAAGCGAGAGCAGCGGGGGCATACGGCAGCGGCAGGGGCATGGTTGTCAACGGGGCCACCACTGGCGGGCGGAGGACAGGCCGCGTGGCCAGGTACCGGTAATGGATCGGGTTGGTGTCAATGAGACGGTACTGGCCGCTCTGGTCCCACTCGAGTTCAGCGGCGGCGACGGCGAAAACAGCCACGATAGCCAAGAAGAACTTCATCTAAGTAAAACCAAGAAAACATAAAAATTAAATATTTTTTTTGTACAAACGTCGGGAGACATACAGCCCACCTGATGTACAGCGGTTGCCGTAGTCTATGAACGCTTGCTGTACACGAAGTATCACTCGCGCGATGCTACAACTGCTGCCAACACTACAATTCCTTAGGAGTTTACTGGTGACCTCACTCACACGCAGAAACACAACAACCCTCTAGGGAGTTGTTGTTTGGCTTCAGTTTTTCTGTGAAGTGGAGGTACTTCCCCAGGCGGGTTGCTTTGATGCACCCTACCTCTCTTTTGAATTTTTTTAAAGTTTTTAAAAACTTTACAGTAATATTTAACTGTACTCTAAAGTTATATATTGAGGAGCTCGGTGACATAGTGGTTTGTAACGCTACTTTAACTGACGTTTGTTGGTTCGATTCCCACACAGAACAAACATTTGTGTGCAGGAACATGTCTGTTTGTCTTTGTCTGGGTGTTTTGAGCGAGGTAGGGCGCATCAAAGCAGCTCGTCTGGGGAAGTACCTCTACCTTACAGAAATCCGTAGCACAATTATGACTCCCTTTTTTGTGGACGGCACGGCAATTGATTTTGCAACTTAAGATTGGCGGTGTCTGCTGCCTAAGCGTAAAGATTTGGTAACGATTTTGATTTTTACATGGAGCGACTGTCGTCAGACCGCCATAACCCGGCGGGAAATCAGACCTTTTTCTTAGGTTAAGTCACACGCATATCGAAATGTAAAACAACCAGACCAAGACAAAGGCACACAAATGTTGTCTTGGGCGGGAGTTGATCCCACAACCCTTGGTATTAATGTTTCCATTATTAGCCAATCGTAATAAATAAATAAATATTGCCAGACAAATTACACAACGCCAACTAGTCCCAAAGTAAGCGAAGCTTGTGTTATGTGTACTAGACGACTGATAAACATACGTAGATACATTTTTTTTTGTAAATACATACTTATCATACATAGAAAATACCCAGACCAAGACAATTAGACATGTTCATGCACACAAATGTTGTGTGGGAATCGAACCCACGAGCGTTGGTGTCAAAGTAGCGTAACAACGCGTTTCACCACTGCGCCACCGAGCTCGTCAATCGCAAGGGTTCTGTTGTTTCTTTTTACAATCCTAAAGAGAGCAAAGTCACAACTTCTTACCTTCAATGATGTTTTTACAATGTGGCTTCGTGGAAGCTATTGGAGTAAGTGATGATGTACACATTTGACCTTAGGTTTATATACAGCATATTGTTTACTGACTCGTGGCTATTGTTCTAATTGCTTTGCGGCTTTCTAATAAATTAATCTGTATTTTTTAACTGATAATTAAAGTTTGCGGTTAAACCAATTATATTCCGGATTCGTTGATAAGTGATATTAAACAATTAAATATAGCTTACTGTGAAACCTACTTAAAAACATGATGGCTATATTGAATTATATATATGCATATGATCCACGTGATTTTAAGTGAATATCGCGGCCTAGCGCGCTATACCACCTCTGCTGTTAACTCAGCAACTCCTTAGGTGCTTCTGGTAACATCACTCGCTCTAAGGAATACAACAACCAGAGAGTTGTTATTTAGCTGCGGTTTTCTGTGAGCATGAAAAGACGATGCAAGAAATGCATTTCTGTTCAGTAAAAAAAATATCCGATGGTTTTCTAGAATATCTCATATTTATTTCAAGACAAAATGATTAAATAATCGCAATAACGACTTGTATGCTACTTTATCCAACAAATCCTTCAAACTTATTCAAGCTCACTTCACCTGCACAATAATTAATTAAAGCTTTTTATAAAACAACCCCCGCTGGGTACAAAAATCCCCTGTGGGTTTCGGTGTGGTCCAAGTTACGAGCGGGTGGCCGCGAATGATACGCGATATAAATATATACATTTTTTATAATGAGCAACATGCACTTTTACTCTTTGCAAACATTTTAATAATGATGTGACTGCATCAGACAATCGCAGCCTTCAATAAAAAAATTTCCTTGAATTCTCTCATATTGAAACGAAAATAGTCAAGTGACTGATAAATTTCCACAACCGAAATACTATGATTATTTTGACTGCAGATGCCGAAATAATGCAATATTTAAGTTGCGAAAGGAATTCCCCGCCAAAGGTTTCCCAAGGGACGAAAGCATGAGGTTCTTCAGACAAGACGTGAAGACATTTTTAGACGGTCGACAACGCACGAGAGACACCCCTAGTATTAAATGGTTAATAGATTCAGGCGTTATTTTGCGAAAGTCAAACCTACAGGCAATTTGATCTAAACTACTTTGGGTGGCAGCCAGTTTCAGTTAGCGGACATTCGAAGAGTTGAGGCAAAGACGATCGGAGCAGCCATGGCAGCGGCGGCATGCTAGATGCATGGGCAATGGGTGGGTGCCGGCTGGTACTAGTTCGCATAAACTAATCGGTACAGCAAGCACACAAACTAGTTTTGATCAAATTACCCATGGTATTGCAAATACATAAGGCGGGCTGTACGCTTGTTCATCTAATAATTTGCCTTGGTCCCAGAAAACAATAGAAAATGTCCCGTTTGGATTACTTACATTTTGTAATTCCGCTCATATTTTACGCCTTGCGTCCAAACTGCGCGCGGCTTATAAAACCCTATTGCGAAATTGATGGAGACTGCAGCATCCCGGCTGATGTTTTTATTAAGCAATTTAAAATGGTGTTACCGTTTTCAACCTCGCGTTCACTAATTAATGATTACGTTCTTCCCGACATATTTTGTTAGCGGAACTTTATAAAGCGTTTTGAATTTAAAACAGCTAAAAAAATCGCACTTTATGACCGAGAAACTATCTAAGCGAGAAGAGAAGAGTAAATCAAAAGCATCCAAAACCGAAGAGCATGCATGAAGAGGTTGATGATTGTGGAAGAAGCGAGAGCGGTATGTTTGGGTCGGTGCACCTGGCGTTCCATAGTCCCTGCCTACCCCAATGGGAGACAGCCGTGATGATATATATGTATGTGTATGTAGAAGAGAGAACTCTACGGGGGCCAAAATAAATACATAGCGCTATATATAGCTCTTGTTAACCATTGAAGAATCAGCCGATTGCCTGTAACCAGCCTCGATCCCCATATCCAGACCGCCTCGATAATATTTTTTAAAAGAGGTAGGGCGTATCAAAGCGGCGCTTCTGGGGCAGTACCTCCACCTCATAGAAAGCCGCAGCCAAATAACAACTCCCTGGAGAGTTGCTGTGTTCCTGCGTGTGAGTGAGGTCACCAGTATGCTCCCAAGGAGTTGCGGTGTAAGCAGCAGAGGAGGCATCGCGCGAGTGATACTTAATATATCGCAAGCTTTAATAGGCTACGGTACCAGCTTTTCACCAGGTGGGCCGTATGCTTGTATGCCTCCCGACGTAGTATAAAGAAAAAAGATACTTACATGTATACCTCAGAGAGAGTGATAGCCCAGTTGACAAGGAACCGGTCTGTTTATCATCTGATCCCTAGTTCGAATCCCGCGTGTACCACCAAATTCACGTTTTCGGATTAAACTTAACTAAAAATGTCTGGTTTTCCCTCTGGGTTGGGGAGGTCTGACTTCAGTTGCTTCATGTCAAAATATGTATCTTCGTCAAATCTTTAGGCTTAGGTAGCGGACCCCGCCGATCCTAATAAAAAAGGAAATGGGTAACGTTAAGAAGAAGAAGATTGACATACTTACACCTTACTAACTGTGCTGTTACGTTTTTGAACAATTTTGAACTATTATCATCAGTAAACATCGAAAGGGTTCGTTTCAATACTTAAAACTCAAAGATGCAGATTTTATTTAAAAAAACAACGTCTGTAGGCATACAAGAATATGGCCCGTAGCCTATGAGCGCTAGTAACACATTAAGTATACTCGCGCGATGCCGCCTCTGCTGCTAATACAGCAACTCCGTAGGAGTTTATTGGAGACCTCACCCACACGCAGGTATACAACAACCCTCTAGGTACTATTATTGTGCTGCGGTCGTTAGGTGGAGGATGGGTTACTTTAATGTGCCCCACCTCTCTTATAAACACCAAGACAAACAGACATGTTCATGCACACAAATGTATGTCCTGTTTGGGAACCGAACCAACGAGCATCGGTGACAAAAACGGGTTATTAACAGCTGCGCCACAGAGCTCGTCGTAAGTCTGGCTGAAACCAAACTGTATGCAGCCAACAATACGATTCAATAGTCACTTCAAAACTCGAATACAAACTTAGTAATCTTACAAGAGGTTAGTTTTAAATACAATAAAAGTTTTTTAATAAATGCTCGCCGTGGAAAATTGTAATATGCTGTTGTGATAAAGACCAATAACTGCATGCAAAGTAAAATACGTCTTTCAGAACAGAGTTGTTCCTCGTCTCCCGGACAATTTCATTTGTTTTATTGATATTTCTGTCACCGTGAGGGGACAGAATGACGGGGGCTGTGCCAAATGTTCGGAAAAATTCCAAGATGGCGCCAGGGGAGCGCCAATAGCAGAATGCACTCTCCATTCTGAAGTATTTGTTACTTCATTTGGCTACAATTTGTAAACAAGTAGGGGTTTCTTTTCCGGAAAGTTATTTTTTAGGATTCCCTGCCCCGAAAGAGACCCTACCTCGCCTTATTGTCCGTCTGTATGTATTTATATAGTTTAAAACTTAAACATTTCCAAGGAAATTGAACTAGTTGAATGTGATAAACCACTCGATTTTTTATGGTACCGTATTTCGAAGGCGACTACCGATCTTACGTAACGTGGCTAGTAGCCTAAGAATGCTTGTTATATAAAAAGTATCGTTCACGCTATCAGGATATTAAGCAGACTACCTTCACTGCTCATACAGAAACTTTCACGAGATTAATGGTAACCTCACTCGGTGCAGGAATACAACAATCTAGGCAGTTATTATTTGCCTTCAGTCTTCTGTGACGTGGAGGTACTTCCCTAGTGAAATTGCTTCGTAATAATAATGCTTTAAAAAAAAATGACTTAATAATTTGTTCGAGCGAACAGAAAACTGTATTAAAATGCGCGATGAATAAATTGAAAAACAATCAAAAGTACTATAAGTCTCTAGTTGTTTTTTTTTCTTACTGAACTTAGAACGCATGGTTTGTAGTTTTTAAAGTATTTATCTTATATATGAATGTTAGAGAAGCGAGTGAAGTGTGTAAGGGCCGCGTCTTATGGCGCTCGGTTCTCTCTGCCTACCCCGCAAGGGACCGTGAAGATATACATATATCCATCTTATATATTTTGAAGTGCTCGATGGTGGAATGGCTAACGGCAGGTTGCGACCGACGTTGCTTAACCTGTGTCTTCTTCTTCTTAGTGTTATCCCGTTTCCTAATCCATTAGGATTTGCGGGGTCCGCTACCTAAGCCTAAAGATTTGGTGAAGATACTGATTTTTACATGGAGCGACTGCCGTCAGAGCTCCGCAACCCAGAGGGAAAACCAGTTCTTTCTTAGGTTAGGTCATACGTCTTTCGAAATGTAATGGATTTCCTCACGATGTTTTTCCTTCACCGCCGAGCAAGTGAAAACACGAATTTAGTGGTACATGGCCCCGCTGGGATTCGAACCGGATACCTGTTGCTCAATAGGCCAGTTCTTTATCCACTGGACTATCACAGCTCCAATTTTTATTAGAACAAAGTAACCTGTGTATACGGTTGAATAACATCGATTTTTTTTATACTACGTCGGGAGGCATACAAGCATACGGCCCACCTGATATAGAGCGGGTACCGTAGCCTATTAATGCTTGTAATATATTAAGTATCACTCGCGCGATGTCGCCTCTGCTGCTAACATAGCAACTCCTCAGGAGCTTACTGGTGACCTCACTCACACATGGGAACACAACAACCCTCTTGGGAGTTGTTATTAGGTTGCTGCGATTGTTAGTTGGAGAATGGGCTGTTTTGATGCGCCCTACCTCTCTTAACCCTTCGAAACCAGGGTGGTCATATATGACCGCGAAATGTATGGGAAAACGTAATAACGGGTTCTGACTGCTTAAAACATCCAGACCAAGACAAACAGACATGTTCATGCACACAAATGTTTGTCTTGTGTGGGAATCGAACCCACGACCGTTGGTGTCAAAGTCGCGTCATTCACGTCTGAGCCACCGAGCTCGAATGGAATATGAACCCTTTCTTTAGCTACCTTAAATGCCATACTCCACTTGGGCAAAAGCTAGAAAATGAATGAGAGTATACTACAAAAAGTTTTCTTGTTTATAAAAACTTGGCTTCTGTATCCGGTTAAGTAATTGCTCGCTATTTAGTTCTCCTTGGTAAACTGAGGCCATAATTCGGCCCGTCAGTTGGGCCTGATGAATGAGTGAAAGCACGCGACGGGGTTGGAGGGGGCGGCGAGCCGGGGGATGGGGAGGGCCTTCAATAATTCATAAGTGCATGACTGCAGGGGTCCTTGAACTTTTGTTTGATTAGACGGGATTATGCCGGCTCTGTTATTATGGTCCCAGAAATCTAGAGTGATTATTAAATAACTTCAAAAAGGAAGCTGTTTTTGTAAGTTGTTTTTTGTTAATTCATTCTGCCAGTTATTTTGTGAAAGTTAAATTTATAGGGATCTAAGCTATTTTGTGTGGTTCTGCTACCGATTATTTTAAGAAAATTTAAAGTCTCTATTCATGGCGCTCGGTTCTCTCTGCCAACACCGCAAGGGACATGGCGTGAAGATATACATACATACATACTATTCATGTGTGTGGATGGGTTTCCTATCTGGAGTTCGGTGGCTCAGTCGTGAATGACGCCAATGCTCGTGGGTTCGATTCCCACACAAGGCAAACATTTGTGTGAATGAATATGTCTGTTTGTCTTTGTCTGGATGTCTTAAGAGATGTAGGGCACATCAAAGCAGTCCGTCTGGGAAAGTACCTCCACCTTACGGAAAACCGCAGCCAAATAAGAACTCCCCAGAGGGTTGTTGTGTTCCTGCGTGTGAGTGAGGTCACCAGTAAGCTCCCAAGGAGTTGTTGTGTAAGCAGCAGAGGAGGCATCGCGCGAGTAATACTTAATATATCGCTAGCATTAATAGGCTACGATATCCACTTTACGTCAGGTGGGCTGTATGCTTGTATGCCTCCCGACGTAGTATAAAAAAAATGTAAACATGAAATCAGGGTTTTCATAGCAATTGCAGTTGTTATGAATACTCATAGGCGATACGATAAACATTGCAGTTTGTATTTCGCTTTCTTAGCCCTGTTGCGCACTTCGACGTTTTCTAAATTGTAACACAGGTACAAGGTCAAAAGTGAACTTATAGCAACGTATTCTCCAACATTGGCAACACGATCGCCGGTATCTTTGAAGTATGTTTGATTGAAATGGCAAGGAGCGCTTTTACTTCCAATTGGTTGATTTCCTTTTTAAACACAGCCTCACGCCCTAAATGCTAGCGGTCTCTAATTATGATCTAACACCAGTATCCAGGTGCTCCCACCCAAAGGTGACTTCAGTAACTCCATGTGTCTGACTCGAGACTTGTACGACAAAAGATTTACTTTTGTTAACGCCTCACTGGTATAAAACAGAAGTAAACAATTGTACATTTTTACACCTAACAAATACCATAAACTCTACCTGTCTATAACTTCACGCCAAATCCCTCGCGGGGTAGGCAGAGAGAACTGACCGCCACGGGACTCTATCCTTACATCACTCGCTTCTTTATCATTCATTGCTCTTTTCATGCACGCTCGCCAGTTTCTAGGGCTCCTGACATCACCTTCTGATAGAACACGACCTATTGGATCATGGTAGGTAAGTCTTGGCCTATACGTATATAAGCTGTATTTAAAAAGGAAACCAACCAATTGGAAGGAAAGTCAGTTGCTCCTTGCCATTTCAATAGACTCTACCATTTCAAATACCTATATGTAATCCGCAAAAATCAGCTGACGTAATACCTATGCTTGTATGCCTCCTAACATTGTATAATGTAGTTTTACTCCAACCCAATATTCGATCTAGAATCTTCTGAAACTAGAGGAAGTATCGAAGTGCCCTTGGCGTTTTCTAATTCGCAAAAATCGAAATCGAATTACTTTCCGTTCGGAAACCGTCGGAAATTCACTAAGAGCGCCAATAAAGAAGCGAACGAAATTACTACCCCTACCCACCCCAGCCCAATGCAATTTTGCACTCGATTGTACAGAGCTTTATCCATTCGAGGGGTCAGTGGCCCCGAAAACACCTTTTCCCTCACCTGTACGTTGAAAAGATACGTTTTTGTTCACATAATAGCCTTGTTTGTATACTATGGGACAGTTGCAGTGACTAGGGTGCATAGAAAATGAGTTACATTTGGGACAATGTCCAATAAACAGGAGGCCAGCTCCGCTATTCCATAAATCACACCTCGTTGAAAATAAATATCAAATTGCCCATTAGTCTAAAAATATAACATGTTATTAACAAGAATATAATGTATATATTTTACTGTAAAATAAATTTATTTAAAATAAAAACTGAAAAATATAATGGATATAAAACTTTTTAATTACTATCCAAGTGACGTAAAATTGCATTTTCGTGGCAATTTGGTCGTTTAATATTCCGCGTTATTATTTTCTATCACGTAAATTATTATTCGTATTGTAAGGCTTATTGCCTTAAAAACCGGGGACTTCGGAACTTCTCATACACGCTATGAGAAGAGCAATGAATGTTAAAGAAGCGTGTGAAATGTGCAAGGATCTAGTCATGTAGCGCTCGGTTCTCTCTGCCTACCCCGCAAGACATTTGACTTGAATGTCTTTAAGTTATATATAGATATAATAAATATACAGTAATATTAGTGTAATAAATATCAATACAATCTTACATATTTGATAGCCTACTGGGTACAGAACCGGCCTATAGATCAACTGATCACCGGTTTGAGTCCTGTCAAGTACCGCTAAATTCTTATTTTCAGATTTATATAAATATATCTAACTAGCTGACCCGGCGAACTTCGTACCGCCTAACAGTCGATTCAGTCGGGTCAGCTAGTAAGATAAAAAAAGAAAGTTAATAAGTCAACAATTACATTATGTCAAAAAATAAAAATTATAATGTATGTATGTATATCTTCACGCCAAGTCCCTTGCGGGGTAGGCAGAGAGAACTGAGCGCCATAAGACGCGGTCCTTGCATACTTCACTCGCTTCTGTGACATTCATAGCTCTTTTCATGCACGCTCGCCGGTTCCTGGGGCTTCTGACATCACCTTCTTGTAAAACACGACCAATTTGGTCATGGTAGGTTAGTCTCGGCCTTCCTCGGCTCCTACATCCTTCCACTTTTGCATTGTATATCTGTTTCGTCATTCTTTCGTCCCGCATTCTTTCTACATGTCCGAACCAACGGAGCATGCCCTTTCTTATCTTAACACCGACACTCTCTTTTAGACCAACTCTTTCTCTCACGTCTTCGTTACGAACGCGGTCAGCAAGCGTTATGCCACAAATTTTGCGCAATGCTCGCATCTCGACCGCATTTATTCTACTTTCATGCTCTCTCTGCCATACCCAGCTCTCACTTCCATAAGTTAGCGTTGGTATTAGCACCGCGTTGTGTACAGCGAGCTGTGCCTTCTGGCTTAGATTTCGGCAGCCTAGAAGGTTACCCAACGCTCCATTCACCCTATTCCCGGCACTCACTCGTCTCTCCACATCAGCGGTGTACCTTCCATTGCTGCTAAAAGCACTTCCAAGATATACAATCTCATTCACTTGCTCCAACACTACATCATCAACCATAATCCTAGTGTTCGTTCTGGTTGTCTCTCTTTCAAATACCATTATCTTGGTTTTCTTCGCATTCAATTGTAAGCCTTTCTTCATACAATCATCTTTCATTGTTGTAACTAGTGTTTGCAGTTCGGATGGTGATTCTGCTATTAATGCCGCATCGTCTGCATAAAGCAGGCAGTTGACCACTGAGTCACCCATTCGCATTCCCACATTCATATTTCTTATTCTCTGAAGACAACTGTCCAGATACAGGATGAACAGCCGAGCCGACAGCACGCATCCCTGTCTGACACCAATGTTGACATCAAACCAGGGCGACAAGCTGCCGTCCACCCGCACACATGCTGTACAATCCTCATAAGTGGATTGCACAGCACGGAGTAGGTCACCGTCAACCCCATATCCGGGCAAAATGTTCCAGAGATTCTTTCGCACGACTCTATCAAATGCTTTCTCAAAGTCCACAAAACCGCAGAAAACCTTCCGGTCCAAAGCCAGATGCTTCTCTACGATGTTGCGGAGTGAAAAAACTTGATCCGTACATCCTCTACCGCTTCGAAATCCACCCTGTGCTTCCCAAAGCATTCCATCGGATTTCACCCTCATTCTCCTTTCAATGATTTTTCCATACACTTTAGCTGCTAAGCTGATCAAACTGATGGCCCTATAGTTGGCGCAGTCCATACGTGAGCCCTTGCCTTTATACAAGGGCACGATGACTGCGCGTCTCCAATCGCTCGGAAACCTTCCGGTTCTCCAGCATAGTTTGCTCAAAAACCAGAAGGCGTCCCTAACGCAGGTACCACCTAGCTTGATCATCTCAGCTGTTACCATATCGATTCCCGCTGACTTTCCATCTTTCAAACTTCGTATCGACCATTCAATCTCATCCATAGTAATGTCTTCATGGTACGCTGGCACTGCCGAGTCAATCACAGACTCATTCACAATGCCAGCGTCATGGACATAATCATACATTTCTCTAAAATATTCACTCCACCGTTCTAACACTTCCTGAGTGTTAGCAAGAATGCCACCAGCTTTACATCTTATCTTGTCCATTCTGGATGCTGACGAACCACTTCGAGACTTCTTTACCTCTCTCCAGAAGAGTTTGGTATTTGCCTCGAAGTTCTTCGTCAGCTTCTCTTCCTCAATCATATGTAGTCTTTCACGCTTCTTTTTCACTAAAGCTTTGGAGTCATTCTTGCATCGACGGTATATTTCTTTCTTCATTTCTTTCATACCATCACTCTGGTGCAAAGATGATACGTAATCCAGCCACGCTTTCCTCTTTTTTTCCACGGAGGATTGAACCTCCGCATCCCACCAGGCATCTCCTCTTAGTATTCTACGTCTCTTTGCGCATCCACATGCTTCTTTCGCACTGTCCACCATACTTTCTTTCAGAACTTTCCAACATTCGTCTACATCTGAGTCGGAAAGACTCGCATTCGCAAGTCTTTCACTGACTAGACGTACATACGTACTCCTCACACTTTCATCTTCCAATTTTTCACTTCTTATTCTTTCATGGTCTCCGAAAGGAATACGCACTCGCCAGTGCCTCCACTTCTTGAAAAGGCCCACAAATCGGCTTATCACCAGATAGTGGTCCGTTTCAAGAGTGGGACCTCTGAAGGCTCTTGTATCCATTAACGACTTTCGGAGACGTTCATCTATCAAAATCAAATCAATCACACTTTTCTGTTCATTCCGTCTCCATGTGTAAGTGTGAATATCCTTGTGATGGAAGAGCGTGTTCGACACAAGGAGGTTTCGTTCCATACATACGTCTAAAAGTAACCAGCATCGTTCACTCTCTTATCTCCGTATGGACCAAGCACAGCCTCATAACTGCTTCGCTTGGTCCCAACCCATCCATTCAGATCACCACACATAATTATCCGTTCATTCGCTTCGGCCAAATCCAGAATACCCCTTACAGTCTCCCAAAACTTCTCGAGCTCCTGGGGATCAGCAGAGCTCACAGGAGCATATGCTGCAACTAAAAACACTCGCGTAATCCCCAGTTTTATCTTAACCCAGAGAAGTCTTGGACCTACTAAATCGTAATCTTTCACACCAGCGGCCAAGCGAGATGAAAGCACGACACCTACGCCAGCGCTGGCATGAACGTCCTGGTCCACCCCGGACCACAGGGCCATCATGCCACCGGGCAGATCTTCGGTGTCGCTTGGTCTCTGACACACACAAAGCATCTAGGCATCTCACGTTCATTATATCTATCAACTCATTCATCTTATCTTTTAGACCACCTCTCACATTCCATGTGCCTATACGACACTCAGGTCTCCTCGACCCGCCGGGATGGACGTTGCGTGGTGGGTGGCGGCCCCCACCGCCGCATGCCTTAGATTTCGCACCGACGGGGGCGGATCGGTGCGCGTCGCCTCCGGGGGACGCCCTAATCCGCGCGTCTGTGCGGTTTGGGTCCAGAATTGCAGTCCAAGTGTTGGACTGGCAGGGTCGCGGCGTGCACGCTTCTGGTACCGACCCCAAGCCCCAAAAATTATAAAACACTTAAAATTCTTTTAATAGTCACTAAAAAATCACAATGAAAATTACAATTTCAGATTTCTTATTATGATACCTACTTATTATACTTCATTTTATTTTTACTTATTCTAAATTAAGTTTCATTTTTATTGTAGTACTTTATGGTACACGATATTTTTGTTTGATTATCTGGCGCGTAAACAAACAGAGCAGATGGTTATCCAACACGGGAACAGGCAACATACAATTGACCATGCGAGAAACATGGGTTTTCTAGATTAATACCACAAACACTTAATGCCTGCCGCTGGGATTTGTTTATAGTCATAGCGAAAGCAAGCCGTACTGGAAACTGCAGTCGTTTAAACTCGAATGCTACGTCTACGTATTTGAGTAATGTTCCCATCGTATAATTATTGACAACAAATATTGACATTAATATTTATACGATACTAACGTGTTACATATACCTCGCCATATAATATTGCCGATTCAACATTTCCGCCGATCAACAATTGCAACACCGGATCCAGCGGCACGAGTAAGGAATGCTGACCACGCGCAACGTGCCTTGCGACATCGCCGCCGACGCATCAGCAGCACGTTGTCCAATTAGTTTAAGTTCACTTCATTTCCTAACTTCGGAAAGAGCACTAGGTTACTTAGTAATAAAAAATTATTGTAACTTTTCTCTACAATAAATTACTTATAAAATTTTTTGGTTTTTTTTCAATCCTCCGGCTGGGGCCTACGTATTTAACGTCACTCAATTGTTTTTCTTTCCCGGACCCTCTCCACTAACACTTAAACTTTATGGTATGGTATTAAAGTTCAAATTGACTTTTAAGTATTATTACGAATCTTTTGTATGGGAGTATAGAAAAGTGTTCTTTTTAGACAATTTTTTAAATTTCTCTCTTCGTAAGAACCATCCTCGTACTTCAAGGAATATTCTAAAAAAAGAATTAGCGAAATCGGTTCAGCTGCTCTCGAGATTTGCGCTTAGCAACACATTTAGCGATTCATTTTTATATTATAGAAGATTATCACTAGCTCGGTGGTAAAGGAAAACATCGTGAAGAAACCTACACGTTCAAGAAATTATATTACGAAATACGGTGTGACATAACCGAAGAAAGGTCTGGTTTTCCCTCTGGATTGAGGAGGTCTGATGAAAGTCACTCCGTGTAAAAATCAGTACTTTCGCCAAATCCTTAACATTACTACATTTAGTATCATATATTGCTTTATTATTTCGAGAGCTCGATGGCGTCGGTGCACATGTAATTCTAACGCAGGTTAAACAACTTCAACCGCAGCCTGTCTATGGATGTTGGGGTAACTCCGCGGACATTAACACCATCTTTTTATTGCAAAAGAGAGCCATAAGAGCTATCTACAAACTTGGTCCCCGTGAGAGCCTTAGAGAAAAATTCAAAGAAATAAATATTTTAACAGTCGCATCGCAATATATCTATGAAAATCTTTTGTATGTCCATAAAAACATAGACTCATTTTGTAAAAAGAGTGATACTCATAACATAAATACTAGATATAAGCATAATCTTGTGTTACATGCAAGCCGTCTCCACAAAATAAGTAATTCTTTTATGGGGCAATGTATACGGTTCTATAACAAACTTCCCAGCAATATAAGAGAATTGTCAATAAACAAGTTTAAAACTACTATTAAAGCCAAATTGTGTAGCAGGGCATATTATAAAGTATCTGACTATATTAATGATAAAAATGCCTGGGATTGAGTCGATCCAATTATAATGTAATTAATAAATTATGTAAATTTGTTTGGATACCAAAAGAGGGATGCCTGAGTTTTTTGGCAGTATTTTTATCAGTGCTCACCTAGTCATGAACTGCACGGTAGGGAAAAAAATTGTGACGATTCCAAACAAATGTAGCCATTTTTACGGAATAAAAAGATTTTGACTTTGACTTTGACTTTGATGAGATTATCTATTTCAAGTTTCTCCGTGCTTCGGAGGGCACGTTGCCGTCAGTCCCGGCTGTTGTCGATAGATGACGGCCGTCAAGCTAAGTCGATGGCCCTCGGGCGGCTTGAAAACACTGGCCTCCGCCAATCCGCATTTGAGCAGCGTGGTGGAGTATGCTTTAAATCCCAGCAGTGGGGCGAGTAAGGGTTGATGTGGTGTGGTGTGGTTGCTTTATTACACAACTTGTGCAAAATTAATTTGTGCCTGTAAAATACGTTGATTGGTCAACCAGAATGTACTTTAATTCGTTACTATATACAGTATGAAGGTGAAACAAAGGGTAACCCTTAACAAATAACATTGGTCCTCTGTATACGTTTTAATTAAAACAGAATATAATTCTGAGTGTTTGTTTCGGTAACTAATTTTCAAATTGTACACAACTCGCCGTTAGGTTTTATATCAAAATTAGTTCTGTGAGATATTGGCTTTTGTAGAAAACAAACGTGTAAGATAACATACAAGCAAATAACCCGCCCGATGCGAGTCTGTTATTACAGTATGTGAGCTCAACTCTCGTTGATATGCAATCAAACTTCAATTGCACATGGCGAACTTGCCTTTTAACAAACAAAATTCTTGCAACATACAGACGAACAATACAGAGTCTTATTATATAAAATTCAATGCATGTTTGTTTTAAAGACTATATAATGCCATGTTTAGAGGCCAATAAAAATCAATGTATGTATATTTAATGACTGTAAAATGAATGCACATTTTTTTTATAGTACGCGCGAGACATACAAGCATACGGCCCACCCGATGGAAAGCGGTTACCGTAGCCTATTTACGCTCGCAATACATTAAGTATCCCTCGCCCGATGCCACCTATGCTGCTAATACAGCTATTCCTTAGGAGCTTACTGATGACCTCATTCACTCAAAGGAACGCAACAGCCCTCCAGGGAGTGGTTATTTGGCTAAGGTCTTCTGCGACGTAAAGGTACTTCACCAGACGGGCTATTTTAACGCGCCCTACCTATCTTCAAAACACCAAGAACAAGACAAACAGACATGTTCATGCATACAAATATTTGTCCTGTGTGGGATGCGAACCCACGACCGTTGGTGTCAAAGAGGCGTTACTAACCACTGCGCCATCGAGCTCATCATTCATACATTTAACAGATAGAATTAATTTTTTTAAAATTACTACGACAGTCTTAACTCATGGTGACATCAAATATGAGTCAATGGAATGTACACGGTCGTGCAACGTGCAGCGGCGGTCGATGCAGTCTGCACGCGAGCTCTGCGCCTGAACCTGTCGTTTGAACACCAGCCGCAGCCACGCCGTTCATTAAGCGACACGAATCGTCTGCAGCATGTCGCCTGCAAGCCATCAGATAAGCGACTTTTTATATTGTACACTAGCTTTTGGCCGCGACTTCATACGACTAGAATTTATAATGAAGTATCTATATTTTTGTTTTTGCATAGAATACTTGTGGAAGCGAGAGCTGGATATACCAGAGAGCAGGAAAATAGTATAAACACGGTCGAAATGCGAACGAGAGAGAGAGAGAGAGAGGTAGGGCGTATCAAAGCAGCCCGTCTGGGGAAGTACGCTCCACCTCACACAAAATCGCAGCCAAATAACAACTCATTAGAGGGTTGTTGTGTTCCTGCGTGTGAGTGAGGTCACCAGTAAGCCCCCAAGGGGTTGCTGTGTAAGCTGCAGACGAGGCATCGCGCGATATCGCAAGCGTTAATAGGCTACGGTACCCGCTTTACATCAGGTGGGCCGTATGTTGTATGTCTCCCGACGTAGTATAAAAAAAATTGTGACGTAACGCTTGTAGACCGTATTCACAATATAGTATGTTAAAATAGTAAGAGGCATGCTCCGTTGGTTCGAACATGCATGAACATGCGTGTCTGTCGTCGAAGCATGTTATTCTAACGATTAACATCTACAGCCTGAAGATGTCTCACGATATTCTAATCTAGATAAATAATTATACGGAACTCTTTTGCACGCAACTCATTCAGATGGATTTCTTTCGCCGCTTCGATAACTTCGGCTGGTAATGCATATTCCTTTCATTTCATAAAGGCCTCGCTTTTCCGATTTTAGCAAAGGAAAACAATTTGGTCAGATTTGTTTTCCATTTCGAAATTCAAATGCGCACCAGATATTGCGAATTGTCTGTGTTTGGGTGGACTAAAGCGTGTGTCTTTTCCATAGCGAGAGAGAGAAAGAGATATGTCGTTCTTCTAAATCTTGCTTTAGTTAGAGTAGAGTTAGAAACTTTTCCTTATTCTAACTCTCGTACATGATTGCAGTGACTCGTTTTATTTTATTTGCTCGTCTTCATTGTTGTAGAGTTTAAAATAAGCGTATCTCTAATTTTCATCATTGTTTTGTTTTGACAAACAAGTGTAGGTTAATTTCTTAAGTAAATAGGTACACATTGTGTGAGGTCCCTTTCAGCCGCGCACCTATGGGATTAATTGAAAGAGATCTCTTGTAAAGATCTCTTTTGTACACCTTATTTGTGAGAATATTTTAGGCATGATGATGATAGATAAATATATATCTATCTTTTTAGCACCGCAATAATAAAACAGATTACCTATGTGCTGCAGATGTAAGAAAAAATATCCAGATTGGTTTTAGTATTACTCTAGAACAAAAGATTGTTTTTTTTTTTGTTTTAAACAATGCCTCCCGTATACGGTCTACTTAAATAAAGAAAAGAAGTTACCGTAGCCTATAAACGTTTGCAATACATTATTACTCGCGCCACCGAGCTCGTCACCGAGTTTTCTTGTACCACCTAAATGGCAAACGGGCATACGTCCTGCCTGAGGGTAAGCTGCTACTAAAAGTCAATCACAAGACACGTGCAGCTACCTATTGAAGCGTGTCTTGTGCAAAGAACTCTCATCCTGGGAGACAACTAATAAGAAAGTCCAGTGGTCCCACAGTGAAAGTTGACAGATATTTGTCACCAGAGTAATAACTAGAAAAAAATCTCCATTGTCACACCGAGCAGTAATAAAGAGGATAGCTGAGATTTAAGGAAATATTCCGGTGTTAATACAATCGTGTAATAATTATATCGAAGATTCTGCGTACTAAATCAGTAGGATCTCTGGTACCGAGAATTTGATCTTCCAATACCACGAACACAGAGGCAGCTAGTAAATTAGATATACCTTGACTTCTTTATTCTAAAAAGAAATTTATAATTTAATCTTTCTTTACTATCGAGTAGTTGTAATGGCGGAGGTAAGTTGTTCCATATTTAGTGGTCTGATATCGTAAACTACCATTAAAAGAATTTATGGGAATGGATATTCCCACAAAACTGCTTTTAATGCCAAGCACAAAACGTTTAACTCGAATGCTAATAGTGTTGTACAAAAAAAGTCCTTTCGTCCTAGATGAACCTCCATCTACTCGATTTTATTTCAGGTCGTTGAAATTAAATAATAATACATAAATATTGTCGAATGAATTACACAGCGATAGTTACTCCCCAACAATACTCTCAAACTAAGCAAAGTCATCATAACCATTTCAGCCGAAGGACGTTCACTGGTGAACATAAGCTACCCGTAGAGTTCCACAGTCATCGGTTATGTGCCGTTTGCATCCATCGGCTCCCTGCGATCTTCACAAGATCATCGGTGCATCGTGCGAAGGGCCGACCTACACTGCGTGCTATGGATACTAGATAACTGATAAACATACGAGTAAAATGGTACTTACACCTTTTTATTTTAGACACCATCCTAACAAAAATGCTTCTTAGCATGTTATTCAAACGACTAACATTTACAGTGCCTGAGGATGCCTCGTCGAGAGGCGAAACACGTGTCGCAGAGAAGACCGGAGGAGCCAGGGCAGTGACAGTGGCGGGTGCATGCGGCTCACATTTTAGATGACGGACACTCGCAAAGACGACTGCTGCAGCCGAGGCAGCGGCAGCATGCATCTATCAACGGTAGGGGGTGGATACCGGCCGGCTCTAGTTCTCATGAACTTACCGGTAGCGGAATTCAAAGTAGTTTAGATCAAAACTGTAAATTTCACTTTCGCAAAATAATATCTGAACTGTATTTACAACTTAATTGCAGCAAGATATTTTGTATTTTGCACCGCATTACCTATTCAGCAGTTATGCAAATACCGATTTTTATATTTGGCTAGAGATCCCTAACAGACTCAAGGGGAAAATATTATTATTTCTGTAAACCAGTAAATAAGAATTACAAGAGTTTTCCGCGCCTCGTTCTTGAGATGAACCCCAAAGTTTGCGGCGAAGAAGGGAACAATGCTTAATGTGAAATAATAATACTCTGACTATATAAAAACTTTTCAACGTACCCACTGTAAACGGAGAAGGGGACGAATGTAAGGCCTCAATTACGAATAAGTAAGTGAAGAGTTCGGCTCCGTTGGTTCGAAAATGTGGAATGAAAGCAATAAGAAAAAATGACGAAACTGATGTACAAAGCAAAGGTAGGAAGATGTACAAAGTCAAAGTCAAGAAAATACCAAATTGGTCGTTTGTTATGATGTCAGGAGCCCCAGGAGGTAAGAAATTATATTTCGAAAACGTGTGACCTAACCTTAGAAAGGTTTGATTTTCCTTATTGAGGTTGTGGAGGTCTGATCGCAGTCGCTTCATATCAAAATGAGTATCTACGCCAAATACTTAGGTTCAGGTAGTGAACCGCGCTAGCCCAAGAAGAATAAGAAACGGGATAAGAAGAAGTTCTAATTTCAATATACCCGTACATAATGTAGTTGGACGGAATAAGCACTCTTTACGGATCGGGTGCAGCCTATGTAGCTGAAACCGCCTTCTAACCAAGAGTGGCAGTCGAGCAGACATCCTCAACACAGTGTGTAGAAAGCTCTCCGATCGGTAGACTTATGAATACGTAGCGAGAAAGTGGTTCTAAAGACAGTTTTGGTGAGACCTTAGGACGTAGAGGGCTCACACAGCCGGATCGTAGGTATTGTTACTCTCTGGTCATCAAGAGTGGAGTTAAATTTAAACAGAGAGCTGAGCAGGTCCGCTTCAATCTCTCTGTGTACCGAATTTAAAGACGAGTGCCAAACTTTGAATTAAACAATTTTTAACGGAAATATCGCGTATTTTATTTATTTTGTTGAACCTGACGTTTCGAACGCTTTGCAGCGTCCATAGTCGCAGAAAGACTAAGGTGACATTTGTCTTACATTGGTTATTCAATTATTACATCTACCGATATGGATGGATTAATTATATATGTTCCGATTCACACAAAAATCGCTCACGGTGTCCGAACGTTTTTTAATAGATCTCTGGGTTTGTGACTTGATTATTTATTTACTAAAAAACGTTCGGACACCAAAAATTGTTTAATTCAATGTATAACAATCGTGAAAACCTTAGACAATACTACGAGTGCCAAACGTTAACAGTCTCTAACCAGACAAATATTGCGAACGAACTCTGACATTGCATTTTCGATACGATCTTTTCAAAAAATGGAGACATAATCCTTGCAAAAGAGGTTTACGTAAAGATGCCAGCAAGCGCCTCAAATGCACATGTAAACAAAAATAGATAGAAACCAGAACTCCATAACTCTCATTTTATATATCACCGATAATGCATTACATACATACTCAGGTGATGATGTAGGCCTCAGAGCCCAATTGTACAATGAATGAAATATTCTCTATAACATGCCCTCACTCAACATTTAATATTTGAAATTCAAACCTTTCGAGAATCCGAGGTGAAAAATAGATTACACAGATATTATAGCAATCAAATGACGCAGTAAATCATTACGAAAACAATAATTTTATTGTTATAGTTTTCCAATTAATTAAAAAATAATTATCGAAATGAATTGAGATAGTAGCGCCCACGTGCATACGTACAAAAGAAAAGCAATTGATATTTTTAAAGACAAGGATTTGGTTTTTCGAAGCCTAAGGATTTAAAAGACTAAGGACAAAGACTAAGGATTTGGTTTTTAAAAGGCTAAGATCGCAACCTTAGTGTTTATAAAACCAAATGCCTCTTCTTTCTGACCTTTTTTTGTTCGTTCGACCATAGTATTAATTAATGGGACAATATGGTTTCATTCTAAAGATTAAACCTAAACGAAGAAATTACCTACAATATAACTATCTTTATCAGTAGAATCTGATATGGTTGATGTTAATATAGCTGGTGTTTAAGTAAATAGTGGTTAAATTGTACTTTTAAATACAACGTCGAAAGCCATACAAACATACGGCCCACCTGATGAATAACCCTTGCAATACTGGAAATACAGGAAGTGCTCGCGCGTTGACACCTTGCTGTTAACACAAGTACTCCTCAGTAGCTCACTGGCCACCTAATTCACTCGCAGGAATACAACGACTCCCGTCAATTATATTTTGCTGCGGTGGTCTGTGAAGTGGAAGTACTTCTCCAGTCGGGCTGCTATCTCCCTTACGACTAGAATATGATGGCATGATATCCTCCTCTTTCTGGACTGCGTCGACTCGTATCCGCTTCCTTAATTGATTGTTAATTACTATTTTATTAGATGAAAAACAATTAAAACTCGATCAGCGATTACCTCATAATAATAAATTTCCGGTATCAAATAATTAATATTTAATGTTCGTTATATTCAAAGATGGCCGTTAACGGTAATTGATTGCTGTTATCATAATTAATTTTATTGGTACGCTTTTTCAAATTAAAATGTTATTTTTTAATCACATTTACATAGCCTCTGTTTATCGAGTTTTGTTAGTTACAATTGTTTCCCCTAAAATATATTAACAAATATATATATATATATATATATTTCATTCACCATTTCTTTTTCATTTAACTTCATTTTATTGTACGCAATTGAAAGAATGATAATCCTTTTTACACATTTTATTAAGTTTATTTAGACTTCTGGTGGATACCAGAGAAGTTCAATTGTGAAATCACTTCGAGGAGGTGGACAAGCTGGCCTTCGAAAAAACTCAGTGAGCTCAACAGACTCTTAAATCTTACGACCACGAAGTACTGTGGTCGTCTTTGGGCGAGAGCACCTGGCAACCAGCCAGGATCTTGGGATTCCGTTCAGAGACGCTGTGAGAATTGTCGCTTCTAACGATCCTCTGCTAGTTGATGATCCTAAGCTTAAACACGGTATTGAGCCCGTAAATTTAAGAAGAGATTTTGCCTCTCTTTGCTTTGTCTACTAGATATACAATATGTATTCCGAGGAACTGTTTCATATGATGCCCATAGGTTCTTTTCATATTCACATATTGGAATCGCAGTGATTGTACACAGTGCAGTTTCAGAGGCGTCCCCGTCAGGAAACACAATATCTTGCGTTTGTGGAACAAACTCAGCTGACGGTTTTCAAAAGATTACAGCTTGTTCATTAAAAAGGGTATAGAAGGAATGTATGAATGATGCTGCAGGTCTTCCTTATAGGGTAATTATAGTAGACCTTATAGGGTAAGTAGTTACAATAAGGGTGCATCTACGGTTTTTTGCTATCTTAGTACTCGTAAACAAAACTATTTCGTTTAGCATGAACTTCTTCTTCTTAGTAATATCCCGTTTCCAAATCTATCCTTTGGTCGGATTCGCTAGCTCCCATAAATAAGCCTCAGAGAGCAACCATAAATTTCTTACATTAGATATCGAAATATAATTTCTTGGACATGCGGGTTCCCTCACGACGTTGTCCTTTACCACCTAGTGAGTGATAATTACAATATATATATATATATATATATATATATATATATATATATATATATATATATATATATATATATATATATATATATATATATATATATATATATATATATATATATCCGGAAATATGAATATAGTGGTACATGTGCACAACAGGATTCGAACCGGAGACCTGGCTGTTAACAGGCCGCTTTTTACTTACTAGAATATCACTGCTCTTCGAATATCATGAACATACTCGGGTTAACGCTCAAAAAGTAATCTAAGACTTAGGAAATAAGCTTTACTATCATCGCGATACTGAGATCCCAACGACAGCGAAACCTATGCGAAAAGCTAGTCTACTATTCTAGAGTATTATTTATTTCGTTATCGTGCACTGCAACATGCAAATCCAATATTGATTTTTGGCGAAACAATTCACACTTCGTTAAAATAGTCATTATGCACCCTTCGGTGTACAGCCGAAAGGACAAGTGCGAACCGGATTCATAAACAAGGGGATTCGTAACCATTTATCTCTCTATTTCTTCAAGTGACTAAATAATATTTATTGGTAGGAATCGAGTGCCACATGACTCAATCTTTAGACATCTCACTCGGTCGAGAGGCGAGTATTACGCAAAATCTGTAGCTTAATGCTTGTAGACAGAGTTCGCAAGGAAGATGTAAGAAAGAGAGTTTATCTGAAAGAGAGTCTTCTATTCTTCTTAGCGTCATCCCGTTCCCTAATTCACTAGGTTTGGTGGGGACCGCTACCTAAGCCTAAAGATTTGACGAAGATACTGATTTTCACATTGAACGACTGCTATCAGACCTCCGCAACCCACGTCTTTCGAAATACATTTACAATCAGATATACAATGCGAAAGAGAAGGAGGTAGTAACAATAAATTAGTATATAAATTATATATAAAATAGTGGTGGCAGGATTCGAACCTGGGGCAATTCGTCAACTGGCCGGTTCTTTATCCAATCTAGTCAAATAAGTATATCCATTCATTCTTTTGTCTGTCAGTCACAAATTCTAATATGCCCCATTCCCCTCTTCTGATCTTTAAAATAAATAAATACAGTTGATATACGGTAAAATCCCAAGTAGTAAACTATCTGCTTTAGCAGGCTCTGTCAGCTCAACAGCTCTACAACAGCTGCTGTAGGGCTTAGGACTTAACAATGCAGCAGTTGAGTATCGATTGAAGAGCCATTGCAGGCAGCCTATTTATAGAGCTCCTTGGGAAAGTTATGACGTTTCCACAAACGGTCGTCCTAAAGGCGTCAGTAATGAAACTATCAATGCAGATATTTCACGCATGTATCCTCAACCAAAGGACCTGTCAGGAACGGATAAAATAGGACAAAAACCGCATTTGTTGCGCTACCTGTAACTAATTAATTCTTCAATTACTACTTTGTTTTTTAATAATGAACGAATAGACGTTCAAATAGGTCAGTTTCAAATTCAATTATATAGATTTCCAAAGGAAATAAGAGATTGGTTGTCATTATAGGTTATTAACTCTACTTAACAATTACATATTGAAACCATAGACTCATTTGTGTAGTCTTATAATTTATTTGTTAAATAAAGTATCCAGTGCACAGTATACAGAGATTTTAAATGAAGTTCAGTTTTCTAGATATATCCCTGAACGAAAATGGATTTTAGGCCCGTAAGAAACTGACGGCTTTGATGTTTACCTATTTTTAACCCCCGACGGAAAAGAGTGGTGTTATAAGTTTGACGTATGTATCTGTCTGTGGCATCGTAGCTTGGAAATGGATGAACCGATTTTGATTTTGTTTTTTTTATTTAAAAGGGGACTTAATCGAGAGTGTTTTTATGTATATCATTATTAATAATAATGTATGTATGTATGTATATCTTCACGCCAAGTCCCTTGCGGGGTAGGCAGAGAGAACCGAGCGCCATAAGACGCGGTCCTTGCATACTTCACTCGCTTCTGTGACATTCATAGCTCTTTTCATGCACGCTCGCCGGTTCCTGGGGCTTCTGACATCACCTTCTGATAAAACACGACCAATTTGGTCATGGTAGGTTAGTTAATAATAATAATAATAATTAATGATAATAAATTTTGTTACTTTTTAGGGTTCCGTACCCAAAGGGTAAAACGGAACCCTATTACTGAGGCTCCGCTGTCCGTCCGTCCGTCCGTCCGTCTGTCACCAGGCTGTATCTCATGAACGGTGATAGTTAGATAGTTGAAATTTTCACAGATGATGTATTTCTCTTGCCGCTATAACAACAAATACTAAAAAATAGAATAAAATAAATATTTAAGGGGGCTCCCATACAACAAACGTGTTTTTTTTTTTGCCGTTTTTATAGATAATGGTACGGAACCCTTCGTGCGCGAGTCCGACTCGCACTTGACCGATTTTTATAGGTTATTTATGCGTCGGGGGTTTTTAAAATTTTTAATTTAATCTTTACTTGTCTATCTATTAGTATTTAGTCATAATTAGTCTACACCGTCCATTAAAATAGCATAAAATGACATTGCACCTCTAAATTGATTATTTCATCCTCATAGATCTTTTGGTACACGCAAGTCTATTTCTGGGGCTCCCGATACCGCCTTCTGGATAACGAAGTACCAATTTGATCGTGGTTGTGAGTCTTGACCTCGAATCCTGCCACCACTATTTTATATATAATTTATATACTAATTTATTGTAATTATGAATAGCTTGGCGGTAAAAACATCGTGAGCTAACCCGTAAATCCTAGAAATTTATATGCCTGAAGACGTGTGACCTAACTTCAGACAGATCTGCCATGCAATTCTCTAAGCGACTCGTAATGGCTGTGTGCGTCGCTGTGATCACAGATGTCACAGCTTTGACATCGTCTACTGCGATCTCGGCTAAATTATTTGGTATTCTATAAGGCTGTAAGCGTACGCGAGGCTGTTTGCCTTGTAGAATTCCAATTCCAAACGCAGCCTTGCGGCGCTAGTGTCGCACAACCATGAAAAGCGACACCAAAGAATTGCAATTTTGTGTTCAAGGCTGTGACAGCCGATGTTTCCGAGGATGTAAGGACGTTTGCTCTTACAGAATTGCATGGCTGGTAGCTCCAAGTATAAATAAGTATTTTCGCTAAATCCTTAGGCTTAGGTAGCGGATTCCGCCAATCCTAATGGATTAGGAAAAGGGATAACGCAAAGAAGGATATACTGATTAGACATGGAAACTTGTAATCACGACACTCGATTTGACTTCTTCCACACTGTAGGTGTGTGTAAAGCGTTATTATTTGTCTATATCTCTACTGTCATTCATGTATTTCAATTCAATTGCATTACACATGATTTAATTTAATTAAATTAGATACATATGCTCCTCGTCAGGCATCGCAATGGCCGAAAGGAAGGTTGACACTAGGAATTGAGGTATTCTGCGATGGAGTATCAGGGCTTCCTCAATAAATGATTTTTAAGGGAATCATAAAAAAAATATCATTTGCTTCATCTTTTATATCTTCGGGCAATTTGTTATACACTCGTACAGACATTGGGTGGGTCTGAGGTTTTAGTTTAGATGTTGTTTGTGTTAAATTATTAGGTTTCCCTGATTGGTAACGAAAAATCTCGGATTATTCTTTACAAATTTACTTTTTTTCTTTTTATATTTCTTTTATATTTATTATTTCTTTATAAATTTATAATACATTTGGCAATTGTTACCCCTTCGAAACCCGGGTGGTCGAATACGACCGCGAAATGTGTGGGAAAACGTATATAACGGGTTCTGACAGGGTGATTAGAAAAGTGCTGCCTACAGTCCCTTGCGGTATAAGCTGGTAGAACTAAACGCCGAATGTCCTCATACACTTCACCCGGTGTTTTAACATTCATTGCTCTTCTCATGCATGCTCGCCGTTTCCTAGGGTCCCTGACGTCACCTTTTGCTAAAACTCCACTAATTTGGTCAAGTCTCAGCGTCTTGAAGTCTTGCCTTTTCTATGATCTTTTTGCATTCACGTTGTATATATATTTGTAACTCTCCCATCCTGCTTTCTTTCTACATCCGAATCAACGGAGCATGCTTATTAAATGTCGTAAGTTTATAAAATTTTATGTGCACTGATCCCTAAAAGCGTTTTCAATAGAATTTCACCCTAACTGAATAACCGTTATGCCTAAAGCGGATTTTTTGTTTCAATATGCAATAAACGTATATTTATGCCTACATACAGTCCCGAACATGGGATATATTCAATTTCTTACAGTTCTGTTTTGCCCAACGGCTGATATGATGTTATACACTGCAACAGGATTGATAGCCCGGTATGAAGATCAGTGATAGCCTAGACGCGCGAATCTACCTCTGCTGCTTACACAGCAACTCCTTAGGAATTTACTGCTGACCTCACTCTCACGCAGGAACACAACAACCCTCTAGGAAGTTATTTGACTGCGGTTTTCTGTGAGGTGGAGGTACTTCCCCAGACGGGCTGCTTTCAAGCGCCCTACCTCTCATAAAAACTCGGTGTTTTTATTACCATGACAAACAGGCATGTTCACGCACATAAATGTTTGTCCTGTGTGAGAATCGAACCCACGAGCGTCGGTGACAAAGTCGCGTTTTTATTTCCTTCATGGTCCTTAATAGTTTTTTTTATACAACTAGATTGGCAAACAAGCATGCGGCCCGCATTAGATGGTAAGCGGCCACCGCAATCTATTGCCACCCGCAACACCACGGGGATACTTCACAATCTTGTGACCTAAGGATGTTTTGTCACAGGACCCAGTAATTTCTCCGTCATATCTCAACCTTCAAACCTTCATATCGGAACACAGCTATAGAAATATAGCTGCTTGGCGGTAGAAATAGGTGAGACAGAGGTACCCACACAGGTGACTTTTGTAGAAAGCCTTCCTCTGGTTGTTACAGCGAACATGTATCAATTAAGAACCAAAAACCATTCCTAATTAGTAAATTAAGAAAGGAAGTTAGAAGCCACCCTGATTTGTTAATTAGATTTCGACTTACTTAATGTTATTACGTTTTATATATTAACTGAAATTACCAAATTTAGGATAATGAGGCTTTTATAACATTACTAATAATAAGTTATTCAGATATCTCCATTGCTACCCACGTGATTACTTGTTATAACCCTTGCTGATCGTGATCGAAATGATGATGTAAGTGAGTTAAGAAAAGGCACGCTCCATTGGTTCGGGAATGTAGAAAGAATGCTCAAAAATAATCACGAAACAGATTGGACAGAGTGGACAGAATACGAGTCGAGAAAGAGTCACCTAACACGACAAAATTGGTCAGACGTCTGATAAAAAATCGGCCAAGTGCGAGTCGGACTCGCGCACGAAGGGTTCCGTACCATTATCTATAAAAACGGCAAAAAAATCACGTTTGTTGTATGGGAGCCCCCTTAAATATTTGTTTTATTTTAATTTAATTATTTGTTCTTAAAGTGAATATTTCAAGCGTGTACCTGTTGCTGTTATCAATATCGAGCAAAAATGAGTAAAAAAATCACGTTTGTTGTATGGGAGTCCCCTTAAATATTTATTTTATTCTATTTTTTAGTATTTGTTGTTATAGCGACAACAGAAATACATCATCTGTGAAAATTTCAACTGTCTAACTATCACGGTTCATGAGATACAGCCTGGTGACAGACGGACGGACGGATGGACGGACGGACGGAGGGACGGACGGACGGACAGCGGAGCCTCAGTAATAGGGTTCTGTTTTACCCTTTGGGTCCGGAACCCTAAAAATCACGTTTGTTGTATGGGAGCCCCCTTAATTATTTATTTTATTCTCATTTTTAGGGTTCCGTACCCAAAGGGTAAAACGGAACCCTATTACTGAGGCTCCGCTGTCCGTCCGTCCGTCCGTCTGTCACCAGGCTGTATCTCATGAACGGTGATAGTTAAGACAGTTGAAATTTTCACAGATGATGTATTTCTGTTGCCGCTATAACAACAAATACTAAAAAATAGAATAAAATAAATATTTAAGGGGGCTCCCATACAACAAACGTGATTTTTTTGCTGTTTTTATAGATAATGGTACGGAACCCTTCGTGCGCGAGTCCGACTCGCACTTGGCCGATTTTTAGTATTTGTTGTTATAGCGGCAACAGAAATAAATCATCTGTGAAAAATTCAACTGTCTAACTATCACGGTTCATGAGATACAGCCTGGTGACAGACGGACGGACGGACGGACAGCGGAGTCTTAGTAATAGGGTTCCGTTTTACCCTTTGGGTACGGAACCCTAAAAACAGGTGAGGTTTTTTTCGAAAGGTGATATCAGGAGCCATAGCAACCGGCGAGTATGCATGAAAAGAGCTATGAATGTTTAAGACGCGAGTGAGATCCGTAAAAATCGAGTCATGTGATGCTCGTTTGTCTTTGTCGGTTAGACGCAAGGGTTTTGGTGTGAAGGAATACATAGATAGTATATCTCCATACTATCACTACTAGGTACTAGATACGTTGCTTACCTTGCAAATAACGCGCGCATCGATGCCATCGAGATCCTCAATATGTAATATTTTTTTATACAACGTCTTGCTTAGCCTATTAACGCTTGTAATACATTAAGTTGACAAGCTTGGTGGCGCAGTGGCGAAACGGGCTGTTATGCTACTTTGACACCCACGCTCGTGGGTTTGATTCTCACACAGTGTGTTTGTCTTGGTTTGGGATTTTTTAAGACAGGTAGGGCGCATCATACTTTACCCTCTGGGGAAGTATCTCCACCTCACAGAAAACCGCAGCCAAATAACAACTCCCAAGAGGGTTGTTGAGTAACTGCGTGAAAGTGAGGTCACCAGTAAACTCTTAAGGAGTTGCTGTGCAAGCAGCAGAGGTGGCACCAATAAGATGGAGATACCCCAGTTGGGCAATTTACGCGCCTTACCTCTCTCAAAATTTTGGTTACAATGTGTCTATTTGGTATTTTGATTACTAGAATAATTTAATGTTCCCAGGAACCGGCGAGCGTGCATGAAAAGAGCTATGAATGTCACAGAAGCGAGTGAAGTATGTAAGGACCGCGTCTTATGGCGCTCGGTTCTCTCTGCCTACCTCGCAAGGGACTTGGCGTGAAAATATACATACCATAGATAACAGAAACAATGGGAGATGTGACATACCACGCGAGTTTACACAGGGACGGTTGTCGTCGAGTTTCACCCCACCATAAAACACTCACACACTTAAATAAATAAAAAATATCATTCTACGCACACAAGTACAACGACACACATTTGTTAAGACGCTGTCATTGGATGTTTATTTAAACAACACCCAAGTAAGCACGCACTACTACATTTATAAAGCGGCAGAAACAAGCGGCCGTATCTCGAAACTGTACACACAGTGAACGAATAATATTACTCACTTTACATTGCGTGTTGGTAAACGAGCGGTGGCGACTGCGTAATGGTAGAAAAGCAGTGTATGATTAAGAATGAGAAATTTGATATTTATAATTTGTATCGTGGTAAGGCCCTGGTAGAAATGGCGTCAGAGAATTTTTGAAATTAATTCTGTATTTATGCTTATAAAACGTAATATTATTTGTACTTATAGGTGATAAGTGATTCCATTTGATTTAAAGTTAACCACTGCACTTCTATTTTTGCAAAAAGGCAACAGCACAACTTGGCATTTTGCTAAAACAAGGAGCAACGTATCTCAATCGAACTTGATTGCAACTAACTAACTGTTCTTGGCAATGTTCTCGTTTTGAGCATATCGCGGCGACACCAACCACGCCCCCTCGTCACATCTCCCGTTGTTTCTGTTATCTATGATACATACATACATACATAGAATAATTTATTCAAAAACTTTCATAGTAAAACATAGTCCTCTAGATTTTTGGCTAGAACTTTTTGCGCCTAAAACACAGGTATTAACCGTGCTGTCAAATTCATAACATTTGAAATATTGCAGTATTCTGAATATTGGCAGTCGGCCAAACGACTCGCAGATTTTACTTTACGATCCAATATTTTGTCTCGCCCGAATTTAAACCCGCCTTAACAATTTTTAAAGTAAAACCAGAGCTTGAAATTATTCAAGTAGTAACTGTTGCCCGCGGCTTCGCCCGCATGGTCAGCCATGCAATTCTGTAAGAGCAAACGTCCTTACATCCTCGGAAACATCGGTTGTTACAGCCTTGAACACAAAATTGCAATTCTTTGGTGTCGATTTTCATGGTTGTGCCACACTAGCGCCGCAAGGCTGCGTTTGGAATTGGAATTCTACAAGGCAAACAGCCTCGCGTACGCTTACAGCCTTATAGAATACCAAATAATTTAGCCGTGATCACAGTAGACAATGTCAAAGCTGTGACATCTGTGATCACAGCGACGCACACAGCCATTACGAGTCGCTTAGAGAATTGCATGGCAGGAAAGGAAACAAAGCGTGTTTTGACCGTTGAAGTGAGATATTTTATTTGGTCTGGGTCAGATCCCGACGGTCATGCCAGTGCGGATGTTGGTGACCGTTCTCCCCTCTCGTTTAGTCTTCAGAGTGAGAGAATATGGTCAGGTAGTGCTTAGAGTTCTTTGCATTCGTATAAAACAGGATATCTCTAGAGTTTTTGTCACGACGCTCCCGTAAGTTTAGCGTGATCCCAAGAAATTTTGAGAGTAACTAAGGAATATTCTGAATTTAGCTATAGCGAATGAAAGGTTAATTATGTATGGTGATCTGAATGGTTGCGTTGGGACCAAGCGAGACGGTAGTATGATGTACTTCGTCCGTCCGTAAGGCAAGTAAGTCGTTTCCAGCCCTCTCCTTACACCTTTCAAGCATGAACCCGCATGTACGTCTGTTCAGCCCACGGGACGCCCTAAACTAAGATTCCACTCCTCTCGGGACCTTTAGGCTCACCGCTCTTTCTTTTCTTCATGCTGTGGCGCCTCATGCCTGCCTCTCCCACTCAGTGATGCAGTAGCGATCCACAGGGGCCAACCAAATCTTGTGGCGCTTGATTCTCTCTGACTATCCCGCAACGGACATGGTATGAACGTCGGGAGGCACAAGCATATCGTCCACCTGAGGTGAAACGGTTACATATATTACAATACATCAAGTATCACTCGCGCGATGCCACCTCTGCAGGTAACACAGCATCTCCTTAAGAGCTCACTGACCCATACGCAGGACAAGAACCCTCTAGGGAATTGTAATTTGGCTGTCTTTTTCTGTGAGGTGGAGGTACTTCCCCAGACAGGCTGCTATGAAGACATCCACAGACCCTTTCTTTCTTAAATGCGTCCTACCTCTCTTAAATGTCAATAAATAATAACTTTGGTACACGGTGAGATATGTATTCGATGTTATCTATGCAAAGTTTTATACTTGTTAATGTATAAACAATATTTTCTTATGTTAATGCCAGGAATAGACATACAAGCGAGTTATAAGGCTTTCCTTCTTTCATTTTAGTCGGTGAATACACAGATTAATAACAAATAACGAAAAGCACATATGTTACAGTTAGACAAGCATAGCTTCACATGCTCACCTGTCAAGAAAGCGCGCGAAGTCGCACCGAGACTTTAATATTTTTACATTTCCTTTCACGCACGGGAAGCACACCGTATACAGCTTTGATTCTAATTCACAATCCAGCGGCATTAACTCGCATTTTCCTCAAAATTGTGAGCGTTTCTCAGACATTTATTTACAATGGTATTTAGAGAAATGTTCTTCAAATATTCTCTTTGAGTAAACAGCTATGCTTTTGTATGTATTTCTTTGAAAGCACATATGACGTCGAATGTTTGCTTAACGTGGAAGTTTTAAGGGGTTTTGTGATGTGCTCTTCTGAATCAGTGCAGCGATGTGGAATTCCGCAACGTTGCAGAGTTATATTTTAGTACGAAATGTAGTTTTCTGGGATGTAAGTGTTTACTATTCTCTTTTGAGTTAATACCAACCTCACCTGCCCTAATAATTTATAATCGAGGCTCTTGTGAAGGTGAGATATGGCATATCTTAGCAGCGCGACATGGAAAGTACCTCACAGAATATCCCAATCTAGTAACAACTCCCAAGAGGGTTGTTGTCTTCTTGCGAGTGAATGAGGTTACGAGTAAGCTCCTGAGTGATTGCTGTGTTAGCAGCGAGGGTGGCAACTTGCTTCTGTTTTAAGGAAATTTATTCACTAGTTTTATTAGACAGCGCCGGGAGCCTACCTGATGAAAAGCGGTAGCTGTTGACTACGAATACTTCTAATACATTAAGTATCACTAGCGAGATGCCACCTCTGCTGTTGACATCGTGACTCCTTGGAGCTTACCGGTGACCTCACTCTCTCGCAGGACCACAACAACCAACAACAACACCAGACGGGCTGCTATGCTGTGCGCTACCACTCTTAAAAATTTGTTTCACACAAACATGAGACAAACAAGGAAACGATTTGTCACCTTCAGATGGCCCTATATTTGCAATCTTATCATCTTACATAAAGTGGTTTCCATAACCTACGAGCGCTTGCAAAACAGAAAGTATCACCCTCGCGCTCTCCCTCTGGTACTTTGATGCGCCAAAAAACGTCCAGTTCACGCACAAACAAATAGACATGTTCATGCACAAACAAACAGACATGTTCATGCACAAAAATGTATGTCTTTTGTGGAAATCGAATACACGAGCCTTACTGATAAAGTGGCGTTTGCTAACCATTGGATTACGGGATTTATTTTATGAGACTAGCTGCTGCCCGCGGCTCCGCCCGCGTGGAGTCAAATAACGTAGCCTATGTGTTAATCCAGATCATAATCTATCTACGTGCCAAATTTCATTCAAATCCGTTCAGCCGTGCCTTCAGAACCCGTTATATACCTTTTCCCATACATTTCGCGGTCATATATGACCACACGGGTTTCGAAGGGTTAAGCATGAAAGAGCAACAAACATCCATTCATACATACAAACTTTCGCATTTATAATATTAGTAGGATTAGCGACCCGCCCCGGTTTCCCGCAGGTGATCTCGCGCGCTGCCTTCATGGGATCACCCGCTGGGCTGATCTTAAGATTGCCTGAAAAATTCCTCAAAATCGGTTCAGCCGTTTTGGGGTCCATATGAAACATGCATACATAGAATTTTATATAACAGAAGATAAAGGTCTATCTAAAATAAGATATTCTACACTAATATATAAAGTGGAAGATTTTGTTTTTTTTCTTGTTTGTTTGAATGCGGTTATCTGTGGAATAACCAGTCGATTTTTAGGGTTCCGTACCCAAAGGGTAAAACGGAACCCTATTACTGAGGCTCCGCGGTCCGTCCGTCCGTCTGTCACCAGGCTGTATGTCTTGAACCGTGATTGTTAGACAGTTGAAATTTTCACAAATGATGTATTTCTGTTGCCGCTATAAAAACAAATACTAAAAAATAGAATAAAATAAATATCTAAAGGGGCTCCCATACAACAAATGTGATTTTTTTGCTCATTTTTGCTCGATATTGATTACGGCAACAGGTAGACGCTTGAAATATTCACAGAATATTTAGTTATATATTCAATTTAAGAATAAATAATTAAATTAAAATAAAACAAATATTTAAGGGGGCTCCCATACAACAAACGTGATTTTTTTGCCGTTTTTATAGATAATGGTACGGAAACCTTCGTGCGCGAGTCCGACTCGCACTTAGCCGATTTTTTTAATCAACGGTCGAGGTTATTAAGTGTATCTTAGGACTTCCCTTTGCGTCAGTAAAGTAAGACACAAAGGTTCCACCGCCACATCAACCCTAACTCATTTCACTGCAGGGACTCGAAACCCCTTTTTTGGGGGGGTTTCGGTTTTCTCCACCGCGTTGCTCAAATGCGGATTGGCGGAGGCCAGTGTTTTCAAGCCGCCCGAGGGCCACTGACTTAGCTTAACGACTGTCATCTATCGATCACAGAAGCTCGAGATAGCTAACCCATCCATCCAATGACGCAAGCAAAGATGCCATCGTGATATCTCACATACACAAAGGTACGTAAGACACAAGGTATGTAAGACACAAAGTACAAAGTAGGTAAGCTACAAGGTAGGTAAGACACAAATGTTACATCTTTCGAACGTAATATAATAATAAGCATCGTAGTTGTCTATGTTATCAGAATCATAGAATACGTCACCATCTTACGGGTAGGCCGTACGCTCGTTTGCCATATCAGTGGTATAAAAAATACAGTGACCGTAAACACCGCTGATTGTCAATTTTTGTTTCAGTTATTTTGATTTAAAAAACAAACTACTACTACTACCTGATTTCGATAACATTTCTACGGAACCAATCCTTATACCATATAAGTATACCTTTTCGAAATAAAAATCAAATCGATGTATAATGACGGAGTTATGAGGTAACAAACATAAAAAAACAACCAAATTGATAAACTCCTCCTTTTTTTTGAAGCCGCCTGAAATTTTTTTATTATTATTTATTTTACTTTACAATACCATATGTTTAATATATGCAAGTGCATACTCCTTGTATGGTAAGTGTTCATGAGCTACGGTTACCACTTTACATCATGTGCGTTGTATGCTTGTTTGTCTTCGGACGTTGTATAAAAAAAACTACCATTGTAAGTTTTCAATGTGATTCTTACACTAGAAGTGGCTGGGCGATCCAACAACCGACTGGCATTCATCCAGTCATATAGATGCGTGCACACTTTCTCAGATAAAGTTTTGTACATGGATTACGTATATCGCGATCCCTCTATTTTTTCTATATTTTTCTTTTATTTGTTGTTACAGAGGCCACTGTTATACATACTCTATGAGAATTTCGAATGTCTACCTACTTCGGTTCAAAGAAACAGTTCTGTTCGTACATACAGACGGACGAGCAGCGGAAACTCACTATAAGGTTCAGTTCCATAGTTTCAGAACCCTCAATTCTACAAACTATAAACTCTACCAACTCAACTCAACAATACAATAAACTTCAATTATATGAGTAAATTATTTAAAATATCGTGCAAGACCGAAAACTTCTTAACGTTGCTTATATGATTAGCCCATATACGTGGCCACAACAGGCGGTCATTTCAAGTTTCTGACTAAAGTCACATGAGTTTAAAAGCTAGCAACAGACGGACGCGTGGACTAATGGCGGGTTAGAAAAAAGAAATGAAGCCACAATTAACACATAATTTCACTTACTCAATTCTGACCTGTAACAGCATATAATACTCACCCGAATCCACGTTGTTCAAAGGGTAATCTGAAACAAATAAAATATAGAATTACTAATCTTCAATGAAGGCTTATAGCTCATTATAGCTTAGTGAATAAAGAATCAGATCATTAATTGACTGATCACCGTTTCGTATCTCAGTTTCATACACCGACTAAGTTCACGTTTTTGGACATCGCGAGGAAACCCGCACGTTCAAGAAATTATATTTCGAAATATCACCTTACCTAAGAAAGTTCTGATTCCCCCCCTTGGGCCGTGGAGGTCTCACGGCAGTCGCTCTAATTCAAAATCAATGTCTTCGCCTGATCCTTAAGTTTTAGTATCAGACCCTGCTAAGTCCAAATGAATTAGGAAATGGGGTAATGCTAGGAAGAATAAACTTTACATAGCATAAAGGTATCTACTGACTAATATAACGAGCTCGGTGATGACATGGTTACCTATCCTACTTTGTTTAAGTCTCTAACGCTCTTGGGTTCGATTCCCATCCAATGTGTGCATGAACATCTCTATTTGAATTTATTGGTCTTGATATTTTCAAAAGAGGCAGAGCGCATCAAAACTGCGTAACTGGAAAGGTACCTCCACTTCACAGAACACTACAATCAAATAGCAACACCCTGGAGGGTTGTTGTGTTCCTGCGAGTAAATGAGGTTACCAGCATGCTCCTGAGAAGTTGCTGTGTTAAAGGTGGCAGCGCCGAGTGATACTTCATGTATTGCAAGCGTTCATAAGCTCCAGTTGTTGTGTAAAAATAACAAAGGCTGATTTTAAACACGACGTGAGTAAAGCCGGACATATAAACTAGTTACTTGTAAATAAAAATTAGAGACATCGTACGACAAATTAAGGAATCGACATACGACTGCATTTTGCACTGCGACCCGTGACGTGTATTCATCTAAAAGAAAATAGAGTTAACAAAATACGAACAAAGAAATGCCTTTCGAAAAAATAGGCCCCTAATGGGAGTAATTTTCAAGAAATATATAAATAATCTGTAAGGAAAAAGTCAAATATTTTTTAATGGATTTATTGAAGTGTAAACCCCCTTAGGCACATGGGCAATTTTGGGATGCGGAAAAGCACTGAACTCGCGTGACCGTCACGTGTATTTATAAATTTGTTTGTATTGTGTAGTTAGTAACCATTATTTTTCATGTAAAACAGCTAAATAAATGAAAATTTTATTACTATATTAATACGTTGATAAAAACTATATATTTATGAAACAAATACTCCACGTAAAATGTAATCTATTACCCTGTACTGTGAGTGCTAGACGTGGAAATACTATATTATTTAGTATTCAATACAGGACAAATTAAAATCTTAAAACGACTCTCTTTCGTAGCAGTGTATTTGCATGTCATCCAGAATATGTAATAAATTGCCAGCGGATATTAGAAAGTGTATTGAATTTAAAACATTTAAAATTAAATTGTTTAACTATCTAAACTATGAAACTATGAAAGAGACATTTTACACAATGAATGAATATTTTGACATCCATTTTATTATACTATGTAATTTCATTTTAAACATCCTAATACTAATAATTTTGTATGCCTGTAGGCGAACAGCAGGATAAGTATGTAATTTAAGACCTTTGTAACCTGTAATTTATAAATAAATTTTATTGCATCTTATCTTAATTTATGCTTCTGCTCCAGAAAAACTTAAAATGCTCTGCTTACGCAGCTTGCTGTTATTTATTTATTGTGCAAAAGCAGCTCTGCCAATACGCCGCAGGCCCAGCTCCCCTAGTATATATTTTTTCATATCTCATGTATTAGTCTAGCACGCGCTCACAATTACTTCCCGTGTATTTCGCAAACAAGTTGTTTCGCTGAGAGCCCGTGAGAGCGTTGTAATGAATTTAACGAGTGCTGTTACATTTCCTCTTGAGGACTTTCTATTAATGACTGTATTGTGAGCCTTATTTCTGCTCACGTAGAGTAAAATTAAACTTTTTTTATTCGACACTGACAGCCTGTTTGTCCTCAATTGTATCTGAAGGAAAGGGGAAACCAGGATGAAAAAGTAGCACGCGCCGTAAGCGCCAATGCTTTCTTTATAGCTAGGTCTTTCTCCCTGACCTTAAAAACATCTAGATAATAACGAATTAAAAAAACCGTCGCAGAAAATACATTCCATAATACGGGTAAAAATTAAGGCGAAGAGCTTTGTACTAAGATGAGATTTTGACGTAAAAGATCAGACTTTATTCCCAGAGACTTGAAATTAGTAACATACAGATTAATTAACTTGTTCATAGTTTAGTTTAAACACATTATTTTTTAAGATTAAATTGCTATTAGATAACAAATAAAGATGGAAGCCCAAATTAAAGAAATAACTAAAAGCTTCGTCATAAATTTCTAATTATCCATATCTTCACGCCAGCTTTATTAACCACTATTTGTTTTAAATTGATCTAAACTACTTTACATGCTTAGGCCACCGATTAGTTCATGGCTACAGCTGAAAAGAATGCATTTTTTATAATAATTATTACAAAATGTAAACTAAAATAAAACATTGGCCACTGAATAATAAATCACTTAGAAATGACTGCGTATAAACTCAAAGCAATTACCTTTGAAATACCTAGAAGTGACTTTTCATAACTCAATAAATCATATTCAATTGACATTCTACCTCTTTGTTCTTGAAAATGTCTCTATGTCAAAATCAGAGCCAATCATAATTAGGTAAGTTGCGTAATTCTCCTTTGGGGAGTTATATTAAGCTATTTAGAAATAATTCGAAAGCACATTAACCATTGAAAGCGCGTACGTAAGTACTGAATGTTGCTTAAAATAAATAATGGGTTTAAAGACATAGCTAAATCAAGGGCGTTAGGAACTTATATTCAAATTTAGGAGACTCGACTTCGGACGGAAATTTGTTGAGTTGAACGCAACTAGTAATGAACCGAAAATGATCCAACAACAATGACCAAAAAGGAGCGATGCGGAGAAACGTGGAGCAGAGTTACTGCATTTGTTCATTGAGGCGGAGCAGGGAAGCGGAGCGGAGCCAGGGAGTATGCGACACGGAGTATGTGAAGTACCGTCAGACCACAGCTGCACCCCGCGGCCATTTTTGTCTCCGTTTCCCCACTCCGCTTCCCAGCTCTGTTTCTAAACTCGGCTTCCCCGCTCTGTATTTAAAATGTATGAATTTTTAATGTACCTACTTCACAAATCCTTTTTACACATTTTGTTTTATTCTATTAGTAATACATATATAGTATTAAATGTTCTACGTCGGTACAGAACCCTTCGTCTGCAACTCTGACTCGCACTCAATGCTTCGTTTTACTTGGAATAGAGCATTTATTAATATCGTAACCTATTTCGTATAAATATTTAAACGTGTATGCCATTTAAAATCTTAGTAATCATCGTCGTCGTCATGAGACCAGACAAACAGTCTAACAAAATAAATATCCTATAAAACTAATAGAACAGTAGCAACATTGGATATAAAAGACTAACGAAATTAGTGAAATAAAGGTGCCCTGTGTTTTATTGACATGATAGTCACTGAATTCATTCTTAAACAATTTTTGATAAATCGCTGTGAGTGAATATTGGAATCGGAGGTGAAACCCATTTCGTCGCACATAGATTAGGCAGTTTTTTGTACAAATGAACCGATAATTATATACTTTAGCTTTCCTTGCATGAACTTAATAAAGCATTGTTTTCCCTGCTTAAGTGTTCATTGACGAGAATTCCGTTACCCACTTCTCCCATTCCCAAATCAGGTTCCGACGCTTTGAGGTGAGGCATCCACGATGTAATTCTTCATAGCACACTGCCTCAGTCGGACAATAAATACGGCGACCCTGAGAAGCACTTGCCCCTCTTCTGGGCTGTACTCTATGTGTACTTCGGGTCGTCGTCTAGTTTTTTACGTTTGATTATATTTTCGTTATCAGAGTGTCACTCCTTTTCAGCAGCGATGGCAGCGAGTGTTTCTTGTATATCTGTGGGGCGGACAGGCGTGTTAATGATATCCGTCTTCGGAAGCTTGCTTTTACAATCTTGACATTTCCACTTGCATTTATTTTCGTCATCCATCGCCTTGTAACGTTTTGGCAAGAGATTTGCACACGGTAGATCGTGCATGCATATGCAATTATGCCAACTCACAAACTTTCTATCCTATAATATGGCTTTGCAGCCCCCTGCACTTTTGCGCATCCATTTCGTCGAAGTTTTTATGACTGAAGAGCAACTAAGAAATTTATTAACGCCTTGCAAAATTATTACGGCAAAAATAACTGAGTATGCGAATCTCCATTAGAATAAGTAGACAGGTGTCAGGTATGTCGTCACAGTGAGTCAGGAACACTGCTAATTGGATGCAGTGTTAATTTTTTTAAATCTTTTTGATTCTTATTCCCTGATTCTTTGCTGGGCCTTGTGGATATTTATATTAACACAAAGCCATTTAACAGGGCTTTGCACTAATACTAGTAACTTGCAGCAACATGCAATTTTAACGTTGAATTTTAACTATTTTTAACATTTTGCAGTTTTATTTATAGTATTTATATTAGGGTAATAAAACAAACATTGTAAGTATACTGCAACAGTGATTGGAATTCGTGATTAGAATCAAGTACTGATACACTTCGTGTTACCTTTAAATTCTGATTGTTCCGAAAGTTAATCTATTATCGTTTTACGACTGCGAGTTTAAGTCAGGTTTAGTCCTACAAAGGATTGCTTAGGTCCGTGGTTAGATTCAGTTAGGCCCACTTTAGGTCTTACTCTAGGCTTAGGTGTGGCTTATGTTATGTAGCTCTTGGCTAGATTAAACTTTGATCGGGAATAAGTCAAGCTTTGGTCGGATATAGGTTTAGTTTTAGATTATACTTAGGTCCAATTTAAGATAGCTTACAGGCTAGCTCATATCCGATTTGATCCAATTTAGATCCCGTTTACATCCGACATAGAATGATTATCAAAATAATGTTTCATACATTTGAAAAAATAATGTGTAAATAAAACAATAATACATATAATTGGTGAAACACAATCATATCTGCTTACCCCGCAAGGGACTTGGCATGAAGATATGTTGCCATAAGTATGTAACTAATGAATAGTGCAAAGAAAGGATTACTTGTAACTAAAAAAAAATACGGGATAATAGACAAGCAAGCCACAGTTTTCCAATTTTTTTAGTTTTTATTAAACTAGCACCAACTCATTGTTACTGAAAAGTTTAACAGCTATTATACAACTGTTGTGTATATGTTTCATCGTACATCAATGTTTTTGAAGCCTAGCTAGTCTTGGATTCATATCATATTAATTATTAGGAAGCTAAGAGAATAAAAGTAGCTGCATAAAATCAAAAACTCTCCATTGAGTTTGAAAAAACCAGTGTACAACACTGACTTTCACATCTTACCGTGCTTCTAAATGGTGACATTATTGTCATTATAATTTTTTTACTTGGCTATATAAAAATAGTTTTATGTGGCAATGTTAAAAAGTACGTGAAGTAAAATTAACTAACGTTTTACGAGTGGTATTTAAACTTCATAATTGTGTCTCTGAACATTCTCTTACAATTTTCAGCATGGTTCCTTTAGCAGGGATATCTAGCATCAAGATTTTAAAATGGCATAAACTGAAGACTTGTGCTGTGTGGACAAGAATCCTTTGCATGTAAAGGTAGAAAAAGATCTAAAAAATTAAGAGTGTTGTAACTCGTGTCTTGTAAACTCTAAAATAACATTTATTCTTGTAATTTTAATTTCTATTTTACGATTCTCATAATGGTTTTAAAGCAATGCACACAAAAATACGGATATGCAGCAATATAGCGGCGATCTAGGGAAAGTAGGGTGGGAGGGTAGGGGAGAAAATAGATCAGTTCACGAATAGTTTACAATGGCTCCGCAAACAAGTCAATAACGGACTCTTTCCTGAGAGTACGTACTCTGCTCGCCTACATCTCAGTTGATATGAGTACCTTGAAATTCTATTTTTTAATAACGATTATTTATTTTTGGTCGTTGCAATAGACCGGGACACGCCGTGCAATTCTCGTTGAAGTTACCATTCCCCACGATGAGAACACTGTGGAGGCAGGGAATGAGAAACTTTCTTGCATATTCTTACTGGAACTTGACTTATTTTGACCATTCTTGGAGGTTGTGGCCATGTGGAATATGGAATCAACGATAATTATTCTCATAGTCGTGACAGCAAACGAGAGCATTGATGGCCCAGTGGATAAGGAACCTAGTGACCAACAGGTCCCCAGTTCGAATCCTGGCAAGTACCACTAAATTTGTGTTTTCGGTATTATGTACATATTTATAATCATCACTTGCTCGGCGGTGAAGGAAAACATCGTGAGGAAACCCACACGTCCAAGAAATTATATTTCGAAAGACGTGTGACCTAACCTAAGGAAGGTCAGGTTTCTCTCTGGGTTGTGACTGATGGCAGTCGTTCCATGTCAAAATCAGTATCTTCGCTAAATCCTTAGTCTTAGGTCGAGGACCCTGCCAACTTAATAGATTAGGAAACGGGATAAGGCTGTGGATAAGGAAGTCGTGACAAGAGCCTCGACTGGTATCTCGTAAGGCTTTCGCAGAGTAGTTGGGTTCATTGTCAGATGTAGTGCACGTCAGAAGTGAAAACTTCTTAGTTTCACAAACTTGTCAAGAAAGAGTTTTCCGTTGTTAAGAAAGAGCGTGACGGTCACGCGAGTTTAGTGCTTTTTCCCCATCGTGAAAGTGCTCAACGTGCCTAAAGAAGTTTTCACTTCAAAAATATCAGATTTTCCCTGCAGGTTGTAGAGGTCTAATAGCAATCGCCCCGTGCCAAAATAAATATGTACGCCAAATCCTTAGTCTAAGGTAGTGGACCCCGTCGATCTTAATATGTTAGGCGTTTCCTAAAAGCTAGGAAGATGAAGGAGATATAAAGTCAAACCTCATGTGCTCCGAACTGTACCACAGTATACAAAACGTATTACGTAATCTGCGTCTACGTAATAATTTAATCTGCGGCCTTGGGATACCGCAGTGTGTCTCAATTTGTTCACCGTTGTCAAGGGCGGTGTTAATTGGATCGCCCACTTTACCGCACACGTGACCGCTCATAACATTGGGCGTAACCATAACGCACTTAACAACCGCAAGATAATTATGAAACATTGCGATGGCCCCGGAATTGAGGGTTCTTAGAATTTCCTGGATGGAAGGTTTTCAGAGTTTCCTAGTAAGAGCTTGACTGGTTTTGATGAAACTCGATTTAGATAATTGTATACAGAGTGATTAGTGTAAAGTTTATTATGTAAACATGTAGAAAGAATGCAGGATGAAAATAACGAAGCAGGTATACAATGCAAAAATGGAAGGTGTAGGAGCCGAGGAAGGCCAAGACTTACCTACCATGATCAAATTGGTCGTATTCTATCAGAAGATGATGTCAGGAGCCCTAAAAACCGGCGAGCGTGCATGAAAAGAGCAATGAATGTTAAAGAAGCGAGTGGGGTATGTAAGGATCGAGGCACGTGGCGCTCGGTTCTCTCTAGGCCCGCAAGGGAGTTGGCTTGAAGTTATAGATAGATTATTATTATTTTGTAAAGTGTGATAAGTTTTAAGTTTATTTTGTAAGTGTTAAGTTTATGATGAACTTAGAGCTCAGTTTATTTTGTAAACTCTTGAATGTTTCATCTCTTGTTGAGTCAGTAAAAATACAAAAGTAACGTAAAAATAATTTATATTTAACAATCACAAAAGACTTCAAGATTATATTCAATTGAGATTCGTTATTTTTCTCTACAATGACATACTATATAGTAGATGTAAATACTACAGTACATACAATAGGCGAGTAATAAGAAAACAGGATAACACTTATAACAATAAGATACTGCATACATACATATCATCGCCTGTCTGCCATTGGAGTAGGCAGAGAGTATGGAACATCAACCTCTTGATGCTTGCTCTTCGTGCAGTTTTGGGTGCATTGGATTTGGTCCTTTTTCAGCACATCACCAATTTGATTTATACGTGTACGTCTAGGACGGTCCCAGCCGATATCTCCATTCACTCTTGCCCTATATATTTCTTTCGTAACTCTTTTGTTATTCGTTCTGTCTAAATGATGACCATCCCGTCGTACCCTTTTCAATTATTGTCACTACATCATCATCTTTCATTCCAAATAGTTCTCGGATCGTGCTATTTTTTACTCTATCAATCAATTTCACTCCACACGTACCTACTGTACTAAGAAGATACAATAAGCAAATAATTGTTTTGAGAGCGTATTTAAATATATAAAATTATTTTTTACACGCGAGTGTAGATATAGTTTTATATAAAAAGCGAACTCCCACGGGGGCGTGAAAAGCGGAAGCGACCCGCGGCAGATTTTTTTGTAATATTCATGTTTGTATGGACCAGTCACACAAAAACCGATCGCACCGGATCACGCCCAGGTTTTGCGTGACAAGTAGTGCCCCTGTAAGTTTTGGCTTTAACAGTCTGTCCGCCGATTCTACTAAAAAACTGTAACTGCACTGCAGCGCGGCGTGTGTCAAAATGCGTGCATTTGGCCGTTAAGTTAAGCGATCTGACAGCACCGACATTTAACGAAACGTTAAATTGTACGCATTTTGACACACGCTGCGCTGCAGTACAGTTGCAGTTTTTTAGTAGAATCGGCGTACTGATCTATTAGCCGCCTATTAAACTGTTTGTTAGTATAAAGTAATGAGAACATGAAAATAGAGAGTTGAGAGAAAGAAACCTGATGTGCAAAAAATATTGAACTCGGATAGCCAAATCCTGGCGTTATGGATTGGATAATGGAACCATGTGTGTTACACTGTATATCAACTTTATATACAGTGTATCTGGATATGATATGAATCTGGATATACATTACATAGCGTTATTTGTTTCAATTATTTTTATTTGTTTTTATACAAATACATATGAATGTATAGTAACTCAGCTCTCGCTGTGTTTGTATCCTTGTCGCGGCTAAACCCTTGAACGTATTGTAATGAAATTTAGTACAGAGATGGTATGAACCATGGAAAAGAACATGGGCTGCTTTATATGCGATAACAGTACTCTAAAATGACGAAAAGTAAAGAAAAAAAAAAAAAAGAATGACGAAACAGATATACAATGCAAAAGTGGAAGGATGTAGGAGCCGAGGAAGGCCGACACTAACCTACCATGACCGAATTGGTTGTGTTTTATCAGAAGGTGATGTCAGAAGCTCCAGGAACCGGCGAGCGTGCATGAAAAGAGCTATGAATGTCACAGAAGCTAGTGAAGTATGCAAGGACCGCGTCTTATGGCGCTCGGTTCTCTCTGCCTACCCCGCAAGGGACTTGGCGTGAAGATATACATACATACAACAGTACTATAAGCTGGCAAAGTAGCGGTCAGAGCTAGTACCTAATATCTTCTGTATCTTCTTAGCGTTAGACCGATTGCTAATCAATTAGAATTGGCGAGTCTTATCTAAGCCTAAGGATTTGGCGAGCGTACTGATTTTATTTAGGTTTTACGCATTGGTAAATATAATTTCATAAATTTGCGGGTTTTCTCGCGATGTTTTCCCTCACCTCCGAGTATGTACTAAGCTTGCAGTAACTCATATATTAATGCAACAATGGGTGAGATGCAACATATTAACAGTATGTTAATTCCACATAGTTTTAATGGTTTCCTTTGTGTGACATCGAATTGGTCGTTACTTTGTCTATGCTCAAGTCGTTACTCACTGTCGGCGCGGAAATAGCGACAAAGTACCTAACTGATTGTCGCCTGATAGGGTCCTTTCCGTCTGATAGAAAGCTGCTTTTCGTCAATCTTTGATGTCAGACAGTCTTTGGAGAACCGTAGAAAAGGGTCGGTTTTGCGACGTCAGTGAATTCAAGGGAGATGCAACCTGCAGAATGTTAATTATTGGAAGAATAAAATAACATTTTGATAACTGTTTACGTGATAAATCCTACAAACATTTAAATAAACTTCCTACCAATATTTATTCAGCAAATTATAGAACTAGTGGGAAGAGATTATTACAGGGTCGATAACATGTAAGCGATTGTAAATGAACATACACTACGGTGAGTGTTTACCATACGTTTCCAATTTAGTAATAGAAATAAAAAAACGGACCAAGACTCGCATCGAAGGGCCATATACACGGATACCACTTAAAAATATTACGACTTAGTCTTTCTAATATTTTAGTAAAAAAGAAATATGTAATAAGTATATTGGTATTTTTTTTTATACAACGTCAGGAGTCATGCTAGCATACGACACATCTGATCTAAAGCAGTTACCATAGCCTATGAACACTTGACATGTTCATTATTCTTAGTTTAAATGCAATATGGTGAGCTCTACTCTTAACTCTCTTTTTTAATCTCACCGTTACATTGCGGAGATTCCCAATCGCAAGGACGAACACATGGTCAAACTGATTAAAATGTGTTAGTTTACAATACGTGTACAAACATGTACGCCTACAATTTTTTTATGCAACTTCGGCAGGCACACGGCCGCAAGTGGTTATCTTAGCCAATAAACGCTATCAGTACGGAAAATACCACTCGCGCGTCGCCACACCTGTTAACACAGCAACTCCGTAAAACTCACACTTGTAACTTCACTCGTTCGTTTAGCAAATTATTGGTACATCTCCAGCGTCAACTATGGATTGATACCAGGACAACCGCAATAGCAGTGCCAGCACGGGACTGCCCAGGATGGGTCAACTCTATCGCAACTAGGGAAGTGGCAGTAATCGCCGTGAAAAAAACCTGCAGTTTGTCCTAGTACAAGAATTTTACTCAGATGACAACATCAACACTGTCCTGAATAATTTATCCACGGCTCACGTTTCGTTGCATGCATCCATCCGGAAGTTTACGTTATCTCTGCTTACTTTCAGCACAGTGATACGATCGAGACCCACCCGCAGCAGTTACATCAGCAAAATATACGTCACGTCACGAGTTCGAGATTTGACCCCGATGTGGGCACTCAAATCATCGCCTAATCACCTTTGATGAGGTTGGAAGTCCGTCCGTGGGAGGGCCTGAGCATCTGTATCCATTCGAGGAGCCGCCTCCATTTCGGGATCGTAGGGTTCAAGAGCCCAGCATCGCAGCACTATTCCAGGTAAAAACGGAAAGTCTGAACTTTAACCAACTGGCTGGTGATTTATGCAAGGATTTCATGAATGTGATCGAGCGGATGGCGTCAGATTACTCGGATTTAAACGGCTGAGGCAACAGCAGGCTATGAATGCGAACTTGGAACTACTGCGCAAGCAACAGCAATGAGTTCGCGATGCTTGGCAGCGAAGACGAAAGAAAGGCAGATCAGAGGAATTGGCGAGAATGTAGCTCCATGAGACGCGTGCTAGATTTAGAAGGGCTATGGAGCTCAGCTTCCTTGGGGCCAGGCGTATAGGGTCGCATGCGGCAGGGTCAGACCTCCCGCTAATGTAATCAACAGAGCTAAAAGTAGCTAGACAATCGGGGTGCCTAGAGGACGCAATGGGCGGGCTACTGCGTGGTCTGTGTTCGAATGACGATGAGTTCAAGGACACAGTCTATCACGCCTTGGTGCGACTCGGGGCGTTATTTACGCCCTCGGGCCTCGTCCTTTGCGACGCGGGAAGATCTGGGCGGAATAATCATGGTCTTGCCTAACACTGCCGTGGGACTCGACAGCATCAGATCCACAAGCACGGCTGGCAGGCCGTTCCTGCCGAGTTTCACCTCGTCGTCACCCGATTTATGACGGAGGGGGTCTTTCCCAATTGCTGCAAAAACGGTCGGTTGCTGGTTCTTCCGAAAGGAAATAATAAGCCTCTCAGCGACATGAAGGTGTACCATCCAATCTCGCTCCTCCCCGTCATGGGGAAAATCCTCGAACGAGTAATGCTCAAGTGCGCCCCGGAGATCTATGCAGGGATCTCGGAACATCAGTATGGATTCTCTCCTGTAAAATCAACAGTCACGGCATTGGAAAAGATCTTGAGCACAGCCAAAAATTCAATATCTAAGTACGTTCAGCTAATCTTCTTGGACATCTCGGATGCCTTCGACAATGCATGATGGCCGATGGTAATGCTCAAGGCTAAGACAACAGGTTACTCGCCCAACCTCTACAGAATGTTGACGGACCATGTTGACCCACGAACCTTGGTGTTAAATTAGCATTAGTATTATTCAACCACCGACTTCATCAAAGTATATTAAACACAACTGCAAAATAAATCAGTTGCACAAAATATGCTAGATCAATGATGTAGGTATCCAGGGCCAAAGAATCTGTGTTCTATACACCGACCGCTTTGTTTTTGATACAAACAGCTCAAAGCTATGTAAATCGCTTTATCTCGACATTAATTAATTGAACTAGTAATAGCTTCGTGCCGAGGACACACAATAACCCCTAATGTAGTCTGATTTAATCCTATTATTTAGATTATTTAGGAGACCCGAAATAGTTACTCCTGTCTTATGCGATCAAATCAACCAGCTGCACGTTGTGTGTTGTGCAATTCTATTAACAAAAGAGACTTTGGTGTAAAGAGGAGTTGGTTTGGTGCATAGCGTTGTTCTATTAGTATAAGCCCAACTGGAGAGTTCAAAGAAGAATGCAATCAAAACCAGTTAAGAATGCGCAAACTTGCATTGCTAGAGGAATACCTGGCTCGTCAATTATATAACATTTAAATTTTTTTTTTAATTTGTCGGCCATTTTGACCATATTCCTTAAGAGATAGCAACGGTGTTCCTAAACATTCCTATTCTACTTTTTTATGCTGAATCCGAAAAAATCAAGTCAAAATTCGAATATTCGAAAAAGGCGACAGACAAACATATAGAATTCATATATGAACGGTGTTCCTGAAAAGGGGATGACCGCAACAGCCGAAGTAGTAATCCGGAGCAGCTATGGCAGCCACGGCATATATACGGACACTAGTGAATGCGTGACGGCCAGTGCTTGTTTGCATGAACTAATAATCTAGCCAATGCAAAAAATGCTCTGAATTTACTGTTACTATGAAAGTTGTATATAGTAGTTGTATACACACACATACTGCGGTCAGGCAAGCGAACTATAGAACAGGCGTCTCATATATGCTACATCAACCTGTCGCTCAGAAACAAATATAACCAGTAAGCTCCCAAGGAGTTGCAGTGTAAGCAGCAGAGGAGGCATCGCGCGGGTGATACTTAATATATCACTATCGTTCTTGAGCTGCGGTAACATAAGGTGGGCTATGCTTGTATACTCCCGACGTCGTATAAAAAAGACACATTGACGGCGACACATATATTAAAACAACCAGGGACGAGGTGAGCGGTAGCCTGACAGCTCAAGTCTACAGAGAGTCTACATTTCATCACACTTGATTGTTCTATCTAGATCTAGACATCAACTTCTGACGACAGTATGAACTTATAGACTCTTTATTTCTAAATTAGAGGGGGACAAACGAGCATGTGGGTCACCTTATGGTAAGTGGTCACCATCGCTCCTAGACATCAGCAACTCCGAAGGGTCACTGATCCGTTGCTAGCCTTTTTAGGGAAACATATGTTCTTTTCTTGTCGGCACCCATATCGTATTTTTTCGTGAACACCGCTGATGGTAGTTGATTCCACAATTTCACTGTTCGTGGTAGAAAATGCCTCAAAAAGCGTACTGTAGTTGGATTGTCACTCATCAAGATTGTGAGGGTGAAATTTTAGTTTGTGGCGAGTGGTACGATAGTGGAACTCGGCGGCTGGTATTCAGTTGAACAGCTCCTCCGAACACTCCCCATGATACGATTTGTACTGTATACAAACAGAAGCAACAGTATATATGTATATATTCATAAGTTATATCCTCTTGGATATATCATAAATACATTTATCTTTTTTTTATATTCACTTAGAACATATTATAGAAAACCCATATCATGAATAACAGACATGTTCATGAATATATTATCTTAGAAGGAGTATTTTTAGAGCTTCGATTTTCAAGTTGGCAACATTGTTTCTAGGGGCAGCCATTTTACCAATTTACAGATGAGTTGTGTTCAGTGTATTGCCATTTCGTCCTGAATATGCTCACACTGGTGTAATATTTGCAAATTGTGCTTAATTGTTCTGTTTATTGTAGTTCAGTTCGAACTTTACCATTTTACGGCCGATGTAATTATGCTTATGGAAGCGACAGCTGGGTATGGCAGAAAGAGCATGTCAGTAGAATAAACGCGATCGAAATGCGAGCGCTGCGCAAAATTTGTGCCGTAAGGCTTGTAGACCGTGTTCGCAAGATACGGTCTACAAGCTAGATGTTAGAAACAGACTTAGTTTGAGAGAGAACCTCGGTTTTAAAATAAGAAGAGGCATGCTCCGTTGGTTCGGACATGTAGAAAGAATGCAGGATGAAAAAATGACGAAGCAGATATATAAAGCAAAAGTGGAAGGATGTAGGAGCTGAGGAAGGCCAAGACCACGACCAAATTGGCCGTGTTCTATCAGAAGGTGATATCTGGAGCCTTAGAAACCGGCGAGCGTGCATGAGAAGGGCAATGAATGTTAAAGAAGCGAGTGAGATATGTAAGGATCGAGTCACGTGGCGCTCGGTTCTCTCTGCCTACCCCGCAGGGATTTGTCGTGAAGTCATAGATAGATAGATAGAGTAATTATGCTGAGAAAATTATGCGAGCAACCATTGTTCACATTCACATCCCCTATACGCTGGAGGCTAATATGTATAGATCATAAAGCAATAAACTTGTTGACGGCGCATAGAGGCACCCCTCACTCACTAAACGTCGTATCCTAACTTAATATCTCATCGATTCAAGGTTACTGACCAATCGGAGGATATTTTAATTAATAAGCCGATAAGTGACGCGATTTTGATCCGTGAACTAGTCAATTAGAACTGCTTTCTGCTTTACCACCTATCCGAAGCGTTGAATTACTACGCAGAATCGTTACATCGGTTCTCCATAAGTAAATAAATAAATATTAAATTTTAAATTTAAATATTGTCGGACAAATTACACAGCGCCATCCAGCCCCAAAGTAAGCGAAGCTTGTGTTATGGGTACTAGACAACTGATAAACATACGTAAATACATTTTTTTTTTTGTAAATACATACTTATTATACATAGAAATTACCCAGACTAAGACAAACAGACATGTTCATGCACATAAATGTTTGTACTGTGTGGGAATCGAACCCACGAGCGTTGGTGTCAAAGTAGCTTAACAGCGTGTTCCACCACTGCGCCACTGAGCTCGTCAAAATAAGTTGTTTCATTCATGGCATAGATAGACGTATGATCATTAGTAACGAAAAAAAAATTCTTTATTTGCTATTTTTCAAATAAAATCTATCTTACTCATTTGCATACCATTGATTTTTCATTTTTAATCTGCCAGCTTATCGAAAATGACCATTGGCGAAAAAGAAATGCCGAGAGAAAGTTGCCATTATATGTCATTTTCAAGTCGTAAATATAAATGCCACTATAAATACAATGATGACAAGTGGTTAAATCCAAGATATAGTAATACATATACCGAATTATTTACATAATATATTTTCTATCAATCAGATGTTGATCAATTCTGCACTAAGACTATTGAAGATATTATCAGGAAAGGGCAGAACTGTTTTAGATAGTTCGTTATAAACCAAAATACATTACAACAGAATATCTATAGTCTTAGCAAGCCGATGTACCGTCATCAAGTTCCTGTTTCTAAAAGTTTCGCTGAACTTTGAACGTTATCTATAGGTACCTAGTTCCATATACCACAACTAGGACAATTCGAAGCCAACATTCTTCATGTTTTTACCAACACGTAGTGGCTCGAAACGGACTGAAAATTGGACTTCTACGTTACGTGCAATTCAAGCAACCTGCGATGCACATAATAAGTTTTCTTCTTAGCATCATTCCGTTTCTTAATTAATTAGGATTAGCGGGATCAGCTACCTAAACCTAAGGATATGGCGAGGAAATTGACATGGTGCGACTGCCATCCTTTTCCTTTTTTATATCACCACAGCACAGCGCTTTGCCTGATGGTAAGCGCAAAGAGGAGCCCAATTCGCAGCGGCAACTGACAAAAGACTACAGTGTCCTGTCCGTTGACGTTGCAATGCTAGCCTGCGAGGTGCTTCTTCACGCGTCGCTTGAAGGCTCTCATGTTGTAGGAAGGAGCAAACACATGTGCCGGCAAGGCGTTCCACTTTTTAATAGTACGACAGACATAGGAGTTGCCGAACTTTTTAGTACACGAGGACATGTTATCGACAGTGGAAGAATGATGGAGAAGAGTGGAGGAATGTGGTTCTATGACGGAAGGGTTAAGGAGGGATAAGGGAAAACAGTTCCTCAGAGCACTCACTCACACATTAGTACAAACATTTGTGTTCATGAACATGTCTGTTTGTCTTGGTCTGGGTATTTTCTATGTAAGTATGTATATACAAAAAAAAATTATTTTCGTATGTTAATCAGTTGTCTAGTACCCGTAACACCAGCTTCGCTTACTTTGGGGCTAGATGGCGCTGTGTAATTTGTCCGACAATATTTATTATACTCACCATGGTTAAGGCGGTAAAACATGTGATTATAAATAAATGATTTCTTTCGCCTATGAGAAAGTGATAAATAATTACAAACGTGTACATATCCGAAAACATGAATTTAGTGGTAGGTACATGTCCACACCATCGATTAATATCGGTTAAGATCTGGGGAAAATCACCGCTCAACATCCGTAATATAGGACATTCGTAATAAGTAAACTATAGCTATTATCTATACATATAAAAATGAATGTTTGTCTGTATGTCCTCTATGGACTCAAAAACGGCTGTGCAGATTTTGATGAAATTTTCAGTAAATCTTCAGGTTAGCCCAGCAGGTGATCCTGTGAAGTTTGGTAACGGTTGGATCACCCGTGCGAAGCTGGGTCAGTAGCTGGTAGTAAATATTAATGGCGTAAAATTTTCATCTCAATAAAATCATTATGGTAATTAACATTTTTTTTTTTATACTCGTACCTATTAAAAAGACCAACTATTGTCTAAATTAATATTATAAAGAGAAAAGATAGATTTTTGTATTTTTGTTTATAATGGATAAACACCAAATCTATTTAACCGTCTTGACCACAGTACCTCGCCTCATCTCTCGAGTCACGTCGTTTGATATAAAACAATAAAGTCCATTACGATTTAAACTTTATTCTTACTATGTCAATATCAGAATGGTTTTACGTTCGAAA